>JALMGJ010000005.1:46756962-49691962 GCA_023362775.1 Charina bottae
GGTCATAAAGCAAGATGTCACGTGACTGCATTGCTTAGCAAGGGCAATCCTGGCAATTCCTCTTGATGTCGTTAAGTGAATTTTACTGGTTGTTAACCGAGCACCCATCCCAATCCAAGCCATTCCCGGCTTTGTCCCTCCCAGCCCCGAACCTCAGTTAGGTAAGGGACTGCCTTCAGCTCCCCCACCCGCCTATCTCCTCCCCCATCTCTGCCCTTTCAGTTGCCTGGCATCCCGACTTGCAGGTGACAAGCAGACACAGAACTGCATGGCTCTGGGGCTGCAAAAAGCCCCTGAGCTGCAGCACAGAACAGCATGAAACCGCAACCACCCCAGCCATGCGAAGCCACCCTGGGAAGCTGCAGCCGCCCCAAGCCTCTCCAGGAAGCTGCAGCCACCCCATTCGTTCACCCAGCTGCCTTCTCTCCCAGTTCCTCACACTGACCTTTTGCCTTTTTTGCCCAGCTGCCACGGGCAAAGCAGAAGCACCTTGCTGTCTTTGCTGACTTTGGAGAGCTGCCCTCCCTTTCCGAAAGCTCTAAGAAGAGAGTGCAACTTTCCAAATACAGCGTTCTGATGGGAGCCATGTGGAGGAAATGTTCACCAGAGAAGCTGGGTCCAACAAGGAATTGGCAAAAGCAGCAAGGCGCTTCTGCTTTGCCAGGTCACCTTGCCATCTTCTTGCTCCTGCTGCTTCTGAGGCATGCCCGGCCTGGCCCTTTGCGCCAAGAAGCCCTTTGTGCAAAGCTGGCAAAAGCAAGCACCTTTGCAAGTTGGTTCTCCAGTGACCGATTCCTTGCAAAGAGGCATGTTTGCAAGCAGCTTCTCCAGGAACCAGCTTCGCACAAGCGGAGCGCATGGCGGCAGGGGTCTCAGTGCAGGGTGGCGAGGGTGACTGCGGCTGGGACTGGGCTGGGGCAGCTGAGGCTTCCCAGGGCATGGCAAGCAGCCCCAGAGCCGCGTAGTTCTGGGGCTGCTTGCCACCCCACAAGGCAGGGTGCAAAGCGGCCAAAAGGGCAGAGATGGGGGGGAGATAGGCAGGAGGGGGTTGTTGAAGCGCCCCTATGGCCATAAGTGCGGGTGGGCTGCCAAGCGCCCAAATTTTGATCACATGACCATGGGGCCGCTGCAACGGTTGTAACTTTGGGCACCTGTCCTAAATAACGTTTTTCAGCGCATTTGTAACTTCCAACGATTGTTGAACGAATGGTCGTTAAGCGAGGACTACCTAACATCCATTTGTACCTAGGAGGCTCCCAAGCAGAACATGAGTGAATATCACCCTCTCGCTTGGGTACCTCAGCAACTCACACAGAGGGATACAATGCCTCTGATACTGGAGGTGGCATATAGTTGTCAGGCCTAATATCCTTATCTTCCATGAGTTTAGCTAACTCCTTTTTAAAGCTATCCATATTGTGTGGTGCCAAATACTATAGTATTACTATTCTACTTTACTCCCTCCTGTTTTGTGTTTTTCAGAACCTTTTGTCAAAAGATTGGTCCTCTCTACCCCCCACTGCCAATATTACTTGCCATTCTTCTACCTTAAAAGTCTCAAGTGTGTAACATTTTCTCATTAGGATATTGTTCCATCCACTTGATCACTTTACTCCCTCCCTCCCTCTCTTTCTCTCTGCATCTTATCCAGCTGCATTATGAGAATGAAGAAAGGGATTATATCTTTGCCCACTTTTTCATTTAATATTAAACACTAGAACAGCATCCTATTGTTTGCCTCTTTTTCTGCTAAATGTTCATTGGAAAGCCACTTGTAGAAACTATTCCTAGACTATAATCAGGGAGAAAACAACATGCTAATGCATTAGGAATTAATTGTTCCTAAGAACTCTTGAAACTTTTTATTTCATGGTACCTTTAAAGCCTAATTGCACTGTAATGTACTAATCCACAGAAGTATAAATAACTCTGAGACTAATAGGAAGAAGCACAGCTATTTCCATTTTTAGGATGTGGAAACCTCAGGAAAAACATGTTTTCCTTTACTAAACAAGTGATTTTAGTGTAGACATAATTATGACATAAATAAGGGCAGGATCCCGCAGTATTCCTTCACTAATGTTGAGAAGTTCATTTGATTGACTCATGATGTAAACGCAATCAAATAATAAATTTGGAACTATTCAGTCAGGAAATAGAAAAGATATTGAAAATCAGAGCTTTCCTTTTTAGTGTGTGTGGGACTTAAAGCTACTAAAAATGGTATGATTAAAAGCTACCCATTTGCATTTCTAAATTTACTACAGTGTATCCTATATTGGAGGGGGTGCAATGGCTCAGCGGTTAAGACGCCAGGCTTGTCAATCAGAAGGTCGCAAGATCAGTGGTTTGAGACCCGAGCGCTGCGTGACGGAGTGAGCTCCCGCAATCGCCCCAGCTCTTGCCAAACTAGCAATTTGAAAGCATGCAAATGCAAGTAGATAAATAGGTACCACTTCAGTGGGATGGTAATAGATGTAGCAGTTTATATCCATAGTTACCATATGCTACAGGAAATTTATGGTAGGATTGTACAAGGCTTCAATTTAGAAATTCAGCTAAAAAGCATACAATCAAAACTCAAACTTGAATTGAATTTCTGAAATTTGAATTGATGAACAGATTTGTTTGATTCAGAAATTTGACTTAGTCCAATCTGATGTTTTGAGCTGAAGCACTGAATTGAATCAAATGGATCTATTTCATTTGTTGGATTGTCCATTATCTTAATTGAACTGGTAATCCAAATTATTGAAAATGGATCAGAACCAGATGTTTACCTACCAATACTCAAGAATTGTTACTGAGAATCAGGAGCTATGTCTGGGGCAAATGCAGTTCATATTAAACAATTTTCATGCCAGCAATCTTTGTGGGAATATTTGCAGCATGGTTTGTGGAGGCAATATCAATTGCATGAATTGCCCCAATTTTTCCTACACTTACACAATACCACCTGAATCTCTGCTGTGTTGTTCTAAACACTGAAGTATTCTGAATACTACAGAAGCTTAAATAATGTAAACAGAACATTGCTTTTGTAAAATCTTGGGACTTAACTGTGTGGATTTGGCTTTAACATAGTGTCTGGCCCATCAACTAAATTAGCATTGTGGGATACAGTATAGATGTCTAAATTAACAAACAAAATAACAGAAGCAGAAGGAAGACAGTGGTTACAGCAGCAAAGATGGGCTGCTTTGATAAACATTTCTTTAAAAAAGCATACACAAGCTTAGGAAATCCAATTGCTTCAATGTGAAAAATAGCAATTTGCAATGCTTCTTTTTTGTAATGTTACAATAGAAGAGAATATATATGTAGCTCAGGGTTGAACTGTGGAGTCTTTGGTGCTCTCTGAGGTTGGTTGGTTGCTTGCAGACATTTCATTATCCAACTAGGTAACATCTTCAGTGCAAGTGAGTGTGGGATTTGCTCCCTGTTTATATACAGTAGTTTGCCCTGCCAGTGTTGGTGGGGGTGTGGTTTTCTCCTTGGTAGTTCCTTGATTAGGGTATTGTTTTCTGCTTGATTGTTTGGCTGGTGTTAGTCCCTGCTTATCTGGGTGTTGGCTTCTGGAAAGGATGTGTTCTAGTCTTTTTGTTTTCTTCTTAAATTTCTAATTGTCTCTTTTCAATGGTGTGTAAATATAGTTTATTTCTATGTGTCCATCAATGGCTGATTTGTCTGAATGCCAAGCTTCCAGAAATTCCCTAACATTTTTGGATTTGGCTTGGTCTAGGATGCTCACATTTTGTCAGTTGAAACTATGGTTGAGTCTGTCCATGTGTTGTGAGGTTAAGTAGTTTTCATCATGTCTTCTGACTGCTAAATGGTGTTGGTGTTTGTGGAAGTGCTCTGCTAGTCTTATGCCTGTCTGTCATATGTTATAGGAAAGTTTAAATGTGATAGAAACCAGAAGTCTGTGGTGGGAATCCCAAACCCAGATTTTCAGGAGCAATGCTTCAGGAAATGTGACTAAACTTTTGTTTTAAGGGAGTCAACATTTAGAGCAAATCACAGTGGCAATAGAGATTCAGTTCTCTGAAGCATACCAGATTAATGCAGGCTAACCAGTCTTTTGGTTGCACCCAAGTTTTTAGAAACATGGCAATTAAAAAAGAATTTTGTTTGCATTTTATGAAGGTTTATGGATTTGAACTTCCCTGTTGGTCCCTGGCCTTTATTAAAATGCCTGTGAGATCCCATGAAAGTCTTTATGGTTTCACAAATCAAACTCCCAGGTGGCCCATTTGTTTTGTTATCTAATTGCTCTATCAATGACCTTTCCATGGGCCAGCAACTTTCTAAAATACTGATCTTTTCAGATTTATTTATTAATTTTTTTATTAATTTTTTGCCAAGAAAGCTCTGAGACTAATTGCTGAGACTTCCCAGAAGATATTAGTTTACAAATTTTAATGACACTCATGATTTATTAATGTACTTCTCTTGCATCTGCTCCTCTCTATTCCTTGGTGGAATTCCTGCTGAATCCAAGTGAATTAATAAAAACAAAACTGCATATTGTAATGGTGCTTTAGCTTGACTGTTAATTAAAAGCTCTTTGCCACTATTCAGTTGTTTTCTTTTTTCTTTTCCTGATTCCACCATAGTATTCTCTAAGGTCTAGGCAAGCCTGAATTGCCAGAACAGGTTCTTTTTTGGGAACTCAATCTGATTATTGTGTTTTATGAATCTCCCTGCCCACCTCCCTGCCTAAACATAGCACTGAGAGTGTAGCTTTCTTTGTACATGACTAATTTGCATGAATTGTTATTGTCATTGGGTATGTAATGTTGCATCTGCTTATCCAGTTATTCATGGCTGCAGGCATGTTTTGAAAGGCTAGGAGTAGAAATAGTGGGTGATTTCCTTTCTCTTCACTTCATAATAGAAAATGGAACATTTTTCATACTCTAAATGAAGTTAATGTCCTATTCCATTCAGTAATGTAAATTTTGAACCCAGTAATCTAAATAGATTACTAATAGGAATCTATTTAGATTACTATTCTTTAAAAAAGTACTAAAATGTTTTAGCCTCAGGTTGTTTGCATTGTTACTTCAGCTGGGATTTGACTCTTCTTTCCTTTTTTGGGGGTGTGTGTGAGAGAGATTTTATATAATTGGGAACCACTTGGGAATGTCTGGTGAAGTGAGCTTTTTCTCCTTATTATCCATTTTTGGAAGAATATGGTGTGAAATATGACATTGACAGGCCCTCTTAATTTGACATATAGTTCCTCAAGTAACTGCTTCTACATGCCACCTATCTAGCAGTTGGATATTCTGTTTCTTCATACTGAATCTCTCTGGGATGTCAATATACTTTAGTACTATCCATATTATGTATGTTCTCTTCAGGACCATCAGAGAAATGTTCTAATGCTACGTGCCATAATTTCATGGCTGATACCTTATGTATATGACTCTTGATAGTGGTCATGTTGTACACTGAATCTGGCACTGCATTTCCAATGCGGAAGAAAGAGGTGAGACATGGGTACTGGGTGACATAATACTGCAGTTTTATTATATTACCTTTTACAGCAAAGCTAAAACAAAGGTACAGCTTTGTGTTCACCTTCAGCAGTATATCAGATGGGAGCCTGCCCTGAACACAGGTGATAAAAACCAGCTTTTAGTTTGGGATGTCTTTAATTCCTTTCATCAGGGCCTCACCAGGACCCCACCAGAGTCTTGCAGATTGAGTAAAAGAGACACCATTGCCTTATTCAGATGAAATGAATACTGTCTGCCTTATACTGATCTTTTCTGTTAAAGCAGACCATCAGGTAACAGGAAAACAATTCAGAGATGTGGCCATGTCTATACAGAATGCACATTTTACTTTCCTTCTGGCTATTTCCAGACCTTAGGTGATCCTTTTCTCTTCCATATGTATTTGGGGAGCAGGGTTATCCAAATCATGAATAACCAGCAGGTTGGATCTCTCTTAGATCTTTCACAGTTTGAATGATCGTGACATTCCCTCAAAATTTCAAGATCTTTATGATAAAAACTATGTTGCCTGAAATTCCTTTGTCCATGGTGGAAACAGTCCTAATATAGATCAGATATTTACAGAATTTGGACATTGTTCAAGGCCCAGAGATGTATTCAAAAAGAGAATTGTATGAAACAGTACTTGCCCTATACCCCAAGCATCCAGCTATAGTGTCTCAGCCTGAACTGAGAATACATTGGGGTCAAGTCCCCTGTGGTTAACCTAGTGGTAACTTTGGATTCCTTGTGGGGCTGGCCTGTCTTAGACAATCACAACTAGATTAATAGTCAGAAATAGACTGTTCTGCAATGGCACAATTTGGTTCTTTGCAAGATAAAGCAATTTGTTATAATTAATGTCAAAATCTGTGAGGCAAGACCAAGTTGAATGTATGAGTACTGTATTCCTTCTTTGCCAGACAGTCTGTTGTCTGTCATAATCTGTTACATCCCCTATCACAGTGCTCTGCTAGTTGGTCTTCACCATGGTGCCTGGTTGAGAGGAAATCATCAAAATTGTGTCATAGAAGTAATGATTGGCTCATATTCTCTGCAATGCTACCCTTCCTAGGCCCATTTTTCATTGGGTGCTATGACTGCTTTTCTCCTTCTTGGAGGTACCATCTTGGATTTGGACCAAAATTTCTTGGAACTTTTTCTAAGAGGAAGGCAAGTGAAATACTTGTTAAACCTCATGTTTTTGTTAGGCATATCATATTTAGGCTGCAAAGATCAATAGGAAAGAGATACAGAAATCCTTTTGCTGTCATTTGGCAGTCATCTAGAGTTTTGCAGCCTTTATAGGGCATGCCTAGTTTGAAATATGTATCTGAAGGAGTAAAATCAGGAAGAATGCTACTAAAATGACCTCTTTTGTTTATGAAAAATAGCAAAATGGAAGTCAGTAATTGCTCTTAAGACAAAAATATGCAACTGTAGGCCATCTGAGTATTGCTCCTGTTGCTTTCTCCACAAAGCTACATCTATTTGTAGAACCAATCCATTCATCTGCTCACTTCAAGGACTGTGCATTGTTTGAAATGAGTCAAAGAAGTGTTTCAAACCTCACAAGAATGCAGAACCACTCTGCTATTCAATAAAGAGTTGTATTAATTTTAATGAGAGGATGCCTTAAAGCAGCAGCATCTTTTTTTTCAGGCATGCACAGAAGCCTGAAAACAAATCCAATGACTTTAATGAATAGCAAAGAGATGCTGCGGTCATACTCATGCATGGCCTGAAGCACTCCTTTCAACCATTTTTGAAGAGTGCACAGCCCTTTTCGCTGCCATTTGCAGAGGTAATTCCATTCCTGTCATCAGTATTTGCATCTTTAGTTGCTTCCTTTGACTTTACCACCTGGTATAATAAGATTTTTTATTTATGTATTTGATTTAGATAGCTGACTCTGGGCGGTTCACAACATTAAGAACAATTAAAATAAATATAAATATTAAGATAAAACAAGAAATAAAACACAGCAGCTGGAGAATCATAAAAAGCCCTCAACATAGCCAAGAAACAGGCTCTGTCCGACATCCAGGCCCCCAGGCTCAGGCACAGAACCATGTCTTCAAAGCCTTACAAAAGGCCAACAAAGATAGCTTTGTGTAAACTGCCAAATGTGAAAGTGGATTCACTTTGACTTTGCTTTCTTTCCTTCATATTTTTTGACTGCTTTCCAACTATGGTCACAAGGCCATGCTTCAGTGGTAGCTTTTCATGCAAGTGCATGCACATACCTTTTTATACTATGATAAATCAATGTTGATTGAAAGGAAGTCTCTTTTAAAACATATAGAAGTGAAATTCTATTCTTTCCTAACTTTTGCCACTTCTTGGAAGCCAATATTCTACAAATGTAGCTATTTAGAACAGTTAGTTGCCTGGGTTTCAGCCAATATGACATCTGTTACATTTCAAACATTGTTTTCAAACACTGAGAACTGGCATTTTGATCTTCCCAGCCCAATGAACAACTATCATATTATTTGACTCTGCAATCCCAATTAAGTAATTTAGGGTTCACTTTCTATTTGTTTTTTAATGGTCACATGCATTGTTCTACACAGCAGCCATCTAACCTTTTCTTGTACAGTAGTACTACAGGTTCTCTGCATGCTCCTTTCAAGGAACTAGTCTAGTATAGTTCAAGAATGTTGGACGTGGAGTTGCAAGACACTTGGAGCCAAATTCCATCATAAATTACTGAAATCCTGTCAAGGTGTTCTTTTCTCATGCTTAATCGGCAAGTACAACACATTAATCAAACATGAAATAAAAATGTATTTAAAGTTATAGATAAGTTTAAATAATGGAGCCACATATAATTCACTTGGAAAAGGTAATCCAGAACAGTGGGACCACTGCAGAAAAGGCCTGTCATTTTTTCAATTGTTGAATCTAACTTGCAGCCCAGAGAGCAGAGACTCAGATGCTGATTTTAATGCTCTAGAAGAGAATCTTAGACAAATGATTCATAATATTTAGAGCAGCTATTGCAGAACTGTAGTTATGTGATTTCCATTACCAATATAATAGTAGAAAAGAACTGCCCAAGAATACTGAGACTTAACCACTAGCTCAGCAAATAATGAAGCCATTATTAGCAGGCAGCATCTTCAGATAGCTGTTGGAGACTACCTACTGATGCTATTGACCTTCACCCTCTTTTTAGCACTCTAATAAGTATTATGTGGCTGAGAGGATGGCCATGGCAATAGTGTGGGAAATTGCATCTGGCATTTATAAGAGCAACCTCTACTGCTACTCCCACATACATACTCATAGTATTCGTGGCTTCTGTCCAACATGCAGCTGGCTTAATAGCTGATATAGAAAGCCTCATCAAACCTGGAGGTGGCCTCTCAGATGTCACCACTGGCTCTGACTCTCACTCCAGCATGGTTTGAGGGCAATAAGCAAACAGGATATTTTGTATGGTGTGGATAGGCAGGGTGCGGCAGGCAGTAAGTTACATTAAATGCTAATTAGTTATAATAATTCAAACAACTCTACCGTTACTCTGTCAGAAACACAGTTCACTCAGGCTGTTTAATATTCTTTGTAGGATGGTAAGTAAAACTGGGTTATAGGTACTTTTTTTAATCCATTCAATTGTGTCTGATTCTTGGACACTGCCTGGACAAGTCCCTGAAGTTTTCTTGGCAAGGTTTTTTGGAAGTGGTTTGCCATTGCCTCCTTCTTAGGGCTAAGAGAGAAGGACTGGCTCAATGTCACCCATGTGGCTTTGTGCCTAACTCAGGACTAGAACTCATGGTCTCCCAGTATCTAGCCTGTTGCCTTAACCACTACACCAAACTGGTTCTCTTAGATATTAGTTATTGGTTAAAGTCCCCTCTATGGGGGGAGATGGGCGGTGATATAAGTTGGATAAATAAATAAATGGATAAATAAATAAATAAATTGGACATCCTAATCAAAAGATAGGTTTTTTAAACAACATTAATAAAACTTATTTTCTTCTTTCCTAGAAAATAGTTCCTGTTGTTCAAGATAGATAGATAGATAGATAGATAGATAGATAGATAGATAGATAGATAGATAGATAGATATCTTGAACAACAGGAACTATTATATATATATATCAGCTTGGTTTATGAGTTGTGTTAGGAACCAAAAGCATAATTTCCTTGAAATGTTAAATTGATTACACACACGCACACACAATCTTGATACTCAACATTATGGCTTATGCAACAAAACTGTAATGATAAGATTTGCCATTTTCAAAGGTTTGTTCTAGCTAAACATAACTAATTACACCTTGGAGTCCCTGATGATTCAAGGAATATATGATACAAAATTGGAGTTCCTGACTTTGGGCACATTATAGGAATAGGACATGGATAATTACTTTACAGTTCGGCAAAGCATAGTCACTTCCAATGAGTGGTGTATATTGGGTTATTGTCATTGTTATGTTGCAGGCTATATCCCTGACAACCCGTTCATGCATACCTCCTACTAAAATTTGCTCATTTACCTCTGTACCTACCTTATTCAAGGATTTGTAATTAGGGAGATGATAAATAGATAACTTTTGAATATCATTATTAGGTTTGTGAAAAAGGCACATAGGATCAAAATTAAAGGCTGAGAATGTTCTGCTGTAATATGTATCTTAAAATTGACTGTGATCTTCTAAACTACATTTTTAGTGAGAAAAACATTTGTGCTGGTGATTTCACAAACAGAATTTTGAACTAAGCAATAAGACTGTAAAGCATTTGTGAAATAAACATTTGGGGGGCAGATACCTTATTTGCTGCTGCATTTGGGGAATCAGACTTCTGTCCCCCTCAAAGGGATATGAGAGTGGGAGTGAACAGAGTAGGTTTGATACATGTGAGAAGGGACTTGTGCTGTCTGTTGGTGAATAGGGCATTTTGATTGCTTCAGGATTTTCTATTGCATCAGGATGTACATGGAGATTCGTTTTACATTTCTAAACACATGGATGACAAGGTTGTTTTATCAATAAATCATGGAAAATTATTTTAATGATATGTAGTTTACTGACCGTCAGGCGTTCTTTCAGGTGGGGTGTCTTCTGAGCCACCCTTTATAAATTTTTCCTGTGTTACCTGTTGAATCTCGAATATTCATGATCCAGGATGTAGTTGTGGAATATAGTTGGGTTATATTAATGTCTAAACTGTATATAACTTGGAGCTTCAAACAGGCCTACTTGTGTTACTTTTAATCCATGGAAAAAGGCAAAATATTTTTTAATATTTAGACTAGAGCCACAGATATATTCTGTCAGTAATACCATACCCTCTAACCCCTAATATTTATATATGGACAAATATTACACAATCATATGTAATTTCCAATTGCTTTTGCCTTTCCTTCAAGTTACTCTTGGATGTAAGAAGAAATGGTCTGGTAGGCTTCCAGAACTATTCATTTCCAACCATGATGTTTCACAGATAAAACATTCTTGTGTATACATGCTACTTGCATTTTCAAGCAAGGATCGTTGTTTTGATATACCATACTCATTGGTAAAAGGTCTTTTATGTTGCTTGTGTTATGTTCCCTTACTTTGAAACAGCCATCCACTAGCAATCTGACAAAAGTTGCTAGTAAAGTGACTGTAATAGTTTAGTTTAAATGCATGCATGTTCATGCACACAAACACATGTTTAATACTTGTTATCTAATAGTGGACTTAACTGTGTTTATTAAAGAATAGCTGCCATTCATCTTGTATTCAGAAACATTTCCCTCCTAGAAGGCAATTAGGCACACTAGCAATTGTTTTAGAAAGGGCAAGTATCCCCCAATAGGTAATGGCCTTGGTCAATAGGGACAGGTTTGACATATGTGAGAAATAGGAGAAAGTGTATGAATAGTGAAGGTAGGTAGTAGCCTTTGGCCAGTTGTTTATGTGCTTCCATGCCCTTTCTTTCTTTTCAAAGCTCATCATCTCTCCATGACACATTGTTCAGAAAAGGATAATGATTGCAAACTGGGACAGGCTGACAGGCCATACATTTTCCAATGAATTGTTGCAGTAGGATCTGTGGCCTTGAAATAAATCTCAGCACCACAGTATGACTTGAAACAGTACACTTTTAGTTTTGAAGCCTCCTTTTTGAAACAATCAGGGCCTATTTTAAAATGCCAGAAAATTGATTCAATTGGCATCTGAAAATAAAGATTTATTTTGGCAGTTCTCAAATGTTTCAAACAGCAATTTCCCCACCTCTCTAGATTGAAAAAAGGGCATTCTTACTGCAGCTTGTGGTATTACTGACTTGGCTTTAATTTTGGTTGATAGTTCCCAGATTCCAACATAGAGATAAGTGTGTATTATTTTTCTGCCAGATGAGCAACTTTTTTGGTACCTTCCAATTGTGTCGAGCTATGACTCATTTGCAGCTAATATGACCAGTGGCCATGCTTGCTAACAGTGGTAAAAACTGTAGTCAGTGTTCCTGGAGGGGAAAAGATTGGAGACGGTTGTTCTACTGCAGTGCTTCCCAAAGTGCCGCCGTTGGTGACACACCAACAGCGGCAGCAGCAGCGGCGTGGGGGCGTGTGCGGGGGCAGGGGCGTGCACGGCGGTGGTGTGGGGGGGCGTGTGGGGGCATGAGTGTGCACGGTGGCGGCCTCCGCTAAAACGCAGAAGCCGCCGCCATGCACGCCCCCGCTGCTGCTTCTGGGTTGTGTGGCGACACACCAGACTGTGTGCCGCGACACACTAAAGTGTCGTGACACACAGTTTGGAAAGCTGTGTTCTACTGTATTAATTATTACATCTCTGAATACTTACCGCATTCATTGCTGTCCAGAAGCCAGCCTGAACAACTGGCCCTCAGGTATAATCATTGGGAGATGCTCCTATATGTTCTAGGATCCCAATAATCTTTAATATGTGGTTAGCACGGTCTTGCTGCTCACGTAAAGCATTCATGAGAGTGAGAAATATGTGCATTTCTTAGGCTTGTCGCTGAATCTGTGAGTGAGGACATAAAATCAGAATACAACAAAATATTCACTGCCATACCAAACCATTTTTTTTAAATCCGTTCAATCGTGTCCGATTCTTGGAGACTGCCTGAACAAGTCCTTGCAGTTTTCTTGGCAGGTTTTTCAGAAGCAGTTTGCCATTGCCTCCTTCCTAGGACTGGGAGAGAGTGAATGACCCAAGGTCATCCAGCTGCCTTTGTGCCTAAGGCAGGAGTAGAACTCACGGTCTCCTGGTTTCTAGCCTGGTGCCTTAGCCTGTACACCAAAGTGGCTCTCATGCCATGCCATGCCACGCCACGCCACGCCACGCCACGCCACACATTATTACTAGAAGCTTAACTCTTTAAGGTAGGAGAGACTGTTTCCACCTGTCCCTTGATTTGCTAACAGACTGATGTGGCATCAGGCTGTTTATTTATTATTTAAATTTCTATCACCGCCCATCTCCCCCCCACGGAGGGACTCTGGGTGGTTTACAATAAAAATAAAATCTAAAATTCAGTATAAACTCTAACTAATACATTTACTGTTTGCTTGTTACTACCTGAAAACACCCTTTCTCTGACCTTCTCCATCTGCCCTTATGTTTCGTAGCAAGGCAGAACATAGACTTTCCATTGTGGGTAACTCAGTATGGAGCATATCTGCAATAGAAATTCCATTAAATTATATTTTCCTAATAGCATATTTATTCTCTTTCAGGGTAAGTACATTTGATATATACCTAACTAGGAGTTACTTCTTTGGAGCAAATATAAGGTTTCCACTGCTTTCAATTTAGCTGCTTTTTTGATATGGTTAAGTATGCTTTATAGCAGCATTGCTAACACAATGCCATCCAGATCTGTTGGACTAGACCTCATACCAGCCCTGGGATACTGGCCATGTATCAGTTGGGGAATTATAAAAGTATAGCTCAACACAAAAGTTTCAGAAAAGGAAATTAATAGGGTGATCACGTGTCACTAAAAGCAGTCTACCATAAAAAATAAAGAACCGTTGTTGTTGTTGGCTATCAACAGTTTGCTTGAGGAACAAACTGAACAGACTCATTGGTCACATCTTTACCCCAAAATTGTAAGATGCATTTCTACTTATATTTTTTCCTAATTTGTATTTAGGTAGCAGCAAATCAATAAAACAGGGCTCAGCTTTCTTGTGGTAATGCTTTAGATGATTTCAGTTACTGTTACTTTTAGAGGCTGACATACTTTAGGTCAAGGGTCGGAAATGGTGGCTCGCGAGCCAAATGCGGCTCTTTGGCCCCTTGAGTGTGGCTCTTCCGCAGGCAGGCTTGGCGTGGCAGCGAGTGTGGCGGGGCAGGCGTGGCAGCGGGCATGGTGTGCGTTGCTGTGGGCATACCCCTGGCAACCTGGCAGCCGTCTCCGGCAGCCATCTTGACGACGGGCAGGGCTTTCCAAACTGTGTGTTGTGTGACAAGCCGGAAGCGCTGAAGCGAGTGGAAATTCTCCGCGCCAATCAGCTGTGCGTCGGGAAGCCCGGCAGCCTGCACGCGCGATTTTTGCCTCCCTGCCAGAACCAAGGGCATTTTTGGGGTCCCCGGAGCCTGCCCTTTCGAAGGGGCAGCGGCAGCAGCAGCAGCAGTGCTGCCCCTTCGAAAGGGCAGGCTCCGGGGACCCCGAAAATGCCCTCGGTTTAGGCAGGGAGGCAGAAACTTCCCCTCCCCACATGCACACGCTGCCCTGGGGTGGAAATTCTCCCCGCAGAACAGCTGGCGCAGCTTGCGCGCAGCCTCCCTGCCTAAACTGAGGGCATTTTCGGGGTCCCCAGAGCCTGCCCTTTCGAAGGGGCAGCAGCAGCAGCAGCAGCAGTGCTGCCCCTTCGAAAGGGCAGGCTCCGGGGACCCTGAAAATACCCTCAGTTTAGGCAGGGAGGCAGAAACTTCCCCTCCCCACATGCACACGCTGCCCTGGGGTGGAAATTCTCCCCGCAGAACAGCTGGCGCAGCTTGCGCGCAGCCTCCCTGCCTAAACTGAGGGCATTTTCATGGTCCCCGGAGCCTGCCCTTTCGAAGGGGCAGCCGTTGCCGCCGCAGCGACAACCTGGAAGCACCGCCGCCGAAGCAGTCGAGCCTCTCTTTCCCTTCTTCTTCCATACCTCCCCCGCCGCCTTCCACGCAATTGGCTCCCGCCCGCAAAACCCGCCCCCTTCCACGCGATTGGCTCCTGCCCGCAAACCCCGCCCCCTTCCACGCGATTGGCCCTCGCCCGCAAACCCCGCCCCCTGGCTCTCGAGCACTTCAAAATGTGCACGAGCATGTCAAAATGGCTCCCGGCAAAAAAAGTTTGCCGACCCCTGCTTTAGGTTATTTTCTAAGTTGTTGAATTGGTGGACATTATGTATTTCCCACCGTAATAGTGTAAATGGTTGTGAATACCCAAATGATATACATGTAGGTTTTAAAAAGTTAAAATATCAGAATACCATGAATCACTTGTGCATTTATTGTATATTGAATGTACGTTTTCTTTGTTCAAACTTGACTGGTATCTGCTTTCTCAGACCTACACTTCTGTTGCTCTGTAGGCTTCTTTTTCTGGGGAAACATTTTTTTATCTTTAGGCCAGCCCACCAGAAGCCATTACAAATGCTACAGTAGACTGTGATAGGGGCTGTGATCATTACACATGACTTTCATAAAGGTTAATAATTGGAATACGTTTTGGCAGTTACTAATTAGCATCATTACACAATCAGTTCACATTCTAACAGCATTAGGCATACTTAATCAGTCAATTATCACTGATCTCAGAAAGTGCTTCCTCTAAAGCAAATTATAAGGTGCCTTTTCAAGGATAAGTTTGACTGCATACAAGTAGCTGGGCAGCCAAGGTGCATGTATTTTCACGAACTTGTGATAATAATGAATAGAAATGAGAAAGAGCTGTTAAAATCCCCTAGCTAGCATGTACCTTTGAAATAAATAACCTCTCTCAGATGTATAACTGTAATTCATCTAACTATAAGCTTTTGGCTAGATGTTAAAATCTGGTGCTGGCTTATGGGAGCCAGTTGAGGTATGTAATGACAAAACTGAATAGCAATTAATGTGAGGGGATGAAGATAATTCCCAGTGGCATGCCCTAAGCCAAGACATTTACATTTCATTTTAATGTTCTCATATGGAGGGCAAAAAGTATAGAAGTTGGGAACAGATGGGAGCTTTAAACAGAGGCTCCATCTGTGTAAACTGAGTGACAGACAGAATAAGATGTGCTGTTTCATTGTGTGGTTTCTAAAGGCAAGGATTTGCAAATTCAGATCACCTGTTATATATGGATGACCTAAAACAAATGCACAAGATTTAACAAGCAACCATACAGTGTCAAAACAGGAAACAATGCAATAACAAGAAACCAAACTCAGGAAGAACAAAAGACTCCTCAGGAAACACTGGAAGAAGGAGAAAAAATACAGAGCAACGTATTCAACAATAAAATGAATATATACCAAACTCCCGTGTACTTACCTATCTATATATACAACATGTTTGTATATCATTCCAACTCTGAAAGGTTTCTATTTATAAGATTAATATTTCAGAGTATGGTGAGAAAAATATCATCCTGAATTTTCTTCCAGATATTGTCATTAAAAGACAACAATAAATTGCTTGGAAGGTAAATGTAAAGAATAATAAAAAGAAAGCTCTAAAATAATAGAGACTAAATCTGGCTCTTATTGTACTACTCAGACCATTCTTCTGGGTTATTTGGATAAAATAATGTGAATATATCACACAAATAGAATTTGGAATCCACCAGGGTACCAATAATAGCATTGCACTGAGTGAAATAAAGACAGTCAGCCTGAAACTAAATGCCTGCTTTTTGAGGGCACCTCAGGCCCCATTTAGATCTCATCAGAAATCAGTACAAGTAGTCATAGAATCATAGGGTTGGAAGGGACCTAGTTCTGCTAGTCCAACCCCCTGCCAAGACAGGAATCCTCATACCGTGTCAGACAAATGGTTGTCCAATCTTTTCTTGAAAACCTCCAGCAATGGCGACGCATGTTGTAGTAGTTTATTTATTGATTAGTCGAGTTGACCTTATCAATACAGCAAGATCTCCAGCAATGGAGCACCCACAACTCTGGGAGGCAAGCTGTTCCACTGCTTAATAATTCTCACTGTCAGGAAATTCCTCCTTATTTCCAGGTTGGATGTCCCTCTGACTAGCTTCCACCCATTGCTTCTTGTCCAACCCTCAGGTGCCATGGAGAATAAGTCGACGCCCTCTTCCCTGTGGCAGCCCTTCAAGTATTGGAAGACTGCTATCATGTCTCCTAGTTCCTTTAGCCGTTCTTCATAGGATTTAGCCTCCAGACCCCTTATCATTTTTGTTGCTCTTCTCTGCACTCTGCACTAGTCCTCGCTTACTGATGGTAATTGGGACCAAGAACTCCGTCACTAACCAATGCGGTTGTAAGGTGCAATGTCACATGACTGCGCCAACTTAAGGCAGCAGTTTTAGCAGTCCCAGTTGCTGTCATTAGGCAAATCCCATGTGGTTGCAGCATCCCACCGTCACATGATCACCATTTGCAACTTCCTGCCGACTTCCCCATTGACTGCTTGTTGGAAGCTGGCAGTGAAGGTCGCAAATAGCAATCATGTGACCACAGGACACTACGACATAATTGTGAGTTGGTCACCGAACACCCGAATTGTGATCACATGACTGCAGGGAAGCTGTGACAGCTGCAACTACGAGGACCAGTCGTAAGTCCCCCTCATTCAGTGCCATTGTAACTTTGAATGGTCTCTGAATGAGTGGATGTTAAGCGAGGACTACCTTTATTTTTTATTATTTTATTTATTATTTATTTATTTTTGGTAGGGGCATGGTGGCTCAGCGGGTAAAACGCCAGGCTTGTCCATCAGAACATTGCAAGTTCGGAGGTTCGAATCCCTAGCCCTGCGTGCGGAGTGAGCTCCCGCACTCGCCCCAGCTCTTGCCAACCTAGCAATTCGAAAGCATGCAAATGCAAGTAGATTAATAGGTACCACTTCGGTGGGTAGGTAACAGCGTTCTGCGTGCGTCATGCCAGCTACATGACCGTGGAAGCGTCTTCGGACAACGCTGGCTCTTCGGCTAACAAACGGAGATGAGCACCGGCCCCTAGAGTTGGACACGACTGCACAAATGTGCGGGGGGAACCTTTACCTTTATTTTGCTCTGTGCATTTATTTTTTCTCTGAGTTTCTTACTTTTCTCTATTTTTTTTTAAGTCTAGTGGTTGCCAAACTGTCTCAGACTAGACATGATTTTTTTAAACTGGCAACCAAGCAGGAGCATAGGATAGGAGCAGCTTACATGGTAAGTGCAGATATGTCCGTGGATTACTACTAGGCCAAAACGCTCTCCATGTGCACTAAACATGCATAAGCTTTAAATGCAAAATGAAGGACTAGGGATAAACATGTTATCCTTGCCCACTTTCTTGCTGTTATCATCACCTTTCACAAGGTTTGTAATTCTTCAGAAAATTCTTTAAATACACACAATAGATAGTCATCCTTTATGCTTGGACAGTGGCAGAGTTCATACATTCATTGCCATTCTCCCTCTTCTTGCATCGACTTTATATACTGTACTTTCTGTACTTAGAGGACTTGATTTCTCCTGGTTATAGTTGAACTTGTACACTAAAATTCCTTCCTCTTTGATTCTTACAAAAATCTGTTCCTGCAGATTCTGACAAACTGCTTTTTCTTCTTGGTTTGCTTGACACTATGATTATTTTTAAAGAAACAAATATCTAGTTTCTGTTCTCCATATTGGCAAAAGTATGTAAGCTTTAAGGCTTTTATTACAACTTTTCATTAACTAGAAGGGTTTTGAATTGAAATAAATACCAGATTTTTCAATCCTGTTCACAGAAAATAGCAAATTCTTTTGATTGTAAACATGATTTGGAACTTTATCTATTGTTTTTAGCAAGATGGCAAGTAAGGGCAGTCTGATAAAGCAAACATGATGAACCTGTTATGGTTTATTTTGGCATTGTGGCATGATTGATTCACAAAAATGATCTGTCATCAGCTAGGATCATCCTGGGAGGAAGCAGCTTTAGTGGGAAAGAGGAAAAAAAGGAAGAAAATAGGGAGATGCCCATAGTGGGTGGTCAATCAAAAGCAGATTAAACTTTTAAGTCCTTAACATGTCTTATTATGTAGATCCTGAAAGCTTCTTGGTACCCTTGATCATCTGTGGATTATTTAGCTCTTTTAAAAAGCTTTTTTTTTCCAGGTTTTGAGGTTTTTGAAAATAACTAGGTTAATCTTATGGATGATTCAACACCATTGTTTTGTTTTGTTTTGTTTTGTTTTGTTTTGTTTTAATATTTAATAATTTAATTTAATTTAATTTAATTTAATTTAATTTAATTTAATTTAATTTAATTTAATTTAATTTAATTTAATTTAATTTAATTTAATTTAATTTAATTTAATTTAATTTAATTAATTTATATTTTTGACAAAGAAACAAGAAATTGTGTCATTGCTGTCTGATCATTTGCTGCCAAATGTTGGCTGCAAAGACATGCACCAAGGGAATAGCATATTATCCATCAGCTATGCACTGTTATATATTTCATAGATTTTACATATTACTGATTTTTATGTCTTCTGGAATCACAGAAGAAAATAAAATGAACTGTGGAGTTGTTTCTCAAGGGGTAAATTGTTTGCAAGTTCCATTAGATAGGAGTTCCAATGAAGGAAATATAGCATCCACTTGGAGATATCACCAGGAATGTCCAGGGACAATTCACTGAAAAGAACTCTATAAAATATGAATGAGAAACACTGTTTAAGTTTTTTTTTTTTTTGTAAAATGGCCTGTCAAGTCAAGTAAAAGTAGCAGAGCTCTCTCAAGTTGCATAGTCTTCCTTAAAAGTTTCCAATTTATTTGGCATTAAAAAATGATAGTCAAGGAAATAAAGATGTCTGGTGGCTTTGATATGTTTTATCTCAAAGGAAAAGAAAGGCTTGTTTGGGTTTTTCGTGTCAGCAGTAGAGTGCAGAAGATTTGATCTTTAGGGATTATTCACCAATTTCAGTAAAAATGATGCAGAATTCAGAGTAGCCTGATAAGCAATAAGGTTGTTGATATATATCTTTCTTGCATTCCTACCACATTTGTCCCTCTCAATAAACAAATATGTTAATGGGTGGACTGAAAGCTCCTCATCTTAAACTTGTAGAGCTTCCATTCAAAGAGCTCTATATGCCACAATTGGTTCCTATTCCATGATTGCTGCGGATTAAGCAGCTCTTTGCACCTTTCAATGAAGTTCAGTAAACCACTATTTGGCTGACAAGCTATTGTTGGCCTTGAAACAAAAATACACAGGTTCAAATACTTTCTCTGCTCTTAAGTAACTTTCTGTAATCTATCTCCACCTCATTAACTTCACAGAGCTGCTGATAAAATGACAAGACAAAATAAAATAACCTCATGAATCAGGAGCAGGCAAGGTTTTTGCAGTCAGAAGCTCTCTGTGTTGTGTTGTATATTCGGAAGGCTGCGGAATCTTATCTAATCACCAGAAGGGTGGAGTCTTATATAGTGAATGTGGGGAAATTCTACTTCAAGAGATCCACAAATTGAATGGATTAAAGGACAATTTGATGACCTATATCCAGGAGACAGGAGTCCAGAAAATCAAACACTGATAAACATTCAAAAGTATAGATTTCTCCTCTCAGGTGAGTCTCCATTTCGCTTTTACTGTTTTTTCCCCCCTGTACTTACCAAAAATGCAATTTTTATCCAATAAAACAGTCTATATCAGGGACTCCTCAAATGTCTGGGCATTTTCAAATGTGTTTCTCTTCCTGGGGAGTAATCCTTTTCTTAAGTAAGTTCCAATCAATCTATTATTCCCTAATCCTGCATTTTTCTCCATCATTTTGCAAATCATTGACGTCTTTCATACCTTTCATAGAGTTAACTTCTGTTAGGATGGTAGCAAAATACTAAACTCATCCTTTTGCTGCCCTGACCAGCTCCCCCTTTAAAGGTCAGTTGCAATGTATTGATTTAGTTTCAAAAGTTATGTACTTCCTCCCTTCCTCATTCAGTAGCTTACTTTGATAACAAGTGGAATGTCTTGTCTTAATAGCAGGGGGAAGAAGTCTTGAGTTTTAATTTCTTTTCTGCAGAGGGAAGTTTGCTATGTAGAAACAGACTCTGTCCTTGTGCGCTTCCCAAGGCGTCTTGAAGGACTTTCTTACAAAAAGCTAGAAGTGCAAACACCTAGTTTCACTTTGGTCAACTAGCAGGAAGTACTACCTAAAGGCAGAGGACAGAGAATTACATGGAAAGTCAGTTTTGGAATGTTCAGGATCTAAACTTTGCTGGCATCTCCCAACTGATCAGGACAAAACAAGTCACTCCTCAGGATGGTAAGGATGGTAGAGAAAGATCATCTTCAAATTGTTTATTTTTAAATCTTGGTAGTACTTGAAGACATTTGTATGGAAAGGGCTTCAGATGCTACATGCCTACAGCTTGGAGCAGCTGCAGTGCTTTTTATAGAATACAGGATAAAGCAACAATTAAACACCTCTACAGCCACATCACCCATAAAATTAAGGTAAGCCAAACCGATACAGTCTACTAATATATTCTTAACTATTTCTCCCATCCATCAGTTTGGGTGCATTTCATTTTTGTTTTTATCCATCAGCCAAGAATATTTGGGGGCAAAAGATCCTTAGGTTTTTGCACAGCTTTCACATATCTCATGAGCCCAGAGTTCTAATACATA
Organism: Charina bottae; assembly: GCA_023362775.1. Taxonomy (NCBI): domain Eukaryota; kingdom Metazoa; phylum Chordata; class Lepidosauria; order Squamata; family Charinaidae; genus Charina; species Charina bottae. The sequence goes on from JALMGJ010000005.1 coordinate 46,778,274, forward strand.
AAATGAAAAAGGATAAGAAAAAGAGTTAAAGATAGGCAGTCTGTCAGCTAGATCTAGTCTTTGGAACTGATCTGATATTATTTTACAAAAGGCTGGTCAAAGGGCTTTATTCAGTATATCTATGAAGGTTCTCAGTCATCCAGGTGGAATTGTCTGTAGCTTGAATCATGTCAACTGGATTTCTATTTTCTCAGTGGAAACGTTTCTCTCCTTGGATAAGGAGCGAAACGTTTCCACTGAGAAAATAGAAATCCAGTTGACATGATTCAAGCTACAGTTTATTCAGTATAGTTGGGTTGTCTGTTTGTGCATTCAGCATTCTGATGTTTTCAGAAAAATCAACAGTGTATGAACTGATCTTCAAGTTATTACAACAATATTAGTAAAAATTAAGTGAATCAAGTGTCACTAGTATGCTTGTATATTATGAAGTATATAAAAATGATGTTCATATTCTCAGTTTCTGGATGAAAAGTTCATTATCCGTTTACTGTGGAATTCTAAATAAAAAGTACCTTTTCCCATTTATCCTGGGGAACACAATGTCTTTGAAATGCTTTGTTCTGCCTAAGGCATTACAAGAAGAAGCTCCACATTTTATATCTGAAATCATATGGTTGTCTGTTATAAGAAACATTCTGAATTGTATCCAAAAGTGTCCAGTGGAATGGATTTTTCTCCTCCACCTTTTGCAATTTCCAAACTTCACTAGTGTCTGTTCTTAAGGGTGGAGAATGCTCCAAAATGAATTTTCAGTAGTACAGGATTGGAATATATATATATATATATGAATGTTGATAGCATTTAAGGATAGTTGTTCTGTGTAGGATAGTGGTGGAGACTCAGCCTAGGTGCTGCTGGTGGTAATGAGGATATGCATTTCCAACTGTGATGACTCATTCACATTTTATGTATAAATGTTCTTTGGAGTCCTTGGTGCTCTCTGAGTCTTGTTGTTTTCTTGCAGACGTTTCATTGCCAGACTAGGCAACATCTTCAGTGTGAAAAGGGAGTGGGACTTGCTCTCTGTTTATATACCATGGCTTGTCCTGCTTGTGTTGGTGAGGGTGTTGTTCTCTCCTTGGTAGTTCCTTGATTGGGCTGTTGTTTGCTGCTTGATTGATTGACTAAGTTAATAGATCCTTGATTAGGGTATATTGTGCTGTTTGATTATTCCTCTGGTGCTAATCCTGGTGTTAATCTTTGCCTATCTGGATGTTGATTGCTGGCAAGGAGGCATTCTGGTCTTCTGCCTTTTCTATTGTCTCTTATGAATGGTATGTAAATGTTGTTTACCTCTATATGTCTGTTGATGGCTGCTTTGTCTGAGTGCGAAGCTTCCAGGAATTCTCTAGCATTTTTGGATTTGGCTTGGTTTAAGATGCTCACAGTTTTCCAGTTGAAAGTATGGTTGAGTCTGTCCATGTGTTGTGAGATTAAGGATTTTCATTGTGTCTTTTGACTGCTAGTTTGTGTTCTTGGATACTTTCTGCTAGTCTTCTGCCAGTCTGTCCTACATAGTGGCTGCTACAGTCCTTACACTGTATGTTGTAGATAACTCCTGTTTTTCTTCTTGGGCTACTGGGTCTTTTGGGTTACTTATGATGTTCTGAAGGGTTTTGGTTGGTTTATGTGCTATGGTGATGCCATGTGGTTGTAAAGTCTATTAGTAGTTTCTGAGATGTTTCTGATGTATTGCAGTGTAATCCTTTTCATAGCTTCTGTTGGTTTTGCTGTGGTGGGTTGAGTGGTCAGGCACTTTTTGATAAAGTTGCGTGGGTATCCATTTTGCTGGAAGATGCTATATAAGTGGTCTGTTTCCTTTTTCTCGTGTTCTGGGTTGCTGCAGTGCATTTATGCTCATCTGAATAGTGTTCTTACACAGCTCCTCTTGTGGGAGGTTGTGTTATTGCTTTGGTAGTGGAGCACTTAGTTAGTGTGGGTAGATTTCTGGTAGACATGTGTTTCTAGAATGCCATCATTTCCTCTACTGATGAGGATGTCCAAGAAGGGTAGTGTGTTGTTGTTTTCTTCTTCCCTTGTAAATTTTATTCCTTTGAAGATGTTGATGGTTTCATGTGTTTCCTCCAGTTTTTCCTTCTTTATTATGACAAAGGTGTCATCTACATACCGGATCCATATTTTGGGTTGTATGTGTGGGAGTGCTATCCTTTCTAGCTGTTGCATTACAGTCTCAGCTATGAGTCCTGAGAGTGGTGAAGCCACAGGTGTTCCTTTGATTAGTTGGTATATTTGTCCATTAAACTGAAAGTAGGTGGTGAGGCAGAGGTTGATGAGGTCCATGATTCTCGGTATTTTGATCTTAGTGTATCTAGTTAGGTCAGGTGTGTTCCATAGAACTGCTGCCATGGTGTTAGAGTCCAGCCTGACTCTGACTCTGAGTAAGATGAAAACGAAACATCTGAGAAATGAAACTCATCTTGTTCAGCAACCGACAAGCAGAACTCGTGATGAGCAGGTGCAGGTTCAAAAGTTCAATACTCGTGATCAGTCTCGTGATGAGCAGGTGCAGGAATCCGGACCTGAGGATGACCCAGCAGCATGGGAGGATCCTGAGAAGCCAATTGGTTCTGTACCAGGAACCAAGCCAGGAGCACCAATCAGCGGCAGAGAGAGAGGCGGGCAGAAAAGCGCACCAAACAGAGGGAAGCCTGATCGATTCCTGAGGAGAGAAGGTGCACCAAAAACAGAATAAAAGGATGCCAGCGCAAGCACCCATTTGCCGGAGACAAACATTCCACTGAGCTAACAGCTTCTTCAGCAGAAGTCCAGACAGAACCATCCTTAGAATCCTGTGCTGTAGACGCCACGGAACCAGAGCCGGAGCCTCAACTCATTTCTGAATTGACCCCAGCTGCATCAGAAGCCCAGTTCACTTCAGCATCAAGAAGAATGGAACCTTGTCTCGTAGTTCTTCAGCAAAGCCCAGCCTAGAAAGCTTCGGTTCCTTCAGGTGTTCGTCAGCTTGCGTCAATAGCTTCACAGTGTTCAGCAGCCTTGGAAAGGCAGCATTTTGATGCTTAAGTTACGTACTCTGTTTGATGCTTAAGTTAAGTACTCTGTTTGTCCTCATGTGTTTTGTCGTGCTCAGTCAGTGCAGTCACGTTCTGCCATTAAGGGGTCTTCTAGTATAGTGCGTCCTGTCCTGCCTAGTCCTTCAGGCCGCGTAGCCTAGTGGTTCTTGTCCAGTCCTGCCTTGCAGATCCAGCCCAGTGTTGTCCTGAGAACCCAGAGGAACCTTGTCCAGTCCTGCCTTGTAGATCCAGTCCAGTATTGTCCTGAGAACCCAGAGAAACCTTGTCCAGTCCTGCCTTGTAGATCCAGTCTAGCATTGTCCTGAGAATCCAGAAGAACCTTATCCAGCCTGCCTTGTAGTCCTCTGATTATAGACTTCAGTCAGCTGTGCCAAGTAACCAGCTTAGCCCCTTTTCCAGTGTTTCAGAAGATTTCCAACCAACCTAGCACCTTGATCCAGAACTGTTGTTCTACTTGTTGTTGTGAACTCTAGCTTGTGTCACTGCATAGCTGCCTACCTCCAAGTACATCCAATTGTGAAGATACAGTTGATCCAAGCAATCTTCAGTTTGTGTTGATGGACTTAAATTTGTAAATAGTTTTTATATAATAAAACTATTTTTTTCAACTGTTGGGCCATCCTCCTGTACAAAGGTTGTTTGGTTTCTAACTTTCCTCCTGTACCTTTGTACAGGAGGATGGCCCAACACAGGAGAAGTAACACCACAGGACCAGAGTCAGCAGTTTATCTTCATCTAAAGGAGAAAGGACACTCATTTGAGGACATTAATGTTCACATTTTAGACAGAGAAGATAGGTGGTTTGAGAGAGGGGTCAAGGAATCCATTTATGCCACCTTGGAAAATCCTTCCTTGAATAGAGGTGGGGACCTCAGGCACAATCTTTCCCCCATCTTCCTCCCTGCTTTGTCTTCTGTGCCTAGGAAGATTAAGACCATTTCGCAAGCTCAACAGCAGCATGGTAATCTTAATGATCCTCCTTTAGATGATAAAGGGACTTAGAAATAACATCTCAAAATAACCATGACCTAGCCCCAGGTGCAAGGTCACACAGCCACCTAGAAACATATTTAAGGATTCCCTTACTAACTTTGCTCAGACTGAAGAAGCTCCTTGGATAAGGAGCGAAACGTTTCCACTGAGAAAATAGAAATCCAGTTGACATGATTCAAGCTACAGACAATTCCACCTGGATGACTGAGAACCTTCATAGACTTGGTCTCTGGATGTAAAGAGTGCAGTGACATCAAATGACACCATGATTTCATCTTCATCTATTTTTAGGTCTTTGATTTTCTGGAGGCACTGTAGTGGAGAGTTGATAGAGTATTTGCTCTCCTCTGTGAGATGCCCAAGTTTTCTTCTAAGTTCTTTAGCAATGTTGTATGTAGGGGTCCCAGGTAATGATACAATTGGATGGAGCAGTATCTCGGGCTTATGTATCTTGGGGCATCTATAGAAGCATGGGATGGTGGGTCTGCTGCTTTTCATCCGCCTCTGTTCTTCTTTTGTGATTTGACCTTTCTTGGTTAGGTCATTGAGGATTCTTTGATCTGGTTGTCCAGTTTCTGTATGGGATTGGTGTTTACTGGGGTGTAGGTTTCTTTGTCCTGGTGCGGCCTTTGTCTGCTGGGTTCTCTTTGATTGATAAATGTTCTTGCTACATGGATTCCTCACATCTCAAACTGTATAGAGTCTGAACAGAAAACAGGTGTCTAAGACACAGAGACACATACATCAAGCTATTAGCTTAATATAGCTATAGCCCCAAATGGCCTTGTTTAAATAATTAAGTGTTGCTTAACGGACTAATTTATGAAATAGTAATGACCTCCTAATTTGCATCACCTTTGGCATTCTGAGTAGGAATTTAGCGAATTAAACGCTGAAGGATGACCTCCAATTTATGAAGGATGAGTAACATAAGAAACAAATATCTTACCTTAGCTTCTACACCAATGCAACACATCCATCATCAGGCAATTTGTGCTTCACCTAAGAGCTCTTCTCTTGCCTAGAGGTAGTGAAATATTCAGCCTGAAATGAGTGAATGAAAGGATGGCAATGGATGTGCATATCTCTGAAGGATGAACAAAGAACTCTTGAATAAGCATTTAGTAAAGTTGCTTAATAATAATAAGCATTAATAAGCATTTAGTAAAGTTTAGTAAAGTGGCTCAGTGGGTAAGACGCCAGGCTTGTGGATCAGAAGATCGCAAGTTCGGAGGTTCGAATCCCTAGCCCTGCCTGTGGAGTGAGCTCCCACACTAGCTCCAGCTCTTGCCAACCTAGCAATTCGAAAGCATGCAAATGCAAGTAGATTAATAGGGACCACTTCGGTGGGTAGGTAACAGCGTTCCGCGCGTGTCATGCGGCCACATGACCGTGGAAGCGTCTTCGGACAACGCTGGCTCTTCGGCTAACAAACGGAGATGAGCACCGGCCCCTAGAGTCGGACACGACTGCACAAATGTGCGGGGGGTACCTTTACCTTTACTTAAAGTTGATACATTGTAGAAAACTTAGTGGTCTCCTTATATATGCTCATATTTGCTTAGTGATTGTGCTATGTCTAGTCTTGACTTAAAATAGCTAGCATGCAAATGAACAAAAATAGTCTTAAATGGTATTTTGGTTTACCGTCTTTTATAGCTACAGTATATGCAATGAAGTGCTTGAAATGTCTAAGTGATATTTTGTAGCATGCAATAATCTCCATATACCTTTTTCTTCACTGGTACTCCTTCAGAGGTTAGGATGCTACTGATAGAGCAGGGCTTTCCAAAGTGCCACCGCTGGCGACACACCCGGCGGCGGCGGCGGTAGCGGCGACACGCGCGCGCACAGCGGCGGCGCGGGGGTGTGTGCGGCGGCGCGCGCGCACGGCGGCGGCGCGGGAGGGGCGTGCGGCGGCGCGGGTGGTGTGCGGCGGCGCGCGCGTGCATGGCGGCTGCCGTGCACGCGCGCGCCGCCGCTTCCGGGTGGTGTGGCGACACACCACGCTGTGTGTGGCGACACACTTTTGTGTCGCGACACACAGTTTGGAAAGCTCTGTGATAGAGGTTAGGATGCTACAGAGATGTCTGATATTTGCAGACGAAGAACAGTCAAACCCTTTTTGCTAATAGTTCCATTCTCACTTCCATAAAATACTGTGAGCTGATAGGTTTTCACATGTCAGGTTGATACACCTTGAACAAATTCTGTATGTAAATATTTACTGCATTAACTCACTTTTTTGGGGGGAGGGTTAATAACCCACTTTCATTTTAGTTTAATATTTTTAACAATATATAAAAAAAGAAATATTGTAATTTTGATAATGGTAACTAATAATCTGTGTTAGGAAAAATTAACTGTAAATATGTTCTGAAAAGTATTCTGAAAAGCTACATTTAATATCTAGTAGAGTTGTATGCCATTTAGCATTTGAAAGGTGAAAGATATTTCAGAGCATATGAGTGTGCTCATGCAGCACTTTGGCAATTTCTTAAAGCACTGCATCTGTTCCTGGAATTGCACAGCTGCCTTTTCTCAAACGGCAGTGTGATTTTAGGAACAGGTACAGTACATATGGCTAAAAAAAAAGTAAAGGTAAAGGTTTCCCCCGCACATTTGTGCAGTCGTGTCCGACTCTAGGGGCCGGTGCTCATCTCTGTTTGTTAGCTGAAGAGCCAGCATTGTCTGAAGATGCTTCCATGCTCATGTGGCCGCATGACACGCGCGGAATGCTGTTACCTACCCACCGAAGTGGTACCTATTAATCTACTTGCATTTGCATGCTTTTGAATTGCTAGGTTGGCAAGAGCTGGAACTAGTGCGGGAGCTCACTCCGCACGCAGGGCTAGGGATTCGAATCTCCGAACTTGCGATCTTCCGATCGACAAGCCTGGCGTCTTACCTGCTGAGCCACCATGCCCCACATATGGCTAAAGGACTTGCTAATAGGTGCTACAAAAGGCTGAAGCATTTTTCTCCATTGAATCTAAAGTTTTTTACAATTCTAGTAACTTGCAAGTCCAGACAGACATTCTTAACAAGCACCATTGACCTCAGTTGGGGTTACTTTTGAGTAGACATGCAAGGGTTATACTATCAGCTACTGTATTAAACTTAAGGACTGGGAAATACTATTAGAATATTTTGAATGCTGTTACCTATTGATGGTTCTGCTGCTGTTATAATTGATGTGAATGTATCTTTGAATATTGTCAACCTGAATGTAGTTTTGCTATTATTTCTGTATTTTTTTAAAAATATATTTTTTAGCCATTTTGGAAGATACTTTATTTTATTGAGAAACCCAAAAGAAATGTTGTAGACTAAATGGCAAAAAAAAAATGGCATGAAACATAAGCTTCAGAGTAACTTTGTCTCATTTCACTTGAGAAAGCTATGTTTCATATTTCTATTACATTCTGAACACCATCCCCACCTTGATAAAACTACTTGTAGAATAACTGGTTGTGTTAGTGAATATATAACAATGCAGTTAAGAGGAATATATGCTAACATGTACAGCAGCTTCCCTGAACCAATACTAAACAGTTGCTCAGTGCAGGAATCCAAATGAAACATCTGTCCAGCTTTTACTTGAGAATTTCTAATTTAAAAAAAATCTCTTTTTGAAATTGGCTGTATTGTTAATACAGCTAACCCTATTGTTAGGAGGTTGATAGAAAATGAGCCATCCCCCTTCAGGCTTCTCAAAGCTAAACATACATGTTCCTTCAATCTTATCTCACAGGACTTAATTTTCCAGTCCTCTGATCATCTTTGTTGTCCTTCTCTGCACCTGCTCCAATTGTCTTAAACTTGGCACAGTACTTGAGGTGGGATCCAATAAGCACTTACATATATAGATGTGTCATACATTTTTTCTTTCTATGTCTATTCATTGTTTTTTCTTCAAAACAGTATAGTTGGAATATATATAAACCATCACTGAAGTCTGATTTGGGAATCTTATTTTAAAAGTTGCATAATTTAGGAGCTATTTTGCTCTACTTTGTGACAGATTCATTTATGTTTGCATTTTATTTTGATATTTCTCCAGCTTCGAATGGATAGCATAAACTTACACAAATGGCTGCCTTTTGCTAGCTTGTGCAGGTAAACCTTTAAACATTAATGGCTTGCCAGATAAATGAGAGCTGGTTGCTATATTTAATTACATAGTTTTCTGTAATGTGCCTAGAATAGGGACTCATCTTGCAATGGTAATTATTCTTAGTTTACCCATCTGAGCAAGATTATGTTCTGGTAATTGGCTTTGAATCCATTTTATTTTAGCAATCTTTTTATCTAATCCTTTCCATCAATGTTTGGGGATTGAAGGAATAATGCAGACATGATAGAAATAAAGAGATCAAGATCTCACTTTCTTTCCAGGCTGCAGTGAAGCTATTAGATGGGAGGAGATGTGGAGAAAGATGAGAATCAAACATAGCTGTATTGTTCATTACTTGTGTAACTACTGACTATGTTTAGACCATGAAGTATCACTGACAGCTTTTAAGTAGACAAATTTGTTGTGATGGATCTGAATCACTTGGCATGTCTTCTTATGCTTCATACCTGCTGGCTTGTATGTGCAAACATAGCCCACTTTGAAAAGTGGGAACTAGGTCGGTCGGTCATTCATTCATTCATTCATTCATTCATTCATTCATTCATTCATTCATTCATTCATTCATTTCATATAGCCCCCAAACCAAGACTTGTTCTTCTATTACAGAATATGGTGTGTAATTACACCCAACCCACAACTAGCCCATTGTACAAGCAATACAAACATGATTTGCAATCAGTCAATATAGGACCACTTTCTTCTCAATTGCAGCTTCTTGGAAAGGTGGTGAGACTGATGGTGGGGGCAGGGAGGGAAGGGATCCTTACTTATGCCTTTGCTCAGAGTCATTTTATTGATGCCTAGTATCTCATCCTGAAAGTTTCTGAAATGCATTTGTTAGCTAATCTTGCTAAATGGCAATTCGTTTATTTTGTAGAACACACCAGTAATACTAACCTTGTACTTTGGCTGAAACCCAGAAATTACTGAACTGCATTCAGGAGGGAGCATTACTTTATGAACATCCTATCCTTTTGCACAATTCCTCTCATACCATGTCTAAAAATTGGGAAGAGAGTAGTCACCAAGGGCCTATTATTTCTACAAATATATCACAGTATGTGTTAAAACAACCATGTTTCAGGCATATTTCTTTTTTGAAAAAAAAATTATAGGACTTTAGCTTTAAACATTTGTTTGATTTTCGAGGCCTCATCATCTTTAGCTTGCTGGCAAATTTTATTCCATTCTGTTGAAAAACTAAAAAGTTATGCTATTTGTGTTTTTCCCATGCTATGTGATAATAAGAAGGAAGATTTGGTTTCTCCCTCCCCATATTATGCAACAATTTATCCCAACCTGGGTGCCTTCCAGTTCTATGGACTTCAACTCCCCAAATTCTCAGCTAGCACAATCCTTGAGAATTCTGGCAATTGAAGTCTGATCTTCTAGAGGGCACCCATGTTGGTGAAGGCTAGTACATATCCAGGGATTGAGACAAATTGGACAATGTATAGAGCAACCTCAAATTGATTGGATTACATTCAGACCTTCAGTTCATGCCCTTAAAGCAGATTGAGTTCCCTAGGAATTATATTTTAAAAATATCTCCTGCACTTGCATATATTAGGAAAAGTTGCATAGATAACATTGCTCATAATTGGGAAAGTTGTGAACATTAAATGGACGCAGTGTCTCCAACATGTGTTTTAAAAACCATTAAAATAGATTGAATTAATAGATGAAAACTGGTGACACAGATGGGATTTATATTAATGCATTTGTCCCTATTTATAATCAAGAGCCAATTTTGCTGTATGATAGCTGGACTAATAATTTATAAATAGAAGGGGTTTTTATATCACATGGTTTTTGCAATATATAATGCAATAACATTTTTTCCTGTAAAGTAGAACAGTCGTCCATTTACAGAATCTCAATCAAGTGCCAATTCATTAGTAGACTAATTAATATTCATTGAATAACCATGGTGATTTTGAGCCAAAATACTGTTTTAGATTAGGCTTAAGAATACATAACAGGCATCATCTTAGAAGTAGTATTAGGAGTAATTGCATTTTTAAAGTAAGTAGCAGAAAAAGTTGTACTACGTATATTAGAAACATTTGTGAATGACAAGCAAATATAGCTTTTTCAGCACCTTCTTTTTTCATTCACAAACAGAATAATGCGTGAAAACCTGGGGCAGTAACAATTCCAATTTTTAATGAGCAGCACATTTAAATCTGCATTCATTTTTAGCAGAACCATCTCTGAAACACTGAGGAGCTCTTGCATCAGTATGCAGACAATACAGAACTAGATGCAGCAACTGAATGCCTTCCTCGAAAGCAGCTTCCAGGATTTGCATTTACTCCCTGTGCATCTACTTAAGGACATAAGCACAATGTTTCTGTTTGTAGTATTTTCTGGCAAATAGCTCAATACCTGCAAGGGCTGAGAAATCCCCTCAACAACTACAGTACTTGCAATGAGATTCCTCTAAAGAGTGAAGGGATTCATCAGAGGCCTGAAAACCTGGGAGGATGGACATTACAATACATCTGGATTCAGTCTGCCTACTAAAAAGCAGCAATATGTGAATATCATCTTCATTTATGGAGAAAAGGGGTTTCATATCTCATTAATCTTGGCTTTTGTTTTGCTTTTGACATGAACTTGAAACCACATTGGTGATATAGTCTTTGTCTGGAGATGTCTACTGGAATATTTTCTAGGAACTGGCACTGTCATCCAACTTGTGAGTATTTCATAGCTGTGGGAATTGGCAAGATTTTATTCAATCTAGAAATGGGTTGGCTACTTTCCATTATCTTTGACACGTATCAATGGTTTTATGTCCGTTCTTTTTATTTGGATTGCCATTAGGTGAAACTATAGCATACAATATGCTAATGCCATACTTTGTTCTTCAGTTTCACTGCTGAGTCAGACAGAAATTTAAATATCCATTTAACTGAATGCAAACCCTGCTGAAACTGGATTTACTTTGAGTAAGACTGTTTTGGATCATCCTCTTTTTATAAGAAAGCATTTATTAACAGTAATCTACCATGAATTCTGCATGGTGTGTTAGCTATAACATCTACAGTAGCCTCCTGTTCAACCAAGATAGAATCCCAAAATGGCTTAAATTCTTCCATGAAAAGGGAAAATAGCACCTTCCCTTTAAAATAAGGAAGCCAGCATACATGGAAGCTTGATTTGTAATGACTGAACAATATACAATGTCAGCAATAGTCATACCATCAACATTCAAAGACAACTGGTTCTTCCTTTTTGCAATTATTGTGGCACTTCCTTAATTTCCTTTGCAGAATGGATTTAATCCATCATTGCATAAAATAACTAGCCTTTGGCTTTTTTTTTTTGGCTGATACACTATTTTTCCCCTTCTTAATTTAACTTTTTAAAAAGTTAACAGGTTGCCATAAAGGAAAACAGAATTTCTCAACCAGCATCACTAATAGCTGTATTCTGGGGAAGTCCCTCTGGTGCATGTTGAACAATAATTACCACTTCTATGCCACTTGCACATTTTAATTGAATTTCTATCCCATGGTTATCTTGTTGAAGCTATTCATCTGTTCTGCTAAGTCTTCTGATATTAAACAAGTTATTCCAAGATATTATTGTAACAGTGCTTGACACCTGATTTTCATTAGAAATTCACAGCCATGCCGGAGATAATACAGTAAAACTTGCCCTGCCTAACTATAAGAAAAGGAATACTATTTCTAGGGATGGAATTTTATCATGTTGATTAGACTGTCAGATATTCCATTCTCAACTTTTTCTTTTCCTGTATGAATCAAAGCTCAGTCAATTTGTGGAATAAAATACAGACCTTAATTAAAAAAAATGTAAACATACTGATTTGTTGGCCTGTAAAATAACACAAATTCTAAATCCAATGCATCTCATAATAATTTGTTCTTTCAGAGCTTTTGCCATATGTTTATTCTCATTCATTCTGATCCAATGACAGTGTTGAAAAGTCAAATAAATAGAAGCGATTTTACAACATTGGCAACTTATTGGGTTACCAAACATGAAACATTTATTTCTAAACATATTGAGAAATTGACCTTTCAAAATAGCAACCAATTAATATTGAACGCTTAGATTTGCAGATTCCACAACATTGAATTTCTAGTGTTGTTGCAATAGATACATTCAATGAATATTTAAACTAAATTATTCAAGGTCTTTGTATTCATTAACTGTATTGGGAGGAGGTGTACCTGCTCATTTGTTTGTTCTTCCTCAGTCATGATGTAGTTCATAAATAAACAAGACCTCCAAGTACATAATGCTTTTCCTGGTGTAGGACTGTGACTGAAATCAGTTTATCAGGATATTCTACTGGATTTCCATGTGAACTCCATCCATACCATAAAGGTCATGCTATAAACCAAGGTCTGGCTTTCTGACATTTGTAGGGCCAGGAGATGACATATTTCCCAAAGAAAATTTTAAAAAATTAAAAATCTTACATGATCACTAAACCTTGAAATCTGCAAGACTTGGTAGACTTATGTCAAAACTCATAAAATGTTGGTAATTTTATATGGGATCTCTGTGAGATTCTATGATCTTGGAATATTTTATTTTATTTCATTTACCTGAGATCATCATACAAAATTATACAATAATGCCTAAGGATTAGAAAAGTCTGATAATTTCTGCTTTATACAGTTAAATACTGTATACTGCCAGAAATGCTGGAGCTGACAGTGATTTCAAGAAGAAATGACAGATGTTTTGCAACCATCTTGTGATAGAAATCAGTATGTATTACCCTCTGATGAATAACTGATAGTGACACACTGTAGCAATTTCATCAAGGGCAATTAACTCCTGAAGCCAAGAATTGCTACAATGAAAGCACCAGATCATTATTATCAACCAAGGCAACTGATTACATCAGCTGTTCTATTTCAGACTTGGTATCGCCCTCTCATTTTTTTTCCAGTTAAAAAACTTTATTTAACAATAATACAGCATACACAGATATACATACATACACACGCACACACACATATGTGGCTGGATAGTATAGTGGTTACAGTACCGCCCTTCGACATGGGAGACCAGGGTTCGAATCCTGGCTGGTACCTACCTTACCAGTAGGGATCCCTGGGCAAAGACCCCCTAATGCTTCACCTGCCTACCTTGGATATGAGAGTGACACAAACTAGGAGAGTCATGCCGACTTGGACATTGACCAAATTAACAAGGTCCGGGCCAGATGTTGGGGAATCAGGAAAATCTTATGATAAATGGGCTACTGGAACAAACTATACATGGACGAGACAAGAGAACCTGGAATTGATGAAATACTACTACAACAGTAGACCTAATGAGAGGGGATATATGAAATGTATGAGGGAACTATATGGATGGATGGAAGACCTACATCCACACCAACTGAGAAACAACTAGTTACCCAACACTTCAACATAGCGAAGAGGAAGTTGCTCTCACAACTTGAGATAAACCAACTACACATTACATCCCGGGCTCAAGAAGACCCAGAAGAACAACTGGAGGTGCAGCCAACACCTGAAACTGGAACTTCACTGCCACCCTCTCCATTACAGAATATAGTAGCATAAGATCATGGATAAACTAGCTACAGTCAACCCTTGAGACTGATTACCAAGATTCGGTAGAGAAGTACCATCAGATAGTATGCTAGAAGATGCCAATAGAGCCCTCAAGACAATCCCTACTACCACCATAACCCAAACCAATGACTTGGTATATGCTACAGCCGCTGTTGTCCTAAAGATGCTTGACTACATGATCAAGAAGAACAGCAGTACATACCCCCCCCCCCTGGAAAATGAGATTGGAGGCTAAGGTCAAGGCAACTCGGAGAGAAGTTAGCCAGCTGGTGAAACTACAGAAGGGCATGGATAAGACTCGGCTACTAAAAAAAATACAGGGGCCTGACTCCATCTGAAGCCCTAGAGACTACTAGACAAAGGCTAACAGCACTGGCTACCAGGCTAAGGAAATACAATAGAGAAGCAGAGGCCAAGAAGATAAATGCATCATAGCTGCCTGGCTACAGGACCATATGGGCCAGTACATGGGCAAAGCTTAGAAGGGCATTGGGAACAACACCAGAGGCTCAAAACACCAGTTGCTCATAGATAGAGCAGTCACCCAAGACTCTAGACAGACCAATATGAGCAAGCCTGGATTGACTATAGGAAAGCCTATGTCTCAATACCACACACATGGATCTGTGAATGCCTGGAGCTATACAAAGTCAACAGGACACTAAGGACCTTCCTCAAGAACTCAATGGGACTGTGTCTATGAAGGTTCTCAGTCATCCAGGTGGAATTGTCTGTAGCTTGAATCATGTCAACTGGATTTCTATTTTCTCAGTGGAAACATTTCGCTCCTTATCCAAGGAGCTTCTTCAGTCTGAGCAAAGTTGGTAAGGGAATCCTAAATATGTTTCTAGGTAGCTGTGTGACCTTACACCTGGGGCTAGGTCATGGTTATATTGAGATGTTATTTTAAGTCCTTTTATCATCTAAAGGAGGAGCCACATAGCATTATTGATGGGATTGTATACTGTCTGTAAAACATTTATACCAGTTCACTCTCAAACCATAGCATGGAGTAAATTTCATAGTTTTGTTCCACAGTTCTTCCCATTGCTGTATTGAGACTGTATCTTTGATGTTTTGCATCCAATTTATCGTACATATTTTTCTTTGTTCTCCAGCCTTCGCTGAGTAATTCTTGCTGTGTCTTTAAACTATTCATGGGGTCTGGATGGACCATGTTTGCATATGTAATTACAGGTAGTCCTAATTTAGCGTCCGCTCATTCAGCAACCATTAGAAGTTACGACAGCAGTGAACAAGGGATACTTACAACGGGTCCTTGTAGTTGTGGCCGTCACAGCATCCCCACAGTCATACGATCGTGATTTGGGTGCTCAGCAACTGGCTTGCAATTATGACATCGCAGCATCCCATGGTCATGTGATCGTCATTTGTGACCTTCACTGCTGGCTTCCAACAAGCAACGTCAATGGGGAAGCTGGCAAGAGGTCACAAATAGCAATCACGTGACTGTGGGACACTGCAACCATGTGGGACTCGCCTAGTGATGGCAACTGGGACTGCCAGAACTGCTGTCGTCAATCGGTGTAGTCACATGATGTCATGCCTTACAACCACATCACTTAGCAATGGAGTTCCTGGTCCTAATTACCATCAGTAAGCGAAGACTCCCTGTACACTTTCCTTACTGTAATTGTCTCCAGCATGAAACGTATTTAGGGGAGTGGCTAATGGTGTAATTGCTGGGCTTATTATTTCCCTCATGGACTTCCATACTTTTATCAAGCTTTGTCTTATAATGTGTCCATTTAGGTTTTCATCCTCTTTTGTCTCCCTTCACCATAAGTATCTGTGAAGCCCTTTAGCTGGGCCAGTTCCTTCCAATATTGACATTCAACTGTTTGGGGATTTAATCCACTCTGTTAGCCATGACAAACAGCTTGCTCTGTAATAGAATTTGAAATTTGAAAGAGCAAGGCCGCCTCTGTCTTTTGAATCTTTTAAAATTTTAAGTTTGAGTCTTGTTTTTTTTTTCTTCTCCACATAAATTTGCTTTTATTGTTTCTTGCCATTCATGTAAAGTTTTTTCTGGAACTGGAATTGGTGCTATTTGAAACAGATAATTTATCTTGGGGAATACATTCATTTTGATAATTGCAATTGTATTAGTTCTTAATATAATATAATCCCCATAATATCTGCTTAGGAAAGACCAAATGACGGCACCATCTTTCTCCTTGCATCTTATGAGATGGGCTGCAAAATTAGCTGCTCGCAGCAACTGTGAAGGGAGATGGCATTTTCTAATTTACTTTCCATCCCTGTGATAGCATTTAAAGAAATGAAAGACAGTTGTATTTTGAAGCTGTTTGGAAGGCATATTATCTTGCAGAGATCCTGGACTCTATAGGTTCTTGTTAGGTGGCAACACACATATTAGCTTGTGAGACAATTATTGGTGGTGTCATTAAGTCCTAGGTCCCATTTTCATTCATCTTTTCCCTTTTCCTGCAGCAAGGATGCCACTAAGTGTAATCACAGAGACCATTATAAAAAGAACACATTTTATTGGACTATGCCAAGAAGAGAGATTAATACATACAAACCATTGAAAATATTCTATGCATTATCTTTGCAGTATAGCTTGTAGCATAACTCCCCAATCATTATTTATTTCCACATTCTCCATTATCATTCTATGCATAAAATAGGAGAGGAACGTAGTTCTTTTGGATAACACTTCTCAACATACATCATCATTGACTCTGACAAAGACAGTCAGTCACTGCTTCACTAGCTACCCTGATTATTGCAAATGGATTGTCTGATGCTGTGTAGTTGTAGAATGCATGCATTTATGCAAGCAATAATATTGTTTGCCTTGCTTAATCTTCTGTTCTCTTTGAACTGCAGTTAAATTGTAGCTGTCAAAATTACAAATGTGTTGCTTATCATTAAGTAGTATGCTGCTTAAAGCAGACCATAACTCCACACACTAATATAAGATTAGACACCTTGAAATGCAACTAATAAATCAATTTATATATTGCATAGAACATCCTTTAGATTCAAGTGTGTCACAAGACAGCTCAGGACAGGACTGTGCTGCTGCTGTATCGTACCAAAGGTGGTTCATCACAGCAAGCTACAGACTTTTTCTATCTGCACATACAGTAGATTTGAGTAAATACAACTTGTATGGCACCTCTTGCATGTCATCCTCAAGATCTTAGTGTTGCAGGATTCATTCCACCATTCTATACGTTGAAATAATGCTCAGAGGGACCAGAGGTATGCCTAGGCCCATCTTATCCATGGTTTTGAAGTATGTCAAACTGTCCTTACTTGAATACCAATGTTTCTTGTCATAAATACACTTTCCGGGTATCCTATGATGAAAGGATCTTCAACGAAAGATCTATGGGCAGTGGTGTGCTGGTAAATGTGTAACAACCAGCTCTGCTGACTCCTTTGCTGTCCCCACACCACGCCACAGGCTGCCAAACAGCTGATAGACACAGTAGGATCAGTTCTCTCAACCAACTCAAAAAATCCCAGAAAATTTTTAACAATTAGTTGTTGCGAGCCAGTACGATTGGCTCCTGCGCACTACTGTATAGGACAATTTGTTTGTGACATAAAACTGAAAAACTCTTTCTCTGTATATTATATGGTTGACTGGTGGTTCATTGAAATCCAACAGTGAAGAGTGGTTTGTTACTGCATTTAAGTGAACAACAAATAAAGGGAGTGTTTGCAAACTATATGAGATTGTTATCTATTAGATAAAATATTTCCTGTCTTTAGTTGGTTTGCATATACCGTCTGTTGTATATGCTTAGTTTGATATGGTTTTGTTTGTTTTGCTTAGCCATGTATTGGAATCTGTTTCCTGAGAAATATTTTGAACTAGATTTCACTTTTACATTTTACTGCTTGAACTGCTTCTTGATAGGATGTGGCTATCTGCCCAGTAAAATTGAAACAGATGATTAATTTCATTTAAATCATACTCGGCTAATATCAGGTGGTAAATAACTTCTGGCATGGATGAAACTTTTCCTCATCAAAAAGTGTATTTGTGATATTTTTATCCACTGAGCTTGTGGCATGTTTATGGTTATATGAAATGATAAAGGGGAAAAAAAGGTTTTCTATAGTGGTGAATAAATAAAAGGGAAGTCTGCTCCCATACATGCATCTTGAACAGTGACTGTCTGATGATCCAGAGAGCTTAAAATCCTTTCTCACAAAGGGCATTCTGGACTTGCAAGTTGCCTATATAATTCTTCAGTAATAACGTAACAAAATATGTACACAACTAATTTTAAGCATAAAATTTGTTTTGTTTTGTTGTGTTGTGCGTATTGCTTTGCATATGTATATAGCATATAGCATATAGCATATAGCATATAGCATATAGCATATAGCATATAGCATATAGCATATAGCATATAGCATATATATAGAGTACTATATACTATATACTATATACTATATACTATATACTATATATAGAGAAGGGGCGTGGTGGCTCAGCGGGTAAGACGCCAGGCTTGTCGACCGAAAGATCGCAAGTTCGGAGGTTCGAATCCCTAGCCCTGCGTGCGGAGTGAGCTCCCGCACTAGCCCCAGCTCTTGCCAACCTAGCAATTTGAAAGCATGCAAATGCAAGTAGATTAATAGGTACCACTTCGGTGGGTAGGTAACAGCGTTCCATGCGTGTCATGCGGCCACATGACCGTGGAAGCGTCTTCGGACAACGCTGGCTCTTTGGCTAACAAACGGAGATGAGCACCGGCCCCTAGAGTCGGACACGACTGCACAAATGTGCGGGGGGAACCTTTACCTTTTTATATATATAGAGAGAGAATGTGTCAGTCCAGAATTTTGTTCTTTACATATGCTGCATCTTAAGTTCTATACCAATAGCACAATGATCCCACTTATTTTTACCCCAGTGTAAAGTTTAAATGGCTCCTAACTTCATCCTTTATACATCTCTTTTTTTCCTTCTTCCAAATCTTGTTTAGTGGATATCATATCAGCTGACTGAATAATAATGTTAATGCCAAGTGATTATAGGGCCTTTTTCCCTTGAGTGACTAACTATCCAGAAAATGATACATTTAAGTGAAAGCAAAATAATTATATAAAAAAAAGGCCAGTTTGGTCTAGTGGTTAAGGTGCTGGGCTAGAAACCAGGAGACTGTGAGTTCTAGTCCCGCCTTAGGCATGAAAGCCGGCTGGGTGACCTTGGGCCAGTCACACACTCTCAGCCCAACTCACCTCACAGGGTTGTTGTGGGGAAAATAGGAGGAAGGAGTATTAGGTATGTTCACCGCCTTGAGTTATTTATAAAAATAATTAAGGCGGGATAAAAATTAAATAAATAAATAAAAAATAATAATAAAAGGATTTTTTCAAAGATCATCCAACAGTCATAAATTCAAATGATAACCTGAAACCTATCTTACTCAATGATGCTAAAATCATGAGAGGCAGCCTTAAAGTCCTAAATTTAAGATGAATCATTCCTGGCCAAAAAATAATAGTAAACTGAACTTTGCATTAAAAATCCATCTCCTTATCAGCTTAATCCCAAAGTTGCATTTGCATATTGAAAATAACTGTCTAGTAGATTTTTCTCCCTAAAATATGAATACAATTTTTGCTGTCCTTGATTGAATCCATTCTGTTTTAACTAGCTCTCAAAATGTTATCAGAAAATGTTAGCCATTATTCAAGAAATTTCTGAGACAATTTAGATGAACCAAATGGAACAATAATGAATCGGGTGCTGGGAATAGATGGGACATTTTCTACTATCCTACGTTCAAATGACAGAGCAAAAGGAAATGCAGAATATTAGTGGATTGTAGATGGGTGGAAAGAAAAAATGTAGGGCTGAGCGGATGACAGCTTGAAAGAAACAGAATTATTAACTAGCTCAGGTTTAATTCAGATGGCAAAAGATTTTCATGTGATCATAATGCTCATTGCATATTCATAACATTAATGAGTATATTATTTTTCATAAAAATTGTAGGATTACAAATAAAAACAAAAAACAAAACACTAAAAACAATCCTAAAATCCTATTTAAATGAAACTGAATCAAACTATATCAAGAGGATCCAAAAGCCTTTGTAAAGAGTTATATCAAGAAATCAATACAGGTAGTCCTTGTTTAGCAACTGCTTCATACAGTGACCATTCACAGTTACAATGGTGATGAAAAAGAAAATTTGTGACTAATCCTCGCATTTACGACCTTTGGTGTAAAGCAAAGGAAAGCTGAAGTAAGATTGTAAGCACAGTTGTGGTTTCACTTAGCGACTGCTTCACTTAACGACTGAATTGCTGGTCCCAATTGTGGGAACAGTACAGGGAAAAACAGTTCAGCAAGGGGTCTCAAGATTTATGGGTTAACAATTCCTTGAAGAGGCAAGCTTAGAGGAGGCAAACTTAGAGGTGTGTGAAAGCAGATCTTGATGAGCCAGATCATCTCTATTTAAAGCAGGAATAGGCAACCTTTTGTATTCCTACTTTTTAACAATTATTTTTTGTCTGGAAAGGGATGTGGTAGTTGAGACAGTGATGCTATTACATCACCACAGGAAGCAGGAAGATACTTTTCCCCTTCTGTATGTTGTTAAGCCTTAACAATATACAGACTTACTTCAGAGAATTATTATTTCAGAATTATTTCAGAGAATTAATATAAAGAATATTGTATTTTATTTTCCACCCCAAAAATGATGGGAAATTGTACCACCATAAGTGATGCATTTTGGCTGTATAATCGTAGAAGGACTAGGGACCACAAAGAAGTGTCTGCTGTACATTACTCACTCTGGGTTGAATATTGGTATTTTTGGCTTGCTTTATTTATTTATTTATTTATTTATTTATTTATTTATTTAATTTAATTTATAAGCCACCCATCTCCCAATGACTCTGGTGGCTTACAATTAAAAATACAAAATTATAAAACACAAAAAGGAATAATGACTGACCCCCAAAACAACACATAATCAAAAAGGAAAAGAAAATCTATGGGTCATGGAGCACACTGACTTTACCAAATTGCACCAGATGCGTATAAACTAGGCTGACCATACGTCCCGTTTTGAACGGGACAGTCACGTTATTTTAACATTTTTGAACCATACCGTATTTTTGAAAAAAATCTCGGTTTTGTCCCGTTTTCGGAGGCAGCCCGGAAAAGGAAGCCCTCCCGCCTATCAGTGTGTTGCAAAGGAGGGTGCGGAGAGGTGGGCTGAGATGCACAAACGCAGCCCGGCGGGCAGCAAGGGGTGGCGTGGTGCAGCTGAAGCCCTCCAGCGCGGCCGGCTCCTGCTTCTCCTGCGTGGTGGTGGTGGTGGCGGCAGCGGCAGCAACTCTCCTCCCTCCCTCGGCCAAGCCCGAGGGGGCTGGGGCGGTAGTGGTCCTCGGTCCTCGGCAGGAGCCGGCCGTGCTGGGGGGCTTCAGCCACACCACTCCGCCCCTCGCCACTTGCTGAAGCCCCCCAGTATGGCCGGCTCCTGCCGAGGGCAGTCTGTCCTGTGAGTGTGTGAATGTGTGTGTGTGCATCTGATCGGGCTTGGCTGAGGAAGGAGAGTTGTCTCCGCCGCCACTGCCGAGCAGGAGAAACAGGAGCCGGCCGCGCTGGGGGGCTTTAGCCACACTTCGCCCCTTGCTGCCCGCTGAAGCTCCCCAGGGTGGCTGGCTCCTGCTTCTCCTGCTCGGCAGCCCGACAACTCTCCTCCCTCGGCCAAGCCTGACTGGTCTGACTGCACACACACACTCACACACTCACAGGACAGACTGCCCTGGGAGAGAGGGAGGGAGAGAGGGAGAGAGAGAGAGCTACTTGTGGCAAGAAAAATACAGGATTTGTTCTTCACAAGGGAAAAGGGAAATCCTTGTTTGAGCTGTTACAGTTAATAGCTGCTGCTCCTCTGAGACCAGGGCTGCAGCTTCAGCCCAGTGTTTGTTTCACCTTGAAATTGGAACGCTCCATTTTCTTCCATTTGACAAACTGATGTCTAATCTATCCGTGTTGTGGGGAAGCCAAAATATGAAGTACATTGGCACAGACTTGAGAAGTCAGGGTTATATTCGTGGCTGAAACATTTTTTCAGGGTTATATTCCTGGCTGAAACATTAGGATGCAGTTTTGATCTACCCAATGTAACCTGCAGCCCTGGGATACCCAGGTGGTCCCTCATCCAAGAACAGACCAGGAGAGCTGTGCAGCTCTTTGGATTTAAGCGCAAAAAAGTGCTTCCAAGTGAGCAGGAATGCTCATGTAACACCTGTCTTCCTAGATGTGTGTTTCTTATCACAAAGATGCCAAGATGCCAGAGTAATAAAATGTAAGTCATGATGTCACAGTGCAAGCTACACTATTTTGTAGTTGTGTTGTAATGTTGCATACATGTATATGAGGGGTGGAGTTTGTGTCCACAACACAGGTGTCATGGAGTGTGAGAAGTTTTATGATAAGGTATTGAAAGACCGAAATTTGCTGCATAAGATTATTTCATCGGAGAAATATTCATGGTACGATTGTGGTGAAATACAGTCCCCCTCTACGTGTACCTAAATTTTTGTATGAGTTCTGTCATTGAAGAATAATTGTTAACTCAATATGTTAGTGTAATAAAACTTTTTCATTTTAATGAAAACAAAAACCTTTTTATATAAACAGTAATCTGTTTAAGCAGGGGTACCCAACCTTTTTGGCACGAGGGACCGGTTTTGTGGAAGTCAATTTTTCCACAGACTGGGGGGGGGGAGGTTTGCAGGCGGGAGCCAACTGCGCGGACTGGGGGGCGGAGTTTGCACACGGGAGTCAATTGCGTAGACCGGGGGCAGGGTTTGCAGGCAGGAGCCAATCGCGTGGACCGGGGGGTGGGGTTCGGAGACCGGCATGGCAGCATAAGATCCTGTCCCGTTTTTGCCATCCCACTGTCCCATTTTTGTCTCAAGGAAATATGGTCAGCCTAGTATAAACAACCAGAGACAGGCAGTCCCTCACTTGTGGAACAATTTCCCCTGAAACAGGTTATACTAACTATTTTAAATTATATTAATGGTTTGACAATTATCACCAAAGGCAATATGGGAAGAGACCTAGGTAGAACTATCTGTCTACTATTAGTCATAAGTGGCAATTAGAAAGCAGACAGTAAAGTGTAGCTTTCCCAAGCTGGTACCCTCAAGATGTGTTAGATTATTGCCCCCCTCATTCCCAGCCACCAGGTAGGCACTTTGTGCCATTTTATTCATTGGCCTGTATCATTTCTTTTAAGTTGCCATCTGTACATTACAATGACAGACCTGAGGCTGACTATACATTTGGGTCGTTTATCAATTCCAGTCAGATTACAGTCTGAGAAGTTTATTGTTTCCAACCAAGTTCTTTTGTGTTTGATGAAGCTCTGAATGGGCTTGGTAAAGATGACATGGAAATTATCATTGATGAGAGACTGGCTTGATGAGAAGAATGAAATCTTTGCAGGTTGGTAACTAGTGAGGTTTCAGTACTGAAATAATAGGCACATTATTCAGCAGTCACTAGAATCCAGTAGTAACTCTTTACTATTTATATATAAAACCTTGGCCTCTACTTGATATACTGTATTGTACTGTTTCATGTTGAATGAATCAGTTTATTTCTAGCAGCTTCTGCTCATACATGCCATCTCTATACAGATCTATGGATTAAAAATTAGAATAGAAACTGCATGCTAACTTATTTTCCAGCACTAGTACTTGATCAATCTATAGTGGTTTCTCATATGTATTTATTATTTTCTATGCTGTTTTTGATTAGCCTGGATAATGTTGCTTCAGTTATTAGTTTCAAAATGCTTATTAGAAGGGCTCATATTCTTCCATCCAGGAGCAAACCAACAATCATTCTGATGCTCTGTAATTACTTGCTGCTAGATTCTGTTTAGACCAGCAGAGTCCTATTTAGCTGTCCATATATTTTAGCATCATGGCCTATACTATTCTAGTAACTTCAATTTTTAAAGACTCTGTATAAAATATGCAAATAAGGAAAACAAGAAACCCTTGAAATCCTAGGAAGGAAAGGGTAAATACAGTATAAATACAGTATAAATACAGTATATCATCAAGACTTGACAATATATAATTTACACTTGGTATATACAAAGTAAGAGTTGTTGTGAGTTGGGAAGCCATACAGGTTGAATGTGTGAATGCATGAATCTTGTTCATAAGTAATATGCTCAAAAGAAAAATAAGAGGAATAGATTATATAAAAAGAATATATACAAGTGTGTGAAATTCATAAAAACAGAGTGAAAGCCTTGTTGAACAGATCACTGTAAGGATAGAAGAAAGAATGTACAGTGATTCTGATAATACCTTATAGAGCACCCACTCAAGAAGATGTGCAAAACCTTCTTAAAATAAATTAAAACATTTTGATGAACCCATAATAGTAATGGAGGATTTCAAGTGTCAATCTGCTGGAACTCTAATTCTGCTAAAAATGGACTTCCTCAGTTTCCTTGCTGGTTATCTTCATCTTTTAGAAGCAGGGAAAGGAACAGGGGGATCTGATTATCTGGAATGAACTGGTGAAAGTGAGATGGTAGGAATTTTGAGGGAAAATGGCTATGTGAGCTTGAATCTGTAAGAAGAGAGAGATAGAATATCATCACACATATCCTAGCCTTCAGGAAATCCAGTTTTAAAGAGCTCAGATAAAGAGTTTCATGGCTAGAAATCTTTAGGAGAAAAAAGTTCAAAAGAGAAATTCTGAAAGCTGAAATAATGAGGGCATCATTACAAAATATTCCTGTGAGGAAGCCAGTGTTGCTGCACAGGGAGCTCTCTGAAACATTGAGAGTTAAAAGTGACAAGTATTAGAAATGGATAACAAATGATGAGTGTAATAGTACATCTAGAAAATAATGCATTTGTGTGAGTTGCCAATAGTTACATGCTATCTCTTTAAATTACTTTTTGCAGCAGATGACAGAGCAACAATGGCTTCTCCCATCTTTTCAACCCTACACTGATGTCTGTCTGTCTGTCTGTCTGTCTGTCTGTCTGTCTGTCTGTCTGTCTGTCTCCCTCCCTCCCTCCCTCCCTTCCTTCCTTCCTTCCTTCCTTCCTTCCTTCCTTCCTTCCTTCCTTCCTTCCTTCCTTCCTTCCTTCCCTGTCAATTACAGTAGACTCTAGGTGGGTTTGGATTTGCTGCAAAGCAGATACAAAAGTGGAAAAATACCTATTATTGAGATCAATCAGCCAAAGAAGTTGTGATTGCCTTTGTTCCTTAACTTTTAGTGGCTTTAAAACTCTGGAGTACAATCTGGCTATTCTAAAATATACAAGAAAAAGTAAGAGAACACACTGATCCAAGGGCTTCATAAAAAAAGATTGCAGAAAAGACGAATGCTCACAAATAGTGATATATACCACAGTGAGATATTTATAATTTCCTCACTCTACAATTAATCAACTCTGATACATATTTTATAGCACATAGTTCTGTGGCAGATATCACAAATATCTAACAGGCCTGGGATTGACTCTTAACACCTTTGTCCTCGTGAGGGCAAAAAGCAGATAAAATGGGAGTCTGTCAGACTTTTCTGACCTAGAGTTGGCAGTAAATCTTTGATCTCCTGACAATACAGTAAACTGTTTAGCTTAGTTCCCTGGTTTGATTTGGCAGAAGACCCACAGACACAGCTCAGATAGATTACAATCTTTACTGCAGACAAAAATGAAGCTGTACACAACAGCTGATTGCCCCTGCCAGGACTAAGGCCTTTGTACCTTCACAAGTTTAAACTTGTGGCTTCCTCCCCCCGTCCTTTTGAATTAATGGATAAACATGATGCTTAAAAGCCTTGAAGCCAAGTAATTTTTGTATGTATACATAATAACTGTCTCTGACCAGGGAACGACTGGTTCCTGCCTCAACCTCTACCATTTATGCATATACATTTGTTCATTCTGGAATGTAACTCCTCTTTGCTAAGCAAAGATCAGAAAATGCAATGAGATAGACAACAAAAATAAGTAGGCTGACCATACGTCCCGTTTTGAACAGGACAGTCCCGTTCTTTTAGCATTTTTCAATCGTCCCGTTGTTTTGATAAAAATCTTAATTTTGTCCCAGTTTTTAAACCTGGTGGGAGTGGTGCGGAAGGAGGATCTGAGCTGGAGCTGCCGATTGGAGGCAGCCCGGAAGAGGAAGCCCTCCCGCCTATCAGCGTGCGGCAAAGGAGGGACGGGGTTGGGGTTTGTAGGCGGGAGCCAATTGTGTGGGGTGGGAACCCCTGTCTTTTTCATGAATACGGAATATTACAGAAGACCCTGTCCCGTTTTGCCATCCTAATGTCCCGTTTTTGTCTCAAGGAAATATGGTCAGCCTAAAAATAAGTCAAAATCAAATAAATTAAGATCAAAAATTCACCAAAAGTTTGATTCCACATTTGAAATTATCTGTACTTTTATTCAGGTCAGGAAAATTAGTCACTCCCCTACACATTCTCATTTACTGATTGACTGACTTCAGTGGAGAGGAAGAAAAAGTAACAATTATATTAATATTGGAAGCAACAAAAAGAGTACCTTAAAGAGGTCCAGAACCTATGATTTTCCTAGGGACTTTATCTCCCAGGGGATATTTCAAAACTAAATCAGGATGAGGAATACTTTTTCATTATCCCAATTGCTAACAACATGCAGGCAAAGCAAAGCAAACTGTGCCACCAATTTAAGACATTCTGTTACATCTATCCAACAAATCTATCAAACGAATCTCTAAAACAGAGCTTTCCAAACTGTGTGTCGCAACACAAAAGTGTGTCGCCACACACAGCGTGGTGTATCGCCACACCACCCAGAAGCGGCAGCGCGTGTGTGCACGGCAGCAGTGGCAGCGGCGTGGCATCAGTGCTTCCGCGTTTTAGCGGAGGCTGCCGCCGCTGCCGCCGCCGTGCACACACACACACCGCCGCACCCCCCCGTGCCGCCGCCATGCACGCGCCCGCCGCGGCGGCGCTGCCACCGCCACCACTGGTGTGTCGCCAGTGGTGGCACTTTGGAAAGCCCTGCTCTAAAACTTCTTGTTTTAATAGTATGAATGTGATTTGTTTTGTGCTTAAGCTCTTGCTGGTGGGTTAGGTTGAAGAATTGTGTTAGTGCTCATGCCATTGCAAAACATTTAAATATTTATACAATTTATACATTTTATATTTTATTGTTTATTATATTTATATTTATTGTATTTATGATTGTATTGAAGTTTAATTGTGCTTTTATTGTAAACCGCCCAGAGTCCCTCCTTGTGGGGAGATGGGTGGTGATAAAAAATTGATAAATAAATAAATAAACAAATAAATAAACAAACAAACAAACAAACAAACATTTATCCACTCAGAACTGTCTGACCCTATGAATCTATGGATTTTTCACTGCTATTGATTTAATTACTCCCACATTACCAGTATTCAGCTTTATACATCAGGAAACTCTAATTCCAAGCTGTTTTTTAAAGTGATGTTACTTCTCAGTAATAAGCCTGTTCCTGGTGAATATAGGATTTGGATCCTGGCCAAATGCTGTTAATCTGACTTTTTTTCAACTTGACTTGGCCCATTGAAAAATTAAAAGCCAATTGCCACAATTGGCTCAAGATATAATATCATAGGACTCAGCAGTAGTGTCCTATGGGTATCACAATTGCTCTTGTAATACAATTACAAATAGTGGGTATAGCTTTACTGTTACATATTTACATATGTTACATACATATCTCAATTACATGTTTCTTATGTAGTGAATATTTTGAATTAATGTTCTCTGCTTGCTATACTGCAGCAAGAAAGTGAAGGGAACATGGAATCACCAAAGATTGTAAGAAATAATTAGAAATAACTGAATGGTGGTGTAATAATATGCCCCACTCTCTTTAGGTATTACTTCATGTTCAGTCATTAATTTTGTCTGATCAATCCAATGTGCAAGGAGTATTGGGCATCTTCTGCACTCTTCTAGCTGCATTGATGATTTAAATAAATAAGCACATTCACCTCATGATTGTCTATAGCAGAGATTTCCAAAGTGCTGCCGCTGGCGACACACCAGCGGCAGCGGCGGCGCGCGCGTGCACGGCGACGGCGCAGGGGGGCGTGCGGCGGCGCGCGCATGCATGGCGGCCGCCGTGCACGCACGCGCAGCCGCTTCCGGGTGGTGTGGCGACACACCACGCTGTGTGTGGTGACACACTTTTGTGTTGCCACACACAGTTTGGAAAGCTCTGGTCTATAGCTTCCAGCCTTTGTTTACATGTGAAAAATTCCATGAGAATCTCCATTATCAGAGTTCTAGCTCACAAGAAGCAATGTAGAGATAGGATCCCCTCTGCAGACATGCTATAAGCATAGAAGTGTCTCTTCCCTTATGTCACCAGCACAAGTAGAAGAAAGAAGGGAATGCTTACAACTCTTCAAGTTTTGGATAAATCTGTAAAATAATTTCTCTCTCTATCTCTCATTCTTGCTCTCGTATGTTTAGTTTGGACATATTTGTGTTTGAAATATATGCATGTAAGTATACATCATTTGCCAGAAAATGCTGCTTGGTGGTATCTTCAGTTTAAACATTTTTGAACCTTAATGAGTCAGCAATCCTAAGAGCTTAAGAAGTCCCTCTATTAATAGATGATTTAACAGTTTCTTTATAAAATAAAAATCCTAGTGAATAATTTATAAATGGATGTTAGAATATGTTAAATTAAATGTTCAAAAGTAAAGAGGCACATGGAGTAAGGAACTGAAGTATCAAATACATGAATGTCAGGAAATCATTTTTGGCATCTGTAAGTCACATTTCTATAATTTAAAAAATACAATTAATTCAAATTAATTTCTTATCTACTGGACACTAATGCATATCTTCCAGAAGGAATTGAGGAGTCCATGCAATTATTATACTTGTGGTGATCAAAATGCAACACTGTTCATATGTTACACTCTTGTGCTCTACTGGCTCCTTTTGAGACAGAAATTATTTTGTATATTGATTGTGCTCTGGAAGGTCTTTGGTTATTGTAAATGCTCATGTTCTTTTCAATTATATACTACAATTTGAAGCTTAGAGCAAGACAATGGAAATGGATATTTTCTGCTTTTATAATTAAAATCAGAAACTACAAGGTTGGAAAGAAACCCAATTTCTGCCAATTATACAATGGTCCAAAGGACTTGTCTCTCTTTCTGTATTTAAACAAGCAGATATCAATACTTTTATTACAGTCATAAAAAGGTAAAGGTTTCCCCCTCACATTTGTGCAGTCGTGTCCGACTCTAGGGGCCGGTGCTCATCTCTGTTTCTTAGCCAAAGAGCCAGCGTTGTCCGAAGACGGTTCCACGGTCATGTGGCCAGCATGACGCACGTGGAACGCTGTTACCTACCCACCAAAGTGGTACCTATTAATCTACTTGCATTTGCATGCTTTCGAATTGCTAGGTTGGCAAGAGCTGGGGCTAGTGCGGGAGCTCACTCCGTCACGCGGGGCTAGGGATTCAAACCTCCGAACTTGCGATCTTCCGATCAACAAGCCTGGCATAGACCAGTGCAAATTTAAACAAGCATTTTGTCTATAGGAGTCCTGATTGCAGGATTTTTAGAAAATTGGATCGCATATAACAATTTACTTGTATAATTTCCTATTTTTTACTATGTTTAAATAAAGAGAATTAAATATTATATTGTAATTGTCTACCATGACATGAGTACAGTATAAATATTAGATTTGTATAAGGAAATATATGCTTCTGGAGTTTTTCTATTTTCCTTGATGCTTTTATAAAAATTAAAAACATAAATATGTGTGTGTATATTAATTACAGAATAATTGAACCATCTAAGGTCAACTAGCACAGTCATAAATCACTATGTAATATGCTAACTAGGCTTCTTTTATTCTTGTGATAGTTGTATCTGCAAAATGTATGTTTGCAGTGATTGGAATTCTGGGGAACTAAACCTTTTGCAATGACTTTGCCATGCTGAATGAGAGAACATTGAGGAAGATCCTTTCTCCATATTCTGTGGACAATGATAAAGGTTGCCATCTTTCTTTTAGAATATGAATTAGAGCAAAGTTATCTTCTTGAAATCACAAAGACAAAATTAATAATAAGAAAAAGAGAAGGTATAGAGAAGAAAGTCCTTTGAGATAGGACCAGGACTTTTCATTTACTCAAATAAGCAATCTTGTCTCTATATCACCTGTTACATCCTCAGATTTTTCAAGAGAAGAGATTACAGGCAGTCCTTGTTTAGTGACCACAGTTGGGACCAGCAATTTGGTAATTAAGTGAAACAATTGCTAAGTGAAACCACGACTGTGCTTACGAACTTACTTCAGCTTTCCTTTGCTTTACAGACCTGTGAAGGTTATAAATGTGAGCATTGGTTGCAAATTAACTTTTTCATCACTGTCATAACTGAACAGTTGCCAAATGAGGCTGTCGCTAAATGAGGACTGCCTGTATTGCCTTTCTTTTCAGGCAGAAAAATCTCCCTGGCATGGAGCCTCTGAGATTCCAATTTGTCTGATCTTGAATGATGTATTAATGCTCTGTCATTCTGAGTTTCATTGTTGATGATTTTCCTCTATTTGTTTCAAAATTAGAGTTCTTGCTCATTATATGCATAACATGAGCATGTGAAATCATGAATGAACATCTGTGTGGGGCCCTCTATGTATGTGTAATAATTTTCATGTCATTACTCGTAGACATTTACTGCCTTTTTTAAAACCAGGAACCATAAAGTAAGTGAAATGTGGCAGAACCTGATATAATATAGAAAGGCAAGGAAGCAATAATTGATTCCCCAAGATATCTGGGAACATTTCTCCATCTGATACAAACCTCAGAATCTTAAACCTAGTTAATACCTTACTTCCATTTAATTATACTTATTCCAATCCCTATAAGCCTGTATGGAATGGATATACAGAGGCCTGAATAAGCTCTGATCAGATTTAGGCAGTCTGTCCTTCATTTCTCTGACAGGAAAAAGCCTACAAATCAACTCTGCATAGAGAGTTACTGTGACATACATCTATCTATCTATCTATCTATCTATCTATCTATCTATCTATCTATCTATCTATCTATCATATTTATATCACGCCCATCTCCCTCACAAGGAGGTTCTTTGGAGAACATGGGGACTGAGAGAGAAAACTGCCTGCTGAAGTGAGATCACAACGATGGATGACATATGAGCTTGCACTTAGATGGTTACCTATTGTAGTCAGAAAGTTACATTGAGTCTCACCCTGTCAGAATCAGTTTGTTGTCAATTTAGAGCAGTGTTTCTCAACCTTGGCAACTTTAAGCTGTGTGGACTTCAACTCCCAGAATTCCCCAGCTTAAAGTTGCCAAGGTTGAGAAACACTGGTTTAGAGAAAGAAAAACAACCTTGTTCTAACCTTGTTTTCTAGTTATCTAGTTTGAGTATTGTGTTGCTACAGGTTGGATTCTGAGCTGTTCTTGTGTGTATGAAATCACCAATTTATAGAAGGGGTTGAGAACCTGTAGAGGAGAAAGGGAAGGAAGCTATGGTGTCCACTTTTTCTCTTTTTAAATTGCAGCTTCCATTACTTCCCCATCTTCAAAACAGCTTTTGATAAAGGCTGCAAAGTAAAGTGGTAATTAGCAAAAAATCAACCTTTCTTCCTGTAAAGAAGCCAAGTAAGCAGAAATGTGCTCATGAATGGTCTGAATTCCACCCATAGCTTCAGAAGCTAATTTCAAATAGATGCCCCAATTTACCTTTTCTTATATCATAAAATGTATATTAAATCTATTGTTGACCACCTGTCCTTTTCTCCAGTTGCATGGAAGCAAGAGACTGATTCAATCTTAGAAATAGAAGTGATTTGGACTTTTTGCTGAAAATGGGAAAAAATGAACTGGTGATTGATAGATTTGATCATTAGTAAGGGTAAAATATGGGAAGAAGGGAATCATGATGTAACCCAACGTTTTTCTCTTTTTCTCTTTCTCATTCTCTTTCTCTTTATCTATTCACCACTTTTCTTTACTCTTTTCTTTTTTCTTAAATTTGTATTGTTTTTACTATTGTATAAAATTCTTCAATAAAAATTAATTAAAAAAGAACCACAAAGTTCTACAAAAATCACTAAATGCGTATTCTTTTCCTTTCAGGTCCACAGATTATGGTACAACTTATGAAAAGCTAAATGACAAGGTGGGAGTAAAGACAGTGCTGAGTTACCTTTACGTTAGTCCTACTAATAAGAGAAAGGTAAGAAAGCTATTTCTTAACAAGTAACAAAGTGAAAAATGAAAAGCTCCACTCACACATTTGAGAGTTCCAAATCTAGATCAAGAGCATAAAATAAGTTGAAGATTTTTTAAAGTATTACTTTTTGTAGGCAGTATGCTGCTTCCTGTGCCCTGTAGTTAATATGCCAATTCTTCTCTAAATTCCAGTTCTTATATCTACTCATCTGGGGCTGAGCCCCATAAAACGCCATGGAATTTTCTTCAGTGTAAACACACACAGGATTATTATAAGATTGCATGCAAATCTAGAAAGTTGATTGAACCTACTTTTACATTGTTCCCACATAAAATTTAAACACAGGTAAAGGCCCAGTGTTGGCCTCGTTGGCCTTGTTGGTCTTGCGCTCACATTTTGATGTTTCTCCCTGTCCTACTCTATTGGTGTCTCCTGGAGAGTTCTAGCAGTGTTCAAGTGGACATGAGTACAGCCAGTAAAACATCAAGGTAAAAGTTAAAACATAGAGAACAAAATAGGCATATAGATGATCTTCAGGAAAAACACATTTTAAACATACATATTCAGTAGGATCGTGCATGCTCTGAAAATGATTCAGCAGAAATGCTTTTGACCTGGTATGAGCAACACCTCTCTTAGAACAACCTCTCCTTTTTCTTGCTTCTGCTTGAGCTAGTGTAGCTATTTTAAGAAGCTGATTCAAGTTAATATAACTTAAAGTGGCCACCATTTTTTTCAAGCTGCCGTAGAAGTCTGAAAAAGTGGGACTACTTTAATGAATACAGTAGCAGAGAGGAGCTGTACTTGAGCCAAGTCCAAAACACTTCTTCCTAATCATTTATGAAGCATAACCAGTCCTTGTTGTTGTTCAGTCGTTTAGTCGTGTCCGACCCTTCGTGACCTCATGGACCATAGCACGCCAGGCCTTCCTGTCCTCCACTGTCTCCCGGAGTTTACTCAAATTCATGTTCGTTACATCGGTGATGCTATCTAACCATCTCATCCTCTGCCGTCCCCTTCTTCTTTTGCCTTCAGTCTTTCCCAGCATCAGGGTCTTTTCCAGTGAATCCTCTCTTCGCATTAGGTGGCCAAAGTATTTGAGCTTCAGCTTCAGTATCTGTCCTTCCAATGAGCAGTCAGGGTTGATTTCCTTTAGGATTGACTGATTTGACCTCCTTGCAGTCCAAGGGACTCTCAAGAGTCTTCTCCAGCACCACAGTTCGAAAGCATCAATTCTTCGGCGCTCAGCCTTCCTTATGGTCCAACTCTCACAGCCATACATTACTACTGGAAAAACCATAGCTTTAACTATACGGACCTTTGTCGGCAAGGTGATGTCTCTGCTTTTTAATATGCTGTCTAGGTTTGCCATAGCTTTCCTCCAAAAGAGCAAGCGTCTTTTAATTTCATGGCTGCAGTCACCGTCTGCGGTGATCTTGGAGCCCAAGAAAATAAAATCTGTCACTGCTTCCACTTCTTCCCCTTCTATTTGCCAGGAAGTGATGGGACCAGATGCCATGATCTGAGTTTTTTTAATGTTGAGTTTCAAGCCAGCTTTTGCACTCTCCTCTTTCACCCTCATCAAGAGGCTCTTTAGTTCCTCTTCACTTTCTGCCATTATGTAATTTTATATATTATTTTGCTGTGCACCGCCCAGGGTCCCCGTTGGGGGAGATGGGCGGTAATATAAATTTAATAAAATATAAATATAAATATAAAATATTAGGGTGGTATCGTCTGCATATCTGAGGTTGTTGATATTTCTCCCGGCAATCTTAACTCCAGCTTGTGATTCATCAGGCCCGGCATTTCTCATGATGTACTCTGCATATAAGTTAAATAAGCAGGGTGATAATATACAGCCTTGTCATACTCCTTTCCCAATTTTGAACCAATCGGTTGTTCCATGTCCGGTTCTAACTGTTGCTTCTTGACCCGCATACAGGTTTCTCAGGAGACAGGTAAGGTGATCAGGTACTCCCATCTCTTTAAGAATTTGCCACAGTTTGTTGTGATCCCCACAATCAAAGGCTTTAGCGTAGTCAATGAAGCAGAAGTAGATGTATTTCTGGAACTCTCTTGCTTTTTCCATGATCCAGCGAATGTTGGCAATCTGATCTCTAGTTCCTCTGCCTCTTCGAAACCCAGCTTGCACTTCTGGTAGTTCTCGGTTCACATGCTGCTGAAGCCTAGCTTGTAGGATTTTGAGCGTAACCTTGCTAGCATGTGAAATGAGCGCAATTGTACTGTAGTTTGAACATTCTTTGGCATTGCCCTTCTTTGGAATTGGAACGTAAACTGACCTTTTCCAATCCTGTGGCCACTGTTGAGTTTTCCAAATTTGTTGGCATATTCAGTTCAGCACTTTAACAGCATCATCTTTTAGGATTTTAAATAGCTCAGCTGGGATACTGTCTTCTCCGCTAGCTTTGTTGTTAGTAATGCTTCCTAAGGCCCACTTGACTTCACTCTCTAGGATGTCCGGCTCAAGCTCAGTGACCACACCATCGTATTTATCAGGGATATTAAGATCTTTCTTGTATAGTTCTTCTGTGTATTCTTGCCACCTCTTCTTAATCTCTTCTGCTTCTGTTAGGTCCCTGCCTTTTTTGTCCTTTATCATGCCCATCTTTGCACAAAACGTTCCCTTGATATCTCCGATTTTCTTGAAGAGATCTCTAGTCTTCCCCATTCTATTGTGTTCCTTGATTTCTTTGCATTGTTCATTTAAGAAGGCTTTCTTATCTCTCCTTGCTATTCTCTGGAATTCTGCATTCAGTTGGTTATATCTTTCCCTTTCTCCCTTGCCTTTTGCTTCCCTTCTTTCCTCAGCTATTTGTAAAGCTTCATCAGTCAGCCAGTTTGCTTTCTTGCATTTCTTTTTCTTTGGGATGGTTTTAGTTGCTGCCTCCTGTACAATGTTACGAACCTCCATCCATAGTTCTTCAGGCACTCTGTCTACCAGATCTAATCCTTTAAATCTATTCCTCACCTCCACTGTATATTCATAAGGGATATGATTTAGGTCATACCTGAGTGGTCTAGTGGTTTTCCCTACGTTCTTCAATTTAAGCCTAAATTTTGCGATAAGAAGCTCATGATCTGAGCCACAGTCAGCTCCAGGTCTTGTTTTTGCTGATTGTATAGAGCTTCTCCATCTTTGGCTGCAAAGTATATAATCAATCTGATTTCGGTATTGACCATCTGGTGATGTCCATGTGTAGAGTCGTCTCTTGTGTTGTGGAAAAGAGTGTTTGCTATGACCAGCGTGTTCTCTTGACAAAACTCTATTCGCTTTTGCCCTGCTTCATTTTGTACTCCGAGGCCAAACTTGCCTGTTATTCCAGTTATTTTTTGACTTCCTACATTAGCATTCCAGTCCCCTATGATGAAAAGGACATCTTTTTTTGGTGTTAGTTCTAGAAGGTGTTGTAGGTCTTCATAGAACCTGTGAGAGTTGGGCCACGAGGCAGGCCACTTACCTGTCTGCCGCCCGATCCGGAAGAGTCCGATCCGGAAGAGGAGCCAGCCCCCGGAAACAGCAGGCTTGGCGCTAACCCTGTGGAAGAAACGGAGACGCTGATTGGCAGAGGCTCAGAAGGAGGGACGCCTCCACCAATCAGCACGCGCCAAAGGAGAGCAGAGAGGCGGGCCGAACAACGCGAAGCCCGATTGACCCATGCTTTCCAAAGGTGCGAAAAACGAAATAAAAGACCGGCTCGACTTACCTCCATTGCCGGAGACAACCGTTCTAGCAGCTATACGCCGAAGCCTCCAGACCCCGCACCGGACCCTGCTCCTGAGCCTCGCCTAGCTACCACCACGAACCTCGCTCCAGAGCCCTGCCTTGCCGCCGCCCCGGATCCCGACTCCGCGCCTTGCCCCGCCACCGCACAAAGCCTCGGATCGCCATCTTACCTTGCTGCCGTGCCACGCCTCGTGCCCGAACCTCCTCCAGTCGTCGCGCCTCCATCCTTGTTCCCTGAGGAAGAAGCCAGCATCAGGGTAAGCGCTGCCGCCTTGCCCGCTCCTCACCCGACTGCCCAAATCACCGATCCTACGTTGCCCTCCACTCCGTAGCCTACAGACGCCAGTCACCAGTGGTTGGCTTTTCTTGGGCCCCGGTCTACCGAGACGGATCCCAGCCCGGATCAGCAGCCAAGCCCTACTGATGCCGGTCACCATTGGGTGGCTTTTCTGGGGCCCCGGTCTACCCAGGCCCCCACCAGCCCAGAGCAGCACCCAAGCCCCGCCGACGCCGGTCACCAGTTGGTGGCCTTTCTCGGGCCCCGGTCTACCTCCAGCCCCGACAGTCAAGCTAACTCCACACCCGCAGTCACCGCGCCTGTTACCTCCGGTTCACTGCCAGTGATCGCCGCTTCCTCAGCACCTGCACCCTCTCTGGTCCTTCCTGTCGGGACAGGAGTACCCAAGGGACTTGTTACTATCCAGCCTGAGGAAGAAGAGGACTGTGTAAACTGGGCGCTTTGCGTGTCTGTGTAAATAAATCTATTTCAGTAACGTTTCCGTGTCAGTCTTAGTCGGAACAGGACAGAACCGGTCAACTTCAGCTTCTTCGGCATCTGTGGTTGGGGCATAGACTTGGATTACTGTGATGTTGAATGGTTTGCCTTGGATTCGAACTGAAAGCATTCTGTCGTTTTTGAGGTTGTACCCCAGTACTGCCGTTCCCACTCTTTTATTGACTATGAGAGCTACTCCATTTCTTCTAAGGGATTCTTGCCCACAGTAGTATATATAATGGTCTCCTGAATTAAATTCGCCCATTCCTGTCCATTTTAGTTTGCTGATTCCCAAGATGTCGATGTTCAATCTTGTCATCTCATGTTTGACCACCTCCAGCTTACCTTGATTCATTGATCTTACATTCCAGGTTCCTATGCAGTATTGTTCTTTACAGCATCGGACTTTCCTTCCACTTCCAGACACATCCACAACTGAGCGTCCTTTCGGCTTTGGCCCAGCCGCTTCACTCTTTCTGGAACTACTCGGAATTGCCCTCCGCTCTTCCCCAGTAGCATATTGGACACCTTCCGACCTGAGGGGCTCATCTTCCAGCGTCATATCTTTTAGCCTTTTGATACTGTCCATGGGTTTTCTTGGCAAGGATACTGGAGTGGTTTGCCATTCCCTCCTCCAGTGGACCACGTTTTGTCAGAACTCTCCATCATGACCGGTCCATCTTGACCTGACTTCATTGAGTTACGCAAGCCCCTTTGCCATGACAAGGCAGTGATCCATGAAGGGATCTACTTGGGTAGAAGTCCTACTTCTACCCAAAATTACATCTGTACAGACAAAAATAATATATTAGGAAAACATGGTGACCTTGAATGAATGTATTTTACATGTAGGCTTTTTGCAAAGTGTTTTGTTGTTGCATTATTTTTTAGCTAAAGCAACTCTTTCAATCTTTCGGAGCCATTGATACAACAAAAGGTGTAGTTTAGTTTTCCATTGTTTTGCAATAACAAGCCTAGCAACTAACAGCAGGAACAGAATCAGTTTCTTATTTGCACCAGGAGATGGACAAGAAGCCAACAGTGGGATCATTCTGAAAGATTGTTGGATATTTTTCCATATTTCTTCAATTTTTTTTTATTAAAAGGCAAGGCTAATTACAGGTCCATCAATAGAGTGTAGAGAGATTACATTTTGTAATATTTTAGTGTATGGATTATTTTCATGGACAATTTGTGATGACTTGCTGAAATAGATTTAAAAGAAAGTCTATATCACAAAGAGTTATGAGATTCATCTAGCTTAAAATCCCAAATTATCCTCTGAGGACAAACTACCGTGCTTAATATAAGAGTATTTTATAACATTGACAATATTTTCTAGATTTTAAATTTCACAAAATCATTACCAAAAGCTCTTAAGTAACCTTAAGTGTACCAATGAATAAAAGAACGCTTCATCTTATGGACTGTAATTGTTAAAAACAGGAAGAGAAAGTAAGAATAAATGGATAATTTCTACTATTATTACAGTGAATAAGTTATGCTTGTGACTTATAGTCTTTAACTGGTTTCTAAATGACCTTGAATTAGTAATAACTAGAAAGGATTTGGTCAGGATACTTAAACATGTTGGTGATGCTAAATTATGGGCAGTAAAATAAAAAAAGAAAGACATCAAAAAAGATATCTCCAAATTAAATGAACGGTAATTGTAATTTAAAGTAAGCAAATGCATAGCAATGCTTCCCCCCCCTTTTTTTTTTTTTTTGGTTTGTGCCTTTGAGTCAGTCTTGACTCCTGGTGACTGCCTGGACAAGTCCCTGCAGTTTTCTTGGCAATGTGTTTTGGAAGTGGTTTGCCACTGCCTCCTTCCTAGGGCTCAGAGAGAGGGATTGGCCCAAAGTCACCTAACTGGCATTGTGCCTAAGGCAGGAGTAGAATTCATGGTCTCCTAGTTTTTAGCTTGGAGCTTTAACCACCACACAAAACTGACTAGCATAGTGATGCATATTCTCTTCGATTGATAGTGATGCATATTTAAAAAACAACAGAATTTTACTTACTGTATGACTGATAGGACTGATAGGAACTGAGTTCTTAGAGACTGATCATGGAACAACAGCAAATAATATCCCATTAGAACATAAGCATGGATTGGACCCCTGGCCCATCTAGTTCAGCAGTCTGTTCTCACAGTGGCCTACCAATCGCACAAGGAAGCCCACCAGTCTCCCAGCAGATGGCCTTTCATCCCCACAACTTCCATGAATTGGTCCAACCCTTTTTTGAAGCCAGCCAAGCAGGTAGCCATCGCTATAGGTTGTAGCAAATTCCAAGGGTTAATTATGCATTGTGTGAAAAAATATTTTGTTTTGTCTGTCCTGATTCTTCCAGGATTCAATTTCATTGTGTGACCACTGGTTCTAGTATTTTTGGAAGGGGAACATAGCTTCTCATTGTCCATTTTATCCATACCGTGCATAATTTTGTATACCCCAGTCATGTCCCTTCTCATTTGCTTCCTTTCTTAGACTAAAAATCTCCATGTGTTGCAACCTTTCCCTATAGGGAAGCTGTTCCAACCCCTTGATCATCTTAGTTGCCCTATTCTGAACCTTCTCTAGCTCTATTATGACCTTTTGAGGTGCAGCGACCAGAACTGCACACAATATATGGTTGTGAACCGCCCAGAGTTCTCCTTGTGGAGAAGATGGGCGGTAATATAAATCCAATCAATAAAATAAAATAATAAAATAAAATAAAATAAAATAAAATAAAATAAAATAAAATAAAATAAAATAAAATAATAAAATAAAATAAAATAAAATAAAATAAAATAATAAAATAAATAAAATAAAATAAAATAAAATAAAATAATAAAATAAAATAAAATAAAATAAAATAAAATAAAATAAAATAAAATAAAATAAATAAAATATAAAAATTTTTATATAAAATATAAAATGTAAAATAAAATATAAAATATAAAATAAAATAAAATAAAATAAAATAAAATAATAAAATAATAAAATAAAATAATAAAATATTCCAGATGTGATCTCACCATTGATTTATGTAAGGGATTATGATATTGGCATCTCTATTTTCAGTGCCATGTCTTATTATCCCTAACATTTTGTTGGCCTTTTTTGCAGCATATGCACACTGTGTTGATATCTTCATTGAACTATTTGCCATTATTCCAAGATCTCTTTCCTCATCAGTCACTGCTAGTTCTGATCCTATTGTTTTGAATGAGTAGTTAGGATTTTTGGCACCAATGTGCATCACTTTACTCAAATGACACCTGCCATTTTAACAACCACTCCCTTAATGTGCAGAGATTCCTTTAGGGCTCTACACAGTCCCATATTGTTTTTACCACTCTGAACAATTTAGTATCATTAGCAAACATGGCTATTCTACTGGTCAAGCCCAGTTCCAGATTATTTATAAATATGTTGAAAAGAACCAGTCCTAGGACAAAACCCTGGGGGACCGCACTATTCACATCCCTCCATTCTGAGAAATGTACATTTAATCCTACTCTTCGTTTTCTTTTCTTTAGCCAGTTACTTATTCACAGGAGGACCTGCTGTTAAGATTACAGAGAAGTCTTTGAGGAGGGACTACCAAAGGCTTTTTGAAAATCTAAGTAGATGATGTCTATTGGCTGACCCTTATCCATATGTTTATTAACACCCTAAAAAAACTCTAGTAGATTAGTTAGCCAGAACCTTCCTTTAGTGAAGCCATGTTGGGTATCCTTGAGCAAGGCCTATATCTACAAAAGTTTAGTAATTTTATCTTTAATAGCAGCTTTCACTATATTCCCTGAAACAAATGTTAAGCTGGCAGGCCTATAATTTCCTGGACCTCCCTGTGAGCCCTTCTTAAAAATTGGAGGTATGACGGTCACCTTCCAGTCCTTAACTACAGAGGTCGGGTATAGAGAAAGGTTGCATATTTTAGTCAGAAGGTCCACAGTATCAGCTTTCAGCTCCTTAATAACCCTTGGGTAGGTGCCATCAGAGCCAGGTAATGTGTGATGTTCAATTTGTCAGTGAGGCCTAGCACTTCTTGTCTTGTAACCACTATAGGGCTCAGTTCATCTGATACCTTTCCTGAGAACAGGAGCTCAGGCTCAGGGATCTCACCCAATTTTTCTCCTGTGAAGACAGAAGCAAATAATTTGTTCTGCTTTTCTGCAATTTC
Organism: Charina bottae; assembly: GCA_023362775.1. NCBI lineage: Eukaryota > Metazoa > Chordata > Lepidosauria > Squamata > Charinaidae > Charina > Charina bottae. The sequence goes on from JALMGJ010000005.1 coordinate 46,819,057, forward strand.
CTTTTTTCCTCTTAGCACACCTTTGACTCCTCTTTCATCCAAGGGACCAGTGGCCTCCGTGGCTTCCTGTTGAAGAATCTTTTATTATCTGTCTTCACATTTTTGGCAATATGATACCCAAATTTACCTTTTTGCCTCCCTCACTGTTGAATTATTTTAGAAGAGTTTATGCTCCTTTTTGTTTTCTTTATTAGGGCAGGTCTTCCACTTTCTAAATGATACTTTCTTGCCCCTAATTCTCTTTCACTTCCAATTCAATGTCCATTTTATTATTAACAACACTATTCCTCATGCAACTTCCCAACATACTTCATTTATTCTTAATACTTCATAGAATTTCTAACATTGGCTTCTTTATTTATTTATTTATTTATTTATTTATCACATTTCTTCACTGCCCATCTCGATAAACGACTCTGGGCAATGAAGACATTGGCTTCATTATGCCAGTGTGCTGCTTAGTTTTAGGCTATGATGTTAGTTTAGCAATTAATTCTGCACTTCTCATTCAAAATAACCTTATGGGCAATTCTGCAGTTATATAATTAGATGTTAATGTAGTTATATATGTTTTAATAGTGCTTGTCTTTTTTTAAATAGTAATTTTATTAAGAATTATAATTACAACAATAGAAACTAATACAAACTGAAAAAAACTAAAAGAATAAAAAGGAAAAGTAGAAGGTGCAGAAAAGAAAGAAAAAAGAGAAAGAGAAAAGTAAGAAAAAAATAGAATATAATAAAGAAAAAGAAAAGAAATATATAAATAATAACATGAATGGTTGAGATTTATCTTTTAGATTTGATTCAGAATGTTAGTTATTCATCATTGTCTTTATCTAAAGCAGAAAAAGATTCCAAAAGTAAGTGTTCCAAGGATTAAAGCCATCAACTATTTTCCTGATCCATCTTTTCTTTGAGTTGCCCTCATGAGTTTAATTTTGTAATGTTCCATATAAAGTGGCGGTAATAATAAAGGTAAAGATTCCCCCCGCACATTTGTGCAGTCGTGTCCGACTCTAGGGGCCGGTGCTCATCTCCATTTCTTAGCCGAAGAGCCAGCGTTGTCTGAAGATGCTTCCACGGTTATGTGGCCGGCATGACGCATGCGGAACGCTGTTACCTTCCCACCAAAGTGGTACCTATTAATCTACTTGCATTTGCATGCTTTCGAAATGCTAGGTTGGCAAGAGTTGGGGCTAGTGTGGGAGCCCACTCCGTCACGCGGGACTAGGGATTCGAACCTCCGAACTTGCGATCGACAAGCCTGGCGTCTTACCTGCTGAGCCACCACAACCCAGTAATAATATTAGTAATTAGTAATTAGTAAAGGCAGTAATAATATTAACTGATTAAGTTACTAATTAAACTAATCCCTTGAAGAGTTCAGTCAAATTGTGCAAACAAAATATTACAGGGAACACTGCAGGAATTATTTTAGCAAACGACTGCAATGGTCAAAAGACTGTAAATTGAAAACTTCTGTTATTTCTTTCTATGAGAACTAGTACATTTCAACTATTTATAATTGTCTCGCTTTCTATACACTTAACTCCATTCCGGTTAAAACCTGAAATCATGGGCATTTTAATTTAGATTATTCAGGAATATAACTTGAAACCTCAGCACACAGATTTTTTAAACTTGGTGGGCTTGTCCTTGCCTATGGGATATCTAATCTGTACGTTTTATCATATTTTGATTAAAAACAAAAAGTTACATGTGGAGGTACTGTAAGTATTTATGATTGCTCATGCTAGATAATTAGAGGGTATTGCTCTAGTTCTCTCAAAGACGGTGATGGTGGGGTTAGTTTCTGAGCTGAGGAATTGACTGCAAAGTAGGCTGGACCATCCTTGACAGCCTCATTATTTATAAGAATGCCTGGGATGAAAGTTAGAGGAAGCCAGATTCATATTTATTTCTAGGAAGGAAAAAAAAAAGGTCCAATAATAAGGGCAGCTTATTATTGGCAATAGAGGAAATCATGCTTCTCCTGGAAGGATGTCTTTAAGCAGGGGATGCTTTTTCATTTTTTATGTTGCTTTAATATACAGTACAAAAAAGAGGGAAAAAATTAAAAAAAGAAAAAAAATATGCCCCCCCCCAATTTATAACTTTTTAACCATATCAATAAGCCTTGAATGTGTGGAATAATAGTAAACAGTCTTTCTGTTGTACTGATAGAGAGCCAATTCATAAATAAAAAGTGAACACATAACAGCATTTTGAGATTGTAAGTGTTGAGTTACATTGTCTTTCCAACATTTAAGAATAATTTCCTTTGCTGTCCTTCATGCTTGATAAATCCATAATTTTTCACATAGTGGTAAGTTCCACTTTTTGGTGTATAATTCAAAAGTACATTTATTATTTTAAACTGTATTGATATTTGTAAAACCATATTCATAAACATATGGATATTAAACTAAACCAGGGCAATATAATGATATACACATATATCATATGTGTAAGCGTACCATCACCCCTGTTATACTTTCAACATAATGAGGTTGACAGCTAATTTAAAAAAAAATTCTGAGGTCTCCAGTAAATATGAAAAAAAAACATTCTTGAACTAATCTTATCCCAGAGTTCTTGCAAATACTGTTATGTAACTTAGTGTTACTCTTCAATTACTTAAAATAAATATTGTAGACTTAAAATCACCCAAAACACATTCCAATATTGGTAGTATTTAAGGAGCTTCAGAAATGGCTGATGCATCTGGGCCAAGCTGTGAAATCAAGAGATAATTTCATTGAATATACTGTCATTTTGCAATTGTAGGCAATCCAAATTCCTCTTGCAATAGCTTAGATAGTTTAAAAACAAATTGTGAGAAATAAATACAGATTAATACCAGTATTTGTCCATGTGTTCAAATAATAATAATAATAATAATAATAATAATACCACCTGAAAATTTTAAACTGGGAATATTATCCCAGAGTATAAATTTGTTAGGTTAATAATGGTCAAAATATACTTCCATCCTAAATGTGACCCAAACAATTATCCAGCTACAGCTATCATTCCTCAGCACTGCATTATTATTTCCCAGTGCAAAGCCCTCAGTCTTGGCAATGCTACCTTCCCCCCACTCCCCCTGAAAAGGAAAGATTTCCTGAAGACTATCACTCATTTTGCAGGGTTGAAATATGTTCATACAGTAATTTTCTCATTTTGATTCAGTACTAACTTAAGTTTTTGCATAATAGTAATAATTTATTAAACTGCATGCTGCCTAATGGTGAAAACACAGTGACATTATGCTTTGAGGAGACTGGTTGCAATTTTAAGTACTTGAAAATTCTCTAATATCCATAAGTACAATGAACAAACCAATCAAAATACTCTACTCACATAGTTACCAGAGCTTGTTATCATTGCATTCTCTCTGGAGAGAATGGAAAAGTATAGATTAAACTGTTCCCAATCTCACTTCATATAGTGGTCATGTAGAATACTGATATTGTATCTAAGCAACCATCCAGAGCCATGTAGGAGGGAAGATTCCAAAATCTGTGAAACATACAATGTGTCCTATGTCTGAAACTTGGCATTCCAGTATAGACTCACATGATAGGTCTTTCAGTTGAGTCAATGTTCCAGTTGCATTCTAATATAATAATAATATTTTACAGTTTTGACCCTAGAGTCTTTGTTTCAGTTTATCAACACTCTGAATTATTCCATGTCACTGCTTTCTCAATACTGAGCAATGCTAATTCATTGTCTTCTGCCAGAACCAAATAATTATGATCTATGAATCTCAAGAAATTTCCTGCCGAGTGTTTTTTTCCATAAGTGTAGTTTGATAGAGAACTACCTTACTGAATTTGACTGTTTGGCTACCACAGAAATGAACAAAAAATAATGATCTAAATCTGTTTTGTAGAGTCCTATAAATAGATGGAATACAAATATGGATTTGACATACATCATTGGCCAAACTCAAGTAGGAGGTCATACACTTGACCTGGTTTTTGTCTCAGGAGAGATGAGATGTAATCTGAGGGTGGGGAGCATTAATACATGTCCCTTGTCATGATCTGATCACTCTCTGTTTTGGAGTTGACTGGTGCCACAGATTTCTGTACAGAGGAGGACACCTATTTGTCTGGCCTGCTCTAGGCCTCTGATTAAACCATTTGGCTTCCAGAGGGCACTTGGGGAATTTCTCAAGGCTCTGGTGGACAGTTGTTCTGAGACTTTAGCCATCTCCAGGAATGAGAGGGCAGCTGTGACCTTGGATAAGATTGCACCTGAGTGATGTCTTCCTGTTCGCCCACTGAGGGGAGTTCTTTCTTTACTGAGGAGCTCCAAGAACTGAAGCAACAGAGGGGATGCCTAGAGAGTCACTGGAAGAAAATGAGGAACAAATGCAATCAAACAAGGATTAGAGCTCATTGTCAAAGGTACATCATGACAATAAAAGCAGCAAAGTGGCTTAGGGCCTGGTTATTTGTGGGTCTATCTTTTCCCAATTGTCTCTGTCCATCTCATAAGATTTCCCATGCTCTGGGCCCTCTCATTTAAGGAATGTCATCTTAGGGAATTCCAAAAGTGCCCCATTGCTGTTGCCACTCTTGCCTTCTGGGACAGCTTTTCCCCTGAGATCCATGCAGGCCCAATCCTGCTGTCCTTCAGGAAGGCCATGGGGTACTGAGAACCCACTAGTATGTTATAACTGTTTTAAGTTTTGTATTCTCTGGATAGTTGTTTGCCATGTTTCTTTTATTGCTTCATTGTGTTTTAACCTGTCCAGTATGTTGCCTATATGTTAGTTATAGGGCTTGGAGTCTGTTAGAGTTTGAATGGGGAAGAACAAACTTAGGCTCAGTCCAGGACAGGGTGGCTTTGGGTGTGGAGGACATCCTACTCCAGGGAAATTCTGTCTTTAGTTCTGGATAGGGTCACCTCCTCTGTGCTGCACTAGTATATAACTTTGGGGTCTTAGCTCCTCTTCAAGGAACAAGTGGCAGCTGTGGCAAGAATGGCTTTTGCACACGCTCTGGTGTGACTGCTATGACCTTGTCTGGAATGAGGGGTCAGTTTCTCAGTCATATCTTAGTAATGTCTCATTTGGACTACTGCAATGAACTCTATGTAGGGCTGCCCTTGAAGACCACTTGAACGGTACAGTTGGTCCAGAATGTATTTACCCATGCTTTGAGAACTGTACTGATTATCAGCTGGCTTCCAGTACAATTCAAGGTTCTGGTAGTTACCTTTAAATCCCTTCATGGTGTGGGTCCTGGCTATCTTTGGAACCACAAATGTATCTTCCCTTATGATATGGTCCTGAGGAAGGGGCTCTTTCAGATTCCTTTACTCAGGGATTGCTACTATCAGGGACCTCAGAGGTAGGTCCCTTCAATTACTCCCCTCTTCTTTGAAATAACATCTTTTCCTCCCCACCCAAAACATACGGATGGGCTAATCTGCTGCATTGTTAGAAAGGTAATCAAAAACTGTATTTTTCAGCAGACCTTATAGGTAGAGAGTTGTGAAATGTTCCACCTTGTAATTTGAGTTTATGGAAAGGTAGTCTGTGGTGCTAAACTGTGTTTTGTATTATGTTTTGCTTTATATTTATGACAATAATGTATGCAAGCTGCTCAGATATTGACTAGAACAGCATATAAACTCAGTAAATAAATACATAAAATCATATAATAAAAACAAATGTTCAATAAAGAGAGGCATCTGAACACTGCAATCATGCTGTTTCCATATCCAGATGCATGTGTGAAGCCTAGAATTAATTAGAATTATGTGTTTAGAATGTATGGATTATGTAATCATGTGCAATATTGTTCAAACCACTTTCCCAGGTAGAATATTGGAATTAAGTCTAAGTCTCTCTTTTTCCTCTGGTTCATCAAAAGGGTGGTCAGTACCTATAGGGCTAGATTCTATGTTTGGTGCATGTGTGAAGGCCTTCTGATATAGAGCTTTTCCACAGTATGTTGTTTCCTCATGGAACTTTTGGCTGGTCCTATTAGATTTGTGTCTTAATGTAGGATATTAGTTTGTTGTCACATCTTAAAATTTTGATTTCTCTCTCAGAGGAAAGGCTGATGGGTCATGATTGCTTGGAGTGCTCCAGTTCTCAATGGAGAAGTAAGGAAGTAGTAGTTAGTAAAACGAAAAGTATTACATCTGTTATTTCCTAATTGATTTACTAGACAGAAGGATAATTATGTCTTAGGTATCCTGCAGAACTACAGTGGGAATTGCCTGTCAGGTTTCTCTGAGCTCCCCAATGACTCTGTTCAGTTGTTAAATAAGAATTATGAAACTATTGGAATGCCAGTTTGATAAATGCCATGTAGCTGGGTCAAAAGCAATGCCTACAGCTCAATTATAACGAGAAATATAAGGAGTTCAATATGAGAAGTTCAGCTCTCTTCTTTTCTTTTAAACCGAAGAAACTTATTTGCTCTTACTGTTCTTTAAAAATCAAGATTCAATTTCTTTATCCCTTTCAAGTCTCCTTTTACTAAGAAGCTGGTTTGATTCATTGCTTAAATGCTTTGTGGCTCCTCCAATAGGGTTAAAAACTAGATCAGGTGAATGATTGGTTTTGCTAATTTAATTTCTTAATTTGGGGAGAGAGGGGGAAATACTGAGCTAGATGTTCTATAAAAGCATAAAAGCTGAACAGTGATTTTGGATGTTTCTTCATTCATGTTTGTAGACCATACATTCTTCCATTTATCTCTTTACTGAATCATAGAGACTTATACATAGGAAAGTTCCATCTAGGAAAGGGAGCTTGATCATTAATTAGTCTTGCCTAATAACAATTATCTGAGTTTATCTAATCTGGATGCTAAATTAATATGACTTGCATATTGTCATATTGCATGAATTAAATTCCTGCAAACTATATTAGCAGACAAATCCAAAACACATTGTGTTTCATTGTGATGAATTCTTCCAAAAATGATAGGTGAAGTTACAACACCCAGTATTTCCCCAGCTATGCAAGCACCTACTAATCTAGAATGATTAATCATTTGGCAGGGATACCCTTACCACCAGGAGCCTTTTTGGTAGTCCAGCAATATGTAAATACTGTAAATAAATACATAAATAAAATCCACAACAAGAGAGTGATGGGGAAACTTGAAACATGCTATTGTTTCAACAGAGAGAGCTCCATACAGCTTACAGACTATTTAAGTGTGTGGCTTTATTGTACATTTGTTGTCATAGACCATGTGGCAAAAAGGTGCAACTAAGAAGATCACACTTATATCAGTTTAGAATTTAAAGTGTTACATTTTAAATCTCAGAGCTTCTCCTGAATATATCTTATGGCTGTTTTGTAATGCCATAATCATAACCAATGCTTATGTTTGATTATTGCCAGGTTACCACAGTTCTGAATAACCTGATGCTTTTTAATGCATCCAGATCAGCAGTTTCCTGCAGAATTACAATTTTCATTTATAACAGGAAGGTGGAGAGCCTATTAATCTGAGATTTCCTCATCCCTGTTAAGAGACTCTAATCAGGAAAGTATATTCTGAGACATGTTTTTCATTTTACAAGCATACTGCTGACTGTTGATTTACTTGAGAAACCAAGCAAAGCAGCATCTGGTATAACTTTACTCTGTATGAGTTATTGTAGTTTGGTCTAAACTAGAGGGTGGATTGAGACTCAGGGATCTGCAACAAATTTTAGAAGTAAAGGCATCCATCATTAACTAGCTTTCTCTGGACTATGAATAATCATTCTGTTAATAGCTATCCTGACTGCTGTAAGTTTCTATGTTCGGGGGGGGGGGGGGACCATGCCTATTCAGAATTCCCCCAAACAAATTAGAGGGGATGGTGCCTCCTATTTTCTGTGTTGGGGAAAAAAATGACTATTTACAGTTTTCCCCAAAACAAATTAAAGGTAAATTACATAGGTGAAGCCAAAGTGCCTTCTATTCTGGGACTGGCTCACAAGATTTTGCTGCCTGAGGAAAAAGAACAAGGTGGAATCTATCTTTAGATTTCTGGATAAGCTGCTTACATTTTTGACTATAGTTTTTGATTATTAGTTCATACTGGTAACAGGATAGCATCTCCTCTGTTTCTGAGGGGATCTAGGTCAGATTGCATAACCTATAGAATTCTGTCATCCAACACCTTATTAATGCTATGTTGTGCATTCTCTGCAACTGTCACCCAAACAGAGTTCTCACTCTGCCTAATAATAGGACTGGTCCAGACTTCCTGTTCCCTTCCCTTCCCTACTCTGTATGCTTTGAAGAACCTCAAGATGCCACATTTGTTTATTACGGTAAGGCATTAGAAGATTTTTGACAGCAGGTAAATCCACTGTTTAAAGTGATAAGCCTGTTTAGATCTGTGCAAACTTAGTTCAAATCCAGGCAAAATCCATTTGTGTGGGTTTGGCAAATTATTTTTATTCACCTTTTGGCTACTTTGAGGCCAGCATCTTTGATGAGGACAATGGGATCTTTATCTTGCTCTGAGTAGGAAGTGAAAGGTTGGAGGGTATTTCTTTAAAAATAGACATTAGAATGGGTAAACAAGAAATGTAAAGGGACAGAAGGTAGAAAAGCTAATCAGAAATTAATGGGTGGGCCATACCAGTAGCACAAACTGATACTGTGTAATAAAGAAACTGTCAAGACTTACTGTAAGTATAAATATATATTAATTATTTATTTAATACAATTTGGATGCTGCCCAACTCCAAATGACTTTGGGCAGCTTACACCTAAAAAGGCAGGAACAATAAAAAATAAAGAAACAGATTATATACTCCAGAAGGCAAACTCACTATAACAAACAAAACATTCTATTGGGGCTCAACCATCACCCTGCCCCAAGCCCTGGGAGAACAGCCAAGGTTTCAATGACTTTCTGAACATCATCAAGGCAGGAGCTGTATAAATCTCTTGGGAGGTGCTGCTCTAGAGGGCATGTGCCATGACAGAGAAGATGTGCTTCCTAGGTCCTGATATATGACACTGATTAATTGAAGGGACCCAAAGTGCATCCACTCTGCCCAATCTCACTACAGAGGCAGAAACAACTGGAGATAGATTGTCCCTCAAATAACAAAGCCTTATATTTGTTTCTCCCCTCCACATTTGGAGTTAACAAAGAGTATATGAGGCTATACACCTGATTTTTTTTTCTTCATGTAGTTAAGAATTATAGATGGTTCAGTAAGAGCATGACAAGTGATGTGTAACCACTTCTATGGTATAGGGAAAGTGTAGCGACTGTTTTGGAAATCAATAAGCTCATGTAACATATTTAGTTATAACTGTCCATCTGCCCTGGGTATTCAGCACACACTAGCCAACTGCACATTTGAAAGGGAAAGGGATGAATGCTGGATCTGTATAGGTTCTTGAAAAAAGGAGTTTAGGTGCCCAGAGGAATGTTTTTTTTTTTTTTTTGCTTTTGCTTACATCTTGGCATAGAACTAGGAACATTAGTGTTCCTACAATCTATACAGAACTATGCACAAACAGCAGGAGTGTCACAGATGTGAATTTCATTTCCATAAAATTCTTTTCTGTCTCTGTTTGAGTCTGGACTTTTACTATTCTGCCTTTCCCTCCTGATTAAATTAATTCTGTCTAAAATACTGCTGCTGAATTTTTTTCTTTAAGTGATCCAGCTGAGCAATTGTATTATGAAGTTGCAATTTTCTGGGCAAGCTTACTAGCGCTAAGTGAATGCCTGTTTGTCATTTATCATTTGTTTAGTTATCTGTTACTGTATCTCAAACTTGGTGTCAGGGAGGAAGAAGAAATCTGGTGTAGCCTAGAAATCTTGAACAGATGGAAGGTTTCTCTAGAATCTTTTCATCCTTATTATATTGACATTATTTTGATTGGCATGTGCTACAAACTGTCGTACATTTTTCCAAGCTGGAAGAAAATGTGTTTATAATAATAGAGGGATCAGACAATCACCCCAGTGCAGTCTGTGTTAGAGCCAAAGGGAAGGTATAATAGAACTGTTTTTTTCCTGTCTTTTATTTCTAATCTTTTTCCTAAGGCTCAACAAAATACATTTACTGTGGTACTGCTAACTATTCAACTCAGACTAATGGAAGGCTATATTACCTGAGCTTCCAGTTGAATTGAAGCCTTTTCAATCTTATCCAGTGCCCATTAGTCTCACAGGGCCATTTCTCTATGCTAGAGGCAAAGGGTACCTAACCAGGCCATCTTACTTCTGCTGGAAAGGGAACTTCACAATTTGATGAAACAACAGCAAAGAGCTAAAATCTGTTAATCAAAGGGGATTAACAAATAAGTGCTAAAACAGTTTCCTCAGAGAAAATGCAACATAGAGAACTGAAATAAGTAATGAGCATTTGGCACATTAGCATAAATTTTCTAAACTTCTCTGCAGCAGCTCCCGCCCTCTGGAATATCCTTCCCCCGGATATATGGCAGGCCCCATCTCTTGTGGCCTTCTGAAAACAACTGAAGACCTGGTTTTTCCAGCTTGCTTGGGGCAGGAGGGGAAGCAGCCACTCCTGGGGATGGCTGGTGCCCTAAGATGGCCTTAGATATACATGAGTGGCATTAAAACTGTCATTGCCATCTGGATTTTATTTTATCTTTTTTACTCTATATTTATATGTGTATTTGATATTTATTTATGTATTACCATATTTTAAGGTTTTATTTTTATTGTAAACCGCCCAGAGTCCCCTCTTGGGGGGGGGGGAGATGGGTGGTGGCAAAACTTAAATAAATAAATAAATAAATAAACTCAAAAGAGAGATTTTTATTCAGGAAATATAAAATGCACAGTCATGTCAAATTTAGGGTCTTTTGTTAGAGAACAATTTCTGGGTTTATGGAAAAAGGCGAGTTGTTCAACTACTAAAACAGTTGACAGACTTGACAAGCACATTGTCATAATCATGAAACCTTTTCTTCACCTACCTATGTTGTCATGATAGTGTGACATTATTTCACATATAATCTCTTACTGACTGGCATGAAAAACCTCATTTGCATTTTAGCAAATTGGGGTAGTTACTAGATAGTTTTGTGGTGTCCCTCCACTCAAGGGAACTAAAACAACTTTCCACTGGCCTGCTTTGTAGTTCTAATAATAAGAATGCAATAAAAGGGGAACATTCACTGGACAATTCTCTTGGTTTAAAAGTATCATTGCCATATTGAGCATTGTTGTTTATTCGTTCAGCCGTTTCCGACTCTTCGTGACTTCATGGACCAGTCCACGCCAGAGCTTTCTGTCGGCCGTCACCATCCCCAGCTCCCCAATGGTTGAGTCCGTCACCTCCAGAATACCATCCATCCATCTTGCCCTTGGTCGGCCCCTCTTCCTTTTGCCTTCCACTTTTCCTAGCATCAGCTTCTTCTCCAGGGTATCCTGTCTTCTCATTATGTGGCCAAAGTACTTCAGTTTTGCCTTTAATATCATTCCCTCAAGTGAGCAGTCTGGCTTGATTTCCTGGAGTATGGACTGGTTTGATCTTCTTGCAGTCCAAGGCAATCTCAGAATTCTCCTCCAACACCACAGTTCAAAAGCATCTATCTTCCTTCGTTCAGCCTTCCTTATGGTCCAGCTCTCGCAGCCATAGGTTACTACAGGGAATACCATTGCTTTAACTATGCGGACCTTTGTTGTCAGTGTGATGTCTCTGCTCTTAACTATTTTATCAAGATTTGCCATTGCTCTCCTCCCAAGAAGTAGACGTCTTCTGATTTCCTGGCTGCAGTCAGCGTCTGCAGTAATCTTTGCGCCTAGAAATACAAAGTCTGTCACTGCCTCCACTTTTTCTCCCTCTATTTGCCAGTCATCAATCAAGCTCGTTGCCATAATCTTGGTTTTTTTGAGGTTTAACTGCAGCCCAGCTTTTGCACTTTCTTCTTTCACCTTCGTCATAAGGCTCCTCAACTCCTCCTCGCTTTCAGCCATCAAAGTGGTATCATCTGCATATCTGAGATTGTTAATGTTTCTTCCAGCGATTTTAACTCCAGCCTTGGATTCCTCAAGCCCAGCATGTCGCATGATGTGTTCTGCATACAGGTTGAATAGGTAGGGTGAGAGTATACAACCCTGCCGTACTCCTTTCCCAATCTTAAACCAGTCCGTTGTTCCGTGCTCTGTTCTTACTGTTGCTACTTGGTCATTATACAGATTCCTCAGGAGGCAGACAAGATGACGTGGTATCCCCATACCACCAAGAACTTGCCACAATTTGTTATGATCCACACAGTCAAAGGCTTTAGAATAGTCAATAAAACAGAAATAGATGTTTTTCTGAAATTCCCTGGCTTTCTCCATTATCCAGCGGATATTGGCAATTTGGTCTCTAGTTCCTCTGCCTTTTCTAAACCCAGCTTGTACATCTGGCAATTCTCGCTCCATGAATTGCTGGAGTCTACCTTGCAAGATCTTGAGCATTACCTTACTGGCATGTGAAATAAGTGCCACTGTTCGATAGTTTGAACATTCTTTAGTGCTTCCCTTTTTTGGTATGGGGATGTAAGTTGATTTTTTCCAATCTGATGGCCATTCTTGTGTTTTCCAAATTTGCTGGCATATGGCATGCATCACCTTGACAGCATCATCTTGCAAGATTTTAAACAGTTCAGCTGGGATACCGTCGTCTCCTGCTGCCTTGTTATTAGCAATGCTTCTTAAGGCCCATTCAACCTCACACTTCAGGATGTCTGGCTCTAACTCACTGACCACACCATCAAAGCTATCTCCAATATTATTATCCTTCCTATACAGATCTTCCGTATATTCTTGCCACCTTTTCTTGATCTCTTCTGCTTCTGTTAGGTCCTTACCATCTTTGTTTTTGATCATACCCATTTTTGCCTGGAATTTACCTCCGATGTTTCTAATTTTCTGGAAGAGGTCTCTTGTCCTTCCTATCCTATTGTCTTCTTCCACTTCCGCACATTGCTTGTTTAAAAATAATTCCTTATCTCTTCTGGCTAACCTCTGGAATTTTGCATTTAATTGGGCATATCTCCCCCTATCACTATTGCCTTTTGCTTTCCTTCTTTCTTGGGCTACTTCCAGTGTCTCAGCAGACAGCCATCTTGCCTTCTTGGTTTTCTTTTTCTTTGGGACGTTTTTTGTTGCCGCCTCCTGAACAATGTTGCGAACTTCTGTCCATAGTTCTTCTGGGACCCTATCTACTAAATCTAGTCCCTTAAATCTATTCTTCACCTCCACTGCATATTCCTTAGGAATATTAGTGAGCTCATATCTAACTGATCTGTGGGTCTTCCCTATTCTCTTTAGTCTGATTCTAAATTTTGCAAGAAGTTCGTGATCTGAACTACAGTCAGCTCCAGGTCTTGTTTTTACCGACTGTATAGATGTCCGCCACCTTTGGCTGCAAAGGATGTAGTCAAACTGATTTCGGTGTCGACCATCTGGTGAAGTCCATGTATAAAGTCGTCTTTTAGGTTGTTGGAAGAGAGTGTTTGTTATGCACAGTGAGTTGTCTTGGCAAAATTCTATCAGCCTATGTCTTGCTTCATTTTGTTCTCCCAGACCATGCTTGCCTGTAATTCCAGGTGTCGTCTGACTACCCACCTTAGCATTCCAGTCTCCTGTAATGAAAATAACATCTCTTTTTGGTGTATTATCCAGTAGGTGCTGCAGATCCTCATAGAACTGATCTACTTCTGCTTCTTCAGCATCTGTGGTTGGGGCGTATATTTGGATCACTGTGATGTTAAATGGCTTACCCTGAATTCGAATTGAGATCATTCTATCGTTTTTTGGATTGTATCCAAGCACTGCTTTAGCCACTTTATTATTAATTATGAAGGCTACTCCATTTCTTCTGTGGTCCTCTTGTCCACAGTAGTAGATCTGGTGGTCATCTGATGTGAAGTGACCCATCCCAGTCCATTTCAGTTCACTGACACCTAAAATGTCTATATTTAATCTTGACATCTCACCAATAACCACATCCAATTTGCCCTGGCTCATAGATCTTACATTCCAGGTTCCTATGGTGTGTTGATCTTTAGAACATCGGATTCGTCGTTCACCACCAGCACCGTCGGCCGCTAGCCGTCCTTTCGGCTTTGAGCTAGCTGCGTCATCACGTCTGGGGCTAGTTGAACGTATCCTCTGTTCCTCCCCAGTAGCATTTTGACCATCTTCCGACCTGGGAGTCCCATCTTCCGATGGTATACCGACATATCTTTGGTTGTACTGATCCATTTAGTTTTCATGGCAAGAATACTGGGGTGGGTTGCCATTACCTTCCCCAGGGATCGTATTTAGTCTGACCTCTCTGCCACGACCTTCCCGTCTTGGGTGTCCCTTCACGGTTTAGCTCATGGTTTCATTGAGGTGCTCAAGCTCCAGCACCACGACAAGGTAACGATCTCCTTTGCTGGAGATTGATTAATTAATTAATTAATTAATTAATATTGAGCATATTAATCTGTAATTTGGCCCTAGTATTTATCAGTCTAGGGTTATAGGAAACTTATGAATGTGTGAACATCTTTTTGTTTGATAAGATTTTGCATTATCTGTCTTAGGTATCTGTTCTTTTCTTGACACAGTACAAGAGGCATAGTTAGACATGAAGCACTTAAGCAGAGTCAATAGGCAACAGTATGATCAAAGTCCAGTCCAAAGCAAAAAGCTCTAATATCTGTTGCAAGGTTCAGAGGATTAAGTAGCAAGTATAATCAACATTTTTCTAGAGGCCCAACTTACTCATATAAACACACAAGGGTAGTTTTAACATTGTTCCAGCATTTGAATAAGTGCAGACAAATACTTTTATTCCAGAAGCTTTTGGTCTCCATCCAAGCATAGCTTTACTGCTTACATTGGATTATAGTTTTTGAAAGCAGCAGTCTACTCAAAAGGAACAGCTAATCTCGAAATAGACACTACTTTCAAGCAGCTTTCCATCAATTGATATTTCATTCTCTGTGCTCAACACTGAGGTGGTGGTGCTCTCATCAACTTGGTGATAGATTAGGGTTACTATATTTAGCCTGAAAAAAAGGGGGGGCAATCACTTTTGTTGTTTATTCGTTCAGTCACTTCCGACTGTTCGTGACTTCATGGACACCCCCCCGGCAGAGCTTCCTGTCGGCCGTTGCCACCCCCAGCTCCCCCACAGTCAAGTCCGTCACCTCCAGAATATCATCCATCCATCTTGCCTTTGGTTGGCCCCTCTTCCTTTTGCCTTCCACTTTCCCTAGCACCAGCATCTTCTCCAGGGTATCCTGTCTTCTCATTATGTGGCCAAAGTACTTCAGTTTTGCCTTTAATATCATTCCCTCAAGTGAGCAGTCTGGCTTTATTTCCTGGAGTATGGACTGGTTTGATCTTCTTGCAGTCCAAGGCACTCTCAGAATTTTCCTCCAATACCACAGTCCAAAAGCATCTATCTTCCTTCGTTCAGCCTTCCTTATGGTCCAGCTCTCACAGCCATAGGTTACTACGGGGAATACCATTGCTTTGACTATGCGGATCTTTGTTTGTCAGTGTGATGTCTCTGCTCTTAACTATTTTATCGAGACTTGTCATTGCTCTCCTCCCAAGAAGTAGACGTCTTCTGATTTCCTGGCTGCAGTCAGCGTCTGCAGTAATCTTTGCGCCTAGAAATACAAAGTCTGCCACTGCCTCCATGTTTTCTCCCTCTATTTGCCAGTTATCAATCAAGCAATTATCAATCAAGCTGGCAATCACTAGATGGTAGAAAAAAGAGTTCTATGTATCTCTTTGCTACCAATTAGTTTTCTAGATGTTTCTAGCCCAAATATGATAATCCTGTCCTAGCACTCAAGACTGAGGATATAGATGAAGGATCATGGCAGTTGAAGATGATTCTGCAAACATGGCTTTGGCTTCTGGGATTGGTATCACCAAACTCTTTATTCTCATCTAGTTTCTGTTTCTTCAGAGGATTTATTTGAAGGTCTCTGATTCTATCTAAATTCTTGTCTTCATAGTATAGAGAAACTGACATGATGACAGTTGTGTATGATTGCCTAATAATAATGACAAATGTTATTAAGGCTCCATATTTTAGTGAGCTTATTTCCATGTGTGTTTATTGTACATATAAACCATCTATATCTCAGCATGTAATCTTCAGATTTCTAAAATCATCCCTTTGGTCTTTCTTTTTTTTTAAAAAAAATATTTTTTAATTCTTTTTTTTCCACTTATGGCTAAAATTGTGTAAAGGAACAGAAAAATTGTGTACAGGAACAGTAAGGACAAATTTCTATAATTCAATAATTAATTCAATAATAATTAAACAAGTAATAAGCTAATTTTTAAATTTTTGGTACAGTGCACTTAGTAGGGTTGTGTATTCTCTGAAAATTCAAATTTCTATGCAAGGAAATAAAAGGTGTGAGGGATTGGAACAATGACAGTTACCTATGTTAACAGTAAGAGTTGTGGAAATAAAAATGAATTACATAAAGCAAAAAAAATGGAGTTCGCAAATAAACCAGGGAAGTGGCTGGCATATAAATTACAAAAAGAAAAAGAAAAGAAAATGGTATTGAAATTACAAGAGGGAGATACTGTATTAATGGACAACATGGCCATACAAAAAGCATTTCATCAATATTATTCCAACTTGTATAAAGGAAGTGACATCTCTCTAGAGAAAATAGATGAATATCTAAAGAAACAAAATTTACCGAGGATTACAGAGGAACAGAGACAGAGTATGAATGGACCTATAACAATAAGAGAAGTTTCTGAAGCTATAAAAAAGCATCTTAAACCAAGCCAAATCCAAAAATGCTAGAGAATTCCTGGAAGCTTGGCACTCGGACAAAGCAGCCATCAACAGACACATAGAGGTAAACAACATTTACATACCATTCATAAGAGACAATAGAAAAGCCAAAAGACTAGAACACCTCCTTGCCAGCAATCAACACCCAGATAGGCAAAGATTAACACCAGGATTAGCACCAGAGGAACAGTCAAACAGCACATTCTACCCTAATCAAGGAACTATTAACTCAGTCAATCAACCAAGCAGCAAACAACAGCCCAATCAAGGAACTCCTAAGGAGAGAACAACACCTCCACCAACATAAGCAGGACAAGCCCTGGTATCTAAACAGGGAGCAAGTCCCACTCCCTTTTCACACTGAAGATGTTGCCCAGTCTGGCAATGAAACATCTGCAAGAAAACAACAAGGCTCAGAGAGCACCAAGGACTCCACAGCTATAAAAAAGAGATTAAACCAGGAAACGTACCTGGACCAGATGGATTATCAGGTTTTTATTATAAATGTTTTGAGGATGAACTTTTACAACCTTTACAAATCACGAAGAACTCTGTCTTATAGGGAGGAAAGAGACCAGAGAGTTGGAAAGAGGCCAATATAGCACTAATACCTAAAAAGGTACAAGATTTGACTTTATCAGGAAACTATAGGATGATATCATTATTGAATAATGACTACAAGTTGTTCACAACAATTCTAGCTGATAGACTGAATAGACTGCCCCGTGGACTGGATATTAGAATGATTCACAGTTACTGATTTTTATAAATATTCTTTGCCCCGAAGATGCTATGCAACTCAATGTCAGTGAATTTTTGACATTCTTAAAATAAGGGTGCTGATCAATATTTTTTGTAGCTTTAAGTGGCATGTTACTTTTAATTAATGTTTGAAACATTTTTAAAATTAGGACTTGTAGATGAACTTTTTTAATGTTAGGAAAGCACTGGGTTGTAAGATATGAATGAGTAATGAATAATTAATAAACATATGTTGTTTATTGCAGTAATTAGTGTTCGTGTGCGTGCGCCTTTCTGTCAGTCTTGACTCCTGGTGGCTGCCTGGAGAAGTCCCTGCAGTTTCCTTGGCAAGATTTTCAGAAGTGGCTTGCCATTGCCTTCTTCCTAGGGCTGAGAAAGAGTGATTGGCCCAAAGTCACCCAGCTGGCTTCATGCCTAAAGTGGGACTAGAACTCACAATCTCCTGGTTTCTAGCTTGGTGATGTGTGTGTAATGCACATGTGTTCATTCATTCAGCAGAGATCTGAGTATATATATAATTCATGGATTAGGGCTCTCTCTGACATCAGTTAGATCAATATGGAATTAAATGATTTTAAGATTCCACTTGGAGCAAAGGAATCACCTAAGTAAGCCTGAAACTTTAGTACAAATATGCAACTTCCTGGAAAGGGGTATTGTCATGTGTTAGGTCAATAATTCTAAATAATGCAAAATCATCTTTGTAGCTTGGTACAAAGACATTTATGAAGTTTCTGTCATTTCTATAGTCACTCAGCTTGTAGACACATATATGTTCATGATCAATATAGCAGAGACTGATTATTTTGATCAATGGTCTACCGAAGTTTACACAGTAGACTTCTCAAATAGCTTTTTATTTTTCAAAGGCAATATCAATTGTTGTCTGGGGCAGTCCAAGAAAACCTACAGGTTGACATCTGCTCCCCCTGTCTCCCCTGTGCTGCTTCTTCCCCAAACACACCTTTTCCAGCAGCAACATTGTTTGGCCAGCTGCTTGATTGGCCTAGAGACATTGCTGTGACAGATCCTCAAAGCAACACATTGTGTGATGACCATAGCAGCTTCTTGTGCAGGCAAATGTTACCGAAGTGGCAACTACCTTATGATGCACTGCCCTGAAAATCCCATCAGTGTGCAGCATATAGAATGCCCAGCTGGAGTGGTAAAACTCTCCAAAGAGCTGCACATTATAGGCCCAGTGAAGTGAGGTGGGTTGGGAGGTATAGTGTGTCAGAATTTGGCCCCAATGCACCATCCATCCTAACTTTCCTGGCCAAAGAAGCTACTTCATTGAGCTTAATGGTAGGTTGGCAGAAAAAATCTCCTCCCATCCTGAACTTTGCAAACATTCTGGGTACCAGCCTCTGTGTCCAATAGTAAAAATAATACAATCTAAGTATGTTGTAACTCTACTCTAAACATGTATTATGTTACTTATCATTGATTACAAGTGCTTTTATGCTGCTTCAACTAAGTGAATCTAAGAAACTTAAAAAACTTTATAAAAATAATACTTTCAATCCATTCTATACACACACGTCTATGAAGGTTCTCAGTCATCCAGGTGGAATTGTCTGTAGCTTGAATCATGTCAACTGGATTTCTATTTTCTTAGTGGAAACGTTTCGCTCCTTATCCTTATCCAAGGAGCTTCTTCAGTCTGAGCAAACACACACATACACACTATACTATACACACACATACACACCCACCATAACCAATTCAACTTCAATAATAACAATAAAACAAAACAAGCAGCAGCAAAATATTTATTCATTCATTTTCTAGGTCACTCATGAATGAAGTAATTATGGGCACCTTATAAAGAATTTAAAACATCAACTTTACAAAGAGCAAACTACAGAAAATTATAATAATCTCTTTTTAAAAAAAATCACAGTAGGGTCAAACATACTCCAAATACATATTACTAAATGAGTTCACCCAGCATCCTGGCCCAATGCCTGAGGGAAAGACAGGTCTTTGTGGCTCTCCTAAAGCCCTTCAGGGTTAAGGCCATCCAGCTCTCAGGGCGGATATTGTTCCAAAGGGCATGCAGGGCGATAGAGATGAAACTGTTTTATGGATGTGACCTAGAGCAGACCAACTCTGTCAGATACTGTAGGACAGGCAGAGATAATAGGAGAAAAACAGCCCAGCAAATATGATGAAAATATTGTGCAAACATTGCCAAATACATAAGAGAGGATTCTTATACTGTTAACATGGCTAGTAACAGTTATGTAAACAAAAGTCAAGGACAAAAAGTCGGGATCTAGGAGTTTTGAACTAACTATACAGAGGTTCCACATTTGAAAGTAAAGCTATTACTGGAACATTATCCCTGAAAAATTATTCCTAATATTCCTAAAATTAATTTGAGCTCGAAGAGAATTGTTCCTTGATATTCTTGTCTAGTCCTATCCGTTACTAGGGAGACCTGAAAAAGTGACAACTACAGCCACAAACGATTAGCTTCATTTAATGTCTGCTTGTTTGCAAATAAGGATTCAGTGTATTTATTGAGGCTGCATGCCTGGAATGGCTTCCTTATTTTGGAGGGAATGTTCTATATTCTGAAGATAGCTGGATATGACAATTGGAGAAGAATAAGGAAGAATAAGAAAACTGGAGGAGGGAATGGCAAACCACTCCAGTATCCTTGCCAAGAAAACCCATGGACAGTATCAAAAGGCTAAAAGATATGACGCCGGAAGATGAGCCCCTCAGGTCGGAAGGTGTCCAATATGCTACTGGGGAAGAGCGGAGGGCAATTCCGAGTAGCTCCAGAAAGAGTGAAGCGGCTGGGCCAAAGCCGAAAGGACGCTCAGTTGTGGATGTGTCTGGAAGTGGAAGGAAAGTACAATGCTGTAAAGAACAATATTGCATAGGAACCTGGAATGTAAGATCTATGAATCAAGGTAAGCTGGATGTGGTCAAACAAGAGATGACAAGATTGAACATCGACATCTTGGGAATCAGAGAACTAAAATGGACAGGAATGAGTGAATTTAATTCAGGAGACCATTATATATACTACTGTGGGCAAGAATCCCTTAGAAGACATGGAGTAGCTCTCTTAGTCAATAAGAGTGGGAAAGGCAGTACTGGGGTACCACCTCAAAAATGACAGAATGCTTTCAGTTCGAATCCAAGGCAAACCATTCAACATCACAGTGATCCAAGTCTATGCCCCAACCACTGATGCCGAAGAAGCTGAAGTTGACCGGTTCTATGAAGACCTACAACACCTTCTAGAACTAACACCAAAAAAAGATGTCCTTTTCATCATAGGGGACTGGAATGCTAAAGTAGGAAGTCAAAAAATAACCGGAATAACAGGCAAGTTCGGCCTTGGAGTACAAAATGAAGCAGGGCAAAGGCTAATAGAGTTTTGTCAAGAGAACACGCTGGTCATAGCAAACACTGTTTTCCAACAACACAAGAGACGACTCTACACATGGACATCACCAGATGGTCAATACCAAAATCAGATTGATTATATACTTTGCAGCCAAAGATGGAGAAGCTCTATACAATCAGCAAAAACAAGACCTGGAGCTGACTGTGGCTCAGATCATGAGCTTCTTATCGCAAAATTTAGGCTTAAATTGAAGAACGTAGAGAAAACCACTAGACCACTCAGGTATGACCTAAATCATATCCCTTATGAATATACAGTGGAGGTGAGGAATAGATTTAAAGGATTAGATCTGGTAGACAGAGTGCTTGAAGAACTATGGATGGAGGTTCGTAACATTGTACAGGAGGCAGCAACTAAAACCATCCCAAAGAAAAAGAAATGCAAGAAAGCAAAGTGGCTGACTGATGAAGCTTTACAAATAGCTGAGGAAAGAAGGGAAGCAAAAGGCAAGGGAGAAAGGGAAAGATATAACCAACTGAATGCAGATTTCCAGAGAATAGCAAGGAGAGATAAGAAGGCCTTCTTAAATGAACAATGCAAAGAAATCGAGGAACACAATAGAATGGGAAAGACTAGAGATCTCTTCAAGAAAATCGGAGATATCAAGGGAACGTTTTGTGCAAAGATGGGCATGATAAAGGACAAAAAAGGCAGGGACCTAACAGACGCAGAAGAGATTAAGAAGAGGTGGCAAGAATACACAGAAGAACTATACAAGAAAGATCTTAATATCCCTGATAAATACAATGGTGTGGTCACTGACCTTGAGCCGGACATCCTAGAGAGTGAAGTCAAGTGGGCCTTAGGAAGCATTACTAACAACAAAGCTAGCGGAGAAGACAGTATCCCAGCTGAGCTATTTAAAATCCTAAAAGATGATTCTGTTAAAGTGCTGCACTCAATATGCCAACAAATTTGGAAAACTCAACAGTGGCCCCAGGATTGGAAAAGGTCAGTTTACGTTCCAATTCCAAAGAAGGGCAACGCCAAAGAATGTTCAAACTACCGTACAATTGCGCTCATTTCACATGCTAGCAAGGTTATGCTCAAAATCCTACAAGCTAGGCTTCAGCAGCATGTGAACCGAGAACTACCAGAAGTTCAAGCTGGGTTTTGAAGAGGCAGAGGAACTAGAGATCAGATTGCCAACATTTGCTGGATCATGGAAAAAGCAAGAGAGTTCCAGAAAAACATCTACTTCTGCTTCATTGACAAGAGATGGGAGTACCAGACCACCTTACCTATCTCCTGAGAAACCTGTATGCGGGTCAAGAAACAACAGTTAGAACCGGACATGGAACAACCGACTGGTTCAAAATTGGGAAAGGAGTACGACAAGGCTGTATATTATCTCCCTGCTTATTTAACTTATATGCAGAGTACATCATGAGAAATGTTGGGCTGGATGAATCACAAGCCGGAGTTAAGATTGCCGGGAGAAATATCAACAACCTCAGATATGCAGACGATACCACCCTAATGGCAGAAAGTGAAGAGGAACTAAAGAGCCCCTTGATGAGGGTGAAAGAGGAGAGTGCAAAAGCTGGCTTGAAACTCAACATTAAAAAAACAAAACAGATCATGGCATCTGGTCCCATCACTTCCTGGCAAATAGAAGGGGAAGAAATGGAAGCAGTGACAGGTTTTATTTTCTTGGGCTCCAAGATCACCGCAGACAGTGACTGCAGCCATGAAATTAAAAGACTCTTGCTCCTTGGGAGGAAAGCTATGGCAAACCTAGACAGCATATTAAAAAGCAGAGACATCACTTTGCCGACAAATGTCCATATAGTTAAAGCTATGGTTTTTGCCGTGAAAACTAAATGGATCAGTACAACCAGAGATATGTCGGTATACCATCGGAAGATGGGACTCCCAGGTCGGAAGATGGTCAAAATGCTACTGGGGAGGAACAGAGGATACGTTCAACTAGCCCCAGATGTGATGACGCAGCTAGCTCAAAGCCGAAAGGATGGCTAGCGGCCGACGGTGCTGGTGGTGAACGACGAATCCGATGTTCTAAAGATCAACACGCCATGGGAACCTGGAATGTAAGATCTATGAGCCAGGGCAAATTGGATGTGGTTATTGGTGAGATGTCAAGATTAAATATAGACATTTTGGGTGTCAGTGAACTGAAATGGACTGGAATGGGCCACTTCATATTAGATGACCACCAGATCTACTACTGTGGACAAGAGGACCACAGAAGAAATGGAGTAGCCTTCATAATTAATAATAAAGTGACGAAAGCAGTGCTTGGATACAATCCAAAAAACGATAGAATGATCTCAATTCGAATTCAGGGTAAGCCATTTAACATCACAGTGATCCAAATATACGCCCCAACCACAGATGCTGAAGAAGCAGAAGTAGATCAGTTCTATGAGGATCTGCAGCACCTACTGGATAATACACCAAAAAGAGATGTTATTTTCATTACAGGAGACTGGAATGCTAAGGTGGGTAGTCAGACGACACCTGGAATTACAGGCAAGCATGGTCTGGGAGAACAAAATGAAGCAGGACATAGGCTGATAGAATTTTGCCAAGACAACTCACTGTGCATAACAAACACTCTCTTCCAACAACCTAAAAGACGACTTTATACATGGACTTCACCAGATGGTCGACACCGAAATCAGTTTGACTACATCCTTTGCAGCCAAAGGTGGCGGACATCTATACAGTCGGTAAAAACAAGACCTGGAGCTGACTGTAGTTCAGATCACGAACTTCTTCTTGCAAAATATAGAATCAGACTAAAGAGAATAGGGAAGACCCACAGATCAGTTAGATATGAGCTCACTAATATTCCTAAGGAATATGCAGTGGAGGTGAAGAATAGATTTAAGGGACTAGATTTAGTAGATAGGGTCCCAGAAGAACTATGGACAGAAGTTCGCAACATTGTTCAGGAGGCGGCAACAAAAAACATCCCAAAGAAAAAGAAAACCAAGAAGGCAAGATGGCTGTCTGCTGAGACACTGGAAGTAGCCCAAGAAAGAAGGAAAGCAAAAGGCAACAGTGATAGGGGGAGATATGCCCAATTAAATGCAAAATTCCAGAGGTTAGCCAGAAGAGATAAGGAATTATTTTTAAACAAGCAATGTGCGGAAGTGGAAGAAGATAATAGAATAGGAAGGACAAGAGACCTCTTCCAGAAAATTAGAAACATCGGAGGTAAATTCCAGGCAAAAATGGGTATGATCAAAAACAAAGATGGTAAGGACCTAACAGAAGCAGAAGAGATCAAGAAAAGGTGGCAAGAATATACGGAAGATCTGTATAGGAAAAATAATAATATTGGAGATAGCTTTGACGGTGTGGTCAGTGAGTTAGAGCCAGACATCCTGAAGTGTGAGGTTGAATGGGCCTTAAGCAGCATTGCTAATAACAAGGTAGCAGGATACGACGGTATCCCAGCTGAACTGTTTAAAATCTTGCAAGATGATGCTGTCAAGGTGATGCATGCCATATGCCAGCAAATTTGGAAAACACAAGAATGGCCATCAGATTGGAAAAAATCAACTTATATCCCCATACCAAAAAAGGGAAGCACTAAAGAATGTTCAAACTATCGAACAGTGGCACTTATTTCACATTCCAGTAAGGTAATGCTTAAGATCTTGCAAGGTAGACTCCAGCAATTCATGGAGCGAGAATTGCCAGATGTACAAGCTGGGTTTAGAAAAGGCAGAGGAACTAGAGACCAAATTGCCAATATCTGCTGGATAATGGAGAAAGCCAGGGAGTTTCAGAAAAACATCTATTTCTGTTTTATTGACTATTCTAAAGCCTTTGACTGTGTGGATCATAACAAATTGTGGCAAGTTCTTGGTGGTATGGGGATACCAAGTCATCTTGTCTGCCTCCTGAGGAATATGTATAACGACCAAGTAGCAACAGTAAGAACAGAGCACGGAACAACGGACTGGTTTAAGATTGGGAAAGGAGTACGGCAGGGCTGTATACTCTCACCCTACCTATTCAACCTGTACGCAGAACACATCATGCGACGTGCTGGGCTTGAGGAATCCAAGGCTGGAGTTAAAATCGCTGGAAGAAACATTAACAATCTTAGATATGCAGATGATACCACTTTGATGGCTGAAAGTGAGGAGGAGTTGATGAGCCTTATGACGAAGGTGAAAGAAGAAAGTTCAAAAGCTCGGTTGCAGTTAAACCTCAAAAAACCAAGATTATGGCAACCAGCTTGATTGATAACTGGCAAATAGAGGGAGAAAAAGTGGAGGCAGTGACAGACTTTGTATTTCTAGGCGCAAAGATTACTGCAGATGCTGACTGCAGCCAGGAAATCAGAAGGCGTCTACTTCTTGGGAGGAGAGCAATGGCAAATCTTGATAAAATAGTTAAGAGCAGAGACATCACACTGACAACAAAGGTCCGCATAGTTAAAGCAATGGTATTCCCTGTAGTAACCTATGGCTGTGAGAGCTGGACCATAAGGAAGGCTGAACGAAGGAAGATAGATGCTTTTGAACTGTGGTGTTGGAGGAGAATTCTGAGATTGCCTTGGACTGCAAGAAGATCAAACCAGTCCATACTCCAGGAAATCAAGCCAGACTGCTCACTTGAGGGAATGATATTAAAGGCAAAACTGAAGTACTTTGGCCACATAATGAGAAGACAGGATACCCTGGAGAAGAAGCTGATGCTAGGGAAAGTGGAAGGTAAAAGGAAGAGGGGCCGACCAAGGGCAAGATGGATGAATGTTATTCTGGAGGTGACGGACTCGATCGTGGGGGAGCTGGGGATGGTGACGGCCAACAGGAAGCTCTGGCGTGGGCTGGTCAATGAAGTCACGAAGAGTCGGAAGCGACTGAACGAATAAACAACAAACATGGTTTTTCCAGTAGTAATGTATGGCTGTGAGAGTTGGACCACAAGGAAGGCTGAGCACCGAAGAATTGATGCTTTCGAACTGTGGTGCTGGAGAAGACTCTTGAGAGTCCCTTGGACTGCAAGGAGGTCAAACCAGTCAAACCTAAAGGAAATCAACCCTGACTGCTCATTGGAAGGACAGATGCTGAAGCTGAAGCTCAAATACTTTGGCCACCTAATGCGAAGAGAGGACTCACTGTAAAAGACCCTGATGCTGGGAAAGACTGAAGGCAAAAGGAGAAGGGGATGGCAGAGGATGAGATGGTTAGATAGCATCACCGATGTAATGAACATGAATTTGAGTAAACTCTGGGAGACAGTGGAGGACAGGAAGGCCTGGCGTGCTATGGTCCATGAGGTCACGAAGAGTCGGACACGACTAAATGACTGAACAACAAAAAGGAAGCTGTACAAAGTAAATTTCATGTGGGCAGTAGAACACACAAGCCTTGGTTTTTCCCCCAGGAATATAGAGCAATTTTCAGTGAACCCTAGATACTGGTGCCTGGCCTACAATGGGAACAAATAGCCACAAATACCCAATTTTCTTACTTTTTCTTTTAAATTCCATATCTTTTCTCAGACATTTATTTTCTCCTCTACTATTTCAGCAAGAGAAATATATTAATTTATGAAGTATGAAAAATGGGATAGTTTTCCATTAATGAGGAAGGGAATGGTGCTTTGCAGTCAGCAGAATAATCAATAATAGCAGGTCATCATGTTCTGATTATTTTTTTTAAAGGAGGAAGAAAATAGTAGATTGGCTAGAGATTTGTCCCTAGGGGGAAAGGGTGCTTCTGTTATTTGATATGGTTACCAGAATTGCCCTGGAGGCTACAATTAATATAAAAAGAAGCAAATCTGTCTTTTTCAACTCTCAAGCCCTAAATATGTGTAAATATAAGAACATTTGAAGAATGTGTTTTGTCCTCTTCTTTACTAGACAGGAAATGTTGAGTGTTCCATTTTTTGGAATTTATTCAGGGTGGAAAGAAACTATTAATGGTGAATTGCATCCATATTTGTTCTACTCTAATTTTTGTCCCCTTGGGCATGAAATAGTTGAACTTTTTATTTTAAAAAAATCTTACTTAAATGGATATGTCATTTTGTACTTTTGCTTATTACAAACGATGGAAGCTACTTATGAAGCCCATTGTATGCTTTGTATCCGAGCAACTGCTATGTCTTCTACACATTTATTTCCTAGAAGTACTGCACTGGGAAGATCTTATTTGACTTTTTCAAGACATTCAGAAGCAGAAAAAAATTGAAGCTATTAGGATTAAAAGTAATCTCTGGATATGAATGCCATTATGTCTGCATATAAGACATTCCAGTGAGATAAGCGATGGTTTCACTTGAGCTGTAAGAAGACAAATGGAAATTCAAAAAAATATTATTTGGCAAAACAATTAAAAATGATTGGATACTTAATAGCATATTTTCAGATATGCATTGGTTCTTAATCCAGTTGGAGCATTTGCCTGAACACATGGAGAAATCAAATGGAGAAAAAAAATGAAGCATACATTTGCTCTTCTCATTATGTGTTGAGGAGGGAGCTGTCCAGATAATACTTTTGCATGTAGAACTGAACATAAGACAAATGGTGAGCAGCCTCTTCCCTTGCTAAGTCATGCTGGAGGTATCACTGAAGTTCTGGTCATCTATTGATATAATATGGTTGCAGTGGAGACATTTGTGCTATACCTGTAGAAAACTGGGTGATCTTGAAGTAATGTTGCAGAGGGAAGGGGCTGTTCAGTGCTCTTCACGTTTAGTTTTGTATGTGAGCATATTTTATTTATTTATTTACTTGTTTAATTTATATGACCGCCCATCTCCCCTCATGGGGAACTCTGGGCGGTTCACAATAACTAAGTTAAAATAGAATCTAAAAATATATAAAAAACCACAATAGTACAATACGATAAATAATTATAAAATCCAGATGGACGAAGGCATTCATTAAAAGGACATTCAAATTAGGGGATTAGCCACCCCCATGAGGAACTATCCCTTCCTCCTTCCCATGCCAGGTGGCAGAACCAGGTCTTCAGCTCTTTCCTAAAGGTTGGGAGGGAGGAAATCTGTCTCAACTCTGTGGGCAAGATGTTCCATAGAGTGGGCGCTGTCACAGAGAAGGCCCGCCTCCTAGACCCCATCAGATGGCATTCTCTAATTGATGGGGTTCGTAGCAGGCCCTCTCTGAATGACCGGGTGGGGCGGGTCGATAACATGGGGATAAGACGGTCCCTCAGGTATTCTGGTCCCATTCCATGTAGGGCTTTAAAGGTGATAACCAACACCTTGAATTGTACCCGGAAGCAAACTGGCACCCAATGCAGCTCGCGGAGCAACGGTGTTACATATGCAGATCTTGGCGCACTCAAAACTGCCCGTGCGGCCGCATTCTGCACCAGCTGAAGCTTCTGGATAGTCTTCAAGGGTAGCCCCATGTAGAGCGCATTGCAATAATCTACATGGGAGATGACGAGAGCATGAGTGACTGTACGGAGGGCATCGTGCTCCAGGAATGGGCGTAACTGGCACACTAACCGAAGTTGTGCAAAAGCCCTCCTAGCCACGACTGCCACCTGCTCTTTGAGCAGGAGTCGTGAGTCTAGAAGAACCCCCAGATTACGCACCGGTTCCGAACGGGGTAGTGCTACCCCACCGAGAACCAAAGATGATAATGTCCCCAAAGACACTAAGCCATCAATCCAGAGCCACTCGGTCTTACCAGGGTTCAACCGAAGCCTGTTGTTCCCCATCCAGGCCCTCACAGCCCCCAGGCACTGGGACAGGGTGGACACTGCATCACTTACTTCACCAGGGATGGAGATATATAATTGAGTATCATCCGCATACTGATGACACCTCATCCCATGGTGTCGGATGACCTCGCCCAGCGGTTTCATGTAGATGTTGAATAGGAGAGGAGAGAGAACCGAACCCTGTGGCACCCCACACAGGAGCGGATGCGCGTTGGATCTCTCCTCCCCTATCACCACCGACTGGGAGCGGCCCCAGAGGAAGGAGGTGAACCAGTGCAAAACTACGCCGCCCACCCCCAACTCCCTAAGCTGCCCCAAAAGGATACCATGGTCGATGGTATCGAAAGCCGCTGAGATCCAAGAGAGGCAGGATGGATGCACTATCTCCATCCCACTCCCGAGATCATCCGTAAGCACGACCAATGCAGTCTCCATCCCATATCCCGGCCTGAAAACTGACTGGAAAGGGTCAAGATAACCCGCTTCATCCAGGGTCCTTTGAAGTTGCAACGCCACCACTTTCTCAACCACTTTTCCCAAAAAGGGAAGGTGGGAGACTGGGCGAAAGTTGTCCAGGATGGAAGGGTCCAGGGACGGCTTCTTGAGGAGGGGGTGTACCAACGCCTCCTTGAAGGCAGTTGGAACCACCCCCTCCAACAAGGATGTATTAATCATAGCCTTGATGATAATAATTAATCCACCTGTCACCTCCCTGGCCGATTTCACCAGCCAGGAAGGGCAGGGATCTAAATAACATGTGGTGGAATTAACAATTCAAAGGATCCTGTCCACTTCCTCAGGTCCAACAGGATCAAATCGTTCCCAGATAATAGGGCAAGACCACTCTCCCGGCATCTCCCCAGACTGCATTCCACGCATAGAGTCCAACTTAGACCGAATCCGAGCAATTTTATCATGCAGATGCTCAGAAAATTCTTCTGCACGGCCCTGCAGGTGGGTGGTCGATACCACCCTACCCAAGAGAGATTGAGTAATCTTGAACAGATTGTCGGATGGCATTCTGTGGATGCAATAAGAGTGGAGAAATATTCACGTTTCGCCACTCTTACCGCCACAAGGTAGCCCTTAATAGCGGCTCTAGATTGTGTTCGGTCCGATTCCATCTTCGTCTTTCTCCAGCGGCGCTCTAGATGTCTCTTCACCCTCTTCAAGACTCTCAGCTCCTCCGTAAACGACGGGGAGTGATGGGTCGAATGGGGCTGGAGAGGTCGCATCGGCGCGATCCTGTCCAAGGCACCGGCCGCCTCCCTATTCCAGGTTGCGGCCTGTACCTCCGCTGGACCATGCAGCAGATCCTCGGGTATTACCCCCAGCTCCCTCTGAAACCTCAATGGGTCCATAAGTTGCCAGGGGCAGACCAATCAAATAAGTCCTGCCTCCCTGTGGAGTGGGGCAGCATAAGAGAATCCTAGAGATATCTGATCATGACAACGGGAATAGTTCTAACTTTCCCCTCAGGTCACTTTGCCATTGCTCTGACAAGAAAACCAAATCCGGAGTGAGTCCACTGTCTCGAGTAGGGTCCCGAATAATCTGGGACAGGCCCATGGCTGCCATGGTAGCCATGAACTCCAGAGCTGCTTCCGAGGCATGTCCCAGGGACGGCAAGTTAAAATCCCCCAGGACCATCAACCTGGGGAACTCCACCGCCAACCCCGAGATGGCCTCCAGCAGCTCAGGCAGGGAGGTTGCTACGCATCAGGGAGGCTGGTACAATAGCAACACTCCCAACTGTTCTCGGGCACCCAACTTGAAAAACAGGGTCTCACATCCGGATACTTGTGGAGCAATGCCCCTGAAAGCCACCAAAGATTCTCTGATGATAACTGCCACCCCTCCTCCCCTACCCCAGTCTCTTGGCTGGTGCCACATCCGAAATCCGGCTGGGCACATCTCCGAGAGGGCTACTCCTCCCTCTGGGCCCAGCCAGGTTTCGGTAATACACGCCAGGTCTGCCCCTCTCTCCATGATTAATTCACTTATGAGAGGGGCTTTGTTATTTACTGACCTGGCATTGAGTAGCAGCAGTCGAAAGCCGGAGCCCTCGAGGATCCGCTGTCCAGAACCTGGGGTTGAACTCGGAGGACCGGAACGCACCCCCGGTACTAAACACGGGGGCGCCTTCCCCGAAGATGCCTGTCCTCCGGTTCCCATCGCAGTATCTCCTGCCCATCACCACCTCGATCGGATTGCCCACATTATAGTCCCCAGAGTTTCCTGATCCAGTCGCCTCCACTCCTGAATCCCTCGAAAACCTGGATCTAAGCAGGAGTCTCTTCCATACATTCATCCTTCCACTCTCAATCCTCCTGGGCAGTCGTAGGCCACCAGCGCAACCAGCTGAAGCTCTCGGTGCTGGTAAGCCCCAACCACCCCTTCCATTCATCAATCACTCACTATG
This sequence comes from Charina bottae, assembly GCA_023362775.1. Taxonomy (NCBI): domain Eukaryota; kingdom Metazoa; phylum Chordata; class Lepidosauria; order Squamata; family Charinaidae; genus Charina; species Charina bottae. Next base: position 46,850,153 of record JALMGJ010000005.1, read on the forward strand.
CCCCTTGTGGCCTCTCTCACTAGCCACAAAGGGGCAAAGAATCACTCCTACCTACCCTGTCTCTCACTCAGGGTCAGGTACTCTTCCAAACACATACAGTCCTGGGCCCCCACCCGCGACTCTCACTCACGGGGGGGGGGGGGAACCACACTCATACAAGAGACCCCTGCAATTTTCTGCCGCCCTGGCAGCGGGGGTGGTTGTCCTTCAAATAACCAGGAAGCTACACCACTTTTGGACGATCTTAATAATTTCAATAGTGGGGTCCAGATAAATAAAAATGAGTCCGTCCTATCCCAGGGAGCACCCCAGTTCCAGGGCCAATTTCCGAGCCCACCACCGGTTCCAGTTCCAGCCGGCCTCTGCTGGTCTCTATAGGCCTCCACAGGTCTCCACAGGCCTCCACAGGCCCCGGCTCTACAGCTCTCAAGGCCCCCCAGTTCCTCAGTCTTTGTGGGGTTGCTCCACTGGTTCTTCGTGCCAGTTCTAATTGATCTCCACCGGCCACCATAGGCATCCCTTCACTAGCTGCTGAGGCCAAAGCAGCAGCCATCCACTCTGTCCAGGGGCCTCCCAGGCCTGACGGACTCGCCGGACTCCGCAACGCCGCTCCGTCCGGGAAGGCCACGGCTCCACAAGGCCATCGGTTCCACAAGCCGTCAAGCCTCACCGGTCCGCGACTCCAACAGCTCCACTGGACGCCATTCTGCAGCTCCACCGGGCTCCATCGGGCTCTGCGGCCTCCTCCAGGCTCCGCCGAGCCCCACCAGCCGCAAGCTCCAGCAGCTCCACCGGGCCCAAAAAGAAGCCCCGGCTCGTCGTGCCAGCTCTGTCCGGCCTCACCAACTCCACCAGGCCGGCTCCGACAACTCGTCGCAAGACCGCTGGGTTCTAATTCCGCCGCGGCCTCAACCACCAAACTCCACCCCCGCTCCGTCCGGAGAAGTCTGCTCACCCCCAACTCCGATGCAACTTCTCCAGCCTCCACAGTAGAATTTGTGATCTACTGTACCCTTGGGAACATAAGAATTGCTATGCCAGGTCAGTGGGGTGATCCAAGAGGACATGCCAACACTGTTTCCCTCTGTGCCACTGATATAGCTTACTTGTCTGCCTGTAAACTTGTAGACTATCCATTGTCCTCAGAATAAGATACCAAACACTTCCAGATTCTGATTATTCCTAATCATATGATATTCTGAAAAATAGCAATGATGTGATTCAAGTTTCTAAAACTCCAAATCTGGGCCACTCTCAGAAGATATGTTTGCATTTTTTTCTCTTACTTCAGAACAGATGTGTAAGTGGACAATGCATGGTCCCTGTCCCTGTCCCTGTCCCTCCCCCACCCCTCTCTCTTTGGGATTTTACATGCTACTATTTATGTGATGGAATAGAGAACAGCTACTCATTAGTTCATGGAGCACTGAAAGCATGGAAGCTTTGTGGGTACATCCAGTAATTGGCTAATTTGAGACAGAAATAGTGAATGCTGATCAGCTAGCATTCTCTGCACTCAACTATTTGTTACTAAATAAGATAAGCAATATAGATCAGCAAGAAACAATGCAGTAACATTACAACTCAATAAAAAATAAGCTACAAATTAAATATGTCACACGGTGACTAAACTAAATCTGTTCTCTCTGGATACCACTGACACTTATTTGGTAATGAGGGGAAGTTAGTCTGGTAGTAAATTGTGTGTGTGTGTGTGTGTGTGTGTGTGTATGTATGTATGTGTATGTATGTATGTATGTATGTGTATATATATATATATATGTGTGTGTGTGTGTGTGTGTCTGTGCGCGCGCGCGTGCGTGCGTGCTTCCTTTGGTCTACAAAGCATCTTTGATGTGTGTTATCTACATTGGAACAAATTTATGCAGCATGCTGTGCAGAATCACATGTTTCACTAATTATCTATCCAACATGGACATATGCATTGTCTAACAGATACATTATTGAATCTCTCTTCTAATCATACTGAGAAGTGCAGCTCCTTCTCAGATCTTTAGTTGTAATGTTATGTAGATACTATGCATGAATCACTGACCTTGCTGTGAGATGTCTACAATATAATGGCTAGCTCTCTTCTGAGTTTTCAAGACCAAAACTGCTTAGGCACCATTTGCTCTGTGCTTTATAAAAGGGAACCATTTATACAGCAGTAATTAGCAAACAGATTTTCATCCATTTAGAAATAATCACACACTTAGTATTAAAGCCCAGAATAGAATCCAGATGGACTTTTCACCTTTTCTAACCCTTGATATCCAGCATAGCACAGCATATACTGTATATCTTAAAAGACTTTATAGAAAAAGCAGTTAAATTCTTCTATGTAGAAGAACTGTTAGGAGAGTTGTAATTCTGTGACTTGCTACCTTCGCTCTCTCTCTCCTCTGGTATATGACACATATACTTTTCACTTTTAATTAGAAGGCACAGCAAGGATAAGAAGCATTCACTTGTTAAATTTCAGATGCCAGTGGGAATGGAAGGCATCCAAGAACTGCATATTTGACCTGGTAAAGAAGACACGTGGCCTGTTGTAAAATCTTTTAAAAAAATAAAACAGCACACATCTCTACTTGCTACCAAGTAATGGGATTTTATGTTTCTTAAAAGAAGAGTATTATGATAATGGGAAACAGTGCTAAGGGAAAACCTCTCTGTACCGATTTAAGACTAAAATCAGCCTGCATGAAATGTTGTTCCGGTGTTGCAAGTATGTGCATTTTTTCTGGGGAGGCTTTTGAGTTAAGTATTCTCCCTCAAAATGTTAGAAGATAAGATCAATTTGCTATTCACTTTCCAAAGTAAATTTGTTTAAATTAAGGAACCATGGAACCCAGAAAAAAAGGGCTTCAATTTGGATATCTGTATTCTCTGCTCAAAGCAATTTAATTCTGGGGGAAATTCTCCAAACTGATTAATTTTTTTGGTGACTGGCTATTCTTGCTCTTTTTTCATTTGCTGTACTCATTAGCAATCCCTGCACATCTCTATGAAGAAGTATTTTGTGCAGTCAATAATTTACTTGCAGTTAGTCTTAAGAAACTTCCTTAAGAATTCCAGTAGGACAGATAATTAGGAAGAGTTTTAGGAGGAAGAAGTCAAGTATAAAATAGCATGATTGCATTGGCCAAAGAAGGACCCAGAATTTTGTTCTGCAATCTAGATATGTGGCTAGGAAGGCAACAGAGCCCTTCTAAAGTCCTATTAACATAAGGTTAAATTCAGGTATTATCAATTATCTTCACTCAATATACTGGTGTAGTTTTTAACAGCCAGTATCTGTTGGGCAGTATTGGGCTTCAGGGTTTAGCAACTGGTGTAGAGAACAGATTTCTTGATGTTTCACTGGCAACTGTGGCTGTCATCTTCAGAGGCAAGACCACAGGCAACTGAGCAGGGACTGACTAGGTGTCTTTATAGCTAGGTGTCCTGATCTCTGATTAGCCTTAGGCCGATCAGGTTTCTGATTGGTGCAGGTTGGTGAGGGCTGGTCTCTGATTGGTTCCTTGTTTTTTGGTTCTTGGTTTGTGTTGTTCCGGTTGGTTTGTTTGAGCAGCTGAGTCCTTTTTTTCTCTCCAAATAATTTTATTAAAGGTTTTGAATAAACAATAAAATATAATACAAACTAAAAGGAAAAGAAGAAATAAATACAAGAAAATTAAGTGTGTGTGTGTGTGTGTGTGTGTATACTGTATGTGTACGTGTGTGTGTATATACTGTATGTGTATGTGTGCGTGTATATACTGTATGTGTACGTGTATGTGTATATACGTATGTGTATGTGTGTATGTGTGTGTGTGTGTGTATGTGTATGTATGTATATATGTGTATGTATGTATGTATGTAAGTGTGTGTGTGTGTGTGTATGTATGTATGTAAGTGTGTGTGTGTATGTGTGTGTGTGTGTGTGTATGTATGTATGTATGTATGTATATATATATATATATATATATATATATATATATATCCCTCCCCCCTAAGGAAAGGACTCCCCACCCTCCTCATGGCAAGTATAAAAAATTCCCTAATCTCTTAACCTTCTCTTAACTAACAAATATAAATCTCTTTATTTCGTAACCCATTTCTTGACAATAGGCAAATCAAATAAGTAACATCTTCTGCAACCAGTTACCAGCAAAAGATCCAAACAAAGCTCTAAGATTTTAATATTAATTAACATATATAAAACTCAATATTTCACATCTCACCTCTATGACAAAATATCATTTGAAAGTCATAAAATGGTCCCAATATCTTAATATAAACAAAATAAAAAACCCAAATTTAACATGACAAAAAGAGACCATTTCTCCTTTACACAATACAAGCCCCAATATACAACATTCCAAATAACAACTTATCCCATTCAAATACACATTCCATATCTCCAGTGTAAACTATAGTCACATCCATATTTCACAAGTATAAAGTAATCCCAGTATCCTAATATAGACAACCCCCCCTAAAGTTTAACATAAAAAAGAGAAACAATTTGTCCTTTAAAAAAACAAATTCTCCAAACTTCCTTACTTTGAATAAAGAGAAACAGTTAAATATAAAGCCAGTTTAAGTACTATAAAATTAGGATTACATAAAATAACTAGAAAGGAGAAAACCTTTTACATCATATTCAATGTAGACAAATCCAATACACCATGTTTTCTAATTAAGGTATCAATAAATCCAGAAAGAACCACGCAGAATAACAACATATCCCATTTTAACCCTGATCAAAGAAACCAACTTTGTAGACTTTTTTTCTCTTATACAGGACAAATTTTCTGTTATCCATTCAGATTATTGTTGATCCTTGTTACAAATTTATTTAGCACTTCAGACAGTCTCTTTTGTAAATCCAACAGAGGGAAATTATTCCAATTGTTCTCTGGGATTATCATTTTTATTTCCTTCTTGATTTTTAGAACCTCATCCAGCGTTCTCTCTGTATCTGGTGACAGATTTTGATTCAAAGTCTCGTTCATATTTTCCTCAAGTAAATTTTGCTGCATATCTCATTCTGTAACATCTTCATTTGGGAACAAACTGTTCTCAGGAAGACACAACAAAGCTGAAATTTCATAACGCAGGTCTCTACACAGTTCTTCAAAGATGTCTCTAAACGCCATTATAAATTGCTTGTTTTATAACTCCAATCTCCAAAAACAATTTTCCCTTTCCACAAACATATATTTATTTTTTAAAAAAATAGTTTCAAAGTCTTAATATTCAAAGTCCAAAACTCCAATGTTTTCTGAGCCCTTAAAACTTTCTGTAGCCAAAACCTTGTCTTACTTTTTGCTGTTTATTTTAATTTCTTAAAGATTATAAAAGTAGATCTTATACTTTTCATATTCTTATACTGAGGATAGAAGGCTCACTCACCTGGTGATTCCAAGCTAATCACTCAGTGATTAGGATTCCAATTATGTAATCCTAATTTTATAGTACTGACTCCGAAGGTACCTAATTTCTTTAAGTCCGTTAATAGGCAATTTCCAAAAATAGTTAGCAAGGAAAGTACACAAACTTAGTGTCCTCTGAAAGGCTCCATTTGCAGCTGGAGCAAATATGGTAAATTCCCCTGTCTCCAAATCCCCCCCCCCCCCCCCGAGATTGCTGTTTTGCAGTCTCTTCGTGAGGAAAAGGAACAACCATAGGGAGAAACAGCTTGGGCAATCTCACATCTCTCTCTTTAATCCAGAGAGGATCAAAGGGCGTTGATCTGCTTTGGCTCCCTTGTAAAAAGCTGCAAACATCAGGTTCGCTTGTTGGCAGAGCTGTCTTCAGTCTGCCATCTTCCCCTGGAAGCCTTGACTGTTCAGCAGCTGAGTCCTGATTAGTAACGGGCTGAGCCAATGTTTGGGAGCAATCTTCCCTAAATCCAAATCAAGAAATTAATCCAATTACTAAATAAGAATTAATAGGGGCATAAACAATATTTGCTTGTATTCGAAAAGGCTTCCTCTCAGCTCAGACCAGTACAGTGGATATATATTTTAAATAATATACTTTTTTTTTCTTTTTAAAGATGTTTTCAGCTAGCTAGGGAAAGCTAGCTAGCTAAAGGAAAGGAAATATTTATATTTTGCTTTGTCTAAAGCCAGAAACCACTTAGCCCCTGTGCTATTTTAGCGCTGATGATAAAGGGAAGGATTAGAAGTTATTAGAATACCAAAGAGCTGGCAAGAAAGGGATTTTTATTTTAGATGTATGTGTCTGCATGCATGTGCATTTTAATGTTTTAGCTTCTATATATGATGTTTACTTTATGTAGATATATTTTTATACATAAAGAATACACACGTATAGAAGTATATATATGCACTGCCATGGTGTTCCTGGAATATAGATTTTTTTTACGTTGTCTTATGCTTGCATGCTCCTTTTTATTATAAGTCCCAACATGGGCATTATAAAGTCACAAGCAGATACAGTATTTCGCAAAAGGCATGCTTATATTCTTTTCTAAGTAGCTTTACAAATCCCATGTCTTCTGCAAAATCCAAGAAACTGAATATAGTTTCAGATTTGCCCAGATCACATTTCTTTCTGCTGGTTCCCAGCAACTTGAAAGATATGTGTCAAATCCCTTTCTGAAGTATGTTTCCTATATGTTCTTCCATGCTGGTGGCTATGTTAAAAAAAATTAAAAATCCTATAATAGTTTTTTAAATTTTTTTGCCCAAGGAATAACCTCCCCAATCAATCCTGGGTAATCCATGACTATAGGCAAATATGAATCAATAATCAGCCCAACTTCGGGAGAGATGGGCAGTGATAGAAATGTGACTAATAAATAAATGACTGATAAAATAAACTTCCACAAGTGCTGGGGTTGTATGTGTCATAAGATAATTACTGGAAGTAAGCAAAAGTGAAGATTGGGTATCTATTCAATAGCATTAAAAATGTCCTATTTTTAAAATGACTGAAAAAATTCAGACATATTTTCTTTTTAGGGAAATTTCAGCTTCTGCTCACAAATACCATTTTAGTTGGAATTCTCCAGCAAGCCTAGAATAATTTGATTTCAAGGTTACATGTAATTCGAGTGCCCAAGTTGACACTGCAATATCTTGAAATATTTGTACAAACGTCTTTTTTATTATTATCTGCTTCAATTTCAAAATTGTATACAAATGCAATCCTTTATCTTTTTAGGACTTACAATGGCATTGTATGGTATGATGAAACTGATTTTTATTGAAAAGCTACAATAGGCATTTTTTGAAAAACAAGTTAAAGAATATATTGCAACAGATTAACTGGATTTCAGGTTTTCCTGCTGAGAGTTCTATAGCTATGTTGACTGGAAATGAATATATAATCCAAAAATTATATCACTTTACTAAATACTCTATTATTTGGTTGTCAAAATGATGTGAATCACTTGATTATCAAATATGTTTTTTATCATCTGACCTAGATTTGGACAGAATGTCAATAAACAAAAATGGCTTAAGTAAATGTATTGCAAAAGAAATATATACATGCAAAAGTAAATAAATTCATAGAGAAGATGTGGAGTCTTTGGCTATATCTGAAGAAGACTGCATAGAACTGGAGCTACCAATGTTATCCTAATAAGGATATCTATATGTGTGCTAGTGAGATCTTTTGTTTTGAAGCAAACTCAGTATTGGTTTCATAGATGATGAAAGTGGAAATGTGATGGATTGGAAACAGAAATTGTCCCTTCCACTTTACATGCACCAAAATGGAATATATTCCATTCCAATAATGGCATTGCTTTGCTTTCTACTTGGAAGTGTAAACAGAGGGCATTCCAGGCATGGAACAGGAACAAAATATACTGTTCAGAAATGGACACAAGATATGAGGTATTAGGTAGGGCTGATGGGTTTGATATATTCAGCATGAGTGTGTACTCAAAAGGTAGGATGTTCTGCTGTTCTGTAATGCTTCTGTAGGCTTCTTATGCAGCATAATTCAGCAAGCTCATCTTCTGCATTTCAGAGAAACTGACCATTCTGTGACTAAATCATGTTACTTTCAAATGTCTTTTTTCTTCTGTTTTGTTTCTGTATTGATTCAGGGCTGATTCAAAATGTTTCTTGCTTGCGATGAAGAACAAGACAGCCCTTCTCCATTTCATGAATAGCCTGTCTCTTAAAGCAGAGACTGTCCTGAGTCTGAGACCTGGTTTCCCCAATAATTCCACTGAATTCTGTTGGAAATTCAGCAAATTAACATGCCTCATTTGCATGTAGATGAGTTCATCCCAGGGTGCAATTCTCCATGTCTTTGAGGAAGTTGTTTTGTTGCCACTCCCACTTCCTCCTCCTCCCTTTGTAGTCAGCTTTCTGTTTTCTTCCACTGGAGGAGTAGGACGTACATGCCTGAACTCCATCCATGGAGAGGCCATGTGCAAGGCCTCAACTCAGGAGGCTTTTTTCCCCTTTCTCCACGCAGCCTTCACCAGCAATGAGTGGTGAAGGTGAATTAAGTTTTGGGAACCAAAGAATAATCATTTCTCAACAAAATGGATGTAAGTGGACCAATAAACATAAGAACGCTTTTGTACTTACTTTTTGAACCCACTATATCTAAGTGTGTGTTTCTTTATGCTTGGGTGGGCTAAAAGTGTAAGATTAAGAACCTGGATCTCTCTAACATGCTCACTGGCTCTGTTTTTAAACAATATCCTTTTTCTGTGCATGAGCTTATACTACGTTAGGCTCTGCTCCATTCACTGGTTCTAACAGGCCACTGAATGATCTTCAAAGGGTTATGGGCCCAGATTTTGTAGAAAGAGGTTTTGTTTTTAAAAGGCAGGAATTTTTCCTTTTTGCTTTGTTTTGTTTTTGAGCAGAAATTTTCTTTTTTGCTGGTTTTTGCATGAACATTGTTGTTTTTGAGAGAATACTCAGTCTAGCTACTGAGGAGGTTTCTTACACAAGAAAATAGCCTTAAGCATAAAGGGAAGAAATTTTTTTTGAAAGAAATTTTTCTTTTTGGAGTGATTTTTAAATCTTTTGCTTAGACAAGATGGCCAGTGTACTGCCTTACAATCCGGTGATTTTTAAACTAATACCCAGAGAGTTTTATCCCTGGAAGATATGGGTGGAAAGGCAGGCAAGGATTTTGAATCTACATAATATTTTGAATGAAGATCCTCCTAGTCCAGATTCAGAAGGCTATGCAAACTGGATGGCCAATGATCTTAAGCTCCAAGGCTTGATCATGAATTCCTTGAATGCACAAATGCTGGTATAAATCCAGCACAGAGAAAATGCAAAAGGAATGGTGGAGGAACTGTTTAAACTCTTTGGGGAAGGAGGGGACCCCCAAGTTGTTAATCTTGTGAGAGAATTATCCAATGAAAAACTCCAATCAAATGGAGATATAGATGAGCATATTTCCAAAATTCAGTCATTACTGCAGAAGCTTGCTTGCAACAATGTGATTTTGGATAATAGAATTCAAGTTGGATTTTTATTGGGATCTTTGCCTCAGAATTTCTCAAGTTTTGCTGCCAGCTATAGGAGATCCAGACAACCCCTATCAGACCTGATTCAATAATTAAGGTCTGAACATAGCAGGCAGGCTTCCTATAGAAATTCTAAGCAGGACCATTATGAGGCAGGCTATTTTACAAAGATGCCTCAGGGCAAAGATGGCGGTCTGCAGCAGAGGAGCCTTTCAAGGAGAGGAGGAGATTTCAAACAGCTATACAGATATATGGATAGTGAAGAAAAAAAAAAACAATTCCTGTGTGATGGTTCCGGGTGCTATGTCCCAATAAAAGCTCCTCACGCCAGGTTATGCGGAATAAGGAAACATACAAGCCCTAACATCAGTGAAGATCTGAATGCCCCTTTCTGTAAAATGATTGATTTTTATGAGGTTCCCCCTCCTTAGTTCAACGTGTATTGCCAGTGCTGTCAGTTTCCTTCTTGGCACCTCTCCCGTCTCGCCTGTGGATGAATGTGTTGCTTGATATTGACAGGTGTTAACGATTGGCCTCTGTCTGGATGCATTCCTCCACTCTGTCTCTCGTAGCCGATATCTCGATGTGTATTGCCTGGCGTACATGTCTGGGTGGAAGGTTCCGATGGGGAACCTTACTTCCTGACTGTTTCCATCAAGTTCTTTTACACTGGAGCAAGAATTAAACTTATTGGAAATCAATGTTTGTGTCTCTAAAGCAAAGACTTGTGCAGGACAGCACTCAGTCTCTTGTCCTGTGCATACATTTTCCCATCACTGCCCCACAGGCCCCAAATCCACCCCCCTTCCAGTGATGCTATTGACACCATCTTAAAAGGACAGTTCTTATTAACTATAGCCAATACTAAACAAACTATTTTCCTCTCCCACAGAAAACATCCCAGATAGTCAAAAAACCATGCAAAGTCTCATGTATTTATTCTCCCACTCTGATTCTACTACCTGGCCTGGACCTCTTTCAGATGGCTTCTCCTGCTTCATCTTTTCCAGGGCCATCTGGTCCAGCCCATTTCCACACGTCCCCTCTGGCCACAATTCCTCTGCCCTAGTTCTGCCAGCTGCTTTCTCCATTGGCCCTCATTCTGCTCCATTGTCCACTTGGTTTCTTTTTTGTTGCAGAGAGGGAAATCCCTGCTAGATAGGTCTGTTCAGAGTAGAACTCCCTCAATTTTCTTCCGTATATTGTTTCTGTTGAAAAGGAGTAATTTCTCCTTTTCTTCTGTTGCAGGGAGAGAAGGACCTCCCTTTCTCCTTAGCCCAATTGCTTTCTTTAAGCTCTTTCTAGCTCCTTTTTTCTGTAAAGCATTTCTTTCTAAACTGTTTTTTCTAAGCCCCTTTTCTTCCTATGGCACCCATTTGCCTTCTTGGCTAAACCCCTGCTCTGCACTCTGACCTGCATCATCTCCCCCTCCTCCTCCCTCCCTCCCCCCCCCCGCTAGGCTTTACTCCTTTTTACCTTGCTTTTCCAATTTTCTACCTGGGCTCTTATTTTTCTGTCCTAACTCTGTTTCTCTAAGCTTTGATCCCCCCACAAATAATTAATAGCCACTAATTTTTAATCTATCTTGCCTTCTCTGTATCCATAGCAACAATCTATTTCATTCTCTAATTTATTATCTCTGATCTGTTTATTCTGCCCCAACTCCTGCAATTCCATTTCCCTTGTTTATTCTGCCCCAATTCTATTTCCCCTGATTCCTTCAACAATTGCAATCTCCTACCTTCGTGGCACAGGACAGTCCAATTTTTTTAACATTTCCAGACTGTCCCGTCGTTTTAATATAAATGTCAGTTTTGTCCCATTTTTAAAAACGTTGGAGCTGTTATTGGGAAAAGTGGGAAAAATTGAAATTAAAATTGAAAAGGAGGCTGACTTACCCATTGGCAGTAGTTCTCAACCTGGCAGGAAACCTAGAGTGGGAACCGCAGGAACAGCTGATTGGCGGTGAGCAAGAGGAACAGTTGTTGCCACCAATCAGTGCAGTGGAAGATGGTCGGAAAAGCGCACCCAGCAGAAAAGAAGCCAATTGGCTCTCAGGCCAAAATGGCGGGAATAAAATAAAATAAAAGGGAGCGCCAGAGAGGAACAGGTCATCAGGGACAACCATTCACTAGACTCCTCCGTTCCTGTTCTTCCACCCCAGATCGCCGCCTCATTCAGCCGTCCTGCGCCTCTCCAGTCTGCTGCTGCCTCCGTTCCTGTCCTTCCACCTCAGCTCGCCACTGCCCTCAGCCCTCCTGTGCCTCTCCAGTCTGCTACCGCCTCCGTTCCTGTCCTTCCACCTCAGCTTGCCACTGCCCTCAGCCCTCCTGTGCCTCTCCAGCCTGCTGCTGCCTCCGTTCCTGTCCTCCTGTCCCAACTCGCTGCTGCCCTCAGCCCTCCTGCAACCTCTCCGCCCAATGCCACCCCTGCACCAGCCTCTCCAGACCCAACCACTGCCGCACCTCCCCCTCCTGCACCTTCCCAGCTTACCGTTGACTCCGAACCTGCCTTGCCCTTCCAGCCGCTGTCAACCTTCATTCCTGCACCCTCTCTCCTGCCGACTGCCTCCATTCTGCTTCAATAAGGTACTATGGGAAGTTCCTTGCCACGCCCCCTATCGTTGCCAAGAAGTTCTTGCCTTGCCTTGCTCTTTAAAACTCTTTAAAACATTTTTTATCATCTTACTTTTTCATGAGTACGAAATATTACATAAGTTTAACCCCGTCCCATTTTGCCATCCCAATGTCCCATTTTTGTCTCAAGGAAATATGGTCAGCCTACTTTGCACCAAACCTTTAACTCTATTAATTATTCCCAAAACAATCACAACTGGTGGCTGCTCATGTATGAAAGCTGGACTAGACTGGTGGTTGAAACTTTCTCCAACTCTGGTGATTAGAATCCATCACATCTGAATCTTTTCGGAATGGTATCATCATATCACATCATATCTGAAGTGGCTAATTAGTTTAGGTGTTGAGGTAGACTACATGCTATATTACTTTATTCCACAAGACGTCGGTACTGCTGCTTCCCAACATCTGCTACCTCAGCTGATTGTTTCATTCTGTCTTATGTTACACTGTCAAAGACACATTTTCTAAATATATTTTCTCTGAAAATATGTCAGTTTTCTGAGCCAAGAATTGCATTAATAAGTTCAAAACCTAGTAGATAATTCTATTCTGATTCACACATTAGTTTCGGTAATGGATTAAGACAGTTCACAGAATTCATCAACCATCCCTGATTTCCATTTTCATCTGTAAATCTGGCTTTTCCTGCATGCATTAGAGCAGTTGCGCTAAAAACTAAGTTAGGAAAACAGGCAGTATTTATTATTTATATGTATGTGTAATAAGAGTTCAAATCAAATTACATTTCTGATTATCTCCATATATATTTTAATAATAGATAATTTTGCTTGTTAAAATAATGCTGATTTGTAAGCAGAAATAGCTGCAGCATTATAACAAAGGTACATTGCCCTTATGTATGCATGGATTCCCAACAGAGATACAGATTGAAAATTCTGATTCTAATAATACTTATGTAGATTGAATCCCTGATTCTGCAGTTGACAATGCAACACAAATAACTTGTACTAATAGCTCTGTTAAATTATGTGTGTAAATAAAACGGTTATTATGTCCTTTCATGGTCACTTTGAACTGTCAAAACTATGCTTAGCTCTTTTGCCTTTTCTTTCCCCAAAGAACTAGCTTCTTATAACCTTTACCCCCTTAAAATGTTTGTCTGAACATTGTTATATCTCAGGATCACATCAAAGTAAACTGCATTCAAAACCTGGCTTTTCCCCCAGGTTTTGTGTCCCGTTGAGTGGAGTCTCTTTTTGGTTGTTGAATTATTGTGTTTGGTCGCCAGTTTATATGTTATATATTGGGTAGGTTTTTCCAAAAAAAAAATATAGGTTTATTGTTTGTTTTTGCTGTACATCATCCAGAGTCACATTGTTTGAGTTGGGCGGCCCTCTAAATCCATTAAATAAATAAATGCATTTAATTAGAAAATTAAAACTGTTTATTCTTCTATATTCAGCAGGCAGACAAGCTTTTGATAACTGGGGTCTTTTGTGGCTTTTTGTGACACTTAGCAGAGGGGAAAGGCCACAAAAGGTTAAATGAGGAAACCAGCAAGTAAGGCATAGAATTTTCTGTTTCTTCCTGTTTTCAGGGTATGGCTTAGGGTGGGTTCTTCGTTTAAAAAATGTTAAATCTATTTTAAGATAAGTCTATTTGCACTAATATTTCTAAACTCAAAATGGTGGCAGATGCACTATCATTTGTCAGCAGTTATATTTGGAGGAAATTCTGGGAGCTCTCCCCTGCTACATAAAAAGATAATTTGTTGGTGGTTTCCTAATATGGGAATTGGGGATAATTCCCTGCTATGAGTATTGTTCTAAATGTGACTGCAGCCTCTCAAAAGGACAGATATATAAATTGGGATTCTCCTGGAGTCACTGGAGTCACTAGAGCTAGGAGATGGCTAGGAGATCTACTGCCAGCTTCAACTAGCTTATCAGCTGTGCCCTTTCCTGGAGAGGAATAGTCAAGACACTAATGTCCATGTTCTAGTAATCTCATATTTGGATTACTTAATGCATGGCTACTTTTGTATGTGGTCCAGCAGGTGCAGGTGTTGCAAAATGCATTATGTGCTGAAACAACTGCACTGACTATTAATTAGCTACTGGGCCATGTTCAAGGGTCCATTATTGGCATATTAAAAAAATCCCAAAAAAGTTGGGACTGAGATATCTAGTAGATCACCTTCCTTGTTACAGTCACCAAGGTTATCTAGGGAGGTATCAGGTGTCATCACCACGTACATCCTCCACAATCTTGTTGTTATTGTTAACTACAGGAGGATATAGTAAGCTAATACTTTTATATTTAACATAATACAGTTCCTTGGAAGATCCAAATGTAGAGAACTATATTTTTTTAATTACAGATAACTCCAGATCTGACATAATTTTTGTTCTCACTGATCATAGTTGTAGCAATTGCAGAGACTTTCAGTTTCCTCCTCTGATGCACAAAAAAGGAGAAATGGGTGGCCTGGAGGATTTTGGATTCGGATTCCAAGAACGTTCATGTCATGTAATCTTTTTAACAGTAGCATTTACAGTGCATTGCATGCCAAAGTATACAGTTGCCATCCAGGACCACAATGACAAATATTACAATAAGCCATTTTGCTGTCTTCATAGTTTCTTCTACTAAAATGTTTTTCCATTGAATACTATGTTTATTATTATGTATTAAAATATTCTGTAGTATTAGTTATGTGCTGCTTTTCAGTATAATATCTGAAGTGGCTTACAATGCAATTCAGTTAGACAAACAAGCAAACAAAATTCCCAGAGGCTCAGCAGCAGCCACAGACAACATGTTCATGTGGGGTTGGGGTGGGGAAAAGTTCTTAATGATTTTCTCATCTTATTCCAGAAATAAAATTTCGGTACCCAGTTCACTTACTCATATGGGATATCTACATTGGTCTGATGAAATGACAGATTTTTAAATTTAAGTAACATCACCTCTGGTCTCTTTAAAAATATTGTGTTCTTAAGTAATCAGTTCTTACTTTTTTTAAAAAAAATCTTCACACAGATGAATATGTTGTTGTTTTTTTGCGGGCAGGGGGGAAATACTTGAATTTATCCTTAGCAGTGAAGCTGAATGGAATGGTGGTAGATTCAGAACAGACAAAAGAAGGGCATTTACAGTTCATATGTTCCACTAAGCTATAATGATGTTTATTTAATTATAGCTTATTACATTGTGTGAATCTAGCCACTCTGATTTATAAACCATGGTTTGTGACTTAGTGTGTTGGGTGAACCTAAGCAACTGTGGCTTAGTCATTAAGTCATGTCTAAAGAAACTGTGGCTTGTCATAATGGCTAAACTAGGCCACTGTGCATAGTTAGTCTGTGAAGTAACCTATGACAAAATGTGCTAATGGCTACTAAGTTATAAGGCTTTTTAAAAAAGGATTAGTCATATGGGTAGTCCTTGTTTAGTGACTGCCTTGTTTAGCAACCGTTTGCAGTTACAACAGTGATGAAAAATTTAGTTTGTGACCAGTCTTCACATTTTATGATCTTCGCAGGTCTGTAAAACAAAGGAAAGCTGAAGTAAGATCACAAACACAGTTTCACTTAGTGACTGCTTTGCTTAATGACCAAGTTGCTGGACCCAGTTGTGGTTGCTAAATGACAACCTATTCTCCTGTATTAATCAAGAATAGGAGCTATAGATTAACAATCAGCTAACAAAAGTATTTTGGCCTTGAGAGGGGACTGAAACTGTTGGCAAAGGAATGATGAGATTCTAGAAGTTAGAGCAGCTGCTGAGCCTTTTTTTTCAAGATGGATTTACGTGAAGGTAGGCTGTTAAATTGTTTCCATGATATAGCAATAAAATGGGTGAGGATGTATTGCTTTGAGCTCTCTTAGTAGAATTTGCACTGCCCAGTATGTGTATAAACTTGAGGCCCACGCCTGAACTTCTCATTAGCGTCAGCTTTCATATTGTAAACTTTTGCTTCCCAATTTCTGATATTAATTCTTGAAACATCGTATTTGCCTTTTCATCTAGCTCACATAGTGGGAACAAAGCAGAACATAAACTGCCATTCTTGAGAGTTACACATGCATTTTGTAGCAATTCAGCCTTTGAAATTACTGTGAGATCTGTGGGAGGGTTATGTTTCCCCCACATTTTTCATTGTACAGATGAGTTCCTGCCTCACAAAAGAGTTTTCTTTGCAAATACATGAGAGAAAGGAGAAGCAGAGGTGGGGGACAAGTTGCCGGGAGAGAGAACAGATTAGACAAAATCTATAACATCCTCTTAGCTTACAGCTTTAGGGCATATACTTCAGCACAAAGCTGGAATGCAATGAGATACTCCAGTGTTATGCAACTTACTCTATTGTTTTTTAAATCAAGAAGGCTAAATTTCTGAATTGTATAAGCACTGAATTCGGAGTGTGTGCTTTATTTTGCAAGGAGTTTGTTATTCGGTGTACAATCATAGGTGAGTGTTTCAAATCCAGAGCATAAACCAATGACTGATAAGACCATACAGAGAGTAATTTAAGGCTTTCTTGAATTGTTCCACTGCACCAATTTTACTACCCCATGAAATCACTTTGGGGATTTTTGAGGAAACAAAAGGGCATGAAAGTAGTAGCACCACTTGTCCAAGCAACTGGAAGACAATATTTTATTTATTCAACATAGTTCCTGGGAGTAAGGGCAGAAATAAACTGTCCTACTCTTAACTGTGTAGCTATGGCTTTGTGCCAAAGTACCCTCAGCATTGCTTCCTGTGCCCAGTATTAACCTGCCCAAGCCTTGTGTCTCAGGATATCTGCTTGTGGCTCCCACTATTATGATGTGAGGAAGGTTGAGGGGTGCCTTTGCTGTTTTTCTGGGCTCAGAACAGCCTCCGAGTTGATATCAGGATGTCCCATACATTATTGGCCTTCTGGAAACTGCTAAAGCCCAAATTGTTCCAGAAAGTTGCAGTGGCTGAGATAACAGTGTTATAT
This sequence comes from Charina bottae, assembly GCA_023362775.1. Classification (NCBI taxonomy): domain Eukaryota; kingdom Metazoa; phylum Chordata; class Lepidosauria; order Squamata; family Charinaidae; genus Charina; species Charina bottae. Next base: position 46,867,215 of record JALMGJ010000005.1, read on the forward strand.
GATGGATGGTTTGATGCATTTTTGGTGTATTTTTTTTACAGTTTATGTTTTATTATACTATTGCATGTTTTTGTGAACAACCAAGAATCCAGTTGATTGTGGAGTGGACAAATTGAATGAATGAATGAATGAATGAATGAATGAATGAATGAATGAATGAAATGTAGCAGCATCCTGAAACTTGCACTTAATAGTGATTGCTGGATTTTGTTTATTTTAAAGTTATCTGTTAATTGTTGGTAAAAGTGAGACTAGTATTATTTCTGGTGACATAAAAAAGAGCAGCAATAGTACATATATTTTAAATAGAACCTTTGTATCCTACCTTTCAAAAATGGAGCCAGAATTCCTTTGAAAGAGACTTCAAGCTTGACTTTAATCACAGAGTAAGCTTCTCAGCCTAGTATTCTGATTGTTTCCTAGTGTCATTCCCCACCTTCATGTGATGTATTTAAACAGGTGGGGAGACCTATTTTGCCTTTCTAAGAGAGGGAAATAGAAAAGAGCTAAATATTACATGTTCCTTTAAAAGAAATCTCAGTTGGAAAGTCCATCAAAAAGTATAAGCATCCTTTTAATTTCTGAAAAGATATACTCTAAGTCTATGGCTATAAATAAAAGTATTACAGTTTTACATTATGTATTTTCTGGACAGTCTCTTTGGGCAATATATCTGCTTGCACTTTTTTAAATTGACACACTGTAGACAAATTTGTCTTCCTTTTTTGCAGGAGATCCAATTTTAAAAATTTTAAAAATGTCTTTTTAAAAAGTAAAAATATTTAATTAAAAAAAGGAAAATAAAGAACAAATGCAGTAAACTTGCGGTTCAGTTGGGTATTATTTCATAACCATAGTCAAAGTCACCTTTAGCACTTCAAGATTCACGTGGATTTTATGAGATTGGCTTGAAATGGCTGCCAAGGTATAAAGTCCGTATGGTTGAAGTACTTTTATAACACATGCTTCATAAACCCATATATAATAGGACAGTGCACTTCATCCTGAACAATTACATCATTATGTTCCACAAAGGTGATAAGCTGAATTTATATCTACTAATTAAATTTGTTATTCATGTTAATTTTCAAGTTACAATAAGTGTCTTTACCAGAAATGGAAAGAACAGGTTCAACCATGTTGTCCCTGGGTGATAGACAATCTCAAATATTCTCTGATAATGATTGAGAAATTAGTAGTTTAATTAGCAATCTGCATTATCCATTGGAGAATTTATCCAGGAACATAAAAAAAATTAAACCTAGCTTTTGAGAGGAATGTCAGGAATCATAATGTTCCACTATACAGTTTCTGAAAGCTGACAATTTAGGTATAACAGCTTCATAATATACACAATATGGATTCAGTCTACGATTACACTGAATTCATATTGAACTTGATTTTGGGTGGGTAGGGTTTAGGACATAAAACCTTCTCCTTCAACCCTCCCAGAATTCTTGTGGGGTTGGGAGGACATTGGTAACCACTCTAGTTTTAAGAGTTGTTCCGATTGGCTAAAATAATCTAAAAAAACAGAAGTCTTAATTTAACATTAGTGATATTGCACAATTCCTAGTTTTCTGAAATCACTCTAGGAGGAAGCAAACAGCAAAGAAAAAGCCTGCAAAATCAGGAAGGAAGAATACCTGTGAACAGTCATAACTGTTACTTTTGGTGAAAAGGCAATATATGATTTAAATAAATTAAAACAGTCATATTGGGGATATGCTTCATGTCAGGGGAAGACCAAATTATTCAGAATCAGCCTGTTCTAGTTCTGGATTTGAGCACTGTTCTAAGAGTATGCACATCTAAATCAGCCATTTTGTAGCAATATCTTTGCTACAGAAGCAAGCTATATGCAGGGGTTTAATCACAATTTTATTATGTCATCAGAAGTATTATCTTAAATGAACATCCCAGTGTATTGGCTGTGGAAGTCAGAATGAAATGAAGATGATGCCAGATTTTATTTAATTTTTAAATAAAATTTGATGAATTTTATTAGATGAAACCCTATACTAAACTGTTGGGAGGAAAAAGGAAATATAACGTTCATTTTGTTTTTATTTGGGGTATAGTAGGCAGTGAGTATACAGTGCTCTGCTAGCATTGTATACTCACCACATGAGCAAATGGATTCATTACAGCTGAGGGCATAGGTTATTTGGGCTATTTGGGAGCTGTGGGTAAAACCCTTCAATCTGAAGTGAGGGGAAAATCAGTGAAACAGCACTTATTAAAAAATAAAACCCAAACACAGACAGAAAGAGGAAGCTCAGGAAGAAATATAAAATTTTATATTATAACAGAGGAAAAAATTATTTCAGGTGCCTGCTGTGTCCCCAGTGTGGCCCTTTCATATGGAAGTAGATTTCCTAAAAGTAGAGATCAGGACATGAATTAAAAGCTTCAGTCTATGACTGAAGATTACTTTCTTTCCATTGGAGCTTATTGCTGATACTTTTACCACCACCTGGCAATGTGAAATCAAAGAAAAATGCTTCAGGATGGTTCCCCCCACTATTGTTGTTGAGAGAACTGGGTTATAATCAAGCAAAAGGTGTGTCTTGAGTGACTCACTCTCCCTGAAGACTGCTGAATGTTTTTACTCATCCAATTGAATATTCTTCATTCAGTGGTATTGGAAGAGAGATTCAGGAACTACAGTGACAGAATATGCCCTTGTTACTTGTTACTATCACTGTATCTTTTATAAGGATAATTATAAGAACTTAATATTGCCTAAGATTAGAACTATTTCTGGACAGAATATGCCCTTGTTACTTGGTACCATCACTGTATCTTTTATAAGGATAATTATAAGAACATAATATTGCCTAAGATTAGAACTATTTCTGGACACCCTGATAAATATTGTGTTAAGTATCTTCTGTACAACCAGAATCTCCCAAGCACAGTCCAAGTTCTCAAGTTTTGCTGCCCCATTTGGAAGTCTAGGTGACACCTTATGGCCAAGTACATTATGATCACACTTACATAGGATGTTGAAGTCTCCTGCTCATAATATTTTTATGGCTAACATTATTATAAATTGTGGGTTCCTATTCAATTTTTCCCTTGTATTTTGGTCTGTGACTATAATAACGTTTTTTATCTATCATTTACTAAGTAATCTCCAAAGTGGCCCCCTGGGATTCACATCCATTGGCAGATACAGTATCACACTTTATTCTATACCAAGGTTTCAGTGTGACTATGTTTTCTTAATATTCTTATTAAGGTTTAGGAACACATTTTTAAGAAATATGCTTTAAAGTTTTTTTTTAAAAAAAAACGTTCAGAATTTTGACAGAAAGAGCCAAACAAAGAAATCAAACCATTGCAATCATTTCAGTGTAGCCCACATAGTTATATTACTCATTCCTTTTTCAGCTGGATCTTTTTGCCATGCTCAAACTGCATTCATGTGCCCAGGCTTGATTGTACCTTTGTTAACCTTCCATGGTAGAATTTTGCAGCCAGGAATGAAGCATTATAAGAAAAGTCTTACTTCATTTAACAGCACTTTGCAAGATTTTTCCCAACAGTAATGGACAACTCTGCACCTTGCCTAATCCACAGAAAAAGAAAAATACATAAGAAACTATTCTAGAAAATAGCAAGACGAACAACAATTTCTTCTTTATAAAGAGCTGCCATTTAACCTAATATTATGGAAAATGATTAGATCTTTAAAAACAATACATTATATTTGACAATTCTCTGGTGTTCCTTCTAGCAATCATAAATGATGGTGCTAAGCTGATGCTCAATGCACATTCTTGCTGGTGTTTGGTTATTGGCTGTTAATGAAAAGAGATTAATCTAAATCAGTATTGGGGTGGATCCTTTACTGAAGACACATAATGTGCTGAGGCATTTTTAGCTTGTGAAAAATGTAAAGCAGTATTCTCTTATATAGAAAAAGCTTTTGTTCTTTGATTTTGTTTTATTTTGCTGTGGAAAATCCATATTAAAAGGGGGAAGGGATTCTGATAACCCCCTTTCCCATCAATTTCCTTTCCTGATTGTGAGTCCATCAATCTTTGGTTCACAATCAAAATCAAGTTTCAAGATTGCTCCATTGGGATTAAATTGTAATCTGTCAGACTGAAACTAGGGCCTGATGGGCAATTGAAGACATGATAGTTTATTAAGATTGTGGCTAACATTAAAAATAACGATGAATAACTAGGACAGATCAGGAACTGAACAATGCAGGGTCAGCATTTACATGTTCTGGATTAGTGAAGGCGGTGTAAGCATTATTTTGAATTCTAGCTGGACTATTTCTTTCATTTAACAAATCGCTTAGTGATGACCCAGAATCTTGAACAGGAATAAATTGCTAGAGGAAAATGTAGAATATGGAATTCAACAGAATCTGTGGAAGAAGATTCATTTCACTCTCTAGCTACAAGGAATCTCAAATGCAAAACTGATGGTAGAGATATCATTGGAAATCTGTGGGGGAGTATGTTTGTTGTTTGTAAGGGTGTTCATGAGATAGTCTCTGAAAAATGTCTCTGTTTAACATTTGTATGAAACAGCTGGCTGAATTCCTCCATCCGTTCAGGATCTGGCATCATCAGTATACTCTCAATCCTGGGCTGCCTGGGTGAAACTGTCAATGTACTGACCCAGTATATGGAGGCTGTTTGGGTCTGGGTGGCAAAGAACAGACTCAGGCTCAATCCTGATAAGAATGAGTGGCTGTGGCTGTTTGGGCCCCCTGGATTTGGGACATTTTTATCTTTGGTCTTTGGATGGGGTTGCACTTCCCCATTTGAGACTAGTGCACAATTTTAGTGTCCTCCTGGACTTGCAGCTACAGATCAAAGAGCAGGTGGTAGTTTTGGCTAGGGAGTCCTTTGTACAGGTCCACGTATGTCAGTTGCACAGTCACTCATACCCTAGTTACATCACAATTGGACTACGGCAAAATAGTCTGCATGGGGCTGCCCTTGAAGACCATGTGCAAGCTACAGCTCATTGACAATGTAGCAGTGCAGACAGCAATAGGCACTTCTCATTACACCTATGTGTCATTGCTGTTTTGCAAGCTGCGTTGGTTACCAGTCAACTCCCAGGTGCAATTACCAGTGCTAGTGTCACCAATAAAGCCCTTCTTGGCATAGGGCCTGGTTATTTGAGGACTGCCCATCTTGTTGTTTCTGCCTGTCCAGTATGTTCAGACAGAGTAGGTATGCTCCAGGTCTCTTCAATTATGTTGCCACCTTGTGGGACTGAGGGTAGGTCCCAGGTGGTCACAAGTGGGCTCAGTGACAACAACTAATGCATTATTTACATATTACTGAAACCCATGGCAATATTCACTATGACCATCACACACCCAAACAACTCAGTCTTCCAACAAAGTTGGCCCAGAAAGTCCACAAACATGAACAAGCCATGGGGGAAGGAGACAAATAAATGAAAAATCAATGGAAACCAATGAAACCAATGAAAACCAATTATCTCCCAGATGTAAAAGGATAGTGATGGTCATGTGTGCTGGGATGCATCTCTGGTTCCTGTTGGAACAGGAATTTGAAAGTGCATCACCTTGTGTACAACTGGAGTCAAAGGTGCTCAGAAGTTCATGGCTACCATGATAACCATGGACCTGGTCCAAGTTATTGGCTGGATTATTGGTGGAGCCCGATATTGGTCAATTTGTAACTGAAGATTGTGTGTGCCTTGGCTTTGGTATTTTTATTCAGTACTTATTATGTTTGTTTGCATTTCTATTTGTTTTTTATTGTCTTGTATTGTGAGCTACCCAGAGTTATTGCTTATGAGGGGTGGATATAAATTTCATAATTACATAAATAGGTAAATAAATAGAAGATTCAATGCTTGGTTAGGTGACAAGGCTCATCCCATGATGAACTGATGTCTTTGAAGCATGTTAAATCTATTTTAGGTACATATGATGGTATTATTGTGTTTTCTGGAAGTCAACATTTAGTAGTACACTGGAGGAACAAAAAAAGCTAGAGAGAGAAAGATATATTTTTTGTAACACTGGATCTTAATGGTAATATGCAGCAATGGTACCTCAAAGTGAAACACTGAAAACATTGGGTATCTTTCTGCAAGTTACTAGCATTAACCATTGGGGGAGATGGGCGGTGATGTAAATTTAAATAATAAATAAATAAATAAAGCTCCTGCAACACTGAGCAAGAATCTTTAAGAAAAAAAACACCAAACTAGCCATCTGAAAACATTGAATGGCATTACAATGGAAAATGTATATTCCCACAGAATCCTCCTTTTTAGTGTAATCTCCTTCTGGAATGCTTTATCTTATGGCAACCTTTTGTTCTCAGATCTGTTTTGTAGATGTGAGCAAATACTATTATTGCAATGTGCTGAAGTCTCTCTTATCCATTGAATGTGAATAAATAGATCAGAAAACAAAACAACTTCTGAACTAGACTTTACTTTTTTTTTGAATTCTTTTGAAAAAAATCTTGATTTTTCAAATAGGGATTGTTGTTGTTATTCAGTCATTTAGTCGTGTCCGACTCTTTGTGACCTCATGGACCATAGCACGCCAGGCCTTCCTGTCCTCCACTGTCTCTCGGAGTTTACTCAAATTCATGTTCATTACATCGGTGATGCTATCTAACCATCTCATCCTCTGCCGTCCCCTTCTCCTTTTGCCTTCAGTCTTTCCCAGCATCAGGGTCTTTTCCAGTGAGTCCTCTCTTCGCATTAGATGGCCAAAGTATTTGAGCTTCAGCTTCAGCATCTGTCCTTCCAATGAGCAGTCAGCGTTGATTTCCTTTAGGATTGACTGGTTTGACCTCCTTGCAGTCCAAGGGACTCTCAAGAGTCTTCTCCAGCACCACAGTTTGAAAGCATCAGTTCTTCGGCGCTCAGCCTTCCTTATGGTCCAACTCTCACAGCCATACATTACTACTGGAAAAACCATAGCTTTAACTATACGGACCTTTGTCGGCAAAGTGATGTCTCTGCTTTTTAATATGCTGTCTAGGTTTGCCATAGCTTTCCTCCCAAGGAGCAAGCGTCTTTTAATTTCATGGCTGCAGTCACCGTCTGCGGTGATCTTGGAGCCCAAGAAAATAAAATCTATCACTGCTTCCATTTCTTCCCCTTCTATTTGCCAGGACGTGATGGGACCAGATGCCATGATCTGGGTTTTTTAATGTTGAGTTTCAAGCCAGCTTTTGCACTCTCCTCTTTCACCCTCATCAAGAAGCTCTTTAGTTCCTCTTCACGTTCTGCCATTAGGGTGGTATCGTCTGCATATCTGAGGTTGTTGATATTTCTCCCGGCAATCTTAACTCCGGCTTGTGATTCATCCAGCCCGGCATTTCTCATGATGTATTCTGCATATAAGTTAAATAAGCAGGGTGATAATATACAGCCTTGTCGTACTCCTTTCCCAATTTTGAACCAGTCGGTTGTTCCATGTCCGGTTCTAACTGTTGCTTCTTGACCCACATACAGGTTTCTCAGGAGACAGGTAAGGTGGTCTGGTACTCCCATCTCTTTAAGACTTTGCCACAGTTTGTTGTGATCCACACAATCAAAGGCTTTAGCGTAGTCAATGAAGCAGAAGTAGATGTTTTTCTGGAACTCTCTTGCTTTTTCCATGATCCAGCGAATGTTGGCAATCTGATCTCTAGTTCCTCTGCCTCTTCGAAACCCAGCTTGCACTAGGGGTGAAATATTTATTTCTTTTACAGTGCAAAATAGAAGTCATTTGGGATAAAAAAAATCAAAGGTTAAGATTTTATTTCCATGGTATTCTGAGTTTTTGTCATTGTGGCCCCAAGGTCCTGAGAAGCAGGTAACTTACTGAAGTAAATTTTCCACAAATAATACTTGAGAGTTTCAGATGTGATTTTGAAATCCTACTCTATCCTGTTGTATTTGAAGGTAGTTTTGTATTATTTTTTCTACTGGAACATGGGAAAAGTACAGAATTTTCTACTGAGTATGGTCTAAAATTCAGCTTCTTTCAAATCTCAGCTATCATTTAAGAAAAACAGGTGTTAGCTCTTTTTTTCTGATCTCCAAACATATAGTAAGTACAACTTATTTATTTTCAAGTTGATCATTTGACAAATAATTCTTATTGCTTGAAAGGTTGTGTGAACAATACCTACTGAATTTGCAGAGGTCAGACCAAGAACTGAGTAAAAAAAGAGGTGTACTTTTTATAGCTCCTTATGTCCCCCCATAATGACCATCAAAATAAATTGTGGGAAATAACTCCTTTATTGCTGAACATTTAAATGTATGTATGGAGCACATACTCTAAAAATCTGAGACTGAATTTACAGACCATCACAACTATGCAGTGGTAGTTTAAGGAGACACCCTAACAATTGCTGCTCTATTTATAGTGATGAGTTCTTGGACAATATGTTTTCTTTCACTCTTTTTAGCATATCTCAGCACAAATAATCTTTGGATCGAACAGCCTCATGTTTAAATGTAAAATTTGGAGTGTGCATAAACAGAAAATGTATGTTATTTCAGCCCCCCGAAAAAACACCTCACACTGTGTCTTAAAGGTCTGTTAACCCATTCCAAGCCATCCATATTTGGTAGAAGGGATACCCAGAATGTTTTGATTGTTTTGATTAAATCAAAACCAACAGTGTTTTAGGTGTTTTGACTGGAAAGCAATGGAGTGCAGAAAATCTTCTTGGCTGCAAAGGACTAGTTGATCACTAGACGACAGCAAGGAAATACAGAAAATTCAAGCATTTTGCTGCCAGCTAGTGTAGCCAAAATTTTGTATCCTAACTCCTAGGTTTCTTTGAGCTCAGAGCAACCATTTTCCCTGGAGTCTAGGTCTAGGTAACTGAAGAGAACATGAAGAGACAAAAGCTGGCTCTCTGTTTTTGACCTCTCAAAGAAGAAATAACCCTTCCTAACAAATTGCTTTGTCTAGGGCAAGAGAACATCCATCCTAGCTTAAATTATTAAATTAATTCCAATCCATTTATTAAGGCAGAGCTTTCCAAACTGTGTGTGGTGACACAAAAGTGTGTCGCCACACACAGTCTGGTGTGTCGCCACACAACCCAGAAGCGCTGACCATTATCAGCGTTTCCGGGTTTTCCCGCGGCGACACACCAACGGTGGCGTGCAAAAACTCGAAAGCGGCAGCAGCGCTTCCGGGTTATTGTGCGCTGCCGCAATGGTGGCACTTCCGGGTTTTCCCGCGGCGACACACCAATGGCGGTTGGTGTGTCGCCGCGGGAAAACTTTGGAAAGCCCTGTATTAAGGGGTTTACTTTAAAAATATTATAAGATAACCCCCTTTTAAAAATCTGTTGTTTAACCTTAAAGAAACATACTGTCTCCTTCCACCCCATTATTCAACGTTTTTTCCCCCTAATGGATGCTTATAACAAGAGAAAAGAATTGCAGTTTCTAATTAGAAGAGGAAGGAAGGAAGGAAGGAAGGAAGGAAGGAAGGAAGGAAGGAAGGAAGGAAGGAAGGAAGGAAGGAAGATAGCTGTTGTGTAAGAGAGAGGCCCCACCCTGGGAACATAGAAAATTCCCTTCTTTCTGGCTTTCTGGCTGTCAGCATTTATATTCTAAATATAAATACAGATACATCAACAATACTCACTAACATCCAGAACAAAATAGTAATCAGTCATGAGTCATTCCTTGCTCAAAAAACAACTCTACTTTTTTCACTTGAATTGCTAAATAAAAACTGCTCCAAACATGTTAAGGTCAAAACCAAGAAGTTTAAGCAGGCCTTTCAAGTAAAAAAAGGCATTATGGGCTGCATGAACAATGCCCAACAGTACATAAAGAGAGCCCACCCCCTTTGTTGAAGGCACAGAATTTTTTTTTCTGCATTTTGAAATGAAAAAAAGTATTTATTTATTATTTATTTATTATTTAAATTTGTATCACTGCCCATCTCCTCCACACATGGGGACTCTGGGCAATTCACAACAATAAATTAAAAATATAAAATTACAGTAACTACTACTACCCTAAGTATCAACAGAATGCAGTGCAGAATGAACACCAAACCAAGAAACTGCAAAGAACCACCAAACCAAAGCAAGCAATCAACATATAAATTTATGGGGGAAAAGTCTTAACGTTGATGATGGCCTGCTGAGTTTATATATATGTGTACATACTGTGCATACTCTTTGACCTGTTGGTTGTGGAGCTTTCAAAATGTATTTGAAGATGAAACACTGACATCCTGAATCTCATCACTAATAGGAACCATGAAGCATCCTCAACCAATTCTAGCAGGCTTACCACTACAGAATCTTTTTTGTATTTTTAAACATTGATGTTTCCATAAACAATGGAATGTAGTGAACAGAGTGCAAAAGCGACGGTGAACAATATGAAAGTGAAAAACTCCCAAGAGCTAGCCAACCAGTTCCTTTTTGCTTTTTTAAAATGCACTCAAAGTAAAAACAAAACAAAACAAAGCCAAAGCAAACCATTAGCACAGACTTTTTGTGGGAAAAAAGTTAGCAAGAACTGTGGTGAAGATGGCTCCTTCAGTTTAACTATGCATGTGCATTCTGTGGGTGCTCATTTGTGCTGTTGGTTGTAGAGATTTTAGAGTACCTTTGAAGATAAAGGCACATGCTGTATTTATAAAGGCATCCTGAATCTCAACATCAGTTGGACCCACATGTATCCCAGAGTACACACACACACGCACACATCTAAGCAGCAGACCAAAAAACCAATATGTGCTACTACTTTTGTACCAACATCACTTGTGCGTGAACTCCAGTGTGAACTTCAGAACTTCAGTGCATGTGTATGCACGTACATTATTAATTTTATGTCAGACGTTTCACCTGCTTTCCTTAAAGAACAAAGATTCTTTAAGGATTCTTAAAGATTAACCCACCCACGTTAAATCTAGCTTCCTCAAAAGAATCTTCACACACACACATGCATAGACTCACACACAAACCCTCAAACCCAACCCAAGAATAATTTGCTTTTGAGTATTATTTTAAGAAAAAACAAAGGCAGAACATGGTTTGGTATATTTCTCTCCCTGTGTGTGTGTGTCTCTGTGTGTGTGTAGGTAGGTAGAGTTCCACCAAATAAGTAGATCCTGGGAGATCTACTGTCCTGACAGGTGGAACTTGATCTTGCTTTGGTCTAGCATCTACCTGTCTGGAAATAGCCAGCAATCGTATGGAACTTACTGCAAAATCACTTGTGGCAACTCTAATCCAGCTGTGCCCCCCCAGACCAAGACTATCCCAAACAATCTGATGCAATTTCTGAGGAATACAGCTGCTACCAAGGAACTGCCTATACAAGTTGAAGTTGGTTGATGGAAATCTTTGATTTTCATGCCAGAGAGAGCATTATGTAAATAAGGGATACTTACCAGCAGTCACCACTGCTCCAGGATTGAGTTCAGTTGTTCCTTAATGCAATTTCTTCCTCTATAGCTCACACTCTAGTTCAGGGTTTCTCAACCAGGGTTGGGTTGAGAAGTTCTGTAAAAGATCACTAGGGGTTCACTGGGAGATCACAATTTATTTTAAAAATTATTTCAAATTCAGGCAACTTTCCATTAAAGAGGTAAGTTTCATTCTTTATTTTTCATTTAAGAACACTGTTAATGCATATATACAGACGTACACATGAAACAAATATAATAATTTTGTAACTTCTGGCCTATATTTGAGCCTGAATGTGCAGGGGTTCCCCAAGGCCTGAAAAATATTTCAAGGGTTCCTCCAGGGTCAAAAATTTGAGAAAGGCTGCTCTAGTTAATCTTCAACATTGGTTAGATCCATAATGGTTCTCTCACTGGACTCTATGCTTCTTTAGTGCCTGCTGCTTCATTCCAAATTCTACACATATTACTCCTCACCTAGGCTAAGCCATTAGCAGTAGGGCATGACCTACTACATGACTCCTACTGCACTGGCCCAGACAAGAAAAATAAATAAATAAAAATGAACAGCTCAGTTGCAAGAAACAAGTCAACTTCCAATCATAGCAGCTTAAACAGAATGAAATGTTCAAAACACTTTTCTCTAGAACAACCACTTTGGGAACTGTGTCTGAAACAAAACAGCCTCATTTGGGACTGTGTCCAGAACAAATACACATGTCTATGTGTGTGCATGGACCATCTGAAGCTAGATATTTCATGCACCAAAAGTTTTCCAAATCCTAATGGCTGTTTCCCCAAATTTTCTTTTGTTTCTTCTTATCAGTTTCTTCTGTTTATCAATTCCTTCTTAATGCTTTTGCCTAAAATTGAGGCATATAGAATTATATTTTCAGCAAGGAGGGAATCATCAATTATGTGTTGAGCCCAGTAGTCCCTTGTTGTAATTTCAGTTCACTACTTCTTCTAGGTGTAAGCTAAAACATCCATGATGCTTAGCAAAGCTTAATACAATGAAGTCTCCGACTCTTCTTTGTCTCCATTTTAAGTCTACGACTATGTAAACATTTTTTTTTTATTTTACCACTTTATACCCACATACTTTTTGCAATGTCTTGTCTAAAGAAGAGCAGTGGAGACCTGAGAATTTTCCACAATTCAATAATATTTGCTTGCTCTTGGTAAAGTTATTTCCCCAATCATAGTTTCATGCATAGATTTTTGGTTATCTCTGCTAATAAAAGAACAGCTTAGTATTTTTTGAGAAACGTATACCTATTAATTTGAGCAATTCCTATTTTGTGCATTGAAAGACATTAAGTTTTTAGGTTATAGTTTGAGTGGTTTGTAATAGATGTAGTATTTGATAAGCATATAGCTTTACATTCTTTAATTTTGCATAAGTATTATGAATCTTTAGACTTTTGATTTGCTTACCAAATCCATTTTGCATTTGTTTCCATAGAGAATTAGAGTGTACAGTTACCTGTGTTTTGTATGTTCAGTATTTCTGATTCCATTGCCTTTTTTGATACCTTGGGGCTGTATTTGAGGAATAAAATCATTACTTCTTCACTATCGGCACCACAACCTTTTGTGTCTATGGCATGACCCACTCCCCAAAGTAGGCAAAAATCTTGTGAAATTGGCAATTCTCATGCCATTTCATGATCTTGCCCCTAAATCTTCAACCTTCTACATGGGCATGTTAAGATTTGAAAGACAGTTCATGGGAGAATGACAAGATCTAATAAATTTTCAACTTTTTTAAGGTACTGAGTAAGCTTCCATTTGGCAAATGTAGTTTCTTGATTTTTCACTAAATGCAGTGCCTTTTAACTATGAACTACATAGAGTCAAAAGGGGCGTGGTGGCTCAGTGGGTAAGACGCCAGGCTTGTCAATCGGAAGATCGCAAGTTCGGAGGTTCAAATCCCTAGCCCCACGTGACGGAGTGAGCTCCCACACTAGCTCCAGCTCTTGCCAACCTAGCAATTTGAAAGCATGCAAATGCAAGTAGATGAATAGGTACCATTTCAGTGGGTAGGTAACAGCGTTCCGTGTGTGTCATGCGGCCACATGACTGTGGAAGCATCTTCGGACAACACTGGCTCTTTGGCTAACAAACGGAGATGAGCACCGGCCCCTAGAGTCGGACACGACTGCACAAATGTGCGGGGGGAACCTTTTACCTTTACATAGAGTCAATGTGTAACTATTGTAATAAATAAACATTTGAAGTGTTTTAGAAATTCTTATTTGATAACTACCAGGATGATGCACTTTACGATGTTGATATTTTGGTGAATTTATTTTATATAAACCAAGAGACATCACTGTCAGTTTTGAAACCACCAAGCAAATCAAGTTTGACACAAAACATTCATAGTAGGTGTTAGGCTTAGTTACTGTTCATGTACAATTTTGGCTTAACATTATTGCTGTTTGAACTTGAAAGCTAGCAGGCAAAGATAAGTTCTTAGATAAGTAAAGGTAAAGGTTCCCCCCGCACATTTGTGCAGTCGTGTCCGACTCTAGGGGCCGGTGCTCATCTCCGTTTGTTAGCCGAAGAGCCAGCGTTGTCCGAAGACGCTTCCGCAGTCATGTGGCCAGCATGACGTGTGCGGAACGCTGTTACCTACCCACCGAAGTGGTACCTATTCATCTACTTGCATTTGCATGCTTTCAAATTGCTAGGTTGGCAAGAGCTGGGGCGAGTGTGGGAGCTCACTCCGTCACGCAGGGCTAGGGATTCGAACCTCCAAACTTGCGATCTTCCGATCGACAAGCCTGGTGTCTTACCTGCTGAGCCACCACGCCCCCTTAAGTTCTTAGATAAGCTAGCTTTATTACAGATATTAGACAAGTCATAACTACAACACAAAACAAGCATCTGCCAACTATAAGCCTCACTCCAGGGGTGTCTGGTGGTATAGTCAAAAAAGTCAAGACAGCGTCACACATAAAAAATGGATCGAGCTTTAATCACATTTTCATGGCTGCCCTTCCCCTCCTCCTCCTCCTTCTGACACCGCCACCTCAGTCTGTATATTTAATAGTCCCCAGGTTCATGTGTTACATCTTCCCCCCCCCCCCTGTACTCTAATGGACTGAGAGCTGGTCATTTCTCAGTGGGAGGAGTGGCTGATATCTGTGTACTGTTTTTATAACAGAATGGTCTGGTTTTAGACTTTGCATTTGAGCATAGTCCTTCTACAATTTCATATCTACTGTAAAGTTCATATTCTCCCTTTGGGGGAGATGGGGTGGTGATATAAATCGAAATATAAAAAAATAAAAGTCCTACATTTTGAGATAGAAAGTGTTCATTTAATTTAAACAACAAGCAATTTTATAGAAGAGTGGCAAATCATTTATGGTGCTCTGTATTCTCTGTACTGTACATATATAATAAGCATGTAGGCAAAAGTATCTAGAGTTGAAAAGGATTTATGTTTAAATAGAATTAGAAAATTAATCTGATTACGTTGCTCAAACCTGTACATTTGAATCATGTACAGTTGTCTCCTTCTAGCTTGGGAGTTTGCTGCAACCTAAATGAAGAATGATTGTGTTGGTCTTAGTCTTCTTAGTCAGTAAGCTGGCTTTGCTGGGAGTGTGTGGCTACAAATTTGAAAAATAAATAAATGATGCCCTCTATATTTCTTTTAATAATACTCATCTGTTCAAAAGAGGTTAACACATAATTCTGCCTGGCAACCTTTTGTTAATTATAGCAGGTGTCCATGCCATCATCGACAGCATCAAAACTTCATGATCTTTTAGAGATATGTTGTGAGATTTCAGCTTTCTCATATGAGGATTTCTGACATTTTGAGACTCCTAAATAAAATCCCATGAGATTTTAGTGATATTTGAAGAGTGGGGCATCTCGTCAGGCACCTGCAGTTGATGCACTGCCAAGCCCTGCTTAGCATTTAATCTGATATTGTGGTTTGGTGTCAGAATTCATGGTATGAAAATCTTACATATATGTGTGTTATATATGCATGATAGTAATTTCAGTTTGTTATTAGATAGATTAGACTTTCTTGAACTTTTCCTACTTTCTTTTTATATAGATAATGCTCTTAAGTGATCCTGAGATTGAAAGTAGCGTACTCATCAGTAATGATGAAGGTGCCACCTATCAAAAATATCGACTCAGCTTCTACATCCAGAGCCTGCTCTTCCATCCTAAGCAAGAGGACTGGATTCTAGCATACAGCATTGACCAAAAGGTACATGCCCTTCTCCCTTCCCCTTGGACACATACCCAAACTCTATTTCTAATGCAACATCAAATCATAGTTTAGCATTACATGTACTACTAGCAATGAGCATTATGTTATTCCCACACATCCCTCCTCAGCGCTTGGAAGTTTCTACTTTCAGTTTCACTTTGGGTATTATTATTCAGGCATGATAAATCAATATACAGTACCTGGCTTATTTTTCTTTCCTGTGGACAAATAGCCTGCTGATGCTGTGAGGCCCATTCACTCTTGCTTCATTCCTCCCCCTTTGCCCAAAAAGTAAAGCTAATTGGACTATAATTGCTTGTTTTGATGT
This sequence comes from Charina bottae, assembly GCA_023362775.1. Classification (NCBI taxonomy): domain Eukaryota; kingdom Metazoa; phylum Chordata; class Lepidosauria; order Squamata; family Charinaidae; genus Charina; species Charina bottae. Next base: position 46,883,196 of record JALMGJ010000005.1, read on the forward strand.
CAGAACCCAGGATCCTAGTTTGTGGCACCCAACCAAGTCAGGTTTCATAAGACAATACCAAATTTTCTTGGGTATATTTTCAATACAATGTCAAACAGAATGGAAAAAAAATGTTCTTATAGTGGCTTTTTTTTCACATGGAGCAACTGTAGCAGTGACTGTTTAGCTTGCTGCAAGGATGAAAAAAATGCTTCTAACGCAAGGGGCAAGGCACACAGAGCCTCTTGTATTACAGTATCATTTTTTGCAACCCAGTAGAGTAGTTAGTCCTGAAATGCTGGAGAGATATGAGCTTGGTTTTAAATATTCCCAGGAAGGTAACCTGGTCACATCCTACTACCACAATAGGTTATCTCTTATTCCTTTGAACTATGCAGATTCCATCCCTACCTCATTTCTCAATATGGACTTATGCTATTATAGTGTGTACTACCCTTAATCATCTGTAGTTGAGTTTCCAATTTCTATCATTGCCCATCCCCCCCAAAAGGGGGACTCTGGGCGGTTTACAATGAAATCAGCAATTAAATTACATAAAATACAATACGATACAATGCAAACACTCTGCAAATAAAAATAAGTTAAATATAAAATCCAAGGGGCTTTGAAGAAGATATTCAATAGCAGTTAAGTAAACACTAGCTTAGCCTTGGAAGGGAGGATGAAGTGAGAAAGAAACTCAATTGCCTCGCGTTGATTCTTTTTGACATGGGGGGAGGGGGGTACAGAGAAAATATCTATCAGGCTTTCAAGATTATACCTTTTAACAATAAAGTAGAGTTCCAGTAGTTCTTGTAGTGTCTGTTTCCTGACCTGGCCTATCTTGAAGGTCTGACTTTTAGACATCATATTATGTGAAGATCTAATGTCTTTATGTCTGTAATGCAGAGCTTTCCAAACTGTGTGTCGGGACACTTTAGTGTGTCGGCTGCAGTGTCTGGGTGTGTCGTGGCTGCTGCTGCCTCTGAGCCCTGCCAGGATTCCACGCAGGTCCTAGTGCCTGCCTTGTGCCGTGCTGTAAGAGTGTGTTGCAAAATGATGCCCTGCTGTAAGAGTGTGTCACGAAATGATGCATGTCTAAAAAGTGTGTCACCAACATGACAAGTTTGGAAAGCTCTGCTGTAATGTAATGTAGGGAAAGTTTGAAGGAAAGGGAAAAAAAGGATAACTAACAATAAGATGAATGGACTGGATTACTTAGTGGGTACACTTTTGGATGACTTGAAGGGCCAGGTTGGGGAAATCATAGGTCTACACATGTGGTCACTAAGAGTCAACATCACCTTAAATGAAACATAATCAAGCCTGAAGAAGTGGGAGGAAAGATAATCATGCATTTTTGGCAGGACTCTTTCTAATATACTATTTAATACAAGGATAGTATCTTGTTTATTGAAAAATATATTTTTAAAATTTAAGAGTTAAAGCTGTCAGAAGTTTTAACTATTTGTAAACAAAACACCTCATTTTCTACACTTTTCTTTGTTGACAATTTTGTGTATTGTAGTGATATCCAAGTAGGCTACTGATGATAACAAGAGATACATTTGCAAGGATACCATAACTCTATTTTTCAATGTAGTATTTCCCAACCCCAGGGTGTTTTTAATCCATTGGACTTTACCTCTCATAGCCCTGCAGCCCCATTTAGAAGGTTCTAGGTTGGGAAAAACTTCCTTAATGCATTGTGATTCCAAAAGGCAGTGGGTAAGGAAGTCCTTTTGCAAATAATAAAATGAATACTGTAATTTAAATATGTGTGAATAAAACAACAGAAAGGAAAATGAAAGCACACATCTTATTTTCTTGAACATGAATCAAGAAAAAACAAATTATCACAGCAATATTTTTAGAAAATATGTAATTGACCTGAGCATTTCCATGCTAATAGTAGTGTTGAGATCAAACAGCAATTAAATGTATTTTTAAAAGCTGTGTTGCCATGGGTATCGCCCAAAGCCAAAAGATAACCTTAGACCACTGGTTGTCCTTGGTGAAGAGATCAAACGAAGATTGATACGTTCTTTCAGCTTTCCTTTGAAGCTTCTGCCACTGTCCAGAAAGGACAAGAATAAATTTGCTTTTATTTGTTTTAATAAAAGAGAGTCAATATGCTGATTGATCTGTTTTAAGTGTCAATCAACTTGAGTAATTGGGGGATGATCCATCTTGTATAAAGCAGAGGGGACAATATGTAGCCTGAAGCTAAAGCAAATCAATTTGCTGTTTGTCCAAGATGTATTGTGCCCATTTATTGTATTCTCATAGATATAATCTTTTTAAAATCTCAATTCCCATGGTGCCCAATTAATCCACTTCTTAATGGAAATTATTGAACAATCAGCTGGGTCCATGGATACCAATATGTTTAAAAATATCCTTTTTTTAAAAAAAGAAGCCTCTATTTTGGTCTAGTGGTTAAGGTGCTGGGCTAGAAACCAGGAGACCAGGAGTTCTAGTCCTGCCTTAGGCACGAAAGCCGGCTCGGTGACCTTGGGCCAGTCACTCTCTCTCAGCCCAACTCACCTCACAGGGTTGCTGTTGTGGGGAAAATAGGAGGAGGAAGGAGTATTAGGTATGTTCGCCGCCTTAAGTTATTTATAAAAATAATAAAGGCGGGATGCAAAATAAATACATAAATATAAATAAATAAATAAATAAATAAATAAATAAATCTCCTGTTTTATCCCAGAGGCTATGTGAAGACATGATGTGGATGTATAGGTATATTTGTATTCTGCCCTATGTCCAGGAAGCTAACAGAGGAAACACACGTATGAGGTTGGCTCAATTTTATCTAGCTTCATAACTGAGTCTCCATCACTGTAGCCACTAAATATACTTTGAAATAGGCATTTAGCAGAAGTCTGATTTTCTAAAAAAGATGTATTTATTAACATTTATAAACCTCCCATTAGCCAAAGCTCTCTGGGTCATTTACAATAAAAGAACCTTGTTATCACATGATTGAAATCAATAGTTTTGCCACGACAAGTTCCTTTTCCCAAATACTTTCTTTCCTTTTCCTGGCCTTGCCAGGTTCTATCCTTCCCAGATTTGGTATTTATCTTCTTTTGTGTGAATGAGATCAGTGGGAAAATATGAATAGATGTGAAATATTTAAAAGGATGAGAAGTAGGGATTTATTACAATAAAGCATTGCAATTTATAAACTCTGTTCAGATTTTATTCTGCAAAATCTGTAATGTTTAATTTTAAAATATGGAAATGAATATATTGTGTATATTACAAGACTCTGGACTACACTTTTAGAACTAACTGAAGAGCATAAGAATACCATAATCAATAACAGATAGACAATCAGAAAGACCTTAAAAATTGTTTATCACAAAAATGTCTGCCATCGTATTGCTAATCAAAAAAGTTTTAAAATGAAAGAACTTGGTAATCAAAGGTGTCGTACTCTACTAAGCATATTCATCATCAAGACTCTTCATTAATCTTCATCAGAAAAAAAAAGTCCCACCTACAGATTGCTATATATTTCTTAAAGATCTAATTCAGCAATATGCCATTATGGCACCTGGTAGTCAATCTCCATCCTAGCAAGGTCTTTCCAGTAATCACAGCACCCCAATTTGAAAGTATAATTCTGGGTATGGTTTGATCATGGCTTCTTAGATTGTATAATAAGATTGTTCTACATGTATCTAGAAGATGACAACAAAATAGGTTATATGGGGGAAATTACTTAAAAAATAAAATGAGGCTTTCTCCAACCTCAACAAAATATAGCTATTTTTGTAATACATTTACATCAGCCACAGATAAGTTGGATTGCAAGCTAACTTACTAAACTAGAGATACATTCTATGGAAAACAATTTAAAAATTATAGAAATTAAAATGTAAAATGGATAACTTCCCCTTTCAGGTACAATCTTAATAATAATAATAAAATCCCCAATGTCAGCTAAAAAAGGAGATGACACATACGCCTTGATGTCAGGGCTTTGTACAAAGTACAGCAATCAAACTCTATCACCACCCTTCATTCCAAAGCAGACCCAAGAAGGTTCAATATGCAGATTTATTGCAGAGAATTAAGAAGCCATAGATATAAAGAAATTCTTCATCGAACATTACCCTGGAATCCAGTATTCTATATATGTTAGCACCCAGATTGGAATGTTGTGATTCTTCCTCCTATAATTAATTAATTAATTAATTAATTAATTAATTAATTAATTAATCCATCCATCCATCCATCCATCCATCCTTCCATTTCATTCCATTCCATTCCATTCCATTCCATTCCATTCCATTCCATTTCTATCCTGCCACAACCATAATCAACTCTCAATGGTTTATATGACATGTTCTTTTCAACCATGTATATAGCTGCTTGTTTCCTGGATTTGAAAGTTTCTATATATATAACCAAACTAAGAGAATAGAAAGGAGTAAAAAGTGCAATAATAAAAGGGGAAAGAGGTAAGAGAAAAATAGGAACATAATAAGGAAAGAGAAAAGAAATATATAAAGAAGTGACTTCCAACTTTCATCACAAGTATAAACTAATTTAATGACTCTTCACCCCCTCTAAGGTTACAAACATTTATCTCTTCATCCCGTCTCTTATCTATAAACAAATCCATAAAACATCACCTTTTCAGTCCTGGTGTCAGCAGAAAGTCCGTAAAGGTTTGCCAGAGGTGACAACATATCTTGTTTTAACCTTGACCAAATAAACCAACTTTATATTCCTTCCTTTTACTTGTAACAGTCTTAACTTTAGTTCATTCAAATACTGTCATAGGATTTGATTTGTCTTCATTTCTTCTTTGTCCCATTGCACAGAGTTCTTCAAGACTTTAACAAGCCTCTTTTGTAAATCCAGTAGGAAAAAATTATTCAGGTCACTCTCTTGGTTTGCCATTTGTATTTCCCTTTTAAATTTTAAAGCCTCAGCCAATTTCTTTTGTGGATCCAGTGAAACATCCTTTTCTAAGTAATTCTCCTGGCTTTCAGTTGTAATTCATTTTCAATACCATCTCTATCTTGTCAGTTAAAATTTGTTCTACATCTGTCATTTCTCCAGTAACATCTTTTGGAAATAGTCTATACATAGAAGCAGACATAATTACTTAATAATTACATAATTACTGACATTGTTGATATTGTGACTACAGCTACTATTTTCTGATTCCATTCTTCAAAAGTCTCCTTCAGTATTTTTATTGTTAGAACACTTTGCAAAATTTTGCAGGCTTGCAAATCTTTCCTCTACAAAAAATCTTTAGTCCCCTCTAGTGTCCAGTTTTTGAAATAATGAAATTGCTTATCTTTGTTTTGTCTTGTAAAAACCAAAACAGAATCTATTTCCCATGAGAAGCTGTTTGCTCTTTATAATTAATTCCAAAATCTTATTGTAAGTTTCAATATTCCAATTTTATCTGGACCCTTAGTCCATTTATAACTTTCTAAGATCAAAATCTTATTTAGCTTTTTACTGTTTATTTCAGATTCTTTAAATTCTTAAGCTTATGATTAAATTTTTCATTCATTCAGGATTGAAGGAAGGCTCACCTGGCATTTTCAGACTTGTCAGTCCAAAGGTCTCTAATAGCTTAGAAGTAGTTAAGGAGCAATTTCCAAAAGTGATTAGAAAGTGAATTTTGTGAACTTAGTGTCCTTTAAAAGTCTCTGCTATGGTTGTGATCAAGATGGCTTATCCCATTGTCTCCCGGTGCTCAAACCCATGGAAGACTGCTGTCCTGTGGTCTTCTCATGGGGAACCAGAGAGTTCCAAGGAAACGGTCTACTCACCCATTCCTTGGTCTTTGCTGTGGTCATTGGTTCCACTTTCGCAGAGCCGTCTTCAGTTCACCATACCTCTCCTGGAAGTTGAAAGTTTCTGCCCTCTATCTTTATTTATAGAATGGCTTTTTCTGACATGAGACTCAGTTTCCCACCTTACCAGTTTCAACTCTTATATTACCTTCCTCTCTATTTTCAGCTCCCTTATGGACTTGAGATGTTCTTTCCATCCAATCTTATAGGAGACTGGAAGGTGTTGTGTTCGTGCTTCCACTTCCATTGTTTCATTAATTGCAGCTAACAAAGTCTCTCCTACTTCTCCACTGTCTTAGCCTGGGATCTTGTGGGTGGGAGAAGGAATGTCCATTTCTTCTTCAGCTGGAGTTGGAAAGGATTCTTGCCTTTCCCCTCTTTCAGTTCTCCATTCCTCTTTCTGGAGATCTAGGGCAGGAGGGGAATTGTAGGAGTATCCATTTCTTCTTCTTATACCGGACTTGGAAAGGAGTAATCCATATATTTTAATCCCATTTCAAGTGCTCCATCTCTGAATTCTTCCCCTCAACTCCAAGGGGGATAGTTATTGTAATGTAATCCTGCCTTCTTCTCTCTCAGAATTTTCCATTTTGTAGTCTTCATCTGCTTGTCTCTTATGTGTAAACCTGCTGGAAATTAAGTTGGTTTAAGAAATTCCTTTCTGGATTACAACATTTCCCTCTACTTTTGAAGTGATGGTGACCTGATGTTTTGTCCAAATCCTTCAATGGGTGAAACCTGGAGGTAAAAGCTATGGGATAGGTATATGCAAATAAGGGAAACAGTCCAATAAACATGGCATTGTGTGGGTGGTAGAAAGCTAGACATTGACTCCAACAGTAATACAGGGAGGTGCCTGATGGTTAGAGACATTCTAGCAGGACTTGGCATCATCCAGGTGATCCTTGTATAATCTGCAGTTCTTGAAGAAAACAGGATAGATCTGGAATGGGGAGGGCTAGGAAGTATTAGGCAGCAATCATGGGTAGTAACCATATATCATGGTAAAGTAGAGGAATGAACAGTGTTACCATAAGTATGTTAAGTAAAATATAATTGATAAGTATATTATCAATCAATCAAATCTTTATTTTGGTCATATTCCACTATCCAACTGTAGGTGTTGGGCATAGTGTAGTTGAAGCTGTATATCCAACACAGAGGAAATGGAGCTATGTTGTGAACTGTGGGTCCTTGTCAGAGATGATTAGGTAAGCTATGGTTCAAGAAAACCCATTGAATGGACAGGCAAGTTGTCTCAGAGCAGAAGGGAAGCTATGTCAGAAAAGGAAATGAGCCATCTTAGAGAAAAGATCAACTACAATTAGAATGGCATTTGGGCCCTTGACACATGGTAGAACAATAACGAAGGTATAAATCCTCTCCCTTCCCAAGGTCTCTGAGGGGAAAGGAGAGGATGTATAGCTGGAATTTTGGTAAGAGGCTTGGCATAGCAATATGAATGGCAGATGAAACAGTTTAGTATAGATCTTGCAAAAGAGCAGGAGTTATTCATTCCCTGTGTAAAAAGTGGGATCTGCAGAGTAAATAAGAAAATCATCTAAATAGAAATGTGCCTAGAAGGTTCTGAAAAAAGATTTCAAAGATTTATATAAAGCTAAACAGCATTACAGTACATTCAAACTTTCCATAATGGATATTAAAGGAGTTAAATTTTCATGTCTCTCTTTCATGCAAATCAGGTGGTAGGCTCCTCTGAGATCTAATCTGCAGCCACTCCAAGAGTTCAGAAATTTGGGGATGAGGGTATTGATCCCAAATAATTGCAAAGTTCAGAAGTTGGTCATTGTGGACTACACAGAGGGAGCCATCTTTCTTAACAAAAAAGTTAAGGACATTTTTAGGTGAAGAATAGACCTACAAAGCTTTTGGATAGACAAAGTTTTTCTACCTCAATAAAGTCCTTTAGGCAGGCCAGTTCTATCTTTGATATTGGGTAATGGCAGTGAGGAAATCTAAGCTTCAGGAACAAGATAGTACAGTCACAAAACTGATGGCAGGAGCAACCTATGTGCTTGCCTTTTCCCACAAACATCAGCATAGTTCACATATTTGGCAACTAAGCTAGAAGGGAGATCTTTTATGGGATGAAGCATTGAGAAATTTGAGCCAATATAGGCCATAAAGGTCACATATAACATTATCTGGTATGTGACCTCAAGTTAAATCATCCTGGTCTCACTAATTATTGAATTGTGAACCAGAAATCAGCCCATTCCCATTACTACTGGAAGATGTAATTGGAGGACTAAATAAAGATGTAGGGACTCCTGAAGATTGTTGGAGGTTAGCAAGAGATGTCCACTGTACTCAGAGATGGTCCTGAACATAATAGTTTCATGATTAGGCTGACCATACGTCCTGTTTTGAACGGGACAGTCCCGTTATTTTAACATTTTTGAACCGTACCGTCTTTTTGAAAAAAATCTCGGTTTTGTCCCATTTTCGGAGGCAGCCCGGAAAAGGAAGCCCTCCCGCCTATCAGTGCATTGCAAAGGAGGGTGCGGAGAGGCGGGCCAAGACGCACAAACGCAGCCCGGCGGGCGGCAAGGGGTGGCGTGGTGCAGCTGAAGCCCTTCAGCGCAGCCGGCTCCTGCTTCTCCTGCGTGGTGGTGGTGGTGGCGGCAGCGGCGGCAGCGGCAGCAACTCTCCTCCCTCCCTCGGCCAAGCCCAAGGGGGCTGGGGCGGTGGTGGTCCTCAGTCCTCGGTCGTCGGCAGGAGCCGGCCGTGCTTGGGGGCTTCAGCCACACTACTCCGCCCCTCGCCACTTGCTGAAGCCCCCCAGCACGGCCGGCTCCTGCCGAGGGCAGTCTGTCCTGTGAGTGTGTGAGTGTGTGTGTGCATCTGATCGGGCTTGGCTGAGGAAGGAGAGTTGTCGCCGCCGCCACTGCCGAGCAGGAGAAACAGGAGCCGGCCGTGCTGGGGGGCTTCAGCCACACTTCGCCCCTTGCTGCCCGCTGAAACTCCCCAGGGTGGCTGGCTCCTGCTTCTCCTGCTCGGCGGCCCGACAACTCTCCTCCCTCGGCCAAGCCTGACTGGTCTGACTGCACACACACACTCACACACTCACAGGACAGACTGCCCTGGGAGAGAGGGAGGGAGGGAGGGAGAGAGAGAGAGAGAGCTACTTGTGGCAAGAAAAATACAGGATTCGTTCTTCACAAGGGAAAAGGGAAACCCTTGTTTGAGCTGTTACAGTTAATAGCTGCTGCTCCTCTGAGACCAGGGCTGCAGCTTCAGCCCAGTGTTTGTTTCACCTTGAAATTGGAACACTCCTTTTTCTTCCATTTGACAAACTGATGTCTAATCTATCCGTGTTGTGGGGAAGCCAAAATATGAAGTACATTGGCACAGACTTGAGAAGTCAGGGTTATATTCGTGGCTGAAACATTTTTTCAGGGTTATATTCCTGGCTGAAACATTAGGATGCAGTTTTGATCTACCCAATGTAACCTGCAGCCCTGGGATACCCAGGTGGTCCCTCATCCAAGAACAGACCAGGAGAGCTGTGCAGCTCTTTGGATTTAAACGCAAAAAAGTGCTTCCAAGTGAGCAGGAATGCTCATGTAGCACCTGTCTTCCTAGATGTGTGTTTCTTATCACAAAGATGCCAAAGTAATAAAATGTAAGTCATGATGTCACAGTGAAAGCTACACTATTTTGTAGTTGTGTTGTAATGTTGCACACATGGATATGAGGGGTGGAGTTTGTGTCCACAACACAGGTGTCATGGAGTGTGAGAAGTTTTATGATAAGGTATTGAAAGACCGAAATTTGCTGCATAAGATTACTTCATCGGAGAAATATTCATGGTACGATTGTGGTGAAATACAGTCCCCCTCTACGTGTACCTAAATTTTTGTATGAGTTCTGTCACTGAAGAATAATTGTTAACTCAATATGTTAGTGTAATAAAACTTTTTCATTTTAATGAAAACAAAAACCTTTTTATATAAACAGTAATCTGTTTAAGCAGGGGTACCCAACATTTTTGGCACGAGGGACCGGTTTTGTGGAAGTCAATTTTTCCACAGACTGGGGGGGGGCAAGGTTTGCAGGCGGGAGCCAACTGCGTGGACTGGGGGGCAGAGTTTGCACACGGGAGTCAATTGCGTAGACCGGGGGCAGGGTTTGCAGGCAGGAGCCAATTGCGCTGACCGCCGGCAGGGTTTGCAGGCGGGAGCCAATCGCGTGGACCCAGGGGGTGGGGTTCGGAGACCGGCATGGCAGCATAAGATCCCGTCCCGTTTTTGCCATCCCACTGTCCCATTTTTGTCTCAAGGAAATATGGTCAGCCTATTCATGGTAGTAGAACCAGTAGTTTCAAGTGGGTGCTCAACAAACTGAATGGGGATCATGTACTGAACTGCAGTAGACGATTCTATGAAATTGCAGGTGGCAGCAGTCTATTGTTGCTTTTTGTTTTATTTCTGAGTCTGTCTGGGTCTGTAGCATAACAGAAATAATTAAATGATACTGTGTTGTGTCACCTGTCTAGATTCTACTTAATTTCTGAACATACCAGCTTCTGAACCTTTGGGATAGAATAATTTAATGAAACGGTAGATCTGGAATATGTTAGGCATGTGTTTCTGAAATCTCCCCCTTCAATACAAGAACAATACTTAATTGATGCTTTGAAATGGTGATCTTAGCAAAGCACTCAGTGATTTAATAGATAGTTAGTGGGGTTGCCTAAGGCCTAACCATGTAGCCAATGTTTCATGTCCTGGTTGGGGCACTGGTTGTTGTCTGGTAGTGGTAGAGACAGTGAATTTGCTGCCAGGCTTCATACCTGGTATGATAATTAAATACTTTTCCTGTACCACATTCCGAAACAGACAAAAGAAGATGAGTTGAGGTGAGTTTCCTTCAATTGTTAGCTAAATAAGTTTCAATTAAATTAATTAAATTAAGTTTTAAATACAAGTTTAAGGATTTTTAAAAAAGTTATTTTGGAATAAACAGAAAAGGGTGATTAGAACTTTGATTTTGGAAAGTTACAAATGGACTGAGGGTCCAGATGGACTTGAAATAAGATTTTGGAATTAACTGTAAGAATCCTTTCTGGGGGAAAATATTTTTGTTTTGAAACATGATAGGATGAGACTTTGAGATTGGACTCTAGAGGGAACCAGAAGGAACTAAAGATTACAATTAAAGGAGAACACTTAAATTTGACTTACTAATATAGAATGAAACAAAATATTTTAACATTGGACATATTGAAGGATATTTTTTAACATTGGACCCAGAAGTTAATTTTAAGAAGTTAATTTTGTCTGCCTCTATAGATAGACAGTGTTTCAAAGATGTTATGAAAGAGGAACAAGTTTTACCTGACAAGATTGAGACTGATCTGAAAGTGGATTTAAAAATGACAAGCTACAAGAATGAAATGGAAAAAGATGTTACACTGGACATAGAAAAGAAACCGTCTCCATCTGCTTAAGGTGTAAAATGGTCATTCAAATGTGTCATAAACTTCAAGGGTTGAATTTCACAGAACCTATATGAGAAAGTGTAAGTCAAAAGGGAACAACCATGTGAAAAAAGATCCCTTTTCTCAAAAACTATTTGCATTGTGGTAACTAACATAGAGGGGCGTGGTGGCTCAGCGGGTAAGACGCCAGGCTTGTCGATCAGAAGGTCGCAAGTTCAGAGGTTCGAATCCCTAGTCCCACGTGATGGAGTGAGCTCCTGCACTAGCCCCAGCTCTTGCCAACCTAGCAATTCGAAAGCATGCAAATGCAAGTAGATGAATAGGTACCACTTCGGTGGGTAGGTAACAGCGTTCCGCATGCGTCATGTGCCCACATGACCATGGAAGCGTCTTCGGACAATGCTGGCTCTTCGGCTAACAAACGGAGATGAGCACCGGCCCCTAGAGTCGAACACGACTGCACAAATGTGCGGGGGGAATCTTTACCTTTTTTTTTTTTTTTAACTAACATAGAATTAAGATGAAACAGTGGCCAATTAAGAGCAATCAAACTCTGTGGTTGGATAAAAGATGTGGTTGTAGGTTTCCAAGAATCACTAACTATTTGATCTTCACTGCATTTTCTACTTTGAGGATATTGCTGTTATATTGTTATGTATGATAGTGATGACCATATCACCAGTTCTGCCATCTGACAGGCATTATCACAGCATGCATAATAACAAAGCAGATATAGAAGAATGCATGTTATTAAAATAACTAACTCCAAGTTCAAGAATATTTAACAGCAACTTGGGGAAACAAGTTTTTGAATATGGTAATCATGCAAGGAATCAGAATCACTTAGCTTCGTTTGCAAATCATGAATATGTAAAAGCACCTTTAAATGAAAGGATGGCTAAAACAGAAATAGTGTTTGCTCAATTCATTAAGGGGAAGACAATTTATCATCACCATTTTCCCACCCTTCTTTAAAGAGCAGCGTTATGCAAATACCAGAAAATCAAGACCAAATGTTCATTCTTCAGTGTGATGAATATTTTTATAATCCTAATTAGCTCTAGTCATTTAGTCTTGCAATTTCCCCCAATCTAGCCAATTTGAAATGAAAATAGATGCCTTGATTACCAAACTCATTAGCAAAGGAGTACCCTTCTCCCCAACTGCTTTGCTGCTGGAGCATGCACTAACCAAATCAAATATTGGGCACTTGTGCTGTCGACTGCTGAAAGGGAATAACTCTTAAATGTTCGCTCTATAAAATGTTTGTATTGCCACACATTCCATTGCAATGCAATATATCACTCATTAAATTTAACAAAAACATATTTTAAAATGTTTTAATTAAGTGGAGTTGCTATAGTATGTAATTTTTAGAAAGTCAGATGTCACAATTGTTTACAATGGTGTGTTTGAAGCACAGAAAGTATGAATGTTGGCAGGAAGAAATATGATTCTGCATTTATCATTGTGACTTTATTAATGCTGGTAGTTTTTAAGGAAGATGTTAAATTTAACTTTGCAGCAGCCACCCACTTACTTTGAAAATACATTGTGTATTCTGTATCAGCCACAAACCGAACTCTGAATGTGTGATGTCCCATTGCAAACAAAAGGAACTGACTGTGAAACCTTACTAAGATTAAAGCTTTCTTTTGCTTGGTAGCCAATCTTAAACTGTCTCCACTTCCCTATTGAAAGGGACAGTTGAATGGTGCATCAAATCCACCTAGTATAGAATCCTCCATTATGCAAAATAGCATCTCTATTTCTATCAAAATGGTACTTCTGCTTATTACAGCTTCTGATTATTTTGGATTCTTAATGATCAATTCAGCTAAAAGACTTGATGTCTAGGGAACCTTTAAATATCTTTTAATCTGCTACGAGGAAGCAACATGATGAGAAATGTCATCAGTGGCAGCTCAGGAGAGAAAATTCTATCCTCTAATAATTATCTGATTACTTTAACATCTGTTATTTGCTATAGACTAAACATTCAGAAAGAAAGTAACTTCTGGGACATTTTAGAGCTATAGAAAATATCCCTAATAATCATCTACTACATTTTATTTTAAATATATTGAAAGATTCCTCAAACAGTTTGCTTAGTAGTTAGGATAGAAATTATAAATACATGTGGTTTCAGCAGTAAAATAATTTGGTTGCCAAGTTCCTTCAAGAAGGAAGAAAAAGCAGACAGATGATCTGCACTCTTATCCTGTCTCTCAGTTTATAGAGTTCGCGAACAAACTGGATAGCAGATTGAAGAAGCAACTGGTCATAAAATACCTTTTTCCTCAAAAACATATATTTTAGTTATCTCAAAAATGAGAAGTAGTATACCCCCAATATTGGGAATCTAACTGAATATTTAAATCAAAAGGATTCCATAACACAGCATTCAAGAAACTTATAAGAAAAGTGTTGACTCTTGTTTACCAACTTGAACCAAGCATTTTAGCCTGATTTCCTTTTGATTTACAGCACTGTAAAAATGTTGGAGAATAATAGTGCTGTTTCTCTATTTTAACCAGAAACCTGGTTTCTCCTATTTAAATCAAAAAATTGAATTATTGGGTTATAGACAACAACAATATTCAAATGGAATATTTTATTGCTGAGACCGATAGGGCAATATCCGTCCTATTGATAGGGAAAAAAATTGAGATAAAGGCAGAGGCCCATTCAACATACTAAACAGCATTTTCTCATAAGAGTTGACTTACAGTCCATGAGAGCTGACTTAACACATTTTCAAATGAATCAATGCTCATTACATCTGTCACCCATTTCCATTCACTCGACACACACCCCAGTAAGGTTTGAAATCTAGAGGCTAAAATTACTTATGTATGATACGGTAATGTCATATTACCTACTATGATATGGATCAGGGCTGAAAAAGAAGAATATTGCTACACATTTGATGCTGGAAGAACTGATGAGATATTCTTTCCTGGGATGGGCTTAGGGACTGGTAAAGCAACAAGCATAATGTCACAATCCAGTCTAATTCCAAAGAAGTTACTCTCAGTCAGAGATCCATTATAGAAGTAATTAATAAATTTGTCTAAGCCAAACTAAGTCCAAAATTTAGTCAGAGTTGATCTAGAGGGAAAGAGAAAAAAGTAGGGTCTAGGGAGCAAAGGCTGGCATATCAAGGTGGCTTTTCAGGCAGTTGATGCTCAAAACACAAGGGGAACTAGTTGTACATGCTTGTAAACAATAAACATTACTTTCATCAATAAGCTGAGAGTTTATACTGAGGGTTGTAACTACCCCATCTAGATAAATTGGTGTTTTTGAAGACAGATCTGGCTGCAAGGCTGTCTAGGGCAGTGCTTCCCAAACCTGGGTAAATTACCCAAAATTGGGTAAAAGTGGTTTTTCTTTGGTTAATGACACATGAACCCATTATCCAATCACAACAGGGACATTTAAATTGACTTAAAGTGTTTTACCTACATTGGGTAAAAAGAACTTTCTGGTGAGTGGTTTTAGCAGTTAATGAAGGAAAGTTTGGGAAGCACAAATCTAGGGGGACTGAGCTATTCTTGAATAGACATCAGTGCCTCTCTACTATCTGATATTTGATTCATTGCTGCCATGATCTTATGGTCTTGAAGACTGTACCTTGAATCTGGATCAGTCTTGAGGAGGTGGTCTTAGGGTACTGGGAATGACTTCTGGCCTGTTCTGTACAACTTCTGGCACATCTGGTAGAGAGGACTTGGTAGAATAGCCTGATTAGTTTTTCAAACAGAAACAGAAACAGAAACAGAAACAGAAACAGAAACAGAAACAGAAACAGAAACAGAAACAGAAACAGAAACAAACATCCTTCCACTGAATTTCAGAGTAAACAGTTTAAATGTGTGTATGGGGGGTGAGGTTGATTCTGATTCTTCTGTTATGGTTCCGTCATCTTCAACAGCTGTTGATACTGCAGGGCTTTGTCTTCACTGTTAAGAATGGTCAATTTGGTACTTGTCCTTGCTCAGAGCAATAACTTCATGAAAAGATTTTGAAATTTGCTGGGACCCCATTTAACAAGGAAGAGTAAATAAATCATAGAAACTAACAGTGACTCTGTCGGAGTTCCTGTGTAAAAAAATCAAATGGCCTTCTTCACTGTATGTTTTCCTATTCCTCTGCTCTGAGCATTTCCCATAACAAAATGACTGATAACGCAGGTGCATACCATGTGACACATTGTTTCGGCTAGTTTCTCGGTCGTCCCGTGGGAACAATGTGCAACACTGCCATCTCGTGGCAATTTATATTATGTGCAACAGGCTTTAAGTTTTAACATTACGTTTCTGTAACTCATGACTCCATGTTTTCCTCCAATCAGAAAGCCGGAACAAGTGTATATCTCAGCTGTGAACTATGGGTCTATGTTTCTTGACTTCTAATCTTGTTGCCACGTTCCTATATGTGTGATCTGTTCCTAGTCTATACACGCCTGGCTGTCTGTGTAGGCCATGGCGTTCTTCACATCTGCTGATGGAACCAAGGAACGAAACTCTGCTTATGGTTTGTTGTTTTTCTTTTTTGCAATAATGTAACTCTGTATGCATTTATTGCCTTATGCTACAAGTAAACACTTTTAGCCCTAAACGCTGCACTCTGTTTGTTTACTCTGCGCCTGGAACCCCATAAGCCAGCATATCCCACAGACTCAGGGAAACTTGCAAGGAAGAAATAGGAAATAAGCAATTATATCCAAATTAAAACTCTTCTGGTATCATTGTCCAGAAATATATTTTATTTAGCAATAGGATGACATGGGCTGTTTCTGTAAAACATTGAAATCCATTATTTGAATACTGGGAAGATACATGCATATTAGAATAAATGATGGTCAACTTCCATATGCTTTCAGAATGGGACTTTAAAATAGGAATTAAATCTTTTGAAATGGACAAAAACCAAGGAAGAGGAAAACTCAAAACAGGAAAAATCAATTAGAAAAATGATTTTTTAACCAGCTCTGTTCTAACAAGTAACAGAACTTGTTAACACAGCACAAATTATGAACAAGAAATAAACAATGCTATAAAAAGCATCTCAATTTCCATTTCTAACTAAAAGTACAAGTTATGTAAATTAAAAGTATGCAATCAATTCATTTATTTCATATGAAACTGCAGTTATTGCCTTTTGGAAGTACTCTCTTCTCCAACCTACACCAATAGCTCACTGTTATTTTACATATCTTTTTTATAGTGTTCAATTTTCTTTATTATTTCTCCCATCTAACTTCAGATTAGAATTCTTCAAAAACTGTCATTTCTGTATGCTTTTGTATTGGGTCTAAAAAAGGAATCCATTATTTTTTTAAAAAAAATGCCTCCACATTCTTGAATGTCAATTGCCACCACATGTCTTCAATCACATACTGTATGCATGCAGACAGACATTGGTACATGGATCCTCAGCAGACATGAAAAGAGAAGAAAATTGACAAATCTCTAGCAGATTGCATGCTACGCTGGATACAATAGGACAGATTGCATGCTATTCTGGATATAGCAGAGAAATTATCTTAACACAGGCAAAGGGTAAACCAAAGTCTGTAAGTTTTATTCATGTAAAACTAGTTGAAGAAATATGTAAATAACTACTCTAACTATGGGATAGGAACTTGAGTGCTTATGGATACAAAGAGTAGCATCAAAGCAAAAGAAGCTACAGATAAGGATAGATCCATAGTTTCCAAATAAAGTTATGAGAGCATGAGAATAATGATGTGTCAGTACTTGGAAATATATTTGCAAAGGGAAAGCTTTAGTTTCCAGTGAGAAAAGTTCATTAAATGGAAGATTCAAATGATTGGATTCAGAGTAATATTAACAGGAAGAGAAATAAATGTCAAATAGATATAAATATATTTCTTTGTTAATTTTACTACACTAAACTAATTAACAGAAGAAAATGAATAGATACATGCAAGCATATTTACAGTATTATGTAACTTCAGAATCAATAACCATGATAATAAAAAGAAGAAAAAGGGGGATAAGTCCTGAAAAATCATGTTACAGACAATGAAATATCTTAAATTTCTCCCTATTGCTTGAAAGTCTTCTTCCTTGTCCCTTTGTAAAAAAAATAGTTGAAACGATAAAAACACATACAGGTACTCCTCACTTAATGACCACAATAGGGACCGGCAACTCCATCACTATGCGACACGATAGTTAAGCGAGACATCACATGACCAAGATGGACTTACATCCTCACTTCTGTCACAGTCATTAAGCGAATCATCTGCAGTCATTAAGCGAGACATCATATGACCATGACTTTACTCCTGGCTTCTCCATTGACTCTGCTTGTTCGAAGCCAGCTGTGAAGTGCACAAATGGCAATCACATGACTCTGAGATGCTGAGACGATCATAAACACCCACCAGTTGCGAAGTGCCTTAATCTTGATTATGTGACTGTGGGGATGCTGCAATGGTCATAAGTGCGAGGACCGGTCATAAAGTTACTTTTTCAGTATCATTGTAACTTTGAACAGTCATTGAACAGGGCAGTCGTTAAGCAAGGACTACCTGTATCAACAGTCCTTTCCTGCACATCATATATAAATTTCTCATTCCAATGCTGTATGATAATTCTTTTAAACAACTCTTATTCTCCAAATATGCACAGTCCTTGATGTCTTCATAGATTCCAAATACTGGGGTTATAGCAAAAAATAAATAAAAATATTTACTGCAATAAATAAATGTTATAATAATAAGACAAGGCCAGACCATAGTAGTTAATGTTCCAACCCTTGAATTACTGTACATCTCCAACAGCAAGGCAGATGTAATCAATCTTTTAAAAATCTTTTTAAAGCTTTCTCTGAGTTGTTGATTATACATGAAACAATTTGCTGTTGTATTAACCTCATTTTAAGATTGTAGGAACCTAATTTCATATTGTTTTAAATGAGTCTCTTTTTTCTGCTTACTACATAAATGGGTTACAGGCATTGGTAAGGTAAAGGTAAAGGTTCCCCCCGCACATTTGTGCAGTCGTGTCCGACTCTAGGGGCCGGTGCTCATTTCCGTTTGTTAGCAGAAGAGCCAGCGTTGTCCGAAGACGCTTCCATGGTCATGTGGCCAGCATGATGCACGTGGAACGCTGTTACCATCCCACCGAAGTGGTACCTATTCATCTACTTGCATTTGCATGCTTTTGAATTGCTAGGTTGGCAAGAGCTGGGGCTAGTGTGTGAGCTAGGGATTCGAACCTCCGAATGTGTGATCTTCTGATCGACAAGCCTGGCGTCTTACCCTCTGAGCCACCATGCCCCTTACAGGCATTGGACCCAAAGTTAATTCCTCAAAATATCACACACTGTGGAAATTCAGAAGCATCAACCTCTAAGTAGTTTCATGCAGCTTTACAAAAGCTGACTCATTCAGTATTGTGACTGGGTTGCTTTAAACCAAGTAAATAATATGAGCAGGTATTTGTGCTCCTAATGCAATGGTTGGACAGCTCCAAAGGGAAGTTGCTAAATACACCAATGGATCTGTTACAAATTGTAAAACTCTTCCCAGAAATTTAACCTGCAGTATAACACAATTCAAGAAGGAAAGCAGTTCAGAATCAGTACAGGCATTAAACCATGATAATGAAGAATGAGTTTGCACCAGATGGAAACCCTCCTGCCTCAGGACAGGTATGAGCAAACATACACAATCACAATGAAGACCTAGATTTAAGCAACGTTGTGGGGTAAAATAGCAAGATCCAAAGGATTGCACAATTCTGGGTGTCAGGTATCTACTTAAGTTGTATGACTTCACTACTGATGTGAATATAAACTATCCTGAATCAGAACTACCAATTATGTATTGCAAACTCATATTTCCAAGATCAAGGCTTCAGACTGGTTAGTTGAAATCACTTTTTCATCAGCTCCATTGTAGTGATGACTAAATAATTAGAAGAGATCTGCACAGAATTCCCACTCTTGAATAACTTAATAATTCACCTACAGTGCATACAGGTACAGATTTTTAATGTTAACTTTTTAATGTTCTGAATTATATGTTATGAAACTCTTTGCTTCTCAGTACTTGTACATCCTTAAGTACTTGTACTTATCAGTACTCTTGTTCACATACATTAACAATAGGCATTTATGCTAGAACAAGGTGCCCAGAATGACATATAAAAATAATTATGGGCACACTTCAAGAATAAGCTCATGTGGAATGGTAATATTCATATGATAAAATTTAAGCTTTTCTTCAATATGAAATTTGCTTTTTATCTTGGGAATCTATCCAGTTATATGCCATAAGCAAAGAAAGCATATATTTTGCATTTATAGGTTAATCCACGAAGCTGCTCTATAATAGCTAGTTCATATAGCTATTACAGAATGGGGTTGTAATGCAAGAAATAGTCCATTCAGCTAACCAGTAGTATGGAGGGAAAGCAATTTCTCTGTGTCAGCTGTTCCGCCACATGTTGTTGTTGTTGTTGTTCAGTCGTTTAGTCGTGTCCGACTCTTCGTGACCTCATGGACCATAGCACGCCAGGCCTTCCTGTCCTCCACTGTCTCCCGGAGTTTACTCAAATTCATGTTCATTACATCGGTGATGCTATCTAACCATCTCATCCTCTGCCGTCCCCTTCTCCTTTTGCCTTCAGTCTTTCCCAGCATCAGTATTTTACAGTGAGTCCTCTCTTCGCATTAGGTGGCCAAAGTATCTGAGTACATAACACTTTAGAGTGATTTCCTCTGTAGGATGACTTTCATTATCCCCAGCAAAGCTTCCAAATCAATAACAGTGGCTGCCCAAAATATCCAACTATAGTTCCCCTAGGGTGGGGTGAGCTGTTTGTGTGGAATGGTTTTTACTGACTGGTTGTAGAGTGGAGTTGTAGAGTGACCAGAGCCCCTTGCCAGATATTAGGCCTGGATCCAGTTATGTGAATATCCAGAAGATGGCAATCTTTGCCTGCAAATGACTTTTAACCAGTGAAGATCTTGTTACCTAATCTATCTACATAATCTAGCCACAGGAGTAGATTTACAGTTTTTGTTGACTTTTTATTAGAATTCTAATATAAGGCTGCAAATCTATGCAGATTCTGTCATTAACACCATTAATTTCAATAACCTTGAGAATAGCTAACTCCCATAGGATGAGATTGAAACCATGCTTAAGTTTTGAACAGATGTCAGTCTAAAATTCATCATTTCAATCTAAAGTTACCCATAAATCAGTATTTGCCCTAGTACTACCACAGTCAAATGGTTCATTCTTCAATAATCTAAGCAGCAATTTAGTTGAGTATTAGCTTGTATCCATGGAGAAGTGAAAAACAAACAAAGCAATGAAGTATGAAGCCAACCACATTATCAATGAGACTAGTTATAATGCCATACCTACAGTG
Organism: Charina bottae; assembly: GCA_023362775.1. Classification (NCBI taxonomy): domain Eukaryota; kingdom Metazoa; phylum Chordata; class Lepidosauria; order Squamata; family Charinaidae; genus Charina; species Charina bottae. Next base: position 46,903,892 of record JALMGJ010000005.1, read on the forward strand.
TTTATACACATACACACGCACAGTCTTGAGAGGGGAGCTTGAGAAAATATTGTCTCATAATAAAGGACATAGCATTTTCTTATTGTGGTGTAAAGTTTTCTATTACATAGCAAACTTGTTGAAAGATGTATAGAATGCTGACTTTGCACACATCACTTATGCAGAAGCAACAATTTCTCAAAGTCTATTGAGTCTCCAACAATAAAGGTCACCTCTGCTGGAGTAAAAAACCTCATTCAGATTGTTAAGTGTCAGTTTGACCTTTTGAGTCTGTCAGATGCATTGAGGTAGAAGGAACCTCCTGGGCCATGTTGTCATCTATCTTGCATGACAAGGATCCAGAAATAAAAAATTATCTCCATCAGAGAGATCATTTAGTTTCCTAAAACTTACTTATTAAAGTGATTTCATAATGTCCCATGGCACACTGTTGGCTCACATGATTGTTCTTAATTTTTGTTTTGCTTGTTTTACTGCATTCCCAGCCTAGACTGAATGCTAAGGGTAGGCCTTTCTGTTTTGTTTTTAAAAATTTTTGTTACAGCCATATATATACAGGAAAAAACATCTTAAAAAAATTAGTAAAACCAGAATGCTTACTACACTCTTCTCAAATCCTGATGACAAAAAGCTTTTAAATACAAATGAATATTGGCACCTCTACATACATGGCATAGATTTAGCCTCTCTCTGTGAAGCTACTGAAACATGGGGGACTAGAAACAGTTTGATCCCCATCCCATAGAACAAGGCTAAGTGGCATGATAAATCATCCTAACTGGTTACAAAGGTAATTTTTTTCCAGTAGTCCTTGATTTGGGATGTTTGGTTTCTTTTGGTGATTTGGTTGTTTTAAGGATGCATATGTCAAATTGTTTGTTTATTTATTTAATAAACTAAACAAGAACAGAGTTACAACTTATTTATTTACTAGGTTTGTAAGGCCACCCAACTCAAACAATGTGACTCTGGGAGGCTTATGTGTAGCTGACTGCCCTGGAATAAATCCCATATTTAGAGCCAGTTTGGTCTAGTGGTTAAGGCAATGGGCTAAAAACCAGGAGACTGAGAGTTCTGGTCCAGCCTGAGGCATGAAAGCCGCCTGGGTGACCTTGGGCCAGTCACTCTCTCTCAGCCCAACTCACCTCATAGGGTTGTTTTTGTGGGGAAAATACGACGAGGAAAGAATATCAGGTATGGCTGTTGTGGATCTTCCGGGCTGTGTGGCCGTGTTCTGGAAGTTGTGGTTCCTAACAATTCGCCAGCATCTTTGGCCGGCACCTTCAGAGGGCAGGAGCACAGACAGGAGCGATCTCTGTGCCCAGGTAGAGTGGCAATGTTTGTTTTCTATTTATAGAGCTAAGTTACAGGAGATTAGGTGGGGTTTTTTGTTGTGTTGAAATGTTAACGAGTGGCTGCTGAGCGTGATTAGCATGTTCATTGTGAGAAGTATTCCCATGTCCTGGCGGTTGAGCTCAGTTCGTTGACCTTTTGCAGGCTGTGTTTTTCAGGACTGGTAGCCAGGTAGCCAAAGAATGTTCAAACTACCGTACAATTGCGCTCATTTCACATGCCAGCAAGGTTATGCTCAAAATCCTACAAGCTAGGCTTCAGCAGCATGTGAACCGAGAACTACCAGAAGTGCAAGCTGGGTTTCGAAGAGGCAGAGGAACTAGAGATCAGATTGCCAACATTCGCTGGATCATGGAAAAAGCAAGAGAGTTCCAGAAAAACATCTACTTCTGCTTCATTGACTACGCTAAAGCCTTTGATTGTGTGGATCACAACAAACTGTGGCAAATTCTTAAAGAGATGGGAGTACCAGACCACCTTACCTGTCTCCTGAGAAACCTGTATGCGGGTCAAGAAGCAACAGTTAGAACCGGACATGGAACAACCGACTGGTTCAAAATTGGGAAAGGAGTACGACAAGGCTGTATATTATCACCGTGCTTATTTAACTTATATGCAGAGTACATCATGAGAAATGCCGGGCTGGATGAATCACAAGCCGGAGTTAAGATTGCCGGGAGAAATATCAACAAACTCAGATATGCAGACGATACCACCCTAATGGCAGAAAGTGAAGAGGAACTAAAGAGCCTCTTGATGAGGGTGAAAGAGGAGAGTGCAAAAGCTGGCTTGAAACTCAACATTAAAAAAACCCAGATCATGGCATCTGGTCCCATCACTTCCTGGCAAATAGAAGGGGAAGAAATGGAAGCAGTGACAGATTTTATTTTCTTGGGCTCCAAGATCACCGCAGACGGTGACTGCAGCCATGAAATTAAAAGACGCTTGCTCCTTGGGAGGAAAGCTATGGCAAACCTAGACAGCATATTAAAAAGCAGAGACATCACCTTGCCGACAAAGGTCCGTATAGTTAAAGCTATGATTTTTCCAGTAGCAATGTATGGCTGTGAGAGTTGGACCATAAGGAAGGCTGAGCGCCGAAGAATTGATGCTTTCGAACTGTGGTGCTGGAGAAGACTCTTGAGAGTCCCTTGGACTGCAAGGAGGTCAAACCAGTCAATCCTAAAGGAAATCAACCCTGACTGCTCATTGGAAGGACAGATGCTGAAGCTGAAGCTCAAATACTTTGGCCACCTAATGCGAAGAGAGGACTCACTGGAAAAGACCCTGATGCTGGGAAAGACTGAGGGCAAAAGGAGAAGGGGACGGCAGAGGATGAGATGGTTAGATAGCATCACCGATGTAATGAACATGAATTTGAGTAAACTCCGAGAGACAGTGGAGGACAGGAAGGCCTGGCGTACTATGGTCCATGAGGTCACGAAGAGTCGGACACGACTAAACGACTGAACAACAACAACAACAAGCCAGGTTTTGCTAATTTTTAGACTTTCTTCTTTTTTTATTGTAACTGTGCTGGTGTTTGTGAAAAACACAGCCTGCAAAAGGTCAATGAACTCAGCTCAACCACCAGGACATGGGAATACTTCTCACAACGAACATGCTAATCACGCTCAGCAACCACTTGTTAACATTTCAACAAAACAAAAAACCCCACCTAATCTCCTATAACTTAGCTCTATAAATAGAAAACAAACATTGCCACTCTACCTGGGCACAGAGAGATTGCTTCTGTCTGTGCTCCTGCCCGCTGAAGATGCCAGCCACAGGTGCTGGTGAAACGTTAGGAACCACAACTTCCAGAACATGGCCACACAGCCCGGAAGACCCACAACAGCCATTGAACTCTGCCCATGAAAGCCTTTGACAATACACAGTATTAGGTATGTTTGCCGCCTTGAGTGATTTATAAAAATAATAAAGGCAGGATAGAAAATAAATAAATAAATAAATAATAAATAAATTATGATTTATCTTCAAGGTAGGCCAGACTAACAGATTAATAAATTCATTTCATCCAATTTCCACATGAGCTCGGAGAATCTTTTTATAAATGTCTCTTACTTGGTAATCCCCCCCAATGCATTTTTACACACATCCTTTTTCATTTGAAAGCCTTGTAAAAAATCACATGGAAAAAAGTGCATTCTGGTTGGCATACTTTGGGAAGTACAAACTCTTTTTTTTGTTAAATGTAAATAAAAACAATTATGCATTCATCTCATAAACTAAGTGTAGCATTGTAGACTACAGGTGGTATATACCAGTTATGGAATGTGACCTGTTTAAATCAAACTTTTCTGGAGGTAGAAAAAAAAGTACCACACAGTGAAAAAGATTGTGCTCTACTCTCTGATGTGCTAATTTCTAGCTGCTGGTATGGCATCCTTCAGGTATGAGGCCATGCACTTGAAATGCCATAATCTGTTCTATCATACGAGTTCCACATCAAACTCTTTATTAAACTGCTGCTGTAAAACTTCAATTTGGTTGTAGACAATAAATGTCTAGAGGGAAAGAGTGGAAGATCAAAGGCCAAAAACTATTTCTCTGTCCAGTCCCCTGGCGGTGCAACGTTCTTTTTATGTGATTGCATTATGGTATTATGTTATTTTTGGATGCATTGCAATGGACAATATAAAGGTATTTTGAGATCACCCGGGGTAATCCCTGGAAGATGCTAGTTTATCAACTGTCACTTTCACTGGCAATGGTTTTCCACTACAATAGCAGCTGCTAGTTTAGTTGTCAGATCTTATTAGTGTTGAATGGATCTGGCATTTACACTTTTTATTTAGTTCACTTAGCTAAGAGTCTGTTGCCTAGATTTCTGGAAAGGTTTTGAGAACTAGTGATGGAAAGAATTTGCCAGCCCAATTCATATTTTGCAGAGCAAGATGGAGATTTATCTCATTGTTCAGGTTTAATCTCTCACTGTTCCTTTTTTTTGTATAAATTTTATTAAATGTTTTAAAAAGAAGATGAAAAAAAATCAAAAACAGAATAAAGAAAGCAAAGAAGGAAAGAGGAAGGGAAAGAGAAAAAGACAAAAATGCAGAAAGAAAAGATAAAAAGAAACAGAAAGAAGAAGCTTCCGATTTCCTTTTCAGCAAATACAAGTATGATTACAAATTTATCTCTTACTCTATGGTTACAAAAAAAGCTCACTTTTTTATATTATCTATTTTTTTTCCTAATCATCAAAAACACAAGTCACAAATACAATTTTTCTGTTCCATGCAAAAAGTCTATAAGGGGTTTCCAGTCAGCCATAAACATACAGTAGATGTTGTCTTTTCTTTAATCAAGGAAGTCAATTTAGCCATCTCTGCAAATTCCATCATCTTCACCAACCATTCCTCTGTTGTGGGTAATGCTGAGTCTTTCCACTTTTGAGCATGTAATAATCTCGCTGCAGTTGTCATATATAAAAACAAAGTTCCATGTCTTTATTCTAGCTGTCTGTCCATTAATTCCCAAAGAAAAGCCTTTAAAGTCTTTAAAATCATCTGAATTAGTGTTTATCTCTCACTATTTCTGATGGTGAGTAAGGATATTTAGTTGATGGTGTGGATAGCAATATCCACAAAACTGGGGGAGGGAGTCTTGTTGAGGAGGAGGAGTAAAAATAACTGCCAATGCAGTGCAGCAAATTGAGGCATAGATCAAATTATGTGGATTTCTTCTGTATGCACTCCTGACTGAGATGAGAACAGTCAGGATTTGTATGCCTTCATTTATGCTGTAACCTAGTCAAGACTGATAGCACTCATGATCATTATATAATCCCTGATTTAGTGGGACATAGTTAGGGTGACCATATTTCCTTGACACAAAAACGGGACATTGGGATGGCAAAAACGGGATAGGGTTAAACTTATGTAAACTTACGTGCTGGCTGTGCTGGCCTTTTATCTTTCGAATTTCACGCCAACTGCATGCGGGGGCCTCTCCCACCTCCTTTGCCGCGCGCTGATAGGCAGAGGTCATTCCTCTTCCAGGTTCCCTCCAATCAGCTGCTCTGGCTCTTTCGCACCGCTCCAGCTACTTCCGGCTCTCGGTTCCTCTTCCTCTGGTTCGGAGTCTGGCATGGTGGCAGCTGGCCTGGCGGCAGGAACAGGCTAGTTCCTGACAGGTTTTTTTAAAAAATGGGACAAATTTGACTTTTAATTAAAATGACGGGATGGTCCGGAAATGTTAAAAAAATGGGAGTGTCCCATTCAAAACGAGACATATGGTCAGCCTAGACATAGTAAACTGGGAACTACAACCAGAGAGGTACATGCCATGAGGAAGTGTGGGAAACTGACTGATGCAAGGAAGCAGCAAAAGCTGAAAAGCTTGGAGTACTGAGAGGGAATCTGTTTCAATTAGGCTCGGCATCTGGAATATTAAATAGGGTTGTGCTGAATGAAGCAGATCTACAAAGGAGCATGGCATTTTTCCTTACAAGATCAACACAGCCACTCTGCTTCACTTTGGCCATTTTTCTGCTCTTCTGTACAGGCACCGTTTGTGTGTAGAAGCCACTTGCCTCAAAGAGAACCAGACAGTTCCAGCAGATTTTAACATTCTGCATCAAGTGGAGCATGTTGCCTGTGACTTTGGGGACTGAGATGGATCACACAATCATCAGCACTTGAAGTAAAATGTTGCTGAGCCAGGTTGTGCTTGCTTTGCATAGGCCGGAGTCCAACCACAATACTGGTGCAATATCATTCATTTTGCATTGAACTGCAATTTCAGAGAAGAACTACATCAGCTAAAAGCTTACTTTTCTCTGGCAGGCATGTGAACAATATCCTAAAAGTTGCTGTGTGTTTGTGTGTGGGGGAGGGAGGGGGGGATGAACAGAACTATTTCCAATTCCTTGATATAAACTTCTGAGAGTTAGTCTCAGTTTTAGTTTTAGTTGCCCTTACTTGCCATGTATATGGACTAATAATATATGTTTTGCCCTTAGAAAAGGAAGGACAATGCTATTCTTGTAACAGCAAACAAATCCATCTCAGTATTTAGATTTAACTAGATAACCTGTGACCTGTTGAATCATTGTTTCAGAGATATTTCCTTAAACTCATCAATGCCCCCTCTGGCAGAAACAGAAACATATGTGCTGATTAAGCAGAAAGAACGATGAATTAAACATGCATTGATTCTTGCAATCTTCCTATCAATGATCAGTGATTGTTTTGGAATCCAGCTTTTTATTATAGAAGATTAATAAATATTTGCATTTTAGTGGCTAAAGTCTTTAAAACATGCAAGTAATTTCTCATGGTGGCAAGGTCAGATTTCTCCAGGGAATTGACAACCAGGACAAGAGGGTAACAATTCCTTCCTATTATATGTGATTAGCATCTGCTGTTCTATGATATGGATGGATAGATCAGTCTATTTCTGGGCTGTGTTACTGTCACACATTACTATATAAGCCTATTTTTTCCTATTTGTGCACAAGTCTGAATATAGATAAATATCAACTGAAAAAGAAATAATGTATGAATCTAAATATATATATATATATATATATATATATATATCACAAAAATATGCATTATTCTAGAAATGGTATCCAAAAGTATGCAATCTATGCATAACTTAATACATTTTAAAGCCAAGAATTGTATCACAAACTTTGAAGAGTTATGAAAAAACTTCAAGGATAACATGAAGTTCCGGAGTAAGGTAGCACCTAATTTGAACAAACAAAACAAAACAAAATGTTTCAATCCACATATTTGCCCTGGAAATGCAAATCAAATCAGTTTGCTCACAAATTTAGACAGAATGAAATCTGAAGCATCCCTCATCAGACTTGTACAGTATAATAAAGCAAGAAATCTGAAATAGGGCTAAGCAAGGCACCTCTTTTAATGTTGAGGCAGGAAACATGAGATGCACCTGTACCAGACTGACCATAAAATTGAAGCACTTCCCTTTTTGCACAAAAGTGTCTTACTGTTTCCTGTGATTTGTTTTATTTCAATTTTTTTTTCTGGGCAGCTGGGAGCATCTCAGAGCTAAGTACTGCCTGGCCTTCAGCAGTCTCCCATCGGACTCCAGGCTTGGCTGCCAGCTCGACCAGTCGAGTTTCCCAGAGTGCTGAGAACTGGCTGAATTTTCCTTGCTTGCAGTGGATTGCAGAAGCTGTGGGACCACTGAAGTTTTTTTCCCCTGAAGAAGGGGAGACCAGAAGATTGCTCGTGGGGCCATTGGAATTGCCTACCCTTGTTTTTTCTCTGTAGTTTCCACTACGGAGAGAGCAGGGGTAAGTGCAAGGGAAATGGCCGAGAGATATCTTGCTCTCGCAGGGAAAACAAGTCTCTTTGAAGAGACACAAGAGCGTACAGCCGCTTTTAGATCACTTTAGGAAATTATTTTTTTTAGATTAGAAAGTTTTTGATATCTAAGATCTATCTTTTGGACTTTGCTTAAAATGTTGGCTAATTTTGTGCTTTCTTTGCTTTAACTGATTCTGGTGGAAGCTTGATGGATTCTACATTTGCAACATAATGAAACGTCTGCATTTTTTTTACCTTTCTTTTGTATTAGAGGGATTTAAGAGACTCTGTTTGTAATTCTTTGCTTGATAAACTAACTGACTATTTATTTCTTGAGAACCTGTTTGTTTGGATTAAGCAGCTTGCAGCTTGAAGAACGAAAGCTCGCAGCTTGAAGAATAAAAACACAGGGAAACGTTTTTTTTCCTTCTTTCTCTACACTCTTCCAGGGTGGATTCTGTTTCACTTGGAATATATTTTTATTTCTCCTTCTATAAACTGTTTGAAATATTATTCTCTCCTGTATTTTGGATTATTGGAACTTTCTTTTTTCTTTTAACTTAAAAAAAAAACGTTTTGCTTAATAGATCTTGCTGGTAGTATTCCATGGATAGATCACATGACTATTGTTTTGACTAGAAGGGTTGTTATTTTAATCTGAAGGACATAGAAACAATGGCTTTCTTAATAGCAATTCAGGAGTTCAGGAGAGAATTTACTGAGGCTCTTTCAGATATTCAAAGGTCATTGGAATTACTGTTGGTAATTTTGCAAAACCAAGAGAAAGAGCAAAAAATAGAAATAGAAACAGGAAAGAAAAATGCTTTTGAAGTAGAGGAGAAACAGGAGGAGGGAATTTTAAATATATTAGTTCAGAAAAACATTCTGAAGGCTATACATTATAATCTTGGTATAGATACATTGTGGCAGTGGAGACAGGGTGAAAATTTGGGTGTGCAGTTGGATGGATGTTGTGAAATCCATGGAAAGGGAGAGAAGGTTGCTCTGATATTTTATACGAGATATAGAAAGGAGCAGGCTGTATATTGCGAATTTGCCATTGCGTATTGTGATTTTGGCATAACCTAAACAGAAGATATGAGAAACTGTATGGATATATAAAGGTTAATGAAAATATGGATTTGGATTGTTATGAGAAACTGTATGGATATATAAAAAAGTGATATTCTAAATGTAAGATATAAGGCTAAATATAAACATAAGTTGATATCATAGATTATTGTTTTCTTTGGAGATACATTTATGAGAAGATAATGATATGATGAGATGGAATTAGAATGATGGTTACTACAGGATGATATATATCAATATGTATGTATGAATATTACAAGAATTGATATATTAGGTATTAGGTTAAGTGATATGATAGGTTATGTACTTAGTTTAAATGGACACTATCACAAGGAGTGGAAATTATAGATGGATAATTGAGATATAAGAATTCTTTTTTTATGGAGATATATATATATTAGAATTAAATTACAGAAACATACGGTATATGTATGAATATTATAAGAATTGCTATATTATGTATTAAGTTACGTAATATGTTAGGTTATGAGTCATAATATGAATAGAATATATTGTAGTTTATTAGAAGTAAATAAGGCTTTTATTTGTTATACTAATTGGACTTTATTGAAGATATAAATATGCAGTAATGAACATTCAACATTTAACTACTATTTCAAGGAGTGGAAGCCAAAGATGGATTATTGGGAGACAGCAAGAAAGGTGAAACCTATATGAAGATTAGAAGATTGGATTAAAGAAATCAAAAGGCATATGACAAAGAAAAGTTCCTGTGTATTGTATGAAGGACTAACATTTAAAATTAATTATTGTACTTTAAGTTCAAAGATAGATTGGAGGACATCTATTTTCTATATTTTCTTTGTTTATTGTTTCTTGACTTCACTTTTTCTTTATCTTTTTCTTATTTTGTATTTCTATTTCTATTTCCTTTTTCTATTCTAACTTTTATTATGTATTGTAAAACTTAATAAAATTATATTAAAAAAAAGCAGTCTCCCATCTTTACTCTTCATAATATCCTTAGATAGTAAAGATCATGGATGGATGGAACCTGATACTTTTCTTTGAAGTACTTTTCACTGCATGGAAGAGAGAGAGAAGTGATGGAGGATAAGTGATGTTTGTTCTTTATCAAGAAGAAGCTTGGTCTGTGGCTGACTTTAAGCCACATTAGCTTAGTTTATTTGAAATAACTAACTAAATGAATTATTTATTCTCAACTTCCTGCCCATTGTTTTTGTCATCCTTGCCATCTTCTTTATTTTTCTTCATATTTGTATTTTTTCTTCTTTTTATCTGTGAACCGTCCAGAGTTGTTGGGAGTCAGGTGGCATATAAAATTAGATAAATAAATAAATAAATAGTTTTTCTTAGTAAAAAGCCTTGCTCCCAGCTAATCCCTGCTTTTGTTATCTGAAATCTCCCTTGGTATATAAGATATCGGCTCCACTTTTTTCCTACTAACTAAATAGGCACACATTTTCACTACTGGGGCCAGGGGCAGATGGAGAGTCAGAATAGGTAATCAGTCAGGGAACCACTGGGGATGATCCAACAAGATGGGGGAAAGCAAAACCCTGAAACAAACAGAAAACCAGAATCAGGATGTGGGGTGAAGAGAAAACAAAAAATGCTGGAGTTAGACTTGGAAGGGTTGCAGAAAGCATAAAAAGGGGTTTTGAAAGCTTATGAACAATGAAATAGTAAGAGAGAACATTGAGAGGCTCTCAATATGCATGTTTTAGAAGTGGAATTTGTGCTTTGTATGCTTCTTTGTATTCGAAAAGGAAAGAAAGAAAAGAGAAAAGAAAAGAAAAAAAAGAAAAGAAAAGAAAAGAAAGGAAAATTTCTTTTCATATATTTCTACACCAGCACCATTTTCATTCATTAGACACTGAAAATCTCACTGCAGCTGATCTCAAAATGTTCAGTATGCTTCATGAACTGATTAACAATAAGGGAATGCAAAAAACAGCAGCCAAACAATACTGCACTCCCATCCATGCAAAAACAAGAAAGGGTTCATGCATGGCATTTAGCACTCTCCAAAAAAACTTGAGCATTTAGGGAAAAAATACTGGACTGCCAAGATACCCTCCTGTTTGGTTTAGAAGAAATTGTGAAACTACCTCTACAAGAAGGTGGGGAAGAGGCAAGGATTCTGGCCAAAGGGATTCACTCATTCTGCAAAGCCCCAGCATTTCTATTTGAAGAGTAGCTGCAGAACAATTACCCTTCTGTTCTAGATGAGCCAGAAGTAAATTGGTTCAGTGCTTGATGGAGAGAACAGTGTGGGATCAAGGGGTCTATAGCTGATCTGGGAGTGGCACAAATGCCATGTAAAGAGGTGTTCTGAGTTGGAAACAGGGCCTCCATTTTGGCTGGAAAAAGAAAGAGGAAGGTTTACACAAAAGAAGTTGTAATGATTTTCTCCTAACAATAAGTATGCAAATAGTTTAAAATCAGAGGAATCTGAATGGATTAGTCTAAATACCTGGAAAGAATCTACTCAAAACATTTTCTAACCCACTGCCAGTTGAGTACACAATCAGACCTCATAGAGCATAGTTATCAGCTTGAAACATTCACAAACAGCTGGGCCAGGAACATTTGAAGTAACAACTCATTTATCATCTATATAAATTGACTTTGCTCCAAATTTAGGGTGGATTATGGAAAGATAAATTCACATCACCTCAGTGATGGCTGATCTTGTCTAAAATATGTGAGCTGCATAATTAGCATGATATAAAATGGTGGTGTGAAATGGGAGGATAAATAGCATGGCATGAATAATGTCAGCAAGGGAACTAAATTACTCCTTTTGTCAATGTAAAGGCAAGCGTAAGCTGCCTTTATCAGATAGAAGCAAGAGTTACTGGACCAGGTATAGCCAAAGGAATAGAAGATTCTTCAGATTTCTAACCAAAAATCTACTGCTACAATATTTATCAATTTTATTTGATTTTTTAAATATAGTGATAACAGTGGTTTACACTAAAATAGCCTTAAATCCTGATATCAATAACTTTCACCAGCAGCCATTTAAGCCAAAGGGAAAAGCTGTTTATTAGAACAAGTATGCATAAATCCAAGCTGAAGTTACAAATGAAAAAGCCCGCACAAAGTTTCAATTAAATCATGCCCACTCTAACGTTCCGGCCCATTCCAGCATCATCAATCTCGAGTCCTTTTCCTCCTTGATTTCACCTCCTCCCCTTTTCTGTTCACTTGCAGACATTCTCAGATGGTAAGAATGGTGCTGACCTTGACAGTCTGTTTCAGTTCTGTTTCTCTAATGACTACACTGGAATGTGCCCAGTCCACCCCCTTTTCCCCCGTGTCTACTCTACATCAACCTATCTTTAATCCTTACATGTATCTAACCCTTAATTGAATGGCAAGATGTTGAATTCAAACCCAGTTGTCTGCTGTGTTCGCAATCCACATCATGACAAAAATAGAATTAATTGTAAAAAAATGAAACAAAAATTCAGATCAATAATTAATATTTTTAAAGATGTGTATTTTAGGTTTGGAAAAAGTCAACAAGGGGGCTAGTCCTGGGACAGAAGAAACTCTCCAGACGTATATGTGTGCAGGATTATGTAGAAGGTGTTTTCTCAATGTCATTTGGGGTCTTCACCGAAGATTGCCTTATATAAACTATGAGCAGCTTGGACTGAAAGTTTTTAATATTCCAAAAGTCCTGGCTAGCTTTATATCAGAAATTGAACAATTCCTCTCTCAAGAAAAGGGGGATGTATAACCAGTTATTGTGGTGTAGTTCCTCCCTGTTCCTACAAAGAGGGAGGGAAAAGACAAGGTCATATATGAGTTCTGCTCTTGTTGAAAACAGTCCCAAAATTTTCACAGGACAGCCCAGGTGTCAAAATAAGGGAGTCAGAGTTTTCCAGGCACAGAATGGAAGTTGGAAGAGGGATATAATAAAAGAAATATTGTAGCTTTTATGTTAAAGAATACTCTGCTTTTCTGCAAACAGAAATATAAGGCAACGTGAACCTTAACACAAGAGAAAAAAGATGCGCCAACCTGACCTAGTGTGGTGTGGGCTTATGAGAAGTTTGTAAGTGTTGCAAATTCTGGTCACTTTGGACCTTCATAAAGTATTTTGTGCCTTCAAGGAGGTGGCTTTCCTGGATTAAATGTAGAAAGCCATTTTCATGACAAAAAAAAAAAGGGTAGGGGAGGAGGATGAGGAGAGGAGATATATAACTTCTATATATAACTTTCTAACTTTTCTATAACTTCTTGTCCCTAAATTAGGCAGACTAACTCTGCATCGAAATTGGGTAGTGGCATTTTGTTGGAATGTTGAACTCCAGGAATAAGATTTGTCATGCAACCAGAGAACTGATGGGGGAGCAGGATCTGTATTTCCCTCTTTCCAAACATTTCAACATAGTCTGCATATTTGGCAGGCTGAAGAGTGGTGGGGTTCTGAGGCTCTGCAGGGTAGAGCCATCCTAGTCCCAATAAATATTCCAATTGTTTGTAACTCCTCCATTCCCAAGACTATTGGAAATTTAATGAGGAAGCTAAGTCAAGTTGCAGGGACACTGATGATTGCCAATGGTTAGCTGTTGAAGTCCCACACTCTCTGTGATGGGTTCTGAGCATAAAGCCAACCATTAATAGTCTCAGCCGTAGCAACAGATTGGACAGTCTGAGTAGATAGAATACTTTCCTTACCAATAGTCCCTGCCTTATCAGTCTCAGTCCTTGGAGCCATAGGCAAAGGGTAAGGCCAAAAGTCTTGTTTGGCAGATTAAACAAAGTTGTTTGTGGTGCCTGAAACTACTAATATCTGCAGTTTTGTTTCAGGACTAATTTGGGTCTGTAAGGTAAAAAGAATGTCTAAATGTTAATGAAAGCTCTGCATGTCTGGGTTTCATTCAGTTTCTGGTTGTGTAAGCCTCTGAATCCTTTGAGGATCATTGCATTTCCTGACAAGCCAGATTTTGTAGCATGTATTTATTTATTTATTTATTTATTTATTTATTTATTTATTTAGATTTATATTACCGCCCATCTCCCCCAACGGGGACCCTGGGCGGTGCACAATAAAATAGAGTTAAAAATATATAAAATTACATCAATAGAAAATACGAATTCCAGGGAAAGAATGTTAAAATAAGACACTGGGAGGCTTCAAGGGGCCAGCCATCCCCAAGAGGAACTGTTGGCGTTTCCCTCCCAGGCAAGACGGCAGAACCAGGTCTTTAAGCCTTTCCGGAAGGCTGGGAGCGAGGAAATCAGCCTCAGCTCCCGGGGTAAGATATTCCAAAGGGCGGGCGCAACTGCAGAGAAGGCCCGCTTCCTGGACCCCGCTAGGTGGAACTCTTTAATCAATGGGGTCCGCAGCAAGCCATCTCTGGTTGAACGGGTGGGATGGGTCGATGTTCTGGGGATGAGATGGTCCCTCAGATAACCTGGTCCTATGCCATGTAGGGCTTTAAAGGTGATAACCAACACCTTGAATTGTACCCGGAAGCAAACCGGCACCCAATGCAGCTCGCGTAACAACGGTGTCACATGGGCCGATCTTCTGGCCCCAATAATTGTCCGTGCAGCCGCATTCTGGACCAGCTGAAGCTTCCGGATACTCCTCAAGGGTATCCCCATGTAGAGCGCATTACAATAGTCTATATGGGAGATGACGAGGGCATGAGTGACTGTTCGGAGGGCATCTCGGTCCAGGAAAGGGCGTAACTGGTGCACAATCTGAAGTTGTGCAAAGGCCCTCCTGGCCACGACTGCCACCTGCTCTTCCAGCAGGAGTCGTGAGTCCAGGAGAACCCCCAGGTTCTGCACTGGCTCCGAATGGGGTAGTGCAACCCCATCTAGAGCCAAAGATGACAACTTCCTAGGACCCGAGCGGCCATCAATCCACAGCCACTCCATCTTACTAGGGTTCAGTCGAAGCCTGTTGTTCCCCATCCAGGCCCCCACAGCCTCCAGACACTGAGATAGGGTGGCAACTGCATCACTTACTTCACCTGGGATGGAAATATACAGCTGTGTATCATCAGCATATAGATGGTATTTCATCCCGTGGTGACGGATGATCTCACCCAGCGGCTTCATATAGATGTTAAACAGGAGAGGGGAGAGCACCGAACCCTGTGGCACCCCACACAGGAGGGGCCGTGGGTCAGATCTCTCCTCTCCTATCATCACTGATTGGGAGCGGCCCTGGAGGAAGGAGGCGAACCACTGCAGAACCACACCGCCCACCCCCAACTCCCTGAGCCGTCCCAAAAGGATACCATGGTCGATGGTATCAAAAGCCGCTGAGAGATCTAAAAGGATAAGGATGGATGCACTACCACCATCCCGTCCTTGCCAGAGATCATCCATAAGCGCGACCAATGCAGTCTCCGTCCCATATCCCGGCCTGAAACCTGACTGAAAGGGGTCTGGATAATCCGTTTCATCCAGAATCCTCTGGAGTTGTGACGCCACCACTTTCTCCACCACCTTCCCTAAAAAGGGGAGGTGGGAGACTGGACGAAAATTGTCCAGAACAGTATGTAGAGCATCTATTTGCAAAATATCCCCCTTCCCCACAAGTACAACACTTTCTTGATGCTATAAAAGGTGGGAGGGTTTGAGCTGGGCACTACTGTGGAAAGTGGTCAGGTTCTTCACAATATAGACATAGGCCTTGTTTGTGTTAGTGCAACTTTTTTGGGGGCAGCTCTGCTAGCTCCCAACTGTATATGTTCAACATCCAGAATTTCATAGGTGTGAGTGGAGTGAGGAAGATAGAATAAAAGAGAATAGCAGCAGCTTCTCTTTCCAGCTATACTCTGCAGTAGTTCCTCAAGTCTTCTGTTTATGCCCAAACAGATGAATGCTATTATAGTACCTTGTAGAAGGAGTTTGCCCCATATTTCATCTGGTAGTCACTCTTTGAACTAGTCATTTAAGGTTCTTTTATTCCAGCCCACATCTTGAGCAAATAGCTTAAATCCAGCAGCATATTTCTTTCTGGAACAGTTACCCTCTCATAAGTGAAGATTTTATGATTGGTAGTCACTTTCTTGACAGGATCAAGAGTTAGCTTTCAGGTGTGCCAAAGGATTCATGTAGTTGTCTAAATCTCAACTATTCTGAATCAGAATTTTCCTGTTCTACAGTTCCCTCACTCTGTAGGCTAATTATAAATCCTATTCAGGTTTAACAATTGGTTCAGCTGTGGGAAAGTAATCTGGTTTCAGGAAGATGCATAATTCACACTGAGCAAGGTTGGCAGTAAATTTGTTGGGATTTCTGTCATATTTAACAGGCAAGAATATGGGTTCACAGCATCACTGGGTTGCAGCTGCTCTGGCAATGCTATAGAATCTTAGGTCATGACTGATATGGAGGTTGACAGTTGGGTTAGAGTCTGTTCCACTTGCTGTGCTACCTGTTAATCATCTAGCTTAAATGGTCCATTTAGGTCACCACTTGGTTCTGATACTGAAGCAACACATTGGCTGCTTGTTGGATTGCTAGCAGGGTTGCTACAGGGACTGTAGCTATAATTTAATTCTTGGTCCCTAGGTGATAGTTCTCTTCCTATAGCTATGAGAGTAGGAGTGGGCTCTTAGGCTTCACAAACATGCTTGGTAGTAAATGATACACCTTCAAAACTTAACCTATAATTCATCTCTCTGATAGATTTGGTAAGATACTCCCAGACACAATTTGGCTCTATTAGAATCTTTATTGTAGACAAGAATAAAGCCTCAAGCACAACAGTCAATTGCTCACTAGTAAAGGTAAAGATTTTCCCCTGCACAGTTGTGTCCAACTCTAGGGGGCGGTGCTCATCTCCGTTTCTTAGCTGAAGAGCCAGCGCTGTCTGAAGACACTTCTGCAGTCATGTGGCCACCACGACGTGTGCGGAACGCTGTTACTATCCCACCAAAGTGGTACCTATTTATCTACTTGCATTTGCATGCTTTCGAATTGCTAGGTTGGCAAGAGCTGGGGCGAGTGCGGGAGCTCACTCCATCACACAGCTCACTACAATGTAAATTTACATTTACAATGTAAATGTAAATGCTCACTACAATGTAAAGAAACTGGTGACTTTATATATATTGATGCTCCTGAGTTTAATCTTTATGCTTCTTTCTCCTTCCCTTCTGAAACTGGTGGGTTGCTTGATGGAAACAGCTGAGATAAGTTTGCATAATGAATCCCTCTACCTCACCATCCACAGCACTTATATCTTCAATCTTCACATGTACAATGATTGGCAACCTGTTTGCTTATGATATGCATTATTATTCTCTCCCCCGCCCCACCCCAAATAGGACAGTGGTAATAATTGCTTGAATAAAACCTATAAGCATTGGTTCTATGTGTATAGATCCCCTACTTCAACCTCTAGGCCCTAATGGCTTTGGAAAACACTAGAGGATTAATTTTGCTCCCCTGCTATTAGAAATCTTTGCAGCCAAGCCTGCTGAAGAATTGACTCAACCCTATGTAAACTTAGTACTAATCTGTTATAGCAGAAATGACAATGACAGTGACAAGCTGCTGCTGTAGCAATACTGGCATGAACCTCTCATTTTTAAGATCTGCATGTTCAGTTCTTGAGGTAATGACTTATTATTAGCAATGTCTTATTGAAAGGAACTAGAAAACTTCATATCAGAATGACAAATAGTCATCATAACCTGCTTTCATTCCTTCATTCTGCCTACCAGCTGATGGTAATTATCTTTTTAAAAAACTGCTATTTATTTTAAATATCATATATTGTAATTACACATAGATCTGAATATTGTCAAAAAGAGGCAAACTATTAAATAAACTCAATAATTAAACCCACTGTACATAGTTAAGATCATCAGTGAACAATATAACTTTATCATAATAGAGACAAATTACTATAATAACAAAATTATTAACTACAGAAACTGAAGTTTTTCGAGTATAACATATGGTTGTGTGTTGTTTTGACCCTTACTGTTAAAAAACATTACAAATAAGGACTGAATTGAAAACTTTTTAAAATTTGCATGTATTCTTTCTCTAAACTGACAAGATTAATCATATAGAACAAATCCCATACTCATGTCATCCACTTGATTAAAAAATGGGTACCTTGCTGCTTCTGATTATAGGTGATATGACATCCTAGTCCCAGCTGAATCTTCCTGTAACACAATTGCAGTTTTTTAAAGTACATTATTAGCACAACTCTGTTAGCAGCTGGAAAAGTCAAGCCTAACTTGGATTTACCTGAATAGGACAGCAGGAATGCAGAGAATATTAACAAGCATCTGTCATCAACAGACACAATGAGATCTAGAGATCAGAAGAAATCTAAGAAGGTAACACTTCAACAGAACATTAAACATTTGAAATCTGATCATGCACAAATTTTGAAAAATTATTTCTGCTTGCTCAGAATCTATGATGCCATTTCTTGGAATATGATAAGAATATAGTTTCTATCTATATTCACCTTGTTTCTGTAGAAGGCTGAAAATGCTACTACTAAAGTAAAAGGCAAATTACAGCCAAATTACAGAATTTTAGGACATTCCCCTAAATATGTACATTGTCTGTTTTTACTGAACACAATTTCAATATATATCACTGACTCTAGGATAAATATAAGAGGGAGGAAATTGTAGCAGACATTGCAGAAAGCTCCAACTTCAGAACCACTGAGAAATCAAGACTCTGCTGGCTCTTGCCAATAGAGTAGAAATGACAAGAAATGGTGCTGATTCTTTTTTTTAATGTATTTTCTGGCCAAATTCAGTATATTTTCTTATGTTTCTTTCAGACATCAGAGTTCCAGTGCTTGAAATAACCAGATGTGGGGGCTTTTGCAGAAACCGGAAAGGGGTTTCAAGTGCTACATTTGCCTTTTTTGAGATCAGAGAACTCTCCTCAACTTTGGAAAGTGAACATCAAAATAATCCTGTGAATTCATAGATACTCACCTAGGTCCCATAATCTGCATCCTTAGTCTTCAAAAAGTAGTATCTTATTTATTATACAATACAAACAAAGTATCTTGGACTACTTTTCATCATATCTTCCTTTAATTGCTACCATTTTCTTGATATTAATTTTATTATATCTTCTGTTTTATGAAAATAATGTCTTTTTGAATAGTTTTCATTCTGATTACCAAAAACCGAAAGTTCAAAACCTGTATATTCTTTTAAAAGCCAATTTTTCCAAATCATAGTTACAATAAATGGAGTCTGGATACTGAAAATATTACCTCTACTTCCACCTATCATCTCGATTAAATTGTCAAATTGTCTCATTATTCTATTTTTTTTAATCAGTTCAGTCGTGTCCAATTCTCGGAGACTGCCTGGACAAGTCCCTGCAGTTTTCTTGGCAAGGTTTTTTCAGAACTGATTTGCCATTGCCTGCTTCCTAGGGCTGAGAGAAAGTGACTGGCCCAAGGTCACCCAGCTGGCTTTGTGCCTAAGGCAGGACTACAACTCATGGTCTCCTGGTTTCTAACCTGATGCCTTAACTTGTATACCAAACTGGCTCTCTTATTCTGCTTATCAAGTCATTAATCTGTACTGTACTCCTTATTCTGGATACATTATATTTCCAATATATTCCATCCTATTTTTACTATAGAAACATGCAGTCAGAGATGAAAAGACTACATCTTTTCATAAAACAATTCCAAAGAGAATATAATCTCTCTGTAATGGGAATTAATTTAATTCATAGTATTTCCTAATGCAGTGGCATAATCCAGTTCCTTGAGTTCAGAATCTATTTCTTAGTACCTTGAGAACTCAGTTCTTCATATGACTTAACATAGGAGGATGACAGAATATAGAGCTGAAAATGAGAAAATGCTGCTGTAGTAGTATCTATGCACATGTTTAAAATCACCATATTCCATCCCTGAAATGATACATCATTTGTAATGTCCTCTTGAAAGACACTAGAAAAACTTCATATCAAAATTACATGCACACATCACAACAAACCAGCTTGCTTTTCTTCACCCTGCATAGCAACTGATTGCAAATGGATTTATTTCTCTTGGCTGCATTTGACATCTCCTCTGAGTCCCACAAGCAAGAGCACTCAACTTTTATGCTCCAAGAACATTTTCATTTTCATTTACTGGTTTTCTTTAAATAATGCGTAATTGACCTTTCTGTTTGCATGCATGATTAATGGTAGGCAGCCTGTGATGAACCAAACTGGGACTAAAGGGACCTTCATCTTCTTCCCCTTAAGAATGCCACAGTATAACAGCTGCTTTTCCTGATTATCTAATTTCAGCAGAAATTCAAAAACGACTGCTAGAAAGGAAGGAAAGAAGTAAAGCCCAGTGCTATCAAATGAAAAATCACCTTATCTCTTTCTGTGAATCCACCTAAAAACTACAAGTTCAATTTAATCGTTCTACCATTACATCAGCCTGAAATCTAATATTAAAAAAAACCCCTCTGCCGCCACCACCACCAGAACTGGTAGAGTTCCCACAATGATAGACAAGATGCTTTTGAACAAGTGACTGTAGGGCACATGATTAACTTCAATGAAATGGCTTAGTGCTTCTTCATAACTGGAAGCTTTTTTTTTTTTACAAAAATAAAAAAACAGTCAAATGAAAATAACTCAAGCAAATAACAGACACTTACTCTAGTCCTTGGTAGAAAAGAAGTAGCCTTAGGTTGAGTCACACATTACTGCCAAGTGAAATACTGACCACTTAAGTCTCAGAATTCACATATCACATCATTTGGTGGTTTCTCTCCAGTGATCCAGGAAGAACTCTGAATGGGTAAAAGTACACTCTTTATACTTAACCTACCCCAAACTACCCCAATCATACTTTTTTTAAGAAATTTGCTTGTGACAAATCTGAAGCATAAATACTGACCTTTAAAGGCTAAAGCTACTTGGAACCAGAGTATCATTACATTTTCCCCCTCCCATACAAGCCTAAGCATTCTCTATCCCTTCTCCTTTGAGCAAGGTATTTTTGACCGTAGCATCCACCCTCTGGAATTGCTCTGTCTTGACTCTGATTAACTTCTTTATTTCGGTGAGTTTTTGAGCAGCTTTCCCAAACTTTATACCCACCATCCTTATTCAGTAGCAACACTAGTTGAGGATGGGATGATGTGAGTTGTAGCCCAACACATCGAGGGCAGATGTGATTGCTGGAAACTATAGTGAATGAATGTGAAGAATGGTGGTTATTAAAGTTAGATGGCAGGGCTGTTTAGTTTTAAATGTTATTAGCAAATTTAGGTAACAAGGGTATCAGATTTATGGGTTTATAATTTTTATAATTTATAATTCTATAAATTAATTTTATATGAAGGCCTTTTCTCAAGGTAAGCAGAAGTCAATGTTGGTGTAGGTGTTCATTTCTTGAAGGGTTCTTCTTGCTTTCAATTCTCTGAAAGCCTACTTGCTCCAGTCATTTGCCAAGGACATACCTCCTGACATTACCTCTATCACACTGTCATCCCACTTGTAAGGCAACCCAAAGATGGCTTTAGGTATTCCAGTCTGGACATGCTGTTTTGCACATTAGACAAGACATTCCTTGTGGACCATTTAGGGTAGTCAGAGGAGGAGGCTTGAGATGATTTAGTCAGGGTCAGTGATATGCTTGACCCAAACTGATGCAGCAGAATTGCTATGGGACCATTCCCTTATGTCCAGTCATGGTCTGCATCTATTATATATATGGTGTTTGTGTTTTCCTATGGGTAGGTTGACTGATTTGCATTTCATATCTGCTGGTTTCAAGTGGGACTGGACCCTGGCTTCTGCAGTTACTTTATCTGCTGCATTTTCAAGTTGAGTTTAATCACCATTATGCATATTTTTACTGTAATACCACTGTTTATTTTTATTCTGATTTGTTAATCTCACTTTAATCTATAAAATAACTGAAGAAAAAACAACAATGAGACAAGCCCTACACACCCACACCTACACAACTAAATTGCTCTCTGAAATTCCATTTTTTCAAGAACATTTATTTAGCAACTTATCTCATCTGCTGAATGGGGTGTCTTCACACTGGGAGTAGGAGACTATGTAGATGGTCTCTTAGTTCCTCATTAAACACTGCCTTTCTTGGCTGGATGGCAACTACATTATCCCAGAAGGACTGGGTGTACATTCCATAGTGTCCTACTCAAGGATTTTTTTGGATGCTGTGCCTTCTCCTTCCTGTCCTTTGGTTGCTATTCTAATAAAACATGCTTGGAAACTACATAATGGGATTTGAATGTGTGCCTTTAAGAAATCCTGAGGATGGAAAGTTGTGGGGGTTGCTTTTAGCTGTGAAACTAGGACTAATGGAATAGAGACATTCTGGCATCCTCTGATATGTTGTGATGTGTAATTGCTGTCAGAGCTTTTGATTTTTCAGCACCAGTTATGTTTCCATGGATATAAGCTTGTTTTTTGTTTTTCTACCATTTCTATTTGTGTGTGTCCCCCCTTCACAAGGCACACATTATAAATAGCACCTATTCAGTTAGAATAGTATTGGCATATCCCCAGTTCCAGTGTAATTAGTATCTTATTTTATTATTTATACCCCACATTTCCAACTAACAACCACAAGTAACAAGTATGGAATTAAAAATGTATTTGAAAAGTCATTAAAACATATCATACTTTCAGCAGCAAAAGAAACTTACATATAATGATTGATGTGCCCAAATACATTACTGTATTAAATCCAAAATTTATTCACATTTTAAGCAAAGAAGCTAAAACCCCATTCAAAATAAATGCAAAATAAATTCAAACACATTGGCTAAATTCTTTCACCATACTTGAAAGCAACAAAACAATTTCCTAGCCAACTGGAAACAGAGGCAGGAGTTCAGTTCCTGAAGAAATTACTTAATTGTGATTTCCCCAGAAGAGCATCCATAATCAAGACTGTAAGGCTGGTCCAAGGCATTTTGTTGTCTGAGGCATAGGAACAAATAGCATCACAACTAACACTTGCACTAATGAGTAAAAATGTCTAATATCAGCATCTGAGATATAAAACATAAAATTCCAGAAGTACCCCTACAGACAACTAAAAGTATTTTCGATAATGTAATATTTCTCTCACTGGGCCTAATGGTAGAGCTAGCTGTACAATGCAAGTACTTCCAGCAAGGTGTAAGATAGTCACTCTAACATTCTAATTTGTGTCCAGTTTTATGTTGTTCCCTGGTAACATTCTTTTGCTGATTATATATATAGCTAATTCAATTCAATTCAATTCAATTTAAGACTCTCAAATGGCTGGAACAGGTTTCTCTGTTTGGCCTGGAAAAGTTGAATATCCATTGTTTAACATAAGTTTGGTGAGGCAGGTGAGACTAATAGTACATAGAATTCAGAACATCAGCAGGATTCCATTTAATGAAATTGGGAGTTGATTATAAAAGTGAACATAGTTATACATTTTGAAAACAGTTTCACTGAATATCAGTAATAACAATGAACACTCTAAATACAATGTCTGAATGCTTTTACTATTAAATATCAAATGTATATAAAATATTCAGTACATAAAATAGAAGTTCAGTGGAAAAGTTATTTCAACATTATCCATGTGCAACTTCCAGCCTTTTATTAAATGACGAGTCTTGTGGCCTTGCAGAAAATGGCAGATTTATTACAGCCATGATATATTTTCTCTTTCTCTTTCTCTCTCTCTCTCCATATACAGATATATAAGACAGGCCCCCTCACTCCTGGATTTTAGAAAAAAATTAAAAACCTGGCTCTGCGACCTCGCCTGGGGCAAAAAGGAAAGCAGTCAAACCTGGGGATGGCTGATTCCTTAGAGCCACCTTAGTTATTTAATTTTAACCATAGTCAACGTCACTTTAGAACTATCTGCCTCTTGGATTTTATTTTATTTTATTTTATTTTATTGTAATTTATTCTAATTCTATTTTTATCATAGTTTTTATTATATTTTGTGGATATTGTGTTGTGAACCGCCCAGAGTCCCTCCTTGAGGGGGAGATGGGCGGTTATAGAAATTCAATAAATAAATAAATAATAAATAAATATACATATACACATACACATACACATATATGCATACGCACACACTAAATCTGTATAGTCTTTTAAAATATAAAGTTTTCTTACAGTGGAGCTGGTTTCCTGGTAATTTCATCATGGCCACATCCATAACGCTTCCTTCTGTTTCTTCTGTTTGTTTGCTTTTTTAAAATTTTCTGATATTATTTCCTATAATTTCCCATTCAAGGTCTATGACCCTATTTAGCCTTTTGAAAATCAGCCAAGGTCATCTAGGTGTACCTATTTGTTTGTTTGTTTATTTATTTATTTAAATTTATATGACCACCCAACTCCCCCAATGGAAGGAGTACCTTTAGGAAGGTATATAGTCTTTACAGTACAATATATTGTGGCTTTTGTTGCAGTGGACTAACACTAAGCCTTCCATATATTACAGTTTCACTTAATTTGGTTCTTAATATCTTTCAGCTGTATAGTTCTATGGATTTTGGAAGAAGATGGCAGATCATGCATGAACGGATCACACCAAACAGATTTTATTGGTGAGTTTCTTCCCTTGTATTAAAACTGCATATTCATATATGACATATTAGGGTTGTGTAGTACTGAATAAGAGGGTTTTTTGGAATGTATTGTGCTTGCACCACCACATCAAAAGTCTGGTTACTTTGTTTTGTCCAGGACAGGAGGCAAGAGGTGTCTCTATTTAGTTTCCTCCTCATTTTCCATCTCCCACTGGTTCCGAAAGTATGGAATTTACTATGCTAGCTTCAGAGCTGGTATTGCTTCAGGATGATTTTGGAGGAATGGGGTAACGGGAAAATGATACTTTTTTTTATCAGAATGGTGCATGATAGACTGAGTTAAAAAGCTTCTCCCTTCTCTGAAATTCCCTTGAGATAGCTCATGGTTTATGCTGTTTGTCTTTTCCCTGGATCTTATTTGGGAAAGGAAACCTCTGCATTTTCAAATACATCAGTCAAACTATTCTCCTAATTCTGTAAGCAAAATACTATCCTGGGGTGACTTCAAAAGGTCAAAATGGGTGTTCTAGTATCCAAAATTAAAACATCATAGGATTGCATAGTTTATAACAATGCATCTTTTTGTTTTCTTCTCTACTGTATAATTGTATTTATTATTCTTTTTCATGTTTTACCAGCCAGTTGTCTTAAGGGAGTTTGGTTATAGATGTAAGCTTTTTAAATCTCAAAATAAATGCAAAGAAACATCTGCAAGGCTTCACATGTATTAGAAATAGGGATGACTGAACTGGTGAAGCAAAAGTTCCCTTGCCCGTGGCTGATTTTTGTTTGATTGCTTTCAGTGAAGAATGCAAATAAGTGCAATGTAGGGGATTTTAAGAAAGTCTAATTTGATATGTAAGAGAATTTCAAAAATGGATCTGAACTATTTTCAGGAAAAGGACATTTTTATTCAGCCAGGCTTTCAGAGGAAGGAATAATGAAATAGGGATAAATGATCCTACTTGAATACCTGTGACCACCACCTTCCTCTGAGTAGATGCTGCAAGCAGATCAACACTTGGCTCAAGGATACAGGAATGGAGCCAGAAAGTATGCTGCAACATCTGGCTATCTTCTTGCCAGTAGAAGAAAATTGCTTCCTTACAGGATCAGGCCTTAGGATATGTGCTCCCAGCAGAGTCCAATTGCCCAGGATTGTTTCAGGTTCCTGGACCTGGGGCTTAAAAGAACCACTGCTCTGGTTGAGGACACACACATACAGATACACACACTGTCTGTCTGTCTGTCTGATCGATCATGAAAGACCCCCACAAGGAACAGCACCATCCAACCAATAACCTGCCTCCCCACAACATGGAAAATCCTATCAGGCATCATAGCTGCCAAGCTATGGGACCATATGGTCCACATGAGCACAGCTCAGAAAGGGCATTGGGAACAACACTAAAGGCTCCAAACACCAGTTGCTCATAGATAGAGCAGTTGCCTGAGACCCAAGGTCTAGTCAGACCAATCTGAGCACAGCCTGGATTGACTACAGGAAAGCCTACGATTCAATGCCACCCACATGGATCTGTGAATGCCTGGTGCTATACAAAGTCAACGGGACACAGAATAACTCAATTGGACTGTGGAAGGCAACTCTGGAAGTCAACTCAAGACAGCATATACCAAGGTGATGTACTGTCCCTGCTGCTGTTCTGCATAGGCTTGAACCCCCTCAGTCAGTTCATCACAAGGACTGGATACAGATACAAGTTCAAGAATGGAACTACCCTCAGCCACCTCCTCTACATGGATGACATCAAGCCGTATGCTAAGAGTGAATGAGACATCAACTTGCTGATCCACCTGACATAGATCTACAGTGAGAACATTGGGATGTCATTCGGACTGGAGAAGTATGACCAGATGGTAGTATAGAGAGGGAAGGTAGTCAATACTGATGTGGTGGAACTGCCAGCGGGCCACATAGCAGACATACAGACCAGCTACAAGTACCTTGGTATCCCACAGTCATATGGGAACCACAATTGAGCATCTGCAGGATAAAATCGCTCGGATTCGGTCTAAGTTGGACTCCATGCATGGAATGCAGTCTGGGGAGATGCCAGGAGAGCGGTCTTGCCCTGTTATCTGGGAACGATTCGATCCTGTTGGACCTAAGGAAGTGGACAGGATCCTTCGAATTGTTAATTCCACCACATGTCATTTAGATCCCTGCCCTTCCTGGCTGGTAAAATCGGCCAGGGAGGTGACATGTGGATGGGTTCAGGCTATGATTAACACATCCTTGTTGGAGGGGGTGGTTCCAACGGCCTTCAAGGAGGCGTTGGTACACCCCCTCCTCAAGAAGCCGTCCCTGGACCCTACCATTCTGGACAATTTTTGTCCAGTCTCCCACCTTCCCTTTTTGGGAAAGGTGGTTGAGAAAGTGGTGGCGTTGCAACTTCAAAGGACCCTGGATGAAGCGGATTATCTAGACCCTTTTCAGTCAGGTTTCAGACCGGGACATGGGACGGAGACTGCATTGGTCGCGCTTACGGATGATCTCTGGCGGGAGCGGGATGGAGGTAGTGCATCCATCCTGGCTCTCTTAGATCTCTCAGTGGCTTTTGATACCATCGACCATGGTATCCTTTTGGGGCGGCTTAGGGAGTTGGGGGTGGGCGGCGTAGTTTTGCGCTGGTTCACCTCCTTCCTCCAGGGCCGCTCCCAGTCAGTGCTGATAGGAGAGGAGAGATCCGGCCCGCAACCGCTCCTATGTGGGGTGCTGCAGGGGTCGGTTCTCTCTCCTCTCCTGTTTAACATCTACATGAAACCGCTTGGCGAGGTCATCCGACACCATGGGATGAGGTATCATCAGTATGCGGATGATACTCAATTGTATATCTCCATTCCTGGTGAGGTAAGTGATGCAGTGTCCACCCTGTCCCAGTGCCTGGGGGCTGTGAGGGCCTGGATGGGGAACAACAGGCTTCAATTGAACCCTGGTAAGACCGAGTGGCTGTGGATTGATGGCTTAGCGTCTTCTGGGAAATTATCATCTTTGGTTCTCGATGGGGTAGCACTACCCCGTTCGGAACCGGTGCGTAATCTGGGGGTCCTTCTAGACTCACGACTCCTGCTCGAAGAGCAGGTGGCAGTCGTGGCTAGGAGGGCTTTTGCACAACTTCGGTTAGTGCACCAGTTACGCCCATTCCTGGATCGCGACGCCCCCCGTACAGTCACTCATGCTCTCGTCATCTCCCATGTAGATTATTGCAATGCGCTCTACATGGGACTACCCTTGAAGACTATCCGGAAGCTACAGCTGGTGCAGAATGCGGCCGCGCAGGCAGTTTTGGGTGCGTCAAGATCCGCACATGTAACACCGCTGCTCCGCGAGCTGCATTGGGTGCCGGTTTGCTTCCGGGTACAATTCAAGGTGTTGGTTATCACCTTTAAAGCCCTACATGGCATGGGGCCAGAATACCTGAGGGACCGTCTTATCCCCATATTATCGACCCGCCCCACCCGGTCATTCAGAGAGGGCCTGCTACGAACCCCATCAATTAAAGAGTGTCATCTGATGGGGGCTAGGAGGCGGGCCTTCTCTGTGACAGCTCCCACTCTATGGAACATCTTGCCCCCAGAGTTGAGACAGATCTCCTCCCTCCCAACCTTTAGGAAAGAGCTGAAGACCTGGTTCTGCCGCCTGGCATGGGAAGGAGGAAGGGATAGTTCCTCATGGTGGTGGCTAATCCCCTAATTTTATAACTGTCCTTCTTTTAACTATTCCATTACCATCTGGATTTTCAATTTAATTTATATTTTCAATTTAATTTATATTTATTGTATAATTGAGTTTTTAAACCTTATTTTAACTTGTTTATTGTGAACCGCCCAGAGTTCCCCATGGGGGGAGGTGGGCGGTTATAGAAATTAAATAAATAAATAAAATAAATAAATCGGGCAGCAAGGAAGACATCAACATCCAAGTACCACCAAAGGATAAGACAGGTCCTGAAGAGCCAGCTCAATGGGAATAACAAGATCCATGCAATCAATACATATGCCCTGCCAATCATCAGATACTCTGCCGCTATAATGAGCTGGCCAAAGGAGGATGTGAAGGCTATCGATGTGAAGACCTGGAAGCTCCTTACAATGTACAGAAGTTTCTATCCAAGTCCAACACCTGGAGATGGTACACCAGCTGGAAAGAGGGCAGGCAAGGTCTGTCAGAGCCACTGTCCTGGATGAAAATCCAGAGCATCAAGAAGTACATCAGTAAGATGGCACCCAAAGATCAGCTGCTGAGAGAATGCCTGAGGCAGCAGTAGACATGGGAGGAAGATCATGCAGAAGAAGTGCCATGGTAAGACAAGACCCTGCATGGGATGTACCATTGGCAGATAGCTGAGGTGGCTGACATTGGGAAATCCTACCAGTGGCTGGATTAAAAAACAGCACTGAGGCACTGATCGTAGCAACACAAGAACAGGCACTAAGCACCAGCTCCATAGAAGGGGGGGTCTACCATACTAGACGGAACCCGAGGTGCATTTTCTTGCTATTTTTAATATGAATTTTTAAATATTTATATTTTGTTTTGTCATAAATGTTATTAGCTGGTTTAAGTGACTGCCAGGCTTTGAGTTTGGCTTATTTTAATAAGCCATTATTAGAATTAATCAAAGTATGTTATGACAAACCATGGTTAGTTAAAAACAAACGAGGATGCTTTTCAACTCCTTGTGGCTACAGGAAGCAAAGGAAGAGTACATTACAAAATTGAAGCTTGTGCATATGTCCAAGTGTAACCAATGCCTAAAATGCTTTGAAATCTTGTGATCTTTCTCTCATTTCCAGATTTATTGAGAATAACTCCTGGTTTTAAATGACAGTGTTAAATACAATTGCTTAATCCAGTTAGACAGTCTGATTTTATTAATTTTTAATTTTCTTGTTTAGCAAATAGTGCTACAAAACATCTGGCAGCTTCCCTGTCTCTAAGTTTAAAGAGTTCTCATATTTAGCAGATTGAGCAGAATGCATGCCGTGTACTAAACATGGTTTCTTATCATGGCAAAACAGACAAGACTCTTCTCTACTTATTTTGAATGTGAGCCATTTTGTATAGCTCAGTAACATTCCATTAAAGATAAGGAGATTCTTCTTTTATGCCTTTTCCCATTGGAAATTAACCAACTCTTTTAAGATCACTATACATCAGCGGCTATATGAGGCAGAATCTATTCTCAGCAAGAAGAGAGAATTGAAACTCATGCTCTTTTGTTTCCTGGGATTCCCCAGAGTCTCATGTTTAGAAGAAGCTTAGTTTAATTTTGCCATTATTAAGCAGAGGAGACGTGAGGTTACAGAAGTATTTCAGATACACAAACTGTGATGCACCACCGTTCTTTAAACAAAGTAGGTTATTTGAGTTGCAATTGAGTACTTTTCCCCCCAACATAGCATGTTTTGCCAGTAATAAGAACAGTTGTGTTTTCTTGCTGTACTTACAATAGTTGGACAAGTTTATAGCAATTGCATTGTTTGGACTATAGAAGGAAACTAATGAATAGCTAGATAACAGCTCTCTATCTAAAAGGTATGTATGTCTTGTTCATAGGTTGGGGTCCAGATTGATTATTTGTTGCTGCAACTGCCATCTCTGCCCTGATAAATTCTGGCTCCAAAAGTAATTTCTACACATTGTGCCCATGAACACCTTTCTTAGTGTCCAACAAGTGCCCTATCTTGCCTGACATTTTCATTGTTTTAAGCTGGCTTACTGACAGGTAAAGTTCCAGCCATTAGGATCATCTTTCTTTTAAAGAATGTTTTTGCATCTCAAATGACCGCCCTTAACTTTTTTTTAAAAGAAGTCCAGTATTTAATTTAAAGTACAACTATCTGCCAAGAAACAAACAAAAAGTAAACAAGGATAGTATGGACATTATTGCAGGAAAGGGAACTTACAGGAGGTGGCAAATCAGCTCTCACCACCCAAACTGGGAGCCTCCAAATAAGGAAATAGCTATGAAAGTTACAGCTGGTTAAGCATAGAATTAGGAGAGTACAACATGATTTTGGTTTTTTTCCAAATAATTTTATTAAGAATTATAAATGAAAAGAATAAAAGTCATACAAACTACAAAAAATACAAGCCAAAAAGGGTTGAGGGAGAGGGAGTGTCAGAAAGAAAAAAAGGAAGAAAAAAGGAAGTAACTTCCCCCTTCATCTCAGCAGGTAAAAACAATTTTAGTAGCTTATCACTGTCTCTAAATAAATCATAATCTCTCTTCTCCCCATAACTCATCTCTTAGATAAAAGAACCAAAATCCAAATGCTTTGTCAATCATTCTTTGTCAGCAAAAGTCCAGTAAGGGCAACCAGATATAACTATTTTCCTCTTTTAGCCCTGGTCAAACAAACCAACCTTATAAACCTTCCCTGAATTTTTAAAATTATTCTTTAACCCCTTCCAAAAATAGTCCCAGAAGTAGTTTGCTGGTCATCTGTGTATCCAGGCAAAAATCCTTCAGAACTTTAACAAATTTCTTTTGTATGTCCATTAGGTAAAGTTTATCCTTTTGTTTGGCACTTCTAAAAATAATAATAATAATCATATCCAAATCAGTTTCCTGGTTTGGTATCTGTTCATCTCCTTTAGGGAATAAGTCATCCATCAGATCCTTTTGTATTACATTTAAATCCCCCTTCAAATTAATTTCATAGGCATCCATTGCAACTTGTTCTTGTTTTACAACTTCATTAGAGCATATTCTGTCCAGTTTCTCAAGCAATTGATCCATTCTGTCCAGTAACTTAGCTGAGAGGTATTCAAAATTTTGCACTAAGGATTTCTGCTCCATTTTCTTTATCCTCTGGCTCCCTGTATTGTCCAGCCTTCAAGGTCTCCTTATCATAAAAAAACCAAAGCAATTGCCATTTTCCCATGAAAAGATATCTTCCAATTAATTCAAAACTATAATTCCAAATCCCTCTGCCCCCTTAATCTGTTATGAATGTGGGACAGACCAGCATTTGGTAGTATCAAGTGTGGATCTTGGGAGGGGGAGGGGGGATGGACATGGAAAGAAAAGGGAAGAAGTTATAGAAATTGAGTGGTGAAAAAGGAATCCTGTATGAAATGTAAGATATATTAATCTCTTATAGAATTAATGCAATAATGATGTAAAGATAAAGGATGTGGAACATGGTGAAAATAATTATGTTACATAGTGGCACAGAATGGTGTGATGCTAGTAAGAAGTAGGAAATATAATGGATAATGATTGGACCATCTTAGTTCTTCAGTTTGAGTAATTCATACTACTGAGTAGCAGTACAAGACTCTCTTGACCTGGCTCATCTGCTTTCTCAGGAAGGTAGGGCAAATACCATACTTTTAGAATTGAAAAGGAGTCTTTACGCTTCCATGCAGTTTGGAGTGAGGAGTGGGAAGGTACAGTATGTTGCTCTGTAATACTGAGAAAAAAAATGCATATAAGGCAATCACTGATGAAACAAATGAGGTTGATGTCAGAGTGTGAGCGTTGCACTGTCCACTGCTTGGTCCAGAAATAAATCTGCCTGTCTGCTGCTGTAAGCAACCTCTATCTTCCAGGTTGAAATAAAGCACGGAGTCTGCTGCTTCAATTATACACAAACTATATTTACTATACGGTACAAACAATATTTACAAGCACCTTAACCACCTCTATCAAACTACCCAACCACCAAATGTTCACCATTCATAGTTTATATACACAATACTTTGCTGACTCATACAGAGTCTTCTCAGAACAGGTGCTGTCAATTAGCCCTCAATGAGCACTCAAGGTTGGAGTGACTAACTCCTACTAACTCCTGCTATCTCCTGAGTTAATTGTGCCCAGCTGTGGGACATTACCTTGTTCTTTCAGTATTTTTTATATTCAGGCCAGTAAAAGTCACAGGATAATATATTTTTCTGTGAACACACTGACAGTTGAAAGAAAGATATTGCATAATGTTTAGGAAAAAAAATAGTTGGCAACGACATAAAAGAGATAAGGAATGGTTAAGATTAAAAGAGGGAAATATAGAACAATTTTGATAGAGTTTTTTTAAAACTATTTTGAAAATGGGTAGCATAAACTAAACAAGGAACCTCTAAAGTATAATCAGAATTAAAAATAAATGTGAGAAAATTATTTGAGATGAAACTGGAGTGAGGGAATGATGGAAGGAGTATTTTAAAGATTTGCATGGGATTGATAGTGACATATCAAATAATGGAATTGAAACAAATGCAATAAATGTTAGTGTCTAAGAAAACCTGATGAAAAGTAAGTCATAAATGCTCTGACATTGTTGAAAATTGGCGAGGCTGCAGCTGTAAGTGGGGAAATGTTAAAATATAGATGTAGGTTGTTTATGGAATGACTGTACAACTTATTTAATGTGTATGCCAAGACTGAATCTGACAGCTCTCAGAATGCACTTATTGTAAGGGTAAATGCAAAACTGCACTTTATTAAGTGTGCTTGAGAAGATGTTTGGTAAAATTCTGACTGAGAAAGTATAAGAGGTGACAGTGAGCAAAATTTGGGAAGTTCAGAAAGTTTGTTGATTTAGACAATATGGAATTGAAGGTGGGTTGCTGAATGCAGTATGAGCACTATATGATGGAAGAAAAGGAAAGGAAATGCTTAATGAATCAATCATACCTGAGACTGGAGTAACAAAATGATATGTCATGTTTCCTTGGTTGTTTAATGTCTATATGGATAAAAGTATAAGAGATGCTTATGGTGACAGTAGAGCTGTGTTGGTTGGGACAGATATGTGTATCCAGGCCCACAACTAGGGTCTCTGTCCCCTGGGACAAACATGGATTCCGCACCGCCACCCATGTGTTGGTGGGGTGGCGTGGAAAGGTGGCCCTTTCTGTATCTTGCAAGGATGGGTACGAAATCAATGAAGGAGAGCGGCTGGGGGAAACGGGGGGAGGTAAGAGGAGAGCGAGGTGCCAAGAGCTAGAAATGGGGACCTGGGGAAATAAAAATCTGCAAGTTTTGGAAAGGGGGGTGGGTATTCAGCTTTACTTCTACACGGGATGGGAAGAGAAATGGCTGGGCCTCCCTACACACCAGCGGGGCTTAATTTGGAGCAAACGTGTCCGGATCGCTGCCTTTGCCTGCCATCAGTGCGGGAGGTGCAGGGCGAAAGTGTGCTCGGCGGTGCTCTCCACCAGCTGGTTGGAGAGAGCAGTGAGGGGCTGGGGAGGGGTGGGGAGGGGCGGGGAAGGATGCGGCTGCTTCCGTTTCCTCACCACTCATTTCGGCCACGTCCGAGCCAGCCGCCCATGGAGCTCTGACCTGGGCTTGGAGAGCACCGGCAGGTGGGTTTCCCGCTTCCCCCCACCCCATGGATGAGGTGAGCCCCCTGTCCCCCAAGGCAAACGCGTTCAGCATCACCTCTCTGACTGCAGCTGCCGAATCCGCCAGTGAGGAGGAGGAGGAGGAGGAGGAGGAGGAAGAACCTGCGCTGGACTGTCAAATACTATTTTGTCATTTTGGCGCCCCCCAGCGCGGCGCCCGGGGCACATGTCCCGTGTGTATCCATAGCAAATGATGCTGTGTTTTTGGCTGAGTACCCAAATTATTTGCTGAAAATGTTATGTACATTGTATTAAACAATGAGGAATGTGGATTAGAACATTAATGTATAAAATATTGAGGTATTTGTGTTTGCCAATAAAAATTGAGTAAATCATTGCAGATTATATATAAATGTGAAAAAACAGGAAGTAGATAAAATGGTGCATTTTGGGTTCATGCAAATGCTAGTGGGAAAGTATGCGGCATGTTGTGAGAAATGAATCCTTGTGGGAAGAAGCAAAAGTAGCTGTGTACAAGAGTGCCCTTCTGTCCTTATATGGAAGTGGGTGTTGGGTATGTCAGGAAAAACATAGAAGTGCAATGGAAATAGGGTTCTTAAGTATGTATGGTAAAATAAAAAGAATCAGAGTCCAAAATTAATGGGTGTTGAATGAATGTGAATTGAATACAAAAATTATTGACTGGTAAGAAATAAGTATTTTAAGATGTTTTCATCATATCAAGAGATGAATGAGGAACAAATCATAAAACTAATATATGGAGAAAGAATGAAAGGGTCAAAAGAAAGGTGAAGACCATGAGAGTCCTGGTTGGATAGAGTTGATGACATTCTCAAAAAGGGAGAGCGAAAAAGTTTAAGAAACAAAAGGCTGTGCATGAAGAGGTGTATGGATCTTGTAGAAGTAAGGATGGTATGCAAAGATAGGTAAGAACTGAGAGGTATCGTGAATGGTTTAGTGTAAACTAGATTTCCTTCTTTTTCCTTATCTCATACCGTAACTACCTTGGCTTACCATTTCTTATTTATTTTCTTTGCATAGTGTTGCTTACTCCAAAAGACTATAGGGTGATGAGCATGAGTGTATGTTTTTATGGGCAGGAAACTTTATACCTTTCAGAAGTTTTAAACTGCAAGTCTCATAAGACACTGTCATCATTGCCAATTTTCAGGGATTGTGGGTATGATAGTTCAAAATATCTGATACTTACCTTTCCCCTGCCTTCGGTATTGCTGTAAATAGGCAAATTTGTAAAAAAGTCAAATGAAGCATTAACTTTTAATTTTGCACATTATATCATACATACAGAATATGAACATTGTCCTCAAATAATTTGTCAGGATGCTATGATGAAAAAAACCTGATGATTCTTTTCAGCTACTTTCCTGTAAAATGTATCAGCCATTTAAACCTGAAAATATTTTGTATTCAGGTCTGGAACCTGCCGTTTGCAGAATATCTTCTGGGCATTAAACCAGTGCTATCATATATCCTGTTACAAGATGTTATGCACACAAATTAATTCAAGCTTTCCTTTCCAATACTCTAGCAAGCTATTATCCCTTCTTTCCTACACTGATCAGAAAAATGAATCTGCTTGTTTGCCCCCTGTAACAATATATTTTTCTTATAATGAGCAATCCCAGCTATAACAGTACCCCACTATAATTATAGGTAAAATAACTGGACCCTCTCATGTCCCACCCAAATTCTACCTGCTCCAAATGCTACCTGACAGTACTAGCTTAGATGGATGCAGCAGGCCTGGAATTACAATACAAGGCTAGGTGGTGGGGGTGGACACTGAACACTCAACTCTTGGTGACTACATGGACTCTTCTCTTCAGGGGAGGAGTACAACATGGAAAGTGGCAGCAGGCAGCTGAAGAAGTATAAAATGTATGAATCATGCAGTCGCTACTTTGCAATTACCGATTAATGAGGGAGGGTTCGGTTTTCCAAATCTGGAGCTATATCATCAAGCTTACCTGTTCCCAAGTATTAAATGCTGGAAGCCAACAATTGGTGCTAACTTTCTGATTTGGGCTACTTTGAAATATAAATTTATAGCACCTTTGGTTGGATGGACAGTATTAGGATCTAAATACAATAGAACTCCAGTATCATTGGAAACAATTATGTCAGTTAGAAAGTTATGGAATGGAATGTCTAATAAAAAAAAAAAGATTTGGTCCTTTTTCCCATGCTAAATTGATGTTGTGGGGAAACCTAACATTAAAAATTGGGGGAAAAGATGGCACTTTTAATGTTTTCTTTCCTCTTTATGACAATATGTGTATCTCTATCTGTATTATCACTGTGTTTTTTTTAATTAATTAAAAAGCAATAAAAATTAATAAAAGAAAGAATCATGCAGTCGCTACTTGCATTTTATGATGGCATGATGCTGTTTATCGTTGTTGTGACCGGGGTTTACTGGCAACATATCTATGAGCAACTGGTATCCCATGCTCATAATAAATTTAATTTAGCCGTCTAAGCACATGCTTGAGGAAAACTAGAACTGCTTCTGTTGAAGGGGTGAGTAAGTAAGGTTCAGTGGGAATGGCTGTGTAACTGCTCCCACTTTTTGTAGAATTGTACCATCCTAAAAATTGGCACTTGTGCTCTTCAAAAAAACATGCATTCTTGCAATCCTTTCCACTTTTGGTTTTCATTATGTTTCATGTTGCAGTTTACTTCTTCTCAAGCCTGTGTAGAAAAATTAAAACTGAAGTTGGCATAAATCACACTGGCCCTAGTTTGTTAAATGTCTGTGCTATGAAGGAAGGGAAGCTACTGCTATGTTTATGCCTTCTTGTTTCATCTGGAAGGCGGGTTTCTTTCTAAAAAGGTAAAGGTTTCCCCTGCACAGTCGTGTCCGACTCTAAATCAGAATTTATTTCTTTTCTGTGGAATGGCATTTTATTCCTTGAGGGAAAAGCATGGGGAAATTAATGGAACCCTTCAACTGTGTTGTGCTACTGGGTGGGTGGGTATGTTCTGCTATGTGTTGGGTTCTAATCCAATAATCTTACAGCAAGAATTTTAGATTGTAGGTAATATTTATCAAATTTATATGGCTGCCCATCTCACCTGAAATGACTCTTGGTGGTGTGCAATAAAACCAGGAATTAAAACATTTTACAAACCCATTAAAACTATAAGAATAGATCAAACAAGACCATAAGAAGGAAGATGTTGCATACAATACAACCAGTGTGCAGGCTGCCTATTACCAGGGGATCCCCAGGCTTGCTGGAAAAAAAACACATTTGAGGGCTTTCTGGAAGGCCATAAAGGTTGGGGCTAACCTCATCTCAGGAGGGATGATCTTCCAGAGGGTGGGTGCCATGGCAGAAAAGGCTCGCCTCCTAGGTCCCATCAGATGGAACACTTTCATGGACAGGACCCACAGCATGCTTCTCCTGCCAGACCTGATGGGATGGGTGTATGTAATCGGGAAGAGGCATCCCCTCAGATAAACTGGCCCCATGCCATATTGGGCTTTAAAGTTCAAAACCAGCACCTTGAATTGGGCCTGAAAGCAAACTGGCAACCAATACAGCTCATGGAGCAGAGATGTAACGTGTCCATCTAGGGCAGGGCTTTCCAAAGTGCCGCCGCTGGCGACACACCAGCGGTGGCGGCGCGGGGGGTGCGCGCACGGTGGTGGCGCAGGGGGGTGTGGGGCGGCGCGTGCGTGCACGCGACGGCGGCAGCCTCTGCTAAAACGCAGAAACACTGATACCGCGCCGCTGCCACCGCCGCCGTGCACTCGCGCGCTGCCGCTTCCAGGTGGTGTGGCAACACACCACGCTGTGTGTGATGACACACTTTTGTGTCGTGACACACAGTTTGGAAAGCTCTGATCTAGGGACACACACA
Source organism: Charina bottae (assembly GCA_023362775.1). Lineage (NCBI taxonomy): Eukaryota > Metazoa > Chordata > Lepidosauria > Squamata > Charinaidae > Charina > Charina bottae. The sequence goes on from JALMGJ010000005.1 coordinate 46,941,415, forward strand.
ACTGCCTGTGCTGCCACATTTTGCACCAGTTGAAGCTTCTGGATATGCCTTTTTCTTATGTTTAAATATATTTTAGATACATTTTAATGTACCTGTAAATGTTAATAATAAAACTAAAATAAGTTTTCTTGAAAGAACATTCCCTTTCACTGGGAACATAAGCACTCTGCTATATGTTATATATGCTATATATCTTACTAGAAAGTAAGATCGTCCTGAGGCAACTATTCCTGAGTAACTTTTATCTTGAATTTGGGGGAAAATCCTTAGAAGGAACAATTCTTTTAAAGTTTACAACAGTTTATAATTAGTACTGCCTTTTTTTTTTAAAAAAAACCCTTTTCAGTTCTATTGTCACTGTATTACATCTTAGTTAACCTATTGATTAGTGTACCCTTTAATTTCCTCAAAGATAGTGTCATTCGGGAGGCAATGGGAAAAGAGACTCTCAAATACATTAAAAAATGGACTGCAAAGTCATTTCACTAAGTGAATCTCCCTTTAAAAACAGATAAAATTCCAGTTAACTAACTTTTCATTAACTATGAAAAACACATAAACAAACCCACCAAGTTTTGTTCTGAAGTGCATTTGCTTATTAATTGGCCATTTCATAATAGCATATGTTCCTGTTCCTGTAAGGTTGTTTTTGCAGGATCACTCCTCACTCACTCGCTGGATCGTCACCTTGTTGTGGTGAGTGGGCTTGTGTGTTCCCAATGAACCCTGTGAGTGAAGCCATTGGGAGTCATGTACTCCTGGTAGGGTCACCCATGGCGGTAAGGTCCAGGGGGAGGAACCAGACAAAGAACGATCCAAGAAAGTCCTCAACGGTAGAACAGGCGGAAAATAACAAGGTGTATTGTTACAACGGCTGCGAAGGCGGATGAAGGCTGCAGCAGACAAAAGGTCACCAATCGTCATGGTACCCATGCCATTGGATTAGAGCCTTTTTCTGTGAAGGTTGTGTGCTGATCGTTGTGCACCGATCTCCACACATAAAACAAATTCACGCACAGGCGTCTTCCAACCACACCAAACCCAAAACAACCAAAAGTCCCATGGCGATTGACGAATGGCAACGGGGGCAGGACTGTGAAATCCGGAAGCTCCTAGTCATGGACCAGCACATGGGTGGTGGATACAGATTCAGTTGTCCTGACTCAAGGTTCGGGGCAGTTGAGTAGTTCGGCAGCTGTATCCACGACTGAGCAGCCCTATTTAGGATCCACTCTGCTCACCGCATATGGGGAGGGGGCTAGAAAAGGTGCCCTAAACATAGTCTGCCTCATTTTCTCCCTGACTGGACTACCGCGACCAGTGGGGTCACCATCTAGCGGTTGTAAAAGAGTCATGAATTTTGGAACATGGAATATACGGACACTGCAAGACAACATGGATAGTGAACGACCTGAACGTAGGACTGCCATTATTGCAAGGGAGATGAGACATTTTAATATTGATATAGCAGCACTCCAAGAAACTCGAAGAGCAGGAGAAGGACAGTTGAAGGAAGTAAAAGGAGGTTATACCTTCTTTTGGAAAGGACTGCCTGAACAAGAACGACGAATACATGGAGTAGGCTTTGCTATCAAAAACGACCTTGTGAAGCTCTTGTCAGAAGTTCCCACTGGGATTAACGAACGACTCTCAACTCTCCGAATAAAACTCACCAAAAACCAACAGGCAACTATCCTAAGTGCTTACACACCAACACTAGATGCAGATGAGGATATCAAGGAAAATTTTTATACCCAGCTGGACACCATCTTATCAGAGATACCAAAGGAGGATAAAATTATCCTCCTGGGCGATTTCAATGCAAGAGTTGGGCGTGACTTTGATTTGTGGCTGGGGATCATTGGGAAAGAAGGAGTTGACAATAGCAACATGAATGGAATCTTACTTCTGACTAAATGTGCAGAGCATAACCTTGTCATTACTAACACACACTTTCGCCAGAAAAATAAATTTAAAACATCATGGAAGCACCCACAGTCAAAGCACTGGCATCTTTTAGATTATGTAATTGTCCGTGCTAGAGATCGCCATGATGTACTTCTCACCAGAGCCATGACGAGCGCCGATGACTGCTGGACAGACCATAGATTAATTCGATCCACGATGGCCATAAAGATTGTCCCTCATCGTAGGCTCCAAGGAAGAAAACCAAGGCATAAAATGAATACACTGGCACTTCAAGATTCTACTAAACGAGCTTGCTTTCAATCAACTCTCAAGGAACATCTGCCTATGGAACTCCCTGAAAATGTTGAGGAACACTGGATTAAATTGAAGACTTCTATTATTTCAGCCTGTGAACAAACTATCAGATACCAAACTAAGAGACATCAGGAGTGGTTTGATGAGAACGATAGTGAGATTGAACATATTATTGACAAGAAAAGGAAAGCCTTCCGGATATTGCAAAAAGATATTAACTGTGCCGTTAAGAAAAAAATCTACGCCAGTGCAAAGGCAGAAGTCCAAAGAAGAACTAGAGAACTTAAGAACATATGGTGGATAAAAAAACCCCAAGAAACCCAACATTTTGCAGATGCTCATGATGCACGGGGCTTTTTTTAATGCCATAAAGGCCATCTATGGACCAACAAACTATGGTACAAATTTATTTTATTTATTTATTTATTTTATTTATTTATTTATTATTCAAATTTATTCCCCGCCCATCTCCCATGCAAGGGACAAATCCCTTACGCTCAATAGATGGTGGTAAACATCTAAAGGACAAAGAGTCTATTGCACTGCGCTGGAAAGAGCATTACTACAATCTCCTTAATCGTCACTCTACTGTGGCTGATGAAGTCTTCTTGCAAATTCCGCAAAAACAAATAAGAGATGAGCTTGCAGTACCCCCTAGTTTGGAGGAAGTCAGTAAAGCCACTAAACAAATGAAAAATAACAAAGCTAGTGGACCTGATGGGATTCCTGCTGAAGTCTTTAAAGAAGGCGGGCCTGAACTTACACAACAACTTCATAAGCTCATCGAAAAAATCTCGATGAGGGAGGAGATTCCAGGAGACTTTAGGGATGCCATAATTATCACTCTCTTTAAAAGGGGTGATATAACAGACTGTGGAAACTATCGAGGCATCTCCCTTCTAGCTACAGCAGGCAAAATCCTGGCAAAGATCATCGCAAACCGTCTCCTATCTATATCAGAAGACATCCTCCCTGAAACACAAAATGGCTTCCGCCCTTCCAGGGGAACAGTCGATATGATCTTCACTGCACGACAGCTTCAAGAAAAATGCAAGGAGCAAAACTCTGTACATGGCGTTTATTGATCTGACTAAAGCTTTTGATACTGTAAATCGTACTGCTCTCTGGACCATCCTTCTGAAAATCGGATGCCCTGATAAATTTGTGAACATCTTGTGGCTACTCCATGACGACATGATGGCAACAATCCTGGATAACAATGGCTCTCAAAGCGATCCATTTAAAGTGGAATCTGGCGTTAAACAGGGATGTGTTATTGCTCCAACCTTATTCGCTATCTTCATCTCTATGATTATACACCTTGTTGAAGAGAAACTTCCTACTGGTGTAGAAATTATATATCGAACAGATGGAAAGCTTTTTAATCTTAGTAGGCTGAAAGCAAAAAATAAGGTAATTACAACTTTTGTTATAGAACTTCAATATGCTGATGATAACGTAGTCTGTGCACGCTCCGAGGAAGATCTTCAAACTATCCTAAACATCTTTACAGAAGCATATGAAAAGCTCGGCCTCTCTATTAACATTAAAAAAAAACAAAGTGCTTTACCAGCAAGTTCGAACCAATCCTCTTCAGCACCATCAATCCAGCTTAAAGGTGTGTCACTAGAAAATGTCGACCACTTTTCTTATCTCAGCAGCCATCTATATACAAAAGCCGACATCGACGCTGAAATTCAGCATCGCCTGAGCTCTGCGAGTGTAGCTTTCTCCCGAATGAAGCGTAGAGTGTTTGAGGATCGGGATATTCGCAGGGAGACCAAAATGCTTGTTTACAAAGCCATTGTACTACCAACCCTTCTGTACGCCTGTGAAATGGACCCTCTACAAACGTCACCTCCAACTTCTTGAAAGATTCCATCAATGCTGCCTCCAAAAAATTCTGCAAATTACTTGGGAAGGTAGGTGGACTAATGTTAGCATATTAGAAGAAGCGAAAAGCACCAGCATTGAAACAATGATCATCCAACATCAACTTCGCTGGACCGGTCATGTTGTTCGAATGCCTGACCATTGTCTGCCAAAGCAGCTACTTTACTCCCAACTTAAGAATGGAAAATGGAATATTGGTGGACAGCAAAAGAGATTCAAAGACACTCTCAAAGCTAATTTTAAAAAATGTAATATCAGCATTGAGAACTGGGAAGCCCTAACTCATGAGCATTTCAATTGGAGGTCAGCCTTTATTAAAGGTGCTATGGACTTTGAAGAAGCACGAGTACAAGGCGAAAGGGAGAAAAGAGCTAAAAGGAAGGCACGTCAAGCAAACCCTCATCATGACCGTCTCCCACCTGGAAACCTATGCCCTCATTGTGGGAGGTTGTGCGGATCCAGAATTGGCCTTTACAGTCACTTAAAGATCCACTGTTAAAATTTTACCTTTGGAAGACAATCTTACTCGGCTACGAGTGATCGCCAATGATGATGTTCCTGTACAATATTAAACACAGAATTAGGAAATTCTGAAAAATAACTTTAGTGGCATTACAATATAACAGACATTTATGTTGTATTTGCTTTTATAAGGTCACCCATTTTACTGTTTCATTTTAACTCCAAATATTATTTAAGCAAGTTTGTCAGCATTCTTATGCACTCTCGCTCTCACTCCCCACCTCCCACCTCTCCCATCTATCCCAGCAACAGTGAGCTTGGATTTTCCACACAGCTTCAGGAAAAAGCTATTGGCCTATTTGGCTTGCATAATTTCAGCGTGGTGAATATTTTTCTATGGTGGGTCCTAGAGTGAATCATTGTAAATGCCTTAAGAAAGTTATACTTCCTTAATAAATATGAAATTTTTCATGTTGGAGGATATAATGTTTACTTGCAGAGGTATAGCTGTGATCATTGCTTGGGATAGTGAGAAAGAAGAGTGGGGATCATGCTGAAGATTTGTTTTATCTTTGGCATTTATGCCAAGTACTGTCCTAGCATGTCCTCTGGATTGGTGTCAGTCTCCCTCCACTTTAGCTTCGCTCTCCTGTCATAGTTTCATACATACACGTGTCAAGCATTGTAAGAACTTGACTCATGTTTGCCTTGGTGCTGAAAGCCTTGCTGCTTGAAACAAGCCGATTGCCTTAACATTCCTGCCTTGGCCGTTTGCCGATAAGACACCTGGACTGTTAAAGAGCGTTCTGATGGGAGGGGGTTGAACTGGAGTGGGAACTAGCTTGTTTTCAATTAGATAGTAAATGATGTCAGAGGGGTGTTCTTAATATCAAATTATGCATGCCAATTTGGCCATTCGAAGCTTTGCCTTTGCATCATGTATTCTGGTCCTTAATAAATGAATATTTTTAGCATGAACTGACTGAAAGGTGGAGTCCTTGGTGCTCTCTGAGCCTTGTTGTTTTCTTGCAGACATTTCATTGCCAGGCTAGGCAACATCTTCAGTGCGAAAAGGGAGTGGGACTTGCTCTCTGTTTATATACCATGGCTTGTCCTGCTTGTGTTGGTGGGGGTGTTGTTCTCTCCTCGGTAGTTCCTTGATTGGGCAGTTGTTTGCTGCTTGGTTGATTGACTGAGTTAATAGTTCCTTGATTAGGGTCTATTGTGTTGTTTGATTGCTCCTCTGGTGCTAATCTTGCTGTTAATCTTTGCCTATCTGGTTGTTGATTGCTGGCAAGGAGGTGTTCTGGTCTTCTGGCTTTTCTATTGTCTCTTATGAATGGTATGTAAATGTTGTTTACCACTATGTGTCTGTTGATGCTTTTTCTGAGTGCCAAGCTTCCAGGAATTCTCTAGCGTTTTTGGATTTGGCTTGGTTTAAGATGCTCACTGTTTCTGAGTTGAAAGTATGGTTAAGTCTGTCCATGTGTTGTGAGATTAAGGAATTTTCATTGTGTCTTCTGACTGCTAGTTGGTGTTTGTGGATGCGTTCTGCTAGTCTTCTTCTGGTCTGTCCTACATAGTGGCTATTAAAGTCCTTACATTGTATGTTGTAGATAAGTCCTGTTTTTTCTTCTTGGGCTACTGGGTCTTTTGGTTTACTTACGATGTTCTGAAGGGTTTTGGTTGGTTTGTGTGCTACGGTGATGCCGTGTGGTTCTAACAGTCTATTAGTAGTTTCTGAGGTGTTTCTGGTGTATGGCAGTGTAATCCTTTTCATAGTTGGTTTTGCTGTGGTGGGTTGAGTGGTCAGGCACTTTTTGATAAAGTTGTGTGGGTATCCATTTTGCTGGAAGATGCTATATAAGTGGTCTGTTTCCTTTTTCTGGTGTTCTGGGTTGCTGCAGTGCGTTTGTGCTCGTCTGAATAGTGTTTTTACACAGCTCCTCTTGTGGGAGGTTGGGTTATTGCTTTGGTAGTGGAGCACTTGGTTTGTGTGGGTAGATTTCCGGTAGACGTGTGATTCCAGAATGCCATCATTTCCTCTACTGATGAGGATGTCCAAGAAGGGTAGTGTGTTGTTTTCTTCTTCCCTTGTGAATTTTATTCCTTTGAAGATGTTGTTGATGGTTTCATGTGTTTCCTCCAGTTGATCCCTTTTTATTATGAAACGTCTGCAAGAAAACAACAAGGCTCAGAGAGCACCAAGGACTCCACAGTTCAACCCTGTGCTACAAATATTCTCTTCGATTGGTGACTGGTGATTGGTGCTGCTGCTGAACTAATTTATTAAATGAAGTTCTCATGCCAAGCCTTTTTTTTCTTCCTAAGTGTATCTCTCTGCCTAACTGACCAGCCAGATCACTGAACCATAGCATATAGGCATGTCATATTCACAATAAAAATGTTCATGCAAATGAAAAGAATGAAACAGAGAGAGAAAATTGAGCATCTGCAGGCCACTGAGATTTCCAGTGCAGTATATTAAAACTGATGGATCACACTAGGACATTTACTGGCAAATTATTACTAGGAACCATGCCATATTATATTTAATATAAAGGCAAAAGTAATTTGTTTATTAGTGGATAAAATTAATAGATTATTTGGAGAAAGGTAAAAGTGTTTCATGAGTTGAACTCAACTCTTGGTGACTATATGGACATATGCTTAATGTCTCTTGGCAACATTAATGAAGTGATATGCCATTGCCTTAAAAAAAATCCTTATCAGTCTAGCCTACAACTATGGGATTTCCTGGTAGTCTTGTATCTAGTCTCTAATCAGGCCGAATCCTTAGTTTTACTGAGATCAACTAAGTTTGTTAAGTGCTGCAACCTGCTGTAAGTAATTGAAACTTGTGTAACTGTTAAAATATGCTGGGTGGCATTCTCTCTCCGGTATCGGTCACTTTTTATGGCTAGCAAGACATCGTCTCCTTTCTCTTTCAGCTTTCCAGAAGCCATCAGCAAAAATAGAGTTGCCCCACAACAGTCTTTTTCTTCCTTCAGGTAGTCTTCAGATCCCTCCCCACTCACAATCATTTCAAGAGTCTTGCCCTAGGCTCTCCTGGAAATAACAAACTTTCAATAGCCAACACTGTCTAGCATCCATCTCTCCTCCTCAAGTTTCCACTTTCTTCTCCTTCTTTTGCCTGCTCAGCAGCAGCCCACTTTTCTTATGAGAAAGGTATCAAAACTTATGCAATCTCTCTACTTTCAGGGTCTCCTATCATCTAAGAAGAACCACATGTCTGTCTAGGTGTATACTGTAGATGACAGGATGTTAGAGAGCCCAGATTCTGTGACATATCAGTCATGTGTTTGTTCTAATGGGGTACAGAATTATTTTACATCTCAGCATTACACTAATACAGTGCTCATGCATGGACATTTTACATGCTTAAATATTATTAATTAATATTAATTAGGTAGTTTAAAGTAAATATGCAATTGATCCTTGTGCATCAGGAAGAATGCTTGAAATGAAGATTCTCACCTTATTTTTTGGGATCAGTCAGATTGTTTTAAAATGACCTTTATGTTCTTGAGATTTTTTTAAAAATCCATTCAAACGTGTCCGATTCTCGAAGACTGCCTGCACATAAGTCTTCCCAAATTAGTGCCTTTCAGATATGTTGAGATTGGGATGCTAAAATTCCTGGTCAGTTTGAGGAAACCTCTTTAGTCTTGGAAATCAGCAGTTTGACTATAACATTTCTTGTCCTTGTAAAACACAGCTTCATTCAGTTCCTTTCCCTTTCATGCCTGTTATATGTGCTCCTTGGGAGCTTTAGGCAAATAGAACATTTTTTCTTTTCTTTCAGTTGCTCTGCTGAGAAGTGAAGAAATTAGCTGAGTACAAGAGAGCTGGCAACTTTCTGTCTTATCTTGCATATTAACCGTCCTATTTCCTGCTTTTGCAAACGTCCTAGAAATCTAGAGTCACTGAAGTTAGCACTGCAGAAGATGTTAATTCAGTCCACAGGGACTGGCCTAGAACAGTTCATTAAATCATGCTCCCAAAGTTTTCCAGCTACATTCTAACCTGAAATGTGTTAAACTGTGAAGCTCTTTTGAGGGACACTCAGTCATCATCATGCAATAGCAAATAATGTATTCCAGTGTTCAACCAAAATGATGAATGCTGTGCTTTATTTGTTGCATTTGTAATTGCATTTGATTATATCTATAGAAATGTGTCCACATGAGCAACAGCACCTGTAAGTGCAATGTGTATAAAACCATTTAAAAGTTTAAATGTGTGCCTTTTAAGTGAACTTTGTGGGGCCTTCCACATAGAGAGTATTAAAATATCAAAATTATTAAAGAACAGCATCTGGAAGAGAAAAGTCACTAAAAAAGATAAACAGGGCAGCACCAGTTATAGAAAAGGGTAGACAAAGAGGTTAATTTCAAAAGATGATTGAGAAAAGTTGGAGGGGTATGTGGAAATATTCCACTTTGTTTCTACACCTAATTAATTTTAAGTACAATATGCTATTTGTCAGAGGCAATAAGATAGCAGTGCAAAAGGGATAATTTAAACAGTGAGAAGTACATAGTCCACTGTGTCTATGAAGGTTCTCAGTCATCCAGGTGGAATTGTCTGTAGCTTGAATCATGTCAACTGGATTTCTATTTTCTCAGTGGAAACGTTTCGCTCCTTATCCAAGGAGCTTCTTCAGTCTGAAGAAGACTGAAGAAGCTCCTTGGATAAGGAGCGAAACGTTTCCACTGAGAAAATAGAAATCCAGTTGACATGATTCAAGCTACAGACATACATAGTTCAATGTATTGTGAGATACTTGGCTCACAGCTCTCTTTGGCTTTTAAGTGGCTATGTAAACTGGAAAACATTATGTGGAAATTATGAGGACTGAACCATATGTACCCTTAATATGTTGTATATAGATAACTGCTCTTAGTTATTCAACATTAAGTATATAGACCTGATCCAGCTTCATCCTTTGCACTCTTCCATGGGTTCTAATCCAGATATGGGTCTTTGTTGTTGTTCAGTCGTTCAGTCGTGTCCGACTCTTCGTGACCTCATGGACCATAGCACGCCAGGCCTTCCTGTCCTCCACTGTCTCTCGGAGTTTATTCAAATTCATGTTCATTACATCGGTGATGCTATCTAACCATCTCATCCTCTGCCGTCCCCTTCTCCTTTTGCCCTCAGTCTTTCCCAGCATCAGGGTCTTTTACAGTGAGTCCTCTCTTCTCATTAGGTGGCCAAAGTATTTGAGCTTCAGCTTCAGCATCTGTCCTTCCAATGAGCAGTCAGGGTTGATTTCCTTTAGGATTGACTGGTTTGACCTCCTTGCAGTCCAAGGGACTCTCAAGAGTCTTCTCCAGCACCACAGCTCGAAAGCATCAATTCTTCGGCGCTCAGCCTTCCTTATGGTCCAACTCTCACAGCCATACATTGCTACTGGAAAAACCATAGCTTTAACTATACGGACCTTTGTCGGCAAGGTGATGTCTCTGCTTTTTAATATGCTGTCTAGGTTTGCCATAGCTTTCCTCCCAAGGAGCAAGCGTCTTTTAATTTCATGGCTGCAGTCACCGTCTGCGGTGATCTTGGAGCCCAAGAAAATAAAATCTGTCACTGCTTCCATTTCTTCCCCTTCTATTTGCCAGGAAGTGATGGGACCAGATGCCATGATCTGGGTTTTTTTAATGTTGAGTTTCAAGCCAGCTTTTGCACTCTCCTCTTTCACCCTCATCAAGAGGCTCTTTAGTTCCTCTTCACTTTCTGCCATTAGGGTGGTATCGTCTGCATATCTGAGGTTGTTGATATTTTTCCCGGCAATCTTAACTCCGGCTTGTGATTCATCCAGCCCGGCATTTCTCATGATGTACTCTGCATATAAGTTAAATAAGCAGGGTGATAATATACAGCCTTGTCGTACTCCTTTCCCAATTTTGAACCAGTCGGTTGTTCCATGTCCGGTTCTAACTGTTGCTTCTTGACCCACATACAGGTTTCTCAGGAGAGAGGTAAGGTGGTCTGGTACTCCCATCTCTTTAAGAATTTGCCACAGTTTGTTGTGATCCACACAATCAAAGGCTTTAGCGTAGTCAATGAAGCAGAAGTAGATGTTTTTCTGGAACTCTCTTGCTTTTTCCATGATCCAGCGAATGTTGGCAATCTGATCTCTAGTTCCTCTGCCTCTTCGAAACCCAGCTTGCACTTCTGGTAGTTCTCGGTTCACATGCTGCTGAAGCCTAGCTTGTAGGATTTTGAGCATAACCTTGCTGGCATGTGAAATGAGCGCAATTGTACGGTAGTTTGAACATTCTTTGGCATTGCCTTTCTTTGGAATTGGAACGTAAACTGACCTTTTCCAATCCTGTGGCCACTGTTGAGTTTTCCAAATTTGTTGGCATATTGAGTGCAGCACTTTAACAGCATCATCTTTTAGGATTTTAAATAGCTCAGCTGGGATACTGTCTTCTCCGCTAGCTTTGTTGTTAGTAATGCTTCCTAAGGCCCACTTGACTTCACTCTCTAGGATGTCCGGCTCAAGGTCAGTGACCACACCATCGTATTTATCAGGGATATTAAGATCTTTCTTGTATAGTTCTTCTGTGTATTCTTGCCACCTCTTCTTAATCTCTTCTGCTTCTGTTCGGTCCCTGCCTTTTTTGTCCTTTATCATGCCCATCTTTGCACAAAACGTTCCCTTGATATCTCCGATTTTCTTGAAGAGATCTCTGGTCTTCCCCATTCTATTGTTTTCCTCGATTTCTTTGCATTGTTAATTTAAGAAGGCCTTCTTATCTCTCCTTGCTATTCTCTGGAATTCTGCATTCAGTTGGTTATATCTTTCCCTTTCTCCCTTGCCTTTTGCTTCCCTTCTTTCCTCAGCTATTTGTAAAGCCTCATCAGTCAGCCACTTTGCTTTCTTGCATTTCTTTTTCTTTGGGATGGTTTTAGTTGCTGCCTCCTGTACAATGTTACGAACCTCCATCCATAGTTCTTCAGGCACTCTGTCTACCAGATCTAATCCTTTAAATCTATTCCTCACTTCCACTGTATATTCATAAGGGATATGATTTAGGTCATACCTGATTGGTCTAGTGGTTTTCTCTACATTCTTCAATTTAAGCCTAAATTTTGCAATAAGAAGCTCATGATCTGAGCCACAGTCAGCTCCAGGTCTTGTTTTTGCTGATTGTATAGAGCTTCTCCATCTTTGGCTGCAAAGTATATAATCAATCTGATTTCGGTATTGACCATCTGGTGATGTCCATGTGTAGAGTCGTCTCTTGTGTTGTTGGAAAAGAGTGTTTGCTATGACCAGCGTGTTCTCTTGACAAAACTCTATTAGCCTTTGCCCTGCTTCATTTTGTACTCCGAGGCCGAACTTGCCTGTTATTCCGGTTATTTTTTGACTTCCTACCTTAGCATTCCAGTCCCCTATGATGAAAAGGACATCTTTTTTTGGTGTTAGTTCTAGAAGGTGTTGTAGGTCTTCATAGAACCGGTCAACTTCAGCTTCTTTGGCATCAGTGGTTGGAGCATAGACTTGGATCACTGTGATGTTGAATGGTTTGCCTTGGATTCGAACTGAAAGCATTCTGTCGTTTTTGAGGTTGTACCCCAGTACTGCCTTTCCCACTCTTTTATTGACTATGAGAGCTACTCCATTTCTTCTAAGGGATTCTTGCCCACAGTAGTATATATAATGGTCTCCTGAATTAAATTCGCCCATTCCTGTCCATTTTAGTTCGCTGATTCCCAATATGTCGATGTTCAATCTTGTCATCTCATGTTTGACCACATCCAGCTTACCTTGATTCATGGGTCTTTGAGTCCCTGGCAAATAGAAGGGGAAGAAATGGAAGCAGTGACAGATTTTATTTTCTTGGGCGCCAAGATCACCGCAGACGGTGACTGCAGCCATGAAATTAAAAGACGCTTGCTCCTTGGGAGGAAAGCTATGGCAAACCTAGACAGCATATTAAAAAGCAGAGACATCACCTTGCCGACAAAGGTCCGTATAATTAAAGCTATGGTTTTCCCAGTAGTAATGTATGGCTGTGAGAGTTGGACCATAAGGAAGGCTGAGTGCTGAAGAATTGATGCTTTCGAACTGTGGTGCTGGAGAAGACTCTTGAGAGTCCCTTGGACTGCAAGGAGGTCAAATCAGTCAATCTTAAAGGAAATCAACCCTGACTGCTTATTGGAAGGACAGATACTGAAGCTGAAGCTCAAATACTTTGGCCACCTAATGCGAAGAGAGGACTCCCTGGAAAAGACCCTGTTGCTGGGAAAGACTGAAGGCAAAAGGAGAAGGGGACGGCAGAGGATGAGATGGTTAGATAGCATCACCGATGTAATGAACATGAATTTGAGTAAACTCCGAGAGACAGTGGAGGACAGGAAGGCCTGGCGTGCTACAGTCCATGAGGTCACGAAGAGTTGGACATGACTAAACGATTGAACAACAACATAGATGATAGTAGCATAGAAAAGGGGCACAGTCCATATGCCGCCTATAGGCTGAACATTGCTGATGCATATGAATGTGAAAGGTGAGACATATTGGACTGTTTTCACAAATGAATAATTATTTCATTATTTTTTATCATTGAAAACTTCAAAAGCTCCAGCATAAGCATTGATACTGTATATTTGAATGAGCAAACCAAATTTATATCCATTAGCAGATGTTCCTCTTTTTTGTTTATTATAGTCTCTTCCTTGGAGATAAGAAGTGCCAGCCCTTCTTCTGCCTATTCTTCGTTAGCAAAAGGAAACCAGACCCTACACTCTTCTATCCTTTAAGTAAAATAAATTCCCCATCTGTATAAGAAATCCCACTTCTATCATTTCAGGGTAGGGCACTGACAAACTTGTCTTATACTCCAGGGCATAATTTCTAGACTAGTTACTTTAAAATTCAAGTGCTCAGTTTAGGACTGTGAAGATTGCTATAAATCCAATCACTTTTATTTTCCATGCTGCAGGGCTAATTCCATTCTGCTAGATTTATGTCCAGTTTTTTTGATGAAAAATACATGTTGTGTTGGCCAAAGCAGCTAGGACTGTACTTAAGTAAAATCTAGAGGATCCTCCTTTAGATGATAAAAGGACTTAAAATAACATCTCAATATAACCATGACCTAGCCCCAGGTGTAAGGTCACACAGCTACCTAGAAACATATTTAGGATTCCCTTACTAACTTTGCTCAGACTGAAGAAGCTCCTTGGATAAGGAGCGAAACGTTTCCACTGAGAAAATAGAAATCCAGTTGACATGATTCAAGCTACAGACAATTCCACCTGGATGACTGAGAACCTTCATAGACTAGAGGGTCACAGGTTCTCCACACTCGATCTAGAAGTATTCTCCATAATTTCTGGTCCCACATGATCCCAAATTTTGGGGCAATTTGGGATGTTCCTTCCTAATATCAGAATTAAGAGAATAAAATGAGTAATGTGTGTGGCTAAAGATTTGTACAATGAAAATGGTAGTGGTTCTTCATTTAAGCAGGCTATCATCTGTTACTAGTAGCCTGGGTTATTAGAATGCAGATGTTAGTAAAATAGGCTGATCATATTCCCTTGAGAGGAAAACGGGACCCTAACCTACCCACAGCTCACTAGACAAAGTGGGGGCACGCACACGCATGTGTGTGCAGGCATGCGTGCGGGTGCAGGCTTGCGGGCCCGCTTCACCACAGGAACTTTCAAAAACGGGACAAAATGGATATTTTTCTTAAAACAATGGGACAGTCGGGAATTGTTTAGAAAATGGGACTGTCCCATTCAAAACGGGACATATGGTCAGCCTATAGTAAAACATGTCTCGCAAACATGTCTGTGTCACCCTAAATTTCTTATTTTTCATTGTCTTATCTGTGTGGAATCACCAGGGATTCTTCAGAGTCAAAAAGGAAGGATGTTGAACTGTATGAAGACATGCTACCTTGACTATTTCATTTCAAACTCTGCAGTCAAGAAAAACCGTTTCTGTGAAATGTCTGCATGTTCTGTGCTTCATTGCTGTCTTTGTACCATATGATGTGTAGCATGCTCACATTTTGCATATACACCTATGCCAATTAAATTGATATATTCCTGACACATAAAATGTTTGAAATACTTAAAGTATCGAAGGTACTAGTTTCTGATCAGCAAACTACAGCAGATCTTGGCATTTGGGAGTGCTTTTACTCTTATTCTTCAGTGACTCTTCTTGCATAGAGCTCCCAATATGAAAACCTATGAACTTAAAGCATCAATCTTATGTGACATCTATTTTACGAACTCTAATTTGCACTAATGAAGCTTTACTCATGTACTTAAAAAATCAAAATCAAACATTTCATTATTGAAGGTTGTTTATAGCTGAAAATATTTGTTCTGTAAAAATATTCCTTCCTTCTCATGGGAATGCTACCAAGATTTCTACACTCCAGCCTTCCTTGACCAGGTGTTTTCCAGAATTCTGGATTATAATTCCCAGACTTCCAAGACAATGACTGGCCATCTAGATGCTTATGAACTCTGTATCTCATGAGCTCTAGCCCTCTAGTGTGAGAGAAGATGGAAGCTGCAATCCAGCAACATGTGAAGGTTTGCTGGTTGCTTTACTTTAGTGTTTGAGCTTTCTTTGACTTTTTTCCCCCTTAAAGATTTGCTAGCGCACAAACACTCAATTTCAAAATTACTTTGAATTTTATTTCCAGAAGAAGGTCAATAGCAATTCTGCATCTTTCTTTACCATATCCTAACTGTCTCTTTCACTCCTAACATTCATCTGTATCATCTCTGGAGATTTTGGAAACCTTTTTAATGTGCCACAGTTCTCCTTCCATTTTTCTTTTCAGTTCTCTCATCTGAACTACTTTCAGTAGATAATCATGTGATATTTTTAGAAGTTTTCTCATACTGCCTCAGAGCCTGTTGTGATAATGGTGCAAAATCAGCTTGGGAATGGACTATTTGGCCATCTGATAAATTTGGTCTGATTTCCACACATAGGAGAGTGAGTTGGTAGAGTATGCTGTACCACTTCATTGTAGTAGAAGAAAAATGGATTTTAAATACTCGCTTCCATTAAAAAAATCAACTTGTATGCACTGGATTATACATTTTCCCTCCCCAGGACCATTTAGGAGCAATTCCCAAAGCAGCTAGAGAAAGATACGTGTATTTTAATGATGTGAAAACAGGTACTTTGCATATGTATTTCACATATCTAGAAGCACATATTTCAATAGATTTGTATTGTCTTTTAACATTGCTGATCTTCTGCCCAGAACCTCCAATACTGTGTAATACTTCAGAAATTCTATGACTTCATTCTCTTGCATATGAGGTTCAGACCTTAAATCTCAGTGAGTTCCTGCTTGCTGAAGCCATGCTAGGTAATATGTGGAGCACTGTATGCATACTACTATTATTCCCAGGATTAATTACAAAAAAGAAAAGAAAGAAAAGAAAAGAAAGAGTATTATCAACTGCTCTATTCTACTCAGCAAGTGGTGGCCTATCCCACCTACCTTATGAAGGTAGTGCAGATGGCGGTTATGCATCAGCCTGAATCTCCTGCAGTTCTCTTTCTGAAAATTAAACATTGCTAGCATTACTCTGTTGAAGACACAGCACAGCAAACATCTGTTTCCAAAAGAGGGTTAGAAAGGCTGGATGAAACAGTCTTTTCTCTTGCCCAAAGCACTAGAGAGCAAACTTTCAAATCTACTCCTTTTTTTTCTGGCAACCTAAATTAGTTGCTGTGCTATCCCACCTGCAGCATTCTCTCATGCCAAGATATAAGACTCTCTTGCCAGTGGTCCACTGAGGAATGGATTTGCTGAACAATTTTATATGCCTCTTCCTAACAGGGACCTTGTCTGCAATCTTCAAAGAATGAGTAATAGTGCATGTGTGTGCACTATTGATTCAACTCTCTTTTCTTTTTAAAAATTAAATAAGAGCAATCATTATTTTCCTGCAAAGAGGAGGAGAATTCTCCTTCAGTGTACTATTATGCTAGTATTCCCATTGCATGGAAGTCCTGACCCATATAGCAGAATATAAACGCCTATTATTTTTTTTAATATGCAGCAGTCTGAGATGGTAATATTTATACTACAACCTCAACACTTGTCCTGCTTTATTTCATTTTACTATGAAGATATTTATTTTATTTTCTAGTTCATAGCAAACCACAGAGGATCCTTTATATATATTGTATTGTTTTCATTGATTTTTGTGCAATGCTTAAAGTAATTTATGGTCAGATTAGAAAGTTTCAATTATTGGATGGATTAAAAGTAGTTATAATTATCATAATTATAATCAAGTAATTTCAACTTTAATTTGTGGGAATTATGTAAAACCTGACCACAGTAAGGTTTAGTGGGTGCCTTTTAAATGATTAACCATATACCACAAACTGGAACTTCCAAAATAACACTTGATTCCACCAATATGTCCCCTTTGAGTAATCTTAGTTCAGTTTAACTGTCTTGATGACTTCCTCATTCAATAATGTGACTCCTTGTAGATAATTGAACTAAGCTGAAATCACTTAGGTCACTGGGATGTCAGTTGGTTCTTTGCTTCAAGTATCCTGTCATAATCAGGACTCTTCGTTCAACACAATTCAAACCTCTTGAGTGTGATTCCAGGACTGGCATTGAATTGCTGTACTCTCCTTGTGTGGTAAAAACTCTTAATAGTTAATATATCAAAAGAAGTCTCAATTATTTACATATAGCAATTCAGCATAACATCCTCATGCAGTTTTACTGAGGTCATTAGGACCAGATCCAAGTATATTTCAAATGCACTAAAGTTAATGCTTTGATCAAACATTTTAAAATGTAATCAAAACTTAGTGCCATTTCAACTTCATGTATATGACTCATAATACTGAATAAACTTGATGGTGATAGAGAAATTACTGTCAAACAAAATAAATATTAAAGGAAATGTCTGTGTTGCAATATTTTATGTCCAATTAAAGTTTATTACAATGTGTTCAGTTAAAGATCCTTATCAAAAGGAGAACTTGAAAGCTACATAAATCCATAAAATTATCACTGAAATAAAACAGAAATTTTCATCTCTGTCCACTCTGTGCCTAGTGAAGGCACTTCTCACTCAAAATTGATAACCTTCTTAGCAATGCAAGCTTATTATGATTTTTTATATAAAATAAGTATTGTAAAACTAAGATTCCTCCAAGGTTGAATGCTGATAGATTCTGTCACATGTGATGCACAGCATCATACCAAAGAACTAAATGCCTTCTCTATCAACTGGCAAACTGGAATAATAGGTTTATATGTAGTGACTTAGATTTGCTTCCTGACTAGGCAGTTTCAGGATTGTGTATAGCATGTACTGAACTTTAAATATTCAGTATGGGGATTCAGAGTAGTTGTAGTATATGATTTCCTATATCCCATTCACAGATTCTGGATTGCTTGACTTCCTTTTTGGTGACATGCAAAAGATACACTGCTCATCTTCTGCTTGCCAAAGTTTTTGTGAGCAATCTGGAGTGCGTGAACAGTGACTTGTCCATAGCATTTGCCAAAATCTTTGACAGGTTGTTTTCTCGAGATTGCTCACTACCATCTTTGGCCCTGATTAGCAAGGTGGGACTAACAATCACACCATAAGCTAGCCAAGGCTTGCATCAGACCCAGCAATAATGGGCCAGGGATTACTGGCTAGAGAAGGGAGACCTGGATATTGCTGGCTGACAACTCCAATGTAACAAACCAATATGAGGAAGGAGTCTTCAAGTATACCAACATTAACAGGCTATCAGACATCTGCATATCAAGCCAGAGTTCTGTACTTGTCCATGCTGTCATGAACACGTTGAGTCAAAGTAGAAGCAAAAGTTTTATTGAAGCGTTTGCAAAGGCTGGTGGACTCAACCGTGCTAGAAAACAGAATGCACCAGGGAAGAGCCACACTCAGCAACAGGTTACACACTTATTTATACAGTTCTTACACGTTGCTCAACACTTACCCCTTTCCTCCATTGGCTGGAGTAGTCTAGGGCTTACAACTGATCCGAAGTGCCTATTCAGCATATAATTAAGCCCGCCCTTGTTTGTTTCTCCCACTCCCCACTTTTTACCTCCCCTTGCCCCTTATTTATTTCTTTCCTTGTAAGGAAGGTGCCCTACTTTAAGCAATGCTCATTAGTTTCATCTTTGACCGCAAAGCTTCCTATAGCATGTGGGTTACATTCAGCCTGCTAAAAATATATTCTCATTTCATGCAGGTAGTTATGTCAGAAATTTTGTTAACTAATACAGGAAAGGTCCAACATAGGTTTATGGGTTAAGTTTATTAATTCTTTGTTAATAATAACTAATTTCATATTTCTCTCAATGAAGATCAGAACTGAGTTCTTGCAGTGATACAACTTTATATGGGCAAGCCCTTGTGTAGTGAATAGGGAGAAATCAGACATAAAAGAGTGAAATGAAAAATCCGAGCTGTGAATCAAACCTAAATCAGTCTGTTTAGAAAGTGGGCAGAGATCATTAAAGTCTAGGAAAATCAAACTCTGAAGAACCAATCAGGAATAAGAATATTTTGTCTTTAAAAGTGGATGGGGAAACTCCAGGTAAGCAAAGCACCAATTCCAATGGATTTTAGAAGTGGAGAATTAGGAAAAAAAAAATATCAATTTAAGGAACAGTGGAGCTAGATGCAGAGTAGGGATATATTTCATGGACTGCTCTGAGCAGATCAATTTTTTTTAATCTTTGTGTTATTTTGCTTTGCTATCCTATTCTCTTGTTCTTTGTGAAGGAGCAGTTGAGTGAGAGAAACCTCTTTTAATTAATTATCTATTTCTCCTTTTTTGTTTCCTTTCTCCCTTTATCTTTCACTGTGGTGAAATTCTGTAATATTTTTAGAGTAAAATTTCACATGATTCAATAATGTAGGAAGATTTTAGCCGTTATTATTATTTTAAAAATTATTTATAGCTCCCCATGTCAAAAATATTATTTTCTACATCAGAGCTTTCCAAACTGTGTGTTGCGACACAAAAGTGTGTCACCACACACAGCGTGGTGTGTCGCCACACCACCCGGAAGTGGCGGCATGCTCATGCATGGCGGCGGCAGCAGCGGCACGGTATCAGTGTTTCCGCGTTTTAGTGGAGGCTGCCGTCGCCGTGCACGTGCGCATCGCCGCACGTCCCCCGTGCCGCCACTGTGCACGCATGCGCCGCTGCACGCCCCCCCGCGCCGCTGCCGTACGCGTGCCCCCCCGCGCCGCCACCGTGCACGTGCCCCCCCACGCCGCAGCCGCCACTGGTGTGTCGCCAGCGGCGGCACTTTGGAAAGCCCTGTTCTACATGATATAGAGCAACCATAGCTCGATTCCTTATTATATCAAGTTTCTTCAGTCTTTTGCTTTTTATTAGACTATTAAATACTAGTACAATAATAAAACAGTGTTGTCTCTGAATGCCTACCTCATACTTTCACTATATGGTTTTATAATTTTGTTGCTATAGCAAAACTATATGAAATATGACGACCCTTTATAAGAAATTTTAACCCTGAATGTGCAGAATCTACCAGAGTAGGGATTTTCGAAGTTGTTCTGAACTTGTTGGTTAAAAAAAAGAAAGTCCTTGAAATTCTGTTATTTTTTTTAGTCTTGGTCTTCCACAGAACCCCATCAGATTCTCATAGAACTCTGAAAATATCATAGAGCTATTTAAAGCTTCCAAAATGGTCACTTCACAAAACATGTTAACATAAGAAAAGCCTCCATATTCTTTGGGTGGTTTCCATGGCTGCTTCTAAGGCTATTATGGGTTGTCTGTGCACAAGAATGCATGCTCAGAAACTCCTTCATCTGGAAGCAGTAGCAAAGTGAAATTGCTAGGCCTGCACGCCTTCCATGGAGAACATTTGAAGGAGCCACCTGAACCCTCCAAAGGAGGTGGCTGCTTGAATGTGTCAAGGAAGGATTCTTTTTTTGCAAAGCACCCCTTCTAAATGTTTTGCACTGCCCTGTTAAAGAATAGTTCTAGCCACACAAAAAAAGCAGCTTCCTTTGATTATACTATTCTTTTTGTCCCAGTTCTTTCATTCATTTTTAAGAGGTTCTAGTAGTTTTTTAAAACCTGTACCTGACCTCAAATACAGACAGTTTTAATTATCAGAAATAGCTTAAGTATTTGGCTTTATAGCTCAGGCAGGTTGGATTTGATGACTCACTTTGGGAGAGGTAGCTTTTCTGGCAATAAAAAGTATGACAAAAAGTTGTTTAGATGCAGCAATTTTACCCATCATATTCACGAAAGATTTCCTTATTTCATCATAATTCTGATTAGGTTTCTTATAATGTGATTTGCATGTGAACATGCATTATATTTTAGTATCAGGTGGCTTTCCTACTTTGCAATGAGTTCTATGAAATGTTACTGTATTTAAATTTGCAAAAGTAAAGAAGAAATAGATCAAGCAAACAGAGCAGCTCTTATGCTTGTATGAGCCTCCTTGTACAAAGAATATGTTCTCATTTTGTTCTGACAACCTTGAAACACATTTAGTTGATTTAGTCCAATTCCATTCTGAGAGAGAACAGTCCTGTTATAAAACCTTACGATATATTTGTAAGTTCACATTTTTAAAAGGGATTATTTATGTTATACTGAAATGCAGCTGAGGATATGCTTTGATGGGGAGAGTGGCCTGGGGTAGATCAGAGAGAAATCATTAATCTGTTGTCTCCTTTCTGTGAAAAAGCCTGCATCTTTTCCCAGGTTGGTCAGGCCACTTTTTGGTGGAAAAATGAAGTAAAAAGGGTTCAGAAGTGGCTTTTATGATTTCCTTTTATTAAAACAAAAGTCATATCTATAACAGTCTGTAAATTCGTTGCTACAAATGTAGAACAGAATAGATCTCACATTTAAAAGGAGAATATTAATTCCTTCCTAACTGTGAACAGAAGCCATGATCCCTAAAGCATTGCTTTCTGCATGAGTCCAATTTCTGATTGACATAGTGGAGCTATTTCCAATTATTTATTTTGAGAATTGTTGCATCAATTGAGGCAGTGAAAGAAATGAAGTATTCCTGTCCTGTTTCCCACTGTTCAGTTTCTTTGAGTCAGTGATGACATATTTGGCAGAATATTCTAATAATTGCAATCAGGCAAATAATTCTTCCTTACATTCAGAGATGTACCTTCTAGTGCTACCACCCTTTCATCCTTCAAGAACACTTAATTCAGTCATAGGAAGAAATTGCAAGATAGTAAAGTCTCAAAGAGGCCAAGAGCTGAAACGATTAAAGAAAAAGGAATTAAAAGCTATGAGTGGTTCTTTCTTCCTAATGGGATTTTGAGTCTGTTTGAGTTATTAATTGGCTAATAATCCTGAACCAGTTGCACATGTAGCCGGAGGCTTCCTGTTCCGAAGATTGCATCAGCAGCAGTCAAGGGACATATCAGCAAAAATGTGACCTTTACCATTCCTCCTGGCTGCATCATCTTCTGCCAGCTTGATTTGATTTCAGCAGTGATAAAAACGGAGATGGTCCAGGAGAAATAGAACTGACCATTGCCTTGAGTCCCTTTTAATAAAAGAATGGAACAAGGATATATTGGTTCATTGTCCAATCAAAACGCATATATGTGCAGGATTGCATATTTTATATTATCAACAAAGAGTGGTATTGCTGAACTATAGTTGGTTTACGTAACACATACTGTACTGTACGTAGGCTAAAATGCAGCTAGCTAATTTGTTGTTGGGATATCATGTAGACTTAATCATGAAGTAGCAGTTTTACTGTACTTGGTAATTTCAATAGTAGCAGAGAATGCAATGTTACTTTTAATTTGTTTAAGTCATTCTAACCTGGGGAAGAATTATTTCTCTAGTCCAAATATATGATTCACACCCTGGGTTTGACAAAGAAAATCATATTAATCTGACAATCCAGGAGAAAGCAGGAAACACTTCTGTTGCATGAAACAAGAAAATTTTCAGGAACTTCCGGTGGGGACATGGGGGACTGAACAGATGTGCCAGCGGGCTCCGTGGGCAGAACTGACAATGCGGCAGTTTTTTTGGGCTCAGGCAGATTTTTCCTGAAGCCCAGGAGTGTTTTTATGGGAAAGGAAAACACTCGGAATCATCCCATCTGTCCTCTGGACAGCTGTTTGCAGCCAGAAGATCGCAAACAGCATTTGCGCTCATCTGGTAAGAGCTAGCCGAGAGGCTGGGATGTCACCATTTCCAAGCCTCGCTGTAGCCTTAAAGGGACACTAAGACCGGCCACCCCATTTCTAAATCACCCAATTTATATATATTTTTAAGTATATGTACCCTAAGAGAGGCTTTCTACAGCAAGGAGAAGCAGGATCTCTTGGTGCTTATCGTTATTTTGGGGGTTAATTTTTAAAAATTCTTTTTAAGTTTTGGCTTGTTTTCCATCCAAATATTAAGGAGGACTGAGAGTAAATAATTGTCTCCCTGTTATTATGTTTGTACTAAATTTGAAGAAACTAGCATTTTCCTACACGTTGAATCAGCTGTTTTGAACTTTCAGTTTTCTGCTTCTACTTTCCCTGGGGAATTGTCTGCTAATTTGAGTTTGCAGGATTAACAATCTCCATTACTCCTTGGGCACACCTGCAAGCAGGAGGTGCTGTACAATGCAGCTCTCGCCCTTACATCTCGCTTGCACGCAGATCTACTATGAATCTACTTGTATCCAGATCTACTGAATACTTCCACACCTTTAAAGAAACTTCCTTCAGCATAACAGCCAGAAACTCATTTAGTTTAAATAAACAATGCAGCAAAGCAGCAGTATTTAATTATAGATTGCTGCTTGGCCATTGCATTAAAATACTGAGTAGGTCCTGAACATTAGGATTTCTCAAAGGTCCTATATATTGCTAAACTATATACATCTCTAAGGCACATACCCAGCATTAAATGACGGTCCTCTCTGTGTGTATTTAGTGTTAAAGGAAAAGTAGAATAATTGGAGATTTCTATTGATCCACTTTGCACCCCCCCCATTCTTTGTTATGAATAAAGTTGTCAGTCATGTCAAAACAAATGGAGAATACAACCAGATCACAGGCAATAGGAAATGCATAAAGGTGGGAGCTCTAGTCCCACCTTAGGCACTAAGCCAGCTGGGTGACCTTGGGCCAGTCACTCTCTCTCAGCCCAAGGAAGGAGAAAATGGCAAACCATTTCTGGAAAACCTTGCCAAAAACTGCAAGGACTTGCCAGGCAGTTGCCAGGAGTCAACACTGACTTGAAGGCAAAAGTAAATTATTAAAATTATATCCTATATTGCATATAAAAGGAAATCAGAACTATTTTGAGGCCAAGGCAAATCATTTCTGTGATACAAAATGTTTTGGCAAGATATCACTATTACCTAGGACTAACAGAATTCAAGCATGTAGATGAAAAGAGGCTGGTTAAAAGTTGCCTCCTACATTTGAATCTCTGCTTTTGTTTGTCTTTACCCAGTCACAGAGGGATACTAGATCAGGGAAACAAAGAAGATTCTGCTTGAGCCTTGGCCCAAAATATGCAGCAAATTAACATGTGAGTGAATTGCTAAAACAAATCTAACAACTTTATAACTTTGCTGAGCTGCAATTTTCAGACAGTTATTTAAAGCATAAGCCAGAAGCTGTACTTAACAGCATAGAAAAAATAGAGTCTAAAGAATGCATAAAGTTCCACGTGTACTCTGTGAAGCACAGATGATAATGGTTCCTCTTATGTGCCTTATAAACTTCAATCTCCTGAAGCCTTGAGGCAACTGAGGGCATATTTATCTCTCCACAGGAGACAATCAGCTTAACCTAGAGCTCTATGGGAAGACCATATGTGTGCACAATGTCCTGGCTGGGTCCTCTTATTCATTTTAGTACTGCCTGTAGCTTCCGATGTAAAGCTGGGAACATTTGTGCAGAGCTTGTCCCTAAGTAATGAATGAATGAAAGTAATGCTGACTATATGTGAATTACAATTATTCTTGCTGGATCAAGGCACATGAAAGGAATTGTATATGATTCAAAAGAACATGAGAATCTACAAAGACAATGAGTCTCCCAGAATAAAATTAATCTGGCCAAATGGAACCCCATCATATGAACCAAATGTTGCATCTGACTAACTATTCTCCAACAATTATCTGAACCAATCAGTGTTGTCACAAAACACAAAAGACTCAGAGATTCCCAATAGACATAAAATAATGTTTTAAATTGAATTAGTCATAATTTTAAATCTATAGAAATGAGATATATGGATCTCAAAATGTTCTTTCACTGATGTACAGTACATGTACTGGTCATTCCAATTCTTTACTTCATGTCTCCCTATAATCTTGAATCACTAACTTAGTACATTCTAACAATCCTTTGTAACAACTGTCCAGTTTAGTCTAGCAATGGTTTACAAATAATTGTTATAAGTATACTATTTTGTAAAGAATATGTCAAATCCTCTAGAACAGGATAGCATTCTGAAACACCTAGGATTGCTGGCCTATATCTAGACATCAACAAGTATTTTAACTACAGGTACTGCCACTCTGCATTTTTTAGAAAAGTACTTTTGTTGCAACTTCTCAAATAGCAAAAATTCATCAAAATTTGGAATACGGCTTCTACCCAGGTTATTCAAAGAAAAAGATTGCTCTTGCTAATTTCAGGTTTCGATTTCTTCATGAAATGAATTTAGCATAATCATAAGAATTAAACTGGAGTTGGTAGTCTGTTGCACACCACACCTATCTAATAGCTATAGGAAAGAAAATTAATACTTTCCAGCTCTAGTACCCTGCAACTATAAGGCATGTCAAAATGTCACTTCCAAAATGGTCGATGAGGACAAGTTTCCAGTATATGTGTCTTCCCATTCATTACCCTGAGGAAGAAGATATGCCTTAGGGTATAAATTTAAAATTGGAAAAGTAAAATCGCCTTTAACATCAAATTAAGACAATTTTTTCCTAATAAACCTATTCCTATTCCAAGGGAGGACAGATTTGTTCTACTTGCACTTCAGTGTAAGCAGAATGTAACAAGTGCAGGCCAATACATGAATTGAAACTTCATAATCCTTCAGACTTCTCACTTCTCCAATATACACTGCTCAAAAAAATAAAGGGAACACTGAAACAACACAATGTAAGTCCAAGTCAATCACACTTCTGTGAAATCAAACTGCCCACTTAGGTAGCAACACTGATTGACAATCAGTTTCATATGCTGTTGTGCACATGGAATAGACAACAGGCGGAAAGCATAGGCAGTTACCAAGACATCCCTAATAAAGGAGTGGATCTGCAGGTGGTGACCACAGACCACTTCTCAGTTCCTATGCTTTCTGGCTGATGGTTTGGTCACTTTTGAATGCTGGCGGTGCTTCCACTCTAGTGGTAGCATGAGACGGAGTCTACAACCCACACA
The DNA here is from genome assembly GCA_023362775.1 of Charina bottae. NCBI lineage: Eukaryota > Metazoa > Chordata > Lepidosauria > Squamata > Charinaidae > Charina > Charina bottae. The sequence continues at coordinate 46,967,467 of JALMGJ010000005.1, forward strand.
AGTAGCTCAGGTAGTGCAGCTCATCCAGGATGGCACATCAATGCGAGCTGTGGCAAGAAGGTTTGCTGTGTCTGTCAGCGTAGTGTCCAGAGCATGGAGGCGCTACCAGGAGACAGGTCAGTACATCAGGAGATGTGGAGGAGGCCGTAGGAGGGCAACAACCCAGCAGCAGGACCGCTACCTCCGCCTTTGTGCAAGGAGGGACAGGAGGAGCACTGCCAGAGCCCTGCAAAATGACCTCCAGTGGGCCACAAATGTGCGTGTGGCTGCTCAAACGGTCAGAAACAGACTCCATGAGGGTGGTATGAGGGCCCGACATCCACAGATGGGGGTTGTGCTTACAGCCCAACACCGTGCAGGACGTTTGGCATTTGCCAGAGAATACCAAGATTGGCAACTTCGCCACTGGCGCCCTGTGCTCTTCACAGATGAAAGCAGGTTCCCACGGAGCACATGTGACAGACGTGACAGGGTCTGGAGACGCCGTGGAGAACGTTCTGCTGCCTGCAACATCCTCCAGCATGACCAGTTTGGCAGTGGGTCAGTAATGGTGTGGGGTGGCATTTCTTTAGGGGGCCGCACAGCCCTCCATGTGCTCGCCAGAGGTAGCCTGACTGCCATTAGGTACCGAGATGAGATCCTCAGACCCCTTGTGAGACCATATGCTGGTGCGGTTGGCCCTGGGTTCCTCCTAATGCAAGACAATGCTAGACCTCGTGTGGCTGGAGTGTGCCAGCAGTTCCTGCAAGACGAAGGCATTGATGCTATGGACTGGCCCGCCCGTTCCCCAGACCTGAATCCAATTGAGCACATCTGGGACATCATGTCTCGCTCCATCCACCAACGCCACGTTGCACCACAGACTGTCCAGGAGTTGGGGGATGCTTTAGTCCAGGTGTGGGAGGAGATCCCTCAGGAGACCATCCGCCACCTCATCAGGAGCATGCCCAGGCGTTGTAGGGAGGTCATACAGGCACGTGGAGGCCACACACACTACTGAGCCTCATTTTGACTTTTTTTAAGGACATTACATCAACGTTGGATCAGCCTGTAGTGTTCTTTTCCACTTTAATTTTTGAGTGTAACTCCACATCCAGACCTCCAGGGGTTGCTTACATTTGATTTCCATTGCTTTTTGTGTGATGTTGTTGTCAGCACATTCAACTATGTAATGAACAAAGTAATTAATACGAATATTTCATTCATTCAGATCTAGGATGTCTTATTTCAGTGTTCCCTTTACTTTTTTGAGCAGCTTACATAAATGCATACATTCAGTGGGTAGTGTATACAATGTGCATATATTAGAGAAAGAAACCCACTCGAAACTTTAGCACTTACTTTTTGAAAAATTAAGTGTTGGATTTTCCTGCTTTGCAAGTATAAAAAGGTAAAGGTTACCCCTGCACATTTGTGCAGTCGTGTCCAACTCTAGGGGCCGGTGCTCATCTCCGTTTGTTAGCCGAAGAGCCACCGCTGTCCTAATATGCTTCCGTGGTCATGTGGAACATGGAATGCTGTTACCCACCCACTGAAGTGGTACCTATTCATCTACTTGCATTTGCTTGCTTTCAGATTGCTAGGTTGGCAAGAGCTGGGGCTAGTGCAGGAGCTCACTCTGTCACGCGGGACTAGGGATTCGAAATAGCCTTTTTTATCTGATACAATTTATTTATAGCTTTTTTATATGTTCAGATGATTAATCGATAAAATTTATTGTACAGTTATTTTATAAAATCTTCACCGAGACAGGCCAATTTTCACTGAAAATACAGTAATATTTTTAAAAGCCACTTTTATTTTAAGAGTATTTGGAATTGAGGATTACTCTAATCCTAACCCAAGCCTTAACTGCAACCCAACCATTCCAGCTAGGGATTTTCATGGGAACCATGCTTAAAACAAAGCGAACAACAATATCAGAACAATTAGAACAATCAGAATTAAAAATATTTATATTTTATTTATTTATTTTCTATCCCGCCTTTATTCTTTTTATAAATAACTCAAGGTGGCGAACATACCAAATACTGGCTGTTGTGGGTCTTCCGGGCTGTGTGGCCACACAGCCCGGAAGACCCACAACAGCCATTGAACTCCGGCCGTGAAAGCCTTCGACAATACATACCAAATACTCCTTCCTCCTCCTATTTTCCCCACAACAGCAACCCTGTGAGGTGAGTTGGGCTGAGAGAGAGTGACTGGCCCAAGGTCACCCAGCCGGCTTTCATGCCTAAAGCGGGACTAGAACTCACAGACTCCTGGTTTCTAGCCCAGCACCTTAACCACTAGACCAAACTGGCTCTAAAAGACAAAATAAAACAGTGTTCAATATAATAGCCAAATTAAATGTCTCCAAAAGTTAGAATAGCTTTCCTAACAGAATTCTGGGCTGATGAGGGAGATTTTCAAAAGGAAAGTGCCACAGATTATCTGTATTTTATTTCTTCACCTTTGGAATTCTTTGGTTCTTGATGCATTAGGGATCAGGGTACTGTAAGCTTGTGACAAAAGTGTCTGGGAACATGAGGGGAGGGGGTGATTTAGTTTTCTGGAAAAGAATCTGTTGTTTACAGTTCTGTTCACACCATATTAATCCCTTAATTCCATACTGTCCTTCCTTTATTAATTCTATCTCCCATCTGGATTTTATAACTATTTATTATATTTATTGTACAAATTGATGTTTTATATTCTACTTTAACTTGTTTTATTGTAAACTGCCCAGAGTTCCCTGTTGGGGGAGATGGGCGGTCATATAAATTAAATAAAATAAATAAATATTAAGTGGGGAAAATCTGCCAACAAAAAGCAGTTTCTAATCTAAGCCTTTGATTAATTTGGGAGAAGTTACTCCATAAATCACATAGGCAAATATAGATTTTTGTTATTATTATTTTTTGCCAACAAATTTTTGAGGCTAAATATTCATTTACATGCTATCCTTAATATTCATAATAGCAATATTTGTTTTGTTCAAGGGTCATGCTGTGTCTTTTTTTGACAGAAGAAATCCTTGCTTTGTATGCCTGTCTTGCAAAATGTCTACAAAGTAAGAAATAGCAAGACACAAATCCATTTTAATTTCAGGCTTTGAAATTTATATATATTCCTGATGTCTATATTTCCTTGGGACAGGTTATACTTTCAATTTAGGGGATTTCTTCTATTTGTAATGCTTTCTTTCATATTATTAATATACAAACATATGATCTATCTTGTATTTCATTTTTCCTCCCGTAATTACCTGTCTAAGTGATAGTTCTGTATGTGTTTAAAATGTACATCTATTCTAATGTATGAGATTATAAGAGGTGAGGCACCAGGCTGAGTTTTAATGGGAAATAATTTTATTAATCAGTATTTGTTAAGAAACTGTAATTGACTGAATGCTAAATATTGGCATTCTTCTCAACACATCCCTGGGTACACTCTGGGTACTCTCCCAAAATTACTTTGTGTGTGCAACCCCATGTGTGTGTATTCTTAAGGGTAGTCCCATAGTATCTTGAATCACAATGTTCAACCTTTGTTGACCACTGAAATAATGAGTAAATAAAACTTACTCTATAACTCTACTCCATCTCCAAAATAAGTCCCCCTTCCCACCATTTTTTTTAAAGCAATGTAAATTCCTAATTTTGCAAATGCTTAATCCTTGATAGCATGAGATATTTCTAGTTCTTCTTTTATATTTATGATACACTGTACTGGTCTGGATCATTGTAGAGTGATAACCAAAAGGAAACTGTTATGGTTGCTTTATATTTTATTCAGAAATTGTGCAGTCCAACTATTGTAGAGTAAGTAAAGGTAGCCAGTATGGAAACCTCCTATGTGGTGGAATATGTTATTCAGCATTGTGTAAAACCAGGATGTATTTTTTTAAGGATTGACCATTTATGTGACAAGAGAAACATGTGTCCCCTCAAGGCACAGCCCACAATATTCTACTGCCTGAGAGATAACAGCAAATGCGTCTCTTTACTCATCCCTCAAATCGACCTGTATATCAATTAAACCCTAGTACCTGAGCAGAAATCAACCATTTTCCTGTCTTGGCAGTAAAATTAGAAAATAGCTAGCAATTCTTTGTCTTTTCTGGATGCTACAGTCACTAGTGGTAGGGCTGGCTGTGGGTTTCTTAAGATTTCTCTCTGGGAATGTTGGAAGGAATAAGTTTATACAATGACTATAAGGGCGGGTATGTTTTCTCTCTGAGGACTTGCATCAAGAATGGATTATTTGCAGCCATGTACTCCAGTTTGATAAACAAAATGACAATAAATGTGCATTACTGCTAGATCAGAACTAAAGCAGCCAACCATAATTCACTGTCCTGCTTACATGATTCACCCATTTTTTTCCTTCCCCCCCCCCAACTTCCCAGTTGGTTAAGCAACAGCTTTGCTGGCATCTGTAGCAGGTGATCACTCTGGCTGCTGCTATCCTTATTTTCTAGAGTTCCATTGGGAATTATATTAGTCCTGCTCCTAGTACTGCCAGTTTTTAAGCCAAAAAGATAAAAAGATTTCCTGAAGTGATACACAGGAATTCCTTCAGGTTGGCTGTGCTTGGGGTTGGGGGGAGAGACCAGTCCTAACAATTAAAGAAAGGCAACCCCTTTTGGAGACATTTCTGAGCAATTCTTCTCACTACTCACCTGCTGTAACTTTCACTCCAAGTTCCTTGATTATAGCTTCATCCATTTCCCCCAGATATTATCAAACTTGAAGAAGTCTCACTTATTTCCTGCTATTGTGTTACAAAAGAAAGCATGTCAAAGAGCATGAAACTATGTAAAGGGAAAGGGCCCAATTCTATGCCTACCAAAAGGCAACCGACTTTGTCATTTGCTTTAAAACAAACATTCTCTGGTTTATAGCTGTCAGATGGTTGTCAGATAGGTGCATTATATCTCTGACTTATGGTGTTATAAGCGTTCATGAGAAACATTTTTTTAAAAAATGGATTCACAATTATTAAGATTAAGCACATTCAGGATCGCTAGTATGCTTTAATGGAGAAAATTGAGAGACACACACAGAGAGAAAGAATGTTCTCTGAAAAACTGAGTATTCTGGCTGATTGCATATTCAGTTAGGAGAACGTTTTGCCTTATCGCTATGTATGAAACAAACTAGAGTCACCTCCCCAAAGGCAAGAGCAAGAGGTGGAAAACATTGCAGTAAGACAAATATTTGCATTATAGTGTGTGTCCATGTATGTGCGCAATGCATACATGCAGACAGAACAGAATCTTCTTTGCTGTATCACTAATCTCTGCCCGCTTTCCTTTTCTCCTTTTATTAGAGGACATACTTTCATTATAAGATTTCTCTGAGCCCAGTTGTTTCTGGTTTGGAGATGTCGACAAAACTCCAGGTAATAGTCATGAACTTGAAGAAGTTTCCAAGTGATCCTTAAACTAATTACTGAAATTTTGCTTAAGAATATATCCTTGATGGCTGTTGTGGGTCTTCCGGGCTGTGTGGCCATGTTCTGGAAGTTGTGGTTCCTAACGTTTCGCCAGCATCTGTGGCCAGCACCTTCAGAGGGCAGGAGCACAGACAGAAGCACTCTTTCTGTGCTCAGGTAGAATGGCAATGCCATTAAATGAACATTTAATAACAATATGAGAGGGGAGAGATCTAGACTGATTATTTTCCAATATTTATCCCAGATATACAATACAATACTTATTATTGCATGTTTGTTTCTGTTTGTCTCAAGCCAGAATTATTTATGCACTGCTGGGAAGTTCTGCTCCTTCATAGATGTAACCAAGTGATAAGGAGATACAATCCACTGTGAAATCTATGTAGGCAGCTAGCATGGCAATACAATTTAATTCACCTTGCTCTTTTGAGTCCTATAGAAACTTGAATTTAATCCTTGGTCTTTTATTGTTTGCCAATCACTTAATACCTTGTTTTCAATATGCATTGTAATCATTTGAAAAAGGGAAATTAAGTTTCAGTAAAATATTTAGTCCCCTTCATGGATCACTGCCTTGTCGTGGCGAAGGGGCTTGCGTAACTCAATGAAGTCAGGTCAAGAAGAACAGGTCATGATGGAGAGTTCTGACAAAACGTGGTCCACTGGAGGAGGGAATGGCAAACCACTCCAGTATCCTTGCCAAGAAAACCCATGGACAGTATCAAAAGGCTAAAAGATATGACGCCGGAAGATGAGCCCCTCAGGTCGGAAGGTGTCCAAAATGCTACTGGGGAAGAGCGGAGGGCAATTCCGAGTAGCTCCAGAAAGTGTGAAACGGCTGGGCCAAAGCCGAAAGGACGCTCAGTTGTGGATGTGTCTGGAAGTGGAAGGAAAGTCCGATGCTGTAAAGAACAATATTGCATAGGAACCTGGAATGTAAGAACTATGAATCAAGGTAAACTGGATGTGGTCAAACATGAGATGACAAGATTGAACATCGACATATTGGGAATCAGCGAACTAAAATGGACAGGAATGGGCGAATTTAATTCAGGAGACCATTATATATACTACTGTGGGCAAGAATCCCTTAGAAGAAATGGAGTAGCTCTCATAGTCAATAAAAGAGTGGGAAGGGCAGTACTGGGGTACAACCTCAAAAATGACAGAATGCTTTCAGTTCGAATCCAAGGCAAACCATTCAACATCACAGTGATCCAAGTCTATGCCCCAACCACTGATGCCGAAGAAGCTGAAGTTGACCGGTTCTATGAAGATCTACAACACCTTCTAGAACTAACACCAAAAAAAGATGTCCTTTTCATCATAGGGGACTGGAATGCTAAGGTAGGAAGTCAAAAAATAACCGGAATAACAGGCAAGTTCGGCCTCGGAGTACAAAATGAAGCAGGGCAAAGGCTAATAGAGTTTTGTCAAGAGAACACGCTGGTCATAGCAAACACTCTTTTCCAACAACACAAGAGACGACTCTACACATGGACATCACCAGATGGTCAATACCGAAATCAGATTGACTATATACTTTGCAGCCAAAGATGGAGAAGCTCTATACAATCAGCAAAAACAAGACCTGGAGCTGACTGTGGCTCAGATCATGAGCTTCTTATTGCAAAATTTAGGCTTAAATTGAAGAACGTAGAGAAAACCACTAGACCAATCAGGTATGACCTAAATCATATCCCTTATGAATATACAGTGGAGGTGAGGAATAGATTTAAAGGATTAGATCTGGTAGACAGAGTGCCTGAAGAACTATGGATGGAGGTTCGTAACATTGTACAGGAGGCAGCAACTAAAACCATCCCAAAGAAAAAGAAATGCAAGAAAGCAAAGTGGCTGACTGATGAGGCTTTACAAATAGCTGAGGAAAGAAGGGAAGCAAAAGGCAAGGGAGAAAGGGAAAGATATAAACAACTGAATGCAGAATTCCAGAGAATAGCAAGGAGAGATAAGAAGGCCTTCTTAAATGAACAATGCAAAGAAATCGAGGAAAACAATAGAATGGGGAAGACTAGAGATCTCTTCAAGAAAATCGGAGATATCAAGGGAACGTTTTGTGCAAAGATGGGCATGATAAAGGACAAAAAAGGCAGGGACCTAACAGAAGCAGAAGAGATTAAGAAGAGGTGGCAAGAATACACAGAAGAACTATACAAGAAAGATCTTAATATCCCTGATAAATACGATGGTGTGGTCACTGACCTTGAGCCGGACATCCTAGAGAGTGAAGTCAAGTGGGCCTTAGGAAGCATTACTAACAACAAAGCTAGTGGAGAAGACAGTATCCCAGCTGAGCTATTTAAAATCCTAAAAGATGATGCTGTTAAAGTGCTGCACTCAATATGCCAACAAATTTGGAAAACTCAACAGTGGCCACAGGATTGGAAAAGGTCAGTTTACGTTCCAATTCCAAAGAAAGGCAATGCCAAAGAATGTTCAAACTACCGTACAATTGCGCTCATTTCACATGCCAGCAAGGTTATGCTCAAAATCCTACAAGCTAGGCTTCAGCAGCATGTGAACCGAGAACTACCAGAAGTGCAAGCTGGGTTTCGAAGAGGCAGAGGAACTAGAGATCAGATTGCCAACATTCGCTGGATCATGGAAAAAGCAAGAGAGTTCCAGAAAAACATCTACTTCTGCTTCATTGACTACGCTAAAGCCTTTGATTGTGTGGATCACAACAAACTGTGGCAAAGTCTTAAAGAGATGGGAGTACCAGACCACCTTACCTGTCTCCTGAGAAACCTGTATGTGGGTCAAGAAGCAACAGTTAGAACCGGACATGGAACAACCGACTGGTTCAAAATTGGGAAAGGAGTACGACAAGGCTGTATATTATCACCCTGCTTATTTAACTTATATGCAGAGTACATCATGAGAAATGCCGGGCTGGATGAATCACAAGCCGGAGTTAAGATTGCCGGGAAAAATATCAACAACCTCAGATATGCAGACGATACCACCCTAATGGCAGAAAGTGAAGAGGAACTAAAGAGCCTCTTGATGAGGGTGAAAGAGGAGAGTGCAAAAGCTGGCTTGAAACTCAACATTAAAAAAACCCAGATCATGGCATCTGGTCCCATCACTTCCTGGCAAATAGAAGGGGAAGAAATGGAAGCAGTGACAGATTTTATTTTCTTGGGCTCCAAGATCACCGCAGACGGTGACTGCAGCCATGAAATTAAAAGACGCTTGCTCCTTGGAAGGAAAGCTATGGCAAACCTAGACAGCATATTAAAAAGCAGAGACATCACCTTGCCGACAAAGGTCCGTATAGTTAAAGCTATGGTTTTTCCAGTAGCAATGTATGGCTGTGAGAGTTGGACCATAAGGAAGGCTGAGCGCCTAAGAATTGATGCTTTTGAGCTGTGGTGCTGGAGAAGACTCTTGAGAGTCCCTTGGACTGCAAGGAGGTCAAACCAGTCAATCCTAAAGGAAATCAACCCTGACTGCTCATTGGAAGGACAGATGCTGAAGCTGAAGCTCAAATACTTTGGCCACCTAATGAGAAGAGAGGACTCACTGGAAAAGACCCTGATGCTGGGAAAGACTGAGGGCAAAAGGAGAAGGGGACGGCAGAGGATGAGATGGTTAGATAGCATCACCGATGTAATGAACATGAATTTGAGTAAACTCCGAGAGACAGTGGAGGACAGGAAGGCCTGGCGTGCTATGGTCCATGAGGTCACGAAGAGTCGGACACGACTGAACGACTGAACAACAACAACAACAAAATATTTAGTAAAATATTCATTTTAATGGCTGCAATTCTACCTAGCCAGATATCTCCTATTATACTTTTCCAACTCAATGAATAGTTGTTTTTAAATTAATCCCTATTATTTTTTGTCATTTAAATTCCTAAATATTTATTTTACATAATGTTAACCCCAGTCCTCAATACAGTTATTGCTTTTCTTCTTTTTCCAAATTCTATCTCAACATGTAGGTTTTTTCTTTATTAATCTGGTAACCTGACCCAAGATCATATTGCTGTATACATGCCATTAACATAACTAAGGAATCTTTTGATGGGTAATTGTAGGTACATTATTCTCAATGCATAATTTCAATTTATGTTATTGAATTGTTAATTTAACTCCTGAAATGTTATTTATGTGATGTATTTTCATTCCTAATCGTTTAAATACCCCGAAATAAAATAAAATAGAGAGGATAATCTTGTTTGTCCCCTTCAATATAGTGCATTGTTATGATTTAAAAAGTGATACTATTCTCTCAATTTTTTGTTCTTTATAAATACTATGTATCCCAATAAAAAATTAGAGCTACAACAAACACAAACACACACACACACACACACACACAAACACATATATATAAGCTGCTCAAAAAAGTAAAGGGAACACTGAAATAAGACATCCTAGATCTCAATGAATGAAATATTCGTATTAATTACTTTGTTCATTACATAGTTGAATGTGCTGACAACAAAGTCACACAAAAAGCAATGGAAATCAAATGTAAGCAACCCCTGGAGGTCTGGATGTGGAGTTACACTCAAAAATTAAAGTGGAAAAGAACACTACAGGCTGATCCAACGTTGATGTAATGTCCTTAAAACAAGTCAAAATGAGGCTCAGTAGTGTGTGTGGCCTCCACGTGCCTGTATGACCTCCCTACAACGCCTGGGCATGCTCCTGATGAGGTGGCGGATGGTCTCCTGAGGGATCTCCTCCCACACCTGGACTAAAGCATCCCCCAACTCCTGGACAGTCTGTGGTGCAACGTGGTGTTGGTGGATGGAGCGAGACATGATGTCCCAGATGTGCTCAATTGGATTCAGGTTTGGGGAACGGGCGGGCCAGTCCATAGCATCAATGCCTTCGTCTTGCAGGAACTGCTAGCACACTCCAGCCACATGAGGTCTAGCATTGTCTTGCATTAGGAGGAACCCAGGGCCAACCGCACCAGCATATGGTCTCACAAGGGGTCTGAGGATCTCATCTCGGTACCTAATGGCAGTCAGGCTACCTCTGGCGAGCACATGGAGGGCTGTGCGGCCCCCTAAAGAAATGCCACCCCACACCATTACTGACCCACTGCCAAACCGGTCATGCTGGAGGATGTTGCAGGCAGCAGAACGTTCTCCACGGCGTCTCCAGACCCTGTCACATCTGTCACATGTGCTCAGTGTGAACCTGCTTTCATCTGTGAAGAGCACAGGGCGCCAGTGGCGAAGTTGCCAATCTTGTGTTCTCTGGCAAATGCCAAACGTCCTGCACGGTGTTGGGCTGTAAGCACAACCCCCACCTGTGGACGTCGGGCCCTCATACCACCCTCATGGAGTCTGTTTCTGACCGTTTGAGCAGCCACACGCACATTTGTGGCCCACTGGAGGTCATTTTGCAGGGCTCTGGCAGTGCTCCTCCTGTCCCTCCTTGCACAAAGGCGGAGGTAGCGGTCCTGCTGCTGGGTTGTTGCCCTCCTACGGCCTCCTCCACGTCTCCTGATGTACTGACCTGTCTCCTGGTAGCGCCTCCATGCTCTGGACACTACGCTGACAGACACAGCAAACCTTCTTGCCACAGCTCGCATTGATGTGCCATCCTGGATGAGCTGCACTACCTGAGCCACTTGTGTGGGTTGTAGACTCCGTCTCATGTTACCACTAGAGTGGAAGCACCGCCAGCATTCAAAAGTGACCAAACCATCAGCCAGAAAGCATAGGAACTGAGAAGTGGTCTGTGGTCACCACCTGCAGATCCACTCCTTTATTAGGGATGTCTTGCTAACTGCCTATGCTTTCCGCCTGTTGTCTATTCCATGTGCACAACAACATGTGAAATTGATTGTCAATCAGTGTTGCTACCTAAGTGGACAGTTTGATTTCACAGAAGTGTGATTGACTTGGACTTACATTGTGTTGTTTCAGTGTTCCCTTTATTTTTTTGAGCAGTGTGTGTGTGTGTGTGTGTGTGTGTGTGTGTGTGTATATATATATATATATATATATATGTATGTATATGTATATGTATATGTATATGTATATATATTATTAATCATATTTATACCCCGCCTATCCCCTCCTTATCGGAGGACTCTAGGCGGCTTACAGCATTTCAATTTATATATTTATACAATTCATATATATATACCATTAACCACGCGCTCAGGAAGGGGGTAGGGGAACCGACTCTTCTTCCGTAGGCATTGGACTACATGTCCCAGCATACCTCGCTTCCGAGTCGGCTGCTGACGTCCTGGATGTTCAGCAATTGGGTTCTGTCATCCTCCGTTGCCATTCCCGGGATCTTCCTTCGCTACGAGGGCGACCCCCGAATTACAGGATGCCGGCAAATTCTCCCACTTTAACGTGGTACCCATTTATCTACTCGCCTTAGCTTTCGAACTGCTGGGTTGACAGAAGTATATAGATGTTATATATATAGTATATATATAGTTGTTGTTCAGTCGTTTAGTCATGTCCGACTCTTCGTGACCTCATGGGCCATAGTACGCCAGACCTTCCTGTCTTCCACTGTCTCCTGGAGTTTCTTCAAATTCATGTTCATTACATCAGTGATGCTTTCTAACCATCTCATCCTCTGACGTCCCCTTCTCCTTTTGCCTTCAGTATTTCCCATCATCAGGGTCTTTTCCAGTGAGTCCTCTCTTCGCATTAGGTGGCCAAAGTATTTGAGCTTCAGCTTCAGTATCTGTATATGTATGTATATACATATGTATTATTAGGAGATGGTGGCCTTTGGGGTTTCAGGCTTGAAGTAATCCAAACAACGTGTTGTAAGGCTAACAATATCTTTATTGATAGCATAAGGCAATAATGGATGTATGGTGCATTATTGCAAAAAGGAAAAATCAAAGCATAAGCAGAGTTCCATCACCAGAATGGAAAGAAAAACATCATGGTCTGTGCAAAGACCAGGCATAGTTACAGTTCAGATACAAAGTACATGTAGATAGCAGTCTACATAGAGAAAGCATAGGAAGAACATAAGTGAGAACATAAGTGAGAATGAATACCATGGTTCATAGCTGAAATATACCCATGGCTCAGAATTCTGATTGGTTCATATGGGCACCTCTTTCAGCCTAGCATTTTGGTAGCAACTGTACTTACTATAAACCGTCACACGATGGCAGTGTGGCGCATTGGCTTTCCCTCTAGATACTTTCCCCCTGGGAAAAATACTGATAACGGTTTGTTTTGGCTAGATGAAAGGACATCTGTTGTTTACGGCTACGTGCTTGCAACAGAGGGACTTGTAAATTTCCACTTTCAGGCCAGGTTCATAGTGAAGGAAATGCCATGCGTTTGATTCTGCATAGCATAACTTAACCAAATAACTTCATCAGGGTCTTTTCCAGTGAGTCCTCTCTTCGCATTAGGTGGCCAAAGTATTTGAGCTTCAGCTTCAGTATCTGTATATGTATGTATATACATATGTATATGTATATACATACCTGTATGTATATGGTATGTATATACATACCATATCTGTATATGTATGTATATACTGTATATATACATACATACATACAGTACATACATGTTTTTTTTTTGCTCTTTGCATTTCTCTTGAAGCTGTTGTGCAGTGAAGATCATATCCACTGTTCCCCTGGAAGGGCGGAAGTCATTTTGTGCTACGGACTTTGAAGAAGCATGAGTACAGGGCGAAAGGGAGAAATGAGCTAAGAGGAAGGCACGTCAAGCAAACCCTCATCATGACCGTCTTCCACCCAGAAACCTATGCCCTCATTGTGGGAGGTTGTGCGGATCCAGAATTGGCCGTTACAGTCACTTAAAGATCCACTGTTAAGATTTTACCCTTGGAAGACAATCTTACTCGGTTACGAGTGATCGCCAAGAATAAGAAAAAAGATACACGTATATATAAATTGCAAGTATGAAAGGCCATTCCAAATTCTCAAAAACTTTTTCTTCATACAAATAAAAATAGAAACAAAAATCATGGTCAGTTCTGAACATTTATCTTGTCAGTGACAGAACCTTTTTGGAATAAATCCAGGATGTATCATTTAGTTAGAATTTTATTCTCTTTGCAGGTATTGTTGCAAAACTTATAATCTATGTTCAGTAAAGAAATAGTTCTGTATTACACTGTACAAGTCAAATATTTTCCTTCTTTATAAATCAAAGAGATAAAGTCTTCTTTCCATGATGTAGGACATAGCTTTCCAAACTGTGTGCCACGACACTTTAGTGTGTCACGACAAAACCCGGAAGTGGTGATGGCGCGTTGCTGCCGCCACTGCAGCAGTGTGTGTGGCGGCGGCGGCAGCAATGGCAGCGGCGGACCATCAGTGCTTCTGGGTTTTAGCGGAAAACACAAGGCCGCTGCCACAGCCGCCATGCACACCGCTGCCCCCGCGCTGCCGTGCACGCCGCCCCCGCGTGTGCCCCTGCGCCGCTGCCGCCATTGGTGTGTCGCCAATGGCGGGAGTTTGGAAAGCACTGATGTAGGAAATTCTTCACATTCCTGAATTTAGTTCATTACTGTGTTAAAGGTTTGACCAATGTATTGAAATGTCTTATAGTATATTGCAGAAATATTCTATTTCAGTTTTTTAATTGCCTCTTTAGTCTTGTCTTAAGTGATAGGATGGTTGAGAACTTCCTTTTGTTGATCTGTAAATTTGGTAAGTAATATACTATTCAAATAATCTTCAATCTTTTCTGGATCAGTTGTATGTTTACTATAATTAGTAAACAGTAATTCACAAATTGCTACCTTGTCTCTTTCTTTGTGGAAATTTTATTTATTTATTTATTTAATTATTTAATTAATTAAATTTATATAACCGCCAACCTCCCCCAACGGGGAACTCTGGGCAGTTTACAATAAATATGTTTGGTTCCATGCCAAATAGCAGTAATAGTACATTATCCTGTTCCTCATGCCGTTGGTAGGTCAGTAATTTTTCTGACTTATTGCTTTTTTCAAAATATTTCCATTTAATAAAATCCAGACTCCTGTAGATCTCTTTTGCTTCCAATAAATCTGTTGATTGCATATTGCTATTATCTTTTTTTTAAATCCAAGTCTGGATTATGTTTATGGCTTAATTCTAACTGTTTCAGTTCATTCAGTAATATATCCTTCTGTTTTTGCATGGCTTTCTATTTGATGCCAGAGAGATATACTAATCTATCATAAATGCTTTACTAGCATCTCATACTGGTAATAAGGGAACACCAGGAATTAAATTGATCTGAAAGAAGCTCTATAGTACTTGGTAACACTTCAATTTAATATCCTCTTGTAACAATAATAATTCATTAAGTCTCTAACTATTAACTAGAGAGCCAGTTTGGTCTAGTGGTTAAGGTGCTGGGCTAGAAACCAGGAGACTGTGAGTTCTAGTCCCGCCTTAGGCATGAAAGCCGGCTGGGTGACCTTGGGCCAGTCACTCTCTCTCAGCCCAACTCACCTCAGAGGGTTGTTGTTGTGTGGAAAATAGGAGGAGGAAGGAGTATTAGGTATGTTCGCTGCCTTGAGTTGTTTATAAAAATAATAAAGGCGGGATAAAAATTAAATAAATAAATAAACTATTCAATCTGGGAGTCTTCTAATTAGTCTTAACATTATTGGATTATGATCCATGTAAGTAGGAACTGCCACCTCCATGTCTATGACGTTGGTTAACAATGGATTACAAATTCAAAACGTGTCTAGTTGAATCAATTTTATGAATTATTAAAGAATACTCTTTCTCTGTGTGGGTCATATCTCCATGGGTGTAAGCGAGATAGCAATGATGTATAAGCTGAAATATTCTGAAAGAGTTTGCTGGAGTTATCATTTTATCAATATATGGGGGTGGGGGAGACACATATGGACAAGAAAGCTTTGTTCTTTCCTCCAAACTGACTGATGAAAGCCAGTATGCCCATTTGTGTTATCTAGGCATGTTGGTATGGTGTGTTTTAACAAGCATTCTCAGTTTGTGTTGGGGAACAGGCTATATAGCTTTAACCAATGCTCATTTGAGACAGTGCAAGTAGCATTTAGAATGATGGATTATGATCAAGGAACCACAGGTTCAAATGCATTACCAGCCATTGTAGTTCTGTGGATTATCTTGAGCAAGTCACTACCTCTCAGTCCAACCTACTCCTCAGGCTTGTGGTTGTGCAATAAATATTATGTATGCCACCTTGACCTCTTGGAGGAAAAATGGGATAAAATCTAATTAATGAACAAAATAAATATAAATGGTTGTTAAGATATAAAGGAATTTAAAGCTGACCTTGGAGAAGGCACAAAAAACTGTTAAGTAATGGCTTGGACAACAGATTAAACAATCCAGGGACTGAAGCAAGCATGAGAAAGAAACTCAAAATAATCCAGCCATGATTTTGTTTAGTATAAGATGGACAGAGACAAATTTGGACAGGCTTTCAAGATTCTGTTATTATATCCTATAACAATAAAGTAGCATTTTTTGAATCCTTGCTGTATCTTTTTCTTGGTCTACCCCAAAAGGCTCATACAATAATACCATGGCAGACAAGTTTACATTGAAAGGTACTCTCATAGTAGGAAATGTGAAGACCAGTTTATTAAGGTGTTTTGTGTCACCCTGGATCATAACTGAAGCAGACAAAAAAGCCTTTCCGGGCATTATTTCTAATATACATTCCAATAGGTGAGCAGGGTAATTCAGATGTTACACCCTAAAATTAAATGTTACACCCAAGATGTTACACCCAAAAGCGCCCTAGATGTTACACCCCAAAATTAGTTCTTCCCTCTGGTTTACTAGCAAACATTTTCAGAGATGGGACCTTTGGATGTAAGCTCCACATGGAGGTTCTTATAAGCAAATTAAATGAAATTAAATGGTCTTGTCTGCTAATTTTATGTGCTTTTTAAACTAGACTACTATTAAGTCCAAGTTTGTTGCTTTCCTTTTCATGCACTGAATCCATCCCAGTTTTAGGTTGGGTTGTTTAAAATGAGATGCCAGTTCTTTTTCTCCACCTCTTCATTTCTCAATCCAGCTTCACCTTTGCCTGCCATTATGGCATTCTGCTGCACAGATTGATTTGTTTCTTTTCTGCTGCTTCTTCTTTTCTCTCAGGTCTGTCACGGATTTGGACAAGGAGCCTGACCTTGTACATATGGAGGCTCGGACACCAGATGGACGTGAGTGTCTCAGCACCAAGCCTATCAAGCCAGAGAGGAAGAGATTGAATTTCATTTTACTTGGTTTTGTTCTTTGATTTGCATTTTAATTGATAGGGAAAATGTCAGTCACCAAGCTCTCTTTGCTGGATGTTCCTGTCCTAGGTACCAAGGGGATACAGTTCTACAACTTTCATTTTGCTGGAAAGAGATGGAATGGGGAAGGGAACACAAACCTATTAGAAACAGTAAATAAAGAGATAAAAGCCCTATCCAGTCAAGTAAAAAAAGAATATGTCTGAATGACTGGATATTGAAGACCCCCCCTCTCTCTTTGTCTCCCCCTCTTCCATATCTATTTCCAGCACTCTTGTCTTCTACCTCTAGATTGTTTAAAGAGGAACAAGCCAGAGTGCCTGGCTCATAAACAAACCATGGATGAAGCCACATGGGTGTTTGTTGTTCTTGCTGGGAGAAGGAACCAATAAGAACATTTCCACTCATTTGCTGGAATGAGAATTTGATAGCTATTTTTTCAAGCAAAAGCCTGATTTGCCACAATTGGGTTTCTGTTCTTTGTGTCATATAAATGCCCCAATTAGAATCCTGACGTTTGGGTGTCTGTGTGTGTGTAGTGTGTAGTGTGAGTCTCTGTGTCTCTCTGTTAAGAGCTTAAAGTAAGAGAGATTACAAGCCAAGAAGAAACTGGGATTTTAAAACCATTTCCCATGAGCTAGCTCCCCATTTTAATTAATACTCTCACAAGATTTCTATCTTATAGCATACCTTTATGTGAAAAATATTTGGAATTGCATAGCCTTCATTTTATCTAGTTCTGAAGATAGCAATTGGATTGGATAAGTTTTTAAAACAGGAGAACACTGACTGAATTCTGTTGCCAAAGAATAATACAGAATTACAAGCGGGCTTTGCACCTTAATTCTGCTTTCTAAGCCTCTTATGTAGAGAGAGAGAGAGAGAGAGAGAGAGAGAGAGAGAGAGAGAGAGAGAGAGAGAGAGAGAGAGACCCCACTAAAGAGAGGACAAAATCGAATGCAGATTTGCATAATGTCACATTTGCTAATCTATATGTATATATGCAAACTTGAAATAATGGCTTCAATTTAAATGGAAATGCAATGCATCTTACCTTGTTATTCAAACTTCTTGAAAGGCCAGAATCATTTGGGGTAAGTACTGCCAGCAACTGGAAATCCCTAATTAAGTAATGCTAGTTACTGTAAATATCATGTGCAGTTAACCCACCAATTTGTAACAATCCTTTTTGTATTACATTTTCATATTTTCATATTTTGTATTATGTTATGTTATGTTAGAGTTGTGATGGAATCAGGTGGCCTGTAAATCTAATAACTTATGCAAGCAGAGATCTGGTCAACTTTGTGCCTCTTGGGCTTCAGGAAAATTTTGAGCACATATCTTTTCCACCTGGCAAAGGATGAGGGTGTTTGTGGTGTGTGATATTTGTATTTTCCAGTTTTTTATCTTTTCAAAAATAATTGTCATTTTTAAAATATGTATTTAGGCTTTTGGAGAGTTGTTTTGTTTTTGGTTAACCCTGTTAGCTGCCCCAGGCTTTTTTGGGTGGCATACAAGCAAAGATAAACAAACAAGCAAACAAATCTACTTTATGCCAAACTATTCACTATACATGCCCATACCATTCTATCCTTAGAAACCATTTTTGTTTCTAACACATCTACTGTATATCTATCTATCTATATACTGTATATTTGCCCTTTAAACGTCTCACAACTCTCTTTTTGAGATCCCATCAATGTTTCTCACCATGATTGTTTTTTAAATCTTCCTCTTGAACAATTCACTCTTCTTTCATAATTTGTTTTCCAATTCTGTCCTCATTCATTCTGCCTATATCACCAAACGATTTTGACATATTTATTTCATACTGGTTAGTCACTTTTCCATTCAATCCATATTCACAGTACCCAAGGCTTCTATCTCTGAAACAGATGAATTAGCGTATTGCTTTAGAGCAAGAAACTCAGGTAATATATTTCTAAACTAGCCAGGTTTGTTATCTTTACAGTGGATGCTAATCCAGACAGGACCCAGTACTAAGCCAGGGGCATGCTAGGAAACAATTTTGCCTAAGAAATGAAATATAGAGACTACATCCAAATCAATCCTAATATTAACCTATTCAAGGGGAAAGCTGTTTATTTATTTATTTAACTTATATGACCGCCCATCTCCCCCAACGTGAGATTCTGTTCAGAGAGGCTGTGATTGTTTCCCAATTAAAAGTATAGATAAAATAATCTATCCCCACCCAGCAGAAAAATACGAAGGCAAGAACAGGCTACACCTTTCATTCTTTTCCTCCCTACCACACAAAACAGATCCTTGGATAACAAAGAACTCAGTGGTCAAAGATCCCACTGGCTAGTCATATCCCAATCTAGGGAGAAGGTTTGCCCTTCTGAGCAAAAGAGGAGATAATTGTCTTCGCCTTCCTGTGTAGGGGAGGCTAACACAATTTATCCATCTTTGAATTCTTATGATATTGGATATATGGTTCTTAAGGATGTTCTGACAGAGACACCTCATGGAATTGACTGGTCTGGGATCCCTGTAGTTACTTCACTTCCTCCCCAAAGTAATGCAAGATGACAAAGCATCACCTGGTCTGGAATGCCACGAACTCTTTCTGAACATAAAGGCAGTCAAGCACATCCCTCCATGTGAGAGATTATCAGGGTCAAATTCAATTTTCTTCATAATTCCCAAAAGAATAAAGAAAGGAACACTATTATGGACCAGAAGCAAGTTAACTGTCACACCAAATACTGCAAGTATTGTATAGACACTCAGAGGTCAATCATAGAGTACCTCTAGAAGAAAGACATCCTGGCCTTACAGGAGTCCTATCTATACGTTCCAATCTATCCATTCCAAATGCTTGAACACTAGAGTGCTCACTACCTATTCAAGGCCTTTTCATTCAGCCTATTGTCAGCTCCCAGAAAATGTATGAAGATGATTGTGATTGTCATAGCCCATTTAAAATCCTAGAGAATACACATCTATCCCTGTCTAGGTGACCTGATAATTTGATCTGCATCAATCAAACAAGAATCCAGATCACAAATGTAGGCCTTGGGTTTCTCAATCAAGAGCATCCTTCATTCAAGCCATGAGCACCACACTGTCATTCTGGACTCCAAAAGAGGTCTGATCTTCCTGCCAAAGGAAAGAAAGGAGACTGTTCAGCAGCTAGTCTTCATACAAATGGACACCATGTATCTCTCCAACCTCAGGGCCAATTGCCTGCATAGACTCAATATAATAGATGAGATTCTGTCAACCCTATAAAGTAGACCAGACCAAAAACAAAAAACCCCACAACAGTGCCATACAGATCAGGACTATTTTTATTGTGACAGCTATTGTAACGTAATTTTGCAAGTCTGAATGTGTTTCCCTCCTCCCCCCACTGTATTTTCATGTGAATTAGACAGGAGCCTGTCTGAGATTATACTCAAATTAGTTTCTTGGAATGGGCTCAAGCCACAGATGTCTGATTGTTGTCTTGGTAGCAGCTTTTCCTCCTGTCCTTCAAGGCCTTTATCTGTGTCCTCTATAGATTTCATTCCTGTCCCCTCCTGTCTGCTCCTCTTCCAAAACCTAATAGTCCCAATATCTTGAAGATGCTTGGTGATAGCAGTGAAAGTAAGGATCTCCTTTAATTTGCAGAACTTGAAACCTCTATCTAAGGACAGGACATGTGGCATCTCACCAGGTCCAGTTCACACTGATAATAACCAAAGGAGATAGGGGATTTCCAAGCCAAGGACTCGAGAGAAGAGAAAGCCTAAGGCAGCATAAGCTGGCAATAAAAGCAGAATGACTAGCTCTTAGAAAGTTCCAGATGCTCCTAAAAGTCTGGCATGTTCTTATGCCTAAAAGACAACATAACCACCAAGGCCAAATCAAGGAAGAAGTATACATCAGATCTAGCAGCTGATGAAGGAAGCAGCAAACTCCTACATTGGAGCAAAGAAAACATGCCATCTCTAACAGCAGAACATGTCAGGGAGTCTACAACACAGTGGTGGATTGGTTCAGCTGCAAGGACCTAGATCCTAATGAATGCAGCCTAAACCCCAGGTTGTTCAAGGAAACCATACTGCTCTTTGGCAGGCCATCAATGGCCCTTCTAGTTAGTCGCACCAATTGTAAAGAGGAGTGATTAATCTCATCCTTCCCAATTCAGGAAGCTATGTTAGTAAGGCAGCTCAGTGGAGATTGGAATTCATTCATTTGGCTGTGTTTCTGAGAAAGTCAGGTAAAGTTAATTTCTTGGCCACTGTTTTGATTGAGGATCTGGCTTAAATTCTTACAGAAATTTGCCACTGCATAAATAACCTATGAAGTGAGCTTTCCAAGATCTAGAAATGTTCCTTTCAGAAACTAAAGATGGGGCAGAGAGATGTATTGTGCCAATAATTCTTTGATGAATCATTTTAAAGGCAGCAACTAATGCAAAATTTCACACAACCTTTCCTCCCCCTTTCCATGAGGTGTTCAAGAGTTCTATATGATTCGTCAGGAAGCTGCTAGAGCAGCTCCAAGGCCGCAATGCTTCTCATGAGGGGAGGTGTAACTGCAGTTGCCTCTCCCTGCTCTGCCCAGTCCAGCTTTCTCCTTGCCACCCTTCTCCCTTGGCTTTACTGTGCTGTGCTTCGCTGTGCCATGTTTAATAACATTTTAGCACTTCTCAGACCTACTAAATTCCATTTTGAATTAGCCAAAAGGGAAGTTAAATGTGGTTGCACATGCAGCCTCTTTATTTTCTTAATAACACTCTGACCTCAGGAGAAGGGGAGAAGTGATTAGCCTTTTGTCTCTGAAGGTTCTCAGTCATCCAGGTGGAATTGTCTGTAGCTTGAATCATGTCAACTGGATTTCTATTTTCTCAGTGGAAACGTTTCACTCCTTATCCAAGGAGCTTCTTCAGTCTGAGCAAAGTTAGTAAGGGAATCCTTAAATATGTTTCTAGGTGGCTGTGTGACCTTGCACCTGGGGCTAGGTCATGGTTATTTTGAGATGTTATTTCTAAGTCCCTTTATCATCTAAAGGAGGATCGTTAAGATCACCATGCTGCTGCTGAGCTTGCGAAATGGTCTTAATCTTCCTAGGCACAGAAGACAAAGCAGGGAGGAAAATAGGGGAAAGATTGTGCCTGAGGCCCCCACCTCTATTCAAGGAAGGATTTTCCAAGTTGGCATAAATGGATTCCTTGACCCCTCTCTCAAACCACCTATCTTCTCTGTCTAAAATGTGAACATTAATGTCCTCAAATGAGTGTCCTTTTTCCTTTAGATGAAGATAAACTGCTGACTCTGGTCCTGTGGTGTTACGTCTCCTGTGTTGGGCCATCCTCCTCTACAAAGGTTGTTTGGTTTCTCCAATGTAGAGTTCAGGGCACTCCTCACTGCACTGGATTGCAAAAACTACATTGCTTTTCTTGTGTTTTGGAGTTTGATCTTTGGGGTGTACAAGCCTCTGTCTCAGTGTGTTGGTGGGTTTGAAATATACAGGTATGTGGTGTTTGCCAAATATCCTTTTTATCTTTTCAGACAAGCCAGCCATGTAAGGAATGACCAGGTTCTTCTGTTTACTCTGAGTCTCAGCCCTATCTGTCGCTGTTTTAGGTCTGGTAGATTTAGATTTAGTGAAAGCCCAATTTGGATATCCACAGGCCTTCAGAGCTGTTCTCAGGTGCTGATTTTCATTCTTTTTGGAATCCATGGAGGTGGGGATGGTTTCTGCTCTGTATGACAATGTCCTGATGACTCCTAGTTTGTGCTGCAGTGGATGGTGGGAGTCAAACATCAGATATTGATCTCTCTGTGTGGGTTTCCTGTAGATCCCTATTTCTAGCTTGCCACTGGTCCCAATGAGGACTTCACAGTCTAGGAATGCCAGACTGTTGTCCTTGGTGTCTTCTCTGGTGAAGCTAATGTTGGCATCTATGTTTATATGGTCCGTGAAGGCCTGTACTTCCTGGGCCTTGATTTTGACCCAGGTGTCATCCACATACCTAAACCAGTGGGTGGGCACCGTTCCCTGGAATGTGTTGAGTGCTTTCTTCTCCACTTCTTCCATGTATAAATTGGCCACAATGGGTGACACAGGAGAACCCATGGCACAGCCGTGTTTTTGTCTGTAAAAGTCACCTCTGTATGAGAAATAAGTGGTGTTAAGACACAGGTCCAGAAGATGGCAGATCTGGTTTGGGTTGAGATGGTTTCTCCTTTCAAGGGTGCTGTCCTCTTCTAGTCTCTTCCTGACAGCGGATAGAGCATGAGTGGTGGGGATGCTGGTGAAAAGGGAGGACACATCGAAGGAGACCATAGTTTCATCTGTATCCAGTTTCAGGATCTTTGCTTTGGAAACAAATTCTTCCGAATTATGGATGTGGTGTTCAGAGTGTCCAACTAGAGGTGCTAGTATGGTAGAGAGGTGTTTGGCAATGTTGTATGTTACCGAATTAATGCTGCTGACTATGGGTCGGAGGGGTGTTCCTTCCTTGTGGATCTTAGGAAGTCCGTAGATGCAGTGGATGGCTTCTCTAGGATACAGACGGTGGTAGGTAATCCTATCGATGGAGCCATTATGTTCCAATTGTTTCAAACTGTCTATTACCTTTTTCTTGTAATTGTTGGTGGGGTCTCTTTTCAGTTTTTCATATGTATGGTGATCCTCCAAAAGTGAGGTAATTTTATTGTGGTAGTCTGCAGTGTTTAGAACCACTGTACATCTTCCTTTGTCAGCAGGTAAAATGGTGATGGTTTCATCTTTGCTGAATGCTGTCAGGGCTCTCCTCTCTTGGACGGTAAGGTTGGGGGGAGGAGGTTGAGCACTGGACAGAGCTGCAGATATTTTAAGCCGGAGTTGTTCTGCTTCCTCAAAAGGTAGGTGGTTGTTGTGGATGGCAGATTCTGTGGCTGTAATGAGCTCCACAACCGGAACTTGCTTGGGAGTGATGGCAAAATTAAGACCTTTGGCTAGGACATCTCTCTCTGGTTGGGTGAGTTCTCTGTCTGAGAGATTTTTCACCCACATGTTCTTTTTGTCCTCTGTGGTCCTGTTGTTGTTGTTCCTCCCAGCGGATTAGCCTTTTGCTTTCTGGACAAAGCATGGGAAGTGCTCTTCCTGAAGCTCTTTCTGAATGATGCTGCTGAAAGCTGCTGTGTAAAGATAGCTAAACTGTAAAGTCAAAGCTATATTTCACACTGGGAAAGGCTGGGCTCCATTGCCTCTTAAAAATTGATTGATGATTGATTATACATAATACAAGCCAATCATATAAAACTATAAAGCAACAACACAATAAATATAAAAACCAAAAATAAGACCATTAATAATAATGAATGTAACAGATAAAATCACAATAAAACTACTAGCAAATCAATATAATGTTAACTCTTAATGGGAGTGGAAAGTTCTTCATCTTGTGGTGGAAAGACCATAATAATGTCTATAAAAGACATTTATAGACATTTTAAAGACATAATAAAAGCATAAGAATTCCATCTAACGGGGTCACGGAAGCAGGCCTTCTCTGCAGTAGCCCCTGCCCTTTGGAACATTCTTCCCCCAGAGATAAGACAGGCCCCTTCGCTCCTGGACTTTCAAAAAAAACCCTTAAAACCTGGTTTTTTCAACATGCCTGGGGCAGGAAGGAGAGTGTACACTCTTGGGGATGGCTAGTGCCTTAGGGTGGCCCTAGAGTGTCCTTTTTACCGATGCACTTAAGAAGACTCTGCCATCTGGATTTTATTATATTTATTACATCTATAAATTTGTTATTATTATGCTTATTTTAGTCTATTTATAATTGCATTTTAATTAATTATATTTTATTGTAAACCGCCCAGAGTCCCCCTTGGGGGAGATAGGTGGTGATAAATCTGATAAATAAATAAATAATGCAGGCATTAGGCAAGTCCCCCAGGAGTGGACAAGATACATTACAAAATGCAGACATACAACCATCATCAATCCATCACATGCATTAAACACACATACACAGCATGGATGAACAACAGAATACTTTTGGTTGTTAGCTACAGCTATAGCTCACAGCTCAAAACACTCAAGCACACTATTAATAAGCTACAGCCCTTACTGGACAATAACACTACATTTCGTGAAGCATTGGGAGGCAGGCCATACTTGTATAAAGGCAACCACCCAGCCCAAACCAGATTCTCACACGCAAGAACAAACAACGTAACAATTATGCCAACATGGGAATCAGACTTTGCAACAGACCCAAATGTCTACACTGACCACACATCTACACCAACAACACAATCACAGGCCCCAACAAGTATACATAAGATTATAGGTACCTTCACATGTTCTTCGTCTAATGTAATATATGCCATCATTTGCCAGCAATGTTTCTCTGGGTTCTACATAGGACAAATGGGAAAAACTTTGCACAAAAGAAGTAATGAACACAAGCTTGACATCAGGACTCTGAACAAGGACAAAGTAATTTCAACCTCCCTGGATACTCTGTGGAAGATCTCAAAGTGATTGTTTTGGAAAAATGAGGTTTGAACAGCACCATTGAGAAAGAATTTGCTGAACTCACATGAAAAGGTGTCAGGCAATCTCAGAAGGTCTCAACAAACACAATGGCTTTTTAACATGTCACAATTGTTAACTGAGGAAGTACTTTTAATCTGTCTCACATGTAACCTGCATCTGCACAATCAACCTTTCTTACTCTCCCACCCACCCCACCTCCTCCCAGCTTAAATCATATATCAGTCAAGCCACTCTATGCATCTGATGAAGTGTGCTGCAGCTCATGAAAGCTTATGTCTTTTGATAAAATTTGCTATATGGAAGAGGTGCTACCAGATGCCTTCTGATTTTTTGCCACCATAGACAAACATGGCTCCTCTTCACAATACATTATATTTATATCCCACCTTTTCTTTGGTAGCTCAAGGTTATGCTTTTGGATATGTAACCTCATTTTGTCCCTATAACAACAACTCTTTGAGATAGGTTGGGTTGCACTGAAAGATGGCAACTTTCAGAAAGTCACTTAATGTCAAGTCAAGTCTTGAATTGTATCTCTTCAACCTAAATTCAATATTTATTTGTTTGCTTGTTTGTTTGTTAAACAAATTTATAAGGCTACCCAATTCATACATGGTGACTCCGGGCGGCTTACAGAATATCCCTACAATGTAGGTAGAATGGGATTACTTTGTATGCATCACAGAAAAAAAAAGACTGGTAAAAGGTCCAAACTCTAAAGAGTAGGCAAATGAAGTTTAAATTTCAGGCATGCGCAGAAGGAATTCCTTCATCTCATTAATTTATTTTGGCCTTATGACTTAGATTGCCTATGTAAGCTGGGACCCCTCCAGGAAAATCTTAAATTTGCTTTGCCTGAGTAGAATAGAGGATTTTTTCCACAGAAAGTTGACCCATCCATCTCACTTTGTCACTATTTCCCTCCATATTAGAACTGAAATACTCTCCACATTATAAAGTAATTTCCATCCAACATGGAAATTCTACTTAGTTAATGGAGTCTGTTTTTTCTTTGTATTAGTTTTTATGCAGTATTCAATTTCAGTTTCCTAAATAACACTCCTAATTCTCTTTAATAAAACAGATTAATCCTTTATTTCAATAAAGGATTATTTAATATACTACAGCTGTCTTCAAGGTATGTCCCTTTGCAGGATTTGTTTATCAATGAGATCAAAAGACCATTCCCATTCTCTCTGCATTTGCTCTAATGGTCTTTTTAGGTTGGGAGAAAAAACATGTGGTTCATTGGTGGTTCAGAGCTGATCTCTTTTCATTCTGCTTCTTTGTTTGGTAAAATGGTCCTTATCTGCTTCATGGATTTTGAGCTCCAGGAAGTGCCTCCTTTCATTTATTTATTGAATCTGGTTATTTATTAGAAATGGCCACTTTTGTTCCTTAATTTGTTACTTCCTGCAGACCCACATGTTCCATTTGCACTATAAAATGGATGCTATATTCCATTTATGGCTGTAGCTGGATGCTTGTATGTTTGAAGGATGTTTTCATGCTGTTTCATTATACTATATTTGCAAAATAAATGGAAGTATATACTGTATGCATTCATGAATAGGTGAGATAGAGAAAGAGACTGAAATGAGGAACAAAAGCAGAAAATAAGCCGGAGGAAGTAGAATCTGTTATATGTGCCTGTAAAAGTTAAGGAGGTGCCCTTTTTGAATATAAAGTATTGGATTACTAGTATAAGTCATGCAGAGTGATACATTTCCTATGAAATACAAAATATTTCCACATATTATTGATAATAACAAATACAAATCCAGTCCAACCTCTGTCAGCTCTGTGCTTAAACTTGTGAACACATTTCATGAATCTATGATAAGTGAATTGTTATTGTAGAAAAAATATTTTTTTTTGTATTGTAATTGATTTTAGAGAAGCATAAATGATGAACTATGGATAGCATATGGTGGATATTTCCATAATCTCTAGATACAAGAAATTTGAGGTTAATCATATCATACCTATTTAATTGCTGAAGTGTTTTCTATATGTTTTTTTTGGGGGGGGGGGCGGGCAATGAATATATCTGAGGCCCTCTTGAGTTATATTGACTGAACAGTTAGTTATTCTTGTAATGCATAATTCTTATAAGATCAAGAAAAAATATCATTCAATTACTAGGTACTTATAATGACATTGTGCTTTATAGCCTGACTATCAAAATATCCAAGAAGAATGATTTTTTTAAAAAAATATTTGCTTTTAATCCAATTATTGTATTGGATTGGGTATGTTCACTGCTCAGTCTTTTATGATTATGATTATGTAGCCAGATTCCTTAGGAAAGTAATAATCTACATAGTTAAGATCAACAAACTTTTCTGATAACCTCCAGTTTAAAAATACGTTGTTTGTTATTAGTAAGCATTTTTAGACTAATGAAGAGTCAGTCAGAACTATGATGGCCTTAAATCCTACTATACTATCTTTTGATGGACACTACAATGTCTATTTAGGGTTATTTGTTATTTGTACTGATATTTGTTTATCAGTAGATGGAAATTCTCTGACCTTAAAGAATGAACACTGCAAGACTATATAGACATAACTTTTGCTTTTGTAGATAGGAACCTTGGATTCTGTTGAGTGGATATTCAGCATAAATGAAATGCATGGAACACTGTGAATCAGTTCATGTAAATTACAGGTAGTCCTTGCTTAACAACCACAAATGGGACTGGAATTATGGTTGTTAAGTGAAGCAGTCATTAAGCAAATCCAGCCTGATTTTACGACCTTTTTTGTGGTGTATGTTAAGCAGATCTCTGTTGGTGTTAAGCAAACCATGTGGTTGTTTAGTGAATCACACGGTTCCCCATTGATTTTCCTTGCCAGAAGTTGGCCGGGAAGGTAGAAAATGGCAAGCACATGACCATGGGATGCTACAATGGTCATAAATGCAAACCAGTTGCCAAGCACCCAAATCATGATCATGTGACTGTGGGGATGCTGTGATGGTCATAAGTGTGAGAACCATTCGTAAGTCATTTTTTCCAACACCATTGTAAGTCCAAACCATCACTAAACAAATGGCTGTTAAGTGAGGACTACCTGTACAGTCTAGAAGAGGAGATCTACCATTACTATTGTTTAACTGAGGACAAAACAAAATCCTGAATGATTGGGAATAGGGATTGAAATGAAGTGCACCGAGAATCTTGATGTGAGTAAAATAGGGTATTTTGCTCCCATTGGATTCTGGGAAAGACAAGTCAGAATGAAGCCCTGTTAGCCTCTTCTCCCAGAAAATCTATCATAGAGGCAATAAAAAGCTTTATCAGACGAATGCAGTGGACATAATAAAGTAGTCTGGCTTGGTTAAAGCAGCATCAGCAGAAGGATTACCTTCTGGAGTTTCTTACAACTGCTAGGTGAGCACTTTACAGGATTACCTTCTGGAGTTTCTTGGGCTGCTATGGAGCACTTTATAGTTCCAGCGAACTTCAGGTGGGGAAAAATATTTAAATAGGATACTTATGCTTAAGTGTGCCAGAATCTCTCACTGTTCAGTGAAGAGGAAAAAAGAGTCTCTTAGCCACCTCATTTACCTGCTAAAGCAAATTAAACCTATTCCTGTTCCCAGGCCTTATCCAGAAAAATTTCAGCTGCACTTTTTAATTTAAAAAAATGAGCTGGACATTTAGTATTTCAAACAAGGATACCTAAGAATGAAAATTAAAAAATGGTGTGGATGTACTGCTAAGCTAATACCTGATTGGAAGCTAAAAGTAGAAGATGGAAAACAGTGGTCTACAAAATAGGCAATAGGATGGCATGGCTGACAGAGATATTCCTAACATGAGAAATAAAGGTCGGAACACAAGGTTGGCCATGGTAAAAGATGAACGTTTGCTTTACTCAATCCATGACAAACTGTTGAACATTTTTTCATATGAGGTTATCTTTCCCATACAGATGCCCATTATATAACTTGTAGAATTCAAGAATGTTCAGAGACCACCAGGAATGGACCATTTTTGCACTCCATTGACACAAGTTCACTTGTTGTCCAGGATGAATACATCTTTATTCAGGTATGTCTGTAGCTCTTGGCATATTTTTATCTTTGCAAGATAAAGACATCATACACATCAGAAAATTGCCTCCCAGATCTCAAAGTGGTATCTAACTAGGTAATAGTTTACTAATATGGGGAAAAAACCCTCTTTATTTAAGAATCAAGAACATTGGTCACATTTTCAAAACAAAACAAAACTTCATTGACAAAAAGTGGTAACAGCATAGCTGTTTTTCCTGTTTCTAGTAAAGGAACATCAAATATATTCTCAAATTACTTAATATGGAGAACTGAGTTATCTACAGTATATCTCAAGTAATGTATGTAATATGTTTATTTCTCTATTTTTATTTGTATTGTCCTCCCATGTTTAACATACTATAAAACATTGGTGGCCCTCCATATGCTGGTGAACTACAGATCTCAGGCCTGTAGGTTGAGTCATGGCAACTGGATTTCTTTCTTTTGGTTGAAACGTTTCGCTGCTTATCCAAGTAGCTTCTTCAGTCTGGGCAAAACCTACAGACAATTCCACCTGGATGACTGAGAATCTTCATCGACATACAGATCTCAGGGTTTTTCAGTTTTGGCCACACTGGCACTTAATCAGTTTGTTAATGGAGTTTATGGGTTGTTTATCTGCAGTGATCATATGGGTTTACATAGTACTTTTTTTTGGAAATAGCAAACCTATGATAGATGAGGATATGATAGCATTTTGGGGGGCAATTCAAAAAAAAGAATTCTGGGACTTTCTCTCAGACTTAGAACTCATGAATGTCTAAATCAGCCTTCTCCATCATGTGGGTCCCCTTGATACGATGAACTTCAACTATTGTAATCCCAGTCAGCATTACTAGAGGAAAGGTGCCAGGATAGATGAAACCTGTCTAAAGACAGTTCCTATTTTTTCTTCTGAGGCTAAGCAACAAATATCAGACTCTTCGTACAGGATTGATAGGATTGACAGGATAATCTGTGTGAGGTGATCATTCATTTGCATTGGTTGGCATTCATCAGAAACAAAATGCTTGCAGTTCAAATTTATTGTTGCTAATTTTTCAAAAAAGTAATGCATCAAATTTTCTCTACTATACTTTTTAAGTTATTGCTACAGAGTTTTTTTTATCTATTGTTTTGAATATTAAAAATTCAGATTCAGTTTTTAAAAACATACAAAACTCACACAACTCATTCAACTTCCTATGCCAAGAAAGACTTGTATATTATCCCCTTCCTTATATGGTTCATGAAGAAAGAATAGACGGTGATATTAAACTACTTCATAATGAATATGAACCTTGGTTTTACATGAATCAAATTAAAATTTGGGGATAATCTTGGAATTTCAGTGTGTGTTAGATAGAAGAGTCCACACACCTGCAAGAAAGCAAGTTCCTTCATGGTCAAATGCATCTAAAGGAGCAGGAGAACATAATTCATACCCCTGCAGATATTGTTGAACTTAACTCCTGTCAAATCTAGCCAGCATGACTAAAAGTCAGAGATTATGGCATCTGTCATCCAAAAATATCTGGAGGGCCACAGATTTCCTCTCTGTATTAGGCTATAATAATCCAAGTGGCACACGATGAGAACAGATTGCATTAAAGCATACATGCTTCTAAAACACATATGGTCAACCTACAGTTTTATGTAGACATTCTGCCTGCAGTCAGTATGCAACTTTTAAGAAATATTCATGTCTTGGTGCAGCCTTTGGAGACCTGGAAAATTTAATCTGAGTTTTCCACTGGCCACTTAATCCCCCCCTTCTTCAAGCAATACTACTCAAGGTTTCTCCAACTCTAGTATGAATATGGCATATGTGAGTATTCTTCCCAGAAACTAGGTGCACAACAGGCACACTTCTTAGGACCAGAAATGTTACCTGTGCATAATACAGTATTTTTAAAATGTAGAGTATTATAGAAAAGCTATCACTCACAGTTTTTTTTCCTAGTCCTGCCATAGTTTTTATTCAGAACAATTGCATAGGAGTTGCTAACATTTCAAGAACTATTCTGTAGTAGTAATATATTTATTATAATCATTGACTAGCATTTTATACAATATTTACTAACCTAAATGATAAAGTGACATTCTAAGATGGCTCCTCTATTGTCATTGATATATTTACTCTCTCCACGCTTTGTGGTTTGTATATTCTAACTTTTAATAATAATTTTAATTTGCAATAATAATTGTTTATTTTTTATAATGATTGTTTTTTATATATTTGTTGTTTTATTTGATTGTTGTATGCCACCCAGAGTCACTCCTTGAGAAATGGGCAGCTATATAAATTTGATAAATAAAATAAAATAAAACTACTTCATGAATAAAATACTAAACTACTAAAGTGTTAAACTACTAAGTGAATAGGTATGTGTATGTGTGTATCTACTTTGTTATTGACCAGTGAGGTGTAACAGAATGTCAGAATGGAGTCTGTGTTTGAGGAGGAGGACGAGCCGATAGTGGAGGGCGCCAAATTCGAATTGGAGGTTCAGCATCCAATTGGACACAGCCCAGGGCCGGACTCTCTTCCAGCTATCAGCGTGGGTGCATGAAGGTGGGAGAGGCGTGCCGAGCTGAAGGAGGCATGATTGGCCCCTGTGCGCAAACAGCAGGAAAATCAGGGATTTAAAGGATGCCAGGACCAGGAGCAGGTTGCCAGAGGCAGCCATTCGTTCAGCCCTGCACCAACGCCCTGCATCGTCGAGGTGAGCCATGATCCCCTGCCTTGTGCTGCTGCCAGGCCCGATCCCACTCCTGATCCTCATCTGGTCGCCATGCCGGAATCTGTCCTTGCGCCTCGCCCGGAGGACAAGCTGCATGCCGTTCCCGAGTCTTGCCTTGCCAATGCGCCTGATCTTGCTTCCAAGTTTTGCACCGACCTCCGATCTCAAGTCCTGCCTTGCTTCCACATTGGATCCGGAGCCTCGTATTGCCACCATGCCAGTCGCTGATCTCAAGCCCTGCCTTGCTTCCACGCTGCATCCTGCTCCCGAGCCTCATGTTGCCATCGTGTCATGCTCCGCGCCCAAGCCTTGCCTTGCCCTCACACCGGATCATGTTCCCGTGCCACTGCCGTGTCTGTTCCGGTCTACCCGCCTTGCCTTGTGACCACCTTGGACTCTTGCTTTTGTCACTCCTCGTTGATACGCTGAATGGCGTGGGTGCGTTGCCGCGTGTTCACCTCGCGAGGGACATTTTGTGTAACCCTGATTTGTGAACTCATTCTTAGCCAAGTGGGACTTGTGTATCTTCTATTAAAGCATTATTAACACCGCTTCCTGTGTCGTGCCTCAGTTGTCGTGCCTCAGTCGGAACAGGACACAGAAAGACATAGCATAGAGATCATAAGAACATTTTGCATATTTATAAGATCCTAAAGTTAGGAGAATGCTTTCCTTCATAAAGCAATGGCAGCTCTCCTGGAGATGTTGGGGTTCTGGTCTGCCAGTAAAAAGCAAAAGAAATGACTACAGAACAGGTTGAACTTCTGTTAGCAAGTGGAGTTATGAGGGCAAGGTGCACACTGCTGTAGAAAGGGCAACAAAGGAACATGTGGGCTAGAATCATAGGTTCTTTCAGCTCACAGGAAGAGGTTTCCTCTTCAAAAGGAATATTGTTATACCTTCCCTCCAGTATTCAGAGGGCAAGACATTAAAGCAACTAAGGAAAGAGTGTTGGGCAGATAATACTGAATAGGTAATTAACTGGTATGAACGGTTTCCTGTTTATATCCTGCCAATATTGATTTCCTAGATTGCCCTGCTCTGCCTGGAGATCTATATCAAATACCTGCTGCCAGACTGCAGCTCTAGCTCTTGATATAATGCTAGCTCTTTTATACCTTATAATGCTGTACAAGAGAAGCCTTACAGACATACGTAGATCCTTCTGGATTTTGGTTTTCCAGAAAGAAGTAAAAATAACTAGAAGGATCATGATGGCCAGGGAACTTATGGAAAAGTGAAGCTTGAATCAGACATAGAGCCAGCATATGCAGACCCTAGATTCCAGCGGGATCATGGCAGCTTCTAAACAGAGTGCTGTGTTCTAAATGCAGCAAGAAACTTGGAATAGCACTTTCATGAATCTGGACTGGATGATAAATTATTATATGCTCTTTGAAACAATCTTCTCCCTGACATGCAGCTGGTCCCAACCCTGCAGGTCTTTATGCAGGCAGTTAAGAGGACAGAATGAGTAGAGTCCTCAGTTTTAGGAGTCACGATATACTTTAGCTGTTTTCAACATTTATTGTCGACTTGGTTTTAATGATACATGTTGTTTCTTTTGTATTTGTTCGTTTTATCCTTCCTTCCTTCCTTCCTTCCTTCCTTCCTTCCTTCCTTCCTTCCTTCCTTCCTTCCTTCCTTCCTTCCTTCCCAGAGTAATATTCTCTGAGTTGGATGGCCGTATAAATGCTTTAAACAAATAAACAAATATGCATGTACCTGAGAGCTGTATAACAACCGGGGGATGAATTTGGTTTTAAAGAATTTTATGGTACCAGGTGTGTTCTTGCCTCCTTTAGTGTGAAAGAAGCCCAGTATGCCCTTGGCACTTGTCAGAAATAGATTTTAATTTGTTCATGCCAGATTTAGCAGTCTGGAATTCTGCTTTGGTAAATATGGTGACCATTGACTTCTAAAGAGAAGAAGGGCCGGGATGCAGCCCTATTTCACTCCTTTCTGAATGGAGTTATCAGTAGATTATTGTCCGCCACCCAGAGTCACTCCTGTGAGATGGGCGGCTATATAAATTTGACTAATAAATACAAAATAAATATCTAACTTGTGTAACTGTGTTTTCATGCAACTTCTTAATTAAGCAAGGAGCCTCTGTATGAATGAATCAACCTTCATCAGACTTACCTTTAATTGATGGAGAGATGCTGTATTTGGGGTCTGGCCATTTCCCTTTGGCCTTAATTGCCATGTTATGGGGGAGATTGATGTCTTCATTTAGGTGTACTAAAACAGCAAGGGTTTTGCTGTCTCCTAGATCAGCCCTTGATCCTAAAGATAGTTCTTAATAAAGTTGCCTGTACAATCCAGAGCAGCCAGTGGTCTTTTAGATACAGATTTCAGGCCTGTATAAAGATTGAGCAATTTAAAAAAGGTAAAAGTTCCTTTAAGTTAGCTTTAAATACCTTAAGTGTATCGAGTTTGAAATCACTGCCTGTAGGAGAGAGAGAGAGAGAGAGAGAAAAGGGAGGTAGCTTTACTGCTTTTTGTGCCCTTTCTGCTGCTGATTTTCCTTGTATATTCCAGGTGCCTAAAGCATGGAAGATGATCCCAAGATATTTAAAGGTCTTGAGCTGTTCTATGTAATTTCCATTAATCTCTCACCTATGTCTCTTTGCAAAAGCCATGATCTTCGTTATTTCATAATTTATGGCAAGGTTTTCCTCCACATAATAAAAGGAAAAGTTTGAAACCCTCTTCTTAATCTACCAGACTTGTCAAAAAGATTGCCATATCATCAGTATACAGAAACATGACTATAGGCCTACTGGTCAGCATAAAAGGATAAAGCTCCTTATCTGTTAAGGATTGTCCCACAAAGTTAACATAAATATTGAACAAGATGCAGCCTAGCTTGACCCTTTCTATGGTGGGAATCTGATCAGACAAACCTCTGAGATTACTCCTACATCTAAGGGACCTGGGTGAAGCAAGATAGATTTCCTTCAATGTAGTGATTTGGGTGAAATTTATTTCTCCAAAATGAGAAGACCACGTGATTTATCTCAGTGAAACCATTTAGGTAGCTTCAAATATCTTCAGTCAAGTTGGGGGTGGTGTGGAAGGATGGTATGTTTGTTCCCTCAGATTATTGTTGTTTTATATAATGCTGTTTTTTTAACTTTGTGAAGCTGCTCAGAGTTGTTTTGGAGTTGGATGGACTAGAAATCTGATAAGAAAGAAAAAGAAAGAAGCCTCTTTCTGCCTTGTCCTTCAGTGCTGGTTAAAGGTCTTCTTGGAATTGCCCTCAGTGTTTGATGTTGTCCATCCTGGAAGATTTCCAGCATGCCTATGCTCAAGGGAATCCAAACTAAGTGTCTTCAGAACACACTGTGGGCAATCCTGCAGTGTTTGCTGAACCCATCCAGCCTAGGCTGTAGCTTGAATCATGTCAACTGGATTTCTATTTTCTCAGTGGAAACGTTTCGCTCCTTATCCAAGAAGCTTCTTCAGTCTGAGCAAAGTTTGTAAGGGAATCCTTAAATATGTTTCTAGGGTGGCTGTGTGACCTTGCACCTGGGGCTAGGTCACGGTTATTTGAGATGTTTATTTCTAAGTCCCTTTATCATCCAAAGGAGGATCGTTAAGATTACCTTGCTGTTGTTGAGATTGCGAAATGGTCTTAATCTTCCTAGGCACAGAAGACAAAGCAGGAAGGAAAATAGGGGAAAGATTGTGCCTGAGGCCCCCACCTCTATTCAAAGAAGGATTTTCCAAGTTGGCATAAATGGATTCCTTGACCCCTCTTTCAAACCACTTATCTTCCTTGTCTAAAATGTGAACATTAATGTCCTCAAATGAGTGTCCTTTTTCCTTTAGGTGAAGGTAAACTGCTGACTCTGGTCCTGTTGTAGCGGAAAAACTCACCTTCCCAATTAATCAGGATGCGAGACCAGCAAGGTAGAGAAGACAGGTTTATTGCTAGCAAGGTTCAGAGTAATAATTTGGCAAAGTCTGAACCCCGGGCTTTACCCAGAGTCAATCTTTTATAGGTCTTGCAATCAATACATTCAGGATATGACAGATCAACAGGTGGTGTCTAAAATATCATAACTCAGCTTGTTCCAGACAGATTGTTCAGACATAGAACTTCAAAACAGGATACAAAAAGGGGAACTTATCATACACCATCTGTAGCATTTTAAGGAACTTTCAAGAGACCATGGCGTTCTGTTACAAGGGTCAGGATGTGGGTAAGAGCATTTAGCCTCTGTTACAAAGGTCAGGATGTCTGCTTGATTTTATTTGATTAGATATAGAGTGGAATAGAACAGAACACAGGCCTAGCAGCTATAGAAACCTGAATGAGTCTGGCCTGCCTGCTTCACTGTGGTGTTGCTCCTCCTGTGTTGGGCCATCCTCCTGTACAAAGGTTGTTTCGTTTCTCCAATGTAGAGCTCAGAGCACTCCTCACTGCACTGAATTGCATACACTACATTGCTTTTCTTGTGTTTTGGAGTTTGATCTTTGGGGTGTACAAGCCTCTGTCTCAGTGTGTTGGTGGGCTTGAAATATACAGGTATGTGGTGTTTGCCAAATATCCTTTTTATCTTTTCAGACACAGCAGCCATGTAAGGAATGACCAGGTTCTTCCGTTTACTCTGAGTCTCAGCCCTATCTGTTGCTGTTTTAGGTCTGGTAGACTTAGATTTAGTGAGGGCCCAATTTGGATATCCACAGGCCTTCAGAGCTGTTCTCAGGTGCTGATTTTCATTCTTTTTGGAATCCATGGAGGTGGGGATGGTTTCTGCTCTGTGTGACAATGTCCTGATGACCCCTAGTTTGTGCTGTAGTGGATGGTGGGAGTCAAACATCAGATATTGATCTGTGTATGTGGGTTTCCTGTAGATACCTATTTCTATCTTGCCACTGGTCCCAATGAGGACTTCACAGTCTAGGAATGCCAGTCTGTTGTCCTTGGTGTCTTCTCTGGTGAACCTATGTTGGCATCTATGGTGTTTATATGGTCCGTGAAGGCCTGTACTTCCTGGGCCTTGATTTTAACCATTTTAAGATGGCAGATCTGGTTCTAAACACTGCAGACTACCACAATAAAATTACCTCACTTTTGGAGGATCACCATACATATGAAAAACTGAAAAGAGACCCCACCAGCAATTACAAGAAAAAGGTAATAGACAGTTTGAACATGATGGCTCCATCGATAGGATTACCTACCACCATCTGTATCCTGGAGAAGCCATCCCCTGCATTTACGGACTCCCTAAGATCCACAAGGAAGGAACACCCCTTCGACCCATAGTCAGCAGCATTAATTTGGTAACATACAACATTGCCAAACACCTCTCTACCATACTAGCACCTCTAGTTGGACACTCTGAATACCACATCCATAATTCGGAAGAATTTGTTTCCAAAGCAAAGATCCTGAAACTGGATACAGATGAAACTATGGTCTCCTTCGATGTGTCCTCCCTTTTCACCAGCATCCCCACCACTCATGCTCTATCCGCGGTCAGGAAGAGACTAGAAGAGGACAGCACCCTTGAAAGGAGAAACCATCTCAATCCAAACCAGATCTGCCATCTTCTGGACCTGTGTCTCAACACCACTTATTTCTCATACAGAGGTGACTTTTACAGACAAAAACACGGCTGTGCCATGGGTTCTCCTGTGTCACCCATTGTGGCCAATTTATACATGGAAGAAGTGGAGAAGAAAGCACTCAACACATTCCAGGGAACAGCGCCCACCCACTGGTTCAGGTATGTGGATGACACCTGGGTAAAAATCAAGGCCCAGGAAGTACAGGCCTTCACGGACCATATAAACACTATAGATGCCAACATTAGGTTCACCAGAGAAGACACCAAGGAAAATAGACTGGCATTCCTAGACTGTGAAGTCCTCACTGGGACTGGTGGCAAGCTAGAAATAGGGATCTACAGGAAACCCACACACAGAGATCAATATCTGATGTTTGACTCCCACCATCCACTGCAGCACAAACTAGGGGTCATCAGGACATTGTCACACAGAGCAGAAACCATCCCCACCTCCATGGATTCCAAAAAGAATGAAAATCAGCACCTGAGAACAGCTCTGAAGGCCTGTGGATATCCAAATTGAGCCTTCACTAAATCTAAGTCTACCAGACCTAAAACAGCGACAGACAGGGCTGAGACTCAGAGTAAATGGAAGAACATGGTCATTCCTTACATGGCTGCCGTGTCTGAAAAGATAAAAAGGATATTTGGCAAACACCACATACCTGTATATTTCAAACCCACCAACACACTGAGACAGAGGCTTGTACACCCCAAAGATCAAACTCCAAAACACAAGAAAAGCAATGTAGTGTATGCAATTCAGTGCAGTGAGGAGTGCTCTGAGCTCTACATTGGAGAAACCAAACAACCTTTGTACAAGAGGATGGCTCAACAGAGGAGGAGCAACACCACAGGACCAGAGTCAGCAGTTTACCTTCACCTAAAGGAAAAAGGACACTCATTTGAGGACATTAATGTTCACATTTTAGACAAGGAAGATAAGTGGTTTGAAAGAGGGGTCAAGGAATCCATTTATGCCAACTTGGAAAATCCTTCTTTGAATAGAGGTGGGGGCCTCAGGCACAATCTTTCCCCTATTTTCCTTCCTGTTTTGTCTTCTGTGCCTAGGAAGATTAAGACCATTTCATAATCTCAACAACAGCAAGGTAATCTTAAAGATCCTCCTTTGGATGATAAAGGGACTTAGAAATAAACATCTCAAATAACCATGACCTAGCCCCAGGTGCAAGGTCACACAGCCACCCTAGAAACGTATTTAAGGATTCCCTTACAAACTTTGCTTAGACTGAAGAAGCTTCTTGGATAAGGAGCAAAACGTTTCCACTGAGAAAATAGAAATCCAGTTGACATGATTCAAGCTACAGACAATTCCACCTGGATGACTGAGAACCTTCATAGACATCCATCCAGCCTAGAAGCACTTTGGCCAATTCTGGATAGTAGATTCCACAGTAACTTATGGGATTGGCTGGAGACTTTGCTGAATCCATTCAGTTTGGAAGAACTCCAATGGCTGCATTCTAGCGCTGTGGGAGAAACATCCTTTCATCCTTTTTTTCCCCCCATTCGTCAAAGTGCTTTCAGGCTTAATAGATTTGAGAATATTTGTTGAAACTCTCTAGTCTGGAAGAATTTCAGCATGTATAGGCCAAGGAGGCTGTAGGCAATGTCACAGTATTTGCTAAAGTTGCCCAATCTGGAAGTTTTCCACCAGTGCTGGCTGTAATGCTTCCAGGCTAAGTGGCTTCAATAGGTGTCCTTGAAGCCATCCAGTCTAGAAGACTTTCAGCAGATACTGTATGCTTCAAGGAAGCTCCAAAGTTGGAAAGCTGGGATATGCACCAGAGATTCCGATCCTGAAGCTGTCTCAGTATTGCAGAGCGATTTCACAAATTAGGATCTCAGAATGGCTGCTTGGGCCAGCACTGCAGGTAAACACTGATTAGGGCTCTAAACTGTTATAAGGAAGAGGACCACATTTGCTTTGTGATGCAGCTTCATGGGCATGCTTCATTCAAAGCTTCATGGATACTAATTATCCATTTGGCACTTTAATACAGTATATAATGTACATAGGGGTGCTATTATTCATCAATTTAATTAGAAAAAATAGCCACCTATCAATGTAGGATTGTTATAGCTTCTTCCATACCTCACCTCTGGGAATTAAATGACATTTTTAAGTCCATGAAAATATAAAGAGCCCCTTGGGGCACTGGAATATTTCTTAGATATTGTAAAACTTGACATTAGTCTACATTCTCTCATTAATACAACCAGTTCGTCTATCAAAATATTATCTTGTTCTATCCAATTTGGAAGTGATGCCTTACATAAAAGTTTGCTTGTAATCCTCATCAGGCTGATTGGATGATGGTTGACCACAGTCAGATTTAACCCTTTTCTTGTAAATAGAGGCAGTGATGGAACTTTGAAGATCTGCAGTTCTCTAGCTGTCAACTGACTGATCAATTGTATATATAAGTAAAGAGTATTGCCTGTCCTGGAGCCCACCAGATGATTTTCAATTGAAATATTTCACAGAGAATTAAATCACATCCATTCCTGTCTTAATTTTTCATCTTCAGAATTAGCTTTTCCACTTTAAATGGGTTAGTTTCAGTTTCTGGATTTATATCTGTTTGGCAACCACTTCTAGAGTACTTGCTTGTGTTAGAAAAAAAATGATGTTCTGATTTTGGGTTTTAATGATTAATTGGTTTATTTTAATAGAAATAATGTTACTATGGTTTAATCATTGGTAAGAGATTATTTTTGTAAATTTATATCTGTATTGGAGAAAGTCAGAAGTCACTTTTCTGTCTTTGTTTTCTGTCTATTTGCACTTTTATAGTTTTTTCTTTTTTCTTTAGTTCTATTTTCTTGCCCTTCTGTATTTTCTATTTTGTGTTTTAGCTATACTCTGAAAATCAATAAAGTTTAAACTACCAAAAAAAAACTGGTACAAAACTTCCATTAGAGAAATTTGTTAGTATTTCAAAAAGCTATTCTTCCTTCTTTCTCTCCCACAGTTTCCTTTGCAACTTTTTCTTTCTTTCCATTTACTATCAGGAAGATTTAGATCAGGACTGAATAATTTCCTTCTGACTGGGGACCACACTGTGTTTTTGTAGGCTTCAGATGGTTGCAGGGGTATGGCAGTCACTAGAGAAGAAAGAGAGAGAGATAAAATGTGGTTTTACTCTCTTTCAGTAAATACCCAATACAAAATAATTGGGTTTATCTTGGGAAAACTTGATCACATGACTCTATGGAAGTAATAATACATGCTTAGCCTGAGTCAGGAAAGAAATCACACAGATAAATCAACTGTTCAATACCAAAGACCATGTTGGAGGTACATTACAAATGAGTGACCTATCATTTTAGCTAATTTTGCATATATGGTTACAATGCAATCCTTTGTATGTTTAGTTGAAAAAAAAAGACCCATGGTCAATCAGATTCACTCCCAGTTCTTTGTGTATAAGTTTGCACAATACCATGATAATGATATTGCCATTCAATAGTTTATACTTAATTTAAATATAAATGCTTTTGGCTTATAATGTTTGACTATACTATTGAGTCATATACTCTTTCCCTGAAGAAATACTTACCTCCCTGAAGATGTAAAATGAGATTCTACATGTGTGCAATCAATGATTTTTTAGCTGCCCCACAAAAAACTTATCCCCCTCCCCCAAGTCTTCTATAGATAGATCTCAGGTAAAGTTACAAATATTTACTCTGAAGATTTCTGGACTGAGCAGCCAATGAGATCCTGGCATAGGGCATAGATCAGAGAAAGTTCTTGAAGGTGAGGGAGTTATGAAAAATCTTGAGCTTGTTGGACTAAATTCAAGTGAATTTTCAAATCCAAATAAAGTATGGAATTGACTACAGAGATTATGGGATGATTGCATTTTTATAAATTGTGTGCTTTATTTTTTTTAAATAACCAGAAGGACATTAAACACTGAAATATTTTTGAAAAAAATTGACTTTATGCACTCATGTCTTCATTGTAAAACATGGTTCGCAGGGACAATGATGTTCAGAATTGAAGGTTGTGATTATCACATCTACTTTAGAATTTGTTAAGTTCTTCTAAGTGAGTTTCACAAATGCCTACAGTTTGAAATGCATCTGCATGTTTGGTACAATATTGGTAATGTCTGTTACAGTACCTAGAATAGAGGTGGGATTGGCATCTGCATCTGGCTGTAGTCCATTTCTGCTTTAAATTGTGAGATCATTGCACCATTAGCCAAAGGGAGGTATAATGTGGAGGCAATAAATTATTATTATTTAGGAACCTGGGCCAGAAACATTATTTTTGTTTTTGTCTCCCATAAAATATTCACTCAGATTCCTGAAACATACAATAAGAAATGTAAAAGAGGGTTCTGGAGTGAAGAGTCTCTGCCCTGTTGATTGGTTATGTTGTCTGTCTACCTTTCTTGTCTCTCCCCACCTCCCAGTCTACCTAAATACTTTGGGTTTCTCTCCTGTATTGCTCCCATTTATTATTCAATTTCATGCCTGCTTGAATCTTAGGATTTGCCCCAAAGAGGTGAGGTTTTTTTCCTCTTCTTTTCAGTAGCTTCCTTAAATAGGTATATACTGATAATAACTAAATTAGTATTAACAGATGGCAATTTTAATGACATCTGTTATTGCTAAAGTTAACAAGAATGGAATTGTTTTTCTAGATGATCGTAGATGGTAAAGAAGGGAATTCTTATTCTAGAGGAGCTTATGATTTTTTCCATTGAAGATTATGCTCGTGGTAATTTGGACTTGATGAAAGACATTATAGGCCGTGTGCTATACTAAAGCCCAAGATATGTTCCATAATCATTGCTGTTGAATCCTCCTAATTTCTGAAAGGTCCTTGGTACAGTGGGGGTGCCCAGTTAGCAAACAAAAGTATACATATCTCTCATCTGTTCCTTTGCTACAAAGCTGAGGCATACAGAGAATCAGATTCTCTCCTCATGTATTTTTAGAAGTATTGTGCTTGTGGCATCTACACAGGAAAAATGACTTATAATGGATAAAAAGGTTTGTGTTAACAGCAGGGGACTTTCATTACATTAGGGAAAGAGAACCTAAAGCTCTCCCTAACTAGTTGAATTACAGTTGCTAGCAGTTCCAACCAAAATAGCCGATGATGAAGCATACTGGGATTTGTTGTTCACCAACATCTGGATATCTACCCATTATCATGAGTCATGTTTTATAAAGACTGCCTTGAAAATATCAAATCAATAAAGTCTGGCCCAGCTGTTTTGGGTTTTTGTTGCTTCCCCATTTTAACTCCAAGAAATGAATATAGGCTCCTTCATTTCACTTAACCTTGTGTATAATGTTGGATCTGCATTATAGATCACACCCATGAAGTTCAACTGTATTAACTATATCTAATATGAAATAGAT
Source organism: Charina bottae (assembly GCA_023362775.1). Taxonomy (NCBI): domain Eukaryota; kingdom Metazoa; phylum Chordata; class Lepidosauria; order Squamata; family Charinaidae; genus Charina; species Charina bottae. The sequence continues at coordinate 47,010,449 of JALMGJ010000005.1, forward strand.
ATTACATTGTACATACATAGATACTGTATGATTTTCATAAATTTATGCAATACTGCTGAACATCTTGACCCTGATATAAAATTTTGTACTGTCTCAGTACATGTACTTATATGTGCATTCATATATATAGCTTAACTCAGAGCCATTATGTTTCAACAGAAATTGAACCACTCATTTATTTTTAACTTCTTCCTCCTTAGTGCCAATTGATTTTTATCTTTGTGATCAATGCTGACAAGAAAGCTCTGGCAGGATTGCAGGGGTCAGCTCCCTGAGATTTTTATCGAATGAATCATTAAAAGCTTATAATGAAAGTAACAGGATGAGTACATTTCTGGGATGAACATGATGTCAGCTATTTTATTGGTGAATAATGACTGACAGTGTTGATCTACGTATTAAGGAAAGAGGGAAATGCATTATTCTCTCCCCCAAATTCCAAGGAGACTTGAGATTATGCAGAACAGAAGCTTATTTTTAAAGCAATGACACTTTAAAGATATATGAGCAATATTCAAACAGGTATTGTCTTATTTGCTTCTCTGTAAATTCCCCAGTTCCTATTACTGTTTCTTCTAAACTAAGCCAAGCATTATTGGATTTGGTACCTCAAGCAAAACATCTGCTGGAAAAATGTGTTAACTTTAAGTCCTCCTGCTTCTTGGGGCTTTTCATTCTGCTATTCCTTTTAAACTGACTTTTTTGCTCTCCTTCTCCTATTTTGTCTGATGCAGCAAAAATCATCTGCACAAAATGATATAAGACTGCCTAAACAGCCTAAATTGTTCTCCTCCTAAGTTCTTCACAAAGTTGATTAAATTTAAATAGTGCTCTGTATCAAAAGAGATGTAAAATTGTTTGTGGGTGCTATTGGTGAAAGCTTCATCTCTGATTTCTGTCTGTGGCTGTGTACAATTGTTTAGGGCAGCAGTAGCCACTGGGAAGAAAAGACAAGAATCTTGCCTAATTAGTAAATGGACACACAATAAGAAGCTTGCTTAGATTAAATAATAATAATAGCAGCAGCAGCAGCAACAACAAAATTGTTTATCACGGCCCAGAGTCTACCATGGTAGAGATGGGCGGTGATAAATCCAAATAATAAAAATAAAATAAATAAAATAAAATGCTAAAAGCAAATGATAAAAACTAAAAGTAAAACAACAACAAAAATAAAATGCTAAAAGTTCTCAGTTAATTACAGTAGGTATGTTTGAGGACTACTGATTGCATGTTCCCATCACAGAGTATAAGAGTTCTGGTTTCATCAATAGCACCACCTTTAAAGAAGAGGTACGCAACTTGAGGTCTCGGGTTGAATCTGCATCCCAAAGACTGGAAAGTAACCTCCAAATATGATTTTGAATTGTAATTAACTAGTTAATTTAATATACAGTATATGTAATTGCATTTAAATATATATAAAATGAAATAGAATTTAGATTTGGCCTATTCTTTGTCTGAACTCAACTATCTTTTCAAGCAGGACGTGGCTAAATTCTCAAAACAGTTGTGAATTCTCATTTAGGTTTATGCTGTCAAATGGTTTCTAGTAGCAGTTTCCCATGAATTTCCCCCCCAAAACTGCTGAAAGGGAGTTATTCCCTTAAGAATCAGCATGAATTATACACTCTAAATACACTTGAAAACTAAATTAAATATTGGAACTACTTCACCTGTTTTGGCTCACACCATAATTTTCATCTAAATCACCCAACCCCATTTAAGTATTCTTCAATCTTGGATTCATCCTTTATGGCTAATATGATTCTCCTTGAGATATTCCTCTCTGTTTATCTCGTCTAACTAATACTGTTACTTGAAATGCTGTTAAAGTAAATATAAATGAGACTAAGAAGTTTGTTTTTCTTTTGATTAGGAAGGGTTCATTTTTATTACTTGGAATCAAAGGAAAAAAATAACAATAAAGTACAGCATAAATATGGCATAATATGAGGAGATGGAACAGGGTCTGGACAAGAGAAACTGGGGGGTGGGGGGGAACAGGAAGAGAGATGACAAACACAAAAAGAAATTGTGTCAATTGGCCAACTTCCCAATTAAACTCATTAAATGGTATGTCAACCACCCCCCCACACACACATCCTTACAGATTAATGAGCCCATCAGTAAGCAAAGGGGAAGAGAGAGAGAAGACAAACACAGTTAATTTGGGGTTAAGCATGATGAATGAGCACAGGGAAATAATTAAATGACATTAATCAAATATGAAATAAAGGGTGGGGGGTGGGAGCTGCAATAATATCCAGAATTCAGTGTAGGCAAGTTTGCTTATAGGAAAACTTCATTAAAATAAATTAAACATGATTCTTCCCAACTCCATTACTAACCAGAGAGCTTTAATGAAGTTTTTGATAATTTCCTTTGATATACTGTATATTACCATGGAGGTCAATCATGCAAAGGCTATTCCCTTGCTGAAACAAGCATCAAATTGGCCCTATCAGCTAAAGCTTTCTTTTACTCCCTTGGTGAACCTCCTGGCTAAGTCCATATTTGATTTGGTCAGGGTTTTTTTTCCTCCCCCTAATCTTAAGAATGATTCTCCTGCCTCCCTTTATAATCATTTAGATTTCTTGCTACCTAGTCTGAGATGCAACATGTTCCAGCAGAAAGGGTTGGAAATAGGAAATTTGGAATAATTATAGCTCTGGAAACTAAACACATGTTACTTGTTATAAAGCTGACATGAGAAGCCAGTAGCCCTTGATAATCTTTAGATCACCAGACCCTGCATTTTTCTTTCAGACCACCTCTCCTGCAATTGCTCCCTCTCCCACTTTGTGACCATTGCAGAAGTAGAGGCAGGATAAGGTGGCATAGAAGGAGAGAGGATTAAGGAATCAGGGAGCTGATGTGGGGATTAAGGGGTTGGCTAGAGAGATTGAGATTCAAGTCATCACTTTATTGTGGAAGAGACTGGACCAGTCACCATTTCTCAAGCTATCCTATTTTGTAGGATTTTTATTGTGAGGATTAAATAAAGAAAGACTTCCATGTGCGCTACTTGCAGCTTTTAGAAGAAATGCGGGATACAAATATATCAAACGTATATATATACCCATCATTTTATTCTTTTTCACAGCATAAAGCTGTGAAATAGTAAGCAAAATAAATTAAAAGCAGGAGATGAGAAAAAGAAAAGGAAATACAACCAAATCTAGTTTATACCAACATCATTCACTATACTTCTCTATATCTTTCTATTCCTCCAAATCACTTCCGCCGTATCCATATGGTGTTTTACACATTGCCTTTAAAATGCTCACTTCTTTCATTCTAAGGATCTTATCAATTCTGTCCAATTCTACCCTTCCTCTCAACACTCTCTTCCTTCATATATATATTTTTTCTGCTATTCAACCCTCATTCGTTTTCTTTGTATGACCAAACCACCTCAACATTCTTATTTTACATGGGTCACTTGTTTTTCTATTCTATAGTATCTACATCCCATTCATCACTCATTCATTCTTGAAATGATCACTTTTTAAATGACCTAACAGAGTTTCACTGCATTCAATTTTTATTTTTGTCCTGACATACCCAATTCCAGCTTCCATAAAGCTAAGTGAGCCCAAGCATTCTTATATATAACAATTTTTGCTTCTTTCAACAAACTTTCATTCCTTACAACAGAACAGACACTACCTACTAACTGTGTTTTTGTCTGTCTTAAAAGTTCTCCATTCATTGTGTTATCTTTAGTAAATATTCTACCAAGTTACGTAACCTCATCTATTTTCACTAGCTTTTTGCCATTTATGTATAGCATGCAATTGTTCACTTCATTTTCCTGGTCTTTCCATTTTCCAACTATCTTCACAGAAAAAATGTCAGGCTGCCATATCAAGCACAACTACCATATAAAATTATATGCACATTTACTTTCCCAAAGAACACATTTCTAATGTTACAACAATTTACTCCTTTTTTCATCATAGAGTCTATTTAGCATTTGTTGCAAATTATTTCAGTTTTCAGCTAACATGGCATTTTCTGCATACAAAAGTACACATACATTCACATCTCCAATCAACAGATACCTCTAATATCACTACAAGAATTCATTATACCATTGTCAATAAATATGTTAAATAACCAAGGAGACAATACACATCCTTGTCTTATTCCATGCATTATTTTGAACAATTCACTAAGCATTTAGTTTATTTTCATATATTTGGCAACTAATCTTCAATTCTGTCTCACACATTCCATAATTTGAGAATATTTACTTTATCATAAGCTTTCTCTAAATCAACAAACATAGTAAATTTTTCCTTCTCACATTTATACAGGGACCTGTTAAAGCAGTGCTTTACAAACTGCCGCCGTTGGCGACACACCAACGATGGGGGCGGTGGTGTGGGGGTGCACGCAGTGGTGGGGACGTGCACGGCAGGGGCGCGGGGGGGCGCAGGGGGCGCACAGCGGCGGCATGGATGGTGGGGGTGGCAGCAGGGGTGGTGGCCTCTGCTAAAATGCGGAAGCGCTGATGGTGCACCGCTGCCGTCGTCACTGCCGCCACCTCCGTGCACGCCCCTGCCGCCACTTCTGGGTTGTGTTGCGACACACCAAACTGTGTGTTGCGACACACTAAAGTGTCGCGACACACAGTTTGGAAAGCTATGTGTTAAAGAGAAAAAATCTGGACCATGTGTTCCCTACCTCACATTACGCCTCACTGCACTTTTTTATTCATTTCCATTTCTTATAGCCTATGAATCAGAATATTAACACCTTCCCACAATTTCACTTTAGTTTTTACATTTCTTTTGGTACGTTTCCCTCTGCATAGGGAACATTAATGATATACTTCTGATCATCAGGCAAAGATGCAGTCTACATACACATTCAACAAATTGCACAGCCACTCCCTAAGTAAACTACATCCATATTTTAATATTTGTCTAGTTAATCTATCTACATCTGCAGAGTTGCCATTTTTCAACTCAATCACAGCATTTGTGGTTTCCTTTTCATCAAGTTTTGCTTGGACAATACGTTTTGCAGCATACATTATAAATCTACTTTCTGACATATTACTATCCTTACTTGTGTGTGTGTGTGTGTGTGTGTGTGTGTGTGTGTGCATGTGCATGCACGTGTGCCTTTGAATCAGTGTTGACTGCTGGCAACTGCCTGGACTAGTCCCTGCAGTTTTCTTGGCAAGGTGTTTCAGAAGTAGTTTGCCATTGCCTCCTTCCTAGGATTGAGAGAGAGTGACTGGCCCAAGGTCACCCAGCTGGCTTTGTGCCTAAGGCAGTACTAGAACTCATGGTCTCCCAGTGTCCAGCCTAATGCCTTAACCACTACACCAAACTGGCTCTCATTACTATAGAAATCTCTAAAATTGCCTTTCCAACAAATAAGCACTTCTGCTTGATCCCAAATCATTTATTTTTAATTCACTTTTATTTTTAATTCTACTCACACTGCTGGGGGCCCTTTGTTTGACCTTTTTCAACTGATTTCACTTTTTAAAAAGTTCCATCAAAATCACTTTGCCTTTTTTCTTCCTCTTTTACTGCTAAACATTACTATATTTGACTACATTCTTTGCCAATTGTGTATTATCTTCTTCTTCTTCTTCTTCTTCTTCTTCTTCTTCTTCTTCTTCTTCTTCTTCTTCTTCTTCTTCTTCTTCTTCTTCTCTCCTTTCTTTCCAGCAGTCATTCTCTTAAATGTGTTTTCCCCTCATATATGTTGGAATCCAGCAAATCAAGCATGCCTCATTAGCATATGGGTGATTGCTCTAGGAGGCAAACTCTGTGCTACTAGAGGAAGCTGCTTGTTGCCCCTCCCACTTCCTCTTCTCTCTCTCTGATTCTTCCACCAATGAGGTAGGACACACTTGCCTTAGCTCCTTCCATGGAGAGGCCATGTGCTAGGCCTCAACTCCAGAGGCTTTTCCCCCTTTCTTCACGCAGCCTCTGGCAGCAAGCAGGGCCAGAGGTATTCAGTTTAGGGAAAGAGAAAGAAGAACTGAAACCAATTTTCTACTGAAATGGCTGTACCTGGACAAAATAAATGTAAGAACTCTTTTGTACTTACTTTTTGTACCTGCAATGTCTAAGTGTGTGTTTCTTTATGCTTGGGTGAGCTAAAAGTGTAAGAATAAGAACCTTAATCTCTAACATGCTCACAGGCTGTGTTTTTAAACAATTTTTTTTTCCTATGGACGAGTTTACACAATGTTAAGCTTTGCTCCATTCACTGGTTCTAACAGGCCATTGAATGATCTTCAATATATAGCCCCTTTCACTTCACCATTCTACCAAGTATCCTTTTATATACTTCCTGTTGCCATAATGCCACACAACCCTAATGCAAGTTCACCACAAGTATTACTCTTCTTATTTATTTATTTATTTTATTATATTTGTATAGCCACCTATCTCACTTATAGTGAAAAAGACAGACTGGCAGCAAAGCATACAGAGAATGTGTCAGTTAACCATCATACAACCATTTAACAGGCTCTGTTCTATCATGGGATCACCAAGCTCATTGATAAAACTATGCTTGAGGGCGTTCTGGAAGGCCAGCACTAAGGATTTCTATATGTGGACATCTATTGTGTGCTTATGGAGCAAACAGGACAGTATCTGTGTGACTGCTACTCCCTCACATACAGTATCCTACTGGTCACCAAATATTACTTAGTGATAAATTCAAACCTGTGTGCATTCATTCCCATTCTGTTATGTATGGACCATCTAGCAGAGACTAGTATGCAAGTAAGATCTTATATCCAAAGAGAACTTAATAACTATACCTCCTAGAGCAAATATGGATCTCAAAAATGGTGACCAAACAAAACCCAGAAAAAGCAGTTGATTTTACTGAGGGACAACACAATAAAAGTATTTCAATGGGAAATGAGAGTGAAAGAGAAAATAATAGTCACTGGAGAAATAGCATTCAATGAGGAAATAGCCTTTCAAGCATAAGCAGTACTGAGGGAATACTGTAGCAATGAAAGCATGAAAAATGTTCATGAAGACTCAGTGGGATGCATTAACAGTTAATGTGAAATGGCAATAAGGGCAAAGTAACAATCATTGGGCAAATGCCATTCAGTAGGGAAGTAGCATTTAAGCAGTGTTGAGGGAATAGCAATGAGCAGTCCTTGGAGGCTAACAATGGAACAGCATGCATAATGCAGTTTTTAGGGTAGAGAGAGGTTCCAATACATGCTGTGTATAAGCCTTTTTGGCACTGAAAGGGGGAGAGGGAAACAGAGATCTTGTGCTTTTTAGAGAAGAGGAGAAAGGAGAGATACATGGGCCTTAGCACTGCAGGCCAGTAATTCTGAGGAAAAGAGGGACTTTAAATAACAAATACTGTATATTAAAAGGGGAAGAAAAAAGGAAAAGTGGGCTGAAAGGCAGCTTATATGTACAGACAAATAATAGACGAGTTGTGGGAGAGACTAGACGTCTAGTATACATTACCCTCTTATCATTCTCATTCATGAAGATTGAGGATAGGAAATATTTGTAGAATGAGGGGAAGGAAGGAAGGGGGACCCTATCAGTGGTCAGTGGACCTTCATTTCCTGAATCCATTGGCTTGGCTTCTGTTCTGGGGACTGAGGAAGGTTATGCTTCTAGCATATTGGAGAGGCTAAACTTCAGTTCTTGGGAAACCATCAGCCTCCATGGGGCTGGAACTGCAAATTCAGCTTAGTGGAGGATTCCAGCAGGCCTCTGCCTGCTAAGTGGTCATAATGACTTGGCTTCAGTCCATTAAGGAGATTTGGCCTCCAACATCTCAAACAGATCTCTGGAATAAGCAGAAGTTTTCAAGGAGGGAGAAACAGTCAGAGGAGATCATCCAGCTGCTGCAGATTCTTCTTCAGTGACTTCAGCTAGAGATTGAGAGAAAATCTCAAAATGGAGATTTTCTTTTTTTTTCTTTTGGTTGGCTGGCTGGCTGAAAAATCATAGTGTTTATATGGTGTCTGCCCAGTGTGGGTTATTTTGAAGGCAGGGGTGGTGATGGTGGACTGCGGGATCATCCCTCTGAAATTATTACAAACAAGAAGAACAATCAGCTTCCCAGTTTTGATTGTCCAGGCAGAATCAGCCCTTTCTCTTACATTCAGTGTTATGATTAGTGATCATAATCTAAATGATTAGTTTTATAATCTAAACAATCTTCTAACAGATGTCTACATGCTTGTTCTATCCCCCCACAGTAGGAAGTTTATCCCTATAGGGAGCATTGAGCAAAAGGTCACATTAACCCATGTCTTCTCCAAGACTTGCCATTTTATAAAGGCTTTTACCTCTGTATAAGATTAGAATGGTGCAGGACTGGGGTTTTGGGATTGAAAGTCTCTCAGGAGAACTGAAAGGAAGGGAGTTTCTGGTAAACTATAGGACTTGATTCTCTCTCTCTCTCTCTCTCTCTCTCTCTCTCTCTCTCTCTCTCTCTCTCATCTTTTTCTAGGTGTATTCTCCTGCATGAGTCCAAAAATTCTGAGTAGCACTCACCCATATAGTTCTTGAATTTGGAGGAAAGAAATGCCATGATTTATAATGTAGCACTCAACAAATAAAATAGGGCTGTAATTCATCCTAGCAATGCAGGATTGGTGCTTGTCTTGTCCATGTCTTTGGACAGATTTTCTTCTTGTACCTACTGCTAATTCAAGACAAAACAATTCACTCCTATATGTCTTTATCAAGAGTGACCCATTGCAGCATTAATGATGAAATATTTGTATTCCAAAAATCTTGGCTCAAAAGGAGAGTCTTTTTTCATTCTCTGTGAAAGGTAGAGCATTATGGAGAGTCTTAGTGACACCTTTGAATGACAGCTTATCTATAGATATGTGCCACTTGTCTAGAGATAATATGATGGCTGAGTGTATTATTGATGTTACAGCAGTACAACACACTGAAATTTCTGAGAAAGAAAAAAACCTTATCTGCACAGAGAATGTTCTGTGCTTTATTGGAAATCTTAAAAGGCAGCAAAGGTTTGATGTAATAGAGGAGTTTTGGATTATTATACTTCACAAACCATGCATACTTCTGAAAGTAAGTGCTACAGGATGGAAATTTCAGTGCTTAGAATTTTTATGCTGAATGTTCCCATGGTCCATTCAAAAATCTAATCATCTAAAGGGGTATCAGACAATGAAAAATACAAAATATAAACTAACATAATTCAGATCATTGGGCTCATCCATCAGCAATGAGGTTTGTTGTAGTGGTTGTTCTTTGTTTTAAACCAAGGTAGGGAAGTATGAGTTTAAGCTATCAAAACAATTGCCCTGGATTCATTTCCCTAGCTTTCCCCAACATTGTGCCCTTTAGTTATGTTTGGACAAACATTTTCAGAATTAATAAGGCATGGCTTGATCAAGTGCTATCTCATAATTTTGGGACTTGTGAACCCAAATGATCTGGAGGGCATTAGGTTGAGGAAGTCTGATTTCCCATTATTACTTTTCCTTCTCAAAGAAGATCTGTTTTTCTACCTTGTTCTCAGGATGCTTTAAATTTCCTTCAGAATGTTTTGGATGGAGTGCTGAATTTGAGCTTATTTTATTGCTGAAATATGGGAGAAGATGCTGATCTTCTGTTACTTGTCTCTTCATCACTCTTCAGCTTTTCTGGCTGCTCCTCCTTCCTGATTTGAAAAAGCTCCATGGGGTGAGTTTGTGATAAAACCGAAATATGAGAAGCCAGGAAGGCTGCAGAGTACCAGAGAGATGATTTTACTGTGAAAAAATGGACGTTAATACATACTAACAGAAATTTATTTTATTTATTTATTTTATTTATTTATTATTTCAATTTATTCCCCGCCCATCTCCCTTGCAAGGAAATACAGAAATGCTGTATTTTGTCATTTTTTCCTTCAATTTTATAAAAAAATAAAATTGAAGGAAAACATTCAAAAATATGTAAAATATTTTTTTTGGCACAGAATTAGATTTTATTATATTTTATTTCAAAGATACCACGATTTAGAAACATAGAGTTTTTTATTTAGAATAATCTCCTCAAAAGCTTCATGAAGCCAATATCTAAAAAGAACTTCAGGATAAGTAATCAGAAACAAACTTATGAAAGAAAAACTGATTTTGATATTCCTTTTCCACATTATGGATTCTTCTTCATTCCCTTAAAGCAATGTCTTTTCATGGCTGTTCAGGCAAAATCTAATCACTGCATTCAATTAGGTGTTGTTGCTTTTTAAACTGTCTTTGAGCCTAATACAGTAATTGAGAACAGTCACTTAAAAATTCCTATAAGCAGACTCTGAACATAGTTATCAGTTTTCATGGTGATGTAAGACCTCAGAGTTTTGTATGTTTTGGAAACTTTTTTTTTTTTTTGGTAGCAGAACTCCTGAATTCCTTTTCCTTCTATTTGCTAATGCTACAGGAGTAATTACTCATTTGCTTGCTTGCTTGCTTATTTTATAAAATGAAGAAATAATAATAGAAAACTGCATGAAAGAAGCAGGGAAGGTAAAAACTGCTCATGTTGAAGGATCAGGACTACTGAAGTTGTATACAGATGAAACCAAGTTGCAGAGCTTCCATCAACTGCTGACTGGCATAAACATTTGCTACCTTGAACTAGCAAGGTCACCAATGAAAGGGTGATTCCAAAGTTGTTATTCTGAAAGGGCATAAGGGTCATTTTGGAGTTTTTTTGTATAAGCCAAGCTTTATAGATGACTTTAGGGAGAGAGAGTGGGGGTGTTTTGCCATTATTCCAAGAAGAAGAAGTGTTGGAGCTCTAAAGGGAAGAAAGTGCTTCAGTTTTCTAGTTTCATTCATGGTGGTGGTTTAGAGATGGGGGAGAATGGAAGAATAGAAAGGGGAAAACTTTTATTTATAGTCAATAGGCAGCAAAATAGCTACAACCCTAAAATAATACTGTACATAAAAGCAAGATCAAATAAAATAAGGGCAATAAAACCACCATATAGATTCTGCCAATTTAAATTCTATTATTACACATATAAGAAGTAAACAAAAGAGAATGAAATATAACAAAGCAAACAGAATATATAAAAGAAGATTAAAATTAGGATTAAAAAAAAGACATTGTTCCAAGTTTAGGACACCTTAGGCCTTCTAATAGCAATAAAAGCTTGGCAACTCTGTTCGTAATAGCAGGGAACCCTCTTGTAGTAAACAAACCACTTTTCCCTCATTGAAAGCTTGATCCCTACTAGAAGGTGGTATAGACATACCAGCATGTAAATTCTTGAGGAAGGGACCATGAAGAAATATGTGCATTAAGGTCTCAGGTTCATTCTGGCCACAGGGACAATTTCTCTCATTAAATGGAATTTTATGAAATCTTCCACCCAATACTGCCGAGGGTAGAACATTAAAGCAGGCCAAAAAGAAGGCTTCCAGGAAGAAACCCACCCTTGGATATTTGTCTATAGCAGAGCTTTCCAAACTGTGTGTCGCGACACAAAGGTGTGTCGCCACACACAGCGTGTTGTGTCGCCACACCACCCTGAAGCGGCGGCACACGCGTGCACGGTGGCAGCGGCAGCCGCACGCCCCCCGTGCCGCCGCACACACCCCGCGCCGCCGCACACACACCCGCGCCACCACACGCCCCCGCGCTGCCACCGTGTGCGCATGCACCGCCGCACGCCCTCCTGTGTCGCCCAGCGGCGGCACTTTGGAAAGCCGTGGTCTATAGTGTTCGAATCTCTCTGACATGCAATATTGAAGACTCTTTGGCAAATCTCAGCTGTCACTTTCTCTAGGCTTAGAGGTAGCCAAGAGTGGATAGAAAGGTCACAATGATTTTTTACTTTCCATCTTGATGCAAAATCATCAGGAAAAATTAGTGATGTGAAATCATCAGGGAGAATTAGCGGGGCCAGTAGGCCAACAAAAAATAGACCAATAAGAAAGATGACAGTGATAGCATTCCTGTTTCCATGCAAATTAGAATGTTTAGAGCCTGGAAGAGTACTTGAAAAAACTTAGATTGGACAGCATCCAGGGACTTTAGATCACTGTACGTATCTGTGCACCATACAGCATTTGGAATGTAGCTTTAGCTTTAAACAGCTGGATGGTTGCAGCTATGCATTGACCTCCTTTAGAGTGAAAAAAGCCCAGGATTGCCTTGGCACTATTATTGGCTTTGGCACAGACGACTCTAAATTGTTCTTGCCAACTTCCAGAGGCTTGAAAAATTACTCCCAGATATTTAAAAGTTGGAACTTGTTCTATTTTGTTAGTTCTTATTTTCCATTGATGTTTATGGCAGCTAGGACTTTCCTAGGTCTTGGAGTAATTAATTGTAAGCCCTTCTTCTTACAGAATTCTGCTAAAGTTTGCAAACTAATCCTAAGGCCCACCTGTGTAAGCGACAAAATTGCTGTGTCGGCATACAACAGCATTGCCAAATGTCTGTCCCTGAACTTAGGATGGTGAAATTCTTTTTTGGTAAGAGCAGCAACCACTGAATTTATATAGATATTAAACAGTAGGGGAGCTAAAATGCATCCCTGTTTCACTCCTCAGCTGATTGGAGTATCTACAGTAAGATAGACAACTTTATTGTACCTAACTTGAGTGACTGTGTTTTCATGCAGCTTCCTGATTAGTGAAAGTAGCCATCGGTCAGTTATTGTACCTAATTTGAGTGACCATGTTTTCACGCAGCTTCCTGATTAGTGAAAGTAGCCATCGGTCAATTATTGTACCTAATTTGAGTGACCATGTTTTCACGCAGCTTCCTGATTAGTGAAAGTAGCCATCGGTCAATTATTGTACCTAATTTGAGTGACCATGTTTTCACGCAGCTTCCTGATTAGTGAAAGTAGCCATTGGTCAATAGATCTAACAGTGAGCTTCTATCAGAGTCTGCCTTTTAGAATGGAACTGAAGGCTGATTTTAGGTCAATGAAAGCAAAGTATAAAGGGTGTTGCTGTCTCCATGTGTATTTTTCTATTAAGACTTGTAGGATGACCCACTGATCCATTGTAGATCTGCCCTCTGTAGGGGTAGGGGTAGGAGGAATAGAGCATGAATACAGAAAGTACTCATGTAATATATGGCAGGGAAAAATAAGATGAGAGGATGCAACCTGGCAATTGCAGGCAAAAGAGGACAGGCTGTTGTTTGGCTTCCCTTCCTTTTGGGTTGCAATCTAAACAAGGAAATCAAGGTAATAGTGTTGGACTCTCCAACTTAAATACCTGCTGTTTAATGCCAGGTCACCTACTGGTAAAAGGACATGCTGACCTTGCATGTGTATGAAAACCTGGCTAAGAGCGAAGGAAGGAGCAAATCAGTGCCACCTCTGCCCACTGGGCTACTCTATGAGGAAGCAGGTCAGGGCTAGAAGGTGGGGAGGTGGCATAAATCTATCTAAATTCCATTTAACTGTCCAAACTTCCATCTGACAGCTTACCAATTTTGAGTACTTGCTGATGCAATTGGGTTGCAGGGATGGTGTAGGGATACCATGGCATACCATCCACTCTACTACATCTTAACAGAGTGATTTCTGAAGTGATAATAGACTATCCTAGATATCTTGTCCTGGAGATTTTCATGAGGTAGCTCAGGATTTAATGTCTGGCATGATGACTGTAGACCTGTCCCAAATGGTATCTGGCCTCCACAAAGAAAAATTGGTATTCTGTTTGTCTGGAGCCAGTGATTTGAAAGTGGAAGATATCTCTCTAAATCTGTTTTCATGTACAGAAAATTGTTAGGTTTCAGCTGCTATACACGCCTGCAGGACTAAGAACTAGTTAAAAGGGTCAAATTCAGAGGTGAGAAATTTTCCACCTCATCTATTGGCAATACTATTGAAACCCTAGCTGATTTATGGAACATGAAGATGGTTTGGGGTTGACAATATAAATCCTAAGTGCCCTCTTCCATCTATCAGAGGGAATAGAAAATCCATATCATTGGCAAGAAACAGGTATGTTTGTGAACTCACTAAGAATCAAGCTAGACTCAAAGCAAATTTTACATTACTTTGTCAATTATTACATAATACTTTCTTCATCAGTTCTATCTGTAGTTTGTGAACTTCAATTCATATTTTGCAATTAATTCTTTGGAGAGTTAAATGTTTAAAATGTAAAATAAAACAATCTAGGCTCTTTAATATGACAACACCAATCAACTGGTTTTTGTCCTCATCTTCAATTTTTACTTTGCACAAGTTGACTTAAAAGTAGTTGAGCAGGTGAAGTAATTTGTTCTGCATTTTCAATTCGCTTGTTTTTATGTTGCTTATTTATTTATTTATTTATTTGCTGTCTTTATATAACACAAGTCAAAAGTGAGTTCTTTCACTTCACATTGTAAAACATAAAAACATGGAAGAAACATAAAATAAAAACACAAAACTACCATAAAACAATAGGCAAAGTGATAACTATTCACTAATATATGGGCTGCTGCATTTTGCACCAAATGCAATTTCTGAGTGGTCTTTAGAGGCAGCTGTTATGTTCTGTTATTGTTTTTTTTTAATAAATTTTATTGAGTTTTAAAATACATATTAAAAGTTAAAGCAGGAAATAAAGATAGAAATACAAAGTAAAAAAAAAGTAAAGAAAAAGTGAAGTCAAGAAAATAATAAACAAAAGAAATATAGAAAATAGATGGCCTCCAATCTATCTTTGGTCTTTAAATACAATAATTTGCTTTAAATATTAGTGTTTCATACAATACACAGGAACTTTTCTTTGTCATATACACTTCAATTTCTATAATCCAATCTTCTGGTCTTCATGTAAGTTTCACCTTTCTTGCAATTCTCCAATTATCCATCTGTGGTTTCCACTCCTTGGGATAATGTCCATTTAAGTGTTCTTAACTGTATCAGTTTAATGTTTTTTATTCACTCTTTCCATTTTTACGTCTATATTTATATCCTTAATAAAGTCCAATTGGTCTTAAATCATATGTATAACAAGTAAAGGCCTTATTTTAATTCTAATAAAATACAATATATTCTATTCATATATATCCATAAAAATAACATTAATTTAATCATAATCTATATTTAAACTACAATTATACCATATTCTACTTCTTCCTACATATTTACCTAATTAACAGATTTTTATAACTACATATTCCACTAATACATAACCTAACAATTCTCATAATATTCATACATACAGTACATATTCATACATATAATTATAAAAATATGTCATCCTGTAATAACACTAGTTCTAATTCCAACTCATCATCCCATTATCTTCTCATACATGTATCTCCATAAAAAAAGTAATCTATAACATCAACTTATATTTATATCACTAATTTTGTAATCTTATATCTTACAATTAAAATATCACATTTTTATGTATCCATACAGTTTCTCATATCAATTTTACTCTATGTCCAATCCAAATCCATGATTCCTTTAACCTTGTGTCCCACA
This sequence comes from Charina bottae, assembly GCA_023362775.1. NCBI lineage: Eukaryota > Metazoa > Chordata > Lepidosauria > Squamata > Charinaidae > Charina > Charina bottae. The sequence continues at coordinate 47,025,899 of JALMGJ010000005.1, forward strand.
TCATACTATATCTCCTATTCAGGTTATGCCAAGATCACAATATGCAACCTGTTTTGTTCTGTATCTCATGTAGAATGTCAGAATATTTTTCTTAACCTTTCCCAGTATTTCACAATAGCTATCAATTTGCATGTTAAAATCTTCCTGTCTCAACTGCCACAATGTGTTTGTACCCAAATTATAATGTGTAGCCTGTTTAATTGACCATCTCCTATAGAGTATCAAAATCTTCTTCTGAACCAATGTGTTTAAAATCCCCTTTTCCTGTTTCTCAGATATCTCAAAAGAATTTTCTTCCATTTCTAAATCTGTCTTTTGTTCCTTTTGTTCCTGACCCTGCAAATCTATCAATATAAGTTCCAGTGATTTCTTAATTTCTGAAAGAGTTTCACTAAATTCTTTTTTAAAATCTTGAAGTGCTGTTAAAAATGCCATTCTCACCCACTCCCTCCTTCTTCAGGCTGCCGTAGCCAGCCGTTCTAGTCAAAACAAACACTTTCCCAGGGAGTGAGTAGTCAGCTGATCTATTCGGATGGAAAGTTACCAGCAGGGTCTGTCTATTAAGTAAAAAGTTTTTAAAATAAAAGATGAAAAATTCCAATAATCCCAAATTAAGGGAGAAAACAGTATTTCAAACAGTTTATAAAAAAAGGAAAGGATAAACATCAACCAATATAAAAAGAGAAAAAAATAAACAAATTCATCAGTAGTTAGTCCAACAAAGTGTATTCAAAAGATATTAAAAAAAATACTCTTATACTTCCAAGTGAGACAAAATCCATTCTATTTCCACCATGATTATTATAGCAAAGAAAACACAAAATTTGCCAACATTTTTGTGCAAAGTCCAGAGATAGACCTTAGATGGTAAAACAATCTATTCTAAAAAAATTTTTAAAAAGTAATCTAAAAGCCGGCTTTAGCTCTAACTTACGATTCCCTGTAAGAGCTTGATGTATTCTCCAGTCGTCCTCACTGCTTCCAGCCTCTCGCTCTCTCCGCAGTGGAAAAACAACAGAAAAAGCGGGGGGAGGCAATTCCAACGACCCTGTGATCAATCTTCCGATTCTCCCCTCTCCAGGGAGAAATTCCAGTGGTGTTATCTTATCTATAGACCACCGCAAACAGGGAAAAGCTATCCAGGTCTTCAGTGCTCTGAAAAACTCTGACTTGTCGAGCTGCTAGTCCATTCTGTTATTGTTGATGGTCCTGTTATAGGTTCTATTATTATATTTCTGGTTTTCAGTTTTATGTTTATGTTATAAATTTCATTGAACTCCCTGATATATTATTTTAATAAAATTGCAATGGATTTTTTTTTTGGAAGAAAGAAATGTGTGAATGACAATTCATGTATTAGGATAGAGTTTCATGTTACAGGAGGCCCAATCTTGTGATATTTTGTTTTTATTTGTTGTGGATGCAGAAAAAAAGTAAAATATAAATTGTGATTCAGTTAATTAATCAAACTGTTGCTTAAAAAGTTTTATTAAAAATAAAGTTTAATTTTATTACTTCGACAAAGGTATCTTGTATTTCTTATAGACTACCGACACATAGCACACTATGGAACTTAAAACATCCATTTAATAGATATTTATTTTTAATAAAATGAAAATACTTTTAATAAATGTTTTTTTTAATGAAGAGCTTTGTTTAGTATTCTCAGTGTCCTGTTATTTGCAGATATGGGAGCCATTATTCTCTAATATATAAAAGGCATGCTTTTGAATAACTAATACTTAGTATCCACATTCCCCTATTTTTTTCCAAAGAATATAGAGTAAGATTCTACTTGGCTTGCAGTGATACTCGAAATTAAAAAAAAAAAAAAAGCAAGACACAAGAGTTAGATTACTTAGGGGCATATTTTCTTGTTAATATAAAAAGATCTGCTGCAATAAACAGCTTAAATACATGGGACATTATAAAGCCAGCTCACTTGAATAAATGGGTCTTGCCCTGACTAAAACCACTTCTGTTAGCCATGTATTTAAATGCTATGGGAAGCCATCCCAAACCACTGACTTCCATGTCTCGCTGTTTTTGGGAAACAATTTGGTTAGACTTAACCAAAGTCTCAAGAGTTTAACCCCAAAGAGCTGAAAAGCTGTCTAATTATCTCTTGACCATATCATTGCTCACCTGCTGTTCTTTCTTCCTACACTACCTGTCAATTTGACTGATCTATTTAGCTAATGACTCCAGCAAAGGAGATTGTTACCTTGTTGTGGTGCTGGAGCTTGAGCACCTCAATGAAACCATGAGCTAAACCGTGAAGGGACACCCAAGACGGGAAGGTCGTGGCAGAGAGGTCAGACTAAATACGATCCCTGGGGAAGGTAATGGCAACCCACCCCAGTATTCTTCCCGTGAAAACTAAATGGATCAGTGCAACCAGAGATATGTCAGTATACCATCGGAAGATGGGACTCCCAGGTCGGAAGATGGTCAAAATGCTACAGTATAGATTACTGTAATGCGCTCTACATGGGGCTACCCCTGAAGAGTATCCGGAAGCTTCAGCTGGTTCAGAATGCCGCGGCGCGAGCAGTTATGGGTGCCATGAGATCGGCACATGTAACACCTCTGCTATGCGAGCTGCATTGGCTACCAGTTTGCTTCCGGGTCCAATTCAAGGTGTTGGTGATTACCTTTAAAGCCCTATATGGCATAGGACCAGGGTACCTGAGGGACCGTCTCGTCCCAATAACGTCGGCCCGCCCCACCCATGCATGCAGGGAGGGCATGCTTCGGACCCCCTCAACAAGAGAATTCCATCTGGCGGGGTCCAGGAGACATGCCTTCTCTGCGATAGCGCCCGCCTTATGGAACATCTTGCCCCCGGAGGTGAGACTCGCCCCCTCACTCCTGGCCTTCCGGAAGGCCCTCAAGACCTGGATCTGCCATCGAGCCTGGGATGACAGAGGTGGCAGTGCCTCCTGGGGTTGGCTGGCCCCGTAGGAATACAATCTACACCACGGTCTCCAATCCATCTTGGATTTAGATAATTTATTACTGTATAGTATTATTTATTATTGTATTTTTAGAGGATATTTTTATAGTTTTTAAACTTTCAATTGTTGTAACCCGCCCAGAGTCCCTTGCAAGGGAGATGGGCGGGGAATAAATTGAAATAATAAATAAAAATAAAATAAAATACTGGGGAGGAACAGAGGATACGTTCAACTAGCCCCAGATGTGATGACGCAGCTAGCTCAAAGCAGAAAGGACAGCTAGCGGCAGACGGTGCTGGTGGTGAACGACGAATCCGATGTTCTAAAGATCAACACACCATAGGAACCTGGAATGTAAGATCTATGAGCCAGGGCAAATTGGATGTGGTTATTGGTGAGATGTCATGATTAAATATAGACATTTTAGGTGTCAGTGAACTGAAATGGACTGCAATGGGCCACTTCACATCAGATGACCACCAGATCTACTACTGTGGACAAGAGGACCACAGAAGAAATGGAGTAGCCTTCATAATTAATAATAAAGTGGCTAAAGCAGTGCTTGGATACAATCCAAAAAACGATAGAATGATCTCAATTCGAATTCAGGGTAAGCCATTTAACATCACAGTGATCCAAATATACGCCCCAACCACAGATGCTGAAGAAGCAGAAGTAGATCAGTTCTATGAGGATCTGCAGCACCTACTGGATAATACACCAAAAAGAGATGTTATTTTCATTACAGGAGACTGGAATGCTAAGGTGGGTAGTCAGACGACACCTGGAATTACAGGCAAGCATGGTCTGGGAGAACAAAATGAAGCAGGACATAGGCTGATAGAATTTTGCCAAGACAACTCACTGTGCATAACAAACACTCTCTTCCAACAACCTAAAAGACGACTTTATACATGGACTTCACCAGATGGTCGACACCGAAATCAGATTGACTAAATCCTTTGCAGCCAAAGGTGGCGGACATCTATACAGTCGGTAAAAACAAGACCTGGAGCTGACTGTAGTTCAGATCACAAACTTCTTCTTGCAAAATTTAGAATCAGACTAAAGAGAATAGGGAAGACCCACAGATCAGTTAGATATGAGCTCACTAATATTCCTAAGGAATATGCAGTGGAGGTGAAGAATGGATTTAAGGGACTAGATTTAGTAGATAGGGTCCCGGAAGAACTATGGACAGAAGTTCGCAACATTGTTCAGGAGGCGGCAACAAAAAATGTCCCAAAGAAAAAGAAAACCATGAAGGCAAGATGGCTGTCTGCTGGAAGTAGCCCAAGAAAGAAGGAAAGCAAAAAGCAACAGTGATAGGGGGAGATATGCCCAATTAAATGTAAAATTACAGAGGTTAGCCAGAAGAGATAAGGAATTATTTTTAAACAAGCAATGTGCGGAAGTGGAAGAAGACAAGAGACCTCTTCGAGAAAATTAGAAACATCGGAGGTAAATTCCAGGCAAAAATGGGTATGATCAAAAACAAAGATGGTAAGGACCTAACAGAAGCAGAAGAGATCAAGAAAAGGTGGTATGGGGATACCAAGTCATCTTGTCTGCCTCCTGAGGAATAAGAACAGAGCACGGAACAACTGACTGGTTTAAGATTGGGAAAGGAGTACGGCAGGGCTGTATACTCTCACCCTACCTATTCAACCTGTACACAGAACAGATCATGCGACGTGCTGGGCTTGAGGAATCCAAGGCTGGAGTTAAAATCGCTGGAAGAAACATTAACAATCTTAGATATGCAGATGATACCACTTTGATGGCTGAAAGCGAGGAGGAGTTGAGGAGCCTTATGACGAAGGTGAAAGAAGAAAGTGCAAAAGCTGGGTTGCAGTTAAACCTCAAAAAAACCAAGATTATGGCAACGAGCTTGATTGATGACTGGCAAATAGAGGGAGAAAAAGTGGAGGCTGTGACAGACTTTGTATTTCTAGGCGCAAAGATTACTGCAGATGCTGACTGCAGCCAGGAAATCAGAAGACGTCTACTTCTTGGGAGGAGAGCAATGGCAAATCTTGATAAAATAGTTAAGAGCAGAGACATCACACTGACAACAAAGGTCCGCATAGTTAAGGCAATGGTATTCCCCATAGTAACCTATGGCTGTGAGAGCTGGACCATAAGGAAGGCTGAGCGAAGGAAGATAGATGCTTTTGAACTGTGGTGTTGGAGGAAAATTCTAAGAGTGCCTTGGACTGCAAGAAGATCAAACCAGTCCATACTCCAGGAAATAAAGCCAGACTGCTCACTTGAGGGAATGATATTAAAGGCAAAACTGAAGTACTTTGGCCACATAATGAGAAGACAGGATACCCTGGAGAAGAAGCTGATGCTAGGGAAAGTGGAAGGCAAAAGTAAGAGGGGCTGACCAAGGGCAAGATGGATGGATGATATTCTGGAGGTGACAGACTCAACCATGGGGGAGCTGGGGATGGTGACGGCCGACAGGAAGCTCTGGCGTGGGCTGATCCATGAAGTCACGAAGAGTCGGAAGCGACTGAACGAATAAACAACAAATTTAGCTAATGAACTCCCAACCAGTTAAATGATTCCCACAAAACACAGTATAGTGTAGACAAACCAAATAAAATAAAAACCCTAAGAGAACAAAACAATCTGGTCCTAGGGTTTAAAAGAATGAATAAACCAACTCACTTACATACTTCTCCTTGGAGTAACCAATGTGAATAAAGGGTGGCAACCCTTCTATGCTGGCAGACTTAAAAAGGAGTCAAGTTAATCAAGCTGGATCATTCTTCTGTATCTGGGTGGCAATGCTATTAAGCTAAACAATTTTGGAAAATTATTTTTTTAACAGAATGACACAAATCCTAAATGTTGAATTTCCTTTTCAACCTTCCATCTTTCTATTAAATATGAATAAATCTTACATTCCTACAAAATATACCGAATTAGCCTTGCATATGATAATGGCTGCAATGACCTCTCTGCTTCTTACTGGAAAATACTATAACCGTCCAGTGTCGTTGGGAGTCAGGCAGTATATAAATTTAATAAATAAATAAATTCCCTCTGTAGAGTAATGGCAAATCAAGTTGTGGGAGTATGCCTTGATGTCTAAAATAACTTCAAACTTGAAAAGGAAACCTAACTTGGAATTTAACTCAACATGGAACCATTTACTAATTTCATACATGGTCTTGTACTATACCTGAAATTTGGGTTTATCTTAACATAAGGTTTTGATATTTAAGTCCTCAAAGACATGTTAAATAAAGAGAGGGTGTTTTTTTTTTTTACTGAAACCATATGCCTCCTTACATTTCTATTTCCAATGTACTTACCCTTCCTTGTTGTTCCAGTGTTATCTAATACACTGTTAAAGGTACAGATACAGTATATCATGGCAACTACATTTTCTTTGTTCACTAGAATGGCTGCTCTCAAAAAGAGATTAGACTGGTTTAGTATGCCGTGTTCTTAAGAAATCCAAGCTGGCAGCAAGCAATTTCCAAGATTAGAAACTGATTGCTTTATAATTTGTTCTAACAAATAGTTCTCCAGTTTAGTCTGGCTTCAGTAGTTAGGAAATTGTTAGAACAATTTATAAAGCAATCTTTCTAGAACTACTTTAAAGGAAAAAGAGTTTTCCCTAATAGACAGTTGAGTTTGGTGCAACAGCCTCCCACCCCCACCCCCAACTTTGCTAAATCTTTTGAACCCCTATGAATAAAATCATGTCAAGTTTAGAACAATGAAATGTTAGAACCATGTGATTATATGTTAATATTTTAATTTGATGACATTCTAAAGGCATTTATAGAAGCTTAGATGTCTTTATAAAATAATTTGGATTGCAATTCCAAATCAAACAAAATCCTTTCAGGTTTGCTTAGGGAATAACAGGGTATATGTTAAATGAATATTAATTGTATCCTTTTGTATCGACCTAGGTGACTTCTGGTGGGAGAGCAAATTACTATGTGTCTTACAAAAGGGAACCCTTTACTCAGATAAAATTACCCAAGTACTCACTACCAAAGGTAAGTTTACCTCAATAACTGCAAAAATAAGAATAAAGTATTTGATCCTCACATTTTTATATGCAAAAGAAAATGCTTTGTCATATTTCTACAATTCATAAATTATGGTTGGCTGTAGATATGTGATTCATCATCCAAATGTAGCCTGTGAGGTCCTTGGGAATCCTTGTTTTCTTTGCCCCATGCAACAAAATGAGGAGGCCTATCAAAGCTTATTGGCTAGATGGTTGATGAGCTGCTTTAATGTTATGTTAATAACTAATATTTGGATTCCAGCTTGGAAACAAGCATCCAGCTGGTTGATTGTATTTGAAAGCAACTGGAAATCAGTGGATCCAATGCATTTGTGATTTTCTGCCCAAATAGTTCTATGAGTAGTAATATTAGAACCACAGGAAGTTGTATTTTTACTGGAGACATTTGGCTTTGATAGCTCTTCTCTTTACTAAATAAATCTACAGCTAGGAGTTCCGTTGATAGCTACTCTGAATTTAGGCATGGGGTATATCAAAAATTGAACACCATTGTTACTGGCTGAGTCTCTCTTACCAAAAGCCTAGGCTCAGGTTCAGTGTCTTTGTTAGTTTGACAGCTGTGCTTTGTCTCTTGTAGGCCCAAGGAAACCTTTAGGCTCTGAAGCTACAAATCATTGAAGAGCAATAAAACGTGCAAGTGTATAAATAAAAAATGAAGTAGGATGAAACTTCTTTAAAGATTTTGCAATCTCTCATCTTCTTCCCCACTGACCACCCTGCAGCCAAGTTAAAATTAAGAAACATACAAATAAGGAAACCTGAATGTCATAATTTATTGGCTTGGTCTAATGGAAAATTGTTTAACATCACTCATAACTCATGATCTTTCTCCTGCAGTGGCATAAGTCATGGTAATTGCTTTGTGCCCCAAAGGGCAAAGAAATATAAAGTTTGGAGGTAATAAGTCTTTTATCTTCCTTAACAGGACATGCATATTATTAGCACAGATGAGAATCAGGTGTTTGCTGCAGTTCAGGAATGGAACCAGAATGACACATACAACCTCTATATTTCTGATGCTCATGGAGTCTACTTCACTCTAGCCTTGGAGAACGTTAAGAGCAATCGAGGACTAGAGGGGAATGTTGTCATTGATCTTTATGAGGTATGCACCCAAAGTCATCATGAGGCAACTCATTCTCTTGTAAGAGTAAATATCATTTCCTGGTATTTAATTAAAAAGATTGCTGTCTATTACAAGAATAAATGAAGATGGATCTGGATCTATTGATAGATCTCTAAATGCTTTCAGATAATAGGCATGATTTCTTCCTCCCAATTATTTAATCATACCAGAAACAACACTTATTTATATTTGTAGTGGAATAGCTGAACTCTGACAGGGCTACAGTCTCAAAACTCCTTTTCTCTGAGTCATCAAATCCTGGCCCTTCCTTATGATTTGGGGTAGCAGCTTAGTAGATCCTGCTGCTAACACCTATCTTTCAGGAGTATCTCACCTGGCATTTTCCCCCTAACCCCAGTGTGTAAAAGAGAGAGGTCTCTCATTACAGGTGCTGTCTTTATGGCAACTAAAAGTCAAAAAAGCAAAAATTGAAATAATATCTGCATTATAACATGGCTATATAGCTTAGAGGCATGTGAGCAGAGGATTCAGCCCTTCCTCTCCCCACTCTGGGAGATAGACCAGTCTAACTAGAGGAAAAAAACCCTTTATTATATATATATAATATATAATAGTGGCTGGATAGCATAGTGGCTAGAGTGCCGCCCTTTGATGTAAGAGACCGGGGTTTGAATCCTGGCTGGTACCTACCTTGTTTGTAGGGGTCCTTGAGCAAAGACCCCCTAATGATTCACCTGCCTACCTCAAATATGAGAGTGACACAAACTAAGAGTCATGCCGGCTAGGACATCGCTTAGATTAACAAGGTCCGCACCAGATGTTGGGGAACCAGGACAATCTGATGATAAGTGGACTACTGGAACAAACCATACATGGATGAGACAAGGAAACCTGGAATTGATGGAATACTTCTACAGCAGTATGCCTAATGAGAGGGGATATAGGAAATGTATGAGGGAACTATAGATGGACAGAAAACCTGCATCCACACTAACTGAGAAACAGCTAGTTACCCAATGCTTCAACATAGTGAAGAGGAAGTTGCTCTCACAACTAGTTGAGATAGACCAAATACACATTACATCCTGGACTCAAGAAGATCTGGAAGACAACTGGAGGTGCAGCCAACATCTGAAGCTGGAATGCCATTGCCATCCCCTCCAATACAGAGCACAGCAGCTGATATGAGGCATAAGATCATGGATAAACTAGCTACAGTCAACCCTTGAGACCAATTACCAAGGCTCAGTGGAGAAGTACCATCAGAAGGTATGCTAGAAGATGCCAACAGAGCCCTCAATACAGTCCCTACAGCAACAATACTCAAACCAATGAATTGATATATGCTACAGCCACTGTAATCCTGGAGATGCTTGGCTACATGATCAAGAAGAACAGCAGTACATATCCCACTGGAAAATGTGGTTGGAGGCTAAGATCAAGGCAGCTTGGAGAGACGTTAGCCAGCTGGTGGAAGTACAGAAGGGTGTGGAGATTAAGGATAAGACTCGGCTACTGAAAAAAATACAAGTGCCTGATTCCATCTGAAGCTCTAGAGACTGCTAAACAAAGGTTCACAGCACTGTATACCAGGTTACGGAGATACACTAGAGAAGCAGAGGCAAAGAAGAGAAATGCATCATAGCCACCAAGCTATTGTCCTGTCCCAGTCCAGTCAAAAGCAATACACCAGGAAGGCAGTTGTAAACTTTATTGAGGAACTTGTGAGGCAAACGAACAGGCAGCCAGGAAGTATGAGCGCAAAACACACCCACACCACAGAAACAAGTCCACAAAAGTCCAGCGAACTTCCCTTAAAAGAGTTACAAGTTCAAAACAAGATTAGTGAAGTGAAGTTCAAGGGCCCAGATGCTGTAGGAGGATTGTCAGCCAGTCCATAGTCAAGTCACGAGGTTTCCAATCAAGAATCGAGGCACATAAAGCCTAAATAAGCAGACTGTTGTTTCCAATGAACGGTCTGGGCTTGCGGCTCCCTTTAAATAGGGGCAGACCTGGGTGAAGCTTATTTAGGAGGGTGGGGCTGCTTTCTCGTGCATAGCCTCGCTGACCTCCACTGTTCCTCTCTTTTTTCCACTCTCCTTGCTCTTGGCCTGGGAGGGGGTGGTAACCCTGCTTCCTCATCCTCGCTGAGCAGCAGCACCTGAACCTGCTGCTTTTTGGCCAGCCCCGCCTCCTCTGCCTACCCTGGTGGCCATTTGTCCGGCACCCCCATTGCTGCCTGCTCACCTTCCGAGGCTGTCCCAGGGCCGGGCTGCCCTTCCTCATCCTCCGACTTGGACTCCGAGCCACCCATGACAGCTATAGGACCATATCGGCCAGTACATGAGCAGAGCTCAGAAGGGCATTGGAAACATTAAGGCTCAAAACACCAGTTGCTCTAGAATGAGCAGTCGCCCAAGACGCAAGGTCTAGGCAGACTAATCTGAGCACAGCCTGGATTGACTACAGGAAAGCCTACGATTCAATGACACACACATGGATCTGTGAATGCCTGGTGCTATACAAAGTCAACAGGACACGAAGGACCTTGCTCAAGAGCTCAATGGGACTGTGGAAGAAAACACTGAAAGTCAACTCAAGACAGCTCGCCCAAGTAGTCATTAAGTGTGGCATATAACAAGGTTATGCACTGTCCCCACTGCTGTTCTGCATAGGCTTGAACCTCCTCAGCCAGAGAGTCACAAGGACTGGATATGGATACATGTTCAAGAGGAACTACCTCAGCCACCTCCTCTACAGGGATGACATCAAGCTGTATGCTAAGAATGAATGAGACATTGACTTGCTGATCCACCTGACATGGATCTACAATGAGGATGTTGGGATGCCATTCAGACTAGAGAAGTATGGCCAGATGGTAGTAAAGAGAGAGAAGGTAGTCAAGACTAATGTGGTGGAACTACCAGCGGTACACATAGCAGACATACAGATCAGCTACAAGTACCTTGGTATTCCACAGTCACATGGGAACCACAAGGGAAGGAAGATAGCAACATCCAAGTACCACCAAAGGATAAGACAAGTTCTGAAGAGCCAGCTTCATGGGAATATCCACATCATCAACAAGTACACCCTGCCAGTCATCAGATACCCTGCCGGTATTGTGAGCTTGCCAAAGGAGGACATGGAGGCTGCCAATGTGAAGACCTGGAAGCTCCTCACAATGTACGGAGATTTCCACCCCAAGTCCAACACCCAGAGACTGTACACCAGCCAGCAAGAAGTCGAGCAAGGTCTGGTGGGTGTGAAAGCTACTGTCGTGGATGAAACCCAGAGCATCCAGGAGTATATCAGAAACATAGCACCCAAAGATCAGCTGCTGAGGGAATGCCCGAGGCAGCAGCAGACATGGGAGGAAGATCAAGCAGAGGAATTGCCATGGTAAGACAAGACCCTGCATGGGATGTACCATCGACAAATAACTGAGGTGGCTGACCTTGGGAAATCCTACCAGTGACTGGAAAAGAATGGACTAAAAGAAAGCACTGAGTCACTGATCATAGCAGCACAAGAACAGGCACTAAGCACCAGATCCATAGAAGCAGGGGTCTACCACACTAGATAGAACCCGAGGTGCAGACTGTGCAGAGAGGTCTCAGAGACAGTCCAACACATAGTGGCAGGGCATAAGATGCAGGCAGGAACAGCATACACTGAACGGCACAACCAAGTAGCTGGCATTGTGTACAGGAACATCTGCACAGTGTATGGGCTAGACCCTCCCAAGTTCAGATGGGGGATTCCATAGAAGGTCATGGAGAATAACAGGGCTAAGATCCTGTGGGACTTTCAGATCCAGGCGGACAGGCAGATACTGGCCAATCAATCAGACATCATGGTAGTAGACAAGGACCAGAAGACAGCAGTGGTGATAGATGTAGTGGTGCCAAGTGACTGCAACATCAGGAAGAAGGTGCATGAGAAGCTGGAGAAGTACCAGGGCCTGAAAGAGGAACTAGAGAGGATATGGAAAGTGAAGGCTAAAGTGGCCCCAGTTCTGGTAGGAGCACTCTAGGGTGTGACTCCTAAGCTGGGAGAGTGGCTCCAACAGACCCCAGGAACAACATCAGAGCTCTCTGTCCAGAAGAGTGCAATGCTAGGAACAGTTAAGATACTGTTCAAAACCTTCAAACTCCCAGGCCTCTGGTAGAGGACCTGAGGTTGAGGAAGACACATACCACTCATAGAGGTGAGAAGGGAATTTTTTAATATGTACTATAGAAGTCCTTTTCAACCTTATACTGTATATTGTATATACACATACTGTACATACATACCTACATACACATACCTAGATAACATATTATGGTGAACCATAATTCATCTTTGTCACTTTTATTCTTTCATTTGGGTATCTTGGCTATCCTATTTAATAGGAATATTATTTTACAGGCTTTTTACCCCCATTTGTATTTGACTAATATAAAGAGATCAAATAATTTAGAATGGGTAGATGATTGAGCTCTTTGCAAGTAGCAAACATGATCCTATACTTGCCTAACTGCACGAAAGATGGGATTGAATTTGACTCTACCAGTCCCATCAGGAAAGCCAATTTCAGTCCTGATTTCTGAAGAAGGATAAAGTAGCATCTGAAAAATCTGAAAGGGTTGGAAAGAAGGAAAGGAAAACTGGTCATACTGTCAAAGTATATTTTGCTAAGTAACTAAGCTCTAGTTGCAGGTGCTGTTCTGATTTTGAAGAGTGGTACATAATATTTTAAATAAATAAATATTTTCACAAACACACACACACACACACACATGAATGGAGGGGAGGTTGGATCTAATCAAGATGTACAAGGGCTGGAGGTGTTGTAATATATATCCGTTCCTTTTTATCAGGAGCTCATTTCAGAATTAGAGTTATAGCATAAGCCAGCAATGTCTGTAAATAAAGAAGAATAAAATGGGACTGTGGAATTCCTATGATGCGGGGGTGGGGGGAAGCAAAGGTTTTAGGAGTTATGCTGCCAAAAGGGAATTCCTCTGGAGATGAGATTAAAGTTCTCTTATGCGCTCTTAAAAAGCAATTTGTTTTTTGATAGGATATTTTGCACTCACTTCCCTGGTGAATTTCCAAAATAGGTCTCTATCTATAGTTGGGCAATGAAAGAAGCCTTTGTAAAAATCATTTGCTGTACTTGAAATTACATTCATTTTCTTTAAAAAAATACTTTTTCTGAGATGTTTTCTTATTTTTCTGTCAGTATGAAAAGTAATTCAGCGAGGTGATTTTTGGAATAAATTATATTTTATTCTCTTAGAATTAACTAAACTGGGGCAAGTTTGTGGAGTGGGAAACCTAAAAGCTGACATACCAGTGATCTTCCATATTTAATATTCTTTGTTGGATGTCTCAAAAGTTAAATGCAATCCCTGATCCAGTCTTCCCTAACTGGATGCCCTGATAATACGGTATGTTGGGACTAGTAGTCCCAGAACTTCTAGCAATACATTAATGGTCACCATGCTGGCTGGGAATTCTGAGAACTGAACACCCAGTACAATATATCTGCAGGGCATCAGGCTGAGGAAGGGTGGCTTAGTTAACCTAAAACATTTCAAAGATTCCAGGAAACTGAAAGTTTATGGAATCTGAGGTTTATCGGAGTGCTGAGAAACTATTATAAATGTGGAAACTGACGGCAGGTCACACTGGTTTCTCTGGTAGTATCCACACAATTAATTCCATTTATTACTATTATTATCATTATCATGATAATTTATCAGTTATAAAACTAGTGGAGGCCGATTTAGAAATTTTAGAATGAAAAGGTTCTATAGAGTTGGGACTGTAAAATTTGACTTGAGAAAGCTATGCTTGTTTTGAACCCAGCAGGAAGAACGGCCTGTTCCCCCCCCCCTCAAAATTCACTTGCCAGTTAAATAACTCAGCAGGATGCAAAAGGCAAAAACATATTTAGTTATTTATTTGCAGCTAGGTTACCTGAGGAACCGCCTCAGCCCCGCTACATCAACCCGTCCCACCCGGTCAGGCAAAGAGGGCATGTTACGGACCCTGTCCATGAGGGATTGCCAATTGGCAGGGTCCAGGAGGAGGGCCTTCTGTGCTGTGGCACCCGCCCTCTGGAACAAGCTACCCCCTGGGGTAAGACAGGTCCCCCTCTCCCGGCCTTTCGGAAGGGAGTAAAGACGTGGTTATGCCACCTGGCCTGGGATGGGAGGGTGGACAGCTATTCATGGGGGAGAGGGGGTTGGCCCCGTGATGATCCCAGGATAAGATCTTATTTCCCATCTTTAATTTTATATTTTATATTTTATATTCTGTATTTGTATTTACTGTATATGTACAGTATTTATACTTATAGTTATATTAAATTGTTTTTAGCGATCTGCCATTTTTATTATTGTAAGCTGCCTAGAGTCGTTGTATGTGAGATGGGCAGTAGAGAAATTTAATAAATAAATAAATAAATAAATAAATAAATACTTGATTATTTATTGATTTGATTTATGTAGCAGCCCCCTCAAAATGACTCAATGTCATTAATATCATACAATATAAAATATAATTAAAACATACAAAAAACATTCACCAGTTTTCACGAATCCTCCTGCTCTAGTGCTTGGGGGAAAGCCAGCTCTTTAAGGTTTATGAAAAGCAAGCAGAATCGGCCATCCATATCTCAGGAGGAATGCTATTCCATAGGGGAGGCACAGCAACAAGGCACAACCACAAGATGGCATTGTTTAAGAGATATGACCCAGAGCATGCTGACCCTGTTGTATTTTATTGGATGGGCAGAACTGATAGGAGATAGTCAGTCACAAAAGTAACATGGCCCTATGCCATGAGGGACTTTAAATGTGATAACCAGCACCTTGAATTGTACCCAGAAGCCCACTGGTAATCAGTGCAGCCCATGAAGTAGAGATGTTATATGGGTGTACCAGGGTATGTCCATAACTTCTTCTCCACTGCATTTTGGACCAGCTACAGCTTCTGGGTGGTCTTCAAGAGCAGACCCATGTAGAACACATTGCACTAGTCCAGAAGAGAAGTGATCAAACCAAGGTTTGAGTGACTGTGAGAAGGGCCTCCTGATCCAGGAAAAGGTGCAATTGTTGGACAAGATGGATTTGTGCAAAGACTCTAAGCCATGGTTCCAACCTGCTCTTTTGAGTACCAGTCATGAATCTAAGAGGCCCCTTGGACTGTATTGGGTCTGTTTGAGAAAGTGCAACCCTATCCAGGACTGGAATAGATGGGAAATCTCTGAATCCAGGAGGTTTCAAAATCCACAATCCTTTGAAGCCACCAACTATAGACTGTAGTTCCCACAGGCCTAAATTCATCTGGTAGCATAGATGGATGCAGCTTAAAAGCTACTGTCAGCTATGAAGGAAAATAGCTAAAAATTCACACTGTTGCAGTCCTGATTACATTGCATAATCTGCACAAAATGGCCTCCGCTCAGTTCAGCATCCAGCTATGCCATTTGCCTGATTCCACTTCTGCTGCTTGCATATTTGTGGCACCCAATTGTCCCAGCATTTGGATTACAAGGTCAGGCACAACCTGGACACAACTGCCATTTGCACTTTCTCAAACAGACCCAATAGGAACTGCCATTACTGACCAAGTCACACTTGCTGCCACCACTCTGCAAGTCAGCAACAAGCAGTTGATCAGTAGTGTCTCAAATCTCAATAACATTTTTTTTCTTAAGTGTCAGGACATTTTTGCATCTTTTTTTGCAGTTTTATGGAAGTTTCATAGATATTTCAGGTATGGATAAGTCAGCCTCCTATCTACAAGGATGATGTTTTTGTATAGGTCTCATTTTTATATGTTGCTTTTAATTTATATATATATTTAAAAAATTGTTATTGGGAGAAATAGCAACATCTCTTAGTAATTCTCACAGTTCCAATTCCTTCATATATTGCAATATTTTTATAAGAATTTTATTAAGTTTAAAACAAAGATAAAAACTACAAAAAAGCAAAAAAAAACTACAAAAAGAAGAAAAAGAAAAAAACTAAAAAAGTGTGAAACAAGAAAAAAGAATTTTTAAAGATTACATAAAGAAGTGACTTCTGACTTTCAACAAGAATATACAGCAATTTCCATAATCAATCCCTTACTCCAGAGCTTTCCAAACTGTGTGTCGTGACACAAAAGTGTGTCGCCACACACAGTCGGCTGTGTCGCCACACAACCCGGAAGTGGCAGCGGGGGCGTGCACGGCGGCGGCGGCACCAGCGTGCCATCGGTGCTTCCGCGTTTTAGCGGAGGCTGCCGCCACCATGTTTTCCCGCGGCGACACATGAAAATCCGAAGGCGCCGCAGCTGCGGCGGCACGCAAAGCCCGAAAGCAGCAGCAGCGCTTCCGGGTTTTTGCGCACTGCCGCGGCGGCGGGACTTCCGGATTTTCCCGCGGCGACACACCAAGGACACACCAAAGCCCTGCCTTACTCTATATCAAACGAAGATCACATTATTTCTATAAATCATTCTAGTAGCACATTATAAAAATCACTAAGCACAATTGCTCCTTCCCCTTATATTAAAAGAAAAAGAAATATATAAACCTCCATATCAACTCCCCCCCAAAACAACATTTATTTAATTTTTTCCTTCCTACCAGTATTCTATATATTTCTGTCCACTATAATATAAATCAAATTATATTATTTGATTTTATTATTTAAATGGTTTACTTTTATAATTAATAATGCTATAACAATCTTAACCCTATTAAACCTAAAACCAAGCAAATATTATTATATCTTAAAAATCTTAAAAATCAAACAAATCTAAAAGCAATCCAGTAAATCTTATTCTTAATCCAAATCATTAAAGAAAAATAAAATCATACAAGCCTTAATATCAATCCAAATGGACATTCTTAATTCTCTACCCCACCTCAAAATAAACCAAAACATTTACATATCTCCATATTACACACAAGGCATTTTTCATACAGAAATCAAACAGCCCAACTGCCCCCCTTGGAAATTCAGGCTTCTCAGTAAAAGGAAAAAACCTCCCACAGAATAGAGCCTCTTCTTTCCCATAACATTTCATCAAAAAATCTGCATTTGTGATTTGCAATTCAGCTTGTTCTTTTAACTCCTTCAACACCAAAATCTGGTCATCTGGCACAACAAGAGCTTCAATTTCACTGTCGGTAGAAACATCTCCTTCATTAAAATCAACTTCTTCCACAACCTCCTCAGCCAGATGACATTTTAAAGCTGATATTTTTCTGCAATGTCCCGAATATCTTGCAGAATAGCTTGACAGGTATCATGAAATATCTGTTTAAAGATCTGTTGTCTCCTTGAAATCCTCCATGTTTCAGGCAGTATATTATGGCACCCCCTAGATACTTGACTAGCAAACGTAGGAGTTAATGAGTTTCTGAAAGTTGTTGACACAAGAGAAAGTATGTTAACAAGCAGCTCTCAGAGAAAGTGAGCAGAAAGCTGAAGATTCGAAACAGCAGATTCAACGTGTAAGAAAATGTTAAATCCTTCAAATTCAATACAAAAATAATAGCAGGGAGACAATTATTTATTTTCAATCCTCCTCAATATCCAAATGGGAAAACAAGCCAAAATTTTTTTTAAAAAATTAAAAAATTGATCCCAGAAATAACGACAAGCACCAAGAGAGATTGTTTCTCCTTGCTGTAGAAAGTCTCTCTTAGGGTACATAACTCTCTCTCTATATATATAAATTGGGTGATTTAGAAATGGTGTGGGTTGACCTAGTGTCCCTTAAGGCTACAGCGCAGTGTGGAAATGATGTCATCCCAGCCTCCTGGCAAATCTTACCCGTTCGGCGCAAATGCTGTTTGCGATTCTCAGGCTACAAGTCGCCGTTCCAAAGGACAGATGGGATAATTCCGAGCATTTTCTTTGTCCATGAAAACCCTCTGGGCTTCGGGGGAAAAACCTGCCCACGCCCCAGGAAAAAACCCGCTGTTGTCAGTTCTGTCTGGAGAGCTCAGGAACACAACTGTTCAGTCGGCCATGTCCCCACCAGAAGTCCATATATTGTAATATTTTTAGTTCTTCCCTTTCTGGTACTTTGCATCTCATTCTTCAATTCATATTTATATTTATTTGATGAATCTTGAAGAATGCATTGCTCAAGTGTATCACTCTTCTTCTGAACAGCAAGATGACATGGGAGCATATGAAAGCTTGTGTAATACTGGCTTGTTTAGCCTGCTACTGCTTTGAATCATTCTGGTCTTCTATGGCCTGAAATGACCAAATTAAACAGTGAGTTGCCTTCATGCTGTGTAATTAGCTTTTCAGTTGATTCTGGCCATCACTAAAAGCAAATGGCTATCTTCCCCAGCTGCTAGATCAGATATTGGTAGCTGTGCACCCGCACACTAATGTACATATGTACCCCTTCAGACACACAGACATAATACATGCTTTAATCTCTGTCCCTCCTTTATTCTCTCTCAGCAATCTTGAATACTGTTTCTTGGGGTAACACAATGAAATATTTCCACTCCTAGCAACCCTGCTTATATGATTTCTCACTGCAGAAGACCAATAATTTTCAGCAGATTCATTGAGAAGGGAAACGTATCTTCCATCCTTTTAAATCTGATGAAGATTTTTTTTCACTGCTGTTAGGTAAGCCAATTCTTCTTTAATCAGCTGGTTCATGATAAACAGATCACACATTTTCTGCTTCTTAAAACCAGCAATGCATTCCCACTAACCTCTTGATCATTATGATCAATTGTTGGTGAATTGGGCAGGAATACCTGAGGTTTCATGGACAGTGCTTTTTACATCAAAACTTTTGTGAAGGCTGTGGGCCTCACTTTGGCTAATTCTGGACTAGATGGAGCTTTGACGTAATCCAGTAGAGTTCTTCTTATGGATTAATTTACTCCAAAACATGGATTATGTAAAGTACTTAATTTTATATGGCAGCTTTCTTAAATGGACTGGTTTTCCATTAGAAAACCTGAAAAGAAAAACTGAGTCAATTGACATTCCACTCTAATTTTATTAAAAATAATTTACATATGATTTCCAGATGACCTGAAAGTGTTCCTGCTAGAGTACAGGCATTTGTCATTGTCTGCTAGATGATTAGACTGACACTCTGGATGCCAACAATAGATGGAAAGCCACCCCTTAAAGAATAGATGTATTGTACACATTCATAATAGCTTCTCTTAATAAACAGAGTTACAAAGGTTTTGTTCAGTTTCCCAAAATTTTGGATTCCTCTGATACCACTGATTGTGCAATGTGAGTGTCCAAGAGACATTCTCATTCAGGAAAATGGCTCTAAGAAAACAGAAAATAGTTCTTTAGTTGCTGGTGTTGAATACATTTGCTTTAAGCAATTCTTTTGACTTCTAATTAAGTGTTTATGCACTACTTAACTGTACCTTGTCCTTGCCTAATCATGCAATATGTTTTTTTGTCTCTTATCATTTTTCCTAGGTAGCAGGGATCAAAGGCATATTGCTGGCTAACAAGAAAGTAGAAGACCAAATAAAAACGTTAATCACCTACAACAAAGGAAGAGACTGGCGTTTGCTACAGGCTCCAGATTCAGACTTGAGGGGGGACCCCATTCACTGTCTGCTGGTCAGTGATGGAAAATTTCCAAGCTCTAATTTTTTAATCAATTTCCCAAGCCCAAATAGAAAAGGAACTTATTGATGTGATGCCTATGGAATGCTTCCTTGAAATCCAGCCCTGTATAGTTAATGCAACACTTAATGGTTCCCCTCCCCCCACAAAACATTCTTCAAGGGATCATTATGAACATTTAATAGCAGGCTGTGAATTTATCTTAAATTTCATTGCTTTCTACAGAAAGAGGTCTTGGAAGCATTTTTATTTTATTATATAGTGTTACTCTTCCAACTTTAGAAGGCAATATGATTTAGTAATTTTACTTCACTAAAGTCAGACCAGAAACAAATTATACCATATGATCTGAACTGCTATCTGCCATTGCAACTGAAAATCCATGAAAAGAAAGCTCTTGAAGACTGCTGGGTGTCTAGCAGGTTTCTGGAGAAGGAGATTTCCATAATTGTAGAGAAACCAGAATGCCTTTCACGTACTACCTTCATGTGTAAAACCACATGAACAAGCAGTATTAATTTATCTTTAGAAATGAATTGGTGGTGGTGATGATGGTGCCAGTGACATAGGTCAGGCTCACTACATGCTATTTATGAACAAAGAAAAAGTGAATTATAATATCAAGAGGATAAATTAGTCTATACACTCAGGGTTCATTTATCAACAACTGTGTATATGATTTCTCAATTCTTTCAGCCTTTCTGTTCCTTGCACTTACATTTGCAAGTCCCTGAAAACCCTTACACTTCAGGCAGCATTTCAAGCAAAGAGACAGTTCCTGGACTTCTGGTTGCTACAGGTAAATATAATGGCTCTATTCAGTTGTTCCTGCTCTTTTCAAATGTACACCTGCTTCCCAAACACAGCTCACAGAATAATGTTATCTGCATTTGAACATTTCTGGGGAAGAACAGCTATAGGCATAGCATTTTATATTTATTTATTGGGTGCCTTTGAGTCAGTTTTTTTGACTCCTGGCAACTGCCTGGACAGGTCCCTGCAGTTTTCTTGGCAAGACTTTGGAAGTGGTTTGCCAGTGCCTCCTTCCTAGGGTTGAGAGAGAGTATGAATGGCCCAAGGTCACCCAGCTGGCTTCGTGACTAAGGCAGGACTACAACTCATGGTCTCCCAGTTTCTAGTCTGATGCTTTAACCATTACACCAAACTGGCTCATAGGCATAGCAGCATTCCATAAAAGACTCCAATAAAATAACAGATTGATTTTCAAAAGCCATATTCATTTCATGACTAAAGCCACCAAGAATTTAATTGGTTCAGATTGGTTTGTGCATATTACACTAATTTTAATACAGCTACATTACCTACCTATTTAATTCATTCATACATGTACAGTACATGTACACACTCATGCTCACTTTTGGCATTTTCCTCAAAAGTCTTCAAATATGAGCCTGAATACCAGATCATATCTCCAGCCTACCCATAATTTTCTGCTGAGGCTTTTCTCCAAATGGTTCCTTTGTGCAGTTTACAACAACAAAGAGAAGTTTGGTCAAGTTTGTCACCCCAAGTATGGATGCCCAGCCTATAGCAATGTTCTTGGTACCTGTATCATATTATTTTTGGTCCCAAGTTATGACATTTTGTTCTGTGCATTTTAATCTAAATAATCCCTTAGACTGCTGTATTTTTAACTGCTGCCTTATTGTTATGATTTTATTCTATATTTTAGGGTTTTATTAGTTTTTTGCTGTTGATATTCCTGGAATCTGATCAAGGAATGCACTTGTTTTAGACTAAACATACACTGTATGTCTATATTAAAAATAGAACTGATATAGCATTGAATCCCTCTCCTTTTATATGTCTTTTACATGCATGCTTTCACATATACATTTCATACATATTTTATATGAAGATCATAATGCTTGTTTGGAAATGTTTCCCTTTATGTAACTAATACTGTATATAAGAATATAATTTAAACATATTATGATGTAGGGCAGGTGCAAAGCAACTATACCTATCCTAATATGATGTCTGCCAAGTTCAGTGTCATTGTGACTGGTTAGTAAGATATTGTATAAATAGGTGGCATACAAATATGTGTAAATAAATAAAAAATATTTATTCACAGAGCTATGGTTCTATGGCTGAGGTTGGAAAGAGCGATGTGGCTCCATCGTTTGTTGCAGCCAAGAGTTAAAGTCAATCTCTGCTGAGCTCCAGGATTTCCCCTAAATGTTTTTGTGGGTTTGGGTTATCCTAGATCCCCCAAATAGAGAGAGAAAATAAAACTCTGGATTTGAGAGAAATAAAACACCATAGTTGCTATATAATTGCACTGGTGATCATGGAAACACCCAGCTGATTCTGTTATGATCTGAATGGCTTAAGCATTTAGTTCACTCCAGTCTTTCTCTATCCCTCTGTCTTGCCATCTCTATTTATTTTTCTTCTGTTTGAGGCCACTACATGCCATCACTGTGCTGCTCCTGATGTCAGGGGCAATTAACTGTGAAATAGCATCAATCCATGCTGCTGTGCATCAGAGTGACCCTTATATCCACTCCTACATAGTATTTTACTGCCACTTCGGCCTACTGGCTTCAGTTTCATATTAAAACATGGAGGTAAATCCTGGACAAGAGATGGATATTACCAGGGATAATCATAAAGCATTGAAAACAACCAGGTGTTTGTGCAAATATTTTATATATTGAAATGATTCATTTTTAAAATACCATAGACATTTGGTTACTATCTAGACTGCCATGATTGTTCTTGATGCCTGAGAAGTTACAGAATGTGGAAAGAAAATCTCTCCCTCAGACTGTTATTCAGTGGCACAGTTTCTTGGAACACTGCCATGTTACTGTATATCCTGCTGAATCTAAAAGGGATTGCTGTGGACTAATGTGCCCCGACTCTAAAGCAATGCTCCATTTAAGATTTCTGCTGGCATTGTTATAGTTGGGAAATGCTTCTTGCATAAAAGGGTACCCTGGAGTGACTGGCAGCAACTGTGTATACTCTTGGGCCATTCCCTTGCAAGAAAACTTCATGGAGATGTTGCCAAGGAATTAGCAGTAGATGTACTGTACATGTGACAGGAACTTAATAGCTATTACTCATAATTGATGAACTGCTTTTTGCCCTATCGAAAAGAACTTGAGAAGACTTTGTTGCCATGTATTTGTTGTTCTCTGCTTGTCCATGAAACCCATCTTTAACTGATCACAGGATTCTAATGACAGCCTGTGATAATGTTAAATGCCAGCAGTGCCCAGGCCCTGGTAATTAACCTGACAGCCATCACAGCACCTGTATATCTGCACTTGCCTGCTCACAATAGACTGTCTCATCAGGATGGCCATCATCATCCAGCTTGATGCAGGGTTCCCAGCATGCTTAGTTCAGCAGGAGCTGTCTAATGTTACAAAAAACTTGTTGAACGGTTGTCACTACAGATAACTTGTGTTTATAACTTGGAATGTGTTCTGTAATTTCCCAGAAATGTCAGCCAGCTGGCACATTGCTGCTTACATTCATGCCCATAGCAAATTTGCATATTGCCTGTCACATGCTCAGACCTAAAGTGTAGACAGGTTTCTTTGACTAGATTGGCAGGCAACAAGGTGGTAGTCACATAGCTCAGTCTAAGAAATGACAATGGATTGATAAGCTGATAGATCTCTCAGACAAATTAGTATTACCAGATTGGCTTTCTAATATGATATACTTATTTTCTAGATGAGAGGCCTGCACTATGAATATACAGTTAGGACTGTCTATAGTTCATGTCTCCCTTATACCACCAACCCATATAGGAAAGATATTTATGTGAATTATAAAGTTCTCTATACAAACCTGTTGGATTTGACATATAGTAAGGACTAGAATTGATTTAGATTGGGTGGATATTGAAATGTAATCCCCTCAGTTATGCAAACACACAGGAAAAAAACAACACAAGACCTTGTAATTTGATCTAGAACCATACCTGGATCAAGCCTTGAAAGAGATTGCAGATCTTCTCCTTACACTCATCCTTTGCAATCAAGAAAACTCCCCTTTGATTATGAAGATGGTAGGCAGAAGTCAACATTAGGAAGAAATCCTTGGCTGCCATATGTAGAAGCAGGTGTGTTGGTTTTCAGCACAAAACACTGGTTTTGTGCATGCTATGTGCAGAATGTGGTATTTCTTGCAGGGATGGGGAATGGATTATACGACTGAAAACACCATCAAAATTATCAACTGAACCAACTGAACAGACAGTTCAGATGGTTTTAGACAGTTATTGAAATAAAATACATGGTATGCACCATAGATGAGCTTGTTTGGAGGTTCTAGCAGGGGAGCACAGCTATCGTGTACCCTTGACCAAAGATCGGTATACTCCTTCTATCTGGGATGGATCAGATCAGCCGAATAAACCCTGGCAATCAATAGGGTGACAGGTGTCGCAGCCAGATCGCCCTCACATCCCCATAGACGAGCTTCTCTTTGCATAATTTATAAAGTATAAGAGTATCTTTTTTATTCAAGAATTCCAGAGGGAAGGAGTTAGTGATTTTTATTAAGCAATCACTAGATTAGTAATGAAATCCAGAATGAAGAAGCCTAACAGAGCTCCTATTTACTAGGAATCAATTAAACTATTAGTAAAGCTGCAATTTTCTCTCTAAATAAGAACATGTTTCATGGAGGTATAACAAAGATTCAGACTCAGAGTGAACAAACTGCTTACTGAACTAAAATGACCTCTAAAAAAAGTCACAGATTTAAGAATGGAGTTCATAAGAGAAGTTAGAAGTAAACCAGAGTTTTTTTGTTGAGGGTTGGGGCTGTGGGTGCATATCTATTTTTCAGCATCCCAAATACATGGTCCCTAAGCTATCCATAGAAGCACCCATTCTTAAGAGGCTGGGAAATTGAAAAAGGGAAAGTCAGATGTGTAAGAAATCCCTGGCTTTCTGTTTTAATGATCTGTAGCAATGGCAGAGCTTGAGGTTTGGACATATAGGACTAGGCAATGTGTACATACAGCACATGAATTTGGATTCCAGAATTCCTTGGGGCTTCCTGGTATACACAGAAGCCTCATAAGCTTACCTGAAATAGCCTATAATAGTCTCTGTGGAAATTTTATGCAGAGGAACAATTCTTGAATTTTATTCATTAAAACAAATAATTAAATTCTGTAATTTAATAGTTTCTGCCAAGAGCTTTTCATATGAATTTTTGTATTAATCATAACCCTTAAGTTTCAGGTTTTATTTTTAGCAATGTTAAGTGTCTTTGCAAGTTGGCAAGCTGCACCCTCTACTCACTGGTAGGAATGCATCAAGCTGCATCTGGGCTTTCATTCTTCATTTTCCAACATTAAATGTCAGAAGCTCAATTAACATTTTCATTAGTGTGTATTTATTTTGCCTGAACTGAAGTGACAAAAGTTGGGAATTGGCTTTCTCTTCCTTTTATTTTTAAGATAAAACAAAACAGAAGAAGCTAGTTTTCATTTAGCCATCTTTTCTTATGGTGAAATAACATCTTAGAAAGTTAACTTCCTTATCAAAGATGTAATTTAGGAAATAATAATAATAATAATAATAATAATAATAATAATAATAAGGCTTGAGTTAATTCACCTCAAAGTAGCTTTTCCCAACCTAATGTCTTCCAGATATTAACACCCCTCAATCCCAGGGTATCCTAGACATTAGCATTAAAGTGGCACCAAACTGGAAAAGCATGTTTAAAGAACTTTAAAGTCAGATTGCTGTAGAAATGTCTTTTAGATGAATTGACCAAAGGCTTATGCCTGCCTTCAGATTTGCCACATGCCGGCTGGGAATTTGAGAATGTTATATTCCCAAAATATCTGGAGAACACCAGATTGGTACAATATATAACTCAACATGCTCTGAAGACAAATGTTTCTTTTGGTGAATTGAGTAAAGTGGCAAACTTTATTTCAACTGAGTTGCAGGTGATTTTATTGGTTCTGTTTGTTTCTTCTTATTTTCTTAGAGTGTGTAAAAATACAGAGGAAGCAGATTATCTAGACTCATTTCAGTCAGTTTTCAGACCCGGTCAGACACAGCCTTGGTCATGCTTTTAGATGACCTGTGGTAGAGCTGGGATGGAGGTGGTCCTTCCATCCTTGCGCTCCTTGATCTCTCATAGCTTTTGATACCACTGACCACATATTGTTCAGGGCCGGCTCTGGAAGTTGAGAATAGAGGTCACCATTTAATGGTGGTTTGCTCCCTTCCTCTGAGGCCAATTTCAATGCTGGTTGCAAGGAGAGATTGCTCCCTAGACCCTTCCTTTGTGGGGTGCCAGAGGTCTATCCTTGGATGGAGTAGTAGTATGCAAATTAGTGAGCTCATGCAATGCAGTGGCATAGTTGCTCTGCTTAGTAGAAGCAAAGTCACTAAGTAGAAGTTTTGAAGGAGTGCTTTGTTCCAAAAATTAACCAAGTAACACGGTCCTTTTAAGGCTGGTGCAGCCCTGTTGCAAAGAAACCCTGGAATTATTCAGTGCAAACATAGATCGAGATCATAGGCCAAGTCTTTCAATTATGTAGTTCTACATTTTTATGACTTTATTTCTATACTCATTCCTTTTGTTTATCCCATCCTGGTTCTGCAATGTTCTCTGAATTAAAGTAATAGAATTGTTTAAATACAGTTTTTCAATTGTTTTGCTGCTTGCAGAAATATGCCATTCTTCTCAAGCTACACAGGAGCTTATTTGTGTATATCTCCTTATATTTCAGGCAATGTGGGTGCAGAATTGTCATATACTGAGGTTGGCATGTTTGTTTCTTCAGATGGTGGAAATTCCTGGAGACAGGTAATTCTTGCATCAGGCTCAGTGAACAGGTTTTTCTGTAACATATTTATTTCACATCTCTTGGGAGAAATTCATGATTCATGTTGTACCTTTCACATTTTCAGATCTTTGAGGAAGAATACAACGTGTGGTTCCTTGATTGGGGTGGAGCACTTGTGGCCATGAAACACACATCAATGCCTATTCGACATCTGTGGTGAGTTTCCTTTCACTTTTACCATGCTCCTTGCTGAGCAAAGGATCCTCCTGCATGACTCTTTGCTGCTGATAGTAGTGGTTGAACAATATAATTCTGCACTGAGTTTTGCAGGGGCATCCATTTTTCTTTTGCATGGGTTATTTTGTTGAACATTTTCCAGAGGTTACAAAGATCTTAGAATAACAGATGAAGTAGAAAACTGTAATGGGCTGTGGGAATAACTGAGAAGAACAGGAGGAAGAGCCATAATGGTCAGATAAATGAAATCTGAGTCAGAAGCAGAAATGTAATTTGAGAAAACGTGGTAGATTTGACCCTCCCTAATTCTCTTGTAGATAAAGGCAGGGAGGGGAGAGGAACATTCAAACTTGCAAGATTTGGTTACTATAACCCTATAATAAAAGTAGTATTGGTATTAGAATTCATAACTTTGGTTTCCTAGTCTGTTCTACCTCAAAGGGCTGACAGAAACACCTGGAACCAATTATAAAGTTCCAGAAACCAAGATGACAAGGAACCCCTTTTTCAAATGCATACCAGAATTATAGCAGCACATGAAATCATAAGAATGAAAAACATAGAATATACTGGAATGTCTGGAAAATAAGCATCTTCCCACACGGTGCCAGAATAGCATTAGAGCTGGTGCCATTCAGGGAAGCAGCATTCCACAAATGAGTTGATCCCAACAAAATACCCTACTTTCCAGTTGCCAACTCATTTGAATTCATAGCCACCCTGGGTTTTTTATGATACATGGAATAATCTGTACAAAAAACAAACAAACAAACAAACAAATATATATATACATACACACACACACACACACACACACACACACACACACACAACACATAGATCTTTCTATGACTCTTCAGTAAAACAGGATTGTGATGATTTTGCTCAGGAAATCTTATCCTTCATTCTGCACCCTCATAGACATTTTATTTAAATGCCAGCATCTGAGAATAAGAAAGGGAAACTTGTGGGAGGAAAAATGATGATAACTTGCTTAAGGCTACATTGTTATTTCATCCATTATATACCAACCTTTTTACATCCAACCTTTCTGAACCAAGGGAATGTAGAAAACAGTGAGTAGCACAGAAATCCACTTGCATGTTAAATCAACTAAAGCAAAATACAAAGAACACATTCTCTTCCAACTCTGCATAGTACAATCCTGCTTATGTATTTGTCTTTTTATTTACTTGAATTATAACCTGTCCTTTAAAAGATTCCCAGCACAACTTTTAAAAAGTCAATAACAAAGAAAAACAAATCAAAACAGAAATAATTCATACTGAGTTTCTGGAGCTAATATTCAGGCCCAGGATTGCAGGCTCCATTGATTATGCAATGAACGAATGTCATCAGAAGAAACCACACAAGCCAGCAATGCATCCCATGCATATATCTAACCAGGCTATTTCTCTTTGGTGTATCTGATGGGGTAGGATTGTTTTTTCCCTTTACTTTGATCTAGTCATATTTAGTGATTTACATCTTGTAAGCATTTTATTCATATCTTGCATTTTTTATTGACTTAGCATTTTGTGCTGTTGCAAAAGCCTGTTTTCAGACAAACAACAGATCAGTGCTAAAAATCACCCAATAAAGCAGTAGACTGTACTATCAGTCTAGATGTCTCTGTTTAAGACTCTGTATTTCAGTATCTAAAAGAACTGACCTTATTTCTCAACAGCCATTCAATTAAGCTTAGAAGGAGATGCACACTTCCCATGAATGTTCCCATTAAGGGATGTCATGAAGGATTCATGATACAACGATCTCAAAACAACTGGATATTAATGACATAGATAATTGTTCAAACCAAAACTTAAGTTTTCCTAGATTATAAATGCATTTAAATTATCTCTCTGCCTCTGCCTCTGTCTCTGTCTCCATCTCATTTTTCTGAAAAACCTACGGATTATTGAAGAAAAGGGATAGAACCTAATTATGGGCAAAACAATCTATAAAAGTCAAAATTTTCTTCTTACCTACAAGGCTTTGAGAAAGCGGAGCATGTTTCATCATCCATGTACAGCTGCGCATGGCTGAGATGTGGGAATGTGGGAACCTCATTAAGTTTGGCTGATTATTTAACATACCTGTCCCTCGTTAGGCTTCTTTGGATTTCAAATGGGATTATCTAGTAACCTTTCCAAGACTAAATAAGATTTGATTTGATTTGATTATTGCTATATACTGGTTGTGTTTTTTTTCACATCTTCTGGATTAATGAATGGGGGGATGGTTAGAAGTCTGTGGTTGACAAGTTAAAGTTTTATTTAACCTGGTGAACAGTTAGATACAGATGAAATTTAGTCTGCATCATGAGGAAAAAATAAAAAGGCATACCAAAGAAGGTCAACACTTGTTTTCCATTGTTCTGGAGAGCATAACACGGAATAATGGATTTAATTTACAGGAAGGCAGATTGAATGTTAGAAAAAACTTCCTAACAAAGCAATATAACAGTGAGACTACCCATTACCCATAAAGGTGGTGGGCCCCCTTTGTTGGGCATGTTCAAACAGAACAAGATAGCCATCTGTCAAGGCTGCTTTAATTTGAATACCTGCACTGGGCAGAGGTTTGATGTCCCCAAAAGTTCCAAAATTAGTACTCTTAAACAAGTAGAATATGGCTTGCTTACTAATACTGAGTTCAGTACAGGGATGCAAGAATTGCCCATCTATGGTGTTTTTGCACATATTTGTTTATTTTGGTATTAAAGGACCATTTCTAAAATAAAATCTGCTATACAGAACTTTGCATTTAAATCATGTGATTTAAAAAACAGACATTTACAATGCCTATTTTCCTCAAGGTATTTATTTTAAAATGCATTTTAAGCAAAGAGTTGCATCAGGACATTTTTGAAGTGTAACAGAGTGTAGATTAGTTCATGAGGTGCAGATCAGATTTCATAAAGAACGGTCTCAAAGGCATCCTTCATTCAGTGGAAATATTTTTCCAGCTTATTAAATGAGTTGTGTTATTGGATCAAGGTTCTGTATTTTTTTTAGTTGCTGGTCACCACTGCAGAATCTTTCACAATGAAGTGATAGCAATATATAAGCAATATCACAATATAGGTAAATCCATGAGATTTCTGCATTTCATAGATTTCATATTTAAAATCGTATCCAGGAACATAAAAACATCATGGGCATTGTTCCTGCCCCAAATCTCATGAAAGTTTGGCATTATTTGAATAGATCTCATATGAGAATACCAACATGAATTTAGCCATTGATTGATTGATTGTCCACACATGCCATTTAAAGGTGTTACAAACATGTAGAGATCTTCAGGCACTATGTGGCTAATCTCTCAAATTGATATAGATTTTATTTAGGTTTACAAATCTGAAAATATTGTTTATTTTATGGGACAACTGAAGTACATTTATACTGGGCTTCATCCGTGATGAAGCCTATGTAAATTAAAGTTCATGTTATATTTAATACAATGTTTGTTTGCCACAAGAATTTTGCATGGTCACTTCCAAAAAGAAGTGTAGTAGAATCTTATTACCTACTACAAGCAGGAAAGAAGCAGACAATAATTCACTGTGCTGGTTATTTTATATGATCCTCCATTTTCCTCTAATCAGAGCAATCATTTTACTTAGGCACTGCTGTCTCTTACTGACTTTAATAATTGTGGTGCATTACTCCTTCAAAGCATGTTGAACCAGAGTATTAATAATATGGAAGATTGTGAAGATTGATGCCTATTTATAAATCCAGCTACTATCTCCCCTCAGCTGAAGACATTGTTTAATTACCTTGGAAATGGCTCCAGTGAAACCCTTTCATTTGTATTTACGTATCCCATCTCTTTCAATCACAGGGTGAGTTTTGATGAAGGAAGGACCTGGAATAAATATGGCTTCACATCAGCACCGCTCTTTGTGGATGGGTCCCTGGTGGAGCCAGGCATAGAAACTCAGATAATGACGTAAGTTGCAGACTTAAACAAGAAGCCTTGGGAGACAGTAGAGATGAGCCATTTAGGCCATCCATCAAACAGAAGGTCAGGTTTCTTCCAGGGAATCTCTGGTTGCCCTCTAGAGCAGTGTTTTTCAACCTTGGCAACTTTAAGATGTGTGGACTTACAGTAAATGGACTCCCAGAATCCCCCATCCAGCTGAAGTCCACACATCTTAAAGTTGCCAAGGTTGAGAAATC
The DNA here is from genome assembly GCA_023362775.1 of Charina bottae. Classification (NCBI taxonomy): domain Eukaryota; kingdom Metazoa; phylum Chordata; class Lepidosauria; order Squamata; family Charinaidae; genus Charina; species Charina bottae. The sequence continues at coordinate 47,056,859 of JALMGJ010000005.1, forward strand.
CTGCTCTAGATTCTGAAATCTTATACTAGTATATCATCTATATTTCATTATTCCTGTAGCTTTGACAGGACTGCTTCTGTTATTTCCATTGCAGATTTAATTTAAATGTGTGTGATGGTAAAACAAGCTATTAATACTTACAGACCCAGCAGTATTTAGATCACTAATCCTATTTTATTTATGGTGATTAAACAACCTGATCATACTGGATATTCCCATCTTCATACACATACATACAAATGAGAGCCACCATTTTTCTCTACATTCCCTTGCACTCTTGTCATCCAGGTACAAGTTAACACAAAGTGACATTTTTTCTAAGATCTCAGTGGACTGACCTGTATCCATTGTGATTATTAAGATAAACCTCTGTAAGGAGTTAAGATCTATATGATACATAGAATAGGGCTAGCAGAAGTGGAGAAGTTAAGGTTTTTGCAGCCCAGATGTGGTAGTCCTAACATACAACATCTTTTCTTTGCCAAATTAGTCCATATTATCATGCCCATGTTAAAGCATGATATTAATTGGGAAACAAAATTAGTAATAAGACAACCATTTGAATATACAAATTATAAACTCTGTGGGATGAAAAACATTTCCAGATGTTCCTTTCTGTCAGAAAAAAAAATTCTGAAATTTGTTTTTGTCAGGATACTACAGATTATAGAGGTGCTACTTTTCAATGCCACAGTTCATTGGTATCTGCCCTAACAATTCTGTCAGTCAATGAATATGTCAGTAAAACTCAATCTTCTTTTGTAACTACTCACCTTGAAAATTAAGTGGACTATAAATCCAACAATGTACATGGGTGTCTGAAATAAGTGAAGGCCTACAAACAAGGGTGCAAGGGTCAGGATCAGACTTAAACCTAGAGTTGTAATTTCTTCACTTCATATTTCATTGCCACTTATCCCCTCTAAATAGGAGATCACTTCACACTTTATCTTTAGCCAGAAATAAATCAAGCCATGCCCAATGTTCCATTTAAAGACTGAACAATCTTGATGGTTTGATTTATTTATCTGTCTATCTATCTACCTATCAAATGGTCCGAGTAAGAGGCTTGGTTTAATCACTACTTCCTCCTTCTCTAAGGCATTGGGGAATAATGGCTGGCTGGTGGCTCCTGGTATTTGAAGTGGGAATCATGGTCTCTTGATAACCACAAGTGGCTGAGAAGTTTCCTTGATTTATATACAGCAATCACTCAGATGGGTTGTATTTTTGTTTTCGGAGTGCGAGGGAGTTTGCCAGACTTCACCTGGGGTGGTCTTTTTAAAGTGAGAGAATTTACATTTTGAACTCTAAGCCACCTGGTATTTCTGGACTAGTGGTACAAAGCCTTCCCTGTTACTGCTTTTGTTATACTGTATTTCTGCTGCAGCTGTCACTTGCTATCTGTAACAGCTTGCTGGGTGGCCTCTTTCATACATATTTATTATTGCTCTCATACACACTGACTCTAAAATGGTTGGTGACAGCAGTACAAGTTCAGATACCTGGCTCTCTAATGGGGAGGTGGAACATAGAGATTGCTTCATATTAAGCAAAAGGAGACCATTAAGCAGATGGATGTATGACTCATTTCCTTTACAGAAACTCTCTTCTACTATATCAAGGACATGGTTTCATACATTTCTAGTCTAACCCAGTCTCGCTACAAGGAGGAAAAATGTCTCACCCTGCAAATATGGTCCAAGCAAACAGCTTATTTTTATTTGACAAGCCCTTGAACATTATCTTGCCTTGGCTATTTCATACTTGAGAGAGTGTGTTTGCTTAGATTTCTTATTGTGGTTTCAGTTTTGTCCATTGGATAATATCAGGTAGATGAAAAGCTACAGTTTCACAAAATACTCAATTTTTAGTTTGTGGACAGAAACAAGAATTCTGTATTTCTCTTTCTCTCTCTCTTTCGCTTTCTCTCTGTATATCTGAATTTTCTTTGTAAGCATAGTTTTTATCTGGAACAAAATGGAGTGTAAATAGAAATATTTTCATATATGTTTACCTAATTTTGCATTTTCAATATGCAAACCAAAATGGTTAATCTCTGAAAGCACAAATCTTTGAATTTTATGATACAGTTGTCCAAACAAACAAACAAACAGTATAGGAAATGCATCTGTTTGGAAAATGTGTGCCTAAGAATTAAGATTTTCATGAAAATATATAATGCATTATAAGTTGGAGAAATTACTGGCCATTTTACCTATATATAAAACTTTGCAGATAAAAAATATATGAACTTTTGTGCAAATCTATTACAATTATTTTCAAACTAATATGGAAACAAGACAAACTGAATATAAAACTGGGTAACAGAGAAATCAAAATTAATAGATTAATTCATCCCTAATATAGAAGGATAATAGCTTAGTTTTGCACTTCTCTCTCAATAACAAAGAGCAAACATAGGGGAAAGTGTGGGGTCCATCCATGAATGAAGAGGTTCTTATATCCATGGACTCTGTTCACATTTTCCCATCTCAGTGAGACAGAAGTGATGGCAGTAGCTTCTCCTGTTTTTCTGTATCATTGTAGATGCTCACCTTCAACACCTGGTGGAGAAACTATAATTTTTTTCTGATTGTTCAGTTCCTTTTCCATCATTTCATCTCATCTCCATCCAATTTTCCTCTCCTCTCCTCTCCTCTCCTCTCCTCTCCTCTCCTCTCCTCTCCTCTCCTCTCCTCTCCTCTCCTCTCCTCTCCTCCCCTCCCCTCCCCTCCCCTCCCCTCCCCTCCCCTCCCCTTCCCTTCCCTTCCCTTCCCTTCCCTTCCCTTCTCTGTGCAATTACCCCTTTCATTATGACAAGCTCCATTCTGAACTCTCCCCTCTCCCCCACACACACCTTTTCTGCTGAAAGAGGACAGTATCTATGAGTCTATGTAAAAGAGACAGTACACATACAGTATATGTGCACATTAATTGATGTGGGAGAAATTAGTTTTATAAATGGAATTGACATCTGCAATAATTTGCATTATGTCTTTAATAACATTAATACACAAATAATATACTGTAAAATGTTGTGAGATATCCTTTAATATTTAATGGAGATTAAGAAGTAACAGACAACCTTTATCGAAATATTGAGGTCTTACTGGGGTTTTGTTCGTTTGTTTGATCCTGGCTTTGTCCTTTATGGAGGAATGTGGCTTCTGGTCATTATGTATAACTATGCACCCATCCACATATACAAGTGTGCCATGTGACACAAAGTTGTAAAGAAATTCCTAGTATTGATTTCAACTGGAGATGGCAACTGTAGATTGACATGATGGGGAAGCCGGATATTACACTGATTTTTTATATGTGCCCATAATTTTTTGTGGATCATCTTTTGGCATAAATATCTGATAATATAATCATTGCAAAGCCTTGATATCTTCCATCTGTCCAATACAAAATACTTATGAAGCATTTCACCAATATTGTCCATACCAAAATAGCAACAACGAAGGAAGCCTGAGAAATTACTTGTGATTAATTTTAATCAGGCGAAAGGAGCATTATCTAAATACTAAAGATGTATCCTTGGCCTAGCTCACAGATATTCTTTGTGACCACTGGCTGAGAAAAAGTCTTGATGGAAGCAGCTAGACATATGCAGGCTCCATATAATTGGAATATATGATTTCATTGATTTCCCAGTTGTGTACAGAAACAATCGTTAAGTGTCTGTAGGAGGGCAAGGAGGGCAAAGGTTTATCTGGATGGATTGGGACAACTTGGCTCTTTCTAAATTCAAGATATGTATTAAGGAATGTAACAGATTAAGTAATAATTAGCAATAACCACCCAAGTTCTGTTTTAAAGCTTTGATTTTTAAGAGCTACTTTATGAGTCAATTATTGCTTGTAGTATCTACTGTATAACTAGGTACTGGTTTATAGACTACATCCCAGATTAATTTGTCTTATTTTTTAAAAAATAAATGGCATGCAGCTTTCTTGCACAGTGGCATTCAGTAAGGCAGCAATACAAAATATTAAAAACACATCAAATTTTTACAACCGTTTAAACTCATGCACATTTACATAGATAATTAATCAGCCAATCACATATTTAATTGCTCATGAAATTTCACAGCCATCCTTTTCAAACCTAATTATGATCAGTTTCCTAATCCTGAAGTTGGACAAGGAAATATCTAGCTCTGTTCCAAAGGCTCAGGGCTCAAATTTCCTAAGAACAATCTCACAAGCAGTTTCTGTTCCCTAAACATTTGCATAATGAAAATATAGTTTGAATATACTCTTATAGAGCTAAACTAAGTTTAGACTCAATTTTCTTTTTTAAGTTATAGAAGACTAGGCTCTTTCAATTAGTGCCTGGTCTAAACTTCAGAAGCTATCACTGCAATCCTATGCATGTTTATTCTGCATTAAGCTCCTTTCATTTCACTGAGATTATGCCCAGGTAAAGAAATCATAAGACTGCATACTCAGATGAGTATTCTGTACATAGATGGCCCTGAAGAAGGAATTCAACAGCCATTAGGTAAATACCAATTTAGCTGTGAAAAGGAGAAGAGAGTAAGAAAGAAACTCAAGAGTGCTCCTCCTTGATTCTCTTTGGTACAAGAGGGGGAGAGAAAGACTCTGTCAAGCTTTCAATATTCTCTATTATACCCTGCATCAATAAAATAGAGTTCTGACAGAGTTCCTCAGTGTCTGTTCCCTGATCTGGTCTACTTCCAAGGGTAGGCATCAACTAACCTATAAATATGTTATCATTTTACTGAAACATTGGATCACTCTGGCCTTGGGAAAGAACTGAAAACTTTAGGAAAGTATACATAACAGAATGTGGCAAATTGTTTTTCTTTTAGATATCAGTGTTGTAGTTAGTTTCGTTCAAAATTAGAATAAAAACAAATATGTTCTCAAGCCCGAGCATCTGTTACTGTTTAACAAACAAGAATAAGTTAAGAAAAGAAATACATGCTTGGGAAAAACAAAAACAAAACAAAAAACACCTACCATTAAATAATAATGCCCAACTTTCCCTTCCTTCTACTTGTTCAGAGCTATTTTTTACATAACTGGGAATTCTTTAGAAGCAAATGTCACATGAAGCTATATGGAAACATTGGGAAAACATTATAAGAAGAACCCCACCCCCCAAACTTTTAAAGCTTTGATTTGTCATTCAGAAAATACATACGTTGATATCCCATTCATGTCTTTCCCATTCTCCTCACAAGCATAACCAACTGACTAATCTGTAAATCCATCCTGAATAGAATTCCCCCCTCCCCTAGTAATTATATGTTCAGCAGCTTACTTCACTAATTGCACTTGGCATCATGCAGTAGCTCAGAGATTGCTCCTTGGCATTTCATTTTCTGTGTTTCCACACTTGTGCCAACCTTTTAAGGAAACTGCCTGTTACATTGTTAAGCATCTGAATGACCATTTTCTAAAAAGTCTAAGATTCTCATTGTACCCACTAAAATAAATTAACATTCAGTGGCTTATGGCTGTTGACCATTTTTCTCTTGCTTATTTCTGAGAGTCATCCACTAGATGCCATTAGATGCCAATAGGCATTCACCAGATGCCAATTCTTTCCTCATGCATTTGTAAGCATTTCACTGAGACAGCTGACAAAGAAATAGCTTAATTGGAAATATAGCTGTGCTGGGCTTTCAGGGGAGGCATGGCAAACTGAAGACGTGTCTGCGAAAGTGGAGCCAACAACCACGTCAAAGACCAAGGAACCAGTAAGTAGACTGATTCCTTGGAAACTCTCCAGATAAGGAGAGGATGGGAGATTTCCCACTTGTACTCTGGATGGCTGCTCCTCACAAGGAGACCGTAGGACAGCAGTTTTCTCTGGGTTTGAGCACCAGGAGATGAAGGGAATACTCATTTGTTCACAACTGCAGCTTAGCCTTTTAAAGGACACTAAGTTCTCACTAAGCCTCACTTTCTAATCACTTTCGGAAATTGCCTGTTAACCATCTTAAAGCTATTTGAGACCTTTGGAACAAGAAGTTTGAAAAGTCATCGGGTGAGTTTATCTTCAATCCTGAACAAAAGAAAAATCAATTATAAGCTTCAGAACTCTTTTATAATAATTTTACTAAAGATTACAATTTACAGCAATATAAACTAATACAAACTAGCTCCACTATCTATTCTGCGGGTCCAAGCCCATCCTGGATTTTATTTTATTATGTTTTGTTTGTGTTTTTAGATATTTTGTATAGTTTTTAAATTTTTATTTATTGTAACCCACCCAGAGTCCCTTGTATGGGAGATGGGTGGGGAATAAATTTGAATAATAAATAAATTTGAATAATAAATAAACTAAAATAGAAAAGAAAAAAAAAGAAAATTAGAATGTGCAGAAAAGAAAAAAAAGAAAAACAAAGTAAAATAGAAAAGAAAGAAAAAATAAGAATATAGTAAATCAAAAAGAAAAGAAATATATAAAGAAGTGACTTCCCCCTTCATAACAAGTATAAACAATTTTAGTAACTTATCATCTTCTCTTAAAATACAACAAATGATCTCTTCTTCCCATATCCCATCTCTTATCTATAAACAAGTCCTTAGAGCCTCATCATTTGAGCCCTGATGTCAGCAAAAGTCCATTAAGGGTTACCAGAGATAACAATATATCTATTTTAACTTTGATCAATAAACCAACTTTATATTCCTTCTTTTTACTTCTAACAATTTTGATCTTTAGTCCCTTCAAATAATGTCATAGAATTTGATTTATTTTCATTTTTTCTTTGTCCCTTCTGACAGAATTCTTCAAAGTTTTAACAGGCCTCTTTTGTAAATCCAATATAGCAAAAGTATCCAGGTCATTCTCTTTGTTTGTTATTTGTATAGTCCTTTTAATTATTAAGACATCAGTTGGTTTCTTTTGTATTTCCAGTGTAACGTCTTTTTCCATGTCATTCTTGTAGCTGATGCCAGATTTGAAAATTTGATATTTTATGGATTTGTTTATAGGTAAGGGATGGGATATGGGATGAAGAGATATCTCTTTGTAAACTTATAAGGGGTGAAGAGTTACTAAATTTGTTTAGTTGTGATGAAGGTTGGAAGCCACTTCTTTATATATTTATTTTCTTTTTTCTATAATATTATATTATTATATTATATTATATTATATTATATTATATTATATTATATTATATTATATTATAATATTTCTCTAAGTTTAGTTTGTATTAATTTTTACTATTATAATCAAAATTCTTATGGTATTTTAGTTAAAAATTTGAGGGTCAGCTTACCCGTGAATGGGCTTATACACCAGTATACGGGTACTTTATAAAAGTATTACCATATATACTTATGGATAAGCCCATCTGCAGATAAGCCAAACCCAATTTTTAGGTGCATTTTGGCACCTAAGATTCTTGGCTTATTTGCAAGTATATATGGTAGGCTTCCTGTTCTTACTTTCTTTTTTCTCCTCCTCCTTTTGTAGCTAGTTTCAGTGAATGAAGTAAGTTGAAATAGTATTCCACTCCTGTTCTTTTCAGTATTACCCATAAATATGAGTCTGACTTAGCCATATCTCTTTCCTTTTTCTCCTACTCTAAAATCTTTCCACTTCCTATTTTTTCCCCACACTCTGGCATCAACTAGCTGAAATTATCAATTTATATTGCATCTAGATTTACTTCCAACTTGACTTGAAAACTACATTTTAGCCTAGCATGTTGAATGAACTCAGCTCATTTGATTAGTTTATGTTCAGTATGTCACATGAACCCATACAATTGGGTTAATTGAATAAACTATACTTAACAATGTATATGTACATCCTTAGACTGTATAGATTTCATGTGCTTGAACATTTCCTATTTAAATAATTAGTCATAAATAATGCCTATGTTCATTATTCTCTTGACAAACAGATTGTCTAAACATGCTGGAAGTATAGAGATACTATAGAGAATAGACAGCTTTTATATTATCCAGATGTGTTATATTTCAGATCCTAATAGCAAAGAATTCTGAAGTTGTAATCTAGACCAGTGTTTCTCAATCCTACCAATTTTAAGATGTGTGCACTTCAACTCCAAGCATGTTGGCTGGGGATATCTGGGAGTTGAAGACCACACATCTTAAAGTTGCCAAGATTGAAAAACACTGGTCTAGAATATCTGGACTAATCTAGGGTATTATGCATTTTTTCTTAGACAAATATTCTAATGTATTCTGTACCATAGCTCCTAAATCCCAGTGTTAAAATATAATAAAGCAGTAGATTTATATTTAGAGATGTTGAATATTACAGTGAAGGCAATGTTTGTTTTACAAAATCTCTGTGTTGCCATGGTTTTTGTATAATTGAACATTTCCTCATGGGTTTATTTAGTAATTTTCTTCTAGGAGTCCTTTCTGTTACCTTTGAAGCTGAGATGGTCCAAGAGGATTTTAGCTGGAGATGTTTAACAATAGAAGACTTAACAAGTCTTTTAGGGAAACTGGTTATAGTGATCTAACTCACATATGTAATCTCTAATTGCTATTTTTTGTGCTGAGATACCCAGAAGTTGTATATTTTGGGCTTTTTGCAGGGGAAGGGGAGTGAAATGGGGATTTTTAAAGATGAGAATAGAATAGATGGTGTGTGGGAATAAAAGCACTACCCTTCCCTTCCTTTAAAAAAAAACCCTCCAAATTCTATCCCAGCAGCTTGATTTTGGCCAGTTTTTTAAATATTTTGAAAGGTTTTAAGGGTGAAATGGGAGGAGTTTTCTGAGAAGCAAACTGTAGCCATGTCCCCTCCCCCCTCTCCAATAAAACCCCTCAGCTAATATTGCATCACTGAATGTTGGTGTGTTCTTGACATGCTATGGCTACAGTATATGCAATCCATGTGCATTAGGTTACTCAAGTAATTTTTATACTTTGTTCTGGACTGAATGAATTGCTGTTGAATGCATGCTTAACTTTTGTATAGATTTTTATATATCAATTTATGAATCATTTTATCTCTTCCACAATTGTTGGCCTTATTTATATTGTTGGGATACATAGGCAACCACTAAGTACTACCCTGTGCCCTCAAGACAAAAACCTCTAAATGAATGAAGTGACTGAAAGGCTTCTAAATAATTCTTCCAAGCCTCCAATTATTGTTTAGTGAAATAATTATGGAGCATTGGGGTAGAAGATCTTCCTTAAAGCTGTCATTTTTCATCTTTTATGCCTCATTATTTTCATCCTCTCCTCCATGTGCATTATCTTGCCAGTGATTAGTTAATTTAGCTCTGGCTCCTCTTCCAGTTCCTGATCTATATCTGCCTCAATTAGATCCTGGTTCTTGAACTCACTTTCTGGCCATTCAATTTCTGTGCAACCGATGACTTCCTTGAACACTAATTTTATCTATACCCTAATAGAAAACAATCAGGAGGTTGCACAGTCCATTAAGTTGGCATCAGTGTTGCAGTTATAATCCATATTTTGTTCATGATCTACCTTCCCTTTCCATTCATAAAGGCAAGCTTATTGGCCAAAACTGTGTGTGTTTGTGTGTTTCTCTATTGCTCATTATCTGTATCATAATAGTTATGCTAATCTGTAATATGCAGCTCTTTCATATTGAGCTTAACGTGGAATCAGCCTTGCAAATACAGCCTGAAAATGTCATCTGTAGCAAGCTGATCATGGCTAGTTTAAGCCATAGTTTCTTTAGTAAACAATGGTTTCTCTAACCATGGTTTGTTAAGACATAATTAACTGAGGTTTAAATATTTTACTAAGCCATAAACCATAGTTTACAAACCATAATGGCTGTTTTCACTTAGCTGATGGAGTATACGCTGGCTTAAAGGGGAAAAACCCGAGGCTTGAGAATAAACAGACAAGAATGCAGCTTGGTAGGGCCAACAGTGTTTACTGTTTAGCATAAGGCAATAATGCAGATACAATCACATTATCGCAAAAATGAAAAAGATGAATATACAAGATACATCATTGTAAAAGGAAAAACAAAACAAACTTATAAGCAGAGTTCCGTGTATTGATCCCAGGGCCAGAGTTCCTGCCATGGCCTATACCCAAAGCCAGGCATAGCTCACTCTGCCCAGTCCACGGGAAGTGAACACGTGAAGAACTACATGACTAAAACACACTAGAAATCAAGAAGACATAGAACACCATTTTGCATGGTTGTATATTCAGTTCTTCTAGCATTCTGATTGGCTGGAAGTTAGCTGTGACACGCACTAGGCCTCAAAGCACACAGCATGTGCTGCATCTACGCACTGAGTTCCCCCCCTCCTTGCTCAGGGGGGGCTTGGGCAAGGCTTCCCACAGAAGGTAATCAGGAGGATTAGTTCCCATGGGAAGATCCAGTGCTTGTGTGGGCACTAGTCATAACAATACACACGTGACCGTTGCTATCTTGCACCTGCACTTCACGTCACCATGAGAAGGCTGTGCTTTGTACAGGAATAATTCGCCAGGTCAACACAAGAACTCTAACATTAGCATGCTAACCTAATACAAAATAAACCATATTATAATTATGTCAGTCTGTGAACCAGAACTATGTGTACCCCTATTGCCATGGGGACAGCTGAATGTGAAAAGCAACTGGCAATTAACAAAGGTCTTTCCAAAAGGATATGGGTCTGTCCCATTACCTGTACATCAGTTAGCAGGCTAGCTACCATATTTTGTACCAATTGAAGTTTCTGAACACTTTTTAATAGTAACCTTCTGCCATGAGCTTTTATCAGAGTGATTTAACAATCAGTCAAACAATAATTCTCTCAGCATCAACTTCTGGATGTAACACAACAAGAAGGATTTAAATCACTGCAGAACAATATCCACAGGAACCGGTCCCCATGCAGTGATCCATCCAGCAAACTCTGTGACTAATTGTATTTTCTTTAATTTTTTTTAAAAAAATTATTGAACAAGCTTATATAGCTACATATCTACCAGAAGGAACTCTGGGCGGCAAACAGAATAAATAATACAACTAAATTATACTGATAATACTGAAAGCTTCTGAAAGGTCCTCACTTTCCTGTTTCAGGATGAACAAACACACAGCAGCAAGTTATAAGAGGCTTATTGATGCGTAGTGCTGAAGGCTAATATAAAGGCAGGCAGAGAACTGGCTGAGAAGATGCACACACTTTCTGGAAAAATAGGAGAAAGCAAGATCTTGCCTGATGGCTGGATGCGGCACAGGTGACTCAGAGTTCAAGCTAGAATTGAACATAGCACAGGTCCAGGAAATGGGGCAAGGCAGCAAGAGAGAGCAAGTGAGCTCCATGAGTATCCAGGAGTCAAATACCAGAGAGTTTCATAAGTTGAGGTCAAATTGCAAAGAGTCAAAGAGCAGAGCAGGAAGCAATGACACCGGAATGTAGATCCAATGTTGGAGAGTCAGTTTTCATGAAAGCCGGTCTCTGGCAACTGTTCCTAAATAGGTTGGCTAAAGGAGTGGCTCAGTATGTTTTCTTCTTGATGAGCCAAGCAGGTAAAATTTGCTTCGCTCTCCAAAGCTGCCAACAAGTGCACAGCTGGACGCCCTGCCAAGTTCTGACCCCTCATCATCTGAGTCGATCCTCACTTATTCCTGCTGATTGGTTCCTGTGTCAGCCTCAAGTGGTTGACTGTCTGCTAGCTCCTGAGGCTGGCAACGTGGTGGAGGCAGATAAGAATATAATAAAGATCAATTAATAGTATTGTCGAAGGCTTTCACGGCCGGAGTTCAATGGCTGTTGTGGGTCTTCCGGGCTGTGTGGCCGTGTTCTGGAAGTTGTGGTTCTGCCCTCTGAAGATGCTGGCCACAGATGCTGGCGAAACGTTAGGAACCACAACTTCCAGAACACGGCCACACAGCCCGGAAGACCCACAACAGCCATCAATTAATAGGATTATACTTTTCTTATCCTATTCTTGAAATACTGTAGGCCATCTATGAAAGCAAACAAAAATGCCTCAGTCCTATATTAAAAAGATTAGTGTTTCTGGAGTCTCCAGTGCAAATTGTAGTTAAATTATAATGCTAAAATTCTGACATTGGATTGACAAATTAGATACAGATATAAACTGCAACTATGTGAACTATATGAAATTAGAGAGTATAAGCATGCTGATGGATTCTTACACTAGCAATATATTGGTTCCTTTTAAGATCAGTTGCATGTTTTGTCATAACATCATATGCAGTGCTATTGGACTTTTTGACCAGCTCTCCCCAATATTTATTTGTTTGTCTGATTGTTTAACTTTAGCCTGCCACGGTCAGTTGACTCTTTGCAGGTTACAGTCAGTAATTTGTAATAAAGCATCCATAATATCCACAGTATCAATATTCCCCTTCTTCAGCATAGGAGCTTTAAAACTAAATTAAAGCCCAATAGCTCCTTTGGTTGCCTGGAGCTATGTCAGAGGTGAGTGAGAGTCTTGTATCTGCCTTTCAAAGACTCATGGATTCCTCAAATTACTCAGAAATAATTGGGTCCTACTTATTTTATTATTTATTTTATTTTATTTTATTTTATTTTATTTTATTTTATTTTATTTTATTTTATCTTATCTTATCTTATCTTATCTTATTTTATTTTATTTTATTTTTTTATTTTATTTTATTTTATTTTATTTTATTTTATTTTATTTTATTTTATTATTTTATTTATTTTATTTATTTTATTTTATTATTTTATTTATTTTATTTTATTACTTTATTTATTTTATTACTTTATTTATTTTATTATTTTATTTTATTTATTTTATTTTATTTTATTTTATTTTATTATTTTATTTTATTTTATTTTATTTTATTTTATATTTTATTTTATTATTTTATTTTATTATTTTATTTTATTTTATTTTATTTTATTTTATTTTATTTTATTTTATTTTATTTTATTTTATTTTATTATTTTATTTATTTTTGGTGTCTTCAAGTCAGTGTTGCCTCCTGGCAACTGCCTAGACAAGTCCCTGCAGTTTTCTTGGCAAGGTTTTTCAGAAGTGGTTTGCCATTGCCTGCTTCCCAGGGCTGAGAGAGAGTGACTGGCCCAAGGTCACCCAGCTGGCTTTGTGCCTAAGGCAGGACTAGAACTCCCAGTCTCCCAGTTTCTAGCCTGATGCCTATTTTATTTAATTAATATATTTTTAAAAAAAATTAAAATATTTTTTTAAATTTTTAAATAATATTTTATTAAATATTACTATTTAAGTAAATGTAATTTTATTTATTTATTTATTTATTTATTTATTTATTTATTTATTCATTCATTCATTCATTCATTCATTCATTCATTCGATTTCTCACCGCCCAACTCCCACAAGGGACTCTGGGCGGTTTACAAATCATCAAAATCCCGAACATTAAACATTAAAATAACCATTTAAAATACCATAAATATAATAAAATTAAGAAGGCAATGTGTTCTTTCAGCCTTGGAAGGGCTATTCTAGGACTATCCTACTATATTAGCCAATTTATATTGGCTACCTTAGCTTGATTGCATTAAAACTGCTGCTTATATCCAGGCCTCATTATCTTGGTTTTGGTACTCTTGTTCCATTGACAGTGGATGAGGAAAAAAGTAGAATGAAGTGTAAAAGTGACATTTGGCTGTAATTCCATATTAAAGAAGATTTTTTGGAGACTAGTTTTTGGAATATAAGTAAGACAAGAGCATATGCAGATGATGCTAGGACAAAACTATCAAAAGCAGCTCTATTTTATATTTTCCTGGAAGGGATCATTTCTGTCTATCATCCATACAAGACAAATGGCTTCCCTAAAAGGAAGCATCTTCAAATACAAAAAGACTGTTGTGCTTGGAGCAGAAAATCCAAATTGTTGTATGCATGTTACAATAAACTATGTTAAATAACAATATTCTGCAATCTTATATAAGCTCAAATCTATCACATGAGGCAAGCAGCCTAGCTCCAACCTAATGATGAGCTAACACTTTGATTTATTCAAAGTTGAATGAAAGGTGACTGGAAGTTATAATTTGAAATGAATGATTTTTTGCTGATTTTTTTATATCTTGGGCCTTCACACATTGGAGTGAATCTAACAGCCTGGAAATGGTAAATGCTTTTTTGTTTGAACATTTATTTCATTGAAACTGCTGGGTTGTGATTGGATAGTTTCTTGAGGAAATTTTTACATAGCAAACCATAAATAACTTGGTGATCTACTACATTAATCAATTGACCTTTGAAAAAGTAATTCTTCTCACTAGAGCACAGCTTTCCAAACTGTGTGTCGTGACACTTTAGTGTGTTGCAACACACAGTCTGGTGTGTCACCACACAACCTGGAAGCGGCAGCGGGGGTGTGTATGGCGGCGGTGGCAGTGGCGCACCATCAGCGCTTCCGCATTTTAGTGGAGGCCGCCGCCGCCGCCACTGCCATGCATGCCTACACCCCCGCACGCCCCCCGCACCACCGCTATGCACGCCCCCCGCGCGCGCACTGCCGTGCCACCACTGCCGCCATTGATGTGTCACCAACGGCGGCACTTTAGAAAGCACTGCACTAGAGGAATAAAAAAGGAAGAATTAGCACTTCTCTATAACACATATAGATTATGGCATAAGATAAAGGAATATGTTAAATTCTTCCTTCACTAGGGTAATCTGATGAGATTTTATATTACATTTGTAAATTGTTGTGTATTTTAAACATTAATGAAATATTTAATTACAGTAGGATAGCTGCTGACCTTTTTGAAATGACTTGCTTATAAATCTGCAAACAATTCCTGTTTTCCCAAGTTTTTTTTAATTGCTCATAAATTGATGGCATCCATCCTTGATTCATTTTTGTAAAAGGCTGAGCATGTATGCTTTCTACTGAGGTGAGTGAGGAATTTTCATAATTTATATTGGATGCTGATGGAGTTTATTTAACAGTTTATTTTGAGGACTGTAATACTGTATAACAGTCAGTTCCAAAAGTACATATTCTGGAAGGTATTGCTGTTCTTTTTTTATATATATATATATATATATATAGATTTTATTAAGATTTTAAATATACAAAGTTAAAAGTTGAAAATGAAACAGAAATAGAAGTACAAATCAAAGAAATAGAAAAAGAAAAGTGTAGTAAAGCAAAAGGCAACAGTGATAGGGGGAGATATGCCCAATTAAATGCAAAATTCCAGAGGTTAGCCAGAAGAGATAAGGAATTATTTTTAAACAAGCAATGTGCGGAAGTGGAAGAAGATAATAGAATAGGAAGGACAAGAGACCTCTTCCAGAAAATTAGAAACATCGGAGGTAAATTCCAGGCAAAAATGGGTATGATCAAAAACAAAGATGGTAAGGACCTAACAGAAGCAGAAGAGATTAAGAAAAGGTGGCAAGAATATACGGAAGATCTGTATAAGAAGGATAATAATATTGGAGATAGCTTTGACGGTGTGGTCAGTGAGTTAGAGCCAGACATCCTGAAGAGTGAGGTTGAATGGGCCTTAAGAAGCATTGCTAATAACAAGGCAGCAGGAGACGATGGTATCCCAGCTGAACTGTTTAAAATCTTGCAAGATGATGCTGTCAAGGTGATGCATGCCATATGCCAGCAAATTTGGAAAACACAAGAATGGCCATCAGATTGGAAAAAATCAACTTATATCCCCATACCAAAAAAGGGAAGCACTAAAGAATGTTCAAACTATCGAACAGTGGCACTTATTTCACATGCCAGTAAGGTAATGCTCAAGATCTTGCAAGGTAGACTCCAGCAATTCATGGAGCGAGAATTGCCAGATGTACAAGCTGGGTTTAGAAAAGGCAGAGGAACTAGAGACCAAATTGCCAATATCCGCTGGATAATGGAGAAAGCCAGGGAATTTCAGAAAAACATCTATTTCTGTTTTATTGACTATTCTAAAGCCTTTGACTGTGTGGATCATAACAAATTGTGGCAAGTTCTTGGTGGTATGGGGATACCAAGTCATCTTGTCTGCCTCCTGAGGAATCTGTATAGCGACCAAGTAGCAACAGTAAGAACAGAGCACGGAACAACAGACTGGTTTAAGATTGGGAAAGGAGTACGGCAGGGTTGTATACTCTCACCCTACCTATTCAACCTGTACGCAGAACACATCATGCGACGTGCTGGGCTTGAGGAATCCAAGGCTGGAGTTAAAATCACTGGAAGAAACATTAACAATCTCAGATATGCAGATGATACCACTTTGATGGCTGAAAGCGAGGAGGAGTTGAGGAGCCTTATGACGAAGGTGAAAGAAGAAAGTGCAAAAGCTGGGTTGCAGTTAAACCTCAAAAAAACCAAGATTATGGCAACGAGCTTGATTGATGACTGGCAAATAGAGGGAGAAAAAGTGGAGGCAGTGACAGACTTTGTATTTCTAGGCGCAAAGATTACTGCAGACGCTGACTGCAGCCAGGAAATCAGAAGACGTCTACTTCTTGGGAGGAGAGCAATGGCAAATCTTGATAAAATAGTTAAGAGCAGAGACATCACACTGACAACAAAGGTCCGCATAGTTAAAGCAATGGTATTCCCTGTAGTAACCTATGGCTGCGAGAGCTGGACCATAAGGAAGGCTGAGCGAAGGAAGATAGATGCTTTTGAACTGTGGTGTTGGAGGAAAATTCTGAGAGTGCCTTGGACTGCAAGAAGATCAAACCAGTCCATACTCCAGGAAATCAAGCCAGACTGCTCACTTGAGGGAATGATATTAAAGGCAAAACTGAAGTACTTTGGCCACATAATGAGAAGACAGGATACCCTGGAGAAGAAGCTGATGCTAGGGAAAGTGGAAGGCAAAAGGAAGAGGGGCCGACCAAGGGCAAGATGGATGGATGGTATTCTGGAGGTGACGGACTCAACCATTGGGGAGCTGGGGATGGTGACGGCCGACAGAGGGCTCTGGCGTGGACTGGTCCATGAAGTCACGAAGAGTCGGAAACGACTGAATGAATAAACAACAACAAAGTAAAGCAAAAGAAAAGAAAGAAAACAAACATAGAAGTTGGATAACTTCCGATCTATCTATGGTCATAGGAGTAAAGAAAAATAATTTGTTCTTACATGCTGGCTATTCATATAACATTCATATACATTTCTTGCCTAATATATTCTATTTATATTTAATCTAATCTAATAAACCCCATGCAAGCTTTGCTCCTCCTACTTTTTGCAAATAGTCCGTCAAAGGCTTCCACTCTTTAAGAAAATAACGATTTGAATTTTCTTTTAATAAGCATGTCAATTTGTCATTTTCTGCCATATCCAATAATTTCAACATCCATTCCTGTATTGTTGGTACAATTAGGTTTTTCCAGTTTTGTGCATATAAAAGTCTTGCTGCTGTAATCATATATTGTATTATTCTAAAAAAATGTTTTTCTATTTGTACATCCAAAATTCCGAGTAAAAAAAATTCTGGTTTAAATGGTATTCGTATTTGTAGTATATTTTGCATCAGTGAGTGTATCTCAATCCAAAATTTCTTTGCCATTTTACATGTCCACCACATATGGTAAAAGGACCCCTCTTGTTTTTTACATTTCCAATATAAGTTGGAAATATTCCCATACATTTTTGCAAGTTTTTGTGGGGTCATATACCATCGATACATCATCTTGTAAAAATTTTCTTTTTGATTATAACACAAGGTAAATTTTAATCCTTTAGTCCACATATCTTCCCATTGTTGCAATTGTATATTGTGGCCGATGTTTTTTGCCCATTGAATCATGCAGTCTTTAACTTGTTCCTCCACCATTTCTCCTTTTAACAATAATTTATACATTTTAGCAATTAAGTGTTCATCAGTTTCACATAATTGTATCTCAAATTCTGATTTGGTTTGTTCAAATTCCAAATTTTTTTAAATCTAATTTAAATTTCTCTATAAGTTGCATATAGGAAAGCCATTGAAAAGTATACCCTTCTTGAGCAAGTTCTTCTTTTGATTTTGTTACATAATGCCCTTGTTCCTTTTTTAAAAAAATCCTTATAAGTCTTATCCTTGTTTCTTATTTCTGTTCTATAAAATGCTTCTTGCGTGGAAATCCATAAGGGTCTCTTATAACATAGAGTTGATTTATATTTATTCCAAATTCTCAACAAAGATCTTCTAATATAATGATTTTTAAAATCCACATTAACTGTAGCTTTGTCATACCATAGATATCCATGCCATCCAAATCTTAATTCATGACCCTCCAAATTCAATAATTTTTCATCTTTCAAAACAATCCATTCTTTAAGCCATACCAAACCACAGGCTGCATGATATAATTTCAAATCCGGGAGACCTAAACCTCCTCTTTCTTTTGAATCTTGCAAGACTTTGTATTTTATTCTTGGTTTTTTCCCTTGCCAAATAAACTTAGAAATATCCCTCTGCCACTGTTTAAATGGTTCCTCTGATGTCAATATAGGTAGTGTTTGAAATAGGTATAAAATTCGTGGTAATATATTCGTTTTGATCGCTGATATTCTACCTAATAATGATAATTGCAACTTTCCCCATCGATCTAAATCTTTTTTAATGTCTGTCCAAAATGGAACATAGTTATTTTGAAATAATTTGACATTCTTCGATGTTAAATAAACTCCCAAATATTTTACTTTTTTCTCCATAGAGTATCCCATCATTTCTCTCAGTTTCTCTTGTTGATGGTAATCCATATTCTTAGTCAAGACTTTTGTTTTCTGTAAATTAACTTTGAACCCTGCTAACGACCCAAAGTCTTTCAATTTCTGCATCAATAACTCAATCCCATCCAGTGGGTTCTCTAAGGTAATGACTAGATCGTCAGCAAAGGCTCTTAATTTATAAACTTCCTTTTTAACTCTAATGCCATGAATACCATTATCTTGTCTAATATCTCTAAGCAAGACTTCTAAAACCAATATAAACAGGAGTGGAGATAAAGGACAACTTTGTCTTGTACCCTTTTGTATTTCACATGGTTTACTAAATTCTCCATTAACAATTATTTTTGCATGTTGTGGTGTATATATTGATTTAATCCACTTAATGAAATTTCCTCCAAAATTCATAGTCTCCAATACTTTAAACATAAAAGACCAATTTAAATTCTCAAACGCTTTTTCAGCATCTATAAATATCAAAGCAGCTTGTTTTTCATTATGTTGTTCTAAATACTCCAAGACATCCAGGACATTTCTAACATTGTCTCTAATTTGTCTTTTAGGTAAAAATCCTGCTTGGTCTTGATGAATAAAATTTCTAAGAATATTTTTCAATCTTTCCGCCAGTACTGTTGTAAATATCTTATAGTCATTATTCAATAATGATATTGGTCTATAGTTCTTTGTTGAATTCAAATTTTGCTGTTCTTTCGGAATCAATGTAATGTGGGCCTCTTTCCAAGTTTCTGGCATAACTCCTGTTTCCAAAATCAAATTCATAGTTTTCTGAAGAGGAATACATAATTCTTCTTCAAAACATTTATAATAAGCTGCTGATAGGCCATCTGGTCCTGGCGCTTTTCCACTATTGATTTTCTTAAAGGCCATTATCATTTCCTCTTTTGTTATAGGATTATTAAGCATTATTCTTTGTTGGTCATTTAAAACAGTTAATCTTTGCTTACTCATATATTCATCAATATCAGCTAATTGAACATCCTGTTTTTTATACAATGATGTATAGTAAGAATGAAA
Source organism: Charina bottae (assembly GCA_023362775.1). Classification (NCBI taxonomy): domain Eukaryota; kingdom Metazoa; phylum Chordata; class Lepidosauria; order Squamata; family Charinaidae; genus Charina; species Charina bottae. The sequence continues at coordinate 47,076,521 of JALMGJ010000005.1, forward strand.
AGCTTCTTGTATGTCTACATTATTCACTAAAGTTTCCCCTTCATGTTGTATATTAGAAATTATATTTTTTTGCCTTTGTTTTCTTAGTTTATAGGCTAACCATCTTCCTGGTTTATTTGCAAATTCAAAATATTTCTGTTTTGTAAATTTCATTTGGGTCTCTATTTCCTGTACCAAAATCATTGATATTTGTTTTTGTAAAAATTTAATTTGAGTTATCAATGTATTATCCATTGGCTTATCCCTCAGACATTTCTCTTTACTTTTAATTTCATTCCAAATCGATTGAGTTTTTTCTCGTTTCTTTCTCCTCATTTGAGCATTATATTGAATGAAATAGCCCCTCATATAAGCTTTACTTGTGTCCCAAACAGTTTGAGTACTAGTACCCTTATTTAAATTCAATAAAAAATATTCTCTTAGCCTTTTCTTGCATGTATCTACAACATCCTCTTTCTGAAGGATTGACTCATTTAATCTCCATCGAAATATATTCCTTTTCCCTTTGATAGTTAACAATACAGGATTATAATCTGATAAGGTTTTAGGTAGTATTTCAACCTTATTAACGTCCATCATTAAACTTTTAGAAATCAAAAACATATCTATTCTAGAAAATGATTTATATCTCTCTGAATAATATGTATATTCTTTAGAGTTCCCATTCATAAGTCTCCAAATATCTTGTAAATCCAACATGTCTTTCAAATCAAAAAATGTTGGGGGTAGTTTTCCCTGAGTGGGTTTCACACTTTTTTGCGAATGTTTATCTTCCATTGGGAGAATCACCCCATTCCAGTCACCCATGAAACACCAATTCTCATATGATAAGTCCAAAAGTTTATCCATCAAATTCTTATAAAATAATCCTTTATCAAAATTTGGAGCATAAAGTCCAACCATCAATATTTTAGTCCCTTGTATATTTACTTCCACTGCGATATATCTTCCTTCATCATCAGTCAATATTAACTTTGGATTCAGTTTTTGTTGTATATACAAAACTACCCCCTTAGTTTTTTTTTAATCCAGCTGAAATGAATTATTCTCCTAATTGTTTTTGAATCAAATACTTAATGTCTTTTTTACAAATATGAGTCTCTTGTAGACAAATTATATCCAGTTTCAGTTTTTTCAGAAAATGGAAATTTTTCTTTCTTTTTTGGGGGGAATTCTCCCCATTGATATTCCATGTTAAATATTTATAGTCCATAATGTTTTATTATTTAAAAGTTCTTTTTTAAATCCACTCCAGAAGCTCCCATCTCTGATAGATCTTCTCTCTTTTCCTTATCTTCAGGTGTCTCTCTCTTTTCCTCCAAGTCTTTGGATGCATCACTCATGTCTATCTTATATTTCTCTAAAATTCTTTTGCTTTTAAAATGGAAGTTATCTTAAATCTTTGCTCTTTAAACGTAAATGATACTCCCTCTACTCTTTCCCATCTAAATGGTATATTATTTTGCTTTAATTTTTCTGTGAAGGAGGAGTAGTCTTTTCTTTTTCTTAATTTTCTTAGGGGTATTTCTTTTAAAACAATTATATCTTTCCCTGCTATATTTAATCTGGTGTTATAATGTTTCTTCAGGATTTGCTCTTTTGTAACTTTCCTCACAAAGTATATCAATATATCTCTTGGTACTTTCTTTTCTCTAGCATAACGTGAATTGACTCTAAAGATTTTATCTATTTCAGAATAGATCTTGTTCTTCCATCTCTAGAAATTGGGCTAAAGCACCAACTATATTTTCTCTCATATTCTCATTTGATTTTTCTGGAACTCCTCTCAATCTCAAAATAAATTCTTTCTCTCTCATTTCTGCTAGTGCAATAGCATCTAAATTATGTTCTATATCTTTAGTAATAGATTCTGATTTAGTCTCTAATTTTTGTACCTGTCCTTGTGTCTCTTTAAGTTCCCCTGATAAATTATTCACTACCTCCTTGACATTCTGTATTTCTTTTCTGAAACCCTGTTTTAAATCTTCTTTCATAGCTTCCATTTTTTTGTCTACTTGTTGGCCTAAATTATCTTTTTGTCCATTTTTTTATCTAGAGAATCTATTGAGTCTTCCATCTTTTTCTCTAAAGTAGTAGTTGAATCTTCAATTTTTTAATTTAGTGCTGTAATTGCATCCAATATTTTTTTCATATCTGATGTTGGTGGTTCTGAAGGTATTGCACTGGAGTCTGTAGACATCCTTCCAGTCTCTTTCTCCTTTTCCTTGTCTCTGTCTCTCTTCACCCCGGCAGCCATGGTCACCATGCTGTGAATGGTGTTCCTGTAAAGATAAAAAAAGACAGGAGGAAAAGGGAAACAACGACAAACAACAAGAGAAGAAAAAAAAGGGGGGGAGAAGGGAGTAGGGATTATTAAAAAAAAAGGTAGTAAGTAAAAAATACAAAAAGTAAAAACAAAACTGCCTTTTCATAGTAGTTGTTGTAAAAAAACAAATTGTACTTTGATTAATACAAGAGTCTTCACATAGAGAAAATAAAAGATAAGGATGCAGCAGATGTTTTTCTCGGCTGTAGTCAAAATATCTTTGAAGACAGTAAACAATCCAGAGTTTCTCAGGCAAATTTATATCCACAAATCCAACCAAAGGAAAAAAAAGAGAAAAGGCTTCAATTCTCTGACTATCTTTGTTCTCCAAAATGCAAGCAGTTACAATCTCAAAGATATATAGTTACTATATATATAAAAAAATACAAAAAAAACAATGATGTACAAGACATAGGCATTCAAAAATAACTTTTATATTTCAAATAATATTCAAACAGCATACAAAAAAAGATGCAGCCTCAAAGTAAAAAAAAAGGGAATTTAAATCAGCAAACCATTAATCCACTAAAGTTCAAAGTCCAGAGAAGACAAAATAATTCCAGTTAGACAATTGGACCATTCAGCAATAGGCAATATCACTTTAACTTCAAGTAAAGTCAATTAGTCTTTAGGCTCCCACCGTTTCCCAATCTCCTTGACAAGAAAGTTATAAAAGCACCAGCAGTATTAATCATGTCCATAGAAAGATCTTAGATAGTAATAAACAAATTTAATTTAAAAAAAAACATAAACTAGTGACTAAAAGGTTGAGTTTTGGTGCTACTTATCTTGAAAGAATTCACGGCTTCCTGCAGAGCAACGATGTCCCTTCCAGTCGCTTTCGCCGCATCAATTTCCCTTTCCCCGTGGTGGAAATACGGGGATCGGGAAAGAGCGGCGATTCCAGCGACCCTTCTTGGTTAATCTTCTGATCTTCTTTTCTTCAAAGAAGAAGTTTCAGCGGTTTTTTTTTTTTTAAAAAAAAAAACACTGCAAGCAGGAAAACCGCGGAGCCGAAACGGAGAGTTCGGTTTAGCGCACCGGCAGCCTCAACACCCGGAAGTGATCTTCGAAGGTATTGCTGTTCAAATGCCAGCTGGCCTTCCATATGTATTGTTTTTCTGTGGTTTCCAATTCAATCCTGCTCTACTGAGAAATGAAGTAGTGACTTTTCCTATTGACTTTTCAGTCTACTGGCTTGAAAATGTGTCTGCTCTCTTCTATAAATGACAGAACAATACTCAAAAGTTATCAGTAAGATTCTAGCCTAACTGACTATATAATCGATGATATAAAGAACAGCATTTCTGAAAGAAACTTTTTTAATGTACTCAAGCTGGCTATGATCAAATCAGTACATGTATGATTTAATACAAACAGATATATTGGAAGGAAAGATAAATACTGACCTTAGTGTTTCAAGAAAATTGTACCATGATGTAATACCTAACTGCACCTCCAATGTGTAGATTTCTAGTTTCAGAATTCTCAGGAATGGCCATATTGGCTCAAAAGTCTGGGATTTGGACTATATATCTCAAGAGCATCTGGGCTGTGAAAGGGTGTTGTTGTAATTGTTATTATTATCAACCTGAACTCTCAGATAAGAGCATGAGACAAGCAGTTCGAAGTTGTACATCAATAGCAACAGTGATTTTTTTAGAAAGAGCAGTAGTAATTTCAAATTCAAGTTTTAATTATGACAACCAAAGGTCAAGGACAAGGCAATTGTTAGCCTTTCAAGATAGGCCAGGTTAGGAAACAGTCACTGTAAGGACTACTGAAACTCTACTTGACTGTTGTAGGGTATTATAACAAAATCTTGAAAGCCTGCCAGAGTTTCCTTCTGTCCCTCTCATACCATACATAATCAAGGTAGGGTTATTTTCTGACTCTTTCTCATGCTCCCACCTTTCCCAAGGCTGAGATGTCATTTACTGTCTCTTTTATCTGCTAATGGTTATTGCATTCCTTCACCAATGTTATTCTGCCTTCCTCTACAGCACTCTGTCCTAGCAATCAGTTATTTCTGCCTCCCTGTACATCATCAGTTCCAAACAAAGACTGATGTTTTCAAAGAGGCTTTTCAAAGTATAAAATTTGATTATTATGGACTACCTCCATCTCCTCGTGCCAAACAAGGCTAATACAGGGTATATTACCAACCCCTACCAAATGAACCTGTACAGTTCAGTTAATCGTATTAAATCACAAATCCCAGAATCTCACAAAATATCCACAAAAGCTGCACAGCAGCCTTTTGAATCACTGTATCACTAATAAGCATCAATCTTAAAGAAGGAGCAATAACACCCATCAGAGAGCCCCTGCAATATAGGCCTCTATCATGATTATAATGCAGACGATCCAAAAGTATATGACCAACCATTTCTTCCCTTCCACAAATATCACAAAGTCCCATTGGATCTTTTTCAGTTCCTAAGTGATTTGTCTTTAATGCACTATGACTTGATAAGACTTAGAAAAGACTAACCTGTTTCCCTGGCCCTAGCAGTCAATCCAACAAATAAAAACTGACAGGAACATAAAATGTTGCATTCACTTCCCTTACACTGCGTCCCTTGAACCATCAGAATAAATTGAACACCATTTATTCCTATGGTCAGTTATATTCCAGGTTCTCAGGTTTAGATTCTATAGGCCAAAGACATGTTTATCTACCTATAATACAATTCATATCCACCACTGGAGGTATCTACCTCCATGGAACGCCTCCTTCCTAAAAAGACACAGTGTGCTCAACTTAGCAGGACTTAACAAGAACAGATTCTTCTTATGTAGAAGGCTTCCTACCTCTTCCAGAGACATTAGATTCTCAACTGTCCAATCCAGCAATTTCCTTCTCAAAGATGCAAGCTGTTCCTGTGTTACTCCCTGCATAATATTAGTAACAAAAGCTCCACAAATCAGTTTCCAAACCTTCCTTTGGATAATATCCAGTAATAACCTGGATATCCATGAGACTATCTAGTGCCAGCAGCTTCTGCCAATCCAATAAATTGAGTAAAGTAGGCTTATTCCAGGAGCCTTTCTTTAGGGATTGTCCTCTATTGGGCCCAAGGAATCATACCTTCTCTCTTGCAGCCCCACTTCTTTGGAATACTTTACCACCTAATATCAGACTAGTCCCCACCCTGTTTTGTTTCAGGACAGGTGTTAGCTTGAATGTTTAGAAAGCTGAAAGGGGGAGCTAGGAGAATCCCAACTTTGGGTTATGCTTGGATGTTTTGTTCTTAGCAGCTTTACTTTCATTTTTAATATTACTTTTGTTATTATTATTTTGTACTGATGTTTTTCATTGTATTATACCCTTTTCCTTCTGTTGTTGGTGCGGCTGTCCCTGGTCCTGCAAGTATAGTTCTTGTCATCCTGTGTATGTTGGAGAGAGGATTATTTTCATCTTAAAGTTTCTAATAAAACCAGAGCAGTTATAAATAAGATCCCATGGCAGGAAAAATTAACGGAAAAAGAAACTGAAGTTCGGTAAAAGTCACTAAAAATGGAAATACTCAAAGCACAATTGCAAAGAATTCCAAAAAGAGAAAACAAAACTGAAGACAGCAGAAGAAGCCAGTGTGACTGTACAAGAAGCTTCATGAAAATCTGAAAATTAAAAGAATAAGAGGTGCAAACAGGACTGGCCACCAAGGAAAGATACATAAAAATAGCTCAAATTTTTGAGATAGTGTCATAAAAGCTAAAGTAAAAATGGTCAGTATAACAGAAAAGTTGTTTTTGTTGTTGGAGATGTATTTAAAATAAAATGAAGAGGAAAAATAGTATACTGGCTGCTTAGTAAGTATGGTAAAAGACAGTTGGACAAGAGCCTAAATAGAGTTGAAGGGGGTGAGTTCCACATTACTGCATATGTTCAAGCAGAGGCTGCATAGTGATCTTCTGGGGATGCTTTGATTTGAATTCCTACATTGAGCAGGGGTTGGGCTTAGATGTTCCCTTCCAACTCTGTGATCAGGAAGTCTTAAACTAGAATAGTCACACATTCAAATTTGGCAAGAAAGATTGATATCAGAATAAAAAAGGACGTTTTCATCTTTGCTGATCTAAATTGAAAGCAATTAAATATGATGGCCTCTTATTATACAGGGAAGCTAAGCAATAAATATTTCTGCAGGTAGAAAAAAAAATCTTGTTTTATTTCTACTGCTTGAATTACATTTACTGGAGTATTGTTTCTGTCTAAGTTATAGATATACAGTAGTTCTTTTAAATCATGTCATTAAAGAATAGCTAGAACTTTGTGTTTTATGCTGAGAGATTCCTTTTTGCTCAATTTTTTTACCTTTCATCATTTTTTCTCAAAATATTGGTCTATGTAGGCATGTGGTCCATTCATGTTCATTTGCACATCAAATCAAATTTACTTATCCTTCCACAGTGGAAAACAGTGTCAGAGGAAGAAATTGTTGACCTTCTTTCAAAAGTAAAATCTGGTAAGGCTCCCAGCCAATATAATATACTTATTGAACTCCTTAAACAAAATCTAGATTGGTGAGCCCTTTATTAGCGGGCCTATCTACTGCAGTAGATAGTTCTAATGTAATCCCTTCGGGCTGTAATAGGGCTGTAATAGTTCCCCTATATAAGAAGGGAGAAATGGAAGACCTGTCAATTATAGGCCAATTAGTTTGTTATCAGTCCTGGGAAAACTTTATGCAAGACATTTAAATGAAAAATTAACCTCTTACCTTGAGAAACACTTTGTTTAACAAATGGCTGCTTTTAGACAAGGCAGATCAACAATTGATCAGTTTTATTAGCTTACCTAGCAGGAAAATATTCTATTTTCCTGAAAGGCAAATTATTTGCTGCTTTTATAGATTTTAAGGCCATTTTTTATCCTGTTAATAGAACAAAACTCTTGGCTAAATTAGAGAAGTTGGTCCCTGACAAGCATCTCACATATTTAATACAGGCACTATATCAAGATAGTATAATGCAAGGTAGATGCAACAGAACAGGTTTATTTACTGGTGATATAACAATGAATAAGGGTGTGAGAAATGGTTGTATTCTGGCCCCTACACTATTTTATATGTACGGCAATGATCTGGAGACTACATTACTTCAGGTTGATGGCCATTGTCATTTTTAGCCAAAAGAAAAGTTTGTGATTTGTTATATGTGGATGACGCTGTTCTTCTTTCACATACTAGATTGTGTTTGAAACACCTACTTGAGGCACTAGTTAAATATTGCCAGGAAAATCAATTACAAATCAGCTATGACAAAACTAAAATTTTGGTTTTTGAAGAAAAAAGTTAAAAAGTACATCTGGGAAATTCAAGATCATGTGATAACACAAGTAGAGAATTTTAGTTATTTGGGCATTTTTTTAATCATGCTCTATCCTGGCGACATCATTGCAAGGCAATACTTCTGAAAGCAAAATCTACTATGACAGCCTTGCTTCAATATTTTTATTCAAAAGGAGGGAGATTTGTTCCTGCAGCAATAAAGGTTTTTAATGCAAAAATTGCATCTCAAATTTTATATGGAGCTCCAATTTGGATTACATTTGTCAGTAATAACGTAGCCCAACTGTAGGTGAAATTTTTAAGATCTCTTTAAAGTGTTCCAAGTTATGTTCCAAATTTTGATATTCTCCTGGAAACTGGGCAATATCCTTTGAAAACAAAAGGTTGACTAAGCTTTATTAAGTTTTGGTTGCAGATATATTTATTTATCGTATGGCACATTCACATCACATTAAAATAAAAAACATAGAGCATAATAAATATGAGATATAAAATATAAAACATAGACAGGAAAATTACAAACGTATGTCTAGGTTACAAATATAGTTTTTTGCTTCAGTTGTCACAGCCAGGAAATCAGCAAAGTCTCCATTGTAGGCTCGGTTTTGACACTCTGTCACTATATGTTGGATAGTTTGTTTTTTGGCCCCACATTCACAATTCAATGATGTTGTTTTGCCCCATTTATAAAGGGCATCTGCATATCTACCATGACCCATGTGAATTCGGTTCAAGGTTGTCCATATCACACAGGGCTGGTCAAATCCAGGTGGTTTTTCCAAGATGCAGGGCAAGCTTCGACATTGTGGAGGGCAGTTTCCTAGCCAATGTTGTTTCCACGTGTTGTGGATATTGAAATCATCTTCTAGAAGAGCTTTAGTGGTAGAAATGGCTGGATGTCTCGATCTCAGCCTGTTTTGCTCCAAGCAGGCTACATCATTTAGTATTGGTAGCTGGGGATTACCAATAAGAGGTTCCGCTGTATCCGATGTAGAACAGCCAGATTGGGAAACAGCTTTGTCCCCCAGGCTATTGGATTCTTGAATACTTAAATAAGTTCTTTTAGGTGAAATGTTGGATGTGTAAAGAATGTATATTTTATAGTAACTATGGATTTTTTTAATTAGTATTTTAGTGTTTGACTGAAATTGTGAACTAAAGAATGTATATTTTATAGTAACTATGTTTTTTTATTATTATTATTAGTATTTTACTGTTTGATTGAAATTGTGAGCCAACTGCAACGAAATTTCATTCTATTGTGCACTTGGTGTATAGTGTATATTGGGATGACAATAAAATTATTATTCTATTCTATTCTATTCTATTCTATTCTATTCTATTCTATTCTATTCTATTCTATTCTATTCTATTCTATTATCTTCCGATATTCTTGAAGATGTTGCAGATATAAGTTTTTAAAAACAAGGAAGGATTGCATCAGGAAATCCTAAAATTACAGAGGCAACAGCCAGATTTTTAACTATGGCTAAAACAACAAGGTTTTAGAAACATATCAATTAGTTGGGGTTTTAAGTGTATTATGTAATATTTATTAAATATTTTACTTGTTTTATCTAATGCCAAATTTAGATTATATTTGTAACTTGTGATTTGGGACTTTTGGCCATAAATAAATTGAAATTGTAACTAAAAAATCTTTGTTATGGGTTTTGAATCTATTATTTCAAAGATTAGAATTTTATTAAAGTAAAATGTGAATAAAACCTAGTTAAGCAGGGAAATTATTTGGGCAGCAATCTTATATCTACTTATATAGGCATGTTTAGTGGAGTTTATTTATCATAATCGTAAGGCCATCCAACTCCAAATGACTATGGGTGGTGAACAAAAATGGAAAAAGAATATGAGAAAAAAATAGTCCAAGATAGAACTAATGTTCACTGACTTCACCAAAACAGCTATCACAAGGGGCTAATTACCCACAAGCAGGTAATTTGGGCATTTTTGTTTATTCGGTCAGTCGCTTCTGACTCTTCGTGACTTCATGGACCAGCCCACACCAGAGCTTCCTGTCGGCCATTGTCATCCCCAGCTCCCCCACAGTCGAGTCCGTCACCTCCAGAATATCATTCATCCATCTTGCCCTTGGTCGGCCCCTCTTCCTTTTGCCTTCCACTTTCCCTAGGATCAGCATCTTCTCCAGGGTATCCTGTCTTCTCATTATGTGGCCAAAGTACTTCAGTTTTGCCTTTAATATCATAACTTGGGCATATCCTAGGGATAATGGAGCAATCTGTAATTCCTTGTTTGCGAATCAAGGACCCAGTTTGCTACTGCCAAAATGCTTGTGTAAAACAAAAGATTCTGTTGGGGGGGGTTCTGCATGTGTGTGTGTGGGGGGGAATAATTACATTATTTGAGGCCAGAAAAGGGGTACTTGGATCAAACAGTTTAAGAACCACCAGTCTAGATAATCCATTTCCTCCAGGGTCCTCAGAACTGCAGCCTGATCATCTTCTTGACAACCTTCCCTTATAAGGGGAAGTTGGAAATTGGACAAAAATTGTCCAGGACTGTTGGGTCCAGTGATGGCTTTTTGAGAAGGGGACATATCACCACCACCTTCAAGGCAAGCGTTACTACCCTCTCCCTCAGAAATGTCACTACCACGTGGACTCAACTACAAGTTACTTTCCAAGAGATCTTCACAAACCTAGAGAGGCATGGATCTAACCCATGGGTGGCTGGGTTAACAGTCCTGAGGATCGTGTCTACTTCCTCATTAGCCGCATAATTGAGCTTTTCCCAGATAAACAAGCAAGACAGTTCCTCCTTCACCTTGACCAGCCCTGCCCAGTCAGAGTCCAACTGAAAATCTGAAAGACTTACTTAATCTGCCAGATATGAGTGGACCCATATACTGTATGGTCCTGTGGCCATGTAGAAAAGTGTAAACTTATATCTTTGTACTTTATGGAGTTTTATCCCATGTTTTATTGGTTTAAAATGTTGCAATGTTCACATTCATCATAAACTTACTATTTCAGGAATGTGGAAGGAACTTAAATTTTTTTGCATATTTTTCATACCTGACTCTATCCATTGTTCTGTGACTGTCATTGAAGATACCTCCCCCACATTTTTCTTCTTCTCATTTGATGAAGGGCATGTTGTTCCAATGTAACAGAGATTATTTAATTAAGATTACGATGTCATGTTGCCAAGAAGCTAATTAGATTTGGCTATGTGATGGCAGCACTGTCTGTAAACAAAATCTTCCACATATTATGTAGAGAAAGAGAAATAGGAACACACCCATTTCTCCATTTCACACATAGCCAGGCCAGTTGTTCTTTTGAAAAGCATTGCACAGACATTTTAATGCAGCTCCAGTTATCTGCATTTATGTGATTATTAGTTGGAGAGGAAAGTGAATAGCGATACTGTTGAGATATGCATTTCTATTACAACTCAGGATTTATTTTCATTCATGAAGTTCTACTTTGAATTATTTTCTCATAACCCAAGCTCCAAAGTGACATAGAAATTCTCCCAAGGTTTTTATAACTATATTATCTAACTAATAATAAATGTTTCACACGTGCCCTTTGCTTCTAATCTTACAATACCTAACTGCTGAAAGAACTTTTGCCATTCAGCCAGCAAAATCTTCATGTCTATTAATGTTAAATGTTTACTTAATGTCCTAATGAAGAGTTCCTGGTTATCTAACAGGAAATTGTGCTTATGATCTAGCCATCAGAATGAGGGGTATAAAGCCAAGTTTAGTCCAGTAGTTCTGTTTCAAAATAGAATAAAACTTATACAGAGATACAGAGATACTTAATTAGCTGGAGTTCAGGTATTTCATCATTTCTAATCATCTTATTAGCAAAAAAAAATCTATCAACTGGCTATAAGAAATAACATTCCCTCATCTTCATTGAAATCAAAATAAACTCATGGGTTTGTTTATTTATTTATTTATTTCAAATTGAAATATTATTAATAATAATTATAATATAATATCAAATATTAATATTAATATCAACATATTAGTATTATTATTATTATATTACCGCCCATCTCCCTCACAAGGAGGGACCCTGGGCAGTTGCCTGAGGACATAATATTTTTTGTGAGGATAATAAAATATATCAGGATTTGACTAATACAGTCTTTCTTCTGCAATGTGAAGACTACATAACTATAGGCAATATTGGATGAGAATTCCAGAGGTCATAGATCAACACTTCTATGGAAAAGATAAGTCTGCAGGACTGACTATAGAAATCTAGAGCAATAAATGCAGCAGGAAAGTGTAATTCAGTTCTTCTTCCAAATTTGGAGATACTGAAAACCAGGACTTTTTCTTTCTATGATTTGAAGTTACAAAATTGCTTTTATATGTATGTTTTGTATATGAAAAATTGTTAGTTGAGGTTAATCTATGTATATAGATTATGGATTATCTCTGGCGGGAGCGGGATGGAGGAAGTGCGTCCATCCTGGCTCTCCTTGACCTCTCAGCGGCTTTCGATACCATCGACCATGGTATCCTTTTGGGACGACTCGAGGAGTTGGGAGTGGCTGGTGTAGTTTTGCGCTGGTTCGCCTCCTTCCTCGGGGGTCGGTCCCAATCGGTAGTAATAGGAGATGAGAGATCCAACTCTCGACCCCTCGTTTGTGGGGTGCCGCAGGGTTCGGTTCTCTCACCTCCCCTATTTAATATCTATATGAAACCGCTGGGTGAGATCATCCATCGCCATGGGATGAGATATCATCAGTATGCTGATGATACACAGTTGTACATCTCCATCCCAGGGGAAGTAAGTGATGCAGTGGCCGCCCTCTCTCAGTGCCTGGAGGCTGTGGGGGTCTGGATGGGGAACAACAGGCTTCAGCTGAACCCTGGTAAGACGGAGTGGCTGTGGATTGATGGTTCTTCTGGATCTGGGAAATTATCATCTTTGGTTCTGGGTGGGGTTGCGCTTCCCCATTCAGAACCAGTGCGGAACCTGGGGGTCCTACTGGACTCACGGCTCCTGCTCGAGGAGCAGGTGGCAGCCGTGGCCAGAAAGGGCTTTGCGCAACTTCGTGTTGTGCACCAGTTACGCCCTTTCCTGGATCAGGAGTCCCTCCGTACAGTCACTCATGCCCTGGTCATCTCCCATATAGACTACTGCAATGCGCTCTACATGGGGCTACCCTTGAAGAGTATCCGGAAGCTCCAACTGGTCCAGAATGCGGCAGCGCGTGCAGTTATTGGTGCCCCTAGATCGGCCCATGTGACACCTCTGCTACGCCAGCTGCACTGGATACCAGTATGCTTCCGGGTGCAATTCAAGGTGTTGATTTTGACCTTTAAAGCCCTACATGGCATGGGACCAGGATACCTGAGAGACCGCCTCATCCCCATAACTTCAAACTGTCCCACTCGATTATGTAGAGAGGGCATGCTTCGAACCCCGTCGGTAAGGGAGTTTCGGTTGACGGGGTCCAGAAGGCGTGCCTTCTCGGCAGTGGCACCTGCCCTTTGGAACATTCTGCCCCCGGAGGGGAGGCAGGCCCCATCACTCCTATCCTTCCGGAAGAATTTAAAGACCTGGTTGTGCCGCCTCGCGTGGGACGGGAATAGGAATAGCTCTTCATGGGTATGGTTGGTGTCTTAGAGCCCCTTTAAGATCATGTGGGTCCTAGGTTGGTTGAGATCGCCCGCTTGGATTTTCTATTTAATTTATATAATAAGTAATTGTATATTTTATTGTATATTTTAGTAGAATTTTAATTTTTATATCTGTAAACCACCCAGAGTCCCCTGTGGGGGAGATGGCGCGGTGATAAAAGTCAAATAAATAAATAAATAAATAAATAAATAAATAAATAAATAAATATTCTTCTTCTCTTTTTTACTTTTATCTTCCACCAATATTCAGAATCTTTGGTCATCTCAATCTCCGTTCTGAATGGCAACTAGTAAAAGTGGATTATAAAACTATCTTTAGCAGAAGATGCACCAAGGATGATTTCCAGTCATGGCATTTACACAACCAGGTAGGAATACACCAATATATAATCTTTCTGTTTTCCAGAAGGGCTCCTGTTCCTAGCTGTGAGTGTAATTAATGAATGTAAGTCACATGATTTACTTAAATTGGAAGATGAGAAGCAATAGAAATCTTAATAGGATACTAGAAAGGTGACTATGACCACTCACAAAATGTCAAACGAATAGTTGCTTTAGTTATCTGACTTATGATGTGGTTCAGAACAAAGTTAGGAGTTACAGAATTCCAGAAGTAGCCATATAAATGAGAAGGAACTACAGGGAAGAAGAAAAATTATGATTTTTTTTTGTTTGCTTTCTGCATTTGGCTTATAGACAGGCTATAGGTGTAAAGGAATGTAGAACTGATCTTGGGGAAGGAAGAAATGAGCCATTAAGGGGGGACTTGCAGAAAATATGACACAGTCTTAAGAAAAAGGGGAGAAAGAAACTCAAAATAACCCTGCTTTGATATTATTTACTGTAAGACAGGAAACGTGGGCAGAATTACAAGATTCTGTTATTCTACTTTAGTACAACAAAGAGCATTTCTGGAATCCATGCCATGCTTGTTTCTCAATGTGACCTAACTTGAAGGATTGACAATAGGGGAGAGTTCATCAGAAAATAAACATAATGCTTTTCCCACTATCCCCACATTTCATTACATTTCCAGTTCCCACATAATTGTACCTGGTTCTTATATCTATGACAATGACAGTGTAAGGAATCAATCTTCATTGTATGAAGCTCTAATATGGATGTTTTCTTGAAGAATTAAGCATCTGTGCATGTATAATGAACATTTACCCATGCTATTCCAACCCACTATTCTTCTGCATCAAAGGGTGAACCTTGTGTCATGGGAGAAAGGAAGATCTATAAGAAACGTAAAGCAGGGGCATGGTGTGCATTGTCTAGAGATTACTCAAGGACAGTTGTTTCAGAACCATGCATCTGTGCTGAGTGGGACTTTGAATGGTAAGATTGATTTATTTATTAAACATATTTGTATGCCACAACAATTCAAAGAGACTCTCAGCAGCTTAATTAGAATGGAGACAAACTAAAATACCCACGCTAGGAATAATGCAACTACAAACACTATACATATACATATACATATACATATACATATACATATACATATACATATACATATACATATACATATACATATACATACACACACACACACACACACACACACACACACACATAAAGTGCAAATAAGATAAATAAAACTAAAGATGACAATATTCACATCAGGGGAAAACTTTCTGAAACAATTCATTTTTTAAAAGCTTCCAAAAAAACAAGAGAGAGAGCCAGTTTGATCTCCATGGGGAGGCTATTCAACAATGTTCACACTGCTACAGAGAAGCATGCCACCTTAGCTCAGCCCCTCCTGAAAGTGTGGGATTTATGGCAGTCTCTCCATGATAGATCTAATTGTTGGGCCAATACTGATGGGAGTAGATGGTCCTGGAGGTATGCAGGCACCAAGCTATAAACAGCTTTATAGGTCAACACCAGCACCTTAAAAATTAGATCCAGAAATCAATTCACACCCAATGCAGGGTCTGCAAAACTGGTGTATGGTACTCTCAATGCTGGGAGCCCAAAAGGGTATGGACCACTGCATTTTGGATCAATTGTACTTTCCAAATATTCTTTAAGGGCAGCCCCAAATAACGCACATTACAGTAGTTTTACTAGGTGGTAATTAAGATACGAGTCACTGTAGCCAGGTCCTATATTATAAACTTTTCTTAGAATCCTCCTTTTCTTTTATATGCTTGGCACCACATTGCACTTAGTATTGCGTAGCACAAAAGTACTATGCAGCAAGAGTGAAGATAAGCCTGCTCCAATTAAATTTTGAACTGTGGATTTATTCCGCCTTACATTGGGCTTTGCAAAATAAGTCAGTGAATTGTTTTCTTCAGTGTATTGTATCAGGAGGTTGCTATTACTACATGTTTCCTTCTTCACTGGACTCCTTTCCTAGACTTTTCCCCAGTCTGAATACATTATAGCATTAATTGGCAAAATAAGTTTGAATTTTATTCTTGAAAGGGAATCTTAATTCCTCCCTTCTGCCTCCCCAAAGTCTATAAAATAGTATCTTTTCCATATCCACTTCGTCTGTTTTGAGGAATGAGTTGAAGCAGGAGGAAAATAACTTCTAAATTGGCATGCAATTACATACCATCAGAAAATAATCTAGACTTTATTTCCAAGCATCATAGAAAAATGAATCATGAAATCTTACTACACTTCTTGCATGAAGTTTTCTTTTTCCCTTTAGCACTTTATTTACCCTTGTCAAGGAGGCTTTTTCAAATAAGTTGGAGCAGCAGCTGGACTCAGTAATTTTTTAACATACAAACCCCAGGGCTTTCAAGTGCGAAGGTGGGCAGTATGTGAGTTTTTAATATACATTTACCAGAAGTTAATGAACAGGTCTGCAGCCTTCAGGGCCTTGAGTTATGTTGTCATTAACATTATTTAATATTAATGCAGTTTTTCCCCTTCTTTGAGGCAACATGTGCCCCCTCCTGAACATTTTTAATTACTAAGTTACTACAAGGCATACTTAAAACATGCAGGGGTGACCTGCTGAGAATGATTAAATTTGAACGTCAAAAAACCCAAAGCATTAAAAGTAGTTCAGAAATTTAACAATTATGCTAACTGCAATGTCCACCATGCCTCAACATATCTGTGTGAGATAGTCCACGATCCTTTGTTATTTTCTTGCCATCAGTGGAATGGCTGTTATGAAAGACTGTTCCAATTTAACCCTTCTTCAAATACTTTGTGTCATTTGATAATGTATCTATATTGTTCTACTTCATGAAGTAGTTGTGGATTATTCCTTCACCGAATTTATTTTCCCCAATGAGTATTCATTGAGTATTTTTAGGTGGTAATATTTTTATTTATTTAGGTCTCAGAGTTCACTATAATAAAATTACAATATAATAATCACCATGGTATATTATAGAATCCATCCATAAATGGCAAAAAGCACATACAAATCACAACTTTAATCCAAAAATATCCAGAAAGTAGACTTCAAAATGCCAGTTCCTTGGAGCTGGGTGATGAGAAGGCTTATAAGAAGATAGTCCATATTAGTTTATATGGACCTTCAACATAGATACAGTAGATTCTCTGAACATGAAAGCTTGAAAACTGGCAACTGAGTTCATAGACCTGATTGCTACTGTCCATATATAAAGAGCAAATTCACTTTAACATTTGTGCTATACTGAAAAGAATTGTATTTCTCCCACCATTTCTTGTTAAATTTGATGTAAGAAAATTTGCTTTCAAAATTCCTTTCACATTTTCATTCAGACATTCTTGTGGGCTATGTATGATGCTGTTATAGCCACATACATTATCTATTAACTTACTGCATTTATAGTCTGTCTTTTCTCTGAGATCACAGCATTGTTACTTGCGGATCCCTCAATTGTCCCTCCACAAAAACAACCCTATGAGTTCAGTTTGGCAGAGAGAGAGAGAGAGAGAGTGATTGATTGATCCAAAGTTATCCTATGGGTTCTGTGAATGAGTAGGAACATCTAATCTGGGGGAACAATCTTTGCTTTAATGCAATCTGTTCTCATCATGTGCCACTTGGATTGTTATAGTCTAATACAGAGAGGAAATCTGTGGCCCTCCAGATATTTTTGGATGACAGATCCCATAATCTCTGACTTTTAGGTATGCTGGCTAGATTTGACAGGAGTTAAGTTCACCAATATCTGCAGAGGTATGAATTATGTTCCCCTGCTCCTGTAGATGCATTTGACCATGAAGGAACCTGATTTATTGCAGTTGTGTGGACTCTTCTATCTAACACACATTGAAATTCCAAGATTATCCCCAAGTTTTACTTTGATTGAATTAAACTGAGGTTCATATTCATTATGAACTACTGTATTTGAATATCACCTTTCTTGGCTTGTAAATTATCCTATTCCCTACCTATCCTATTCCCTACCCCTGATGTAAAGGAATGATGACTTGTTCCTATTAATATCACATACATCAAGATGTTACCAGGCTTGTGTGAGGCAGTTTGGATTCACTATGACAAAGAGCTTTGCACTCACAGCCATCTTATAGCCTCCCCCACTACTTGCAAAAGCTGGAATGGGGTTCTGGGTATCTGCAATATCTGTGCAGAAGTCCCTTCCCTTCTGCAAGTGCAGGAAGAAGCTGTAGAAGAGGTAAGCAAAGCAATCCTGCTGTTAGGTTTGCTCCTATAAACAAGGGCCTCACATTGCTTTGGAAAGCACCTCTGCATTGTTTCTTCACTCACACCTTCATGAAAGTGAAGTACCCTGTTGAAGATCTGCACATTCCTCAAAATATCATGAAAAAGTAGAAAATATGGTTAATGCCCTGTTTAATTAACCCACTGCTCCATCTTAAAGAAAATATTGCAAAGGACAAATACTGTGTCAGGGTTGTATACAATATCCTTGTTCTTTGAAAGGAATGTCATTCTATCTTACTTTGGCTGTGGTCCAAGAGGCAGCAGGATCTAGTTTAAATGTTATAAGTATTATGAAATATCCTAATTATAAACACTAGAGAGCAGTTAATGGTCAGAACTGGGCTTCCTCTTAAAATATTTGCCTGTTTTAACTCTCTCCCTTACCAGAAACTGAATTCTTGACAGGATAGAAGGAAACACATGGACAAATGTGTAAACGAGGAGATAGGATGGAAATATACTCTCTATTCCTCCTTTTCTTACTTGTGCACTACTCTTGCACATCTGGCTTAGACCTATTATGTGTTTTCCCTGATACTAGATATGGATCAGGAAGTCCTCATGTTAATCTCTACTGAACTAACAAACTCATGCCATAGCCTTTGGCAAGTCAGTATCTCTCAGCCTAATCCACCTCACAAAGTTCTTGTGAGAATAGCATTCTTTGTGTATTTCTCTTTTCTCCATAGAAGGAAGATGAGATAAATGTAGATGTATTTTTAAAATTGTTTTCTTAGTGACTATGGTTATGAAAGACACAGTAATAATCAATGCATCCCAGCATTCTGGTTCAACCCATCTTCTCAGCTGAAAGAATGCAGCCTTGGCCAGAGCTACTTGAACAGTACTGGGTAAGTAGAAACTTTCTTTGACATCTGCCTCTTGTCCAGAGCCTACGGCTGCTACTTAGTCTATCTTTTGCAGAAATCCTGCAAACAAACAAATAAAAGCATGAACATAAATTAGATGCATTCAGGTTTTTTTTGGCTATGAGCTGCATTTTGCCTTTAAGTAGCATACTGGAAGATGCAAGTCAAAAGATAGGGGATGGTGAGATAAAGAAATGAGCAAGGGCATGACAAAGGCTAAATTTGTTTTATATTAAATTACATTTCAATTTAATTTCAGTTAAGTTACATTTTTAATATGATTTGTGCCACGTAATTAATATTTTCCCCTTCTGTCACATTAAAATTATAACTCAGGGAGAACTTTTAGAGAGCCTCTGGTATCTGAATCTTAATTTCCTGGGGGCCACATTGAGGGACGGAAGTTGCACAATTTTGACATAAGTGATGCTAGAGAAAGTAAAGCTAAATTAAATACTCTCCAAATGGGGAGTTAATGGCAGAACACAATAGTACAATACAAGAAGAAATAAGAAAGATGTTTATAAACTATTATTTTAAAAAGAACTCTGTTTATTTAAGATACATAGCATAAATGTGTAGAGGTAGAATTCTTTTATTTAGAATTGTTTCTAAACCTTTCCTTCCTTTATAGAGAGAACACATGCCAACTTCCAGCTTCCTCTGTATTCTGTTCAGAAGGCATTGGTGCAGATTCATACTGTGGCTCCACTCTTATGCTATTTCAGCTTTGTGCTAAATTTCCAATGGGCCATCAATCTTAAACACTTACTGCTTTACTGAATGCTTTACTGCAAATGAGCAGACCAGCACTATTGCACAATACTGATAGACCACTTATTAAATTTGCTGGCTGCTGATGGCTTTCACCATTCCACAGAGGATGTAAAATGCTGACATCCATTATTCATATAGTGAGTAGATATGTGCTTGTAGCAGGAAACTGTTTGCACATAGCTAGAACAGGCCTGTCAGAGGAACACAAAAGGAATCCCCATGCTTAAAGCCCACCCCCACCCCCACCTTGATGTGTCAGTCTTGTGCAAATTCAGGGTCATCCACACAGTGCTTCTTAAGGAGACAAAAGCAGAAAGATGCTAGACAAGGATAATCAAGAACCAGACTGAAGGAATATACCCACATCAACCTGAAATAGCCAATAAATGCCTTTATGATTCCACCCATCACTTGTCACTTGACTTTGCTTCTGACATTATGAGTGGTGAAGCATAATATTGGATGCTGTTGGCTGAAAGGGAAAATACTCTTTTAATACCAGTTAACCTAAGAATGACTTAAATCTGTCTTACTAACTGACTAGGTACAGGATGAAGGCAACCTCATGAGGACACAAAATAAAATAAATGCATATTTGTGCCAGGTTTAGTTCAAATGGACACACAAATACAGTATATCGGTAGAAGGGAAGCAGTATATTTTTGTTAAAACTTAGTGAAATATAAGCTCATTTGTCTCCTTTTTTTCATTTTTAAGTAAAGGGAATACCTCACTAAAGGTGTGGTGAGATGATATCATAAAGAGGGAATAAGGGATATGAAAGTAGATGAACATCCAGTGAAATGCAGCTTAATGCACTTTGCCACTTGAATAGCACCTGAAGTTCTTTTCAGATGTTTAATATGACTGCTGCAGACAATATAGCTTTCCTTTACATTTCTTCAACATGAATACATATGCTGTCAAATTTGGGTTTTGTCAAATTTTAAAACATGAAATTATACAATTCCACAGGTATCGGAAGATTGTTTCCAATAACTGCACGGATGGTTTGCAGGAAAAATATGCAGCCAAGCCTGAACAGTGCCCAGAAAAAGCTCCTCGTGGGCTACATATTCTCACATCCACTGGCAAATTGGTTACAGAACAAGGTTACAACACTACCTTCATAATTCTTATGGAAGAGGTAAGATCATTGCCCAATATTAATAATGGTATATCCAGTAGAGGAATTGTTCTAGTGCAAAGATTCTACTACTTTTGGAAACTTTTCATTCTCACAAAACATCAAACGAAATTATAAGAATACAACTTTGTCTGGATGCCCCGTTTTCAGTGTTTTATCAATGTGTAGGTGTTTATTGGTAACAAAAGGGGGGGGATATGTAATTGAAAAAAAAAGTAGCAAAATGAAGCCCAGAAGTTGGAATGGGTATACAGATCAAAGGAGCTTCCCTAATGTGTTTGTTCTATTGCAAAATACTATAGGACTGGCGATTTGAAAGTCCAAAATCTAATGTCTAATTTAGATTAAGAGAATCTGAGCAGCAGCTTTTCTATTGATGCAATGTTTCTTCTCTGTATCTATCTATGGTGCAAAGCTTTCTATGAATGCTTGTATGTAGGAATTCAGAAAAGAACAGATGTACTATGCAAATTAGGAAGCCAATAGCTGTTTATTAAAGATCCTGAATAGACTTTCACACATAATGAACGAGACACAAAAAGGCAATAACCCTGCAGGTGAGGCAAACAAAACATGAACAAACAGTGATTGATAGAAAGCTGAGAGCATGGGACTGTGTGTGAGGAAACTCTGCAGGGTAAAGGGGACAGAAATATGGCTTCAGTTGTTTTTACTTCCCTCCACTGGGATATGTGTACCATGAATGACCATAAGATCAGTTAGCCATTTCCCCTGGTGACTTACAGCATCTTCTAGCATTTCTCATGCTGAATTTACAGTAGTGAGGACAGGATTTATTTTGTCTTAATGATAGCTGATGGGTAGAGCTAAGTCACCAGGGAGGAAATGGTTTTACGTTTCCCAATTTTGGTGTCTCCTTTCAAATCAGTGCCTGCTTTCCTGGGTGTTACAGTGATTATTGCATTGTGCTGTTTGTTCATTTGCGTGTTTTCTTTTAAAAAGGCTTTTGTTTTTGTTTATTTTCTTATAAAAGTAAACTCAGCTATTAGAAGATTCATGTTGATTTCTGTCTCACTGATTTTGTCAGTTGTCTGCTTTAATTTTAGAAACAAACTACTCATTAAAGAGAGTGCTTCAGTATGGTGGTGTAGGTCTAAGAAAGTGAGAATTAGGATTAGGAATTTGGCTCCCAGTAATATTTCCTTTCTGTGTTGCAGTCTTGACACATCCCTTACCCCCTCCCCCCATGCACACTCATTGCTGTTTGCTCCAGGAACAAAGCTGCTACTGTTTGCCAGACTGCCTCTCCCTGTGGGTAGCTGCCTGTTCCATCAGGTCAGATGGGTGGGGGAGGTGCTCAGGGTCCCTTCCCTCAAATGTTACTATCTAGTGAGACCTAGGAAGTGGGCCCTTTCTGTAGCAGCCCCTGCCTCTGGAACACCTTTATTCCTGGGATCCAGGAGGCCCCCACACTTTTATTCTTCTGGAAAGCCATGAAGAGCTGGCTTTCCCCCCAGCATTAGGATAGGGTGGGGTTGGAGCCTGGGGATTGTATTGTTGGATGCATAGGTACGTAGTCCTTGGCTTATGATGGCAATTGGGACCAGAATTGCTGTCGCTAAGGAACTAATGTCATCTGACCGCAGCACATAGTGATGGCAATTCCGACAGTCTCACTTGCTGTTGTTAAGCGAGGACTACATGTGTTGTTAATCGAGGACCTCACATGACCATGACTTTCAACTCCCTGCTGGCTTCCCCATTGACTTTGCTTGTGGAATGCTGGCAGGAAACGTTGGGAATTACAGTCATGTGACTGTGGGAAGCTGTGACATCATAATTGTGAGCTGCCCAGAGCTGTATTACATAAGATGGGCAGACATAGAAGTCAAATCAATCAATCAATCAATCAATCAGCAAGCAAGCCCTAATAGTAGAAGCTTCTAATTCCAAAGAATGTTATTAACAAATTCATTTCCTATCAAGGTGATGGCAAGCTTTGCTTTAAGTGTAATAATTTGTAACTTCAATGTATCCCTTAGAATATTATCTATCCAACCTTTAGAAATACCATGTTTATACCCACATGCATGTTATACTGACCTCAGCTTTATGTAAGAAGCATCCTGTGGTAGATTTCTGATGGTAGAATTCTGAAAATGCCACTGTTCAATTTATGTGCCACCCTTGTCTTATAAAGCACTAGAAACAAGCATGGGTGAAAGGTTGTGCCACATTAGCTAATGTAATTGTGTCTTTGTAATGGGTGATGGTGGTGGAAGTTATGGGTAAAGGTTGAATATCAGCATGGAAATAGAGAGAAGCAAATCAACCATTCAGACACATATAACAAGCTCCATCACCTTTCAGCATTGTGTCTGTAAATAAAACACCTATGAAATTATGCCAGGCCTGTAACTCTTGAAGCCTGGCTCTGAAAATGAATATATATTGACTAATCTTACAAGTGTCTAAATGGAAAATTACTGTGAAGTAGTTTTTATTATACTTAGCCCTTTCTCTTTAATATATAGAAATAATAGACTTTATATTCAGATGGCAGAATCATTATTTTTATGTTTTATGAATTGCTTATTAAAGCTATGCAGTTACATGGGGGAAAATGCTTTGTGAATTGTTAAAGGCTTGGCCCCTATATTGAATGCCTACATCACTGGGCTTATACTTATAGGAAGCACAAAGGTGCTTATTTATTACATAGGCTGCTATCCTTCTGATTTTCCAAGGTTCCTTATAAGTAACATAACTTTCTCATGTACTAGGTATCAGGTGTCAACTATATTCAGTTTCCAGACTTTTTGGCATACATTATCACATTTCTATTTGATATTTTGTAGGACCAACATCATACAAAGTAGGGGTCTGTTGAATATATCCAGAGAATGGTGATAGTTATCCATTTGAAATGTCTCCACTTCATTTCCATTGCAATTTATATTCATAAACTAGGGACAGCTGACATAGCATCTGCGGTGAATGATACACTTTTTACTATTTTATATACTGGAAACATAGTTAAAGAAAAGGGTTTAGATCACTGCAATGCGGAAAAAGCTAGTAAAAAGATGAAATAGGTTCTGCTGCTGTTTAGATATGAGAACACAATTCCTTTGTCTTAAAAACAACGAATAAAAAATGTCACAGAAAAAGAGGCACTTCATTTAATTTCTATTTGATTTGTTTAAAACTTCTGGTTTAAAAAATATAATCAAAAGGCAGTGGGGATAAATACTTTGACTTTGGCGATGTGTCTGCTAAATAACTCCTTTAGGACCCTTTTGATCTTTCTCAGTTTCCTTTGGCCTGAGTTTGCTTTGTCATGAAGACTGTGTTTCTTTGGAGGAAACACTGTCACTCATGCTGGGCTGTGGGAGACAGTCTCTGGAAAAGTAGTGGTTAGTTTATGTTATGGCTATGAGGAAATCATCATTGCCTGCTATTACACAGCAGTGATAAGGCATCTTGGACCTATGCTTTTCCACAGCCCTGATAATTCTTCAGGCCACAGCTGGGAAACCTTTGATCTCCCAGAAATTTTATCACTGGCCACATGGGCTTGGGGTTCTTGAATTTGTATCCCAGCAACTTTTGGAACACCCCATGTTCAATGTTCCTGGATAAGGTAAGAGGGAGAGGTGCTTAGCATTCTAGGTTCTTGGCATTTCTCCCTTTGACCAATGGTTGGCCTATACTTTGAGAACTCATAATCTGAGCTACAGCAGCTCTAATCTTGAACTCAAGTCTTCTCAATTTTTCAGCATATAACACTTTTGTATTCTTCATAGCTTCATTTCCTCTTTTGAAGATTCAGACAATTCTGAAATGCCATCTTATTTAGGGACCTGGAAACATAGTTTAAAAACACAATTTTTAAAAAGACCACCATTATCTACTAAATGCAACTTTAAAAGTCCTGAAGTAAATAAGGCTAAGTTGTGGTAAATCCAAATGCCTTAAGGTGAGTGGCCACTTTGGTGCTACTACGTGTACAATTCACTGCATTTACCAAATAACAATAGATTTATTATTCAGAGTCAGATTGGTCATTTATGTATCACTGCTTCCCTCAAAAGACAAAAAAACCCAAACATCTGCATAATGTCTATGTGCTAAATTAAATGTTTTCTTGCACATTTAAAAATTATTACTATCCATTTAAATAAAAATATAATACACCTCTCCATAAAGAGGAAGACTAACGAACAGACTTGTGCATCTGTTCAACTTGATGTTGTTGGACAATTTCAGAGTTCCTGCTCTCTCTCCTTCTAGTTCTATGCCCTCAAACCAACTTAGGCTGGACTTCAAAGAGCAGCTGCAAATAGAGGACTGCCCTTATTAAACTGGAGCAGAACACTAGGCTAATCAGTCCTGACACAGTTAGAATCTTTTGGGAATCAGAGTGCTCCATCTCTCCCATTAGAGCAGAGCTTTCCAAACTGTGTGTCGTGACACAAAAGTGTGTCGCCACACACAGCGTGGTGTGTCGCCACACCACCCGGAAGCAGCGGCACCACCGCACGCCCCCCGCGCCGCCGCACGCCCCCCCGCGCTGCCGCTGTGCATGCGCGCGCCGCCACACGTCCCCCCGTGCCACCGCACAACCCCCCACGCCGCCGCCGTGCGTGCGTGCACCGCCGCACGCCCTCCTGTGTCGCCACGCACGCCGCCGCTGTGCCGCCGCCACCGCCGCTGGCATGTCGCTAGCGGCGGCACTTTGGAAAGCCCTGCATTAGAGAATAAATTGTCTTGTTACTTTATCTGTTTCTTTTTTTCTTCACCCCTTATATATTTAGTCCTAATAAATTCAGTCATTTAAAACCTGTCTATATATTGCTGACAAACCAAACGGCTTTCCTCTGCCAGAGATTACACTTTGATAGGGCTATTAGAAAAACCAAGATGACTACCAGATGGCAACAGAGATATGGCAAACTCTAACTCTTTTCCATTATCTGGGGGTCATTCTGATTTTTGTAATTTAAATATGGTAGGCACACAATTGCATATATTTGACTAAAGAAAAACAAATTTGAACTTGCAGTTCTTCTTCTTCCTCTAGTTTTATATACAGTACATTGAGATGAGAAGTTATGAAACTGGGATGTTACAACTTGTCTTTGCCTTCAAGGCCTGCTGGTCATCTCTATCCAAACCATTAGTATTTCTGGTTGGGTTTGTTGTTCTTCTTCTTTTGATAACTCACTTATATTTGAAAAAGCACAGATAATTTTAGGGATAAAGCACTCATAGTGTCAGATATCAGAGTAACACCATAGCTTCTAGTTGAAAAATGTATGAACCAGATCCTTCTATCAATTTCTGGCACTCACGTATTCTGCTGCAGACAGGGGAAAGTATATTTGTCTTTGGACTTCTCCAGAAATATATGACAAAATGAAACAAGGGCATAGTACAGATTTCATTCTGGGAGGGCCTGGAGTTTGAAGAATGCATTGCATCCATTTGTATAACAGGTGGAGTATTCTTCATAGAATGATCCCTTGGAAAGAAAAGAAAATTGATTCCAACAGCTGAAATCCAACAGCTCAGATGGAATGTTTTTCTCTCGTGCAAGTTGTAGTTGTAGTTGTAGTTGTAGTAGTAGTTGTTGTTGTTATTGCTATTATTATTACTAGTACTAATACTACTATTATTTTACTAATTAATGCCTAAAAAAGAGTATTTTAAAATATGCATCTGTCATCTATAACCTGGAATTATACAATGCACTGTACTACCTGAGAAATTGATTCATGCATACCTAGCCATTAGTGGATTTAAGTACAGGGAAAATATAAAGTAAACCCAAACTATATGGTGCAATCCCTACTATCTCCTCTGCAGCATAAATGGACCTTATCAGCCACATTAATAAAGAACAGTATTCCTTCTTGCAGGGTGACCTTCAGAGGACAAATATCCAATTAGATTTTGGGGATGGTACTGCTGTATCCTTTGCTAATTTCAGCCCTATAGAAGATGGTATCCGACATGTTTATAAGAGCACTGGAATCTTCCAAGTAACAGCTTATGCAGAAAATAACTTGGGTTCTGATCTGGCAGCACTCTTCCTGCACGTGGTTTGTAAGTAGATGGACTCTGAAAAGTCTCTTATTTGACTGCATGCATACTTCATAGCTCTGGAAGACATGCCCTCCAATTTTTATAATCTGATTACTTACTTTGCCATCCTTAGCTCATTCAGCCATATCTTTTTTCACATGGTAAGAATTCAAATATTTCCTATTAATAGGATGCTATTTATTTTACAATCTTATACAAGAGTAAGTCCTATTGACTTTAACAGATTCTACTCCCAGTAAGTGAATTGCAGGATCATGATAGACTTTCACACTGTTTTTCCAATTAGTTCCACATTTTGTTCAAATCCAAATAACATACCTTATATAGTGTAAAGTACAAAGTTGCAAATACATACCATATTTAATTAAAATTGAAAGTATCAAAATTATTTTATTAATTTAAATTACTATTTATTCTGAGAGACAATATTGCTTAAGAATATTTTTGCCACTGTTATCTAATTGGATCCCAGCTTTAGGCATCTTCATCATATACATGAGAAGCATAGTTTGATGGTGTGTTCTCAAACTTGCCACTCTTTTGTACTTTGAGAAGAAAATGTAAGCAATCATTTATCTGAGATGGAAAATATCCATATTTCAAATGGGAGAATTCTTTCTTTAGTACAAAAACAAAAACTGACCAATATTTTGGCATGTGGAAGATATTTATATGGAAATTTAGCTATTTCATTGTGTCATCTTGTAACTTTCTGTACTGCATGTACTTTTTAGGCTCACGTTGTGACATTTTGTACTTTTTATAATAGACCTGTACTCTTTCTGTACATTGATTAGGATTCTTGCAGCTTGATGAATAAAGAAGTGGACGTTAGTTTGGCAAAATTGTGGAATTCTGTGCCCTGAATATGTCATAATGTTCTTTTTAAATTTGTAAACATACAGAGTTCATGTGAAGTGCAGTACTTTCAGTAAATCATGCTGGCTTGTTAACCTTTGAAACAATGTTGGTGGAGGCTGTTATTCTATGTATACTACCTGTATAATAAGTCTTATTGAACTCAGTGGGTCTTTTAGACATAAAATAGCTTGCACTACTTGGGGACTGGTGAGTGTTGTAATATGATTGGAATATTTGAAGTTAGTGAATCATACAGAAAAATTACTGCAATAATATTGGCTTTTGCTGCAGAGGCATTCAATAGCCTATTGCTCTATGCATGAAATGATAGGATAGGACAAATATACAGTACTTAATGTATAATCAAGATCATGATGGGGAGGTGGGCTAAAAAGAGGCAAGATAGCAGTCATGGTAGCATATTTGAAGCCTCCCCCCTTTGTATGTGTGTGCAATACACATGTACAAAATATACAGGGCTTTGATCATACTACCATGGCCACCATTTTGCTTTTGAGATCCCCCTCCCCCACTGGACCTGCATATTTGCCCTATAATTTGTCTTTTTACTTTTCTTAATCAGTGAAATACTGGATTCATTTCATGAGAATAGTATTGAAATGGGTTAAATTGAAGATTAAAGTGTACACAGACAAAAATTCAGAAAACTCACCTTATTTCTAATAACTTCGCAAAAGTCAGCAGAAAACATTTTAAAGAAATCATTTTCCTTGAAAACTAGCAAACAGTCTTTATATTTTAAAATATTTTAAAACAAAAATAAGAAAAGCAAAATAGACAATCTAACTACAGTATAAGAAGTGTCTTGCAAAAATAGATAGTAATTTTGAAGAATAATAACTCCTTTAATTAGGGAAAAAAGTTATTTGTCCTGTCCATCATCAATATATGTAAAAGTCTTCAAAGGAAAGGGTACTTATAATGCAAGCTGCTTCCTTTTATACACATTTACTGTATCTGGAAATTAATCTTATTGAACTCAGTGGAATTTATAGTTAAGTAGACCTGTATAAGACTACACTCTAAATACTGATGCCATTGAATGTATCAACACTGTTCTAAACTTTATATATAACTTGATTAGGATTCCATAAATTTCAAAACAGGTTGCCTTGTACATTCTTCTTTATTACATAGGACATAGTAATAATCTTGTATGATTTCCCTTCAACTGTTACAGTATATATTATTCAACTGCTATATATTATTCACATTGTCACAGCAATGCAGTCTCACTAAGCCAAAAAATAGACTAAAATATTTGCTTGGTGGTATAATAGGTCCTTTGAATTTGATTTATCATTAACCAGAACAAAATGGAGAATCTTTAAGGCTCTTTGCTTATTTGAATATCAACACTTTTAAGGCAGTACTTTTGCTTATCATCACCTTCTATGACACAAAATACTTATATATAGTAGTTTCTAGTGTATACCAAAAGGTACACATTGAAAATAATGTTTTCAATTATTAAATTAAATCCTCCGAACTTTATGTATTTCTGTAATAAACTGGAATATGCTTGGGTTTCTTTAAATATATATATTGGTTGAAGGGCTTCAATTTTTTTCTCAACTGTGGCTTTTAGAAACTATTAACTAATTGCTAAAGTATCATAAGACTTCTATGACTTCATTTTGTCCCAAGCTTAGTATAAAGATCCCATGATTCTTCTTTGTTTATTTTAAAAATGTATTGGTGCTTTTTATCATTGTACTGCTAGTGCCCCGTGCTATTGTGTTTGCCTTGGGCTTTGTTTCAGGTGTTAATCTGCTGCATTATAGTTATGTATTTTATCACTTTAAGTTTTGTTTATGTACAGCAGACACCTTTAATTATTAGATGGTACAAAACTGTGGAGTCCTTGGTGCTCTCTGAGCCTTGTTGTTTTCTTGCAGACGTTTCATTGCCAGACTAGGCAACATCTTCAGTGCGAAAAGGGAGTGGGACTTGCTCCCTGTTTATATACCATGGCTTGTCCTGCTTCTGTTGGTGAAGGTGTTGTTCTCCCCTTAGGGGTTCCTTGATTGGGCTGTTGTTTGCTGCTTGGTTGATTGACTGAGTTAACAGTTCCTTTATCAGGTCATCTTGTGCTGTTTGATTGTTCCTCTGGTGCTAATCCTGGTGTTAATCTTTGCATATCTGGGTATTGATTGCTGGCAAGGAGGTGTTCTGGTCTTTTGGCTTTTCTATTGTCTCTTATGAATGGTATGTAAATGTTGTTTACCTCTATGTGTCTGTTGATGGCTGCTTTGTTTGAGTGCCAAGCTTCCAGGAATTCTCTAGATTTTTTGGATTTGGCTTGGTTTAAGATGCTCACAGTTTCCCAGTTGAAAGTATGGTTAAGTCTGTCCATGTGTTGTGAGATTAAGGAGTTTTCATCGTGTCTTCTGACTGCTAGTTGGTGTTTGTGGATGCACTCTGCTAGTCTTCTGCCCATCTGTCCTACATAGTGGCTGCTACAGTCCTTACACTGTATGTTGGATAACTCCTGTTTTTTCTTCTTGGGCTACTGGGTCTTTTGGGTTACTTAAGATGTTCTGAAGGGTTTTGGTTGGTTTATGTGCTACAGTGATGCCATGTGGTTGTAACAGTCTATTGGTAGTTTCTGAGATGTTTCTGACTTATGGAAGTGTTATCCTTTTCACACCTTCTGTTGGTTGTGTTGTAGTGGGTTGTGTAGTCAGGCACTTTTTGATAAAGTTGTGTGGGTATCCATTTTGCTGGAAGATGCTGTATAGATGAACTGTTTCCTTTTTCTGGTGTTCTGGCAAATACAGAACTGTGGAAAATACATAAATAATTGCATATATTTTGCATTCAGTCACATAGAATCTTTAACAACCCTGAAACTCTTTTAGGTTAAGTGTGGGACTCTGTGTACTCTAATAAAAATTTCACACTTTTTTTTTGAGGTTCATCCAATCTATTCTTCTATTAATTGTCTCACTCATGTTCTGTTGTTGCATGGAACTGCTGATAAAATAAAAGGCAGACACCCTAGAAACCCAAAACATGGCACATATGAAGTCCTAGGTCATCTCTGGAAGCCATAGGTGTCCATAGCTAGCCACCTATGATGAAAAAGGGGTAACACATGCATGGTGATATCACAACACAACACCCCTTTTTCCATTTGTATTCTGATATATGACACCATATATCATATCACCATATATGATGTCTTGATGCATGTTTTATCATATACCAAGTCCCAACAAATGATTATGCAGGAAGCAATGAAAATTTACCAAAATAGGCCAGTTAAAAATTATGCATCTTAATATCCAAGGAACAGGTTTTCCTTTTAGTGGATGTATTTGGAAAGAGAAACAGACATTTGCATAGACTTTTGGCAACCTAAACATCTATTAAGTATTCAAGACATTTTTCAGCCAGATGCCATTGTTTAAGTCAGAATTTGACTGTATTTGTTTTGTTGTTGTTGTTGTTTTGCTATTTACTCAGCAACCTTCGGCATTACCATAATCATGTTTTACAGTTTCTCACAAGCTTGGGGAAACTCTGCTTGTTTCTCTGGCATGATTGACTTTGCAATTTTCAGAAGAGAAAGCCCTGCTGCTGCAAATAGGAGAAAAAAAATGGTGGCTGCAAATCCTTCTCTCAGGAGTAATGCCAATGTGGCCAAGGGACAAAAAAAAACCCCTCTTGTAATGAGGTTTTGGTTGTAAAGAGTGTCTAATAGATTTCACAAACTACTTTATCAGTGGATCCAGTCTTAACATTTCTAGTCAGTTTGCATTTAATTTTGCAATTCAAGATGATGATGGATGATGATGATGATGATGATGATGATGATGATGATGATGATATTATGGGTGGTTTACAAATTGTTAAAAATATTTGAAACAAGAAAACAACACAAAACAAAAAAGGAACAAAGATATCAGAGAAAGCGTGCTTCTAGGGACCCAATAGATGGCATTGTTCAATCGAAGGAACCCAGAGCACGCCAACCCTGCCAGATCAGATCAGCTGGGCAGATGTTATGGGAGACAGCAGTCCCTCAAGTAACCAGGCCCTATGCCATATAGGGCTTTATAGGCAACAACCAGAGCCTTGAACTGGAACTGGCAACCAGTGCCCATCATTGTCCATGCCACTGCATTCTGGACCAGTTGAAGCTTCCAGGTGGTCTTCCAAAAGGTTTTTTTTAAAAGGCAGGAGTTTATTTTCTCTGCTTATATAAGCCATGTTTATCAACAAATTGAACCTTAATCAATTTAATCAGTTTCATAATCCCTGTAAAATCATGGTTTTTCAATTGTTATAGGGATTCTCAGCAAAACAAAATTTTAATCCTTGCAGTCAGTTTTTAGTCAGTTTCATGATCCTTATCATGCATGGTTATAAACAGGGAAAATTGTATTTCTGAAAGAACAAAGATCAGGAGAAGCTAAGAGCAAGCCAACAAGCAATGAAATGTGAGTCTCCCCACTTTTTGTTGCCTACTCCATCCAGAGCTAATCTCATTTACTTAATCATTGAGCCCTTCACCAAAGACAGCAACTGATCCTCTACCGCTGTTGGTATATTAAAGAATTGTCCTGAAGAAACAACCTATTTGAGGTTGAGCTGTAATATGGTAACTTGTTTTGCAGGATCTTGCAGAGAGATTTATAAACTGTGATGTTCTTGTACTGATGTTCTTTTTCTTTTTATTATTGTGATTTGTGAAACCTATTGCTAACATATGTGATTCTGTAGTTAATGTTTTTTTTTTTTTAGAAACAGGAGACATAACCGCCCAGAGTCCCCCGGTTGAGGGAGATGAGCAGTGATTTAAATTTAAATAATAAATAAATAAATAAATTTGTAGTTAGCTTCAGAGAAACAGCAGCCCTCACAATCCCTATGTTGTGTATCACTGCCCTTCCATCAACTTTTCAGTATTTTCTGATGTCCATTGTGCCCTTGAAAACCCTGTTTGCTTCCCATATTCAGTGGTCAAAGTTCCATCATGCTATTTTCATTCTTGTGCATGCAAGTATATGAATGTGACACTTGTGTACATATTTATTACACTAATATGAAAGAATTGTTTCTCCACTAATAATTTCATACTTTCATACTATAGTTTTCTTTTCCATATCTGTCTGTGCCTTACTGATCTATTCTTTTTATATTTTATCTCCTCCCCCTCTCCCTCCCCCTCCCCCTCTCCCTCCCCCTCTAATTCAAAACCTCCTTTATGAATGCAAAACCTTATATCTGAACTGGCCTGGACAGTAAGCTATGATGACTAACTGCAAGGTCTCACCCGCTTACAATTAGAGCACTTTATATAACTGGAGCATCCAAAGAACTGCAAGAAATGATCAATTATTCCAAACATGCCTGATGTACAACAGTGACAAATTAAAATTCAGTTCAACATGTGAATGTTAATGGAAAACAAAAGGGGGAAAAACAGATGGATAGACAGATCACATTGCAGTTAAAACTTCACCCTTTTCCAACTGTTTTTATCCTTTTTCTGTCTCTGTTTGTCCCCTATTGGTGACAAAGTAAATGACTAATTTCTTCATATGAAAGCTTAAGTAGCCATCTGCTGCATTGCACTGAGGGCACTGGAGCAAATTGCTTACCAATAAATCATACACTTTTCTCTGCCAATATATTTTTATTTCAGAATATCTGAACTCTTTTCTCCAAAAGGAGAATTTTCTGTCAGTTGTAAATGAATTTGGATACAATAATGTAGTGCCCCAATCCCCAGCCCCAAAGTTGGTCCAGAAGGATACAATGCTTGGTGGTATTGAAAGCCACTTAGAGGTCTAACAGGACCAGGTGTACTAACCCCATTTAGATCCCAACAAAGATAATCTGGAGGTGACGGACTCAACCATGGGGGAGCTGGGGGTGGCGACGGCTGACAGGAAGCTCTGGCGTGGGCTGGTCCATGAAGTCACGAAGAGTCGGAAGCGACTGAACAAATAAACAACAACAAAAAAGATAATCCACTAGTGTGATTAAAGTGACCATATAGAAGATATAAATATAGATATATACAAATATTTATACATACACATACATAAATATATATACATGTACAGTATGTGTGTACTATTACCAAACCAGGTATTCCCCAACCAATACCTGTGCATTGGTTTTTATCTTTTAAGTGAAGACCTTATCACTCATGACCTTGTGACCTCCTGTCTGGATTACTGCAATGTGCTCTACATGGGGCTGCCCTTGAGGAGCATTTGGAAGCTTCAACTGGTGCAGAATGCAGCTGCGCGGGTAGTAAATGGTGTCAGATATTCAAACAATGTAACACCACTACTGCATGAGCTGCATTGGTGGCCAGTGTGTTTCCAGGTGCAATTCAAGGTGCTCATTGTCACCTTTGTAAATCCCCTCATGACTTGGGACCGGGTTACCTGAGGGACCATCTTTTCCCAGTTGTTTCTACCCGTCCAATTCGGTCCGGCAGGTTGGGCAGGCTACGGGTCCTGTCAGCCAAGGAATGTCAGCTGGCAGGGACTAGGAGGTGTGCCTTCTCTGCCATAGCCCCTGCCCTCTGGAACATTCTCCCTCCAGAGATTAGGACGGCCCCAACCCTGTTGGCCTTTTGTAAGGCCTTGAAGACCTGGTTATGCGCTCGGGCCTAGGCCCCCAAGTGTGTTAAGGGCCCCGTTTCCTGGTTATACTGACATCTATGGTTATAATTTTTCTCAGTTGCTATATATATTTATTTTTGTATTGTCTTTGTACTTGGTTTTAACGGATTTTATGATTGTTCGCTACCCAGAGTCATTTGTCTGAGATGGGCAGCCATAGAAATTGAATAAATAAACATAAATAAATAAATATTAAAATTCATTATTACTTTCAGAACATTTCTCTTGCCTATTACCATTGTTTTGAAGTTTAATTCTGTTTTCTAAGTTATTAATTATTCTGTCCATTTCTTTTTCTTGGCATCTGCAAATTCAACTGTATCCCTTCATCTTAATCTTTGACAAATATATGGAAGAGTATAGGGCCCCAGAATGAATCTTGTGGCACTCCACTTCCTCTCTCCAATTTGATAAAGAACCATTAATGAATATTATAACTATGATTATGAGCTAGCTGTGTAATAACTTCATTGAGAGAACATACAACCCAACCCACTGTTATCTAGTTTGTTAAGAAAAATATCGTGGAATATTTTTATTTCATTTTTGCTGACATAAAGAAATATTGCATTTAAAACATCCCAACAATATTGGAAGGAAATTAGCAGATCAAATCTGGCAAGATATATTATAGAGAAATCCGTGCTGATTTTACCACTTTTATCTGTAAAAAAAAACCAAAAACCCTTAAAAACTCTGTTTATGAACTGTTCTACAATATTCTCAGTTGTTTATGTCAGGCTGACCCATCTGTCCTTTTCTGGATCTTTCTCTCCTTTCTGAAGATAGAGACAAATTGCTGTCCTCCAGTCATCTGGCATTTCATCCATTCTCCAAAAAGTTGAATAAAAGTCTGCAACTGGGCCAGTAGCTATTGCTAGTGGGTATTTCAGATTACAGGCTAATTTATACTTATTTACATTGATCACAGTTTGACTGGTACAATCACAGTACAATAGCATTCATTACAGTAGTCTTCCCCAACTTGCTTTCCTTCAGATGTGACATCAGAGATCTTTGTCACTTTTAAATAGCCCCAACTGTTCATTGTTTTATAGTTATTTAAAGCAGATAGAAGTGCCAAGTAGGAAAAGGGGATGTTATCTGTTTGTTTTGTTTTGTTTTGTTTTGTTTTGTTTTGTTTTGTTTTGTTTCGTTTCATTTTGCTTTTAACCACTTTAAGATATGAATGAAAGTCTGTGGTATATATTAATGTCTTCCTACAGGTCCAGTGGAACGTGTCCACCTGAGTGTCCCTTTTGTGGCCATCAGGAATAAGGAAGTCAATCTCACTGCTGTAGTTTGGCCGAATCAGTCAGGCACCCTCACTTACTTCTGGTGGTTTGGCAACAATAGCAAGGTTTGTTTCATTTTTAGAAATATATTTATTTTCTTTGACAGAATTAACTATTGATTCATCTTAATTCTGAAGGGAGACTGCCACTTGGAGCTGCAATAAAGCAGTATAATTTTCTTTTACTGTCAAAACAGCTTCTTCATTTTCCAAACTTTATTTCCTTTTTTTCCCCTTTTTATGCTATCCCGTGTGGCTGTTTGCAGGAGTCTTTGCAATGTGCAGTTGTCTATTATTGGAACATTATGTTTAGAAGCCATTGTTACTATTAGAATTCAAAATTATACCCCATTGTATATAGTGGATAATTCTGGGTTTCTGCTCAGCATTTAAAAATGGCTGGTGATCAAGTAAACAGTGTTTCTAGCATGAGGGCTAGTATATGCTTAGAATTTTAGAATCTGAGAGACATTTTAAAGCTACTGGGAATCAAATCACTTTTGGTCTCTGTGAATTCAAGCTAGGATCATAAACATCTCTGTTCTTGTCTGCCCATGCTGTGTGTTCCTGTCTTTGGACACATGTCAGAGGACTACATGAATGCTCAGTGACAGTCACTGGTTACATATACAATTATCAACTAATGTACTTCTGAATCTAAGTTTGAAAATGTAAATAAGTTTCTTGTGATTGCCTGAGTCTGATAGGAGTCTTATAGAAGGTTGAATGTATCCTTCAGTAAGACTGTTCAACAAATCCAAGATTTTTTGGCTTGTTTTAAGCAGATGAATATACAGTTCTTTCAAACGCTGCACTGAAGTTCTTTGGAAATCTAACCAGGATTCTGAAATGTATTCTAGAGACAAGCTCCCATAAAATATTATTTGCCACCCACTGATCTTCCCATCCAATGAGATATATATTTTAAATTCATACTGATGCCTGAAAATAAACTTGAGTCCAAGAATACTTCCTGCAATCTACTAAAACATTAAAAATTCTTCAGCACATGTGCAGGGAATTGATGGAAAAGAAGACAAGGGTTTCCTTGGCAGACTAAAACTGGAAAATTTAAACATCATGTCAGTAATACCTAGTGATGAATACTGGCAATGTAGACCTATTGGAGCTTCTTTACAACAAGTCATATCACTAATTTGTCTGGCTCAATACTGTCTACACTAACTGGCAGCAATTCCTAGGAAATGAGAGAAATATTTCCCAGCTGTACCTGGAGATGCTAGGTATTGCATCTGTGAACTGCAAAATATGAGTTCTGCAATTAAGGTAAAAGCCCCTTTCTAAACTACACTATAAAACTTGCAAGAATGCTAATTATTTGGTCTTCCTATAGGAGACCAATTGTTTAGGGCATAGCTTTCCAAACTGTGTGTCGGGACACGTTAGTGTGTCGGCTGCAGTGTCTGGGTGTGTCGTGGCTGCTGCTGCCTCCGAGCCCCGCCAGGATTCCGTGCAGGTCCTAGTGCCTGCCTTGTGCCTTGCTGCCTCCAAACCTGCTGTGATTCCGCACAGGTCCTACTGCCTGCCTTGTGCCCTGCTGCCTCCAAGCCTGCCCTGCCAGGATTCCACACAGGTCCTAGTGCCTGCCTTGTGCCCTGCTGTAAGAGTGTGTTGCGAAATGATGCATGTCTAAATAGTGTGTCACCAACATGAAAAGTTTGGAAAGCTCTGGTTTAGGGAGTGGTAGCCATTGTAATATTTAAAAGAGGCAAGGAAGTCTTTAGATCTACCACATTGCCAAAATCATACCCTAAAATATCTGAAAATGATTTTCACAAGGACCTGTGTCACACTGAGGGCTGAAAAAACATTTCCAGTGCTTTTTGTAGTACTTTATTTTTTAATTGAGAGACTCAGAAAGAAATGTAGAAACAAATGCACCTTCTATTTTCTATTTACACCTCTATTTTCAGTTTCTAAACTAATTAACATTAGTCCACTCATTCACACATTTACATCACTCATGCATAACTACCCAATTCAAATGCCAGGTTGGGGTTCCAGAAGAATCAAGATACGACCAAAATTTGGCCAGTCCCATTTTATGACTTTTATCAGATCTCCTGGGACTTTTCCATCAGAGTACCTTTGCCACATCCAGCTCATCTGTTACTTTGGAAACCAACTTGTATTGTAAGATCTGTATGTCTGGTACCATCCTCTACCATTGTCTGGTACCAAACCATCATCTTCTTCATGCTGCATAAACAAAACTTGTTGAACACACTTTGTTTTTTTTGACCTGCTTAGGAAAGATTTTACATATTCCATCCTTCATACATGTCCATTTCCACAAATAAATAGCATAC
This sequence comes from Charina bottae, assembly GCA_023362775.1. Classification (NCBI taxonomy): domain Eukaryota; kingdom Metazoa; phylum Chordata; class Lepidosauria; order Squamata; family Charinaidae; genus Charina; species Charina bottae. The sequence continues at coordinate 47,114,466 of JALMGJ010000005.1, forward strand.
AGGTACACATTATCATTACACATGGGCATTCTGTAATGTCTGGCTTTATATGCTATTCACATGGCTCATTAAATGGTGTGGAAGCATGGAGTTTACATATCTAACCAGGGTTGGCTTTGGACATTTCAGTGCCCTAGGCAAAGTCATATTCTGGTATCCCTATGGTTTTGGCTCAACTTCCAATTTTGTTAGGAATTTCAAAAATTGTTTATTTTTGTTTCTTGTTCCTTTTTTTCTTCAAGTTTTTGAGCTTATGATTTTCAGCTCCTGACAATTTTTTTTCTTTTTTCATACTATTTACACATTAAGTAATTTTAATTACATCAGCACCCATTCTTTTCATATGGCAACAATTCTGTGGAATTATATTTAACCCTCGAGCAGGCATGCTGGCTCACAGAGTGTGCTGTTACTGATACTCACTTTTTTGTGTGTTTTTCAGAAGTCTTTTCAGTTTTGGTGTCCCTTAAATTTGGCACCCCTAGGCCAGTACCTACTCAGCCTTAGGCTAGAGCCGGCCCTGTAACTAACACTTTCTTCAATGGGCGTAGGAGAGTTTTCAATTTATTTTAAACATGAGCTTTTGTGGGCAATTAGTGTATAAGCTTATCAGGCAAAGAGAAACATATAAGGTCAGACCTGATATTTTTGAGCTGCAAATAGATACTTATTTAGCATTATTGTTCCAGTGTCTGGGAAACAAAGTTTTTATCTGCAATTTAAATCTTATCTATGCATCACAAATTAAATTGTGAGCACAAAACAGCACCAAAATTGGGGACAATGTAAAGTTGGTAGAATATTTGGTTTTGCAAAATGACAATAATCATAGGATGATGGAACTGAAAACTAAATATGGCTGCCATTTAGCCAGCCTGTTTCATAATTTTCCACTGATAAACTTCCACTTATTCACAGAATGGATTAAGAACAACTGCAGAAGAATTGCTGTTTTCCCAAGGCCTCTGTGCCTTTGTTGACTCTTCAGGGGTCCACTAATTGTTATCACCTACTGACTTCTATTTATGCACTCTCTAGAAGCAAATCACTCTAGGGACTGTTGCCTTGAGTGCCAGGAGCTCATGAGGTTTGGAGAACAATCTCAGAACTCTTTACATGAGCTCCAAAAATCAGCAGAAAAATACTATGGACACAAAACAAGGAACCCACTTTATGTAAATATCCTTGTTTAAAACAAAGACAAAACAGTTTCTGCACATTGTATGAGCACATTGAAAATACTGATTTCACGGCTGGAGATCTTTGTCTGCAGATAGGTTGCGAACCACACAGTGATGCAATTAACCAAGCACAAACCACTTTGTGAATTCTAAACTTTGTTATTTCTTTGCATTATAAAAAATCATGCTGATAAAAAAAAATGTAAATCACTGGAAGTAGTGCTAGTCTATTGAGTCTATTGAGTTTGTCCATTTTTCCATTCTGACTGGCAAAACATTACATTTTTGCTTTATACACAAAAAGTAATGATGTGAAGGTTGAACCGCCCAGGGTCCCCCGATTGGGGGAGATGGGCAGTAATACAAGTTTAAATAAATAAATAAATAAATCTCTCATTTCACCAGCCACTTTTCTGTTACCAGAGAATATGGGATCTATTTCATCAAGTTCTATCTTTGAGAAAGGGCTCAATCCACATATCAGAAAATCACTTGTACTGGGCACTCATTACAGCTTTTGTTGTTGTTGTTCAGTTGTTTATTTGTGTCCAACTCTTCGTGACCTCATGGACCATAGCACGCCAGGCCTTCCTGTCCTCCACTGTCTCCCGGAGTTTACTCATTACAGCTTACCATGTGGCTAAGAGGCTGTGTGCTTTCTTCCTTGCTAGCTGGCTAATCATATGGTAAACTATAATGAGAATCCATCATACAGCACAGGGGATTTTTTCCCTGTGTGATACATAACAAACTGCAGATTGGATAGTGGTAGAGGTAGTGGTAGTAGCAGTCAGGAGAAAAATCTGGACCAATTCTTCATTCTCTTGCCACTTACAGTATTTTCTAACTGAAGACACTGTGTTGCACAACCTTCTTTGGATTAGTGTGGTTCAATCAGCTTCCGATTCTACTAAAGCAATGAGGTGACTGGTGCAAATTGGATTTTAGACTGTATTTAGCTTCATTGAACCCTCCTGTATTAAGAGTATCCATGTAATATACAATACTATTTTAGACAATAGTTTTATTTATTCATTCATTTATTTAAATAGGGCTATTGTAGTGAAGTGCTGGTCCACTGTTTTAGCAATATACCAAAAGGCTAATTTGCTTGGAATAACATCAGCCCAGTTTAATAAATGGATCTGGATATCTAATAGGCTTTGAACAAATGAACCTTAAACTCCTTGATTTAATTTAGAGCTAGTTTCCAGACCTCAGCACTGGAATTAAATTGAAGGAACTACCAGAATGTTAAATTTCTATGATGGAGATGAAATCAGCCGTGATAATGGAACCTCCACCAGGGAGGCAGATTTTCAAAACAAAACTGGATTTTTCGATAGCATGAAAAACAGTACTATGGCACATAGACATAGTGCTAGGCAAGTTGTATATCAGGAATTCAAGGGATATAAGGAAAGAAAGTTGAGAAAAGCTTACAGGGAGGGAATAATTTCTAAATAACCACAGGCAAGGGCATCTACACAGGAGTAAAACAAAGTCAAGATGACAGCTGTGAGCATGCTATCAAGCCCCGCTCCTCTTTTACATGTGGTGCACCTAAAAGGACAAGGCTTCAACGGCATGGGCACCATTACCATCTCTTTCTGAGCCCCTCTCCTCCACAGACACCTGGGTCACAGGCTAAAAAAACATTGAGGAGCACTCCTATACAATATATATCCCTTAAATGTATACACTACATTTATAATCAAGGATGGAGTGTTGATAATGAGCAATTTTGGGGGGGGAAATGCAGGACCTGCCCTTATCAATGAAACTCCATGGACATGACCCAAATGGGTATCACTCTGTCAGGAACCCTTCAAACAGCAGCAGGATACTTAAGATACAGCAAGATTAGATGGGAAGAACATGTAAAGAGGTTGCAATGGGCCACAATTGCAATTGTACAAATACTCCTATGGAAATCTCACAGTTCACAGCATCCTTCAAGCTGTTCCATAGGAGGAATAATTGGTAATCACCCTGCAACTGCACAGTCATTACTGCTGGTGAACAATTGCTCTATTTTTTCCCAAGGGGCAGATCTCATATTGCCTCGACAATGGGTTTACTTGGAATGAAAAGAAAAGATGGAACATCTCATTCTGATAGCTGGTTCATTCTAAAAGATTGTACCCAGGCCAGATTAGCTTTGTACAGATGCCAATTTCTGTAGAAATGGATTTAGTTATCTGTCAATCATCCCTAATTTGTTCTCTTATAAAAGCAATGTGATGCAGAAGATTGCCTAAACAGGTTTTAGCTATCCTAGATACTGGTCTCATTGGTTCTGCTTCCCCCTCAAACATATAGCTCTAAATGATATACTCATGTCTACATTTGTATTTGTGTCTTACAATTCTGAAATTCTTGTTCAGTACTGACCAGGAATAAATTAATGGATTGTTTCTAATTGCATGTCACTTTTACAGCCATTCATCACCTTGGATAGCAGCATCTCTTATATATTTACCAGTGAAGGACTGAATACTATCACAGTGCAGGTCTTAGCTGGCAACATCCTCATCCAGGACACCAGAAACATTGCTGTGCATGGTGAGTTGACAAAAGGCAATTGAAAAGGTTTGAACACCTGCTTTCCTCAAACCCAAGCTTTGAAACCTAAGCTGGCAAAAGGGTCTAAACTATCCTTGCAAGCTAGAATTAAAATATGTTTAGCAATAATTGTTTAAGGAAGGACATATGAGAAAGAGGGAAGGATGGATCACTCAGACTCATTACATCTTTCAGAAATAGTTTGAAAGAAACTATTTTAATGATTGAGAGCCAGTCTGGTGTAGTGGTTATGGCATCAGACTAGAAAACAGGAGGCCAGGAGTTCTAGTCCTGCCTTAGGCACAAAGCCAGATGGGTGACCTTCGGCCAGTCACTCTCTCTCAATCCTAGGAAGGAGGCAATGGCAAACCACTCCTGAAAAACCTTGCCAAGAAAACTGCAGGGACTTGTCCAGGCAGTCTCCAAGAATCAGACACGATTGAATGGATCTTTTTTTAAAAAATAATGATTGGGTGGTATAGCATCACAGTAAGATCATGGTCATAGTCATGTATCTGTCCTGCTTTATAGGATAAATTCACCTTGAAAATTAGCTTTTGGTTTCCTGGCTATGGGATCAACCCACCTTTTAAGTTATACAGTGCCAGGAGTATTAGAAACAGTGTGCAAGACATATGCATGTATTAATCATGCCGTCTTTTCTTTCTGGTGCATACAGTATATGGTTTTGTTGGAAATAAAGTCTTTAACTTTGAAATTGAATGATGGTGTGCATTATTTCCCCTAGGTATATTCCAGTTGTTGAAGTACACTGCGTAAATCTACTCAGAGGCATATGCAGGATGGATCAGGGGAAGGCAAATGACAAAAGCAGCCACTCTGATGCAAGCTCTGCTCTTTTTATATGTATGTTGTGATATCTTAAGTATGTATGAAAGTAGTGAAGCTTGTATCACAGCGGTGTGATGGTGTTTTCATGGTTTTGCAATAACATCAGATTCTACATATACCTCTGAATCTGCTGTATGTGCAGCATTGTTTGGAACATATGGATGTTTTTGAATGGAGGTGCAATTACAATGTATCATCAGAAAGGGGCACTGGTGCTTCTGATGGCTTTTGGAAATAAGTATCCCAAGCTAACCTTTTGGCTTTCTTCAAAAATAATGAAATAATAATAAAATAAAATAAAAATAATGAAATCATACCACATTCAGTATGGGTAACTCCTAATCACTTGACAATGTTCAGGGCATAAATCAGGCATATCTATATAAGGGGTTAATAATATGGAAAAACTGTGCATAAAAATATTCTTTATTCCAATAGAAACTCTAGATCAAATGTTCATGCTCTGCTGTCTTATAAAAGACACGCTTTTGAAGGTTGCAACATATAAGCCAGAGCTTTCCAAACTTTTCATGTTGGTGACACGCTTTTTAGACATGCACCATTTCGTGACACACTCTTACAGCAGGGCACAAGGCAGGCATTAGGACCTGCGCGGAATCCTGGCAGGGCAGGTTTGGAGGCAGCAAGGCACAAGGCAGGCACCAGGACCTGCGCGGAATCCTGGCAGGGCTCGGAGGCAGCAGCAGCCATGACACACCCAGACACTGCAGCCGACACACTAACGTGTCGCGACACACAGTTTGGAAACCTCTGATATAAGCTGAGATGGAACAGTGTTTAGTCACATCATACATTCATATATATATACAGTGTGTGTGTGTGTGTGTGTGTGTGTGTGTGTGTGTATATATATATATATATATAAACACACACAATATACACATTCATTCATTCTGTATTTTAAGATCATTTTTCATCAGTTTGATAGATTTTTTTAAAGTTTCTTTGAAAGGAAAAAAATTGATAACATTTTCATGGGTGGGGGCTACGGTTCTGGTACTTACCTTAATCACAAGGTCACTGATGAGTACATATGACTGTTCTGTATTTCATTGTACATTTTCCTAGCTGTCTGTAATGTGTGTCTCAAGTTTGATTAAATTCCAAAGGAAGTCATTTTATTAAATTCCAAAGGAAGACTGCTGACGGTCCTTGGGACTTTCTAAGATTCAGATGCTAGGAACGGTGCAGAATGATGGAGAGACATATAATAGAGAACAGTAGCAGCACAGCACCTTCTGCCATTTCTCAACAATAAGGAAAGCTCAAAGATACCACCCAAATAAATTATCCTGTGTAGGAGGTATAAAAACAGAGTACTTCTTTGCTGGGGAAGAACACTTTTAGGAAATTGTATATCAATATGGAGGCTTTGAGAGCCAGTTTGGTGTAGTGGTTAAGGCACCAGGCTAGAAACCAGAGGACCATAAATTCTACTCCCACCTTAGGCGTGAAGCCAACTTGGTGACCTTAGGCCAGTTGCTGTCACACACTCTCAGCCCTAGGAAGAAGACAATGGCAAACCACTTCCAAAAATATTGCCAAGAAAACTGCAGGGAGTAATCCAGGCATTGCCAGGAGTTAACACTGACTTGAAGGGACACATCATGTAAGTGCATACATACACATGCGCACAAACACACAAACATATTTTTTTGTTGTTTATTTGTTCAGTCACTTCCGACTCTTCGTGACTTCATGGACCAGCCCACGCCAGAGCTTCCTGTTGGCCGTCGCCATCCCCAGCTCCCACACAGTCAAGTCCTTCACCTCCAGAATATCATCCATCCATCTTGCCCTTGGTCGGTCCCTCTTCCTTTTGCCTTCCACTTTCCCTAGCATCAGCATCTTCTCCAGGGTATCCTGTCTTCTCAGTTTTGCCTTTAATATCATTCCCTCAAGTGAGCAGTCTGGCTTTATTTCCTGGCATATATACTGGTTTGATCTTCTTGCAGTCCAAGGCACTCTCAGAATTTTCCTCCAACACCACAGTTGAAAAGCATCTATCTTCCTTCACTCAGCCTTCCTTATGGTCCAGCTCTTGCAGCCATAGGTTAATACAGGGAATACCATTTCTTTAACTATGTGGACCTTTTTTGTCAGTGTGATGTTTCTGCTCTTAACTATTTTATCAAGATTTGCCATTGCTCTCCTCCCAAGAAGTAGACGTCTTCTGATTTCCTGGCTGCAGTCAGCATCTGCAGTAATCTTTGTGCCTAGAAATACAAAGTCTGCCACTGACCACTTTTTCTCCCTCTATTTGCCAGTTATCAATCAAGCTGGTTGCCATAGTCTTTTTTTTTTTGAGGTTTAACTGCAACCCAGCTTTTGCACTTTCTTCTTTCACCTTCGTCATAAGGCTCCTCAGCTCCTCCTCGCTTTCAGCCATCAAAGTGGTATCATCTGCATATCTGAGATTGTTAATGTTTCTTCCAGTGATTTTAACTCCAGCCTTGGATTCATCAAGTCCAGCATGTTGAATGATGTGTTCTGCCTACAGGTTGAATAGGTAGGGTGAGAGTATACAACCCTGCCATACTCCTTTCCCAATCTTAAACCGGTCCGTTGTTCCATGGTCTGTTCTTACTGTTGCTACTTGGTCGTTATACAGATTCCTCAGGAGGCAGACAAGATGACTTGGTATCCCCATACCACCAAGAACTTGCCACAATTTGTTACGATCCACACAGTCAAAGGCTTTAGAATAGTCAATCAAACTGAAATAGATGTTTTTCTGAAACTCCCTGGCTTTCTCCATTATCCAGTGGATATTGGCAATTTGGTCTCTAGTTCCTCTGCCTTTCTAAACCCACCTTGTACATCTGGCAATTCTTGCTCCATGAATTGCTGTAGTCTACCTTGCAGGATCTTGAGCATTACCTTACTGGCATGTGAAATAAGACACACACACATACACACAGACAAAGGAGGCTTTATAACTGACAGTTTTTGGTGCCAAATAAACAATTGGACTTGAAGTGAAATATGCCACTTTACAGAGAGTATTCCAATGACTAAGAGTAAAGTAAAGGTTATTTTCACATCTCTAATTCTGAATAAATCTATCAATTTCTGTACATTTACTTTTTAGTGAATTGGATACTGTTGGCATGAAGATAGCTAAAAATAGTATGCACTGCATACATTTTAACTCTTTATTAGCAAGTATTTTTTGTCCATGTGTACCATACTGGTTATAGAGGAGAGGTCTAATAAATCAAACATTTTGATGTTCACGTTTTCCTTTCTCCAGTGAGGCATAATTCATTTCCATATACATTCAGTTACCCCCTGCTCCCCACCCCCTCAGCACTCAGAATTGCTAAATTTAGGGCCTCTGTGATATCTGAGCAATTTAAGGGGTATGCAACATGTCCCAGGCCAAGGACATATCTCATCTTTGAGTGTGCTCCAAAAAGTGTGTGGGGCCAGGACAAAAACTATCCAATTAATTTCTATCTTATTAAAATTAATTATTTAAATATAATTAAACTGATTTATTCCCTAGCCATTTATTTAATAGCTTTCTTCTGTTGTCATGTGAAAACATACAATTTGGTGGCAAGTCTTTGGGGCCTGTACTCAAAGTTTGGAGGACTTTGTGGCCCCAGTCTTGGGTTTTGCTTCTCTGAACCAAGAACTAAGACACAGAATCTCTGCTTCCAAAGTTTATGTGTGAAATTAGGTTAACCTATGACAACATCAAACAAAGGAGGTGGGCAAAGACTATGGAGAAAGAGAGTGCAGTACTGGAGGAAAATAGGGGATAATGAGGGAGAGCAGGGCCATCAGCAAAGATGAAGGATAAGACCAACAAATATTCCTGGCAAGATCTTACTAAAAGCCAAAAAATACTTTCAGTCCAGCCCATTGTCAGAGAGGAGGTCCATTTATGAGATGTATAAACTTGTCTACCACTGAAATTAGCCTTTCTCTACTGCAAGGATTTAATTAGGGAGTGTTTTTTTCATGTCTCATGAATGCTATACCCTGATTTGTCTGTCACTACTTCAGTCTGATTTGTTCTGCATTATGTAGTCATGGCAGCACATAAGGCTAACAAAGAGATATCTCTTTGCTTTTGGAAAACAGATTACTAACACTAAGGATGTGCTCAGTAGAGCACAAAGGATGTCAAATACGAGAGAAGAAGAAACCAGTTTGTGGAAGCTGCTGCTCATTTCACTCTTGGTACTGTTTAATTGCTGAACAATATTGGTGAAATCAAAACACACTAAGTTTAGAGTGCTAGCCAACAGAGAAGTATCACACAATCAGAAAGAATTTATATCTTTATCTGATGAGCTTCCTGATTTCTCTTTCCACCTTTCTTTTAGTTTCTTACAGAAATTATTTTTTAACATTTAACTGGAAAGTTAAAGGGACTAGATACATTTTCATTAAATACATATGAAACATGATAATTTAAACCTGATGCTTGACATATTGGGAACAACCTTCAGAATCTGACAAAAATATACCAATTTTCTCTAGGACAAGAATGATTTTGAGAATCAAGCAGAATTTTTTATATGTACACACACACACACACAATATTTGATACATTTTGCATTTCTGAGAATATATGCTTCTATTCTTTCTCTTTTTAGCTATATGCAGAACTTTGATGTATGCCATTGTAATGAAAGCATTTTAACCATTCCAGTGTAAACAGCCTTAATAGATTGTGCTGGAATTTTACCGTGGTACTCTTTTTTTGCAGAATATTTTCAGTCTCAGCTATTATCATTCTCACCCAATTTGGATTATCACAATCCTGATATCCCAGAGTGGAGAGAAGACATTGGCCGAGTCATCAAGGCAGCTTTGGTGCATGTGAGTACATGTGGGAAATCTACCTAATAATAAGCACAATTTTCTTAAAGTTTGAACAGTCTGTACAAGCACAATTCAGAAAAGGAGATTATAATTTTCAATTACACATTGCAACTTTGATAAAGCTAGGCTTATCACTCTGGTGCACACATGCAATTACCTAGATAAATATTGTATAACACTTTTCAGCACCCAGCAAAATATGAAGTCATATTCAGCCCAGACTTAAAAAAAAAAGGGGGGGTGTTTGTTTTGTTCTGTTTTTTTCAATTTTTTTCCTAGTATTAAAAAACATTTTGCAGTCCTTGAAGTACTCTCCATGCAACCTTTGATGGCAAGACAATATAAACATTTTGTAGATGAAATATTGGGGTGGGGGGATTAATTATAATTTACAATTTTTTCAGTGAATCCATGATTGGCCAAGTCTGTGCGTTATTCAAGATGAATATATTATCTGCCCTCATGATCACTGAAGCATAATCAACTCACAAAAAGATACTATCTTTACATTCATTTCCATAAATATGTTCTATGTCTTTCACCTTAACAAAGATTATAGTAATGTTGTAGTACAAGGTGTCATTTTTAATTCACCAAAGATAAATTCACTGATTTTTAAAAAGTATGATGCCTTTCATTATTACCGTGCAGGTTTTTAATAAACAAATAAATGTTATGTTGGACCTAATCTTCTGCATGGTTCATTAATCTACTCTGTTCTTTATATTCAGAACATATACAATGAAATGCTGATTAACAAGTTCAGTCTTGCAACACAAAATGCATTCTCTGGCTTTTCCTGAACAGATGAATGGAGGAGCATTGAAAGCTACTTTTTTCTTGCTACACTACAAAAGAACATGAAAGAGCATTTCTTCTTGTAAACTTCTTGTTTTTGTTGTTTTAGAAACATCTGCCTCCACGTGTACTTTGTCCCGTGTACTGATCAAAGGTTTCCACAGCCATAAGTCAGTAAAAGGCAGTAAACAAAATGTTTTCTCATCCTCACCTTTGGCAGGATGAGCAGCGATTAATGTGGATGGATAATTCCCAGCAAGAGTTAGGAAAAGAGAGATGTGTGGAAATTTTCCAATTCCCAGGATATTCTTCTAAACCAAGGCCAACCTACCTTTGCCTTCTTTGGTTTCTGGGCTCCCTCCAGTCTCTGTCCTCACATCAGTACTTCTCACCTACTCTTTCTACAGCCAGGTCACATTTTTCTTCTTAGCCCTGTTGGTTGTGATGGTGGGGTTTCAGCTGGCTTAGAAGTCCTCTCTTAGGCTACTGTCAATGTCTTGCACTCTATACTTTCTTCTCACTCTTTCAAAGCTCGAGCAGCTGGCTAGGAGCTGAGCAGGACAAAGATGTTAGTGGTTGACTTCTGTGGCTGAAATCAAAGCTATTATTGTGAAGCAGAGAACCCCAAGCTTGATTTTTAAATCTTTTCCTCATTGTTTCAAATTGTATATGCTTCTGCATTTCTTCAGTCTGCTCCTCTAACCCAGCTGATACTTCTTTTTTATGCAAGGTGGTGGATATAATCTACAAAAGGATTGACAGTCACACTGAAACATAAAACAGACTGAAATATAATTGCCATGTACAATCTGAAGCTATACTAGAAAATTCCTGTTCTTAGGAGAATTAGATAACCAAAATAAAAAGAGACAATTTGTTAATTCTACTTTTATGAAAGATATCTTATGATCATATTCCCTTTTAAGAGAATACTGACTTTTGCAGTCAATGATCACCTTTGTGAAAAATTGTACCCTTTCTGTGCAAATGGAGTTTTAATAGTTACAGTATACAGTATATACTTGAAGGCGTGGTGGCTCAGCGGGTAAGACACCAGGCTTGTCGATCGGAAGATCGCAACTTCGGAGGTTCGAATCCCTAGCCCTGCATGCGGAGTGAGCTCCCGCACTAGCCCCAGCTCTTGCCAACCTAGCAGTTCAAAAGCATGCAAATGAAAGTAGATTAATAGGTACCACTTCGGTGGGTAGGTAACAGCGTTCTGTGTGCATCATCTCCTAACACTTTTTCTAAACTTGGAAAGAGCTTTCGGGAATTGCTATGGCACAGTTTCAGACCTTGGAAACCACCATGACCGTAGCAAGATGCTAGTATTGTTTGGACTCCTAATTTCAGCTTCAAGAAGATAATTTTGTGTGACTGAAATAGCCTTATCAAATCCAAAGCTGGAAAGAAGGGCTACATTTTTGCAGGTACACAACAAAGAGCACTATAGGCCCATTACATTTTTAGTAACATTATTTGGCCTAAAATGGGATCTAGAATATTCACTAATTCAGAATAATTTATAACATCTGCCAGATACATTTTAAATTATTGATTTAATTTATTCCAAATAAGATGAAAAAAAGAGTATTCAATAGACATTTATCTGTAAATAGATTAGATCAAGTAGTTCATATTTTATTGACATGGTTTTTTAAAAAATTCTGTTTAGAGATGTATTATATGTAGAGCTATTACATTAAATGTTTTCTTTCATAACTTGTTGAATTAAATGAAAACAACTCTATTGCTACAAATAAAAAGGGACTGTTTTTTTAAAATCTAGAAGCATATATTGTTATGCTTTCCCCTGTTGTATCAAGTGCTAAGACATATCAGAAAGACCATTTATCTGCAGTTGTTCTCTTCTAGTAAAATAAATATACACACTGAGAATAAGCAGGGGCAGACAACATTGTTTTATAAGAAACAAATTCCTGTACATTAAAGAATAATGTTTTCAAACTTTTACCTTCTCATGGAGTCTGGATAGTACATTGTTCAGAGGCTTCCACAGCCATAAGCACTCCATAAGGCAATATGGGTGGATTCATTCTCAGCATGGGTTTGGGAAGATGTTGTGTGGCAATAAAATATGACTTACTTCTTGAACAACTTGTGACTTATTACTTCCACTTCATTGTTAATTTGCATACAATTTGCAATAGAAATAAGAACACGTCCCCCTTTTCATCTATTTTTGTCCCCTTTTCTAGACCATTTGCATGCAGTTTCTCCCAAAAGGGGGGTGTATTTGGTGCCCTTAGCATGTTTTACTTAAGGAACATTAAATTGTCATTCTGTCCCAACTTAGCATGATTCTAGTACACACCAGTTGCTCCAAGAAGATCATATACAGTAGCAAAGTCACAACGTCATTCACATCACGAACCATAATATTGCACCATTACTTAAAGCACTCTGAAATCAGTTTCAGATATACAAACAAGTCTGCTTTTAGGGAAAGTTTACACTCCATAAATACTCTAGGTGCATACTTTGACGCCCAAACACCCGTTCCTTTGGGCAATGGGACACAACCCCATTTTTTTTTGCCATTGTTTAGAGTTTGTTGAGAATTATATGACTTACAAACTAAAGATATAGCGTGTACTGTTTTCATTTTTCTCCCTTTGCTTAGGTGACTGGCATCCCCAAGGAACAAATACTTGTAGCAGTATTCCCTGGCTTGCCCACCTCTGCTGAGCTCTTCATCCTACCACATCAAAACATCTCAGAGAGAAGGAAAAGCGGTGAAGGTGATTTGGAGCAGGTGGGTAAATCACCGTCTTTCCCTTCTTTCAGGTGGTTATGTATTCCCCCAACTGTTAAACAGGCTCTGAGCTGAAGAGAATCTCAAAATAGTATAATCTAGGATATTTAACCTTGCCAAACTTTCTGAACAGATACTGATTTTGTCTTTAAACTGGTGATGGGCAGTCACCCAAAAATGGGTGCTGCGGGAAAACCCGGAAGTGCCGCCGTTGCGGCAGCGCGCAAAAACCCGGAAGCGCTGCTGCCGCTTTCGGCTTTTGCGCGCCGCCGTTGGTGTGTCGCCGCAGGAAAACCTGGAAGCGCTGATGATGATCAGCGCTTCCGGGTTGTGTGGCGACACACCAGACTGTGTGTGGCGACACACTTTTGTGTCGCGACACACAGTTTGGAAAGCTCTGATATAGACAATTAAAACATAGTGCAGAAAATAAAATGCATGTGGTTTAGATGATAACTTCATGAGCCCTTTCTGCATTGTAATGTTGATTACAATTTCTTACTCATCTAAATTCTCTTGAACCCAAATGGGCATACTTTTGAGTAGACATGTACAAGGTTGCACTGTTAATCAATGTGAACTTGATTAGATAGGCAGTAGTTAAATCACAGTGCAAAAGAAATCCTAAAGCAATAGGCAACCAATTCAAGATTGCTTTTTGATAAAACATTTTATAAAACATTCAAGTTCTTTTTGTACTATATCCATGAACTGTGTAGGATAAAAGACAAATGGTAATAGCTGTACAAGCAGTGTGTACAATAATGTCAAAATAAATTCCCCTAGTCAGAAACTGGCCACACTTTTGATTAAATTTGGATGGGAAATCTCTTGGTAGTTAATTTTTGCAGGGAGCTGAGGCTGAGGCTAGGTAGGGCAGTGATACAAACTGGTTGTGGCCTCATAATAAAATAGGTGATGCTAAAATTTTACTTTTTGTCCCCTGGGTCTTTGGATGTTTTAGGACTTAACGCTAAAATCTCATGTTTGTTTGTTTTTTTCCCTTTGACAAAAGAGTAGAAAGTGTTGCTATTGATTTCCAACAATCATGATCAGTGAGAAGCAATTAAAGTGGTTGCCCAACTCTGGATTAAAGAAAAGGTCTCTTGTTGGTTGCTCCATAATTAACGTTTCTAAAGCCCAACCATTTTTGCCTATATAGCTCTATATTACTTAAACAGTCAATGTGAAGGGAGCTGCAGTTATTCATTGTTTTGGCTTCCATTTTTTCCCCTTTCTTTTTTCCTTTCCATTTTAACCATGTTTTGAATTCTATCCTATCTTAGAAATATACAATAGAACACTATCATAGTATACAACCTCCTCTGTCCTTTCTATAGATTGTGTGTCCAAATATAATTGTGTCAAATTGATTTTTGCTGTTCCAACAGATTTCTGACATGCCCGCTATATCAATATTCTCTTCTAGTATCAGGCAATTACTGTAATTAATGTAATCAAATTTAATGGAAGATACTGTATTTGGAATAATTGTGTAGAATACAATATTTCAGCAGGTGCAGCTTTTCTAATCTTTGTACATGGAGTTTAGCTTATACCTGTCAAAATCTCTCTTCTACAAAACAACTAAATGCATAGGGCACTTTAATTTTTTAAAGATTTTCTTGCGTTACACACTAATGCTTTTCCAGATTAATTGGCTCCTAGTCCATTTGTTCTAACCCACTTCAAAGTGCCAGATTTGATCTTTAAACCTGTCACGACTTGGGACCAGGAGAACTGAATGACTTCCTGTATGCATGAACCCAGACCTTGAGATTTTCTTCTGAGGAGCCTACTGAGGAAAAGAGCTTTTCCACTGACAGTATTGTGGTTTATCTGGCATGATCTATCTTTGATTCCAAGTTAAGATTTCTACCCCTCCCCAGTTTTTAATCAGTTCTGTCTTTCAGTTCATCAATGTAGTGATTAGAGCTATTCTTTTTTAAATTTCCAAGGACCAAGATTTATAAGAGGACATTTCAGCAAATTTCATTACTCTTGGTGATGGCCTGCCAAGTAGGCATGGGTATCTAACAATCCATAGCATATATATTACAATCATTCATATAAGTGTTGAGTGGAAAGCTTTCAAGTGAAAGCGTGTGATAAAGACACAGGAAGTGAAATGGATGTGATTTTGGAAGAGGGAGCTTTTGTTTCATAATGTTTTCATTCTACTACCAAGGTCATTGCAGAAGGAACTAAGTTCCCCATTGGCAGCTGCCATTTCTCTGACACCCAGTTGTCAAGGGAATAATGCTGTGTTATAATTTAGCATAATTGACTTGTAGCTTTAGGGAGGTGATGTCAGACAAAGTTTTGGGGAAAGGCATGGCAGCACAATGTTCTCCTGATTCTTCATATACAAAGCAGTCACTGAATTTGGAGGGGGACATTTTTATTTAATTTTAGAGAATCATTATAGTTGCTTTGAGTTGACTGGATCAACACTCCAAAAAGTGAATGGATCCAAGTTAAAAAAAATAGTTAAATTAAATTAAAATTCACATTTGATTAAAATAATTAAATACCTTTAATATGTTTATCCACCATGTTTTTTTTCCCTTTTTGTCAATTAAAAACAAATTTGGCAGCATAGAACCTATAGCTAAAGTTTGTACACTCCTCCTCTAGGATTCATTTTTACACTTTGTTGAAAGGATTCATAGTACAGGTTACAGTAATATCCATGGGAGGACAAGGTGAGTCAGAATGATGTCAGCAGTGATGCAACCCTCGGACCCGATGACATTTGGATTTATCCCTTTCCTCTATCATGACAAATCATTAAAGAACATGTATATGATCAAAAAGTTTTAGTATCTCCATATGGAGCTAGCTACTTATTCTGAGGCTCCCATGAATATAAGGATTAAAAGGTAGAGTTTGTTTGTTTGTTTGTTTATATTTATTTATTTATTTATGTGCTGCCCAATTCCCAAGCTATATCAGGAAAAATACATATCTAATTATTTAGAATGTAGAAGCTTTATAAGAGAGTATTTAAATTTAAGAGTATTTTAATCTCTTATAGATGTAGATTGAGGCTTGACAGGTTACATGCAGATCTTTGCAATCTAACAGAGATGATCTGAATGTGAAAGCAAGCTTCTCCAGATACTGTACATCATTTGGATCTATCACAATCATGTAATGGTATCTGGGAATGACCTTGGGTGACAGGGCAAAGAGACACAGCCAAGGAAATGGTAAGATAAAAGGCAACTTAGCCTGCAGCAGGACTGTAGGTGGGGCAAGCAGTTCAGAAGGGACCATCCCTAGTTCCTAGGCTGTAAAGGGGCCAGGGGGAGAAGTATACTTTCAGACTTTCAAGATTCTGTTAATGTAACCTTACAATAAAGTAGAATTAGCTCATCTGGCCATGTTTCCTGTCTGGTCTACCTGGCACGGTTGACAATCATCAACAATTAAGAACATACCTTTAGATAATAAGAACCTCAAAGAGAAGGAACAGTGCAGAAGGGATCTCTTGGTTCCCTTCTATCTCTTCCACAGCTATGTGTACCTGGACATTGGTGACTTTCCTGAACAATATGGAACAATATACAGTGGCTTCAGCGGGTAAGACACCAGGCTTGTCGATTAGAAGATCGCAGGTTCAGAGGTTCGAATCCCTAGTCCCGCGTGACGGAGTGAGCTCCCGCACTAGCCCCAGCTCTTGCCAACCTAGCAATTCGAAAGCATGCAAATGCAAGTAGATTAATAGGTACCACTTCGGTGGGTAGGTAACAGTGTTCCGTGTGCATCATGCTGGCCAAATGACCGTGGAAGCGTCTTCGGACAATGCTGGCTCTTTGGCTAACAAATGGAGATGAGCACCGGCCCCTAGAGTCGGACACGACTGCACAAATGTGCGGGGGGAACCTTTACCTTTTTTTTTTTTAGCGTGCAGGAGGAAGGCTTAGGTATAGAAATGTTGAAGAAAGACTACTCTAAGGCAGAGCTTTCCAAACTGTGTGTTGCAACACGTTAGTGTGTCGGCTGCAGTGTCTGGGTGTGTCGCAGCTGCTGCTGCCTCTGAGCCCTGCCAGGATTCCGTGCAGGTCCTAGTGCCTGCCTTGTGCCTGGCTGCCTCCAAACCTGCCCTGCCAGGATTCCATGCAGGTCCTAGAGCCTGCCTTGTGCCTTGCTGTCTCCAAACCTGCTGTGATTCCGTGCAGGTCCTATGCCTGCCTTGTGCCCTGCTGTAAGAGTATGTCGCAAAATGATGTCCTGCTGTAAAAGTGTGTCACCAGCATGAAAAGTTTGGAAAGCTCTGCTCTAAGGGATACTACAGTTTTGAAAACTAAGAGTCATTATCACATAGATTTCTATGGATCTCAACTTCATCAAATACTGTATATGGGGAGAGGTCTGGAGAGAATGATTTGTTATACTTAAAATTGTTGTAGGAGTTAGAATTAAAGAAGGGAGAAAAGGAGAGCAAGGGCAGGCAATTATGGAATAGAGAAAATTGCTTTAGCAGCTACAGGCTGAAAGATAAAGTAAGTAAGAACAACAGCTTTGTTCCCAAGGTCGCAATCTAGAAAGAGTGCAATGTTATCCAGTTTTATTCTGGGAATGGAGTAGGCTTTAAATTACACTAAACTCTACACTGATTGACAACACCTTACCACCAATGCAACTAGGCCTGGACTTTAGGACAGATGCCCAGAGTCTTAAGGATTGGAGCAGCAAAGAAAAAAAAAACTAACATCAAAACTAACATTTGACCTGGACATGTTTGAGCCCAAGGGGGGCGATGTTGCTCATCAGAGCACCTTTCCCCCCCCTCTCTCTCTTTATGCTTTAAATTGAAATATTTTGTAGTCTTGGGACAACTAGCTAGACATTCACATAGTCATAATGTCATTATTTTTTCTTTTAAATATGTTTTATTATTTCCTGAAATAAAGTGGTATTTATTTCCAAGTAAGACATTTACTTATATTTTATTGCTGGATGTGTATTCTACTTTTCACAAGTGTTAAGTAGACTTGAAGCTAGGTATCTCTGTTTCTAGTCTAATACCTTAGCCACTAAGCCGCACTAGCTCTTAAGAACAACTTAAATTACTGGCTCCACATTATGTCTTAACCCTTATTCTGCAGTGGTTAACATGCCCTAAGAAGGCTATTATGTTTCTGTCAGTTAGTTAGGTGACCCACTGCACCTTATGAGTAATTCAAAAGTTATAAGCTTAGGAAATACCCTTTTAACAAATCCATGCTTTTTTGTAGATTTTTTTAGCTCTCTCTGAAGAGGTTGGGCATTGAACTTGGGTTTTTCTGAAAGCAAAGTCAAGCACATGCTCTACTACCAAGCCATATTCTTGTGTGTGTTTGTGTGTCTGTGTGTGCATGCACACATATAGGTAAATGTGTGTAAGCAGAGAAAAAAAAGAAAGAGAGAATTACAGTTGGAACTAAATCTTCTGCAACTCTAGTTTGTGCTACATGCAATCTTAAAAATATATTTCTGTGACTGATAAATAATATAGCAAAAATAACTTGGTAATTAAAAAATTGCAATCTAGGTGCTATGAGGGGCATTTTTCTGCCACTTCGCTCTCTATTCCATTTACTTTCCTTCCAGAAGTATTTTTTTCCTCTTAACTTCTTCATATTTTGGGATTATTCCAAGACACAAAAGGATTATGTCCTTTTGTATATGAATGATATAGTTGGGATTTTGGAAGAACAAGCATTTGGTGAATGACTTTGCTGTTAATACACATCATACAGTATGCCAGTGAGAATTATTATTAATTGCTGTTGTTTATGAATATTTAATGGTGTTTTCCTCCACTCCTCCTCAGGCTGTTGAAATCCTCTTCAGTGCTCTCAATCAGAACCTGGTTCAATTTGAGTTGAAGCCTGGTGTGGAAATAATTGTTTATGTCACTCAGCTAACATTAGGTAAGTTGGCACAGGATAAAAGATCTAGGGAACACAAGGTGATATCTTATGATTAGCTTATGTTCTTCTGGAAAGAAAATAAACATTGAAGAGGGCTATCACATTATCTTGGGCATTGTTCTTAGACAGGTTAGTACTACACTTTTAGTAAACATTCATAAAAGCTGGTTGGGTATTCTGGGAGCTGAATCCAATGCCTCTTAATGGCAGTAGGTGGGTGAAGGCTGATCTAAGTAGAATCCACTTAGATATGTTTCAGTTGAAAGGAAATGAAAAGAGAGCTGCCTGAGAAATCCAACCACTCCACAATCATAAATCTCGGTTTAGTTGGGGGACAAAACAATTGAGGTAACTGATTCAAAAACAGAAAGAGTTATTTTTAAAAAGGCTTAGTCTGGTGCTGATGGCATAGATGTTCAGTAGGAATGAAATAATCTATTCAGATTTACAAAAAGATGACTGTGGCATATAACAAGAGATTGGTTTCTCCAGTTCTTTGTCCTTCAACCAAAATCTAACCATAATTTATTTTTAAAACCTAGCAGCAGAAGAACAAAAAACATAGGAATTTTATTGCCTTTCTACCCATAGGAAGCAATCAAGGCAACTAAGTTTTTAAAGATTTTTTAAAAAGGGAAAATATAAAATAAAGTGCTCTTCAATTCTTCATATTAAATTTGAGGGGTGGGGAGCACTTAGATTTGGATACAAATGGCTTTTCAAAACCAAATGCATAGCTGTGGACATTTGACAGCAAATTCTCTTTCCTCAGATTGAATGAGAACAAGTGGAAAAGAATTTTTCCCTCCTAGCATTAAAAACTACAGACAAAATCTGTAGCTTGAATCATGTCAACTGGATTTCTATTTTCTCAGTGGAAACATTCGCTCCTTATCCAAGGAGCTTCTTCAGTCTGAGCAAAGTTAGTAAGGGAAACGTTTCCACTGAGAAAATAGAAATCCAGTTGACATGATTCAAGCTACAGACAATTCCACCTGGATGACTGAGAACCTTCATAGACATACAGACAAAATCATGGTTAATCCTGTTTAAAGTCATGTCTGGAAAGGATTGTCTTAACTTATTTGCAAATACTGTTCCCAATTAGCAGCTTGGTCAAAAAGAGACTAAAATAATAAGATGGGGAGTCTGCACATAAACTGCTGTTTCTTCTTCATTATTGAGCTACTTGGAACCTTGAGAGTTCCAAGAGAGTAGTACTGATCCTCCACTCCACCCCTGACCATACACACACACACACACACACACACACAGACACACACAGACAAACACACACACTGCCTTTTCTCTTGTTAATGATAATAACGTAGCAGCAGCAAAGGCATGAGATAGATGCATCCTCTTGCCATCTCTACATTTAATGACTTTATTTTACTGTATAATATGATCTTTTTCTACCTCTCAGCACCTCTTGTTGATCCTGGTGCTGGACATAGCAGCTCTGCAATGCTGATGCTGCTCTCGGTGGTCTTTGTCGTCTTGGCTGTTTTTTTAATCTACAAATTTAAAAGGTATGTTGGTACTCCTTTCTGCTATTCACAGAAAATCTGTTTGAGCAAAAAAACAACAACTGCAGCTGGCTTTCCTATACATTGATTTAGGTTTTGAGGAAAAGAAGGAAGAGGGAGGATAGGGGATGCCTTACTTGAAGAAGGTAAGCAAAGATAAGTTCCAGGCATTCACTGCAGGCGTAGGTGTCACTCTTGTACACTGAGACAACTGTCATATGACTTCATCAACCCTCTAAATTTGGGAAATGTAATGGTGCACATTCTGAACTAATTGTTGAAGCTGTTATTGGTGGAACCAGTTCTCCTCAGTCCATAGAGTACAGTGTGTTTGTGTGTTTGTGTGTGTTTGTGTGTGTTTGTGTGTGTGTGTGTGTGTGTGTGTGTATACACACACACACACACACACACACATATTTGTGAGTCTTGTAAATGCATCTGTTGGCCACTGTGTGATGCAGATTGCTGAACTGGATGAGGCATTGGTATGGTCCAACAAAATTATTTTTAAATTCTTATAATACTGTTTCAAAGAACTTCTCACTATTCAGGATTGGGGAATCTGCAGGCTAATCTGTAGTGATTATTTGGACTTATCTCATCAGGAAAGCAATGCACATTTTTGTGATGAGATAGAATTCCAGCTAGAATATTGGCTTTCATTTAGCCGAGATAGGGGAAACATGTGTCTGCATCAATTTTTAATTTTATAAATTGCTACAGTTGGCACTCTGCTGACACATATGCGGGTGGTTTATTAAAGGCCTGCATAAAGCAAGAGATGCCATTGGACATGTGCACATGGAAGAAAACTTGGAGGAACAAAAAGTACCTTACTGTGGAACAAAATGATGGTATAAGAATATTAATTATGTTATTTTTTTTCACAATTGATGTTTGCGTGTATACGTTTAGGGTGCTTTTGCACACACAATCTAATACAGACTGAAGTGAATCTATATTTCTTCAGCATGGCAGGTGGAAAGAAAATTGGTTCAGTGTCTTTGTTTTGTGTGTACACGGGTGAGATAATTTATCCTTTTCTAAATCCTCCTTAAAGTTACATATACAGGTAGTCCTCGTTTATTGACTGCCTCATTTAGCGACCCTTTGCAATTATGACAGTGATGAAAAAGTAACTTTGTGACTAATCCTCACATTTATGACCTTGACAGATCTGTAAAGCAAAAGAAATCTGAAGTAAGATCCTAAGCACAGTTGTGGTTTCACTTAGTGACCGCTTTGCTTAACAACCAAGTTGCTGGTCCCAATTGTGAACACTAAACGAGGACTACCTGTAATTCAGTTATTGTGCTGTACAGTAGATATATGACTCCATAGAAGTCTTTGTTGTTTAGGACTAAATCTCAGTAGAGACTCAGTTATTTGGGGTGCTCTAGTATAATGACAGTAGTTAGTTACCATGTTAGAAATGAGTGAGCAAGCTGCTGCTTGCCTCCAAAATTACTACAACATTTCAAAATTGCAAGTAAATGCTGTATGAATACAGTATATTTGGATGTGCGGGAAATTCACAACAAGTTCTTCTTGGTAAGATCCCCAATCTTTATCTTCCTTTACAAATTTGGAAGAGTCATATAATATTTTCAAGGGAAAATAGTAAATTAATACTATAGTAGAAAACACTTAATGAATATTGGACCAATGTCTACTTTATGTTAAGATTTCTAATATTAATTTTCCTTTCTTATCTGACTGAGGATGGCCACGGTCCCACCGAAAGAGTCATAGGAATTTTTTAAATGATATTTTTAATATACTCTCAGAAACATGCTTAAAACAGAAGGGTATATTTGGAAGAAAACTGGAATATTTCATGTTGAGAAGTCTGGACTGCGTTATCTGACCCAAGTGTGTTTTATAATTCCAGCAGTATTCAGTTGAAGACTGAGAGAACTCTCTTTTTAGTTGCTGTTTTCTTTTGGTCTGCCACGTACAGAGAAGGAGACAAGTTCTATTGAGTTCAGGAAGCTCAGTTCTTTCATTAGTATGATATCTAGATCTGTGCAGAGGTGCTTTGTTTTGATGAAGATGCTGCTAAAGCACATCTTCAAAGAACTCAACAAAGTGAAGGAGCTTCCTATTTCTAAGCAGCAAAGTGGTCAAGAAAAATGGCTTCTGCAAATGTGTGGAAGCCACTTTTATCAAAGTGAAATGGCTGGTCAAGACAGATCAGCCCTGCCTTTGTGCTTCAAACTGAAGATTCAAGGCAGAATACATTGCTTTTTCAGCCAGTTTGGTCTAGTGCAGAGCTTTCCAAACTGTGTGTCGCAACACAAAAGTGTGTCGCCACACACAGTCTGGTGTGTCGCCACACAACCCGGAAGCGCTGATCATCATCAGCGCTTCCGGGTTTTCCCGTGGCGACACACCAACGGCGGCACGCAAAAACCTGAAAGCGGCAGCAGCGCTTCCAGGTTTTTGCGCGCTGCCGCAACGGCGGCACTTCCGGGTTTTCCCGTGGCGACCCACCAACGGAAGTTGGTGGGTCGCCGCGGGAAAACTTTGGAAAGCCCTGGTCTAGTGGTTAAGGTGCTGGGCTAGAAACCAGGAGACTGTGAGTTCTAGTCCTGCTGTGAGTTCTAGTCCTGGCATGAAAGCCAGCTGGGTGACCTTGGGCCAGTCACTCTCTCTCAGCCCAATTCACCTCACAGGGTTGCTGTTGTGGGGAAAATAGGAGGAGGAAGGAGTATTTGGTATGTTCACTGAGTTATTTATAAAAATAATAAAGGTGGGATAAAAATTAAATAAAATAAATAAATAAATAAATAAATAAATAAATAAATAAATAAATAAATAAATAAATAAAGCATCTTACTGGGGCCAGCCTACCTTGCATACCCCTTTATGCCCATCCAAGTTTAATCAAAAGTGTGGCAGGGAGAAGAAATCATCTGACATAAAGCACTCTATTCAATAAGCTCTGGACATTTCCATATGTATTTCCCAACAATATATATATTGTTCTGGAAATGTATTTACTTAGGTGACCCCTGTAAAATGTAGTAGTAAAATCTGGATTAAGCTGAGAGTATGGAATTTTATATAGGGGCGTGGTGGCTCAGCGGGTAAGACACCAGGCTGGTCGATCGGAAGATCGCAAGTTCGGAGGTTCGAATCCCTAGTCCCGCGTGACGGAGTGAGCTCCCATACTCACCCCAGCTCTTGCCAACCTAGCAATTTGAAAGCATGCAAATGCAAGTAGATGAATAAGTACCACTTCGGTGGAATGGTAACAGCGTTCCGCGCGCATCATGCCGGCCACATGACCGCGGAAGCATCTTCGGACAGCGCTGGCTCTTCAGCTAACAAATGGAGATGAGCACCGGCCCCTAGAGTCGGACACAACTGCACAAATGTGCGGGGGGAACCTTTACTTTACTATGGAATTTTATTCTGATTTTTCCCCTCTTATCTATCTTCTGTAATATGGCAGAGAAGGGAAAACCTAAACCCCATTTAAGTTTAAAAGGCTTAATAGCCAGTAGAGATACTAGGACCAGAAGCAGAAAAGGCAAGCTTTCCAAGAAACAATGACATATTTATATGAGTTATTAATGACCTAATTAAGATATTTAAAATCAGGCAAGCATGCACCAAAGCTAAGAGAACTAGGACGATCATATAGGTCTTAAAAGATAAATCATACAGAAAGATCAAAGGTACCTGATAACATTGTCCTAGAGAATTTAAGATTAAGCAGAAATGTTGATATTTTTCCTCCCAGCCATTTAACAACCATTTAAAAGGATGTCAAAAGGAGGTGAATAAAGGAAGAGTCACACAACATTTATTTTGCAGAAAGCTCATGATAGCTCTAACTGTCTGGAAAAGCAATCAGTCTAAACACAGAACAGATAGTGAGGTACAGTATATGTTACCATTTAGATTTGTTAAACACTTTCTGTTATTCTTCTCTTTTTTACAATCTTTGATATAAGTGAACTCCTTATTTAAACAACAAGAAGAACAAAATTGTTTTCGTTGTCCAGGACTCCTTCTGCTCTTTAATGCTTTTGCATCAGTTGCCGTCACTGCTGTTGATCTGATTCTCTTTGATAAATCCATGAATTTATTAGTTGACATCAATGATCAAGTTTTCTTCATTGTATCAGATATCTTACAGCAGCATTATAAAATTACACCATTTGCTGTTTGTAACAGAGCATGTAACTCTGACTGCAGAAGTATTCACCGATTTAAAGACAGAAGTGGAAATATATCTCATCTGATACAGTATTTAGGGATTTAAACTCATTCATTCTAGTTTATTACGGTCACTGACCAGTACAAGATACGATTCTACAAAGGTATACTCATTGAACCTTACAATATGCACCATCTGATTTAAAATAGTTTTAAAATTATAAGTTAAATTACATGTTCCAATTAAAAATTAAAATACATTCAGATCACAATGTGGATGAGCCCCTTAATCAAATTTAAATATGCTCTTAATATTAGTCATAACTAATATTCTATCAGATATAAGTGTTTATAAAAAGTAAAATATCATATATAAAATATGATGTGATATATATATAAACCATTTAAAATTAATAAAATCATTACAAGGAGTACATTACTACATTTTTCCTATCATAGTCTGGCGTAAGGGATTTAAACTCTATGTAATAGTATTCCAAGAATCTCCCCAAATTCCCAGGGGATTTTGATTAGATTCAGATTAGAGAAGCCTACTTAATTGTTTCCTTCCATTCCAATGCTCCCATAAAGCCATCTCTTCCCCCAATTGTTTCATTAAATAGGATTTTACTGGGTTAGAATCCAGCATGCAGATGCTACAAAAACTTGATCCAGTAGAAATTTTTCTAAACGTGATTTAGAAAATGAAGATGTTGCAGTTTTTCTCCAATTAATTTGAATGTTTTATTTCTTTTTCCCTTTATGTAGATGTTCTCTCTCTCTCTCTCTCTCTCTCTCTCTCTCTCTCTCTTTCTCTCTTTCTCTCTTTCTCTCTTTCTCTCTTTCTCTCTTTCTCTGTCTGTGTTTGTGTGTGTTTGGTATTGCCAGCATATGTATGAATGGAGTGGGGGGGTACAAATCACAAAACACATGTTATAACATCATGTTACAACATCATGACACAAATTATGTCTTATATACTTGTGTCTATAGTAAGGACCCCAATACAAAATGCCAGGGCTTGTGTTGTGATATTGTAGTGCAATTTTTTTTAAAAAAAAATCTTGGTGGTTTGTATTGGATGCTTATAAGTATCAGCTCTCATAAACTGAAGATATAGGTTTTCAATCTTCCAGATCTGACTCTCTTGTGAATTTTTTCTAACATGTTGAATACTTTCTCCTGCATACGTACTGAAATTAGGCCCAGCACTTTCAGAGATATTTTAAAATGTTAACTATACTCCTCATCATACTTTCTTCCTCTTATTTTTGAGATACAACTTATCTAAATGGTAAATCACTGTTACTGTTAAAAAGACAACTATATTTGTAATTTAGAATAGTTAAATATATAACTGAAGATCTGTTTCTTTTATATTCAGGAAAATTCCATGGATCAACATTTATGCTCAGGTCCAACATGACAAAGAACAGGAGATGATTGGTTCCGTCAGCCAAAATGAAAATACACCCAAAATCACACTTAGTGAATTCACAGACCCTGAAGAACTCATGGACAAAGAGTTGGACACACGGGTTATAGGTAAACATCATGGGAATCCAGCCAATGACAATGACAGTCACCATCCCTTAACCAGACATCGCCAACATAAGGACCTGAATTGTCACTGTGAAAGAAGGAGGAAAAGTGATCATAATATTTTATTTAATTAATTCATATTATATTAATAGATAATTCAAATTAAAACATTTTATCTGATCCTGGTTCATAATTCAAAGTGTTGGCCAAAATATGATTGTGTATCCCTTAAACATTTAGAAGATTCTTTGCTTCTTATCTTCTTCCATTGATGCATGTAAATATCTCTCACATAAAATAGATTTATATTAATAGAAAATGCAAGAAATATATTGTCAAATTTACCCAACAGACAGGTCTATAATAAATTAGGCAAACTCATAACATCCTAAGAACTTACGATAATATTTATTAAAGAAAAGTTAGGAAACCATAACAAAAGAATTCTAGTGACTGCTATGTTTCAAGATGAAGCCTTATATACAAAAAAAAGTATTCAAATTCTTTTGCAGCTCTTTTTCTTTCCTGCCCTGGACCAAGCTGCCTGGCCCCTTCTTTTGTGTGGGAAGGCCAGTTTCCATCTGTCCCTTACATTTGCAATATACAGATCTGTTACCCTGATTGTGTGAGAATTAATTCTTACATACATTATCTTCTGGACAATATTATAATGTTTTTCTTTCTGGAAATTTTTCAACTCTTGAAAAACAATAAAGCATTAGAAAGCCACTACTGAAATACATAAATTGTGTTTCAATAAATAAGGAAAAAGTGATTGAATGAGAAATTGGAACAGATGGCCCAGTGATGGTTCACATCACAAAAAGGAAGCTACCATTTCCACTTCAGTGTCTGAATCTCTGCTTAACTCTTTCTCATCTGACTTCCATCTTCTACTGTCACACTATCAGTCACTGTCTTTTCCATAACTCTATGCTTTCAGATGTCTAGTGTATAGTGCCCTTATTTTATATAAGAGTCATTTCTTGGGTTCTCAGCCAAAACATACCTGGAAATGCAGTTTTATTTATTATTTATTTATTATTCAAATTTATTCCCCGCCCATCTCCCATGCAAGGGACTCTGGGCGGGTTACAATAAATAAAAATTTAAAAACTATACAAAATATCTAAAAACACATACAAAACATAATAAAATAAAATCCAGGATGGGCTTGGACCCGCAGAATAGATAGTAGAGCTATGGGGCCAGCCAACCCCAGGAGGCACTACCACCTCTGTCGTCCCAGGCCAGGTGGCAAAGCCAGGTCTTAAGGGCCTTCCGAAAGGCCAGGAGGGAGGGGGCCAGTCTCACCTCCGGGGGCAGAATATTCCACAAGGCGGGCGCTATCGCAGAGAAGGCACGCCTCCTGGACCCCGCTAGATGGAATTGTCTTGTTGAGGGGGTCCGAAGCATGCCCTCCCTGCATGTACGGGTGGGGCGGGTCGACGTTATCGGGTTTTGTTGTTTGTGTATCAATTTCCACATACCATTCACCTGTCAGGACAAAGGACAATATTTGTTCAAATCAAAGCAAAAAATTTAAAGGGCATCAACAAAATAGCAAAACAGACAAAACTATTCAGTATTTGGCACATGAACAATATTCAGAATGAAATCAAGATGCAGTTTGAAAATCTACTTACTCTCCCTTTTTTCTTCTGCTTAGGAAGCATCTCAACGATCTCCAACAGTGAAAGCACAAAGGAAATACCGAACTGCACTAGTGTTTAATACCAGGAATCCATTTTGACAACAATGTTTCCCAGTTTTTATTTTGTAATTAATATTATGATTATATAAAGGGAAATTCTTCTTGTTATTATTATTAATATTAATGGTGTGGAATTTTCGTTTTGTTTTGTTTTATTTTCCAGGGAACATTCATAAATTGAGCATTTGGAAAACTGTATCACAGTATGATATACAGCTGAATGAAAACTCAGTATAAGACCCTAAATTTATAGTAAAAGAATTGTGCTGTTTTGCCAGTGGCAATCTCAAAAGGCTATTTAATTGCTCTTACTAGACATGCCTGTGTCCAGTGCTTTCAGCTCACTGGCATTCTCTGATAAATCTTGAAAACTGTTTCCTTGGGGTCCCTTCTGAAATAATTTGTTTAGATCCCAATGAGGATGGGTGGGATGCACAAAATGGCCCAGCCAAGATTGACCAAATTTCTGAAGAGGCCCTCAGTGGTGCATGTTCATACTGATGGTATAATGTAGATACTTACCATGTAAATATCTTTTTATTTCTTGAGAAATAATTTAATGTTTAGCAAAATATAAATTTAAAATGAATAAAATACACACAGGCACACACACAGCACACCTATTTGCATTGATATCAGAAGCAAAACCGTTAACTGGAAGCCTGCAGTGAGCAGCTGTATCACATGTGGGATCTGAATGTATATCAGTTGTCTGTCGTATTTAAATCTGTTTCCTTATTTTATCAATACTGTAGCAAGGAATCCCCTAAAGAAGTGTGTACTAGTTTAGGCACATTTCAAAATACAGTATAGTTAAGTCAGTTCCTCTTCCTCACAGGAAGGTGGTGGGGAGAAGGGTGTTAATTATATCCTCTAATGGGTTTAGCTGCAAAGCTCTGAAATAGGATGTAAAATCCATGATATACCCAGCTGAATTAGCTAGCTGCGTGAGGAAATATTCTTCACTACAAGAAATCCAAGTAATTAAAGTCCTACAGAGACTGACTTTTAACCTGTAGCGTTGGCCACTACACGGGAGTTTGTTACTCTTATTTTAACTTTTTAATCCTGATTCTTTCCCACTTTTGCCTCTATACAATCATAGAAGCTC
Source organism: Charina bottae (assembly GCA_023362775.1). Classification (NCBI taxonomy): domain Eukaryota; kingdom Metazoa; phylum Chordata; class Lepidosauria; order Squamata; family Charinaidae; genus Charina; species Charina bottae. The sequence goes on from JALMGJ010000005.1 coordinate 47,143,482, forward strand.
CTTTCAGCACATAGGATTTTACTATGGATTTAGCTTCCAGCTCATCTGATGATGATGGTCAATGGGTAAAGTTATATAGCTTCTGTATGGTTGGTTTTGGACTTTACTGTTCTAAACTGCTGTTTAATGAAAATAGAAATAGTAGTTGCTATAGTCTGCTATAGCCATGTTGACTGGAAATTCTTGAATTTTATTTTATTTTTTTTATTTATCATATTTACATTATATAACTGCCCATCTCACAGAAAAGTGACTCTAGTTGCTGCATAATAACCCTGAGCTACAGATATTCTCTTCTATTAAGATCACTCTTTGTCAAGGATGGAACTAGGGTCTTTGTCACCCGGGAAAAACATGGATTCCGCGCCCCCCCATGGGTTATTTTGTCATTTTGGCACCCCCCGGGCATCATTTTGGCACACCCCCCTAGCTGTGGCCCTGCTCTTTGTCAAAGCCTACTGTATTTTAAAATACTTACTGTACTTAAAAGTATATTACTATCCCATCTAGTTGCATTCTAACCCAGTCAAATCTCTTTACCAATGGACGTAACAACACACAATTACACTGAGTCAAAAATTAACATTTTGGGAAATTTTATCCAGGAAGTGCTGAATAGTCCTTGAGCCTTTGGACAGATATACAGATGTTCAAAGTAATGCTAGGCAGATTACTCTAAATTAGTATCAAATGGAGAAACCTTCCTGTATTTTTTCCTATCAATTCTTATTTAGCTTGGTGAAAAATAATTTGCTTTAGAAATAAATCTGAATAAGAATTGTAGACAGACATTCATAGATAATGACATTCTTGCACTTATTTAGTTATAAGGTGGCCTAGAGATGTGTGAATTACCTGTATTTTGTTCTATAATCCTCTCTCCAACAGTGGGTGTTGTTCCTGTCTTCCCACACTTCAGTTGAATCTTAAGGGAAGACATCACAAGAAAATACCTCTGAATGGGCCTTTTCAATTGTAGTGCTTCTGTCACTGTTGTGTGGCAGTCCTACATTTCAAAAATTTTCAGAAAATTCTGGAAAAATCAAAAACAATTGTCCACCTGATTTCTCTGCCCATAAATCTAAGAATCTCTGATGAAAACCTAGAAGTCTTGCCAATATTTTTTCTTTTGTGGTGGTGGGGTCATGGTATGAAAGATGTGAGGTAGTAGTTTTTCAATATTTTATCTGTGGTTCTCAAGTTTCAAAAAAATGAGGCTGAGATCTTCCTCTACTTGCACCTAATCATGATATAAACATGACCTGACAACAGGTGGCCTCCTTCTCATCCCCAGCCCATGAGTGAGACAACCTTAAGTCATTCATAGTTGTACCAATGTTGAAATAGTGTTTTCCACCTTAAATTGACAGCACCCAACAATAGCTGCAAGATGTGTAAAATCTGTTATACTTGTATCATTATCCCTAAGTTAAAGCCAGGTGATTAGTAATGGTTGGCTTAGAGTGAAACCTACTGGTCATTTCATGGTGATCGCAGTAAGCCCATTTATGGTCAGCCCATCTTCTACCAGTTTACTATAGTCTTTGTAGACAGCCAAACACAGCAGACATGTACCAGTGGTCTATCAGAATTATACAACAGGACTAGTCTCCACAGCAGACATACAGAAAATACCTGTATTCTGTGGCCTTTAATAGTTTAGCCCAAGACTGCAACAGCAAAACAGTGGAATGACAGGAACAATCTTTACTAAATATGGATGTTGGCCTTTGTTGCTTACATAAAGAAAGGAAAAGAAGGAGAGTGAATCCTAAATAAAAGTGATGCTTGTTCTTTGGCTCCCTTCTTAACTCCAATCTGTTTATTTTATTTTTAAAAACTTATTCAACTTCAATTATGACAATAGGATGTAGGAGGAGTACCATAGGCTTTAGTCTAGAGATGAAATCAGTCCTGCAGAAGGACACCACTACCCCCATTCCTGCTGCAGCACAATGATTGGTGGATTGCTTTTGGCTGTTTTTTTTTCCCCTCTGATGTCTGTTGATATTCAGAAACAGGATAGAGATCAGCAATGGTAGCAGCAAATTTCATGCTGACTAGGTAGATAACTCAGCAGTGGAGAAAAAGAGCCCGGGATTAATTCTTGTCAATCAACCGATTCTATTATTTTTACATCTAGAAAAAAAGAATCTGCCAATGAAGGGGGTGGGAAAGGATTATAGCTCTGAGTAAAATAAAAATTTCAGAGGGGTCAGTTTAAAAGTTGGTAGAGCCCTTCCAGATGTTGTGGAAACATTCTAAAATGTTTCTCTCTACAAAACAAATATTAGAATTGGTAGATTCACATTTAAATCCACATTTGAACATGAAAAATATTAACAATGTAGTGTATGCAAACTGGTCTTCTGACACTCTCATTTCAGGTAAAGAATGTTTCAGTATACTCAGAAGAATGTATATCAATATACTTTTTATTAAAGAATGTATTTTGCTGGGGTGCTGATCCCTAAAAAAAAATCCTTAGTGATTTGTAACCTCCAAAATGTAAAGAATATCTTTCTTATTCATGACCACTATGCCTCAGGAACTGTGGAATCCCAATCAACAAGTTTATTGTTTAGGCAGCACAAAACACAATTACAGAGGATTCCACTTCTCCCTTATTCCCATCCTTCTTCTAAGGAATTCAAGCCAGGATACATGGTCCTGTCCTGTTCTTACAAGTCTCCAAGATAAGTTAAGCAGAGAGACAATGATTGACTAAAGGTGTCACATAAGTATTGTGGCTGAGTTTCTTCCAGTTTATGCTCAGTAAACTAGTTACCAGGTAATTAAAAAAAAGGGGTGTGTGTGTCTTCATCCTGTATGCAAAAGAACAAGTGAAAATTAATGATTTATCTCTGCATAAACCACGACTGACCCTCCCCTCCCCTCATCCTTCTTGTTAAACTACAAGTGAGATATTTCCCATAAATTCCATGCATCCCCCACTCCCCCTCTCAGATCACTAGCTTCATTTTACATTTTAAATCTTAAAAGTTGCTTGTTCAGATAACGGTAGCTGTAATCTATACAAAATGTTTATTCTAGGGATATATAGAGAAAATAAAGATAAAACAGGAAGAAATAGAAAGGAGAAAAACAGCAAGAACAACTAACTCAGCAAGTGTGATGACTCCGGGTGTTATGTCCCAATGAAAGCTCCTCACGCTAAGTTAAACGGAATGAACTTTATTAAGGAAACATACAAGCCCTAACATCGGTGAAGATCTGAATGCCCCAGTTTGGTAAATGATTGATTTTTATTGTGTTTCTCCCCTTTAGTTCAATGTGTATTGCCAATGCTGTCAGTTTCCTTCTTGGCGCCTCTCTTGTCTTGGCCGTAGATGATTGGGTTGTCTGACATTGACAGGTGTTAATGATCGCTCTCCGGCTAGCCGCATTCCTCCTCTCTGTCTCCTGCAGCCAGTATCCCGATGTGGATTGTCTGGCGCACGTGTTGGGGTGGAAGGTTCCGATGGGGGACCTTACATGCCACTCCTCCAAAATACCCTATAATCTAAGCTATAAAATATAAACTAATATAAACAGTAATATATACAGTTAATGAAAGAGGGGAAAAAAGGAAGTCGGATTAGCAGGTCCTGGTGTGCTGCACCTGAAATGAGAAAGGGAGTGGGAGAGAAACGAGGTAGGAGGAAAAGAGAAAAAGAAAGGAGAAAATTAGAGTAATGATCTTTGGTGAGTGGTCAGTTTATTTGGGTTTGTCTGGCCATTTCCGATGGAACTGGTTGATCAACTTCGGAGCCAAGACATGATGGTGGTCTACCCGCTCATTGAAACTGGGGGGTAGATGGTTCCAGCGAACCAGGTATTGTAAGTGTCCTCTATATTGTCTGGAGTCTAAAATGCTGTGAATTTCAAAGTGTCTTTCTCCCTTTACTATCATGGGGGGGGGGCGCGCTCCGGTGGCATCGGATGCCAGGTGTCTGGTTGCTTGTAGGGTTTTAACAAGCTGATGTGGAACACTAGGTGTATTCTACGAAAGTTTTTTGGTAATTCTAATTGTGCTGCTACCGGATTAATAACTTTCACAATTGGGAATGGTCCCACAAATTTGGAACCCAATTTTTTGGAGTGTTGAGTTGTGCGGAGATGTTTTGTGGACAAGTAAACTTTCTCTACGACCTGTAATTGCCATTCAGGAGTTCATTTGCGATCGGCATATTTCTTGTAGGAGTCTTTGGCCATTTGTAAGGTCTGGAGCATAATTGGCCAATTGGCTGTCAATTTGGTGATCCATTCTTCCGCTGGTCCCGAGGCTTTTGTAGGATTGATTTCGTTCTGGTTGGGTCCAGTGGGTAGTTCAGGAATTGGGATGAACTCTTGTCCCGTGGCAATTTTAAATGGTGAGAATCCTGTGCTTTGATGTACTGCATTGTTATAAGCAACTTCTGCGAAGGGTAATAAGTCCACCCAATCATCTTGTTGATGAGATATGTAGCACCTTAAATATTGCTCCAATACTGAGTTCAATCGTTCAGTCGATCCATCAGTGTTCGGATGGAAAGCGGAGCTTAATCCCTGTTCGGTACCAATTAATTTCATAAAGGTTCGCCAGAATTTTGAAGTAAATACGCTTCTGTGGTCACTAATTATTCTCTCTGGCACCCCGTGTGGCCGATATATGTGTTGCACAAAGAGTTTGGCTAATTTACTTGCTGTAGGTGTTCCTTTGCATGGGATAAAATGAGCCATTTTGGATAATAAGTCCACCACCACCCAAATGGCTGTCCGTTTTTTACTCTCCGGTAGGTCAACAATGAAATCCATGGCAATTTGCTTCCATGGCTGGGTAGGATTGGCTACTGGTTGCAATAGTCCCACCGGCTTTCCAGTTGGTCTTTTGGCTGTGGCACAAGTTGGGCAAGTCCCTACATATTCTTTTACGTCCTAAGAGTTGGCCACCAAAATTGTCGTCGCACCAAGTGCAAAGTTTTTATAAATCCAAAGTGGCCAGCAGTTTTATTATCGTGGCAATTTGTTAACACACGTTTTTGTAGGCTTACAGGAACATACAAAGTGTTATCTTTCCACCATAACCCATTCAGCTCTTGTAAGGAGTCTTTGTTTGCGATCCACCAAGGATCGGATACAGTGTCTGTTTTTAACTGGGCTTCTAAAGTATTTTCAGTGTCAGCGTTCTTTTTTGTTTGACTGTGAGTGATTGCTGCATGCCCACTGTGCAATACTGGACTGTTTTCCCTCTCTGCTCCCCTAGTTGGCAGGTTTAGTTGTTGGGGAGACATTGTGGTGTCTGTGATTACCTCTCTTTGGCAATCATGTTGAGGTAAGCATGAAAGTGCATCTGCTAGAAAGTTTTTGTCTCCAGGTATGTGTTGCAGGGTGAAATTGAATTGGCTGAAGAATTCAGCCCAGCGTATTTGCTTTGGGTTCAATTTCCTAGGTTCCTGTAAAGCCTCCACATTTCTGTGATCTGTCCATACTATGAAGGGGTGGGGGGACACTTCTAGTAAATGTCGCCAGGTGGCGAGTGCATGGCGGACAGCGAATGCCTCTTTCTCCCACACGTGCCATTTTTTCTCTGTTTCAAAGAATTTCCGTGAAATATAAACACATGGTCTCAATTTATTGTCATTATCTTTTTGTAACAGTACAGAGCCCAGTGCCATGTTTGAGGCAACTGTTTGCACAATGAAAGTTTTTCCTGGGTCAGGGTGTTTTAAAATTGGCTCCTCTGTAAAGAGTATCTTAAGCTGTTGGAACGCCTTTTGGCAGTCCGGAGACCATCTAATTTTTGCTCCTGGTTTTTTCATTGCTCCTGCTTCCCCTTGTTTTCCTGTTTTTAATAAGTCAGTCAGGGGTAGAGCTATTTGCGCAAATTGTGGAATGAATTGGCAGTAGAAATTTGCAAACCCGAGAAATGATTGTAGTTCTCTGCGGGTTTTGGGGGGTTCCCACCCCAAGACATCTTTGACCTTAGCCGCGTCCATCTCGATACCTTGGTTCGATATATGGTACCCAAGGAAGTCAATTTTCTCTTTGTGAAACTCACATTTGGATAGCTTCACATACAGCTGTGCTTTCAATAGGCGTTCTAATACTTCTCACACTAATTTCACGTGTTCTTCCAGGTTCTCGCTATAGATCAGGATGTCGTCTAAATATACAATGACTCCTTTATATAAATAATCATGAAGAACCTCATTAATTAGTGCCATGAATGCTCCAGGCCCGCCCGAAAGCCCGAACGGCATCACACGGTATTGAAAGCAACCCAGTTGACATTTGAAAGCTGTTTTCCATTCATCCCCCTCCTGAATGCGTACTCTGAAATATGCTTCATGCAAATCTAGTTTCATAAAAAAAATTCCCTTTTCCAATGTACTAGCATGTCATCCATTAATGGTAGAGGATATTGATTAGAGACAGATATGCCATTTAAACCACGGTAGTCTGTACACAATCTTAATGAGCCATCCTTCTTTTTTTTCTTTTTAGCCAGTCTGCTGCTTTCCCTTCCAAAAAGCTGGAGACATATCTAACTTTAGCGTCCTCCATTGGAAAAGTGTCCTCGAACTCCCCCATAAAACCCCTCATGTGTGTCATGAAACAAGCAAGTTTCTTAGGATCCCCATCAAACCTCATTTTCAATTCGCTTACCCCGGATGGCTTGCTTATGAGGGAGTGGGTCCTGAATTGACCGTGGGGTGGGGTGGGGTGGGTTGCGGCTGGTTGTAATTTTCTGATTCGGATTCCTCCTCTTCTTCTTCACTGTCCTCTGTGGATTCCTCCTCCCCTTCGGAGATGGTTGGGCTTACTGTTCTCCGTTTTTCGGTTTGCCCCTCTAGTTTTTGCAAAATTCTGTCCATTACTAGTTTCATCAACCCCAATTGCTGGCTTACCATCTCCAGGTCGAGGTCCAGTCGAGACATCTTTTCTTCGATGGCCCCCATGCGCTGAGACTGGGTGACATGTTTTGTGGTTCGCTTTCCGCCTTTCGCTTCCAGCCCTCCTCCGATTCCGAAAGACCACTCCGCCTGGTTTTTTGGTGCCCTTGCCCCTGGGGTGGTTTCCTCAATTTTGAGGGTTTCGTTTCTTTGTGACCCACATTTCTTTCAGCTCCCTCTAGGTACGACGGTCACCGGTTTTTCTTCCCTTGAGATTGCTGAAGCCCCCTGGGATGAGGTTGCTGCACTCTGGGTTGGGGTGGTGGGTCTCTCGGCATTGTCGCTTGACATGGCTTACTTTGTTGTTCTGACGTCGATTCTCGACCGAAAATTTTCCACAGTTACGGGGTTGTCTCCGGGAAAAATCGACTGGTGTTGTTGATTCAGATCTTTCTGTGATGACTCCGGGTGTTATGTCCCAATGAAAGCTCCTCACGCTAAGTTAAATGGAATGAACTTTATTAAGGAAACGTACAAGCCCTAACATCGGTGAAGATCTGAATGCCCCAGTTTGGTAAACGATTGATTTTTATTGTGTTTCCCCCCTTTAGTTCAATGTGTATTGCCAGTGCTGTCAGTTTCCTTCTTGGTGCCTCTCTTGTCTCGGCCATAGATGATTGGGTTGTCTGACATTGACAGGTGTTAACGATCGCTCTCCGGCTAGCCGCTTTCCTCCTCTCTGTCTCCTGCAGCCGGTATCCCGATGTGGATTGTCTGGCGCACGTGTTGGGGTGGAAGGTTCCGATGGGGGACCTTACAGCACGTTAGTCTGTGTCTGCAGTGTCAGTCCCAAAATGTGGGCAGTTTGAGAAAAAAGTGAATCATGTTCTTTTGTTAGTATTTGTGAAATAGTTGTCACTGAATTTCTTTCTTTTCTTTTGTGCCGTGTGTTCTTTGACATCTTTCTTTCCAGGCATTAAAATGCAATCTGCAAAGCCTCTTTTTCACTTCTACCTCAGCTGAACTCTCTTAGAATTTGAGAACATTTCTGCTCTCTGTTTCATTTTGCCCCCATGATGCTTTGGAATAATGCCAGGCCAATGGAATTATGGAGGGATACAAAATGGTGTCCAGATGCCAAAATTGTGCCATTTACACATTCAACAGACTTAGAAAATAAGGAAGACTCTGTGGCCTGAAGGGGATGGTAGGAGAAATTTAATTAAATGATTTCTACCCTTTATTTACTTACTTTAAGTGGCTGGATATCTTGAGAGGCATTGGTGTACAGCAAATTTGATCCAATAATTGGAAAGTATATAGTTCTATTTAGGTGCTTGGAAATAATATACTCATCCCATGAGTAGTCCCACATCTAATTATCCTGCCCCTGCCAATGATGTGCCCTAGTATTAGTTTCTACAGTAAAGGTAGGCAATGTATTTTCAGCCAATGCCTACATTTTGTTTTAAAATGTATAAAATTTTAGGAGATATGTGCAGTGGTACAGTGACATTACTGGTGGTGTGTCATGTGGGGGAGGCTTTTTTTATTTTTCTGAGCATGGGGGTGCCATTTATTTTATAAAATTTTGGGGGTTTTTTGCAGTTTATTATGAGCTTGATAAAGAATTGAGAGGATGCAAGTAGCCCGTGGGAACACTCTCAAAGGTATTCATACAAATTGCACAAAATCTGTAGAAAGACAGGCTTAGCACAAATTATTATAAAAAATATTTATTCTTATTATATATTCTTCCCCTATAAGCAAGAAGCCAGACAGAGCACTAAACAAGCACTAAAGGTTGCTAACAAAGTTTCAAACAAAAAACGTATTGATTAAAATAAAAAACCCTATTCTAACAAAAGTCTTACAAAAGAGTTGGACTTTACAGATTTTCTAAATAATGAGAGAGTGGGGGGTCCAATGCAATTCCTATGGGAGTATGGTCCACTGCAAGTAATTTAGGAGAAGGACCTCTCCCATGTGCCAGAAAGATGGTCTACAGACTGTAGGGGACAACTTTATGAGAGCTTTCCTATAAATCTTAACAACTGATCAGGTTTGTAACAGAAAAGAAGTCCTTTAGATAGTCAAGCTCTAAGCCTTTTAGAGCTTTAATACCAATGCCTTTGATTATGCCTCCTAAGCAACCAGCAACCAACGCATATTCCAATACAGGCATTACATGCTCCCTGTCCCATGCATCAGTTAGCAGCCTGATTGCTGCAGTTTGTACCAATTGTATCATCTGGAGACTGTTCAAACGTAGCTCCATTGCTATTGCAGCAATGGCATCCATAGGAACTAGCACCTTTCATAAAAATGACAAAATCTGTGTCATAGCATTTTACTGAAAACTGTGACATTGTGATGCACATAGAAAAGGTATGGGGCTTATGCTGCAATTCCACAATGCTGCTTTCATCAGTCTAACCCACCTTACCCACCTGCTGTGTAGGAGTAGTAAATACTGGATGTAACAAAGACATAGATAACTATCACCAAATAGAAATAAGCCAGGAAGGGCTGCAGCTAGAGTACTAAACATAACTGTATGGAGGTACTCTGCCACCTGTGAATCCAGTGATAGCTGAGAATAAAACTATTCTTTTTATTTGGGGGGGGTGTGCAATCTCCTCCAAAACAATGCAAATTCTTCATAGCACACCATCAACTGTTGTAGCTCCCTCCCCTCCAACATCTTGGTCATGAGGTGCTGCACAGTATGGAAGAGCAAAGTTAACCTGGGTGGATGCAGTGGATGCAGAAAACTGATCACCCTTGGCAGCTTCCATTGCTGCACCGTAGGAGTTCAGATGAGCCTCACTCCATATACATTCTGATCTGTCACAAGAGTTATTTCATTTATACAGCAGCTGGCAGGCCATCCACTTCATACATCTCAGCTTCCTAGTAAATAGGACTGATCTGGCTCTCCATGAGGGAAGAGAGAACTTAGGAGCATCTACTCTCCAAGTTATCTCTATATTCCACAGCTCAGCAAAGCCACGTGGTTGAAGTGGGAAATTCCCCAAGTACATTTGTAGAACCAACTGCCACCATCAGGTACTTGAGTCAGACTATTTTAACCAGTTAAATTTTAATCCATCCTTGCGAAGTCTAAAACTGACCAGGGAGTGATCTGTTCATGCCAATGGAATGGCATAGCTCCACTCAAATAAAAAAGACAAATCCAACATATACCCTGATGCAGTGCTTTCCAAACTGCCGCCGTTGGCGACACACCAACAGCGGCAGTGGCGCACGCGTGCACGGCAGCAGCGCAGGGTTGTGCACGGTGGCAGTGTGCATGGCGGTGCCAGCGGCAGCCTCGCTAAAACGCGGAAGTGCTGATGGCGCACCGCCGCCGCGCACGCCCCTGCACCACCGCTTCGCAACACACTAAACTGTGTGTTGTGACACACTAAAGTGTTGCGACACACAGTTTGGAAAGCTATGCCCTGATGCATGAGTGGGACCAGATACCAACGGGCCAGGCCTATGGTCATCATGGGGGATGAGAAGTGACAAGCCACTCCTGAATGGGCAACTTCAACCCTGAAAGAGCATCCTAGAGTAAGCCAGTGTCACACCCCAAATCATTCTGGCTTTCTAAGGAAGAGTAACAGATAGGCTTCATAGTTTTTGATAAACTAATAGTACACTTATGCTGTTCAGCCACTGAAATGCAGCAGCATACATTCACCAATGCTGTCCTGCCTACCTCCTGATCTGAGCCTGTTGTACCACAGAGTACCTTGGTAGTCAAAGATCAGAAAGATGAATTATTTGCTTTTCTGTCACCCAGATCTCTGTGATATATAGTACGAAAGTGCTTTCATACAGGATTAAATTCTGGATAAGAGATGTTTTGGTAGCAACTGTTCTAAGCTAAAAAAGGAGGAGTTTCATATTCAAGAGGCCACCATCGCTGTTACTTTAACAGTGAGGGTACAGACGCTCAGGTGTTTGCTTTTTTTCTCAGGCCTTTTTGCATTATCCTCCATTTTCCTGATGCATTTATTACCACTGTGTCACAACTATCCAGCCATCCATATCATGCACCCCTTTTTCAAGAGCCTGCTCGTATATAAAAAATAAAAATGGGATGCCCTCAGCTAGAAGGATCTTCTAAAGGAGCTTCTAAATCTCCTTTGTAATCACCCCGCTTGTGGCAACCTTAAGGTCCAGGAAGCTGATGCTGTAATGCACATCCCTCTCTTTTACAGTTTCCCTGGGGCAAGTGGTAGGCTATTGGGAATGCTCATATAGTTGAATGCTATGTGTAGCTCCTGTGTTTTACTGGATGCTTAAAAAACAAGCCTGCCAAATTCTATAACAGTCAGGTTGCCATACACATGGTATCTTTTCATGGACTCCTACAGTGATTTCAGTTTAAGTAAACTGATGCTGATTTGTCTTTCATTTTAAGGTTTAAATGAGTCAGACAACTGCAATACTTAAGAAATAAATAAGACAAATGCATGAAAGATATAAATATACATAAAAATAAATATATACTGTATTGGTTTTATTGTTGCATTTGAATATTTCTACTGTAAAAAAGGCAGTGATTTTGAAATTGTTGAAAATAAATGTATTTTTGTACATCACAGCTGTCAGTTTGCATTATTTTAGTAGCTGTCATATAAAGCAAGGCTTCATGGTGTAGCATTTTTCTTCCTTAGGCTGCAGTTCAAGTGCTACATAAAATGCACTCTGCTTTCATATCCTTCCTTGACATGGGCTCTTTGGAGGACAGATCTGAAGAAAAGTAGCAATTTTTACTACAATAAGTCTTATACATCACTAACTTCCTCTGGATGTCATGCTGTCAAAGCCATATATGCTTCATCTTTATACTTTCTCTCCAATTCATTCAATGTTCTCTGTGAAATACAACAGTTCTAAATTGTGTTCTGCAAATTTTTGGAGAGAACCATATGTGGTCTGGGATATTCCTTGAAAGATTACTCTAACTTAATCTTTAATGCCATTTCTCCACAGATGCTTTAACAAAATGTATTGTTGTATGTATATGGTCTTACATAAATTTATGCAAAATTATAGCTGGGTTATAACCTATTAATACCATTCAAATTAACACAAATGGATGTGGAAATTTTCTAATTCTCCAGAACTTTTTCACACTGATATAATGAAAAGCACATTAGGAAGAATTTTAAACAAATTAGAATCATAAGATGAATGTTTAAGTCAGTATTGAGATGAAGACAATGTCTGAATGCAATCAGTTTAGGAGGTATTAGTCAAAGCACAGTGCTCCATTCTGTCACCACCCCCAACCCAAATAGCCTAGAAGAGGCCTAGAATTGCAGAGACATAGAAGAGTCGCATTCCTCATATAAAAAAGGTAGTAATTTTGGTTGGTAGCTGGGCTATGATCAGGGAAGTGAAACTGTACTGTTTTTCCCATTAGCTGGGTGAAATTGGACCCTTAAAATGTTTTCGTATGGAAGTAGACTGCAACCTGGACGGTTAATATCTTCCAGGAAATTTAAAAAGCAAACTTAATCATATTACTAGTATTAGATACTAGCCCACTTGGATTTTATATTTATATTTATATTGGTAATTTTGTATTAATATTTTAGCTGTTATTTATGCTCATTGTTTTAATGTGCTTATTGTTGTAAACCACCCAGAGTCCCTTTTTTGGGGGGAGATGGGCAGTGGCAAAATTTGAAAAATAATTAAATAAATAAATATTGATGAACAGAAGAAAAATCTCTGAAATCCATCCCAAATGACAGCTTAGACCAGCCTTTTTCAACTTTTTGACCCTGGAGGAACCCTTGAAATATTTTTTTGGGCCTCGGGGAACCCCTGAACATTCAAGCTCAGATAAAGGTCAGAAGTTACAAAATTATTATATTCATTTCATGTGTACTGTAGGCCTGTATATATGCATTGTGTTCTTAAACTAAAAATAATGAAACTTACTTCTTTAATGTGAAGTTGCCCAAATTGAAATAATATTTTAATTTAATATTTGAAATAATATTTTAATGAAATCATGATCTCCCAGGGAACCCCTAGTGACCTCTCGTGGAACCCTAGGGTTCCACGGAACCCTGGTTGAGAAACTCTGGCTTAGAAAATGCTTCATTAAGTCCAGCTAAAATCACACAAGAAGGTATTAAGCATTCATGATCCCAAAAACTCTTTTTTGGGCTGATGTTAGAAATGAAATGGTTAAAAAAAAAAGGGGGGGGGAACGGCTGAAATCTGAATAAGAATTCTGGAGAACCCCAAAACTTGCATAATTATATTAATTTGATTAGTTCTTCTGTTTTGTTTTTCCATGGACCAAAATGGCTAAGATTTTTTTAATGTAAATATTGTTTGGTTTTCAGTAACACATTTTAAAAGAATCATTTTGCACATCCTGCTGGTTACAATTTTTTTAATCTCAAGCGACTGAGCCTTAGGATATTCAGCAAAGAGTGAAATTCACATCCAGTACAAGATTTTATACCTTATAGGCATTATGTGCAAGCAATTTCCTTTCCCCCAACTCTGTTTTTCTTGGCCTTTTTCTCCATACAGTAATACATTTATTAAGCACTAATGAAGTGCTATTGGACTATTGACATATTATTGCAACAGACCAGCTGAGTGTGATTCTCTCCTCATGAATCTTGGTACAACATAATTAGACCGATGGTTGAAAACCCAAGATATGGAGATAGAGATACTCAGCGCAATATTTTATAATGTTGCTTTTCTCTGAAGTTGAGAGATCACTTTATGAGAAAAGCAGAAAAATAGCAGTAATAAAGTCATATAACGTAATATGTGTACAGTGGCTCTAGAGATGCTCACTCTAGCAATAAGTAACTTTGTGTAGCAGGGCAGAAATTCAGCCTTAGTTTAAGAGTGGATACAGAAATGGATATAACTTGTGCTGTGTCAGTGGTCTTATATTTCACTTGCACATCATATACATCATTTAAGGAATGCACTATTAGCATTTCTTTGGCTGTTCAGCAAAGCTTATCTGTAGCCCTATAACTGAATGATAAAGGGAAGAACATTTAATGAAAGGATATCTTATTGCTCTCTTTAAAGGATGTAACTTTAACAAGTGTAAGTGTAAAGAAGAACCATTTTACTAAGTGTAACCAACTACTAACTGAAGATTGGGAAATGGGTTTGATTGCCCTCTAAAAATAATTATTATTTCAAGTTAGTGATGACCCAAATTTTCAGGAGTTTCAGCTTTTGATGGAAAAAAGGGGAAACAGATCCCCCCCCCAAAAAAATCTATGAAACCCAAAGGGTAAGTGCAGAACAATATAAGCTGTTAACATAAGTTATGATGAAAGAAGGAGGCCTCAGCTAGCATCATGCAAACATATTATTGCTAATTGGAGGGCTGCTCCTCCTGACGTAAGCAGGATACACTTCTGCTAGAAGAGAGATTCAGTCCTCCAGTATGGTACACACTCTGTTTCCATTTCTTCCAGCACTTAAGGGCAGGAAGTTCCTCTTTCTCCCTTATTCTCTCTCTTTCTCTTTGAATGCCCCACAAAACTGGACAAGAGTTTTACTAGTAGCTGCCGTGGGTACATTTTCTGATAGCACCCAGAGGAGGTGTTGCGATTGAAGCTAAGAGTAATTGGAGAAAGCACATTTTGCTTTTTTTCATTTAGTATTCAGTAAATAACTTCAATAATACGATCATGTACAGATCTATTCAGAAATAAGTTGTACTATGGTTAGTGGTTAGAGTGACTAAGTTGCAGCCCAAGGAGTTAGGTTTAGGGTTAGGGTACTGAAAACTGAAGAAAGTTGACAAAGACGTTTAACTTTCCAGCTGTTAGTGATGCAAAACAAAGAGGCCCAATGGCTAAACGTTCTCTGATATTCTTATACACTATATACTGAACAACTTACCCAGAACTCATGTTCTCCAATTATATTCAACTACAACTTCTCTTATACTAGGTACATTCTAGGAATTTCCAGTGTCTCTAGAGGGCATCAGGTTGGAGAAGGCTGCTGTGGAAAAAGAAGGAGGCTAACATCCAGTTTAGGGTCCAGATGTTTGTTTGAAAACAATGAAAAACAAGAATACTTTAATGGATTTCCCAATTAGCAATGCATTTTAAATGAGAATATCAGACTGTAGAATTTCATGGCCAGATGTTTGGAATAAATTAAGGGCCCATTGACTTTTAGCCTGTGGAACTCTGCATGCATAATTTCCCAGAATTTCATTTCATTTCATTTTAAATGACAGAGCTATCATCCTGTAATAATGATATAGAAAGCAAAAGGGAGATCCATTTGATGATTCTGGGACATTTTAATATCCCAAATAAATGTTCCCTTTTTGGTAGAGAAGTATATTCACTGTTACTATCTTACAATTTAGAACTGTTAGAGACTCCATCTATTCATTGCCAGAACAATATTGTTGATTTTATCTGACCTAAGAAAGTGCTTCCTTGAGAAATTCAACAGTATGGAAAGAAATTTAAGGACATCTTTAAGAAGGCTCCATACAATCACCATATTGTTACTCTTTGAGGTATACAACCCCCTTCCCTGGTATTTCAATGAGGATAAAATCAGGCCAATTCATAAAAAGTCTATTAGATCTTTTACAGAAATTGCTTTAGCGCATTACCCAAGTAGTACAATTTCTTTCTTTCTTTCGATTTTTTATCACCGCCCCATCTCCCCCAAAGGGAACTCTGGGCGGTTTACAAAAAAGACAATAATAAAATAGATAAAAAGTTATACAATCATCATAAAATACAATAAATTAAATATAAAATATAAAAGTACAATTTCATCTGCACCAGAATCTCCAGAGGTATGGATAACAGCCTATAATTCTGCCATTCAAACAGATATTTAGCCCAACTTCTGAAAAACCATCATTTAAAAGAAATGTTGGTTCCTGATTAATTTCTGATTTACATGTAAACTGTCAATTCAAGATTAGAAAGTAGAGCAAAAATCTAGAGAACATCGGACCACTGATAAGATAAATCATTTCAATAATTCCTTCCCAATTACTTTATTCTGTTAGAACAGACGAACTAGCATTATTATTAAAACTTAGTATCTGCTCAGACAAAGTCCCCACAGGCAGCTGCTCACCACTTTCCCATCTCTTTTAACCCCATGTTCATCTGTTGCTGCTAAGGATTTTTTTTCTCCTTAAACCTAATGATTGGTAATTATTTTGTATCCCAAACTGAAAAGTTCCAAGCATAGTTTTCGCACTATGCCCTACCATTTCAAACTGAGAAAGTAATACCTCCAAAGAATTTTCTTTTTCTTCAATAATAATAAAAGTGGTGGTAGCCAAAATAATTTCAGCAGCCTCTATACCCAATGATTTCTTTTCCTCTTTCCTTTATTCCTTTATTGCCCTTTTCTTTACATTTCCTAGAAAATTGCTCTTTTTCTACTGGCAATTTTCCAGAGGACCTGAAATATGTCTACCTTTGCCCTGTTTTGGAAGAACAAGAAAAGATCCCTTGAACTTTCTTAGTTTTCCATTCATAATCCAGTTTCTTTACTTCCATTCCAATCCAAAATTCTTGAGAGAGTAACTCCTTCTCACTTCATTCCAGATCTTACCATCAACAATCTCATTTGGGTTTCTCTGTGGGATATTCTACCAAGTTGGCATTGGCTCATGTAAGGCTCATGATGAGCATCATGAGCAGGCTTATGATGATCTGATGGTAGTCTAGGTAAACCTTGATATTATATCTCCTGTATTTGATATCCTGAAGCATCAATTATTATTTATCCACCTAGGTTATCCTGGTGTTAACAGCACCACATTTCAATAGTTACAGTCTTACTTAATTCATTACACTTTTTCTATTATGTGGAATTATTCTATTTCCCAGGCTTTTTCATCATCAGTTGGGTGTTTTTTATTTTCTTTTTACTCTCTTTCATTATGTCCTTTGGTAGCTTATCAGTTTAATAATCACATGAATGCTGACCAACATGCAGCTGTACTCTTTTGTTCCTGTTCTAGATGATGTGATGGTATCCCTTTCCAGTCCGTTAGTGGAATCTCAGTCTTGATTTGTTCCCATTGTCTCAAATTCAACATGGACAATGCATCAATTGCTTTGTTCCATCCTGATAATTTCATCCCATCTCTTTCCAACTCCTCTTTCTGTTTTCTAGACTGCCAACTATGGGTCTCCCTGCTGGTGAGGAACCTAGGAGTCTAAGTTATTGAGAGATTTTCTTATCAACAAACCACTAAATTTGTAACGTCTATTGTTTTCTCTGCCATCTTTGTTTCTTTTGTGGTGTTGTTTTTTAGTTTTTTAAATGTTTTTAACAATTTGTAAACTGCCCAGAATCTCTGGGAGTCAGGCAGCATATAAATTTAATAAATTTAATTATTATTATTATTATTATTATTATTATTATTATTTTAATGAATGTGGTAGGATACATTGTTTCTCTTCCCAAAGGTAGGAAAGCAGCTGGTTCATACCCTGATACTTTCACATCCAGATTACTGCAGCAGTTTGTGGGCCAAATTACCTGCTATCATTCCCTATCCCCTAATCCAGAGCCAGAAAAGTACAATTTGCTCTGTTCTCTACTTTCACAAACTATCTATATCCCCATTTATTGCTAATTCTTATATTGGCTGAAAATGGACTAGGTCTGTAATAAAAATTTAGATCCGGGGTGAAATAGGAATTCTAGAGATAAAGTAAATAAGTAGAGAGAGATGATATAGAGATAGATGATATAGATGATAGATAGATAGATAGATAGATAGATAGATAGATAGATAGATAGATAGATAGATAATAGAGACAGAGATGATAGGGTTAGAGATAGAGATAGATGGATAGAAGAGAGGGAGAGAGATGCTAGTGAAAGAAATAGGGCTAGGGACTTCAAAATTAAGAAGGACTCTTTTGTTAAGGAGTGAAGAATTAGAAGGATATAAAAGTAATTGAACTATGGGTACATGAAGAGAGACATCAGGTAGAAGTGGCAGAGAGAGAGAGAGAGAGAGAGAGAGAGAGAGGAGAGAGAGAGAGAGAGAGAGAGAGAGAGAGAGATGTGTCACAGGAAGGGTTCTAGCTGACAATAGTGCTATGGCTAGGAAAAGAAGAAGAAAGGGAAGAAAGATAGCCTAAGAAGATAAGGAACCAATCTGGGAAGTCTTATATTTCTCTGAGACAGAGGAATGGGACCTGGGAACATAGAGGAGCAAGAATTTTATTTGGCAACACTGAGCCGCAGGAAGAAGCAGCTGGCCACATTCATGGAGGAGAAAAAGAACCAAGTTAACTGACAAGGGAGAAGATAGTCTTCAATGACAGCAGGCATCCAAAAGAGTCGGAGTTGTTCAGAAACAGCTGATTGGTTGTACTGCCTTTAAGGCTGCTCAACTTACAGAAAGCAGTTCAAGGCAACTCTTGAATGACAGTTTGTGAGTGAGAAAGAGATAGTAAACTACTGGCTCTCTGGGGATCATCTCACTGAGTTCAGTATAGATTCATTAAAACTATTCAGTTTGTATATCTGTATAGCTAATGTTTCTACTGATAATGGTAAAGCTATTATTGTTCACCAATGACAAATTTTTAATACAACAGCTACATTTCCACAGAGAAATTCCTAGATACATTCCCTGTTATCTCCAGTTGTCTGATTCAGCCCAAGGCAGCTTTAAAATGTTTCCCAACAAGGTAATTTCATCTTCAGTTGTGCTGAATGTATTGTGTCAGATAGACTATTTGTTCTTTACAAAATAGCTGAGATTTTCTGATAAACAACATCAATGTACTGTAGTTTATTTACAATGGCTAAATATATAAACCACCTAGAATACTTAGTCTGTTTTTCATAGTAGAAATCTTACTCTTCAGGTACTTCCAAGCTTCTTTCTTGGTTCCCCGTTCCCATTTATGGTAGTAGCTACACTGATTAGGATCACATTTCACTACATGTAATCATTGCATCATGAAAAAAAAGTAAGGTGGCAATAGCAATTATAGTAAGAAAGCACTATATTTCCATAGGACCCTAGGTATTAACTATGAACTAATATCCGTAGTTATCATTTGTTTGGTGCATTGGAATTAATGTATGGAAGAAAACTATGAATATAACCAATGGCATAATCAAAATGTAGCAAGAATTTATTTTGTACAAATTCCAGTACATTTGCATATATAAACATTCCCAAGTAGGTTTTGCTGAACACACCTAGCTATTGCATTTCCTATAGTATTGTTTAGAATGATCAGATCTGGGCTGCAAAATCAGGATGTCCACTAGATGGAATCAAGGAGTTCAGATTTCTGTATCTCTTTGTTGTCACCTAGCGGTCATGCATATTTTTGTAGTTCAGGTCTAGTTTTGGTGGTATCGTTCCAGTTGATTAACTGATTTACTTAGTAGAAAGAAAACAATATAATTTTACTAATTTAAAAATTGTACGTGTATTCTTTCACTGATGGACAGTTGCTGTTATTAAATACAATAAAAATCACATAATAAAACATTGAATTTATGTAATTGCTCATTGAATCAATTGTTTAGCTTTAAATTAACACATTTAATGACTAAACACCATTTAATGGATCAATATAGCTTTATGAATAAAATCTACAGTATTTCAGCTGTTTTAACAACTGCCATTTTTTAAATTTAGCAATGTGATTGAATCACTTTCATGCCAGTAGGTTTGGTCTTCTAAAGTAAAATATTCTTTCTCACACACATACACACACAAGTTAAACTAATCTAACTTTGGTAATTTTTAAGCTACAAACTGCATACTAGAGAGGGCTCTGTGATTTTTCTCTATATGTTTGGTTCATTTTTTAAAGAGATGATCAGCCTGTCAAATTAGTTAGGATGAAGTAACAGCTGATGAAAAAGGCACTATTTATCCCTCACTGCTTATTTTCAGCACAAAATAGCTTTTAGCAAGCTAATGTTTCATTTGTAAATAATTTGAAGTCTATGTTTGTCTCTCTCCCACCCCTATGTGAAAAAGTGACAATTTTAAGCTAAAAATATCCTAAAGGAAAAACATTCAATATTTTTCTCCATCAAACCCTTTCTTTGCTCCATTGTGTAAAACAAGTTGGAAGGAAAAAAAAGGAACTCAGAATGGTGCTCAAACCTCCAGGACATGGTGAAGAATGGATGACACCCTGCCTCAGATGACATTGGGAATTGATGGCAGGCTATTGGAATAGAGGGCTGTATTATATTGAGTTGATGGTGTATTCAGATGAAGCAGACATTTACGTCATTTTTCCAGCATTAGAGAAAGATGCAGTACCACCAACTAAAGATATGGAATAGAAGTGCTATTTTGACCTTAGTCTCAAGAAACAAAATAGCTCAGGCCAGGCCATCTTAAAAGCTATTGCATTTACCCCACTTACTTTGAGTACTGTGGTGGCATGTAGGATGACCCTCAATATCACTTATCAAGGGACTGGTTGTCTTCTTAGTGTGTCTGAACCTTACATAGAAAACAGGTGTGGAACAATTAAACTATCTGTGTCAATTTACAGTTTCCCTTCACAACTAGTTCCTAGTTTCCAAATGGTCAAATCCATCTCCTTGGCAAATATGGGGAAAGAAACTGATTTATACTCTATGGCTCATTGTGTTGCTTTTCCTGAGACAACCGAATTTGTAATGCTCAGTGATTCCTAATTAGAGATGTTTGTAAGCTTTAAGAAGCAGGAACAAGTAAAGTACAGATAAAATGTTGTCCGTTAAAGTGTTTAATGATCCTGCAACACTTATGTGTCTTTCCTCTTTCCTAGCAATAAAAAAAATCAACAATAATAAATAACTAACCATTTGCTCTCTTTGCAGGCTATCCAAAATGAGCAGCTTGAAGCAATTGAATCACTCTTCCTAATGAGAGGCCAGGCCTGGCATTTTTTAATTAGCAAAGTGTACACTTTTTATGAAACTTATCACAGGGTATGTGTGAAATGCAGTTTCTAAAGAATGTTAGCTTCTACTTAGTGTTCAAAATGATCTCACAGGTATGAAACAGTTTAGAAAAGGTATCGGTCATGCAGAAGGAATAGTAAAAGACACATCACTGTGTATGAATCAAGGCCAAAAAGAAAAGTCATATGAGGATAGTTACAGAGACCAAAGGACATGTTATGTTAAGCATATGTCTGGAACTAAAACTGACAACTAATTAATGGCAGCAGAACAGTGATGGAGCTGCCACCAATGTTCTTCCTGATCAGGCAGTCCACTGCCTCAGTTGTAGACCTTGCCACTCATAGAACATTCCTGGTGACTGCAGGCTCACACCATGCATCAAACTTTCTCAACCTAGTGTCTTGAAGCATTAGACTTCAGCTCTCATAACAGTCAGAAGGCCAAGCTGACTGAGCATTATGGGAATTTAAATCATATATATCTGGAGAGCATCAGTTTGAGGAAGACTGAGCCACATTATTTGGAGGTCTCACATGTTGAAGCAAACATCTGAGAAAGGCTATTGCATGGTTCAGGCCCATAGTTCATGAAGGAAACCAGTACAAATTCCAGGTTGCTCTATTGTTGTGTTGTGTTGTGTTGTTATTATTTTCCTATAAATGTTTGGTCTTCTGTAAGTGAGCAAGCAATGAGATTAATGGGGAAAATGGCAGTAACCAATGCACCACTTGCCCTCTCCCTCTGGGAGTTGATACAAAGTGGGCCAAGAGACAGAAGCAAGTTAATGGGAAGAAGAAAGAGCAGTTATGGGGAAGGTACTTGGTGATAAGTGTCACTGGCCACATCCACCCAAGTATCTCCCAAGATCAGGACATATTATTCATGTTTTTTATATGGATCTGAAAGAAATCTTGGAAAAAAATATTATTTCATAAATAAGTTGAGGATCAGGGTTTTTTATAGTATCACTATCATCATAATAGCTAAGAAGGTATACTTTACTGCATTAAATCATCTGGAGGTTATTAGAGACATACCAGTAGACATGCTGCCATAGGAGATTTATTTATTTATTTTCAATTTCTATCACCGCACCGAAGGGGACTCTGGGCAGTTAATTTATTCATGGAATGAGCAGGAGATTGGACTAGACAATCTTTGGGATGCCTTCCAACTGGATTTATCATAGACCTTTAAAGCTATCATAGGGTGAACATATTGCATGCCAGGCTTATTTCTGTCAAAAACATGCACTCCCCCCAAAAAATACCCCCACACACATATGATTTCTTTTTTAAAGCATAAAAATCTGCAGAACAGGACAATGTTTAAAATGAAAAAGGACCTAGAATTATTTTGAGTGAGAGGAGAGAAATCTTTGTATATTATTCATTGCATTCTGGGTTATTCATCAAAAGTTTCATTCTTCAGCTAAAGTCTTTTCCTTATCTTAAAGCCACTGACGTGAATACATATCACCCAAGCTGAAAAGATTGAATTACATTTCTCTCACTGTTGCTAAAATTCATGGGAGCTCAAAGCCAGGGTTAGTCCCTAGGTGTACCAAGCCAGTGAATTTTATGATTTCTTTTCCCCCAGAGAACAACGCTAACAGGGTTTGTCTCTTCATTGTGCTATGGAGATGATTGAAAATGTGCTGCTATATCACTTGATAAAAGACTTTTGCTTAGAAAGAGAGTAGCTTTGTCATTGGAAGAGCATCACCCATGGGATTTCACAGCCTGATTTGAACACAAGGTGTTTGGAAGCTTCCCCCCCCCCCTTTTTTTTTTCCTGCCTCAAACCAAGTCCCTTGCAAAGAGATGTAATTCATCCAACTGTACTAGATGAACTAAGCCAGTTTTAGAACCAAGAAGTACAGCTGGATTTAAATCAGGTTGCACCATTGGGGGGAGGGAGGAGAGAGAGAAAGCTTGCATTTGCTTTTTGTCAGTAAGATGCAGGAATCACACAAAATTAGACCAGAAGAAAGAGCTCCAGGAAAAAAGCTAAACTTAATTTCATTTCATTTAAATATATATAAATTAAATGCTGTTATGAAATAATCCCATATATTTAATAATTTTCCATTCTGTCATATTAAAAATTGGCAAGTATTGGAGAGGTCTAAACATTAATTTTCACAAACAAATTGCAGAATCAGGTCCAATAATTGAATGCAAAAATTTAGAGTTTTGTGTTTCCAATAGAAGAGAATATATATAGCTCAGGGTTAAACTGTGGAGTCCTTGTGCCCTTTGAACTTGGGACTTTACTTGTAGATGTTTAATTACCCAACTAAATACCATAATGAGTGCAAGTGTGTGGTTTGCTGCCTATTTATATACAGTAGCTTGCCCTTTCAGTTTTGGTGGGAGTGTAGTTTTCTCCTTGGTAGTGCCTTGATTAGGGTATTGTTTTCTGCTTGATTGTTTGCCTGGTGTCAATCCCTGCTTATCTGGGTTTTGGCTGTTGGAGAGGATGTGTTCTTTTTGTTTCCTTTTTAGCCTTTTTATTGTCTCTTTTGAATGGTGGGCTTTCTTTGAACTGATCAGAAAAAAAACCCTAATCAATGCTTTGACTTGAAATATCATATCAAATTGACTCAATTTTCCAAATTGGTTTAAATTGTCAAATTATATCAGAACTAATTTCCATACCTCCACTTAATACAAATTGCAAAATACATCATATGTTAATCTTTGCAAAACAAGTTTGGAAAAAAAAATGGTTTCAGATACCATTTATACCTTTTTAGCCAAGGATAAATTTCTGCTCCCCAGTTTGAAGCCAACTTATTTTTACGTTTCACATCCATCTTCATTTTTGTGAATTTTGAAATGCAAATAACATGTATAGAATGCCACAAGCCACTTACGGTTCCAGTTGACCAACACAGAGAGTAAAAAATGTTATTGAGTCAGTGTTCTACCTCCTGAACCACACTCTGGATCCCATAGCACCAAGCTCCCTCTACTCTGGACCGTGCAAAATGCAATGTCAATTTGATATGGAATATTAAATCAAAGCTGTAGTGATGATTGTATATTGCTGAGGGGACTAGAGTGAGAGAAAGGAGCAAATAAATTGTAATGAGCAGGATATTTTGTTGTAAACCGCCCAGAGTCCCTCCGGTGGAGGGAGATGGGTGGTGATAGAAGTTTGATTAATACATAATTAAAAATAATAAATGTTGGGGTGGGTATGACATTTCCTTGAATTCAGGACCTAAAATGTAGGTGGAGATAACAGACTGCATAAGCTTCACAGACTTGCAGCATTGCAAAGAAAATAGGAGTTTGATCCAGTATAAAATAAATTGCAGGATACCCAAGGGGGAAAAAGACTCAAGTCTCAAAACCAGTTGGTGCAGGGCAATCTCAGACTATATGGAAGTGCCTTGAAATGACGGTATATAATTTAGGCAAGGTGGAAATGTTTCTGTCAAATAACTTCTAGTGATCATCCAATCTAGTGTTGATTATTGCTCTACAGTTGTAATGAAAATTGAGGGGGAGCAGGGTGGGTGGGAAACAGCACGAATAGTAAGATATAATACTGAAGATGAAAGACAAAGGGCATTTGCTATATCACAAAGTAAAACATCACTCAACCTGATAATAAAAATGAATGGTTCAGTTGTACAACATTGATCAGTTGTCTTTACTAGCTTATATTTCTGAGTCATTCTGAACACTTATTTTTAATACTGTTTATAATGACTTCTTTTTCTCCTCATCCCACTTTAAAAGTAGGCTTGGCAAAGCAAAAAAACAAAGGTCTCAATTCCATATGGCAAACTTTGTAGCCATATGACTACCTTATTTCAATAAGGTATAGTTAAGACCTATGACATTTTATGCAGACTACATGTCAAGCTAATACAGAAGCACAAGCTTCTAATCTGTCCATCTTGGCACAACTTAAAAAAGAGAAGGGAAGAGAAGGATGGGAGATCCAAGCTCTCTGAAGCTTATCATTGCAATGCTAAACCATTGTTCAGAATTACCAGTGAATTCTCCTTTAGTATGTAACCCAAATTTGGTGATGATGTTCTAAATTAGGACATGAACATGTAATAGGATCTTTCACTGGTTCAACAAATTACCTTCTACCAGAGCTGTAAATATAACAACTATAAATGGAAATCAAGTTTTAAATTGGTCTTTAAATACATTAAAAAATGTAGTCACTTACTCAGCAATCTTTTATCATTCATTATTGGCCTGATATAATAACATCATGGCTCTTCTAACCACCAGCCACCACAGTGAAAGTTCTGCTGGCTGGAGACGTTGAGAGTAGAAGCATAACATATCTTTAGGCTCCACATTGCACATTGGAACTATGAAGTAGTAAACTACCTTTTAACCCTATTAGATCATGCAGACCAAGCTTGTATGGTACAGTTCAGTGTGCTGTACAAATATAAGAATATGAATTAATTCCATTAACCAAAGATTTCATTTGGAGATTAAAATCAACAACTTCAGATCAAATTGTCCAATTCAATTGGCTGCCTTCAAATCACTACAGCAATCTGAAGGCCTTTCCATGCATAGACTTTTCTTCCCCAAACCAAATCAGCTTTCCAAAATTAAATTGAATTGATCCAACAATTCAATCATTCAGAAATCCAGATCAGACTGATGATTCAAATCAGATCTGTCCCAATCCACAAACCCTCAATTACTCAAATTAATAATGGACAAACGTGATATGCAAACAGAACCACAGAATATGGGTATAAATACTGCCTATATTATATTGTGTGCACTGTGCAGAAGCGGTTTAAATATGAAGTCTGAAAAAAATGTTTGTGGAAGAGCTAATAAGACGATAAGAAATCATGGGTAGGACTGGCATAAAGCTTGCTCCCTCTCATCCCGCAACATGATCCACATCATTAAAAAACAAAAATACTATTGTATAAGAAATTATTATAACAAATTTACAGATGTATATATATTCCATTTAAAAATACTAAAGGATTGGAAAGCGAAGACCAATATCCCTATTTATTTCACTGCTGCCTTCCTTCAGTTGCCTTCCTATAGTTGTGAACAGAAATGCTAGCAAACAAGATTTCTTTCAGTTCTAATCTGTTCTACTTTTAGAAAACTATCAATCCATTCTTGATATTTATTCCTATATAAACGGAATGCATATATATAAAATATTTGTGACTGTTCCTACCTCCCAGCTCTAAAAAATAGTCTTAAAGGATGAATATTATTATTTTTATTTCAATTTCAGTTAAACTGAGTACTATGAAGCGATTTTGCTCACATATTGCTTTTCCCTGCAGCTTCATTAATAACCTTCCCTAAGAGCTTTGTGTCACAAGCTTAAGAGTACCTGGATCACTTATCACTCTATTTTTCATTTGATAGTAAGAGGGATGTTTGGTGATCATGGCAGACTTCTCCATCAATCTCCAGCAACCTGCAAGTGATGGGAACATGGGCAGCTGAAATGTTACCAAGGCTGAGCTGTGACACATCAAGGACAATAGGCATTTAATGAAGACAAAAAAAAAATGGGGATTGAGAAGAAAACAAAAACGCTACTTTTGAATTATCTTTCTTCCAATAAGAAAATCTGGGCATGGAGGGAGGGGAGCATAGGAGGATTTTCTAGTGTGTAAGAACTATGTTTCGGAGCAGATGAAATCAAAATAAACTCTGAGGTGAATAAAGGAATTCAGCTTCCCTTATAAATTCTCTCACCAAAAATAAAATAAAATCACTTTAATGAGAGGACATATCTGGACAACATTGCCCACTCTGAATTTCCAGGTACAGAAATACACCTTTGCACATTGCACTAATACTTACCTTATACAATAAATTGTATGTATGTGTGATGTATTATGTGTTTGTGGCCTTACTAGATGTGTCATTGTCAATGATGGCAGAAGGTATAGAAATTACATATGAGCAGTGGCAAAAAATTTGGTCAAAAAATATAAAATTCACCCTAAGTAATAGTTTAAGGGAAAACATATACAAAATGATATATAGATGGTACCTATCACCTGAGGTGCTATTTAAATCAAAAATTAGGAATACGAATATCTGTTGGAAATGTAAAAAAAAAAGAGGACCTTTTTACCACATGTGGTGGTTATGTGACAAAGCAAGAAAATATTGGACTAAAATAAATACATATATAAATGAAATGTTAGGTAAGGATATACAAATGAAACCAGAAATCTATTTGTTAGGCAAAACTGAGGATACCATGAATAAAAGACAAAAGACATTATTTTTATATTTAAGTACAGCGGCAAGAGTAAAATATGCGCAATTATGGAAGGAAGAAAATGTACCAACAAAAGAAGAATGGATTATGAAATTAATGGAATTAATGCAAGCCGACAGATTAACTAACCTAATAAAAGGGAAAGAAATAGGGAAGCATAAAGAGATATGGGACCCTTTTACAGAGTATCTTAAAAAGGAATATATTAAATAGATATATATGTAATTATACAACTATAAATAAAAATATAGTAAGGGGGGGGGAATAAGGAAATATAGAAAGTAAGAGAGAAAATGTATACAAATTAGTTACATTTAATGTTCTGAGTTAAGAAAGCCGGAAGCAATTTTAAAGGTGTATGAATACGTAGTATGTATGTGTAGGTAGTAGAGGTTAAGTCTTTAAAAATTAAGAAAGGAAAAATGCATAAGAGAATAATAGAATAAGTATATATATATAGAAACATAATAATGAAAGAAAGGAATTAAAGAACTAAAAATAGATAAAAAAGATAAGGGAGGGATTTTGTGGATTAAGAGATATGTAGTAGTGGGAGAGGAGTGTGGGAGGAAAGAAGGTAGGAAGGAAAAAGAAAGTAGAATGGATAAATAGAATTGAAAGATCGGATTATATAAAAGACTAGAAATAAAAATTTATAAGTTATGGGACTATGAAAATGTGCAACTGATGGAATGCCTAAGTGTAAATGAGATATGTTTTATGTAAAATGTAAATGTCTGTGTTAAATGTTAAATGTAAATAAAGTTTATTTTTAATATTAAAAAAAATGATGGCAGAAGCAGAATGGTCAAAACTTGTAGAATGTACCTGTGATCCAGTCAACGTTATGATATTCTCATGTGTCACTCTGATGCACATCATAGACCTTTAATGAATACTTGTCTACTTGATGTTTTCCAATGTAGTCATTCTTAGCTAAGGATTATATGAGGATGGGCTCAATTGACACATCAATGTCCTCCCCTGAAATCCTGATGACAGTTATCAACTCTGAATGATGCATGTTGCCATTGGCCTCAGGAAACCAAATAATACCTGTCATCTATTGGCTGTTATTAATTACTTTTATATATAAACAGAGAAATATATAACAGTTAACTATGATGATGACATCTGCAGTAGTGAAAATCTGCTGCATGTTTCAGGAATTTGGAGGCCCTTTCAGGATTTGTGATTGCAACATATCTGAAATGACTTCTCAGCTCTTGGTGAATATGAAAAACTTAAAACCTGGTTTTGTCAACATGCCTGGGGTGGGAAGGAGAGTGTACACTCTTTGGGATGGTTAGCGCCTTAGGGTGGCCCTAGAGTGACCTTTTTACCCATGGACTTAAGGAGACTCTGCCATCTGGATTTTATTATATTTATTACATCTATAAATCTGTTATTCTGATGCTTATTTTAGTCTATTTATAATTGTATTTTAATTAATTATATTTTATTGTAAACTGCCCAGAGTCCCCCTTAAGTAGCCTTAGCTTGGTAATCTTAGCTTCCAGAGGTATTGCTGCCTTGACGCGGTCTAAAATCTCCTTGTTCATTATTTTGGCTCTCAAATGTGTATGCAGTAGCCATCTCCAAACTCATAATTCAAACGAGTCTAGTTTTCTTCTATCTGCTTTTTTATTGTCCAACTTTCACAAATGTAAGTAGTTATAGGGAAAAAAAACAATAGCATTTATTATTTTGCATTTGATATTAAGAGATATGTCCCTGCTTTTCTAGATCTTCTCCATGCTAGTCATTAGGGTGTGCCCAAGTAATATTATGCATTTAATTTTAGGTCCAATGTCTCTTATTTGGAATTTTGGAAAGAAAATAAAAATAAAATTCTGAAGTAATTCAATTTGATTTTTAGGTAAGTAGTTTTATATTCTCTTCATGTTCTGCCAGTAGAGTGGTATTGTCTGCATATCTAATATTCTTAATGTTTCTACTGCCAATTTTTATTTTAGCTTCTTATTCATCTAATTTTAGGTTCCTTAAAACTGCCTCTGTATACAGTATACAGTAAACTGAATAGGAGTCCTGCTAAAATGCAACTCTGACATACAACTTCTCCAATCTTGAACCAGTCTGTGTCTCCATTAGTTATTCTGACTATGGCTTCTTGGTTGTTGTACAATGATTTTATTAAATAAATCAGATATTCTGGAACTCCCATTTTTTTAGGCAGTTCCCTAATTGTTCTGACCAGTGGCAATTTTAAATGGAGAGAAGCCCGTACTCTGATGCACTGCATTATTGTACGCGACTTCAGCAAACGGTAAGAGATCCACCCAATCCTTCTGTTGGTAACTAATGTAACACCTTAAATATTGCTCCAATACGGCATTCAGACGTTCAGTCAAACCATTCGTGCAAGGATGAAAAGCCGAGCTTAAACCTTGTTCAGTGCCAATCAATTTTAAAAATGCTTTCCAAATTTGGTGGTAAATTGACTTCTGCGGAAACTAATTATCTGCATGGGGGTGCCGTGAGGATGATACACATGCTGAATAAAGAGCTTGGCTAACTGACTAGCCAATGGTATACTCTTACACGGAATAAAATGTGCTTGTTTAGAAAATAAGTCTGTAACTACCCATATCACAGTTTTCCCTTTGCTCTCAGGTAAATCCACAATAAAGTCCATAGCAATTTGCTTCCAGGGGCTGGAAGGCTGCACCACTTCCTGCAACAGTCCTACTGGCTTGCCAGGAGCTCTCTTCATGGTGGTGCATATAGGGCAAGACAAAACATATTCTTTAACATCTTTTCTTAAGGTGGACCACCAAAATTGTCTCCTCACCAAATGCAAAGTCTTTATGAACCCACAATGTCCCGCCACCTTATTATCATGACACCTCTGTAAAATACGTTTTCTCAAAGCATACGGTACATACAGCCTGTCTCCACTCCACCACAACCCATTATTCTCTTGCAGCAGCTGTTCATTTGCTTTCCACCACTCATTGTTCTCTAATTCCACTCTTATTTCCTTTGTCAATGATGCTTCAGGTAACTCTTCAGGAGGTTTAGCCTTATGTCTAGTGACATCAGCTTTCCCCAATTGCTTATCAGACTCAACCTCCTGGGTTCCAAGCTCATCGGCCCCTGAGGTCTGGTTGATTCCCAACTGTTGTGGAGACATTACCATGGTGACAACCTCTTCTCATTGGCTGTCATGTTCGGGCAACCGGGACAGAGCATCTGCTAAAAAGTTTTTCCCCGCAGGAAGATATTTCAGCATGAAATTGAGCCTACTGAAAAACTCAGCCCACCGCACCTGTTTTGGGTTCAATTTATGAGGCGATCTTAATGCTTCCAAATTCTTATGATCAGTTAACACTTCAAAGGGGTGGGGAGATCCCTCCAACAAATGCCACCACGTAGCCAAAGCATGATGAACTGCAAATGCTTCTCTTTCCCATACATGCCAGCATCTCTCAGTTTCAGTGAATTTACGGGAAATGTACGCACAGGGTCTTAACTTGTTATTATTATCCGTCTGCAATAATACTGACCCCACTGCGGTATCAGAAGCGTCTGTTTGAATTACAAAGGGTTGATCAGAATCAGGATGTTTAAGAATTGGTTCAGCTGTAAAGAGAGATTTTAGCTTCTCAAAAGCTGCCTGGCATTCTGAGGTCCATTTTAACTTTGTCTGAGGTTTGCTTGCCAACACCCCCTCATTGGGGGTTTTCCTTTTTAAAAGTTCGGTTAATGGCAAAGCAATTTTGGCAATTTGGGGAATAAACTGGTGATAGAAATTTGTAAACCCAAGGAAAGATTGCAATTGCTTTCTGGTTCTTGGAGGCTCCCACCCCAACACATTGCGTACATTTGCAGGATCCATCTCAATCCCCTGATGTTGTTTTCTCAACAACATTCTATACCCCAAATAATCCAATTTATCCTTGTGAAATTCACATTTAGACAATTTAACATACAATTGAGTGTCAAGCAGTCGTTTTAACACTTCTTTCACCAATTTTACATGCTCTTCCATGGTTTCTGTATAAATCAATATATTGTCTAAATAGACCAATACCCCTTGGTATAAAAATTCATGTAAAACCTCATTAACTAAGCTCATAAAGACTACAGGCGCTCCAGTCAATCATGACCCAATATTGGAAACACTGAAATTGGCAATTAAAAGCAGTTTTCCATTCATCCCCATCTCGTATGTGTACTCTAAAATATGCTTCCCTCAAGTCCAGTTTAGTAAAAAAATTCCCTTTGGTTAGCTGAGCCAACATGTCTTTTAACAAAGGCAATGGATATTGATTGGAAATACATATGGCATTTAATCCTCTATAATCAGTGCACATTCTTAATGAGCCATCCTTCTTTTTCCGAAATAACACAGGAGCTGCCATAGGTGAAGTGGATGGTTCAATAAAACCCCTATCCAGGTTTTTATCAATGAACTTTCTCAGTTCTTGCAGTTCTTTGTGAGTCATGGAGTACAGTTTGTTTGTTTGTTTGTTTGTTTGTTTATTTATTTATTTATTTATTTAATTTATATAACCGCCCATCTCCCCCAACGGGGAACTCTGGGCGGTTTACAATAAATAAAATTAGATAAAGCATAAAATATAAAATATATACACCAACAATTTATATAATTAATATAATATAAAATAAAATAAAAATCCAAGTGGGAGATAGTATTAATAAAAGAAGGGCATTATAAAATTACGGGGTTAACCACCCCCATGAGGAACTATCGTTTCCTCCCTCCCATGCCAGGTGGCAGAACCAGGTCTTCAGTTCTTTTCTAAAGGTCGGGAGGGAGGGGATCTGTCTCAACTCTGGGGGCAAGATGTTCCATAGTGTGGGTGCTGCTACAGAGAAGGCCTGCCTCCTAGCCCCCATCAGATGACATTCTTTAATTGATGGGGCTCGTAGCAGGCCCTCTCTGAACGATTGGGTGGGGCGGGTCGATAATATGGGGATAAGACGGTCCCTCAGGTATTCTGGTCCCATGCCATGTAGGGCTTTAAAGGTGATAACCAACACCTTGAATTGTACCCGGAAGCAGACCGGCACCCAATGCAGCTCGCGGAGCAAAGGTGTTATATGTGCAGATCTTGGCGCACCTAAAATCGCCCGCGCGGCTGCATTCTGCACCAGCTGAAGCTTCCGGATAGTCTTCAAGGGTAGCCCCATGTAGAGCGCATTGCAATAATCTACATGGGAGATGACGAGAGCATGAGTGACTGTACGGAGGGCATCGCGATCCAGGAATGGGCGCAACTGGCGCAAAAGCCGAAGGTGTGCAAAACCCTTCTAGCCACGACTGCCACCTACTCTTCGAGCAGGAGTCGTGAGTCTAGAAGGACCCCCAAGTTGCGCACCGGTTCTGAATGGGGCAGTGCTACCCCATCGAGAACCAAAGATGATAATTTCCTAGAAGATGCCAAGCCATCAATCCACAGCCACTCGGTCTTGCTAGGGTTCAACTGAAGCCTGTTGTTCCCCATCCAGGCCCTCACAGCCCCCAGGCACTGGGACAGGGTGGTCACTGCATCACTTACTTCACCTGGGATGGAGATATACAGTTGAGTATCATCTGCATACTGATGATACCTCATCCCATGGTATCGGATGACCTCGCCCAGCGGTTTCATGTAGATGTTGAATAGGAGAGGAGAGAGAACCGAACCCTGCAGCACCCCACACAGGAGTGGTCGCGGGCTGGATCTCTCCTCCCCTACCAGCACCGACTGGGAACGGCCCTGGAGGAAGGAGGTGAACCAGCGCAAAACTACGCCGCCCACCCCCAACTCCCTAAGCCGTCCGAAAAGGATACCATGGTCGATGGTATCGAACGCCGCTGAGAGGTCCAAGAGAGCGAGAATGGATGCACTCCCTCCATCCCGCTCCCGCCAGAGGTCATCCGTAAGCGCGACCAATGCAGTCTCCGTCCCAAATCCCGGCCTGAAACCTGACTGGAAAGGGTCTAGATAATCCGCTTCATCCAGGGTCCTCTGAAGCTGCAACGCCACCACCTTCTCAACCACCTTTCCCAAAAAGGGAAGGTGGGAGACTGGACGACAATTGTCCAGAATGGTAGGGTCCAGGGATGGCTTCTTGAGGAGGGGGTGCACCAACGCCTCCTTGAAGGCCGCTGGAAACACCCCCTCCAACAAGGATGTATTAATCATTGCCTGGACCCATCCACATGTCACTTCCTTGGCTGATTTTACTAGCCAGGAAGGACAGGGATCTAACTGACATGTGGTGGAATTAACAGTTCGGAGGATCTTATCCACTTCCTTAGGTCCAACAGGATCAATTGTTCCCAGATAATAGGGCAAGACCATTCTCCCGGCATCTCCCCAGACTGCATTTCACGCATGGAGTCCAACTTAGACCGAATCCGAGCGATTTTATCCTGCAGATGCTCAGAAAATTCTTCCGCATGGCCCTGTAGGTGGGTGGTCAACTCCACCCTACCCAAGAGAGATCGAGTAATCTTGAACAGGGCTGTCAGACGGCATTCTGCGGATGCAATAAGAGCGGAGAAATATTCACGTTTCGCCACTCTTACCGCCACAAGGTAGGCCTTAATAGCGGCTCTAGATTCTGTTCGGTCCGATTCCGCCTTCGTCTTTCTCCAGCGACGCTCTAGACGTCTCTTCACCCTCTTCAAGACCCTCAACTCCTCCGTATACCACGGGGAGTGACGGGTCGAATGGGGTTGGAGAGGTCGCATCGGCGCGGTCCTGTCCAAGGCTCCGGCCGCCTCCCTATTCCAGGAAGCGGCCAGTGCCTCCGCTGGACCGTGCAGCAGATCATCGGGTATTACTCCCAGCTCCCTCTGAAACCTCATTGGGTCCATAAGTCGCCGGGGGCGGACCAATCGAATAGGTCCTGCCTCCCTGCGGAGTGGGGCAGCGTAAGAGAATCTTAGGGATATCAGGACGTGATCTGACCATGACAACGGGGATAGTTCTAACTTTTCCCTCAGGTCACTTTGCCATTGCTCAGACAAGAAAATCAAATCTGGAGTGAGTCCACTGTCTCGAGTTGGGTCCCGAATAATCTGGGCCAGGCCCATGGCTGCCATGGTAGTCATGAACTCCCGAGCCACTTCTGAGGCACGTCCCAGGGACGGCAGATTAAAATCCCCCAGAACCATCAGCCTGGGGAACTCCACTGCCAACCCTGAGACAGCCTCCAGCAGCTCAGGCAGGGAGGTTGCTACGCAGCAGG
Organism: Charina bottae; assembly: GCA_023362775.1. Classification (NCBI taxonomy): domain Eukaryota; kingdom Metazoa; phylum Chordata; class Lepidosauria; order Squamata; family Charinaidae; genus Charina; species Charina bottae. Next base: position 47,177,816 of record JALMGJ010000005.1, read on the forward strand.
GAGGCTGGTACAATAGCAACACTCCCAACTGTTCCCGGGCACCCAACTTGAAAAACAGGGTCTCACATCTGACCACTTGTGGAGCAAGGCCCCTGAAAGCCACCAAAGACTCTCTGATGATAACTGCCACTCCTCCTCCCCTACCCCGGTATCTCGGCTGGTGCCACACCTGGAACCCAGCCGGGCACATTTCCGAGAGGGCTACCCCTCCCTCTGGGCCCAGCCATGTCTCAGTAATACACGCCAGGTCAGCCCCTCTCTCCATGATTAATTCACTTATGAGAGGGGCTTTGTTATTTACCTGGCGTTAAGCAGCAGCAGTCGAAAACCGGGGCCCTCAACGATCCGCTGTCCAGAACCTGGGGCTGAACTCAGAGGACCGGAACGCGCCACCGGTACTAAACACCGGGGGCGCCTTCCCCGAAGATGGCTTGTCCTCCGGTTCCCGTCATAATATCCCCTGCCCGTCACCACCTCGATCAACTTACCCTCCCCATAGCCCCCAGAGTTTCCTAGCCCAGTCGCCTCCACTCCCGAGCCCCTGGAAAACCTGGATTTGAGCAAGTGTCCCTTTCGACATCCATCCATCCTCTCACAGCCAATCTCTCCTAGGCTATAGTAAGGCTCCCAGCACACCAGCTCACGCTCTCGGCGCTGGTAAGCCTCACCACCCCATACACTCTATACACATTCACTGTGCCCCTCTGTGGCTTCTCTCACTGGTCACAGAGGGGGCCACACAACCACTCCTGCCTACCCTGTCTCTCACTCAGGAATAGGCACTCTCCCACACTCATACAATCCTGGACCCCCCTTGTGACTCTCACTCACAGGGGGGAACCTCACAATCCCACAGGGACCCTATAGCGTTCTGCCGCCCTAAAAAATGGGGATGGCCAACCCTTCCCTTCATCCACCAAGCCGTTGTGATGTTAAAAATCCACAATGTCAGAGTCCACAATGTTAAAATCAGCGGGGGTGTTATTCCAGACCATTCCACCTGGGTCTTTAATACTGTCCAGCTCATATCCCTTACACTCCCATAGCTCTTCATATGGGGTGTACCAGGTCTACCAGCGTCTATAAAGATCGTCAGGCTCACCGTGGTATAATCAGTCTGTATTCCGGAGTCAATTACAACTCCAGGGGATATGCCACGCCCCCAAAGATTGTCCACCGGGGCGGCCGATCCCTGGATCATCACGCTCCCCACAAATCCGACTCCACACTCCACTCTGTCCCGGGACTTGCCATACCCCCAGAGATTGTCTATCAGGTGGTCAATCTTGGGTTCATGCTCACTGTGCTCCCCACACGCTCAGCTCCGTCAGCGGGACTCGCCACGCCCCCAAAGTTTGTCTATCGGGCTAGCTTCGAGGTTGCTGTGCTGTGCACCCCAGTTTAGTCTTTGGCAGCACTGCCTCAGGTTCCAGCTCAATAGTACAGTCAGTTTTACAATGAGGAGGCAACTGGTTTGACTCAACTTCAACAAACACCACTTGCACCTCCTCATACTGCCCAGGAAATTCTGCTTCAGGAGCAGTTTGATTGCCTGTTTCAATGCCGGCGGCTCCTAATTCAGTTCCCAGCCACATGCCTTCCCGTTCTAACCCTGCATAGGACCCATCAGCAAATTCCATCTCCCCAGACACCCAGTCAATGTGGGGATTGTGTTCTTTTAACCATTTCAACCCCAACACTATTGGTTGATTAGCTATGGGTGCTACAATGAACCTCACAGTCTCTTGATGTGTCCCAGTAGTCATTTTTACATCTTCGGTATAATATTCCACTGGGCCCCCTTTCATATCAGAGCCATCAAGTTGACAAAATACTGTATTATTGGTACCTTGAGTTTATATAATTTCAGTCTCAGTCCAGTCACTATAGCCGGGTGAATTAAACACCTAGAACACCCCGAGTCCAACATAGCTAGTAAACTAGCTTGGTTCCTCCCATCCAAAGTCTCAATTTTTACCTTAACTAGTATGGTGGGACAGTCACTGCTCACCAGGGGATTGATGCACCTATCTGCAAATGCCTGTCCTCTGGTGCATCTCAGGACAGGCAGTTGGAGTTTCCCGCTGGCAAATTCTTCATCCGTAGAGTTGTTCACTCCACCAAACAAATCTGCTTTGCTTGGCTCCTCAATGGTTATTGCTGCTCCTTTTCTCTTTGCTGGTAGTGGTTTGTTGTTGTTGTTGTTGTTGTTGTTCAGTCGTTTAGTCATGTCCAACTCTTCGTAACCTCATGGACCATAGCACGCCAGGCCTTCCTGTCCTCCACTGTCTCCCGGAGTTTACTCAAATTCATGTTTGTTATGTTTGTTACATTGGTGATGCTATCTAACCATCTCATTCTCTGCCGTCCCCTTCTCCTTTTGCTCTCAGTCTTTCCCAGCATCAGGGTCTTTTCCAGTGAGTCCTCTCTTTGCATTAGGTGTCCAAAGTATTTGAGCTTCAGCTTCAGCATCTGTCCTTCCAATGAGCAGTCAGGGTTGATTTCCTTTAGGATTGACTGGTTTGACCTCCTTGCAGTCCAAGGGACTCTTAAGAGTCTTCTCCAGCACCACAGTTCAAAAGCATCAATTCTTCAGCACTCAGCCTTCCTTATGGTCCAACTCTCACAGCCATACATTACTACTGGGAAAACCATAGCTTTAACTATACGGACCTTTGTCGGCAAGGTGATGTCTCTGCTTTTTAATATGCTGTCTAGGTTTGCCATAGCTTTCCTCCCAAGGAGCAAGCGTCTTTTAATTTCATGGCTGCAGTCACCGTCTGCGGTGATCTTGGAGCCCAAGAAAATAAAATCTGTCACTGCTTCCATTTCTTCCCCTTCTATTTGCCAGGAAGTGATGGGACCAGATGCCATGATCTGAGTTTTTTTAATGTTGAGTTTCAAGCCAGCTTTTGCACTCTCCTCTTTCACCCTCATCAAGAGGCTCTTTAGTTCCTCTTCACTTTCTGCCATTAGGGTGGTATCATCTGCATATCTGAGGTTGTTGATATTTCTCCCGGCAATCTTAACTCCGGCTTGTGATTCATCCAGCCTGGCATTTCTCATGATGTACTCTGCATATAAGTTAAATAAGCAGGGTGATAATATACAGCCTTGTCGTACTCCTTTCCCAATTTTTAACCAATCGGTTGTTCCATGTCCGGTTCTAACTGTTGCTTCTTGACCCGCATACAGGTTTCTCAGGAGACAGGTAAGGCGGTCTGGTACTCCCATCTCTTTAAGAATTTGCCACAGTTCGTTGTGATCCACACAATCAAAGGCTTTAGCGTAGTCAATGAAGCAGAAGTAGATGTTTTTCTGGAACTCTCTTGCTTTTTCCATGATCCAGCGAATGTTGGCAATCTGATCTCTAGTTCCTCTGCCTCTTCGAAACCCAGCTTGCACTAGGTAGTGGTTTAGCTGCTTTAATCTCTGGTTTCTTCTTTGTGATGTAAGTGGCTTGAGGACAATTACTAATTCGATGACCCTCCTTGCCACATTTAAAACACAGTCCGCTTTTAGCCCGATGATAGATGATAGATGATAGATATAATATTTATTCTGATCTGCATCTGCATCTGCATCTGCATCTGCATCTGCATCTGCATCTGCATCTGCATCTGCATCCGTTGTATCTTGTCTGATTCTCGGAGACTACCTGGACAAGTCCTTGCAGTTTTCTTGGCAGGTTTTTCAGAAGTGGTTTGCCATTGCCTCCTTCCTAGGGCTGAGAGAGAGTGACTGGCCCAAGGTCACCCAGCTGGCTTTGTGCCTAAGGTGGGACTAGAACTCATGGTCTCCCAGCTTCTAATGTACAACACAAATGACACCTTCTCATACAGAAATCACACATCTTCCATTAAACTGGTATTAAGGCTGACAATAATAGTTCTATAAAACCTTAACAGCAGGATTGTTACACCTATAATAAATCTGGGTGTTATTTTCTCTTAACATCTCTTTTGGAAATGTATATATTCTCCTTGATTATCTAGATAAGAATATGAAAATTTTACCACAAGCTGCTGCCCTATATTCATCCTCCTTCTACAAAATAAAGGCCATTTCCAAACAGTTTGAAATTGGCTTTGCAAAGCAATTGAGTTTTTCTCCAAGCAGTGTCTCTGCCAATTCAGAGTATAAAAGGTCTACCTGTTTTGCTTGGCCTTAGCTAACCTGTATCTTTGGAAAACAAATAAACCTTTGGAGATTGCCAGGTCTATTGCACATGGTGAGTGTCACAGTGTGACTGGGTTCTTTTAGGGATGCAAGGATGGCAATTGACACAAAGAAACCAAGATGGTGAAGGCTTTTCTGCTTCTTTACTATATACAGCAAAACTATTTACAATGGATATTTACAACATGATCCCTGCTTCTACCTGGTGTTGGGTTCTTTTTAAGTCTCTTCCCCAAAGACTATTCACCTCTAACTCTCCTCCCAAGTGCTTCACTTCCTCCCCCTGCACTCAGTCTGCCTCCTCCATTTCTGGGATTATCAAGAGAGAGTAAAAGAAAGGAGCATACTGGATTTATGAACGAGTGTCATCAGCACCACCTGTCTCCTTTTCTTAGATCCACTCAGCCAGTCACCATCTATGTCTCCTCTGTTGGGGGAAGAACCTCTCTCAGGAGTCTTCTGCCAAGTCCTTCTCCAAAGATTAGGGCTTCACCATTAGGGTCTCCCTCCTCCCTGTCTTGGTTCTTGGGTGGAGATATAATCTCTCTGGGACTTTGCTTCTCTTCCTCCAGGGAAGCCACACTTTTCTTCTCCCTCCCCAACCAGGAACTGACAACAGCTCCACACACATCAACTTTACTCTCCAAATTTTCTCTCCAGCCACTCCCTTCTACAACAGTCTTTGTAGTTAGCCCTTTCTTTCCTCCTTTTCTCTCCTTGTCTCTCCCCTCATTCTCTATCCTCTCCTTCTCTCTCTCCAATGAGAATTGAGTTAGAATGGCAGTGTGTCCCACAGCAACTGGGGAGGTGGGTGTCCCCCCAGGTGCAGGCAGGTCAGCCCATCAGCCTGTGTGACAGTACACCTGTATTTCAAGAACATATCTGAGCTTCTTCTCCCCGTTTTTCTCTCCACTGCTGACTCAGGCCAGCACAACAGCTGCCATGCCAGACCACTAAAAACAATATGCCACAGTGGGTTTCTCTTCCTTTTGAAGAGAAACATGTAAAAACTAGTGTTCTCACAGGCTCTTTGCCCTGAAAAGCACAAGTGTTTAGAGCAGTATAAGACACCCTAATGCTAACCAAAACTGAGATATTTATACTGCATTGTTTGTTCAAAGATATGTAGCAGGGATGTTGGTTTTCTGACCAAACAGGCAAAGCAAGCCAGTATATCCTTTTGGTCCCCTAATCAGTTTCCTCATTTTTCTTTTCAATATTCAGAATCAGTTGGACATAGATCTGTCTGTCTGTCTGTCTGTCTGTCTGTCTGTCCGTCCGTCCATCCGTCCATCCGTCCATCCGTCCATCCATCCATCCATCCATCCATCCATCCATCCATCCATCCATCTATCATCTCTCTCTCTCTCTCCCTCTCTCTTTCTCTCCATCCATCCATCCATCCATCCATCTATCCTGGCTTTTCTGGAAAGCCTTTGGGTATTAATGGTATAGCAGTATCTGTAGTAGGTGATTATTGCTTCTGGTGGGTGATGGTGGATTTCTTTCTTCTTCTCCCCTCCCTCCCTCTATTTCATTCTGGATTATTTTAAGCCACTCAGATACAGTATTTATTTTGGAATTTTGCATATAAATTTCAGAGAGAGAAAAAGATAGAGATACTGAGGTTTGCAGGGGTATTTCAGTATATAATCAAATCTGTAGGGCTATCTATCTATCTAATCATCTATCTATCTATCTATCTATCTATCATCTATCTATCATCCGTCATCCGTCATCCGTCATCCGTCATCCGTCATCCGTCATCCGTCATCCATCCATCCATCCATCCATCCATCCATCTATCATCTATCATCTATCATCTATCATCTATCATCTATCATCTCTCTCTCTCTCTATCTATCTATCTATCATCTATCATCTATCATCTATCATCTATCATCTATCAATCTATCATCTATCAATCTATCTATCATCTATCAATCTATCAATCTATCAATCTATCAATCTATCAATCTATCTATCTATCTATCATCTATCATCTATCATCTATCATCTATCATCTATCATCTATCATCTATCATCTCTCTCTATCTCTATCTATCTATCTATCTATCTATCCATCTATTATCTATCTATCTATCTATCTATCTATCTATCTATCTATCTATCTATCATCTATCTATCTATCTATCTATCTATCTATCATCCGTCATCCATCCATCCATCCATCCATCATCTATCATCTGTCGTCTGTCGTCTGTCATCTGTCATCTGTCACCTGTCACCTGTCACCTGTCACCTGTCACCTGTCATCTATCATCTCTATATCTATCTATCTATCTATCTATCTATCTATCTATCTATCTATCTATCTATCAACTATCTATCATTATCTCTCTCTCTCTCTCTCTATCTATCATCTCTCTATCTCTCTATCTATCTATCTATCTATCTATCTATCTATCATCTATCTATCTATCTATCTATCTATCTATCTATCTATCTATCTATCATTATCTATCTATCTATCTATCTATCTATCTATCTATCTATCTTGTACTGGTCAGTGACCGTAATAAACCAGAATTAATATCTATCTATCTATCATTATCTCTCTATCTCTATCTATCTATCTATCTATCTATCATTATCTCTCTCTCTCTATCATCTATCTATCTATCATCTATCTATCTATCTATCTATCTATCTATCTATCTATCTATCTATCTGTCATTATCTATCTATCATCTATCTATCTATCTATCTATCTATCTATCTATCTATCTATCATCTATCTATCTATATCATTATCTATCTATCTATCTATCTATCAATCTATCTGTCTATCTATCTCTATCTATCTATCTATCTATCTATCTATCTATCTATCTATCTATCATCTATCTATCATTATCTATCTATCTATCTGTAGCTATGGGCATTCATAGGGATGGGGGAAAGAGAAAAGGGGTAAAAAAACTGAAACATATGTCATGTACTTGGATCATCCTTGCATCATGGTCTGGTGTCCTTGTGGTGTCCTTGTGGCATCAGTGTTGCTAGCTGAGAATGTCTCTGCCTGCAGCTCAATTTCAGAATCTCCACCTTAAGGAGCTACTGAATTTCCCCCCTGCAACCTTTGTCCAATCAAATGCATAAGAGCTGAGTGTTTCCCACCTCCCTCAACTTCCTTTGGCCTCAACAGTATTTTACCCTTGCATAGTAAAATGTGTTGATGAGTTATAAGCTTATCCCTAATGCCAATCAATAAAAAGCTTTATGGCCAACAATTGTGTACTTTTCTATTGCCACATTTTAAGGCAAACAGACTTCTGATTATTTTTCAGAGGTTTGCAGTGTTTTATTGAAGCCATTTTTCATAACCCTTATCTTTGCAAGTAACAGTGCCAATTCTGTGGAAGCCTCTGAGGGCAGAAAATATTAGAATAATTTGTGAATCCCACTCTTTAAAAAATATTAGAAGGAGGAAGGGGGCAAAGAACCAGTTTTCCTTTATATCAAATTTTCATTGCTATACTGCCCTCATGCTATTCATCTTGTGGAAATGCTGCAGAACAAAAATGTAATGGCAGATGGGTTTTGATTTTTTTTGGGTGAGACTTTCAAGTCTCTGTTTTTCTAAAAAAGTATTCTGCAAGTCAAGCTTGGCTCCTTGTGATTCAAAAGTATTTTGCCATTGCTGACTTCTTGATAGTATTTCAACTTCCCGGCTTACCCTATAGTCCAAGTATTTCCTGGTCATCTCCCATCCAAGTACAACATAAGCCACCTAAAGCCAGCCTTAAATCACCAAAACAAGCAAATTTACAAACAAACAAACAAATAAAATCCAAGTAATCACTAGGGTAACTATGCAAATTCTTTGAAGCAGATGCTTCTGAACAGGTAGGGGCATAGATTAAATACCTCTTTTTGAGTCCTTAAAGCAGCTGCATGTTTTTCTAGGCTTTTGTGATTGCTGTGGAAGCTTCTTCTGGTGGTTCTCCAAGCACACATATGTGATGATAGCCAGGAACAACTTCTGATGCAACTGGATGAGGCTGTAGGAAGATGTGGCTCAGGGTAATCTGCAGACATACTGTACAAAGTCTCATTCCTTCTTCCACTGCTATTTGTTGACCCATTTATTCAAAGACTCAGAACACATTAAAACAAATTCAGGTTTACAGCTTTTATTGTTCGCTTTCTGAACTAAAAGCTTTACTCACACAGACATTCACACAGCCATGCATGCTACTCACTCTATCTTGCCAGGCCAGGTTTGAGCTGTAGGAGAACTGAAACAGGGTGTCCTCTCTGCACTGCACCTTGTTTTTTCTGATGGCTCCAACAATCCACAGGTTCCAGTCACACTTATAACTTCCATCCAATCACACTTCAGCACTTTTCTCGCACCTCCTGCTACTTTTCTACTGCAGTACCATTTCCTCCTCTAACTCACATGGAGACCATATTTTGGAATCATTTTTTGTTATGAGAACAATATTTTGTTGTATGTTATTTCAAGTAACCATTCTCCACTTATTGTGTAGCATGAACAGATAAAACCTTCTGCTTCCATAGCCTGCTTTGAATGATTTTCTTGCACCCCTTCTTTCCTACATAACCATTCACACAAATACATGACATAAAGCTACCTGTTATCACTATGTTATGGTATTATATAATGATAGACATTACATGCCAGTGACACTACCCTGGCATTTATATGATTAACATTCTGACAAGACCTCGTCAGAGGGTGAGTGATGGAGCCAGAATGCAATTTACTGTCCATAGATGTGGGGCAAAGTCCAGTCCCATTTATTTGGTAATCCATCCAACTTTATGGAATTGGTACCTCATTTACTTGGACCAAGTTATTTCTAACTTCAGCTATTTCAGTGCTTAGTTGTTGGACTGAAGTTGTAGGCCTTAGGGGTTTCATTAGGTCAGCATTTTTAGAATGGTATTAAATTCTGCTAATGAAACATACTCAGGATAAGGTTTTCAATAATCAGTTGTATATAAAATGCTTCACATGGGAGAGCCTAAGTAATTGAGATACTCTTTTCTCCTTTTTTTATCTCTACTGGGAAATTAAGATAGCTCAGAAGGGTGTTGTTCTCTGTCCAGTACTATTACCAGAAGCAATCTATAGGCCAGTGCTTTCCAAAGTGCTGCCGTTGTCAAGATACCAACGGCGGCGGCGCAGGGGCGGGGGTGTGCATGGCGGCGGCGCGTGGGCACGCGTGGGGGCGACGTACACGGTGGCGGTGGCAGCTGTGGTGGCCTCACTAAAACATAGAAGCACTGATGGCACGCTGCTGCCGTCGTTGCTGCCGCCACCACCGTGCACGCTGCCGCCGCGTGCGCCCCCGTGCCACTGCTGTGCACGCCCCTGCCGCCGCTTCGCGACACACTAAGCTGTGTGTTGCGACACACTAAAGTGTCGTGACACACAGTTTGGAAAGCTATGCTATATACAATCTCCTTTTTCCATTGGAAAAATAATCACTTCAATAACACCTGGCTTGGTGTTATTGAACATCAATGAAGTTCTTCTTACATAACTTTTTTCGTGGATGAGATATTTTCTCTGTAATGACAGCCAAAAATACTTTTATTGAAAGCTTCTCAAGAAAAAATGGCAACCACATTATTTTCTTGATAGAAGCAGGTATCACAGAAGTGGGCACATGCCAAGTTAGTTTCGTTTTGTTTAGTTCACTTCTTAGCCATAGATCCTATAGCTTTGAAAGTGTGGCTGAACTGCAGCTCCCTGCATCTATTGCCATTAACCAAGCTGGCTGGGGCAGTTTGGAAATAATAAATTATTTGATATAATTGTGTCATAAGTTTATTAAATCACACTTTTCCCTCCAAGTATTTGGTGTATGGAAAGAAAATGCCAAGGTTGGCACAACATGCTTAAATGAGTCAAGGGTGGGGTTAGCATATTGTATGAACACCAAGAGTCACTCAGCAGAGGGGCAGAAGAGGGTTAGTTTTAATCCAAAGCAATTTCAGGTTGTTGAGGTTAAAGTGTCCCTCACTGAGGAGCTATGTGATGAGAGCATTATACCCTGTCAACCACAAAGCAGTTTCCAAACCCCCAAGCAGTTTTCAAAGTAGTCCTCCAAGAAAAAATATTGTAGGTACAGAATAGCTGGAAAGGCTAGTCTTCCCATTTCAGAGCTAACTGCCAAACCTGGGATCATAGAACTCATCTCCTGAGCACTAACTGGCTACCCATTAAACACCCACTGGAGAGGTGGCCAGTGGTCAGTCCTCTCATAGCACAAAGTTCATAGGATAGCAGGAATTTCACAGCTTTTGAACCACTTGGTGTGATTGTGTGCTTGCAGAATCATTGGAAATGATATATGACTGTGTTAGTGGCTGATTGAGTTAAGCATGTTGTGCAAACAGGGCCAATGGGTTGGATTCAGACTTAGTCATACTTAAATAGGAACCATTGAGGTCAATAGGACTTATGTCAGGGACTAACTTCTTCCAACTGATTCCAAATTGTTTACTCCAAATTTGGATGTAGTCTAAGATCTGAGCTAGGCTATCACATGAATAAAGGCAAATAAACTTTTTAAAGTCTGCACATCATATCTTGATCATGCTTCTGAAATCTGGCATCAGATCTGCCAATGCTAATAGCGCAATTTCAACCCTCCCAGCTTCCCAAACTCCCTCCAAGTGTTGACCTATTTTGCACCTGCCCCAGTGCCACCCTATCCTGCCATGTGTCCTGCTGCCCTCGGATTTAGCTATTGCATTTGGACCTATATAAACTATTGCCTTAGGAAATTTTTATAAAGATCTCTTTTTTGTCATCTTTTAATTTTTCCCAATCCAATGGAATGTAGGAAAGAAATTATATAAAAAGTCTTGTGACTCTTTCTATCTGTCTGTCTACTCATTAGCAGAATAACACTCCATGAACTGAATAGAGCAGGATCAAATATAATGTGGTGGGACAGCCTGACAAAGGAAGGATTGAGAAAATGGGCCACATCATGCCAGGAGCTGGGGGGGGGGGAGAGAGAGAGAGAGAGAGAGAGAGAGAGAGAGAGAGAGAGAGAGAAAGAATCCCCCCAAATTTCCACAATGCATCCCTATAAGACAGGCAGATGGGCAGCGGCTTACAATGTTGCTGATTGCTCCATTCTAATCTTTCCTCCCATCTGGTCATGCAACCTAACCAAACTGGAGCATATCCAAATATCCTCTGTTTGCCAGAGCATGCACACACAGACACAGACACAGACACAGACACAGACACAGACACAGACACAGACACAGACACAGACACACACACACACACAGACACACACACGATCAGAAAACACATATAATCACACATACAGATGCAACATACTACTTCATTTCCCAGAAGAAAATACAGATGTCTCTTATAGCCAATGCTGGCAAAGGAATCAGAAAGAATTCAAAAAACCATGTTCTGCATACCTTCCCTACCTTATTTCATTTTTCTTATTGACCACCCAAGTGGGAAGTGAAATGAGATCTTCTCTTAATTTTCCTTTGTATCTTTCCTGACATTTTTTCCTAGGCTATATTCAAACTTGTAAAATTTCAGTTAACTTTTTACATCCATGATTAAGCCTGGCATGTAATTAAATGGTAAAGGGATCTCCCAGTGGGGAGTGGGAATTCATCCTTCTTTATGCCTCTATAGCTCCAATCCACTACCTTGAACAATTAGAACTTGTGTCAGAAACCATGTAATTAAAGAGCAAACAACAAATATTGCTTTGAGGAAAGTAAAGTCTGCATCACTGAGATCAATCATGCATGCAAATAAAATTCCTCTCCAGATAGCAAACATTTGTCTGTCACAAAATATTGAAGAGTTAAGCAACAGAGGGGAAGATGGTGGTAAAAGTGGCAGCCGCCAAAAAAGAGGAGCTGGATGCAGCTCAAATCACCTTGCCCAGGATGAGACTACCTCAAACACGCCTGTTCCCCTGGAATAGTGCAAGAAGTGCACTAGGTACGATATTTCATGATGACTTTTCCATTATAAAAATAGACAATTCAGGTCAACTATTTACACAGTATGATTCTCAGATATGATAATGAGTATTATGACTTTAATATCACAACTAAGGCACTACTGCAGCTTAATGCTATATAACTTACACCTAGTAACTGGTAGCTTTTTGAAATGGTAGATAGTGTTTCAAAAGCAGGATATCAGATATAATGACTTTACTTTAGCCTGAACAGTGAATACATCCAGATAGTGAATACTGCTACAGTAGTTGATTTATCATCCATCCATTCTTCCCTCCCTATCACACTATTCCTTTTTGAACTAAGCAAAGTTGTGTAAAGCACAGAAACAGTCTAAACAGAACTAAGTAAAAGAAATTAAAGGCAGGAGGTGAAAGAAAAGAAAAGGGAATCTAATTATATCTAGTTTACATCAGGAGTATTCATCATACCTCTCCAGACCTTTCTGTCCTTGCAAACCATCCTTGTTTCCACCATGTTCATACACTGATTCATACACTGCCTTTTCTTCCTTAAACTTTTCACTTCTCTCTTTCTGATTAGTTCATCATTTTCATCCAACCATGACTTTCTCAGTATCCCCCTTCTTCTAAACCCATTCAGTCTGCCTTCATATATTTGTTTTTCAATTCAATCCTTATTCATTCTCTCTATAGCTAAACGGCCTTAATGATTCCTTTTCTAACGCCCACTAACTTTTGTATTTCCTCCACCTTTATTCATCACCTATTCATTCATTCATGTCTCTCTTGTTTTACCAACACACTGCTTAAGACACCCATTCTCCTTGCCTTCATTTTCATTTTATTTTTCTCCTGAAATACCCATCTCACTTCCATATAACAAAGTACGCAGAAGCACACTCTTACACACTCTTTTTTGCTTTTTTTTTTCAAGCATGCATTCTTTTCAACAGATCATTCATTGGCGATCACTCGTAGCCGAGTAAGATTGTCTTCCAAAGGTAAAATTTTAACAGTGGATCCGTAAGTGGCCATAAAGGCCAATTCTGGATCCGCACAACCTCCCACAATGAGGGCATACTACTGACAAACTTTATATCAGCATTTGCACATCTGAAAATGTTTCCATCCATTTCAACATTCTATAAGGGTACATAAATTCATGTACTTGCTCTACCTTTTTGCCATTTATGTACAACTTGCAATCCCTGACTTCATTTTCCTTTTCAAACAAAAGTACCTTGATTTTGGTACATTAATTTTCATATTCCTTGTTGCAACATATACTCTTTTTAATATTTGCTGCAAATCACTCAGGTTCTCAGTCAATAATACATTTTCCTACAAAAGTACCTACCTATTCACATCCCCAACCAACATATATCATCACAAGCATTCTTTATAAATGTATATATAAATACATTAAAAAGTTAAGCACATCACAGATCCCTGTTTACCCCCCCAGTTTAATATTGAATTATTCACAAAGCTCACACATGCTTGAATTCCATCATATACTGCTTTTATTGCATGCAGGAACTCACTTCCATTCCACTCCTTTATGTATTACTATTGTTTACATAGTCTGTAGCTTGAATCATGTCAACTGGATTTCTATTTTCTCAGTGGAAACGTTTCGCTCCTTATCCAAGAAGCTTCTTCAGTCTGAGTGAACTTCACTCAGATTGAAGAAGCTTCTTGGATAAGGAGCGAAACGTTTCCACTGAGAAAATAGAAATCCAGTCGACATGATTCAAGCTACAGACAATTCCACCTGGTTGACTGAGAACCTTCATAGACATATTGTTTACATAGAAAACTAAGATATTTCTTTCAGCATTTCCTCACTTCAGTTTCATCCCAAACCATTTCATTTTTATTCTTAATTACATTCACTCTGTTGAAGTCTCCTTATTTAGTTCCCTTTATAATGCTTCCAAAAACAGGTTTCATTTCCACAAAAAATTATCTGCATTTTCTCTGCCTTTTCAATTTTATCCTTGCTCTCTTTGACTACATTCTTTGCAGCTATCTTTTTATTCCTATTAGAGACTTTCTTTGATCATCATTTTTGCACTAAACATTGTTATTTTTTTCCTCATTCACAGCCTCTTTCACTTCATCATTCCACCAAGCATCCTTTTTCCTACTTCCTCACTAGTGTAATTCAACACACTTCTTTTTTTCCAAAGTTTTTATTATTTTTTACAACAAGGATAAAAAAACTACAAAAAACAAAAACACTACAAACAAAAAAAAACATTAAAAGTGTAAAAACACAAAAGAGAAAACTTTTAGAAAGTTACATACATACAGGTAGTTTCCAGCTTTCCACAGCAAGAATATACAACAATTCCCACAAACAAACCCTTCCTCTATATCAAACCATAATCACATTATTTCTATAAATCCCTCCATTAACACATATATTAATCTGTAATAAAATTGCTCCTTCCCTTTTTCAATATATATATATATATATATATATATATATATATATATATACACACACATACATACATACACACACATACATACATACACACACACACACACACACACACACATACATACATTTAATTTTTTTACTTCAAACTTCCCTTCCTCTTAAAAATAATCCATTTATTTTTTTTCTTCTACTACTATTCTATATACTTCTGTCTACACAATAAACATCAAATTATAGAAACAAATAAATTGTCTGCCTTTATAATAAACAATCTTAACCCTATTAGATCTCAAAAACAGTATAAAACATTATAATATCTTATCAATATCCTTTAAGTTTTACAAATCTATACCCCTATAATACAATCATATTAGTCTATTTATCAATCCAATTAAATATTCTTAATTTTTATAAATTGTCTACCTTTATAATTAACAATCTTAACCCTAATTATGCTTAAAAACAATATAAAATATTACCAGAACTTGTCAATACCTTTTAAGTCTTAGAAATCTAAAATCCTGTAAATCATGTTAACCTCATTATCAGTCCAATTAAATATTCTTAATTTTTTACCCCTCCTCAAAATATACCAGGGAATCCAGATATTTCACCATTACACCAACAGCATTTTTAACAAAGATCTAACAGTCCAATAGCTTCAAAAAATACAAACTTTCCAGCGAAAGAGAAAAAAAACTCCCACATAACATACTCTTCTTTCCCATAACATTGATTGAAATAGTCATAACATTCCCCCCACTTGGCAGTTCCTTTTGTAGTCCTAAAGTTAAACAATCGTTTTAATTCCATAAACACCAATCCAGAGTTTTCAGCTGAGAGTTTTCCATTTTCTCCCACAACAGTAAAAACACCATCTTTTCCAACTTCGTCTTCTTCTATCATAGTATTTTCGTTGCATTTTAAGTAAAATCTCATCTCGAATGTCCCAAATAGTCTGTATAATGGTTTGACAACTCTTTGAAATTATATCTTCTTGCTGACAATGTAATTCTCTGAGATCTTCTTTAAACTCTTCCATTGTTCAAATAGTAAATTATAACACACCCTAAAAAGTTAACTCACAGAAATAGAGGTTAATGAATTAATCCAAAATTAACCAAAGAAAATATACTAGCAGACAGTGGGAAAAAGTAAAGAGAAAGCCTAAAATTTAAAATAAGAAGTGTGTAGAGAGAAAAAAACTTCAATCTTGGAATTTAGCAACATACAGTAGATAATGGAAAGGCAATGTTACAGCTCTGTATATAACCCAAATGGAGAGAAAAGCCAAAACTTTTTTTTTAATAATTAAAAACCTCCAAAAATAACTATAATCACCAAGAGATTCCACTTTTTCTTACTGTAAAAAGCTTCTCTTAAGATAGAAAACTTAAAAAAACAAATTGGGTGGAAAGGCGACGACTTATTTCCCTTTTTAATAAGGGAATGCAAACGTGGATTAGAACAAGATTAAATCCCAGCCTCCCAGTGTAGTCTTACCGCTCGGTCGCAGACGCTGTCTACGATCTCCTGGCTAAAACTCACCGTCTGGAGGACAAATGGGTCGATTCTCAGCATTTTCCTTAATCTGGAAAAACACTTGGGGCTACAGAAAAACCTGTCTGTGCCCAAAAAAAACTACCACACTGCCAGCTCTGCCCACTGAGCTCACAGGCAAAGTTGTTCAGTCGGCCATTTTCCACAGGAAGCCTGTAATTCAACACACTTCTGTGGCAGTTTGTAACATCATTCTTTTCATTCAGTTCCAAGCAGCTCTCACATTGTCTTTGTAATATCCAATTTCCATTCATTCAGTTGGCAAACATATTTTAAATAGTTCTTCATACAGACTTATGGTTCCTCTTCCTGCAGTGATTTCTCATCCATTCTAGTTTCTTTCACTTATTTCCCTATCTTCCATGTCCATTGTTTCTAAGATCCACTCTGGACTCTACAAAATAATACAGAAAACTTGTACAGAGACCTGGTCAAATTCATAAGAGAAAATCATTCTTGATACTTTATATCTCAAGGGGGGATTTAAAGTCATAGCAGTTTAAAAATTTTCACCTTAATTCATGCCATAAGACATTCATATCATCAATATATTAGCATACCCTAAACCAAAATACAATTCCATGAAGCCTGGTATTGGATTCACCTGCTAAATAAAATAAAATTAAGGGATGAAAAACAGTTAAAGCAACATTTCTCTCAGAGTTTAGTAACACTAGCAACACACAGTATGACATAGAAATCATTAAAATATGCTTGAAATTACTTATGGGAAGATAACTATCCCCACAGGGTAGTTAGTCAGGGTAATGCAGTATTTTAAATCTAGAAACTACTATATTTATACAAGAGTTTAAAAAAAGGTTGATACTGTCATGCTATGCCAACTGGCTGACAGCTGTTTTCTCTATACATCTCTATACCTAAAATAAACTTGTGTAGAGAAAGAAAAATAAATGAGAAAACATACCATTAATTATCCATTCACACATACCATTCTCAGAGATTATCTAAATCTTGGGATGGTGCCATGCAAAATAAATGTAAGCACTAACCACTTTTTGCCTTGCTACACAGAGGCAGTTTCTTGCAGTTGCAGAAAATTGTATCAAATGAAATAATAAGAGATGCCACAAAGATTTTATTCATTTGCTAAACATCTCTGAACTGCAATCAATAACCCTCACCAAGTATTGATACAGTATGTAAGAGCTGGTTTGATCAAGAATGCCCAAAAGAAGCAAAAACAACCCCAAAACAAAAAACCAAACCCCCAAAACCAAAACAAAATTTACTAAAAGTCCTATAAATTACATAAATCTCCCATTCCCCCCATTAATCATTTCTCAACAGCTTTGAAGCCTGAAAAGCGAATATAAATCCTTGCTAAAACTCAAAAAGAAGGAAGCATTACAGTTAATTTGTCATCAACTAATCAGCATGGTTAAAAAGAAAGACTCAGCTCACTTTTGGTGATTGGCAGCTGATCACTCAGGATCAAATCCCCACAGGGTAGTTAGTCATATTCCTGTGGAGATTTGGCAATCTCATTCCAGGGCCCTTTATAGTTATCACCCACATGGTAACAAAGTCTGTTTGGCATTCCCTGAAGAAATATTTCCTGATTCCCTGTCGCTGTCTTTGAGATGAAGAGAAAAAAAAACTGAACAATTACAAATAGGGAAAGTCCCAGGAAATTATTCCATCACACATGAAATAATAAAGACAAATGTAGACTGGTAAGCGAGTGAACTCCATGCCAGACCCCTAAGTTGGAACAATACGAATTCCAATAGCATTGTATGCTGACAATACAGTGCTTCTCTCACAAACAGTCGTCAGCCTTAGGAGGACCTTGATCAGCAAGGAACAGCTTCTTCTTTTTTTTAAATAAATTTTATTGAATTTTAAAATACATATTAAAAGTTGAAACAGAAAAAAGAAATAGAAATACAAAGTAAGAAAAAAGTAAAGAAAAAGTGAAGTCAAAAAATAATAAACAAAGGAAACATAGAAAATAGATGTCCTCCAATCTATCCTTGAACTTTAAATACAATATTTAACTTTAAATGTTAGTCCTTCATACAATACACAGGAACATTTCTTTATCATATACTCTTTAATTTCTATAATCCAATCTTCTGATCTTCATATAAGTTTCACCTTTCTTGTTATCTTCCAATAGTCCATCTTTAGCTTCCACTCCTTGAAGTAACAGTTAAATGTTCATTGCTGCATCAGTTTAATATTTTTTATTCGCTCCTTCCATTTTTATATCTATATTTGTATCTTCAATAAAATCCAATTAGTATAACAAATAAATGCCTTATTTACTTCTAATTCTAATAAAATACTATATATTTTATTCATATTATGACTATATATTCCACTAATACATAACCTAACATATTACATAACATAATACATAATATACCAATTCTTATAGTGTTCATACATACATATTCATACATAATATTGTAAAAGTATGTCATCCTGTCATAACATAATTCTAATTCCACCTCATCATCCCATTATCTTCATATCTATCTATCTATCTATCTATCTATCTATCTATCTATCTATCTATCTATCTATCATCTATCTATCTCCATAAAGGAAAAATCTATCTATAATTTCCACTCCTTGAGATAATGTCCATTTAAACTGGAAAACTGGATACATAACCTAACATAACACATAACCTAACACATAATAGGCCAATTCTTATAATATTCATACATACATATTCATACATACAATTATAGAAATATGTCATCTTATAAAAAAGTTGGTATTGCATTTTTATGTGTTTATACAATTTCTCATATCAGCTTTATTCCATATCAAATCCAAATCTATTTTCATTAACCTTGTGTCCCATATATCATTTTCCTGTTTAAGTTATGCCAAAGTCACAGTATTCAACTTGTTTTGTACTATAGCTCATATAGGATGACAAAATATTTTTCTTAGCCTTTCCCAGTATTTCACAATGGTTATCAATTTGCACATTGAAATCTTTCTGTCTCAGCTGCAACAATGTGTTTAGACCCAAATTGTAATATATAACTTGTTTAAGCAACCCCCCTCTTGTATTGTATCAAAATCTTCTTCTCTACCAAGGTATTTGAAATCCTTTCTTCCTGTTTCTCTGCTGCCTCGAAAATTTTTTTTTCCATATCTAAATCTTTTTTTTGTGTCTTTTGAATCTGAACCTGAGGCTCCAAATCTATTAACATAGATTCTATTGATTTTTTAATTTCTGAGTTTCATTAAATTCTTTTTTTAAATCTCGAAGTACTGTTAGAAAAGCCATTTCTCATCCACCACCCCCTCCTTCAGGCTGCGTAGCCAGTCGTTCTAGACAAAACAATGTGCTTTTCCCAGAGAAGGAGTGGTCAGATGATCTGTTTTATCTATTCAGTAAAAAATAAAAAGATGAAAAATTCCAATAATCCCAAAATTAAAAGAAGAAATAATATTCCAAACAGTTTATAAGAAAAAGAAAGGATAAATGTCAATCAGTATAAAAAAAATAAAACAAATTCATCAGTATTTAGTCCAATAAAATATATTTAAGAGATATAAAAAAAGGAGTTTCTTGTACTTCCAGGTAGAGCAAAATCCACACTAAAAAGTTAGAAAGGTAAAAAGAAAAAATGCAAATGTTTCATTATACTTCCATTATAAAATCCATCATGTTTCCACCATGATTATTATCATAGCAAAGAAAACACAAAATTTGCCAACATTTATATACAAAGTCCAAGGATAGATCTTAGATAATAAACAATGAATTTTAAAAAACTAAAAAGTTAATGTGATAATCTAAAAGTCATCTTTAGCTGTAACTTACTTCCCCTTATGAGAGCAATGCTGTAATTCAGTCGTCTCACCATTCCAGCCTCTCACTTTCTCCGCGGTGGAAAACAACAGAAAAAGCGGAGGGAAACAATTCCAACGACCTTGTGATTAATCTTCCGATTCTCCCCTCTCCGGGGAAACATTCCAGTGATCTTATCTTATCAATAGATCACTGCAAATAGGGGGAAGCAGGCCAGGCATTCAGGAGTCTGAAATACTCTGACCTACCGAGCTGCCAGTCCGACTTGGAGTATAATCAGCAAGGAACAGCTTCAAATTAACAATCCAAAGATCCAACAATAGTATTTGCTAAAATATCCAACCTGCACAACTACATCTATTGAAGGATAAAAGATGAAATTGGTTAAATGTTTCAAAACCTTTGGCTGGTTTTTCACTCTTCAAGTATTATGAAATAACAAATGGAACTTGCAACATTAGTAGGCCAAAGAACTGCAACAGCTGTTATGAAATTCTTCTACACACAAGAGGACAGATTGGTACCTGATACCATTAATTTTTTCCAGGCAGACTCACTGGCCCAGCTTTTATACAGTGTTCAGTTTGGCCCTTGTTCCAATTACTGAATGTTTGAATCATATAGATCAAATATCTTAGAGGAATCCTACACCTACTCAGATATACCCCAAATGCAGTCAATAATTATAGAGGTTGGGATGCAGAGGATTATTGGCTACTGGTCTGAGGGGTGTGTGTGTGTGTGTATTCCAAGCTAGAAGCAGGATATAACTTTAAATCTCTTCTTCCTTGGACTTTCTCTTTTCTCTGGAATTTTTATTCTCCCTAGGCTGTGAACAAGCAATAATATCCTCAAGGCAATGTATCAAGGGTGTCGACCTTCAAAAGACATTAATTCCCAAACTGGTGGAATCAAAGAATGGCTCATCTGCCCCAGAAGGACACTCATTAGCTATTTCTTTTCACTTGTATTACTTGATATAGGAAAGCTTTTTCCTAAAATAACATTTGACTTGCTATTTTTCACAGCCTTACAGGTTAGATTTTGTAATATACCTTTATGGATCAGGAGCAGTCGAGAATGTTATTAAACTGTAGGCTTTACAGAGGCAGTCATTTTAAGTATATTATTCTTGTTTTGCTGAATTTCCTGCGTTGCATTAATTTGTATTTTTCCACTTTTTTCACTTAAAGATGAGGGTGTTGCATACTGAGTTGCCAAACTCCTTGTGATAGTTTCTGGTGTTAGACACAAGTTAACTTATAGAGAAGCCCAGGCAGAGTCTTCTCAATGGTAGTACAGAACAATTTGATTCTTTTTAGGAAAGTACGAAGTAGTTCATAAAAAGCAACCTAGAAACCTATTGTTCTTATTCTATTTATAGTCTTTATTTTATTGTTTGTAAATGTTTTGTGTTGCTGGCCTTTGGCTGTAATAAAGATTTATTTCATTTAATAAAATAATTTACTGAGCTGTTGGAGAACAGATTAACTAATGATTACTTTTTCATTTGCATAAGGTAATCTTGGGCATAAGAAAATGGATGAATTAGCATTGGTTGGGAGATAGATTACTAAATTTGTCTGCTTCCAGTCATGGTTGACCATCCAATTCTGACTGAGGATTAAATGCAACTGTACATCAAATTAGCATGCACTGTACCACCAATTCAATCTCCCTCCACACCAAAATCAAAAGATATATGTGAGCATATGTGCTTGGTTTTTCTCTTTTTTAACAATCACTACAAATACTCTTCTTTTAGCATGCCATTGCCAATTGGAAAAGTAAACAAATGCACACAGAGAGACAGACACCCTGATGATGTTCAGAAAGTAATTGAAAACTAGACTATTCTCCCAGACCTTGGGGCAGAGGGGTGGTTAAGCCCCTGTAGGGTATGTTGTTGTTGTTGTTGTTCAGAGTTTGCCTACTGGATGCTTCTAATCTGTTTATTTCTTTTAATTGTTTTTAATTTTTTAAAAAAATATAAGCTGCTCACAGTCATTTGGAGCTAGATGACATCTAAATTTTAATACAGTACATACATAAATGTAATTATTCATTAGAAACTGTCTCCCCCTTCAATTAGCTTATTTGCCTTTAGCCATATGTAGAGGAATACAGACCTAATCTTGAAAAAGGAATGTAAGAACAGTTAGATAAACATCCACTTAGCCCTGAGAAGGAAAAGGGGGTGAAAAAGAAACTGTGCATAACTCTGCCTTGATACCCTCTGGTATAAGAGAGAGCAGAGGGAAACTGTCAGGCATTCATGATTCTGTTATGCCCTACAACAATAAAGTACTGTAGAACTCGAGTTGTCCTTGTGGTGTTTATTTCCTTACTTGCCTGACCTCTAAGGGCCGACAGCAAATTTGATTGGTTAGGAAAGCAAAAATCAAACAATGGAGGTGAAGAAAGAGTAGAAGGGGAAGCAACAGCAAAAGAGGTATATCCAAAGTTTTATATTCCATAACAGGCTCCTGTAAGTGCCAAGAATGATGTCTATTTAGACCGTGTATATTTACTTGTCTTTACAGTAACACTAAATGTACAGCCACAAGGAACATGGCTATTAGCTAGGGCTACCAGATCTGGGTTACATAATCCAGGCACAACATTTCTTAGCTGCATTTAATACTTATTTGGATTTTGCAGGCCCAATGACTGTTTCTGTAAAGCTGAATGGGTATCATAGGTCTCCTCCTTCCCAAAGCAAATCTTGATTAATATGGCAATGTGAGGTTATATGACCAGCAGGCACTATAACAGCATCTGATCCTTGGAAGTGGTATAGGGTGAACAAGGAGAGGTGGGGTTGAAACATCTATGAATCAACTGGATCACCACTGCTAGAAGTAGAAAGCCTTTGGTCTGATCCATAGGGACATTTCCTAAGCTCTCAAAGGTACCCATAAAACGCACAGATCAATGCATCTTGCTTATGATCACAGATCTGATTTTTACTGATGCAGACAAAGGACTAAGAACAAAATTTCAGGGAGAAAGTAAAATATTAACACAAATTAATTCTTCTCCATTTGTATTGGTTCTAAAAAAGAAATTGTGCAATTAAATTCTTAATTTGTTCCCTATTTTCATGCTGATCAGAAGATCGCAGATACTACCCCTTGCCCCCAAAACTCTCTGAAGGACAGTTTTTTTTTCCCTGGCACCAAGGAAAGTTTTAGTCTTTTTGAAATCTTTAATGTTGGTTAAAAAGTAATAATGCATTGTTATGATGTGGATTATGGTGATAAATATTTGAAGGGGTTGCATAAATCTGGTGTGTCACAGAAATCTAAGTTGATAAAGGATGAAACCTGACTTGAAAGAAGAATATTCTGCTTTTGAAATGGATCAGACTACCACATTTGTCAACCTAGGTCATATTATTCTGCATATCACATTACTTTCTTGATATTTACATGCAAAAGACCTTGTGAATCTGTGTAGCTCTGAACATGTTACAGAATGTAAAATCTGATTGTCTGATATGGAATCTTCTAAGGATTGATTCTCATATGAATGATCATCACTTAATGAATGAAATATTGAGGTAGCTTTCAGACACCAGAGGTAGAAATGCTAGTTGATGAGTCAACCAATTTTAGGTTCAGTAATCCATAGTAAAAAAAACCCAGCTTAACCATAATTTATTGAATAAATCACAATTAGTTAAGTTTAGAGAACACCCTGAGCCATAAACCATGAATTGGAACTAAAACAGCTGGGTTGATAAATCACATTATTATTTACATAATAGGCATTGTAAACCTAGCCTATGTCATCTGTAATGAGAAATTTCAGTTAAGACTATCAAGGCCTCATTTACATACTGTATATACACACATGCCCTCTTATTGCTGTATATGTTATATTTTAGAGCCAGTGAGTGTAGTGCTTATGGTGTTAGATGAAGATTGGAGACATGCACGTTTGAGTCCCCTTCAGCCATTAAAACTGACAGGTTATTTTCAGGCTAGCAAGTTTCTCTCAGCCCAAATTATCATGCAGGTTTATTATCTGTAAGTCATCTTGAATTCATTGAGAAAACGTGGAATATAAATCTAAGAATAACTATATAGTTGTATCAATTATTTGTATATTGTCTTGGTATGGGAGAAGAGACTTTAATGAAATAATAAAATTGGGCAAACAACTACAGCAAATACATACTCTTTAAGTGCAGTTTGTACCAAATTAAAACAAAAAGAAATATACATGCATAATACTTTCTATATGGACAACTGCAAGTTTTGTTGGCAATGTTTAAAGATTGAAATAATGAGATATCCATCATAATAATAGGAGATGAGAGATCCGACCCTCGCCCCCTCATCTGTGGGGTGCCGCAGGGTTCAGTTCTCTCACCTCTCCTATTTAATATCTACATGACACCAGTGGGTGAGATCATCTGTTACCACGGAATGAGGTATCATCAATACGCTGATGATACTCAATTGTATATCTCCATCCTGGGTGAGGTAAGTGATGCGGTGGCTGCCCAAGATTTTAGGCATTTTAAAATGTTTTTATTTAATTGTGGGGGGTTGCCAAATAGAAATATCCATATAGTGAGAAGATAAATTAACAACATACAGTAAAATATTACGGGTGGGGCTGAAGACATTTTGAAAAATCATCCTAGCCCAAGTTAATAATTCATGTATCAGTTTTCTCAGTTCCTAAGTTCATTGGGAGTCAGGCAGTGTACAAATGGAATAAATAAATAAATTGCTGGTGGCCTGTTGCTTAATAAGCTTTTACAGAAATTACAAAACTTAAGAGGTTATAATTCATGGTGGTTCTGTAAAAAACCCCAGAATCATAGAGTAACAGCCTCTTCATTAGCTCCTTATAGACTTCCCAATATCATCTGTGGGAAGCAGAATACTAATATAAATGGACCTGATCCAATGGAGCTCTTCTTAGGGAGACCAACATTGCCTTGCTGTCTGTATTATGAAGACACAAATTAAATCTTATTATTATGTATTTCTGCAACATTTAGCTGCTCCTTTAACTCAGAACAGTATCACTCCATTCCATTTCAGTTCTTTTCATTCAGTTTAAAGGGAAAGGTGATATTTCTTCAAAACAAGCTTGACTTTTGGCAACTTTATGGAGATCTCCATGTAGTCTTCTTGGCAGCAATGCAGAAGGGTTTGCCATTAACTTCTATTTTTTGTTTGTTTGTTTTGTTTTGCTTTGCTTTGCTCCCCAGTCTAGCCTACAACCCTGATGTTTCCTGGTGGCTCTCCATTTAGGACTGATCCTAACTTTTTAAGTTCATCAAAGATAACTACTGTAAGTGTTGCCATATTCAATGTATTAGTTTTGAGTAGAACAGATAATAAAGAATGTTTTGCTGGCAAAAAATGTTAAAGGATTGTATAATGTGACATTTATTGTTTTTGTTTAGAGTTTTCTCTGGGAAATCAAAATTCAATAAGCACTAAATGCTGTAACATCAAATTCAATGGGACATTGGGATCACTGTTAACAGATACTTTTTCAGAACTTTGATCCTTTTTGTCATATTAACTTCCTTCTTAGCATTTTTCTTCCTTTAAAAAAAAAACTTGATACATTCAATTCTTTGAAGGAATTTTCTTCTTCTTACTGGCCCAAATAGTAGAGTAGAAGATACTATTTTTCACAGTGGACAGACATACACACACACACAGTACATGTTGACCTCATATTTAAACCTCCAACATGCACACAGCCCAATCAGGTTCCAGAAATCTCACAAGCCTCTGACATCTCAAGAGATACTTTATTCTGAGAACTGAGAAATTGGGACAGAGGAAGATAGAAAGAACAGTGCCTTGTACTTCCTTTCTAGCTCATATTTTTACTGAGCTAAATAATGGTAAATGTTTGCATAAGATTTCCCCCACCACCATTTTTCTTTAATATCCAAAAATACTGTCAAAATAACCTTACTATTGTATTAATACAGAGCCAGACAATCAGGAGCCCCAGCCTGAATTCATAACTTGGAGTCTTCCCCACCCCTGTTTTGTGTGCATGGTGTAGTCTGGAGAGCCCTACCAATTACAATTGTCAAAAATCAGCAATGCAGTATCATACCATTTGTAAATAACAAAAATTGTGGCAGAAGCCCTAATACAGGTTTTACATACTGTATATACATGAGCCACTGAGCTAAGATGGGAGATTAGAGTGCCTGATGTTAAAAATACAAAACATGCTTAACATCACCATTTGTTGCTTAGGACTGGAAAATAATTACAGAACTTTACCCTTCACCTATACATTAATAGGATTTCAGCTGGCAGTGACTGATCAGGAAAGGGATATTGGAGTTATAGTGATTGGCTTGATACAAATGTCAAGCAAGCAGGCTGTAGTTGTTAAAAAAAATACAATTCTTGGAATCATCAGGAACAGAACTGAAAATAGAACTGCCCATATACTCATGCCTTTATACAAATGTATGTGAGGCAATCCTTGAAGATTTGCTTATAGTTCTGACTTCCACACTATAAGAAGAATGTTATAGAGCTAGAAAGATGAAGAAAAGGCAACCAAAATAATCAGGTGTCTGGAACAGCTCTCCGACAGTAGTTGAGGCTGTTTAGCCTAGAGCAAAGGTAGGAAACGAGAAACATGATGAAGTAGAGAATATACAAATATGCACTGCATAGATGATGTGAAGTTTTTCTGCCCCCTTCACGATGTCATACCACAAAGTCATCCAGTGAAACTAAATGCATCAATATTAAATACTAATAGGCAGAAATATTTCTTCACGCAGGGCATAGTTAAACTGTAGTATTTGTTGCCAGCAGTTGCAGTAGCAGCAGTTACTTTGAATGGTTTTAAAAGGGGACTGGACAGGTTTATGGATGATTACATCATCAATGGCTATTAGTATTGGTGGCTTTTTACTACTTCTAGAATAATGCTTTACATCCTGGTTGCTGGGAAGCAACAGCGGAAGAGGAGGCTGTGAGCTTTGAAATGGACTTTGTTGACCCAGAATGCCAGACTAGATTGGTCTATGGCCTGACCCAAGAGGCATCTTATATTCTCCTAAAGACACATGAAGAGTAGCTAGCTACTGACAGCCTTATAATTATATTTTAAACCTGTCCAAGTTGGCAGCTGTCACTCCATCCTGACGTAGTAATTTTAAGAATGATTTGGGTGAAAAAATACTGCTTTAGCACCTATTGATTTTAGTAGATCTCCCATATCTTGTGGCACTGCAGAAAAGTAGGGAAGTATTCTGTAGCTTTTGCCACTGGTCCTAAGGGACCCCAGCCCAGCCAAAACACCACCACACACACACACACACACACACACACACACACACACACACACACAAAGACCATTCAGTTCCTGTCTATTGACCACACAGTGTGCAGCTTCATGCAGCTTGTTTCCTCTCCCCTGCAAAAAAGAAGACAGTGCTCCAACTGTGAGTTGGCATCAGACTACAAGTGTTAGTTGCCACTGGAATCATGGTCAGAACAAGGTCTGCTGGATCAGCTTTGTCAATCCCATTCAAGTAAATTTCTACAGGAGGGAAATCTGCCTGTCCTCAAATATATATAAATACCTTTTGTTCTGTGGAGTCCATGGTGCTCTCTGAGCCTTGTTGTTTTCTTGCAGATGTTTCATTGCCAGGCTAGGCAACATCTTCAGTGTGAAAAGGGAGTGGAACTTGCTCTCTGTTTAGCAAGTCCCACTCCCTTTTCGCACTGAAGATGTTGCCTAGCCTGGCAGTGAAATGTCTGCAAGAAAACAACAAGGCTCAGAGAGCACCATGGACTCCACAGTTCAACCCTGAGCTACAAATATTCTCTTTGATTGGTACCTTTTGTTCTGTTCTGGCATTTTCAAACTGATCTCCCTCATCCACTTTGTCTGTCTGCCTCTTTTCCTTTAGTGTCATATCTCTGTAAGCCTGAGGACAGGATCTGTTGCTAATTTTTAATTGGTCAGGGACCATGTTTGTCTCAAAAAAAGGGAAGAAAAGTAATATAGTATAAATGCAAAGATTTTGCAGTTCAGTAGATTAGCTGCAAGATATGAAAAGGCAGCCAAGATGCCTCTCTAAATAAGTGTATAAACTCTCAGTTATGAAATTTGCTGGTTTAGAATTTCTGCCATAATGAAATGAGTAAGCACTGTAGTGAATTTTATGAATAATGTTGCCCTCCCACTTTTTATGCTTCAGTGCAAATAAAATGATCATGTACATGACTGCAAAATTTGGTCAAAAGACCTGCTCCTGCTCCTCCTTGTAATCGTACTAAATAGAAGCATGCAGGAGAACATAATCTATTACTATGAGAAGCACTCTGGCAAGGGATGTCAGACCTGGGCTATATCAGAACCTCACTGATCTTTTTTGATGCTTTCATGTGCTGTTGCAATAAATAATACAATGAAAGGATTTCCCTCCTTCCCAGTAACTGCTAAATTGTGTGAGTGTCAGTGATTTGAGGATTTGTGAAGCTATTGCAAATGATTTTTCCCTTATGTATTTCCTTCACTACGTTTTGCAAAAATGTAGGAATCCAGCTTGAAGTTGGAAGAGCAGAGTCCCTGCACTGAGTGGTTTCCAAGCTGTGCTTTGAGGACCAGGGGTGATTCACAAGACAGTATGTATATATTCACAAGACAATATACAGTATGTAATTCCTAGTGGAGATGTTAAAATAACAATTTATTTTATAAATGGACCACATCTAATAAGCTTGCGACTTCCTATGAAGTTTTGGTATTTTTGCTAGAAGACTTGCAAGATTATATTCTTGCCCAACATCTTGCAAAATCAGATTTAAGGCATTTGTGACCCATTTGTCTGAAGAACACAAGTAGAGAGGAAGTATCAAACATCTCAAATAATGGTTTCCATTAAGAAGAACATCTTTAATAAGCATAGATGATTTTTCCATAAGGCAACTATTCTTTCCCTGAGCCAACTGCTGCACATCCCAATATCCCAAATTAATGAGGAACTCGTAGAATGGTTCCCCAGATTTTTTTTGATGGCTATAGAATCTTAATTAAATTCACTACCCCCCCACCTATTCCACTTAGTGTTATTTAAAATGAGGAAATTTCTGGAATCTTTTCAAATTTACCCAAGTCATGCTTTTATGGTTGTTCTGCCAAGTGTCCAAGCAGTGATCAGGTGCTCAGACAATTGGTTCTTTTAAATCCAGGGACAATAAGCACACCAGTGAATAAAGAGATTTTAAGCTTTATTATTAACTTTAGCAAACAGTTTTAAACAGAAACATACTTTAGGCAGATTAAACAGAAGCATAAACAGCATAACTTAAAGAAAGAAAAACCATAACATACCAAGCAAGTTGATACCCAATCTCCCATAGCTGTCAGGAGCCCCTTAATAAGGACAGTGGAGATACCCCAGGGCAGCTCAATTTTCACAGCACCCAGCGCTCAGGTCTGTGCAGAAGCTCCCAAACTCAAAACCTCAAGTTTACCAAGGGTATTTTTCTCCTTAGCTCAGTAAAGGAACCTTTAGTCTGGCAAGATTCTGTGTATGGTGGAAACAATAAAGATACTAGAGTTGAACTTTGGCTCAGCATTGTTTCTTCACCAATTTCCCTGACATCTGCCCTCTATCTGGCTGGTGTACCATCTCTGGGTTTTGGACTTGAGGTGGAAATCTCTGTACATTGTGAGGAGCTTCCAGGTCTTCACATTGGCAGCCTCCATGTCCTCCTTTGGCCATCTCACTATACCGGCAGGGTATCTGATGACTGGCAGGGTGTACATGTTGATGTTCTTCCCACTGAGCTGGCTCTTTAGAGCCTGTCTTATCCTTTGCTGGTACTTGGATGTTGCTGCCTTCCTTGCCTCCTCATTATGGTTCCCATGTAACTGTGGGACACCAAGGTACTTGTAGCTGGTCTGTATGCCTGCTATGTGGCCCACTGGTAGTTCCACCCCATCAGTTTTAACTACCTCTCCTCTCTTTACTACCATCTGGCCACACTTCTCCACTCTGAATGGCATCCCAATGTCCTCAATGTAGATCTGTGTCAGGTGGATCAGCGAGTTGATGTCTCATTCACTCTTATCATACAGCTTGATGTCATCATGTAGAGGAGGTGGCTGAGGGTAGTTCCACTCTTGAAGTTGCATCCGTATCCAGTCCTTGTGATTATCTGGATGAGGGGTTTCAAGCCTATGCAGAACAGTAGCAGGGACAGAGCATCACCTTCGTATATGCCGCACTTGATTGTCACTTGTGCTAGCTGTCTTGAGTTGACTTCCTGTGTTGACTTCCACAGTCCCACTGAGTTCTTGAGGAAGGTCCTTAGTGTCCTGTTGACTTTGTATAGTACCAGGCATTCACGGATCCATGTGTGTGGCATTGAGTCGTAGGCTTTCCTGTAGTCAATCCAGGCTGTGCTCAGATTGGTCTTTCTAGATCTTGCATCTTGGGCGACTGCTCTATCTATGAGCAACTGGTGTTTTGAGCCTCTGGTGTGTATGTACTGTATCTGTATCTGTATCTGTATCTGTATCTGTATCTGTATCTGTATCTGTATCTGTATCTGTATCTGTAGCTATACTGTATATATATATATATCCCATCCTGCTGGGTATCTACACGACCCACTTTGCATAACCTCGGCAACTATGTTCTCCCACCCCACCAGTAGAAATGTGAACTGCTTCCTTGAACACCCTAAAGTTGCCTACATTTGCTTTAGCTCTATATTTTCTACCCTAACTGGCAGTAAATTTCTAGATTTCAGTCAGAGTTTTTCCCAATTCTACTTGGAAATGCCAGGACTTGAACCTGGGATCTTCTTACAAACAATGGCTGTGCTCTATAGTTGAACTCCAGCCTTTTCTCAAACTGTACAGAGTGTTCAGTCCTAAACCACCCAACTTTAAATGAGAAAGAAAATGCATTGCAAAGTGCATTAGCGATTGAGTGAGAGCTTTAATCTCACTTACATTGGACCTCTGCTGAGAAAAAATGAGAAAATGTCCTGCTATTTGCATTCATTTGAAGAAATGGTGAAAGGACCTTCAGCATTTAGTTAACTGTAGAGAAATTATGGAAAATCTAATTTTATTTATTTTGCAACACAACCAAATAAAAGAGAACAAAAGCATCACTGAAACATTTTCTTTTCATGTATAGAAATTCATCTTAATAGCTGGAACAGTAGGGCATGAGACAGATCTTTTATTAGGTGTTGCGTAAAAGACAAAGAGAAGTATCCAAATGCAATTAAACTGCCAATAGGGCACTGATTAAATTTAGCCTTTTGGTTTCACTTGCACCCTTTTCTGATCCTTTCCCCCTGTGCCATTGATTTAGTATTGTTAACCTTTCTTTATTACTTGTTTATGTTCTTCTATTACGTTAAAACATCAATAAGGTGGTTTTTGAAAAGGACAAAAGAGGCAAACAAAGAAATGTTGAGGAAAGGTCAGGGGATGCAGAAAGAGAAAGGGCCAGTTTGCTGCAGGGAGCAAACTGACAGCACTGAAAGGTTACTGTTTCTACTTCTAAAGGGATGAAGGGACAGAGATTGCACACTTATCAGGAGACCAGGGCTGGCAAAATGAAGACAGTTGATTTCTCCATGATTGTGACCACCAGGGGCAGGAAATGCCATCCTGCCCACTGGTTCTCAGCACAATTAATACCTTCCTGCATTTCCCTTATGGTAGAAAAAAATCTACTCATGACAAAAGAATGGAGAAAGAGAGCATCACCTCAAATAAAGTGAACTGTGACTTTTGTTGCTCAGGAGAAAATGGGTAGAAAAATACTGTAATTATGGAATCTTTCAAAAGTAGAATTGATAGCCCTTTGGAAAC
Source organism: Charina bottae (assembly GCA_023362775.1). Lineage (NCBI taxonomy): Eukaryota > Metazoa > Chordata > Lepidosauria > Squamata > Charinaidae > Charina > Charina bottae. Next base: position 47,209,647 of record JALMGJ010000005.1, read on the forward strand.
TAAGTCTATACCTCATAATTAGCTGCCTTTAGAACAGGAACAAAGTATCAAAAGGCTAAAAGATATGACGCCGGAAGATGAGCCCCTCAGGTCGGAAGGTGTCCAAAATGCTACTGGGGAAGAGCGGAGGGCAATTCCGAGTAGCTCCAGAAAGTGTGAAACGGCTGGGCCAAAGCCGAAAGGACGCTCAGTTGTGGATGTGTCTGGAAGTGGAAGGAAAGTCCGATGCTGTAAAGAACAATATTGCATAGGAACCTGGAATGTAAGAACTATGAATCAAGGTAAGCTGGATGTGGTCAAACATGAGATGACAAGATTGAACATCGACATACTGGGAATCAGCGAACTAAAATGGACAGGAATGGGCGAATTTAATTCAGGAGACCATTATATATACTACTGTGGGCAAGAATCCCTTAGAAGAAATGGAGTAGCTCTCATAGTCAATAAAAGAGTGGGAAAGGCAGTACTGGGGTACAACCTCAAAAACGACAGAATGCTTTCAGTTCGAATCCAAGGCAAACCATTCAACATCACAGTGATCCAAGTCTATGCCCCAACCACTGATGCCAAAGAAGCTGAAGTTGACCGGTTCTATGAAGACCTACAACACCTTCTAGAACTAACACCAAAAAAAGATGTCCTTTTCATCATAGGGGACTGGAATGCTAAGGTAGGAAGTCAAAAAATAACCGGAATAACAGGCAAGTTCGGCCTCGGAGTACAAAATGAAGCAGGGCAAAGGCTAATAGAGTTTTGTCAAGAGAACACGCTGGTCATAGCAAACACTCTTTTCCAACAACACAAGAGACGACTCTACACATGGACATCACCAGATGGTCAATACCGAAATCAGATTGATTATATACTTTGCAGCCAAAGATGGAGAAGCTCTATACAATCAGCAAAAACAAGACCTGGAGCTGACTGTGGCTCAGATCATGAGCTTCTTATTGCAAAATTTAGGCAGCAGCTAAAACCATCCCAAAGAAAAAGAAATGCAAGAAAGCAAAGTGGCTGACTGATGAGGCTTTACAAATAGCTGAGGAAAGAAGGGAAGCAAAAGGCAAGGGAGAAAGGGAAAGATATAAACAACTGAATGCAGAATTCCAGAGAATAGCAAGGAGAGATAAGAAGGCCTTCTTAAATGAACAATGCAAAGAAATCGAGGAAAACAATAGAATGGGGAAGACTAGAGATCTCTTCAAGAAAATTGGAGATATCAAGGGAACGTTTTGTGCAAAGATGGGCATGATAAAGGACAAAAAAGGCAGGGACCTAACAGAAGCAGAAGAGATTAAGAAGAGGTGGCAAGAATACACAGAAGAACTATACAAGAAAGATCTTAATATCCCTGATAAATACGATGGTGTGGTCACTGACCTTGAGCCGGACATCCTAGAGAGTGAAGTCAGGTGGGCCTTAGGAAGCATTACTAACAACAAAGCTAGCGGAGAAGACAGTATCCCAGCTGAGCTATTTAAAATCCTAAAAGATGATGCTGTTAAAGTGCTGCACTCAATATGCCAACAAATTTGGAAAACTCAACAGTGGCCACAGGATTGGAAAAGGTCAGTTTACGTTCCAATTCCAAAGAAAGGCAATGCCAAAGAATGTTCAAACTACCGTACAATTGCGCTCATTTCACATGCCAGCAAGGTTATGCTCAAAATCCTACAAGCTAGGCTTCAGCAGCATGTGAACCGAGAACTACCAGAAGTGCAAGCTGGGTTTCGAAGAGGCAGAGGAACTAGAGAACAGATTGCCAACATTCGCTGGATCATGGAAAAAGCAAGAGAGTTCCAGAAAAACATCTACTTCTGCTTCATTGACTACGCTAAAGCCTTTGATTGTGTGGATCACAACAAACTGTGGCAAATTCTTAAAGAGATGGGAGTACCAGACCACCTTACCTGTCTCCTGAGAAACCTGTATGTGGGTCAAGAAGCAACAGTTAGAACCGGACATGGAACAACCGACTGGTTCAAAATTGGGAAAGGAGTACGACAAGGCTGTATATTATCACCCTGCTTATTTAACTTATATGCAGAGTACATCATGAGAAATGCCGGGCTGGATGAATCACAAGCCGGAGTTAAGATTGCCAGGAAAAATATCAACAACCTCAGATATGCAGACGATACCACCCTAATGGCAGAAAGTGAAGAGGAACTAAAGAGCCTCTTGATGAGGGTGAAAGAGGAGAGTGCAAAAGCTGGCTTGAAACTCAACATTAAAAAAACCCAGATCATGGCATCTGGTCCCATCACTTCCTGGCAAATAGAAGGGGAAGAAATGGAAGCAGTGACAGATTTTATTTTCTTGGGCTCCAAGATCACCGCAGACGGTGACTGCAGCCATGAAATTAAAAGACGCTTGCTCCTTGGAAGGAAAGCTATGGCAAACCTAGACAGCATATTAAAAAGCAGAGACATCACCTTGCTGACAAAGGTCCGTATAGTTAAAGCTATGGTTTTTCCAGTAGCAATGTATGGCTGTGAGAGTTGGACCATAAGGAAGGCTGAGCGCTGAAGAATTGATGCTTTCGAGCTGTGGTGCTGGAGAAGACTCTTGAGAGTCCCTTGGACTGCAAGGAGGTCAAACCAGTCAATCCTAAAGGAAATCAACCTTGACTGCTCATTGGAAGGACAGATGCTGAAGCTGAAGCTCAAATACTTTGGCCACCTAATGAGAAGAGAGGACTCACTGGAAAAGACCCTGATGCTGGGAAAGACTGAGGGCAAAAGGAGAAGGGGACGGCAGAGGATGAGATGGTTAGATAGCATCACCAATGTAATGAACATGAATTTGAGTAAACTCCGAGAGGCAGTGGAGGACAGGAAGGCCTGGCGTGCTATGGTCCATGAGGTCACGAAGAGTCGGACACGACTGAACGACTGAACAACAACAACAAGAACAGGAACATCCATGGGAAGATCTATGAGGGAGCCTCATTGTGTGTGGGGGGGTAAAAAATGTCAAGAAGGTGGTTGTTGCTGCACAAGTTAATTTCCCCCCTTTTTAAGCATTGCATGTGACACATGTAAAGAAAGGGAAGGGCTTCCATCACATGGTTGCAGCCACATCTTGGTTTCTCCCAATGCCTCTGCACAGAACTATAAGCATAGCAAAATAAGATTTTTTTCTGGGCCTGGACTTGCAACCAAGAAAAAAGCTGAGCAGAGCCATGGTTAATTGTAAGAGAGTTCCAGCTACTAGTGTTCTATTTTCCCACTTCAAACACTACTGAGGGGCCAGGGGATTGTTCTATTTTTGTTGAATGCATATGGTGGCTGTATCTAGAATTTCAATGTTTCTTCAGGTGTTTCGTCCTCTACAATACTTTTAAAAAGCTTGGTTTGCTAATAACCCTGTAATATATTAGGGAAGTTAGAAAACAAAACTTTTTAAATGTATTTGTTCACATAAGTGGGTGGAAGGGGCAATGCTGCAAGAAATTGTTTGGCTACCTTATGTACTAAGCAAAGGATGATCTGACAAATACATATTTCAACTTAGTCCTTTACAAACTCCTTTAAAAAAACATGCTGGGCCTGAAAAGTACATAAACATAGGATCATTTATCCAATTACACTATGACATATGATATACAGTAGTTGTATCTTTTATATGGATTTGTGAGTGTGTGTGTTCGTGTTCTTAGTAGTAAGCATCCTGGAGTCATTTGGGAGTTGGGCAGCCTATAAATTAAAAAAAAAAATGAACCCATATGCTCACTATGAACTTGTCTGAAACCAGGAGGTGAGGATAAAGCTGCTCCCTCCTTCCAGCAGCCCTGAACCAGGTAACTGGGCTGTTCATAAGCTTTCGTTTGATTCCCATGTAGATCAAGTTAAAGTTGCTCTTTTCCCACTACAGTTGTGATCAAGATCACAGAGGAGATCAGCAAGGCCTTCAGTGGGTTCTTTTAAGGAATGTACAGACCCGATAGGACAGATTTGGTTCCCACTGGGAAAAAACGTTTGATTACAAAATGTATATATTTGTTGTTGTTTATTTTACACCGAAAAGGATGTGAATTGTTATTTGTTACACTATTATATATTATCTTTATATTTCTCATGGTTTGTTCTTCTTTTTCCTATTATAACTTATCTTATATTTTGCTATCATTTATCTTGTCCTTCTCTAGATTTATATTCTACTCTTTATTTACAGAATAGAGATACCTAGAAACTCAGATACCTAGCTTCTATTGGGTTTTAATCTACTTCCACCTTCCATATCTGTCCCCTGTTGACCCTTTCTTTTATTTCCTTGTTTACTGCAATTCAGCCCAGTGAGAGCATGAAGAATCCAGGCTGCCTTTGTGTGTGTAGATTAGAACGTGGGTTGGGGAATGGGTTGCTGGCCTGGGTGGGCCTATTTCTCTATTTCTCTAAGTGAGATGGGAAAAATTACCTAACAGTTTCCAGTCAAAATAGCACTGATTAAGATGAGAGAATCAAAGCTATTGATGTAAACCCAAAGGTTACATGTAGGTTCAAGCAGTCCTTTTATGCTCCCTGGAACACTTCAGAAGTGAGATAGACCACAATCTCTGGCCCATCTGGAGGAAAGAGTTAGTATCCAATTGTCTGTCAAATCCTTCCCCAAAACAAAAAAGACCAAATTCTACCCTTTCTGAAATAGTCCATATATCTTGCAGCCCTCAGACTTGGTTTTTTCCTTCAAAATAGTTTGGTCTCCAGTTGCAACAAAATTACCTAATCCCACCCTAGTGCTCAATTTAATTTAAGCAAATTTTTCCTAGTTATTCAGGTTCTCGAAGAGTTTATTTTGAGAAGACAGAGAAATAATATGTGTACATGAACACTCCCCTGAACAAGGCCTGCTGCTAAAGTAGATCATAGATCTTGTAGATCCATAACACTGCTAGGAAAAGAATATGAAAAATTAAGCAAATTGATATGTCTGTGAGAGAAATTAATGAAAGGTTTCTTGCTATCATGAATGCAAAGGAAAGGAAAGGAAAGGAAAGGAAAGGAAAGGAAAGGAAAGGAAAGGAAAGGAAAGGAAAGGAAAGGAAAGGAAAGGAAAGGAAAGGAAAGGAAAGGAATAGTAAGACAGAAAACCATCAACATTTATTAAACACAGAATTTTCAAGTGACCTTTAAGATTAGACAAAATACCATATGCTTTACACACTTCAGAGTCATATATATAGTAAATCTTTGTAATATCACAGAGAGAAGCACATATCTATAGTGTTCTTCCCAGATTTGATATAATTTAAATAACACAATTGCTAGCAAGCAAAAAATTTCATCATTTTATTGCAAGATAAAAAATTGAAATATTACAGCATCCTGCTCTTCGAAAAGGGTACCAGCTTGGTTTAAGAGAATATTGGAGTTTTGTTTTGGATCTGCCCAAACTAACATTTCATTTGGTCATATTTCTGTCATGCTTATCAAGGACCTTTGTCTAGAGAATTATTGGCCCAAGAAGCATATATTGGCATTACTCTGCTCCCAAATGGTTATGACAGCTGACATACAAAATACAATAAAGTAAAATTAAATTAAATGTTAAAAAATTGAAAAAGTATGGCCATCAACAAGAACAGTAATAAGTAATAAGAGTGACTGATCTCCCATAACACTCTTATACAATGTTTTCTACATGCATATGGCATATGTGAACTTGTGGCCCTTCAGGTGTTGCTAACCCCCAGCAGTCTCAAATAGGAGAAAAATGCTAAGAGAAGCAAGAGGTTTTCAACTGAACAACATCCAGACATCATGTATTATCCATTCTAATGAAGCATAATGTCACCATCTTCCATGAGGCACAGTAATTAAAAGGTTGAGCTACACATGGATTGAGCAGGTCTTGCTTCAAAAATTTGTCTTTTTCATGAGCTCATTAGATAGAACACCCTGAAAAGTCTCTTTTGAGGTCAGTGAAAATTCTTAGAGCAAGAAGAAAGGAGGAAGCAGGAAGTGAGGCTAATATAAAAACTAAACCAGATTTGATGTAATTTCATGGGTAATTAAAATAAAATTAATGATAAACAGCAAATATCCTTAGAGCTCATGTATTTGTACTACATTAAGAACTGCAATTCAGTTCAGTTTTGGAGGATCTACTGGAGATACAGTCAAACCTTTCAGGGTACATATGTAGCCTGAGGGAGGTAGTGTCAGGCTTTGGCTCCCTGGCTTAAAGGAATTTATGTTTTTTCATGGAGTTCCTACATTCATAGAGAGCATTAATTTCAGTGGATGAAACAATTTTGGAAAATTGAGAAGCTAGAATCATGGAAGAGCCCATTCATCCACTCCATTCACTGAAGTGAACTGGCATTTCTTTCTTTGAGAAGTGTGTGGGTATAGATCAAGGCATCAGGCTGTAGATTTGTCAGCACGTTTTCTCCCAAGCTGATTTATATTAAAAGGAATTAAGTAACATGTGGGCATGATGTTAATGTGGCCCTGTTGTATATATTCAGAGTGCAGACATTTCTGATCAATAGTGTTTTTGGAATTCTAAGCCAGATTTCTTCTGACTAGAGTGGTTTTATGTTCTGTAGCCATGGTTTTCAGTATAATTTATCATTCAGCATCAAAGCTAAATTATCACAAGACAGAATGTTCTGAACAGAACATTTAGAAATTCTGGCTACAAGACACTTGATTAGACCAGCCCCTCCCTGCCCCCCCATCCAAAAAAGCTGAAAGAACTGTGCATTTGATAATCCGATTCTATTTGGGAAAGGAAATCTCTGAAATGGAAGCAAACCAATCCATTTAATTAGAGCTCAGACATACTAGATGGTGCTCTGGCATTTCTAGATGGTGCCTAATTTATTTGCTTTTCTCTACTTTTTTTTCTCATAGCTTGATCACATTTCTTTTTCACCTTTCATTTGATTGCCATCTATAATAAAGTGACTTATTAACTCCATGGCTATGAATGGTACTTTAAGCAAGGGATTAAAATGATAAACTGGTGGAGTAATTGAACATAATTAGAACGATGGAGTAGTATTTAGAATGAACTCAGGCAGAAATTTAAAAAGAAGCAAGAAACTTTCACCAAAATTATAAAACTGGAGCAGAGATGAGAGAGTAGATTCTCTCATTTGCAGCACTTCAACTGATTTGAAATGAGCTACTGGGGATGAAATGTGAATGAAATATACATAGAAGCTGATTCAGAAATAGGACATAATGATAACAATACAGTGCCTTCAGAATGGAGGCACGGTATCTCCCTTGAAAGTCACTGAGCTCCCTTTCCCGCCTGACTTTTTAAAATGGTTATTAGATTCTTTTAATTAAAAAAAAAAAATTTAAAAATGAGAAGCTGACATGCTGAAAAGCAAGATTCCAGCTTCCAGTATCTTCCTTGTTTTCAAGAATACCCCATTATCTACAAAGGCATTGTGGGATTCTTAGGAAATAGAAATGGTGGGTGGGTGAAGCTCATTGCTTTGTTTTGAAGTATGATCAGCTAAAGTTAGCTGTTAATAAATTATCCCTAGAGAAAAAGAAGAGTGGTATACCTTTCAGTACAACCAGTTCATTTTCTGTCAAATGGCAACTGGTACAACCAGTTCACTTTCTGGCAGATGATGTTTGGGCCTAGCCATGTGCAACTTTGCAGCCATTTTTTGAAAGTAAGTTTCTGCCATAAGGCAAAGATTCAGTTATCTGGCAAACCATCTACTGAGTAAGATCAGTCATCAGCTAGCTGGGAAAACATGAAGGGGTAAAAGAGAGCCAGTCTGGTCTAGTGGTTAAGGTGCTGGCCTAGAAACCAGGAGACTGAGAGTTCTAGTCCCGCCTTAGGCATGAAAGCCGGCTGGGTGACCTTGGGCGAGTCACTCTCTCTCAGCCCAACTCACCTCACAGGGTTGTTGTTGTGGGGAAAATAGGAGGAAGGAGGAGTATTAGGTATGTTCGCCACCTTGTTATTTATAAAAAAATAATAATAAAGGTGGGATAAAAATTACTTAATGAAAGAAAGAAAGAAAGAAAGAAAGAAAGAAAGAAAGAAAGAAAGAAAGAAAAAAGCAAGCTCGGTCCCATACAGCACAGTCCACTTGGGTGCTGGGCTACAGACAGGCTTTCCAGCACTTCTGTTCCCTTTAAGAGATCAGCCAATGAAAGCAGGTTGTCCAGCCCAGCACCTCTATCATTTGACCACAATTATGCCCAAATGCTAGAATTCTAGCTAGTGAAGACGGTTGTAATGGGAAGCAAAATCCCTGCATCCCTGAGGCAATTATGGATACTGGCAATATTCCAAGTGATGAGCATTTGCAAGATGAAGACACAGAATGTAACAATACACCTATGTATAAAATGTTGAATTAAAGGTTTAGGAATATATTTCTTTAGGGTTTAAGCCAAAGACTGAAAGCAGATGTTAACTAATTAGTGTAACATTTAAATGCCTATAAATGAGCCTGAAGCTATTTAAAAAAGAAAAAAAAGGAAAGGAAAGGAAAGGAAAGGAAAGGAAAGGAAAGGAAAGGAAAAGCAGTTTTGGCATAGGAGAATTTTCTTTTAGAGTGGGTAAAAGGGATAATCAAGATTTTCTGAGCCTGCTGTTTCTCTATAATTTCTCTAGCAAATTTCTAAAAGTTTGCTTTGTAATAGCAAATTCAATTACTGCATTTGATGCTTTCCTTTATGCCTAAATGGGAAAAGGCTGAAGAGTCAAAAGAAAAGAACAGCTATAACTGAACTCTAAGTGAAGCTGACAGAAGTGAAATTGTAAGAAAGTGCCTTTGACGTTGTGCTACAGTAGAGGCATCCACAAATGAGTTCACTTGGATTTTTTCAATAGAAGTAATAGAAGTTAAAAATCAGGTTATTGAAAACAACACCACTTTTTGCTGCTTGATCCCCAAATGGTCACCTGTTGAGGGTCTCTATGTATTATTCAGGGAGGGAGATTAGGTAATAATCTAACTGCAAATGGGAGCAACAAGAATTGTCACTTGAGAGGCAGGCCAGTGGTAGGGTGGGGAAGAAATAACAGGACATGCAAGAGGTGGGAAGCTCAGGCTTGTAGGAGTAAGTAAACTAGACTTTACTATAACTAGCTTGTTTAACAGATAAATGATTCATAGAAAATAAAAAAAATGAGTCAGAAACTAGTAAAAACATTATCTGTGGAACTTGAAAGTACAGCCAGCAGTCCTTGGGGGAGGAACTTAAAAAAAGCACCGGAAGTGAGGAGACAGAGTATTAGGTAAAGAAAGAACAATCTGTGCTGCAGCTATTAACTGTCTTGAGAAAGTACATTCACAAATGATAGAAAATGGATAATTTGTTCCTTTGTTTATCCAAACAGGATCACATTAAAAGGCAAGCACAGTGGGAGGGAAGATATGAAAGAAAGAGCAGTAAGATATGATCCCAGGATGTTCAACAAGAATTGCTAAGAAACATCATTTTGGAAGCTGTGTTTCAGATTCATTACCAGATTTTGAAGTTTCAATACTTACTAGGCAGTGTTAAACTGATGCTTAGGCTAGTCAAGTGATTGCACCAATTGATTATCTTTTATCTTATCTAGAAGCCTTGTAAAAGGAATGGACAGTAACTGTTTGTTCTTCTCAGAGAGAGAAATCATTAGGACAATTTTTGCATTCTGGGTTCTCATTTATTTGCTCTTATGGTATGCAGGTTTTTGTGCTAAATGACTTGAAATCCATAATTTCAAAGTTATATTGAAATTAGATAAATTCTAATCCTGGCATAGTTCCAAATTACTACTACTACTTCACCATTCACATTTTGCAGGGAAGGAAGGTGAACTGCTAATTTATGTTGACTCTGCCTGTCATGCATAATCTGTAAAATTGAACAGAGTAAGGGAGGTTTTAGTTAATCCCAGAAATAAAATATTGTCATAAGGCTTTTAAATCATTTCCAGTTCTAGTGCTTTCTTTCTTTAATTACTTAGAGAACAATTCTGTGATTTCTGAGACAGTAATTGGAGACTCAGTAACCGAACGTTAATTCTCTCTAAGACACCAAAAGAAATATCAGTACAGTACAATAGAAGCACAGTATTCAATTCAAAGAATGGGATTTGATGCTGGATCTCTCCTCCAAACTCACTAGTGTCCTCTATGGCTGTCTTTTTCTGAGTTTAGAATATTTAGACCATACAAAGTTCCAGAAGTGGGCAGAATTTAGTCTCCTTACTTTCCCTTCCAAAATAAGCAGTGGGATGGAAAAATTGCATTTTTGTTTTAAGCACAGTTGAAAGAGGATCTCTAGGAATCAGGTACAGCCCATCAGGCACTATAATCTATGCACAGTAATCCTCTGTTAATAATAATAAATAAAAATAATAAAACCTTCTGTGACAGAGTAGGGAACATGACTCCTGCCATGTGTATTTGAAACTGGAATGGAATTCTCCATAGGAATAAAAAGATTATATAGTATTGATTCCAGATGCAAATATGCCAGATGCAAATATTCCAGACCCAAATATCCAGATCCAAATATTTTCTTCAATTGATTCGAGTCTGCATTAAAAAAAAAAAAAAAAAGATTGGCTATTCCATTTTCTTCCCCCTCCCCCATTATTTGGAAAATTCTGATGGGGTCCATTCACACATCACTAGATAATTGTGTTGTTTTAGCTACAAAGGTTATTTACTTGTTAAAATACAAATATCACCCTTCTGACAATCCCTGCTTGTGGGCAAAACACAGAATAAAAAAATCACAAGAACAGATTAAAAATATTCCTGTTACATGGTCTAAATATTACACCATGCATATTAGAATTTTAAATGTATACAATGTAATAATAATAAGCCTTTAAATCTGAAAGGCTCCCCCCAACAACAACAAAAAAGAGTTTTGAATAGTTCTGTAGCTACAAAAGGCCTACAAGAAAGTTCTAGTTTGTCTATATCCTTCTAAGTTGAATCAGCAACTGGGATGCCATTATGTTGTTGAGAAATATTTTCAAACTCCTAACGATGAGTGTGCCTCATGAGAAGGAATTCCACAACTGGGTGGAATTAGGATATTTAAAAACAAATTGTTTCCTAAAGTAGAGCTATTCTGTTTTGCTTCTCATTATCTGATGCTTAGAGAATCCTATTGGTTTAAGTAGGAATATAATAAAAAATAGAATGGTAGAGTTACAAAATGCTACTTCGCTAAACTTCAGTTGTTGTTTTTTTGGAAATGAGCAGTATAACCGGATAGCAAAGCCAGGAGGTGAGGGGTGGAGGGAGGAGGGGGACACAAATCACTGATTGCTGCAAATTGATGCCATCTTTTCATATTGGACAGGCCATATTAAGTCTTCTGTTTCTTCGTTTTCCCTCCCACTTAAACAAGGTAATATCTCATTAATTTAAAACCGGTGGTATTACTTTCTGTCTTAGAGAAGAAGGAGAGACATAAAATTGGTAGCATTCTTGACAGGGAAATCAGGCGTAGATACCTTTCTGCAAGCTTTGATCAATACCAGGTTGCATTCTCTGCTACTAAATATGTACTCAGCAAAAGACTATCAGTCCAGGACAGATTTAGTTGTGGCATTAAAAGACACTAGTTATGTTGTGTGTGACTAATTGCTGCAAAATAAAAATAATCCAAAAAATAAAAATAACTCCAAAATAATGGCTTTCATGCCTAAGACAGGACTAGAACTCTCAGTCTCCTGGTTTCTAGCCCATTTGCCTTAACCACTACACCAAACTGGCTCTTTCCGGTTAGTTGCCCAGAGCCTTCAGGAATGAATAGCATACAAATACAATAAATAAATAAATAAATGTGTAGGGTTTTTTTTCACTTCATATAAACTCTCTAGAGAAAGGTCAGTAGTGATTCTTGTATGTTTTATAACTGCATTTCATATCAGCAACTTCTAATGGAACAAATTCTTCAAAAGCTCCAGTAAAATCTGCTATGGATCCTCTGATATCTTTGTAGCTACAGTGCTTTGTTATCATCAGTCCAAAGTCCAAGGTCACACATTGGCTGTCATTGTGATTCAACATCTTGCTGAGCCCATCTTTTTCTTTTTTCTTGGACTCTGGCTGTTGCTCCTGTATATCCTTTACAATCAGTTGAATGAAGCAGTCTGTAAAATTAATAAAATATTAACAAATATTGGGACAAATTGTATGAAACCCAAGCATATTAGTCAAGTGCATATGCCCTATCAGTTTGCAGATTGTGGCATCATATTAAAACAATTAAGTCGGTACATTCTCAAAAACAATTCAGTACTTGAGGAGTAGTGAGCAACTTCTGCTCTTTCCAAGTTATGTTTGCTGTTGTTTATTCGTTCAGTCGCTTCTGACTCTGTGACTTCATGGACCAGCCCACGCCAGAGCTTCCTGTTGGCCGTCGCCATCCACAGCTCCCCCACGGTCGAGTCCTGACCATATTCTGACCTGGGAGTCCCATCTTCTGATGGTATACCAACATATCTCTGGTTGTACTGATCCATTTAGTTTTCACAGCAAGAATGCTGGGGTGGGTTGCCATTACCTTCCCCAGGGATCATATTTAGTCTGACCTCTCTGTCATTACCTTCCCATCTTGGGTGTCCCTTCACAGTTTAGCTCATGGCGTCATTGAGGTGCTCAAGCTCCAGCACCATGAAAGGGTAACAATCTCCTTTGTTGGAGGAGGTAGCCTTACCCTTCATTAATATGACCTTCCTGTGAATGACGGAAAAGCATGTAATCTAACACTACCCTCCCCCATGTATAAAGGTTAGCTTGGGCATGCATGTATGTATATATATATATATATATATATATATATATATATATATATATATCAAATTTTATTAGGTTTTAAATTTACATAGATAAAAGTTTGAAACAGAAAGGAAAATGGAAATAGAAATCAAGAAAAAAGAAAAGATAAAAAAGTGTAGTAAAGTAAAAAAGAAAAAATATAAAGCTGAAACATAGAATTTAGTCAACTTCCGATTTGTATCTGGTCATGATATTTTAACAATTTTATCTTACAAGCTAGGTCTATATAAAACATTAAAGAATATTTCTTGTCTATTACATCAATATATATATATATATATATATATATATATATATATATATATTAATCTTCAAATCCCCATATAAGCTTTGTTCCTCCCACAATTATTTATAGATCATAGATCTTACATTCCAGGTTCCTATGGTGTGTTGATCTTTAGAACATCGGATTCGTCGTTCACCACCAGCACCGTCGGCCGCTAGCCGTCCTTTCGGCTTTGAGATAGCTGCGTCATCACATCTGTGGCTAGTTGAACTTATCCTCTGTTCCTCCCCAGTAGCCATGACCTTCCCATCTTGGGTGTCCCTTCACGGTTTAGCTCACAGCATCATTGAAGTGCTCAAGTTCCAGCACCACGACAAGGTAACAATCTCCTTTGCTGGAGAAGTTGTGTTTAAACAGTTGTAAAAATTGGTTGTCAATGAGTATACAATAATTGTCTCTATTATTAGAGTTCCAGTTCACATGGAAACTTTGTGTGTATACAAAGGCTCTGTAGACAATCAAGTTCTACTGATAAAGTTTAGCTCTTCCCTGAAGTCACCTGTATGATTTTGAGAGGGGAGAAGTTTCTTATCACTCCTTGTGTCTTAAATTGTATATAGCAATGTATCATCTATGTAATGTCCCAGTATTTGCATTATATGTAATATTAACCATGGCAACTTTCAAATAACAGCTTATAACCATAGTTACAAATGGTTCCATATTCTAGGTTACCTGTACTTTGCCTAGAAAATATACCCCTGAAAAGAAAAGGAAATGTGGTATTCTGAATAATAAAGGAGCTGAATTAGAGATTAGGACCATGAGATGTTTGTTTGGTGACAGACTTGCCTCGAAGGAATATTTTATAATGTGGTGTGAGTTGACTCAGACTATAAATAAAATAAAATAAAAATCTCCTTGAGGGGGAGATGGGTGGTGATAAAAATTTGATAAATAAATAAATAAATAAATAAATAAATAAATAAATAAATAATAAACAATAGTATCTATTGATTGAGAAGTGCCTAAAACCAGCTGCTGGAAAAAATGCATATAAGTAGAAGCAATGTGTTTATATTCTAATTCAGACAAAACTAACATTAAAAATGAAACCAGAAAATGAAAATGTGGAGAAAGAAAAGGGGGTGAGCAATTAGGTAGAAGTTGTATAAAATTACAACACCTTTAAATTCTTTCATAGATAAGCAGCCATAAGAAATTGTGAAGGAAGAAGAAATACATGACCATAACAGAAAATACCAGAATCAACAGCAACATCCACTTCTACCTCAGCAGTAAAATGAGGTCAAAAACACCACCAAGACAAATTCTAAAAAAAGAAGAAGTACTTAAGTATCAGACAATTAAGAAAAGAAAATGCCTCTTCTGCAGAGGAACAACACTTTTGAAAAATTGTCTTGCATTTCAGCACTCTCTCTCTATTTAGGAAACTTATCACAGAGCTACTCATTTACTTCCTGGCACTAGTTAATATACAGTAGTTACATGATGCTAGATCTGGTGGGGCAAGCAGAGACCATGGGAAAAGGTGGTCCTATCTTTATTCTGTCTTTTTCAGATTCCAGCTAGACTAATATATCCATTTCTGGGTACAACACTTTAAGAAGAATTCAGAGAAAACAAAACAGATTCGGAGAAAGGCAATATGGATTATGAGGATACCAGAAACTATAAAGAGATATTAAAGGACTTGGGTATGTTTAGTCTTGAGAAATGATGACTGAAGGAGAATATGGTAGAAGCCTTCACTTATTCATTTCTTATTCTAGAGTATAGTACACAAAATAATGGATTTAACTTGCACGAAGGCAGTTTCTAACTTAATGGTGGGGTGGGTCTGCAGGGGAGGGGGACTTTTTGTAGGAGGAGAAGCAATTCAACAGTGAAAACAATTACCCAGAGATGGCTGTTGTGGGTCTTCCGGGCTGTGTGGCCGTGTTCTGGAAGTTGTGGTTCCTAACGTTTCACCAGCATCTGTGGCCAGCATCTTCAGAGGGCAGGAGCACAGACAGAAGCGAAATCTCTGTGCCCAGGTAGAGTGGCAATGTTTTGTTTGTTTTCTATTTGAAATCCTATTTGAAAACACAGAAATACTGGACAACACCAAAAGCCACTACACCAGATTATACAGAGAAGCCATTGAAATTCACAAACACCAGCACAGTTACAATAAAAAAGAAGAAAGTTTAAAAATTAGCAAAACCTGGCTACCAGTCCTGAAAAACAGAGCCTGCAAAAGGTCAACAAACTCAGTCCAGCCACCAGGACATGGGAATACTTCTCACAATGGACATGCTAATCACGCTCATCAGCCACTCGTTAACATTTCAACACAACAAAAAACCCCACCTAATCTCCTATAATTTAGCTCTATAAATAGAACATTGCCACTCCACCTGGGCACAGAGATTTCGCTTCTATCTGTGCTCCTGTTAAGGTTTTTCTATGTAGAATTCATGCAAATGGATTCCTTCACTAGCTCATAAAGCTAGTATTTTTCCATTCAATGCTCCCATAACAAAAAGCAGTTTCCCATAATATCTACCAGTAAAAAACACCAGGTGTGATTTCGCTAGCCAAAACAAAGCGATAACAGCCTTGTCCCATGAGAACTGTTCCCGGGAGGGGAGACAATGCGCAACACCGCCATCTCATGGCGGTTTATAGTAAGTACAACTGTTACTACAATGTGAAGCTGAAAAATGGCCTAGCCCACATAAGCCAATCAGAAATGCTGAACCATGTATATAATTCAGCTATGAACTATGGGTACTCACTCACTCACTCATTTTCTATGCTTCTGTTTGACTGCTATCTACATGTTGCCATGTACTTTGTTTCTGAACTGTAACTACGCCTGGTCTTTGCATAGACCATGATTTTTCTTTCCTCACATCTGTTGATGGAACTCTGCGTATGCTTTGTTTTTTCCTTTTTGCAATAATGCACTATACATCCATTATTGCCTTATGCTACCAATAAAGATATTGTTAGCCTTAAAACACATTGTTTGGATTAATCTGCGCCTGGAACCCCAAAAGCCAGCAACACCCCACAGCTCCTGCCCTCTGAAGATGCTGGCCACAGATGCTGGCGAAACGTTAGGAACCACAACTTCCAGAACACGGCCACACAGCCTGGAAGACCCACAACAGCCATCGAACTCCGGCCGTGAAAGCCTTCGACAATTACCCAGAGAGATAGTAAGATCCCATGTATTAGAGATGCTCAAGTAGAGTCTGAACAGCCATTTATCTGGGATGCTTTAATTTGGATTCCTGCACCAAATAAGAGGATTGGACTCAGCAATCTAAATGGCTCCTTGGACCTCTATATTCCTAAGATGGATGATAGATAGATAGATAGATAGATAGATAGATAGATAGATAGATAGGAGAGAGAGAGAGAGAGAGAGAGAGAGAGAGAGAGAGAGAGAGAGAGAGAGAGAGAGAGATTTTTTGGAAACCTGTATGGCTATATCCTAGATTTTCAAAATCTGCATATAGACCAGAGGCTGAGGTTTTGCATCTCTATGTACTTGATTGTGCAGTTTGGTCATCTTTGTCCAATCTCTTTCCTGTCCTTTGCCAAATGAGTTGAATGCCTTCTCCTGGAAGGCCTGCCTTGTGCCTCCTTTTTAAAATTTTATTTTTGGCACCAGGCTAAGATATTTGTCTTCCGTCAAGCATTTTAAATTTTAAATGTTAATAGTATCATTTTTAGTGCCTGTATTACATTAGAATTGATAGCTGAAAATGCGAATGATCTGCAATCAAGGAACACAATTAAAAAATGGGACTAAGTTTAAATATAAAGAATATATAGATGAACTATAAAGAAGACCAAACTAATAACAACAGGTATAGCAAGTAGTCTTAAAACCAATAATGAAGGTATTGAAGTGGTGGATAGCCTTTGCCTTTTAGGATCAACTATTAACAGTAAAGGAACCAGCAGTCAAAAAAATATGCCACAGACTAGCTCTTGGTAGAGTAGCAATGAATGCATTGGAAAAGATATCCAGATACCATGATGTGCTTGTACCTACAAGGATCAATGGCTTTCCCTGTGACAACTTTCATGGAAGTGAAAGTTGGACAGTACAGAAAGAGTATTGATGCTTTTGAACTTTGGTGTTGGAAAAGATACCTGAGAATACCATGGATAGCCAAGAAAACCAATAAATGGATAATCAAACCGGGAAATGTGAAAGGAAAGAGAAGAAGATGACCATCAGTGTATGGTCTCATTTACTGTGGCAATGAGTGCACCATTGGAAGATCAGAAGGACCAGGTTGGGAACAAATCATCCTGGAGAAAATCTATCTGCGTGATTAACAGTTGACACCAACTTCATGGTACATAATTAATTACACTAGAATACTGGCTTTTATATTTTCTTTTGAATTTTTTCTTATGTTCTTTGTTGATCTCATGCTTTTATTAATTTACTGTTTTGTTGATTTTACACTTTTAACAGTGCAATTCCCATTTGGGGACTTTTAATGTTGAAATACAATGTACCATGATGGTAAATAGGACACTCAAGTGAGGAAAGGAAGAGGAGGCAGGACTGAAAAAGATTCTGGTGTACATGAATATCCAATTTATTTCTGAAATAGACAGAATGTGTTAGATGTGTATGTGTAATCTGAACTAGTGACAGTGTGATTAAAACTTTGGAGAAGTTAAGAGATAAAGAAAGACTGGTCAAGGCAGTGCAGTAGCTGTAATACAGGAAGGTAAATTTTGAGTATATTTTCATATGATCAACAAATAGAGCAGAGCTTTCCAAACTTCATGTTGGTGACACACTTTTTAGACATGCATCATTTCGTGACACACTCTTACAGCAGGGCATCATTTCACGACACACTCTTACAGCAAGGCACAAGGCAGGCACTAGGACCTGTGTGGATTCCTGGCAGGGCAGGTTTGGAGGCAGCCAGGCACAAGGCAGGCGCTAGGACCTGTGCGGAATCCTGGCAGGGCTTGGAGGCAGCAGGAGCTGCGACACACCCATACACTGCAGCCGACACACTAACGTGTCCCGACACACAGTTTGGAAAGCTCTGAAATAGATGAATCTTCAATTGATTAATTCTTAGGGAGAATAGGGAGGAGGAAATATTGAGCAAGAATGAGTTTCCAGAAATACTGTATATAGCAAGAGAAATAAATGAAAATTGGTCTAAATGACCTAAGAAAAGGGAGATCACACCAGTACTGCACTTACAACCTTCCAAGGTAATGAAATGCCTGTTTCCATTTTTTTTCCTATTATACTGATATTCTGTGACTGGTCATGTTTAATAGTATGTTTTTGTTTTTGTTTTTAAGCTGATCACCTTGTAATCTTAAACTGAACAATGTTCCTGTGGACAACTTTATTTCATTCTATATTTCAGTAAAATATTAGTAGCAGTATTAGCTAGATAAAAAGGTATGCCTGCTTGGAATTCATGTTTCCTTATGGTGGGGATTACAAAGCCACAGCAGCTGTTACATGTCTGCTTGGTAATTTGTAAGATAAAGCAGGTCTTGGAATAGAGAGTGCTGTGCGTGTTAATATTATACAATGTATTTATGACAAACAAACAGTGTGGAGGGAGGAGGTGGCATGATAGGAGATATATTTGCACTTTTTGAATTGTTTCTAGGAATGCTACATATAATATTTTATGGCACTTTGTGTAATAAAAACAGGTTAGTGCCTTCCTTATTAATATATATCATAAACTTTTTAAAAAGTAATGAAAGCAATAAATGAGAACACAAAAGTAGCATAGAGTAGTAAATTATTTGTACCTACTTTGCCATAGTAAATGACAAATAGAGAATATATTTTTGTCTTAAATGAAGGAATTAGTGTGACTGTCATCTCTGATTTAGAAACATTCCAATTTCTGGATAACAAAGGTCTAGACATCTCCTTGAAAGAAGATACATTCTGGCATGTCTCAAACTTGAATGTCTAAAAACACTGGATTTAAGTCCATATCCTGAAGCTAAACACTAAACCATATCCTTTAGCCTGTAATTTACCATTGGTCCATTGCAGTCTGTATATTAGCATTTACAAGCAGCACCTATAAAACATACAGGTGAAATATTTTACCTGTATTTTATTTTTTTCAGCAGTTACAAATAACTTACTCAAGGTAAGGATAAATGGATCTGTGAAACTCAGTTTTGCAGATAGTTTTATATATCCAGCTTTAAGTTTGTTTCATTCTTTTTTTTCATCACTTTGCAATATTGTTTTAAAAGTATTCATGAAAATTAATATGGATTTTTGTGTGCATTTGTACTAGCACACAATTTTTTATTTATATTGATTTTCCCCATGTACACACTTCCACACATACAATGTTTTTATTAGATTGGATTTTACTGAAATGAATTTGATAAGGTTCAGTTGTGTTTTAGTTCATTGGTAACGTAGATAACACCCAGAGTCCCCCTGTGGGGAGATGGAGCAGTGAACACAAATCTAATTATAAATAAATTAATAAATAAATAAACTACATTAAAATGCACTTTTTCTCTTTCCCTTCCCTGATCTTAAGGGTTAATTGCCTAAAGAGGCAAATCTTTAAAATGAGCTGACTTGTGTAGCTGTGTTTTTCTTTTCTGCCATATCTTAAGTCATTCAGTCATTTAACTGAAAACGTTCAAATATTCCTAGAAATAATCTGCAAGGTATCAGCCTTATACCTTCTTAATTTATTATAGATGAATCTCCCTGTCAGGGAACAACTGTATTACTGAGAAACTTAGCCATTCTGGTTTCTCTATATTATGCGTTATCATATTACCTTAAATGTTATTTTTCTGAAAAGCTGTTTAAATAATAGGAAGGATATTCTTGATGTAGTGTTGAGTTCCTACCATCAAATGCACCTAACGTAATCAAGGCTTACACTTACATGTCTTCATGTGCAGCTGAATTATCAGGTTTGGTAACTGTGCAATTATGCAAATTATGGAAGTTCTGGATATCTTCTAAATAATAATTACCAGTTTAGTTAAGCAACCTGAGAGATAGCCCAGCTGGAGATGTGTTCACTGTGAGCCATGAAATCTGGTATCTTCCCCTGATCTTTGCAAATTGCTACTGCATGTGTCTTGCATGTTCGCTCTACTACAGCTGGACATTGCTTTGGAACATGTGGGGAAACCTGTCAATACCTGTCGGTACCTCCTTAAACCAAATGAGTATTTTTCCTGGAACCTTGCAGCAGATACTCATGCAGTCTTGGGAAAAGGTGCAGCTACTTTAAGGAGTTTCAGACAAACACTACATTCACCACCACCACCACCACCACCCATGTGGACTGAAGTATTAGTCCTAATCTTTACTCCTAATGCTTCTAGCAATCAGTAGGATATAGGAGCAAAGAGTCAATGTTTCTGAGCCTCCAACATACAGTAATCATTAAGCAATTTTCATGTCTATTATTAGATAAATAATATGCATCCCCTAATGCTTTCATTGCGGTAGTAGGTTTGTTGTCAGGAAAAATAGGGAGTACTATGTGTGTCACCTTGAGCTCCTAAGTGAAAGGTGGAATATAAATCAAACTGATCAGTCAGGTATATGATTAGAGGTATTAGCCCTCTGGAGGGTTATAGAATCAATTGGATTTTTAACCCCTTCAGGTTGTTTCCAAATGAGCTGTCTAATAGCTCTGAAATAATTAATCTGGATTTATTTGTTCTTGCCTGTCTGGAATCATAGAGTTCTTCTCTAAATGTTCAGTGACTGAAGACCTCTTTAGGCATTTTTTTCTGAGCATTTGAGGGCTTAAAAATATGTAGAATATGGAGTTACATATGCATCCCCTTCCACTCTCCTCAAACTCCAAACACAGATTCATGTGAAGAGATCAGCTTCTGTCAGCCCCACAATGTAGACTGGGAAAAGAAACACACTCCACAGAAATCTAAAACTACTTTTATTAAGATGGACTATTAACAGAATTTTGCAAATCTGATTATGCTTAGGGGGGTATCTGTCTGAGATGTTTCTGCGTACTTCTTTTTTTGGACTCAAGCCATGTTTTGCTCCTTGTTGCTTTGCTAATGGATCTCCCTCTCTCAATCAAGGTCATCCTCTTAACCCTCTACAGCCCCTCTCAGAAAATGTGAAGGTTGGGGGCAGAATGGGGTGAGGCCTGGTTGTATTGTATTGTATGATGTATTGGTTGAGACATTGCACTTGGATTGGGAGAGACCCAGGTTCAATTCCCCAATCAATTACGGAACTTATTTATGCTAGTTACACTTTCTGAGGATTGTTGTTGGGGGTATAAAATTACATCTCCTTGTGCTCTCAGAAAAACTGCAAGATGTAACTGCAACGATTAAAAAATTATCCAGTTTCTTTAAGGCTCTCATGTCTGAGAAATTGTCTCTTCCAGAATATGTCCAGTTATTGACATTAAACTGAATAATTGTTAAGTTTCCTGGACTTTCTTATATTTATAATTTTAATGGATCTCTTTTAGATCATACTTAATTTATAGAAGTTTTGTATGTAGCTTCCTCTAATATGTCCATTTGGTATACAACTTGCCTAATTTACTGACTTGTGTTTTAATACACCATACAACGTACTTAAATGTACACCTTTTCTGTATGCAGCTTTCCCAAATATATGAATATTTTCATGATTTTTTCTGCCAAAATGTTTTGATACACAAATAAATGGAGTGCTGAAAATGTGAGTGGCTGCTGGCTAAGTAAGTAAGGTTATGTGCTTAAAAGCAGAGTAAGAAATCTGAATTCAGTTATTGGGAATTGGGGAGAAGAAAGAGGCAGCTTCATGAAGTCAAAAGACTTCTGCAAGGGTAGCAGCTCCTTCCCCTGTGAATTTGTGCAGTTTAGGTTTACATATATTTTAGTTCAACTTTACTTTCATGAGTTCTATACTCATATGACCCAGACGGTTGCATTAGAATTGAGAAATAACTAAATGAGTGTAAGATTGATGAAAATTGCTAAGATTTGCCAGGAGAGGTAAGAGAGTTAAAACCTAGTTGCAAAAGGAATAGATATGTAACCAAAAAGTCAGAAGTAGGAGTGGGTGAGATAGAAACCTCTGGAGAGAGCAGATAACAGCTTTGGGCCACTCAGAGAATTGTTCTTTCAGGGCTAAAATGGAAGAAATGAAACTCAGAAACTGAAGAGTTAGGAAAGATACAAAACTGAGCTGTAGAGCTGGATGAAAAAGAGAGGACAGAAACAGAAGTTTAGCCTGGAGCAAGGCAAGGTAGAAGAGGGGGGAAATGGTGTAGCAAGCCGCAGACCAAAAGATAACAGGATAAGAGACAAAGCTGGGTAGTCTTTTTACTCTGTCAAACAAGAGAGCAAGATTTCTTCTGAGTAAGCAAAAGTAAAAGGGAGAACGCACAAGGCCTTTCTCCCTGCAGCATTCTGCCCAGCTAGAATTCCACTTCCTGCATTTGATAGAGGGAGGGGCAGCTTGGGGGTCCAAAGGGATCAGTTGGCAAACTTTCAAGAGCCAAGAGGAGTGGACAGAAAGGAGAGACACTAGATTAGATAGGTAGAACCAATCCAGTATTGGAGCAGGCAGAGGAGGGTGAGATGCATGCCTCAGCCTTTGTGGCCTTGGGGCAGAGCTGGTTTGCTGAAATATGTACGATGCCGTTAATATATACTGTGCCAAGGACACGGTTCCATCAGCAGACAGGGGAATAGAGAACATAGACTGAGGAGCTCTTAGTGTTGAGAATGTAATAGTTATTCTTGTTTAAGGTTATTCTTTTATCTTTGTAATAATGTTGGCCATTTGTATATCTATACAGTTGCAGTTTCTTTACTGCAAGTAGTAAAGCTGTTCTTGGTTGGTTCACAGCTAGGGGTTGATTTTTTGTACTGGACTTGCAAAACATGGAAGAGGGATTTGACCTCTTTATTTTATTTTATTATTTTATTTTATTTTATTTTATTTTATTTTATTATTTTATTATTTTATATTTTATTATTTTATTTATTATTTTATTTTATTATTTTATTTATTATTTTATTTTATTTTATTTATTATTTTATTTTATTTTATTTTATTTTATTTTATTTTATTTTATTATTTTATTTTATTTATTTTATTTTTATTTTATTATTTTATTTTATATTTTATTTTATTTTATTTTATTTTATTTTATTTTATTATTTATTTTATTTTTTTATTTTTTTTATTTTTTATTTTTTTTATTTTATTTTATTTTATTTTATTTTATTTTAATTTTATTTTTTAATTTAATTTAATTTAATTTAATTTAATTTTTTTATTTTATTTTTTATTTTTTTATTTTATTTTATTTTATTTTATTTTATTTTATTTATTTTATTTTATTATTTTATTTTATTATTTTATTATTTTATTTATTTTATTTTATTTTATTTTATTTTATTATTTTATTTATTCGATTTATCTCTTAGAGCCCCCTTCTGCTTGGAGTTTTGGCACTAGGCTTTGTTTAGATTGCAAGGGAGCTGGACATGTCCCCCACAGAAGTCTCTACCCCAGGATATCTTCTGCTTTGACTATATCAGAAAGTGGCAGTTTTACCTGATTATGAGAAAATGGTTCTGAGTAAGAGAGGTAGGCCCAAGCCACGGAATTGTACAACACTTTGATTGACTCAGTCCTGTTGGTGCAATGCTGGAATCCATATTGATAGATTATTAAATTTATTTTCTGCTTGAAAATAACAATAGATCACTCAAAAGCAGTATCATTAGCAAATTCTTTCACCAAGTTTTGTTCATTTTCCAACACATTTTCAAATACAAATATTTATTATTGCATTTATTTCCCACTTTTTCTTTGAGAGCTCAATTCAGTGTTTATAGAGATCTTCCCTAATTTAATCAGAATCATAATGTTTTGAGGTAAGCTGAATTAAGAAAAAATATCTGCCCCAAAGTCACTTAGTGAGCTCCTTGATCAAATGTAGACTTGAACCTAGGGTCCCTAGTTCAAGCACAGTATCTTAACCATTACATTATACTGTACTACATTATAGTATACATTATATAGTTGAAATCCTGGAGAAATTATTTTGCTTCATCTATGCCAAACTATCAAGATAATTCACCTGGAATTTACTGTAACATTTATTTGAAGGAACACATGTCGTAGTATCTTTGATACAGAATTCTGATGTATGTTTTTAAATGACAGACTCCCTCTTTCTTTGTTATGCCAAACTTGATCCTGTTGAAGTGTCATCCTTTGTAATTGCAAATGGAGCATCATTTACTTAATCTACCAGGTGACAGCTCATCACTTCTTCCCACTTTACATGACTTTTCTGTTGTGCAGCAAAGATTCCTGGTTAAAGATATGACCCTTCTGTGTATCTGCAAGGTACACATTGGCCTGATGGATGTAAGAAGTGATCTTTAAAGAGTTTCCCATCCATGGGAAAAACTGCTTGGGTGAACTCTTGTATGCACTGTACTTTTTTCAGTCAACACAGAAAAATAACAGCCTTTATTAATCTGTGGGTCTTCTGAAGGGCCCTCCACAGTTTTGCTAACTAGTACTAAAAATAAAAATAGAAAAGTCCCAACACATTCATTTATTAAACATGAAAGTATTGATCATCAAAGTATTCTCAGAGTGGCTTATGTGATCAAAGTTAAAGTCTATAAAAAAGGTAAAGATAAACAAGGTGAAAGGGTAAAGCAATACACAAACTAAGCCTATCAGCATACTGTAAATATATTGGGGAAAAGGAAAGGAAAAGAGATCTACCAATTTTGAGAAACTCATTGATCACTCAAAAGACATTTGGCAATAGGTAAGCCATCAAAGCTTCAAAGCCCCAGATAAGACCTCATGATTTCTGGTCATTTCATATTTAACAGTGGTAAAATCTAGGGTCGAGATTTACCACTGGAAAGTACAGAGGTTGGCTGAGAGCAGATTTCAATGTATTCATAACCATGGGGCAAGATGAAGATTACAGCCCTGTTTGCTCATTTTCCACAGCATGCTTGACTTGTACACTTGTGCTATTTTCCCATGTGCTTACATATTTATGTTACCAAGGAGGTTACTACTATTTTTCTCATCTTTGGTCACCTACGTATGTCAATATCACCAGACATGAAAATATATACACGTGTTTTTGAGGTAAATTTATATGTATCTGGGCCAAATGAAAGGAACCTGTGAACTTTATTGTGTGCTGCACAATAAAAACGCCCAGCAGCCACAGCCAGAATAGCTAAGGGGGGAGGATACTGGTAGCTGTAGTTCAGCAATACTGGGGGAGCATAGGTTTCCTACCTCATATCTAGGGAATCACTGGCGTTTGGGGGGCTTTCAAAATAACACAAAAATAACTTTCTCTTCCTTTCTCCAAACTTCAAAAGCTTTGCTAATTTATTAATAGGGTTGTATTAAGGCATTTTCCCTCCTAATCAAGTTTTAATACTGCCTTTCCCCCCAAACAGATTTGTGTCCGGAGAAGCCTGCAAACCAGATATAAAGTAGCTGGGAAGACAAAATTAAATCATCTACTATCCTAGGTTTCACTGCTTTATTCTTTGGTTTTTGAAATCCATGTACCTTACCTGCAAGTCTTGAGTTTCTGCAAATGAACATGGACTGTGTCAGGAGATAAGACAAGTCAACAATGTATAAATGTAGTTGCTGTAGCTAAGGCATCAATGGAGCTTGTTAAAATTATGTTAGCTTATCTGATCCAATAAAGGGAAAGTGCAGCTCCTCTGTCTCATTTTAACCCACCAAATCTTTAGAAAAACAGCTATAAAACACAAGAACAGTCTATTTCCTAGTCTTCAGTATTATTTGAAGGACATGAACCAGTTGAAATAAAATTCTAATATACTTCCTTTCTTCTCCTCTTCCATTAGCGTAGCTGTTCATATAATGTGAACAGGTGACAAAATCAAGAAATCAAGTTATGTTTGATTATTAATCTTTTCTTAAATTTCATAATCAGTTGGAAACACTTTTCCTTCTTTTCCTTTCCACAATTAGCACAAATGAGATGTAATTAAGCACCTTTAATATCCAATTAAAAATAATGAGAGAAGCATGCTAAAAGAGCTGAATTCTGCTGTATTTACAGATGCAACATGATGTTTTCTGCATTTGAAGGTTGAAATTGGTTTCAAATGTAAGAGATGGGGTGAGGAAAATATAGATGGTACGGAAGTGTGCTATTCAAATGCTATGCTTTAGTTAAAAATAAATTTCTTTGGCTTCAAAGAAGTCAATATTGTTTGCTAATCAATATTAATTCAGAGTTCATAAATAAGATAGACATTCAGAGTGAACTCTGCTGTTATATAATGTGAGAGCCAGTTTGGTCTAGTGGTTAAGGCACCAGGCTAGAAACCAGGAGACTGAGAGTTCTAGTCCTGCCTTAGGCATGAAAGCCGGCTGGGTGACCTTGGGCCAGTCACACTCTCACAGTCCAACTCACCTCACAGGGTGGTTGTTGTGGGGAAAATAGGAGGAGGAAGGAGTATTAGGTATGTTCACCGCCTTCAGTTATTTATAAAAATAATAAAGGCAGGAAAATAAATAAATAAATAAATAAATAAATAAATAAAGATAAATAAATAAATAAATAAATAAATAAATAAATAAATAAAGTTAGTTTTTGACAATCAACTGTTAACCTGTATCTTTTAGGTATGATCCAATGCTATGGCTATTCCAACAAAACTCTGTTCTTTCATTATATGTATATTTAATTAATTTTATTTTTAGGATAATGTCACATTATTTAAATCTCTGGTGCATTTATTTGTTCAACACTTTATTCCAAATTACTGTCAGGATTCCCATATATTTTAGTTGTATGTAAAATGTAACTGTAGATTTCAAAACTTCAAAAACTGTTTCCAAAAACATTAATAGTTCAGGATAGTGGGGTCTCCTAATGCATCGGGGCCAAGTTGTGATACCAATCTTTTAATTGAATATATTGTGATACACTAATTTTGGGGAATTCCCCTCTTCTTTTGCAAAACATCAAAACAACTGTCATATAACTAAAATAGAGATAAAGTGCCTGACAATAAATTAAGGGGGTCAGTAATACATTTTTTATTGTTTCCATAATGGGTTTTGAGATAAATCATGTAATTGCCATGAAGGTGTAGAACTCTAAATATAAGCCCTATGTGATGAAGCTGGTCCTCAGTTATTAATTCAGAGTCTTTCAATCACACACCATCAGAGGATGTAGAAGAGTTCTTTATTAATACAGGTGATCAGTCCAAGTCAAAGATCAGACTGAGGAAAGCCCTCACAATTGCTGTTACAAAACTCCCAGTACTGGCCCCTCCGTACCAGCCCCCCCCCCTAATTGCTGATTTTTCTCTAACATTCTCCTAACTTCCAGCTGCAAATCATTTAGCTAACAAGCACTGATGGCGCCAACTAAGCTGACCTTGGCGCTATTCAGGCCGTCTCAACAATTCTAATCAGCATACCAAAATGCCACTACATGCATGCTAAAACACTACAATACTACAATATCTATCATAAATACTGGAAGGATACTAAATCCTGACACCCTATGGCAGGGCTTTCCAAAGTGCCGCCGCTTGCGACACACTTGGCGGCGGCGGCAGCGGCGGCGACACGCGCGCGCACGGCGGCGGCGCGGGGGGGGCGTGCGGCGGCGCGGGGGGGGCGTGCGGCGGCGCGCGCGTACGGCGGCGGCGCAGGGGGGCGTGCGGCGGCGCGCGCACACGGCAGCGGCGTAGGAGGGGCGTGCGGCGGCGCGTGCGTGCATGGCGGCCGCCGTGCACGCGCGCGCCACCACTTCCGGGTGGTGTGGTGACACACCATGCTGTGTGTGGCGACACACTTTTGTGTCGCGACACACAGTTTGGAAAGCTCTGCCCTATGGTATAGATGGAAATGAGGAAAGTTAAAAGCCCTATGTTCATATGAAAATTTGGCTAAAGATAATTTAGGGGTCTGGCCATTCCATACTAACTTTATCAATATTTTATCAATCAGTTTAAAATAATTAACAAGTATTAGCACAGGAATCCCTCTAAGATTATATATAAGTCTTGGAGTTATTTTCATTTTAACCACATTTATCCTGCCCCATATATTAATGAGGAGTTTTTACTATCTATTTATGTCATCATTAAACTGAGATAATTAGAGATTAAATATTTAAAAAATTAAATAATTATTCCAATATATTTAACTGAGTACAAATAAATTATAAGGCCCTGTTGTCTACAGGTACGTTAGATCCAGTAGGAAGCAAATTAGACTTATTCCAATTAAGTAACGCTATAATTTACCAAAGTGTTGTGCTATTTTCATAAAGAACAGTGATAATTATCTCTGTAAATAAACTGTTGTCTGTTCAAAAGGTGGTCTCTCTTAGTCCAAGTATGTGTGTGTGAGAGAGAGAGTGTGTACCCGTGAATGCTATAGCTTGTAAATTTCTCTCCCTCTTTGCTATAATAGGAAGCCTAAAAATTCTGGCTTTCTTTGTGGTTGCAAAAAAACCAAAAGGAGTCTGGTAGCACTTTTTCTAACTAACAAATGTATTAAAAGGCATAAGCTTTTGTTAGCTGCAGCTCACTTCATCAGGTACATAGAGTGGTTAGACTGATCTGTACACATTTTTAATCTATACACGACACAAAGTCGCTGTGATTTAGATGTCCTTATATAACTTATATATCTAAACAAACAAATCCTTTCTGTACTGGTGGGGTCAGTGGCTGACTATCTTATTTTCTAATATCAATGTGATAGGCTGGATTCGTAATGGATGGACAACTATCCATTCCTGGCTCATACCCCACAAAAATCATTTTCTGTGCTTTTGCCTGACCCTTCCTACGTACTTCCTTATGCACATGAACATAGGCTGTGCACCCAAACACCTTCAAATGAGCTAATGATGGCTTCTTGCCATACAAAATATAATATGGTGTTTGATTTACAGACACACTCCACAACCTGTTAATTAAATAATTAGCAGTCAGTAAAGCCTCTCCCCAGTATCCTCTAGATAACCCTGAGTCAGCTAACAATGAGTCCTTTATTGTCTGTAGTGCTAAATTTCTTCGTTCCGCCACGCCATTCTCAGCTGAACTATGCGGATTGGTTCTCCTGTGCGCAATGCCCCTCCTACTGAGCCATTGCTGAAAACTGCCACTCATAAACTCAGTTCCCCGGTCAGTCTGTAAACTACACACCTTTGTGCTATATCTACGTTCCACAAACTGCACCCAATTCCTGAACTTATCAAATGTTTGGCTTTTAGCTTTCAATAGGTAACAGAACCCGAATCTGGTGAAATCATCCACAATGACTAAAACATATTTAGCACCACCTAATGTGGCTGGTAATGGGCCAATTAGGTCAGCGTGAACCAATTCAAAACATTTATGTGACTTTCTATCACTAAATTTGCTTACAGGATACACCTTTGACTTAGCAACCTTACAAGCCGTGCAATCCAGATAAGCTTGGCACGGTTTCAAATCCATTCCAGAACTTGCTTCAGACATCTTTTCAACTACTTTGAAACTTAGATGCCCCAACCGTCTATGCCATAAATGTTCACATGAATCATGGTTTGGTTTGTTGATCATAGCTACATCATGGGGTACTTCTGTCTTGGGTTTCATCATCACATACAAACTGTTCTGTAATATACCCTCACCACAGACATGATTATTCTTCATAACAATGCATTTACCCTTACCAAACTTTACATCATATCCCTGTTTATCTAACTGAGAAACACTTATGATGTTATACTCTAAGTCTGGTACACATAGCAGAGATAATTCAGTATTCAAACTAGGTACAAACACAAACCCTCTGCCAGTAACAGATGCAAAACTTCCATTTGCCAGGCTAACATGGTCCCGTTCAGCCTGCATAAACCTTTTAAACATCTTTCTATCATTGGCAATGTTTTGGCTTGCTCTGCTGTCAAGGAGCCATGTCTCCTTTAAATTCCTTCCTGTAGAATTAATCACCGACAGCTGGACAGCATTTCGTTGCTTGGAAATCCTCGGCTTGACTTTTGCTTTCCTTCTAGCAACATCAGAGTCTTTTTGCAAATGCTTATCAGACCAACAGCGAAAACAGCGTTTCACAGATAATACATTATCAGTGTTACAAGAATAACATTCCTTAACAAACGTACTCAGTTTTGGCTTAATTATGTTATAATCTTTCCTCCTTTGTTCCTCCTCCAGAAGTCTGCCAGTTAAATAATTTATGGTCAAGTCGCTCTCAGATAAAGACCCGAAACTGGTAGCTAAATTATCCCATGTTTCATTAAGAGAACTGAGAATTACATAAACTTTATGCGCTTCTGAGAACTGCATATCTCTCTGTGCTAATTCGAGGAACAAACCAGTCATATAATGCAAATGTTCAAGAATACTCCCATTGTCATGTAATTTAGCATGATAAAGCTTTCTTGTCAACATAACCTTGCATAACGGTGTGCTTCTAAGATAAACATTTCTTAAAGCTTCCCAACACCCACTGGCTGACTGAAAATTTCTAACATAACATAATTGGCTGTCCTCCAAACATAAAATTATGCTTGCCAATGCTCTCTCGTTCTGCAAAATAACTTCTTCATCGTCCAACTCTTCCGGTGGCTCATGGACTATTTGCCAAATACCTTCACAGCAAAGAAACATTTCCATCTTGTACGCCCACGACAGGTAATTGGAGCCATTCAGCCTTTCCAGAGGGAAACCACCTCCAACTATAGACTGCATTTTCACTGTGCTCATCGCTCCTCAGCCCCTCCTGGGCAGACACCGATGAATAAATAGCACAGACTTTATCAGAACATCCTTTAGCTGCAAACAGGCCTAGGAAAAATACATGGCCAGGCACGGAACCTGCAAAAGCTCCAAACTCGCCCCAGATATCCAAACGACTCCTGGATATGCTTCCAAAGTCCTCACAGCTGTGCCAGCATACCAGCTGCACATGTTCCACTGCTGGGCCCGAAACCTGTCAGAGTGCGCACCAATACAAATCAAAGAAAGAAGAAAAAAAGTGTAGAAAAGTAAAGAAATAAGAGAGAAATAAGACATAGAAATTAGTTAACTTCCGATTTATCTCTGGTCATAGTAATTTACAAGATTTATCATATATGCTAGTTCTTTATATAACATTCAAAAACATTTCCTGTCTAATATGTCAATTTATATATACTTTAATCTTCAAAACCCCATATAAGCTTTGCCCCTCCTGCATGTTGCAAATAGTCCATTAGTGGTTTCCACTCTTTAAGAAAGTAATAATTTGAATTTTCTTTTAATAAACATGTCAATTTGTCATTTTCAGCCATATCCATCAATTTTAACATCCAATCTTGTATCATTGGTAAGATATGGTTTTTCCAATTTTGTGCATACAAAAGTCTTGCTGCAGTAACCATATATTGTATAATTCTATTAAATTGCTTTCCTATTTGTTCTTCTGATAATCCCAATAAAAATAATTCCAGTTTAAATGGAATTTGAATTTGTAATATATTTTGCATCAATGAATGTATTTGAGTCCAGCATTTCTTTGCCACTTCACATGTCCACCACATATGGTAAAAAGACCCCTCTTTTTTTTTACACTTCCAACATAAGTTGAAAACATTCCCATACATTTTAGCAACTTTTTGTGGGGTCGTATACCATCTATACATCATCTTGTAAAAGTTTTCCTTTAAGTTATAACACACAGTAAATTTTAGCCACATATCTTCCCATTGTTGCATTTTTATATTATGGCCAACATTTTGTGCCCATTTGATCATACAATCTTTTACTTGTTCCTCTACCATCTCTCCTTTTAACAATAATTTATAGATTTTAGCAATCAGGTGGTCATCTGTCTCACATAGTTGTATCTCAAATTCTGATTTAGTTTGTTCAAATTTGAAATTTTTCTTATCTAATTTAAATTTTTCTACAAGATGCATATAGGAAAGCCATTGAAAAGAATATTCTTCTAAAGCAAGTTCTTCTTTTGATTTAATTATATAGTGTCCTTGTTCCTTTTTTAGAAAGTCCTTATAAGTCAGCCATTTGTCTTTACTTCTTACTTCTGTTCTATGAAATGCTTCTTGCGTTGAAATCCATAAAGGTCTCTTATAGCCACATCCATTGATAGTTAGGTTCTGTTTCTGATTTATGGAAAAAAGTCTGCAAGTATGTATGGATTTAACTGAAACATTGGAAAGAAATATTGGATATCAGTGAGACAGGAATGCATTCTTGCTTCCTTCTTACTCTGTTTTTACATCAGTAATAACATTACAGCATGATCGCAGAAGTGTCTTCGGACAATGCTGGCTCTTCAGCTAACAAACGGAGATAAGCACCGGCCCCTAGAGTTGGACACGACTGCACAAATGTGCAGGGGGAACCTTTACCTTTAATAACATTACAGAGCTTCTTTTTTCTCCAAATGCATTGCTAATTAGAAGATTTCTTTATTACTATATGAAGATGGTATGGTATTACTGTCTTTTCCCATTCAATCATGTCTGATTCTCGGAGACTGCCTGGACAAGTTCCTATAGTTTTCTTGGCAAGGTTTTTCAGAAGTGGTTTGCCATTGCCTTCTTCCTAGGGCTGAGAGAAAGTGACTGGCCCAAGGTCACTCATCTGGCTTTGTGTCTAAGGCAGGACTAGAACTCACTGTCTCCCAGTTTCTAGCCCGGTGCCTTAACCACTACACCAAACTGGCTCTCACTGTCCAACCATATAAGGACACAAATCTGGAAAAATCTTCCTATATTTCTGTTCCAAAGACCCAGCTTGACTGAATGATAGTAAAATATTATCATGGATACAGATCTGAAAAATCAAATCACAGCCAGGCTGGGCCTCTGCGGTAAATAAAAGTAAAGCCTTTATCTCCAGCTTCTGTTCAGAATGTGGTGAGAAAATCTCATACAGTAATTTTTCCATATATGGCACTAGTTAAGCATTAGAGATAATATACAGAAAACAATTTTTATCTATATAACAGAGGTTGTGAATGAGTCAATTCACCTTGAACATCTTTATATCCTTTCAACAGCTGGTCAAAATGTTTAGCATATTGCTTTCAGCACTTCTAAGTTGATTTGTGACTATGTCTTTAAGTTCTTCCCTGTTCTTATCAAGGGAGTGCAACTGCACTGTTCTTCATTCAACAGATGTTTTCAGAGCCTCTGCAGTAGTTTTTAATTGGTAAAACTCTGCAGTTCTAAAATATTTTAAATCACAAGCAAGTGCTTTTAAAGTTACAAGTAACTGGAGATTAAACATCATCTCTGGAATCTCAGAAGGATCAAAAGTTAATATAACTCTTCAGAGTTTCTCCAAGATGGAAGTGACTATTTCAGCTTCATTTCCTCTCTGTTTTGCATTGCTAGCCAAGAAAGAAGGCTTGAGAGTGGGAGGTCAATTCATTTGTTGACAATGCATTTTAGGACCCATTATTCACTCCCCAAAAGCCATTGCTTAAGACAAGAAAACAAATAAAGTTATTCACTTACCAATTAAGTTGTAGAGCAGCCCAAAATTAGAAAATAACCTCCAGAATTAATGAGGGAACTGTGATTGTAGATCAAGTTGCTACCATTAGAAACTTGGGAAGTCCACATGTGATTTTCTATAGCCTAAACATAAGTTACACATTATGTACTCAGCAAAGAGTGTATATTTAATTTATTTAAAATATTTTTAAAATACTACCTGTCATGCAAAAGGCATCTCCATGTTTTTTTAAATAACGGTAAATGTATACTAAAATGAAAATATATCAATATACATAAAATACAAAAAATAAAACACATAATATAACAACACCCATAATATTGGCTGCATCTCATAAACTCTGAAATACGAACACAGAGAAAAAATGTGTTTTCAATATGCACCTAAACTGTAGCAAAATTTGTGCATGCCAGGAGACCATTCCAGAGAATATGACTATTTTCAACATAAATAACATAATGGGATACATTGCAAATAAATTTTGAAAAATCAATGTCCTGGTAGCAAAGTGTCATTGTTTGTGGTCTTTCAAATGAAGGTGCAGCCCTAGTAGTGGAATGGGATGTGACCCATGTTAATGTCATTCACTTGCTAATGTAAACAACAGGAATATGGGCCCTGTGCCCATGCCATAGCATTCATGGGCAGGGAAATGTCACTCGCCAGCAGCAAAGGCTGTTTTAGACATAGAAGTGTGTAGTATATACAATGTACAGTATAGCAGTGTAAAGCCTTGGGGGATGGTCTGTGCTCACAGAAGAGACTGTTGGTCACCTGGGCCTCCCAGCAACAGGGTGTTGGGAGCAATGTCTTCTTTTATTTTTGAGAAGAGGAAAAACAGATATGTGTTTAGTCACACAGCTGAAGATACTGGTCAATGAGCAAGAACTTATTGACAGACATTGGTTAGCTGTTGCCAGAAAGGAAGAATGCTAACTGGCAGGTGGTTCTCTGCCAGTTCTAGATTTACATATAAACATATAAACAGGCCCACCATAGGAACCTGGAATGTAAGATGGCTGCGAGAGCTGGACCATAAGGAAGGCTGAGCGAAGGAAGATCGATGCTTTTGAACTGTGGTGTTGGAGGAAAATTCTGAGAGTGCCTTGGACTGCAAGAAGATCAAACCAGTCCATACTCCAGGAAATCAAGCCAGACTGCTCACTCGAGGGAATGATATTAAAGGCAAAACTGAAGTACTTTGGCCACATCATGAGAAGACAGGATACCCTGGAGAAGATGCTGATGCTAGGGAAAGTGGAAGGCAAAAGGAAGAGGGGCCGACCAAGGGCAAGATGGATGGATGATATTCTGGAGGTGACGGACTCAACCATTGGGGAGCTGGGGATGGTGACGGCCGACAGGAAGCTCTGGCGTGGACTGGTCCATGAAGTCACGAAGAGTCGGAAACGACTGAACGAATAAACAACAACAACATATAAACAGGCCTACAGTCATAGCATCCTGATGTCTCAGTAGCTTTGAAAAATGTCAACACATCTCAAATCACCCTCAGCTGCCTTTATAAATTAAATTGGATTCTGAAGGATTAAGAGATGGAAAATCTGGAACATTGTCAGAAAGAGGCCACGAAGTGAGAAAACGGCAACTTTTGAACCTGTACACATTTTTATTGCAATTCACAGGAAAGCTGAAATCCACCCTTCAATGTTGCTATTGTTTTATATTTAATCAATATCCACATACAAAAGTTTGCCACGTAGATTATACTCTTTGTAGAGTATACTTTATTCCTGCAGTACTATTATTTCAGCAGAGTCAGAAAGCCCCTCTGCTCTTTGAGATGTTTGGGGTGAATTATAACAATGATGTGTATGAACTTGCTATAAAAGAGTTGTGAATGCTGATTAATTGATGTCAAAACAAATCATTTAGAGGAACTGGATGGCTACAAAACAAATTGCTGAGGGCACCACCAGTTCATTTTGCTTCTTTTCAGAGTGGAGTTTACAGATTAAATTGGTGATACTTTCCCATCAGAGGATCCTTTCAAGCAGACAAATCAAATGTGAAATCCCTTTAATCTTGATCTCTGACAGTAAGCTCATGATTTCAGGGGCTAAGATAGGAACTGGGAAAGAAAGAAAATAATAGATGACAAGGTTGTCCCTGTCTTTACTTATAGCAGTGGCAAATTGAGACAGGGAATACTCAGGATGTAATAGGCTCCAAATAGGTATAGAAGATAGCTCCTTTCTAAGTAGATTATTTATAAATTAAGAGGCTGCTTTTAATCTTTGCCTCAAAGTTGCATATCAGCTAAGCTGCATATTGCAATGTAAAACTTGGTTTTTGCACAAAAAGTACCTTTAAAAAGAGTATAACATGTACAAATGAGAACTATATTGGACCAGCTTAAATGAGCCCAGTTCAGAACACTAGTTCTAACATTTAACTTGACTGGAATGACACATCATCCCATACTGCTCTTCAAACTTGTCCTCCTGTATTCATTCATTCATTCATTCATTCATTCATTCATTCATTCATTCATTCATTCATTTTATTCCTTTAACTCCAGAGAGTTTTCTACATTGTAGGGAGATATTCTGCACTACAGTAATCAAACTCCTAGTTTTTCCTGCCACCATTTTTCCAGTATCACCTCACTCTGAATAATGTAAATTTATATGACATTGTCCTGAGGGGAATTCCTTGGTGTGAGATGGCCAGCATTCTGATGGCCAGCATCAGCCATTAGGAAGAATGCTTCTGCCACTGTTAAGGTCCTCTTATGCCTTCTCCCTTTTATATTATATCCTGAAATCATCCAAATTGTCCGCAGTGTGAATGGAATGGGATGACAAAGTTGAATCAATTTTAGTACTTGTAATAAGGAATAGCATTGCCAGGCCACAATCTCAACTGTTCCAAATGCTGCCACATGTACTTTTCAATTTCTCAATGAAGCAGGAGATAGAATAGTTACAATTTATTCATTCAATTCATTCCATATGCCTATCATCTACCAACGTTATCTACCTGCACACAAGAAATAATAGGTCTATTAGTTAGGTTCTATATGAATGTGAGACTTTTAAAATGCTGCAGGCAAACTGGAAGCGCTTCAGAAATGGAAATGAAGAGTTTCAATTATTTGGAAATAAATGCTGAGGAAAGGATTAAGGAACAGGATGCCTTAAGCCTTAAAAAAAACTAATGGGAGATATGATCCCTCGGAAGACAGTAAAAGGTAAATATTTGTTTTCTGTAACCTGAGTGGGCAGTGCTTTTAAGGTTAAATTTAGATTTCAGATGCTAAGGTGGGAGAAACCTCTTTTTAGTTAGAGCAGTTTGGAAATTTGGTGATTTTTCAAGCAAAGCCTAGAAAACCAGAGGCTAGGGATATTCTAGCTTTAGATATTATGCATTTAGCAGAGGGTTGAACTAGATGGCCTGCTTAGGCCCATTCCGTTTCCGTAAATCTATGGCACCTAGATCAGCCTTCCTAAGCCTTCAGATGTACAGTAATTTAGTTTATAATTCCTCCCAGAGGAACCTGCAGCATTGTACAAGTGAACTATAAAAACAATCTGAGATAAAACTTTAAACGAAAGATTTTGGGGAAGTGGGGGAGAGGGAGAAAGGAAAAAATAGAAGAGGTCTTTGAGTAGTTCTTATCCAACAAATACTAGGCTGAACAGGCATGTTTTCAAATACTTTCTGAAAGAAGATACCACAAGGGCTGAATTTTAACCAAGAGAGACTTCCATAACTGAGGTGTTGAAAAGACTCTATTTCTGGCCATTACATTGTGAGCCAACATCACCAGTGGGACCTTGAGCAGGGTTTCCACAGCTGATCTTAGTACATAGATCAGGTGTTACTGGGAAAAGGCATTCTTTTAACAACCTGGGTCCTTAGCCATATAAAGCGTTATAGTCTATTGGTGGCACTTTAAAGTGGACTGACCATTGTAGCACTGTCAGGACCAATGTCCCATAGTCCCGTTTAATTCCCCCACTTAACAATCAAGCCACCAGTTACAGCTTCTGGACTGTCTTCAAGAGTAGCCATACACAAAGCAATCCAATCAAGATTAGCAACTGGAAAACCAGAGTTTGTTTCCATCCCATGCTTGCTGCCCCATTAAGAGACACCTTCCTGGTGAAACTCTTACATACAGCAGTGTTTAAACTTGCAGTAGTTGGTACCTTGCATATGAAAAGGAAAAGTCTGTCTCTCTCCTTAGGTTATACACCCTTACCCCACAAAAAAGCTACACAACTCACAAGGCTTTCCTTTATAGTTTGTCTTCCATATGAAAGAGATACTTGTTCCCTTGCCCAGAAGGAAGACAAATGTTGCGTTTTTACATTTATGTTTTTGAAAAAAATATTTTGTTAAGCACCATATGGAGTGCGAAGTTTTCTGTGCTCTGCTATCCTTATTAATTTTCTTGTTTTCTTCATGACAGATCAACCTCCTGGGATATCTGATGAGCTATAGGCGGTGTTCAAAACTGAAGAAATGAGGGAAGGAGGATGTTTTATTTCTGATTAGGCCAGGCTCAATTACATCCAGTGAAAAGAAAGGTGTCGGCATCAGAGACAAGCAGCAGGATCTGGTATGCTTCAGCGGGTTGTCTGGGCCCAAGTGGCATAGCAGATCCTTCTGCTGACTCTGCCTCAGAGCATCTTTAAGCAACTCTGCTGGCACTCCAAGAGGTAAAACTGCCATTTTAATCACCCTCTGTAGGGAACTGTGCTCATCTCTTTCAGGTAACCTCTCATGAACTTTAATTAGGCCCCATCTTAAAGATGGATTAGGTCTTTGTGGGCTTCTTACCCCACTTCCAACAGATGAATTCCAAACAGATGTTGTTCACATAAACCCTATTGTCACATGATAGCCTGTCATTCTCACATGACAGCCTCTTCATCAAAAGTTTTCACTATATGGTGATTCGCTATTACCAAATGACCCTATGAGCCTTCCCATATTGATAGAATTTTGAAAAGTAGTAACTGAAAGACATTTTAACATGGAGATTGCTTTATTTAAGAACTTTTACATACTTTGAATGTTGTACTTTATGAATGCAAAAAACAGAGTCAAGGAACAGAATGAGATTAAGTTTGATTTTGGCTCAGTATACTTATGTAAACTTGGAAACCTTCCCAAATAATACTAAGAGGTTCATAGTGTATCTGAATAAAGAGGAGAACCATCATCTACATTCTAGAAATGTTTGTTCTTTTACCATCATGAGTCTGTCTCGCCTAAACACAGGTGCACCGCAAACAAGATAAATTAGGAAAAAGAATCAGAAATATTTTAATATCTCTGCTTTCTCTCCTCCCCCCTCCCCCCGTCCTTCTTTTTTATAATGTCTAGTTGACCATGTTTGATATTTTTCTGCTCATGTAGTATCTGATTTAGCTATAGCCTTTGGGTTACCTATCCTGCCTGGAATTGTTTTCTAAAGCAATGCATAACTATTTTACTGCAACTATTAAATTACACAGATTTTCCTATACCTTTGTAATAGCTAAGCTCATGCATGAAAAGAGACCTCCAAATTCCTTTTTAACAATATTTAACCCTAATAATCTGTTTTATAACAATGTGTTAAAGTATTGTCTGTAATAAGGCTTTTTTATGTAGCAACAATTACAAAGTTAAACATGACTGTGAAGGTAGCATTTTTTTACTCCCAGGTAGAACACTACGATCTGGAAAAGAAAAAGGCATGGTTGATGTGATACTTAGGCACTGTTAGGCACAACACCAAAATATTACTTTTTTTCAAAAAGATATATAAAAGCAGAGTGGATGCTGGAGAAAATATATTTGGGGGGGAGGGTTCTGTAAGAAAATAATTAAAATAATCAGAAACAGCCCTGGCTAATTTATTCATACACTGTATATAAGAAAAACTGGGTATTACTATTGAGACTCCAAATAACAGGATTATTCAATATGTGTGGCAGGGATGGGAAATTGTTTTGCTGTTTGGGAAAAGTGCTCAGAGCTAGACATTGGTGGAGTGCAATGCTTGGGTGGGGGTGGGGGGTAAGACTTCCCAAAGTAACAAGAAATTTAAAAGGATGAAATTACCCCATTCACACTTCTTTGTTTGTTCATTTGTTTCACATCCTGCCTTTTTTATTCAAGTGAGTAGTAACTTTTTTAAAAATCCCAAAGTAAAATATTGTTGTTGTTGTTCAGTCGTTAAGTCGTGTCCGACTCTTTGTGACCCCATGGACCATAGCACACTAGGCCTTCCTGTCCTCCACTGTCTCCCGGAGTTTATTCAAATTCATGTTCATTACATCGGTGATGCTATCTAACCATCTCATCCTCTGCCGTCCACTTCTCCTTTTGCCTTCAGTCTTTCCCAGCATCAGGGTCTTTTCCAGTGAGTCCTCTCTTCGCATTAGGTGGCCAAAGTATTTGAGCTTCAGCTTCAGTATCTGTCCTTCCAATGAACAGTCAGGGTTGATTATCTTTAGGATTGACTGATTTGACCTCCTTGCAGTCCAAGGGACTCTTAAGAGTCTTCTCCAGCACCACAGTTCAAAAGCATCAATTCTTCGGTGCTCAGCCTTCCTTATGGTCCAACTCTCACAGCCATACATTACTACTGGGAAAACCATAGCTTAAATTATACGGACCTTTGTCGGTAAGGTGATGTCTCTGCTTTTTAATATGCTGTCTAGGTTTGCCATAGCTTTCCTCCCAAGGGGCAAGCGTCTTTTAATTTCATGGCTGCAGTCACTGTCTGCGGTGATCTTGGAGCCCAAGAAAATAAAATCTGTCACTGCTTCCATTTCTTTCCCTTCTATTTGCCAGGAAGTGATGGGATGAGATGCCATGATCTGAGTTTTTTTAAAGTTGAGTTTCAAGCCAGCTTTTCCACTCTCCTCTTTCACCCTCATCAAGAGGCTCTTTAGTTCCTCTTCACTTTCTGCCATTAGGGTAGTATAGTCTGCATATCTGAGGTTGTTGATATTTCTCCCGGCAATCTTAACTCCGGCTTGTGATTCATTCAGCCCGGCATTTCTCATGATCTACTCTGCATATAAGTAAAATAAGCAGGGTGACAATATACAGCCTTGTCGTACTCCTTTCCCAATTTTGAACCAATCGGTTGTTCCATGTCCGGTTCTAACTGTTGCTTCTTGACCCACATACAGGTAAGGTGGTCTGGTACTCCCATCTATTTAAGAATTTGCCAGTTTGTTGTGATCCACACAATCAAAGGCTTTAGTGTAGTCAATGAAGCAGAAGTAGATGTTTTTCTGGAACTCTCTTGCTTTTTCCGTGATCCAG
Organism: Charina bottae; assembly: GCA_023362775.1. Taxonomy (NCBI): domain Eukaryota; kingdom Metazoa; phylum Chordata; class Lepidosauria; order Squamata; family Charinaidae; genus Charina; species Charina bottae. The sequence continues at coordinate 47,250,551 of JALMGJ010000005.1, forward strand.
TGAATGTTGGCAATCTGATCTCTAGTTCCTCTGCCTCTTCGAAACCCAGCTTGCACTTCTGGTAGTTCTCGGTTCACATACTGCTGAATCCTAGCTTGTAGGATTTTGAGCATAACCTTGCTAGCATGTGAAATGAGCGCAATTTTACGGTAGTTTGAACATTCTTTGGCATTGCCCTTCTTTGGAATTGGAACGTAAACTGACCTTTTCCAATCCTGTGGCCACTGTTGAGTTTTACAAATTTGTTGGCATATTGAATGCAGCACTTTAACAGCATCATCTTTCAGGATTTCAAATAGCTCAGCTGGAATAAGTATACTTTATACATAATGTATAAAAATATAAATTATGTTTAATATTTAAAATGTTTAACAACTAAAATCCTGGCAAAAAAGCAATTTTATTATAGATTTGCTAAATGCCAGGAGAATGTGAGCTAGGAAGGGTTGTAGCTGGTGCCCTCGCTGCAGTTGTGCAAATGTGGTCCTTATCTGTGACTCCAGTGACAACTGGGAATCAAGGAATAGTCCCAGACTGTGGTGATGGGTGATGGGAAACAGGCTACCCTTTCTTAGCATCTCTCATGAAAATGTTATGGATGATCAGAAGAAGAGAATAACCTGTTCCTCTACGAGCAAATCAGCTGGTGGTTTGGATGAGGAGAAAAGGACAATTAGAAGGTTGGCCTAGAATGGATGCTACACTTATGTGGCTAGCAGGCCAAAGATTATCTTTCCTGATCTAACTGTTCATTGCCAAATGCTGACAAATTCACCTATAAAATTATGTTGTTGTTAGTTGCGACCCTATGTATAATAGAACGAAATGCTAAACGGTCTTGCGCCAATTGCCTGACTGTTCCAATGTTTGCATCCATTGTTGCAGTAATTGTGTCAATCCATCGCATTGAAGGTCTTCCTCTTTTCTGCTGGCCCTCGACTTTACCAAACATGATATTCTTTTCAAGCGATCGGTCTTTCCTGACAATGTGCCGAAAGTATGAGAGTCTAAGCCTAGTTATCCTTTCCTCAAGTGAACATTTTGGTTGTATTTCTTCTTAAACTGATTTGTTTGTTCTTCTGGCAGTCCATGGTACTTTCAGTAATCTTTACCAACACCACAATTTGAACGCGTCAATTCTTCTTCTATCTTCCTTTTTTAATGTCCAAGTTTCACAGGCATATGTGGCAATTGAGAAAACCATAGCATGAGTCAGATGCACCTTTGTTTCTAGACTGACGTCTTTACTTCTGAAAACCTTAGATAGGTCTTGGATGGCAGATTTTCCCAGCGTGATACGTCATCTGATTTCTTGATTACTACTTCCCTTGGCATTGATCGTTGATCCAAGTAGAATGAAATCATTGACAACTTCAATTTCTTCTCCATTAATTGTGACATTACTTATTGGTCCATTTGTGAGAATCTTCGTCTTCTTCACATTCAAATGTAGTCCGTATTGCTGACTAGTCTTTGATCTTCATCAGCAAGTACTTCAAGTATTCTTCATTTCCAACAAGTAAAGTTGTATCCTTTGCATATCGTAGGTTGTTAATGAGTCTTCCACCAATTCTGATACCCCGCTCTTCTTTGTACATTCTTGCTTCTCGAATTATTTGTTCAGCGTACACATTGAATAAATAGGGTGAAACCTTGCCTCACACCTTTTCCAATTTTGAACCACTCGGTATCACCGTTTTCTGTTCTAATGACTGCCTCTTGATCCGTGTACAGGTTCCGCATGAGTACAATTAAGTGCTCTGGGATTCCCATTCTTCGTAATATTAACCATAACTTGCTATGGTCCACACAGTCAAACGCCTTTGCGTAATCAATGAAGCAGAGGTAAACATCTTTCTGGTATTCTTTGCATTCAGCCAAGATCCATCTAACATCAGCTATGATATCTCTCGTGCCGCGTCCTCTTCTAAATCCAGCTTAGACTTCTGGTATTTCTCTGTCGATGTAAGGCTGCAAACATTACTGAGAAAATAGAAATCCAGTTGACATGATTCAAGCTACAGACAATTCCACCTGGATGACTGAGAACCTTCATAGACTTTTCAGCAAAATTTTGCTAGCATGTGAAATTAATGAAATTGTTCGATAATTTCCGCATTCAGTTTGATCTCCTTTCTTTGGAATGGGTATGAATACGGATCTCTTCCAGTCAGTTGGCCAGGTCTTTGTCTTCCAAATTTCTTGACATAGAAGAATAAGTGCTTCCACTGCTGCATCTGATTGTTGAAGTATCTCAATTGGTAATCCATCAATTCCTTATTTTTCGCCAGTGTCTTCAATGCAGCTTGAACTTCTCCCTTCATTACCGATGGTTCTTGATCATATTCTACCTCCTGAAATAGTTGAACATCGACTAACTCTTTTTTATACAGTGATTCTGTATATTCCTTCCATCTTCTCTTAATATTACCCACATCATTTAATGTATTGCCCATAGAATCTTTAAGGATAGCAACTCAGGGCTTGAATTTTCTCTTCAGCTCTTTCAGTTTGAGAAATGCTGATCATGTTCTTCCTCTTTGATTTTCTAACTCTAGGATTTTGCATATTTCATCATATTTTTCCTTATCTATTCTAGCTGCCTTTTGAAATTTTCTATTTAGTTCTCTTACTTCTTTCTTCCTTTAGCTTTAGCTACTTGGCGTTTAAAAGCAAGTTCCAGAGTCTAATCTGACATCCATTTGGATCTTTTCTTCCTTTCCTGCCTTTTTAATGATCTTTTGCTTTCTTCGCATATTATGTTCTTAATATCTTCCCACAACTCTTCTGGTCTTCGATCATCAGTATTTAATGCCTCAAATCTATTTTTGAGGTGATCTCTAAATTCAGGTGGGATGTTTTCAAGGTCATACTTTGGCACTCTTGATCTTACCTTATTTTTCTTCAGCTTCAGCTTGAACTTGGACATAAGCAGTTGATGATCTGTCCCACAGTCCGCTCCTGGCTTTGTCTTAACTGATAGCATTGAGCTTTTCCATCGTCTTCTTCCACAAACGTAATCAATTTGGTTTCTGTGTAATCCATCTGGAGAGGTCCATGTGTATAGTCGTCGACTGTGTTGTTGGAAAAAAGTGTTGCAAATAAATAAGTCATTGGTCTTACAGAATTCTATCATACGGTCTCCAGCCTCGTTTCTGTCACCAAGGCCATATTTTCCAACTAATGATCTTTTTTCTTTATTTCCAACTTTTGCATCCCAGTCGCCAATAACTAACAAAGCATCTTGGTTGCATGTTCGATCAATTTCAGATTGCAGCATTTCATAGAAGTTTTCAATTTTTTCATCTTCAGCATTCATGGTTGGTACATAAATTTGAACAATAGTAGTATTAACTGGTCTTCCTTGTAGGCGTATGGATATTAGTCTATCACTGGCAGCGTTATACTTTAGAATTGATCTTGAAATATTCTTCTTAATGATGAATGCCTCACCGTTCCCCTTCAATTTTTCATTCCCAGCATAGTATACCATGTGACTATCAGATTCAAAGTGTCCAATGCCAGTCCACCTCAGCTCACTAATGCCTAAGATGTCAATCTTTATGTGTTCCATTTCACTCTTAACAACCTCCAGTTTTTCTTGGTTCATACTTCGTACATTCCATGTCCCAATTTTTAATGGATGTTTGTAGCTGTTACTTCACATATTGAGTCGTGCCACATCAGCAAATGAAGGTCCTGAAGGCTTTACTCCATCCGCATCACAAAGTTCAGCTCTACTTTGAGAAGGCAGCTCTTCCTCAGTAGCATATTGAGTGCCTTCCGACCTGAGGGGCTCATCTTCCAGCACTATATCACAAAACGTTCTGTTGTAGTCCATAGGGTTTTCATTGGCACGTTTTTGGGAGTAGATTGCCAGACCTTACTCCCTAGTCTGTTCTTTGTCTGGAAGCTCCGCTGGAACCTGTCCACCATGGGTGACCCTTCTGGTGGTAGAACTACTGGTGGCATAGCATCCAGCATCATAGCAACACGCAAACCACCACAGTACGACAAACTGACAGACAGGTGGTGGATAAAATTATGTATGCAGGTATAATACTGTGTGAAAGAAAACTAGTGTGGTCCAGAGGGGAACAAAGATCCTTTTGATAGCAAATGCTGGAAAAGTAATAAAAATGGCTTAAGGTTCCTAAAGCCTCCATTTCATAATGTGAAGGAATTCTGCAAATACCAATGGGGAAATGATGGTATTCTAGTTGTTCTTGGACTATATTTTCCATTTTTTTCTGAAAATTGGCCACACTGGATGTGGCTGATGGGAGATGGAGGCCAACAAACAGATGACAACTGATTCTTCATATCCAGTTTAAAATCTGTTTTGTGTTATTGAGGATTTAAATGCAGAACAGCAAAATATTAGAAGCATTTGTAAGGTTATTTTTGTATATCAAATGTGCCTGTATAATTGTTGTACTACATAGCAGATCATTTTTACAATATCTAATATCAACAGGGATAAACTACTTGCTAGACAGATGGTTACCTTTCTCTTAAATATTTTTATTTCAGGAAAGCATATTTGCTGCAGGCAAATAAATATTAGTGATATGTTTTATGAATTTTTTGAAACTTTTCATGATCCTTTAATCTGTGTTTCAAGTTTCATATTTGTATTATTCAAGTTCTTTATATATATTACCATTCCATTAATATTTAAGGGAGATGAGATGAGGAGGGTACAGGCTGGAGAGGAAGTGGTATACTAGAAATAAAAATAGAAGGGCATAGAGGCATTGCACTGTATGAAACTCCTAGTTGGTGAGATACAGGAAACAGTATGTTAGTCTAGAAGGCAATCTGTGGATCAGATATCCTGCTTTGCGTAGAACAGTGTTTTTCAACTTTAGCAATTTTAAGATATGTGGACTTCAACTGCCAGAATTCCCCAGCCAGGAATTCTGGGAGCTGAAGTCCATGTATCTTAATGTTGCTAAGGTTGAGAAACACTGGCTTAGAACAACATGAGCATTCCTGGGGAAAAACTGGGGTGTATGCTTCTTCTATGTCCATACACTGATTCATATATTCTCTTTTCTTAAAATTGGTCATTGCTTCTTGAGGATCTGAACTCTACCCATCCATGACTTCTCAGCCTTCTCTTTTTTCTCAAGCCATTCACTCTTCTCTCATGTGCTTGTTTTTCAGTTAAGTTCTTATTCATTATCTCTGTATGAGCAAATAATCACAATCTACTTTTCCCATACTGCTCATTCACTTTTGTATACAGTCCACGTTCATTCAACACTTGTTCATTCTTGATCCTGTTTCTTTCTGTTTAACTATACCACCCACACTCCCGTTTCCATTGCATTCAGAAAACTTTTATGTTTCTCCTGAAATACACAATTCTCACTTCCATGCAACAAAGTGGGCACAAGCATGTTCTTCTATAGACCATTTTTACTCTTTGAGCAGGCATTTCTTATTGCAACAGTATTTGTCAGTAGACTGCATGCACCTTTCAGGATGCTGGTTGAGCCCCTTTGCTTTGTTTTATTTAGTTATTTTGCTGTTTGTTTGTTTTTGGTTCTGTCTTCTGGTCAGTTGTCTTCTTTCTTCTTGATATACTTTGTTTTCTCTTAATTTTTTTTATCTATAAGCCACCCAGAGTTGCTTTGGAATCTAGTGGCCTCTAAATTGAAATAATAACTAAATAAATAATGAAAAATGGTGGGATGCAGGCAACAGTAATTTGGTTTGAAACACAGTTGATAGCTAATCTTCAGATTAGAGATTTTAACTTGCATAGAGAAGGTGAGGATGAGGATGCTTCAGGTAAAACTGGACTTTTGTTGAGCTTAGGGTTAGGGTTAACCCTATACCTAATCTATTGGCCAAAATGTGACAAAACTGTTTTAAGGGAATGCTACATGTGGATTTGGTATGACAAAAGCTGGCAATCTAGTCTTACTAAAAAGCTTTTGTTGACCAAAGCCATGATGGCTGGTGGAGGTCAATAATCATGGCTCAATAGTAATATCCTCTTAGGAAGGAAAATAGAAATAAGAAACCTGTAATATATGTTTTAAGGAATATATTAATCCAATTAAATAAGCATTCATAGAGACATAATTGCTATGGATCCCTGATTTAATCACACTTGGATAATCAGGAAAAGAACTTAAGAAACAAGCAAACCAACAAATAAATAATAAAAATATAGTTTTGTCCTTAGGAACCATTGGCTATACAACATTGTCAATATAGTTACCATGCTCTAATTCCCATACAGGAGAGAATATTTTCTACTCACTATTTCCCAACTTAGACACTTTCTAGTTACCATGGAGCTGCAAAGCAAAGTCCAAAATATTGTTTTTGAACTGAAACTGAATGACTAGATTAAATAGAAAGACGACTAAATCTCAATTGCATATGGTGCCATTTTAGACCTGGACTACATAAATGCAGGGGGAATGATGGCTCAGCAGTTACGACACCAGGCTTGTCAATCAGAAGGTCACAAATTTGGAGGTTCGAGACCCTAGCCCTGTGTGATGGAGTGAGCTCCCGCACTCACCCCAGCTCTTGCCAACCTAGCAATTCGAAAGCATGCAAATGCAAGTAGATAAATAGGTACCACTTTGGTGGGATGGTAATATCGTTCCGCATACGTCATGCCGGCCACATGACTGCGGAAACGTCTTCGGACAACACTGGCTCTTTGGCTAACAAACGGAGATGAGCACCGGCCCCTAGAGTCAGACACAACTGTGTGGGGGAACCTTTACCTTACTTTACATAAATGCAACAAGATAATATGATATCATTTTTCATTACTCCAGAATACAGATGGGAGATACCACATCTGTGTGCACCCCAAATAACAAACAAAAACTATGTCAGGGTTTTACCATGAAGTAGAATTTTATCAGTATGAATATGTAGAGGACAGAGCACAGCTGAGCTGTATTAGTGATTAACTCAGCTTGCTCAGTGCACACACCTGGAGGGTGTGGTTACATGACTCAGCACAACCAACTGGATATAAAGAAGTGCAACCTGGGTTGTGGGTGTGGCTGGTGGTTGGAGTGTGGCTGGTGGTTGGAGTTGTAGCTGATGATTGTCTTGTATTGTAAGTTCTGTAAATATTGTACAGTAAAAGGTCTGTGTACAGTTTGACTATAACAGACTGTGTGCTGTCAATTATTTGCATACTCACAGAATGCCACAATGCGATATATGCGCAACCCTGACAAACTAAACACATGCCTTAGATTTCTAATGTGAGAAATGTTTAGGTCTTAGGTGTGTTAGGAAATGTTGTTATCCTCCTTCAGTCTGAAGTAGGGCAATCTTCTCTGCAACCTCAGAATTCTATCACCTTATCTACCCTTCTCATTTTGATATGTAAGGTGAGATAAGCTTTCATTATATGTGTAGCTGGGTGAATCTGCATTTCTACACATGCAGCAAAAAGCACCAGGTGTGGTATTAGCTAAAATATTCAACTTCTTTTGACTCAGGATCAGCAATTACCCATTACCTTGGATTGGATCCTTTCTGCCTGCCAAAACGAGGAGGAGGGGGAGTGATGGCATTTGGGTACATGCGGGTGGTTTTTTTGGGGGGGTTATTTTAATTAAGGACAAAGCATGTACTATTTTGGGAAAGAAGCTCAGAGAGAAGGAAATGAGATCTGAATAAGAAACAAGGTTGCTTGTATAAAAAAAACAGACAAGGTGAAATGAAAATCCTATCTTACTGTGTAACATCCCTTCAGGGATTTGAAGGAACAGTGGAATTACTTGTTCCTTATTGGTGATTGCATGTCTGTAATAAGAGGTTTTCCACATGTTGACATAAACTAGAGAGGCAGGAATACATCTTTTACCAGTGTCCAAAATCTTCCTAAAATCCCTGCTCTATGGATTATCCCAATTTGGAGAGCTTTCTATGCAGGTCAGCATTTACTGGAGATTAGCATTAAAATATTTGCACAAAAGCCATGCTTTTTCACACCTTTACAAGATACGGAATATTTCAAGCAAGGAAAAAGTAATTGCTATATCCTGTTAATACAAGAATTTGATTAAAGTAGTTATCACAATTGACAACATGAAGAAAGCATGTATGTAGAGGCACTGAACAATTACATGCAACTGTGTCTGTGTGTCTATATATAGTCTTAAAAGGCAAGCCAGCATATTGTAAAGTATACTTTTGTTTCCACTGCCATTTTTAAGTGAAGATAAATTGTTTCAAGCAGCTACATAAGTCAATCAATTATGTTGTCAGATGGAACATTAAGCACATTAGGAAAGAAGAAAACCAAGCGTGGTAGAAAATATATTCAGACCTATTCCCAAATGATTAAGTTTACATTTTTAATATTTATGTAAAGCTCATTCATAAAACTTAAATATTCTTAAACACTTTCCACCCAAGTTTTTTGTGTGTGTGTGTGAACCATTTTTCCTAATTGTAATCTTAATTTTAATTTAAGAACAGACACTGTTTCTAAATGATTTGCCATTCAGATTTAGTTGCAGAATTTTCATTCTCAAGACTGCAAAAGCCTCAAAGAAGCCTCTGTGATGAGAGACAGAAAAATTGAAGAGACATCAAATCCTATGAAAACTTGGGCGGTCATATAAATTTAAATAATAAAAAATAAACTGAATAAATTAAAGATTAAGATTGTTAGAAGTAAAAGGAAGGAATATAAAGTTGGTTGGTTTGAATAACGTTAAAATACGATATGTTTTTATAAAGCTCTGATAACACTTTATGGATTTTATCTGGACATGTGGAGGATAAAATCGCTCAGATTTGCTCCAAGTTGGGTGCCAAGAGTGTAGCAGGGTCTGGGGAGATGCCTGGGAAATGTACTTACCTGATTATCTGGGAATGGTTTGATCCTGTTGGGCCTGAGGAAGTGGACAGGGTTCTCAGATCTGTAAATGCCATCACTTGTCAATTAGATCCTTGTCCCTCCTGGCTGGTGAAGGCATCGTGGGAGGTGATGTGTGGGTGGGTCCAGGTGATGGTGAATTCATCCTTATGGAGGGAGTGTTTCCGGCAGCCTTCAAAGAAGCGCTGGTGCACCCCCTCCTCAAGAAACCATCACTGGACCCCACCATCCTGGACAATTTTTGTCCAGTCTCTGTCCTGTTCCAACTGAACACAGAGACTTGAAATGCTTAACAGTCTTTATTGAGTGACAGGCTTCAAGCTAATCCTCTTCAGTTATGGGGCACAATACTGTATTGCTTCAACCTGATGGTTTTTTGATCTGAGAACAATACAACAGAATAGGAACAAGGCAAGGCAACACAAACAAGACAATCAGTTCTATCAAGAATAATTACCAGACCGGTTCTGGAGATTAACTAGCAAGCCAACTTACACAACTACGGATCTACTAGGTGTAACTGCTTCAAGAATTAATTTAGTTAATACACAGTTTAACAGGAACAAAACAGGCTGTTATGGTTTTTGTCAAAGGCAGGCAAAGCTGGGTTAGGAGGAAGGTGGAAAGGCTGGTGTTTACAAGCTGGCTGGATTTAATAGGAAGGAATGGGAAGGGTTAATTAACTGGGTTGTTCTGAAAACAGGTAGTTGGGAGCTTGCTAGAAGATCGTCTGCTGTCAGACTTTCAATAGTTGAGATCTGAGGCAAATTAGGGTCAGATTATTTCAGCCAGCAACAGTATGCGGTTGACAGGTGATAATCGGTCTTTTGTCCTTATCAGCAGGAGGCTTGGAATTCTGGAAGGCAGCAGCAGCAGCAGCAGCAGCAAAGGGAGCCAGCCAGAGACGAAGACAGCCCAGAGACGAAGACAGCCCAGAGACGAAGACAGCTCAGAGACCAGATCCGTCAGCGGAGACAGGCATGGAGGAAAGCCACGGCTTTGACACTGAAAAGGCAAGGAAAGCAACTGCAGGAAATCACCTCAGAACTGTGATGGAAGACAGCTCCAAAAAGTAAGGAGAGCTGGTTGATCGGTAGATCCGAGGCTGGAGTTAGTCAGAAGATAGGGAGGCTAGAGATTGCTTAAACAAGGCTTCTGTGGTATGAGCAGCTGCGGAAGAAGTCTGACTGAAGGTATGTGAGACTCCTGAAGAACGGTTGTCCCTGACAACCCGTTCTTCGTTGTTTCCTCCTTTTATACTTTGTATCTCGCGCTGTTCGAATGCAGCAGCCAATAGGCGCTCTGCATTCTTGGCTCTTTTTTTTGAAATTGAGTTCAACTCTGCTGCAACGTTTTTATCATTGCAATGGAGTTTTACCTTTTCCCTTTTCCTGCTGCCAGACTTGGCCTCTTTTGACCAGTCCTTCCTAACATTATCCCCCGCCGCAGGACCCCCGTCCCTCCGGCATTGTGGCCTAGGCTTTGTCGGGTAACGTTGATGGAAATCTCGAAGCTTCGCAGGGGCATGAACATGGGAAGCATTTTCCCAAGAGTTTTCTTGTGGTCCATAACCTTTCCAAGATATCAGATATTGAAGTCGTCCATGGCGAACCCGTGAATCTAGGATGCATGCAGCCTCATATTCTGCTTCACCCTGAACCAGGACTGGAGGTGGTGGTGGTTTGATAGTTCGTAATGGGCTAGGTGGACCGGCTGGAATCAGTAAGGATCTATGAAATACAGGATGAATTTTCATGTGTGATGGGATGGTAAGACGGAAGGCCACCGGATTGATAATGGTTTCGATAGGAAAAGGCCCCACAAATCTGTGATCTAATTTCTTTGAAGGGCGAGAAGACGTAAGGTTTTTAGTGGAAAGCCACACTAAATCTCCCACTGATAGTGGAGGCCCAGCACATCGATGACGATCAGCAAATCTTTTATAGTCCTCCTTAGCCTTTTTTAGATGGTTCTGGAGTGCCAGATGTGTGGCCTGTAGGTCTTGTAAAAATTGATTTGCTGCAGGAACCGCTGAGTCAGGAGAGTCCATAGGGAATGAGCGGGGATGAAACCCATAATTAGCCCAGAAGGGTGACAGTTTCGTTGTAGTATGTTGAGAGTTGTTATACGAATATTCCGCTAAAGATCATAACTCGACCCAATTATCTTGTAAGTGATTAACGTAACAGCGCAGGTATTGTTCTAAGATGGAATTTACTCGTTCTGTCTCCCCATTAGATTGTGGGTGATGGGACGATGATAATTGTCTGTGAATTTGTAAGCCGGTAAGTAAAGCCTTCCAGAATTTTTCCGTAAACTGTGGTCCCCGATCTGAAACCACCCCTTTTGCTAACCCATGCAATCGGAAGATATGCTTTATGTACAGTTGTGCCGTGTCTTTTGCTGTGGGAAGTCCTTTACAGGCGATAAAATGTGCCATCTTGGTCAGGGTATCTACAACTACTAAGATGGTTGTGGCCCCATTAGATTTTGGAAGATCCGTGATGAAATCCATTGATATGGTCTCCCAAGGTTGTTCCGGTGTGGGTAGGGGAAGTAACAATCCTGTTGGTTTGCCCGGCTGATGTTTTGCTCTACGGCAGGTAGGGCAGGATGATATATAGGTTTTTACATCACGATGAAGTCGTGGCCACCAAAAGTTCCTTGATATCAGATTGAGGGTTTTGTAAAACCCGAAGTGACCTGCGGCAGGTTTATCATGAGATAGCTGCAGTACTTCTTCTTGTAGGTTTCCAGCAGGTACATAATAGCAACCCCTGAAACGTAGTAGATTATCGCTCCAGGACCATTGTCCTGATTGGTTGTTCGGTAGTTGGGATATTTCCCGTATCTTTTTCTTAACCAATGGATCCTGTTGCTGCTGCTCTCGAATGTCTTGTAATAGATTGCTGGAGGTTTGTAGTACAGCGATTCGTTCTACAGGAATGACCGTTTGTCTCATCAATTCTTTCTTGGTTTGATTATATTCTGGCTTGCGTGAAAGTGCATCTGCTCATTGATTCTTCCCTCTCGGAATGTAGGTGACTTTGAAATCAAAGCGGGAAAAGAACAAAGACCAACGGATCTGACGCTGATTGAGGTTGCGTGCTGTTTTAAGATGCTCTAAGTTCCTATGGTCCGTTCTTACCTCAACAACATGTCTAGCCCCTTCCAGGTGGTGTCTCCAAACTTCAAAAGCGACTTTGATGGCCAATAGCTCTTTGTCCCATATAGTATATGCTTGTTCGGGTGCTGTTAGTTTTCTCGAGTAGTAGGCACAAGGTAAAAGTAACCCATCCTCTGAATTTGCCTGAAGTAGCACCGCCCCAATGGCAATATCTGAGGCATCAGTCTCTACTACAAATGGTAATGCTGGGTTGGGGTGTTTCAAAATGGGGTTGGTCATAAAGAGAGCCTTTAACTTGTTGAAAGCTTGGGTCTGCATGTTTCCCCATTGGAAGGTAGATCATTTACGCAATAAGTTGGACAGCAGAGCTGTGATTTCTGCAAATTGCGGTATGAAATTTCTGTAATAGTTAGCGAATCCTAGAAGTCGCTGTACATCCCTGGCCCGTTTAGGTGTTTGCCATGACTGTAACGCCTCTATCTTGCCTGGTTCCATCTCGATTCCAGCGGCAGAGATCCGATGTCCCAAAAATTCTATCGTCTCCTGAGCAAACTGGCATTTTTCCAGTTTGGCATAGAGTTGGTTTTCACGCAGGCATTGTAACACTACTCGAACATGCTGGACATGCATGTCATGGGATGAGGAGTAAATCAGGAGATCATCTAAGTAGATTATTAAAAACTGGTCTAAAAGGTCTTTAAAAATGTCATGCATGAAATACATGAAGACTGCAGGAGCATTAGACAACCCAAATGGCATGACTGTGAATTCAAAATGGACGTAACACGTACGGAACACTGTTTTCCATTCGTCTCCTGCTCTAATTCGTACCAGATTATAAGCTCCTCTTAGATCTAATTTAGTAAAGAACTTGGCCCCTTGGACCCGTTCCAGCAGTTCCGAAATCAAAGGTAACGGATATCTATTCTTGATGGTAATGTCATTTAATTTGCGATAGTCACAACAGAGCCGTAACTCTCCTGATTTTTTTTTAACAAAAAGCACTGGTGCAGCTAACGGTGAAGTAGATGGTCGAATAAATTTCTTTTTCAGATTGGAGTCTAAAAACTCTCAGAGAGCTATTCGTTCAGGTTCTGATAAAGAATAAATTCGTCCCACCGGAAGTTTGGCACCGGGAATTAACTCAATGGGACAGTCGTAAGTTCTATGGGGAGGAAGCTGTTCTGCTTCTTTTTCATTGAAGACATCCAGGTAGTCATGGAATGGTTCCGGAATCTGTTTTTTAATTTCAATCATATAAGTACCAGCGACTGTAACTGTCTGATGTTGACCACATTGTGGACTAAAAAATTCCACTTCCCCGCTTGACCAGACAATCCTTGGTTCATGGACTCTTAACCAGTCCAAACCTAAGACTATGGGAAACTTTGGTGTGTCCACTAAGTAAAAGTTAATCTCTTCTAGATGAGTTCCAATCTTCATGCTCAAGCGTTGAGTGATAGCTGTCACTGGTCCAGACCTCAAGGGTCGTCCATCAATGGTTTCCACCCTCACAGGAGGTTGGACCTTGGTCTGAGGAATTCCCCATCGCCTCGCAAATTCCATATCCATACAGCTAATAGTGGCCCCGGAGTCCACCATAGCTTGAACTGTAACTATCGGTGCCTGATCCAATTGTAAAGTCACAGTTAATGCCAAATGTCCTGGGGAAAAGAAACTTCGCTGTGATCGCTGTGATCCTTGGCCTTCAGTACACCCCACCCAACCTAATTGCCCCCTTAGGTTGGGCGTCATCCGTTTCCCGCCTGAAAGACTGCCTTGGTCTTGACTGGGCAGCTAGCCGCAATATGTCCAATACCAGCACAATATAGGCATAAGCCTTCTCACCGGCGACGTTCTTTTTTGGTTTGAGTAAGGCGTGGTCGAGCCCCCTCTAAAGGCGGTATCATCTGTGGAGTTTCCTCCATCGGTCTCCGATTGCGGTAAGCTGGACTAATTCCTGAATAGAAAGGGCGTCTTTCCCGGCGTTGCTGCAATCTTCCATCAATCTGAAGGCAGAGGTGGGTTAATTCCTTCAGGGTAGAGGGACATTGAATACGGGCGAGTTCATCGAATATTTCTGCTGATAAACCTTCTTGAAATTGATCTACCAGTGCCTCTTCTCCCCAGTGTAAATTTTGAGCAATAGCCCGGAAGGTACTAATGTAATCTGCTACAGGTGATTGGCCTTGCCTTAATCTGCGTAATCTGCGACTAGCTGATTGGACCTTTACCGGGTCCTCATACATGTCCTTTAATTGTTGAATGAATTCCTCAAAATCATCTAATATGGGGCTTTGTTGAATGATGAGAGGCGAGACCCACTGGGCGGCAATTCCAGTCAGGAGGGTAATAATAAATCCTACCTTGTGCCTGTCAGTAGGGAAATCCTCCTCACGTAAACTTATGCACAGCTGGCACTGAGCCAAAAAGGCAGGAAATTGGCTTAGGTTGCCATCAAATTTTTCCGGTGTAGCCACAGGGCATCTTGGGCGCGTTGGTACTGCACTTGCCGGTTGTGCAAGAAGTTGTGCCAGCTGGGCACTTAAGGTGGCGACCTGTTGCCGGAGTTGTTCTGACTTGGATGATAAGGTTTCCTTGGCTACAAGCTTTCTGGCCTTGCTTTTCCTCATCAGAACGGGTGGTCAGGGACAATCTGTCCTGTTCCAACTGAACACAGGGACTTGAAATGCTTAACAGTCTTTATTGAGTGACAGGCTTCAAGCTAATCCTCTTCGGTTATGGGGCACAATACTGTATTGCTTCAACCTGATGGTTTTTTGATCTGGGAACAATACAACAGAATAGGAACAAGGCAAGGCAACACAAACAAGACAATCAGTTCTATCAAGAATAATTACCAGACCGGTTCTGGAGATTAACTAGCAAGCCAACTTATACAACTACGGATCTACTAGGTGTAACTGCTTCAAGAATTAATTTAGTTAATACACAGTTTAACAGGAACAAAACAGGCTGTTATGGTTTTTGTCAAAGGCAGGCAAAGCTGGGTTAGGAGGAAGGTGGAAAGGCTGGTGTTTACAAGCTGGCTGGATTTAATAGGAAGGAATGGGAAGGGTTAATTAACTGGGTTGTTCTGAAAACAGGTAGTTGGGAGCTTGCTAGAAGATCCTCTGCTGTCAGACTTTCAATAGTTGAGATCTGAGGCAAATTAGGGTCAGATTATTTCAGCCAGCAACAGTATGCGGTTGACAGGTGATAATCGGTCTTTTGTCCTTATCAACAGGAGGCTTGGAATTCTGGAAGGCAGCAGCAGCAGCAGCAGCAAAGGGAGCCAGCCAGGGACGAAGTCAGCCCAGAGACGAAGACAGCCCAGAGACGAAGACAGCCAGAGACGAAGACAGATCAGAGACCAGATCCGTCAGCGGAGACAGGCACGGAGGAAAGCCACGGCTTTGACACTGAAAAGGCAAGGAAAGCAACTGCAGGAAATCACCTCAGAACTGTGACGGAAGACAGCTCCGAAAAGTAAGGAGAGCTGGTTGATCGGTAGATCCGAGGCTGGAGTTAGTCAGAGGATAGGGAGGCTAGAGATTGCTTAAACAAGGCTTCTGTGGTATGAGCAGCTGCGGAAGAAGTCTGACTGAGGGTATGTGAGACTCTTGAAGAACGGTTGTCCCTGACAACCCGTTCTTCGTTGTTTCCTCCTTTTATACTTTGTATCTCGCGCTGTTCGAATGCAGCAGCCAATAGGCGCTCTGCGTTCTTGGCTCTTTTTTTTAAAATTGAGTTCAACTCTGCTGCAACGTTTTTATCATTGCAACGGAGTTTTACCTTTTCCCTTTTCCTGCTGCCAGACTTGGCCTCTTTTGACCAGTCCTTCCTAACAGTCTCCCCTTTTTAGGGAAGGTGGTTGAGAAAGTGGTGGTGCTGCAGCTCCAGAGGGTCCTGGATGAAACGGATTATCTGCACCCTTTTCAGTCGGGTTTCAGGCCCGGATATGGGACATCGTTGTGTATGAGTTGGGTGGTCAAGAAGTTCAATAAACAAAATAAATAAATTTTGCTGACACCAGGGCTGAAAAGTTGATGATTTATGTATTTGCATATAGATAAGGAATGGGCTATGGGAAGAAGAGATATTTGTTTGTATCCTTATAGGGGATGAAAGGTTATCAAATTTGTTTTTACTTGTGATGAAGATTGGAAGTCCTTTCTTTACATTTTTTTTCTTTTTCTTTTTCTTTTTCTTTTTCTTTTTCTTTTTCTCTTTCTCTTTCTGTTTCTTTCTGTTTCTTTTTTCTTTTTTGTTCTTTGCACTTTTTATTCTATTTCTTTTTCTGATGTTTAGTTTGTTTTTGCTTTTACTACTGTAATTATATTCTTTAATAAAAATTATAAAAAAAAATCAAAGCAGAAATGATCAGACTTAAATTATAATTTTGGACACATTCTGCGAAAAATCTATATCTCTCTCTATAATGCTGGGAAAGGTAGAAGGAAAGAGAGAAAAAGGATGACCAGTACCAAGATGAATGGTTTTGATTACAGTTGCATTGGCTTTACTCTTGGAAGACCTGAAGAGACACATTTGGTATGGATCATCCTGAAGAAGGTCTTTGTGAACACTAAGAGTCAAAGCTGGCTCGATGGCACATAATCAATCAATTAAATATGCTAATAGTCATTGACAATATTGGCTTCATCATATGAAATGTGTGATATAAAAATTGGCTCTTCAGAATATAAGGGACAAAAATATGGGGAAATAGTATAACATTAAATATATATGAATTGATTTCACCAATGTTCCAAATCTAAGTTTAGTATTGTCTTTATTGAAGCTATACAATTGTGTTACAATATTTAGCATTTTATAACAGTTCTTTTATAAACTCATTTGGAAGTTTCAGAATGGCTATAAGCAGATATTTTAAGGCATTTACAGTATGTACTGAAAAAGTAATATTTTGAGCTGCAGATATTGCCCCATGTTTAGCAGTACCGATTTCTTCTTTTTTTCCTATATGCTGGGCAATGGGCTTCTTTTAAGCATTTTTCTCTTCAGCTGTAAGTAGGACAGCATTTTGCTTCATTTGACTATATTATGCATGCACATATATTGGCAATAATAAAAAAAATCTAGTATCCATAAAAGTCAAATGTTTTTAAATGAAGTTTGATTGAGCCATATTTCCCTGTATTGGAATTCGTTTGAAGTATGTCTCTATGTATTGTCGAAGGCTTTCACGGCCGGAGTTCGATGGCTGTTGTGGGTCTTCCGGGCTGTGTGGCCATGTTCTGGAAGTTGTGGTTCCTAACGTTTCGCCAGCATCTGTGGCCAGCATCTTCAGAGGGCAGGAGCACAGATAGAAGCAAAATCTCTGTGCCCAGGTAGAGTGGCAATGTTCTATTTATAGAGCTAAATTATAGGAGATTAGGTTGGGTTTTTTGTTGTGTTGAAATGTTAACGAGTGGCTGATGAGCGTGATTAGCATGTTCATTGTGAGAAGTATTCCCATGACCTGGTGGTTGGACTGAGTTCGTTGACCTTTTGCAGGCTGTGTTTTTCAGGGCTGGTAGCCAGGTTTTAATTAATTAAATTAATTTTAATTAATTCGTGCTAATCGAAACTGTGAAACCCAATTTCTCAACAATGAACTTAACCACCTGAATTGGGTCCTACAGGCGAATGGCTATTCCAAGAATGAAATAAAAAGAGCCATCAAACCAAGAAAACAACATCCAACTGAAGAAAAACAGCCCCACACAAACAAAGTATTCCTGCCCTACATCAAAGGAGTCACTGACCGCATGGGAAAACTGATGGAAAAACACAACTTTCAAACAGTCTTCAGACCCACCAGAAAAATACAACAAATGCTAAAATCAGCTAAAGACAAAAGGGACCCCCGCACCGCTGCAGGAGTATACCGCATACCATGCAGCTGCGGACAAGTATACATCGGAACCACAAAACGAAGCATTCACACCAGGATAAAAGAACACGAAAGACACTGCAGACTACAGCAACCGGAAAAATCTTCAGTAGCTGAACATGCTCTCAAGCAAACAGGACACAAAATCCTATTTGAAAACACAGAAATACTGGACAACACCAAAAGCCACTACACCAGATTATACAGAGAAGCCATTGAAATTCACAAACACCAGCACAGTTACAATAAAAAAGAAGAAAGTTTAAAAATTAGCAAAACCTGGCTACCAGTCCTGAAAAACACAGCCTGCAAAAGGTCAACGAACTCAGTCCAACCACCAGGTCATGGGAATACTTCTCACAATGAACATGCTAATCACGCTCATCAGCCACTCGTTAACATTTCAACACAACAAAAAACCCAACCTAATCTCCTATAATTTAGCTCTATAAATAGAACATTGCCACTGTACCTGGGCACAGAGATTTTGCTTCTAGCTGTGCTCCTGCCCTCTGAAGATGCTGGCCACAGATGCTGGCGAAACGTTAGGAACCACAACTTCCAGAACACGGCCACACAGCCCGGAAGACCCACAACAGCCATATGTCTCTGTGGATTATGCTTCTCAGAGTTTTGCCTTTCCAGATATAATCATATTTTTGGTAGTTAGGTATAATATCAATTAATTCCAGTAAGACTCTAGAAGAACAATATTTAAGCAAAAGATCAGATACAATGCACTGCATAAAATAATGCCATTGTGTGGTTTCATTTTAAAATAACTGGCATATAAATTAGAAATACAATTTTTATTAATGGGTAAGTACAGAGATCAACAAATAACAGACAGCAACCCAAAGATCATCCACTCCAATCTCCTACCCCAAAGATTTATGATCCATCTTCTCCGTTGGATTTAAACTACAATCCAGAACAGCATTTGCTCCAAGATGGGGAAGGATATTATTCAACATTTGATCACATGCTCTGCATGCATAATATTCTAGAGTCACTTCATATGATCTGAAAAAACCTTCTACCATGGGAGATGTTCCTCACAATGTATTATTTTGGGATTTAATTGAATATACTAAGCGCCAAAGCTGCAAACCACTGAAAAGATGACTATACAATTAAAGGCAGGCAATCTGATATGCTTAGGGTCATCTCACAACTAAGATATAAGAAACTTGAAATCAACTTATGAGAATTTCATCAGAATTTGAATTAAGGAAAATAATAAAAACAATGTCTCTCCTATCAGATTTAAGGAGAATAGTTAAGCAATCAAAAGAAATTTTCAGCACAGTGCTAAAGTTATTATTAATTACTATTATTCTTAATTTTCTCCATTTAGATTTCTAAAAATGCTAATGTCAGCTATGTAACTATCAGTTCGTGTAATTGCAGCATTTTTAAAAGCTCAAGATAATCTGTAATTATAACTGAGTTAGTGGGGAAGAAGGAAGCAATTTCATTGATTAGGACCTCATTTTAGCTTTAAATATTGTAAAAAGTAATCTGCACTTGGGGAAAAAAAGCATAATCATCTTCACATGCCACTTCATGGGGAAAAAAACGTCCTTCAAAGTAGTATGTGGGACAGAACAAATCTTTTAGAAGTTTGCATACAATAGCTTCCCTTAAAAAATGCAGCCAGGTTCCTGTTTTCCAATTTCTATTCCTAATCTGTCTCTGAAAGTTTTTTGTGCTGCTTGTTTAGTTTTGCTTCCAGCTCAAATTACATCATTTTAGATTACAGCCTCAGCTGTGCTGTCATCAGCTGAAATAATGTTTTGCACTGAGATATGTCACCAGCTCCCCAAATACCTTGGGCAGACAAAGAAATAATGGCCTTTTCTTTTCTTTTCTTTTCTTTTCTTTTCTTTTCTTTTCTTTTCTTTTCTTTTCTTTTCGTTTCCCTTGTGACTCTGTTGGTTTATAGCAGATTTCTGGGTAGAAAAGAGTCAGTATACAAATATCATGGAAAAACAAAACACTAATAAAGAAACTGCATCTAAGCATTTGATTTTCAACTGGAGAGAGAACAATTTTGTCTTCTTCCTTAAAACAGGAGCTTCACATGTTGCTATTCCACAATGCTGCTCCAGCCACCCTGACCAATAGTGAGAAAAACGGGGATTATAGTTTAGCAATATCTGGAGAGCCACAGGTCTTCCAATTTTGTCTTTGACAAACAGAAAATAAAACCATCTTCCTCAACCTTGGGAGAGAGACTTAAGAATCCCCATGTGCATTCTCCAAATTTGTTGACCCATGGTTTCTATAGCCAACAATCAGCCAAAAATTTTGCTGTTATTGTTGTTCAACCATTTGGAGAAAGGATACAGCAAGTTTATATCAGTTGTATGGGTTTATGCAAGTGTCATTTCTTTAAGGTTGCCTTGCCTTCATTAGCAATATTATACTTCATTGTTACTATAGCTGAGAAGTACGATCTGTCTACCAGTCCAACTTCTAAAAGAGCAGAACTACTTAGTGTCTATGAAGACATTTTTTTTAAAAAAAATCTACTTTGTGTTATTCATTTTATGCATATAGTAACTAGTCTTAGCTCAAAATCATGAACGATATCAATATATTACAACTGGTTAAGTTAGTGTGGGCATCCAAATGGTGAAAGAAAACTCTTGATAAATCACATCACACTGAGACATTGAGATAGGGAGCTCCTAGGGCTCAGATGATTCAAGACTGATTAAATAGTCAGATGCTGCTGAAAAACCCACTACATATAATTAATTTGTGTCTACACTGAAGATCTGATAACAGTTATATCATTGATCTTCTGCTTAGAGAGAAATAAGAGTTTCTTATACATGGAGATAAACCCAATTTTAATAAATGAGGGTAAATTGTGTTCAAGATATGCAAGTCAGTATTAATCCAGTCATTTTATTGACCATGTCTATAATTTACTATTCTGGTCCTTCTTTTTATGGTGATAAATGGTGACCCATTAAGCATCCATTTGTTTTTCAAAGCTCAAACACATCGTTATTGAAATTTATTACTGTTACAGTTAAGTATTGAACTTCACTAATCATTTTTATACTTTCATTTCAAAATAGACTTTCTAGCTTACACAGTATATCCTTTTCCATGTATGTAGTTTTCATTAATTTTCAGAGCCCTTGAGAAAGAACGTTATACAAAATATAGAAGGCTGTACTAAAATATTTCTCTGTCTCACTCTTTTCCTCCTGTGCTCTTCTACCCCATACATGCATACCAACTGCAGGATTGGAAAACAATGTATTCTGATCATTATGTTACATATTTTATTAGGAAAGCTTACACTTTTTTGTTCTTCCACTCATTATAATTCATAAACAATTCCCTCTCACCACTATAATAATCTCCCAGGAGTATTTTTAAAGCTGTATCAGCTTTTTCCTCCTGAACCTCTTTCTGTATGTAGAGTATAAACTTGACTTGTTCAAGAGCCCCATTTCTTTCATAAATAGACTAAAAATAGCACTGCATGTTTAAACTTAGCCTTCTGGATATAAAAGGATTGAGGAGGCTGGTTTGCATTCTAAGAAACAATCTGCTCCCTGCATTTTCCAGCAGTATTGTTATGTGAATCCTCTGTAGTCTCCACAGTATTGTTAAGTATGGTACAACACTCCTTTTATTTTCATGATGCAAAAGACAGGGAAAATTTATCAGGATCTGAGCTGCTACAAAACACTTTGATAAGAAAACAAGAAGCTAAGCAAGACAAGTTTCATTAGCTTTCCTAATCCATGCTTTTATAGACAAACTATTTCCCAACTGACTTTGGCCAGTCGTGCTTCCTGTTCATCAAACTGGCTAAATAATTGTATTTACTGCCTGCTTTATTACAATGAGATGCTTGCTAAATTGCATTTTTAAGTGAGTGTTTTATGTTCTGCATGTATGAAAGCAGAGAAACAAAGGGGGAAAATCTATTGGCGTTCCATCCTATATGCACCTGCAGAGCAGGGAACACTATTCATAATAGAAATAATATATTAAACTTGAAAAAGCTTTATTATTAAAGTATTTTGCTCCAAAGATTGAAAAGCAAACAAAGCACACCTCTGCCCTTGCCACCTGAAAAGCGAAAAAATAAAGAAGGGTATACAAAACAGTTTGAATGTGAGCCATTTTAAGCTCAAAACAGCCAATTTCAACTGTGCCCTGCCTGTGCCAGAACACCTGCAGGGGCAATTTATTTCCCTGCTGCTACTGCTTTAGGGCAGATTTGCACTTTCAGCTTGGCCCAATGCCAGTATGGGTCACTTACCGCTTTTCGAGCTCAGGAACAGATGACCTCATTTTCCTCCCATTCCCAGGTCATTGCACCCTATATTTTGGGTATACCGATTGCATGCCTATATTTTCCAGATTCAGTTCAAAACTGCTGTTTTCCAAACCAAGCCATCTTAAACCTCAGCTCTGATTGGCTGCAGTGCCTGACATACCCCTCCCCTCCAGCAGCTGGTCATTGCCCTAGGCATCCATGTTGTCCAGGGCTCCCAGGTTCTCTGCTGGTCAGCAGTTGCTTTTTTTTTTTTTACACAGTTTTGGAATTGATCCAGTGATGGTCAATTTAGTCAATGAACTCTCCTCAATTCCAGGGGGGCTTTCTTATGTTCCCCAGGAGCACCCTGTTTAGCTAAGTTAAGCATACTCACTTTGCTTTCTCATCCCCTTCCCACAGTACTGCAAAGTCTGTCTGTCTGTCTGTCTGTCTGTCTGTCTGTCTGTTGTTTGCTGCTTGGTTGATTGACTGAGTTAATAGTTCCTTGATTAGGGTCTATTGTGTTGTTTGATTGCTCCTCTGGTGCTAATCTTGGTGTTAATCTTTGCCTATCTGGTTGTTGATTGCTGGCAAGGAGGTGTTCTGGTCTTTTGCCTTTTCTATTGTCTCTTATGAATGGTATGTAAATGTTGTTTACCTCTATGTGTCTCTTGATGGCTGCTTTGTCTGAGTGCCAAGCTTCCAGGAATTCTCTAGTGTTTTTGCATTTGGCTTGGTTTAAGATGCTCACAGTTTCACAGTTGAAAGTATGGTTGAGTCTGTCCATGTGTTGTGAGATTAAGGAGTTTTCATCGTGTCTTCTAACTGCTAGTTGGTGTTCATGGATGCGCTCTGCTAGTATTCTGCCCATCTGTCCTACATAGTGGCTGCTACAGTCCTTACACTGTATGTTGTAGATAACTCCTGTTTTTTCTTCTTGGGCTACTGGGTCTTTTGGGTTACTTAAGATGTTCTGAAGGGTTTGGGTTGGTTTATGTGCTACGGTGATGCCATGTGGTTGTAACAGCCTATTGGTCGTTTCTGAGATGTTTCTGATCTATACATCTATACAGCATCTTCCAGCAAAATGGATACCCACGCAACTTTATCAATAAGTACCTGACTACCCAACCCACTACAACACAACCAACAGAAGCTATGAAAAGTAATACACTGCCATACATCAGAAACATCTCAGAAATTACCAATAGACTGTTACAACAAAGGAACAAAGGAAATGTGTAATTTATCTGTTTGGAAAAAGGCACTATTCTCTACTAATCAAAGGATCCAGAAATATATGTTACCATGGCTGAGATTCTATGATTTCTTACAATAATATATTGTGTTCATATAATAGTAGTGAATTCATTGGTAAACCAGTGACTATTGCTACATGCAAATTTTTCCTTTTTTCTTCTTTGCATTAGTTTCAGTTCTATAGTAGTGCAATGGGATGAGTAGTTTAGTTACAGATAAGGTAAGAGAGCGAGAGGACATCACTCCTCCTATCCCCTTGTTTTCCAAATCTGCCCCTATTTGGCTTTAAAAGCACGTTCTCTCTAAACAGCCTATTTTGAGGAAGTAATTTTTGTATGTGTGCTGGTATTTATAGAACTGCTGGTTGCTAAACACACACACACACCAAATGTAACCCTTTCTGTTTTAAAAGGAGACTTGCCTTTAAGACACCCCTCTCACCCACCCCGTTTAGAACAAGCTAGCAGAGGAATGCATGCTTCAGCAATGATTGGGAAGAAGTGCTTCAGAGTTCAGGTGAACATCTCTGCTATTCATTAAAGCAGACATGTATTTTTCCAGGCTACCACCCATCTGCTAAAATGTTTCAGTGCTCTGAGAATCACTTTAATGAGTCAACTCCTTAAAGCAATGGCATCTTTTTTCAGGCTTTCAAGGAAGCCTGGGGGGAAAAAAGAGGATACTATAATTAGTAGCAGAAATGCACTATGCTAGTACTACATCCAAAGAACTTCTTCCATTTTTTTTTTCAAATCATGATTACCCCTACTAAGTATATACAAATTATTTTTCCTTCTAGAAACACTCCCAAAAAAGCTGTATCTGGGATCAGTTAACTAGTTAGAGGGATAATCAAGGGAAAGGATCAGTTTAGAATCTGCTGGTCCAAGGGATCTTCTAGCTTCAAGGAGGCTTGATTTTACTAATGTCCCCACTCTTATTGTGCCAACAAAGATGTTACCAGTTTGCATCATGGTAAGTGGACTAAGGAAGAACCCAATGGTCAGTGAGAAGAAAGAGGAGGAAGAAGTGTTAATTTGTCCCATTTTTTTTTCATATGCAACCTAGAGACATAAGGACAAAGGTCAGAAAGGGAAGCTACCCTCTCCTGTCTTGTGACAGTGGAGATCCAGATGTGCCAGCAGATTTCCTGCTATCAGCAAAGCAGAGACACTGCAGGTCTGAGGACAACATGTATGAGAGCCCAAGACCTGTGTTACAATTTCTTCAATCACTCCAACAGCAGGGGGAAGGGCACCAAGCTTCAGGGTGCTTATCCATCTGCTTAGGCATTATCCAAATGTCTTTCCACTTCTGACAGTGCTAGGAAAGCCATGTTATTACCTCTTGGGGATACACAGGCCTGAAGCAGAACCAGGTGCCTATGCAGTGGTTGAAGCAGCTTTGGGACAAGCTGGCTGAATAGAAAACTAGGAAGAGTGGTTCTGCCAGCCTCAAATGCCCAGCATTTCTCATATTATATCCCATAATGGCATGACATATTAAAAAAGAGCTGTAGTCTGATTCCCCCTCATTAGGAGCATCTTCAGGAATAGTTGTGTTAAAATTAAAACTCCCTTGGGGGAGTTGGGCGGTGATAAATTTGATTAAATAAATAAATAAATAAATAAATAAATAAATAAATAAATGGTGGCCACAATGGTTGGACTGATTGGGAAGAAGTGCTTCAGAGTTCAGGTGAACATCTCTGCTATTCATTGAAGCAGACATGTTTTTTCCAGGCTTCCACCCATCTACTAAAATGTTTCAATGCTAAAATGCTGACCATTTTTTAAATGTGTGTTCCATTTTCAATGCACATAAAAGAGAGGCAGAATTTTAATTGCACTGTGGCCACCATCTTGACTTTTTTTTTTTACCATACCCTATGGATACTTCTGATGGGATGAGAAGAAGGCAGAAGTGGCAGCTTATGGTTCCTTTAATGCCAGTTTTCTGATCCCACAGATTGGGATCCCACAGGTCTTCCAGTAACTGGCACCAAAAGAGGCATTCCCCACCCAGTTTGTTTCCTCTGACTGCTTCTTATTGTTGAGGCAGAATAGGAGTCAGAAGTGTGGTCATTTTTAAAGGGCAAACTGTATGCCAGCTCATGTATAGGGAACAGCACTTTAATGCTGCTGTGCAGGAGAACCCTTGGCTTTGTCCCTCTTCTAGACTTGTGCCTCTACCATGTTTATACACGAAAAGAAATTGGAAAGCATTTCATTTTTTCTAAATTCCATCAGGTTTCTGCATAAGTGTTTCAATGACTTCAGTATTCAGAAGCAAGATTTGATCTCAGGCAATTATCTAATTGTACCCTCCTACATAATATGTCAGCTCTGCTTGGTTCATGGATGATCAGCATTGGGATCTGAGGTAATTCAGTTCTAAGGCTGTTTCAGGAATTTTGTGGAACAGATTTCATTAGTTGCTTCTTATTTGATTATCATCTGATTCCCTTTAGAAATACAGTGGTACAGAATGTTGCATTAAACTGAAGCTCCTATAGAAATTGATTGATGATTGATTGATTGATTGATTATGTGCCATCAAGTCGTTTTCGACTCCTAGCGACCACATAGATAGATTTTCTCCATGTCCCTAACCTGTTCTTTCAGGTCTCCCAACGGTGCACTGTAACTGAGTCCATCCACCTTGCTGCTTCTCCTCTTCTTTTCTGTCCTTCCACCTTTCCCAGCATTAGAGCCTTTTCCAGAGAGCTGGGTCTTTGCGTACTATGTCCAAATTAAGATAATTAGAGCCTGGTCATTTGTGTCTCAAGCGAGGACTATAAGAATAATTTGCCAGTATATTTAAATAAAAGTTAAACTAAGTGATTGGTACAACATATAGCATTGATTCTACCTGGCAAAGGGATTGTTAATGACATAGCTGTCAGCAGCTTTGCATGACTATTTACTCTTTTTTACAAGATGAATATCAGCATCAGGAAGCAGACATATGAATTGTTTTCCCAAAAGCTAGTTTATAGATCGGTTGTGTAACAGAACAGGTGAACTAATGAAGCACTTCACAGCCTACATTTGATGAAATTGAACAGTTGCCCATGTCTCCTCAGCTATCCCCAACCTTTGCCTCTCAGGCCTTCTCATTAGGGAGACTTGCCTGTTTCCAAGGAAATATTTTTGCTTTGATTATACAGAACTGTAACCACAAGAATAATTTGTCCCAGCAAAAAAAGGAGAAAAATTAAGCTCAGCAAGTGTTTGCTTTCCAGTCTGCAGAGTAAATGAAAACTCAATACCAGATGCACTGCATCAGTCAAGGTGCAGATTGCAATTCATTGCCACATGAAATGCTGTTACTGTATAGGGGGGAAAAGTTACACTGTTGATTTCAGCAGGGAAAATTTAAAGAAAGAAAAGAAAGCATGCATTTGGAAAGCAAACACAGAAGATTGGCTGTATTTTCAAGGAAACATTTCCCCCATAAAGCCAGAGAGAGATGATTGAAAAAATATTTCTTTTGTATCATGTTTCACTAGTTCACATGCTCATCGATAACATAGGACACAAAAACAATCCTTGAGGCATTCATCCATATAATTGCATCATTTGGTGCTGTTTTTCCTCATCTGGTGTTTTATCAATACACACGTACAAAGTAGTATCTCAAAAAGAGTGGATTATTGAGAAGACATGACTGAAGACACTAAATGCTATGGTAAATTACACGTACACAGCACTCTGTACTCTATTTTCTTTAAGGACATAAGGGGGATTCCTAATGCATTATTTCAACTTCAGTAACAAAATGAGATATTTAAGAACTCTGAATTTTGAAAGTAAATAGTAAATGCTCAGTAACCCAACTTTTTATCTTTATCTATATCCATATCTATATATTTATATCCCTCTGTATCAGATTCACACTGCAAAATGTTCTTTAAATATAGCATAACTTGAACAGTCTATTTGCTAACAATCATATTGTTTTATTCTCTATATTGCATCTGCTAAACATATTCTGAGGTTAGAAATGGTATCACACCATCCTTTTTCAAATGGCAGCTTGCAGAAAAGTTTGGATTCAGGGAATGCTTCCATTTAAACACTTCTATTTAAAAATACTTCTGCTCCTCCATTATGAAAAATGATGGAAGCTATGGGAAAACACAGGAAAGATATATATGGAAGACTATGACTTTTGGATTGTGCATAGAATTCTATAAGGTAGGATGTTTATACAACTAAACGTGGTAGGGAAACTATGTAGTAGTCATAGGAGGTATATGTATTTTCTCCTGTGTAACAAAGTAGCATATATGTGTATGTGTATGTACATTTCTCCCCAGGAACTATTTGGGGTCTGTGAATATATGTTCACTAAGGTATCTTTGTGTGTGTATCTGGGATGATCTCATTAGGACAGATGTAAGTATATGGGTTGCCTCTGTGTGTATGTGCACATACATATTTTGTACTCTTGAGTTGGATGGAATTGATAATAAAATTTAAAATGCAGTAGTTCTTTTCATCAGTTATAGAGTTTGGTGGTTTGGCTTGCCTAGTGTATTTTCTTTGCTCATCACATAAAAAACTTACAGTATTTCCCATGGTGCTAATAGATTTATTGGAAAAGTTGGATATATTGGAAAAATATATAGCATTAGATATACAGGGCAAAGAGTGAAGGACCCATTTTTACCAAGTATTTTCTTGGTAAACATTTCATTAACATTAGTGGAGAAAAGATTCTTAAATGATTTGAAGGGAACAAATTCAGAATACCATATTTATGAAAGTCCAAACAAATCTCAATTCTTGTTGCTTTTCTAGAACTGAGGTTGCATATCCCAGTGTTGGGTAGTTTCTTGGAATTGCATCATGGCAACAGTTCTGGAAAACTCTCTTCAGAAAGTCCTTAAGTAAAGTTTTGTGCCATATATTTTATTGAAACTATTGTGGAAAATGTTTTATATGGCCATACACGTATAAGAAGGCCTAGTATATAATTTTTAGTATTGTCTTTCTATTAAATAAAGGCATTTTTTTAAAAAAAGTCACATGAACAAAGTAGCTTCTGCTACTTCTCTATGGCCTTCTTCCACCATTGCACCATTCAGATGATAAAGTAACAATCTGTAATAGTAAACAGACCAAATGCTGATGAATCTTAGTGCTTTTATGCACAGCCTCTGAGGATCCTTTTGCCACACCTCAGGAACAAGGTCAGTAGAGTCACTGTCCTCCAGGGCCAGCGATTCCCCATGGCTGCTACTGTCAGAATAACAAGAAGCAGGGTATGGGAAATAAATTCTTTTTCTCTGATCCTGGCCTCTTTCCCCAACCCTGCCCAGCACAGATCTTTTACCTTCCCTCTTTGTCTCCTTGACTTCTCCTTCTCTTAACTCTGAACTTGCTTCAGAGCGCCACTGTTGGTCCTGACAGCACTATCGGGTCTCTATTGCACCCTGGCCAAATGTAAATCCTGCCAAGGGTGATGGTTGCTGCTGCTGCTGAGGGCAGTGGTAATACTCTCCAGCAAGTGGGGAGCTCAGGAAAAAGCAGGAAATGGGAGAGGAGCAGGGAAGGCAAGGGATTTGTGCTGGCTGGAGGGAGAGGCAGATAGCAGAAGAGAAGAATCCCCCTCCCTGATATTGGTTTCCTCACACTTGGCTCACACTTCCTCACACTTGGTTACTGGTAGAAATAGTGAGTTTTTTAAAGTTGTTCCATGAGGCTGATATTCTACTTGGGATGGGATGGGGAACCTTTAACTGCCAGATAAGTTTTAGTTTCTCCCACTGCCAAAGCAGAAAGGGACACAGAGACATAGACCTCACTGGTTAGAGGGAAGGTGACAGTTCTTCCTCAGGTCAATTGGAGCCCTGCAGGTCACCTGCTGTTAACCCTTAATGGTAGTCAGATAAGAAGCACACCCATGAGTACTAACTCTATCTTTATTGTAAGGTAACATTAACAGAACCTTGCAAGGCTGAAAGTATTTCTCCCCTCCTTTCCTTTTACTCTCCGGGAAACTAGGGAGGGTCCCTTCTGAAATGCTTCCCATGCCTCCTCTCCTTCTGTTGACTGAGAAATCTTTTACATGCTGGTTGTCCAGTCTGCGGCTCTCCCTCCTGTCTCCCAAGGTCATTCCCACATACCATTACACCACCCTCCCCTAAGTCTTCTTCCACGTGACATAGAATGTTCACTTTAAGCATTGAAGCCCAAATGACTAATAGATCTGCAGGGTTCGAGATGGAATTTGGGTTTTTTCCCAAGGATCTGATGAGCAGTTCAAGGCTCTGGTTGTGGCCTGGAACGGGCAAGTGATGAGGGCCTTAGACTGGATTGCTCCTATATGGCCTGTAACAGTGCATCGATCCCAAGGAATTTCTTGGTTTTCTGAGGAACTCCAGGAGATGAGACTGAAGAAGAGATGCCTAGAATGCTGTTGCAGGAAAATGAAAAATGAATCTGACTGAACATGAGGAACAGCCCATACAAGGATTACATTGTGGTGATAAGAGTGGCAAAACAGTTACTCTTCTGCTCTTATCACATCCAGAGAAAGCTGTCCAGTGGCTCTATTTAAAGTGACTCATTCTCTGCTGGGGAGGAATGAGTTGCAGGATCATCAACAGGGAAGCTAGGAGAAATATTCTAGCTACCTAGTGGATAAAGTTGTTCAGATTCTCTTCGACTGTGATTGGGAAGATCGTATCAAAGTGATGGAAGCAAACTCACATGTGGATTTGAACCTGTAACTCCTGAGAAGGTGGACAGGATCTTTGGATTCTTTCTGCCATGGCCCCCACTCTCACATCATTCCCCTTGAGGTGAGGTTGACCCCAATCCTGTTGGCCTCCAGAAAGCCCTTAAAACATGGCTTTGTCAACTGGAGGAGCCTGCTAGATGGCTATATGATAGTTAATTGAATGGACTCTTTTGTATGTTTTTCTGCCATTTTTTTATCTTTTTAATTTAAATTGTTTTTTTAAAATGGTTTTTATGTATTTGAACTGTTTTATTTATTTATTAAATTTTGCCACTGCCCATCTCCCCCCAAAGGGGGACTCTGGGCGGTTTACAAGAAAGATAAAAAACATTAAAATATCAAAAACATAATAAATATCAAACACAAATACAGTATAAATATAAATATAGCATAAAATCCAGATGACAATAAAAGTTGTAGTACTGCTTATATACATCTAAAGGGCCATTTTATGGGGCCAGCCATCTGCAGGCGTGGTTTCCCTCCCCACCCCAGGCAAGGTGGCAAAACCAAGTTTTCAGCTGTTTTCGGAAGGCCACCAGAGATGGGATCTGTCTTATCTCTGGGGGAAGAGTATTCCACAGTGCAGGAGCCACTGCAGAGAAGGTCTGCCTCCTGGACCCTGCCAGGAGGCAGTCCTTTAATTTGTACTTGGCTAAGAGTCACTACGTGAGATGGGCAGCTATACAAATGTGATAAATAAATAAATAACCTGCCTACCTGTTTACCAAACTCTGTCCCTCCTGGTTGGTGAAGGCTGCCTGGGAGGTGACAGGTATTTGGGTCAATGCTTTAATCTTGGATTTACTGTTGGGCGTGGGGTGGGGGGGGAGAGGAAAATCCCTGCTGCCTTGAAGGAGGCATTGGTGCTGTTCTTCGTCAAAGTCTTCACTGGACCCAGCTGTACGGGACAATTTCCTCCAAACCATTTTAGGGAACGTTTTTGAGATGATGGTGAGGCTGCTTTGATAGGATACTTTGGAAAAGTTGGGCTAGCCATATACTTTACTTACAGTGACAATGATGTGTAATAGAATTGGAATTATTGTTTAATTCAAAACCTCTTTTTGTTGCTTTCTTTAACTTTATCTGGCAGTGTTCAGAGCTTTTTTTAATTGCCAAATATTGTATTTTGACTTACTAATTTTGTCCTTGCATTTGTTGTTAAATAGTGGCATATCAATGATGTCAATAAATAAATGAAAAGGTTTATCTCTGCAAACAAATATTTAAATGGATCTTGGGACTTGAAATGCAGACTTCATTTCAGCAGTAGGTTTTTATTTCTGTCTTAACCTGAGTCATAGAGTTCATCCAGACTCAATTTAAGTATTTAATAGTATGAAATAAACTATCAGCATTACCATCAACTCAAAACCTCATATTCACCAATAACCAAGTAATAAAGAGGATAGCTTTAAAAAATAGTTCAAAGGGAAAGGAAAGAACTGAAAATGTGAAAAGCAGTGAGAGTACACATAACTGGGGAAATAATGGCAGTCAAATAATTCCAGAAATTCAGACACAATACTATATTTAACAATAACATGCTTGTTAAATGCTATTAATTCTTTGAATGGGTTTAGGAACATCTACTGTCTGAGATTCAAATACAGAGTTCAATTTTTTTCCAATGCCAGATAATAATTAATTTAGGCATAAGCAGCCCACATACAAAACATTCTCCTAAAATATATGAAGAATGTGTTCATTGTTGTATTATCAAGAGCAGCATTTTACTTTATACAAAGGAAGCTGCAGTCCTCTACTCACTAACCTTGGAATTTTTGTTGCTTATAAAAATTTGTGAGATCAGAGTTATAGAAATATTAAGAGACAAGCGAAACTGAAAGCTTGCAGTAAAAACGTTGCTTTTATTTTTAAAAGAAAGAACAGAAACGAAGCTTGCTTTCTTCAGCCAAAGAAGGCACATGACTTAATTAACATAGCCCCGAGGCAGTTTGCCTCTCCACTCACCAAACAGCATAGTAGCAAAAGAGTAAACACAATAGAAGAATTTACATTTTAAAGCTTTTACAATTAAACCTCCTAGGGAAAGTGGAAGGCAAAAGGAAGAGGGGCCGACCAAGGGCAAGATGGATGGATGGTATTCTGGAGGTGACGGACTCAACCATGGGGGAGCTGGGGATGGTGACGGCCGACAGGAAGCTCTGGCATGGGCTGGTCCATGAAGTCACGAAGAGTCGGAAGCGACTGAACGAATAAACAACAACAATTAAACCTGGCAATACCTGAGTGGACAGAACTTGGCATGTGACCAATCACCCAGGCAACGCGTTCCCAATTTGGGAAAAACTAACAGGTACCTTTGTGATTGGCTAAGCAACCTAGACTCTGTGGCTCCGGCTATTAACATTCCTGAGGGGGAGTTAACATGTGCTCTCCTGGAGCCCACAGGAAAAAACTTTTTGAGGCTTGACTTTTAAAATCCAGTTTCCCATATTTTTTCAGGATCATAAAAATATATGCAACACTCCCCTTTTTTATGACTAGGAAGAATATGGAAATAACCCAATTTTGTAACCAACTCACTGTGCCTAATGCTAGGTAGAGGCTTGGTAAAAATATCAGCTAACATTAATTTAGTATCACAGTATTTTAAAATAACCTTTTTCTTGGCTAGAAAATCTTTAACAAGATGAAAACGAACATCAATGTGCTTTGTGCGATTTCTGGTACCTTCTGATAATGCCAAATGAATACAGGCCTGGTTGTCTTCATGAATTGTTACAGGCTGGCTTAAAATGACTCCAATGTCTTGCAACAATTGAGTAAACCAGATTACTTCATTGCAGAGTTGTGCTAAAGCATAAAACTCAGCTTCAGCTGTGCTGATAGCTACTACTGTTTGTTTCCTGGAGTACCATGCAATAGTGGACTTAGCAAATTGAATTACACTCCCAGAAGTAGACTTCCTATCACTGAGATCTCCAGCCCAATCTGAATCACACCAGCATTCTAACTTTTCCTCTGTGTCTGTAGCAGACAACCTTAAGCAATAATCTTTGGCGCCCTGTAAATAATGAAAAAGTCTTTTTAACCCAGACTTTGCAACAGATGTAGGATGTTCCACATATCTGCTCAAAATGGACACGCTATTTGAAATGTCCAGCCGGCTATTGTTTGCAATGTAAAGAAGACTACCAATGGCTGATCTGAAACTATCTCCTTCAGATAACTCACCATCCCCCTTTTCCCCCTCCTCTTTTAGAAACTCGGGAAGCATGGGGGAGGAGACAGACTTACAGTCTTGCATTTTAAAATCCTCAAGCAGTTTCTTAATTTTACTACTCTGACTTATGAGAAAACTGCCATCTTTTTCCCTCTGAATTTCTAATCCTAAGTAATTAACTGCTCCAAGATATTTCAATGTGAAATTGTTTTTCATACAAACCTCAAAATCATGCTTTTGTTCATCTGATGATGTGAGCAGCAACAAATCATCAACATACAAGCATAAGTACATTACACCTTGCTTATCATTCTTTACATACACACATGGATCAGCAATTCCCTTCTGAAACCCAAAATTTTGCAAAGTTTTATCCAACTTAATATTCCAACAACGCGCTGCCTGTTTCAATCCATAGATGGATTTCTGCAATTCACACACAAGATGTTTTTCCTTTTCATAACCAGGAGGTTGTTGCATAAACAATTTTTCCTCCAAATCACCATACAAAAAAGCAGTTTGAATATCATAGTGATAAACAGACATTTTCTTTATGGCAGCAACCTTTAAAAGCAACCTGATAGATTCAGCTTTTGTCACTAGAGCAAAAGTTTTGTCATAATCCACATTTTTTCTTTGAGTAAAACCTTTTGCTACCAACCTTGCTTTGTACTTTTGAATTTTACCATCTGAATCTTTTTTCAGTTTAAACACCCATCTACAACCCAAACACTTCTGATTGGGAGGCAAACTCACTAATTTCCAAGTTTTATTTTCCTTTAAGGAATCCAATTCCTGCTGCATGGCTTCATGCCAGCACTTAGCTATTTCAGGTGGCATCTCATTGATTTGCTCAAGAGATTCAGGCTCTGTGTGAATGTGAAACGCCTTCACAACATCTACTTGATAACGATCAGGTGGAACCCCCTTATTAATCCTTTCAGACCTGTGAGGTAGGACAGGACTTACATTCTGATTCCCACCATTTACCTCAGAAACCTCTGACTTCTCAGACAATTCAACTTCCTGCTCATTGACTTCACTAGGTGATTCCTGCAGATCACCATCAGCAAAAGTTTGCTGTTCCCTCATGGATAAATCAACTGAGGAACTAGAGTTTATTTTATCCCAATTCTGATCAGCAAAAGAAGCACTTTTACTAATTATCAATTGATTATCCAGTATGAACCTGTAGCTCCTCTGACTCTGTTCATACCCAACAAAGATTGCTTTCTTTGTTCTGGAAGCCCCCTTGTGCCTCAGCTGTTTTGGAATGTGGACCCAAGCTGTGCTCCCAAAAACTCTGAGATGATTTACCTTAGGCTTCACACATAGAACAAATGAAATGGCACATCCTGAATTGCACTGTTAAACAGCCTGTTCTGAACATAACACGCTGTAGAAACAGCTTCTCCCCAAAACCTAAAAGGTAAACTGGCTTCCTTCAGCAAACACATCATGGCTTCCTGCAATGTTTGCCTTTTTCTCTCTGCCACAGAATTCTGTTCTGGCGTGTAAGGGTTAGCTAAAATGTGTTCTATCCCTTTTTCTAACAAAAAGCCGTTAAACTTTGAGGACAGATACTCTCCAGCTCTGTCTGACTGCAAGGCAGACACTGGCCTTGGGAATTTTCCATTTGCCCAAGTTACAAAACCTTTAAACTTGTCAAAGACCTCATCTTTGTGTTTCAACAAATAAATGAATGTGTACCTCGAAAAATCATCTATAAAGGTCAAAATGTACCTTGCTCCTCCAAGACTAGCAGAAAAGGGGCCTATTACATCAGAATGAATTATTTCCAGAGGCCTAGAAGTGGACCTATCAGCAAATTTCCTCACAGGAGCCCTTGTGGTTTTATTCTCCTTGCAAACTGCACAATCCAAATACTTATCACAAGGTTTCAATTTTAAATCAACAGAAAAACTAGGCATTTGAGATATGTACTTAAAATTAGCATGAGCAAACCTTCTATGTAATAAATGGATACACTGATCGTGTATGGGAGTATTCCCAAACACAGTTTTTGCTGTTTGCTTCTCAGCTTTCTGTACAATGTAAAGAGAATCTTTCTGCAAACATTTTGCAACCACTTTACCATCCTTCCTAATTTCACAGCCCTCTTTCTTAAAAGTTATAACATACCCAGATGCTACTAACTGTCCCACAGACAAGAGATTACTTTGAAAATTAGGCACAAATAAAACATTTTGAACAGTTTCCCCCAAACATGGAAGATTAATCTCACCTTCACCCATGATCTTAGATACAGATCCATCAGCTAAGGAAACTCTTTGTTTGTTAGTTTTAGACAGAGACACAAAGGAAACTTTATTATTACAGATATGTGCATTTGCACCGCTATCTAAAATCCACAGTTCTTTATTATCACAGCTCTCAACAACCTGTGCATGTAGAATCTTCTTTCTAGATGTTGCTTCTTTCTTCTGAGAAATCTTCTTACTTTTAAGCAACTGGTCACAATCTTTTTGAAGATGTGCAGGGGATCCACAATGAAAGCATTGCCTGCTGGAAAATGCAGCAGCCTGAAATTCAAAGCATTTCCGCTCCCTCTGCTGGCCACGAGAAGACTTTAATGAAGTAATGGAGACAGTTTTTTCCTGCCTTTTCTCCCACTCAGCAAGAAGACGAGCAGACACAAACGGTGGGGTTAAATCAGCTTCAGGGATTCCCTCCATGGAGCAAATTAAAGTGTCCCAGGACTCATTCAACGAAGACAGCATAATGTAGGCTTTCATAAGAGGAGTAAATTCCATCCCATGCTCTTGAAGCTCCACAAAATAGTTCTGCAGTTTATGAAGATGCTCTGGCAAATTTCCATGCTCTGGCAAGTAGGCTTTGTACAGCTTTTTGGTTAAAATAACCTTGCTGCCAGGAGAGGTTTTCACATATAAATCATGCAGAAAGTCCCATAATTCTTTGGAAGTTTCCAGACCTCTTACATGTATAAGCTGATCATCTTGCACAGCTAAGATAATAGAAGCTTTACATTTCTCATCCTTTCTCAGCCAGGCTTGGTCTGGATTTTGAGGAATTTGGTCAGATATAGCAGACCACAAATTTTCTCTCCTCAAGAAACTCTCCATTTTCAAAGACCAGTTCAAATAATTAGTATTAGAAAGCTTTTCCAAGGGCATACTTTGAAAACTTGAAGCTGCAGCCGCCATTGCTTCTTCCTCCCCTGTTGGAGTAATCCACGAGGCTTGAAATCACGAGGCTTGACTCCTCCTCCAACTGAAACTGCTTGTAACTTCCAGCAAGTTTCAAAAAACAAAAGCCTCTTCAAATGCAAACAAAACAGTTCAGCTCTCTTCTTTCCATATTTCCATAAGTTTTATCTCTGATCCAGAAAGCATTTGCTGGGCCCATAACCTTTTGTTGTTTATAAAAATTTGTGAGATCAGAGTTATAGAAATATTAAGAGACAAGTGAAACTGAAAGCTTGCAGTAAAAACGTTGCTTTTATCTTTAAAAGAAAGAACAGAAACGAAGCTTGCTTTCTTCAGCCAAAGAAGGCACATGACTTAATTAACATAGCCCTGAGGCAGTTTGCCTCTCCACTCACCAAACAGCATAGTAGCAAAAGAGTAAACACAATAGAAGAATTTACATTTTAAAGCTTTTACAATTAAACCTGGCAATACCTGAGTGGACAGAACATGGCATGTGACCAATCACCCAGGCAACGCGTTCCCAATTTGGGAAAAACTAACAGGTACCTTTGTGATTGGCTAAGCAACCTAGACTCTGTGGCTCCGGCTATTAACATTCCTGAGGGGGAGTTAACATGTGCTCTCCTGGAGCCCACAGGAAAAAACTTTTTGAGGCTTGACTTTTAAAATCCAGTTTCCCATATTTTTTTAGGATCATAAAAATATATGCAACAGGAATATGATTTGTCAATGGAGCTTAATTTGTGGTATATATCAGTTAATAATCCTTTAATAACCAATGTTTTCCTTAGACTAATTGAAACCTAACCCATAAACCCAAGAGGCTTCCTTTCCTCTCCCTTCTTCTCCCAATTTTTCATAAAGTTGCATAAATAACTACCAGAATGCAATTCTAAAACCTTTTTAAAAACATTTTCATTTGGAAATTGGGCTAAAGCAGGTTTAATGGAGCTTGTAAGTAAACTTAAGGCTTACTGTTTGACAACTGCTTTAACATAATTTTGCAGCTGTTGATGACAAGTGAGAATAAATCTATTTCTGTGCCAATGTCTAGTTCTGTAAGATTTCCAGTCACAAACACAAAATTCAGTAACACATATTTTTGTTTATATACAGTAAATCACAGGTCAAAAATCTTTGTTTATGGTTTGGATTTCTTCACACAAATTTGAGCTAAAGGAAAATGAAGCCATATACAAAAGAGATGTGGGAATTTACCACCTCAATTGCAATTTGAATATAGTTGATGCTTGATTTACATATGTTGCTAAGTTGGTCCTGCAGTTGCCCCATGTGTGGACAAGATAAATCTGAAAACAGAAAAAAATTTAGTATGATGAATCTCAAAACAAGATATAAGAAGAGGCAACATAGTCATCCATTAAAAAAGGAATGAAAGCTTCCTAAGAGTGTTACAGTCGTAACATAAAGACATTTAATAGAATTTGATTTAATTGATCACAACAAAATCAGATGAAAGGTAAGTGGGCATTGCATTCCTCTCTCCTAATTCCCACATCTCTGTTTCTAAAAGCTGTTGAATTGTATCGTTAAGGGAGAAGATGTTTCATCTGTATTGTTGAATTTATGGCCTGAAGATGTTAAAAGGTGAGCACCGTTGGGTAGTTTTCCTCTGATTTATCCTAAGTAATTTGATCACCACAGATTACTTCCCATTCCATACTCTGCAGACAGTCTACACCCAATGGAGAAAGGAATTATCATTTCCTTGAAAACCAATTGCCTCATTTCACTGTTGTCACTATGTAATCAAGAAAATGTGATACTATGGAGGGCTATTCCCATTAACAGGACAGCTCAGCATAAAAGTTAGCCTACAACCCCAAACCTGCCAGACTTATACACTCTTAAGTTACAGATTCATACATTTTAACTAGTATAAGAATAAAAAGTAGTGCTGTTCTGAAATGTGGTTGCAATTTTCTAATATCAGGTTGTTTAAAACTTTCATTTAACAATGCTTTGATAATTCAGTCTTATTCAGATAATAAGCTCTCCAACAGGAAGGCCTGGCGTGCTATGGGCTGGATGAATCAGAAGCCGGAGTTAAGATTGCCAGGAGAAATATCAACAATCTCAGATATGCAGACGATACCACCCCAATGGCAGAAAGTGAAGAGGAACTAAAGAGCCTCTTGGTGAGGGTGAAAGAGGACAGTGGAAAAGCTGGCTTGAAACTCAAGATTAAAAAAAACTCAGATCATGGCATCTCGTCCCATCACTTCCTGGCAAATAGAAGGGAAAGAAATGGAAGCAGTGACAGATTTTATTTTCTTGGGCTCCAAGATCACCACAGACAGTGACTGCAGCCATGAAATTAAAAGACGCTTGCTCCTTGGGAGGAAAGCTATGGCAAACCTAGACAGCATATTAAGAAGCAGAGACATCACCTTATTGACAAAGGTCCATATAATTAAAGCTATGGTTTTCCCAGTAGTAATGTATGGCTGTGCGAGTTGGACCATAAGGAAGGCTGAGCGCCGAAGAATTGATGCTTTCTAACTGTGGTGCTGGAGAAGACTCTTAAGAGTCCCTTGGATTGCAAGGAGGTCAAATCAGTCAATCCTAAAGGAAATCAACCCTGACTGCTCATTGGAAGGACAGATACTGAAGCTGAAGCTCAAATACTTTGGCCACCTAATGCGAAGAGAGGACTCACTGGAAAAGACCCTGATGCTGGGAAAGACTGAGGGTAAAAGGAGAAGGGGAAGGCAGAGGATGAGATGGTTAGATAGCATCACCGATGTAATGAACATGAATTTGAGTAAACTCCAGGAGACAGTGGAGGACAGGAAGGCCTGGCGTGCTATGGTCCATGAGGTCACGAAGAGTCGGACACGACTAAACGACTGAACAACAACAAAGCTTTTCTCTTGTGTCAGATTCCCCTCAACTTCAGCCCAGCTAAACCTCTCCACTTGTCAAGAGATACTTTATTGCACTCTTTTTCTGCTACCAACTCTTCTTTTGTATCTGGATTCTAAGATGAATCAGTTTAAAAGATTTTGCTGAAATTCACTCTGGAAATTTTCCTCTGGAGGGCTCTACCAACTGTTTGAAGCTTTATCACGAACTCATAGTGCACCTTCCTGCCCATCTTACTTCGCACACAGGATTTTTCTAATAGTTTTTCAACTGTCAAGTTTTAACTGTCAATCAAGGAAGAGGAAGAGGAAGAATCCTGGATAGTATTTCTGACCAATGAGATTCTTAATAGATTCTCAGTTACCAATCTGATTTGTGGACCATCTGATCAATCCAAACTGCATATTACTATTTGCCTGGTACTTATATGGGGATTTTCTCCTATAGTCATTTCAAACTGTTTGCTTGAGGCTCTGTTTCATAGCAACTGTTACTAGGGCAGGCACTACTGCCTTTTGATCAATACACATTACCAAAGCCAGTTTCCTCAGTTAAATTATAATTTCACCAAGAATATAGAGCACAAGTATTGTGATACAGGTAGTCCTCGCTTAACTACAATTGGGACTGAAATTTAGGTTGATAAGTGATGCAGTCATTAAGCAAATCCGGACCTGATTTTATGATCAGTTTTGTGGCGGTCATTAAGCAAATCACCATGGTCATTAAGCAAATGACATGGTCATTAAGCAAGTCACATGGTTCCCTATTGATTTTGCTTATCAGAAGGCAGCTGGGAAGGTCAAAGATGGCAATCACATGGCCAGGGGATGCTGCAAACGTTGTAAATGCAAACTGGTTGCCAAGCGCCCAAATCGTGATCACGTGACTCTGGAGAAGCTGTGACGGTTGTAACTGCAAGGAACAGTCATAAGTCATTTTGTCAGTGCTGTCGTAACTCCAGATGGTCACTAAGCAAATGGTTGTTAAGCAAGGACTACCTGTATATAAATACATGAAAATAAAGCATGTATTCAGCTGTAGCATGTGTTTGTTGAGTTGAGAATTACAATGGTCTTGTACAGATATATTGTATGTTAATGCATTATACTTTGACAAAAAGGAGAAAATTGTTATTTCAAATGAGAAGAAAATAGCTCGAGAAAAAGCTATGAAGACTAATCAGTGATTGATATTGTACATAAAAATAGTCTCTAGAAAAGAAAAAAAATATTACTTCGTATATAACTCCCATTGTATTTAGAGCAGTTATTAGGACCAGTGCCAGGGACCTCTGCACATTCATTGCACATTCAGAGAGGCTCGTGTTATTCAGCCAAGTGACAGTGCTGCTCTGTTTAGAGGTGGGCCATCACTTCGCTTCCCTGCTTTGTTTCACAGTACAAAGCGGTGCTTTACTCCTAACTGGCAGATCAGCTGTACCGCTTCAATTCAGTGGATGACAGTCTACGCTTGAGCCCTCAGCAAAGCCAAGTACCCTTTCAAAGAACTGCCCAGCACTACGGCAATAAAAGAGATTTGAGAGTGGCAACTAAGATATATGATGCCCCAGAAAAACGGTAAAAGAAGATGGTATGTATCAGACATTGAACTTATACAGTACAATGTTTTTTTACTAATTAAAAACATACATATGATGGTATAAACAATATGATGTCACATCAAATATTTCATAAACAGAATATGTTAAAATGTGACCAAATTGCTTGAAATAACTCTTCTTTACTCCTTTGTGGAAGGGAGGGAGTGTGGGAGGGAGGGAGGAGGAAGGGCTACCTAATTCAAACACTGACATGGCATATATTTCTTCTTCCAATATTATATCGTATTTTTGGCCACCCCTAAGCATTAAGTGCCCACATTTTTTGATATGGTGGTAACTTACAAATAACAAGGCATACTGTCAAGCAGAACACATGCATCTGTAAATAGAAATGATTAGAGTAAAGTCATATCAACAATCCTGTGCAATGCAATCCAAACCAGACCACTGCATTAATGCTCCAACTCTTGACTTGCATCTCCAACAGCAAAGTGATTGCAACCAATCTTATTAAATATTTTGTGAGGTTTCTAGTATATCTGAAATAACTTTTTCTGTATTATTAACTACATTTTAAGATGAAAAGAAAATACTTCCATGTTCTTTAAAACAATCTTCCACTGATTTACAAAACTTTTAAGTCCCATTAATATTTAATATTACCTTAAAAAAACACACTGCTAGTTTAGGAGTCTCAAGTATTGATGGCACAATATTTGTCATTTGAAAGGCAGAATGGATCGTCTAGGTTCTTCTCTTTCCCATCCTTTTTTTTTTCTTCCTCAGAGGAGCCACACATCAGGAGACAGACACAAAATTATATTCATTTTTATGCTCCTAATATCCTTTTTGTATGGTCCTTCCTCATCTACCAAGTGCCTCAACACCATAATTGGATTAGTTCCACCTCCTTAATTTATTTCCACTAATCACTGTATGAGATTTTGTCCCACTTCAGACACTCAACATCCCCTCTGATTGAAAATCAATCTTTTCAAAATATGCAGCTGAATAAAATTGGCATATCAAGCCCCCTCAAATTTCATCCCTTTCTTTCAGCCATTTGTGTTTCTCCCATACCAATGAATGGCAGAACAAATCCCTTTCTAAACAAATCTGAGCAATCAGACAGATTAGACTACCTTTCAGAGCAACCAGAGCAGATGCCATGCTTTCAAAGCTGCACATTAGGCTCTTCATTTGGATAAGAGAGTCTCTGCACACTTCTAGGTTACAGCATGAAACATTAATGGGAACAACAACTCCAACACTCCAAAAGAAATGACTAAACTTCTTTAATTATGCAGAGTTTAGCATTAAGTGCTGCTCAAGAGCAGTAGGCAAGAAACACTACAAAACCTGTAAGGATTACTGAAATAATATGGTTTAATGATAACTGAGCAGCTAAAGAAGTCCCAATGGTTGCTGATTTTTCAAAGCCTCAGGGTAGGGCAGACCGCTGCTAGGATTTGTGAGGCTCTAAAGCAAAATAAAAATGGAAGAACTTATTGCATAAACCGACTAGCAGACAGTGTTTCTCTCTTTCTACGTTTGTTTTTAACTACATATACATAGGTAGTAAAAATGAAAAACTGTAGTGAAAAACTGTTGTATAAAACATAAATGCATATACATTTAATACTATGTAAAACATTATTTTCACAACTAAACATTATTATCTAAATGTAAGTACAGCAAAACATTTCCATGAATTTGGAGGGAGTTTTTTTAATAATAAAAATAAAAAAGAA
The DNA here is from genome assembly GCA_023362775.1 of Charina bottae. Lineage (NCBI taxonomy): Eukaryota > Metazoa > Chordata > Lepidosauria > Squamata > Charinaidae > Charina > Charina bottae. The sequence goes on from JALMGJ010000005.1 coordinate 47,293,341, forward strand.
TTGCACACTGGACTTTGTCGACAACCAGTGGATTCAGATCTGTAATTGAGTTGAACATAAGATGGGTCTTTGGGGTTCTCTTTGGGGCAAAACTACAGTTCTGGCATTGAATGCTTGCTCCCCCAAAGTAATGGGGAGAAAGAAGGAAAAAGTAAAACAAATAAGGTACAGAATGAAAGTAGAATATGAAATTAAACCAGCACTCCAGTCATTACTGTTGAAAAGCTATAGGTATTGATGGAATATCTACTGAAATATGGCAACCAACAGAAGAAGAATCAGTAAACATTCTAACCAAGTTATGCCAGCAATCAGTGACCAACAGATTAAAAAAGGTCAATCCGTGTACCAAAGAAAGCTTAACAGAATGTACAAACTATCATAAAATATCCTTAATTTCATATGCTAATAAAATAATGTTTAGGATCATCCAACACAGATCAGAGTCCTATATGGAAAAAAAAAGATGCCAGAATTTCAAGCTGGCTTTAGAAAAGGCTGAGAAACATGAGACATTATTGCTGATGCATGCTGGATAATTGAGAAAGTAATATACACATACACATACACACACACACACACACACACACACACACACTGTATATATATGTCATATATGTCAAAATGTATTTCATTGATTATAGAAAGGCCTTTAATTGTGGAGAACATGTCAAGCTATGGAATTTTTTTTTAAAAAAAGGAATCCCAGAATATTTCAGTGTTCTCATTCAGAACCTACAGTTACAGTCTGAACAGTGAAGCCATAATCCAAATAGAACATAGCAAAACAGACTGGCTTCTGGTTAACAAAGGAGTGAGAGAAAGCTTTATACTCAGCCATTCAACCATTTGCCTTTCCATGTGGAAAAGGCAGATGAAGGGCTATTGATTAAAGATGCTCAGCCAGCCAGCTACCCTTCTACTGTTGGAAAGCCTGGTGTGAAGTTGAGGTTGAGTACCAGTGTCCAAGCACTATTTTGCAAACTTGTTGGTTTCCCTGGATCATATCATGTGGAAGATTGCCCAGAAAAGATAGCAGCTATCCTCTATATATGTCCCACAAGACCAATATACCATTTATAGAGCCTTGAGAATCAAGATATGTAGTTCTGATTTCAAAAAGTGAACTTTTCTCAGGATGAATCTAAGGTGAAAAGATCTGTCATGCTATTACTTTGTGAAATTTGCAGGACTTAAGTTCAGGTCTTAATAGCTTGACCTAATTTCAGAATAAATCTTTCAGAATACCATATAAAATAGAAATGACATAGCTATGACTTTATCATATTAAACATTAACACTGGAATCATGTTCAATAAGGCATAGTCATTCAATCTTTGTGGCAAGGAACAAGACTGACATTGACCAGGTGGTTCCCATTTAATCTGCTCACTTGCTAGGATCAAGTAGAAACCATGGAGGAAAATTACTTACTCAGGGCCTATGAAATAAATCAGATCCCCTCACTAGAGCTGGATTTATTTCATTTTGATTTATTTCCCTAAGAAACAAAGGATAGAACATTTTGTGCCATCAGTTAACAAAATATTTTTTATACCTAAAAGGATTAATTAAATGAATCCTGAAGTGCTATATTGTTATAGATTTAAGTTTGTGCAGCAGATTATTCCTTGCCTTCAAGCTTCCAGCTGCATTTCAAACCACAACAAATAAAAAGGAAACTTCTTTTCATGTAGCATATACCTAGCACAGAAAACTAATGGGCAAATGTCTTACCCTTTCATTTAATGAGTTAATGATAACATCAGTGCTGGATTTATTGGATTACATAATTAAAACTTGAGGGTGATTTCAAGGGCAAATTATTCAGGCTCCTTAATTGCACCTTCATCCCCCAAATAACAATAACAGACTAAACAGGAGAAGTGATCTTGGATTATACTTGGGGCAATGAAATGATTGACCCTGGTAGAGTGCCAAAGAAGAGAGAGCAATTGGTGTGGCTTTCAGAAGCCACGTCCAGACAGAACATCTGGCCATAACTGTGGCCAAACGGGAAGAGAGACTTGAATTCTAAATCTAATAAAACACTTTCTTAAACCAACCCATTTACACGTGGAAGAGAAGCAGGTGAAAGCTGCAGTACTGTTTGGAAAAGTCTTTAGTCTATTTTTTAGGCTCTCATTTTTACCACAATTTTTCAACAAATATAGTCAGTTAGTTCCAAGGACCACAGAAAAGGGACTGGCAGTAATATGCAGCCCTGGGGCTTCAAGTTGCTGACCCATCTTCTATAAATTTGGATTGACCTAATTAAGATTTTCAAGTTTCCACTCCCAGATGAGGTATTGACAGTCACTACTCTTCTAATCCTATCAAAAGAAATAATTTTCACTATGGGTGAAGTACTAGCTTAAATGGAATACTAATTACATTCAACTATGTTTCCTGAATTCCCATTGTTCATTAATTAGTTCTATCTCCATCTATGTGTTGCTTTTGAAGATGTGAATAATACGTTGAAAGACATATGCATACTTCTGAAAACCATGATGTCTTCTCTTTTTCCATCAGCTGTTGCTCTGTGCTTTAGCAGAGTTTGATTGTATACAAATAGTATTTAGCCTGCAAAATTGTCAGCTTGCCAAGGACATTCATTTCATTTAGCAAGGATTAATTCCACTCCCACAAACCAGCTTAACAGCAAAGCACAGGGAGAGGAGGTGAAATTGTGAACACGAGCATACTTGGAATAGTATTATTTGGAACCAAAATGATCCTCTCTTCAGAATGAAGCTAGCTTCCACTTCAAGGATTCATAGCCATAGTAATATCTTGGCTACAGAGCAGTTAATATCAAACAAAGGGCAAGTGCAGTAGCTGGCTTGAGCAGCAGAGTGACACCAAGCCCCTGCTGCTGCCCATCTGACCACTGCCTGGAGTTGCAATTTCAGTTTGCATTAAAGGTGTGTATATCTCCAAATGGCTTCCTGGCTCACCAGCCACAATACAGCATTGCCCTGAGACCCCTCTAAAAGTAACCTCTGTCAGTCAACTAGTCAGTTGTCAGCTGAGAGGTTAGAGATGGTGCTGCTGCTGCTGCTGCTGGAGGCAGTGTGCGTGCTAGGAGATGTCCACTGGGAAAGGAAATGGCAGATCCTCCTTCTGCTTCAAGTGGGAGGTCTTCCTTCTGATGGAAGGTGTGTTGGAGTAGCATCTGTATAATATATCATGTTATGATCAGATTAATTGATAACCATGTTTTAACCAGGGTTTGTTAAATAAGATGTGATAGCTGGATGCAGAAATCATACTAAACTATAAACCATGATTTATGCTTGCTTCAACTAACAGGCTAAGCCAAGATCAAGCATACCACTTCATGTGCTGGGCAAGCCCAGCTGCAGTGAATCAGATGGAAATGGATACTCTACTTTTTTTCATAGGTATAGTTGACTAGGAGTTGCATTCCCAGGGTGTTATTCAACAGAGCTATAGAATGTATATGTTTTTTGCAATCCCATGGGTACAGCAAATACTTGGGTCAGCACTCTGACTCAGGCACTCTGGGGAAGCATTTATCATATGGCTGCTTCTTTGATAGAAACCAAAATGGATTTTCCCGGATATAGAAGGACCGTTTTACATACATCTTTAATGCTGCTATAGAAGTAAGCTACCATGCTGTGCTTTGAAAACAGCTTTTCATTTTTTTCAAAAATTCTTGCAGGCAAGAGTACGTGTGTGTGTGTGAATACATGTGCATGAAATTTTATTCTCCAAAAAGACCTCAGCACTGATTGGCAATTAAGGTTTTTATGTAAAGTAATGTATGTTCTTCCCACAAAGATGGGCAATTATCCTTTCTTAAATCTTTTCCAAGGTTGTATTTAGGCTCATTATTAGTAATTTACTAGTTTCCAAAGACAAGGCCCAGAGAGGACGGAAAAAAAAAAACCTTTGATCCTGATTCTTCTTCTGTAGGAAAGAAGGGAATAACAATAACATTAAAGATTTGTGGGAAGGTCACTATTTGCAGAGACCTATCTTGATTTCTCGGGGTGTGTGGTGGCTCAGTGGGCAAGACGCCATGCTTGTCGATCGGAAGATCACAAGTTCGGAGGTTTGAATCCCTAGTCCCATGTCACGGAGTGAGCTCCCGCACTAGCCCCAGCTCTTGGCAACCTAGCAATTCGAAAGCATGCAAATGCAAGTAGATTAATAGGTACCACTTCGGTGGGTAGGTAACAGTGTTCGGTGTCATGCCGGCCACATGACCGTGGAAGTGTCTTCGGACAACGCTGGCTCTTCGGCTAACAAACGGAGATGAGCACCGGCCCCTAGAGTCGGACAGGACTGCACAAATATGTGGGGGGAACCTTTACTTTTTTATCTTGATTTCTATTTTATTTCTATTTGTCCTTCATTTGGCAGACACCTGCTAAGCATGTATAGCAGGGAAGCTACACTGATCATTACAATTAAACTACTTTGGGTCGACATGGATGATTTCATTTACTGAACCAGATATTGAAAACAGATTCCTAAACTGGAAGAAGTAATGTCACCAACAGCTTTTGAAATAAAGTTTGTAGTTTGGTTTCTTCTCTGAAATGGCTTACATTGGGGCAGTTTTACATGTGGCAGAGAATGCCCAGAAAACAGATACACACTCTTGCTTAAAATGTTCAAGGTGAAACATTCGAATTAAAGAATTATGTATGTTGCAATATTGTATGTATATTTAATCTCTATGGTTGCAGGGCAAGGAAATTCTGCATTTTTTCCCTTATCTGCTCCTTCAATTTGAGGAGGGGGAGGAATGGAAGAGGAAGAATTAGAATTTGTTTCAGAATCCTTCCAAAGGAGAAGATGGGATGAAGAGTAATTGTCTTCCTTATTTACTCCTCTTACTTGTTGCTGGAAATGCAGCCAAAGCTTTGCCCAGCAGACTGATAAGCTGTTCAGTATCCAGTCACCAGCTGAAAGGCACAGTAAATGTATTGACTTAATCTCACAGCTTCAGTGTTTTGGGAAGCCTAGACTCAGCAGTCTTACCAACAGCTATTTTGATTCAATCCAACCTAGTACACTGTCAATAGGCAGGAAGGATCTGGCCTTTGTCCTAGATCCTATAATTATTGTATTATTACATTTATATCCAACAATGTAAAATGTGAAGCAAAGTACGGTAACATACAAGCAGGATCACATTATCTTTATACATTTACATGGATACAAAAGAGGTGTTTCGAAGCGTTGGATAGTCACTTAAATTAATCTTTCTATTTATATAGGAAGCCAGAATTGTACATGCATAAAATATCAGGAAATAACTGAGAAGTTTCAGCCAGTAATGAAGTGAAAATAAAGGTCATGCATTAGTTACTTCACAGAACTCCCATCATTTCCCTTTTCCCCACTCCCATACTATTCTTTCACAAACTGATTCATCTGAAATTTTAATAAATGAATACTCTAAATGATTATTCTCTGAGATAAGAGTGACATTATGACTCCAGGATTAAAAGGTTGAAATATTTTTCCCCCTCTGGAAATAAATTAATTTGCTTCTTGACTAAAGCAAAGCACAAATATTGTTCTGCTCAATTCAGAAGAGAAATAAAAGTCATGGGGAGGGGAAGTGGAAGGGATATTGAAGCTGTTAATTTTTTAAAGGTTAAAAATCTGGGTCAGCAACTTAATAATTACTTTGCTAGTGACAGTCTGTTTCTTAATGATTAGGTCAATTAGTGCCAAATGCTCAACTAAGAAAAGAGACATACTGTCCATCACACATTATTTGTGTCTATTGCCTCTGGTCTACATTTCCTTTGAGAAATGGAGAAGGCTTTAGAAGAATAAAAGCTGTTTAGCAAGCTGTAGAAGTCACGTTTTAGTATAAATTAATGCTGAACAGAAATCTGTCCTTTAGTTTAAGTAGGATGTAGCCATATCTGTTATCTCCAGCATTCTGCATTGTAGTGGCAACCTGCGGAAGACCTTTGTATTTCGAGGAGTTAGGTGGCATGTTTTGATTTTCCTTCCCCACACCTAGGAGATTAGAGTTTAATTTGAGTTATATTGATGTTTAATTGGCTTGTTTTTGTTGCTGTTTGGCATGAGAGGGGGGAGAGAAGAAGCATATGTTCACTCCCCCAACAGCCCTCCAGAACATATCTCTGTGGGAAGTGGGGGGAGAGAAAGTTCCCAGCTTGTTAAGTTTAAACATAGGTTCACTCCTCCAGCCACTCCTTTACCGGCTTGGGGTGGGGGGGATGATAAGAAATTGTTTTGCTTGGGCACTGGCTTATGTCATGGTCAGGTGCTGGACCACATGAAGAATCCCAGTCAAGGTCAGGCCATGCAGCTTCAGTACCATGGAAACTTGGTCATGGGGTTTGGGAGCCAGGCTTTGATAAAAACCTTAGGATTGTCTTTGGAGTTTGGGAGTCCACACAGGCCTGAGTGCTGGGTGCTGTGAAAATTGCCACCTTGGGGTATCTCCGCTGTCCTTATTAGAGGGCTCCTGGCAGCCTATAGGAGATTAGGTATCACCTTGCTTGCTTGGTATGTATGTATTCCTTTCTGTATGCTATGGTTGTTATGCTGTGTAAACTGTGTTTAGACTGTATTTAACTTTGTCTGTTTATAATAAAGCTTTAAGTTTCTTTATCCACTGGTGTGCTATTATCTCTGGATCTAAAAGAATCAATTGCCCTAGCGCCTGATCAAAGAGGCGTGGACTTTTAGCAATACATGCATTCCCCCCAACTAGCCACCCTCCTTAATCCGAAGAGGAATTCCTTTCTGATGTCTTTCCCTGGCATTAAATGGAAGTATAGGAAGCCAGGGAGGCTGGAAAATGCTAGAGGAATGATTGTATAATGAAACACAGGGATTTCATGCAAATCTCTTGGCTATGTTAAGCACATGAGATGTGCCAGAATTGTACCTCCTACCCATGAGCATTTCACCAAATCTTTTTCCTTTGAAAGCAAAAATGAAAGCCATTTCTTTTCCATCATAACTGAGAATGATTTTAAAAAATGTTGAAGCAGTTGCTGGCATATCATGAGTTTAAGAATCATTGGGTACTACCACTTCCGGGCCGGACTGGCAGCTTGACAAGTCAGAGTTTTTCAGAGTGTTGAAAACCTGGCTAGCTTTTCCCTGTTTGCGGGGGTCTACTGAAAGTATAAGACCACCGGAGTTTCTCCCCAGAGAGGGGAGAACCAGAAGATTGCTCACTGGGTTGTTGGGAACTGCCCCCTCCTGTCTTTTTTGTTGTTTTCCACCGTGGAAGAGCAGGGGGGGAAGCAGAGGAATGGCTGGAGGAGTAAACTGGCTCTCCAGGGAATCGTAAGTCTCCTAATAGAGAGACACTAGGGCAAAAGCCGGCTTTTAGACCACTTTTATTTTATTTTTTTCTTCTAGATTATATTCTCTTATTATCTAAGGTCTATCTTTGGACAATGCTCAAAATGTTGGCAATTTTTGTGCTTTCTTTGCTGTAATAATTGCGGTGGAAGTAATGATGGATTTTATATCTGAAGTACAGTGAAAACGTCTGCAAACTTTTTTCTTTTTTACTTTACTTTCCCATTTTACTAGAGTGATTCCTGCTCACTTGGAAGTATAAGAATTTTTATTGAACATATTTTGAATATATTTTGTTGGACTAATTACTGATCAATTTGTTTATTTCTTATTCTTTTTATAGTGGTTGAAATCTTTTTTTTTCTTTTTCCTTTTTACAAACTGTTTGAAATACTACTCTTCTCCCTATTTTTGGATTAATGGATCTCTTTCTTTTACTTCAATAATTTTTTATATTTAGGTGATAATTTTTTCTTTTTCTCCTTCTCTTATAACTGGAACTATTTGGGATTTGTTAGGCTCTGCTGGTGATTTTCCACTGGAAAACCTGAGTAAAAAAAAGTGAGTAAAAAAAATTTACTCACTCTCTTGGAGAGGCTCTTTGTTTTGACTAGAGATTTTGTGGTGGCAGCTTAGGCCTGGGGAACGGGAGGGGGGTGGAAATGGAAATGGCAGTTACAGTTGTAGTCTTGATTCAGGAGTTTAGAGAGGAGGTCAGAAAAAGTCTTTCAGAAATTAAGAGATCACTGGAGGTTTTGTTGGTGGATTTGCAGGGCCAGGAACAAAAGATAGAATTGGAGGCAGAGGAAACTTTGAAATATTTACAGCAAAGTAGAGATGTCTTTAAGATAGAGGAGAAACAGGAGAAAGAGATTTTAAATGTATTATTGCAGTCGAGAGAGAGAGGAACAGATTTGAATTTGCAATTTGAGGGTTATTGTGAAATTGCCTGGTTGGGTATTGGATGGGGAAAGGTTCAGAAAAATATTCTGACATTTTACATGAGACAAATAAAACAGACTATACATTATGATCTTGGCATAACCTGAATAGGAGATTTAGTTTAAAAGATGGGATATAAGGTTAATGGAACCATGGATTCTAATTGGAAAAATTGATATGAGAAACTGTATTTTAATTGTAAGATACAAGGATATAAAACTAAAATTTATGTTGATGTTATAGATTATATTTTATTGGGATGGGATGTTGAGTTGGAATTAGAATTAATGTAATTATAGGATGCATTATTACTATAATTACTAGTATGAATATTATTGAGAATTGTTATAAGGTTATGTATTAGTGAAACAGATAGTTATAAAAATTTGTTAATTAGGTAATTACTAGAAATATTTTTTTTTAAAAAAGGACCCCTGTTTTGTTGTTATATATATATGATTCAAGACTAATTGGACTTTATGAAGGATATAAATACAGATGTAAAAATGGAAAAAGTGATTAAAAATATTAAATCGATGCATTCAAGAACATTTAAATTGACATTACTTCAAGGAGCGGAAATCATAGATGGATTATTGGAGGACTGTAAGAAAGATGAAACCTATATGAAGACCAGGAGATTGGATTATAGAAATTAAAGTATACTTGCCAAAGAAAAGTTCCTGTGTATTGGATGAAAGACTAACATTTAAAGTAAAATATTGTATTTAATGACCAAAGATAGATTGGAGGTCATCTATCTTTTATACTTTTTTGTTTATTTCTTTTCTTTTCTTTTCTTTTCTTTTCTTTTCTTTTCTTTTCTTTTCTTTTCTTTTCTTTTCTTTTCTTTTCTTTTTTTCTTTTCTTTTCTTCTTTTCTTTTCTTTTCTTTTTTTCTTCACTTTTCTTTTACTTTTTTCTTTTCTTTGTATTTCTATTTCTTTTTCTAACTTTTAATATGTATTTTAAAATTTTAAAATATTTTAAAATTCAATAAAATTTATGGAAAAAAAAGAATCATTGGGTACTACTAGTAAATTAACTTACGAATGGCCTTCCTTACAAATTAGCACACAAAGTGCTTATGAAAAGTACAGATTTATTTATTTATTTATTTATTCGAATTTATGACCGCCCATCTCGAGGACAGTGGACTCTGGGCAGTTTACAACATTAAAATTAATATTAAAAACCTACACACTTAAAAATACAATATAATAATAAATTTATTTATTTATTTATTACATTTATATCCTGTCCATCTCCCCCACAAGGAGGGACCCTGGGCGGTTCACAGCAAGGTTTAAAATCAATTAAAACAATAAATATCAATAATAAATAATCTATCTATCATCTGTCTGTCTGTCTGTCTGTCTGTCTGTCTGTCTGTCTGTCTATATCTATCTATCTATCTATCTATCTATCTATCTATCTATCTATCTATCTATCTCATACAATTCGATCCAGGAATGGTAGATCTCATCCCACCGGTTGATAAGGCTGGTCAGGGCAGATCTAAGGGACCAGCCAACCCCAAGACTGGCTATTCCCCTCCCCTCCCCAAGCATGGTGACATAACCAGGTCTTTAGGTTTTTCCTAAAGTCCAGGAGAGAGGGGGACGATCTTATTTCAGGGGGAAGAATATTCCAAAGGGCGGGGGCTACTGCAGAGAAGGCACGCCTCCTAGACCCTGTCAGATGGAACTCTCTTGCAGACGGGGTTCGTAGCATGCCCTCTCTGCAGGACCGTGTGGGACGGGCTGATTGAACGGGGATGAGACGGTCCTTCAGGTAACCTGGTCCCATGCCATGTAGGGCTTTAAAGGTGATAACCAACACCTTGAATTGAATCTGGAAGCAAACTGGGACCCAATGCAGCTCATGGAGCAAAGGTGTTATATGTGCCGATCTTGAGGCACCTAAAATCGCCCGCACGGCTGCATTTTGAACCAGCTGAAGCTGAAGGGTAGCCCCATGTAGTGCACATTACAATAGTCTATCTGGGAGATGACCAGGGCATGAGTGACTGTTTGAAGGGCCTCTCGCTCCAGGAAAGGGCGTAATTGGTGCACAACACGAAGTTGTGCAAAGGCCCTTCTGGCCACGACTGCCACCTGCTCTTCGAGCAGGAGTCGTGAGTCCAAGAGGACCCCCAAGTTACACACCAGGTCTGTCTGGGGTAGTGCAACCCCATCCAGAACTAAGAATGATAAATTCCTAGACACCGAGGGGCCATTAATTCACAGCCACTCCATCTTACCAGGGTTCAGCTGAAGCCTGTTGTTCCCCATCCAGACCCCCACAGACCCCAGGCACTTGGACAGGGTAGTCACAGCATCACTTACTTCCCCCAGGATGGGGAAGTAAATAAATAAATAGATAGATAGGTTTAATAAATAAATAAATAAATAAATAGATTGATTTAATCAACACATAGCCTTGGACAATATTAGGTGTAACATTTTGCTTGCTCATCCTTTAATGTGTTATGTTATCAGTTTCTACAAAAATGATGCCCTATGATATGTTGAACCACAACTCCCAGAATTCACAGCTAGTGCAACCCATTTTCTGTCATCTAGGGATGATAGTTGTAAACCAACCTAGAGAAAAAGAAGTGTTTTCTCTCCCCACCCCATCAGAAATGGTTGTATTGAAAAATAATTGGTAGTACATTTGAGTCTGCTGGGGTACTCTTCCAAATATCTTCATGCCCTCTTCCTCAGTCCATTCACAGAGAAGAGTCAACTATAATTGCATGAAGCACACAAATACACACAAACCTAATGACACCTAGTCTGGGAATAACTAGTTAAGGATTCTCTCAGACAGAAAAACTTGAATAATTAATTCATTTGTCTTGATGGCATCAGGCATAGTTCCTCATGATATGACCATAAATTACTGATACCAAACAAGGTTGAAACAGATAAAGAATCTTTACAAATCCTTTTTACAGACATGAGATCCACAATTTACTTCTTACCAGTTCCCCATGAGATACAAAACATAGACAAGAAGCTTATCCACTGATCTCAGTGTGATTCCATAACACAACCCTGAATTGGAAGAGTCCCCCTTCCCACAGTTTTATAATAGTTATTAGATTAGGACAAACCAAACACTAAATAAAAAGGTGTGAAGAGCTGCTAATTTCTATTAATCTTTGATGGCAAGTTTGCTTTTCCTAGCCTAGCCTTGCATCACAGAACTGTGGCTCCCATTCCCAAAACCTACTAACCTGGTCCAGAAGGTTATTATAATTGATGATGTTAAAATGAACTTACTTCAAGAGCACAAGCATAGAAATATATTTCAGAGAGGACTTAGAAACCACTGCTGATATGTTAGGTAAAATGGTGAAATACTTGCCACTTCAACATGGCTGTGTTGAAGATGCACATGTGCTTCTTGGCTATATTCCCAATATTTGAAATCTATCAGTATATTAGGATATGTGGATTCTTTTTGCCTGGATGCTGGAAGAGAAAGAAAGAAAGAAAGAAAGAAAGAAAGAAAGAAAGAAAGAAAGAAAGAAAGAAAGAAAGAAAGAAAGAAAGAAAGAAAGATGGATGTACATCAATGGAAGAAATATAATTATCATTTGCAAAAATTGATTCTTGATATTTGTTGTCTATCAACACTTGAATGAGGATTTATTTCAGCAAAAGTACAGGGAAGAAGACTTTCAATAAAGTCAAGATTTTGGAGTTGTTCTGTTTATAACAAATACTTTTTTTCCCTTTTCCTTCTCTTCTTATTATGATTTCTAAGTTTGAAATCATATTATTGATATTATTTGTGGAGTTCTTGGTGGTCTCTGAGCTGGATTGTTTGCTTGCAGAAGCTTGGCATTCAGACAAATCAGCCATCAATAGACACATAGAGATAAACCACATTTACATACCATTCAGAACAGACAATGAAAAATATGTTGATGAAGGTTCTCAGTCATCCAGGTGGAATTGTCTGTAGCTTGAATCATGTCAACTGGATTTCTATTTTCTCGGTGGAAACGTTTCGCTCCTTATCCAAGAAGCTTCTTCAGTCTGAGCAAAGTTTGTAAGATAAAGATTAAGGGGTCAAGGAATCCATTTATGCCAACTTGGAAAATCCTTCTTTGAATAGAGGTGGGGGCCTCAGGCACAATCTTTCCCCTATTTTCCTTCCTGCTTTGTCTTCTGTGCCTAGGAAGATTAAGACCATTTCACAATCTCAACAACAGCAAGGTAATCTTAACGATCCTCCTTTGGATGATAAAGGGACTTAGAAATAAACATCTCAAATAACCATGACCTAGCCCCAGGTGCAAGGTCACACAGCCACCCTAGAAACATATTTAAGGATTCCCTTACAAACTTTGCTCAGGCTGAAGAAGCTTCTTGGATAAGGAGCGAAACGTTTCCACTGAGAAAATAGAAATCCAGTTGACATGATTCAAGCTAAAGACAATGAAAAACCTAAGAAGGAAACATCCCCTCCAGCAGCCAACACTCAGATAAGCAGGGATCAACACCAGACCAATAATCAGGCAGAAAACAATATTCTAATCAAGGAACCACCAAGGAGGAAACCACACTCCCACCAAAACTGGAATGGCAAGCTACTATATATAAACAGGCAGCAAACCCCACACTCACTCACACTGATGATGTTACCTAGTTGGGTAATGAAACTTCTGCAAGCAATCAAACATCCTCAGGGAGCACCAAGAACTCCATTTTTCAACCTTGAGCTACATATGTTGTCTTCTATTGTTGTATTTCAACAGTATTTCAACAGTATTTCATTAATACTGTTGTATGTATGCATATTTTCCTTTTTTAGTTCACCTTTATCAATGTTTGTGTGCGTGTGTCAAAAATAACAAAAGGGATTTTATAACTCTAACGTATTTGCAGTTATGTGGCATTTTTTAGGGAGCGAAGGGAACAACCCAAATGAATCCTCTACAACTTTTAAAAGTTGGGAAATGTTAGGTACATAAGACTGATCATCAGAGTTACCATGAAGTTCCAGAATAGATAAAGTCTTGACTGTAGTAATGCAAAACAGCAGATTATGATCTGGGTACAATGTAAACTTCATGGCATTTACAGCCAGTAGAGCCCAGGACTTTAGTTAGCCACCATGATGTGGGAACTCTCTGAAATAGTCTATGATAGGCTGAAGTCCCTACTTACAGTTATGAGGAAAGGGACTGCATTTAGAGTGGTTCAAGGCTTAAAAATCTCCCCTGCAAATTCCACTCCTATTTTTTTCTCTGCCTTTCACATATGCTTGTTGTCTCATTGTTCTGCTTCCTCTGCTCTTCATCAGCTGAGATATCTCTGAATAGGCTGACCATATTTCCTTCAGACGAAAACGGGACTTTGGGGATGGCAAAACGGGACAGGGTCTTATGCCACCATGCCGGACTCCAAACCCCGCCCCCCAGTCCACGCAATTGGCTCCCACCTGCAAACCCCGCCCCTGCCCCACACGATTGGCTCCCACCTGCAAACCCCGCCCCCATCAGCGCAATTGGCTTGGATTTTAATGTTTTTTTTCGATTTTTAAAGGCTTTTTTTTTCTTCTAGCAGTAAATGGTGCGGCAGAGCTGGTGTGTTTAGGGAAGGGCAGAGCACACACACTGTGCACACAGCACCGTCATCGGCCAGGGGTCAAGGGGTGGGGATGGAGGGGATGGAGGCCCACCACTGCCCCATCCCCCTCGGGCTTGGCCGAGGGAGGGAGGAGAGTCGCTGCTGCTGCCACCGCCGCCGCCACCGCACAGTAGAAGCAGGAGCTGGCCGACCTAGGGGACTTCAGCCACACCACTCCACCCCTTGCCACCTGCCAGGCTGCGGGAGCTCCCACAGCCCGGCGGGCAGCAAGGGGCAGCATGGTGCAGCTGAAGCCTCCCAGCGTGGCTGGCTCCTGCCGAGGACGCAAGCCCACCACTGCCCCAGCCTCCTCAGACTTGGCCGAGGGAGGGAGGAGAGTCGCTGCTGCTGCCGCCACCACCGCACAGGAGAAGCAGGAGCTGGCCGAGCTGGGGGGCTTCAGCCACACCACTCCGCCCCTTGCCGCCCGCCAGGAGCTCCCGCAGCCCGGTGGGTGGCAAGGGGTGGCGTGGTGCGGCTGAAGCCCCCCAGTGCAGCCGGCTCCTGCAGAGGACGGAGGCTCACCACCACCCTGACCCCCTCGGGCTTGGCCGAGGGTGGGAGGAGAGTCACCGCCGATGAGCAGGAGGTGGGCGGCAGCACAGCGCGATGAGGTTGTGACGCCTCCGGGGAGAGCGGTGGCGGTGGTGGAGAGAGGGACGGTTCCAGGCGGAGGCGCTCGTGGAGGGGCCGCTGCTGGGCAGGGGAGGCAGCTCCTCGGGCCCCTCACAAGGAAAGGCAGCGCCATGGCTCCAATGGGCCCTCCTCTCCCTCCTCCGCCACAGCGCCTGACTCACTCTCCTCCTCCAGACACGCTTCAGGCTGCAGCCCAGCAGACGCATGCAGCCCAGCCCCGCGGACCCCGCAGAGGCCGGCGCAGTGTCTCTGCCCCACCTCTCATGCAGCGCTGCCGAGCCCCTCGCAGAACGCCACCCCACCGCCTGGCTTGGCCGCCATCCCGCCTCTTCAGTGCTGACATCTGCGAGGCGAGACCTAGAGCGTCTTGTGGGCAGGATTCTGAAGCAGGATCTCGGCCTTTTAAGGTTGGAATCTCATGCCGTTTGCGGCTGGGACCCAATTGGCCAAGCAGTGCGCTGATTGGTAGAGGGGCTTCTTGTTCCAGGCTGCCTCCAATCGGCAGCTCTGGTTCGGACCATACCAGCTTCTTCCAGAGGTCGGTTCATCTTCCTCCGACTGAGTCCGAATCTGGCATGGCGGCGGGGGCTGACCCACTCCTGTCAGGCTTACTCCTGACTCAGATTTTTGAAAAACAGGACAAAATCAAGATTTTGACTATAACGACGGGACGCTCCAGAAATGGTGAAATAACGGGACAGTCCTGTTCAAAACGGGACGTATGGTCAGCCTATCTCTGAAGATCTTTGCTTCATGAGCAGGCCATAATCTCATCACACATAAACTCTGTCCAGTAGCATCTAACACTGATTCATCTAGGCCTCAGAGATGCAAAGCATTTAATTTTGGCAAAGGCCTGTATTACTCTTTTAAATAACTCATTGTTGTTCTACTACAATTCATGAAGGGAAGAGAAAGTGGGAGGTGGATGACAAAGCATTCTGATGGCCCATAGAAATGATAATAAGGTTCTACTGTATATCATATGTTGCAAAGGATGAAGATATGAATCTTTAAAATCAGACTCTCAGCTACACACTGCAGAGAAAAGCATCCCACACCAAATTGACAAGAATCGGGCAGATCAAGGTAAATGAAAGCCAAACTCTGGAATTTTCTATTTCCTGCTTCTTGTGCCTGCTATTGAAGATTGATCTGAGGCTCCACAACGATAAGAGATAATATGGAAATATCTACCTCTAATGTAATCAAATCTTCATGTCTATTAATTACTCTTCTTTCCATCTTGATTTGAGGGAGGGCATTCTGTGAACAGCAATGGACAAGAATATGTGATTCTAAAAACTTTATCAGCCTAGTTTTCCTCCTATTTATCGATTCCCACAGTTGAGTGCCCTGAGTGATAAGCTTTTATTGCCGTGAAGTCTTTAAACCCATCACAACTTATCTTCTTTTAGTAGCAGACTGTCATGGCAGCTTGAGTAAACTGATTAGTAGCCAATTGTTAAATAAGTAACTATTAAATAGGGTCAGCAGTATTTTAAAGAAGGAGGCAATTAGAAGCAGTTAGCTTACCAGTTTTGATTCCTTGTTTCAGAAACTCTTTTCTCACCAGTTGTCCTAATATCCTCCATTGATATCTGAGAGCCTGAGAAGACATAAATTTCAACTGTTCCTATTCAATGGAAAAATAATAATGGAAGATAGGCTTCCAATGGGAAAATGGCGGACTGAGCAGCTTTGCCCGTGAGCAGTTTTTCAGGGCACAGACTGGTTTCTCCTGTAGCCTAGAGCACTTTTCCAGATTAAGGAAAATGCTTGGAATTGACCCATTTGTCCTCCAGATGGTGAGGTGCAGCCAGGAGATCGTGGACAGCATGCCAGATCGATCGGTAAGGCTTCACCAGGAGGCTGGTATTTCATCATTTCTGAGCTGCGCTACAGTCCCTTAAAGGGACAGTAAGCCCTGACATCCCACTTCTTAAACACCTAATTTTATTTTTCAAGTTTTTGTACCATAAGAGAGGCTTTTTACAGAAAGAAGAAGTGGATTCTCTTAGTGCTTATCGTTATTTCTGGATTTAATTTTAAGTTTTTTAATTATGGGTTGTTTTCCCATTTAAAGACTAAGAAGGACTGAGAATAAAGAAATATCTTCCTGCTGTTATTTTTTTTTTCTTTTTGAATTTGAAGGATTGAACATTTCCCTACACGTTGGATTTGTTGTATTGAATTTTTAGTTTTCTGCTCAATTTCTTTGGGATTGTTTGTTAATGCATTTTTCTTTGTGCTAGTTTTTTTTTCTGAACTATTTCCGGTTTCAATTTCATTTGGAGCTTTGTATTAACTCATTAACTCCTATCTGTGTGAGTTTAGTAGCTAGAGGGAGCGATAACATACTGCCTGAACATGGAAGATTTTAAGGAGATGTTTTCAACGTTCCATTGTGAGCTTAAGCAGACTTTCAAAGAGACTCTCTCAGAGTGCCGTCAAGCTATTCTGCAGAATATTTGGGACACTGGGGAAGAGATTATTTCTAAGCTGTGCCACCTGGATGAAGATGTTATGGAAGAAGATGGGGACTTTGCCAAGGAGGAAGATTTCCTTACATTAAGACTGAAGTAATGCCAGGGGGAGACCATATTTTGGTACTGAAGGAGTTAAAATGACAGACTGGGCTGCAGATCACACGGAGAGTTACAGATTATATGTGGGATTGTTATGGCCTTCTGGGAGACCTTTGCTGATAAGGTTGAATTTCCAAGGGGGGTAATTGGATTGTTTGCTTCTTGCAAGAAAAATTTTGTTGGAAGGTTTGAACTATTAAGGGGGGCAGTTGGGCTGTTTGACTTTTGCAAAAAAATGCCCTGGGTGTAATAGGGAGATATATAAATGCATTGGTATACTTTGAGGTGGGGTAAAATTAAGAATGTGTAATTGGATGGATAATGAAGTTATGATGATTTCATTTCTCTTTAATGATTTAGATTAAGATTTATTCGATTTTTCTTAAAGTGTGTTTGATTTTCATAAGGTTTAATAATAATTGCTTGGTTTTTTAGCTTAATTAGGATTAAGATTGTTGTAGTATTATCAATTATAAAAGCAAACAATTTATATGTTCTTACAATTTGATTTCTATTATAGTGGACAGAAATATATAGAATAGTGGTGGGAATGAAATAATTAAATTAATCTTGTTTTATGGGGGAGGGAAGTTGATTTAGTAATTTATATAAATATATATACTCTATATAAGGGGAAGGAGCAATTGCATTAGGGATTTCTATATGTGTTAATGGAAGGATTTATAAAAATAATGTGATCTTGGTTTGATACAGAGTAAAGGATTGATTATGGAAATTGCTGTATATTCTTCCTGTTGAAAGTCGGAAGTCACCTTTCTATGTAATTTCTAAAATTCTTTTTTCTTGCGTTTTTCACTTTTTAGATTTTTTTCTTTTTCTTTCTGTAGTTTTTTGGGGTTTTTTTGTAGTTTTTATCCTTGCTCTAAAATCAATAAAATTCTATTAAAAAATAATAATGGAAGATAATTCAGAAGCAAGGAAATAAGATAATGCAAGATAATCCCTTTTTGTTCTTGGCTCCACAGATTTCAGGATATAGGGAAAGAAGATTGGTATTTACCTTATACCATGATTCCATATTAAATATAACTCTGAGAAATTCATAATGGAAGATCACAATAGGTAAGAAAATAATTAGAGATAAGAACATTCAAAGAATCAGATACCCCTATAAGCTTATAAGCAGGGCAACAAGGCAATAGTCCTTCTTTGCATATTCTCAGGAACTGATATTCAGGAGAATATTATCTCTAGAGATACAGGATCTTTTACCCTTCCTAGCTTAAAACTGTTGATAGACCTCTCTTCCACCAATTTCTGTAGTCATCTAAGCTAATGGCTACCATTATTTATTTATTTATTATTTATTATTTCTAACTTATATCACCGCCCATCTCCCCCCACAAGGGGACTCTTATTACATTTTGTAACAATGAATTTCTTAGCTACTGAGAATATAGGTATGTAGCATAAGCATGCTTTATTATTGTGCAGCAGGAGATGAAAGATAAATAATCCATGCATTGTCTGTTGTGCTGGATCTAGTCTGGGAGGGAAGATTCGGAAAAAGAATGATTAAACTTTTGGTGCTGTATCCAAATCTAGACCTGGATGGTGTGGATTCCCTAATGGAAAGTTTCTGAGTTTATTATTTCAGTTGAAGGTTAATAAAACAAGGAGATAATGCTGAAGTATAACAGGTAGAAAAGAGCTGCATTGCTTAGAAAAGAATGATAAAAAGCAAACTTCCTAGTATTTAGTAGGAATGCTTTTGCAAAGTCTTTATTAACTGTCCTGAGTCATGTTATCAGGACAAACAACGAGATTGGAATATATAAATTCCTCATTGTGTTTTTCTACTATTCTGAACTTAAATCATAGTTTTTGCCTGTGTTAAAATGTATCTTTTGAAAAAAAACATAAAATATCACATTTAAATATGAAGCTTTGTGTGGATTGCACACACTCTCTCAATACATAGATCAATGTGTAAATAGGAAGGGTGGAATGAGTGAGTGGCTAGATGCATGCAGAAGTGATATGGTTTAACTAGAATGATCCATCCATCACTGGAATTCCTACAACATTTGGCACGTCCAGAAGGTGATAAATAATATTTGCCAATCAAGGTGTCACCTCTTGCACACTCATGTTTCCTTTTGAACATGGAGAATAGACTTGTGGAGCTACAAAATTTAGGTCCCAATTAAGAAATGCTAATGAAACTTTGCAAATTCTGATTGAAGCAAATTAGCCATTATGTGTGTTATGCTTCAGATAATATTAAGGTGCTCTAATATGAAACATTTAGAAGTTTTAGTAATTTGTTTCAGGGATAAATGAACAATCTGGGTGCTCATCTTAAAACTTAATATTTGAACACTTCTGCTGAACTGTTTGAAAAATCCTGAGAGGTTTCATGTATTCAAAGTGCATGATTTTCACCAGCCCCTGCTAGCTGTTATACAACTCACCTTCTCAAGAGGAATAAAAAAGAAAAGTTTCTTGTTTAAAAAGAGACAGTTGCAGAAGCAAAAAAAAAAAAAAAATCCCAGTGGCAATTGAAATATTATCCCCTATTTCTTTAAATAGATGATGTTACCCACATATCTCTTATGGGAAACTATTCTTTCAGTGGATTTCTCCCTGGTTGTAAATGTTGCTGACAGAATTATTTTCCACTGGAGAACAAGGGTTTTGTGGTTCAATGCTGTGATCCCTGATGGCAAAAAGACACATGTCTTTTCTACATTACTTCTGTGATGGAAGTGGGATTTGATTATATTCTTCTGCCTTCACCAGAGACTTGCACTGCTTGTTACACTACTACCTTTCTTTAAAAGTGATGATGTGGGAATGGAAAGCAGCTGACAGAAAACTAAACCTAAATGGAGGTTGGAACCTGTTGAAAAGCAGGTTGTGCCTATTTTGGTTCTGCTCTGAATAATTGAAACAAGGAAGTATGTACAATGAGATAGCCTGGCTATCCAAGCCCAAACTTGTATAAAACATACAGTATGTAGAGGAATATATTAATATTGCAGTTTAATATGTAAGAGAGTAAATTCATTGGCTCACTTGTAATCCAGTTTCCAGAAGCCATACCAACAGCTTATTAAACTAGGTGATTGTGGTCCTGACTGGTCTTTTCTTAGGGATAAGCACTGTTGGAGAGTTGCCAATAGCCAATGGTTTCTCTGTTATTTAACACTGCAGCTTGATATACTTCTAACAGGTAGCTGTAGCTCAGGGTTGAACTATGGAGTTCTTGGTGCTCTCTAGCTTGGTGTTTGCTTCCAGATGTTTCATTGCCCAACTAGGTAACTTCATCAGTGCTAGTATATTTTATATGTACTAGTTACTACGGGTACTAGTATACTAGGTACTAGGTATACTCAGTACCTATACTAGGTACTAGGTGTACTAGTATTTTTACTTTCCCTGGTTGCGCTAGGTACCTGTCATGGTATTGCTCTGGAAAAATATAATATTGCACCCCTATTGCTTTAAGGGAAAATTGAAATAGTGGGTGCTTGCATTTTCCTTTTGTGGGCCAGATGAGGTTGCTGGTGTTGGTGTTTATGTGTATAATGCTGCTGCTCTTCAATCCCCTCCCCCCAGCAAAGGCCATTAAATCCTTATACAAGCCTATTTTCACATACTATGTTCAACTAAAGTTCTCATTTTTCATCTACCTCTATTTGTTTCAACAGAATCATCCATAAAGTCTGGTGTTGACTCAGTGAAAATCAACCTATACGTTAATATGAAGTGCACTACCTTTTGATGACTGGGGGAGGAGCTTGAAGGCAGGCACTTTTGAAGTCTACATTTACAAGAGAAAAGGCTATATTAAGTGAATATGGATGAATATGAATGAACCCTAGGGGGAGATGGAGTGGTGAATATAAATCAAATTATAAATAAATAAATAAATATGAATATCACTGACCAGAATTGCAAACAAAAACAAAAAAAGCTATATTATGTGTATGTTTTGACACATAGTGATATGAATGAAGATAATGGACTGTTGAAAGTAGCAATGAAAAATAGGTGAGGCTGAATGTGTATTATGAATCCCCACATTCCAGATGGAATTTCAAGTAGAATTCATTAGTTTTCTAATCATGTTGTTCGAAGGAAAACAAAACAGTTGGTGAACAACTGAGATTCAGATTTTGACCTTCTATACCCTGTTGGCCTGGATGCCTGTTAACTTTTCCAGATCCAATTCAGTTAGTTGTTCAGCCATCTCCTTAGATAAGGAACAGTTTCCAGCTGTTTTTACCACCAGATCAAAGGAGAAACTGCAAATATTTCAGAATAAGTTCTTAGAGGCTTTAAAATTCTCTAAGGTTCATAACAGACTCTGCTTGTCTGTTTGATTGAGTTGCTGGACACAATATTCTTCAAGATTCGTGGCAGTCCTCAAATGTTGTCTGCTTTTAAGATAAATTGCAGGCAGATATAGACTGGCCTAGACTAAGATAACAGTGAAAAAGAAAAAAAGTTGTGGAAAAAATAAAATAACCACTCTTTTTTTTTTTCCCCTAAAAAGTGTTGTTTTCTTTCAATTTTCCTTTGTCAATTCCGTATAAAGAAAGAACTGATTGTTATTGCATTTCCTTTCTTGACTATTTAAAATCTTTTCACCCTGCTAGAATTACCGGGTTTGACCTTTTTCTGACCACAACAATGCCTTGAACATTCTGAACTGAAGAAAGCATCCTAATCCTGTCAAGTCGGTTTGTTTTGGTTTGGAAATATAATCATGACTTCTTTCTTTTGCTTCATGCTTCACAAATGTACTCATAGCCTGCTACTGTTTCCTGCTTCAAAAATGTATTCATGTCTTGCTCCTTTTGTGCTTGTGGTGCAACTACATCGTTCTGTCTAGCTAACATATATATTACCTTGGGATTATGTGCTATATTAAGTAATAAAATGAAGAGAAAAAATGTTCATACTTCCTTGTGAGTAAATAAACTGCCTTCACTCACAGCAGTGCATCAGGTTAACACTTCCAAATGGGGTTAATAATCACATCACATCTCCTTGCTTCATACCAATTCCTGCTTTGACCCCATTCCGGTTTTAATACAAAGTTCCTATTGCATACTGCTGCCTGGCTACTTTGAACTAAACAAAGGGAAAAACTGCATGCTCTATACTTCTCCTTGTGCAAGTCGTCAGAACTAAACAAGGTGGAAGGTTACATGAACAGTTCTACAGAACAGCATAGTAATTGGATGTTGATTTCAGTGTATTAATTGATTGATTATGTGCCATTAATTGGTGTTGACTTAGTAGCCACCTAGATTTTCTCCGGAAAGATTTGTCCTCAACATGATCCTTCAGGTCTTCCAATGGTGTACTCATTGCTGCTGTAATTGAGCCCATTCATCTTGCTGCTGGTCAGTCTCTTTGTCTCTTTCCTTCCACCTTTCCCAGCATTATAGATTTCTCCAGAGAGCTAGGTCTTCATCTAATGTGTCCAAAGTATGACAATTTGAGTCTGTTCATTTGTGCCTTGAGTGAAAACTCTGGGCTGATTTGTCTGAGGATCAATTTGTTTGTTTTCTTGGCTATTCATGGTATTCTCAGGAGTCTTCTCCAACATCAAAGTTCAAAAACATAAATACTCTTTCTATCCTGCTTCTTCAAAGTCCAAGTTTCACTTCTGTAGAGTGTCACAGGGACTGCCTGCATAATTCTGATCTTTGTAGGTATGGACACATCCTGGCATCTGAATATCTTTTTCAAGGTTTCCATTGCTCCCCTACTAAGTTTTAGCCTGTGGTGTATTTCTTGACTGCTAGTTCCTTTATTGATGATATTCAATCCTAAAAGGAAAAGGCTAAACAGCCCTCAACCTATAACAAAACATAAGCTGGAGATATACAATTTGAACCTGGTATCTCCTCTCTATATGGATTGAGTTGTGCAGTTTGCAACTGCTGTTTTTTTTTAAAAAAAAAAACTAATGGCTTTTCTAGTATTTGTAATAAAAGTAATAAAATCAGGCTAACATATGGCCATTATAATCTGTGGTAGACCTTTTTCAAAGCTTCCTCATTCTTCAACTAGTGCTAACACCAGCCCTGTTCATACTTGACTTCAGGTAGGACAGGCATAAATATAATTCTACATATTGATTAGTTACATAGTTAAATTCCAAATTATTTACTGAAGTTCAGAAAAATTGGCCCAACAGTAGAATCTGTTTCTAGTGTGCTCTTCACAAAGAATATTTCATTTTGTTTCTAGTATGACCGTCACAATTACGACTGTACCTGATAGAATTATTTTGTTTGCTTAATTGTGACTGTGTAAAATTGGGAGCAGGTGAAGAAGTTTTATTATCTGATTGAAGATATTTTATACATGTAATTATAGGCACAAATAAAACTATTATTAAAACCCTGCTGTTTTAACAGTTATTTGTTTCTAATCATTTCCTAATAAAGAGGGAGAGTGGCACATATTACCAGGAATAATTTGCTGCTAATCAAGAATAATAAAGCAAGTAGTCTAATTTCCTCATCAAACATCTCTGATTAGAATGTCATTACAACTCACTGTTTCCAATTGATTACATGTTGATTGAGAGGAAGTTAGACGGCAAAGTAGTAAGAAGATACATTTAGTTCCCAGGTACTTCTTACAGCACAGCAATAGTGCAATCTAATAATAGTCTATTCAGAAGTGAACCCAATTTGATTTACTCCAAGGTAAGTATGCATAGCATAAGAAAGCAACAGGTGACACATGCCACTGGAATAGGCACAAAAATGTAATAATTGCCAATACATTGTACCTGGAGAAATAATTCTTACTGAAAATTAAATTTAGCAAAAAATTATGAGCAATTCAAAGTGCTACAGCTACTGATTAACTATTTTTTCGGTAAAGTGTATGTGTGTGAGAAAAATCCCCCTACAGTCTTTTTACTTCGGGGGAAAAAAAGAGGAAAATAAGTTAGCTCTCTCTGTTTCTTCCAAAGTTAGCTGAGGACATAAAGGAATCTTTGCACTCTCTGATATGTGTGCTCAAAGATTTCTAGTTCTTCATTCGTGGGTCAGGCATTTTACCACTGTCTTGACCTGACACCTATACTGTAAGTTGTGCTGGCTAGGGAATTCTGGGAATTGAAATCCACATGTCTTAATGTTGCCAAGATTGGCTTAATCTATATCAGTGTTTCTCAAGCTTCTCCAGCCTGGTGTCCTACAACTCCCTGTCTCTCACCCATGCAGATGAAGTATTCTAGAAGCTGAAAGCACAACTTACAATATAGGTGTCAGGTTGAAGAATAGTGAAAGGTAGGTTGGCATCGACAGGAACTTACTCCTTTCATCAGAATGATGAGAGAAAAGAGGTGAAGCTTCTGACATCAGTTTGATCCCACTTGCCTCACTCCCTACAGACACAGATGGAGTTAGTCTATTGGGAGCGACTGCAAGATTTCCATCATGGCTCTTTTTAGTCTCACTGTGTACTTTGGATATTCTGTTCTAGGTTGAATAGCTGGGTGCCTATGCCTTGCCCACGAAAAATTATTATTGCTTTCAAGGCACCCCAGAAGATTGACTTTGCTTTCTAAAGGTCACCTTATCGTCTCCCAGGAGAAGAAACAAAACCTACACCTCTAGTTTTGCACTTTGCAGGGATCATTTATCCATGTTCATGTGACATCCCTTCTGTTCTCTAATAAAATCTTTTTCCCCTAGCCCACAGTCAGAAATCTAATCCAAGCTTATGGTGAATAGTTTTATGGATGAGCAATGGAAAGCATATAAATAGAGCTTTTATGTATGTCTCCTAAACACCAGGCTAAAAAGGGCATATTGAAGGTTGCGTTATTACCTGCTCATTGCATCTTGCTTGTCCATTGTGAACGAACATAAAACAGAGTAATATCATCTCACTACTTATGCCGGACACAAATTAATTGGTACTTTCCATGCATGGCTAATGTGAGGATATCGTGATTAGTAGTAATTATATTGCTACCAGAACTCTGTGAAGGTGCTTGTTGTGTTGGTTCTATGTCACCCTTTATTGTCTCGTTCTATTATTTGGGCTTTTAACTTTGTCTCTAAGCAAACATGAGATATTGACTATATTTCACAAAGGAAAAGACATCCCAACCTCCAAAATAAAAATATTAAAGGCTAAGGGAACCATGGGATTTTGAAGGCAGTTATTTAGTGATCTATTGTGACTTTAATGACAATATAGGGCTCACACAGAAAAACTGAATATAGGTCTGGCTGCTAAAAAAAAAAAAAAAGTCAGGGGAAGGAAAAAAAAAAACCCAGGCAGGATTCTAAATAAACTGTTCTATTATTTTAAACAGGCACAGGTTTGATTTCGATAATGATTCTATGCTTAATTCATATGGTTTCAAAAATCCTTCTGTGAGCAGAGTGCTCTCAGGAACAATATCAATCAAACTGGGAGATGTGGTACTTGGCTTTTCTCATTAATACATTGTAAATTCTAATACCATCTAAAAGTATCTATTTAGCTCTGCACAGAGACTGGAGTTTTGATTGTCTCCAGCCCTTAAGATGTCAGGCTTTAAATCAAGTCATGCCTGACATACAGTATGTATAATCCAAATGAGTAAAGCATTCTTAGTGTTTTTACATTGCCTTATATATTTTTAATTAGCTCTCAAAGAACATTCCAAAGTGATACAACACACCTATTATTTAACATGGAAGGATTCATATACTGAACTCTCCATATCTTTGCAAACATAAACTTCAGAGAGAAATAATGTTCTATTCATGGGGGGAGGGGATGCTCCTTCCAATAATACCCAATTTTATTTTTTGTCAATAATGAGAATTCATAGGAACATGTAAGTCAAAGCACTTACATAAGTTTTTCTATGTGCCTTGAGTACACAGTTGCAGTATATTGTGGGTGCTACTGAAGGCTAACTTTGCCTCAACAGAGTTTCTGCCCATGACTTTGTTTTATTAATTTATTTTTGTTTATTTATTTAGTGCCAGAAACATGCATGACATATTACAGTGTTAAAAAGGACAGGCCTTTGTCTCCAAGGAGTTTATAGCAGTAGAGCTGACAAAAGTAATGAAGCTTGCCTACCGTTTCATAATAAAATTTCATGGTAAAATGTATTTTTTTTCACTGTTTCAGAAAGGATTTCAACAGGAGTCCAACCTAAAAGTGATGCCAAAAGAACATATTAGTGCTCATTATCAGCTAAAACCTATTTGGATATCTAGCTTAGAAAGCTAGTATCTTCACCATCGTCAAGATGTTCTACTCTATGGGCACCAACAAGAAGTTAGAAGTTGTGGAAAACAGATATGACATGGAAACTATGCTTCTCTGTACACTAATATAGCTTCTTCCTTTTCCACTTATTAATTTTCCTTCTGCTTCTTGCTTGCTTGCTTAGTCTGTGATATCATAAGTCAATCAGACCTCTTCTAATGCAATTGGTTATACTCTATTAGAGTTGCTGTTTTCACCTCTGCTAAAATATTAAAAAAGGTTCCTTAACCTAGACTAAAGGTATGTTTAAAGGTACAAATGAAAAAGCATGTATCATATTTCATCAGCTTTCTTTGCATATGGATAAAATGATGCTTCTAGTTCAGCTTATCAATGGGAACTTCCACACTGGAACCATTTTAATTTGCTTCTATTCCCTCCCAACCAGTTTGAAGCCACCTTGTGATCATCTTCACTTCTGCTGGCTTTCAAATGCTAGGAACACAGGGAGATTATCATGAGCCAGTTAATGCTCCCACCAGCTAACCAATAGAAGGATGTTGTGTGCATTAGTCTGGCCTTTTATATGGAAGTGTAGAGCCATCACCACTTTACTGTATATAAAATCACTTTGAACTGTGATGCTTAAATAAAAATTAATATCAACACATTTTTCAGCTAGGCCCTTTCCCCAATAGCTTCAACTATGGATACTTGGAATGGGCAAAGGGACTATGTTCTGAACAACAGAGTCTTTCTCACACTGTGAGCAGCAAGTTATT
Organism: Charina bottae; assembly: GCA_023362775.1. Classification (NCBI taxonomy): domain Eukaryota; kingdom Metazoa; phylum Chordata; class Lepidosauria; order Squamata; family Charinaidae; genus Charina; species Charina bottae. The sequence continues at coordinate 47,320,493 of JALMGJ010000005.1, forward strand.
GAGTCAAAATAGGGACTTTTAGAAAAGATTTCCTCAAACTCTTTTCCTGAAACAGCCATGATGCAGAAGGGCTGGTTTAGCCCTGTTAGGGGAACTAAAGGTAAAGAATGCAAGCTTAAGTGATGGCCAGGCAAAAAAGGTTTGTCTGAGAAAAATAAACCCTCATTGGTAAAAGTGTAGATGTGAGTAAGACATATAAGAATAGGAAATCGTTGGTGGCAGGCAGTTGATCATTGGTGAGGCGATAGGAATTTTAAGTTTCACACTTCTGGCTATTAGAAGAATACCTCCATATCATCTCTCTTGAGCAGGTGTCACTGTGCTTGACTTAGACTTGATTTGGTCTTTATTGCTCTTGCCTATTACTCTGTTAGAATCTTCTCAGATGACATCCTGGGCTTCATTTCTGCAAATTCAGTGTAGTTTCATCTTAGGCAGGACCAGGCCCACAACTAGGGTCTTTGTCACCTGGGGCAAACATAGATTCCACGCCCCCCTATGGATTCTGCGACCCCCCCAAAATGAGAAGTTCCGCCATGCCCCCCCTACTCACACTACGGTGTGTGTACAAACCTGTGTGTACAAGCGCGAGAGAGAGAAGAGTGAGCGAGCCCCTGCCCTCCTATTCTGGCAAGCGCTAGTTTGTCGGAGGAGCCGGGTGCACGAAAGCCACTCCTGCCTGCTTGAGCGGTGGGCTCCACCCACAAGGAACCTGCACGAGCACGAGATTAAGTCCCAATTTGCACTGCAGGCCTAACACAAAGGACTTTTGGCACCCCCCCAGCGCGGCGCCTGGGGCACATGCCTCCCTTGCCCCCCTTAGTTGTGGCCCTGGGCAGAACACTCACTTCTAAAATGGAACATATAATTTACATAATTAAGAACCCATATTATCCAGCATAATAAGCTACAGAAACATCCTAGCCACTTTAGCTGCTTCTAACTTGAAGAAGAGAGATCATATCTACATTTGGGTGACTACTTAAATATTGCCTAAGCTTTCCTCAATGGATAGTCTTCACTGATTATTTCAGTGCCTCCAGTCCACCAATTTTTAATATGTTGACTGCCAGCATAAATAAGCTAGCGCATACCATAAATTCCAAAGTAAAGAAAATTCATCAGCACAGATTAAGTGGATTTAATCTATTGTCATGCATATTCTAGTCACAAAAACTCAGGTTTATGCCTTCAGGTCTGATTTAGTACACTACAGAATTTAGATTGTGTTTGTTTGCTGAATTTGTGGGAGGTTCATGGAACTGCACAGTTGTTGGTTGTTTGCTTCTTTAGTGCCTTTAATTTAGCCAGTTCTTATTTTGGAAAGAAAAACAGCCATATGTGACTCCAAATAAAACTGCTCCAAGTCAGCCTCCCGCTCTCCTTTTCCCATAGTCACTGTTTGAAAAGGAAGGGAAAAAAAACACGTTGCATATAGCATGTATATGACATTGAAACACCTAATGTTGAAGTAAAGGTGACTTTGCCTTTTCCACTTACAGGGTAGATGCATGAGCCAATCCTCAACATGCATATGGATATGTATAAGGCAGATAAAATGGGAGTGTAATTTCTCTGAATTTTTCCAAGGGAAGGAAGACTTTTCCAACAGTTTCTCAAAGGCAGGATTCTCCTTCAGTGGTGACAGTAGCATTACTATTGGCAAAAGCCCCACAGTAGGAATTTCCTCATGTTGTCTTCCCTTGGGATTTAAGCAATTAATGCAGAGCCAGAAAAACTTCAGAATGCTGCAAAACAATTATACAATGAGCTGGCACTCATTCCTTGGCTGCCACATAATTAAATAAAAAGCCTTCACTTCATCCATACTAGTTCCTTTGAAATAAGTTCTACAGTAAATAAACATATTAAGAACTGGTGGCAAAAGCAATATGGAATAATTTCTTGGGATCACACTATGTATGCTCATCTAATGAGAACCCAGCGATCTTCTCCTCCATAGGGGCTGTGTAGGATTCCTCCGATCTCTTTTGGTGTGCTTCTCAAGCTACCACTGCTGATCTAAGCTGGCTTGCAATTACGATGTCGCAGCATCCCATGGTCATGTGATCACCATTTGTGACCTTCACTACTGGCTTCTGACAAGCAAAGTCAATGGGGAAGCCATAAGAAGGTCATAGGAAGCAAATGGAGATCACATGACCACAGAATGCTGTGACCATGCAGGATTCACCTAACAACAGCAACTGGGACTGCCAGAACTGCAGTCTTTACATAGGTTTTTATTTATTTATTTTATTTATTTAATCAAATTTATCACCACCCAACTCCCCCAAGGGGGACTCTGGTCAGTTTACAACAAAATACAATCAACAATATAAAATTATAAATAGAATAAAATACAAATTAAATAACAATTTAAAATGTAAAAAAATATAATAAAATCCAATGATGGGATCTTCTAAGTTCTTCTTAAATAAAAAGGGCACTCCAGGGATAATCTAAGGTGCCTGCCATCTCCAGGTGTGCCTGTTCTCCTTCCCGCCCCAAGCATACTGACAAAACCAGGTTTTAAATTTCTTCCGGAAGTCCAGAAGCAAGGGGGACTGTCTAATCTCTGGGGGGAGAATGTTCGAAAGGGCAGGGGCAACAGCAGAGAAAGCACGCTTCTGAGACCCCATTAGGTAGAACTCCTTAACCGACGGGGTCCGTAGCATGCTCCCTCTGCATGCCCGGGTGGGACGGGATGAAGTAATGGGGATGAGACGGTCCCTTAGGTATCCTGGTCCCATGCCATGTAGGGCTGTAAAGGTGATAACCAACACTTTTAATTGGACCCGGAAGCAGACTGGAACCCAGTGCAGCTCGTGCAGCAAAGGTGTTACGTGTGTCCTCCTTGGGACACCCAAAATTGTCCATGCGGCTGCATTCTGGATCAGTTGTAGCTTCCGGATATTTTAGTGGAGTAATGCTTAAAATATTCTTCTCAGTCATTTGTTTGTGGTTGGTTAAGTTGTTAAGTTGGTGCAGTCACATGACTTTGTGTCATACCACCATGTTGTTTAGTGTTGGAGTTCCCGGTCCCAATTACTGTCAATAAGTGTATTGCAATTTGGAATTTATGCCTTTGACAGAACACCATTGTATGATTCTTGGTACAATAGGTGTACAATCTTCAGAGACACATCATTTAATATTAATGGAGCATCTAGATTCCTAAATACCATAGACAATGAATCACACTGAATATGTTGAATGAGAGCCGGATCAGTGATTTGTTGTTGTTTATTCGTTCAGTCGCTTCCGACTCTTCGTGACTTCATGGACCAGCTCACGCCAGAGCTTCCTGTCGGCCATCACCATCCCCAGCTCACCCATGGTTGAGTCTGTCACCTCCAGAATATCATCCATCCATCTTGCCCTTGGTCGGCCCCTCTTCCTTTTGCCTTCCACTTTCCCTAGCATCAGCTTCTTCTCCAGGGTATCCTGTCTTCTCATTATGTGGCCAAAGTACTTCAGTTTTGCCTTTAATATCATTCCCTCAAGTGAGCAGTCTGGCTTGATTTCCTGGAGTATGGACTGGTTTGATCTTCTTGCAGTCCAAGGCACTCTCAGAATTTTCCTCCAACACCACAGTTCAAAAGCATCTATCTTCCTTCGCTCAGCCTTCCTTATGGTCCATCTCTCACAGCCATAGGTTACTAAAGGGAATACCATTGCTTTAACTATGCGGACCTTTGTTGTCAGTGTGATGTCTCTGCTGTTAACTATTTTATCAAGATTTGCCATTGCTCTCCTCCCAAGAAGTAGACGTCTTCTGATTTCCTGGCTGCAGTCAGCATCTGCAGTAATCTTTGTGCCTAGAAATACAAAGTCTGTCACTGCCTCCACTTTTTCTCCCTCTATTTGCCAGTTATCAATCAAGCTGGTCGCCATAATCTTGGTTTTTTTGAGGTTTAACTGCAACCCAGCTTTTGCACTTTCTTCTTTCACCTTTGTCATAAGGCTCCTCAACTCCTCCTCGCTTTCAGCCATCAAAGTGGTATCATCTGCATATCTAAGATTGTTAATGTTTCTTCCAGCAATTTTAACTCCAGCCTTGGATTCCTCAAGCCCAGCATGTCGCATGATATGTTCTGCGTACAGGTTGAATAGGTAGTGTACAGAGTGTACAGCCCTGCCGTACTCCTTTCCCAATCTTAAACCAGTCCGTTGTTCCGTGCTCTGTTCTTACCGTTGCTACTTGGTCGCTATACAGATTACTCAGGAGGCAGACAAGATGACTTGGTATCCCCATACCTCCAAGAACTTGCCACAGTTTGTTATGATCCACACAGTCAAAGGCTTTAGAATAGTCAATAAAACAAAAATAGATGTTTTTCTGAAACTCCCTGGTTTTCTCCATTATCCAGCGGATATTGGCAATTTGGTCTCTAGTTCCTCTGCCTTTTCTAAACCCAGCTTGTACATCTGGCAATTCTCGCTCCATGAATTGCTGGAGTCTACCTTGCAAGATCTTGAGCATTACCTTACTGGCATGTGAAATAAGTGCCACTGTTCGATAGTTTGAACGTTCTTTAGTGCTTCCCTTTTTTGGTATGGGGATATAAGTTGATTTTTTCCAATCTGATGGCCATTCTTGTGTTTTCCAAATTTGCTGGCATATGGCATGCATCACCTTGACAGCATCATCTTGCAAGATTTTAAACAGTTCAGCTGGGATACCATCGTCTCCTGCTGCCTTGTTATTAGCAATGCTTCTTAAGGCCCATTCAACCTCACTCTTCAGGATGTCTGGCTCTAACTCACTGACCACACTGTCAAAGCTATCTCCAATATTATTATCCTTCCTATACAGATCTTCCGTATATTCTTGTCACCTTTTCTTGATCTCTTCTTCTTCTGTTAGATCCTTACCATCTTTGTTTTTGATCATACCCATTTTTGCCTGGAACTTACCTCCGATGTTTCTAATTTTCTGGAAGAGGTCTCTTGTCCTTCCTATTCTATTGTCTTCTTCCACTTCCTCGCATTGCTTGTTTAAAAATAATTCCTTATATCTTCTGGCTAACCTCTGGAATTTTGCATTTAATTGGGCATATCTCCCACTATCACTGTTGCCTTTTGCTCTCCTTCTTTCTTGGGCTACTTCCAGTGTCTCAGCAGACAGCCATCTTGCCTTCTTGGTTTTCTTTTTCTTTGGGACGTTTTTTGTTGCCGCCTCCTGAACAATGTTGCGAACTTCTGTCCATAGATCTTCCGGGACCCTATCTACTAAATCTAGTCCCTTATATCTATTCTTCACCTCCACTGCATATTCCTTAGGAATATTAGTGAGCTCATATCTAACTGATCTGTGTGTCTTCCCTATTCTCTTTAGTCTGATTCTAAATTTTGCAATAAGAAGTTCGTGATCTGAACTACAGTCAGCTCCAGGACTTGTTTTTACCGACTGTATAGATGTCCGCCACCTTTGGCTGCAAAGGATGTAGTCAATCTGGTTTCGGTGTCGACCATCTGGTGAAGTCCATGTATAAAGTCGTCTTTTAGGTTGTTGGAAGAGAGTGTTTGTTATGCACAGTGAGTTGTCTTGGCAAAATTCTATCAGCCTATGTCCTGCTTCATTTTGTTCTCCCAGACCATGCTTGCCTGTAATTCCAGGTGTCGTCTGACCTTAGCATTCCAGTCTCCTGTAATGAAAATAACATCTCTTTTTGGTGTATTATCCAGTAGGTGCTGCAGATCCTCATAGAACTGATCTACTTCTGCTTCTTCAGCATCTGTGGTTGAGGCGTATATTTGGATCACTGTGATGTTAAATGGCTTACCCTGAACTCAAATTGAGATCATTCTATCGTTTTTTGGGTTGTATCCAAGCACTGCTTTAGCCACTTTATTATTAATTATGAAGGCTACTCCATTTCTTCTGTGGTCCTCTTGTCCACAGTAGTAGATCTGGTGGTCATCTGATGTGAAGTGGCCCATTCCAGTCCATTTCAGTTCACTGACACCTAAAATGTCTTTATTTAATCTTGACATCTCACCAATAACCACATCCAATTTGCCCTGGCTCATAGATCTTACATTCCAGGTTCCTATAGTGTGTTGATCTTTAGAACATCGGATTCGTCGTTCACCACCAGCACCGTCGGCCGCTAGCCGTCCTTTCGGCTTTGAGCTAGCTGCATCATCACATCTGGGGCTAGTTGAACATATCCTCTGTTCCTCCCCAGTAGCATTTTGACCATCTTCCGACCTGGGAGTCCCATCTTCCAATGGTATACCAACATATCTCTGGTTGTACTGATCCATTTAGTTTTCACGGCAAGAATACTGGGGTGGGTTGCCATTACCTTCCCCAGGGATCATATTTAGTCTGACCTCTCTGCCACGACCTTCCCGTCTTGGGTGTCCCTTCACGGTTTAGCTCATGGTTTCATTGAGGTGCTCAAGCTCCAGCACCATGACAAGGTAACGATCTCCTTTGCTGGAGGGATCAGTGATGGAAGTAAATAAAATCTTAAAGGTTAAATTAAGAATCAAGCCTAGAAGATCAGAACTGAGAAGCATAGTTAAAAAAAATAGTTCAAAGAAAATCCTACCCTGTCTGTAATAAGACTTTATATAGCTCTTCCAGTTGAAGAGAGGTAATGGCGAGTTAAGTGAAAGAAGTACTTCAGAATCCGATTGCAGCAGGAATCCATTCCATTCCTTTGACTTTGTTGGTGGACCAGATCCCCCAGGCTTCTTCCTCCATCAGCCATCATTTTGAATACCTACTGTATTTTATCTGGTGTCAGTAGAAGTAAAAGTGGGTAACAAAGGGCACTGTATTGTTTTGACTATTCCATTTAGTTCCTTCTTACTAGTCTTCATTCCTGCTGGCTATTGCTAGCCACTGTAACTTTAAAACTGAAGCTGGTTTTCTTGTCTTCTGCCCTGTCCCCATCTCTTTAGGTGGAGGTGCCCCATATGACTCCATTGCCATGAATAGATTGCTCACTAGCCAGTTTAGATTGACAGCTGTTACAAATATGACTGAGTATGAGTTAACATAGTGTGATTCAGGCACCTGAGGGTTCTGGGTGTGTTTGAGAAATTTTTCATATTATTAACATTACTGTCAGTGCCTGGATTGATCTACGGAATATGAAGACAGCCCTGACAGTTGACATATTTGCTTTTAGGAAATCAGCTTAGCAACCAGCTTTGTTCTTTAGCAGTCAGCTGCAGTCCAGCTGCAGTCCTTCAAGTGAAGGAAGTTCAGGAGAAGAGACCCTAGAGATGGAAGACAAGAAGATGAATCCCTAAAGAGCAGATAGGATGCAACTATCACATATAAGGAAACAAAAAGACTTGTGGTAATTGGTGATTCATTACTGCAGGAACTGAGACAAGAGTATGTCAAATAGACTGATGGGTTTGTGAAGTGTGCTGTTTATGAGGAACAAGGATAAAGGACATAACAGAACAACTTTTAAATTTTATCAAGTTCACTATTGAACTTGACTAATACCCATTCCTGCTGATGACTTTACAAGGTTTTACAGTGCAAAATTTAGTGCAGGTTAATGTTATTGGGCTGTATTCAGAAATACTGCTGAATATCTAAGCTGCTGATCTATGGTGTTCCATATCATTTGATTGTGGACCCCATTTGGTTCAATATTACATAGAAACACTGAGAGTAGTTATCAAGGGCAAGGGTTCTGAAGTGGAGTATCATCAGCATATTATTATTATTATTATTATTTCTAACTTATATCACCGCCCATCTCCCCCCACAAGGGGACTCAGTGATGACAGTGTGCTAATAATGCCCAAATCTATTGGTTCTTACAATCTAATCAAGTGATGAAACTTTTGAGGTTTTTAACTTGCACAAATAAATAAATATGGTGTCAAAATATAACTCCATGAATAAAACTTTTATATCTTCTTTCATCTCTTGTATTCTATTGATGTAATTATGTTATTTATGTATTTATCTTGTTTATGTTAGCTATGTTGTGACATGCACTATATTGCTAACATAAACAACAATTGCAGAAAACAATAACAAGTTGATAGAAAACCACAGCAAACACAAAGATCATCCTATAACAGCAGTCCCCAACCTTTTTGGCACCAGGGACTGGTCGTGGAAGACAATTTTTCCATGGACCGCGGGGTGGGTTTTGCAGGTGGGAGCCAATCGTATGCACCGGGGGATGGGTTTTGTAGGCGGGAGCCAATTGTGCGCACCAGGGGTGGGGTAATCACACACACACCGGTGGGTGGAGTCTGCAGGCAGGAGCCCCGTAGCCCACTTCCTAACAGGCCACGGCCCACTAGTGGGCCATGGCCCACAGGTTGGGGACCCCTGCTATAAAAGATGGTTCTTGACCATTCTATTTGCTTCTGCAGTTTTAGTGATAGTTAACACTGCTGAAAATAGCGATAGTAGTTTTGTCCTTTTCTTTCTGCTATTATAACATTATTTGTCAAAGGCAATACACATTTGAATACTAGTTTCTGAAGAACATGAGGAGAAGAATGACATTGCATTAATACTCCTGCTGTGGGCTTTTCATGTTACTGTGGGAACTGGAAAAGAGAGGTCGTTGGTCAAATTCAGCATTAGATAGGATTCTTTAGTCTTTTGTCAAAGAAAGGGAAAAAATGAGGGTGATTATTTTTGTTTTATTTTGATTTCTAGTTGGATCTGTTGCTTGTAGAGTAACCTAATGCAGAGAAAGGAAGTAGGCATGGCAGTCAATTGAAGCCACTTTGATGAATAATCTGGCACTGAATAATTGGACGGATATTGCACCCCTCCCCTAATTTCTCAAGAATCTGCTATGAAGGGAATGCTTGCCATTGGTACAATGCAATACCTGGCTAAAAAAGCAAACAGCAGGATAATGCATTGTTCTTTCCAGTCATTTCTTTCGTTTAGTAGCCCTGTGGGTGAAACCTAAGGCCCATCAAATAGGTCAATGTGAAAATCAGAGTGCAGGAAGAGTATAAATTGAGGAGGACCAGCAAAATAAATTTAACATAAGGGCAGACAGAGAAAGAGACAGAGAAAGTTCAAGAGGAATCATTTTCCCCACTGCTACTGAATTATTTTTGTCATAAAAAGTAGGAAGTTGAATGAACCTTGGCAAAGTTGACAAAAATACACACTGGATATGGCCAAAGAAATGAACAAAACAAAGGAGACAGAACAGACTTTGGGGGTGAGTGCATATCTTCTCTTTGTCCTTTCTATTTGCTTACAGTTGTTTTTAACATGTATTGATTGGATCTACAATTAGGGCTCATAGTACCTATGCACAGTGGTGTCTATAGCAAACTGCAATGATGCTAAAATGAAAACAGACATACAATGATATAATCATGCAAATGCTTTGATTACATCTGATGCATCAGAACATCTGATGCAAATACATAAGTCACAGCTTTTGTGTGATTGCAGTATCACACACATATCATCATTTGCCTCCCCTGCTCCTCCCTAAAGATGCCCTATAGCTCTACAGTTATAAAAAAAGTATATGCCCTCCTAATGGAATATCATTCATTTTATCTGACTTCATCAAGCTGTTTTTTATGCAATCAAAGGCATCTACTAGTATTTTATCAAAGGCATCTACTAGTATTCACAAATGCCAGGATTTCATTTTTCTGACCAATTCTTGACCACTTTAAGTAATTATATAGATCTGCTCAACCTGAGTTGATTAATTTTCTGGTTGTAAGGATCATAACCCCCTACAGCATTTATGCTGAAGAAAGAGGTATTACTGTTGCTATCCTTTGTGATGGGATTTTTAAAAAAGTAACTAGGTTGTACATACCAGATGGCATTATAGTTCATTCTGTCTGGATGCTGCATGTTGAAAGTATACTGTGAGAAGCTGCAGTAAATGACATGAACATTCTTTCAGGGCCATAAGAACTGTGATTGTCTTTCTTTCATTTCTTCATTTATGAGAAAACCTATAACAAAAAGTCATGGTTTGTATGTAACAATTCAATCAGACTCAGCTGAACATTCATTGTCTTATTAAACATGGTATAAACCATTAAGAGTCTGTCTTAAAGCTTAGCTCATTCATTGGACAAATAGAAATAGAATATGACACACAAACAAGATAGATAGACAGACAGATGATAGATAGATAGATGATAGATAGATAGATAGATAGATAGATAGATAGATAGATAGATAGATAGGATGATAGATGATAGATGATAGATGATAGATGATAGATGTAACTTCAGGTGGTCTAGGGCAGGGGTCGGCAAACTTTTTATGCCGGGAGCCATTTTGGCATGCTCGTGCACATTTTGAAATGCTCGAGAGCCAGGGGGCGGGGTTTGCGGGCGGGGGCCAATCGCGCGGAAGGGAGTGCGGTTGGCGCTGGCGCTGGGCTGTGAAGCTGGACGAGCCGCCGGACCTGGAGCGCTTCTGCATGCAGCTGAGCGAGGCCCCGCGCCGGTCTTTTTGGAGCGCTTCTGCGTGCAGCTGAGCGAGGCCCCGCACCGGTCTTTTTGGAGCGCATTTCCACAGCCCAGCGCTCAGCTGCGCGCGGAAGCACTCCAAAAAGACCGGCGCGGGGCCTCGCTCAGCTGCGGAGGAGAAGGAGGAGGAGAAACGCTCATTCCCCCCTTCGCTTCCAGGGATCCGGGATAGTGCCCCCACCAGCAGCAGCAGGGGGACCCACACAGAGTCCATGGAGGCTGCCCCACAAGCGCCCCCAAAGAGAGGAGAAAGACGCGGATGCTTCCAGCCCCAGAGGCGGAATCGGTGGGTCTGGATTGGGGGCAGGAAGTGTTTTTCTCTCAAGTGTCAGCGTTGGGAGTTCCCAGAAAAGCAGACGCACCAATGGGAATTCTCCGTTCTGTAGCGTCATCAGTGTCCGGGCAGAGTCTCTCTTGATTTCGCCTGTGGAGGAGATGGTTCGGAGCAGAGGGAGAAGCGGAGAAAGGGGGAGGGGGATCCTTCGATCTTGGGGGGCTGCAGCTCCAGGGGGCTCCCTGCCAGCTCCAGAGGGGACCTCCCCTTCCTCTGCTCTCACCCCCCAAATCTCATCCAGGCTCTCTTTTTCTCTGCGTGCCTGGACGGGGTGGACTAGATGCCCCTTTAAGGCTTCTTAAGGCCCCGGGGGGACTCCAGGCTGGCGCTGGAGTATGTGATCAAAGCCAAAATGCTTTTTTTTTTGAAACGCGGCGCAGGAGCGGCTGCAGGGTCAACGTGTGTGCGTGAGAGTCAGCTCCGGGGGTTGCGGGGAGGGGGAGGCTGTGTTTGCCCCCTTTGGGTTGCAAACGGCCTTGCATGTGGGCCTGATCAAAGCCAAAACGCTTTTTTTTTTTGAAACACAGCGCAGGAGCGGCTGCAGGGGCAACGTGTGTGCGTGAGAGTCAGCTCCGGGGGTTGCGGGGAGGGGGAGGCTGTGTTTCCCCCCTTTGGGTTGCAAACGGCCTTGCATGCGGGCCTGATCAAAGCCAAAACGCTTTTTTTTTTTTGAAACGCGGTGCAGGAGCGGCTGCCGGGGCAACGTGTGTGCGTGAGAGTCAGCTCCGGGGGTTGCGGGGAGGGGGAGGCTGTGTTTCCCCCCTTTGGGTTGCAAACAGCCTTGCATGTGGGCCTGATCCATGTTGCTGCCATCATTTTAAAAAACAAATGGCACTTGTGGGGGGGGGAAGGCATCTTGTATTAATTTTAGGGGGGGAAAGAAGGCAAAGGCGAGAAAGCAATAGGCGCATGGAAGTTTTGAAGAGAGAGTGACCAATTCTTGAACGCGAAAGGTCCACGTTGGAAGATGGAGATCCACAGGGGTGGTTGTCAAGACAGGAATTCAGACCTAGAAATCCTATGTTGGGCTCGGGGCCAGCGAGGAGGAAGGAGAAGGAAGAGGAGACAGAAGGGGAAATGGAGAAGGAATTTTTAGGAAAAGGGAAAAGAGAGAAACGCGGAAACGCGGCCCAGGACGCAGCGCGTGAGAGTCAGCTCCGGGGGTTGCGGGGAGGGGGAGGCTGTGTTTTCCCCCTTTGGGTTGCAAACGGCCTTGTAAGGCCGTTTGCAACCCAAAGGGGGGAAACACAGCCTCCCCCTCCCCGCAACCCCCGGAGCTGACTCTCACGCACACACGTTGCCCCGGCAGCCGCTCCTGCGCCGCGTTTTAAAAAAAAAAAAAAGCGTTTTGGCTTTGATCAGGCCCGCATGCAAGGCCGTTTGCAACCCAAAGGGGGGAAACACAGCCTCCCCCTCCCCGCAACCCCCGGAGCTGACTCTCACGCACACACGTTGCCCTTGCAGCCACTCCTGCGTTGCCTCCGACAGCGCCGCGTCCTGGGCCAGCAGCGCCTCCCTGCCGCGCCGGGCCTTGCTCAGTGCGAGAGCCAGGGGGCGGGGTTTGCGGGCGGGGGCCAATCGCGTGGAAGGGGCGGGGTGAGTTCAGCTGCGGAAGAGCCACACTCAAGGGGCCAAAGAGCCGCATCTGGCTCGCGAGCCGCCATTTCCGACCCTTGGTCTAGGGTTAGTCAATATGGAGTCTTGATATTTTTCATGTAAGACTGTGCTTTGCTGAACATCTTTGTATTCTCTGATTGTCTTTAGCAAATGGGGCTTTGCCTGTATAATCATAGTATAAAGCCCCTCTCATTATAGACATTTAATATTACCTATGCAGAGATGGAGCTGATGCTATTGTCACTTTAATGACAGCTTAATAGGACTTTATTTCACTTATTTGCATTTATTCCTCCACAATCTTGAGAATTAAGGCTTCCATTTTGTTTTAAACATAGACATTCTTAGGTCAAAATAGATCCTATTGAACCTAAACACCTTTGATTTTCTGGCGGTTTCTTCAGAGTTTCTCTCTCTCTTCACCTATACACACTGATTGAGCAGTACAGGAGAGGAAAAAAGAGTGATGTACTTCTTCTCAGTATCCTTCTCTCTAAGGAAATGTGAAGATTTCACATCTATTTTAACTTTAAAAAAACAGTGGAAGACTCATGCATCAGTCCTCAGCATTATAATCAGGCGTGACGTAAGCACAGTCGGTCAAGTAGGAGATGGTTGTTTGGGCAGAACTGGAATAGCCCTGTATCTTACTGATATTTCCTCTATTATTATTTCTATGTGTCAAGCTACATGTGACACAAGATAAAGACTGGAAATACATTTATTTATTTATTTATTTATTTATTTAGATTTATTTGTCAAATTTTGCCACCGCCCATCTCCTCCCCAAGGGGGGACTCTGGGCAGTTTACAATAACAGTAATAATTACCCTTTTCTATTATCAAAGCAGTCTTGTGGTTTAATACAATTTGGATCAGGGCCATGGCATGAGAGAGGAGGATTCTAGTGCATTGCCGTACATATGGGTTTTATTAGCAAAAGCTATTTCTTTACAAATTAAATTGAACCTGTTCAACTTAACATCATCTAGGAAAGCAGCAGTGGCCACAAGCAAATGCCCAATGTGCCTTTCTTCTCTGTCTTGCTTTCGAATTTTGACTGGTGGCTTCAACAGATGTAGTGGGAAATAGAGATATGTGATAGCTAATCTGGCATGTCAACTGAGGTGTGGCATGTGGCAGAACAGATGCAGCTTAGCTGGCACAGTCAAGCTTAGTTTGCTGCCCAGACAAACCTCTTGTTGCCCATTTTCAATGCCAAGTGTTTTGAGCAACGTCTGAATGGGCACTTTGCCTTATGAGCAAATGTGCTGGAATGTCAACAGGACAGAAACCTCATCTGACCATTAAAGCAAGGGTTTCTAGAATGCAGTGGTCCCAATCCAACACAAAAAACAGATGCCCAGACTACATAGTCAATGCAGTATAAAATCATATGTGAGAAATTCATCAGATAACTTAATGAAGCTGCACTTTTTTAGTACTCTGCTTCCTTGCAATGCAGGATGCATTCATCTTTAGCAAAGCCATTTAAATCAGTGAGTTAAAGCCTGATCTAATTTACTCAGATAAGAAACTTATTTAAAGAAGAGATTTATATTACATTTTCCATGCTTTATTTCCAGAATAAAAATGTATGCTGATAGACTGTTGAAATAATTAAAACATGTTGGATTGCAGCTAAACAGTGTGTCTGCATAGGGTGTAATCAGAAAGTAGAAGCTCTACAAGAATTTTTGACTCCCAATTGTTAAACAATAGGAATGGCAAAATGAATTCTCTCTGTTCTAAATTATATTGCTCAAATGAGAAAAGCTGGATGGAAGAGAAATTGATGAAAGGGCTGTGATTTCCTTTCAGTTCTGGCACTCAATTTTCTATAATGCTTAAATCGTAGTCAAGTGTTGTAATATATTGACTGTGAAAGAGATAGGATAACATGTATTCTACCTCACTCTGAGTTCTCTCTGTTGACAGAGAAGTTCTAAAGATAAACTGAACCTTTATTGGACTGAATACACAATTCCTGTAGTGTGAAACATTCAGATGGAGAATCAGTGGGACCCATTAGTATTTCATATTTCTTTCAGGTTTACAATTCTAGATACTTGATTAGACTCATGCATAAGGGCATTACCAGCCTGGAGATCTTGGTCAGAAACCATCTCCTTTCATGTACTTTAAAGGGGCTTTAACAACATGGGTGAAAATTCAGTGATTAACTGAAATGGTTTCCTATTCTCACCTACTTCATTTAAATGACTTCCTTAATACTACCATTTGTTCCTTAAAACCACCATCACCTCTACCATCACATTCCAGTTATTTACAAAGCTCTTGGTCTTAATTTTAATCAGTGGGAAAGGTTTACCTTAAAATCATATTGTTAAATTGACCTGAACTGCCTGGGTTTTTCTCCTGCCCTCAACTTGTCCCCTTCCCTTCCCTCTCAGGATCATAACTGCCAGCTGACTTTTCTTCTTCCCTTTAATCACACTCTTTTCTTTAGATGCAGGGTCCAAGTCATAACTGCTTTGTTTCAGGAAAGTGTAAAGCGATAAGGTAATTTTGCCAATTGAAGTTAAATTGTTCTGCAAAAGCCACAGCCAGTCAACTGGCAGACTGAAATAACCATTCAAGCAATGGATTTGGAGTATCATAAAAGTGCAGGAAGGAAGAAAAGTACATGTTTTATGCTGGACCTTGAGCTGATCTTGAAAAATAAAATCAGGTAAACAGCTATTGGTATTTGAATTGCCCACTTGGTCATTATATACCATACATTTTTTTTAAGGTTCCCCCCGCACAGTTGTGCAGTCGTGTCCGACTCTAGGGGCCGGTGCTCATCTCCGTTTGTTAGCCGAAGAGCCAGCGTTGTCCGAAGACGCTTCCACGGTCATGTGGCCGGCAAGACGCACGCGGAATGCTGTTACCCACCCACCGAAGTGGTAGCTATTAATCTACTTGCATACAAAAAACAAAAAAACAAAACAAACATAGCTTTATCCCATGTATGCTCATGCTATTCTATTCAGGCTAGTTCTACAATTGGAGACTACCTTGTACTACAATATATTATTGCCATCACCTTACTAACTCAGAGGTATATTCATTGTACTGATACCTAGTCAAGATATGGCACACAGGTAAGAAAAGATTAATCTTGCATGCATCAGCCACTTCCATTAGTGTCGCTCACATGAGTAGAAAAACAAGGTGGGAGGATAGAAAACAGATTTCCATATACAGGGAGCTTCGTGTGCGACTCTTCCTGACCTCGTGGACCATAGCACGCCAGGCCTTCCTGTCCTCCACTGTCTCCCAGAGTTTACTCAAATTCATGTTCATTACATCGGTGATACAGGGAGCTACTGGTCATCAATTTCTTTATCAACTATGAATATGCATTATTATATTTTAAAGTTATGTAAGTCTTTACTGTGTGACTTTTACAAGATTAGAGTAATAGCAAAATACTGTGGGAAGGACTACAAAAGGTAAAATAGGGCAACTTCCTAGAAAATTCCTGTCTGAAAAATTGTCCAAAGATACTTGAGAAACTATCATGTGAAATTCGATAGACAAATACAAATGCAACAAATACAAAAATTTCTTAGAACGTAATCTGTTATCACCATAATTCGCCTTAATTTTCAGAACCCTTTATGGACAAACAAAAACTGGCTATATATTCTGCAGTGATGACAGAAAAAATATTTTAGTCAGATTTTATTCAGCTTTAAAATCCTTTTTGAAACATTCACTTCTCTTATTCCATTTACCTCACTAGTTGTTTTTGAGATAGATAGATAGATAGATAGATAGATAGATAGATAGATAGATAGATAGATAGATATTAAAATGTGGGTCCATCTATTTTTTTAAGTTGTGTCTTAAGACTACCTGGATCATTTTAAATTATAGAGATGATAGCATATTCCCAATAGTCAATTACTCTTAGAGAGAGGTATTGCCACCAATCTGTGAAAGGATTTATCTCATTATGCTGGGTACTTTTTTATGAAAATGATTTGAAGATTAGATTAGATTAAAAATATTTTCTTCTACATGTGTTTAAAAAGCACATACATACACACAAACAATTGTTTCTGCTACTCGTATTCTGGCTTGGCACAGCCAAGAAATAATTTTACTACCCCATTTGTTCTTTGTTCTGGGACAAAGGAAGCAGAGCCCAAGATAAGGGGTAGTTTCAACCATATTGGCTTTTCATATCCTTTCAGGCATGCTACACAATGGAAGATCTCTCTCTCTCTCTCTCTCTCTCTCTCTCTCTCTCTCTCTATCTCTATCTCTATCTCTATCTCTATCTCTATCTCTATCTCTATCTCTATCTCTATCTCTATCTCTATCTCTAGCTATCTCTAGCTATCTCTCTATCATCTGTCTTCAATGTTGCTACAGCCACAAGTAAGATATCTTGATTTCTAGGCTAAACATTTTGATAATGAGTGAATTTCCCTTCACTTTGATGTAAGTTTTCTTAAAGACCTTGATTCTGAAACAAATGCCAGGTTCAGGAAGAATTGTCCGATTCATTTAGATAAAATCCTCAACAAAGGCAACAACTTCAATATATCAAATAGAGAAGATATAACTTAATTTTATTAAAGGTTATACAACATGTGCTAAAGGGAAAAAAAATTACAGAAAGCGTTTAACCTGTATAGTTGGATTTGGTCAGACAACTTTAGAAACTGCACCATTCTCTGAACAGCTCTTTCTCTCACTTTCTCTTTCTTTTCATCCCATATTATTTTATAATCAAAGTCATAGAACCTGAATTTGACTATAAAATAATATGGGATGAGAAGAGAAGAATGTTATTAATTGAAGAGAATATTTGTAGCTCAGGGTTGAACTGTGGAGTCCTTGGTGCTCTCTGAGCCTTGTTGTTTTCTTGCAGACGTTTCATTGCCAGGCTAGGGAACATCTTCAATGTTATTTCTTTTACTGCACAATCATATATCCCATGGGCTACAGCTTCCATGACTTCAATTAAAACCCAGCATTATCATAAGGATGATAAAGGTTATTAAATTGACTTGATCAGATTGCCTGGACATCAGCTTGATATTCTGTTTTCATGAGATAACACCTTTTCCTTTTTTAAAATACGATATTTCTAGGGAAGTTGGATAGAATCTAATCTGAATGTGGATCACCATGTAAAAGGTCAGGAAGGATTGAATTTTTCCTCCCACACAACTAAGTATGCATCCATTCAATGGAGCAAACCCTTGTTTTAGCAGAAAGTGTCTGTCCTAGACTGTAAGCATAAAATAGTCTAAAAATAACTTCTAAAAATCTGCAGTGCTTTATTTTGTGAGATAACAATTGCAGGTATTTTAAGAAAAAGAAGAAGAAGGCACAGCTTCAAAACATATTATCCTTTCAGGCATGCTACACCGTTGACAACTCCTCACATTTGAGTCCGTCATTTTCTTTTATCCCACATCCTCTAAAATTGTGTTACTGTTTTAATCTTACTTGTCTTAACAGATTTTTTATGGTAAGAACTCTTGTAGAAAACCTAGGAGGATGACTAATGGTAAACATGATTTCAAGCATCGTAAAATTCAATGACTGAGGCATGCAATTGAAAGGACTTGTCTGAAAACAGCTTGAGTAGTACTTTTATGACTTAACTGAACCTCTGGCAAGCCCAGTTCCTTTCAGGATTTCAGATGAACCTCCAAATTTCCCATTGCTCCATTTCTTCTTTCTTAATCTTCCTTCCTCCTACTCTTCTGGTAGAGAAATGGAGAAATGGGTTATTTATTGTAACCCACCCAGAGTCCCTTGTATGGGAGACGGGCGGGGAATAAATTTGAATAAATAAATAAATAAATAAACAAACAAACAAGCAAACAAACGTCTTTATCTACTATGCCAGGCACTCAAGAAGAGATTGATAGGAGTGAGACCTTCCAATCTTTGTCAACAGAAAGATAATGGTGAATATTAAAGGGAATCTGTTTAAGCTGCTAATGATTCAGATGTTATAGAAGTTAAACCTTTACATATATCTATTGGATTGTTATTGTTATTGTTATTGGTGTTCAATTGTTCAGAAACGTATGGTTGCTGCTTCTCTTCTACACCTAAAGTTGTCTTTTGTTTTTTAATATGTTAGTTTTTGATGAAGTGAGAAATTGAATTTCCAAAAGAGAAATAAATGTATGAATGTCATAGTCTTATATACAAATTTTTCATTTGTAATGCAAGAATCAAGTTATAAGTAAATGAGCAGGGAGATCTCTCTATTTTTAAAATCCATCAGGTATAGATTTTAAAATACAGATTTTTTTAAAAAATCTTGTATAGTTCTTTTTTCAAAAAAAGATAGATACTGAATTTGCACAGATGCTAGCTAACATTGCTGTTATCCTTTTTTGAAATGATATATTTGGTCTGTTAAAATGCAAAGCTAATTCACCATACAGTACAACAGCAATCCTTGGCCATGCAAAATGATGGATCCAACAATTTTATTATAAACAGTTACACCTGCGTAATAGCCTTGTCTTCTAAAAAGAAAAA
This sequence comes from Charina bottae, assembly GCA_023362775.1. Classification (NCBI taxonomy): domain Eukaryota; kingdom Metazoa; phylum Chordata; class Lepidosauria; order Squamata; family Charinaidae; genus Charina; species Charina bottae. The sequence goes on from JALMGJ010000005.1 coordinate 47,339,439, forward strand.
AAAACCCGATAAAATTGCAGGCTGTTTTCCTTCCTTCTCGCTGACCACTTAATGGGTTTTTTTCTTCACATTCTGTTTTATTTCCTGTGCAGCAGCAATGAATTTATAGTGGCATGAAATTACTGACTTTGTTGTTTAGTGCTTATCTCCACCGTTTCCCACCAATAATAACTTTCAAAAGCCTTTATGTAGTTTTGAAATCAGCAAGATATTCCATTATAGAGCCAGTTTGGTCTAGGCTCCAGGCTAGAAACCAGGAGACCGTGAGTTCTAGTCCCGCCTTAGGCATGAAAGCCGGCTGGGTGACTTTGGGCCAATCACTCTCTCTCAGCCCAACTCACCTCACAGGGTTGTTGTTGTGCGGAAAGTAGGAGGAGGAAGGAGTATTTGGTATGTTCGCTGCCTTGAGTTATTTATAAAAAAAATAATAAAGGCGGGATAAAAAATAAATAAAATAAAAATAAAATCACTGCAAAAGACAAGGAAATGTTAACTGTCCTATTCTGAAACAATAAGCAACTTCCTGACTGAGTAGAGCAGCCTTCCTCAGCCTAATGCCCCCAAAATGCATTTGAGGGAGTCCCAATTGGAGAAGGAAGGACTAGAACATGAAACCACCAAAGAGAGAGATAAGTGGATTGCTTTTCTTGAACTACTTCAGCCTTCAAAATTCAACGAAGCAAAAGGGACAACTCAGTGGTAATAAGGATGACAATATGGATGTTGATGATGATTTGTATGAAGTACTTAGAATACATTATATTAATTGTGTTTGAGCTGTATTCATTGTCTGTATTTGGGAGCTGGCTTTTAGTTTTCATGAATATGGAACCTGCAAATTTCTGGACCATGCAGAGCTCCTAGTAGTATAGGTAAAAGGTAAAGGTTTTCCCCTGCACAGTCGTGTCCGACTCTAGGGGGTGGTGCTCATCTCCGTTTCTTAGCCAAAGAGCCAGCGCTGTCCGAAGACGCGTCCGTGGTCATGTGGCTGGCATGACGCGCATGGAACGCTGTTACCATCCCACCGAAGTGGTACCTATTTATCTACTTGCATTTGCATGCTTTCGAATTGCTAGGTTGGCAAGACCTGGGGCGAGTGTGGGAGCTCACTCCGTCACGCGGCGCTTTGGTTTCAAACTGCTGACCTTCCAATCGACAAGCCTGGCATCTTACCCACTGAGCCATTGTGCCCCTCTCCTAGTAGTATACAGCCTTCAAATTTTTACGAACATCAAAAGAAAGTCTGTGTAATGCACAGAACATCAAGGAAAGAGCTATTTGAGTGGCTTTGCCTCTACTCAAATACAGTATATTATAATAATATCCAAATCAAGCTTGAAAAAGCATTATAATATAGGCACAGTAAATTTCTTTTTACAGTGGTCTAAACAGGGAGAGCTTCTCTACAAACCATTCTTACTATGACACATGGAAAGGATGACACATGGCAAGAATGACATAAAAAGTAAGGAAAAATTTTGTAGAGTATTCATTTCAGAGAAAGAATAAGGTACATTGAATGTGTTGGAATCTAAGAAAGAGCAAGAGATAAAAATCAAGGGAAGGTTTGTAAGGACAGTGCCTTGAGGCTCAAAACTAATTAAAGAGATATATCCCAGAAATTCTGTGATAAAGTGTACAGATATACGTACTGTGGCCTTAGTTCTATATTATCTAACTCCCAGAGTTCTATGCAAGAGTCAAGGAACTCATAGAGCAGGTGGTTGGAAATCTAATGGGTATAATCCTATTTGCCATGCCTGTTTTCTGAAGTGTGACTGTTCTTTGATTTATTTATTTATTTATTATTTAAATTTATATGACCTCCCAACTCCCCCAGTGGGGGACTTCTCTGTTTCTTTCTTGTTTTGGATTTCCAACAAAGCAGTTCCAATCAGAATAAATCAAACTACTATTACTTTGACATGTCAAATTCTCTGGAGTATATTAAAGGGCAATTGATTATATCACATTGCTGCCTCTTCATATTGACAAATTTCTAAATCAGCTGCCAATACCATGATTCTGAAATCATACTGATGTTTAAGACTGATTTAGGACTAAGGAATTAAAGGTCTTTGATTATTGGAATCATATCCCCATAATTACCTGAATGACATTTTATATTCTAATCTCTCTCCCTCTCCCCCCCCCTCTCTCTCACACACACACACACTCACTCACACACACATTTTTTTATTGTATAGTTTTCAATGTAACACAGTGGCTATTCCAAACAATAGCTTTATTTGTGTCTCCTTTTCTGGAAGGAAATATAAGGATCTGAACAATTGGTATAGCATTGAAAATCACAACACTTAAATTTCTAATGCACATTTTGCCTGCTAGCTTTGTGCTAATGTGTGAAGGAGAATGTTTATGCAGGTAGAATCATTATTTTCATCTAGGTATCATTGAATAGGAAGGATCTTCAATCAGGAACCCTACCACATGACAACCCATTCAATTTGTGAGCCATTTTCACATGCTTTATTGCCACCACACGCTCTCCCCATTTTGTTTTCACTGTGCATGACTCCCAAATACATTGAGCATTCTATTGTCTAATCCAGGGCTTGAAGAGGCCACCTTCAGCCCACCACTGTTAAGTCCAAGAAAGCCAGAAGAAGAATGCAGTGAATGTCAGCTCAATTTACATGAGAAATGCAGCCAGTTGACATTTACTCTCCCTTCCTCAAGCATGTCAGATTTCTCATATGAGATTATTAAATTGGGTTTCTCTACAAAGCAAAAGTGTTTTGGCAAATTGCATCCTTTACAAAGCAAAGGCTTCTCATGGTGACGTGAAGTGCAGGTGCAAGATAACAACGGTCACGTGTGTATTGTTATGACTAGTGCCCACACAAGCAATGGGATCGTCCCATGAGAACAAATCCTCCTGATTTCCTCTGTGGGAAGCCTTGCCCTGTGAGAGCAAGGAGGAGGGGAACTCAGTGCTTAGATGCAGCACTGCCACCCAATAGCAGGTCATGCTATGTGCTTTAGGCCTAATGCTTTAGGCCTGGTGTGTGTCACAGCTAACTTCCAGCCAATCAGAAAGCTAGAAGAACTGAATGTACAACCATGCAAAATGGTGTTCTATGCTTCTTGATTTCTAGTGTCTTTTAGCCATGTAGTTCTTCACGTGTTCACTTCCCGTGGACTGGGCAGAGTGAGCTATGCCTGGCTTTGGGTATAGGCCGTGGCAGGAACTCTGGCCCTGGGATCAATACACGGAACTCTGCTTATAAGTTTGTTTTTGTTTTTCCTTTTACAATGATGTATCTTGTATATTCATCTTTTTCATTGTTGCAATAATGTACTGTATCTGCATTATTGCCTTATGCTATCAGTAAACACTGTTATCCCTAACAAGCTGCATTCTTGTCTGTTTATTCTCAAGCCTCGGTTTTTCCCCTTTAAGCCAGCGTATATCCCATCAAAGCATTCCGCTCAAGTTTATCACTCCTCCCTCTTGCCTTTCACCACTCTGTGAATTTACAAACAACAAAAACAAAAAGCAGATGTTAAAGAGAAACAACAAAATATTCCAGCACTTCCCTTCCCTTCCCTCCATACTTATTGTACTATCCATGCATTTTTCAACATATACTATTAGTGTGCATTTGTCAGCTAGTCCACAAAGAATTCATTGAAATGGTTTGCTATATAGAAAATGTCACAAACATACCAAGAATTAACATCTAGCAGTAGTAAGTGCTAGAAAAGGCTTCTTCTCTTTAATTGATTAGAGCTGCTACAGAAGCACATTATCACAACACATCCTGAGAGTTTTGCTGATTTATGATTTCAGTGTATAACTGTAACTGAGGAACTTTTTGGGGGTCTGGCTGAGTGAAATGCAAGGTGTATGGCAGGCCATCTGCCCAGTGAAAAAGCAAACACTGGAAGAATGCTCATTCCACCTATAATGGAATCGAAGATAGGTGAGCGAAATCTGATTTACAGAATGTGCGAAGGAAGGTTTGCACTGTGGGAGGACTTCACAGAATATTATCACTACTTTACTATCAATAACAGGTGATTGGGATGAATACAGCATTCAAAATTCTTTCAAAAGAGAAGATAATATTGAAGACAGTGTCATGGGTGAAGAGTGGTGTTCTTATAGTTGTTGTTTATTCATTCAGTTGCTTCCAACTCTTCGTGACTTCATGGACCAGCCCACGCCAGAGCTTCCTGTCGGCCGAGTCCGTTACTGAGTCCCAAAGTGACTTCATTCTTTCTTTTACTGAACAATCATATCTCTCGTGGGCTACAGCTTCCATGACTTCAATTAAAACCCAGCATCATCATAAGGAAACTCCTTCCAGAGGAATCCTCCCTTCAGGAACTGTTGAATATTTCTCCTTTCCATAAGAAAAAAAAATGGAGAAATCCACCCAATTTATCTTCCAACAAATTTAGTGGAGAATTTCAAAAGGTCACTTGTACTCAGTTCTGCTTTCTGTGTGCACCATGCCAAATGCATGAAGATTGGGGCATTGAGTTTCATTTTACTCCATAGAAATTCTTTAGGAAATAGGCTTTAAGTAATCAATTTCATGATGAAATTAACAGTTTGAAGAAAAGAGAGAGGAAATATTCAGTGTCTAACTCAATCATATTTTCATTTTCTTATATGGCTTATTGATGAATCGGAAAATTGCATTTTAAAAATCTTCTTCTTCTTGCATATTTCATGTTGAACAGCAACCACGTTTTTTCTTCAACTAATTGTTCAATGTATGTATTTCTAGCTAAATTGAAAAACATCCTTATTCCAATCATAGAGTAGGATATGAAATTCCTCCTCCCATAAATACATACAGTACGTATACATACAAACACTCAACTCATATTTTAGAGTCAGTCAATAATTCTCATATGGCCATGTAATTTAATATGTGCATATTTGTTTCTTGCTTAGAAATGTAATTCAGGTATGAATATGAATAGTTTTGTGTTTTATTCTTGCTTCATTGATTTTAGAACGCTCTTGTACCCATTCTATGCTGCTTGCTGGATACCAAGTGATATTACCTATTTTCCAAGCAGTAATAGAGTATACTCTGTTACAGTGATTTAAAACTATATAAACTTTGTTAAGGGGAAGTTTTGCCAATACACTGCCAGGAACATTTGATCTATGTGTTAAAAATATGCATAGGAACATACTTAATTATCTTACAGATTATTTTTTTCTTGCCAGATTAACCATTTTAAAATATTATCCCAAAGAATAACTGTAACCTGAGGGAGACTCAGGTCAGACCCACTTGAAATGTTCTTATTAAATGTACAAAGTCAATACTAGCAAGTTATAACTACCTGATATAACTTGGTGCTATGTCATATAGGACTTTATAGGTAATAATCAGGACTTTAAATATGTGTCAATGTGGATGGATGGATGGATGGATGGATGGATGGATTGTGGAGTCCTTGGTGCTCTCTGAGCCTTGTTGTTTTCTTGCAGACATTTCATTGCCAGGCTAGGCAACATCTTCAGTGTGAAAAGGGAGTGGGACTTGCTCTCTGTTTAGATACCATGGCTTGTCCTGCTTGTGTTGGTGGGGGTGTTGTTCTCTCCTTGGTAGTTCCTTGATTGGGCTGTTGTTTGCTGCTTGGTTGATTGAGTTAATAGTTCCTTGATTAGGGTATATTGTGCTGTTTGATTGTTCCTCTGGTGCTAATCCTGGTGTTAATCTTTGCATATCTGGGTGTTGATTGCTGGCAAGGAGGTGTTCTGGTCCTCTAGCTTTTCTATTGTCTCTTATGAATGGTATGTAAATGTTGTTTACGCTATGTGTCTGTTGATGGCTGCTTTGTCTGAGTGCCAAGCTTCCAGGAATTCTCTAGCATTTTTTATTTGGCTTGGTTTAAGATGCTCACACTTTCCCAGTTGAAAGTATGGTTGAGTCTGTCCATGTGTTGTGAGATTAAAGAGTTTTCATCGTTTCTTCTGACTGCTAGTTTATTTATTTATTTAATTTATATGATGGTGTTCGTGGATGCGTTCTGCCCATCTGTCCTACATAGTGGCTGCTACAGTCATTACACGGTATGTGGTAGATAACTCCTATTTTTTCTTCTTGGGCTACTAGGTCTTTTGGGTTACTTATGATGTTCTGAAGGGTTTTGGTTGGTTTGTGTGCTACGGTGTTGCCGTGTGGTTTTAACAGTCTATTGGTAGTTTCTGAGATATTTCTGATGTATGGCAGTGTAATCCTTTTCATAGCTTCTGTTGGTTTTGCTGTGGTGGGTTGAGTGGTCAGGCACTTTTTCATAAAGTTGCGTGGGTATCCATTTTTTGCTATATAAGTGGTCTGTTTCCTATTTCTGGTGTTCTGGGTTGCTGCAGTGCATTTGTGCTCGTCTGAATTACATAGCAAAGAATGTCAGTTTAATCATATTTCATTTTTTTCAGATTTTTTAAAATTTGAATTAAAAATAAGCCTCCCTATTCTGTTTTTTTTAAAGATGCTATTACTTCTACTTAAAAAGAAAACTATAGAGCTTATAATTATTGTTGACTTATTAAAAGTCAACAAATAAAATAGAATCATAGAGACAAGTGCTTTCTACTCATTCTGATTGTGTACAAGTTTCTGTGAGTGACAGAATATTGTTTAGACTGTTTCCTTCTAGCCTCATGTAAACTAGCCATTGAGGTACAGCCATATAGTGCGGTCTAAGGCATGCATGCTTTCTAAGTTGCAGTTGAATCTATGTAAGAGGAAATATAGTAAAGTTTAGTATAACAAATGCATTAAAATAATGCAGTGTTTGAGCAGCTACATTGTCACCTGCCTTTATTTTGATTTACCCATAACACTGCTTCTCTAAGAAATTAACAAAAATCAGACGTTATATCAATCACTATTGTTTTTATACAAAAAGGAAACATCTACCATCCTTTTATGTTGTACAACAGAAGCTCTAAATTATCTTTTATTTTGGCTCTGATTAGATATATTTTTACCACAGATCTCCAACTTCCTGAAGAGTGAACATGATCTTTTCTGTGGAAGCTTTGGAACAAGATACAGCATCACTTTAGCTGAATGTAAAGAAAGAAGTAGAATTAGTGGCTCAGTCTTGAATGGAAATCTATCTAGCTACTTCAAACTAACCCTTTTCCTTATAAGGATATAAAAAGAATGTATTGTAGGCCTCTTTGTAGGTAGTGAAATTATCAGGGCAACTTAGGAATGTAGACATCATTGACCTGGTTCTCTTGGAAATGGGCAACTCTTTCTATCTCTTTCTTTCTTTTAATTGTAAGTAAGAATGTCCTAAAGGACATACTTTTCTTTGGGAATAACAACACATAAATAAAAGCACAAAATAGTGTGCCCTTCTGGAGAACTATTTATTGAATACATAGCTCATGTCCTGTTATACTGTTCCTTCTATAAGAAATCCCTATCTGCCTTTATAACTCCCAAACTGACAAATACTCAGATAATTCTGATTTATTATATATACAGTTATTTTTATCAGGCCACTATGATTTTGTTTCCTTGAATGAGGCTAAATTTTGTTATAGTGTCTGTAAAACTGCTCTGATTGCTTCAGTGGCCTAACCACAATCATGTTGTCTTATTTAAATTGAAATTTGAATTAATTATGTTGATTGTTTATTTACCTGTAGAAATTGGATCAGTAACCATAATAAAGAGTTATGTTTAGTTCAGTTACGAGAATTCAGTTATGTGAATCTAAGATATTTAAACATATATAGGACTGTCCATGCCATGCCACAAGAAATCCCAAAGCCAATGCAAATCAACTGTATATCCACGGATGCTTCATTTTTTTGTTTGTTTATTTGCAAAACATCATTTCCTGCATGAACTAGATTAAAAAAAGTTTAAGTGCAAAGCAATTAAGATAGATTTGCATATTCATTGGTTTTAAAATGCTATATTCCACCTTTAAGAATAAAAAAAAGGAGAAACCCTTTTGAAATAGCATCTAAGGTAAGAAGAAAATAATAACAGTTTCCCAAGTCAGATAATTTTCAGAAACATACAGCCTAGAAAAATGCTAAAAGCCAATAAATAAATAAACAGCTGCTCAATAAACCCTCTCTTCTAACATACAGTAGCAATAAACAAGCTGAATGCATTTTAAAAGAAGTGGGAAACCAAAGAGCTAATGACTACAGGTGGCTCCTGAAACCCCTGTTTTTGCAGTCCTCAGAGCCCTCTTGCCCAAAATGTGTAGTTCACTTTCTTGCCATTTTTATATGCATAAAAATGTACTGCAATTCTCCAGAATATATTTTAAAGATTAAAAACCAAAATAAGGACCAACAAGCTGGCCCCAAACAGCAAAAAGAAAAACAGATTAAAAAAAAAACCCTTAAGCTGTCCATGTCTAGAATATCTGTGTGCCCATTTGGCATCACTGCTTTGTTCACTTCAGCTCACACTCTTACCAAAAATATTAAGTGCTGCACCTGGACACTGAAAAGTTGACCATCTGGGGTTAAAAGCTTTTCTAACAGCTTGTGATGTTGAAGTTGGCTGGAGTCCAGGTGGAAGTGTATCCCACAGATGTTGAAACATTGTTGGGAAGCTAAATGTTGCAGGGAATACAAAAACAATTATGGAGGAACTGGACACTGGTTCAATTCATCAATTTGATTTGACCATGTATATATATTGTGTTGTTTATTCGTTCAGTTGCTTCTGACTCTTCATGACTTCATGGACCAGCCCATGCCAGTTTCCTGTCAGCCATCGCCATCCCCCAGCTCCCCCAAGGTCAAGTCCGTCACCTCCATAATATCATCCATCCATCTTGCCCTTGGTCAGCCCCTCTTCCTTTTGACTTCCACTTTCCCTAGGATCAGCATCTTCTCCAGGGTATCCTGTCTTCTCATTATGTGGCCAAAGTACTTCAGTTTTGCTTTAAATATCATTCCCTCAAGTGAGCAGTCTGGCTTTATTTCCTGGAGTATGGACTGGTTTGATCTTCTTGCAGTCCAAGGCGCTCTCAGAATTTTCCTCCAACACCACAGTTCAAAAGCATCTATCTTCCTTCGCTCAGCCTTCCTTATGGTCCAGCTCTCACAGCCATAGGTTACTACAGGGAATACCATTTTTGGAATCCAAAAAGAATGAAAAGCAGCATCTGAGAACAGCTCTGAAGGCCTGTGGATATCCAAATTGGGCCTTCACCAAATCTAAGTCTACCAGACCTAAAACAGCGACAGATAGGGCTGAGACTCAGAGTAAACGGAAGAACCTGGTCATTCCTTACATGGCTGGCGTGTCTGAAAAGATCAAACGGATATTTGGCAAACACCACATACCTGTATATTTCAAACCCACCAACACACTGAGACAGAGGCTTGTACACCCCAAAGATCAAACTCCAAAACACAAGGAAAGCAATGTAGTGTATGCAATCCAGTGCAGTGAGGAGTGCTCTGAACTCTACATTGGAGAAACCAAACAACCTTTGTACAGGAGGATGGCCCAACACAGGAGAAGTAACACCACAGGACCAGAGTCAGCAGTTTATCTTCATCTAAAGGAAAAAGGACACTCATTTGAGGACATTAATGTTCACATTTTAGACAGAGAAGATAGGTGGTTTGAGAGAGGGGTCAAGGAATCCATTCATGCCAATTTGGAAAATCCTTCCTTGAATAGAGGTGGGGGCCTCAGGCATAACCTTTCCCCTATCTTCCTTCCTGCTTTGTCTTCTGTGCCTAGGAAGATTAAGACCATTTCACAAGCTCAACAGCAGCAGGGTAATCTTAACGATCCTCCTTTAGATGATAAAGGGACTTAGAAACAAACATCTCAAAAATAACCATGACCTAGCCCCAGGTGCAAGGTCACACAGCCAGCCTAGAAACATATTTAAGGATTCCCTTACTAACTTTACTCAGACTGAAGAAGCTCCTTGGATAAGGAGTGAAACGTTTCCACTAAGAAAATAGAAATCCAGTTGACATGATTCAAGCCACAGACTCCTGAACAATGTTGCGAACTTCTGTCCATAGATCTTCCGGGACCCTATCTACTAAATCTAGTCCCTTAAATCTATTCTTCACCTTCACTGCATATTCATTAGGAATATTAGTGAGCTCGTATCTAACTGATCTGTGGGTCTTCCCGATTCTCCTTAGTTTGATTCTAAATTGTGCAATAAGAAGTTTGTGATCTGAACTGAAGTCAGCTCCAAGTCCTGTTTTTACCGACTGTATAGATGTCCGCCACCTTTGGCTACAAAGGATGTAGTCAATCTGATTTCAGTGTTGACCATCTGATGAAGTCCATGTATAAAGTCATCTTTTAGGTTGCTGGAAGAGAGTGTTTGTTATGCACAGTGAGTTCTCTTGGTAAAATTCTATCAGCCCACTTTATTTTGTTCTCCCAGACCATGCTTACCTAAATTCCATGTGTCATTTGACTACCCACCTTAGCATTCCAGTCTCCTGTAATGAAAATAATATCTCTTTTTGGCGTATTATCCAGTAGGTGCTGCAGATCCTCATAGAATTGATCTACTTCTGCTTCTTCAGCATCTGTGGTTGGGGTATATATTTGGATCACTGTGATGTTAAATGGCTTACCCTGAATTTGAACTGAGATCATTCTATTGTTTTTTGGGTTGTATCCAAGCACTGCTTTAGCCACTTTATTATTAATTATGAAGGCTACTCCATTTCTTCTGTGGTCCTCTTGTCCACAGTAGTAGATCTGGTGGTCATCTGATGTGAAGTGGCCCATTCCAGTCTATTTCAGCCAGCAATCAACAACTAGATGGGCAAAGATTAACAGCAAGTTTAGCACCAGAGGAGCAATCAAACAACACAATAGACCCTAATCAAGGAACTATTAACTCAGTCAATCAACCAAGCAGCAAACAACAACCCAATTAAGGTACAACCAAGGAGAATACAACACCCCCACCAACACAGGCAGGATAAGCCAGGGTATATAAACAGAGAGCAAGTCCCACTCCCTTTTCACACTGAAGATATTGCCTAGCCTGGCAATGAAACGTCTGCAAGAAAACAACAGGGCTCAGAGAGCACCATGGACTCCACAGCTATATCAGTATATGTCAACCTTTTATACTTCCTTGAAAAAAAATCTTTGTTAGTTAGATAGCAGATCTTGTTGGGGGATTTACACCTGCAAATCGACTGCTTGATCAGCTTTCCAAAGAGTGTAAAACAGCAGTGCTGTTAAATGTCATGTTCAAAAGCATGCCTATTATTCTCCAAAGTGTCACTGAGGGAAAAAAAATGTTCAGTAAATCATAGGAAAGACGTCCCTGAATGCCATTTACTCTGATGCAGATGTTTATATCATTTTGAAATGGCTTCAGTTTCTTGGATGCAATGGCAACCGAAGCAAAAAGGGGGAGAGGAAAACAAAACAGTTCACTATAAAGGCATCTTAGTGGTGTGTTAAGCAAATGAGAATATAAATGATGGCTGGAATATTGGCCAATAATGGAGGAATCATAAATGTAATCAAGGCAATTCCAGCTAAATGAGGTGTATCCCAGGCAGCTGTCTTTGTGTATTAGGAACCCATTTAAAGATTCTCCCATCACCATTTTAAAAAACTTTCTGTTGGTTGGCACTTCCTCTAGCTCCTTGAATAACTCACAAAGCTTACAAGTGGAGTCCTTTGTGAGCTGGATTTTGTTATAGCTGGACTGTTTTATGTGTCATAATTACCTGGCATGATAATGTACCATCTGCAGTCTTTAATCATCAGAGCAACAAGACAAACAAGTTCACACACCTCATTTGCTTGGCTTTGTTTCCCACTCATATTTATTATTCTTGCTAGATGTCTAATGATGGATTTATATTTTCAAAGTTCACCCAAACCTGAGAGTGTAATAAAGCTTCAGTGTTTCACTGCAGTTATGCAAGTATATCCCTAATTACCCATTCTAACAATCTGAAGCATATGGACTATCTAAAGCAAGTATTCAATAGGAAGAGAAATATACTAATCAGATGTTCTCCCCTTGCTTGCCAATGAATCAGATTTTGTATAACATGGTAGGCAATTTTTTTTATTGCAGCAAACCATCTTTCCATGGTTCCAAGTTCATAACTGGAGGGAACCATAGGGCCTTGTCAAAAATAATATTAATAATTCTAATGAAGAAACTGATTCCAAAAAATTACTTTTGAAATGTTTTCTTGTTATCATAGATTAGAGTGGAGGAAGCCATATACTGGTGGACATCTCCCTTGGTACTTTCCAAGTTCCTTGGCCCCCAAACTTTCCTTCCTTCCTTCCTTCCTGTTGCAAGCCAAGCTTTAACTTTATTTACAAGAATGCATCAGCACCAATAGGCATTTTGAGAAAATAAAATAAAAAGAGTGGGTGGAGCATTGGTAGAGCGGTGGGGTCAAAAAAGACAAAACAGCAGGTGAGACTGAAGCTCCACCTTTATGTGTTACACACAAAAAGGAAGGGAGGCTTTGATCATATAATCATGCTTGCCATCTTGTCATTTTTCCCTCCCCTTCTCCCATGGATGGCTCTGTAAAGTGTTTGGAAGCAGTTATATTTTCCAAGGGTGGAGGAAAGCAGAAGCAAGCTGGGATGACAAAGCATACTGGGGAGTGGGAAGCTGTTGTAGAAACAATTTGCCTTCTGTTAAATGTGGCTTTATGACTGGTTACACCAATGTTTTTAAAACTTGGCAACTTTAAGATGTGTGGACTCTAACTCCCAGAATTCCCCAGCCAGCGTGAAGTCCACATATCTTAAAGTTGCCAAGTTTGAAAAACACTGGGTTACACCCACCATAGCACTGATGTTACAAAAAGAAAAGCCCATCACCTTCCATGATAGTTATTTGAAAGGGTATCCACAACAGGCTCTCATAATTCAATATACAGTATGCCCAAATCATTTGCCTAGTCATGACATAGACCAGAGCTTTCCAAACTGTGTGTCGCGACACAAAAGTGTGTCGCCACACACAGTCTGGTGTGTCGCCACACAACCCGGAAACGCTGATCATCATCAGCGCTTCCAGGTTTTCCCACGGCGACACACCAATGGCGGTGGACAAAAATCCGAAAGTGGCAGCAGCGCTTCCGGGCTTTTGCGTGCTGCCGCAACGGCGGCACTTCCGGGTTTTCCCGCAGCGACACACCAACGACGGTTGGTGTGTCGCCGCAGGAAAACTTTGGAAAGCCCTGACATAGACTGTTACAGCACTGCACAGTTATGGATGCTCAAAACAACAAAACAAAACAAAACAAAACAAAACAAAACAAAACAAAACAAAACAAAACAAAACAAAACAAAACAAAACAAAACAAACCCTCCTCTGCAAACATGAAAACCAAAGCAATCTTGTATGTACCTGTTACATATGTATCTTGCCAACAAGAAGGATTATGCTGCAGACAAGCATAAATGGAACATTAAGGCCCCTACCATTTTTAATAGGTATGCTAATAAAATAAGATACACACAAACACATACAACCTCTGGACAGTGTGATGTGTTTCTACAAGATTTGCCTTATAACTTTGTTAATAAGTTAGAAAATGAAGGATTATGGTACTCTTAGATGGATCTACAACTGTTGAACTATGCTCATTAAATTCTTAGGAGTATTACCCAGCAAATCCTCTTTGAAGGTTATATTAACCTGGTGGAAAGTCTTGAGTGACATGTCACAAAGTTCATTCAAAGTCTTGTGCTGTTCAAGAATTTTATAAATTGCCTAGATATTAAATTTGCAGAAGACATATATCTGACAAAGATAGTTTACGCCATATAAACAGAAAGAAAATTCAAAGAGATGTAGCCCAGAGAACTGGGCAGAAAAAAACAAGTGAAACATCAAATAAATGTAAAATATTTATCATATTTATTTATTTATTTAATTAATTTTTATCCCGCCTTTATTATTTTTATAAATAACTGAAGGTGACGAACATACCAAATACTCCTTCCTCCTCCTATTTTCCCCACAACAACAACCCTGTGAGGTGAGTTGGGCTGAGAGAGAGTGACTGGCCCAAGGTCACCCAGCCAGCTTTCATGCCTAAGGCGGGACTAGAACTCACGGTCTCCTGGTTTCTAGCCCACTGCCTTAACCACATACTTATTTTTTTAAAAGTTGTATTATATGAAGGGGATATCTGGTTTAGCAGAAATACATTTGACATAATCTAGGTGTCTTAATAGATCTTAAAACAGAGCCTAGGTGTCTTAATGTGGCATTGTTAAAAAGCTATTTTAATCTCTAGCACTGTTCCTGTGAACATAAGCCTTGAGGGTTATATTATCTGGAGCACTTAAAGTGTGAGTGCTCTTGATAATCCCCATCCACTGCCAGTGTCATTCGAATGATGTCTGCAGGGCTGAAAGCCATTATGCATACAGCATGAGTTCCATGTAAGCCAAGAACCTGAAAATGCATAGAAGTCATTGACAAACTGGAGAACTTTTGGAGAAGGATAACCACATAGTAAAGGTGAGAAAATGAACTGTATAACTAAAACAGAAAGTTTTTTTTAATCAGATTCTACTCCTATGGAAAATCTGTTTTGTTTTCTTGGCAGTAATACAAAAATGGTTTACCATTACCTTCTCCCGAAACATTTCCCCCCATCTTCCTGGTTTAGCCTACAGCTCTGGGATTTCTTCATGGTTTGACATCCAATAGGTCCAACATGCTTAGATTTTTCAGTACCTGTCATGGTCAGCTAGGTGTTGGTACCTGCTGTGATTAAAATTCTGTAAGGAATGATTAAAAAAATGAAGCAATTTGGAGACATCATATTAAGAAGTATTATCTACTGATGGTCTTGGCTTGAAGAAAATGACTCCTGAGTATATGCTACATGATGTGCAAAATCACTTTCTGCAAACAAAAGAAGACAACTCTGCTTTTCAGTTTGGAAGTGGAAAACTATTTCATAATTTTGCTCCAAGGGACTTCTTTGTTCAAACTTTCCTCAAAGGAAACTACCTCTAACTCTTTGCTGACATCAAGTGATTATATAGATTTTTACAGCCCAGAAATGGTAGCCTACTTTATGGAGTAGGGTAGCAACTTTAAGGTAAAGCAGATGGGGAAATAACCTACTAGGCTAGAAAAATATCTGACCTGCAAAGTACCTTTGGAGCAATGAGTGCAGAACTCATGCATAAAAGTCAACTATTATAAGAATCAATGTATTGTCGAAGGCTTTCACGGCCAGAGTTCGATGGCTGTTGTGGGTCTTCCAGGCTGTGTGGCCGTGTTCTGGAAGTTGTGGTTCCTAACGTTTCGCCAGCATCTGTGGCCAGCATCTTCAGAGGGCAGGAGCACAGATAGAAGCAAAATCTCTGTGCCCAGGTAGAGTGGCAATGTTCTATTTATAGAGCTAAATTATAGGAGATTAGGTGGGGTTTTTTGTTGTGTTGAAATGTTAACGAGTGGCTGATGAGCGTGATTAGCATGTTCATTGTGAGAAGTATTCCCATGACCTGGTGGTTGGACTGAGTTCGTTGACCTTTTGCAGGCTGTGTTTTTCAGGACTGGTAGCCAGGTTTTGCTAATTTTTAAACTTTCTTCTTTTTTATTGTAACTGTGCTGGTGTTTGTGAATTTCAATGGCTTCTCTGTATAATCTGGTGTAGTGGCTTTTGGTGTTGTCCAGTATTTCTGTGTTTTCAAATAGGATTTTGTGTCCTGT
Source organism: Charina bottae (assembly GCA_023362775.1). Lineage (NCBI taxonomy): Eukaryota > Metazoa > Chordata > Lepidosauria > Squamata > Charinaidae > Charina > Charina bottae. The sequence goes on from JALMGJ010000005.1 coordinate 47,355,141, forward strand.
TTGCTTGAGAGCATGTTCAGCTACTGAAGATTTTTCCGGTTGCTGTAGTCTGCAGTGTCTTTCGTGTTCTTTTATCCTGGTGTGAATGCTTCGTTTTGTGGTTCCGATGTATACTTGTCCGCAGCTGCATGGTATGCGGTATACTCCTGCAGCGGTGCAGGGGTCCCTTTTGTCTTTAGCTGATTTTAGCATTTGTTGTATTTTTCTGGTGGGTCTGAAGACTGTTTGAAAGTTGTGTTTTTCCATCAGTTTTCCCATGCGGTCAGTGACTCCTTTGATGTAGGGCAGGAATACTTTGTTTGTGTGGGGCTGTTTTTCTTCAGTTGGATGTTGTTTTCTTGGTTTGATGGCTCTTTTTATTTCATTCTTGGAATAGCCATTCGCCTGTAGGACCCAATTCAGGTGGTTAAGTTCATTGTTGAGAAATTGGGTTTCACAGTTTCGATTAGCACGATCCACCAAGGTTTTGATCATGCCTCTCTTTTGTCGTGGGTGGTGATTGGAACTTTTGTGTAGATACCGGTCTGTATGGGTGGGTTTTCTGTATACTTTGTGTCCTAGTTTGAGGTCCGGTTTGCGTATGACCAGCGTATCTAAAAATGGAAGTTTGCCGTCAGTTTCTTTTTCCATAGTGAATTGTATATTGGGGTGGATGCCGTTTAGGTGGTCCAAAAATTTATCCAGTTCTTCTTCAGTATGACTCCAAATTGCGAAGGTGTCATCCACGAACCGGAACCAGACTGTTGGTGTAATGGGTGCCGATTCCAAAGCCTGTTTTTCAAAGTGTTCCATGTAAAAGTTTGCTATGACTGGGCTCAGGGGGCTTCCCATGGCAACGCCATCCATCTGTTCGTAGAACTCATTCTCCCATTTCTCTCCTTCTTGGTAATGTTGCTGGTGGGGGGCTTTGCCACAAAGCCCCCCACCAGCAACATTACCAAGAAGGAGAGAAACGCCATAGAGACCCTCAATTCGGACCCAGACATCATCATCCTTCCAGCAGACAAAGGCAACGCCACGGTAATTATGAACATAGATGAATACAAAGACAAAATCAGAGAACTACTAGACCCCACCACATACAGAACAATAAGACGGGATCCGACCAACAAAATCATGAAGCAAACCAACACACTGATAAAGAGCTCCTCCCTGCATCGCAACGTACTACAACGTATTTGCAAGACAGAAGCTCTCTCACCTAGACTATACGGACTCCCCAAAATCCACAAAGACTCTATCCCACTCAGACCCATTGTAAGTGCCATTGGCTCCCCAACATATGAATTATCCAAACATTTGGCTACCCTTTTACAGACCCACATCAGACAGACTCCATCCCACATCAAAGACTCAGGACACTTCATCAACAAAATCAGCACCCTAAAACTCAACCACATGGACAAACTGGTCAGCTTTGATGTGGTCTCCCTGTTTACCAAGGTGCCAGTAAGGGACACCCTGGCACTCATCAAGCAAATCTTCCCAGAAGACATTACAGCTTTATTTCAACACTGCCTAACAACTAGTTACTTGCAATGGGAGAATGAGTTCTACGAACAGATGGATGGCGTTGCCATGGGAAGCCCCCTGAGCCCAGTCATAGCAAACCTTTACATGGAACACTTTGAAAAACAGGCTTTGGAATCGGCACCAACAGTCTGGTTCCGGTTCGTGGATGACACCTTCGCAATTTGGAGTCATACTGAAGAAGAACTGGATAAATTTTTGGACCACCTAAACGGCATCCACCCCAATATACAATTCACTATGGAAAAAGAAACTGACGGCAAACTTCCATTTTTAGATACGCTGGTCATACGCAAACCGGACCTCAAACTAGGACACAAAGTATACAGAAAACCCACCCATACAGACCGGTATCTACACAAAAGTTCCAATCACCACCCACGACAAAAGAGAGGCATGATCAAAACCTTGGTGGATCGTGCTAATCGAAACTGTGAAACCCAATTTCTCAACAATGAACTTAACCACCTGAATTGGGTCCTACAGGCGAATGGCTATTCCAAGAATGAAATAAAAAGAGCCATCAAACCAAGAAAACAACATCCAACTGAAGAAAAACAGCCCCACACAAACAAAGTATTCCTGCCCTACATCAAAGGAGTCACTGACCGCATGGGAAAACTGATGGAAAAACACAACTTTCAAACAGTCTTCAGACCCACCAGAAAAATACAACAAATGCTAAAATCAGCTAAAGACAAAAGGGACCCCCGCACCGCTGCAGGAGTATACCGCATACCATGCAGCTGCGGACAAGTATACATCGGAACCACAAAACGAAGCATTCACACCAGGATAAAAGAACACGAAAGACACTGCAGACTACAGCAACCGGAAAAATCTTCAGTAGCTGAACATGCTCTCAAGCAAACAGGACACAAAATCCTATTTGAAAACACAGAAATACTGGACAACACCAAAAGCCACTACACCAGATTATACAGAGAAGCCATTGAAATTCACAAACACCAGCACAGTTACAATAAAAAAGAAGAAAGTTTAAAAATTAGCAAAACCTGGCTACCAGTCCTGAAAAACACAGCCTGCAAAAGGTCAATGAACTCAGTCCAACCACCAGGTCATGGGAATACTTCTCACAATGAACATGCTAATCACGCTCATCAGCCACTCGTTAACATTTCAACACAACAAAAAACCCCACCTAATCTCCTATAATTTAGCTCTATAAATAGAACATTGCCACTCTACCTGGGCACAGAGATTTTGCTTCTATCTGTGCTCCTGCCCTCTGAAGATGCTGGCCACAGATGCTGGCGAAACGTTAGGAACCACAACTTCCAGAACACGGCCACACAGCCCAGAAGACCCACAACAGCTATTATAAGAATCCTTTGGATATTACTTGATCATCTATTATTTTTATTCATATGTTTAATGTAATATGTTTCCTTTGAATCGTTCATTAATATATCACACAATCTCTAATCTTCCCTCACATACACACCTATTTCATTTCAACCGTATCTGCAAGTATATATGCTTCCAGATAGCAGTAGAACTGGTATACTGTTTTCTTATGCATGGAAACATAGTTCCTGATTGTTCTATCCCAGAAACTGTTTGAATTAAATTTGAAATATAATGCATGAAATCTCTTAAAATATAAATTGTTTATTAATAACGCTTTCACGCCTGTTTCACAATACTAAAGCATTTTATTTATTTATTTGTTTGTTTGTTTGTTTATTTATTTATATGTATTAGGTGCTCAATTCCAATGTTTTTATGTGTGTGTATGTGTGCCATAGTGTGGTGGGACAATACATTATTGTTTAGAATAACATGTGAACCAAAAGGTTATGGTTTGTTCAATAAACTATAGATATAAATCCTGGTCTAGTGTTGTCTGGGATTGATCCAGTGTGTTTGGTGCCAGAAGAGGCTGAGGTCTTACATGTTCATAAGAGTACATGATGGAAAGGGATGAAATGTAAGGTATTAACGATTCTGTGGAAAGTAAGAAATATACAGCCCCTGTTTTTATTTGCCCACCATGGAAATGTCAAAGAGCAACTGAAAAAGTGCATCTCTTACTCCCTAGCAATCTAGAAGTAGGGTATAGGCAAGATGAGATATTCCACAAAATAACTCTCATGCATAGGTACCCAGTAGAAATCACAGTGATACTGTTTGTATCATGAGCAAATAACACAATTTCTCATTATACTTAGTTGAACTCAATTAACTCATACACTTAAACACTGCAATTAAACAACTGTAATGCAGTCTACATAAGGTTGCCTTTGAAGATCACCTGGAAGGTACAAATGATGTAAAATGCTAGCAAACAAGAGTTGTCATAGCTATATAACACATGTGCTGCAACCCCTCAGTTGGTTGCCCATAGGTTTCCAAGTACAATTCCAAGACTGGTTTTAGCCCAGAAAGCCCTATGTGGCTCATCCCCTTGGTACCTTGAAGACCACCTTCCTCATGTGGAATTGACTATTTGGTATGTCCCTCCTAGCAAAATCTGTTAATATCTTTTATTATCAAGAGATTTTCAAGAGGCAGGAGCTTAACAATTTTTTTATGTATGATGGAACACCCTTGCCACTGGGGGTCAATTGGCACCACCTTAATGGCCTACCTGAACCTGGTAAAACCACGTTTTTCCAGATAAATCAGAGGCGGGAATGATGACTATGTGTCATTTGCATTATTTTCACAGGAGATCAGTGAAGAAACCAAACTGAATTTGAAATTGAGAAGTTGCTGGGTATAAAGGATTTGGCCAAGATGTAGGTTAGAGAATATCATGAGTGAACATGCAAAATATGGTGAAATTTACATCTTGGCAATTTCATCCAGCACTAGTTATTCTCCTATCTATTTAGTGCTATCACCACAATTTGTAATTGCTTGGTCCATAGCATGAATCTAGACTATTCTTAATTTCTATGTGTATAATGAGTCATGATTTTGATCCACTGAAATTGTAATATGTTCATAATTACAACCAAAATTAATTGTAAGTTAATTTAGCACCTGCAAGGTCTGCTTGGTTACCCTGACTAAGCAGCCAAACTCTGCTAGCCTGTTTGGCCCTGGTAAATGATGGGAATGAGAACTGACAGAAGCTGTAACACAGTTTTCGCTACAAAATAGATGACAGTGCCACACTACTGTCACTTGTTTTTCACAGCTGCTGCCTCTGCCTGTGGCTGCATATTAATCTAGTCAATTTGTAAACAAAACAAGTAATAACAGCCAATCAGAGATGGACCCATAATAGGATATCATGGCATAATTTAAAGATTTATCACATTAAACGTTCCACACCCTAAGAAACATTTCCAGGATGCATATATGTTGAAATTCAGGGATATCTTGTACACTTCATACAAATACAAAATACAAAACTTCAATCAGAGCTTATACTGCTGAAATTATGTAGCAGTTCAGTTCTGTCCATGAAATAGTGATGGATAAGATATATTTATATAAAATCCTTAATTATGAGGATATCTATTGTTTAAATTCTTGTTTGTTCCTATTTTCTTTTAGCATAATGACTTTTCCACTAAATAATTTTTATAAACGAAGAGACAAGGATGTTCTTCCAATGCTACACAGCCAATCTTATTTGGCTTTGCAACAACTTTGCTATAGGTAATTGAAATCCAATCAGAGTAAGGGTAATGTTTTTAGAAGTGTTTTAATATTTGATTTAGACATCTGATTTAAAGGTGATTTGTTTGAATAATCAAATCAGCAAGTAAATTTGAATAGCCAAATCAAATGTTTCTAGGGTGATTTGGATAATTCAGATGACTACAGATTTTTCCCCCAAAATAAACTTGAAAGTCAGAATCAAATTTATTTCATTCAATAACTGAATTTGGATGTCTGAATCAATCCAACTTCTTTCTGAATTGAATTGGAAATCCAAATTAAATTGGACAGCAAACCTGAACTGAACCAATTCAAATTGGATTTTGTCCTAATTTTCATAGCCTGGATGTCTTTTGAGGTGGTGAAAGCTTTCACAATAACACACCAAAATTATATTTTTGAACAGCACATTAAATATGTTCATGAAAAAAATTGAATGCTTTTGATTCACTCTTGTGCAATAAATCCTTTTGAAAGAGAACCAACCATAAAACTAATCCATTTTCTGAAAGCTATGTACAGCAATGCCAAAACAGGTTTGCAATATACTGTACATGGTACATTATAAAATATCTATATGATAAACTGCCTCAGACAATTTGTGACATGATGAGGGTGCATATATTTGCCTTAGTGTTTTCTCTCTCTCCTGATGAAACAAGAAAGTATGAAATTATGTGAAGTGCAGCAGGGAAATTTCTAGTACAAATACAAAGGAACAAAACCAAAAGCAACATATAACTGAGTCTCAAAATCTGTGAATGACAGACCCAAAACAATCTGCAGCAAATCATTTTGCTTCTGTTTACATTTTCCTGCCAATTTTTCTTTACTGTACCGTAGAATGTGTATTCAAGCATACCCCTGAGGGTGAGAAACAACAAAAATTGGAAAGTGTTTGATTGTTTATAAGCAAAATATACATATGGCATTAACTCTTTTAGTCTTGACATATTTCAGACAGATATAAAGGAAATCCAAAGTAATTGATGGATCTACCATTTTTATAATCAACTTTATGCTTCTAGTTTGATTCCATCATTTCTGCAAAACAAGTCAAAATTAGCTCTATTTGAATTTTTAGAAAAAAGTAAGTTTGGTTGGAAAAGAAATATTTACTAGCCATTAGTGAAGTGGGTGAGCTAACTTTCATACTAAGGGAGCAATATGCTCTGCCTTAACACCTTGTAGGCTGCCACTATTTATTAATTTTCTTCTTCTGATCTCATCCAATGAGGGATTATATAGCAAACAGGATAGCATCATAAAGCTATACAGAATATTCAGGCTGATTTGGCTCTGTGATGACATCTGTTGAGAAGGACAGCTCATCCTAAATCAGCTGCATGAATGTTCTCAAAGAAATGAAGATAGTGTAGTGAATACGAGGGGAAATACAACATCTCACTATAGACAAATGATGTCAGTACAGCATTGTTGAAATAACAACAATATATATAAAGTAACAGTGGCAGCAGATGATATCTAAAAGTTTCAAGCTAACAAAAATGTACGAACAAGGATCACTCAGGCTACAGTTCTGAATGGTGTTTGCTGTGCTGATGTTTCCTGCTGTGCTGATGTTCTCTGATTCTGTAATAGGAAAGGACAGGAATGATTTTCTTCCTTAACCCCATTTAATTCGCATGATTTTCTATTCACCATCCAGAAAGAGTATATATAAGCAGCTGTTGCACAGCTGAGCAAATTCTAAAAAGCCTATAGCTGGAATAAAAGGACAGGACAGTATAGAATAGAATAAAAGAAATGGGTGGCCACAAAGTTATTTCATTTCTTTATTTCTTTCTTTATTTATTTTTCACATTTCTATGACCGCCCATCTCCCCCATAAGGAGAACTCTGTTGTAGGCCCCATGCAAGAAAATCCCCAGTATTGCAGGAGAAAAAGGAGCCATCCAGACAGCACCAAGGTACACACCAATTCTGGACCAGATAAACATGATGTGGCCTCATTGTTTGCAAGAAGCTGTCAGGGTGATATTCCCAGTATTTATGATATGTTAACCCTCTGTTTCCATGTATAATTAAAGTAAAGGCAGATTTGTACTACTCTATGCAGTGAAATTTCTTCCAATTCCATAATGACAGCAAATGAAGTTCGATATCAAGTGGGTACAACTGTTCTCCCATCAGACTTCAGTTCAAACAGGATTAAAATCTGCAGCCATTCAATGCTTTATTGAGGGAAACCTGAATGATGTTGACCCTTTCTTTCTAAGCCTGGTTTCAGAAAATGTTCTAACATTTCTATCATGTTACTTCTTCATATCTTCAGGGATATGAAGGGGGCAAGTGGCTCTTGGGATAATACTAAAGAGTCTTGTGATAACTTCAAATTTAATATATTATAACATAAGCTTTTGTGGATCATAAAATGTAAGACAAATGCATATAGCTATTGTTGGATAAGGAAGAGAAAGTAAAACAGGAGTTGGTGGAAGGAGAGGTGGGAGGAAATTTACTTTACATATGTCCTCCCATCACCTCAAACTTGCTCTTTCCCACAAAAAAAGGATTAAAGACTGGAATGGGAATGGCTTCCTCTTTTCTGATGCTATCTAGAAGACTGAGAGTCTGATTTGCATCTCTGAGACCTCAAAAGTTGTCCAACATCCCCCGACTGGGGGAGATGGGCGGTCATATAAATTGAAATGATAAATAAATAAATAAATAAATAAATAAACAAACAAACAAACAAACATTTAGATTACCATAAACCCAGTTATATGTAACAAGGATAATAATCTTGTATGATCAATTTAAGAAATGATAATACATAAAAATCAGCAGAGAAACATTTCATCTCATCAAGATATTATGACCTCCAGTTGACTATCCCTCATCAAAGGAGTTACTGTATACCAATATATTGTGAAATAACTAAGTTGGAATTCATCAGGAAACTCAACATAATTGCCCAGGAATTAAACAAAGACCAAGCTTTTTGTCTATTATATCTGCTAAGTATATTCACAGATCCCATTTTTCTTTCACTCTTTCTCTTTGTCCCAATAACAGTTTTGTATTTACCATGTTCTTCTCACTGGACTACACTACATACATCTGATGTGGTTGACTATGATCCACAAACATTTATAAAATAATGCATATGTTCAGTCTTTAAGTGTTATAAGATTCTTTGGTGCTTTTGCTGCAAGTGATTAATATTACCTTCTCTATAGAAGAAAACCAAGCTTATTCAATATGTCCTAAATTTGTGCTTATTTGTACTTCTGGATAAACTGAATGTGAAAAGCAATCTAACTAAAACTAAATGAATCCCCATGCCCAAATAATAATATTTTTAAAACATCTCTCAGGTTCTAGCTCTCATGGTGAATGCTGATTTATCATTTATCTCTCTCTCATTTTGAGTCATTAGCAACCTTTGAAAACTAATCTGCTACAGGGTGTCTGATTGCTTAATTTCCTAGACACAACAAAATAGGTGAGGGGAGTGTACTAAATAGATAAATACTGCCGTAGCACCCGCCCTTTGGAACATCTTGCCCCTTGAGGTGAGGCTAGCCCCCACACTCCTGACCTTCAGGAAACAACTGAAAACCTGGCTCTGCCACCTCGCCTGGGACGGGATGAGTAATAGCTCTTCCTGGAGATGGCTCGCACCATAAAGTTCAGTCCGGTTCGTAAACATCAGATACAGCCTCTTGGATTTTATATTTTTATATTTTTATATTTTTAATTGATTGTATAAAGTATTTTATATGTTTTTAATCACTGACTTTATTGTAAACCGCCCAGAGTCCCCTTGTGGGGGGAGATGGGCGGTGATATAAGTTAGAAATAATAAATAAATAAATAATAAATAAATAAATACACTTTGAACCCTAATGCTGATAATAAATAATATAGAAATTATTAGTCTTGCAATGCAAATTATAGCCATTAATGTACTTGTTAGTTTCTGTTGCTAGGATCATTACTGTATTTTACATGTTTCTGCAAAGTTGTGGTTTGCTGTTTAAAAGACAAATATAAAAGAAGCATGGCATGAAAAACTTTGCATTTATAGAAAATGTTAGGAGGAAAACCTGTAGCTTATCTAAACTGAATATGGTTCTTCTGTATAAATTTAATATTAGCAAAGTGAAAGCAATTCAAAAAGGGTATGCTAAACCTTGCCAAGACACTAAGTCAATCAGTAGCTGTATATTAGCATGTGCTAACTGGGGCACCCCTATATTCACCATTGTCTCCTGGCAGTTTCTGGCAGGATTTTTTTCTCCATCTTTGATCAAATTGCAACAAAGACTCACTGCTCTTACCAGGGATGCCTTAGGAATGTAACTGTTAAAGATTCTAGTACAAACAGATGTGATTGTCTGTAGCTTGAATCATGTCAACTGTATTTCTATTTTCTCAGTGGAAACGTTTCGCTCCTTATCCAAGGAGCTTCTTCAGTCTGAGCAAAGTTGGTAAGGGAATCCTAAATATGTTTCTAGGTAGCTGTGTGACCTTACACCTGGGGTCATGGTTATATTGAGATGTATTTTTAAGTCCTTTTACCATCTAAAGGAGAATTGTTAAGATCACTTTAATCAATTCTCCTTTAGATGGTAAAAGGACTTAAAAATACATCTCAATATAACCATGACCCCAGGTGTAAGGTCACACAGCTACCTAGAAACATATTTAGGATTCCCTTACCAACTTTGCTCAGACTGAAGAAGCTCCTTGGATAAGGAGCGAAACGTTTCCACTGAGAAAATAGAAATACAGTTGACATGATTCAAGCTACAGACAATTCCACCTGGATGACTGAGAACCTTCATAGACAAACAGATGTGATCTATACCTCTTGAATTGATTTGCATATGTGAAGAGAACTATTCACCAACTATTGTTCTCTTCTGATAAATATATGCTGTTCTTGAATGGGATGTTTAGCTGTCAGAAATATTGAAATACATTGTAAAGTTCATGTTTATGGAAATATATTACTAGAAATACATGTTCTGAGATAGAATACAATACATATAGGCTGATACTATTGCTGGAAACTCTTGGCCTTAGAGATCTGAGCAACAGTCCACCTTTTGATGAGCATGACTTTGTTGTTCTCTAGACACAGCTTTGGCCTCTCCTGATGAGACAATACATTCTCGGTGTCCAGGTGACCTACTGTTGCTCAGTTTGCTTGCTTTATACATTCTAGACAATTTTTCTGTAGTCATATACCATACACCATGTACATCATTTAATAAAAATTATCTTTTAGGTTACAACATAATGTAAATGCTTTCAATCCTTTTAACTACATAATTTCTCACTGTTCCATCAGTATGTTGTATTCAAAGTTCTTAGCCTATTTTATCATAAAGCCTTTCACTTGTTCTTCTGTTTCAAATTTCAATAAAAGTATATATTTTAGCATTACATGTTCATAATTTGTACATAGTTGAACTTCAAATTCTGTCTTCTGCTGCTCAATTTCAAATGTCCTATTATCTACCTTAAATCTTTCTCTTAACTGTGCATATGAAAACTATTGAAAACTAAATCCCTCTGCAGCCAATAGCTCTTTGGATTTCATCTTATATTCTCCGTATTCCTGTTCTAACAACTCTCAATAAGTTAATTATAGCTTGGAGCAAATTTTGCTGAGTTTTCCATTCTTCTAATATAATATTTAAATTTTTTCATTCATTTTATCATACAGTCTTTGACTTGTTCTGTCTCCATATCATTTAAAAATTTTAAATATTGTATTAGAACAATACGAAAATGTATGGAAAAATTTACTCCAAGCTATAATTTAAGAGAAAATTGGTACAAAATGTTTTTACAGATGGTATATAACTCCATTCATAATTGCAAAAATAGATACATCATATAATAATAAATGTTGGAAATATAATACAGAACGAACATTTTATCATATGTGATAGGCACATAAAAATATTATGCTATGTAGTTAATCTCACAACACATGGACAGACTTAACCATACTTTCAACTGGGAAACTGTGAGCATCTTAAACCAAGCCAAATCCAAAAATGCTAGAGAATTCCTGGAAGCTTGGCATTCAGACAAAGCAGCCATCAACAGACACATAGAGGTAAACAACATTTACATACCATTCATAAGAGACAATAGAAAAGCCAGAAGACCAGAACACCTCCTTGCCAGCAATCAACAACCAGATAGGCAAAGATTAACACCAAGATTAGCACCAGAGGAGCAATCAAACAACACAATAGACCCTAATCAAGGAACTATTAACTCTGTCAATCAACCAAGCAGCAAACAACAACCCAGTCAAGGAACTACCAAGGAGAGTACAACACCCCCACCAACACAGGCAGGACAAGCCAGGGTATATAAACAGAGAGCAAGTACCACTCCCTTTTTGCACTGAAGATGTTGCCTAGCCTGGCAATGAAACATCTGCAAGAAAACAACAAGGCTCAGAGAGCACCAAGGACTCCACACATAAAAATATTCCAACATACTGGAAAGAAGTACACAGCATTATTCAAAAAATTTTAAAACAAAGTTTGAATTCAAACCTGTATTTTTTTCCCTATATCCTATATCCTAATAGGTGGTCTTGGGTCTATATATGTTTTTCAAATTCTGTCATTTGTCATAAATACCCTCCTTCTTTCTTGAGGTCACTTTTTATTCTTCCAGCAATTTGTACAACTATAAGTCATTCTAAATTTCAGCCTTCACAAAATAATTATTTCTGTGTCTTTAGTCTATTTCTAGAGTATGGATGCACAATATCCACATATGTAATTACACTTTTCTTACAATAATAATCTCCAGAATTAAAAAGCATTTGAGGGTAAGGCTAAAAGAGAGATTGCTTCACATTGTTTGTTTGGAATTCCTTGTTCTTACCAAGCTCTGTCTTACAATACTTTTTAAAATTTTCAGTCTTCTTTTGTAACCTAAAAAATAAATATCTGTGAAGTGTGACCATATAATGTTTTTGCATATGGAGAAAAAGAAAAAAATGTATAGAGTAGCCTAAAGGCCCAATATTCACATGTGGCTCTAACAGTGATATAACATTTTTCCTATACTGGTTTGAGAATTTTTCTAATGCAGTGGAGCCCTATTTTTTTAAAAAAAAAACCTATTTTGCTAAAGGAATAAGATTCTCATAACAGTTTGCCCTTCTAATATCACACATATCATATATCATTTTATTTGTATTCTAATATTCATAAGTGCAATGAACAATGGTAATATAGGGTAAATAATACTTATTACAGTCACTAAATCTTGCTCTCAGGAAATTATTTTAACCCTTCCATTTGATCTGAAAGTAACAGACACTTCAGATATAATTACTTGGATCTGAAGATAGGAAAATGACATCATCTCATTCATTAGATTAATTCTTCCCTGAAGACTGGATTATCTGGCTGGAGAGGATGGTATAATGCTGATCCTGTGCAAGATATGAATTCTCAGTGAACAGCATACTGTTTGGATCCCAAATAATTAATATAGCCTTCTACTCTATTTTTCCGTTTACTTAATTTCAAAGAGTCTTTTTATATGAAGCATACAGTTTGAAATGGCATAAAGGACAAAAAAGATAATATTAGTAATATACTAGACTTTTCAACCATTCATTTTCTAATTGTTTGACCTTTCTATCTCCTGAGTATTAAGGAGTATATAATAAACTATAGTTTATATAATGTGGTGTTGCTACACAGGAAACCTACAGATAGCCATGCATACCTACATGTTTCTATATGCCATCATCTGCCAGCAATGGGACAAACTTTGTGCAAAAGAATTAATGGACATAAGTTTGACATCAGGACTCAAAACAAGGAGAAAGTAATAGTGTATTTAAACTTCCCAGGACACTCCATTGCAGACCTCAAAGTAAGTGGTTTGGGAAAGCGGGATTTTAACAGCACCATCGAGTGAATTGATGAATTCACATAGATCAAAACGTTTCAGACAATCTCAGAAGGTCTCAGCAAACACAATGGATTTTTAACACATTACAATTGTTAATTGATAAGGTACTTTTAACCTGTCTCACATGGAACCTGCCATAACCAACCCATTTTCCCATCCCTTCCCCCCAATCTTTCCCCCTCCTCACTCCAATTTAAATGCTACTTCTGTCTAACCACTCTATGCATATGATTAAGTGAGATGAAGCTCACAAAAGCTTATCCCTTTTAATAAAACCTGTTAATTGAAAGAGGTGCTACCAAAATCTTCCCCATTTGCTCTCCTATTCAAAGAACACTATACATGTTCTGAAGCCCAACATTCAGTAAGTAGAATGTACTAGCAAAGTTAACTTGACAGTCTTTTTTAAACTCTGACATTTGATTGTGCTATTTTAAGAAACCTCCCCAAATACATGACTGCACAGTTCCTAAGCTACCAGTTGTGTTCTTAGGATATTATTGTTGTTGTTTATTCGTTCAGTTGCTTCCAACTCTTCATGACTTCATGGACCAGCCCACGCCATAGCTACCTGTCGGCCGTCAACATCCCCAGCTCCCCTAAGGATGAATATGTCACCTCCAGAATATCATCCATCCATCTCGCCCTTGGTCGGCCCCTCTTCATTTTGCCTTCCAATTTCCCTAGCATCAGCATCTTCTCCAGGGTATCCTGTCTTCTCATTATGTGGCCAAAGTACTTCAGTTTTGCCTTTAATATCATGAGCAGTCTGGCTTCATTTCCTGGGGTATGGACTGGTTTGATCTTCTTGCAGTCCAAAGCACTCTCAGAATTTTCCTCCAACACCACAGCTCGAAAGCATCTATCTTCCTTCACTCAGCCTTCCTTATGATCCAGCTCTTGCAGCCATAGGTTACTACAGGAAATACCATTGCTTTAACTATGTGGATCTTTGTTGTCAGCGTGATGTCTCTGCTCTTAACTATTTTATCGAGATTTGTTATTGCTCTCCTCCCAAGAAGTAAATGTCTTCTGATTTTCTGGCTGCAGTCAGCATCTGTAGTAATCTTTACACCAAGAAATACAAAGTCTGTCACTGCCTCCATGTTTATTCCATCTATTTGCCAGTTATCAATCAAGCTGGTTGCCATAATCTTGGTTTTTTTGAGGTTTAACTGCAACCCAGATTTTGCACTTTCTTCTTTCACCTTTGTCATAAGGCTCCTCAGCTCCTCCTCGCTTTCATCCATCAAAGTGGTATCATCTGCATATCTGAGATTGTTAATGTTTCTTGCAGCAATTTTAACTCCAGCCTTGTATTCATCAAGCCCAGCATGTCGCATGATGTGTTCTGTGTACAGGTTGAATAGGTAGGGTGACACTATACAGCCCTGCCGTACTCCTTTCCCAATATTAAACCAGTCCACTGTTCCGTGGTCTGTTCTTACCATTGCTAATCGGTCGTTATACAGATTCCTCAGGAGGCAGACAAGATGACTTGGTATCCCCATACCACCAAGAATTTGCCACAATTTATTATGATCCACACAGTCAAAGGCTTTAGAATAGTCAATAAAACAGAAATAGATGTTTTTCTGAAACTCCCTGGCTTTTTCCATTATCCAGCGGATATTGGCAATTTGGTCTCTAGTTCCTCTGCCTTTTCTAAACCCAGCTTGTACATCTGGCAATTCTCGCTCCATGACTTGCTGGAGTCTACCTTGCAGGATCTTGAGCATTACCTTACTGGCATGTGAAATAAGTGCTACTGTTCGATAGTTTGAACATTCTTTGTGTTTCCCTTTTTTGGTATGGGGATATAAGTTGATTTTTTCCAATCTGATGGCCATTCTTGTGTTTTCCAAATTTGCTGGCATATGGCATGCATCACCTTGACAGCATCATCTTGCAAGATTTTAAACAGTTCAGCTGGGATACCGTCATCTCCTGCTGCCTTGTTATTAACCATGCTTCTTAAGGCCCATTCAACCTCACTCTTCAGGATGTCTGGCTCTAACTCACTGACCACACCGTAAAAGCTATCCCCGATATTATTATCCTTCCTATAAAGATCTTCCATGTATACTTGCCACCTTTTCGTGATATCTTCTGCTTCTGTTAGGTCCTTGCCAATTTTTTTTTTTTTGATCATGCCCATTTTTGCTTGGAATTTACCTCTGATGTTTCTAATTTTCTGGAAGAGGTCTCTTGTCCTTCCTATTCTATTGTCTTCTTCCACTTCCGCACATTGCTTGTTTAAAAATAATTCCTTATCTCTTCTAGCTAACCTCTGGAATTTTGCATTTAATTAGGCATATCTCCCCCTGTCACTGTTGACTTATGCTTTCCTGGGCTACTTCCAGTGTCTCAGCAGACAGCCATCTTGCCTTCTTGGTTTTCTTTTCCTTTAGGACGCTTTTTGTTGCTGCCTCCTGAACAATGTTGCGAACTTCTGTCCATAGTTCTTCCGGGACCCTATCTACTAAATCTAGTCCCTTAACGCTATTCTTCACCTCCACTGCATATTAATGAGGAATATTAGTGAGCTCATATCTTACTGATCTGTGGGTCTTCCCTATTCTCTTTAGTCTGATTCTAAATTGTGCAATAAGAAGTTTGTGATCTGAACTGCAGTCAGCTCCAGGTCTTGTTTTTACCGACTGTATAGATGTCTGCCACCTTTGGCTGCAAAGGATGTAGTCTATCTGATTTCGGTGTCGACCAACTGGTGAAGTCCATGTATAAAGTTGTCTTTTAGCTTGTTGGAAGAGAGTGTTTGTTATGCATGGTGAGTTGTCTTGGGAAAATTCTATGAGCCTCTGTACCGCTTCATTTTGTTCAACCAGACCATGCTTACCTGTAATTCCAGGTGTCATTTGACTACCCACCTTAGCATTCCAGTTTCCTGTAATGAAAATAACATCTCTTTTTGGCGTATTATCCAGTAGGTGCTGCAGATCCTCATAGAACTGATTTACTTCTGCTTCTTCAGCATCTGTGGTTGGGGCTTATATTTGGATCACTGTGATGTTAAATGGCTTACCCTGAATTCGAATTGAGATCATTCTATCGTTTTTTGGATTGTATCCAAGCACTGCTTTAGCCACTTTATTATTAATTATGAAGGCTACTCCATTTCTTCTGTGGTCCTCTTGTCCACAGTAGTAGATCTGGTGGTCATCTGATGTGAAGAGGCCCATTCCAGTCCATTTCAGTTCACTGACACCCAAAATGTCTATATTTAATCTTGCCATCTCACCAATAAGCACATCCAATTTGCCCTGGCTCATAGATCTTACATTCCAGGTTCCTATGGTATGTTGATCTTTAGAACATCGGATTCGTCGTTCACCACCAGCACCGTCGGCCGCTAGCCGTCCTTTCGGCTTTGAGCTAGCTGCGTCATCACATTATATCTCCTTTGCTGGAGAGGTTATTATTAGTATACTAATAATGCGCACAAATGAAACAAATATACATGATATATGCTACCAGTGTGGCAGGTTGTGTTCAACATTAAAGAAGTAATCAGTTGATAAACAGAGATGCATGTCTACTGTTCATGCCAAAGTAGACATACAAATCCCTCCCTCCCTCCCTCCCTCCCTCTCAGTATTCTTCCATATCACATGGCTCAATTTTTTCTATAAGCATTTTTTATTATGATAATTTATTCCTGCTTTTTCCCTTCCATTCATTGTTGTTAGAATGCCAAGTAAAGGTGGCATATGTGACTGCAGAACCCTGAGAAAATGAGCATAGGAATAACTAGATTTTTTTCTGTATCTGGAACAATCTGCAATTCTTTCAGTGCTGATAAGCACAATCCATTTTAGCCGGAATGCAATAATTCAAAAGTAATTTCATAATTCAAATAAGGCAACTGAAATATGATTGGCTGCTGAGATAGACAGGAGAGTAGATGGTCTATGTACTATTGCCTATACACTGTTTGCTGTCCCACAAATCTGCTACATACATTGCTTTGCTTCTGTAGGAGTATGGTCTTAGTACGATGCCAAAACCTATCCTCCAATGTTTAAAATATTTTCTTCCTTTGTGAAAGAAACAGCTAGGTTTCTATCTTACTCCCAAATTCCCTTTTACGATATTGTTGAATTTCCTTTATTGTTGTGAAGTGTCAGAACTCGTTTTCCTTTTTGCTCTGTTACACATATCTCCACCACTCTGAAAAATATCACTGGATATAGACCATTAGAGAAATTATGACACTCTGAAAGAGAAACAGGGTCATGCAACTTTTGGGAAATTCAAAATCTCCCAAATCAATCAACAAGGATGTTATTATCTTTTTCTTCTCTTTTCCAAAGCAGAAAATAAAGTGGTTTTCCATGTGAGAACTGGGTGAAAAAAAATTAGGGTTGATGATCATTCATTGCTTTCTAATCCAATTTCCTTCCATTTCCAATATGGAGCTGTAGTGTTAGGGCTAATTTCATATGGTGAAAAGTTGAAGGCTTCAAAGTTCCTTTCCAGAAGCCTTCTGGATCTACAAACCCTGGTCCAACCTTCCTGCCTTGTGTAACTGCTTTGTAATTATTGCTGCCAACACCTATCTGCCAGGGGTCACTCACCTTCACAACTACAGATATTATTCCGGAGTTCTGACACACCAAATATTTGGGGAATAGATGGATTCCTGTCAGAATTAATGTAATATTCAGTATTTTTCCCAGAAAAATGAAGTATTAAAATGCTTCATTATTTTACTTGAATTATGGGTAGTGATAGGATATAAGGAAAGGTTCCCCTGTGCAACCACCAAGTCATGTGACCCCCGGGGAGACGCTGCTTTCGCGACGTTTTCCTGGCAGACTATAGAGTGGGGTGGTTTGCCATTGCCTTCCCCAGCCATAATTACCTTTCCCCCAGCAAGCTGGGTACTCATTTTACCAACCTTGGAAGGATGGAAGGCTGAGTTGACCCGAGTCGGCTACCTGAGAACCAGCTTCCGCTGGGATGGAACTCAGGTCGTGGGGAGAGTTTCAGTTTCAGTTGCAATACTGCCACCTACCACTCTACGCCACACGAGGCTCAGTGATAGGATATAACCAGCATATTTTTCTAGCTCTGGTAAAAGTCCTAGCTCTGGCATACAAAGTAATAAGAGAAGACTTCAGTTGGTAAATGCTATGACAAGAAATGAGCAATATTTTCTCAGATCCCCCTCCTCCTCCTCCTCCTCCTCCTCCTCCTCCTCCTCCTCCTCCTCCTCCTCCTCCTCCTCCTCTCAAATTTCAAAAGCTGATCCTATGTCCCATTTCCACCAATCACTAAGACCTTTGTTTCTCCCAAACTCATATCCTTTTTTCATTTGACTTATGAATAATATTTCACATTAACATTTGAAGCCTCCCCCCTTCCCCCACTCCAAGGGGGACCATTGCTTTTTCCCTCTTTCATGATTAAAGTAGAGAACTTAAAGAAATGTTCATTGGCATAGTGATTTAGGACTATGCTATGGATTTAATTCAAAGTTAACTAATAAAAGCATTCAAAAGAGGTGCTTCCCAAATCATGTTAGCTCAAAAAAACCCATCCCTTCTCAAAGGGATGAGCTAGTGCATTCTCCAGAAGGCTTGGCTGCTTGAGAGTTTGCTCAAGTTGACTGCAGATGCACAGTTGCCATTTCTGATCAGTCTCCCTGCACACTCCTGTAGACACGACCAGTAAAGTCCTTGGAGCCACAAGTGCCAGATCTTCAGCAACAGGCAGCTGCATCAAGGACGTTTCACTTGTACCAATATAGTTTTAAAAAATGCCTCTTTCAACATTTTGCACAACCTTATTAACTAAATCTTGGATAGATTGGATAGAATGAAACATATATAACTCTAATTTTTCATACATTATTTGGTGTCTATTATGGAGAAAAGATTTATTTATTTACTTATTTGTAAGATTAGCATCCCACTGGTGATATTCATATATATAAAAATGCAGAAAGTGGACTGATGCTCTGATCAAATGCTTCCTAGGTAACTTGTTCTAATGAAGGATTAGCAGACAAAACAATCAATTTTCTGCCTAGCATTTCTTCTTTTCTTTTACTGCAATTGTTGCCAACATGATGCCAAATTTTATTGTCAGATCAGATTTACATGATAAAATTTAATGTACTGCTTGTCAGCTTTAAATACTGGAAATATCAATAAAATGCCAAATTATACATTACTTCAAACCACATGGTTATAAAAGCATGTTGTGAATTTATAGTCATGTAATATTTCTTATTACCCAACTCACAATAGGGACTATATAGAATGGAATGAACTAAACATATATATTTTCTTCATCACTCTATGATTTATTGGGGTTTACATCATAACTGAAAAGTATTTCCCTTAGAAAATCAATGATGGGTCTGGAAGCAAGACCAAACTTTTAAATTATGGCTTTGAAATAACGTAATTGTGGTTTTTAATAGCTCATACATTGCCTTGATCGATTATCTGATTATTATTTTTTGCCCAAAGTTTTCAGAGCAATAAAATTAATTTTGGGGCAGCCAGCTTGGGAGAAAAATAGATTTGGATGGTACTAATTGGATTGTACAGTATAACACTGGGAGCTTGTATTACAAAGATGCATTTAAGTAATTTTATTTTAGGCAGCAAAAACACAAACTCTTTATCCTGTTTGTTGACAGCAAATGGCAATTAGCCTATGTCCCATAGAAAATATTCATAGCAAAATGGGTATAGTATTTTTACAAGTTGTCATGAAATATTCAACCATTTTTATATAGAAGTCTGTTTTGGGGAGTGTTGATAGCTAAGTAGTTTTCTATATATTATATAATTTGATTTATATTATTGGCAGATACTAGTATTTATATGTGCATCATTAAATGTACAACTGTGGATCAGAAAAGCACCCTTCACAATATTTTTGTGTATATATCTATGGGATTGAGGCACCATTACACTAAGTCATGTTCAAATGAATAAATATTTAGAAAGACATCTTAAACAAAATCTGCTTGACAACTACAGCTGTCATCCAATCAAGATTTATGTATGTTAAGTACTTCCAAGAAAGGAACGAATTATAGTAATTGAATTAAAATCAACCCCAGTCTTCTCTGTGAACTGTAAATAAAAGTTATTACTTAGGAGAAAATGGTTCCTGGATGGAGTTTATTAATGTCCAATATAAATAAACAGTATGACTAATCTTAAATACATGAAATGCTCTGTATTGGATGCAATCTATGATTTAACCAATTATCAAATGGAAATGAATAATAAGATGGATCAACTTAGCACTCTGTGAGATAATTTTCCTCTGCAGCTATGTGTTCTTGCATATCTAATGCTTTCAAATTAATGAGTGAATAACTGAGATCTAAAAAGGTTCCATGCGAATAAGTATGTAATAATATGGAGGAGAGGAGAGAAATTACAAGAGGTGCATGCAAATGAGGTGCATGCAAATGAGGGCAAATACAAAGCATTAGAACAAGATAATTTTATAATTAATTAGAACAAGATAATTATCAAACTGGAGAGCCAGTTTGGTCTAGTGGTTAAGGTGCTGGGCTAGAAACCAGGAGACTGTGAGTTCTAGTCCCGCCTTAGGCATGAAAGCCGACTGGGTGACCTTGGGCCAGTCACTCTCTCTCAGCCCAACTCACCTCACAGGGTTGCTGTTGTGGGGAAAATAGGAGGAGGAAGGAGTATTACGTATGTTCACCGCCTTGAGTTATTTATAAAAATAATAAAGGCGGGATAAAAATTAAATAAATAAATAAATAATTTGCAGTGCTGTGAAAAAGAAGATGGGCCTGTACAGCCCATACAAAGAGGCCTGAAGCAGCTTCCAAAACATCCACAGAAGCCTTGAAAACCACATGGCTGCTTTAATTATTCAAAGAGAGTTCTGTTTATACTTCTTGCATTGCAAAGCACATCATTCAAATATCTGTATCTTGAATCATGTCAACTGGATTTCTATTTTCTCAGTGGAAACATTTCGCTCCTTATCCAAGAAGCTTCTTCAGTCTGAGCAAAGTTTGTAAGGGAATCCTTAAATATGTTTCTAGGGTGGCTGTGTGACCTTGCACCTGGGGCTAGGTCATGGTTATTTGAGATGTTTATTTCTAAGTCCCTTTATCATCCAAAGGAGGATCGTTAAGATTACCTTGGATGATAAAGGGACTTAGAAATAAACATCTCAAATAACCATGACCTAGCCCCAGGTGCAAGGTCACATAGCCACCCCAGAAACATATTTAAGGATTCCCTTACAAACTTTGCTCAGACTGAAGAAGCTTCTTGGATAAGGAGCGAAACGTTTCCACTGAGAAAATAGAAATCCAGTTGACATGATTCAAGCTACAGACAATTCCACCTGGATGACTGAGAACCTTCATAGACATATCATTCAAATGCTTAATGTTATTTTATTTATTTATTTATTTATTTTCTATCCCAACTTTATTATTTTTATAAATAACTCAAGGCGGCGAACATACCTAGGAACATACCTTCCTCCTCCTCTTTTCCCCACAACCACAACCCTGTGAGTTGAGTTGGGCTGAGAGAGAGTGACTGGCCCAAAGTCACCCAGCCGGCTTTCATGCCTAAGGCGGGACTAGAACTCTCATTAATTAATAATCTGAATATTTGAAAAGTGTATGAAAGTAAAGGTAATTATCTTCACATTTTTTATTTTCCTGAAAGCTAAGCAATTTTAAATGTTCTGGACTGGTAAATTATATTTGTTTGTTTGCTTAGTACATCTATCTATCTATCTATCTATCTATCTATCTATCTATCTATCTATCTATCTATCTATCCAACTTCTATCACTGCCCATCTCCCCCCACAAAGGGGACTCTTTTACATACCACTTCATATGCTCAAGCATATTGACGTACTGTAGTCTACAATAAAAAGAGTAATAAAATACATAATTAAACAATACTTACAACAGTATAAAATAAAGTGTATTCATCTGAAAGTGGGGGGCAGGGGAATAAATCCTCCAAAATTGCTCCTGGGAAGGCTTTCAACAGAAGCTGAAAAGAAAGTAGAGGGGGTGCTCCTGAATTTCAGGAGAGAAAGTATTCCAGAGAGTGGGCACTGCTCCAGGGAAGATCTGCCAATCCATGAACACCAATAACAGATGCCATTCATTAACTATCAGTACACATAGCTTCCCCTGATTATTTTAGTGGCTGACAGTCTCTAACCATGAAGGAAATCTTACAGGTATCTTGACACCAAAGAGCTTACAGCTGTATATATCATAATCAAAGCCTGATTGGTTTACTGATGCTTCAGTAAAAGTGTAACATGCACATGGCCAGTTGCCTCATCAGCAACCTCATTCCTCATTCAGTACCAGCTGCAGCTTTCAAACCAAGTGCAAAGGAGTGTAATACAGTAATCTAAATGTGGGACTACCAGCATATGAATAACTGTAGTTGGCCCTGTCCAGGAAAGGGGGAAGCTGGAATAACAGCTGAAGCTGGCAATAGGCACTCGCATCCATGAAAGTTATTTGAGACTCCAGTGACAATGATAGCTCCATAAACATCCCTAAACAATGTACCTGTTCTTTCACAGGGAGTGCAACTCATTTTCCAAATCTAGGGACTACCATCCACAGAATCTCTGTCTTAAAAGGATTCAATCTCCTTTATTTATTCAGATGTTATGTAGAAGTGGGGGGCGTGGGGGCTCAGTGGGTAAGACGCCAGGCTTGTCAATCGGAAGATCGCAAGTTCGGAAGTTCGAATCCCTAGCCCCGCGTGACGGAGTGAGCCCCCGCACTAGCCCCAGCTCTTGCCAACCTAGCAATTCGAAAGCATGCAAATGCAAGTAGATGAATAGGTACCACTTCGGTGGGTAGGTAACAGCGTTCCGCATGCGTCATGCCAGCCACATGACCGCGGAAGCGTCTTCGGACAACGCTGCCTCTTCGGCTAAGAAACGGAGATGAGCACCACCCCCTAGAGTTGGACATGACTGCACAAATGTGCAGTTGGAACCTTTACCTTTTTTTATGTAGAAATAGAGCTGGGTGCCATCTGTATGTGTCTGTCATTTAGTTCAAAAATGCTTGATGACCATGCCCAGCAGTTTCAATAATAGCAGAGGGCACAAAATAGTGTCTTGTTTCATCCCACAGCATAGCTACCAGTGTGTAGATACAAGTTACCTAATGTTACACTGAGACTGTCCATGCAAGCAGGAGCAGAACAATTGTAACACAGTGTCCTGAATTCACAGAAATGGCCCACAAGAATATCATATTGGAAGCCAATAAGAGATCAAGCAGGGTCAATAGACTCATACTCACTCTGCCTCTTTCCCACAAGACATCATCCCTTAGGATGACCATAGCTGATTCTGTCCCAAAGCAGGCTTGAACACAGACTAAAGAGTCAAAGTAATTGTATTCTTTAAGGATGTCTGAAGCTTCCCAGCCACCATTCTCTGAAGCACATTGATCAAAAAGTTACATTTGTATCTGGGCAGTAGTTGGCTAAACACTCTGGTTCCATTGAAGAACTGGACCGGAATATGTAGTGGACATGTCAATATATACTGTATCAAAAGCAGTACTCCAGGTCGTATGAATCTGAACAATTTTATCTGAGACTGAATTATGTCAGTTCAGACACATACTATTTTTTTGCATATGCTAGTATTCATCACCATCATCATCAACTCTGCTTTTGATCTTCAGGTATAACAAACATTCATTTAACTGTTCAACAAGAATGAAAACTCAAAATTTGATCAGAATAAAAGCACAAAAATAATTCATCTTTTATTCCTCTGCGACATTCATAAGCTTTCCCTAGCTGCTTTTAGTCTATATGAATAAAATCCTACACAGCACTGTATTTCTCCTCTATAATGCTTCTATTGCCTTCAGGGCAATATTTCGAATAGGTGGCTCCAATTAAGGTTAAGATAATAGTGATGTTAGGGGCATTGTGGCTGAGCAGGTAAGACGCCAGGCTTGTCGAAGATCGCAAGTTTGGAGGTTCAAATCCCTAGACCCGCGTGACAAAGTGAGCTCCCACACTAACTCCATCTCTTGCCAACCTAGCAATTCAAAAGCATGCAAATGCAAGTAGATTAATAGGTACCACTTTGTTGGGTAGGTAACAGCGTTCCTCATGCATCATGCCAGCCACATGACAGCGGAAGCATCTTCGGACAACGCTGTCTCTTTGGCTAACAAACGGAGATATGCACCGGCCCTTAGAGTCGGACACGACTGCACAAATGTGTGGGGGGAACCTTTACCTTTACCTAATAGTGATGTTAAGCATACCGGGGGGGGGGGGGGAAGGTGACCTGGTAAATTAGTCAGATAAATGATAGCTTCAGAAAATTAATACTGAAAAATAGTAATTCTAGTACTGATATGCATTGGAGCTTTTGGGGCTGCCTAAGATCTATGGCTGAAGAATTAATAGCAAGTACAATCTATGCTCATTCTCCTCCTTTGTACTGATATTTAGAACACTTCTAGCACTGTCTCCTCATTACTGAGTTTTCAGGTTGATAGTACATCACACCTGAAATCATTAGCAACTGAATAATTCATTTTTTTAATTAAGTTTTATTAGGTTTTTAGGTATACAAAGCTAAAAGATAAAGATGAAACGGAAAAAGAAATACAAATTAAAAGAAAAGAAAAAGAAAAGTGCAGTAAAGAAAAAGAAAAAAAGAATAAAGAAAAAGACATACACAGAAATTAGATGACCTCCGATCCGTCTATGGTCATAAGAATAAAATAGATAGCAACTGAATAATTCATTGAGAAAAGAGAAGGCTAAGTGGATTAAATCAATATATACTCCCCAATTTGCAAAAATAATTGTTAATGGAGAATTTAGTAAACCATGTGAAATTCAAAAAAGTACAAGACAAGGTTGTCCATTATCTCCACTTTTGTTTATATTGGTATTAGAGGTGTTACTTAGAGATATTAGACAAGATGATGGTATTCATGGTATTAAAAAAGAAGTTTATAAACTTAGAGCCTTTGCTGACGACTTAGTCATTACTTTGGAGAATCCACTAGATGGAATTGAATTATTGATACAGAAATTAAAAGACTTTGGGTCGTTAGCAGGGTTTAAAGTGAATGTACAGAAAACTAAAGTCTTGACTAAAAATATGGATCACCATCAACAAGAGAAATTGAAAGAAATAACGAGATATTCAGTGGAAGAAAAAGTAAAATATTTGGGAGTATATTTGACATCTAAAAATGTTAAGTTGCTTAAGAATAACTATATTCCACTCTGGACAGATATTAAAAAAGACTTGGATCAATGGAAAAAACTACAATTATCATTGTTAGGTAGAATTTCAGTAATTAAAATGAATATTTTGCCACAAATTTTATATCTTTTTCAAACACTACCTATACTAGCATCAGAAGAACCTTTTAAACAATGGCAACGGGATATTTCCAAATTTATTTGGCAAGGAAAGAAACCAAGAATAAAATATAAAGTCTTGCAAGACTCAAAAGAAAGAGGCGGACTAGGTCTATCGGATTTGAAGTTATATTATGCTGCTTGTTGCTTGGTATGGATTAAAGAATGGATAGTTCTGAAAAATGAAAAATTATTGAATTTGGAGGGTCATGAATTAAGATATGGTTGGCATGGATATATGTGGTATGACAAAGTAAAAGTTAATGTGGACTTTAAAAATCATTATATTAGAAGATCTTTGTTAAGAATTTGGAATAAATATAAATTAACTTTATGATACAAAAGACCTTTATGGATATCCACGCAAGAAGCATTTCACAGAACAGAAGTAAGAGTTAAAGACAAATGGCTGACTTATAAAGACTTTTTTAAAAAAGAGCAAGGACAATATAAAACCAAATCAAAAGAAGAACTGGCATTAGAAGGATATACTATAGGATAAAAAAGAATTGGAATTTGAACAAACTAAATCGGAATTTGAGATACAACTTTGTGAGACAGATGATCATTTAATTGCTAAAATGTATAAATTATTGTTAAAAGGTGAAATGGTAGAGGAACAAGTCAAAGATTGCATGATTAAATGGGCAAAAATATTGGTCATAATATTCAAATGCAACAATGGGAATATATGTGGATTAAAGGATTAAAATTTACTTTATGTTATAATTTGAAATAAAATTTCTATAAGATGATGTATAGATGGTACATGACCCCACAAAAATTAGCTAAAATGTATGGGAATGTTTCCAACCTGTGTTGGAAATGTAAAAAAAAAGAGGGGTCATTTTATCATATGTGGTGGACATGTGAGATTGCAAAGAAATTTTGGACTCAGATACACTCATTAATGCAAAATATTTTACAAATTCAAGTTCCATTTAAACCAGAACTATTTTTATTGGGAATATTAGAATATTAGAACAAATAGGAAAACAATTTATAAGAATTATGCAATACATGATTACAGCTGCAAGACTTGTATATGCACAAAATTAGAAAAATCAGACCACACCTACAATACAAGACTGGATGTTAAAATTGATGGACATGACAGAAAATGATAAATTGACATGTTTATTAAAAGAAAATTCAAATTATTATTTTCTAAAAGAGTGGAAACCATTAATGGACTATTTGCAAAATGCAGGAGGGGCAAAGCTTATATGGGGATTTGAAGATTAAAATATATATAAATTGATATATTAGACAAGAAATGTTTTTCAATGTTATAAATGGACCTAGCATGTAAGATTAATTTTTTAATATACTACGACCAGGGATAAATCGGAAGTTGACTAATGTCTATCTTTCATCTTTTTCTTTTTCTTTTTACTTTACTACACCCTTTTTCTTTCTTTCTTTGATTTGTATTTGTATTTCTTTTTCCATTTCTAACTTTTATCTATGTATATTTAAAACTCAATAAAATATATTTAAAAGAAGAGAAAAGAGAAGACTGTATTTTCTAATATTTGAAATTATAAACTTGGTACTAAGAAATATGGCACATTGATTTCAGTGGGGTTGATCTTAAGCCAAAAATCCATGTGAACTCACCCATATACAGATCTCTAGTGTGTCTCCTTGAGAGCCATTTTGGTGTAGTGGTTAATTCATCAGGCTAGAAACTGGGAGACTGTGTGTTCGAATCCTCCTTTAGGCACAAAGCCAGCTTGGTGACCTTGGGCCTGTCACTCTCTCTCAGCCCTAGGAAGCAGGTAATGGCAACCACTTCCAAAAACATTGCCAAGAAAACAATCACCAGGAGTCAAGACTGACTTGAAAGCATCCAAAATAATAATAATAATAATAATAATAATAATAATAATAATAATAGTAGTAGTAGTAGTAGTCTCCTGTACCACTGAAACCTTAAAATCAATTAATAAATGGATAAGTACTCTTAATTTAAATTAATACCAGACTGCTTCAGGCAAGGTAGCTTTATCCAAATCAAATCAAATCTTTATTATGGTCAAAGACCAGCATAAGGAGATTGGGGTACAGTTAATTAAAAGCATAGAAAATACATTAAAATTTAAAGAATAATATGAGAGCCAGTTTGGTCTAGTGGTTAAGGCAATGGGCTAGAAACCAGGAGACTGAGAGTTATAGTCCCACCTTAGGCATGAAAGCCAGTTGGGTGACCTTGGGCCAGTCTCTCACCTCACAGGGTTGTTGTGGGGAAAATAGGAGGAGGAAGGAGTATTAGGTATGTCGATGAAGGTTCTCAGTCATCCAGGTGGAATTGTCTGTAGCTTGAATTATGTCAACTGGATTTCTATTTTCTCAGTGGAAACGTTTCGCTCCTTATCCAAGGAGCTTCTTCAGTCTGAGCAGTTAGTAAGGGAATCCTGAAATATGTTTCTAGGGTGGCTGTGTGACCTTGCACCTGGGGCTAGGTCATGGTTATTTGAGATGTTTATTTCTAAGTCCCTTTATCATCCAAAGGAGGATCGTTAAGATTACCATGCTGCTGTTGAGCTTGCGAAATAGTCTTAATCTTCCTAGGCACAGAAGACAAAGCAGGAAGGAAAATAGGGGAAAGATTGTGCCTGAGGCCCCCACCTCTATTCAAGGAAGGATTTTCCAAGTTGCATAAATGGATTCCTTGACCCCTCTCTCAAACCACCTATTTTCTCTGTCTAAAATGTGAACATTAATGTCCTCAAATGAGTGTCCTTTTTCCTTTAGATGAAGATAAACTGCTGACTCTGGTCCTGTGGTGTTACTTCTCCTGTGTTGGGCCATCCTCCTGTACAAAGGTTGTTTGGTTTCTCCATTGTAGAGTTCAGAGCACTCCTCACTGCACTGGATTGCATACACTACATTGCTTTTCTTGTGTTTTGGAGATTGATCTTTGGAGTGTACAAGCCTCTGTCTCAGTGTGTTGGTGGGTTTGAAATATACAGGTATGTGGTGTTTGCCAAATATCCGTTTTATCTTTTCAGACATGCCAGCCATGTAAGGAATGACCAGGTTCTTCCGTTTACTCAGAGTAAATGAGTTACTCAGAGTAAATAGTTAATGGGGCAAGGCCAAGGGGAAAAAGGGATAATCTGAGCCAATAGTTGAGTATGACCACCCACACCCTTGCCTTAGTTTCATGAGGCCTGTTTCTAGTCTCAGGGTGGCATTAGAGACACATTTTGGAACTTGTAACTTTATCCATATCCTGAGCAAAAGGTTGGGGGAGTGGGAGGCAATCAGCTTTAAAAAGGCTGTAGAAGAATTTGTTCTTATTTTGTAAGGTGAAATTTCTGGGAAAATAAGTATAAAAGGCACTTTAACAGATGTAAAATTATAGCCAATAATATAATTAATAGACAAACTGGCTCATATACAAGAAGAAACTGGGGAAAAGAAAATGTATTAATTATAAGAAGTAATAACCATAAAGTCCTACATTTTCAGAGGAGTTTGCTCTTTTGTTCTTATTTTGAAAGGTTTGTTCTTATTTTGTAAGGGCAGAGCTTTCCAAACTGTGTGTCGCGACACATTTCTGTGTCGCGGCAAGGGCTCAGGTGTGTCGTGGGGGAACCCGGAAGAGGAGGCCATGCACCACGTGCAGCCCCGCCCATCCCTTGCCACGCCGACAGGTCCCTGCTCTGAACCCAGCTCTTCAGCTCTCGCCACAGAAGCCAGGTAAGTGCAGGGACGCAACTAGGCTGCCGTGCGGGGTGGGGGGTGCAGGCACCGCAAAGCGCGGTGGCCGGAGACATAGCTTTAAGTGCCAGTGGCCTGGCACCCAAGAAAGGGACGGGGAGGCGGCTCTGCTGCCCGCCTCGCATGGCCCCCGCGCCATCCGCGTCTGCGGTTCCCCCTCCCCCTTGGCGGAGGCCCCATCCAGGCAGAGGCAGGACAGGGCAGGCGGACAGGCGGCATTCTCGCCACTTCCATCCATCGCCTACGAGAAGATGATGGCGGCGGTCTGATGCGCGGCCCACGACCCGTGGCTCCAGCCCAACGAGAGGGCTCCCGGTGCGGGGATGTGGCGGAAGGAGAGGAGCCGCTGGTGGGAGCGCGGCGGGAGCGCGGCAAGAGGAGCGCCTCACCGGTGCCTGCCCGGCTTCCAGCGCGCTTCATCGAAGAAGGTAAGATGCCGCACCGGCGGGCGGGCGGGCAGCTGAGAGGCAGGTGGGCAGGCAGGGGGTCGCCTGCAGTGGACTCATCTGACCATCCTTCCCGGAGCTGCTGGGGCCGGATGGAGCGGTGAGGGACTTGGCATCACTCCTTCCAGTGGGCACTCCAAGCCCAGCTGTTCAGGCATCGATCAAGGATCGATCAGGCCCGGGGGCAGGGCTGGCCGAGGGGCTGGGGGGAAGACGGGTCCCTGTTGCCTGAGACATCCTCACGCATCCTCCCCCCTCCCCCCACAATATGGCAGCAATAGCAGGCAGGGCCCGAAAGAGAAGGAAAGCCGCAAGAAAGAGTGGGGATCCTGCACTTTCCACTCTCCAGAAGAGCTTTCTGCACTTGGATCCATTTCTGCCAGAGCCTTCGCGGCAGGTGGTGGTCGCTGTGGTTGTTATGTGCCCCCTGCCTGCCCACCCACCTGCCTCTCAGCCACCCGCCTGCCAGCGCGGTGTCTTACCTTCTCCGACGAAGTGTGGTGGAAGCTGGGCAGGCGCCAGCGAGGCACTCCTCGTGCCGCGCTCCCACCAGCGGCTCCTCTCCTTCTGCTTCTGCCCCGTCCCTGCTGCCCGCGCTGGGTCACGCCGGGAGCCCTTTCGTTGGGCCAGAGCCGCAGGCAGGCTCCCTTGGCTTGGCCCCTGCTCTATTCTTGCGAGCCGCGCGTCAGACCACCGCCATCTTCCGCTTGTAGGTGATGGGAGGAAGCGGCAAGGCAGGCCAGGCCACGGAGGCGGAGAGCGCCGCCTGTCTGCCCGCCCAGTCCCACCTCTGCCTAGCTGGGGCCACCACCAAGGGGAAAGGGGAGCCGGAGACACAGACAGTGCAGGGGCCATGCGAGGCGGGCAGCGGAGCCGCCTCCCCGTCCCTTTCTCGGCTTTCAGGCCGATGGCACTTCTCGGGAAGGAAAAGCCATGTCTCTGGCCGCCGCACTTCGTGGTCCCTGCACCCCCACCCCCCCCAGCGCGGCAGCCTAGTTGCGTCCCTGCACCCTCCCCCCCAGTTGCAGCCCTACCAGGCTGCTAACTTACCTGGCTTCTGCAGCAAGAGCTGAAGAGCTGGGTTCAGAGCAGGGACCTGTCGGCGCAGCAAGGGATGGGCAGGGCTGCACGTGGTGCATGGCCTCCTCTTCCGGGTTCCCCTGCGACACACCTGGGCCCTTTCTGCGACACAGAAATGTGTCGCGACACACAGTTTGGAAAGCTCTGATCTACAATTACATACAATACAATACATACAATACAAGACTGGGGGGCCGGGGGGTGGGATTTGGAGCCGGCAGCCAATCACGTGGGGTGGGGTTTGGAGCCAGGAGCCAATCACATGGGCCGGAGGGCGGGGTTTGGAGCCAGCAGCCAATCACGTGGGCTAGGGACGGGGTTTGGAGCCAGCAGCCAATCACGTGGGCCGGGGGCAGGGTTTGGAGCCAGCAGCCAATCACGTGGGCCAGGGGCGGGGTTTGGAGCCGGCAGCCAATCACATGGGCCGGGGGGCGGGGACTCCTCATTAGTGTGTCATGAAATTATGCATGGCTAAAAGGCGTGTCACCAACATGAAAAGTTTGGAAAGCCCTGTGTAAGGGAGTTGAAGGATATTTCTTGAGAAATGTTAAATCTGAGAAGCAAGACATCTGTTGCTGAATTGTTCAACAATTTGAAGAGCTGAATTGTAGAGTTTAGAAGAGCACGCATATGGGCAAATATTCAGACACCATCTTTACGTAACTGGAGTAGAACTTAGATCAGTGTTTCTCAACTTCAGTGAGTTTAAGATGTGGGAACTTCAATCCCAGAATGCTCAGCATGCTGGCTGGGGAATTCTGGGAGTTGAAGTCCACACATCTTAATGTCACTGAGGTTGAGAAACACTGACTTAGATTCTAGAAGTTAATGTCCACTATTACACACCAGCTGGAATAATATCTCTGCTTGTTGGAATTCAGGAACTGCCAAGCCCAAACTTGGGATTTGTCTGACCTCATAAAGAGAGCACACAGTATTGCTTTGAATCATAAATTTGCCACTTTTAGAGACTGGCAATAATAGAGACAATGATCCCTCATTTCCTTCAAGGTACTGTAATACTTGTGTATGGAACAATACATAAGAATTCTTCACTGCTTCCTAATTCATAGTAGACAATACAATCTACTTCCAATCTACTTTTTGTTTTTATCTGCTTTCAAGTGAGAAGCAGGATCGTAGAGCAATTGGTCTACATTTTTTAAAAAATGGCCAATCATACATTGGTGTCCAATATAAACCACATTTATATGGAAATGATGAAACATGCATAAGGTTGACAGGGAGTTACCCCCTACTAGAAATCCTTGTTCCCCTGTTAACATTCTTTGCCCCAAATCTAAGGCAACTTCACTTGAAGCCCAAAGATAAATTGGTCTGTTGCCATTGTGAAAATGATTGTGGCTATTCTTTATTCTTCTATAACTACAGTGAATAACAATGTCAGGAGAAGAAATTGCAGCTAATGCACACTTGATGCAAGAAATCTGTTAACAGTATTTTAAACTTATTTTTAAACGAAGCCTTGTCTCAATTCGGTTTCAAACAAACTTAACAAACCAGGCTGAAACTTCCTTTAAAAAAATCAAGAGAAAGCTCATATTCTCAGATAGATAGACAGTAGTTCAAGAGCAGCAAGCAGGTTGCTTCTAGCAAAAAAGCCATTAAGTTATGTCAACCCTGACAGCTCTGCAGTTGCCTTAAGGGCATTGCTGCATTAACCAAACTTTAGCTGAGCTGCCTGCTATGCTAGCTGAACATTTGTTTACATATGCTGATAAGAAAAACAGGAAGGGAAGGCACTGTAAAGCCCCTTGGTTATATATTGGTGATGTTCAGCTTATGATTCAGGGGCAAAAAAGCACACCTGTTCATTTAATTTTCCTACCCGTTGCAAATCAAAGGTTGGAAACATTTGAAATTCCTCACACCATGCACTGAAAACCCTGTATGCAATGATTTTAAAAAAGGTGAGCGGCCAGATAGTGAAAATTTTCACATACTGTATCACAGGAATATTGATATTCGGTGTCTAATTCATTTGCAAACAAGATACGATATAGTCAGCAGATGGGGATTAGTAAACCCTGTCAAGTTTTGTGACCTGATATAACATGAATTACCATGGGAAATCAAGTGATAAATGAACAGTAATTGTAGTAGCAACAGAAACAGCAGCAACAATAATAGTTGCTTTGTGCAATTGATAGTAAAAAAAAAAGTTTGAAAGATTTTAAAGTTTGAAAGTTCTCAGGTTCATCAGACATTCAAAGGTGAATATTTAAATCTGTTAGATCAGGGACCTCCAGAACATACTTTAGTCTTGAAATTCAATTTCAGTGATTTTATTGTCAAAAATTGGTGACATAATTTCCTGCAGTTTTGAAATATGACTCACATAATAACCATAATGAGAGCCAGTTTTTCTAGTGGTTAAGGCAACGGGCTAGAAACCAGGAGACTGAGAGTTCTAGTCCCGCCTTAGGCATGAAAGCCGGCTGGGTGACCTTGGGCCAGTCACTCTCTCTCTGCCCAACTCACCTCACAGGGTGGTTGTTGTGGGGAAAATAGGAGGAGGAAGGAGTATTAGGTATGTTCCCCACATTGAGCTATTTATTAAAATAATTAAGGTGGGATAGAAAATAAACAAATAAACAAATAAATAAATAAAGTAAACCCTTAAACAGGCTTGACTTTTGGTTGCTAATGGCAGAGTTGAATTTGGGATCTTAGCTCTCCATCAGTTAAGGGGGCTACCTCCTCAACTTTTTTTGCTTAATTGGTAAACAGAAAATTATTTGCTTTTCTTTGTTTAAATTACTGTTCCATACTGTGAAATTATGAGTCTGAAATCAAGGAGAAAGCAGGAGAAAGCAAGAATTCCACCCCCACCCCACTCCAATATCTGAATGAGGATAATTTCTCACTGTTGAAGAACAGATGAAAACTGAATTCATTCCTGAATTACAAGAGAATATTACAAAGAAAGTAACACAAAGGAGATTAAGTCTAAAAACTCTCATGATTTACAGCCTTTTAGAAAAACCGAATTTATGCAACTAAAAACCACCATGGATGTGGTAAAGCAAATCTTTTGGGAAATTAAGCAGATTTATTTATTTTTTAATGAGAAATAAATCTAAAAATCTCAGTGACTGATCTGCATGAAAAAAGAACAATTGAATTTGAGATTTTTGATAAAAATGTGCCAGATATTGAAATATTGTTGAAAGTAAAGAAAGATGGTTAATATGAAGTGACATATTTATGGATCCTATTTCACAGAAATAATTGTATGGTTGTTTAGCATCTTTACAATCCTAAGCAAGATCAGTTTATTGAAGTCTTTAGGAGAAATTAATATGGGAGATCTTTTCATTGCACCCATATTACAAGCTGGAAGTTGAAACTACTTATTATGTTGGTTTGGGTTTTCTTTCAGTAGATTTCAATTGTTGTTTTCCTAACATCTGCTATATGGTATCATATCCCATTTAACTCACTAAGTAGGATCTTGGGAATGGAATACAAGGAAGATACTGATTTTTCTTGATATGTCACTACAAATTTATTTATTTATATATAATTCAATTTATATCACTGCCCCATCTCCCCCGAAGGGGTCTCTGGGCAGTTTACAAAGTACAGAAACGCAAGCTACTTAGCAAAGCACCTTTGGCAGCAAAAACAAAAAACACTATATTATTATTATTATTATTATTATTATTATTATTATTCCTGGATTTGAAGAATTTTTTAAATTCAGAATCAAGGCTATCCCTTGATCTTGATTTTCCTCAAAAATTACAGTGAGCCTAGCACATGGACTACAAGTGATATTACTTTAGATTATCTATCCTGTATTTTATAAGGGGCGTGGTGGCTCAGCGGGTAAGACGCCAGGCTTGTCGATCGGAAGATTGCAAGTTTGGAGGTTCGAATACCTAGCCCTGCGTGTGGAGTGAGCTCCCGCACTAGCTCCAGCTCTTGCCAACCTAGCAATTCGAAAGCATGCAAATGCAAGTAGATTAATAGGTACCACTTCAGTGGGTAGGTAACAGTGTTCCATGTGCGTCATGCCGGCCATACGACCATGGAAGCGTCTTTGGACAACGCTTGCTCTTCGGCTAACAAATGGAGATGAGCACCACCCCCTAGAGTCGGACACGACTGCACAAATGTGCGGGGGGAACGTTTACCTTATAATCTGGTTTTACATAAATGGATGAGAAGCCTCAGATAATATATTACTAATTCATATTTTATATGTGCATTCAGAGAAATTGGTTGGTAGTAGTGGGTTTCTTTAGAATTCAGAAAATGTCTTTGATACAACAGAATTCAGATTTCTTGGAGTAAATTTTGGCCAAATATGGAATTCCTACATTGTTGTTATTGCTGTTGTTGTTGCTACTTGGATTACAATGTAGTATTCTAATCCCTGAGGCAGATCTACCACAGATGAAATTATTTCTTCACTTATCGGGATGTCTTGTAGAAATCAGCAAGGTTACCCTTTATCTCTCCTTATATTTAATTTGATATTGGAACAATTTATAGTCGAAGGCTTTCACGGCTGGAATCCGATGGTTGTTGTGGGTTTTCCGGGCTGTGTGGCCGTGTTCTGGCAGTTTTGGTTCCTAATGTTAGGAACCAAAACTGCCAGAACACAGCCACACAGCCCGGAAAACCCACAACAACCATTGGAACAATTACTTGTGTTACCAGGTACTCAAAGGAAATTCTGGGCATAAAAACAATTTAACAAATAACTGTTATTAAATGTTGATGATATATTATGTGTTATTGAAAATTATGAATGTTATTGTTAAACATTATGTTTTAATGTCTAATACTGCATTATAAAATTCAGGAAAAGAGCAATATCAGAAAAATAAATGCACTCTGATCTACTCATAAAAGTAGAAGTTGTGATGTGGAGAAATAGCATTTTCAAACAGCTTTAGACCAGACAATATAGAATTTACACAATTACCTTGACTCCGAAAAGAAATAGACTTTCAGATACACTCCCATATTTCATGTTATTGAGCATGAATGACTAGATCAAACATGAAAAATGTCTCACATGAAGAACAGAAGTCCTTCTTTTGACATATATGAGTGAAACCTGATTACTGAGTAGAGTGTAAGACAATGGTATCTAATATCCCTTTGGTTGTTTAATGTACTTATAAATAAATATATAAAGAATGCTGTGATGGTGTTTGAACTGTGTTGGTTGGGGACATGAATATACCTGTACTTTTGTATGCAAATGATAGTATGTTGTTGGCTGCGAACCCCAAATATTTGCAGCAAGGTTTAGATCAGTTGCATGATACAACAAGGAGTATGGATCTTAAAATTAATGCATCAACAACCACAGATCAAGATAGTCATGTCTGACAGGGAAATAAAATGAATAATGATAAGTTATGCATAAATGATGAAAAAGTAGAGAAGTAAATGAATTTATCTACCTTGGAAGAATGTTTACCAAAGATGACTTGAATAAATCTTACTTTCAGTTTTAACAAAGTATTTAAGCAAGAAAAATGCAATGGTAAATTTCACATCTTGAATTTGAAAATTTACATTTTAGGGTCTGTTTTCTACCTTTATTTTCAGACTTCTAGCTCTATGGGGCTGGAAGCTATCTGAGATAGATCTAAACATTGTTATGGCTTTAAATGTTTTAGATTAGTTAAAATGACTATATGGGTTAGGGATTTTTTCTGGTTTTTTTCTCTGCAACCCCTGGCTAGATCCAGTCCATTCTTGAGCTCAGTATTTCTTTTGTGGCTTCTCCTGCCACATCAAATATGAACCCATTCTTTATGGTAGGGATGATGAACTGTTCTGTTTTCGGTGAGTTATCCTGCTGACAGACAGCAAAATCTTATCTCTTGCTGTCCGTACTTTCTGGTTATATATATATATATATATATTAAATAATCCTTCAGAATGTTTGCTATCAATTTTTTGGGGTTTATCTCACAGTTCTAAGTCAATGTAAGCTTCCTCTTGTTGAGACATCAGAAAAGGACAGTTAAATGGTTCATACAGAATTGTGGAAGTGAAACAGTCACTTTCATGATAGAGCACCATGAAACATTTAGTATACCTTATCTGCTGTTCCCAGCAATGCTGCCAAAACAAGTTAGTTTCTAGTTTTCTGTGGGCATGCTTGTAAACATGTATCCAGAAAAATAATTTGAACTGTAGTGAATCCTACTATTTTCTTTGGGTGGAAAAAATGGAATTACACACATACACATGTCTAAATTAGCCCCAGAGTGTTAATATATAATTAAAGATGCTAAAAATGAATGCCCCACTCTATGATTTCTCACTCTTCCATTACCTCTGATAACACACACTAGTCAGGTACATAATTTTGCAATGAAACGTTAAGCCAGTTAGCTGTAACATTCAGTTATTGCCAGATTGCTACCTAAAGAAGTATGTATAATATTCAGTTCCAATGCTTGTTTATCATGGGCACAATCCATAATGTCAAGACCTGTTGGGAAGAGGGAACATTGTGCTCAGTTTAATAAGTAAGGTAAATAATTTAGGAGTGTTAGCACTCAGATTTGATTTATGTCCTGGTTTTATGTGCTGGAAGTGGGTGAACCAAATAATGCACTTCTTGTTCCATTTTTTAAGGAAGTTCAGGCTAGCAGATTTTTGTGAAGTAGGATGTCATTAATTTATTCCTTCAAAATGTTGTTAAATCCATGTGTATGCCTTGTTTTAAGATTTTCATAAGCATAATATACAGCCTGTACAAGGCTAGGAACATTCACTTTAAAACAGTGCTTTGTAATGCAGAGGCAATACTATTCACCTCACTGAAACATAGATGTATTTGCCTGTGCAAGAAGACCGGAGTTGCTCCAACTGCCTGTACCCGCATACCCAATACCATGTTTTGTATGGTCAGAACAAGATGTGCCAGAGGAGACAATCAATAGTAACACAAAGCTTTGTTTCACTCTTTTGAAGTGGGGAAAGCACTCCTTCAAAGTTTTGCATAGCCCTAATAACTTACAGTGCTCAGAATGAAAACAAACAAACAAAAACCAAACCAACAGGCAGCTACTGTATATCCTCTTTACGGCAGAGAGCATAGTTGAGAAGTAGGGAGGATGGGAAAGAATCCTTGCTGGTGCTGCAGTAATGTAGTGAAAGTGGTGTACCACAATATGAAAGTGAAAGTGGTAAACCATAATCTCTGCTCTGCCATGAATCTGAGAAGGGTGCTGGGAGGCATGGCTGGCATCATGGAACAAACAAGGATGGGGAAAAAAAAGCTTTTTATGATACATACTACTGACTGTATGTTATTTACTCATGCTTACATCATATGATTAGGCATAAAATTTTAAAGTAGCCACAATTAACACAAGTCATCTTTTTTAAAAGATGAGAGTTGCAGCAGGCAATATATTTATGCAAAGTGAGTGGGATTAAGACCACTAGTAAAAATAGACAGGACTGAATGGTTTTGCTACTTTTTTTGGGGGGGGGGGCGAGGTGGAAAATCCATGCCAGAGAGCTCCAGAGGACCCATGAAATGGAAGGATGGGGGCTCATGAAGCTCTATAGAAGGTTTGTCAACTCTTGAAAGGCACAGGAAAGACTTCAGTTTGGTCTTTAACAATTATCAAGTTAACTCTTGGTCTCTGTATCCATATGTAATGCCATTAGTGGGCATGGAGTCTGTGACTACCTTTAATTTACAGTGAAAGTGGAGTAAGAGGCAACTATGATGAACTTGATAATGGTAACATGCGTGTGTGGACTTTCTATATAAATGTATTTCCTGAGGCGGGAAATTAGAATTGAAATAAGATTTTGCTTAATAGTTTCATACAGGTTTGTTTTCTAGGTGATAATCTCCTAAACTAGAGATGCACATGAGCCCCAAATGCCTCAGGTGTAGCTCTCAGACCCACCCAAAATGTGTTACCAAATTATAAATTACAATGTGATGGAAGAGGAAAGTTCTTAAATGATGGGGTATTAATCATATGAGCTGTTTAATCTTAATTAAGTGTAAATAAATATAAATAAACTATCATTACTCGCAACTTTTTGGAGTGTGCCACTTGGCCTGAAAAATGTTGTGTGCACTCTCCTAGGCAAAAATTATCTTACTGAGACTGCCAAGATTCTTGAAACTTCCATGCAAACCTCATTATAGTTATAATGGCACTTATGCTATGATGATTTCGGCTCCTATTTTGCACACCAGTTTAGTTTACTACTTTAGATTTCCCCCAGAGATGGTGTACTGTATCTGGATCTTCAAATTGATCAGGGTAGATTT
The DNA here is from genome assembly GCA_023362775.1 of Charina bottae. NCBI lineage: Eukaryota > Metazoa > Chordata > Lepidosauria > Squamata > Charinaidae > Charina > Charina bottae. Next base: position 47,394,226 of record JALMGJ010000005.1, read on the forward strand.
ATGTTCCCGGCAGTTATTTTTGTGATATGTATAGACTAACTTATATGTGGATGGTAACTTGCCACAAATTAGGGAATCGTTTATTTTTTCAATAATGTTTGTTAGCATAAAAGAGTGACTATATTCACAAACTCACAGAGTTTCTGGGGGCTGAGAAAGCAATAAATAAGTAATAAATAAATCTGTCTTAAAGATAACAGATCAATACATTTGTGCACCTTCCCGTAAACTCATTTTCACCTCTGTTTCATAGTCTCTGAACCAAAAATAGTGTTTAAGGGGCACTATAAAAGCTGTTGATTAGGAAACTTAAAGAAATTTGTTATTAAACATGATAGAAAAAAGATTTCCCCCTCATAATACAAGTCTTGTAATGAATGAACTGTTCAGGAAAAAGAATAAATAAAACCTACAACCTGGACTCACTCTTGTTAATTTATAGTAATACTTAGCTGAATATATAAGGACAGGCCTCCCTAAGCATATTTGAAATCCAGCAGAGATTAATAATGACCAATTTCTAGGTTGAACTACAAGAACACAAACTCCATCAATAGTAGAATATGTAGTTGAAGAGAGAGAGGTGCAGATGATATCCCCTTGGAAATACCCACAGATGATATAAAAAGTTTGATCTTCCTGCAATCACTTTACAAAGATTCTAGAGGTTCTGAATACACTGAATTTGGATTCATATTTTATTAATAAGATGTAATGTTTATGTAAGAAATCAATTTTATGAAACACTGGTCTTAAATCTTCATGTCAACTTCAGGGCTCTGGAAAGTTTTGATTTAAAACTTCAATTCAAAGACAATTAACTGAATCACCCTTTCAAATCAAATCTTTGAACTGAACTGATTTGACATACTCACTTGAATTAGCTGTCTTTGAATTGTTGCAAAGATATTTGCATATGGTCAATCACTTCATTGAATAAATTTAAACCTCTGGATATAATTGATTCAGTGAATTGAGTGAATCAACTCTGTGAACTCTGGTAACCACCTGATTTACACAGTCCTGCTAAACACCTGAAGATCCCATTAGTCCTTTTGGTTATTACAGAACAATTAAAAACATAGTTCAGTTAACATAAAGTGTTTATTGACACAGATATTAGTAAAACAGCATAGGAACACTTTGAGTCCCATACTCTTAATAATATTCGTTGTCTCAAATCTATTAGAGTTGGTTTATTTCATAATAAAATGGTACTACTGTAAACTGTAAATAAAATACGAAGAAGTACTATGAGATTTTGCTTTGCATAATGCAAAATTTCCCATCAAATTTTACAAAGAATTTTATAATATATAAGTCTCTATACTTGGCAGTTTTTCCACTGTTATCTTAAAATGGGTATCTTAGATTATATTGGTATAATTTCAGCATTACCAACCATTGACCCAATATTTTAAATTAAAATAAACAATGTGTTTATATGCAGTTACTCAGTATCAGGGTATAAAATATTATGACTGTGGACATTCTTGGTAAGTGAGACTTCAGTGAAGAAGGGAGATTGTTTGCATGCAGAGATAGCTGTGAACAGCTTACAAAGCAGCTATGTAAGCCTGACTTTAATGATTTAGTGAGAGGTGCTTTATATATGCTCTTCTGCATTGCAAAACACCAGTCTCAAAGGCTTTGCACAGCCCTAATAAATAGGAAAGCAAAAATTAGGTTAAAATCCTATGCAAAGAGAATGGACAAAGAAATGAAAAAAAAAGATGGTAGAAACAAATAGCAATGATACAACAAATATTATAATATACCATTGTATTATCATAACATACCATTGCTGCTAGTTTGATTATGGTGTCATCAACTAGTGTAGGAGTGGTTAATATTTTGCTGGTTGAGGTCTACACTCAATGGCCACGGCAAAGAAAGAAATAAACAATGATGCCACAAAGTGAGCGGGACTTTCTCAGGTAGTATAATTGGAGAGTGCTCTAAGTTTTCCAGAATTAGTAGTGCAGAAGTCTCATGTGCTATTGAAGTTACATGCCCTGATCAAGTGTATCAACAAAAAAGATGTTCCTCTCTCTTTATATCATTTAGGGTGTGGCCTTTGCGCATCATGTTAAACATATGATTATACTTACCTCATTCTTATATTACTCCTCTAGAACCAAGTAATTTCTTTTCATATTGACAAAGATATTCTTAGTAATTTTCTCCAGCATCAGATGCATCAAATTTTATTCACTCAGCCTTCTGATGATGTAGCTTTCACAGCCGTATGTTACCACTAGATGTTTCTGCACTTAAATATTTTTGTCATAAACTTTCTCCCAATTATTTCATGGCTGCAATCAGCAGCTCTGTCTATTTGTGAGGGTAGGAAGATAAAATCTGTTTCCATCTTAATTTCCTTGAGTCTTCTTCCCTTCTGGCTATCAACATATCATCAGCATATCTGAGGCTCTTATGTTTTTTTCTAGCATTGTCCAGCATTTCTCATAATTTAGTCTGCATAAGTTAAATAAATAAGGTGATAGTATACAATCTTAGCACATTCTATTCTAATTTTGAATCTTTTAGTTGCTTCATATTCCAGTCTAACTACTGTTTTCTGGTCATAAACATTCTTCATTATGCAGATAAGCTGGATTGCTACACCCATGTTCTTAAAGGCTATCCACAATTTGCTATGGTCTTTACAGTCAAAAACATTTGGATTATCAGTAATACAAAAATATACATCTTTGTGGAATTCCCTTGCCTTTTCCATTATTCATGTTAGGAATGAGATGTTGTGTGCCCATGAATACAGCTTATAATTCTGGCAGGAAAAGGAGGAGGAAACAATCATGTTAAGGTTATTTGGTTAAAGCATTCTATGCAGAATTAAACGCATGGCATTTTCTTCCACTGTGTCTGGCCAGAGAGTGGAAAAATACAAGTGAAAACAATCTACATTGTTTTCCGCATTGTAAGTTTGGTTCTCAAAACATCTGAGACGTAGATGGCAGGTGCTGAGATATCTCTAGCTAGACAAAATAAACCCGTAATCAGAATCGTTCTCAAAACAAAAAAAAAGGCCAATACACAACACTGCCATCGTGTGACGCTTTATAGTAAGTACAATTACTACCAGAAATGCTATACTAAAAGAGATGCCCATGTTTGAACCAATCAGATGTGAGCTATGAACCATGGGTAGTCCTTTATACTTATGTTCTACACACATATGTCTTCTGTTCTTTATGTAGGCTGCTATCTGCATGTACTTGTATCTGAACTGTAACCATGCCTGGTCTTTGCACAGACCATGATGTTATTCTTTCCTCACTTCTGGTGATGGAACTCTGCTTATGCTTTGATTTTACCTTTTTGCAATAATGCACTATACATCCATTATTGCCTTATGCTATCAATAAAGATATTGTTAGCCTTACAACACGTTGTTTGGATTACTTCATTGCCTGGAACCCCGCATAGTTAACCATCACCTAACAGGTTATGGGCCCAGAGAGAATTTTGTGTTTTTCTTTGCTGCGCTGGATCTAGCTGTAACAACGGGGTTTGTTTTTAAGGCTGCATTTTGAAGTAAACGTGTTTTTCTTTGAGTGGTCAGCATGGCTGCTGCTGCAGGGCTAACCAGTCTGCCCTTTGAGCGTTTGAATGGCACAAACTATCGGACCTGGTGTGTGAAGATCAAGTCTTTCTTCCTAAAAGAAGGTTTGTGGAAGTATGTGAAAGACGCACCTCCAACCGGTGCTATTACTGAAGAAGTGCAGTTGTGTTTGGATCGTGCTTATGGCAACTTGATTCTGGGACTAGAATCATCACAGCTACTGCATATCAGTAATTTGGAGACCGCACATGCCTGTTGGGAAGCTCTTAAAGCCCTTTATTCCAAGCAAACCTCTGCTGCCATTGTTGGTATATCACGTCAGCTTTACAACTTGAAGCTGCAGCCCGGTGGAAACGTGATGACCCACCTCCATAAAGTCAAGACTTTGTTTCTTGAACTTGAGGACCGGGATGTTGTGATCCCTGATACCCAGAGAGCTTGTATCATCCTGTCAAGCTTGGACAAGAGCTTTGACATGCTCATCGAGGCAACTCAGACGTTGAGGCCCCAAGACCTAACTGTGGATTATCTTACAAATCGCCTGCAAGAAATCCAGCAAGCTCGTGATTTGGAGAAGATGCAGAGTAAGTCATCTGTTGCTGTTCCTGAGGCTTCAGCTCAGCGTTTTCCAGTTGGAACAGAGGCTGCGTGTGCTGTGAGGAGATGTTTCCGGTGCAACTCGACCCAACACTTCATGAGAGACTGTCCCCAGCCACCTCGCCCAGCCGGTGGAGCCAGTGGAAAGAGGTTCGTACGAAAGAAGGGGAAACAAGCGCCTAGACAACGTACCCAGGTGTCTGCTTTGCTCACGGCTGTGAGTGGACGTTCCCCAGAGACTTGGCTTTTGGACTCAGCCTGTAGTCAAATCATTGTCAACAATGAACAGTTGTTGTTATCAAAAAGCAAGCCTAACGTCCAACAGGTTGCTCTGGCTGATGGATCTATGGCTGATGTGTCCTTTCAGGGTGAAGTATACATTCCTTGTTTGGGGATAAATATGCAAAATGTGTTGTGTGTACCTACACTTGACTTTTCCCTCCTTAGCGTTCCAGCCCTGGTAAAGTCTGGTTATACTGTTGTGTTCAAGGGTACTGGATGTTCTATTGAAAAAGATGGGATAGAATGTGCTAGGGGGAAGTTAGTGAATCAATTGTATGAAATGCTTCCTAAGCAGGGGATTGTGTCAGGAAATTGTATTTCCAATGTTCCCCCACATAACAAATGCATTCACTATTATCACAGAGTTTTGGGACATCCCGGGTGGGGAAGTTTGTCCCAACTGGCCAAGGTGTATCCTGAGTTAGGATCCAAAAAGTGTGATGACTTTCTTGATTGTACTGTGTGCAAACAATCGAAAATTAAGGCTGCTCCTATTGCTAGAAAAAGTGACAGAGTGTCAACTAGGCCTTTTCAGTTGGTTCATGGAGACTTAGCCGGCCCCAATGCTCCTAGTGAAGGGGGGGCGCGTTTCATGTTCCTTTTGGTGGATGACCATACTCGCTATACGTTTTGTTATTTGCTCAAATCTAAAGCGGAGGCTTTTGCTCGCTTTAAGGAGTTTGTTGCAATGGTGGAAAGAAATTATGGCTATCAAGTAGGTCAATTTCAATCGGATTGTGGAGGAGAGTTTCTAGGCCATGAGTTTCAGAATTGGCTTCGTAGAAAAGGAATCTCCCATAGACTTGCCAATGTTGGTGTTCCTGCTGAGAATGGAATAGCTGAAAGGAAGATTGGTGTTGTTAATACCATTAGAAATAGCCTGATGTTAGATGCCCAGGTGCCAGCCCGTTTTTGGGGTGAGGCTACCATGACTGCAGTGTATCTGACTAACAGGGTGTGGAATTCAGCTGTAAATGAAGTTCCTTATTTCCTTTTGTTTGGCAAGCGCCCTTCGCTGAAGCATCTGCGTGTTTTTGGAACATTTGCATATGTGCATATTCCTAAGTCTCAGCGAAGGAAGAACCAGCCAAAAGCACAACGCTTAAGGTTTGTTGGTTATTCATCTAGATCTAAGGGTTACCGTTTTTCTGCAGGCTATGGTCGTGTAGTAATCTCTAGAAGTGCTAATTTTGAGCACCCTACTGGTTGGGATAGGTTGAATGCTAGTTCAGAAGTATTGTTGCAATCTAGTGTACAGCCAACTGTCCATGCTCCTGTGGCTGGACAACAACCAGTTCAGCTGCCTTCTGGTTCCCAGTCTCCTAGTGTGGTGAGAGGATCCCCTCAGGTGAAGGAAGAGGAAATTTCACCTGAGCAGGTTCAGGATCTGAAGGGGGATTCAGGTAGTGAAAAGGCAGAGGACAGTGATGAGGAAGAGGCAGTGGTAATTCCTCGTAGGTCTGCACGCTCCACAAAGGGTGTGAAGCCTGACAGATTTGTGATTCAGCAGGTGAGAGTGTGTCAGATTACCTGTGAACCTCAGTCTTTCCAGGAGATGTTGCATCTGCCTGTTGAAGAGCAAGAGAAGTGGAACACAGCGATGGATAAGGAGTTTGAGGCATTAGTGAGTCAAAAGGTGTTTGAGGTCACTGATTTGCCCCCAGCCCAGAAAGCTGTTGGTTCCAGATGGGTTTTCAGAAAGAAGCTTCTTCCTGATAATACAGTGCAGTACAAAGCCAGGCTTGTTGCTCAGGGATTTGCACAGGAGAGGTTTTTGAACTATGATCTCACATATGCACCCACAGCTAGACCAGAGTCTTTACGTATGGTACTTTCTCTGGCTGCACAGCGTGGACTTGTTGTCCATCATTTTGATGTTGACACAGCATATTTGAATGCAGAGCTCCCTGAAACTGTGTACATGAAGCAGGCTCCTGGCTATGCTTGTGACAATTCTCAGAAGGTGTACAGACTGCGCAAGGCGCTGTACGGTTTGAAGCAGGCCGGACGTTGTTGGCATCAATGTTTAGATAAGGCTTTGTTAGAGCTAAAGTTTAAGAAGTCTGTTGCTGATCCTTGTGTGTATGTAAGAGGTTCTGGAAGTGATTACACAGTGTTGCTAACGTATGTTGATGATTTTTGCCTAGCAACTGGTTCTTTGCACCTTGTACAAGAGTTTGCAACACAATTGAGACAATACTTTCAATTGAAAGACCTAGGTGAGCTGAAATACTATCTAGGTGTTGAAGTCACTAGAGCTCAGAGTGGTGAGTTCTATCTGAGTCAGAAAAGAAAAATTGACCAATTGTTGAGTCAACTTGAAATGTCAAATGCAAAACCAACCAAAACACCAATGACTCTTGATTTCCTAAAGGGTGATGCATGTGAGGAACCTTGTCCTCAACCTGCATTGTATCACTCAGCTGTAGGAAGTTTGCTACACTTAACACAATGGACACGCCCTGACTTAGCTTACTCAGTTGGAGTGCTTAGTCGTAAGGTTGCCAAACCATCCATGCGGGATTGGACAGGTTTAAAGAGGGTCCTACGCTATCTTAAAGGCACAGCTGATCTTTGTCTCAAAATATCAGCCACCAAGGCTGAAATGCCTGTGATTTATGCTGACAGCTCTTTTGCAGAAGAGAGAGACAGAAAGTCTGTGAGTGGTTTTGTTTGTTTGTTTGCAAATACACCCATTGCCTGGAGAGCAAGAAAACAAACATTAATTGCCGTTTCTACCTGCGAAGCCGAATTCTCGGCCCTCAGTGAGGCAATCAATGAAACGTATTGGTTAAAACAATTGTTTACAGATTTATCTGTAAATATAAATACACCAATAACAATGTATGAAGATTCCCAATCCTGTCTATCTCTAGCTGCTTCGGAAAATGTCAATAATCGCACGAAATACATCCATGTAAAATACCAAAATGTGAGGCATGCAATTCAGGAAAAATTTATACAATTAGAGTATTGTCCATCTGAACTAAATATCGCAGACGTTCTCACGAAAGCACTTTCTCCAACAAAACATACAACCATGGTAACCAGATTGGGATTGGAGCAAATGTGTCTGAAATAAAATCATTTGTGTCTCTGTGTGCTTTTGAAATAACAGTTTTCCCCCACAGTGTTTCAAAAAAATCCATGCGGAAGGGGTGTTAAGGTTATTTGGTTAAAGCATTCTATGCAGAATTAAACGCATGGCATTTTCTTCCACTGTGTCTGGCCAGAGAGTGGAAAAATACAAGTGAAAACAATCTACATTGTTTTCCGCATTGTAAGTTTGGTTCTCAAAACATCTGAGACGTAGATGGCAGGTGCTGAGATATCTCTAGCTAGACAAAATAAACCCGTAATCAGAATCGTTCTCAAAACAAAAAAAAAGGCCAATACACAACACTGCCATCGTGTGACGCTTTATAGTAAGTACAATTACTACCAGAAATGCTATACTAAAAGAGATGCCCATGTTTGAACCAATCAGATGTGAGCTATGAACCATGGGTAGTCCTTTATACTTATGTTCTACACACATATGTCTTCTGTTCTTTATGTAGGCTGCTATCTGCATGTACTTGTATCTGAACTGTAACCATGCCTGAACTGTAACCATGTCTTTGCACAGACCATGATGTTATTCTTTCCTCACTTCTGGTGATGGAACTCTGCTTATGCTTTGATTTTACCTTTTTGCAATAATGCACTATACATCCATTATTGCCTTATGCTATCAATAAAGATATTGTTAGCCTTACAACACGTTGTTTGGATTACTTCATTGCCTGGAACCCCGCATAGTTAACCATCACCTAACAAATCAATCAATCATTGGTGTCTGGACTGCAACATCTTCAGCATTATCTTACTAGTATGTGAGATAAACAACTGTTTGAGAATTCTTTACCAGTGTCCTTTTATTGTAAAAGGTAAAGGTTCCCCCCCGCACATTTGTGCAGTCGTGTCAGACTCTAGGGGCCGGTGCTCATCTCCGTTTGTTATCCGAAGAGCCAGTGTTGTCCGAAGACACTTCCACGGTCATGGGGCTGCATGACACGCGCGGAACACTGTTACCTACCCGCCGAAGTGGTACCTATTAATCTACTTGCATTTGCATGCTTTCGAATTGCTAGGTTGGCAAGAGCTGGAGCTAGCACAGGAGCTCACTTCGCACGCAGGGCTAGGGATTCGAACCTCCGAACTTGCGATCTTCCAATCGACAAGCCTGGCGTCTTATTGTATTGGCATGTAAATTGATTTTTTCCATTTCCTTGGCCACTGTAGTACCAACTTACAAACCACAAGTAGCATTTTTACTGCATTATTTTGTAACACTTTAAACAGTTGTGCCAATATTTCATCAGCTGCTGCAGCTTCGTTATTAGAAATATTTTCTAGGGTTCATTTAATTTCATTGTCCAGGATTTCTGGCTTCTCATTCACTGATCAAACCTTTGTGTGCATCATCAATTTGGGATTTTTTTTTGTACAGTTCTTCTGTATTGTCATCAAGGGTCTCCACAGCAATGTCAATGACTTCAAAATGGTGGGTGTGATTCAGTGAGCAAATCCCTGCCTCTTAACATGTATCACATGCATGTAAAAGGGAAAGAACATTAATGCCCTTCATTTTGAAATGAATGTTGTTGCAGATGCCCCTGAGTCACACCATCTCTTCTTTATAGTTTTTCTAGTAGACCTTTATCTTTTAATATGTCTATTTTTTACATAAAAGATTCCACTGATTTTCTGTAATGTTCTAAAATAAATCTCTTGCCCTTACCATTCAGTTGTTATCCTCAATTTCTTTTCACTGTTTTGATATAACTCCTTGTTTCTACTTACTCTTCCCTGGAACTAAGCATATAGTTAGGCAAATTTTCCTCTCTTTCGGTATATAATCAATTTGATTTTGTGTTGTTCATCCAGTGATTTCCATGTGCTGGTTCATACTTTAGGTGATTGGAAGAAAGTGTTTGCCATAAACATTGGATTTTCTGTCAGAACTGCTTTGTTTTATACACTGAGGTCAAATGTTCATCCCCCCCCCCCATAATCAATGTCAATATTAGTGATAGACAAATCTCTTGAATTTGTTTTTTCTCTCTCCAAAAAATCTTCACTAATTTTTATTCTGTTGAAAAATGCTAGTAAGTTCTTAATAGAAAAAGAAAATGAAAAAAGTTGTTATTCATCTGTCTGAATAAATTTACAAAAAGAGAATAATTTTGTACCATGTTAAAGAGGAGGAATCGGAAAGGAAAGGAAAGGAAAGGAAAGGAAAGGAAAGGAAAGGAAAGGAAAGGAAAGGAAAGGAAAGGAAAGGAAAGGAAAGGTTTTAACTGTATTCCCCCCGTTCTATTTATGCAGAAATCTGTTAATTTTAGTTAAATTCTAATTTAAAAATATAAATAAAACGGATGGTTTTCAGAGGTTCAAATCAGAGTATTTTTCATCCTTATTTGCAGAAACTAGGTCAGGGCTCAGTAAGTACTTCAGGCACAAGGCATCATTGAATAATTTGCACAATGATGCAGGTTTCAAAAATATACGTAAATGCCCAAACCATCATAAGATTTTGGTAGTCTCACCAATATCATTTTGGGATATTCATTTGAGAACACTGAAATCTTTCATGATTTAGCAATCTCAGAATATTTGATCTCTTAAAATATGTTTTTAAATATTTGCTTGCTGAAGGTATACTTTTGCCGAAATAAAGGACATTTTGTCGTCCCCTTCGGGACTATCTGTGCTGAAATACATGTGCTATTCACTGAGAAACAAACTGCTTCTCACCAAATACCTGATTCTTTTAAACTGGAGAGGGTGGGGACTGAATCTGGAATCTTCCACATATAAAGCAAATGCTCTGCCAAAGACCAACTGCAACAAAGCCCAGCACATTTTCATGTGACAAATGAAATTTCTGAGCAAAATTGTGTGTTTTATGAATCTTCTAACACTTTAAAAAAAATGCCTGTCACATTCAGGGGAGCCTCGAAGGAACAGTAACTGATGTTTATTTATAAGTTGTGCTGGTTTAACTAATCACATTTTAATTTTAATGCATTTTGCAGTTTCATATTTATTGTACACAAATAGAATTTTATGAGCATACCTCCATGTTATTAATGTTTAGTATGTTGACTTCCCTCTAGAGTCTGACCCTGTGGAACACAAATATCAGATAAATAGAAACAAATTAAAATCTGATAGGCCTCATGAGTCCCCCTCGCTGAGCAAATAAAATGGCCTGTTCTCTCATCACTCAATGAATCTTCTAAACTGATTAAAATAAAACATTTCCAGCAAAGTTTAGCTTGTATTTTCATTTTTCTGCCCTGAATCAGTGCTAAATGAAAAAGAATACAACATATTCTCTGACTTACAGTTTGTATACTGGAATCTGTGTTTCTAATAAAAAAAAAAGGTAAAGGTTTTCCCCTGCACAGTCGTGTGCAACTCTAGGGGGAGGTACTCACTCTGTTTCTTAGCCAAAGAGCCAGCACTGTCTAAAGATGCTTCTGCGGTCATGTGGCCAGCATGACGCATGCAGAATGCTGCTACCATCCCACCGAAGTGGTACCTATTTATCTACTTGCATTTGCATGCTTTCGAATTGCTAGGTTGACAAGAGCTGGGGCAAGTACGGGAGCTCACTCCGTCATGTGGTGCTCGGGTCTCGAACTGCCGACCTTCCAATCGACAAGCCTGGCATCTTAACCACTGATCCATCGTGCCCCTTGTGTTTCTAATATTATATAAAAGTGCCTTATTTTTATGGATACCATTTAAAGAAGACAAACAGGTAGGGTGCTTATAAGAGGTGTTAGGAACTAAAGTTTTGGAATATTTTCTGCCTGAAAATGATGGAAGATACTTCTACTCAAAACTCCCCTCTTCAAAACGATTTTAAATAAAATCTATGGCTAGTTTATATAAAGCAGACTAATGAAAAGACAGTCAGAGATGTTGACAGACAAAGAGAGAGTTCAATCTGACCCACCAAAATGAATCATTATGGAAACATTCTATTTCTCTATATGTGTGAAGGAGTCAGTATTCTGGGGTTCTAGGACACAAAACAGAAGTTGCATCAAGACTTTTTACCCTGGTACATGTACCTTTGGTAAAAATTGAGAAACATGCCTCTGAGCCTGTCCAGAGCACTTTTCCTTTGTGCTCCACAATCATATGAAAGAAACCTATAAGACTAATGAAAGTCATAAAGCAAAAAGACAACACAGGAAGCTGCAGCAAACCTGTTTGAATAAAAACAGGAGTAAAAAAGAGTTAAATGTGAAACCCCCTGATCTGCTACCAAAGATATCCAACTGGGGGAATTCCTGCTTTAGAGGAAAGTTGGCTTCCCGTTAATCCTGGAGTAAGCCCTGCCAGGAGGTAACAGTGAGATAGTGTGAAAACCATACTCCATACTACTGGATTCTCTAAAATGCGCCATTCTTAGGGCAGGCACTTTTCACAATGCTAGAACATCTTCAGAGCACACAGGCTATTGCAATACAGGATTCCAGCTGTATCTGTCTGTCTGTGCCTGTGTTTCTGTGTTCTAGCCAGGAAAAACATTACAAACATTCCAGGGTTCCACCAAGTCACAGGCAGAGACAAATGGAGACATGTTATTAGAATAAGCCAGCTGTCGAGCTGAGAAAGGGATTTCTGTGAAGCAGTGATAGAGATGTACTGCAACCTTAAACAATTTAATTAGCTGTTTGGTCAATGCAAGGCAAGTCTCTTGGAGGCAGAATGAAAAAGATCGGCTCAAATCCCAAGCAATAGTGGATGTCTTTTGTCATCACTGACAAATTTTTAAATATAGCCACTATTTTTTTCTGGCACTGACTGGGTAAAACCAAACAAATGAGAAGAGTGAATATAATCCAACTGCCCAACACACTGTAACACCGGTTTGACAAAAATGCTAGATGTGTTCTTTCTGATCCTTCATTTTGCACACTACAGTTCAGACCATTCATAAATCTGGAATTCTGGTGCAGTGTGGACCTGATTCTCTGCACTTTCACACACAAGATAAGCCTAAAGGTGTTGAATAGGGTTGTTCTCTCACTTTATAGTCAGACTTCTCAGGGAACAAATTTCAGAATGAAGTGGAAGATTGAAAGTCTATCTTTACCCTCTACTGATCTCTACTGGGTTGGATTTGATATCTATCAGATACGCTGGCTGATATTATTTTTTATATTGGGCATTCTTTCCAGGTACACATACTGAAATACTTCAAATTGTCCAAAATACTTCACTGGCTAGACTTAAGAATAATTCTAATTTTATGAAAATTGTATTTCAAAATTTTAGTTGGCTTTCACATGTATCTGCATCTTTATTTTAAATACTTTGTTTTTACAGGCACCAAAACATTTTGTAGCAACTTAATTATGAACACATTTGTCACAGTATAAACTGCAGACCACAATTCACAGCATAAGATAAGAAATCTCAAACATCTAATAGTAAGTGAAATGTACTTTATGAAAGTATCACAACACTCTTTGGATTTTTTGCTAAAATAATGGCCTATATGTAAACTCTTGTTTCTTGATCCTTTAGTATTCTGCTAGAAAATAATTATTAATATGAAAACAACAAAGTGCCGAGCATCCTTGATGTTTTTTATTTCTCCTAAGGCCTGTTTTTATATAAGGGTAGACCTTATGCAATCATGTATTTCTATTGATGACATGTAACATATTATAAATTTTAAGTAAAAAAATATTGATTACTAAGATTTAAAACAACAACAACAACAACAAACTAGGAATGTGTTAATTTACCCCTGCAAAATTGTCCTACCAAAATCTGGAAATCTCATATTACAAACAAAAAACAACAACAACTAACAGCTATCTTCCTGCAAAATAACTATCAGTTTTAATTTTTCACTGTTTCTTTAAAATCTGTTGCTTAGGAGACATCAGATCTGGCCAGATTACAGGACTTGTATTTACATGGAAGCTTCAAGATTGATTTATCTCCAGATCAAGTTAATAATGGTCTTGTAAACTAGCATTTTTCTAATTATTTTTGTTGATAAGAACCTCTCTCAACTTGGAATAATTGAGCCAAGTAGTTGTGCATTCTTAGATTGCATGTGCCACCCATGTTTTGCTTCTCCATTTTTAAAAATTCATATTGCTAGTCAAAATTAGCTTTGTTGTAGTGTAACACTCTGTCTCTATTTTTTTTCCATTGCCTTCATGTGGTATCTTCACCACCACTGGACACCCAAACATATTCATTTTTTAAATTGCTTTTATACAACTACAACAACAAAGAAGAAAAAAGAATAAATGGGGGGAAAAGACAAGAAAGAAAGAACTGCATGAGATATATTAATAATTATAAATATATAGAAAGTAATATAACTCAGAATTCAAACAAGTACAGTCTTTGCCACACAGAATGATGCTGTCCAATTTTTCCATTATATTGATGAAGGATCAGTTAAAACACATTTGAATAATAGATTACACTGAAATTATAGATATTTCACCTTTGATGTCTGGTATATAGATGTCTTTCCAAGAACCATAAGAATCTCTTTTGCAATACTCCAAGCACACTAGATCCACAGATCTTCATAAATAGATAAATTCCAAATAGTTTATGTATAATATCTTTAAAAACCCCTTCCTAGAACCTGATTCACCATATTAAGAATATTCAGCCAGTTTTGGCAACAGAAGGATGTATGTTAACATACCCTTAGATTTGTTCCATCTCCTTTCTGACTATCCATTGAAGGTTCCAATAGATCCCAGATGATGATAGTGATTGTGACAATGATAATAACAATGGTAATATTAAGAACAACTATGATTAGTTTCATTTTAAGGTCATAAAAAAACCAAAACTTTCCAGCTCAAACTTTTCAGAAAACACAAAGAGCTGGGGAATCTTCGGGACCCATGAAGTCTTCGTTTAAAGGTTCCTTTTGGGTTTGATGGAGAAAGAGTTGGAGAAACACATGGAGTTTTACTTTTATATATGATCACAGCTGCAAGACTTTTATATGCACAGAGATGGAAAGATCCACAGATACCTACGGTTGAAGAGTGGATTGTTAAATTAATGGATCTGTCTCAAATGGCTAAACTAACAGCATTAATTAGAGAATATTCGATTTCTGGATTTATATCTGTTTGGCAACCACTTCTAGAGTACTTGCTTGTGGTAGAAAAAAATGATGTTTTGATTTTGGGTTTTAATAATTAATTGGTTTATGTTAATAGAAATAGTGTTACTATGGTTTAATCATTGGTAAGAGATTATTTTTGTAAATTTATCTATATCTGTATTGGAGAAAGTCGGAAGTCACTTTTTGGTCTTTGTTTTCTGTGTATTTGCACTTTTATATTTTTTAGTCCTATTTTCTTGCTTTTCTGTATTTTCTAATTTGTATTTTAGTTATACTCTGAAAATTAATAAAGTTTAAGCCAAAAAAATAGTATTTGTTTAAAGGTGAAAGGGCTAAGGGCTAAATAAATAAACTGTAATGTTTAATTTTTAATAACCACTTAAAAATCATTTCTCTTTTCACCTGAAAGATTGTATGTATACATTTGTTTGTTTGTTTGTTTGTTTGTTTTAAAAATTAAACAAACCAATGGCCAAAGCTCTCTAGGCAGTTTATAATAAAACACTTAAAAGATATAATTTGAATAAAAATATATGTAGTACAATAAAATCAAATAAAATGCAAAATGGAAACACCATGAAAACTAGATAACAGCAAGACAGCCATTCAAAATCTAAAACAATACAAATCAAGATACAATTAAAAGCCAATTAGAAAACTTGGGAAAATAGAAAGGCCTTCATATGGTGCCAAAATGACATTAATGTGTCTCTGAGAAGGAATTCCATACATGGGGTGCCACCACAGATAAAGCTCTCTTGGAGAAAGTAGACGAATATTACCCTTTTATTACTATGCATGTACTTTAATTATATGAATGCATGAAGCACAACCTTCTTCACAAGGAATTAACAGCTATTAACAGGGTGGATGCTCCAGCCATTTACAGGCTTATGTACAAAGTGCTGGGCATTTAGATTAATCTCTGACATACACACCTGTCCATAATTCTTTAGTCTTCAAGACTAGATGCATTGATTCTATAAACTGAAAGTTCAGATAAGCTTTTGAAAAATCCATTAACTCAGGGAACTGGATAGGCTTAAAGCTGACACTAACAAAGTAAAGGGTTTCACAGTAGTGCTGCATCAGATTGATTCAAGTGTTTAACACCATCAAATGAGGCAATATTACATAAAATTGATGGAACAAACCCCAATTTAATTCATTTGGGTGTCAAGACTGGCAGGTGGCCCACTCATAAGCTTCTGAAGTACTATGGTCTTTGGAAGGCACTGAATTTATTGCAGATGGTGGGAGCCGGAGGTGCAGTTGAAATGAAGACACCCAATGGGACAAAGTCATACAAACAGTTTTATAGAGAGAAAAGCAGCTAGCAGGGAAAGGACAGAAGTTCTGCTGGCAAGTAGCTATTGGAAAAAGAATAAGACTAGGAAAGCTTAAGAAGTTTATTTTTATGGCGTTCCAAACAAATATTTCTATAAATTCTCTGCTGTTCAAAATTTAGCTATCCATGAGCGTTCATAACTCTCAAATATTTCAGCATGGTTCTTGGCCATTGTACTGTGTTGAATATATGCATAAAAATATACATTGACCTTTTGTTGTTGTTGTTATTATTATGTTTTTTGTAAAACATTAATTAAACTCAGATTTATGGAAGTATTTTAAGATGAATGTGGAAATAGAATGGAATTCTAGGTAGAAACATGTTACTCTTAAATGAACTAGAGAAGATAGTTACAGTATCTATCCTTATCTGGAGTGGCTTAATTTGAGTGAATAATCACTTAATTTTAAGTGAAAAGTGCGGCACTGGTTTGTTTTCTTGGATCGTGGTACTGACCTCAGCACTATATTACTTTGAACTGAGAGTTGCAAGTGTCCAGCCACATATACCTCTTTCCAGCCTTAATGGCTATTAGGTGTGCAGTGTGCATGATCTGCTAGGGACCCATGCTAACATACTATAGAGATGCTTTAGGCTGATTTATGAGATATCTATCTTTATTACCCTCTTGCCAACCTAGCAATTCGAAAGCATGCAAATGCAAGTAGATGAATAGGTAACACTTCGGTGGGAAGGTAACAGCGTTCCACGCGCGTCATGCGGCCACATGACCGTGGAAGCGTCTTCGGACAACGCTGGCTCTTCAGCTAACAAACGGAGATGAGCACCGGCCCCTAGAGTCGGACACGACTGCACAAATGTGTGGGGGGAACTTTTACCTTTACTTTTTATCTTTATTACCAGTAGGGTGTCTATCTTGTGACACCTGATCTTTCTAAGTTCTGACCACAAATGCATTTTTCTTCTGTGAGGCTGATATTATATATTTATGGTTATCAGGATAGGCATCATTTTGTAATTTTAATGGTACAATTAATGAAGGGGAGGGGAGGGGAGGGAAGGATGCACCAATGATTTCTGAATAGGTTGATCTCAGTCACTTTCACTACAAGTAATTATTGCCTTCTATATTCAGGTTTAACATTCTATTTAGAATGCTTACAGTCTGAATCTACAATCATTACACTTTAATTAACAAATGTTATTTTGTTCCCCCCCCCCCACATCTGCTTATTGGTAATGATTTTATTTTATACAGAATATTTTGTTTAGCTGCACTTCTGAGAAATCAAGCATGCATGCTTATTTTTAACGCAATTGCACTCTATATTGACAAGTAAAGAGATGAGAATCTCTTTACATTTTTGTAGAGCTTGATTGCTTGGCCATTGATATGTGACGGCACTCCAAGCTATTTGAATTCCTTTCCTTAGCTAGGAAAGAGGCTGAAATCAATGCTTTGCTCTTCTCCCTTTTGCATGTGCATGTATCACAAGAAGTGATGAATTGTTTGAACAGAGCAACTGAATGATAAACAAGTCTGGATTTTGCAGTTGGCTGGAGAAGATGAACTTTAGGGAGCTAAAGGACTGCTGGTTGCTGGGGAAGACTTCTTGTTTTATGCAGGCATGCATAACCTTGTGTGGACAGAGGGTTATATTCAGTCTTATGTGCCAGCAGCCACATTCAAAAAGTAGGCATTGTTGTAAATACAAATATGGCCAAGAAAACAAGTGGGAAGGGTAAAAACCGGGTGGGGGGGAGATAGGCTCTACTTTAATATTAAATATGCCTCCAATCATCCAAAAAGGGACATAATAGCATATTTGGATATATATTTCTGCCATTATTTCTGAATACTTATTCTTAAATTTTAAAATCTATCTGTCATCCATCCATCCATCCATCCATCCATCCATCCATCCATCCATCCATCCATCCATCCATCCTGACACACTCAACCTTGGGAAAAGGAAAAAAAGGTTTAAGGGATAAAGTTAAAATTTGGGGAGTAGCTCATTGCTAACATACTTGGCTTTTATGATTCTCTTCTCTACAAGAGGCATTTGAATAAGTAAGCCAATATAAAATCACTGTATTTCTCCAATATACCTCCCTTAACATTCCACAGAAATTGAAATGACCTTTTCCCTTAGGGTAGAGAAAAGAGAGGTATGAACAAAACAATAGAATTAAGTATTCATCCGATTCATATCTACAGTAAATGGAGTTTATGGGAAATGTTGACCTGGGAATCATTCTGCTTTGTTTTGTAATTTTGATGTGTTATGCTTAATAAATTTTATATCTTTTTTTTAAAAAAACAAGAAGTACTGACTAAATATTTTCTAGCAACTCAGCATTTACCTTACCAATATGATTATATATTTACACATTCATTAACTACACATAACAGTAAGAGCTACTGGAAAACTACTACACATTAGACTAAAAGCTATTGCTATCAGATAGCAACACAGGGAAACAAGAAAAGCTAGGAGCAATGATTTTTTTAAACAAAATTTGCTTTAAGAATTCTGACAGCTGGAGATACAACAATCTTGTATCTAGTGCAATAAATCTTATATGTCTGTGTGCATATATCTAACAATCATCCTTTATTTTCTGTGTGCTGAAAACAGCAAACACTGACATGTAGGAGAGGAACCAAATTGTTTCTGTTGCATTGCTTTACCATTCTATAACATTTCAGCTTTAAATCCCTGGAGGTATTATACATAAAGCCCACAAACTGGAGAAACAAATTCAAAGGTGAATAAAGCACAAGAATAACACCCTAAAAACAGCTCCTTAAGTAACTGAGCTTCCATCTCCACAGAAGGATTATGTCTGGGGAATCAGCTACTTCATCATGAATTTGCAAGGTTCTTTCATTTCATTACTGTGGGGGCCTCAGTTTAAGGTATTTTCTGACAGATAGAAGGCAATATGTGTGTCTGTATGTGTATGTATCCCTCAGAGATCCTGAATATAGAGAAAAAAATACAGGTAATCTGTTAAGTTTGTGACAGGAAAACTATCAGGGTTAAAATGCTAAAAAGCGGTACTTTGTCTGATTCAAATGGCTACTGACACTGTTGCTTTTCATATAATATTGCAACCATCCTCCATTTGGTATTTAGCATGTAAAACACTGATCTGTCTGACATGTTCTGTTATTTATTTCAGTACCTTTCACACATAATGAGATTGGCTTTATGAGTTGAAGGCATCACCCTAAAATCTTTCAGCATCTCTTGAAAAAATCAGTGGCATTTACATTCAAGTATCACAGAAACAAGTATCTGCTGTCTTTGGCATCTGAGATTGCAAACTTAGACAACTTATGTCCATTGGGCTGTCCTGCATGTGGGAACTTTCATTGCCATAGCTAGATTTTTGGGTTGGGTGATGAGGAACAGATAGATAGATAGATAGATAGATAGATAGATAGATAGATAGATAGATAGATAGATTACAACAGTAAGTGTA
Organism: Charina bottae; assembly: GCA_023362775.1. Lineage (NCBI taxonomy): Eukaryota > Metazoa > Chordata > Lepidosauria > Squamata > Charinaidae > Charina > Charina bottae. Next base: position 47,413,675 of record JALMGJ010000005.1, read on the forward strand.
TAGGAGAAAAAATTTAACATGCCTACAGTCCATTTACAATTACTTCCTACAGATAACCTGTTGATTTCTCCCAGATAAATGTCAACACTAGGAATTTAATGTGCTCTCTCTCTCTGTCATATAATTGTCTGATCTATACCGAATTTGGAAAGCTGGTGGTGGCATTTCATGGATATCAAATACAATGGTGCAGGAATGGATGCTTTGGATTTTATGAAAAATAGAATTTTCAGAGAAGCAGCAGCAGGAAGCTAAGATTGTATGATGAATGTTCACATATGCCTTCATAAAGGTGCTTCACTCTTTCAGTACAAATTTGCCATTGGTAAACTGGGAGTCTGTAGTTACTGAACATTTAACTACCTTGTACAGACATGCTAGTTAAACTCCCACAGAATAAAATGCTTTGCATTTTTGTTGTTGCTGTTGTTTAAAAAATATTCAAGTTTTTTTCCTATCATGCTTTTAGAGCATATGATGCTTGGTGACCTTACAATAATACTTAAATTTCTTAAAGGATATTCTGTTCAATCTGGAGAGAAGAAATTCTTGCCACCCTGGAGATGTGACACTCAATATCACCTTTTCCAACTAACAAATTTTATTATTTTTTTTTTTAAAAACAATCTTTATTCTTTAACACAGAGCTTTCCAAACTGTGTGTCGCGACACAAAAGTGTGCCGCCACACACAGCGTGGTGTGTCGCCACACCACCTGGAAGCGGCGGTGCGCGCGTGCATGGCAGCCGCCATGCACGCGCGTGCCGCCGCACGCCCCCCCACGCCGTCGCTGTGCGCATGCGCCACTGCACGCCCCCCCGCGCCGTCGCCATGCGCGAGCACACCGCCACTGCCACTGGTATGTTGCCAGCGGCAGCACTTTGGAAAGCCCTGCTTTAACACCATTAACATATACATACATAACAAAGAAAAAAAACTCCATAAGCATAAAACAAACATAATATATTGCATAACTTCCAAACTTCTTTTTACTTTAAAATACACTTTTACCCTTTACCCCTAAGTCACTTGTCTTTCTTCTCTCTTCTTTCTTACACCTTCTTAAAACTCTCTAACCACTTCCTTCTTCCCCTCCTCTACCTACTCTAACCTTTTCTACTTGCTAGATACTTACATCTTCTTGAAGCTCTCTAACCACTTCCTTCTTCCCCTCCTCTACCTACTCTAACTTTATATACTTTCTAGCTTCCCATTACCTGCAAACAGGGTTTGATAAGAGAATTAACATAGAAGGGAAAGATATTCAGATTTATAAAGAAATCCCAGCTGCAATTTTGAAAAAAAGAAAAGCATATTATTTTTTGACAGAGGTTTTGAAAAGAAAGAAAATTATGTATAGATGGGAGACTCTGGAAGGGGTGAATGTGTTGTACAAGGAGCAAAGGTTCAAATTAAATTCAATGGAGAAAGCAAAAGATTTTCTTAGAAAATTAGAAAAAGAAACTAAACACTCACCAGGGAATAGTGCTCCAGAAAAGAGAATAACAGAAAAATTTAAATTTTTTGCTCAAGCAGTGGGTTCTCAAGAATTAAATAGCCAATCTGATAATGAGTAATTTAAAATGTCTTTCGTGGAACATAAATGGTTTGAACTCTCCAGTTAAAAGAAATAAAACTTTTCACATTCTTAATAAATATGTTGGACATAATTTGTTTGCAGGAAACGCATATCAGAGGTAAAGATGGAAAATTGTTAATTAATAAGAAATTAGGAATAGAATTTATAACGACAAATGAAAACAAAAAGAATGGGATTGTTTGCTATATTAAACCAAATTTAAAACCACACTTAATAAAAGTGGATGATAAAGGTAGATTTATTATTATAGAAATAGAAATTCAAAATACAAAAGTGATACTAGTAGGTGTCTATGCTCCAAATAAAAAACAAAATAATTTTTTTAAAATCCTGATGAACTATTTATTAGATCTGCCCAACAAAAATTGGATTATTATGGGTGATTGGAATGGTGTTGTTAATCCGTTTCTAGATAGAAAATCTGATAAGTTTATCAAATCACACCAAGGCAAATTACCTCAGGTTTTTTTTGAACTTATGAATAATTTAGAAACGATTGATGCCTGGAGACACAAAACGGGCAATGCTAAAGATTTTACCTTTTTCTCAAAAATATTTCAATCTCATTCTAGAATAGACATGATACGGATTTCAAAAAAATTAGCAAATAAGATTAGAGACATGAAGATTTTAGTGAAAACATTATCAGACCATAATGCAATCCAATTAGACTTAAAATTTTTAGCAACGCCTTACAGATGGAGACTTAATGAATCCATATTAAAAAATAAAGATTATATAGAAGGGAGTAAAATTAAACTAAAAGAGTTCTTTGATTTAAATATGAAAGATAACATCAACATAAATACAGTGTGGGACACAAGTAAAGCGTACATGAGAGGTCATTTTATGTCTCTAGGCAAATATCATAAAAAAATGAAACTACAAAAATTTATGAAATGATGTGAACAAATTAAATCAAAAGAAATTGAGCTGCAAAGTAACCCAAGAGATAAAGATATCAAAAACCAAATTACCATCTTACAGAAGCAATTAGAAATATTAACAACTGAAGAAATGGAAAAAAACCTGAGGTATGTTAAACAAAGATACTTCCAATATGCAAATAAAGCCGGTAAATGGTTAGCGTTTAAGCTAAGAAAAGAGGGAGATAAAAAAATTATAAATAAAATAAATGATAACGGGATAGAACTAAGTGATAATCAAAGTATTAAAAAAGTATTTCATGAGTTTTACACAACATTATATCAAAAGAAACAACTAGACTCAGAAAAGGCGGACAGATACTTAACAAATTTTATTAAAAGGTATAAGCTTTTGTGAGCTGCAGCTCACGTGACACTTTTTGCCAGCATAGATTAACACGGTTCTCCTCCTATAATGTTGACAACTGATATATATCACTGAATTATGTGAACATGAGAAAGCAAATATCTGCATAAGGTTAAAATGTAATAGTTTTGTATCTTGCAGTGGAAGGTGGCAATAAACTCATACAAAATCTTGTATGGACTTAAAATTCTCAAAGAGTCAAACTAAGCTAGGCAGATTGCCAGCTGGAAATGGCATGCTTCTAGCTTTAATATTTAAGAACAACTAGGAGGAAACTGTTGACAGATGATAAACAGAGGCTCTGAATGGGGAATATGCCTCAACCCAAACTTTTATTTATTGCAGAGTCTTTTGGGAAAATATTGAAATGCATTATCCGTCCATCATGGCTTGAAAATTGCTCAGCATCCTGGTGCAATAAGTAACAGCTCACCTCTGCTATGAGGAACCTGTTCAGTGTGCTTTGCTGACAGTAACTGATTGACATGTGAGGGGGGATGGGACATGGAAGACATATTCATGAGTGATCACAATGACACTTCTCTTCCTTGAGGACTACATTATCATCTAGGGCAGAGCTTTGCAAACTTTTCATGTTGGTGACACACTTTTTAGACATGCATCATTTCACGACACGCTCTTACAGCAGGGCACAAGGCAGGCACTAGGACCTGCACAGAATCACAGCAGGTTTGGAGGCAGCAGGGCACAAGGCAGGCACTAGGACCTGCGCGGAATCCTGGCTAGGATAGGCTCTTGTGGGGCATTCTGAAGCAAATGCTTGAGTAGTTTACAGGATGGGGGTAGAAGCAGTGCTCAGGCAAAATTTGTTATAATTAAAATATTTTAATTAAAATATTTTATTTTAACTTACGTACTTACGTAAAAGGGCTTACAAACTTGCATATCCATCTACATAAGGTTAAAAACAATACATCCTAAGAATAATAATACAAAAATACAATAGATCTTTGCATCAAAGGAAAACACAAACACAAACCCATATTGGGGGTGGGGGTGGAGGGATCTCCAGTCACAGAAATTCCCTTCCCAAAGGCCCTTTGGAATGCCCAGATTGTAATGGCTTCTCAAAATCCAACAGGGTGAGGAATAGACTACTTTTGGGGGGAATTCTATTGTTTTTATTTTGGTTTGGCTATCCTATTGTTTTTTGGAGGAGAGGTAGTTTTTTTTAAATAGTGGTTTTTACTGTAAGCCATCCAGAGTCAGTTGAGTTGGGTGGCTCTATAAATTTGAACAAATAAACAAACTTAGCCCAGATGGAAATAAACCTGGAAAGAAGATTTTCATACCATTCAATGACACTCTGCCTTAATTAACTCACTATAAATAAGGGTAGAAAACTCCTCTTCCGTTTTCAAGATACTGCATTTAGCCCATACTAACATTCAAAATAAAGAGCCAGTTTGGTGTAGTGGTTAAGGCACCAAGCTAGAAACTGGGAGACTTTGAATTCTAGCCCCACCTTAGGCACAAAGCCAGTAGTCTGCAGGAACAGGGAGAGTTTTGCCTAACTCTTGCCTGGATCAAATTCCCTGCCCCCAATTCAAGATACCTTACTGAAATCTGGGGAGTTCTTGCTTCCTTGATCGTTTCCAGCTGTGTGGGGCTTGATATCAGGTTCTAAGCCCTGCAGAGCTTTAAAGGTGGCAACCAGTACCTTGAATTGTACCTGGAAGATAACTTGTAACCAGTGCATCTCTTAAAGTAATAATGTTATATGAGAATACCTGAAGGATGTCATTACCATTTGGGCTTCTGCATTCTGGACTACATGAAACTTCTGAGTGGCCTTCAAGAATGGTGCTATATAGATCATATTGCAATAATCCAAGTTAGAGGTGACTAAGGCATGAATGACCATGAGTAGAACTTTTTTTTTTTAATAAACTCTTTATTCATTAAAATATACTACAAAATCATGTATATATACAAAAGAATTAACATGATGATTAACATATTAAAATACATTACATATTACACTCCTTTTTGTGTGTGTGTGTGTTATTAATATATTATTTATACACCCAAGTTCCAATATACAGTATGTATATATATATATATATATATATATATATATATATATACAGTATGTGTATGTGTATGTGTATGTGTATGTGTATGTGTATGTGTATGTATGTATGTATGTATGTATGTATGTATATATATATATATATATATATATATATATATATAAGGTTTCTGACTATCTCACCTACAGATATACAGTTAGTATCTTAATATATCTCTTTTCTTTATTTACCCTTACATTACTATTATTTCTATTTGTTTAATTCCTTAAAATACAAAACCCATTGTCATTGCTTCATTTTTCTCAATAGTATACAGGTAATCTAATATTGGTTGCCACATTTCTTTAAATTTTGAGATTTTTTTTAAATAAAATTGTTAATTTCACCATTTGTGCTAATTCCATTAATTTCATCATCCATTCCTCTTTTGTTGGTATGTTTTCTTTTTTCCAATATTGTGCATAAACAATCCTTGCTGCATGTATAATAACAAATTACCATACTTTTCTTCTTGATCATCTTCCAAAATACCTTATAGAAATACTTATGGCTTTTTTTCAATGTCTATCTTAAGAATTGGGGCTACCCTTGAAGAGTATCCAGAAGCTTCAACTGGTCCAAAACGCGGCTGTGCGTGCAGTTATGGGTGCCCCTAGATCGGCCCATGTGACACCTCTGTTATGCCAGCTGCACTGGGTGCCAGTGTGCTTCCGGGTGCAATTCAAGGTGTTGGTTATGACCTTTAAAGCCCTACATGGCATGGGACCAGGCTACCTGAGGGACCGTCTCATCCCCATGACTTCAAATCGTCCCACTCGATCATGTAGAGAGGGCATGCTTCGGACCCCGTCGTCAAGGGAGTGTCGCTTGGTGGGGTCCAGAAGGCGAGCCTTTTCCGTGGTGGCACCCACTCTTTGGAACATTCTGCCCCCGGAGGTGAGACAGGCCCCATCGCTCCTATCCTTCCAGAAGAATTTAAAGACCTGGCTGTGCCGCCTCACGTGGTATGGGAATGGGAATAGTTCCTCTTGGGGATGGCTAGTGCCATAGAGCCCTTTTAAAGAGAACCATCTATCGCCTATTGGATTTTTATATTTAATGTATTAGTTTTTGTAATGTATTTTAAATTGTAGTTACTTTTAAAGATTTTAAATTGTTGTACTGTAAACCGCCCAGAGTCCCCCTCGGGGGAGATGGAGCGGTAATACAAGTTAACATATAAATAAATAAATAAATTTTCTGAATCATTTCATATATTTGTGACCAATTTTTTTTTGCTTTTCTACAGGTCCACCATAAGTGGTAGAATGTTCCTTCTGTTTGTAGACATTTCCAACATATATTCGAGACGTTTTTATACATTTTCACTCATTTTTGTGGAGTTAGGTACCATCTGTACATTTTATAATTTTATTTTATTCCTGCCATTGAGCAGGAGCTGATAGCCTAGGAGGACTCCCAAAATATGATTTGGTTCTGCCTAATGCCACTCTGTCCAGAATTCATGTTCTCCGGAATTGGATGATTTCCAAACCCACTCTGTGTTTTCTACTGTGTCTTACTGGGATTAAGTCTATGCCTAATTCACCCTACCCAGCCCTTAACCATCATCAGACTAGGAACAGGACCTTAACCACATCTAGCCTAGGGTTGCAATTATAAGTTGATATCATTAGTATACTGATGATTTGTGTGCTGACCAATGACATCCTTCAACAGCTTTGCATTAGTGTTGAATGGGAGGAGTGAGATTATCCAGCACTGTAGCATTCCACAATGGAAGTGTCCTGTCCTGACTAAGACCCGAAGCAGGAAGGTGTGGAATAATGAAGTCTTGAACGTTAATAAAAGAACTCCAAGCAGCTAACAACAAACTTGCAGAGTAGAAGTGTGAACCAGCAGGGAACTTCCACTTTAAGCTTAATTGCATTCGGAAATAAATTCAGTCTTCACAAATTAGTTAGATGAAGAAAAATGGAGATAGCTTACATTTATTCAGTAGATCTGGATATGAGTAGATTCATAGTAGATCTGCATGCAAGCGAGATGAAATGGACAAGAGCTGCATGGTGCAGCCCTCCTGTTTGCAGGTGTGCCCAAATCGTAATGGAGAATGAGAATCCCCAAAACCAAGAAGGAGGAGGAAGAGGAAATCAGGTGACCCAGGTAACATCTCCCAAGCACAGTAGAGATGCATTTACTAGAAATACCCCCTATTATGCTTATGAGACAATGCTGAGTTGACTCCTGATAATCCCAACATGGAATAAGTCTTTTATTTACAATAAAAACATACAAAATATAGCTAGAGAAAAAAAGAAGCAACATGAGGTGCTCATGGAGATTGGGTTGCCTGTGGTGACCTGTTCCTGGTTGGCGTGCATGCAGGCAGCCACCATGTGGCTGCAGGGCAGGGTCCCAGCATGGTGCTTGGCGCAGCTGTGGAATGAGGTTCAAGCGCGAGGCTTGGCGCTGCTGCGAGGAAAGGTTCTGGTGCAAGGCTGGACGCAGCGGCTGCGAGGGAAGGTTCCGGCAAGAGGCTTGGCACGGTTGTGAGGAAAAGTTCCAGTGCGAGACTTGGCATGGCTGTGAGGCAAGACTCCGGTGCGAGGCAAGGTTCTGGCATGAGGCTCGGCATGGAGATGGGGCAGGATTCCAACGTGAGGCTTGATGCGGCTGCGAGGTAGAATTCCAGCATGAGACATGGTGTGGCAGCTGCAAGGCGAGGTTCTGGCTTGAGGCTTGGCGCGGAGGCAGAGCAAGATTCCAGCACGGGACTGGGCGCAGCGGCAAGGCTAGGTTCTGGCACGAAGCATGGCTGTATGGCTAGGCAGGGTTCCAGCATGGGGCGCAGCAGGGCAGCAAGGCGAGGCTCCGGCACAAAGTGTGACTGGATGTTGGGACAAGGTTCTGGCGCGAAGATTGGCTGGACTGCAAGGCAAGGTTCTGGCATAGGATCAGGACGAAGTCCTAGCAGGGATTCTGGCGTGGTGATGGGATCGCGATTCACTCCAGGATGCAGTACGGAATGTGAACAGTTGTCTCATGCTGTGCTCATATTTTATCCATTTGTTTTTCGTGCCGTTTGTGAGTGGGAACCAATAGTGCCTTGCATTGCTCTGCCTGCCTTTCCCACCTCCTTTCTCGTGCGCTGAAAGGTGGTGGCAAGTGTCCTACTGGGCTGCCTCCAATCAGCTGCTCCGGATCTGATTCTAATTTCGTGCCATCCCCGATCTTTCCCACTTCTACTGTTATCGGCCCTTCTACTTCCAAATCAGACTCATTGGACTCAGCCTCCATCCTGATAGGAAGACAGTAGGGCAAGACCTCTTTTCTCCTCTCACTAGTACCAACTAGGTCCTCCTTCTCAGGAAGGAGGAGAACCACTGCAAACAGTGTTCCCCAGTCCCAGATCTTAGAGGTAGTCCTGGAGGATACCATGACTGATGGTATAAAAAGCCACTGAGAGGTCTAAAAAGACCAGGAGAGTCACATTTCCACTATTCTGGTCTCACCAAGGATCATCCACAAGAGTGATCAATGTAGTCTCAGTATCATACTCAGGCCTGAAGGCCAAGTGGTGGTGGGGAAATAGATTTTATTTCTCTATCTGTTAAATATCAGATGTCCCTGAGCACTACAATCATTGCAGGCACAAAATTTATATTAAGTATTATAAATACTTTGCTGTATTCTGAGTGAAATAAAAATATGCATATGCCCCTTCCCCCAATAAATATGGGTGCAGTTGGGCATTGAAGCCAGGAGCAGAATCAAGAGGCCAAAGTAAGTAGGTGATATTTATCAGTTGGCCATAGTGCTTTTTTACCAGCGTCTTCTCTCTTCTGCTTTTGAGCTTACTTGCCTTGAGTATCTCTTGGACTATCCAAAAATATCTGTCTAATAACTGAAAACCTTCCTTCTCCAATTTTTTAAGGCACTTGATAAGAATGTGTCAAAAGTTGAAATCAGTTGAAACCAGAGATAATACATTCCTTGAATGTTTTATCTTCTGGAAGTAAAGATTCAAAATCATTCATTCTACCTGTTGGGAAAAGAAACAGCAGGTGGCAGGAGAGTTCACTACAAGGCAGGATGAATTGGGCAAGGAATTTATTAGCTAGGCATTTCTGTCATGAGGTTTCTATTTTGCACATTGCAAGTCCTATGAAATTCAGCACAAGTTGATGCTCCTTATGTCATTTCCAGCTTAGAAAAAATTACTGCATTGAGCTTCTGAAAAGCTAGTGAAAGGGCATGTTAATGAAGGAAACCCTGAAAAGTACATTTATTTTGCTTTAAATGAAGCAAGCTGAAATATTATTAATAGCATTTCTGACGGCCTAATAACCATTTCTTTTTAAACTCTGAGCAGTTTTCATGTTGAGATACTTTGGATATTTTTCTGAAATCACCTAATAAATATAATATTTTATCTCATAGATTCTACTTTTAATTTTCTAATTCTTAATATTTTAAGAATTGGCTGTTGTGGGTCTTCCGGGCTTTGTGGCCGTGGCCAGAGATTTTGCTTCTATCTGTGCTCCTGCCCTCTGAAGATGCTGGCCACAGATGCTGGCGAAACGTTAGGAACCACAACTTCCAGAACACGGCCACACAGCCCGGAAGACCCACAACAGCCATGGAATTTTTGTGTAGATATCGGTCCGTATGGGTGGGTTTTCTGTATACTTTGTGTCCTAGTTTGAGGTCCGGATTGCACACTTCCAGCCACACAGCCCGGAAGACCCACAACAGACATTGAACTCCGGCCGTGAAAGCCTTCGACAATACATTTTAAGAATTATTCAACCTATTGGTATTCTTTTGATATGCATCTATGCATGTAAATATAATGTATATATATATGTGTGTGTAAATATATGTGTGTATATATATATGTGTGTGTGTGTGTGTGTGTGTCTGTGTATTTATTATCTATCTATCTATCTATCTATCTATCTATCTATCTATCTATCTATCATCTATCTTGAAGAGGGGGAATTTCCTAAATGATTTAATTCTTAAGTTTCAGGACAACTTTCCTTTGATATTTAAAATGATTTTTGCTTTGCAATATTTGTTCTTTAACATGTTCTGAGATGGTAGGTCAACTGGAATGCTCCAGCTTTACAAACGAATTTGCCACTTTGCCACTTACACATACACACACAAGAGCTCACACATAATTTAAGTTTGACCCAGGTCAAAGGAACCAAGGTGTCATCAGTGGGAGTAGAGAATGTTATCTTCTTGCCTGATAGAGCCTTTCAAGAGCATTACAGATAGGGGCTGAGGAGCAGCTATTTGTGCTTATCATTTGATTTATGTTGGTAAAGACAAGTGATTCATTGATTGTATAGGCTCAGAACTGATGGTTCTCATCTGTCATGCCTTGCTGTACCTGAGAATCCATTTAGATTGGTTACACCAGCTAGCTAGATGAAGATTAAGGGAAGGGGAGGGTGCTATACTCTTATGAGATTACTGATTTCATGAGGAAACATATACATGGATTGTTCATTATATTTTTGAGAAGATATTTCTGCCCATAGCTATCCTTGCATTGTGATGCTGTTACTGTTAAAAATTTAGTTTAGCTTTTCCTAATCTGATAACCTGAAGAAATGGTGGCCTCTATAGAAGAATAACAAGCAGTGTGCTTGTTAGAAAATAGACCTAGGCATATATAATAATTGATGTCACGATGACTTTGGCTACATATAACAGAGGGAGGATCTAATCAAACATAACATTTCTATCACCACACTAAACAACATGTTCTATATATTGATTAGATTATTTCTAACATAGACATTTGTTATGATAAGTTTAACATCTACATGAAACCGCTGGGCGAGGTCATCCGACACCATGGGATGAGGTATCATCAGTATGCTGATGATACTCAATTGTACATCTCCATCCCTGGTGAAGTAAGTGATGCAGTGACCACCCTGTCCCAGTGCCTGGGGGCTGTGAGGGCCTGGATGGGGAACAACAGGCTTCAATTGAACCCTAGCAAGACCGAGTGGCTGTGGATTGATGGCCTAGCGACTTCTGGGAAATTATCATCTTTGGCTCTCGATGGGGTAGCACTGCCCCATTCGGAACCAGTGCGGAACTTGGGGGTCCTTCTAGACTCACGACTCCTGCTCGAAGAGCAGGTGGCAGTCGTGGCTAGGAGGGCTTTTGCACAACTTTGGTTGGTGCGCCAGTTACGCCCATTCCTGGATCGCGACGCCCTCCGAACAGTCACTCATGCTCTCGTCATCTCCCATGTAGATTATTGCAATGCTCTCTACATGGGGCTACCCTTGAAGACTATCCGGAAGCTACAGCTGGTGCAGAATGCGGCCGCGCGAGCAATTTTGGGTGCGCCAAGATCTGCACATATAACACCTTGCTCCGCGAGCTGCATTGGGTGCCGGTTTGCTTCCGGGTACAATTCAAGGTGTTGGTTATCACCTTTAAGGCCCTACAAGGCATGGGGCCAGAATACCTGAAGGACCGTCTTATCCCCGTTTTATCAACCTGCCCCACCCGGTCATTCAGAGAACCCCATCAATTAAAGAGTGCCATCTGATGGGGTGTAGGAGACGGGCCTTCTCTGTGGTGGCACCCACACTGTGGAACATCTTGCCCCCAGAGTTGAGACAGATCTCCTCCCTCCCGACCTTTAGGAAAGAACTGAAAACCTGGTTCTGCCACCTGGCATGGGAAGGAGGAAAGGATAGTTCCTCATGGGGGTGGCTAACTCCTTAATCTTATAATGTCCTTTGTTATCAATTCCATTGCCCATCTGGATTTATAATTATTTATTATTTTTACATATATTGTATATTGATGTTTTATATTTTATATTTTATTTTAACTATTTTATTGTAAACCGCCCAGAGTTCCCCGTTGGGGGAGATGGGCGGTTATATAAATTAAATAAATAAGTGTTTGGGTGCTGTACAATAATCTGCCTGTAAAAATGAACAATCCTAGGTGAGGCATTTTCTTATTTCCTGCAACAGAATACTGTTGATTTGAGTCATTTCATGCAAACAATTATGCACCTTTTATTGAAAAGAAATCAAGTAAACTGCATATATGTGACTTATTAAACCAATTTATAATAAGCAGCACTGAAATCCAGACTCTTATTTGATTGTGAAAAACCAGTAAATTGATGGACTAAGATATTAGTGTTGCAAGTATAAGAATACAATATATATTGTTCCAACTAAAGCAGTCAAAACCTGTATCTGTGGTACAAACCTCCGTAGATGCCAATGATTAAATTCGGAAGTATTTTAGGGATTTGTCTGAACAATAAAGAGTGTTTTGCTGTAATTAACAATAATTATTTATTTATTAGATTTATATCCTGCTTTTCATTCAGGAACTAAGGCACCATGCAGGAACTAAAGCTTATTTTATTTATTTATTTTATATTTGTATTTATACCCCGCCCATCCCCTCCCTAACGGAGGACTCTGGGCGGCTTACATACATCGTTATACATCAAGTTATACAGTGTTCTTTTTCATTATACAATCCGCGCGCAAGGGGAGGGGGTAAGGGAACCAGCTCTTCCTGGCTTTTTGGACTACATGTCCTAAGGTGCCTTGCATTGGAGCCGGCTGCTGACTTCCTGTAGATGTTTGTTGCTTCCGGGATCTGCAGCCATTCGAAAGATCTTCCGTCCGATGGAACCTGACCCCAGACAGGACAGGAGTCAGCATATTTTCCCACTTTAAGGTAGTACCCAATTTATCTACTTGCTAAGCTTTCGAACTGTTGGGTCGACAGGAGCTGGGACTAGCAACGAGAGCTCACCTCGTTGCACAGGGATTTGAACTGCCGACCTTCTGACCGGCAGTCCTACAGCTTCAGCGGTTTAACCCGCTGAGCCACCGCGTCCCATAAAGCTTCCATTTCTTTTCCCAACAACAATCCTGTGAAGTACAATGGGCTAAAGAGAGTGGCTCACCCAAAGTCACGTACCGATTTTCCATGGTGAGAGTGGACTTGAAAGAGGGCTTCCCAAGTACTTGTCTTACCTACTACACTGTATTGGCTTTCTAGATATTTAGTGTTTTCTGGCCAATGGGTCAAGGCTTCAGTCTAGTTTCTTCTTCTAGTTACCTCCAGCAAGACCAGTCAAACCCTATAATGGATGACTATTTTGACACAAGTCAAAATAGGAAGGAAGGAAGGAAGGAAGGAAGGAAGGAAGGAAGGAAGGAAGGAAGGAAGGAAGGAAGGAAGGATTGTTCTTGTCTCCTGTTAGTGAAATTATTTTAACAATTCCACCAGGGAAGGAGTAGAAGTATTTACTGTAATTCAGTTTTCAAATGAGGTTAATTATGAGTATCTGAAGTATTCTGAGGTAAAGTACCTTATCTGAAGTAGTTTATGCAAAGACTTACAATGATGAAAATGTCAACTGTCAGTGGTTTATATATGGACCAAGTCTACACTGCAGCCTCTATAGTAACATCTGCACAATTTATTGACAACTGGCTTTACATTTATGTGGACGAAGCCTCAGCTTCTAAGAATATGTAGAGCTAATGATCTCCCTCTCTGTTTTTCTGCAACTGGCTTTTGCAACCTCTTCCATTTGATATCTGGTGGTTGCTAAGCAACATTGCACAGGGTAGCAGAATGAGCAAGATCTGTCAAATTCATTATTTTGAGGCCTTAAAGAGACAACCTCTGATGTACGGAAAGTATACATTCTAAATTATAACTATTATCTCAATTAAGTTATTTTTTCCTGACTAATCTTGAACTCATGGATAATTTTAGAAGACTGGGAAGAGATCAGAGGCTGGCCCTACTATGGCAAGAAAGAAAATGAAACTCTTCCACCTGTGCTACAACTCAGAAATGCTCACAGAGTCTCTGTCACCTCCAAACAGATGGGAAAAATAAATGCTTCTTCTGCCCAGATAAGTTAGATTACAGGCAGGGAACAGAAATCCATCAGCATCACCAACTCTTACAAATCTCTGACAGTTTTCTTACCAAAATAGGTAATTTCTGTCTAACCTAAATATAAATCTGAAACAATGTTCAAGAATACAAATAAACAATATCTGGTGATTTTTCTCTTTCAAATAATCTCATAATTATTTTCCCAAATTATTATATAAGTATGAGATTTTGGTTCAATCAGAGCTATGACTTTTTAAAAACATGGTTCCTTAATGGAATTCTCCAAGTTGGTGAATGAAAATGGATACTTCCAAAATATTGCAGAACTAGAATAAGTGGGCATTTTTATTGTATCTAATAGTAAGCAATTAAAATCATCCCCATTAAATCAAGACTCAATTAGAAATATGATCAAAGGTAATAGGGAGGCCCTGTGTTAACATAAAAAGGTAAAGGCTCCCCCCACACATTTGTGCAGTCGTGTCCAACTCTAGGGGCCGGTGCTCATCTCTGTTCGTTAGCCAAAGAGCCAGCGTTGTCCGAAGACGCTTCCACGGTCATGTGGCCGGCATGACGCACGTGGAACGCTGTTACCTTCTCACCAAAGTGGTACCTATTAATCTACTTGCATTTGCATGCTTTCGAATTGCTAGGTTGGCAAGAGCTGGGGCTAGTGCGGGAGCTCACTCCGTGAGGCGGGACTAGGGATTCGAACCTCTGAACTTGCGATCTTCCGATCGACAAGCCTGGTGTCTTACCCGCTGAGCCACCACGCCCCTTGTCTGTGTTAACATACTCACTGATAAATGAGGGTCAATGCACACACACTGTCATGGTCTCCGATTCAAAGCTTCTGGGTTTTGTATCGGAGATAATGACATGGAAAGAGTTAACAGGGGAAGAGGCCGTCCCAGCATACGTGAGACTGCTGTCTGCCAATGGTGGTTTACGTCAGCGTTTGTCTGGAGACCCGGAAGTACCATCTCAGTGGCTGAACAGGGGGGTGGGACTTAGGGCCATATATCAGTGTCTGTTGCACGCGCTTTTGTTCAGTAGCAACTTTCTTTTTGTATTGTAGTAACTTATAGTAAACAGTTTTCCACGAGCATGGTGTGAGACTGTTGATTCTAACCTGAGTTCTACAAGCGTGACACATACCCAATTTCCAAAGTTTGGTAACCTAACCCTTTTTTCCCCTTGCAATAAATTTGCCTACTTTGTGAAGATCTTGCTTCTTGGTTGTGAGCTGCTTTAAGGGATTAAGCACTAATCTTGGAAAGTGGATGGATGAACTATAGCCATTATTTATTAGTGAGTTCATTAAGGTGGACTTTTCTATTGCCTTTCATCCTCTTTGTAAGTGAGTCTTGGTTTAATAGGGAAGATGTTAATTGCTTATTAGATACCACAAAAGTGTTCATCTGTTCTTGTTCTGAAATATTTCTGAGCTATCTGTTTTCATTCTCAGGCTCAGAGAATTCCATCACAGTTCTGTATGAAGGCTATCCCATTTATAATTCTCAATGAATGTAAGAAGGCTAAGATTTTTGAAAGATAAACTGAAGCCAATGATAGATAATCAAGTTAATCATCCTATACAACTAGGTACTGTATTTATTACAGGTTAATAGTTTTCATGTCTCACTACTTTATCAAAAGCAACATTTATCTGCATCTAGGTAGTTGGAAGTTTTGGTCCTTATTTACTATTATTTGTCACTCTAACAGGTAATTTGCAGTGGGAGATAATAGGAGGCGTGTGACTGCTGGTTCTCTTGGATTATCACAAACAAAAGAAAGCATTGGCCATGGTATCTTCCTGATTCACATAGTAAGTGTGTGTAAGGATGACACTATTTTGGGAGGAGGGGCTCCACTCATATTTGTAGATACTATATCCCAGATAATTATACGGTAGAATTATTGTTTGGGCCTCTGGAAAACAACCTGTTTCCTCAGGGTTCCATTTTGTCTTTCAACAAGAAGTTTTATTCAGTTTTACATGGAATTATGTATTATGTTTCCTACACAAGAACAGGTTCATAGGGTTAATCTATAGGTTTTCAAACCATATTTTTATAGTGGCAATACAACTGAATACCTTATCAAAGGGCTAATTTGTTAATTATCTCTAGTCATCCCTTTCCTGTGTGAGTCAGAATTTCCATGGTTCATCCTGGCACTCAAATAAACACACTCTAAATGTGTCATACTTAAAGTACATCTGGAAAACACTTGGCAGAAAATGCAATTGCCAGGTTATGGCTTAGACTAATTTGTCTAGAACCTATTACATCAACTGTCCATTCTATCCTGGTTGTGTTTGTTTTCAGGTACAATTCAAAGTGCTATTGGATGGATGGATGGATGGATGGATGGATGGATGGATGGATGGATGGATGGATGGATGGATGAAAACTCTAAATTGAGAAAAGGCTCAAATTATCTTACTTCAAACACATTATATGAAGACCTAGCTCTCTGGAGAAGGCTCTAATGCTGGGAAAGTTGGAAGAAAATTGAAGAACGGATGACCAACATCTATGTGGTCACTAACAGTCAATACTGACTTGATTGCACATAATCAATCAAATCAAGAAAACTTTTTTATGTCTGGGACCCTGAGTTTATTGGAAGATCTTCTGAAGCAAGTTAGTGGGAGGTTAAATAAAGAGGTTCTACACATGCAATAGTAATCTCATGCCACATTAAATAAATCCTTAAAAAATTGTATAGCCACTTGATTCTAAACCACTAATACAGTGGTAACCTCTGTTATCTAAAATAGTTAAATTATATGTAGCTCATGTTTGCTTGCCATTTTCATTTTGCTATTTTCTTTTGATTATTGATAATGTCACATCTACTTGAAAATAAATTGCATAACATGCATTTTCTGCAAGAAGCAGAATGTTGGCAGATAGGAGGAAGGAAAGGAGAAAAGAAGAAAAGCAAAAATGTAGGAAGAAATATATATTTTAAAATGTATTCATCTGTTCAGGATTCACTTTATAATAAAGCACACAGAAAACAGGATGGAATTTTATTTTAGCATAGCTCTAATTGAAAAATGCTGAACTGCATACATTATAATGTGGTACAACTTAGAGATTCTTGTTACTTGTTCATGTGAAGCAGCAATTTTCCAATGCCCTAGGCAAACACATCTTAAAGTTGTTTCCCTGAAATTGTTTTTATGACCTTGTATTTGATTGCAGGCCTGCAAAGCCAACTTCTTATATCAACAAAAAGGGCCACTTCCATCATAGGTTTGGATATTGACATAGAATATAAAATCCTTCATCAAAGTTGCCTCTTATTCTCAGGCACCACTCAACCATGATAGTCCTGCATGTATGCATAAGCCTTCTTATGTATGGCTACCACTCAACAAGAGCAGGCAAATCATGTTGCAAAGGATGTTTGCTACTAAGTAAGAGTCAGGATAAAATCTAATTGCTCATAGTATAGTAATTGTCTCTATTAATTATCCTTGACTGTCTTGAATTCTCTTTGCTGGTATGCCAAATCACTTCCTGGCTACTGTCCTTCAAGCTACTGTTTGTTGTGGGATATTGCTGGCTTAATGGGGTTCCAGGCGCAGAGTAATCCAAACAGAGTAGGGCTAACAATATTTTATTGTAGCATAAGGCAATAATGGATATAGTACATTATTGCAAAAGGAAAAAACAACAAAGAGTTCCATCAGCAGATGTGAAGTAAGAATCATGGCCCATACAAAGGCCAGGCATAGTTACAGTTCAGTAACAGAGTACATGGCAACAGGACAGATAGAAGTCAAGAAGAAGAGAGAGGAGAGAGTATAGACCCATAGTTCATAGCTGAGATATACACTTGTTTCAGCATTCTGATTGGCTATATGTGGGTCAGGACATTTTCAAACTGACAATGCATTAAACAGTTGTACTTACTATAAATCGCCATGAGATGGCAGTGTTGCACATTGTCTCCCCTCCTGGAAAGCGGTTCCCATGAGATAAGGTATTTTGGACTGATACCACTATGTTTTGACTAGCGAAGGTCACACACCTGGTGTTTACTGGTGGAATGTTTTGTGAACACTGTATGGAAAAATACTGTCTTTACCAGCTAAAGAATATCACAGTGAAGGAATCCATTCGTATGAATTGTACATAGAATAACTCTAACAGAATAACTCTAACATTTGTGTCATTGACTTGTTTTCAGTTCCACGTTGATTGATAGAGAATATTCAGTGCTCATTCATCTCACTGACAACATATGAAGAAGAATGCTTATTCTTTATGACAATCAAAAATAATATTATATATTGTTAAGGTTTTTCTATGTAGAATTCATGCGAATGGATTCCTTCACTAGCTCGTAAAGCTAGTATTTTTCCATTCAATGCTCCCATAACAAAAAGCACGTAAACACCAGGTGCGTGGCCTTGCCATAGTCAAAACAATGTAGTGATAACAGCCTTGTCCCATGAGAACCGTTCCCGGGAGGGAAGCCAATGCGCAACACCGCCATCTCATGGCGGTTTATAGTAAGTACAACTATTACTACATTGTTAAGCTGAAAAATGGCCTAGCCCACATTTAAGCCAATCAGAATGCTGAATAATTCAGCTATGAACTATGGGTACTCACTCACTCACTCATTCTATGCTTCTGTTTGACTGCTATCTACATGTTGCCATGTACTTTGTTTCTGAACTGTAACTATGCCTGGTCTTTGCATAGACCATGATGGCCATTCCCAGTCGTTGTTGATAGGGGAGGAGAGAGCTGACCCGAGACCCCTGACTTGTGGGGTGCCTCAGGGGTCGGTTCTCTCTCCTCTCCTTTTTTTTTTTTAATAATTAAAAAATAAACTTTATTTACATTTAACATTTAACACAGACATTTACATTTTACATAAAACATATCTCATTTACACTTAGGCATTTCATCAATTGCATATTTTCATAGTCTTATAACTTATAAATTTTTATTTCTAGTCTTTTATATAATCCGATCTTTCAATTCTATTTATCCATTTCTACTTTCTTTTTCCTTCCTACCTTCTTACCTCCCATACTCCTCTCCCACTACTACATATCTCTTAATCCACAAAATCCCTCCCTTATCTTTTTTATCTATTTTTAGTTCTTTAATTCCTTTCTTTCATTTTTATGTTTCTATATATATATACTGTACTTATTCTATTATTCTCTTATGCATTTTTCCTTTCTTAATTTTTAAAGACTTAACCTCTACTACCTACACATACATACTACATATTCATACACCTTTAAAATTACTTCCGGCTTTCTTAACTCAGAACATTAAATGTAACTAATTTGTATACATTTTCTCTCTTACTTTCTATATTTCCTTATTTCCCCCCCCCCTTACTATATTTTTATTTATAGTTGTATAATTACATATATATCTATTTAATATTGTATTCCTTTTTAAGATACTCTGTAAAAGGGTCCCATATCTCTTTATGCTTCCCTATTTCTTTCCCTTTTATTAGGTTAGTTAATCTGTCTGCTTGCATTAATTCCATTAATTTCATAATCCAATCTTCTTTTGTTGGTATATTTTCTTCCTTCCATAATTGCGCATATTTTACTCTTGCTGCTGTACTTAAATATAAAAATAATGTCTTTTGTCTTTTATTCATGGTATCATCAGTTTTACCTAGTAAATAGATTTCTGGTTTCATTTGTATATCTTTACCTAACATTTCTTTTACAGTATATATGTATTTATTTTAGTCCAATATTTTCTTGCTTTGTCACATAGCCACCATATGTGGTAAAAAGATCCTCTTTTTTTTTTTTGCATTTCCAACAGATATTCGTATTTCTAATTTTTGATTTAAATAGCACCTCAGGTGATAGGTACCATCTATATATCATTTTGTATATGTTTTCCCTTAAACTATTACTTAGGGTGAATTTTATATTTTTTAACCAAATTTTTTGCCACTGCTCATATGTAATTTCTATACCTAAATCTTCTTCCCATTTCTTCATATAATTTTTAATTTTTATATCTTTAGTTTTCATTTCCAATAATATCTTGTAAATTTTTGATATCAAGTGGTCCTTGTCTCGTTCTAATATATTGTCCCAATTATTTTGATCTTTTATGAATTGAAAGTTTTTATTGTCGATTTTATATTGTTCTTTTAGTTGAAATTACTTAAACCAGTGGCACGTTATATTTTCGTTTTCTAGTTCCTCCCGTGTTTTTAGTCTATAATTATTTCCTTCCATTTTTAACAAGTTTTGATATTTTATAAAATCCTTATCTGTTTGATTCCCCATTCTGGCGCCTGCCTCCTGTGGCGATACCCATAATGGCAAGCCAGGTAGTAACATTTTTTTATATTTGCTCCAAATTTTTAATAGTGACTTCCTAATTATATGATTGTTGAATAACTTATGTACTTTGCATCTATTATGCACATATAGCCATGCCACCCATACCTGTTGTCGTGTCCTTCCAAGTTTATTGTTTTTCCATCTTCTAATTTAATCCAGTCTCTAATCCAAATTAGCCCGCATGTTTCATAATACAATTTTAAATCAGGCATTGCTAAACCCCTTCTATTTTTAGTATCTTGTAGGTATTTAAGTTTAATTCTAGGTTGTTTTTTTGCCAAATAAATTTTGTTATTTCTCTTTGCCATTTTGTAAAAATTTGATATTTTATTGTAATTGGGATTGTTTGAAACAGGTATAAAAATCTTGGTAAAATATTCATTTTTATTGTGGCAATTCTGCCTAATAGGGATATTTGCAAATTTGCCCATTTCTCCAAATCTTTTTTGATTTCTTTCCATAAGCTTTCATAATTATTTTTATATAAATCCAAATTATTATTTGTTATTTGAATTCCTAAGTACTTAATTTTTTTAACATTTTGGAAACCTGATATTTGTTCTATTTTGTCTATTTCTTCTTTAGGCATATTTAAATTTATCATTTTGGTTTTTTCCTTATTTATTTTAAATCCTGATACTTCACCATATTCTTGTAGTTTAGAGATCAATTTTGTTATTGAGTTTATTGGATTTTGTAATGTTATTACTAGATCATCAGCGAACGCCTTTAATTTGTATTCTTCTTTCTTGATCTTAATCCCCTCTATTTCTTGATTTTTCCTTATTTCATCTAATAAAACCTCTAGTACCAGTATAAATAATAATGGGGAGATAGGGCATCCTTGCCTAGTACCTTTCATTATTTTACATTCCTGTGTTAGTTCATCGTTTACTATTATTCTTGCTTTTTGTATCCTATATATTGCTTTTATTGCGTTTATGAATTTATTTCCAAAATCTTTTTTTCTAATACTTTGAACATAAAATTCCAATTTACGTTGTCAAAAGCTTTTTCTGCGTCTAAAAATAGTAGTGTTATTTGTTTTTCATTGTGTACTTTAGCATATTCTATTCAATCAATTACATTTCTAATATTGTCTTTTATTTGTCTAGTTGGCAGAAATCCATTTTGATCTTCCGGGTGAGCTGTGATGGCGAGCGGATGCGGAGAAAGAGAGCTCTGCTGAAAAGGAAAGGGGGAAAAACCGCACCATTGCGATTGTCGATTTCGTAACTGAAAGAGAGACGAAATCGCACAGAGGAGAGAAGAAAATCTTCTTTGAAGAGAAACCCAGCTGTCACGAAGGGGAGCGAGTTGGTGGATGTCTGTTCGGTCTGGTGTGAATGTGAGTCAGTGTTGGTGACTAATGGAGACTCACGGACCCAAGTGACAAGGGAGGAAAAACTAGACAACGGGCGGAGTTGGACAAAAGAGCCCAAAAGAAAGGTTTGCCATCCTAGCCACAAACAATAGTGAATAAAGTAAAAAGAAAAAGCGGAAATTTCTTAATGAAGGACAATATAAGGATTGTAAAAACTGATATGCTTTCGGAATTCTAAAGACTTAATTAATTATTAAATAACTGTGGCCATTTTGAAGATACTTTGCAACAGTACAACTTTTGGAGGAACTGAAAACTATATAACTATAATTATAAGTTTATATTTGTAAGCTATAAACCCAAAATAGTATTAAGTATTATATATATATATATATATATATATATATATATATATATATATATATAATTGGAAAAAGTTTAGATATAATAGAAAAGAGATTTTTGAAGTAGATTTTGTGGGGGGGGGGGAAATATTGCATGTATATTTGCTCTTGATACCTGTCAAAATATGGCTGTTAAAAGAACACTAAGAAAAGGTTCAGACTCATTAGAGGGTGAAGGATTTAAGTCTTTATTCGATGAATTTACAGCTAAGACAACAGAGACTATTACATTGACTGTTAAAAAAGTTTTAGAAGAAAAACTTTCTTCTTTAGAAAGAAAATTGCAACAAAAACTGGACATTATAGAGGAAAAACTAAGGACTGAAATACAAGGTGTTAAGATACAGACTGAAGAATGTGAAAAAAGAAGAGAAGAGGATGAAGAACGCATAATATTATTAGAGATAAAGGAAAAAGAACACTATATTAGAATAAGAGGCGTGGAGGAAGACAAAGAAGAGAATATAAGGGAAACATTAGTAGAAATGATTGCTGATTTGATTGAATGGGAGGGTGAAAAAGTAGAGGAAGAAATTGAAAAAATTTATAGGGTAAACTCTCAATATGCAAAGGTGAACAAGAAACCAAGGGACATACTAATAGAATTTTCAAAAAAAATATATAGAGATGCGGTAATACAAGCTGCATTTAATAAAAAAATTGAGGTGGAAGGTAAAACTGTGACTATATTCAAAGAGGTACCTGGGAGAATTTTTTTAAAAAAGAAAAGAATATAAATTTCTCACAGACTTATTAAAGAAAAATGAAATAAATTTCAGGTGGGAGGCTGTGGAAGGGGTAAATCTCCAGTACAAGGGACAAAGATACCGGTTAACCTCTGTACTTAAGGCAAAAGAATTTCACAAGAAACTAGAAAAAGAACTGGGAAGTAAGAAAGAACAAGTAAAAGAACAGGAGTAAGACGTTAAAGACCATAAGGTGTGAAAAATAGCTAGAAGTGGGCTTGTATAAAAATGAATAAATTAAACATTATAACATGGAATATTAATGGATTCAATTCACCTGTTAAAAGACATAGAATATTTCAACTGTTAAAGAAACAAGAACCGGATATTATATGCTTGCAAGAGACACATATTAAAAATAAAGATGAAAAATATTTAGAAAATAAAAGATTGGGAATAGCCTTTGTAACATCAAATGAAAAAAAGAAAAATGGGATTGTAATATATATTAAGCCAGCGTTAAAACCTCAACTAGTAGAAAAAGATCAAGAAGGTAGATTTATATTGGTAGAAATAGAATGTCAAAATACAAAAATAATGATAATAGGAATCTACGCTCCAAATAACGAGCAAAAAAATTTCTTTAAAAAAATTTCAGAAATAATTTCAGAAAAGAGGATTGAAAATTGTATATTAATGGGTGATTTAAACGGGGTAGTAGAACCAGAGATTGATAGAAAATCAGAAAATCATATTAATAAAAATCAAGGGAAACTACCCAAGGAATTTTTTAATATGACAAAAAACCTAATGCTAATAGATGGATGGGGATACAAAAATGGAAATAAGAAAGAATATACCTATTATTCAAATAGATTTAATTCCTTTTCCAGAATTGACATGATTTGGGTTACAAAAAATTTGGAAAATAAAATTAGAGATATGACAATTAATGCAGAAACGCTGTCTGACCATAATCCTGTTTGTATGACCTTAAACATAAATAAAAAAATATATAGATGGAAAATGAATGAAAATATATTCAAAGATAATAAAAATGTAGAAGACCTAGAGAAGAAATTACAAGAATTTCTAAAATGGAACATGAATAACGAAGTAAGTATAGAAAAGGTTTGGGAAACAAGCAAAGCATTCATGAGAGGCAACTTGATTTCGAAAAACAAATATATTAAAAATAGATTTTAAAAAAAATAGAAACATTAATGAATCAGATAAAAGAAAAAGAACTAGAATTGCAAAAAAATAAAAAAAGAAAGAAAGAAAAGGAAGAGATAATGAAACAGATAAAATGGCTACAATCTCAGCTTAAGATCGAGTTAACAGAAGAATTAGATAAAAAATTAAAATTTATAAAACAAAGAAACTTTGAGCAGGCAAATAAACCAGGAAAATGGTTAATGTACAAACTGAGAAAAGAAAGAGAGAAAAGAATTATAAATAAAATAAAAAATAAAAATATGGAGCTCACATATAATGAAGATATTAAGAGAGTTTTTTTTGATTATTATACAAATCTATATCAGGAGCAGAAAATCCCAGCAGATAAAGTAGAAGAATATATTAAAAATTGTAACATAGAAAAATTAACAGAAGAAGATAAGGAACTTACAAACCACAATATTACAACCCAAGAAATCAGAGAAGCAATTAAAAAAATGAAAGTAAATAAGGCACCAGGGACAGACGGACTCACAGCAGATTATTATAAAAAACTACAAGAACAATTAATTAAACCATTAGAAGAAATGTTTAATTCAATACTTCAAGGGTCAGAAATACCTGAATCATGGAAAGAGGCTAACATTACACTAATCCCAAAGGAAAATCAGGATCCAACAGATTGTAAAAATTATAGGCCAATTTCATTATTAAATAATGACTATAAAATTTTTACTATTATTCTTGCGGAAAGACTCAAAATTTTTTTACAGAAAATTATTAATCAAGGTTCTCTCTCCTCTCCTATTCAACATCTACATGAAGCCGCTGGGCGAGATCATCCATCACCACGGGATGAGGTATCACCAATATGCCGATGATACCCAGTTATACATCTCCATCCCGGGTGAAGTAAGTGATGCGGTCAATGCCTTATCTCAGTGCCTGGAGGCTGTGGGGGTCTGGATGGGGAACAACAGGCTTCAACTGAACCCTGGTAAGATGGAGTGGCTGTGGATTGACGGCCCCCGTGGATCCGGGAAGTTGTCATCTTTGGTTCTGGGTGGAGTTGCACTACCCCACTCGGATCCAGTGCGGAATCTGGGGGTCCTCCTGGACTCGCGACTCCTGCTCAAAATCTCATTTTGCTTCTATCTGTGCTCCTGCCCTCTGAAGATGCTGGCCACAGATGCTGGCGAAACGTTAGGAACCACAACTTCCAGAACACGGCCACACAGCCCGGAAGACCCACAACAGCCAATAAAGATATTGTTAGCCTTAAAACACGTTGTTTGGATTAATCTGCGCCTGGAACCCCAAAAGCCAGCAACACCCCACAGGTTATGGGCCCAGTCTGGATGGTCTGCTGTTCGCTGCGCTGGATCTGGCTGTAACAAGGGGGTTTGTTTTTGAGGCTGCATTTTGGAGTAAACATATTTTTTTCTTTGAGTGGTCAGCATGGCTGCTGCAGGGCTAACTAGTCTGCCTTTTGAGCGTTTGAATGGCACAAACTATCGGACCTAGTGTGTGAAGATCAAGTCTTTCTTCCTAAAAGAAGGTTTGTGAAAGTATGTGAAAGACGCACCTGCAGCTGGTCCCGTTACTGATGAAGTGCAGTTGTGTTTGGATCATGCTTATGGCAATTTGATTCTGGGACTGGAATCATCGCAGCTACTGCATATCAGCAATCTAGACACTGCACATGCATGTTGGGAGGCTCTCAAAGCCCTTTATTCCAAGCAAACCTCTGTTGCCATTGTTGGTCTATCACGTCAGCTTTACAACCTGAAGCTGCAGCCCGGTGGAAATGTGATGACCCACCTCCATAAACTCAAGACTTTGTTTCTTGAACTTGAGGAGCGGGATGTTGTGGTCCCTGATACCCAGAGAGCTTGTGTCATCCTGTCAAGCTTGGACAAGAGCTTTGACATGCTCATTGAGGCAACTCAGACATTGAGGCCCCAAGACCTAACTGTGGATTATCTTACAAATCGGCTGCAAGAAATCCAGCAAGCTCGTGACCTGGAGAAGATGCAGGGTAAGCCATCTGTTGCTGTTCCTGAGGCTTCTGCACAGCATTTTGCTCCTGGAACAGAGGCTGCGTGTGCTGTAAGAAGATGCTACCGGTGCAACTCGAGTCAACACTTCATGAAAGATTGTCCCCAGCCACCTCGCCCAGCCGGTAGTGCCAGTGGAAAGAGGTTCGTGTGAAAGAAGGGGAAACAACCGCCTAGACAACCTACCCAAGTGTCTGCTTTGCTCACGGCTGTGAGTAAACAATCTCCAGAGACTTGGCTCTTGGACTCGGCTTGTAGCCAAATCATTGTAAACAATGAACAGTTTCTGTTAACAAAAAGCGAGCCTAAAATCCAACAAGTTGCTCTAGCTGATGGATCCATGGCTGATGTGTCTTTTCAGGGTGAAGTATACATTCCTTGTTTGGGGATAAGTGTACAAAATGTGTTGTGTGTTCCTACACTTAACTTTTCCCTCCTTAGCGTTCCAGCCCTGGTGAAGTCTGGATATACTGTTGTGTTCAAGGGGACTGGATGTTCAATTGAAAAAGATGGAATTGAATGTGCTAGGGGGAGGTTAGTGAATCAGTTGTATGAAATGCTTCCTAAACAGGGGATTGTGTCAGGAAATTGTATTTCCAATGTTCCCCCACGTAACAAATGCATTCACTATTATCACAGAGTTCTGGGACATCCCGGTTGGGGAAGTTTGTCCCAAATGGCCAAGGTGTATCCTGAACTAGGATCAAAAAAGTGTGATGACTTTCTTGATTGTTCTGTGTGCAAACAATCTAAGATCAAGGCTGCGCCTGTTGCTAGGAAAAGTGACAGGGTGTCAACTAGGCCTTTTCAGTTGGTTCATGGAGACTTAGCCGGCCCCAATGCTCCTAGTGAAGGGGGGGCACGTTTCATGTTTCCTCTGGTGGATGACCATACTTGCTTTACGTTTTGTTATTTGCTCAAATCTAAAGCGGAAGCCTTTGCTCGCTTTAAGGAGTTTGTTGCAATGGTGGAGAGAAACTATGGTTATCAAGTAGGTCAGTTTCAATCGGATTGTGGAGGAGAGTTCCTAAGTCATGAGTTCCAGAATTGGCTTCGTAGGAAAGGAATCTCCCATAGACTTGCCAATGTTGGTGTTCCTGCCGAGAATGGAATAGCTGAGAGGAAGATTGGTGTTGTTAATACCATTAGACATAGCCTGATGTTAGATGCCCAGGTGCCAGCCCGTTTCTGGGGTGAGGCTACCATGACTGCAGTGTATCTAACCAACAGGGTGTGGAATTCAGCTGTAAATGAAGTTCCTTACTTCCTTGTGTTTGGCAAGCGCCCTTCGCTGAAGCATCTGCGTGTTTTTGGAACATTTGCGTATGTTCACATTCCCAAGTCTCAGCGAAGGAAGAACCAGCCAAAGCACAACGCTTAAGGTTTGTTGGTTATTCCTCAAGATCTAAGGGTTACCGTTTTTCTGCAGGCTATGGTCATGTGGTAGTCTCCAGAAGTTCTAATTTTGAGCACCCTACTGGTTGGGATAGGTTGAATGCTAGTTCAGAGGTATTGTTGCAATCTAGTGTACAGCCAACTGTCCATGCTCCTGTGGCTGGACAACAACCAGTTCAGCTGCCTTCTGGTTCCCAGTCTCCTAGTGTGGTGAGAAGGTCCTCTCAGGTGAAGGAAGAGGAAATTTCACCTGAGCAGGTTCAGGACCTGAAGGGGGAATCAGGTAGTGAAAAGACAGAGGACAGTGATGAGGAAGAGGCAGTGGTCATTCCTCATAGGTCTGCACGTTCCACAAAGGGTGTGAAGCCTGACAGGTTTGTGATTCAGCAGGTGAGACTGTGTCAGATTACCTGTGAACCTCAGTCTTTCCAGGAGATGTTGCTTCTGCCTGTTGAAGAGCAGGAGAAGTGGAACACAGCGATGGATAAGGAGTTTGAGGCATTAGTGAGTCAAAAGGTGTTTGAAGTCACTGACTTGCCCCCATCCCAGAAAGCTGTTGGTTCCAGATGGGTTTTCAGAAAGAAGCTTCTTCCTGATAATAAAGTGCAGTACAAAGCCAGGCTTGTTGCTCAGGGGTTTTCACAAGAGAGGTTTTTGAACTATGATCTCACATATGCACCCACAGCTAGACCAGAGTCTTTACGTATGGTACTTTCTCTGGCTGCACGGCGTGAACTTGTTGTCCATCATTTTGATGTTGACACAGCATATTTGAATCCAGAGCTTCCTGAGACAGTGTACATGAAGCAGGCTCCTGGCTATGCTTGTGACAATTCCCAGAAAGTGTACAGATTACGCAAGGCGCTTTATGGATTAAAGCAGGCTGGTCGCTGTTGGCATCAGTGCTTAGATTCAGCTTTGACGGAGCTAAAGTTTAAAAAGTCAGTTGCTGATCCTTGTGTGTACATAAGAGGTTCTGAAAGTAGCTACACAGTGTTGCTAACTTATGTTGATGATTTTTGCCTAGCAACTGGTTCTTTGCACCTTGTACAAGAGTTTGCAACACAATTTAGACAGTACTTTCAGTTAAAAGACCTAGGTGAACTGAAATACTATCTAGGTGTTGAAGTCATTAGAGCTCAGAGTGGTGACTTCTATCTGAGTCAGAAGAGAAAAATTGATCAATTGTTGAGTCAACTTGAAATGTCAAATGCAAAACCTACCAGAACACCAATGACTCTTGATTTCCTAAAGGGTGACACATGTGAGGAACCTTGTCCTCAACCTGAATTGTATCACTCTGCTGTAGGAAGCTTGCTACACTTAACACAATGGACACGCCCTGACTTAGCTTACTCAGTTGGAGTGCTCAGTCGTAAGGTTGCCAAACCATCTATGCGAGATTGGCAAGGGTTAAAAAGGGTCCTACGTTACCTTAAAGGCACAGCTGATTTTTGTCTTAAAGTATCAGCTACTAAAGCTGAAATGCCTGTGATCTATGTTGACAGCTCTTTTGCAGAAGAGGGAGACAGGAAATCTGTGAGCGATTTTCTTTGCTTGTTTGCCAATACAGCCGTTGCTTGGTGGGCGAGAAAGCAAAATGCAATTGCCGTGTCAACTTGTGAGGCAGAATATAGCGCCCTCAGTGAGGCAGTAAATGAGCTACACTGGTGTAAACAACTAGTTGAAGATCTTGTCGTAGATATAACCTCACCATTCACAGTGTATGAAGACTCACAATCATGCATTGCGCTTGCTCTTTCTGAGAATGTAAGAGGCCGGACAAAATATGTCAATGTGAAGTTCAAAAATGTAAGACATGCAATCCAGGAAGGATTTATCCAGTTAGAATATTGTCCTTCTGAACTGAATGTGGCAGATGTATTCACAAAAGCTCTACCTTTTGAAAAACATGCTGCCATTGTTACAAGATTGGGACTAGAGCGAATGTGTTTGAAATAAAATCATTTGTGTCTCTGTGTTCTTGTAAAATGACAGTTTTCACTCCCCAAAACCGTTCTGGAAAACCATTCGGAAGGGGTGTTAAGGTTTTTCTATGTAGAATTCATGCGAATGGATTCCTTCACTAGCTCGTAAAGCTAGTATTTTTCCATTCAATGCTCCCATAACAAAAAGCACGTAAACACCAGGTGCGTGGCCTTGCCATAGTCAAAACAATGTAGTAATAACAGCCTTGTCCCATGAGAACCGTTCCCGGGAGGGAAGCCAATGCGCAACACCGCCATCTCATGGCGGTTTATAGTAAGTACAACTGTTACTACATTGTTAAGCTGAAAAATGGCCTAGCCCACATTTAAGCCAATCAGAATGCTGAATAATTCAGCTATGAATTATGGGTACTCACTCACTCACTCATTCTATGCTTCTGTTTGACTGCTATCTACATGTTGCCATGTACTTTGTTTCTGAACTGTAACTATGCCTGGTCTTTGCATAGACCATGATTTTTCTTTCCTCACATCTGTTGATGGAACTCTGCGTATGCTTTGTTTTTTCCTTTTTGCAATAATGCACTATACATCCATTATTGCCTTATGCTACCAATAAAGATATTGTTAGCCTTAAAACACGTTGTTTGGATTAATCTGCGCCTGGAACCCCAAAAGCCAGCAACACCCCATATATATATATAGTATATACTATGTATATAGTATATAGTGTGTGTGTGTGTGTATATATATATATATATATATATATATATATAGTTTATAAGCTTATAAGCACTTGTCAGCATATAAGCACAGTCTATAATGTAAATTTTATATTTATAAATATCACATATTTCATGTCTGTAGCCTTTTCTCCAAAATGCAAAATATCAGGAACTTGAGAAGTAATGAGAAAAAACTAATAATTCATTAATCAACCTGGACCAATTTTCCTACACTGGTTAGTTTCAGTTGTAAAGTCACTCGACCACAAATATATCAAATAACAAATAAATGACACTGATTTTATTGTGAAGGAATGTAATTACTCATTTTAATTAGTGATTATAAACATTTTATGCATTTGTTATGACTTATGTTGTTACCTTCTGAAAATGGGATATCGAATATGAGTTTGGCACAATTTTGCTGGAAAACCATGTGCTCTAATTCACTCCTTTCTTCATTTTACCTCCATTATCAGATCACATTTCCACTACTGGAAATCCCACAGTTCAAGTTAGGTAGGTAAACCTTTATTATGGTCTTTGACCAATGTGTGTACATATACACATATACAAAATACATATACAAAATATATTAAAACTGCATTAAAAATGGCAGTCTAAAGAAATAAAATGAGTTAGAGGAAAACAGGGAGGGGAAGGGAGGGGAAATTAAAAGGTATCAAAGAAATGCATTTTTATTGGACAATATTTGCTGCCTCACTCTTGTAGCAGAAAGGCAAAATTTGGCTGTATTATGGGTGGTTTTTATGGTCTCCTAAAAGATAGGAGATGTACCATTGGTTGTCTCTCCCTGGGAATTCGTTTATGAGCAGCTGAATTAAAACCTCACACAGTTTCAAATAGAAATTACAGTACAACAGGATATGCTGAACAGGGGCAAAGTCGTTTGTGGAAGGGAATTTTTTGGTATTTACCATCAATAACTGCTGAAGGGAGTGAGCTGAATCTAGCCAGAGCAGGTGCTATGTGAGGTCTATTGTGTATTAAGAATTGGCAAGTAGAAATGAAACTGAAATTTCTTTCTTGCACAGAAATGTCTATGTGTCAAGCTTGTTTCATTATTTATTTTATTTATTGCATCATTTCTATGCCATCAGACTGATAAAATTAATTAATAAAAGGTATAATTGGAAATCATTAATTGAAAACCTTGCTTTTATTGGGGTTCTTGATCATACAGAGAGAATTGTACATGCATGGAGACTCTCCATCTAAAACACTGAATTCACAGAAGTAACGGATGGACCTGCTACCGTCATTTATCCCTAGTCTTGGTAACTAGTAATTCTACGTAGTTTTTCTGAAAAGGGCATATTTTTAATTAGAAAACCTCCTTCTCTTCACAGACAGATACATGGACACAAACACACACCAACATGCACAATTCTGCAAAATGTATCAAGAACCATAGAAGATCAGCGTATTACAGAAAATTACTTATAAATCTGATCAGATTTGCTTATTTGTTTGGTTTAACAAAGATTTTTTTTCTGAAGGTTAATTTTTTCATATAGCTGTTATAACTAAGGTTAGCAGTCAGACAGCAAATACTTTCCAGTAGGCTTATTAGATTTTTTAATCTAGAAAGAATAGTTTTAGTAATAATGATAAGAGACGGGCATAATTCCTCTACCTGACACACTTTACTATTTTCTTTAGCAGCTACTTGCTGAGGAATTGAAGGAGTTAATAGCAATACATTTCCAACTTTCTAAACAAATATGTATGAGAAAAATCCACAGTTACATGCTTTAACAAAGAAACTTAATGCAGAACTTTATAAATTACTGTACTTTAAAAAAAAACTGCAGGGGTAGAAGAACTGGACTCTCAGCAGCATTTCATACCTTCAACATTTGCATGATTGGGGGGTTGTTGGTTGTGGTACTATCTGGATGAAGATATCTAACCACTGGCTTGTGGGGCTCAGGGTTTAATTCTGTATTTTATGCTTTAAAATAATTGCATAAACTTCCGGTGGGAGGGTATCCAAAATTAGCAAAGTTGGAGTGTCACCATTACACAGATGATACCCACCTTTACCATCACGTTTCAAATGATATCAGTATGGCTGTATAAGTTCTCAACCAATCTATGAAGAGAGAGTAGTAAATGCCCCTCCCCCAAAAAAAGTACAAATTTAATCCATGGAAGACAGAGGTTTTACTATCAACAGTCAAGCCAATTGAACAGATTTGTAACTAGGGCAGTGAGATCCACATGATCTTGAAGCTTTTATCACAATGATGGGAGCAACATTGTGGCATTGCCCTGCAGGGTCCTTCCCTTTGAGGTGCATGCAATATCACAATGTATGTAGAAACAGTGTGAGTCTTGCAGTGCAGATTGTTTTTATCAGTCTGACCTCTCTTGCCTTGGGCATCACTGAACTTAGGTGGGCTTCTGGATTTGTCATTGTTCTGTCAGGTGCCTGCTGTGGCCAAAAATGTCTTTGCCCTTGATTCAGCTATTTTGCCAGTTGTACTCTCTGGTGACTAAAGATTTGGCCATAGTCATCACATGTCTCTCCATTTGGCATGACTATTGCATTCTACATGGGGCTACCTTTGAAAGGTTTTAGAGAAGTGTAAAATGCAGTGTATAAATTTTGGGGATCACACAGACTAAAGCTAGTGTTATGTCAATTACATTGATTCTAACTTGTTTCATGCTTAGCTCAAGTTCTTAACTATAAATTTATAAAGGGTTTGGGGCCTTTCAAAATATCTGAAAGCCTGTTTTTCCAAATGAATCTCTTCATGTTATTTGATCTTCTGTTTTTTGTCTACTACTATGAAGAGTTACAGTAGATTGGAGGAAGATGTGGAGCAAGATATTATTACTGCACTGTTGTTTTGCTAAGCTTTGATAACTATTCAGTAATCATACTATAAACAGAGACCCAGGTCATGTGGCTTACCTAAGACCATCTAAAACTCTTCTACGCACAGATTCAACTTATCGCTTTCCCTACAACCCAGCTCTTAAACAACAGGTTTTCTTTATACTAAGTCTGTTTCTCTTAAATCAGTTCGGGGGGGGGGGTAGGGGAGGCAGAGTTTCTTTAAAATAAATCTGAGACTTAACATGTCTCTTTTGGGGTTTATTTTGTTTAAAAAGCAACTGAAGCTTAGTGGCATGAAAGAAAGAATTTGAAGGAACTGTTTAGGCCCTCAAATTCAACTCCCTGTTCAATGCAAGAATCCAAGATAAAGCATCCAGATAGCTGCCTCATCTCTGCTTGAACACATCCAAGGAATAAACAGAACACAATCTGGGAACCTCAAGGAATTAAGTAGGAGGTACATGTAGGTTATCGCACAGTCATATGAACTGGACTGCCTGACACAATGGGGATACTCTGGAGCCTAGGATGCCTAAAAGAACAATAGTCCAAATTCAAAGATTTACAGTTTGAGCTATAGAAGCTGCTGAATGATGCTGCAAAGCAAACCCTGAGCTGAAAACCCTCTTTTTGCTCATAGATAGCCAAATTACACTCATTTTCACCTATAAATTAATACACTAAACCAGCCACTTTTATTTTGAATAAACAACCTATATAAGGAAATGGAGCTGGCGATTTTTGCAAGATGAAGGTGTAAAGCCTCCTAATGAGCACATTTTGGACTGGAGAACACACAGCTGTTTTTTTCTAGCTAGTTTAAGTGTGACAATGATCATGATAATCTACTTGATTTTTATTATGATGATGTTTTTAACCCTCATTTTAAGCTCCCTCGAGTAATTTAGCATTGGGGAGGCCCTAGAAAACAAACAAATGATGAGGAAAACAAAAACAACAACATTTAATTTTGCTTTCTGTTAGGGAAAATTTTAATCATTTATTGACATTGTTGGAGCAAGAAAATGGTGCATAACACAACTCACTCTACCATCGCACTCTACCATCTTCGAGATAGGAAGCTTATTTTGCATTCAGACGAAAATAGCATCAGGAACGGGAAACATGATCACAACTGCTGCAAGAACCAGAGAAAGACCAAATAGAAGTGGGGGGAAATGTTGAGAATAGATGATGTTTCCTTACGAAATTCCCCTTTCAAGTCAAACAGATTTGACTACCCAAATCAGTGACATAGCATGATTCTGCTTTCTTTCTCTTAATTCAATTATCCAGAAAACTTTTTTTCCCCAATTGGTGTCCTCCAAATGTATAACTACAGCTTTGATTATTTATAGTTTTGAGGCCATTTTGAAAGCCAGAAACCTACACATCCATGGAGCCCTATGTTGGAGAACACTGCTTGGAATAGTACAGTTTAAAAAGTTGATATCTTTCTATACCATGAAAGTGATCATAGAGATGGGCATTAACACTGAAAAATTTGCTTGGATTATGCTGGAGATGATTCTGTCAACAGAGAAATACATAATCAAGATTGTTTACAGGACATCATATCTTGAAATGCAACAAACAGCCTATTAGATTGCTCTTGGGAGAATGATTCAGTACCAATTAGAACTGGCTAAAAAGGTCTTATCATGTCTGCTGCATAATTCAGTGAAGAACTCTTTGTTCTTGAAATATATGTATTTCAGAAATTGAATTATTTTTTCCCCAATGCATGTTAGGAACATAGAACCATAAGCTAAAAAACAATTAAACATTCCATTTCAATTCTAAAAAATTAATAGGATTCTTTAGGACAGTGCTTTAAACGTTAAACAAAATAAAAACAATTGCTTAATCAAATGGATGAAGAGTTTCTGCTGATATACTATAGAGTGCATGCCATTAAATGAGGCAAAAAATACTTAGAGTTTAGATGTCCAGGTCAGCATTCAAGTCTAATGAGGCATCCTAAAGGTGAATGCAGCTAGCTGTAGACCAGAGTGGCAACAGGATACATAGTTGGACAATAGAGATTTGAATTGGATTAAAGCCAAAGAGACTAGGAAGGTATGCTGGCAAAGCAGATAACTAATGATCTGGGGCAGAGCATGGAAAGATGCCAGGAAGCAGAAATACACAGAAATGGGAGAAATCAATGTTGAAGGTTTGTTAGTTTGTTAAAAAAAAACTTAGCAAAAGCTGGAATGCACATTAGGCTGGGTAGGGCAGCATGACTTTGTCTTAATAGGTTACTTTACACCACAGCAGTACTCAAGACAAGAGGAGGTGACATGATTTTTTTCACTTCACATCTCAAAGCCTTTCAGTACTGTTAATATCTGACTGTAAGCATGTGCAGATGCCTCTTGTATCTACTGGAACTGACAGAGGATCTCACAAAAGTGTGGCCACTTCATTTTTAGAAGTAGGGGCCAGGTTTGAGGGTGTGCTTCATACACAGAGAGAGACAAAATACAAATATACAGTATTTACATTATACCTCATAAATAAGGTCTTGGACAGTAGAAGAATAAAACTGATATAAAGGACAATGGTAACATTAATCTGTTCAACTCTTGGGGATGTAACAAGGGAAAGAACCAGTTGTTAATTATACTTTTAAAAATATTTTGCTATAATATTTGTCCAATTATTTTTGTAATTTTTTCCCTGTAGAAGGAAAAGGAAGAAGACAACCAGCAGCAAGATGGATGGACTCCGTTACAGTGGCAATGGATGCACCACTGGAAGATCTGAAGGACCAGGTTAGGGACAGATCACCATGGAGAAAATCTATCTATGTGGTTGCTAAGAATTGACACTGATTAGATGGCACATAATCAATCCAGTTTCTGCCCCATCATTTCCATTCGTCATTTGAGATTCATTTCTTCTGCACAGACTTAAACATTTTTCTCACATTTAGTTCACCCACATGATCTGCAATTCTCCATAACTACTGCTTCTACTCCTGATCTTTATCTAGCTGAGAACAGGCAGAGCATAGCTAAGACAGTGGGCATATCTTTAAAGGGGCAATGCACTTCACTGGAGCTTCAATTTAAGCACCAACAAAACAAAAGAGATGAATTGAAACAGCAACTGACTTCTATTTACTGAGGCAGAGCAGCTTTATGGTGCATATTCAGCAGCCCTTGTTATCTAACTGAGGAAGCCAGGAGAGGTAGATCAGCCCTGCCTTGACAAAACATGAAGTTGGAATAGCTTATTTCTATAAATGTTTTACCATGTCAATGCAGAGCAACCTGTCTTTGTAGTGCAAAGTGTTATTAAAGGCTCCTTGATGGCATTATCTAAAACTTTGCATTATGTCCACAGAATCGTAGACAGAGTTCTTGACTCAAAGCACTTTCTTGAGAACCAAAGATACGTGAAATTACTGTTCTAAATAGATACTGCACATTCCAAATCATCTGGGTACATCAAAATCAGTGGGGTTGCTACCATGTGATACAGCAGTTTAACTGCTGATTGTAGTGCTAAGTCTGAAAGTCAAAGAGAAAAAGCAAAGAGAAAGACAACTATCTGGTAAATTTTCATGTTTCAAGTAGATGTGCAAGTATCCTATTTCTCCTCAAGACCATGCTGGGCCTCCAGACTATGTCATTCTGGGGATAGTTTGGCAGTTTCAGAAGTAAATTATCTGAACTGAAAATGCTTTGAGGTATCTTGCACATGGTGTTTTGGATGTAAACTGTCAAACTGCCCCCACAGTGGCAAGGTCAAGAGGGGGAACTAATCACTCCAGAATTCAACAGAATGTTCTGTTCCCAAATTAGTGTGTTTGGTACATCTAGTTCCAAGGCAACTACAAAGAAACAGGAATAAAAACTACCTAGTTAATTATTGTTCTTTTTTAAAAAAAAATATCTAAAAATATCTAAAGTAAAAGTAAATCACAAATTGAATGCTATTCCTACAACTTTCGATTCCTTTTTTTGGGTTTAAGAATGCAATGCTTCTTAAGGCCCATTCAACCTCACTCTTCAGGATGTCTGGCTCTAACTCACTGACCAGACCGTCAAAGCTATCTCCAATATTATTATCCTTCCTATACAGATCTTCCGTATATTCTTGCCACCATTTCTTGATCTCTTCTGCTTCTGTTAGGTCCTTACCATCTTTGTTTTTGATCATACCCATTTTTGCCTGGAATTTACCTCCGATGTTTCTAATTTTCTGGAAGAGGTCTCTTGTCCTTCCTATTCTATTGTCTTCTTCCACTTCCGCACATTGCTTGTTTAAAAATAATTCCTTATCTCTTCTGGCTAACCTCTGGAATTTTGCATTTAATTGGGCATATCTCCCCCTATCACTGTTGCCTTTTGCTTTCCTTCTTTCTTGGGCTACTTCCAGTGTCTCAGCAGACAGCCATCTTGCCTTCTTGGTTTTCCTTTTTTTTGGGGGGGGACATTTTTTGTTGCCGCCTCCTGAACAATGTTGTGAACTTCTGTCCATAGTTCTTCTGGGACCCTATCTACTAAATCTAGTCCCTTAAATCTATTCTTCACCTCCACTGCATATTCCTAGGAATATTAGTGAGCTCATATCTAACTGATCTGTGGGTCTTCCCTATTCTCTTTAGTCTGATTCTAAATTTTGCCATAAGAAGTTCGTGATCTGAACTACAGTCAGCTCCAGGTCTTGTTTTTACCGACTGTATAGATGTCCGCCACCTTTGGCTGCAAAGGATGTAGTCAATCTGATTTCGGTGTCGACCATCTGGTGAAGTCCATGTATAAAGTCGTCTTTTAGGTTGTTGGAAGAGCCTGCTTGTTATGCACAGTGAGTTGTCTTGGCAAAATTCTATCAGCCTATGTCCTGCTTCATTTTGTTCTCCCAGACCATGGTTGCCTGTAATTCCAGGTGTCGTTTGACTACCCACCTTAGCATTCCAGTCTCCTGTAATGAAAATAACATCTCTTTTTGGTGTATTATCCAGTAGGTGCTGCAGATCCTCATAGAACTGATCTACTTCTGCTTCTTCAGCATCTGTGGTTGGGGCGTATATTTGGATCACTATGATGTTAAATGGCTTGCCCTGAATTCGAATTGAGATCATTCTATCATTTTTTGGATTGTATCCAAGTACCGCTTTAGCCACTTTATTATTAATTATGAAGGCTACTCCATTTCTTCTGTGGTCCTCTTGTCCACAGTAGTAGATCTGGTGGTCATCTGATGTGATGTGGCCCATTCCAGTCCATTTCAGTTCACTGACACCTAAAATGTCTATATTTAATCTTGACATCTCACCAATAACCACATCCAATTTGCCCTGGCTCATAGATCTTACATTCCAGGTTCCTATGGTGTGTTGATCTTTAGAACATCGGATTCGTCGTTCACCACCAGCACCGTCGGTCGCTAGCCGTCCTTTCGGCTTTGAGCTAGCTGCGTCATCACATCTGGGGCTAGTTGAACATATCCTCTGTTCCTCCCCAGTAGCATTTTGACCATCTTCCGACCTGGGAGTCCCATCTTCCGATGGTATACCGACATATCTCTGGTTGTACTGATCCATTTAGTTTTCACGGCAAGAATACTGGGGTGGTTTGCCATTACCTTCCCCAGGGATCGTATTTAGTCAGACCTCTCTGCCACGACCTTCCCGTCTTGGGTGTCCCTTCATGGTTTAGCTCATGGTTTCATTGAGGTGCTCAAGCTCCAGCACCATGACAAGGTAACGATCTCCTTTGCTGGAGTTTTTTTGGGTACAAAGTTTTTTATTATTTTTTAGAACAAAGATAAAAAACTACAAAAAAGAAAAAACACTACATACAGAAAGAAAAACATGAAAGGTGCAAACGCTTTTCACAGCAAGAATATACAACAATTTCCACAAACAAACCCTTCCTCTAAGTCAAACCATAATCACATTATTTCTATAAATCCTTCCAATAACACATATATACATCTCTAATACAATTGCTCCTTCCCCTTACATAATATATATATATATATACATGTATTTAATTTTTTACTTCAATCCCTTCCTCTTAAAAAATAATCCATTTAATAATTTTATTCCACCTTCTACTACTATTCTATATTTTTGGGGTTTGAATAAATATCCAGAATTTACAAGTAGATTAATTAGACAGGTGAGGTATATAGGTGAGAGGTAATACTTTCTGCAAGTCATTCAATTAGCAGCCATTGTTGAAGTAATTGGTGACTAATACTGCATATAGTTTAAGCTGGGTGTGGCAGATAATTTGTTTGACCTATAATGTGATTGGTCAGTTTATGTATATAAGCAGAGGAGATCTGGTGTTCACTCTCTCTCGTTAATATCTTCTCATCGGTATCTGTGTTGGACGTTATTGGACTGTATTGTGATACGTATGTATATAGAGTAAATAGATTATTTTATCTAATCTCTTGTGAGTGTCTGCTTACTCAATAGAACGTATTGCTCTGAGGTCTAGAAGGAACATTGGCAGCCCCAGCGCTGTGTACTCTGACATATATACTTCTGTCTACACAATACACATCAAATTATGAAAACAGATAAATCTTCTGCCTTTATAATAAACAATCTTAACTCTTTTAGATCTCAAAGACAGTATAAAACATTATATCTTATCAATATCCTTTAAGTTTTATAAATCGATAACCCTATGAAACAATCATATTAATCTCTTTATCAATCCAATTATATATTCTTAATTTTTATAAATTGTCTACTTATATAATTAACTATCTTAACCCTAATTATGCTTAAAAAACAATATAAAATATTAGCAGAATAAAAAATATATTTTAAGTCTTAGAAATCAAAAATCCTATAAGTCAGATTAACCTCATTATCAGTCCAATTAAATATTCTTAATTTTTTACCCCTCCTCAAAATATACCAGGGCATATTGACACTTCAACATCACACAGCTTCAGAAAATACAAAGTTTCCAGCGAAAGAGAAAAAAAAAGTTTCCAGCGAAAGAGAAAAAAAAAGTTTCCAGCGAAAGAGAAAAAAAACTCCCCCACAGCAAATGTTTCTTTCCCAAAACATTGACCAAAACAGTCAAAACATTCCCACCACTTGGCAACTCTTTCTACAGTCTTAAAATTAAACAGTCATTTTAATCCCATAAACATCAGTTCAGAATTCTCAGCCGAGAGCATTTCATTTTCGCCCACAACAGCAAAAATGCCATCTTTTCCCGTGTCGTCTTCTTCAATCATAGTATTTTCACATAATTGTTCCATTTTGACCAAGATCTCATCCCTAATGTCCCAAATAGTCTGTATGATGGTTTTACAGCCCTTTAAGAGGATATTTTCTTGCTGACAATGTAACTTTCTTAAATCTTCTTTAAACTCTTCCATTATTCAAACAGTAAATTATAGCACACCCTAAAAAGTTAACTCACAAAGATAGAGGTTAATGAATTAATCAAAAATTAACCAAAGAAAATATTCAGGCAGACAGTAGAAAAAAAAGTAAACAGAAAGTACAATTTAAAATAATGGATACATGAAGAGAGAGAAAAAAAACACTTCATCCTTGGAATTTAGCCAGAAAGATAACAACAGAAAGGCAGTATTACAGTATTACTTTAAATATAACCCAGGTGGGGAAGAAAGCCTAATTTTTTTTTTTTGTAATTAAGAAGCTCCAAAAATAACTATAATCACCAAGAGATTCCGCTTTTTCTTACTGCAAAAAGCTTCTCTTAAAATACAGAACTTAAAAACAAATTGGGTGTTTAAGATGTGGAAAGGCAACGACTTAACTCCCTTTTTAATAAGGGAATGCAAGCGTAGGTTAGACAAGATTAAATCCCAGCCTCCCGGTGTAGTCTTACCGCTCGGTCGCAGACACTGTCTATGGTCTCCTGGCTGCAACTCACCATCTGGAGGACAAATGGGTCGATTCTTAGTGTTTTCCTTAATCCGGAAAAACACTTGGGGCTACAGAAAAACCAGTCTGTGCCCCAAAAAAAACTCCACGTTGCCAGCTCTGCCTGTGGAGCTCACAGGCAAAGTTGTTCAGTCGGCCATTTTCCACAGGAAGCTCCACAACTTTCCATTCCTAAGTTGCTTAATGGTTTTTGCTTTGTGGGTATTATTGTAATAGAAAAAAGTCATATTTGTATACTTTATTGTTTGCTGACAGGAACTTTTAAAAATGCAATTAGCTTATATCTGGTTTTCCATACTTCAGGAAAAACAAAGCTGAAGTTCAGCTCATAATATGGAGATTTATTTAGTTAGTGTCTCTCTCATGCTGCTCTCTGTGGCCCCTGGGTGAGCAGAAAGAGTCTTGTAGTCTGCACAAAATGCTTGTGCTTGTGCTTCTTTGGTGATTGTACTTATCAAGGAGTTTTAAAATTTTGTTGATACTTGGCAATAAACAAGATGTCTCAACTATCACAGGAAAAAAGGGTTATGTGAATATTACAGATGAGAGGTGAATAATCAATACGCTGTGCTTGTTTTTCTAGCTTCTGAGTACCAGAGTCCTATTCGCAAAAGTAATGAGTGAAATTTACATTGAAATTTAATTAATATACTTAATATGTTTACTTTTCAGTCATGTATTCAATATTTTTTCTCATACTGTCACATTAAAAATTACAACTTGGTATTCAGGGAGGTGGAATCTCAGAATGTTTAGCTGTGAGCCTCAGTGCCCTTCATAGTGAAAGATTAAAACTATTTCCCTGGGCTTTGATAAAATATCTAAGGGAGAAGTGGAAACCTGTTTCATTATTACAGTGAAATCTCAGAGCTTCAAATACCAAGAGAATATAAATTACTTGGAACTACAGTATATATAAACCTTACACATCTGAATGTTTTGAGACTCATACAGGCTGGTTCATACTTTGTTTTCATTTTCCAGAGCACATTGCTCACTGAAATGGCTGCTCTAGTAACCTGTGTTATGTTGTTAATGAGACTATCGCTCACATGAACTGCCCATTCTAAGAAAGTAAATACAATATCTGAATTTTTATCATTTGGTTAACTTTCTTCTCAAGCTGCTCACATATCATGTCATTTCTCTGTACCTTCATGCATCTGCCACTTCTCTCAACTTTTTGCAACCTGGTACTATTTATCCTTCAAAGACCAGAAATGACCATTTCAAATAATGCTCATATATTAAAAGTACTTAATTTTGAAGAGTTAAGTGCTCAAGATGTCATAAAGAAATCAGTTTGCAAGATAAAACAAACAACATATTACTTCTATGTAAACAACTATTGTTTTGCATAGTTTCATCCATGCTTCCAAGATAGTATGATTATGTAGAATTTCCAAGGGGCACTTGGTCATGTCAGGATGATGATGATGAT
This sequence comes from Charina bottae, assembly GCA_023362775.1. Taxonomy (NCBI): domain Eukaryota; kingdom Metazoa; phylum Chordata; class Lepidosauria; order Squamata; family Charinaidae; genus Charina; species Charina bottae. The sequence continues at coordinate 47,455,846 of JALMGJ010000005.1, forward strand.
GATACAAATTTATGTTTCAGCTCAATCAGAATAGAGCTATACATGTATTGGGCCTATGCATCTTATAAAACATAATCATTAACATACCAATAGCTGACAACAAAGAATTATCAGGCAATCCACCTGATAATTCTTGATCATGCTTTCTTGATATTTATTGGTCGACATGGTCCTTCACCCATTGCCAATGTGATTGAGTCCATCCATTTTACTGCTGGTCATCCTCTTCTTCCCCCCCCCCCCACCTTTTCCAGCATGAGACTTGCAAGATTGTTGTCATAACTGCCAGGTAAACCAGACAGGAAACATGACTAGATAAACTAATTCTACTTTATTGTAAGGCTACATTATCAGAACCTTGCAAATCTGAAAGTAAAAATTTCCCGCCCTCCCTATTTATTGCTTGAGTGTTCAGGGCGGGTCTTTCCTAAGTTTCTTCTTTAGACCATTATCCTCTCTTGGACTCCCTTTCCTTTTATCGGATCATTCCCTAGGCAGCATCTCTTCCCTCTGTTCCCCAAGGTCACCCTCACATTCCATCACAGTAGTCAATTAATTTCATCTTTCACTGTGCTGGGCTTTCCCATGTTTTTGCTTCTTATGTGCCATGTTCTCACTGTAATTCTGCCTTTGCAGCTTTGGATTTTCTTTTCCTGCATGGCAGCATCAGCAACTAGATGTTCCAAAGCTTTTAATGTAGCCACATCATAAACACCATTGTACTCTAGAAAATCAGCTTTTCCTCAGTATCATGTTGAGCATCATCTGACCGGAGGAGCCCATCATCTGGCACTATTTTGTCAATTATCTATGTGGTTTTCTTGCTTTTTCCCACACAGTATGAATTGATGCCTTTGCCATTGTCACAAAAGTGATCATCGGCCTCCAGAATCTTCCTACATCGCTGCTGCCTAATATAGCTGCCTGCTTGCTTTAGCTGGACAACTGGGATGACCTTCTTGTCTTTCATGACCCTGTTGAAATTATATACTCTTGACATATACTCCCAGCATTTTTCACTCATCGTCCCCCCCCTCTCTCTCTCTCACACACACACACACAACCATGATGAGACAGCATAGGAAGACTTTGGTGGTGGTGGTGAATTATTATAATTTATTTATCATGATGTTTTACAAATGTCCAGAGTGACACACTATACAAACATAAAACTACAATATGATAATAAATAAAAATAAAATATGAGGAATTATTTATTAAACTAATGATAAACAAGCAGGACTTAAAAACAACCCAAAAATATAGTGGCAGAAACAGTTGCAGAATCAAAAAGTTGCACATAAAACATGACATAATAACCGCCCAGAGTCCCCTATTCGGGGAAATGGGCAGGGATAAATTTAAATAATAATAATAATGAAGTGCATACACATAAAGCATCCACTAAAATTTAAAAAAATGATAGCAAAAGACAAACAAACGAACAAAACTGACCCTACATACAATATATTATAACAACCCAGTATGGAACATATATGCCAGAAGCTAAGCTTACCTTCTCCAAGTTAGGCCATTGCTATTGTACCAGCTGCGCTAGTAAAATATAATCGAAGCAACCACTGACCCCTGAGCATTCTGAGAAAATAATGGATAGTCATTATTTTATATAATTCCTTAATATAATCTTTCACACTTATTTGTGACTCTTTCTTTTCTCATGCATGCAATATGTTATTAAGTTTTCTTGCAAAACAAAGGTAACAGAAAACCAGTTCTTGAAAGAGGAAAAAATGTAACATTTATATAAGATTCCTTTCATATGGTTTTTCAGGCTACCTCTCTGGTGATAGTGCAGGGAACACACGAAAGAGTCCACACAGTCACAGTGGGAATGATTGTGTTGGAGCTTGGAACTTGACGTTGCGCAGATGGATTTTAAATATTTATGCAAGTTAAACTATATCTAAGTGTCATGCTGTTCTCTAAGCAATATAAGGATCTTTCATTGCCATCAATCTAAAGTCACATGGTGGAATCTTTGTTTACAGCAGTGTCTATTTTGTACCCCATCACCAAAGAGGTATCATAGGAGTACTTAATCAATATATTATGTGATCTGTTAAATAAAAATAGTCTCTTAAACTGATGGGAGTGAGTTTGTGTGCATAATTAAAAGGATGAGACTTTCTTAAATGAAGCTATTCTACAGCACGAAAACAAACAGATGCTCTGGGAAATATCTCCTCTGAGTAACATGCATGGAATTCAAAGAAAAAAATGGGGAAAGGGAAATGTAACAAGTAATTAAGGAAGGAAGAATCAACCTATAAATTGTTGCTTCTGCATGTGTTACTTCTACAAACGTTTTGTAATGGAAAATGTATGCTTTAAGGCCCCTTTCAGATTGAGGCCTATCATGCATCATAGGTAGGGGAAATGTCTTGTATTGGAATCTAGGGTAGAGGAAAGGGCTAAAGTATTAGACTGGTAAAAGTAAAGGTAAAGGTTCCCCCCGCACATTTGTGCAGTCGTGTCCGACTCTAGGGGCCGGTGCTCATCTCCGTTTGTTAGCCGAAGAGCCAGTGTTGTCCGAAGACGCTTCCACGGTCATGTGGCCGGCATGATGCACGTGGAACGCTGTTACCTTCCCACCGAAGTGGTACCTATTCATCTACTTGCATTTGCATGCTTTCGAATTGCTAGGTTGGCAAGAGCTGGGGCGAGTGCGGGAGCTCACTCCGCATGCAGGGCTAGGGATTCGAACCTCCGAACTTGCGATCGACAAGCCTGGCGTCTTACCCACTGAGCCACCATGCCCCTATTAGACTGGTATGGAGAAGCTTATCTTTGAATCCCTGCTCACCTGGTGATCTTGCCCAATCAGTCTTACCTACCTTATATGATTGTTGGGTTGGACAATCTGACAATCCAGAGTCAGTGGAGTTGTGTGGTGTCAAATAATAATAATAATAATAAAGATAAAATGAAAATGAAAATGAAGGGAATAATTATGTATAATAGCATGAGCTCTTGAATAGGGATTAACTGAAAGTCACCCAATGTTTTGTTTTGTTTTAAGTCAGGAGGGAACTTGAATTTGAGTCTTCCTGATTTCATTTTACTTGTTTAACCACTATGCTATATTGTGTGTGTGTGTGTGTGTGTGTGTTTGTGTGTGTTTGTGTGTGTGTGTGTGTGTGTGTGTGTGTGTGAGAGAGAGAGAGAGAGAGAGAGAGAGAGAGAGAGAGAGAGAGAGAGAGAGACTAGATTCTTCACTCATTTGGCATCCATGGGTTTCAAATGGCAGCAAAGAAAAATAGCTCATTTTTTTTTAAAAAAAGTGGCAATGACCAGTTAAATAATACGTAAACTAAAGTTTGACCCAGCTATGACACCAAACTGAACAATGATCTTGACTGACTTCTTGGAAGTTGACTTTATTATTAATTGGTGACACATTTGTTTCCTCTCTGATCTGTTGCCTACTGGATTTGTAGCTGAAGCTGACAAGTAACTAGTATCAGATCCTCAAAAATTAATAACTTGTCCCAATTATTGCTAAACTATATTGTGATTGCTTTAGTTGCAGCTTAGTATGAATTATAAACCCAACCACTGTGGCATGTAAATCTTCTTAGCATTATATGTAAATCAGGCCATTATCACTTATTCATGGTTAAAATAAACCTTGAAGAAGTGTGATATGTGAAGCTATCCAATGTACTTGGGTAGCTCTGTAGCATTCCACTAGGACCATCAGAGATCTTCTCCACCAGGATTCCCTGACAGCCAAGTGGAAAACACTAATCCTTATAATAATTTCCCTTGGTGGTTTTGATAAGGGAGATGCATGAGCTTCTCTTTCCCCCAGTAGAAAAAGAAGAGCACAGTTTACTGCCCTTTCCCAATACTTCACATCAGTTGTCCATATTAATCTGCCTAATAGTTGGGATGTTTTTGACTCTTAGATAGCAATTTAGTTCATAAATGCAGTTCCTTTTCAGTCAATCTGACTCAGGTATGATCACACTGGGTAGTAATTGTGGAATTCAAAGTCCCAATGTATTAACAAGGGCAGCATCTTGGGAGAGGATGCTGTAGTGATTACCAGAAATGGCATTTGAGAGATGATTTCATGTCTTATACAGCACTAATAAGAAAGTATGTAATCTGTTAACTTCTATTGGAAATTTGACTATCTAGTAAGTGCAACATCTGTTCTATACTATAAATGGGACTGAAGTAACCAGATAGTGCTGATGTTTTCTGGTGTATTATTCAGCAAATTTAATATTATATGTTGTTAGTTTAATTGTAAATCCCAGACACCTGATTAAATGATATCACTATGGTGGGAAATATTGTGCAGAAAAGGGGAGAGAAGGAACATGTGAAAAACAGAGTTACACCTCTGTGATTTTGCTGGGTACATGGGTGAAACAGAAAAGAGGCAAACATATTTTCCAGTAGTAGTTGAATGACACAAAACTAATTGTCTAGATCACTTCATTCCAACTAGTTTAATGACTCAGAAAATACATTTGCGTGCGTGCGCGCGCGCGCACACACACACACACACACAGAAGACCCAGTTGTAGAGGTTAAGGCTAGAAAGTGGGAGACTGTGAGTTCTAGTCATGCCTTAAGCACGAAGTCAGCTGGGTGACCTTAGGCCAGGGCTTTCCAAACTTTTCCTGTGGCGACACACCAACGGCGGCGCGCAAGAACCCAAAAGCGCCACTGCCGCCATGGCGCTTTCAGGTTTTTGCATGCCACGGTGGTGGCGGCGGCGCTTCTGGATTTTCGCACGCCGCAGTGGTGGTGGCAGCGGTATCCTGGTATGCCGTGCAAAAACCTATCAGTGCTTCCGAGTTTTGACATGACACACCTGGGCCCTGCAGATGACACAGTATTGTGTCACGACACACAGTTTGGAAAGCTATGCCTTAGGCCAATCATCTCTCTCTCTCAGACTTGGGAAGCAGGCAATAGCAAACCACTTCCAAAACTCTTGCCAAGAAATCTGCAGGGACTTGTCTAGACATTCACTAGGAGTCAAGAATAACGAAGCAATGTACCAGAGCCCATTACAAAGCACCTTTCCAGTTTTGAATCCAAATAAAGCATTTTGTTGTTGTTCAGTCGTTTAGTCGTGTCTGACTCTTCGTGACCTCATGGATCATAGCACGCCAGGCCTTCCTATCCCCCACTGTCTCCCAGAGTTTACTCAAATTCATGTTCGTTACATCAGTGATGCTATTTAACCATCTCATCCTCTGCCGTCCCCTTCTCCTTTTGCCTTCAGTCTTTCCCAGCATCAGGGACTTTTCCAATGAGTCCTCTCTTCACATTAGGTGGCCAAAGTATTTGAGCTTCAGCTTCAGTATCTGTCCTTCCAATGAGCAGTCAAGGTTGATTTCATTTAGGATTGACTGATTTGACCTCCTTGCAGTCCAAGGGACTCTCAAGAGTCTTCTCCAGCACCACAGTTCGAAAGCATCAATTCTTCGGCGCTCAGCCTTCCTTATGGTCCAACTCTCACAGCCATACATCACTACTGGAAAAACCATAGCTTTAACTATACGGACCTTTGTCGGCAAGGTGATGTCTCTGCTTTTTAATATGCTGTCTAGGTTTGCCATAGCTTTCCGCCCAAGGAGCAAGCGTCTTTTAATTTCATGGCTGCAGTCACCATCTGCGGTGATCTTGGAGCCCAAGAAAATAAAATCTGTCACTGCTTCCATCTCTTCCCCTTCTATTTGCCAGGAAGTGATGGGACCAGATGCCATGATCTGAGTTTTTTTAATGTTGAGTTTCAACCCAGCTTTTCCACTCTCCTCTTTCACCCTCATCAAGAGGCTCTTTAGTTCCTCTTCACTTTCTGCCATTAGGGTGGTATCGTCTGCATATCTGAGGTTGTTGATATTTCTCCCGGCAATCTTAACTCCGGCTTGTGATTCATCCAGCCCGGCATTTCTCATGATGTACTCTGCATATAAGTTAAATAAGCAGGGTGATAATATACAGCCTTGTCATACTCCTTTCCCAATTTTGAACCAGTCGGTTGTTCCATGTCCGGTTCTAACTGTTGCTTCTTGACCCGCATACAGGTTTCTCAGGAGACAGGTAAGGTGGTCTGGTACTCCAATCTCTTTAAGAATTTGCCACAGTTTGTTGTGATCCACACAATCAAAGGCTTTGGCATAGTCAATGAAGCAGAAGTAGTGTTTTTCTGGAACTCTCTTGCTTTTTCCATGATCCAGCGAATGTTGGCAATCTGATCTTTAGTTCCTCTGCCTCCTCGAAACCCAGCTTGCACTTCTGGTAGTTCTCGGTTCACATACTGCTGAAGCCTAGCTTGTAGGAGTTTGAGCATAACCTTGCTAGCATGTGAAATGAGCGCAATTGTACGGTAGTTTGAACATTCTTTGGCATTTATATATTTATATATTTATATTTAATTAAATTGGAATGATGTATTGTATTTTATATGCTTTTAATTAATCAATTTTGTTGTAAACCGCCCAGAGTCCCCTTGTGGGGGGAGATGGGCAGTGATATAAATTAAACAATAAATAAATAAAAATAAATAAATAAATAAATTGCCCTTCTTTGGAATTGGAACGTAAACTGACCTTTTCCAATCCTGTGGCCACTGTTGAGTTTTCCAAATTTGTTGGCATATTGAGTGCAGCACTTTAACAGCATCATCTTTTAGGATTTTAAATAGCTCAGCTGGGATACTGTCTTCTCCGCTAGCTTTGTTGTTAGTAATGCTCCCTAAGGTCCACTTGACTTCACTCTCTAGGATGTCCGGCTCAAGGTCAGTGACCACACCATCGTATTTATCAGGGATATTAAGATCTTTCTTGTAAAGTTCTTCTGTGTATTCTTGCCACCTCTTCTTAATCTCTTCTGCTTCTGTTAGGTCCCTGCCTTTTTTGTCCTTTATCATGCCCATCTTTGCACAAAACGTTCCCTTGATATCTCCGATTTTCTTGAAGAGATCTCTAGTCTTCCCCATTCTATTGTTTTCCTCGATTTCTTTGCATTGTAATGAAAACCCAGACAAAATTCTTAAATAAATTAGAGGCAGACTGAAACATCATTTTGGTGACAGGTAGGGAGAGATATTTATTCATTTATTTACTTGTCATATTTCTTTACCGCCCATCTTGTAATACAATGACTCTGGGTGGTTTACAAACAATGATACAATTATATGTTGCGAGGTAAGGCACTGGCTGCACTTGGGTCATGCTATCCTAGTGCCTTATGCTGGTGCTGCATTTGGGTTCCTTGCACTCAACCACATTTTCCAGCATTGGACCTTCAGAGACCCAGGCTTTTGGCTGCTGCTGCTGCTGAATGCCAAGTCAGTCTGTAATAAGGCCTCCCTTATCTTTGATCTAATCTGACATTTATCACCAAAACCTGTTTGGGCATGGAGGAGGAACTTTCTCTCATGGAAAAGTGTCCACCTGAATGTTGAGTGTGGTATCAGCCAAGAGGTCAGGGAAGAGGTTGTGGAGTAGTTATGGTCATCTGGGATACTCTGGTAGTGTTCAGAGGTGCTGCAAAAGGTAACTGGATTAAGTTGGGTTTAGGGATTAATTGGGATTGCTGCTGCTGTACCAGTCTTCCTGTGGTGTAGTATTCTCCCTACCTGAACTCCTTGACTCTGTGACCAGATTTGTAGTGCTGTTCCCCACATTTATGGTCTTGGGGGACTTCAATCTGCTTTCTCTGGGGTGGAGTCTGAGGTAGCTCAGGAGTTCATGGCCACCGTGACAGCCATGGATCTGACCCACATCACTGAGGGCCTAACACATCAGACCTAGTTTCCTAAGCAGGACATTGGTAACATGATCTGGAGAGGGGGAGATTAGTATCCCTTGTTGGTGTATTATTCTTTTGAGGAGTAAGTCACAGTAATATAGCCTTATTAGGTAATCACCTACAAACTTTAAAAGGTCAGGTAGCACATGATGCAGGCTGAAGAGTATAAAAGAACCTGCCTGCCTGCCCCACCCTGTCTTGCTTACTTGCTTACTTACTTACTTGTTACTCTCTCCTTGCTACTTACTGCTGATTGTTTCTCTCTGTCTGCTTGTTTCTACTATGTATGTGGATTTTGTAACACTTCCAGGGATATGGAAGATAACTATAAATATCTGTTTATATGAGTAACAAATATAACTGCAACTAAGTAACTAAAATGACTGGCGTAATTAATTGGTCTCTGGTGCTGATCGCTTTCTGATACTCTGCGTGTGCAAGAAAACACACTCCCCAACATCTCTCTCCTGTCATGGTCCGATCACTTTCTCATTGTCCTGTATTGCCCTGGGGCTGCTCCCTCCAAGAGGGAGCCAGGACTTATTTTATCAGTCTGCATCAGATGCCCAATGTACCCTTTTGGGTTCCAGAAGGAGCTTGTGGTTGTTCCTGAAGGTTTGGTGCATGGTCTAACCCTTAGTTGCTGCCTGAGGTAAGAGAAATCCTGGGGCCTTGGATCAGATTGCACTTGTGCAGCCTCTCCCCTGTCATGGATCCCCTAGTTTACAGAGGAGCTGAGATAGATGAAATGGGAGACAAGATGCCTAGACCACAAATGGTGGTCAATGAGAGGTGAATGCAATCAAGCATGAGCTGAACTCTGAACAACAACAACAACAAAATGAGCTGGAGCTGCTAGTACCTCTTGGCAGTAATGAAGGTGAAATAATACTATTTCTCTGCCCTTATTGTGTCCATCTGGCAGCCCTGTTTAGAGTAACCTAGTCCCTCTTGGGGAAGGTGGAGGTGGAGGACTGCTGTGAGGAATATGCTAGGAATCTGTTGGATAATATTGCTTGGATTAGCTCCATTTTGGACTCTGGCCTTGAGGCAGGTCTCCTGGAGCTTACTGAGGCTCAGTGTGGCTTGGTTATCTGGGATGAGTTTGATCCTGTTAGTCCTGATGAATTGGACAGGGTTGTTGGAATTATAAACTCAGCCACCTGTTTGCTAGATCCATGTCCCTCCTGGTTAGCTAAGGCTTCTTGAGGATGATGTGCAGTTAGGTCCTGGCAGTGTTGAAGTCCTTGAGAGAGAGGATAGTCTCACTGACACTTGAGGCAGTGGTTAACCCCTTCTTCAAGAATCCATCACTGGACATGTGTTGGACAATTTTCTTCTTACCTCCAACCTTGCCATTTTAAGGAATTTGCTGAGAAGGTGGTCACACTGCAGCTTCAGAGAACTCCAGAGGAAGCAGATTATCTGTATTCCTTTCAGTCGGGTTTCAGTCATGGGTATGAGACTGAAATAGCACAAGCCTCCCAGAGGCCTCTTGTTCCTATTCCCACCCTTATTTCTTGAAACGAAATTTCTATCACTGGAATTTATGGAATTTGGCCATTTTATTGCTGAATTTCAGTATGGCACTCTCAGCTTACTGGAAGAAGGTAGTACAATGGAATGCTGGAGGACCTCACATGTCCAGTGACCACAGACTCCCTATCCTTGCTTTAGAGGAACAAGCAAGCTTCCACATAGGGTTTAATTTATATTACTTCTCAAATACTAGTTTGCTTGTTTGTTTGTTTCTGTTGAGGTCTTTTTGGTAATTTCTGTAGTCACAGCCTCTTTCTGAGGAAGAGTCTTTTGCTAGTTGTTGCTTTTAAAGAATGCCTTTAAAAAGAAAATATTTCCATTTGTATTACTTACTCAAGTTATTGACGTAACTTTATTTCAAAGAATTTTTATTCATAGGGGTGTTTTGCCTTGCCTTGCCTTGCCTTGCCTTGCCTTGCCTTGCCTTGCCTTGCCTATATGACTGAAGACTTTAATTTATTCTCTGCTGCATGCTCTTTCCCATCCTCTTTCTGTGCAATTGAGAGTGTACCTTCCTTGCTGCCTCCTATTATTTAATTTTGTAATGCTTTCTGGGATACAAACCACTCTATGAGACATCATATTGTATTGATTTAGTGCATTTTTAATAAAGTTGTCCTCAAATAGCTTTCCAATTAATTGAATGATGTGGCAGCATGTAAGTAACAGAGCATTGTGGGATACAAGGTATGTAGAAGGGAGAGGTGTGGGGCTGGCAAGGAAATTCCTACCTACAGTATGTGCTTGCCTTTAACACACCCAATCCCACACAAACACAATACTCTAATATGTATTGCACTTAAACATTAGGAGTGTTACCTTTTTTTAGTTGAGTGCTTTCCATACCAAGTCATCAACTGTAATTGACAGTTACAACACATGCAGTAAGAATAGTTCAGTAAAAAATTGCAAATGAGTAACAATTGACATCCAAGAAGAGCCCAGAGGAATTGTTTGGCTTAGTGTGATTTCTCACCAGAGAGGCATCTTCAAGCAAAATTCAAAGAAGAAAAAAGGAGATCCTGTTATTGTTAGTATTTTTACATTGCTCTTGAATCATATTCCCAGAATGATTTGCAAAAATTAGAATGCAAAAATGCATACACACAAAAGGAAAGGCGACCAAAAGTTTCCTTTCAGAGGAAGAGAGACCAATTACCCATGTCTACATGTTTACTCTACTTAATAAGCTCTGTGATGAGAGTAAGCTAAAAGTGAAGAGAGACTGCAGAAGACTGAGCTCTTGCATGGAGCCTTATAAAACTGCACCAAGGTGGAAGGTGGAATACCTTCAGTAAGCATATCTGTCAACGGGGACAGAGTTGTGTGACAGTTCCTGGAATTCATGGAAAAGAAATGCCTGAAGCCATTAATTTAGACTCTAAGATTCCTCATTGTGTTTCCTCAGACCCCTATTTCAGAATGGGAGGAACTTTCTAAATCTAAACATTACACTGATAATAGGCTGTCATGACACCACACGGAACAGCTCAGTTTTTTACTACCTCTAGGCAGTGCCCTGGGCCTGCTCCTGCCTCTGCTGCACACCCACAACTGTAGTCTTAAGCATAAACCCAGGCAGACAATGGAGGAGGAACAGGGCAGGACATTGCAAATGATGAGGACAGTGGCTGCTGTAGAGAGTAAGGTGCATGAGAGAAAAGTGGTTAAGGTGCTGGGTTAGAAACCAGGAGACCGTGAGTTCTAGTCCTGCCTGAGGCATGAAAGGGTGACCTTGGGCCAGTCACTCTCTCTCAGCCCAACTCACCTCACTGGGTGGTTGTTGTGGGGAAAATAGGAGGAGGAAAGAGTATTAGGTATGTTTGCCGCCTTGAGTTATTTATAAAAATAATAAAGGCGGGATAAAAATTAAATAAATAAATAAATAAAAAGCATTCTGCTTGGATAGTTGGATACCTATTTCTAAGGGATATGAAGGTTCTTGGAATTCATGGAATAGAAATGCCTGAAAACATTAATTTAGACTCTTAAGATTCCTCATTGTGGAGGAACTGTCCTGCCTGCAGTGACAGTATACATGCCCAGAACTCACTGTAGCCAAGGCCCTGTGCAGGCTAGCCAGGCATCTGGAATTATCCCAGACAGTCTGGAATTTTAAAAACCTGCCCTCTTTCCACCCCACCTTCTGGAGAACACACATTTTATCTGCCTTTTTTGCCTTTTTCTGCTTCTGTTTCCTCTTCAAACATGTTATCCTCTAACCCTTTGCTGCCATCTCTTTTGACAGGTAGCTCTGAGTGTGTCGGGGCAGGAGGGGGAATAAAGGAAGTTAAATAAAGTACATGTATATAACATTGTCAAGAAAATGTGCTGCTTAAGTAGATTGAGTGTGGAGGGAGAAATATGCATTGTAGTATTTTGCCCAGAGTCACAAACACAATTTTTAGAAACAGCACTGGTTAGCTAGCTAATCCAAAATGCCAAAATGGAAAACTTCTTTTAATTCAGAATGGTCAAAAGAACATACATTTATAACAAAGAGTAGAAAAGGAGGCCCATTGTGCATTCTGCACATTGTGCCACTGTGATACGGACTTTAGCAAGAAGGAAAGGGCACTCTTCAAAATGTTGTTACAGAACAAGCTGCTAGATAAGGCCAGGAAGGGCATAAATATCAACACAAATCTGTATAGATTTGCTGAGAATGTGTCTAACATTACTCTTTATTATCATAAGTGTTTTTAGTTGGAGGTGTATTGTAAAAAGAAATTGCTCATCAGCGTCCTCCCTTCTTTCATCAAGTCTTCCTTTCTTGTGGTCACTGTCTTCTCCTCTTAGGGTTTTTTTTTTAATGGCCATTCTAGCCTTGTGGCTGCCACCAGCCTAGCCAGAGCCTGGCCAATGCCCTGTCACCATCTCCTTACCTGCTTCTTTCCTGGGACAGTGTAATAAGTATACAAGCCCAAGAAAAGATGCAACTTTAAGGTTGCAGATGAAATGAGTATTTTTACATCCTCTCCAAAGCATCTTTCTCTGTTTTAGATTCAAATATCTGCAAGTTTTAATTTATTAACTGATTTCAATTTGCCCATTTCTGTGTTGGCCATGTATTAATACTTGCACAGTTAAAGTCTCTCTATCTCTCTCTTTGTGTGTGCATGTATTTGTGTGTATGTCTGAGAAAGTCTATATTAATAATACCTAGCACTTTTAATCCATAAGACTGCATCAAGGAGTATATTGTTGCATTTGTTTTTACTGTGCTTTTTTTAGATTTTCAATACAGGAGACATTTTGCATTGTGTCCAGAAGTTCCCTATCAGATACCATTAGGTTCCTCTAGCTACAGTATGTATATCTTGCATTTTTTTAATAAGTTGCTCAGGAACTTTTTGATTGATTTCATATTGTTTTATGTTGCACTTTGTTGATTAATCCTTTGCAAGTTAAGCATGCTGGATAATACTGGGAGATATGCCACAGGTAATCATATCTTCTGCTAACAATGACAATTTGTAATGGGAAAAGGGGGAGTTAAATTTCTAGCTTTCATAAAATATGCAGACTAGCTGCCTGTAGTATATCCAAGTTACTCTTATTTCAACTTATTGTCAGAAAGAAGTGATTAATATTTTGCTTTTTAGGAGATTTGAAGGCCCCACTCCTGGCAACAGTTGCCAACATACAACATAACACTGGAGCCAACAGAGAATTCTGTCATCCACTAACAGAACTTTGATTGATTAAAATCTAACTTTTTGCAAATGTATATTAACTGGAGATTAATAGCCTCTGTATTCTTATCCTCCAACAGTGCCACAGTTCCCTTACTTCTCTTATTTTTCTTCCTTTCAATTACCTTACCACAAGTACCCAGATGCATCTATCACTAGTCTCAAGAGTATTCCAGAGTTATTCAGGTATTCTCTTTATCAAATCTAATTTATCAATTCTATTATTTTTATTATCACCATGTTAAATTACTGTCCATAATCACATGGAATGTTGTTGAGATGTACTTTGTTCACTGGATGATGATGATGATGATGATGATGATGATTTTTATTATTATTTAAATTGTGATTATACAAGAAGTCTGTGGTCTGAGACACAGTCAGTACCAAGTCTTGTTTTTATTGATGGAATAGAGCTTCTTTACCTTTGTTTGCAGAGCATATTGTCAACTTATTTCAGTGTTGCCCATATGGTGATGTTGATTTCAGGTCAGTATTATTCAACATTTTTATTTATAACCTGGATAATGGAATTGGTGCACTGCTTATCAAACTTGCAGATGAATAAAATTGAGAGATATGGCCAAAACCCAGGATGATAGAACAAGGTTGCAATCTAATTTGGACAGGCTGGAAGATGGGGCACAGGACTTCATTCAATAGTTCCCTCCACACTGAAGTTAAGCCATTAGCAAGCACTTGCTGGGGGCAGTTATTCAACCAATTGTGAGTTAATTAACAATAGTATCATCCATATCATACTATGGAGAATCTCTGAGAAATTTGTCAGAGGCTAAGGGATAAAATTTGACAGGTACTGTATTATTTATTTGCCACAAACCCATCCTGGCTCCTGTTAATTGTAGCATGCCATCTAAATGCTCACAATCATTCTGTTTAATAATCGGTTTGAAGAGCTTACCCAGTATAGACAAACTGACAGATCTGTAGTTTCTTGGGTCCTACTTCTTCCCCTTTTTGAGGATGAGGATGGCATTTGCCCTCCTCCAGCCTTCTGGGACCTTGCCAGTCTTAAAGATTACTGAGAGTCGTTCTGTGATAACCTCTATTACTTCCTTCAGTAAGATGGAATGTAATTCATCTGGCCCTGGAGACTTTAATTCATTTACATTATTTCAGTTCTTTCTACCCTCTTCTTTTCTATCCTAAGCTGAAGTTTCCTCCTTCCCCAAGTGATACAATGGTAGCTAACTATGGTCCCATCTGTCTTCTGAGAAAAGGCAGGTGAAAAATAGGAATTAAGAAGGTCTGCTTTCTCACCATCATCCTTTACTGATTCATCACTTTCTCCTTGCAAGGGACCTACACCCTTCTTGACCCTCCTCTGGTTTCTAATATACAAAGAACCCCTTTGTTGGTTTTATTATCTTTCACAAGCCTCAGCTCATTCTGAGTTTTAGTCTTTCTGACACCACTCTTACAGTCTCTGAGACAACCTTATCTTTTTCTTTGAACATGTGCCCTTCCTTCTATGGTTATGTAGGTCACTTTTTCTTCATTATCCATACTGGCATACTATTTAGATATTTCCCTTTCTTTTCTTGTAGGAAATGTTTGTGATTGTGCCTTTGGTATCTCATTTCATAAGACCTAAAGTCATTGGATCTAAGCTATCTGTTCTCAATCAACTCTGAAGTCCAATATACAGTCAATTGTTGACTCCCAGGTTATATTTTCTTGACAAATGACCCTCATCTGGAAGAACTGACCCATCACCATGATGAAAAGGACTTCCTGTTCAAGACCTCATAATCTCCAAAGATTTTTTTCAAGGTCTCGTGGGCACAATTAGGGGTCACTCTATATTTTAAAAACTTTGAGGATATACTGAGAATATATGTGTAATTAACAAAGAAACAAACAAAAATTTAAATATTTTTTTACTGTCACCAAGTAGGAAGCATGTAAAAAAAGACTAGACATTTAGAATTTTGAGAGTGTGTATGAGGATGTATAGATTGCCTACTTACAAAATAGATGTCATTTCAGTTTATGTTTGCATTTTCTATAGGCAGGTAGGGACAGTTCCAAACACAACGAAAACGAAAACGAAAACGAAAAGAGCACTGGTCTAAAACTGCCCGCTTTCTTAAATTTATTAACAGTACGTATTTGGGGGTGGGGCGGGGGCGGGGAGTAAATAAAAGTGATGGCATTTTACTCAGGAAAGGAACATATTTTGTGTTACCACAAATAATAATTAACATAATACATTGTTATCAGTAATGATAATAATTATATTAATGAATAAATGGTAACACAATAGTTGTTACCACAATAAAATTATAACACATGGGATACTGTCACTGTTTTACCCCCTAACATTATAGAAGCAATTTGAAGACAATTTTTGATTGTTTTCACTTCTGCTTATTTGAAAAACAAGAACAAGGGGTGAAAAAACCCTTCCCTTGTCTGAATTGCTGCAGTTTTGAAAACAAAATCCATTCCATATAAAGGGTAAAATAAGAATAAAACAGTAGAATATTACTTTGTATGTTAGCTCCTTCTGTGCTGAAGAGAAGGGGGTAAAATGACAAAATGCTTGCAAATTTCACCCTTGCTTATTTAATCTGGGCTACTGAGGAAGAGATGCAAAGCTGTATCTATTTTTTTTACATTGTTTGCATTTCCATTTTAGTTTGATTTATATATAATTTATTTCCCTTTTCCTGCCAGAACTCCAGGTAACTTATAATGGAGATATCCTTTAATTTATCCCAACAACAATAATCCTGTGAGGTAGGCAGGGTTGAGAGAGAATGACTGGTGTAAAATCTCCAAGTGAGTTTCCATGGCTGAGGGCAGATTTGAACATGGGAAACCTAGTCCTAGTCCGACACTTTTACCATTATAACATACTGATTCTCAAGTTAGCATTTCCCTTAAATGATGTGAAGCTCAAAACCCAGAAAGGAAATGTTCTGTCCAACAATGAAGGAGCACAAAACAAACCACCTAGCTTTGGGGAAGTTTTGTCTAAACCTCAGCTGAGCTGAAAAGGAATCAGCTCATTTTTCCCAGTTCTGCTGACATTCTGGTACCCCAGACATCTGGGGAGCTGTTTCCAGATATGCATCAAGGAGGTACTCATGGAAAAATCATACACTGCTGTGTTTATTTTACACTATTGATTCACAGTTTTAAAACATTTGTAAGCCACTCTGGGGAAAGGACAGCCTATAAAATATTATAATGGAATATTATAATGGAATGAATATAACACAGCCTCTACACAGAAAATATAGCAAATAGCTTTAATTGTCATAATTGGTCTTTTAATCAGGTTGTATATCACTGCTCTAAATCAGAGGTCCCCCAACTTAGTCTCTCACAGAACTTCATCAAGATTTCTTTGAAACACCCTGCTCTAAACTGTTAGAGTATCAACTGTGGGAACAATGCAACATTTTATGTGATCAGGAGATAAATTAACATTCCAATTAATTCATTAATGTTAGAGGACAGAGAGTAGTTTACTTCCATTGTTTCTTTGACCTGTTCTGAAAGCTACCTTTAATCTTTGGAGCAAATCTAGGAGAGGCACAGAAGGAATTGGAGTAAGAGTAAATTGCCCATTTTTTCCCTATATTTACAGAGGAACCGGCTGAATCAAAAGTTATTTCACAAGTGGAACACAGTATCAAATTGCATCCCATATATTTGTTCACTGGCTAAATTTCTATGCTTACAAATATATTTCTTATAAAATTCAAGAATCTTCCAATTATTGGAAGAATCTTCCAAGCATTACATTTTAACCATCTCTTTTGCAACATAAATTTCTAATGAGACCTCAATGGATTTCACTTCTGACACTTTCCGATAAGGGCTTTTAAAAAATATGAATATTCATGTTTCAAATTCCTTGCCTTTTCAGGCACTTTGTATTACAGGAGCCCAAGAATGTTATACTTCATTTGATTTAGAAAAGCAACAACTCTCAAATTTACAGAAATGTAGTTCACTTTATGATTTTCTCCCATTTCAAATTCCCAAAGCTATCCTCTAAACCTCAAGTTGATTTTAAGAAAGAAAACTGATACTCATAATTCTTATCAGATGTTATATTTAGACTGTAACAAACTGGAAGATAACTGAACACTTTCATAACTGAAATATAAACTTCCCATCCAGACCCTAAAAATCTCTAAACACTAAGACAAAATCTAAACTGCATCTCCTGTCTGGCTGAGAGTCATACTCAGAGTATAACTGAGTATCATCAGCATGCTTATAACAGCAGGAAGTAATCTGACAGATATCCAGAATGAATCAAGAAGCAATTGGGTAAGCAAAGAGAAACTTTCAGTGCCATTAAAGGGAACTTGATCTTGAAAATACTTGCTACTATGTATGACATGAAGAGAACTGGAAGTGTTAAATCCGTGACTATGTGTAAAATTTAGTGTGAAATTGCTGAAATTATGTGAAAATTTACATCAGAATTGTGAGAATTGGGTCATTTTGGGTTCTACATTATTACATAGTGGCATATAGTTGCCAATCCTTGGGCTATTATGTTGGTAACATTTCCTTACTTCTTTCCTATAATGGGAGTAGTCAGTGGAGTTTTGTAAGCAGCTGATTGTTTGTGGAGTTCTTGGTGCTCTCTGAGCTTGGTTGCTTGCTTGCAGACATTTCATGACCCACCTTGGTAACATCGTCAGTGCAAGCAAGCAACCAAGCTCAGAGAACACCAAGAACTCCACAGTTCAACCCTGAGTGACATATATTCTCTTCTATTGGAATAGATTGTTTAAAACTAAATGGATAAAAAAGGAGGTCCTCATTTGGTTGGTTCTATTTATTTGTTGCATTTATCTGAAGGAGAGAATATTTCCCAACTAATTTCTTTGAAGTAGGTAATGAAAATGTAGTAATTGAGGCTGAGCCATGTTTTGTTTTCTATTTAATTTGGGAGGGAATTTAGGATCATCTCCCTTTTGGATAAATAGAGTACCTGGCTTTGAAGCAATGATGTATATTGTGCTACTTTTGTTTAAGAGAATGTTAAACACATTATTATATGCTCAGTGTATCAGTTTCCTCATGAATAAAGCTGACAGCTTTTTAAACTTGAGAATATTCAGTAGCAGAAGACAATTCCTCAAGTCATGGCAATGGTCCACTAATACCATCCTTAGGTCTCCGAATCAAAAACATAAGACTTTATGGATCCTTGCTGAAAAATAAAATATCTTCTAACATTCAGAGAATAAACTATATGGAATTGAACAAATTGGCTATATTTCATTACATACGAGTTCTTCAAATATGGTGGGACTTATATCTAAAAGCATGATTAGATCTACAGGTATTATAAAGTTGTTTGTGGTATTTTGTGTTGTTACTGAAAGCTAGCACATTATACACTGCTCAAAAAAATAAAGGGAACACTGAAACAACACAATGTAAGTCCAAGTCAATCACACTTCTGTGAAATCAAACTGTCCACTTAGGTAGCAACACTGATTGACAATCAATTTCACATGCTGTTGTGCACATGGAATAGACAACAGGCGGAAAGCATAGGCAGTTAGCAAGACATCCCCAATAAAGGAGTGGATCTGCAGGTGGTGACCACAGACCACTTCTCAGTTCCTATGCTTTCTGGCTGATGGTTTGGTCACTTTTGAATGCTGGCGGTGCTTCCACTCTAGTGGTAGCATGAGACGGGCTCTACAACCCACACAAGTGGCTCAGGTAGTGCAGCTCATCCAGGATGGCACATCAATGCGAGCTGTGGCAAGAAGGTTTGCTGTGTCTGTCAGCGTAGTGTCCAGAGCATGGAGGCACTACCAGGAGACAGGTCAGTACATCAGGAGACGTGGAGGAGGCCGTAGGAGGGCAACAACCCAGCAGCAGGACCGCTACCTCCGCCTTTGTGCAAGGAGGGACAGGAGGAGCACTGCCAGAGCCCAGCAAAATGACCTCCAGTGGGCCACAAATGTGAGTGTGGCTGCTCAAACGGTCAGAAACAGACTCCATGAGGGTGGTATGAGGGCCCGACATCCACAGGTGGGGGTTGTGCTTACAGCCCAACACCGTGCAAGACGTTTGGCATTTGCCAGAGAACACAAGATTGGCAACTTCGCCACTGGCGCCCTGTGCTCTTCACAGATGAAAGAAGGTTCACACTGAGCACATGTGACAGACGTGACAGGGTCTGGAGATGCCGTGGAGAACGTTCTGCTGCCTGCAACATCCTCCAGTATGACCGGTTTGGCAGTGGGTCAGTAATGGCGTGGGGTGGCATTTCTTTAGGGGGCCGCACAGCCCTCCATGTGCTCGCCAGAGGTAGCCTGACTGCCATTAGGTACCGAGATGAGATCCTCAGACCCCTTGTGAGACCATATGCTGGTGCGGTTGGCCCTGGGTTCCTCCTAATGCAAGACAATGCTAGACCTCATGTGGCTGGAGTGTGCCAGCAGTTCCTGCAAGACGAAGGCATTGATGCTATGGACTGGCCCATCCGTTCCCCAGACCTGAATCCAATTGAGCACATCTGGGACATCATGTCTCGCTCCATCCACCAACGCCACGTTGCACCACAGACTGTCCAGGAGTTGGGGGATGCTTTAGTCCAGGTGTGGGAGGAGATCCCTCAGGAGACCATCCGCCACCTCATCAGGAGCATGCCCAGGCGTTGTAGGGAGGTCATACAGGCACGTGGAGGCCACACACACTACTGAGCCTCATTTTGACTTGTTTTAAGCACATTACATCAACGTTGGATCAGCCTGTAGTGTTCTTTTCCACTTTAATTTTTGAGTGTAACTCCACATCCAGACCTCCAGGGGTTGCTTACATTTGATTTCCATTGCTTTTTGTGTGATTTTGTTGTCAGCACATTCAACTATGTAATGAACCAAGTAATTAATACGAATATTTCATTCATTCAGATCTAGGATGTCTTATTTCAGTGTTCCCTTTATTTTTTTGAGCAGCTTATATGTTGTGATTACCACTTCCATCCATTCACATAAAAAACCCAACTTTAATATTATTCCTCCTGTGCTTGTTTCAATCGCTAACATCAGTAGTTAATGCAAACAAGCAGTTACACTAGATAATTACTCAGCTATATCGAAGCCAAGTGAATTTCTTTTTTTGTTTATTTTTTTTCATTATGAAGTAAATTAACATAAAATATGTACTGTAGCAAAAAGCAGAACAAAATTAAACAGATGCTCCTGCCTACACTTCAATGGGCACACAAGTATTAAAGACAACTGTAAGGGCCTAATAGATGATAGCTCACAGAGGGCCGTCTCATTAGTGGATGTACATTTGTTTGTGTGTCTCTGTGTGTGCATATTCAAGCATGTGTGTGTGTGTGTATGTATATATGTGTGCTGTGATTTGTATGTGTGTAATACACTGTATGAAAACCACTGCCCTTTAAAATAACACCCAATAGATTATTTTTATAAACCAGTTTTAAAACCTGTTGTATATCTAGTTTGGGGAAACTAGTCTACTCTGTTAATAACTTGCTTTGTTTGTTACTCATTCTTTCCAATTTTTTTCCCCCTCCCAATTAAATTTTCCTTTGTCCAACTACAAATAGTGTCTCCACTATTTTCTTTCTTTCTTTCTTTCTTTCTTTCTTTCTTTCTTTCTTTCTTTCTTTCTTTCTTTCTTTCTTTCTTTCTTTCTTTCTTTCTTTCTTTCCTCTGCTAGATTGGCCCTGTCACTTAATCCTTGGAGCTTTCTGTTCTTTGTTGTTCATGGAGATCTTTCACTCCATTTCCAGTTGGGCACAGATGACTCAATCTATAACTATACAAGTGAAAATAAGGTAATCATTAAATGAAATCTGCATTGGTAGAATTATTTCAATAGATATTTCAGCACAATGGCAAATACAATTTTATATCTCAATAACCTCTCTTTTTGATTAAGTATGTAAATATTAGTTTGCCTGTTTTCCCATCCTTCTACAGTAAGTGAACAAGAATCAGCAGAGAAAGTTTGCTGTTTTTAAAAATTACAGCAAGTGTCTTCTAAGGCACTAATTTCATGATCTAGAAGGTACTTGTAGATCAGAGCTTTCCAAATTGTGTGTCGGGACATGTTAGTGTGTTGGCTGCAGTATCTGGGTGTGTCACAGCTGCTGCTGCCTCCGAGCCCTTCCAGGATTCCATGCAGGTCCTAGTGCCTGCCTTGTGCCCTGCTGCCTCCAAACTTGCTGTGATTCCATGCAGGTCCTAGTGCCTGCCTTGTGCTGTGCTGCCTCCAAACCAGTTGTGATTCCGCGTAGGTCCTAGTGCCTGCCTTGTGCCCTGCTGTAAGAGAGTGTTGCAAAATGATGCCCTGCTGTAAGAGAGTGTTGCGAAACAATGCATGTCTAAAAAGTGTGTCACCAACATGAAAAGTTTGGAAAGCTCTGTTGTAGATAAACAAACCCTGTAATACCATTTCAAGGTATTTAATTATTTGAAGGTTCCAATGCTACTTCACCTAAAAGTCTAACAGCGTAAACTCCATAGCTAAGAAAGCTAAGACTATAACAATCCATATAACCCATCTCAAATGCCAGGCATTTTTCTAATACTGTATGTCCAGGTAGAAGAAAACATGGTGCCTTCCGTTCATTCTTAAGCTTGTACAAATCTTTCAGCAGTGCTGCCTTGGTTACTGAAGACATGATAAATAATTTAATGGGACAGTTAATCAGGCAAACCGCATTAGTACATGAAATATGATTAAAACCATATTGAACAATATTCAATTTTGAATTTAACTAATGTGGGCAAGAATGAGGAAAAAATAGATAAAATTTAGTTCTATTTTCTTTTGAACTCTTTCAGGGCCAAGAGCTGTAATTTGCAATATAGTAAATATTGAGAGACTACAATCAGTATTAATATTTTATATTAATATTTTATCATGAATCCATATATTTTAATAAACTTTACAGGAAGATTTTTCTAGGCTTTGTATATAGCCATTCTTCTATAATTGAATTGGAGTTCTTTCTTCCTTACTTTTGACCAATTCTGCTACCAATAATTGAGTCATATTTTATTTATCTTAAGATGTGTCAAAGTAGACTGATTCTGTAATTGTGGTGTTCCTGCCTGTTACGTTACAGATGCTGTTTGCGTTTTTGTTTCCTTACAACAGAGTCATGTATTTGTCTTTAGGCTGAGTTTGAGAAGCATTTGTAAAAATAACTCAATAGGAAAGCCTTAAAAAACAAAGTTGATTTCTCAATACAAGTAGTATATTTATAATTTCTAATCTGCCTAATAATAAAGGGTGGATTGTTGTTGTTGTTGTTTAGTCATTTAGTCGTGTCCGACTCCTCGTGACCTCATGGACCATAGCACGCCAGGCCTTCCTGTCCTCCACTGTCTCCCGGAGTTTACTCAAATTCATGTTCATTACATCGGTGATGCTATCTAACCATCTTATCCTCTGCCGTCCCCTTCACCTTTTGCCTTCAGTCTTTCCCAGCATCAGGGTCTTTTCCAGTGAGTCCTCTCTTCGCATTAGGTGGCCAAAGTATTTGAGCTTCAGCTTCAGTATCTGTCCTTCCAATGAGCAGTCAAGGTTGATTTCCTTTAGGATTGACTGATTTGACCTCCTTGCAGTCCAAGGGACTCTTAAGAGTCTTCTCCAGCACCACAGTTTTAAAGCATCAATTCTTCGGCACTCAGCCTTCCTTATGGTCCAACTCTCACAGCCATACATTACTACTGGAAAAACCATAGCTTTAACTATACGGACCTTTGACGGCTCAGCCTTCCTTATGGTCCAACTCTCACAGCCTAAAGGGTGGATTACCACCTCACATAAAGATATATGCACACAAGTAGAAGATAAAGAAGAAATTCAATTAAATATAACAGGAAGGAAGGAAGGAAGGAAGGAAGGAAGGAAGGAAGGAAGGAAGGAAGGAAGGAAGGAAGGAAGGAAGGAAACCATTCTAGCATAGGATTTCAAAATTAAATTATTAAATTAAAACATGTTGAAAAAGAGGAATAAAATACAGCATGAGCAGGTATCACAACTGAGAAGGCCATATCATCATGCATGGTGAGTATAGTAAACCTTACCCTTAAAAACTGAATAGTGGCCTTCGAACCAGAAATTATCATGATATGGTAAAGGTTTTGCATTAATTTTTGTAAAGCATGTTTTCCCTACCAGTTATTATTTAAGTTAACAAAAGAGAGTTTCCTTTATAAATTCTTTCAAAGGAAAAGAGCATTCTGGTGACATTCTCAAGGGTTACACATGGTACTAGAAGATGGGCAAGGGGTACAGATGAACTTCCTATGTTTCAGTCAAAATTGTTTTTCCAGCAGTTTTAAGACACCCTGACTTCCCATACTTCTGGCACTGAGTTTTCAGTAGCTGTGTGGTAGACGTTGAAACATTCTCTGTGAGTGTTCCTGAAAATAGGAATATAATCTGAGCAATGATCAGTGAAACAGGCTTTATACAGTAACTGTAACAGTATAATGGAAGGGAGGAAATACATAATAGAGATATGAAAGCTAGCTACCTCCCATCAGAAGGATAGCCCAAGAGCATGTGCTATATGCCCATGTTCCTAGGAAGAAAGGCAAAGGAAGTGAACTCAAATTATCAATCTCGTAGACCAGGGCTTTCATAACTGTGTGTCGTGACACAATACTGTGTCGCCTGGGGGCCCCAAGTGTGTTGCATGACAACCTGGAAGCACTGATGAAAATGCCCTCGGTTCTGGCAGGGAGGCGAAAATCGTGCATGCACGCTGCTGGCCACCTGGGGTGGAAATTCTCCATGCCAATCAGCTGTGCGCCGGGAAGCCCGGCAGCATTCGCATGCAATTTTTGCCTCCCTGCCGGAACCGAGGACATTTTTGGGGTCCCTGGAGCCTGCCCTTTCGAAGGGTCAGTGGCGGCGGCGGACCATCAGCACTTCCAGGTTCCAGGATGCCACTTCTGCCACTGCCCCTTTGAAAGGGCAGGCTCCGGGGACCCCAAAAATGCCCTCGGTTCCGGCAGGGAGGTGAAAAGCCTCTCCGCACAAGCGCCCGCCCGCTGCGGGCTTCCCGGCACACAGCTGATTGGCATGGAGAATTTCCACCCTGCCCCCCCCGCACCGATCAGCTGTGCACTGGGAATCCCAGCAGCGTGCACACGGGCCTCCCTGCTGGAACCGAGGGCATTTTCAGGGTCCTCAGAGCCTGCCCTTTCGAAGGGGCAGATGCTCCCGCCACCACAGCAACCCAGAAGCACCGCCACCTGTGCTTCCGGGTTTTTGCGCACCTCACTGGTGGTGGCGCTTCCGGGTTTTTGTGGACCGGCCATTGGTGTGTCGCCAACGGCAAAAGTTTGGAAAGCCCTGTCTTAGACAAAGAGGAGTGAAAGACAAAGTAACTAACTGATGCCCAATTATGGAATCTAAAATCTGCTGCCTGAAGTAGCAGTCTCATATATCTAATAATAGGACAGTCTACCAATTACAATATTGTTATGGAAATTAAATATGTTTCTGGTACTTGCATATAATTTATTAAGAATTTTAATTACAAGAGTAAAAACGAATGCAAATTAGAGAAACAGAGGAGAAGGGAAAGAAAGAATAAAAAGTGCAGGAAAAAAGAAAAAGAAAGAAAGAAGAAAAAGAAAAGAAGAACCATCTTCATTTCATCATACCTCCTCCAGAAATCATTTCTGGTATTTGTAAGTTTGTTGAGAAGGGATGGTTGCTACAAATTTTGATGATGTCAGTCATCTGATACAATGGTAAGGCTGTAGAGAGTCAGAAAGATGACCTTGAGGGAAATAGGCAATAACTGTTATAGCCTATATCAATGAAGTATAATGCTAGTCTTCCTATGGAGTCTGTTGCCTGATTTAGTCTACAATGAAGAGCTGACAAAAGCCTCCTTCCTTGTATTCATTATAAAGATGCATACTGACAAACCTGGTTGAAAACAGATAAATAAAAGTAGGAGTCTGATTATTTCTTTCCAGTTGCTAGAAAGGTCAGATTGTGGGCTTGGGGAAAAGGGCCACATGCACTCCTCTATTCATAGAAGCATACTCAATATACTCATATATTGTCAGCCCTTTGAAGAGTGGCTTCAAAGTTTCTGGAAATGTTACATCTCTAGACAATTCCCTATATTTGTATAAACATGTATAAACTACCTGCTGTTAGGATCAAATACCTTTTTCAACTCTATTCAAAAGTTTATCTATCTCACCTTGTCTCCTACAGTTGGCACATACTCTCCTCTTGGGTTTTGTTCCATATCATGCTTTCAGCATGAAAGAGGCAGAATGCTGTGGGCTATCTACTGAGAGAAAGATGGAGAAGGAGATGGCAGTTTATTGTCTATGAGCAGGAATTTTGCAGGAACTTGGAGACAGTCCTTCCTTCAAGATTAAAGAAAAAGATGTCAGTTACACTCAGAATAGGAAAACTGAGTTTTCAATGGGAGTGGCTGACAAATTTTATTTACATATGCTTGTGCATTTGATTGACTTAATAGTCAACCTGTAGGTGAATTGCAGCAGCTAGACAGTTGGATCAAACTGAAAATAGCCTTAATCATATTCTTCTTCAAATCTTCAACAATCTCTATAGCTTTGTTTACTCTGTCACTCTGTCACTCTGTCACTCTTCATCTATTTTTTATTACTTTCCTGGACTGCATTTCAAGCCATGAAAATTATGATACCTAGAACACTGAATGACTATTGATCCTTAACAAAAGAAAATAACAAAAGTTGTTCTGGATCAGATCTATGGCCCATTTATTTCCAATGATTGCTAGAATAGTGCTTCTAGAAACAATGTAAATAAAAAAGTAAATAAAACCTTTCCATTATTGACAGACCATTCCCAGCTGCTATTTAGAGGCATAGGCATATCAGTTCTGGACTGTAAAAACCCAGATGATCCCCAGATGGCAGATTTTTTAAAACATTTATTTGCTGCCATCCAGTGGTCATCTGGATTTTTGTCATCCCTCCTCCCCACCAATTTATGGTAGCCATATCTAACTATGCAAGTTCCACTGTATTATCAGGGTTAGGGTTAGGGTTAGGGTTAGGATTATCTCATATATGACTGCATTATTTTATTGCAATTGTGTTTCTATTTATAATAAATGTATAAAAACAAATTGCTAATATTTCATAGATTTCATTGGTCAAATCTATAGTTGTTGGTCAAAGAATTGTCATTGATTTTATTCTATACTCTTAAATGTTATTTGTTTCTTGTTCTGCACTGTTCACTTCAATCCAAATCTCTCTTTCCAGCTTAGATTTGTGATTCATAAATAGTATGTTGTAGGTCTGATTTATTTTTTCTTTTCACTTTATTTTACCCAAAACTAAATATGGTCATCCTTGGTTCAGACTGAGAATATAATATGCGGGAAGAGAGATTTAATTCTTTCTTCACCATCTGTGATTTTCTACCTGATAGCTACCTACAAATGACACAGCATCAAGACCAGACTTTACTTGCAATGGACAGTAAAGATTGAACTTGACAGCCAAAGCATTTTAACTGTGTGAAACCTAAATAACACTGCTGTCTTATGATTAAAAGTGACGTTGCTAAAGAATGAAACTATGATAAGGACCTATATGGAGCAGGTCCACTCTAAAGCACCTGCTTTGCTTTTAGATTTTGAATGTAACATGACACCATATTATGTAGTTCCAGCTTCTCTATAAGAGAATAGCAGGTTGTTCTGACCAGGAGTTCTGGGAGCCGTAGTCCCAACATATCTAGAGGGTACATTACTTGAAGAGATAGAAGAAGAGTTCATTTTGAATCTTAGTGATTGATAAATTATTTTATTATTTTTTAGGAATGTGGAAGAAGTAGTATATAATAGGATCTCTAATTATATGACCTTAACTATGATTCAGAGGTTCCACTGAATGTATTCCCTAGAACTTGTGTTCAGGATCACAGCAATATCTTAAATCATGAAGTACTATCAGAATTGTTTAATTCTGACAAAAAAAGCTTCTAAAACTAAAAAGCAAATTATTCTCCTTTAATAGGTTATTTGAATTAACAGATAAAATTATCTTTGCAGCTGTCATTATCATTATCGGAAATTTTTTGTTGATCACTCTCAATGTACAGATGAAGGTAATCTACTTTTCCTTGATGGGGGCAAATGACAATGGTCCAAACATTCGTTTTCTCTAGTCAGAATTCTTACCATTTTCTCAGCATGTGGTTGGATGGTTTAGGAAGATGTTCCTGCCAATATATCAAAACTGGATAAATTATCAAGGATATTATACATGGCTTTCATGAAGATGAAATGTTATTTTTTTGAAGTAGACATCAGCACATGTTTTTTAACTTTGTCTAATAAGGGTGAATTCAGTTACAGAAAGATTCTTGTGGTTTAAAGATGAGCTGTGGACAGGAAACAGAAGTAAAGGCCTGAGATTACATTTTTTAAAAAAAATCAAATTATTTCCAGCCTATCAGTAATCATTGTGATGTTTCAGTTTCAAGAGTAAAATAGTTGAGGCCATCACCATGAAGAGAAATAGGAAAGGCTAATATGGACTATAATATTTACTGCACAATGCTTGATTTTACGAAACATCCTCATATCTGCACATGTAAATTATGATATTAGTTGAAAATACCAAGATGAATGTCTATGGAGCAAAAATCATGTCTCACATTAAACCCACATTAGTTTGAGGATATAATTTCAAAGTAGAAATATATATTCCTGTATTTTTAAGATCATCAGATAACTGACAAATCCTGTCACAATTTTTCTCAAGTTTGGTTCCAGACATTCACTTGGCAGTCTTTCGCAATTTTATTTATATTTTTATTAATTTTAGCTTGCAACAAGTCAAAAAACAGCTGATGAGCTATTATTGAAAACTCATTATTTCATGTCAATAACTAGTGTATTCTGGAAAGATAAAACCAAATGGCATTTTATTGCTGAGGGGGAAATATTGTCAAAAATACGTTTGCAATTACATCCAGGCAAAACAGATTATGTTAGATAAACAAAACCGACAATTTTAATCAAATTCAACTAGGAGATTTGCAAAGGAAAACATGACCAACAAACATGTCCAACAAATATGTATATGCTTGATACTGTATGTTTCTGGAAGACAGCTAAATTCATCCCCTGGACTATGATTCTGTCTTGAAGATAACTTCCTTAGTCATGACCCTCTTAAATCTTTTTACTAACTGTGAAATATCTTGAAATCCCCAATTCTTTTCTCATCCATGAGTACTGGCAGGCAAATTATAGGATTCTCCTTCTTTGCAAATTTGAATACTCACCAATGACTCATTACTTACTTACTTGGCTTATAGGCTACTTCAGTTGCTAACCCTGACAGGTGTACAATTCCACAATACATAGATGGGATTAAAAACATACGATCAAGTGAAAAAGTGATGAGAATGAGCTCTACTTGCAGAGCCCCACACATTCTGTGAGCAATCTAACATAACAATTAGGCACCACAAGTATAATAGCTAACTACTTCCCCAAGAGAACTTATAGATTTGTCTCTGGCCAATTTTAGTACATAGTAAATATGAGCGCCTACTTGCTTCCAAATGTGAATAACACACACCTGAATCCTATCATAAATTATGTCATTTATTTATTTATTTAAATTTATTGGCCACCCAACTTCAATGGACTCTGGGCGGTGCACAAAACTAAAAAAGACATAAAGACAGCTAAAGAAATTAAATCAATAGGCAGCCCAGACTAAAATGCTCTGATAACAAAATCCACAAAACAAAACAAGGCCATTAAATAAATTACAAACATACAAATCCTCAGGCCTGGGACCAAAGCCAGGTTTTCACTTGGAAGGCAAAGCTTAATTTTGATAGGTTAAAAAGCCTTACCATATTACATCAGTCCTGAGTGGTGTGTTAAGATATGCATCTACATCTGAAGACTTTGAATGTTCATTTCACTCTTTGGCAGCTATGAAGGCTAAGTCCCCCACAGAGAGAAAATATTTGGTCTTTCTGAGATTTTCTTTTTCTCACTGGAGGGCTACCAGGAGAAGACAACCCTATGTAAAATTGTCACTGAAAAAGTCTTAGAATCAAGGTTCTGTTTGGACAAGGCTACTACAAAATTTTGATTGGAATTGAATTGAAATTTCAATTGAATGAATTAAGCACAGTTAAGAGGGCTTATTTCCCATATACCTGACAATGTCAAAGTTGTAACTTTTGGTAACTTCTGGAGGGACTAAGGGTTGTATCCAAGGTTTTGGAGTCTGCATGAAACCTTCAGGTTGTACAGCCTACTCTGGATTAACATTAAGACACTGTAGGCTGCATAGGCTGAATTTTCACCACTGTCAGCAATAGCACAGTAAAGAAAGCAATACCTCCAAATAACCCTCATACACCAATAATTTTGGACAACAGAAAGGAACTATGCTATTGCCACAGTTAATAGTGAACTCCTTCTGTGAGATGCAGTTAGAATGTTCTTGTCTTGAAGAAAGATATCAGAAGTCTTCAGTAGTAATCTTTCAAAACAGAAAAGCATCCTGTGAGTTCTGATACAAACTTTTTATTACTCTGCCACCTCCAAAAGCAAGATGTCCATATTTTCCCCACATGTGTCCTTTCTGTCAGAGCCTCAGAAGAATAAAAACAATTGCAATTCTATGTACAGCTTTTCTTAAAATAAATTGGTTGCATTTTAATATTCATATTTGGGCATGAGATAGTGATTAATATTTGATAGATATTAGCTATAATTAGCTGTAAATTACATATTTGTATGCAAGTTACTAAGTTATTATAGTGGATAAAAATTATAAAAACGTATCTGGTATTGATCAAGTATCATTTTACAGCTAGTTAAACAACTGCAATACTTTAAAACTGCATATTTTGATTGGAATTTGGGCACTTCCACATCCACCACTGTTTCTACTGCTAAATAGCTCAAAAATAGTTTGAATCCAATTCCTGATCTTCTTCACCAATCATGACCCCTAAATGCTCAGAACAGCATCAGTCAATCAATTCTTCCTTCCAGATACCCAAGAGAAGAACATACAGAATAGCACTCAACAGTGCCCTTCCCACCCCATCTATGTCTTTGGTTATCTTTTGTGCATTTCCCCAGAATTTCAAAACTAAAACCAAAACAAAGAAGGAAATTTGTTTATTAGGCAGAAATGCAAAGCTCTATGACTACTATGGTAGGTGAACCTCTATGTGTCTGAAAGAGAGGCTAATTTGAGTCTAAGAGGAAAGAGAGGGAATAAAAGAGTCCCCTACAAGCTCTGAGAAGCGTTAACATTACAAATATCATTACTACCACTATTATTTATTCTTCTTTGTGATTTGGAAGAGACTGAAACCATGCCAGTAATAAATCAGCTCAGCTGCTGAATAGAACGAACAATGTGACCTTCTGGGAGTGGTGCAAAGATCCTGTGATAGAAATGTCTGTTGTGTGTATATGTGTACTTATGAGAAACAGCCACATCTTCTCTTGAATGGTGCCCTTCATATCTTTTACAGCTATTCAACACAATAGTTGATTTCCAAAACTTACCATTATGGAATCACTATTTGAAAAAGAGAAAGAAAAGAAAAAGAAAAGTTTATTGTATGACTATGTTCTCATTTACAGAACCTCCTTACTATGGCATGAAGATGCCCCACTTATGTTTGCTGAAGACATTGTCACCTTAGAACCTCTGCCTCATACCCAGCTCACTGCCAAAGGAGGCTGAAGCCAACCCAAGGCATTCTGGCATTCAAATAGTGTTTTCTTTAGGAAAATAAAAGATTTCCCATCAGGTACCATTGGCCCAAAAGCTCTGTTGTGGGATTGTCCCTTTTGTCCTGTACTTGGCCTCTGTGCCTCTTCTGCAGGGCTGTTTTAGCTTCAAGGAAGACTGCAACCCTCACTTCTGTAGTCACATGTTTTCTTTTTTTTAAAACAGGTTGTCAGTTGACCACCCAGAGAATGTGATCTCCCAGCCCATCTCCAACTTAGCATGTGTCATTGAAAGTTGAATCGAAAGGACGCCTTTCTTGTGCATTTTTAGCTTGAATGGCAGGGAATTTCCTTTCCGCTGGCCACTGCTCTCAGGGAAATTCTCAGATCCTGTCCTCATTGAATGTCCATTAAAAAGTTCAGTCCATCACAAAATGTAACCTGTATAGATATGATCTTCAACAATACTTATCCAGCAGCTGCATCTTGGCTGCACAAATCCAGGCAACCACTAGATGAGAGGCAAAAGATACAAGAAATGAATTATCAATATGTCTATAGGGTGACAGGTCAGTAATCGTTTTGGAAAAACTGCACAGATATAGCCACGGCTTCTCACTGAATCTTCTTAAAAATGGCATAAATTAAGGATAGCAATTTAAACTTTGTGTTTAATTTATTAACCCTTAAAGCTTTTCCTTTCTATCTCTTATGCATTCTTTAAACTAGATGGAATTTTGCCAATTTTTCCCAGTGCTCTTTCTTTTGTTTTGATATTTGTCTGAAAATTAGTTCAGCATGTGGGATTCACATCTATTCTTTCATGCAAAGCTATCTACAGTATATGAGAGTGACCAGCAATATTGTTTTGCATGTGATTATCCTATTTATTTTATTGAAATTATGCATAGGAGAATTTTAGTAACCCATGTAGCTGTTTTGGCTCCAAAGGTTCATGCTTCATTGCCCCATCTCTGTCTTTGTGTGTCATTGTCCTTCATTCTTTCTTGAAAGAAACATTATCCTAGTATGTCTATACAGATGCCATCAGTATGAAATAATGAATTAGGCTAGTGCATTTTACACACATTACAGCTGAAATATATATTCATTTTTCCTTGACTTTATTGCCAATTAGAGCTGAAAACATTAGCAGGTATCTTAACTAGGCCCTGTAGGATAATGTAAGTCAAGAAGGTTCTAAAAAATGAATGAGTTTGCAGGCATGGCATTTTCATGGTTTCTGAAATGAAATGTCACAAATCATAGATAAAATGTATTTGCTTGTGATTACTAAAGGTACTCTTTGTTGTGGCTAACTAAAGGAGAATAGCCAACATAGGGTCTTTTGGGGAAAAATCAGTGGGATTGAAAACAGTATACCTATAAGATAGAGGGTTTATATTATAGATTTGTTGTTGTTATTGGTGTTGTTGTTGTTGTTGTTGTTGTTACAAGCTCTTACTCTGTGTTACCCCCTCCCTTGTCTTTAGGACTGCTGAAGAAATTTAAAATGGAATGGAGAAAAATAGGACACTAAGTTCAAATTTCATTTCAACATTCTTTTTTTCTCACCTGTACCTTTAATTTTAAAATATAGATATGAAGAATAACTTTGTTCCATTGGTAAAATCTTTGTTGCATACCAAAAAATAATATAATATAGTTTGTTCTTATAATTATATTTATTACTTCAAGTACTGAATGCTCAGGGATGGCTGGATGTGATGATTTTAAAAAAGTGTATTGAGTAGTTCCCATGACTGTGAAACCTTTGTGGCATATGGAATTGATTCTGGTGAGGAGTGCTAGGTGAAAAATAAGTATTTTTAAACATCAGTGGAAAATAAGTTACAAAAATACCAAATCTATCCAAACTATTTGAAAACTTCAAGACCAGGTGATAGCCTAGGGGGCAATGATATATAAACTGGATATAAGCTACAGCAGTTTTATAACTGTATTGCAACTGTTAAAAATTCAGGATTCTTCATCAGAAATGTTGCCTGTTTTGAAATAATGATTTCAAAATGAATGCCATCTTTTTCATATCTCTGTCTGCTTCTATAGTTTTAAAATGCTTATGTTCACTAAACAAGCAAATGGGAAAGTTAACAGGAGGCTGTCAGGGGAGTTCCTTGGATGAATAATTGTGTGTGTGTGTTTTTTTCCCTAATACATTTTCCCTCTAAGTCAAGAATTTGCACTTGATTAACCTAGCGTTCCACGTGCGTCATGCCGGCCACATGACCGCGGAAGCATCTTCAGACAATGCTGGCTCTTTGGCTAACAAACGGAGATGAGCACCAGCCCCTAGAGTCGGACACGACTGCACAAATGTGTGGGGGGTACCTTTACCTTTACCTTAACCTAACTATAATAACTTAATGAAGTTGAAATAAACGGCAAAAAGCCATTTTAAAAAGTTGAAATAAATGGCAAAGAGCCAGTTTGGTCTAGTGGTTAAGGTGCTGGGCTAGAAACCAGGAGTCTGTGAGTTCTAGTCCCACCTTAGGCATGAAAGCTGGCTGGGTGACCTTGGGCCAGTCGCTCTCTCTCAGCCCAACTCACCTCACAGGGTTGTTGTTGTGGGGAAAATAGGAGGAGGAAGGAGTATTAGGTATGTTCGCCACCTTAAGTTATTTATAAAAATAATAAAGGCGGGATAAAAATTAAATAAATAAAAATAAAAATAAAAAGCTAAATGAGATTTTGAACTAAGAAAGTAATAAATGACTTAAGGGTTCAGACAAATTTGAAACATTAAAAACTTTTACTATAAGATTTTGGAACTAACTATATAAAATAAACAGCTTTTCATGGGAACCAAAATTATTTTGTTGACTGTAAGTTTTAACAGACTTTATGATTTAAATTGGACACTAGAGGGGACTAAAGAGTCCAGGCAAAAAGAAAAAAAATTAAACCTGCTTTGGTTTGGATCAGTATTGGGATTTACAAAATGACACAAAATGCTATAACATTTGAAATATTAAAGGAGATCTTTGAAGAAAAGGTCCAGAAATTAGTAGCCACAATATCAACAATATCAGTAAAAATGTCTGCTTCTATGGGTAGACTATGTTCAAAAGATGTTAATGAAGGAATGACAGATGTGAAACAAATCTTGCTTGATGCAGAAATAGTAAAATCAAAAATATTGGATAAAATAAGTGTGGATTACAAGACAGAAAAGGCATTTAAAGTGGAAATAAAAGTGACAGACCAAGAGAAAGACCTGGATAAGGACTCTTTATTGGATGTACAAAAGAAGCTGGCTGAAGTTTTAAAAATTAAAGGGGAAATACAAATGATTAAACCAAGAGAATGACCTGGATAATATCTTTTTATTGGATTTACAAAAGAGGCTTGTTCAAGCCTCAAAGTCTTCATGATCAGACCAAGAAGAATTGAAGAGAGATCAAATTTTTTTATATTATAAATATTTTATAAATTTTTTATATTATAAATAACTCAAAGTGGTGGACATACCTAATACTCCTTCCTCCTCCTATTTTCCCCACAACAACAACCCTATGAGGTGATTTGGGCTGAGAGAGAATGACTGGCCCAAAGTCACCCAGCTGGCAAAAAGGAGGGAATATAAAGTTGGTTTATTTGATAAAGGTTAAAATATAATAAATTCCTCTTTAAAGGGGGATGAGATAAATTCAGAAGACAGATATTTCAAGACTTATTAGTTTTGAAAACTCAGTGTTACCTCCAGATTGATAGCATGTCTCCAAATGCCAGCTGCATGGGAAAAACAAGATATTTCCATCTCCTGCTTTGGAGCAGCCCAGAAGCACTGGGTTGGCCATTGTGAGAAACAAGATGCTATAATAGATGGTACTTGGCCTGATCCAGCAGAGCTATTCCTATGTTTGTATGTAGCCTAGCAGCAGTAGTTTTCTACGGTTTTCCCATGACCCTGCCTTCATCTCACTGCAGCCCATGGGCAGGGATGGAACTAGGGTCTGTGTCACCCAGGGCAAACATGGATTCTGTGCTCCCCATGGGTTACTTTGTCATTTTGGTGCCTCTGGGTGTCATTTTGGCACCCCTCCCAACACGTGCCCTGCTTGCCCCCCTTAGTTGTGGCCCTGCCCATGTGTGAGAGAGGCTTCAATCATCCTTAGCTGTATTGGTATGTTTTTTCTCTTTATTCTGACTCCATGCGAGGACAGCTTCAAGATCTGTAAAATCAGATTTTTTGTCACCCATTACTTTAGAGATAAATTAGGTGACTGTGCAGATTAAAATAGAGTCAATACATGCAAGATGGGAATCAGTACTGGGGGCAGCAAATTTCATGCTTATATAGTTTTCTACTGACTCAAGGATGGATAGATAACATTTGAACTCAACAGTAATGGCCCACGGATTATTTAAAAAAGAACCATATTTAAAGAATTGCTATAAATCATCTTGGAAAGCTTAATAGAATTGATAAGGATCCATTGATTGTAATGGCCTGCCAATCTTGAAATGAAATAGAGGCTGACAACACAGCTTTGATATACGTTGTCTGACCTTGTTTTGTTGTTATTAATGGGACAGTAGGAAAGTTCCCATTATTTCTTGTGGGAAAAGAACACTTTTTTACTGTGTAAGAGTTAATTGGAGAAAGGCCACATTTTTTGAGAACTACTATACAACATTAGAATATACAGATACTCAAGAACACTTGTTTATTCTCAATGTCCAGTGATTAAAGGTGAACAGTAAGAAAATGTCACTTTCCAAAACATGTGTGCAAGCCACCCATACACACCCATACACACCCATAAGCAAAGGTAATAATCATACTGTGCCTTCAAAGACAATAGCTTTGGTTCCATAGCTTACTTTCATAGCTGATTGCCATAATAATAAGAGTGATGAGAAGAAGCTGTGAGAGTAGAAGCCTGGAGACTGGTTCTAATAATAATTATTCATGATGCTGAATAAAACAAGTGGCTGGGTTCAAGTGGCTCTGAAACAGTCTTAACAGCTGATAAGTGATCTGAAAGTCCCTCAGACATGCCAAACATACACATAATCTTTCTACAGGCATCACTTTTCACCATTAGCTAATATTTCACAGCTCATCAGAACATTAAAAGAATATATTGCTTATTTAGTACAGGACAACAGTGACAGATGAAAGGCCTCCAGTGAAGTATGTTGGCACCTTGCATTTACAGATCAAATAGTCTCTGAGCTGATTATGCAACTGTCTCTGAAACATATAAGGGGCACTTTTTAAAACTGCTTCCAGAAAAAATCTGCAGGGACATTTTTCATATAGCTTGTTAAGGATACTCTGTAGCTTGAAATTCAGAACCTGATGAGATGAATTAAACACTAGAACAGAGGTGACAATCCAGAATTTACAATTAAGATGTCAAATGCCTCAACCTACACAGTAACTAGAGCAGGAAGAAACTACATTCATCTCAATGAAGAGGAATCTGGTGGCACATGTTTGCCAGGCTTTTTCCTGGTCAATTCAGTGAGCAGGAGATCATTTGTTGGCAGATGATACAGAACTTCATCTCCCATTTGCTTCACTCTGTCTGCCAGCTGCTTCTTGTCCTCTTACCATCTGAAATTTGGTCAGTAGGGTAAAACACAAGACTCCAGACTGGGATATTTTGAGTGTGTCACTTTAATTATAAAACATTTCCTTCAAGAGGGATCTTCTTACTGCCTCATAGCTTATGTTTCAGTGAGCAACTAAAACATATCTTTATTAGGAACCTTTCAACCTGTCATTAATTTAATTTGCAGTTTTGGCAGACTGTTTACTGTATATTACTGTTGTGTCAGGGTGTGTGCAGATAGATGTGGGCATGGTTTTAAGATGATATTACCTTTGTATTACAATGTAACTCAATTATCTGAAGCTCCATTGTATCTATTTATTTATTATTTATTTATCATTAGATGTATATCCCACCTTTATTTTGTACAACTCAAGGTGGTATACATAATGCTCCCACCTCCTATTTTCCCCACAATAACAACCCTGTGAGCTATTGCTCTGGGAGAGTATGTGCTGGGAGATTTTTATTAGCATGCAGCCAGCTTTCATGCCTAAGAGAGTACAAGAACTCTAGTTTCTAGTCTAGTTCCTTAACCCCTACACCAAAGTAGCTTTCAAACTTCAGATACAATGGACAAACTTTTATATTGGAATTCACCCTTGAACTTCTGACAAAATCTGTTGTTGCCAAAGCAGTCCAGTTAACTGATGTAATTTATAACATCTGAGTCACTACATGATTGGAGCATTACATAATTTACATCAATTATAGAATGATATAATTATGCAAATATAATAAATTGACACAAATGGCTTAAAAATGTCAAATGTCACTTACATAATAATCTGAATGGTATAGATTACATTGATTACATGCATTCAGATTTAGTGGACATTTGGATTGAACAGTTACCCCTTCTCCACAAATGGCCTGTAAATACTGAACTTGACATTTTGAAGACATATAGTGGGTGAGAAAAGGAAATAAATAAGTGGTTGCACACAGTGCATATGTCACTATAAAACATAACTTTTTGAGAATTGGGCAAACCACCAAGAAATACCAATTTTGTAGGCTAGATTAGGAAGTAGGAAAAAAAAGCATTCTAGAAATCCATGGCAACCATTCCAATATTGCTGCCAAGAAAACTGCATGAACATTTTCATGATTACTAAATTGAAGCTCAATCAATGCAATATTATCTTCAAAGTCAATATTATTTTGTTTGGCTGGTATCAGTGTTGTCATCTATGCTTTATTGGAATATCACTGACCTACAGTAATAATAGTACAACTTTACCAATGTTAAGTATGTCTCTTTCAATTATTCGATTCTAATGAATGATAGGGAAAAGTATACTCAAATTAATAAGGTGAATATTTCAAAAATGATGTTATAAGATATAGGAGTAAAGCAGTTAAATAAATATTTGATTAGTACAGCCAAATTTGTTTCAGATATGTATTTTTCTGTTTGCGGCTTGCATGTTGATCTTGGGCACCTTTTAATCCATTATTTTTAAAAGAAGAAATTGCAATTCAGATTCCACCTCTAAATCCTAAATCCAATTAAAATAAAGAGGTGAACAAATTCTATATGATTTTTCCTAGTTATTTTCTATTGCTGGAGTTGTCCATTATGAAGGCTGCAATTAACTTTGCAAATTTTAAGAGCAGCTGTGCAGCATCCACAAAGACATAAGGCATTCAGCAATAGTGTATACATTCCATAGTGATTCAAGCCTGTTGAATGACAAATATTCCTACCATGAGTGTTAATTACTCCCTTTTAGATAGTCAGCTTCCTTCATTCCTCAGTAATATCAGAAATAATTTTGGCTGGGGAGAATTTCTCTGAAAAAAGGGATTGTCTTTCCTAGAATGATATTTTTGTTTCAGACAATACCTGTTTTGACAACTGATGCACCATTTAAACAGTGGCAGAAGGATATATCTAAATTTGTGTGCCAGGGAAAAAAAACCATGAGTTAAATATAAGGTGTTACAAGATACAAAGGATTGGGTTTACCTGATTTGAAATTGTGTATTGCAGCTTGCTGTTTGGTTTGGATGAAAGAGTGGGTGCTGCTGAGAAATAGAAGTCTTTTGGAATTAAAAGGACATGACCTGAGATTTTGGTGGCATGGATATTTGTGGTACGATAAAGTCAAGGTTAATGTGGATTTTAAAAATCATCATGTTATATGTTCAATATTGAGAATATGGAATAGATACTAACCCAGGTTGTGCTTGAAAACACCTTTGTGGCTCTCAGCAAAAGAACCATTTTATAGACAAGAAATAATAGGCAAACACAAATGGCTAACTTATTGTAAGATACTAGAATTTTGTCAAGGGGAATGTAAAATAAAACCAAGAGAAGAGCCAGCGGCAGAGGGATATAATTGTCAATGGTTCTCTTCTTTACAATTATTAGAAAGATTTAAAGTAGGCAAAAGAATTTATGATTTTGAACATTGTAAGACTGCATTTGAAACAGAATTTTGTACAAATGATGAACAGGTAATTGCTAAAAAAATGTATAAACTTTTATCCCCTTCATGGATCATTGCCTTGTCATGGCGAAGGGGCTTGCGTAACTCAATGAAGTCAGGTCAAGAAGAACATGTCATGACAGAGAGTTCTGACAAAATGTGGTCCAAAACTGGAGGAGGGAATGGCAAACCACTCCAGTATCCTTGCCAAGAAAACCCATGGACAGTA
This sequence comes from Charina bottae, assembly GCA_023362775.1. Taxonomy (NCBI): domain Eukaryota; kingdom Metazoa; phylum Chordata; class Lepidosauria; order Squamata; family Charinaidae; genus Charina; species Charina bottae. Next base: position 47,494,896 of record JALMGJ010000005.1, read on the forward strand.
TCAAAAGGCTAAAAGATATGACGCCAGAAGATGAGCCCCTCAGGTCGGAAGGTGTCCAAAATTCTACTGGGGAAGAGCAGAGGGCAATTCTGAGTAGCTCCAGAAAGAGTGAAACGGCTGGGCCAAAGCCGAAAGGACGCTCAGTTGTGGATGTGTCTGGAAGTGGAAGGAAAGTCCGATGCTGTAAAGAACAATATTGCATAGGAACCTGGAATGTAAGATCTATGAATCAAGGTAAGCTGGATGTGGTCAAACATGAGATGACAAGATTGAACATCGACATCTTGGGAATCAGCGAACTAAAATGGACAGGAATGGGCGAATTTAATTCAGATGACAATTATATACACTACTGTGGGCAAGAATCCCTTAGAAGAAATGGAGTAGCTCTCATAGTCAATAAAAGAGTGGGAAAGGCAGTACTGGGGTACAACCTCAAAAACGACAGAATGCTTTCAGTTCGGATCCAAGGCAAACCATTCAACATCACAGTGATCCAAGTCTATGCCCCAACCACTGATGCCGAGGAAGCTGAAGTTGACCGGTTCTATGAAGACCTACAACACCTTCTAGAACTAACACCAAAAAAAGATGTCCTTTTCATCATAGGGGACTGGAATGCTAAAGTAGGAAGTCAAAAAATAACCGGAATAACAGGCAAGTTCGGCCTCGGAGTACAAAATGAAGCAGGGCAAACTCTAATAGAGTTTTGTCAAGAGAACACGCTGGTCATAGCAAACACTCTTTTCCAACAACACAAGAGACGACTCTACACATGGACATCACCAGATGGTCAATACCGAAATCAGATTGATTATATACTTTGCAGCCAAAGATGGAGAAGCTCTATACAATCAGCAAAAATAAGACCTGGAGCTGACTGTGGCTCAGATCATGAGCTTCTTATCGCAAAATTTAGGCTTAAATAGAAGAACGTAGAGAAAACCACTAGACCAATCAGGTATGACCTAAATCATATCCCTTATGAATATAAAGTGGAGGTGAGGAATAGATTTAAAGGATTAGATCTGGTAGACAGAGTGCCTGAAGAACTATGGATGGAGGTTCGTAACATTGTACAGGAGGCAGCAACTAAAACCATCCCAAAGAAAAAGAAATGCAAGAAAGCAAAGTGGCTGACTGATGAGGCTTTACAAATAGCTGAGGAAAGAAGGGAAGCAAAAGGCAAGGGAGAAAGGGAAAGATATAAACAACTGAATGCAGAATTCCAGAGAATAGCAAGGAGAGATAAGAAGGCCTTCTTAAATGAACAATGCAAAGAAATCGAGGAAAACAATAGAATGGGGAAGACTAGAGATCTCTTCAAGAAAATCGGAGATATCAAGGGAACCTTTTGTGCAAAGATGGGCATGATAAAGGACAAAAAAGGCAGGGACCTAACAGAAGCAGAAGAGATTAAGAAGAGGTGGCAAGAATACACAGAAGAACTATACAAGAAAGATCTTAATATCCCTGATAAATACGATGGTGTGGTCACTGACCTTGAGCCGGACATCCTAGAGAGTGAAGTCAAGTGGGCCTTAGGAAGCATTACTAACAACAAAGCTAGCGGAGAAGACAGTATCCCAGCTGAGCTATTTAAAATCCTAAAAGATGATGCTGTTAAAGTGCTGCACTCAATATGCCAACAAATTTGGAAAACTCAACAGTGGCCACAGGATTGGAAAAGGTCAGTTTACGTTCCAATTCCAAAGAAAGGCAATGCCAAAGAATGTTCAAACTACCGTACAATTGCGCTCATTTCACATGCTAGCAAGGTTATGCTCAAAATCCTACAAGCTAGGCTTCAGCAGTATGTGAACCGAGAACTACCAGAAGTGCAAGCTGGGTTTCGAAGAGGCAGAGGAACTAGAGATCAGATTGCCAACATTCGCTGGATCATGGAAAAAGCAAGAGAGTTCCAGAAAAACATCTACTTCTGCTTCATTGACTACGCTAAAGCCTTTGATTGTGTGGATCACAACAAACTGTGGCAAATTCTTAAAGAGATGGGAGTACCAGACCACCTTACCTGTCTCCTGAGAAACCTGTATGCAGGTCAAGAAGCAACAGTTAGAACCGGACATGGAACAACCGACTGGTTCAAAATCGGGAAAGGAGTACGACAAGGCTGTATATTATCACCCTGCTTATTTAACTTATATGCAGAGTACATCATGAGAAATGCCGGGCTGGATGAATCACAAGCCGGAGTTAAGATTTCCGGGAGAAATATCAACAACCTCAGATATGCAGACGATACCACCCTAATGGCAGAAAGTGAAGAGGAACTAAAGAGCCTCTTGATGAGGGTGAAAGAGGAGAGTGCAAAAGCTGGCTTGAAACTCAACATTAAAAAAACCCAGATCATGGCATCTGGTCCCATCACTTCCTGGCAAATAGAAGGGGAAGAAATGGAAGCAGTGACAGATTTTATTTTCTTGGGCTCCGAGATCACCGCAGACGGTGACTGCAGCCATGAAATTAAAAGACGCTTGTTCCTTGGGAGGAAAGCTATGGCAAACCTAGACAGCATATTAAAAAGCAGAGACATCACCTTGCCGACAAAGGTCCGTATAGTTAAAGCTATGGTTTTTCCAGTAGTAATGTATGGCTGTGAGAGTTGGACCATAAGGAAGGCTGAGTGCCAAAGAATTGATGCTTTCGAGCTGTGGTGCTGGAGAAGACTCTTGAGAGTCCCTTAGACTGCAAGGAGGTCAAACCAGTCAATCCTAAAGGAAAGCAACCCTGACTGCTCATTGGAAGGACAGATGCTGAAGCTGAAGCTCAAATACTTTGGCCACCTAATGCGAAGAGAGGACTCACTGGAAAAGACCCTGATGCTGGGAAAGACTGAAGGCAAAAGGAGAAGGGGACGGCAGAGGATGAGATAGTTAGATAGCATCACCGATGTAATGAACATGAAACTCCGAGAGACAGTGGAGGACAGGAAGGCCTGGCGTGCTATGATCCATGAGGTCACGAAGAGTCGGACACGACTAAACGACTGAACAACAACAACAAAAATAAACTTTTATTGAAATTTGAAACAGAAGAACAAGTGAAAGAATGTATTATAAAGTGGGCTAACTGTTTTTGGTTATAATATACAAATGGGACAATGGGAAAATATTTGGTTGAAAGGATTTAAATTTACACTATGTTATACTGTAATCTTAAATATATTTTTTATAAAATGATGTACTGTTGGTATATGTCACCAGAGAAATAGTCTAGGATATATAAGGCAATTGAAATTTATGTTGGAAATGTGAACAACAAGAAGGGACATGTTATCATGTTTGGTGGACATGTAAAAAAGCTAGAAAATTCTGGATTCAAATACACACACTGATTCAGAGGATTTTAAAGATTAATAAACAATTGATACCAGAGGCATTTCCTTTGGGACTGGTGGACAAACAGTTCAAAAAAGTCATGGAACTTTGGTTTTGTACATGATAACTGAAGTGAGATTATGAAGTGAGTATGCACAAAGATGGAAAAATTCAGCACTACCCACAATGGAGGAATGGTTGGTGAAGATGATGGAACTTGCTGAGATGGCTAAATTGACTTCTTTGATCAGAGAAAAGACAATATCTATGTTTATTGCTGACTGGAAAACCCTTATGGACTGTATTGCCAAGTGTCTAAGCCTTAATCAGATGCTCGGGCAATTGGTTCTTTTACAACCAGAGATAATAAGTATGCCAGTGGATAAAGAAACTTTAGCTTTATTATAAACTTAAGTAAACCAAGTTAAACAAAAACACAGTTTAAACAGATTGCACAAAACATAACAAGCATAGCATACAGAAAGAAATCATACATACCAAAGCAAAGTAATACCTAATCTCCTATAGGCTGCCAGGAGCCCCCTAATAAGGACAGCAGAGATACCCCAAGGTGGCAAATTTTTATAGCACCCAACTCTCAGGCCTGTGTGGACTCCCAAACTCCAAGACAATCCTAAGGTTTTTTATCAAAGCCTGGGTCCCAAACCCCGTGACCAAGCCCAGCCTGACCTTGACTGGGATTCCTCCTGGGGCCTGGCACCTGACCATGACATCATTCCCAGAGCCTGGGAAGCCATCAGATAAGCCAGTGCCTTTTGTTGTTGTTGTTGTTGTTGTTGTTCAGTCGTTTAGTCGTGTCCGACTCTTCGAGACCTCATGGACCATAGCACGCCAGGCCTTCCTGTCCTCCACTGTCTCTCGGAGTTTACTCAAATTCATGTTCATTACATCGGTGATGCTATCTAACCATCTCATCCTCTGCCATCCCCTTCTTCTTTTGCCTTCAGTCTTCCCCAGCATCAGGGTCTTTTCCAGTGAGTCCTCTCTTCGCATTAGGTGGCCAAAGTATTTGAGCTTCAGCTTCAGCATCTGTCCTTCCAATGAGCATAAACAATTTCTTATCACCCCCCCCCCCCATTCCAAGCCACTAGAGGGGCAGCTGGAGGAGTGAACTTATGCTTAAACTTAACAAGCTGGGGTTTTTCTCTCCCCCCACTTCCAACAAAGATATGTTCTGGAGGGCTGTTGGAGGAGTGGGTATATTCTTCTTCTCTTCCCCCTCCCATGCCAAGCAGAAATAAAAACAAGCCAATTAAACATCAGTATAACTCAAAATAAGGCCAATTGAGACCAGCGGAGCTCAGCGGAGCCTGGATGGAGCCAGCAAGTTTGAACTGTGGAGTCCGGTGGGGCTCAGCGGAGCGGGGTGAGGGCCTGGCATTTGAGGCCGAGGTGTCCCTGGAACAGAACCAGCGGGATCTAAGTGCGGAGTCCAGTGGAGCTTGGCGGAGCCAGACGAGGGCCTGGTGTATGGTGTATCATGGGATGGAAACTGCATTGGTCGCACTTATAGATGATCTTTGGCGGGAGCAAGATGGAGGCAGTGCATCCATTCTCGCTCTTTTTGACCTCTCAGCGGCATTCGATACCGTTGACCATGGTATCCTTCTGGGATGGCTCAGAGAGTTGGGGGTGGGCAGCGTAGTTTTGCACTGGTTCACCTCCCTCCTCCAGGGCCGATCCCAGTCGGTGTTAATAGGGAGCGAGAGATCCAACCCACGGGCCCTTCTTTGCGGGGTCCCACAGGGCTCGGAACTCTTGCTGCTCCTTTTTAACATCTACATGAAACTGCTGGGCGAGATCATCCGTCACCATGGGCTGAAGTATCATCAATATGCAGATGATACCCATTTATACATCTCCATCCCGGGTTAAGTAAGTGATGCAGTGACCACCCTGTCCAAGTGCCTGGGGGCTGTAGGGGTCTGGATGGGGAAAAACAGGCTTCAGCTGAACCCTGGTAAGATGGAGTGCCTGTGGATTAATGGCCCCTCAGTTTCTGGGAATTTGTCATCTTTAATTCTGGATGGGGTTGCACTATCCCAGACAGACCCAGGGCGTAACTTGGGGGTCCTCCTGGACTCACGACTCCTGCTCAAAGAGCAGGTGGCAGTTGTGGCCAGGAGGGCCTTTGCTCAACTTCGTGTTGTGCACCAGTTACGCCCTTTCCTGGACCGAGAGGCCCTTCGAACGGTCACTCATGCCCTGGTTGTCTCCCATATAGATTACTGTAATGCACTCTACATGGGGCTACCCTTGAAGAATATCCAGAAGCTACAGCTGGTACAGAATGCAGCCGCATGGGCAGTTTTAAGTGCACCAAGATTGACACATATTACACCTCTGCTCCATGAGCTGCATTGGATACCAGTTTGCTTCCGGGTCCAATTCAAGGTGTTGGTCATTACCTTTAAAGCCCTACATGGCATGGGCCCAGGTTATCTGAGGGACCGCCTCATCCCCATTACATCGTCCCATCCTACCCGATCTTGCAGAGAGGGCATGCTGTGGACCCCCTCTATGAAAGAGTTCCATCTAGCGGGGTCTCGGAGGCGAGCCTTCTCTGCAGTGGCACCTGCCCTATGGAACATCCTTCTCCCAGAGATAAGACAGACCCCTTCACTCCTGGACTTCAGAAAAAAATAAAAAACTTGGCTCTGTGATCTCGCCTGGGGCAAGAGGGAAAGTGGTCAAGCTTGGGAATGGCTGATTTCTTAGAGCCGCCCCAAATATTTTAAATATGTTCAGCGTCACCGTATGAACCACCTGCCACTTGGTTTTAATTTATATTTATTGTATTTATATTTCATTGTGTTTTTATTGTATTTTAATGATGTTATTGTGGCTGTGAACCGCCCAGAGTCCCTCCTTGAGGGGAAGATGGGCGGTCATAGAAATTTAAATAATAATAATAATAATAATAATAATAATAATAATAATAAACATGTGCCTCCTGTACCTGCTGCTGGTAAAGGGGTTAGAAAGAATTCCAGAAGCCATGCTCAGCATACCTTCCCTATTTTGTATAAAGTAAACAAGGGTCTACTTTTGGTTTTATCTTTATATTCAAGAGGACAAAGAGATCTTATTTTAATTTAAATTATTTTATTTAATAAGAGTATTCATAAATCCAGATGGTAGCAGTAGCAACAGGCCTTGCTGGAAAGAAGGTTTATTCATATTAAATGGCACTTAACAAAGGTTCAGAACCCTAGAAATGTTTACATAGAGTGAGGATGAAATAAACTTTTATATAAAAAGAGATATTAGAATGCTTGGGGTTTTATGCCACTGAAGAGATTTGCTGGAAAAAAAAAACGAGTTCAACTTTGTTTTTGCTTCCTGCCTTTGAACTAATATAATATCTCCTACACACAGCATGTCTGTGAGAAAACAATTTCCATTAATAAATTGTTCCTTACTTCTCTGGAAACCTTGTCCAATTAAATATTACCCAAAGAACATCACATCACATAAAAGTTATTTCAAATGAAGAATAAGCACACACATGCCCGTGCGTGCGCGTGCGCACACACACACACACACACACACACACAGGACTTAAGCAGCTGAAGACTATGAGGTTGTTTCCTCTTCTACAATTGATGCTGTGGGTGAAAAGGCTCTCTTAGTTCTGTATAATTTGGTGTCATTCTCCAGGCCTGTTCCATTGTAGCTTCATGTTAGTGCTATTTATCACATCTCAGTGTTTTTATCTTTCCCTGTGAAAGTGGGGAATGGATGTCATGAAAATACTAATCCAATTCAGCAAGCAACTAAACATCTGCATAGAAAGATCGGCTAATGAGTTTTTAGTCCAATGTAAACCTTAGATAAGATTTATGTATGTGATATAACAACATGCATTCTGTTAGGCAAATGTATAAAATATTAATACATTAGGGATGTTAGTATCTTTTTTATTCAACCCAGCAATTTAGCAGCATTAAAGAACATACCAGACCAAGCCAAAGTTCTGACTATATCAGTATTCTGTTCCCACATTGGCTAACCAGATACCCCGGGAAACAGGCTTGTAGGTGTTATCATAATTGTGATAACATTCATCCACTCTCCAGCAACTGGTATTTACTGCTTCCAACTGACATACAATTGTCCCAAATCCCTTCTTGAATATCGAAGATACTCTTTTGAATAAGCGAATTAAGATAATTTTTTTAAAAAAAAAGTTGGTAAAAGTTGGCTGTATAGTAAAAGGTAAAGGTACAGGTTCCCCCCGCACATTTGTGCAGTCGTGTCCGACTCTAGGGGCCAGTGCTCATCTCCGTTTGTTAGCCGAAGAGCCAGCGCTGTCCAAAGATGCTTCCACGGTCATGTGGCCGGCATGACGCGTGTGGAACGCTGTTACCATCCCACCGAAGTGGTACCTATTCATCTACTTGCATTTGCATGTTTTCGAATTGCTAGGTTGGCAAGAGCTGGGGCGAGTGTGGGAGCTCACTCCATCACACGGCGCTCAGGTCTCGAACCTCCGAACTTGCGATCTTCCGATCAACAAGCCTGGCGTCTTACCCGCTGAGCGTATCAACCAATTAATTCTAAGTGATGAGCCTGGGCCTTCAGTTTTTTTTTAAAAAAAGAACTGTCCAGAACTCACCATTCCCCTGTGCCCAAAGCTGTCAGTTGAATAGGAATGGTGATGTTAAATGAGGCCACATCCTAGCATAAGGAACTACAGAACATCCTCATGCAGGGTGAGATAAGTAATTGTAAATTCCAGTCCTTCTTCATATTGAACCTTTTTGCAGTATGGCCTTCTGCCTTTAATAATATTTATTTACTTATTTCTCACATTTCGGCACCGCCCATCTCGCAAGCGACCAATATAATCCCTTTGGGCCAATATGTTTTTTGTTAAATCCTATGGACCTGATTGGCCAAAGAAAACAGGAAGGGGAGGGAAAATGAAAGTGGCAGAGACAAACAAGCTTGAAAAACACCTTTCACCCTTTCTGAAGTAACCCAACAGTTTTTAAATGCCAATTTCCAATTTTCAGACCCAACTGTCAGTCACCACTATCACAGATATTTTTACCACTGTCATACATAATTTTGCTCCTAAGGGACCTTTCCTCAATTAAGCCACAATAGATCATTTTCATGCCATTGCATATATAAACTGCCCAGTTAATCAGAATGAATCTAATAAAACTCACACCCAGAGCTGGCTCATTCATTTGCCTTATGACCTCCATTTATCGAATTTGTAGAAACTCATAATGCCTCATAAAAAAGACTTTTCCAGACCTCTGCTGCTATCAGTTATATGAACCTAAACTAATCTATGCCTTAAAATTCTAACTTGGGCTGGTTACCATATTTAATTTCTGTTTTTGTTTTTATATGTTTCTGTTTGACTATTCTTGTGTGCATAAATCTTAAAATAAAGATCTTAAAATTTAATGAACCTAACTTTCTTATTTGCTGAGATTTTATAGCATATAATCCAGCTCATTTCACTGGTCTAACACCTGAGCTATAGCAGTGCATATGAACAGAAAATTAGATCTTTGAATGTTGTGAAATCTTGCTATAGTTATATTTCAACACAGTTACAAATCATCATTCCATTGTGATAGTCAACAGATCAATAGTAGTTTTATATGTCATTCAGAGTTGCCCATACTATCTACTAGCACAAGAAGGTATTCCTTCTTAATGGAGGAGAAAAAATTATAGTGACGGTAATGGTATTTGGAGATACTTTCCCATATCACCAGCTACCTCAAGTTCTTGGTCAGTTTTATTACATATGCATATTATAGAAAGGCTGAAATCATATATGCACTAACATGAGAATAGGTTTCACTCAATGGAACAATTCTGAATATATCTCGATAAGATTGTGTTGTAAATGTGCAGTGTTGACTAATCATTATTTTAATATATAGAGGCTTAAATTTATAATATGCCTTTAGCCATGAAAGAAAAGAAATTGCTTCTGTTTGCTATTTCTGAATAAAATGTGTTTGTGCATACACGTGCATGTGTATTTCACCATGGTAACCTCATGACAGAACAAAGAAATAACGAGAAAAGGAGAATTGCTTTAGATGCGGGAGATAATCTGTAGTTACATATTTATCTCTTTAAATTATTTATAGAGAGAATATATAGTCCCTTTTGGGCCAAGCTGACCTCAAGGCAGATTGTAACTATCACACATAAAAGTGTCACAATATACTGTAAGACAAACAAATCAATATGATAAAAAATAGGGTAGCAAGTAACACCAATAGTAAACAGCAATATAATATATAAAATTCAATAGGCATGCTTACTCAGAAGCAATCTCACTGAATTCCTTTGATCCAAGTAAAATGGTGCTAGTGGTGGGCACACTGTGCTGTCAAAGGATCAAATATAATTAGAATTAATTAAGAGTACAGTATGAGAGAATAGCACAGTCTACCTCACTGATGACTAAACATCAAGTGAAAATGTCAGTGTCTGGGGGGGGAAGTCTCTTTCTCTCTCACCTCAGTTGAAAGAACAAAATAGACCTCTTTAGAAAATGTTCTTTAATGGGCAAAGCTGCATGGAAATTGTCCAACCTTTAGTTGCAAAGCTTTACAGTCAGTCAATATCACATAAAACAGAAACATAACAGCCTGGCGAGTGGTATTGGTTTCTTCAGTGTCAATGTAATGAGAAAGCTGTCATTTTTCAGCTGACTGATGTAGTTAATGTCTTGCCAAAATCTGACTTCAATTTTCCAAAATATCTTTTTTTTTCTGTTTGAAAAAGACTTTTGTTATTTTATTTCATTTATCTAGTGCTTTAGTCTCTCTCTTTCTCTCTGTCTGATGCTTCTGAGATTACATTATTCTTGTGGGTGAGCCAATGTACTGTTGAGGGCAGCAGGGGGGTTGCATATCTTTCTATCACTGTCACTTCCCAAGATACTCATATTTCCTGGGGGGTGCAGGGAGAAAAATGAAAAGAATTCCCTCATAATGACTTTCTTTCTTTGTAGTTATCATATACAAATAGACTGGCAACAATAGACAAGATGAAAGACAAAATACTGGCACGCATACCCTTGCTACTTTGAACTATGGTAAGAGCAAAAACAAAAACAAAAATAAAAAAACACCACCTTCCTGAGAATTTCACCAACATTTTCTATTTCTTTGGGAAAAAAGGAGAAAACAATGCATTTCCCATCAAACTAAAAGAGGAGAAAATGCTAAATATTTTTTCTTAGTACAGTATTCAATGTAGGCAATAAAATTATGTGTACAATGTATTCCTTTACATAGATATTTATAACTGCATTAATAGACAGTACTGTATTCAATTCTAATATCTGGGTGCAATTAAACATAGAAAGAAGTAAGAAATGTTGATGGTGCTGATTGTTAGATGCCTTGAACTAATCTCTTAGTGGTAATTATTTCTAGGCTATTACCCAGTGTAAAGTAAATTAGTTAGATGTATAAATGTGACTATGGTTTTATATGTAGTATTCAAGTCCTTAAACTGGCATACCTCATTATCATCTATACATGGGTATACAAATATTATAAGACTACTTGTAATGTAAATGTGCATATGAAAATATTTTCATCTAGGATGAATTGAATATTTGGACTGTGCTCTGGAAATGAGCAAAGATGAATGAGAGGCAGATTAGAGTGGTTGGAGCAGACATTTTTTAAAAACCTGAATTAAAGAGGATAGATATAACCTGTGCTGATATAAAAACCTTCACCTTATTCTGTTGTTTCAGTTCACTATAAATTCTCTTGTCATTTATGTAAGATATCAGAGGGAGGACGAGCAGGGAGAATGATTGATAGTTCTGCCCTCAACTCAAAGTCACACAATCAAAACGCTGTTGGTTGCCCCAGCCTCAGCATTATGGGAAGGACAGAGAGATCTTGCCACAGAAATATGGTAATTATCAGACAGTAATTAGCAGCAAATATGGTAATTAGCCCTCTTAATAATCTAATCTGATTGCAGATCAGATGTGATTTACATCACTGATTTGCTTTTGAACTTTAAATTGAGTTGATTTTAACTGGAAAGTCAAATCATTTTTTTTAAAAAAAAAAACCCTATCTAAAAATCCTAAAGATTTTTGGATCAATTTTGAGGTAATCAATCTAATCTGACAATTTGATCCAAACTGATGACCTAATATAGAAAGATCAATAGATTTAGGGATTCAATTGAATCACCTTCAAATAAAAGCTTGGAGTCAATTTTTTGCATAACCCTACAAATATAATGTCAGATTTCTCGTATGAAATTGGCAAATTATTTTCTGTACGGAGAAAAGTGTCTCATGATGACGTGACGCCAGGTGGCTAGATAACAAAAAGCCTTCCCATAACTTTGAATGGCTTTGCTTACATCTCCATTAGATATGAATTGTTTACGTCTAGTTTCTAAACCTTCCCATGAGAACAATTCCCCCTGAAGCCTTCCTGGGAAGCCCTGGGAGAACAGGGAGGGGGAGATCACGTGCTTGCTTAGATGCAGCACTGCCACACAATGCTATGTGCTATGGCCTACACAAAGGCCTGGTGTGTGTCACACCTAACTTCCAGCCAATCAGAAAGCTGGAAGAACTGAATATCTAACCATGCAAAATGGTGCTCTATGCTTCTTGACTTTTTGTGTCTTTAGCCATGTAGTTCTTCACATGTATTCTACTTCTGCGGACTGGGCAGTGCGTAGTTATGCCTGGCTTTGGGTATAGGCCGTGGCATGAGCTCTGGCCCTGGGATCAATACACGGATCTCTGCTTATAAGTTTGTTTTTGTTTTTCCTTATTGCAATAATGTAACATTTGCATTTATTGCCTTAACTATATATTTTATTGCCTTATGCTACAAGTAAACGCTTTTAGCCCTAAACGCTGCACTCTTGTCTGTTTATTCTCAAGCCTTGATTTTTTCCCTTTGAACCAGCGTACATCCTATCATATAACCCAAATTCTGGTAAAAGAAACAAAAATGTATAGTCATTTACGTTTTCCCCATACTAAATAAAACTGAGCTTCTAATCCAGAGATCAAGTCAGTTTGAATCACCTGAATTATCTAAAGCCAACTGAATTATTTATAGAGCTTCAGCTCCAATTGCCAAAATGAATTAATTGATCTCTCCATAGAAAGATTGAATACTTCATTAAATTTGCCAAAAAAGTACCAAGGTTGCCATAGTCACTAAAATTTCCATAGACATATTCAAAAGATTCACTATGGTATAATAGAAAATAGACAGATTCAAAAGATTCACTATGGTATAATAAACGGTTCAACTCAATTTTGTTTGGTTTGCACATGCTACAAGTGTAATTTCTACAACTTTGTAATGAACTAATTTACAATGCTAATGCAAAGAGAGATACAATCTTATGAGTAGCCATTCAGTTCTTAACTATTTTCTCTTAAGTTCACTACTCCACTTGCCAACAGCTTGTCTTTAAATGCATCATCAAGCAACATTTGAATTGTACAGCATGCAAATGAGTGCCTAAGCAGACAAATAATTCCACAGAGGATACTGAAAAGATTTTTCACAGCACCTGTAACTTGGTTATTAACACAATAAAATTCCTAGGTAGAAAGACATAAAAATGCCACAATATACAGAATTCCTTTATGATCAAACTGACATTGAATGCCTTCAAAGGCTTGTTTATTCTTTCCTACATGTTATACTGTACTGTACTGTGCTGTACTGTATGTATGTATGTGTTTGTGTGTATGTATGTGTGTGTGTGTGTGTATGTGTATATATATATATATATATATATATATATATATAGTTAGTTAGTTATAGTTATAATTTTATAAGATGCATCACAACATTGCTTGCATTCCTCAGTTAGAAAATATTTTATTTTCCTTTTTAGAATCCTTTTAAAAAAACCTTTATTCTTGAAACCAATATATTCAAATAAAGTAAAAGCTTTAAGGTAGAATAATGTCACTAAATTTTATAGTGGAAAAATTATATGCCATGATATATTCATTTAAAATTCCCCAAATCATTCCATGGAACTTCAATATTTGGTGACATTTTATCCTCTGTGATTTCATACTTATGCCTTCAGGACTAATCAATAATAAATGCACCTGGTACGGTTATTAGGGCTGTGCAGCTCTTCAATTTCAATCCCGTAAAAGTGTTCTAGAGCACATGAAAGTGCAAACATAGTGTCTACCTCAACACTGTAAGGTTTTCTCTTGACACTGGGCCTGCCCCACCTAATCAAGACAGACTGGAGTGATGCATCAGTTATTGCCTTCAACTAGTATTTCCTGCTACCATTTTCTTTTCCTCTACTATCAACCTGGAATATAGGAGCCAGGCTGAATGAAGGAAAATGCCTTCCTCTTTCCATTAATTGAAAAACATGAGAGCAGCTTAAGCTTAGTATTTAGCTGTTAAGCTGAAAAGGCTAGGCCTCCTGAGGCATGTTGTCAGTTTATAGTCCCCAAGACAGGAGAGCCATAATCTCCACTAATTGGAATTGTCTTATACAGCTCTTTCATGCAATAACACATTTTTGTGGCAATACTATGACATTGAGACTTCTTTCTCTCTGTCATTCCCCCCTCTCCTATGCCCACATATTATTCTGCTTAATGTGGCCCAGTTGCCAAGAAGCTTGACCGGCTGGGGATTGCAGTGTGCTGCATCTGCCCCATAGTCAACTGGAAACTGGGCCTGAGGCTTTATTGTCAATTTGCTCTAGGCTGACAGTGAAACAGCTCCTAATGAATGCAAAACCACATGCCAGGTGGAAAAATAAGTGCTTTTCTTTTAAATAGTTTAGGGATAAACCACAAAATCCCCCCTCTCCCCAGAAAGACCTAGACATTGTCAATGTACTTTATGTAATATAGGAGTTTCTACAAATTAAGGTCATCTATAGTACATTCCTATTGGACAATGTGTGCACAGTAAAACTGTGGTCCTATTATGTTGTATGGTAATACTTTAATGAAAATAATTTTCTCTTCTAGTCCTTTATGGCAATGTAGTGTTACCCATGCATGCTAATTATATATTTTTTCCCTTTCTTACTGGATTCAGCTGCACTGTTTATTTGTGAATATTATCAGGGACAAGGAAAGAAAATATTTAATTTCATATAAATTTTGCTCTTACCATTATGCTGGCAAGCATTTGGTATCACAGTTTCTACATTTTAGTGACTTCTGGTGGCAACTTCAGGCTTCTTGAGACCACTTCATACTGGCTTGATAAGGACCCATTGGCATTCATTAATTTCATGAAGGAGATGACAACTGAAATCTCATACACCTTACTCACCTCTTATATCTCAACATCCCCCACCATGAACGGTGTCTATAATGCATCTCTTGTACAGAGTTTTTATAACCATAACCAAGAAGACACATCAGCTGCTGAATTTGTTTAGCCAGTAAATTGGTTCAGGATTTGACAATAGTGCCAGACAGATGAATCAACAGAATTTTTTTTCCCTTTAAGGGATCTGAGACATGAGAGTTAAGAGTTTTTCATATTTACTCATTTATTTCATTAAAACAACAACACCTCCTTTTTCTCTAAATTTCAGTGCAGTATATATCATCACCATAAAACAATAAAAAATAGTACAGATAAAAGGAGACTAACATTTGCATAGATTAAATATATAAAAGGCTACTGTTATCAGTAAAGTAAATGATTATGAATTGAGCCAGTGAATATTGCAGAGGAAGAAGGAAGATGCTAAAAATGATATTGCCATGACTATAATATTGAATGAGGATATGTTTATCCATGTTTAAAAGAAAAAGAAAATAATTATCACCATAAACTGAAATAACCATTGTAATAACCCATGCTCATTATCCCTACAATAAAGAGTATGCAGATATTTAGAAATGTACTGAGGCATGATAAGAGAGAAAAACAATTATGGAGAAAGGAAATTTTTTCTCTCTCTCCCTCTCTTTCCCTAGAAGAAAATCATAAACAACTATACTAACTCTAGATTTAAAGGAACATGGTGCCAGATGTAGATTTTGTATTCTACCTGATAATCATCTAAAGTGTATGAAAAAAACTGCATACAGTAGCAAGCAAGGTCAGAAACAAAACATTGAGAAAAAATTTGAGTCAAGCCATCATCACCCTTTAGCTGTGATAATAATTAGAAAGGTTGATTAAAAATTGACGGAATATTTCCCACTAAAGTTGAAGCCTAAAGAAAAAGTCCTTTCTATGGAAGACCAATCTGTGAACATAATTTCACTGCTCTCTCCAGCCATATTGAATAATGTATCTTCCTAGGAATGTGATGATATTTTAGGGCAGAGCTTTCCAAACTGTGTGTCGGGACACGTTAGTTTGTCGGCTGCAGTGTCTGGGTGTGTCGTGGCTGTTGCTGCCTCCAAGCCCTGCTAGGATTCCGCGCAGGTCCTAGTGCCTGCCCTGTGCCCTGCTGTAAGAGTGTGTCATGAAATGATGCCCTGCTGTAAGAGTGTGTCGCGAAATGATGCATGTCTAAAAAGTGTGTCACCAACATGAAAAGTTTGGAAAGCTCTGTTTTAGGGGGTTCTCTTCTCTCTCCCCACCTAGAAGCCTCCACCTTCTTAAAACAGTTTTAAAATTGTGAACGAAGGGTTCTAGGAGTTAATAGAAGAAAATGCCACCTGGAGTCACCTTGTGTGAGATGGGCAGCCGTATAAATGTGAGAAATAAATAAATAAATAAATAAAACACTGTTACCCCAAAGACAAATGAGCAAAATTTTCTAGGCTTTTTGGTCAAAGCTTTCCCTGATATGGGATACAGGTTGGTTTTGTGAGGTCTTCTATACCAGCCTGGGAAAACCTGATTAATTCATGTCCAAAGCCCCAAATGTAAATGAGAGTCAGCTCTGGCAGAATCTAAAGGATGTTATCACAGCTGTCTTCCTCCTTTGCAATCTGTTCCAATACCAAATGAGGGAAGTACAGGGAAAGTTGGTGGGCTGATTATACATTCAAATTGCCTTCTGCTTAAAGCCTCCTAAACTCCTAATGGCCTAATTAAGCCAGAAACATTATGTCATGTGTCTCTTCAAGCCCTGACTTCAAATTCCTTCTTTTAAAATGAGCAAGCGGTATGACTTGGAGTTTAAAGAGTCAGCTAGAAATATTAGAATCTTTTGGGAACCGGTGGAAACAAGGAAGGTTTTCTTTTCCAGATGGATATTGATTTCCTTTTCTGCCATACTGTACTGATGGTAGCAGATACCTGTTATGATCAGTGCTGAGTATTGACTCGTTTATCAAACTGTTTATTGGAGTGTTTGTTTTCAGGAAATCAATGACACCAACAACCTTATTGATGACACCCTATCATAACACCATAAAAGTCTTGCAGGATCACTTTTACTCCACTGTCAGTATCAATCAGGTCTAAATAATTTAGGTTATATTTGTAAAATTGTTAATTCATTTTAGGCCTAAAATGTTAAAATAGCAATCACATCCAAAGTCACTACAATTATGTACCAATTAACTGTAAATATAAATGGTAACAATGTTCTGTCTTTCTGCTCAGACTTAACATTTTCCTTCCTTTCTTCTTTTTAAGACTAATTTTTATCCTGTGTTACCTTGACAGCTAAAAATGGTCAACAGCAATAACACTCAGTACCACAAGAGCATAAAGTAAAAATTAAAATATGGACACAAGAAATTTCATCCTTTAAAATAGTAATGCACTCATTGAAGAGAATAAACCAATTCCATAACATATTTTTTGCCTAGAACTCCATGGAGAATCAAATAAAACTGTCAATAAGAGTTATAAAGAAGAGTTCAGACATGGCTACAGGGAAGGTATTTTCTCTTAACATTCATTAAACACAGATGAGATATTCACAAGTGTTTTCATGGATGATCAATTGAAGCCAAGCAGAAAAGGATCTAGTTAATATTAATGCTGAAAATACGGCACCAAGGTACTGTTATATGATAAAAAAAATCACATTCCAAGAATAGAATGGTAGAGAAAAGGGTATATAGGATAGTTGAATATGATTGAAAATAATTTATTTCATCTATGCCTTACTTAAACATGACAATATCTCATAATCTTCAAGGAAGCACTTGCTACTCCTGTCATCCAGGTGGCAGTCCATTTCTAATTTTTATTTTCCAGGAGACCTAAGAAATTAGCTTCCCCAATTCATGGATCCTGTACACAATCCCTGGCCTCCATAAATATATTAATGTTTTAACTTTGGTTTCTGTGCTGCTCAATTCCCACAGGCTTTCGGGGAAAATATACCAAATTATTAGTCAAATAGGTTCAAAATACATCTATTGGCTTTTCTCCAACTGTTGCATTTAAATTGGAAAACGTACAGTCAACATATTTCACAAACTGTTTTCCAAATTGGTCACTGTGGGTCACTGAGACTGCAGGCAGTCTATTATGTTGAACCATTTCAGCCATTATCATTTTCATCAAAGCAACTGATATTTTTAGCATATCTTATATGACTTAGTTTAAGCCTATTTTCAAACTACTAATTTTGATGATCATTAACACTCCAGGCAATGGGCCTCAAATATCTGTTGTGCACTTAATGCAATTATATATATTATGTAAAAATATCAGTGTTTGTTTGAAATTAGTTGCATGTTGATTATAGCACAAAGTGGTAATACACTTTCTCTATTCATGATGTAATACAACAGTGGTACACCAGTAATCAAAGTCATTATGATGTAACTTATTTATTTTTCATGTTTCTATATTTTTCTTTATTACATGTCTTCCTTAAAATGGGGTGATATGACCTCTACACTATATTTGAAAGATATGAGATAAGAAATTGGATTTAATTGTAGGTTCCTGTGTTTGCCTAGGGACCAAAAAAAAAGAATAAGAAAAGTCATCATATATGCAATTAGCAATTCTCTGATCAGTTCTTTAAAAGCAAGTAACAGGCAAAAGAGCCCCAATCAGGATTGGGCCTATCATGCATTTTTAAGCCATGAGAAATAAGAGTTAAACAAACACAAACACAAACACATTGTGGCAGTTGAGACAGGAAGATTTTAACATGCAAATTGATAGATATGGTGAAATAAATATTTTGACATCCTACATGAGCTACAGAACAAAACAAGTTGCATATTGTGATCTTGGCATAACCTAAATAGGAGATTTAGTATGATGATATGGGACACAAGGTTAATGAAAACACGGATTTGGATTGGACACAGAGTAAAAGTTGATATGAGAAACTATGGATACATAAAAATGTGATATTTTAAGTGTAAGCTATAAGATTATAAATATAAATATAAGTTGATATTATAGATTACTTTTTTTGGAGATACATATATGAGAAGACAATGAGATGATGAGGTGGAATTAGAACTAATGTTATTACAGGATGACATATTTTTATAATTATATGTATGAATATGTATGTATGAATATTATAAGAATTGGTATATTATGTATTATGTTATGTATTATGTTAGGTTATGTATTAGTGGAATATATAGTTACAAAAATTTGTTAATTAGGTAAATTTGTTGGAAGAAGTAGAATATGGTATAATTATAGTTTAAATATAGTTTATGATTAAATTAATGTTATTTTTATGGATATATATAATAGAATATATTGTATTTTATTAGAAATAAAATAAGGCCTTGATTTGTTATATAAATGATTTAAGACCAAGTGGATTTTATTAAGGATATAAATATAAATATAAATATAGATGTAAAAATGGAAAGAGTGAATAAAAAATATTAAACTGATACAGTTAAGAACACTTAAATGGACATTACCCCAAGGAGTGGAAACCACAGATGGATAATTGGAGAATTGTAAGAAAGGTGAAATCTGCATGAAGACCAGAAGATTGGATTATAGAAATTGAAGTGTATATGACAAAGAAAAGTTCCTGTGTATTGTATGAAAGACTAACATTTAAAGCAAATTATTGTATTTAAAGACCAAAGATAGATTGGAGGCCATCTATTTTCTATATTTCTTTTGTTTATTTTTTCTTTTTGACTTCACTTTTTCTTTATCTTTTTTCTTACTTTGTATTTCTATTTCTTTTTTCTGCTTTAACTTTTAATATGTATTTTAAAACTCAATAAAATTTATTTTTAAAAAAAAGGATTGGGCCTATCATGGAGTGAATGATTTACCCATTCTCTCCCTCCCACTTACCATCTGGAATTCTATTTCAACTGCCCCATGCACATCTTATGTAAAAGACATTCACTAAACTGCTAGGACAGCCGATTAGCTTGCCCTGGCCTCCTACTAATAATTGAATAGTGTGATAATTAGTATAAAGTAAGAAACTGAGAAAACTTCTCTTTCAATAGTGATGCTACTGTAAACTTAGTGGATGACCCACTTAATAGTCTTGGTTTTGTACTTTATTGGGGGGGGGGATATTACCTCCCAAATCACCAAAGTCCATGTGTAGTCCCCAGTTTCCACGTGATTATGAACCATCTCTTTGGGATTATAGAACAAAAGGACTTTCTTTGGGGTTTTTCCAACCATACTAACAGGCTGAATTCCAGCTTATAAAAGAAAAAGAAAGAAAGAAATGATTATAAATTTTAGAATCTTCCAGTCATTTCATAACTGAGGGACAATAAGGATAGATAACTAGATAACTAAACAAATATTGCAAGAATATATACCAAAGTAGGAATGAAGAGGAATTTCACATCCACATTAACTCCCACCCACCCCCAAAAAAAGAGTGGCATGTGCTTTAGAATCAGCCTGGAACTACCTGAAACTACAAATCAGAGGTCAAGAGAATAAGCTGCTGGCAATCTGCTAAACTTGTTTCTGTGATTTTTGTTTCCTTGTTAATGCAATGTATGGAATATTAAACTGCATTCTTATACAACATTAATGAGTCAAAATGCATTGTAAAAATGTGAATGCCCTGCAGTATTAGTAGCATTCTGAAATGCATAATTAAATCTTGTAGCTTTGCAAATTAATGTGGGCCTGATGGCAGAAAAGATGTCTTGTATTTATGTTAAATGATGGAAGTTTTTCTCGGTGAAATAAAGAATTGAAGATTCGTGTTCATTAGTTATCAAAGTCTCCTTCAGAAATGTAGCTTGACAATCATGTGGGTGGAGGAGTCTATGACCTAGCATAACCACAATGCATGAAAAATGTGAAAATGGGATGCCTGAAATATCTACTGCCTTGCTCATGTGAATCAGGTCCCCAGGAGTGGCATTTATCAGGGTGATCATAAGTGCTCATGCATAACTTATCCATATGGCTGAATCACTTGGCTGCTATGTATGGAGAATTTAAAAACTTATGCACAACTCTCAGTGGTTTATGGATAAGATCCATAAAAACAATATACAATAAACAAAAAGTATACAAATAGAAGGTCCACAAACTAATGGAAACATAGAATAAAGTTAAATTAACTAAATCAAACTACAGTCAAACCAAGATGGGACCAAGGCCCAAATGATCTTGGAAAGAGCTCTGTTTGAACAGCTTCTGAAAGGTATTCAGGGTGGGCAGCAACATGATGTCCACTGAGAGGTTGTTTCAAAGAACTGAAAAGCAGTACCATCGAACCTCAGTCCACCTCACTCAAAGTGGGGCATTGATAATAGTTTTTCTCAGGTTTTTCTCTAGATTGAATTGGCCAGTTCTGATGGAAGAATGTGGTCCTGCAGATATGACCAAGGCACCAAGCGAAGTAGGGCTTTTTAGGTTAATACCAGGACTTTAAATTGCACCCAGAAGTCTGTTGGCAACCAGTGGAGGGCCTGCAGTGGAGGGCCTTGCAGCACTGATATAATATGCTCCCACTGGTGAATGTCAGTCAGCATATGGGCTATGGCACTTTGAACAACTGCAATTGCTGAATGAACTTCAAAGGCAGCCCCATGTAGACTATGTTGCAATAGTCTAAGTGGGTGGTGATGAGGTCATGAATCACTGTAGCAAGATCTTCCCCATCTGGGTAAGGTCACAAGTAATGCACCAAATGAAGCAGAGAAACGGCCTCTTGCCACAATCTCTACCTGCTGTTCTAACAGGAGCCCTACGTCCAGACATTTTTTTCTAGCAGGAGAACCCCTAAGTCATGAACCTGATCCTTCAAATATAGTTGATTCTCTACCCTGTCTTAATACTTTCCCCCCAAATAGAACGTTGGAGATCAGGCATTAGAGAGAGGGTTCACCACAGCTTCCTTCAAGGATACCAGTAGTGTCTTCTGTTTCAATGAGGTGTTAACAATCTCCCTGATGCAGGAAATTACCTCCATCCTAGCTGCCAGAAGAAATCAAAAGGTGCAGGAATCCAGCCCACAGGTAGCAGAAGACATCTTAGGGAGCACCCTATCCACTTCATCAGAGGTCACAATTTGAAAGGAATCCCAGGTAAGTCATCATTCAGGACTCTATGCATATGAACTTAAGCAAAATTGGGTGATTTTGTCATAAAAATATTATACTAATTGATCACAGTGACTGGGTGGGGTCTCTTGATGCTGGTTATTTCCTAACAGTGAATTGACCACCTGAAACAAAGTCACATATGTCAAGTTACTATCTTGTCTCTGTTGTCCAACTTAACACATAAGTGCTCATAACCCATCACTGCAGGAACAGAATACCTGATCATAGATAAGGTCCCCCAATAGATCAATGTCATCCCCCCTCCTTGTACTCTCACTCACACTAATTCTCCTGTCTCATGCCCTCTCTATTGCTCTGTCTAAGCCTCTTCTCACAGATGGTGAGTGTGGCCTCAGCAAATCAGGGAGGAGAATGTTCATTGGGGAGGAGGCAGAACAGAGACAGCACTTGATAAACTTTGAAAGCAGGCCCCAACTCTGCGTAGGATTTGGTGTGTGAGTGGGAGTTGTCTCCTTAGGCAGCTCATGTGTCAAGCTGAAACATTTTATATTTTCTGTGTTTCTTGGCTTTCAAGCCACAGCATCTTGTTGGTCTTTCCTACTTCACTCTGCTCCCATGGTGAGTGTCTGGAGCATTCTTCTGTCAGCCATTAGCTCTAGGGCCATTTGAGTGACAGGTCCTCCTTCAGAGCTCCTTTTATCCCTTGGTGTGTTTAGTTAAGGCTTTGCCTTGCCTTAGCTTCTTGGTAGCACTGACCCAGTTTTCTGCTGGAACTTTTGTAGAGTTTAATACATTTCCAACCATGAAAATGCAGTGAGGATCTAAAAACGTAACACATATAAATAGCACTGGCTTGTAAAACTCTCAAAATATCACCCTGACCACCCCAATGGGCCTTTTTTAGATCCTTTTCTAACAATATCTGGTGCCTGATCACTCTTTTCTCCAAGCTGAAATGGCCATGGAAGGAAGTCACCAGCAACCAGAGGAGAGGCTGCATGCCCACAGCAGCCAAAAGCAACCAATAGGACCTGGGCAGATCCTAACCACTGTCACATCATTACTGTTATTGCTACTGAAGCACCATATATCACAAATATAGCAAGTCTTCTTTTGGGATGGAGAATCCTACTTTAACACTGGATCAAATTTTAAAAAAAACAACTAAGTGGCTCTGCTACAGGATAGGAATGAGAGGAAAGCTGCATCATTAGAATGTATTATTCATAAATGGTTAGTGAGGCAGTTTTTAGCCAATACCAGAGGGACAGGAGGATATGGTGATCAGGAACAAAATAAAGCACAGAATTCATGTCATGTTACCATGACCTCTCCCTTGAGTCCCAGGGAGCACTGAGTGCATAGACTGTTACTAACCAAAATAGAGTATGGGCCTCTGTAAAGGGATCAGGAGTTCTCATGACACCTTGAGCAATCAGGTGTTTCCCATAGACAGAGATAATTTTAGTGAAACTCTGACTGCTGATAATTTTTTTTGTTAGTTTGTTTTAAACAAAACATGCCAACCACCTCATCTACTTCCAGAGTACAGTGATAAAAGGTTTTAAATGTCTTACTATGTAACCACAACAAAGTTGATATACAAGTGCAATGAAAATGGCTTTACTATTTTACAACTGTAGAGGAACTCTATTGCCATACATGTTGGCTTTTTCAGTCAGGGACAGGATATATGACTGGATGACTGATACTCATATCTGGCCTCACGTGAAAAGCAAAATTGTCATTCATGAAGTTTCAGATACCTACTTCCAGTGCTGTATTATTCTTAAGTAGTTGTGCTCATAGAACACACAGACACAGAATCTAGAAAGAGCTGTCCAAAGACAGGC
Source organism: Charina bottae (assembly GCA_023362775.1). Lineage (NCBI taxonomy): Eukaryota > Metazoa > Chordata > Lepidosauria > Squamata > Charinaidae > Charina > Charina bottae. Next base: position 47,518,514 of record JALMGJ010000005.1, read on the forward strand.
AAGAATTGGGAAGCAAGTCCTTGCTAGAACAATCTATATCACACCAATCATGGCTCTCTCTAATCTACCCTTTAGCAGTCACAAATACCTTGCTATGGTCTCACGTGGATCGCATGGATTTTTTTTCTCAGCTATGAACCTTCTTGTAAAATAAAGCCCTGTGCTGGACAAATTGTTCAGTGTAAAGGATGAAACAGTAAAATCCTTGAGTACTAATTTAGAAAATGAACTGATTAGCATTCTTTCTAACTGTCAAGGTCAGTGTGTGTGTGTGTGTGTGTGTGTGTGTGTGTGTATGCTCCATTTTCTTTTTTGTCAGCAATTAGGGCTAAAGCTCAGGATATTGGTAAGAAAGTTCAACTCAGCCAGGTGGTTTGCTACAGTGTGTATTGACTGATAACAAATGTGACTGAACACCTGAGCATAAAGATTCAAGATTTTTTTGGATTTTTTTTACATAAACACCAACAAAAGAAAATAATTGGGCATGACAAAATTGTGAAATCAAGGCTATGATGGAGTTGCAACTGTAGGTATGGTTGTATACTAGTGTTGAGGCTAAGTTTATAGCATGACTACCAAGAGCTCCTGATTTGGATTAGCATGCTTTTTTTTCCAGTCTAATAGTCAGACTATTTCTGACTATTAGTATGTTTGCTAATTTTTAACCCACATAAACTTCTAACCCTAACCCTGCCTAGATCTAGATCACAATGAAAATATCCTAAGATTAAAACCTCAATATTGCATTAGTAAAGGTAAAGGTTCCCCTGCACAGTCGTGTCCAACTCTAGGGGCCAGTGCTCATCTCCGTTTCGTAGCTGAAAAGTTAGCATTGTCCGAAGACGCTTCCGCAGTCATGTGGCCGGCATGATGCGCGCGGAACACTGTTACCTTCCCACAGAAGTGGTACCTATTTATCTAGTTGCATTTGCATTCTTTCGAATTGCTAGGTTGGCAAGAGCTGGGGCGAGTGCGGGAGGTCACTCTCATGCAGCACTCAGGTCTCGAACCGCCGACCTTCCAATCAACAAGCCTGGCGTCTTAACCACTGAGCCATCACACTCCTTTATTAATATTACATTAGAAAGCAAAATATATCAACCTCAAGGCTATCTATGATTCTTTACTCTCAGCTTGCAGTCCCTTCACTGTAAATGATACATGGATAAAGTATTTGGTTTCACTTTTCAGATCTATAATATGCCTCTACTTCCTTTATAAGCCTCCAAGTTAAAATTATTAGGCCTGATTAAATCTTATCATCGTGTATTTCATACTTGATGGAGGTCTTCTCACTCTCCTTTTCTTGGCACTTAAATTTAATCAAGTGTTTAGTCAAATATATTGGATTTCAAGAATAATTAATGGAAAGGCTATGACATCAGGCCTGTGTTATTGACAGCCTCATAAAAGAACTATTGACCCCAAGTTAGCCCTGCTCTGAATTCATTCTTACAAGTTCAGACATAGAGAATTATGACCTAAATATCTGTATGAGACAAAAGCTCTCTCAGGCCTGAAAGTAATTAATAATCTAAGTCTAACACCAAAATTATTCTCCCTTGAAAATATTCTTAACTGGACTGATGAACATATTTTGAATTTTGAGAGGGTACTGTTTGTGCTTTCATAAAATGGCTGCCATAGACAATAAAACACTAAAGAAAACTAAATTGAAAGCAAAGATGGTCCCAAATACAAAGCTCTTATCTGGCCTACTTCATAAAAGAGCAATTAGTGAAACTTAGAGAAAGAATACACACAGTACCCTTTTTCTCTCTCTTCCAGTACACAAATCCCAGGTGGAACCTATACACCATGCAAACAGAAAAAATCCAGGCAAAACACACTCCTCCAAAAATGAACAAGCCAGCTAACAGATATACAATTTAAAAAGGCAAGGGCCTACAAACATATGTAGAACATAATACATCTCCCTTCTAAACTCTGAAGAGGTTCTAATCATTCCTACTCTCATTTTTCATTTTCCCCCCTCTCTAGTGCCTTACTCAATATGGCAGCCATCTGCCATTTATATTTTCTATAAATGCTTCGGGGGGGGGGGCATATGAAAGATTTCTTCATATTCTCTAATCTTGGAGGGTGAAAATTGCAGCATGCAAGCTTCCTAATTATTATTTTTAATTAAAGGATTTTTTTTTAATTAAGTGAGCAGAAAGCCTGGAGGTTTAATGGCTGGCATACCCCAGAGAATATTAATCCTAAAACTGACTTTTTTTCCAGTTCCTAAGAATGGGCAGGGGGTGTGGTGGCTCAGTGGGTAAGATGCCAGGCTTGTCGATCGCAAGTTTGGAGGTTCGGATCCCTAGCCCCGTGTGACGGAGTGAGCTCCCGCACTAGCCCCAGCTCTTGCCAACCTAGCAATTCGAAAGCATGCAAATGCAAGTAGATTAATAGGTACCACTTCGGTGGGTAGGTAACAGCGTTCCACGTGCGTCATGCCAGCCACATGACCGTGGAAGCATGTTTGGACAACGCTGGCTCTTTGGCTAACAAACGGAGATGAGCACCGGCCCCTAGAGTCGGACATGACTGCACAAATGTGCGGGGGGAACCTTTACCTTTTAAGAATGGGCAGATCAGCCTATTTCTTGTCTGTGGCAGTTTGCAAGCACTTAACTCTTATTTCTCATGGCTTAAAAATGCATGAAAATCCATATTTTTGCATGACAGTTTCATAAGTATGCATTTTTGTATTCATTTTCTTGCAACTGAGCCAAGAACTGCATTGCAAGAATTATAATGGGCATGGTCAGAAACACAACTGCATTTTATTTGTGTTTCTGCCTGGGGAGAGTTGATTATGTTGGTTTGCTTAGGAATCCAGACAAGATAATAATGGGTTAGTAATGGGAACAGGATTAGAAATAATGTACTATTAATCATCATCATGAGACGTCTTCAAGATCTGATGAAGGTTCTAAGCTGTTAGCAAGTCTCTAAGCCAGTGCTTTCCAAACTTTTCATGTTGGTGACACACATTTTAGACATGCATCATTTCGCGACACACTCTTATAGCAGGGCACAAGGCAGGCACTAGGACCTGCATGGAATCCTAGCAGGGCAGGTTTGGAGGCAGCAGCAGCCGCGACACACACAGACACTGCAGTCGACACACTAACGTGTCCCGACACACAGTTTGGAAAGCTCTGCTCTAAGCTATTACATATAACCTCAAGATCACAATTTGCCAGCTGATTAATCTTAAATGTATAGAGACAGTAGATCCTATGTGTGTATAGATATGGGAATTCTCTATTGAACAATTGCAGTGGTTCATAGGAACTTCATGACTGGATCGCAAGTCTTTTGTGTGTAGGAGCTCTAAGGCAAATATGCAAAGCACATGAAAATTGACAGATGCCTGGCTTTAAAAGTTGCCTTTCTGCTTGGCACAAAATAGATGTCTTCGGGAAATCACAGGCAGAAAAGAAGAAAAGCCATTAGTAATTGCTGATTAGCAAAAGAAAGCTCTAGGCACAGAGATTTAATTATGGTAATCTCACCATCAGTCTTAAAGTAGACAAGAGTATCATCCTTCTAAGAAACAAGGCTATTGATGTTCAGACAGAATTCCTGTTTTTCTTTATATGTTAAAGCACTGAGCACTGGTTTCAAGAAAAGAGTACCTATGAGCAATAAGAGATAAGGCTAGCAGGTGTTTATTTATTTATTAGATTTATAGCCCACCTTTCTTCCAGGAGCTCAAAGTAGCATACACAGCATGCCCATTTTCCCTTGCAACAACAACCCTCTGAGATAGGTTGGGTTGCAAGAGAGTGATTAGCCAAATGCTCCACTAAGCTTCCATGGCTGAGGGTGGACTTGAGCCTGGATCTTATGAGTCTTGGTCAGGCACCTTAACCATTACATCACCTGGGTTCTTTACATTCAAAAACTGATATCTGATGGTATATGCAGTTTAACACTGCCTATTACAGGAGTGTTTTTAAAAAGTGTTTGGAAAAATGGCACTAGTCATAAAAAAGCTATGACTCATTTAAGAAAACTACATTTTCCCCAATTCCCCCTTACCTCCAGAATGGTATAGGACAAGGGTCGGAAATGGCGGCTCGCGAGCCAGATCTGGCTCTTTGGCCCCTTGGCTCTGGCTCTCTCTCTCTGTCTGCCGCCCGACATCCGGAAAGCCGGTCTCCGGAAGCAGAGCGAACCCTGGGGAAGAAACAGACGCTGATTGGTGGAGGCTCAGGAGGAAGGACGCCTCCACCAATCAGCGCGCGCCAAAGGGGAGCAGAGAGGCGGGTTGAACAAGGTGAAGCCCGATTGGCCCTGCTACCCAGAGGCGCAAAAAAAAGACCTGCGCGGGGCCTCGCTCAGCTGCGCTGGGCTGTGAAGCTGGACGAGCCGCCGGACCTGGAGCGCTTCTGCGCGCAGCTGAGCGAGGCCCCGCGCCGGTCTTTTTGGAGCACTTCCACACGCAGCTAAGCGCTGGGCTGTGGAAATGTGCTCCAAAAAGACCAGCGCAGGGCCTCGCTCAGCTGCGCGCGGAAGCGCTCCAGGTCCGGCGGCTTGTCCAGCTTCACAGCCCAGCGCAGCTGAGCGAGGCCCCGCGCAGGTCTTTTTGGAGCGCTTCCAAAAAGGATTGGATTGAAGCAAGTTCTCAATATGGTGCCCTTCAGAGATGTGGGACTAAAGACCGAAACCAGCCACCGTTGCCTATTCTGGTTCAAGCTGCTGGAAGTTTGTAGTCATCACCCGTGACAGCAGAGAGACCCAAGGACGCCTCTAAGCTCCACCTCGATTTCACTGCGCAGCGTTAAGGGAGCTGCTTCCACCAACCCCAAGCCCGCCTTTCTCCTTTTCCTGCAAAATTCAGGCGCTGGTAAGCGGAGGAGCAATATCAACTTCTGCTGTTGCTCCATCGGCCGCAAGCCTGGTTCATTCTGCGGCTTGGGGCCAAGAGATGCCTGGGGGCGACCACCTCCCCGGTGAGAGATTTCTGCCTGCTGCTCTTTCTTCCCGGCGGAGGCACTGAGGCTTAAGGGTTAAGCTGACCGAGATCCACTTCCCAGAAGGGAGGAGAGAAACCATTGGAAGAGGGCGCGTGCCTGTCACTGGGGAGGGGCCGCGTTTCCTCTTCCTCTCCGGTGGGGAGCGTGCAGCTCTTGCTGTGGCGCCTGAACGTCCGGGTAAATGGCGGGGGAGATGCCCTTTGCAGCGACGGGCGCAGGGCGAGTGGCGTGCCCCTTTGCAGACGCCCCAGGGAGAAGCGGTAGGCGAGACCTTGCAAGCGTGGCGGGGAGAGGGGAGCCCTTCTCAGCCCTTTTGCGCACGCATGCACACCTCTACACCTCCTCAACCGTTTTGCACACGCACACACACCCGCTCCCCTTTTGCCCGCGTTGCTGCAGGCACGCGGGGGGAGGTCTTCTTCGCTGGAGGCATTTTAGGAAATGGTGGGCAGCCACCTGCCGGGCGCACCGGAGGGCACGGTTGGCGAAGCCGCAGCTCTCCGGAAGCGGCTGAACCACATCTCCTAGCAGCCCCAGGCGGGTGGTCAGGCCCGAGAACTGGAGCGGGGCAACAGCCCAGCGCAGCTGAGCGAGGCCCCGCGCCAGTCTTTTTGGAGCGCTTCCGCACGCAGCTGAGCGAGGCCCCGCGCCGGTCTTTTTGGAGCGCATTTCCACAGCCCAGTGCTCAGCTGCACGCGGAAGCGCTCCAAAAAGACCGGCGTGGGGCCTCGCTCAGCTGCGCGCGGAAGCGCTCCAAAAAGACCGGCGCGGGGCCTCGCTCAGCTGCGTGCGGAAGTGCTCCAGGTCCAGTGGCTCATCCAGCTTCACAGCCCAGCTCCAGCGCCAACCGCACTCCCTTCCATGTGATTGCCCCCCGCCCACAAACCCCGCCCCCTGGCTCTCGAGCATTTCAAAATGTGCACGAGCATGCCAAAATGGCTCCCGGCATAAAAAGTTTGCCGACCCCTGGTATAGGAAATGCTTTTGAGGTACTAGAAGTGAGTGCATTAAAATTTCAGTGGGGGGGGTGTTTCTCCGTCTTATATAACTTTTTCTCTAAGTGTTTTAAAATAGTTATTGGTGTTGTGAAAAAGTGGTCACAACTCCACCATCAATTATAACCTTGTTCCACAATCAGTTCTTTCTGGAAGGAGTAGTGCTAGAGGCCCTACTCCTAAAATAGTTCAGTAAATGAACTCATCAGGTGGATTGGAACTTCATTTGTAACAGTTAAAAATCCAAAACATTATTTCAATATATTCAATACAGGGACCATTAATTTCAATGGGGAAAAACATGTAGAAAAAAATATGCAAGAATATAGAGTTAGGGTTCATAATTGAATTTTTTCCATTTTAATATTTATATATATTCAAGAAAGTTATATTTTTGTTCATCTCTTGAGAAATTGGTCAGTCTCCCAAGAAAAGGTTGAATCGTCTAGCCATGATGTGGCATTTTAAAAAAGGTATTTCAACTCTAATATTTTGATCTTTTAATTACCAAAAAGGGATCATAGGTTACATTATGAGATCAATCTCTGTCTCACACACTGTGGTTAGGGATGAGATGCCAGGTGTGCCCTGGAATGTAGTTGGTGGCAGCAGATACATCCCAAACAGGAGGTAGGGCCAGATGAGAAGACCCAGAGGGCTTCTGTGAGAGGAGGTTGTGGGATATTGCTGGCTTATGGGGTCCAGGTGCAGAGCAAGCCAAGCAGAGTGCAGCGTGTAGGGCTAACAATATTTTATTGTAGCATAAGGCAATAATGGATATGAGTTACATTATTGCAAAAAGGAAAAACAACAAAGCATGAGCAGAGTTCCATCAGCAGATGTGAAGAAAACCATGGCCAGGTACAAAAGGCAAGGCATAGTTACAGTTCAGGAACAGAGTACATGGCAACATGACAGACAGAAAGTCAAGAAGCATAGACCCATAGTTCATAGCTGAGATATACACTTGTTTCAGCATTCTGATTGGCTATATGTGGGTCAGGACATTTCAAACTAACAATGCATTAAGAGTTGTACTTACTATAAATTGCCATGAGATGGCAGTGTTGCACATTGTCTTCCCTCCGGGAAACCATTCCCATGAGATAAGGTATTTTGGACTGATATCACTACCTCACGTAATACAATGTTTTGGCTATGACCAAGGCCACACCTGGTGTTTATCGGTGGAATGTTTTGAGAACATTTGTAGAGGCGTATGGAAAATTACTGTCTTTACAAGCTAGAATATCACAGTGGAGAAATCCATTTGAATTCTGCATAGAATAACTCTAACAGAGGTTTGAGACTCCCATCTTCCCATCCTATGAGCTTAGCCATCTGCTACAATGATAAAGCTGTAGAGAATTAGGAAGATGGCCTTGAGGGAAATAGACAATAACCATTATAGCCTAATTCTAGTCTTCCTATGAAGTTTGTTTCCTGATATGGTCTACCACGAATAGTTGCCAAAAGTCTCCTTCCTTGTATCTGTTATGGAGATGGCCCCATACTGACAAATCTACTTGAAAATAGATAAATACATGCAGGAATCCGATTATTTCTTTCCAGCTGCTAAAAAGGTCAGACTTTGGGGTTGGGGGAAAAGGCTCCATGCACTTCTTTATTCATAGATGCTCACTCAATACACTCATATACTGTCAGCCCTTCAAAGTTGTCCACATCAGAAAACAGACTCCACAAGAAGGCCAGAACTAAGCTTTACTGAGATAGGCTATGTTAACAGAATCTTGTAAGTCTGACTGTGTTTTTCCTCCCATCTCCAGTAAGTCAGGGAGGAGTCAGCCTGAGTCTCCTCTTAACACTACCTCCTTTCCCAGAGCTCGAGAAATGCTTCTACCCTTTTTGTTTTTGTAACAGCTTTTGAATATTTCCCTCAGAGCCATCTCCATTGGTCTTTACATCTACAAATGATCTTTTCCTGTTTGGAGAAGAATAATTTGGTCAAAGAGCAAGCAGGCTTTAGAGCATATGATTGAAAAATAAAACCCAAAGCAGGACAATACATTGTATGCATTGATTTTAAGTGTGTCTTTGATTCCATCTCCAGATAAATTTTATGGGAAAAACTTAAGGCTTCTATCTATCTGCCCGGCAAGGATTACAGAAATGCTACTTTATTGTTATATGGCATAATAACAGTTTGTAATAGAACTGGCAGAAAAAAAATGGCATAGAATTTTACAAACTGATGAAAGAGAATTTGTTTTAAAATTATTTTGAAGTAGGAGAGAATTTCAAGAATACTGTATCTCGAGGTGGATTAGGGTTTTTTGCATTTATTTGGTTACAAGATGGCCAAAAAATGTATATGTGAATATCCTGTCCTTTGTTGTATAGCCATCTATACAGCTGCAGTTGGATCCTTTCTGATTTCATTTCAGTTGAATTCCTTGGGCTTTTTCAGAATGAGCAGCTAAAGTGAGAAACAGCTCTGTAGTAGGGAGCATCAGAAAAGTACCTCTACCATCCCCACTGGTAAGGCAAGTTCAAAAACATGTCTGGAGAAATTTAAAAGAAAATGTAAGCACCTTGGTAATATCAAAAAAAAATTTCTTTGCAAGGGAAGAAACTTTTGACAAATTGCAAAGCAGAGTTTTACACAGTTTTTTTTAATTACCTAAGATGTAATGATATCCAGCTGATCTGGTTCTGATTATTTCTTTCTTATGGATCACATAAGAACTATGACTGAAAGGCATTATTGGGTAGTACCTGCACTGTATACTTCAGGATAACTTTATAAGTATCTGCAGCACTTCTCTGTGCTATCTGCACTGCATTTTCTATGGGCCTTCTTCTTGCCTGAGGCATGGAATACTATCCCCAGATATTTAAGCATTTGACTTGCCAAGTAATGTTTCCCTGGATATTTTGATTACTCATTTAGGGAGTTGTGGTAAACACTACAGTCTATCTCTAATTCATGACTGCTAGAAAATACAGTATCAACTCACAAAAGAATTTTGATAAACATTTTCAGCTATCTGAGTGGAGTTAAGCTTGAGATAGTGAGAGGACCTAACTAAGGAAATAATATAAAGTTGAAAAGAAGGTTGCTAATAAACTGCCTTGCTTAATCCTTTTCTGAATTGTGATGTAAATTGTAAGTTGTGCCAATGGATTGTATCTTACAAGTCTGTGTTCACATGATCATATTTATATATAAATTCTTTATGTTTATGAGTGCAGAGATAACTTTGACAAAGGAATGCATGAGTTGTTAGGTGAATCTTTGCAAGAAAATAAATGAGATAGTAAATGACAACTCAGTCTTGGGAAAGGAGAGATTGAGAAAAAGATTCAAAACAATCCTGCCTTGATTCTCTATGGTAAAAGAGGGAACAGAGAGAAACTTTGGCAAGGTTTCTGTTATTATGCCCTACAATTTTTCTGCCTAGCAGTTATTTTGGTGTTGGTGCTGTTGTTTTGCTGGCAGCTTTAATGTAAACTGTGTGTGCTAGTGTTTCTCTCTATGCCAGATTGGATAAAACCAGAAGAACATGTGTAGGATCATAGTGAAGCATAATATTTCCAGCTCAAATCTCTGGTAGCATGGAGCGCCTTCATTCCAACAGGATCCAAAAGAAACAGATGAAAAGCATTCTAGAAATCACCAAATAACTAATCAGAAAAGGCACCAACATCCTAAGTACAGGTAGTGCTCGACTTATGACCATTTGTTTAATAATGGTCCATAGTTACAACGGCCTTGGAATGGGTGCTTTTGTACCCATTACCCAGGTGTAAAGCACTTCCAAGCATTGCAAAATGTTGCGCGCACACACACACCTGTTCACATGATCACATTTTGGGTGCTTGGCAATTGGCTCACATTTACAACCGGTTGCAGCATCCCACGGTCACGTGATTGCGTTTTGTGGCTTTTTTGCCATTTTGCGGCAAAAAATGCACATTGGGGAAGCTGGATTTGTTTAATGACCACCATAAAAATGGTAGTAAAATCTGGTCCGGTCACATGGTGACTCGACCGCAATGACTTACAATGAAAATTCCAATCCCAATTGTGGTCATCAGTCGAGGACTATCTGCAGTTGCAATACAAAAAAATTCCTGTATGTGTCTAAATAAAAAACAGACCCTGCAACTCTTTTTATGTACTTGTTCTGCAACTAGCTATTTCATGCTCCATAGAGAAATTTATTTTTATTTCTGTTTTTACTCCTAAATGATAAGTGCACATGACAAAATGATTAAACTAACCTCACCAGAATAGACTTGTTTACTTACAAATATTAATCTTGGTGAATTAATCTGGATGCTCAGAAGTCATGTGAACAGCTCAGAGGAAAGTCTTGTGTAAGAAAAAAACTTTGCAGGAAATATAATAATTCAGGATGGTTGTCAAGTCACAAGAAGAGGCCTGGTATTGGATAGTAGAATTTTGCAACTGAAGCAGAAGATGATGGACTGGAGTTCATTATACTTCATGCAAAAATACTATTTTGGCAAGGAGCCTAGAAAATAGTAGCTCTTCCATATTTTATCCTTCCTGAACATAAGTTTGCATGTTTTTATTTATTTGGCTTTATATATTACTGAGGTCTCTCGGTGGTTTTCAAAAAATATTCTGTACTCTAATTAGCCAGGAAGGGATGAGCAATTTTGGGGGAGTTGCCCCCAGAAATTGCTGTTCTGCCTCTCTTTTGTGCCTGCTGAAAAGCTTGTATTCTACATGCTGTAATGATGAATTTTGCTCTATCTTCATGAAAATTACCAGTTTTTTCATATACAAGAAAGAAAATTTTTAGGACTCGAAAAGACTGAATGGGGAGAAAATAAAATTAATAGATTTGCTCTTATATAACAGTGAAACACACAGAGACAAATATACACCTATACAATTAGTGTTTGGGCAATTAAATTTCAATCAATTATTTATGCACACTATATATTATTGCATATTTAAAGGCAGATTAGAAATTGCTATTTTCTCAATTCTGTAATATTGGTGAAATGAGCCAGAACTCTCAGGTGCTATTACATAAATAATAAAACATCCAAATGGTCCTTTGCTGATGTTATTTCATTCCAGCTAGCATGGTACAAAGATATACTGTAGTTGTTACAGCATATTTTCTGTATGAAATAGGAAGGAAAAGAAGGATGATGTAATGTATATTCAAAGTTAAAGACAGGAAACCATATATAGCTTTGGGGGTCATGCTATCTGTCTGGAATGGTTGCAGAGAGACAGCACAAATTATTTTCTTTGAGACTGAAAGCTGGGATGGTACATCAATAAAGATGTTCATATAGTTTAGGTACAGTACTGCAGCTGCCAGTTTGGTGTACTGGCTAAGCTGTTGGGCTAGAAACCAGGAGACTGCAAGTTCTGGTCCTCCCTTGGGCATGAAAGCTGATTGGGTGACTTTGGGCCAGTCACCTCTCAGGGTTCTTGTGGGAAAAATAGGAGGCAGGAGCATCAGGTTATGTATGCCTCCTTGAGCTGACCAAACAATAAAGGTGTGATAAAAATCGAATTTAAAAAAATGCATGGGAAGAAGAGAGCTGTTAGGTATTGCTTTGCTACAGATCTTCCTGTCCTTGATGTTTGTCTGGAGGTGGAGGGGAGTTACAGCCTTTTCCATCCCCCCTGCTGAGTAGTGCAAGCAGACTAAGAGCAACTGTCTGCTTGAGGCACATGGTTTATTTTATTTTATTTTATTTTATTTTATTTTATTTTATTTTATTTTATTTTATTTTATTTTATTTTATTTTATTATTTTATTATTTTATTTTATTTTATTTTATTTTATTTTATTTTATTTTATTTTATTTTATTATTTTATTTTATTATTTTATTTTATTTTATTTTATTTTATTTTATTTTATTTTATTTTATTATTATTTTATTTTATTTTATTTTATTTTATTTTAAATTTCGTCCCCGCCCATCTCACTTGAAGAGCGACTCTATTTTGGCTGCAATTAAGTTATTTGTAACTAAAACCCACGTACACCTATTATTAGGGGCTCAACTATAACTGCACAACAACGTAAATATCCTAGAGGCAGTCTAAACTGAATTTTTGGAAATATCTTCCGTGTTATTCGCTGTGTTCCAAACATGGTGCTCCAGGAGGAAGCAGGAGTTAGTAAAGTCTAATCCAGTCTCTGGATAAATATTTTTATTTGTTGCCTAAAACTACTCCATCTCCAGCAAAGGAGATCGTTACCTTGTCGTGGTGCTGGAGCTTGAGCACCTCAATGAAACCATGAGCTAAACCGTGAAGGGACACCCAAGACGGGAAGGTCGTGGCAGAGAGGTCAGACTAAATACGATCCCTGGGGAAGGTAATGGCAACCCACCCCAGTATTCTTGCCATGAAAACTAAATGGATCAGTACAACCAAAGATATGTCGGTATACCATCGGAAGATGGGACTCCCAGGTCGGAAGATGGTAAAATGCTACTGGGGAGGAACAGAGGATACGCTCAATTAGCCCCAGATGTGATGACGCAGCTAGCTCAAAGCCGAAAGGACGGCTAGCGGCCGACGGTGCTGGTGGTGAACGACGAATCCGATGTTCTAAAGATCAACACACCATAGGAACCTGGAATGTAAGATCTATGAGCCAGGGCAAATTGGATGTGGTTATTGGTGAGATGTCAAGATTAAATATAGACATTTTAGGTGTCAGTGAACTGAAATGGACTGGGATGGGCCACTTCACATCAGATGACCACCAGATCTACTACTGTGGACAAGAGGACCACAGAAGAAATGGAGTAGCCTTCATAATTAATAATAAAGTGGCTAAAGCAGTGCTTGGATACAATCCAAAAAACGATAGAATGATCTCAATTCAAATTCAGGGTAAGCCATTTAACATCACAGTGATCCAAATATACGCCCCAACCACAGATGCTGAAGAAGCAGAAGTAGATCAGTTCTATGAGGATCTGCAGCACCTACTGGATAATACACCAAAAAGAGATGTTATTTTCATTACAGGAGACTGGAATGCTAAGGTGGGTAGTCAGACGACACCTGGAATTACAGGTAAACATGGTCTGGGAGAACAAAATGAAGCAGGACATAGGCTGATAGAATTTTGCCAAGACAACTCACTGTGCATAACAAACACTCTCTTCCAACAATCTAAAAGACGACTTTATACATGGACTTCACCAGATGGTCGACACCGAAATCAGATTGACTACATCCTTTGCAGCCAAAGGTGGCGGACATCTATACAGTCGGTAAAAACAAGACCTGGAGCTGACTGTAGTTCAGATCATGAACTTCTTATTGCAAAATTTAGAATCAGACTAAAGAGAATAGGGAAGACCCACAGATCAGTTAGATATGAGCTCACTAATATTCCTAAGGAATATGCAGTGGAGGTGAAGAATAGATTTAAAGGACTAGATTTAGTAGATAGGGTCCCAGAAGAACTATGGACAGAAGTTCGCAACATTGTTCAGGAGGCGGCAACAAAAAACATCCCAAAGAAAAAGAAAACCAAGAAGGCAAGATGGCTGTCTGCTGAAACACTGGAAGTAGCCCAAGAAAGAGGGAAAGCAAAAGGCAACAGTGATAGGGGGAGATATGCCCAATTAAATGCAAAATTCCAGAGGTTAGCCAGAAGAGATAAGGAATTATTTTTAAACAAGCAATGTGCGGAAGTGGAAGAAGACAATAGAATAGGAAGGACAAGAGACCTCTTCCAGAAAATTAGAAACATCGGAGGTAAATTCCAGGCAAAAATGGGTATGATCAAAAACAAAGATGGTAAGGATCTAACAGAAGCAGAAGAGATCAAGAAAAGGTGGCAAGAATATACGGAAGATCTGTATAGGAAGGATAATAATATTGGAGATAGCTTTGACGGTGTGGTCAGTGAGTTAGAGCCAGACATCCTGAAGAGTGAGGTTGAATGGGCCTTAAGAAGCATTGCTAATAACAAGGCAGCAGGAGATGACGGTATCCCAGCTGAACTGTTTAAAATCTTGCAAGATGATGCTGTCAAGGTGATGCATGCCATATGCCAGCAAATTTGGAAAACACAAGAATGGCCATCAGATTGGAAAAAATCAACTTATATCCCCATACCAAAAAAGGGAAGCACTAAAGAATGTTCAAACTATCGAACAGTGGCACTTATTTCACATGCCAGTAAGGTAATGCTCAAGATCTTGCAAGGTAGACTCCAGCAATTCATGGAGCGAGAATTGCCAGATGTACAAGCTGGGTTTAGAAAAGGCAGAGGAACTAGAGACCAAATTGCCAATATCCGCTGGATAATGGAGAAATCCAGGGAATTTCAGAAAAACATCTATTTCTGTTTTATTGACTATTCTAAAGCCTTTGACTGTGTGGATCATAACAAATTGTGGCAAGTTCTTGGTGGTATGGGGACACCAAGTCATCTTGTCTGCCTCCTGAGGAATCTGTATAACGACCAAGTAGCAACGGTAAGAACAGAGCACGGAACAACGGACTGGTTTAAGATTGGGAAAGGAGTACGGCAGGGTTGTATACTCTCACCCTACCTATTCAACCTGTACGCAGAACACATCATGCGACATGCTGGGCTTGAGGAATCCAAGGCTGGAGTTAAAATTGCTGGAAGAAACATTAACAATCTCAGATATGCAGATGATACCACTTTGATGGCTGAAAGCGAGGAGGAGTTGAGGAGCCTTATGACGAAGGTGAAGGAAGAAAGTGCAAAAGCTGGGTTGCAGTTAAACCTCAAAAAAACCAAGATTATGGCAATGAGCTTGATTGATGACTGGCAAATAGAGGGAGAAAAAGTGGAGGCAGTGACAGACTTTGTATTTCTAGGCGCAAAGATTACTGCAGACGCTGACTGCAGCCAGGAAATCAGAAGACGTCTACTTCTTGGGAGGAGAGCAATGGCAAATCTTGATAAAATAGTTAAGAGCAGAGACATCACACTGACAACAAAGGTCCGCATAGTTAAAGCAATGGTATTCCCCGTAGTAACCTATGGCTGCGAGAGCTGGACCATGAGGAAGGCTGAGCGAAGGAAGATAGATGCTTTTGAACTGTGGTGTTGGAGGAAAATTCTGAGAGTGCCTTGGACTGCAAGAAGATCAAACCAGTCCATACTCCAGGAAATCAAGCCAGACTGCTCACTTGAGGGAATGATATTAAAGGCAAAACTGAAGTACTTTGGCCACATAATGAGAAGACAGGATACCCTGGAGAAGAAGCTGATGCTAGGGAAAGTGGAAGGCAAAAGGAAGAGGGGCCGACCAAGGGCAAGATGGATGGATGGTATTCTGGAGGTGACGGACTCAACCATTGGGGAGCTGGGGATGGTGACGGCCGACAGAGGGCTCTGGCGTGGACTGGTCCATGAAGTCACGAAGAGTCGGAAACGACTGAACGAATAAACAACAACAACAAAACTACTCCATAATCTAGTTGGATTGGTCTACATAATTCTGGCAGACAATTTCCCAGCTATTTCCTGGGGAAGAAGTAATCCTAAGAAAATGGAATTTTTATGGCTTTTCCTGTGGTGCTATTTTGCCCCTAGAGTCAGACCAAGCTAACTAAATGTTAAAACAAAGAAATTTAGACACAGAAGGTCAGTTAGAATCTGTTGTTCTCTCACAGGATATATTCATAAACATTTTTTAGCTTTTAAACCAGTTTATTTATATAAATTTCGACATTCAAATTTAGAAGCTCTAACTCTATGCCATTTGAAGTATGTTGCCCACAGCAGTTTTGGCAGGGAAATACAAAAAAAATTCCTTTTGAAGCACAGCACTGTTCCTGTGGCACAGGTGTCATAGAATCTATGGTCCATGTCTTCTTCATGGCCAGAGTTACAGGGACATTCATTTTCCATTGATTATTATTATTATTAATAATAATCAAATTTATCACCGCCCATCTCTACCTCAGTAAACTCTGGGCGGTTTACAATAAAATATTAAAATTAAAAAACCTATAAATCATTAAAATACAGTATCATAATAAATAGAAATAGAAAAAATTCAGAGGATGGTAAGATCTTAAAAGGAGGTTATTACTAAGCTAACCACCCCCAGGAGGAACTATCACTTCCTTCTCTTATCTACATTTCCAGGGTGCTCTGATAAGTTTTATTTACACAACTTACTAGATGATCAAGATAATATACTTCCTTAAATGTAGCAAAAATTTGTTACATTGTGTGTAAATTGTGCCCACAGATGGTCAGTAACAATTAATGAAGTATCTAGGTGTTTATTATGTATGGCTCATGACTTCACCAATATAATTTGTTTATCCATAGCCATCAAGGGCCCTCAGATTGAAAAAGGCTATGCCATCAAGCTGTATTCTATTGGTTATTTTTAGTTCTTTAATCTTTTAGTGTTGTTGCCATCCTTTTTTATATGACACTTTATTTTACACCATATTGTTATAGTTGTTATATTATCAATAATAAATACAGTTTTGTTGATTTTAGTAAGACGGTGATTTTATATTTCATGTTAGCTATTCTTAATTGTTTTAGCTATTATTCCATAGTTTTATAGATTAACGTTCAAATCATATAAATCTATACTATGCTGTACTCATTCCTGTCTTTATAATCTTAATCTTACAGTTGTAGCAATATTTTATAGTTTGGTCTAGTAACTTAAAACTTAGTTGTTTCTCAAAATAAATAGACTAGACCAGTGTTTCTCAACCTTGGCAACTTTAAGATATGTGAACTTCAACTCCCAGAATTCACCAGCCAGCATTATTATTTTATGCTTGTCAATGTCTGAAATAAAGATACTACTACTGCCACTGGTGTGGAATCAGATTCTATTACAGGAGTGTGTATAGCCTACTCTTACCAGATTTTATTGGTTAAGCTTAAATCATTGATGTCGAAGTTTGGCTGCTTATTAAATCTATGCCAGACCCAACCTCCTTGATCTGTTCTTACCTTGTCTAACAGGTAGTTTGAAGTGTATTTAAATAAATGGAGATCAGTTCCTAACTCCCTTTTCCCAGAATGATAAGAAAAGACTGTGCTTTAGGCACTTCTGGATGATATGTGGTTTTTTTCCCCCCAATTTTTAAGCTGCCTTCTACCCAAGATTTAGGGTTATAACTGATAATGATTTGATATGTGTTTTAAATAAACTTCAGAAGGGAGAAAATGAACCCCCTGTGAATAGATGCTCTCTGCAGTACAGAGAATATCATACAGAGACTAAAATCTGTCAATTATTTTATTTGTCTCAGCCTCCAGTTTGAAAAGGTTATTGACTTTAAGACAAAACCTATTTCATTTTAAATCTGTCCACCTACCAGAGGACCCATATAAATGTCATTTATGCCATTTTCATACAGTAACATGGCCAATAAATAACATAGGCATGTTGCTAACAGCATAGGCCAGCAAAATAGAAGTAAAGAGGGAAGCAAATGCGGAGTTGGGTATATAATAATTGTTTGAAAAATATGCTCTTCCATAATAATAAAAGAGCTGGCCCTGCTCTGAAGTTCTGAAGAAGGGTCAACATGTAATCATCTAACATTTGTCATGATAATTAAAGACAATTACTTATAATACTTGATCAAAAACGCACATTATCTATAGCACTTCCCTATCTCACAGAGAATAAAATGTTGTCAGAGTAATTACTGTTCCCCAGCAGTTGCCAGCAGCAGTGATATTATCATGTGAAAGACTTGCTTGAGAGATCCTGCTTAGCTCAACTGTGGTCCTTGGAACTGGAAACGTTTTCTACACTGCTTGACGTAAAGCTATCATGGAAGCCCATCCCTCCCCCCCCCCGCCAGCTTTTTCTTTAATGTCCTTCCTCCATGTACCAAGATCATCAGTTCTCCCTTTGTGAGTGTGAAATTGGAGTGGGGAAATTCAAAGTAAATTCAGAATATGGAACTGATTCACCATCTTAGAGAAATAGAAGAAAATTCAATATAAGGAGTTCTTTTTTTGGGGGGGGGGAAAGAAGCAGTCCTGCATTATTTAAGAGAAAAGGTTTATGTAAACAGCAACTTTACCACGGAAAATATTGGTTTTAGGGTAGCCCAATATTATCTATTAATGGATGAATCTAAATCATGTAAAATGAGAAAAACTAGATGTTCCATTGCTTTTTAGGCTGGTAATTATATACAGACTTAATGACTGTACCATATGTACTTTTCTCCTATCAGAGCCAAAATAGAAATGTTATCGATTATTGTTACTAGAATCACGATTATTTAGATGATGGAATTAGGTCGGGGTCTTTATGCTGTAATAATTTTATTTATTTTGGAGCTAATCGCTTTAAAATGTAATTAATATTTGTATTAAACCATAAGTGAGCAGGTGATCAATGCTATTAGCTGCCCAGAGTCACAAACCTCAAGTTGAGTGGTCACATAAATTGGTTAAATAAAGAGGTTTGTGACTCTGGGCAGCTAATAGCATTGATCACCTGCTCACTTATGGTTTAATACAAATATTAATTACATTTTAAAGCGATTAGCTCCAAAATAAATAAAATTATTACAGCATAAAGACCCCGACCTAATTCCATCATCTAAATAATCGTGATTCTAGTAACAATAATTCTGGGCATAGATCCAAGCATTAGATATATTTTTCATATTAAGGGGGTAGGGAATGGGTTTTAGCCAATTAAATTCAGGGCAAGTCAAATGGGGCACATAATTTAGGAATAATAGACCAGATAGGAAATTGTCTTGGTGGGAAATAAACCTGTAGTAGAAAAGCTGACATGGTATGTAGCTGTAGAGCTGTTATTTGTAGAATTGATTATACAAATCTGGTTTTCTTTATAATGCAGCTATAATATTTCAGCTTCATAATGAATTTAATGCAAGATATGCTGAAACCCTGGATAAGATGCTGATGCTAGGGAAAGTGGAAGGCAAAAGGAAGAGGGGCCGACCAAGGGCAAGATGGATGGATGGATGATATTCTGGAGGTGATGGACTTGACCTTGAGGGAGCTGGGGGTGGTGATGGCCGACAGGAAGCTCTGGCATGGGCTGGTCCATCTAGTCACGAAGAGTCGGAAGCGACTGAACAAATAAACAACAAATGCTGAAAAATCTGCTGCTTCTGTGAAACTGTTCTGAAAGATGCTTGTAAGAAAATGACTTTAATTATTTATTTGGATGACTCTTGTTATAAATATACAGTAGTAAAAGTGGTACAGGCAACCATCTTGGGGCAAACAGATGCAGAGGGCCTGACCAGGCCTTTACTCTTAAAAAGCTGGCTGGAAGTTGAAGTCCACACATCTTAAAAGTTGCCAGGGTTGATAAACACTGGTCTCGGGCAGCACAACAGGTCATGACAGAGTGACAAGAGAAAAACCACCAGGGCCAGTTCACTCTTGAGAGACTGCCTCGTGCTTGCAGCAGTGTGCACAATCTCCAGAGACCTGAACAGACACAGCTACTGCTAAGATCATCTGGAACTGTGTGGTGCAGTAGAGTCCTCAAGAGTTCCTGGAAATTTCCCCAGTGCTCACTACTGCCCATTCTCTATCTCTTCTTCTGAACCCCCCTCAAGGCTCAGGCTCACTGCTATGGCAGCAGTGGGGAAGAAATGGCCATTTGACCCCCTTCTTCTCCTTTTTCTGTCTCCCCTCAATTGCCATAACCTGAGAGAGGCTCAGCGCCTGAACAAATTCAACATATGAAACAACTCTGAAACATCATAAGTGTGTCCCAATGAATTCAGTTCTATAGAACAGTTCTATAGAACTTCTAAGGCTGTAATCAGAATGTGACCCTCCACCTTTTCATTCCGGAAGAAGTTTGATCACCCAGCAATCTGCATTTTGACTTTGCATCTTCCAGGTCAATCATTAATGAAAATAAAATAAGAAAGAACATAATCATATTCCTAGGACCTATTAGCAATTAAAAAAAAACTCTTTAAAAGAATTTTAAAAAGAGTCAGTGCTAATTAATGAATATATTCATTCTCCTAGAAAATAAAACAAAAGAATTTACATATCATTAGGAAAATAGTTCTGTGAACTAAATATTTAGTTTGTTGAGGTTTCCAGGCCTAGACTCTAACCTTGATGACAAAAAGAAACATAACATACATGTAGCCACATTTGCAGTGTGATTCCTATTTGTCCTTCTTTGATAATCAAGATGGGTAGGAATATTGCTGGTCTATTAAAATATACATATGGTTCCTTCTCTCCCTCCATTTCTCTCTCTGTATACATGCATGTAAAATTCATCTCTTGGTAGTCAGAATATTGTAATAAGCGATTCATCTGGTTAATCAGTCGAATCAGGGCCTAATTAGTCTGCTACTAATTAATATTAAGTACAAATACTTGCCCATGGAGTCAATTAATTTAAAGTGTAAAAAAATGACAGCATCCAATGATATGGAATTCTCTAGTTACGGAGAATTAATGGTGGAAATTTTGTTTACAGTATAACAATATGTGTGTGATTGGGGGGGAGAGGGGGGTATCTTCTTTCAGTGTTCCAGGATAAGAAATCATGGCAACTAATAGGTAAAGGTAAAGATTTTCCTCTTCACAGTCATGTCCGACTCTAGGGGGTGGTGCTCATCTCCGTTTGTTAGCCGAAGAGCCAGTGTTGTCCGAAGATGCTTCCACAGTCATGTGGCCAGCATGACGCGTGTGGAATGCTGTTACCTTCCCACCGAATTTATCTACTTGCATTTGCATGCTTTCAAATTGCTAGGTTGGCAAGAGCTGGGGTGAGTGCAGGAGCTCGCTCCATCATATGGGCTAGGATCTTGAACCTCCCAACTTGCGACCTTCCAATCGACAAGCCTGGTATAAGAGCCACCACGCCCTTATAGTTCCTCAAAAAAACTTCCCATTATATTTTGAGAAATGAAATAGATTACTTTCTAAACTATTTAATTCCTATTATTTCTTCTGCCCAATAAACAAAACTTCACTGGCCTTTTAGCAAGGATGAGTAGAATAACAGAATTTAGAATCTCTATGAATCAGAAAGGAACACATCAAAGAGGAAGCAAACCAGGAAAAAAAAGTTGATCAATCTGATGCTGTTTGTAAAGGTTAGGCACAAAGATATATTCTGCTTTTAAAATATCAATTTACTTTGAGAGACATTGAAGCAAAAATAACATTTGAAGTTAATGGAAAATTGCTGGTATAATAGCTAGAAATTTCATCTTTCAAATGGATTCCAACAACAGTACAATTTCTTCTCTCTGTAGATGTATTTTTGTGCATAGCAGAAGGAGAAATTAAACCTTACCTGACCACAAGTGCTTAAATATTTACATTTCTTTGTTCCTCAGTCAGTGCATTTGAAACCAAAACAATCCTATAGTTGAGTTATTCTGGGGATCAGAAGCTTAAGTTCCTAAATCCAAATGACTGGCATATCTCTATTTCAAAGTTGGGTACACTGTGCTCACAATCTGCTCTTGACCCAAAAAGCCCCACCAATACTGCCTTGCTGTTGTTGTTGTTGTTTTAATTTGTTTGTATTTGCCCCTCAATTTGCTTCATTTTATTGATTTATTATTAGATTCATATCCCACCTTCATTTTGTACAACTCAACGTGGAATATATAATGCTCCCACTCCCTATGTTTCTGATGGGATATACGCTGGCTTAAAGGGAAAAAACTCGAGGCTTGAGAATAAACAGACAAGAATGCAGCTTGTAGGGCTAACAGTGTTTACTGGTAGCATAAGGTAATAATGTATATACAATCACATTATCGCAAAAAGGAAAGTTGAATATACATGGTACAGCATTGTAAAAGGAAAAACAAAAACAAACTTATAAGCAGAGTTCCGTGTATTGATCCCAGGGCCAGAGCTCCTGCCAAGGCCTATACCCAAAGCCAGGCATAGCTCACTCTGCCCAGTCCACGGGAAGTGAACACGTGAAGAACTACATGGCTAAAAGACACTAGAAATCAAGAAGCATAGAACACCATTTTGCATGGTTGTATATTCAGTTCTTCTAGCTTTCTGGTTGGCTGGAAGTTAGCTGTGACACACACCAGGCCTAAAGCATTAGGCCTAAAGCACATAGCATGACCTGCTATTGGGTAGCAGTGCTGCATCTAAGCGAGCACGTGATTTCCTCCCCCCCTCTGCTCCCTCCCTGGAGCAGGCTTCCCACGGAAGGATTTAGGAGACATTGTTCTCATGGGAAGGTCCCATTGCTTGTGTGGGCACTAGTCATAACAATACACACGTGACAGTTGTTATCTTGCACCTGCACTTCACGCCACCATGAGAAGCCTTTGCTTTGTAAAGGATGCAAACCAAAACACTTTTGCTTTGTAGAGAAACCCAATTTTTCAATTTCATATGAGAAATCTGACACCCCTCCAAATTGGATTTCGACACAATGCAAACAATGATGGAAGTTGTTCAAAGCTGTAAAATACATTTGTACAGAAACAGAAACAACAATGGTTAGTACATGTATTATTTTACACTGTTCAAGTTACAGTTTTTACAACCAATAGTCATCTAGAAACTAGAAATGGTTTAAAAACACTTGTTGCACATATGTAATGCACAATATACACTTCATGCAATGTTGTATTCTGATACATACAAATACATAATAATACAAATTATGCAGGAACAGAAACACAGTACAGAAAAAACAGACAAACATTGCCCTCAAACGTCCTGTCCCCTTTGGAAAAAATGCAGCTGACATAGATAAGCAGAAATTCCAAACTCTCTAGCTGCTCTGTTTGAAGCAAAGGCTTTGTTTTGATTTTAAGAAAAACCGCAGGACTTTTTTCAACCCTTTCCAGGCCTCGCAGAGATGGCTATACCATTTTGCAAGCTTGGTATGTTTACCTGGGCACACTAGGTAAACTAACTTAGGGTGTATTCACTGTGTTACTGCAGAGTGATATACAACAAATTAAGGATAAGCTTTCCTTTACACAAATGACACTCTGTGACACTCTGTCATTTGACACTCTCAAGAACCATAGGATTCTCTGTTCTGGGCCTTTGTAACTTCATCACCAAGATAAATGTTTGAATTTGTGCCTTACCCCTTCAGCTGGAATTACTGCCTCAGCTGACTGACAAATTCTTATACAAGGTGGTAAGATTCAGTTTCTAAGCAAAAACCCACTACATAAGTAAGGAGTACTAACTCCTACACTTTCTTATGTACACACAAAAAACAGCATGTGACTGTTCTACACATCCCAGTTAGCATCTGCACCATGCTATCAATGACTGGCCTGCTTTAAAATCCATAAAGCACCCTGTTAAGTCAATGAACTGTCTGGGACTTTGTCACACATGTAGAGCCACAAGCTTGCCTTACACACACTGTTTCAGGGAGATCTATATTCAAATATGCTGTGTCAACATCACAATATGTAAATGGACACCTATTTCCACACTATGCAACCAGAAAACGCACCACACGTCAACATTCTGGCCTAGCTGTGGGTACATACATTAGATTCACAGTTCAGAAACTCCTTCTTGTGAAACAACTCCCTGGGCAACAAAGCTGGCTTTACATTGCAGAGTATTATCAGAAAGAAATGTCTTTCTGAACACTCATCTGGAACCTACAGCTTACTAAAACAAAGGACAGGTTGGTTACTTTTAACACTTCACCAAAACTCAAACAGACTATCCTCAGCTGTGTTCCAATGTTCTTCTTGCCTCTCAAAAGGCAGGAGCAACACATCTTGAAAAGACAGGGTTTTCTCAGGTAACTTGACACTCTGTCACCTGCTAACTCACAAATTTGTCAGGCTTCACACCCTTGTGGAATAAGAGGACCCATGAGGAATGACCACTGTGCTTTCCCCATCACTGTCTTCTTTCCTTCCACTACCTGACTCCCTCTCCAGGCCCTGTATCTGCTCAGGTGAAATTTCTCATCCTTCACCTGAGGGGCCCTTTTTAACACACTAGGAGACTTGGGAACAGAAGAAACCTGAACTGGTGTTTGCCCATCTACTGAACTATGGACAGTAGGTTTTACACTAGCAATGCAGCAACACTTCTGCAACCTTAGCATGTAACCTTTCCCAACCAGTAGGCTGCTTAAAAATAAAGCACTTCTGGAGATTTGGATTTGACCATGGCTTAATGAAACACCGATAAGCCTTGGATTTTTTTTAACAACCAACAACCAACAACCTGAAGCACTGTGCTTCCTTGATTCTTCCTTCGCTGTGACCTGGGGATGTGAACACATGCAAATGTTCCACAGACATGCAGGTACTTCAGTGAAGGGCGCTTGCCATACCAAAGAAAAATAACTTCTTTTTACAGTTGAATTCTACAACCTGTTAGTTAGACAACACACTGCAATCACGGTAGCCTCTCCCCAGATATGGGATGGCACCTGAGCAACTAACATCAGGCTATTTTTTAATGGTATTCACAACACCAATACTCAGCTAGAATTCCAACATTGGCAAGTCTTTGGGAGAATACTTTCCTACAAAGCCAATTCTGGAACACATGGCTCAGGAACTCTCCACTACAATCAGACTGGAACTGACCTACTAGATAATCATATTTTCTTCCTACTTTTGCTACATACACTTCAAAGCGAGCACAGACCTTCGCTTTAGACTTCAACAAGTAGCAACAACACAAGCAGGTATGATCATCAACCAGAAGGAACATGAAACTCGCACCCCACCATTACTTGGGACATGGGGGATAACTAGGTCTCTATGAACCAACTGAAATGGTCTAGTTAACACTCTGTCACTTTGCCTAACAACAGATACAGTCCTGATATTCAATTGTTTACACACAGTTTACACACAACACAATCAAGAAACTTTTGCACATTTCCTGGGTTCTAACTCAGAATGCATTTGGCTATCTGAGACACACTCTCCCATCCCGGGATACCCCAGTACTTTGTGAAAACTTTTATGGATGCATTTATGATGTGGGGAAACATTAAACACACAATGTCCTGTCCACACAATCTCCTTCTTAGGAAGCATCTCACACACTTGATTTTACAGTTTTTTCTCTAACACACTCAGCCTCATCTCTTTCAATGAAACATCCAGCAACAAGTACACTCAGACTTGACCAGGGCTGGAACACTGAGGAGAGAAAAACAAGTGAACACATACACATTTAACACACTTATCACAGAAATACCAGCTAACATAACTTGCTGAACTCAAGGCTTCAACAATTCAACGAATTCAACAAACAAAGTTCTCTGGAGATATGCTTACACAAAGCAGTCCGGCAGAGTAGATGACTCGGATTCGTTGTTTAGCTGACTTCTGGCTTCTGGCTTCCCCTCCATTCATAAATCAGGCTTCTTGCACTGACAGCATCCGCTGGACGATGGGGAAGGGAACAGCCTTGCAGTGACTTCTGACCAAACCACGGCAAATGTAAATTCCATGCCAGGTTTTACTTCAGCTGGAACACTCTGTTTGGAATTCTCAGGAACAACAGCAACAGATGGCTCCTGGAAGTGGCTTGTAAAATAACCCACAGTAAGGTCGCTGGGAGATAGCGTCTTTGCTATCACGCATGCCTTTTCACAGTCCCAGAAAAACATGCCTTCCTGTTCAAATGCAGCAAACAAAGTCTAGAGCTTACCACGGTGGGTCATCACAGTCTCACCCGGGTTGCAGCTTCAAACTATAAAGCTGTCTTAATAGTCCACCAAGGGCAACAGAGTTCTGCTTTTTATTGAAGGCTCCAACAGCCGCTCCGCACCCATTACTCAGTCCTTGAGTTGCTGACATGCAGTAGCTGAGATTATTCCCAAAAGCAAAACAGCTATAAGCACAGTCCAAACATGCCTGCACTTCTTCAAAGGGATCCTCTGGAGGTGGAGTTGCCACATACTGCCACAAATCTTCTTCTTGCAAAAAGAATGATTTCATCTCCACACACCAGGTCAGATAGTTTGTGCCATCTAAAGGCTCAAATGGCAGACTGACCAGATACTGTTCAGCCATTGCCGACCACTCAAAGACAACATGTTTACTCCGAAACCAGCCTCTAAAAACAAACTCCCTTTTACAGCCAGGTCCAATGCAGCAAAGATAATGCAAATTTCTCTCTGGGCAACATAACCTGATGGGATATACGCTGGCTTAAAGGGAAAAAACTCGAGGCTTGAGAATAAACAGACAAGAATGCAGCTTGTAGGGCTAACAGTGTTTACTGGTAGCATAAGGCAATAATGTATATACAATCACATTATCGCAAAAAGGAAAGTTGAATATACATGGTACAGCATTGTAAAAGGAAAAACAAAAACAAACTTATAAGCAGAGTTCCGTGTATTGATCCCAGGGCCAGAGCTCCTGCCAAGGCCTATACCCAAAGCCAGGCATAGCTCACTCTGCCCAGTCCACGGGAAGTGAACACGTGAAGAACTACATGGCTAAAAGACACTAGAAATCAAGAAGCATAGAACACCATTTTGCATGGTTGTATATTCAGTTCTTCTAGCTTTCTGGTTGGCTGGAAGTTAGCTGTGACACACACCAGGCCTAAAGCATTAGGCCTAAAGCACATAGCATGACCTGCTATTGGGTAGCAGTGCTGCATCTAAGCGAGCATGTGATTTCCTCCCCCCCTCTGCTCCCTCCCTGGAGCAGGCTTCCCACAGAAGGATTTAGGAGACATTGTTCTCATGGGAAGGTCCCATTGCTTGTGTGGGCACTAGTCATAACAATACACACGTGACAGTTGTTATCTTGCACCTGCACTTCACGCCACCATGAGAAGCCTTTGCTTTGTAAAGGATGCAAACCAAAACACTTTTGCTTTGTAGAGAAACCCAATTTTTCAATTTCATATGAGAAATCTGACAGTTTCCCATAACAACAATTCTGTGAGGTGGGTTGAACACAAAGAGATGGACTGGCCCAAAGCCACCCAGCTGGCTTTCATGCCTAAGGAAGGACTAGGACTCAAAGTCTCCTGGTTTCTAGTCCAGCACCTTAACTGTTACACCAAACTAGCTCTGTATAACAGATTATCATTTACAACAAATTGCTGATGTGGCAAAGAAATAGGGATTTAAAAACTTTTTAGAGACCTTACCACCACCACCACCATTTTGTTCTTATATTTTTAAAGTCAACTTAGGTACCACATTACTTTTTATGCACTGTGTAGTGGTTTACTGGTGATGAAATAACTCTTTGCTTTCCCCTGATGAGCTTAAAGCTAATTTTAGAAGGAAGATAGGTTAAAAAAAGTATGTAGTTGGTTCCATCCAAAGTGTCTAAGAATGTGTGAATCATTAAAAATCCTGTTCTTTTTATGTACCAGTATACAGGTTCAGCATTTTTCCCAATTTTTGTAGAAAAACATTTTTTTAAAAAAGTATAATAACTTTAATATAGAATTCTTGTAACATAAAAAAAATCTTGTACCTTTTACTAATTTAAGTAACTTAATATAAATTGATGAAGAATCTTCTTTTAGTGCAAGATACTCTGTTTTTATTCTTTGACATGGACATTTCCCTGATTCAGGCTTTGAAAATGTATATTCACATTTCTATGTGAGCTGTTTATAAAATGTAACTATGCTGTTTGCATGCAACTTTCAGTAGCATGCCTTTTATTTTTATTTTTATTTTAATAAGCCCATATTTTATCAAATAAAAATGAGATTTAGTAGATATGGTTTCTATACAAATTGAAAATAAACCTTAGTTCATGATGGATGGGAGAAAAAACTAATTATAATATATACATCCCCCAAAAGGATGTAGAACATTCAATTATCCCATGTTAAAATGCAAGCATATGTAGATATAAAAGGACTGGAAGAAATCCCATAAGGTGGTAGCATTTTGGAATGCTGTTAGTTTGGAAAAAGCAATTAAGAAAAGACAGTTTAGTAATCCATAAACACTGTGCAGAAAAAGGGGATAGAAGGATTTTTTTTCCACAGCTTATGATGCTAGTTTATGTTGTGGTTAGAATATTGATATGGCATTGGAGAGACCCAAACTCAGGTACTTACTTAACCATAGAGCATCCTGGGTGATTTTGAGTCAGTTACTGGGCCTTTCCCTACTGCTGAGTTAAAGTGCTATCCTCCTATCCTTGAAGCAACAAAAAATAATCCTATCATAAAATTTACTGTTCTGATTGTCAATCACGATCACATTCTATTGTGCTGGTTCTGAGACATTGCCAAATAATGTTGTCCTGATTGGTGAGTGTGCAATTTGTGTTCTGCTCTGTTTCTGCTGCCATCTTTTTCAGCATGTCACCAGCCAGCAACAGAACATCTATCAATCAGAGCACAGCAGCAGGAATGAGGTGGGTCCAAGTTCAATACTCTGCCTAGGATTCTCTAGGCTGGTTTATCTGCCCATCCTCCCACATCCCATAACTTAGAATTTTCTAAGTTACAAGAATGTGAAATAAATGAATATACGAAAAGACACTGGGGCAGAAATAGCTGCAGAGGAAAAGGAGGCAGACCTTGCCACATTTTTGTTGTTGTTGTTCAGTTGTTTAGTCGTGTCCGACTCTTCGTGACCTCATGGATCATAGCACGCCAGGCCTTCCTGTCCTCCACTGTCTCCCGGAGTTTACTCAAATTCATGTTCATTACATCAGTGATGCTATCTAACCATCTCATCCTCTGCCGTCCCTTTCTCCTTTTGCCTTCAGTCTTTCCCAGCATCAGGGTCTTTTCCAGTGAGTCCTCTCCATCCTAGATAATCCCTGTAGAACCTGACAACTGAAACTAACTAGATGCTGGAAAGCTAAAGGAGGAGAAATGAGTGAGTGGAATTGGCAAATACAAATGAGCTGGCAAATAACAACAAAAGGCCAGTTTAACATCCCTGATTGTTTTCTAGACACTGCAGTGATCAATCAATCAAGCAGGGTCACTGACGAAGGAAGGAAGGAAGGAAGGAAGGAAGGAAGGAAGGAAGGAAGGAAGGAAGGAAGGAAGGAAGGAAGGAAGGAAGGAAGGATAGGCCATATGTATTACAATGTAGCATGCATAAAACAAAGGCCTGTAGTCATGCATAGCCTACTTTGCTGTCAACAATGTGCAAATTCTACAGGCTACAAATATAAACTTTGTGATATTAAAAGTAAGCTTGGGATTTTTATCTACGAAAAGAAGTTCCACATAAAATTCTTTTGTCTGGCCTGGAAATGGGCTAAGAGGTGTTAGTAATTCATTGTGGATGTCTTGGAAAAAGTTGCAGTACAGCAGGATATAATCCCATGAATCAGTGCTCCCATTTTTGTCAGGACAAAACCTTTCAGCACTGGGGATTTTTCAGTATTTACCCTCCAATACAGCTGATAGAAACATACTAAACTGCAACAGTATAAAGGCCCTCCGAAGTTTGTTATTTGTAAATTGGACCAGATATAACACTGGTTTAAACTAAAATCTAGAGCTGAGCTCTAAGTATATTAGTATCTTCGTATATTCTGTTTGCAATTCTGTGTCAAAGATTCTTTGTTTAAGAGCTACCATTGCCTGACCTTGTCCCAGGTGCTTCAGCATCTCCCTGGAGATTTAGTAATCCCTTATTTGGAGTTTGCAAGCAAAGAATTATCTGGCAGGATCACTGCAGTGATGAAAAGCAGGGCTACTGCATCTTAAAGAAATGATGCATTTCAAAATACTGTTAAAGTCAACATCCCACCCTTTCCTCTTCCTATTAAATTAAACAGTGGATATGTATATGCCTTGCTCTCCTCTACCTAGTTCTGGAGATATGTTGTGATCAAAAACAGAGCACTTGATCGGGAAGGTGACACTTATGAAAGAAATTCAGGAAAGAATGGAGAGGACAAAAACAGGGAGAGAAATGGTTGCAGTGTAGGCTGATCAGATGGGAGATTACATGCCCATGATCCCAACACTCCTCTGATCTTACCCAATATTGTCACTGATTTTGCCTCCAGGAAAATGGGTGGCAAAGAATAACAAATTTTACACACCTCAGGGCTGTCCTTGGACAACGTCACCATAAGGGGGGAAATCCTACTGGTACAGCTAATAAGTTAATACTGTCTTATTCATAGCCTGTGGATGAGATAAGAGCAATGTTTTGGGATCAAGGATGAAAATTGATATTGTCAAGGGATGTTTGTGGTGTGGTTAAGTGCATGTGGGGACATGACTACTACCTTTCAGTTTAACCTGTTGTGAGAATAAAAATGAGAGCTAACTCCATAAACTGCCTTGAGGTTCTTATATGAAAAGCAGAGTATAAATGTAACAGGAACAACAAAATCCAAATGGTAAGATATCTTCTTCACAAATATGGAATTTGCTGCCACGAAACTTATTAATGATCCTGGATAATGGATAGTGGAGGGGAAATGGAGGGGTAGTCAATTTCATGGAGGAAAGGAAAATGAGTCATGATATACATTCAAAAGCAGAGTGTCTCTGAAAACCAGCTGCTAATAGGAGAACAAGGATATTTGCTTCATGTCTTTTGTTGGGGTTTGTATATACCCAGGAATTTACAGATAGATAAATTATACTGGAGAGGCTTGATATCTAGGTGAGAGGGGAATTATTCTGCAAGTCACCCAATTAGCAGCCATTGTTGTAGGGATGATGTGGCAGTAATGACTCATACTATAGGTGCTATAGTTTAGTTGGGTGTGGCAGATGATGAGAGTGACCTATAATGTGATTGGTCAGTTTATGTATATAAGCAGAGAAGATCTGGTGTTCTTTCTTCTCGTTGCTGTTAAACTTCTCATCGCTGTATTCCATCTCGTTGCTGTTATCATTTGTTACTGCTGTTGGATGTATTTTGGACTACGTATGTATATAAAGTAAATAGGCTATTTTATCTAATCTCTGCTTGAGTGTCTATTTACTGCATAGTACGTGGATCACTGGAGTCTTGGAAATAGGCAGCAGGCTGCCCTACGGTGCGCACTCTGACATCTTTCCTGCAGATTTCCTTAAAGATACAAATGGTTGAGATAAGTGGGCTATAGAAAGCCTCTGGTTAGACCTAAATGGGATCTTCTTGTGTTCTTATGCCACATGTGACTGTAGTGCTATTCTCAATCAGTCACACAGTTTCAACAATTTTTGCCTAACAATTACCAAGTGAAAATATAAGAGTTTGTGCTTGGATGGTGCAGCGTTTCTTTATTTGAACAATAGTCTACATGTGTTCTGCATATTGCCATTGTGTATATACTTGCAAGTGGGAATAAGATCTGAAAAATATTAGAATCTGAGCCACCAATTTATTGGTTGTTATATACAGGATTTCCTACATCTACCATGGAAACAGGGATGAAGCAGATAGGAACACATAATCTTCCTTGATGATTAGAGCTGGGGTAAGGCCAAAGTCAAAACTAGTAAAGGAATAGAATCTGAAAAGAAATTCTTAATAAAGTATCTGCTCATCAGAGTCAGAATTTCCACTGGGGTAGTGCCTGAAAATAAATTCATAGCAGGTTGGAGAGTTCCTCCTTGGGCAAAGCATGAGTGAAGTTAAACTTAATACGTTTAGCAAAAATTATGGCATTATTTCTTGTGGAAATTTCACTGATCTTTATAAATGCAAATTGTAATACATTGGGAGAGGAAATGGGAAGCGAGAAGAAAATCAAGGCAGGGAAGAAGGTTTCCCTCAGAAGGGGACTGAATAAAAGGTTTGGAAAAGGCCTCAGAAATAATACAAAGGTCAAGAAAGACTAAACATGCATTTTAACTACTGTAAAAAATAGTACAGTAATTGGGGGGAAATACGAGGTGCAATTGATTTCATGATAAGGCTGAAAAAATAAATGACTGAAAGGAAGGAGATAGAAGAATCCTGGGAAAAATCTGGAAACAAATTTAGGGAGAACAAAGTAGAAGCCACAGAGAGACCTATAAAAGAATGATATTAATTGGGATTTTACTCACAGACTGATGCTCTCTTTCAGAATACATATCTCTAGTTCTCTTTCCTTCCCTTCCTTCTCCAAGCATTGCATTTTCTCCTCACTGCAACAGTCATTCAGCTGGAGTCCCACAGCCACTGAGTAACAGATGGGTTCTTTTGTTCTTTTAATCCCCATAAAGGCATGTTATTTCCCACAAACTGCAGATACAGTACCTTGATCTTGTGCATAGATATTGACATTTACCTTTTTCTTTCCCCATGTTCTCTTTCTTCTGAGTTATTGTTCTGTAAGCTGGACTGGGAGTCTTGCAAACTGAAGAATAGAGATAAATGTTTTAAATAAATAATAAATGCTTAAAGATTAACACCTAATAAATGAAATTTGCTGTTACCTGTAGAATATTTCTTGTAAAATTCTACTGGGTTTGGGCATTATCCTGATATGCTTTGCTGAGAACAGAAATGTTAGTACCCCATTTAATAATATATTGTCAGTTTTCAAGTCACCAGTCCTTCATATTGCATAAATGTGTCTAAAGTACCATTTTGATTCACAGGTTACATCCAGGTAACAATTTCTAATAGAAAAATGACAGCTACAGCTTTCCTTTCACTTTTAACTAAACTTTAAGTTCACATTTTAATATGCTTGCACATAATTCATTGAGAAGCCTGTACAAATTTCATTACTCAAACAGCACTCATTCATGAAAAAATAATCATCTGCAATGTTTGTAGAGTGTTAATGGTACTGTAGATTTGAGATTATTTGCAGTACCATCTGCAAACTCATTACTAGCACTGAGCTCTAAAGATGAATGTTATGACCCTTTCTCTTCCATGCATCCACTTCTATCCAAACTCTTAAAAAATGTATGAATAGGCCTTAAAATGTTATTTCCTTATGAAGATTTCTATTATTGATTTATTTTATTAAATAAAAATAAGAAAAGGGATGGAAGATAATTAAAAAAGTGATAATAACGAATATCCTTGCTAAAAGAGCATTAGTTTTCTGTTCTGTTGCAGTCTGTAACTCTTTTCATTGCCACATTTGATCCAAATCTGACCCTTTCGTTTATAGTTTTCTATTTGCCCTTTTATGTTTTCCTTAAAATGTTCAAAAGAGGACTACTGCATTTAGCTTCTTAAATGCATTCTTTATCTGCTTGCTCTGCTCAAGTTCATCTGCTGTCAAATCCCCCTGTTTACCTTATCTTCCTTTTTCATACTTGCTGATAGACATCCCTTCCTGTCCAGAATACTATTTTATCCTCTATTTCTTCTCTCATGTTAATCCCCTCTTTTAAACCTCATCAAACAAAGTTTTTTTTTAAGGGATGAGGCAATGGGGTAATTACCCAAAGTCCCATCCAAAGCGTGCTGCTGTACTTGAAATGATTGGATAGATCTGCTAAGTTACACCAAGAGTGATTTCAGTATTTTGAATTTCTCAAGTATTCCCATTTATTGGACTACTGGCATACGTGGAAAATGAAAGCAAACACATAAATCTCTTCCGGTGGGAGGAGATGGGTGGTGACTAAATAAATAAATAGATAAACAAACAAACAAACAAAGAATGAATGAATGAATGAATGAATGAAGTAAATTTACATGGGATGCAGTGAGAAGAAATCATTTGTGGTGGACCTGAATCAAGTCCTCAGAGTCTCAGAGACATCCTGCAATTGTCCTGTTCCGACAAAGCTCGACACTGGAAGCAGTGTTTTAAAAATCTTTTATTTACAAATCACAAAATGCAGCCCAATTCACGAAGGGTACCGGACCCCCACTAGCTGGGTCCTGGGAGACCTCTTCCGACTGAACACAATTGGTAGCAGGGATGGGCCGAGGCTCGAAAGCAGAACCCCGAGCAGCAGCGGAGTAAGGCTGAGTCTTTCGTGGAGGCAGTCCTTCAGTGAGGCACATGGCCTCGGTTCATGGCAGGATTTCTGGCGAACATGTGGTAGCAAGACAATTCTGTACCTCCAGAAAACACGTGGCAGCGTTCGAAGGCTGGAGAGCAGATGGGTGTGTGGTGGCAAGGAAAGACAGAAACTCTGGAAAGCACATGGTAGCAGATGGCAGCTGGAGAGCACGTGGGCATGCAGGAGCAAGGCAAGACTGAGATGCAGGATCTGGAATGATGATCGCATGGCAGGGCTCGGAGGCAGGGATTCTGGCGGCGAGAGAATCTAGCTCAGAGGAAGGATCCGGGGTGGCGGAAAAGTGTGGCTCGGAATTGGGTCCTCGGGCAGCGGCAGCACTAGGCTCCGGCACAGGAGCAGGTGCTGAGATAGAACGGTTGTCTCTGGCAACCGGTGCTGGGTGTGCTAGCCCTTTTATTTTTTGAGTTTCGCACAGTTTGCGGCCAGGAGCCAATTTCCCACCTTCTTTGCCACGTGCTGATAGGTGGAGGTGTTTCTTCTTCCGGGCTACCTCCAATCAGCGGCTCCGGCTTGGATTCAACTTTTGCTCCATTGCAGCTTCTTCCTGCTAACAGCTCGTCTTCCTCCAACTCAGAATCTGGCATGGTGGCGGGGCCAGGCTCACTCCTGACAGCAATTGGTCCTAATCATGTAAGCCAGTTACATAAATACTTAGTAGCATAGACAGAATTTAGATCCTCTGAATACATTTATATTCTACCTTCTTCTAACACCTCAAGTCATGGCATCAGTGGGGTTTCTTTCCATTCTGAAGATCTTTAAACTGGGCAGAGAAGTAATGAGTGGTCCAAAGTCACTGATTGAGTTCTGTGATGAAGTGAGAAACTTTAACACTTCAAACTGTTACAAGGTTTTAGAGCTTTGTCTAATTTATTTTATTATTTTTTTAAAAAAATAAATAACTGCCTTCATGCCTTGTAAAGTACACAAGTGCTGGCATTCAGGCTTCATTCTAGCTTTAAATTGGGAAGAGGAAGCCCTCAGACCTCCTAACATTTTAGGAGTAATTGGTAGGCCATAAGGAAAGAATAACAACTTTGTCTTCCTCTCTTAAAATAAGAAAGTCAGCTTGTTTTTCCTTCCTACCTTATTGCTTTTTTTCCCCAAAAAAATCAAGCAAATAAAACAGACTGTTAGAGGGCTGCACTGACGATTATGTGCTCTTCTGCATAGCAGAACTACGAACTACACTGCAATTATCCAGGCTGGGAGCCAGCTTAAAGTATGCTGGTTTAAAAAACTGCTGCTCACATTTCCAACCCCAATTTTGTCTCAGCAATGAAGCAGAATAGGGGTTCTGTCCTCACAAGAAGCAGCAAGGAGGAGAGAGGTGGGGTGGGGAACCCATTCCTTGATGCCAGTTACTGGTGGCACTTTCCATCATCCAGAGCAGCCTTTTTCATCATTTTGACCCTGGAGGAACTTTGAAATATTTTTCAGGCCTTGGGGAACCCCTGCACAGTCAGGCTCAAATATAGGGCAGAAGTTGCAAAATTATTATATTTGTTCCATGTGTAGGCATGCATGCATATATATATATATGCATTAACAGTGTTCTTAAACTAAAAGTAAAGAATGAAACTTACCTATTTAATGTGAAGTTGCCTGAATTTGAAATATTTTTTAAAATACATCATGATCTCCTAGGGAACCCCTAGTGACCTCTCATGGAACCATAGGGTTCCATGTAACCCTGGTTGAGAAACCCTGATCCAGAGTGATCACTCAGTGGAATCAGAAAATTGGCACCAACACAGCCATTCTCCTTTTTCTCCCTCTCCTTCTCCTGACATCCTTGGCAAGATTCCCCAGCTTTGTTTCTCTTCCCACCTAATGTCAGCTACCAGTGGGGGGTGGGGGACATCAATTATTCTTCTTAAAGTCTGGTGAGTGGGCTTGGGAAAGTATGCATGAGAACCTGAAGGATGCTTTAGCCATCCTTCAGGTTCTCCAAATGAAAAGTTGCTGTATGGTGGTGCTCCCACACCAAAATATGGGCAATTTCTCAATGTAGGTCTATCAGTTTTCTGAAAGTAGAAATGACAGGAAAAACAGTAAGCCTGTCTACCTATCATCTGTAAGTCTGGTAAACTTGTATCAAAAATTAGCCCAATTGACAGGTCAGTGGGCCAGAAGAGGGCTGAGTAAAGCTTCCAACCTTCTTCCCACCCACTGACCTATCAGTCGAGCTGTTTTTGAACAGAGGTTAGTTAGATGTAAAGAAGACTGGTAGACAGGAGTACCATTCTTCCTGTCACTTGGGCTAGAAGAAGAAACTAACAGAAGCTTTGTCAATTTCACCCCAGCTCCCAAATATGCCAAATGTAAGCATTGCAAGGAAATATTGGCAGCAAATAGTTGCAGCAGCAGAAGTATCCCATGAAGTAGTCAATATGGCTCTAGAGTAGGTAAACTACCACTGCCTTACTGCAGTTTTGTAGATATTCCTTTGTAGGATGACATGCAGAGAGAAGCAGATTAAAGCAGCTACCATGTCCAGTGGTTTACTAGTGCCTCAGCTGCTATACTGGATTTCCAAAATACTGTGTTTTCAGGTATATCAGGATTCTATGTAAAGTTGATATGTGCCTCACAAAGTGAAGTGCAGTCAGGCTTTTCTTGGGAAAGTTCCTTCTGAAGGGGGTCCAGCATCTCAGCAACCCAAAATGAATTTCTTTGAAGGGCAGCTACCACGGAATGAAGGGGAGGGCATTCCTGCAATAGCTAGCTGGAGGGGAGGCATTGCTTACAGTGAAATGAAGCACAGTACACAGACCACAAAGCATTGTTGTGCCAGCAGGAGTCAGAAACCACCACTTCTGACACAGAATGAGAAAAAATGCATGGAACTTGCACTGATGGTGGGCTGGGGATTGGTGGGTTGAAGACTGTTATGCATTGATATCTTGAACAAAAGGCTAGTGGGGTGTCTTTATCTCCAGTTGAGAAAGCTACATATCTCTGCTTTCATTCTTTTAAATCCAGATTACTGGAAATTCATAGTTGGGTTTTGAGATGTAATTGTGGTTTTGTGATGGTCTTATGTTCAAAATGTTAACATTTCTTTCTATTATTGCATCCATAGTTTTATAAAACAGGAAACCCTGAGTAATGAGATGCACAAGATTTTTATAAAGGAATTGAATGATATGAGGGAATTATTACATATTTTCTGTAATTTGAGTTAAGATGTATAAGCAATTTACCAAGAATGATTGAATGAATCATTAAAGAGTGGGTCCCCAGCCCACAAGACGATTAATTTATGAGTCTAAAATCACTTATTTGCATGGCATTATAAACACTCTGCCAAAATAAATAAGTTAACCACCAAGGTGCTATAGTGCTGGTGGTTCCACTGGAAGATTGGTGAGGAGGAATTGGACAGTGTTGTGAACCTCCTTCCCTTAGGTGCATGGTAGATGGAACTCTATATGATTTTAATCATGATGTATTGTAGTGTAGAATTATCAAGCATTTATTTTTGTTGCTAAAGGATCCTATTTGGTTTATACTTTGTTCTGGCTTGTCCTTGGCAAGACACCTTCTCACCTTTAATCCAAGTAACTTGAGAAACAGATACTCTTTAACTTTGAGACAGTCTCATATAAACAAAGACTCCTTAGCCTTGATAGTCTCATTCTTGGCAAGAATCCTCAACCTTGTTGGTCTCATTCTTGGCAGGAGACAAAAGATTCCAAGATCAGATAGACTTATCCTCCTTGTTCTTAATAAAACCCAGTGAATTGAGACCACTGAAAAGCAGGCGTGCTTAATTATGTTTCAGAGCCCATGTGAACTAGTCAGAAACCTCCATGGGATGGAACTTCAGTGCAGACCTAACTAGGAGAGTGCTGCATGTTTGCTTGCTATCATCTCTTTAGAGTTTCCTGACTGGAAGAAAGGACATAATCTCTTTCTTTCTTTGCCTTATTGAATATTGAATTTTCTTGAATATTCTTTTATTGCTGTCTCATATTATGTTGCTATGAACTTTTATTTTACTGCCTTGGAATAAAGTGTTAAGTACTCATTATATGTGGTCATTACTTCCAAGTCCAAAAGAACCTGTGACCCAACCAGGTGTCACTCTCCAAAATTCCTTGTTGCAAGTAAACAACAAACCTCTCACACTAGACTTTTTTTTTAGTTTTTGCAGTACACGCCAAAAGCTAAAACTGGGCTGAATCCTCTGTGTAGCTATAGCAACCAATAAATATGACTGCATTGCCACAGGACAAAGCAGCTGTTAGTCAACATTGCCAAGGTTTTCCTCATGATCACCATTCTTATATGAATAGACCTTTATTCTACAATGCATTTCCTGGACTACAGTAACAGCAAGCTCTTTTTCTTTTAAATAAAGCAAAGCTTTCTCTTTTGGTTTGACTGACTTCAAGTGCCACCCTTCATCTGCATTTACAGGCCTGTTTATTAGAAAGAATGCTAAAATTAATAATATGACATCCAACAAAACAAAATTGTATTGTATTGCCTATCATGATAGCTTTCTCTGCTACTCTGTCGTTGGTAACTTTGACTGGTGTTTTTAATTGTAGAATGCTTTTTTGTTAGTTTTTATGATGTGTTTTTATTGTATGCCACCCTGGGTCACATTCTGTGAGATGGGTGGCTAGATAAATGTGATAAACAAACAAACATTACTATAAACATACAGTAAGCTAAGACTGAATTTAATTTCAGGTTTAGGTTGCTGAACATAGGATTATACAGTCTTTTTTAAAAAGAATATATAACTCTGTTGCCATTTATTTATTTAGCATTTATTTACCTTAGAGCTGAGAGCCAGTTTGGTGAAGTGGTTAAGGCACCAGGCTAGAAACTGGGAAACCGTGAGTTCTAGTCCGGCCTTAGGCATGAAAGCCAGCTGGGTGACTTTGGGTCAGTCACTTCCTCTCAGCCATAGGAAGACAATGGCAAACCAGTTCTGAAAAACCTGCCAAGGAAACTGAAAGGACTTGTTCAGGCAGTCTCCAAGAATCAGACACAATTGAACAGAAAAAAAATGGCCTTAGAGCTAGGTTTTATATGTATGAAATTGTGCTGACTGAAATGATCATTGGTATCCTTATATCTCAGTTACTGTAGTATGTTCTTCTGGAGTTACTTTGATCAACTGCAGCCAATGTAAAATATCCTGACTCTTGAGTTACTATCAGGCCAGGTTGAAGGTTTGGTTTAAGCTATCATGTGCAATTATTAGCTCTACGTTTGGTGTCCATGCATTTTTCTTTCCAAAAATACAACATTCCTTTGCCACTACCTTCTTCTGAGATGATGATGATGATGATGATGATTTTCTAGTTTAGCCTGCATCCCTCATGCCCTGGTAATGTCCCGAATAGACTACTTCAATGCACTGTACATGGGGCTGCCCTTGAAAAATATTCAGATGCCTCAGCTGGTACAAAATGCAGTGGTGTGGGCAGTTATGTGTGCCTCTAAAACACCACACATTACACCTCTGCTCCGCGAGCTGCATAGTTTGCCAGTTTGCTTCCGGGTGCAATTCAAGGTGCTGGTTTTGATCTTTAAAACCATTCATGGCATGGGACTGCATTATTTGAGGAACCATCTCCACCTGATTACATCTGCCCATCCCACCAGGTATGGCAAAAGAGGTATGCTGCCAGTCGTGTCTGCTAAGGAGTTACATCTGTCCGGACCCTGAACACTGTTCTGTTCAGAGTAGGAGACCACCAGAAGTTTAAGAAAATAGTTTTTATTATTATAAAAAAATAAAAAAAATCCTGTTCTCCGAACACCTCTTCTCCACAGGAGCCAATCGGGCTTCCTTCTGCTTGGCGTGCTTCTCCACCCTTCTTTCTTATGCCGTGATTGGTGCACTAGACTTAGTTATGGGTTACTGACCAATCAGCTCTCCAGGATTCTCCCGTGCTGCTGGGTCATCTCCAGGTCCGGATTCCTGCACCTGTTCATCACGAGATGGATCATGAGTATTGCACTTTAGACCAGTATTGCACTTTTGACCCTCCACCAGTTGCTGTTCAGTATCAGTTTCGTTTCTGAGGTAAGTTTTGTTTTCCTCAAGCTCAGAGTCAGAGTCAGACTGAACTCTGACAGAGGCAGTCCTATTCCCTGATATCCTTCATGAAGTCCCTTAAAATATGGTTGTGCCAACAGGCTTGGGGATCTCAAGGAAGTGGTGAATTAGTGAGATGGCTTTATTGCCCATAACAATAATTCTTTCTGCTACTCTATTGTTGGTAGTTTCTATTAATAATTTTGTGCTGAAGTTTTAAATTGTTAGATTTTTATAATTACTTTTTATTGTATACCACCCAGAGTCATGAATCTGTGAGATGGGCAGCTATATAAATATGATTGATTGATTGATTGATTGACAGACAGACAGACAGACAGACAGACAGACAGACAGACAGACAGACAGACAGATAAATGGTTAGAGCCTAGAAATGGTAATTTGGGAGAAGCTGAAAAATCTCCATGAAAATACACACTTGGAAAGTGTTCACATTTAGTCCTAATAGCTATATAAAAAGCGCACTATGTTTTCTGGATTTATTTAGCTTGTTCAAGGGACTAAAGTAAGGATATTGTGACCATGTCAATATGTGGCTTTTTTTTTTTTAAAAAGGAAAAATATAGTGGGAAGAAGAACTAATGCTCTGCAATAAGATATCATATATTCTTATAAAATGTACCCTCCATTGATATATTTGTATGATATATACACAACCAAAGAATAAAAATATCCACATTATCACCTTCATTCTTGGAGAGGATGAGAAATGATAAATTAGACTGGTATGCATCCATGGACATTTATATTTACTTCATCATCTTTCTGTTTAGTATTTAACAGATTAGAGCCCCTTGGCTATAAATTATGGAAAGAACAATGAGGAATAAAACCAGACACTAGGCTATAATTTCAAAAAGCTCTGAAAAAAACTCTTTCTTGAAAACAAGTTATCAAAATGTCTCTACATACTTTATTAGATATGTATCAATGACAAATGTGTATTGCTGATAGTTGTATAAATGAATCCAACCCAGAACTTCATTCTTATCTCTATTGACATTAGCATATCTCATCAATAGCTATGTCTCTGTATATGTATAGGTTCATTAATAACTGTCAAGGAAGAATTAAATTAAGTTTCCTGCATTTCTTTTTCTCCTCATAATAAGAATATTTTTGTAACTCATTCATCATGAAGATATTATCATGCTTCCTTCAACTTTTCCCCTTGTACATGGGTATTTTTCTTATGTCTCTAGTTTAAGGCTGGAGGAACAATTGAAAGATGCTTCTTCCAGAATGCATAGTTCTCTTGATCTATATTTTCAAGGACAGGTTCACACATGTATATACACCATTTGATTTATGCTCATTTTCTCATATATAATACCTGATTAGTTGTTACTTGGATAGATAATCTGAGAACACCTGAACAGACTTGTCATGATGTGCGTATTCCTTTTTGTGTTTTAATCTAACATCCCTGCCCCCAAATTGATTTAAAATACACCATTCTGTCAAGGACCTCAGAGGAATGTACATAGTATTCATGCTGATTTCATCTAAATAATTACCATGTGAAGTAGATTAGGCTGAAAGGTAGTGATCAGGTCAAGTCACTTGTGAGCTGAGTTTCATAGCATGGCAGAGACTTGGATCTAGATTACCCTGATTCAAGCCTGACCCCTTAGCCACTACATCACCTTCTGATATGACAATTTACTCTAGGATTATAATTTGTTTGTGGCTGAAGGATATATGCAAGTTATCACTGGATGCTGAAGTCATCAAACAATGACCATATAATACACAAATCATTCTTAAGGTATGACATGCATTGATATTAGCTGTGATAATCTTTCAAGAAAACAGTTGTGCCATAACTAATTTTCAGGATTAATCTTGTTTAAACAGCACTTATATATGAATTGTCTTTGATTCGAAGAATCATAAGCAAAAGAAAATTGTATAGTTCTGTTATATGTACAAGAGATAAAGGAAGACTTCATACTATGAAACATCACATTGCATTATAATATAAGAAATGTTAGGTCAAATATGCTAATAGTGGGAAAATGAAATGTAATGAGAATGAGTTCTTCCATAAGACCTAACTCAAATGGAAGAATTTCTTTTTATTTGGGTCACTTTCTCATGCAATGGTTTTCTGTGATCAAGTGGAAAAGCAATTTTTAACAAGAAAGGAAATTTCTAATCCAATCCTTCAAATTTGACAGGAAACATTTCTTTTTATTACATCTAATGAATTATCACAACTTCTTAATCTGATCGGAAAGATATTTATTTTATTTATTTATTTATAAACATATTTATATCCCGCCCATCTCCCCCGCAAGGAGGGACTTTGGGCGGTTCACAACACAAGTTTAAAATCAATAAAAACATAAATATTACAAAAATTCAATAAAATATCTAATACAATTTAATCCTAAAGATGGCAGTTCTTACTATCCCATGGTCGGAAGGTTGGTCAAAGTAGATCTAAGCGATCAGCCAACCCCAAGACTGGCTATTTCCCTCCCCTCCCCAAGCATGATGGCAAAACCAGGTCTTTAGATTTTTTCTAAAGTCCAGGAGAGAGGGGGCCAATCTTATTTCAGGGGGAAGAATATTCCAAAGGACAGGTGCATATTTTCACAGATACGTACAATACTGTATATAATTTCTGTATCCATAAAGCAAATTGATAAAATCTTCCCAAGGATCTTTTTTCAGAGATCTTCTTTGGACTGGATTCCAAGCAATCATTAATTCCTGGCTCCACTGCTGTACCTTTAAGAGATAATGTGAGACTACAGAGCAGTGACTGATTTCAGAAGGGGAAGCTTGAAGCTTGAAATTGATAGAAAAATGGTCCGAAAATGTTTCTTTATTTTGAATGAGTTTAAATCTCTATAGGAGGGAAAGGAAGATCCAGCAAACTACATTCTAGTCACACTAACATAAATACCTAGGAAGATATTAGAGCAGATTATAAAGAGAACAATATGTAAGCTGTCTGAAAACAATGTGATAATCACCAGTTCAGCACATATCTCTCAAGAACTAAACTTCTCAGACAAATTTTACCTCATTTTTTTCTTCTTAGTAGATAGTGAGAATGCTGTAGATATAGCATATCTTGATTTCAGGAAAGCATCTGACAATACCCATGACAACTTCATTAGAAACCCTGATTGCAGAAGATATAAAATGAGGTGGGATAGCTAATATCCTAGACAACAGGAATTACATTGAAAATGATCTTGGTAGGGTGGAGAAATTGGCTGAAATAATTGAATGAAATGAAAGACACCTGTTTTCTCTTGTTCCAGAGTGTAGGACATGGAACAATTGAACTTACAGAAAGGTAGATTCCAAATGAGTAAGAGCAGTGGAGCCATTTATCTAGAGAGGTGGTGGCCTCCCCTTCACTTGGAAGGGGAGGCTAGATAGCCATTTATCCAGGATGCTTTAATAATTTTCATACCTACAATGAGTAGGGATTGAACTCACTGGGCTAAATGACTCCTTCCAACTCTATGACTATAATTACCAAATGTTACCTTAACACATATAGGAGCATCAGGTTGGGAAAGTTGATGGGGGAGCTATAAGATGCTAGAATTCTGGACAGTATAAATTTAAATTTCAAAGATGAGTAATTTGGATTCTTCATGTTGAAAAAGAAACCGTATGGTCAGATACTATATCTGAAAAAAACCTTAATTATGTCATTATCATGTGTGCAATATACTGATTGCAAAAAGTACAGTATTATCTCCTTCTCACTCAACACACTTAATTTTTCTCCCCTTGTTCTTAAGCCTTATGTGTATGATATATAGATCAAATATCTAACATTCTCTTCCTAGTACTGTATTACAAATTACTCATTCCCTCTCTTTTTCTGCATAAAATATTCAACTTTTTGTAGTTTTATTCTGTTTTACTTGTAGATCACTTCAAAAGTTCATTGACTGTGGGGAGGGGACAGAATTCATGTATCTACTGTAAGTAAATAAATGAAATTTCTATTGTGTTTGCTGATGCAATGTAGTTTTTTTTTTTCTGCTATGGAAGCAGTATTACAAGTCATTCAGGAGGGTAGAAAGGCTAATGCATTCCTGTTTTCATTTTTTTTATTGTTCCACACTTCTGACTGAAAGCAAAATATTTATTTATTTCAATTTATATGGCTGCCCTTCTCCAGTTCATGACTCTGGGCAGCTAACAAAAACAGCATAAAAACAAAACAACAACAAAATAGCAAAATATAGCCACCTAGTCAGATCTATTTAAGAGCAATTTCATAAATATCAAGACCATGCAAAGATTCATGCTAGACAAGAAAGAAAATGTGAAAATGCCAGTCAATTAAATTAGGTGGAGACTTCAGTCATAAGGTATTCATCTGTGTTCAATCTTATCTCCAAACAATGATAATATTAGTTCTTCAAAATTAAGATTTGAATAACCAAGAGAATGTTCCCAAAAGTGCTTTCCAATTTACAGGGGGGAAAAAAACTAGCCTACTTCTATTTGTACTTAACTCCCCAACACATTTTTCCATAATGCAATCAAAATCTATATTCCTAATCTCATTATATTTTCTGTCATCTTTCCTAACATTATCTGCTCTTCTTCAGCTGGTCCATTTAAGCAGAATGATCAGATAAGCTATTTAGAATTTCATAAGTAAAAAATGAGTTTTAAATTAGAATACACTGTAAAATTGGCCTTTGGCAGAAAGCTGACAAAACCACTTAGCCAATTTTCTAAGGCTTTTTCTGTTTCAAGCACCTGCAACAGGTAACTAATTCCACAGCCTGAAACACTGTGGGTCTCAATTGCAAAGAAAATGAGGTGAAAATAGCAGAACAATCGTATAACAGAAACCGAAAGGGCATTTGAAAGTGCAACTCTAAAAC
Source organism: Charina bottae (assembly GCA_023362775.1). Classification (NCBI taxonomy): domain Eukaryota; kingdom Metazoa; phylum Chordata; class Lepidosauria; order Squamata; family Charinaidae; genus Charina; species Charina bottae. The sequence goes on from JALMGJ010000005.1 coordinate 47,563,323, forward strand.
ATAATTCGTGACTGCAGAGCAGACAGAGTGCAGTTCAGATAAAGAGTATTCAAATAACGACAACTAAGAAATGTCTGAAAATGCTCAGTGAAAAAAGAGCTAACTACATAATGAACTCATTTCCTCATGTTCCATAATTAGATTAGTGTTAACCCCAACCAGCCTTGTTCATCTGGGAAAATTGAGCACTAACTTAATTAGATTCTATAGGTCATCGGTGAATTTGGCCTGCTTATCATGAGATAGTGATGGGTTTCACATACTAAGCCCTAGCTTGTGCAGCCATGGTTTACTGAACAAACCACAACTTGCTGGGTTCACCCAAAAAGCTAAGGTATCAATTGTTATTTACAAACCATTATGGCTATGGTCATGCAACACACTAAACTGAAACCCAAATCCCATGATTCAACACGATATGTGGAAACAGTCATTGCTTGTTTTTCTTCTCTCTCCGTCAGATTGCACTGCTACATTATTTTCAACATTTTAAAACCATTTTCATGCGAAGACTGCAGGTTTGTCCTCATCAGCAGAAAAGATATCATATTCATGAACTTTCTTAGTGTTTACCAAGGGGAAAAAGCTGAAGTAACATAGCGGGAATTATAAATATGTATGCCCTTGTAGGAACTAAAATTGTCTCATTGCATTGGAAGAGAACTCTAAACTCATGTTCCTTCCCCCTCCAGCTTTGCTTGATAAACTGGTTTAAGCTTGTAGAATGAATGTTACCAATAATATAAATGTCATATCTTCTATTTAAAGTGTCATCCACCATCCTAATCACTTTTGCAGTCATGAAATTATTTGGTAATGTTAAATATATTTTTCCCAAGTGCATCCAAAGACCATTAGTTTTTGTCTTGTCCTTGCTGACTGAAAATGATAAGTAGTCCCTTTCCTCTTTATAATTTTCATTTATGTACCTTTAGACAGGTATAGTTGCTCTTTTCCAAATTCAATATGCCTACTCATCTTTATCTCTTTCTGCAGACTCCTTTTCCCAAAGCCTCTATCATTTTTTGCTGCTCTCCTATCAGTTTAATCCAATTTATCTTGTTCAATTTTTTTAATGTATGTCCTATCCAAAATGCTATATTTTTAGAAAGGTCTAATAAGAAGAGGCCTGATCCAAAAATACCTAAACTATTTACAAAAATAAAAATGAAGTTGAACTTCTGATGCCTTGATCTTTCAAAGCTAAACACTGACTGGTGTCTCCTTTTAATATTACCTTCAACAGATGCTTATTAGATCTACCTTTCACACCTGTTACTTGATACATCACTGAATCAGTACTCTGAATGCCCTCACATCATCGCCATAATGACTGCACTGATCTTGCTAAGCAGTTTACATCATGATCCCATGATGACAGCTAGATTAGGAAGCCCAACAGTATAAAAAAGCTAAACCATTCAAGAATCTAACAGTGAGCCTGAAACAGAGTTATGAGTCCTTGATTTGGGATCTTCAGAAATAATACAGCTGAGATAATGCCCAAGATTTGATTGCAAGGAGAATTCTTCTACATCTGCACTGTTTGGAGAAAGATATGAAATCTAGGAAATGTAAACTGATTCAAGAGTAGTACAAAGCTTCACTTGAGCCTTGGTTAGAGCAAGTTGATTAGTTCGAGGAAAGGCAAGGAATCTGTCTCCCCTCCAATGCTGCTGAACTAAAACACTTTGTGCTCTTTACCATTGATTATACTGGTTGAAACTGCTGGGAGTTGTAACTTAATAGCATCTAGAGGGTAAAAGGTTCCCTGCCCCTGGCTTAGAATTATTTAAGTTCCTTCGTACCCTGCCGGGCTGGTTAATATCTTCAAGCATCTGTTTTAACTATGGAGTCTAATAGTCTGGGCAATATTGTTCAAGTCAGTTCAACATTATTAATATCTGTCTTGCTGTCTTGCTTTACCTTATATTTCATATTGAAGTCACAGCCTCACATTTTATGCATCACTTAACTTCATGATAGATATTGGGAAGAATTCACACTCCCCCCACATGTTGAAAGAAAAAAATGAAATCACTTAACAGGATCTCATTGCACAGGACAGCTCCTCAATGCTGCTGCATGTTCCACCACCTCTACTACTGATTATACATTTTCTAAGCTGTGAGACTGGGCATCACCCTTTTTACCAAGGAAGCACCTGTCTCAGAAGCAAATATGTCAATAATTCTGTGATGACCTTACATGCTTTTTTATACTCCTGGGTGGTATGCTGAGGACCTATGCTGTGTGCATATATTCAGTGGGATGTATAAACAGAAACTTTATCATGTAGTTATTCATACCCTTTTTGAAAGCATTAGTACATACTGGTCCTTGAAATTCACTCAGCTGGAACTAGAGGGAACCATTTCTAAGGAAGGAAGGAAAGAAGGAAAGAAGGAAAGATTATATATATATTATTAACTTCATGACTGAAAACTTTTAATAAGGAACAGATATGCCTGCTGAGATCTCTCAAACTCTACACTAGAGATGAATAGTGCTATAAATCTTTCTGTTTTAGTGTCCATGTTGGTGGAGCTATCTTTCCAAACCATTTTTTTATCTTTTATGATTCATTTAAAAAGTTACAGCAATTTTTGTTTGCAACATTCATATATATAAAAGATAGAAGTAGAGGGAGGGAGGCAAAGACTATAGGTGGGAAAGGAAAGGCTGAGCATGACTGGTAATCATGATAGAGAAGAAGAGGTCCAGAATGAAAATGAAAGAAGAAGACGACAAAAAATGGGGACATGGAATTGAAAGGTAGCATTGCACTAAAATGCAGAGAGAGAGTCACAAACCAAAGCTGAAATGTAGTACCTGTAAGAAAGATGAGAACTGAGTGAAATTACTATTAAAAAATTTACCCATTCATATTATCAGGGGTTTATGGCATACTAAGTATTTAATTATTTACATATGGCCATAAACAAATTTGAATTAATACACATTTCCTGCTGACATGGATATTCTGATGTTGAGAATGAACCTTTCATAAGCTGGTTTCTGTATCCACCACTGCCTTTCCTCACCCTTGTAACCACTTATACCTACTGATTCCTGTAGGGTTATTGGGCAATTCTGCTGAAATCATGTTATAAGAAATCAAATATAAATCTAGCCTTAACTTAAAGCACACCTCTGTCTCAACTATAGCAATCTATCTATACTTTGAAAACATTTGTATCCTGGAATTAAGCCTTTCTCTCCTGATTGCTTAAGACCTCTAAAAAGATGATTAATGGCTATCTTTCTGTCTTATGTGAAGAAAAAGCCCTAATCTCTGTGTCATGTTCAGCTACCGAGATTACTGTTACTGCAGTTCATAAACATAAGAATATTGTAACAGAGGGGTTGAAGCATGTAAGATGAATAACCTTGCCAAGACACACAGATTACCTAGTCCCCCTTGGATGGCAAATTCAGCAATCACATATAGAACGGTCTGCAAAGCTATAAATCAACACAAGTAACATTTCACTAAGGGAAGTGAGAGTTTTGCCTTCCAGGCAAAAGAAAATAATAGAAGCTGTCTATTCAGTTTGCTCTCTAGTTTATAAAATATCTTGGGGGTTTTAATAATAGATTAATGGCTTTATAAGTTTCAACAATAACAATTATAAAAGTTGCAGCAATGGGCAGTTGCTATAAGTCAGTCAAAAGTTGCTTATTATGAAATTCAGAAATGGGCATGGCTTGGAATTCTAAAGCAATCTGTACTTTTGCCCAGAAATGTTCAAAAAGGATAGCTCATGAATCATCTTGGAGTGGAGGTGAATGGTTTCCTTATATGACCATTACAGAACTATTAATGGCATGTAACATTTCTTGTTTCATAGTGTGGCAATGTTGTATCATTGACATGCCCTCAATTAGAGTGAGAAAATTCCATACGTAGGCAGGTACAGAGCCTTTTGAAGGAAGTTTAAATAGCATTTATGGAATTTCTGAGTTATGTGTATTTACACATTTATATAGGCTGAGTTTAAGAAGACATGTAACAGCAATATCACTCCAATGCACACAGAGTGACTTATTGGCCGGAAACACCTCTGCCATCAATGTGGCCCGGCATTGGGCTAGAGTTATATAAATTTTATATTTTTATTAAATGTTTTAACTTTTTAACTTTTAATTCATATTTTCCCTTTTTTATTTCCTGCATTTCTGACACAAAACGAGACGAGCACTCCAATGTATTTTGGTTCTCGGTCAGTTTCCAGAGGAAGCCAGGGTGTCATGGATTTCCTATAAAAAAAACAAATTCAGCTCTATACCTATTGATTCTGACTTATTAACATCGGTTAATCTTAAGAAACATTGTCTCAGCATTCCCACATGGAAAGATCTGTTTGCAGATCTTGACCAACCTAAACTTAAAACAATTCATGTAATTCTTAATATCTGCATTATTTGTATAATTTTGTATTCCAAAATATGAAAATTCCAATTGTGCGTTTAGCCAGGTTTTGGCTTCTTCAGAATGGAAGGTTATGCTGTTTTGCTGATATATGGGTTTTCTATGTACAGTTGCTGGCTAAGTACAGCTTTCAACAGGTTCCTTTATGAGGATTCTAGGAGTAACCTTGCATGTTAAAGATGCCTGCAGAGCTCCAATTAACCTGTTTGATATTTGTATTCTCACAGACCCGTGCATTAGCATATTACAAGCTGAGAAAAGGAAGAAAGGTAAGCCTCTTTCCCCCGCCCTCAAAAAAGTCCATGGCTACAGGAGAGTGATGCAGTATGGGTGAAATACAAGCTAATGGGCCAAATACAAGGAAGGTATTGAAAGTTTTGTGGAGTCCTTGGTGCTCTCTGAGCTTGGTTGTTTGCTTGCAGACATTTCATTACCCAGCTACGTAACATCACCAGTGCTAGTGAATTTATACAGTATACAGTAGCTTGCCCTGCCAGTGTTGGTGGGGGTGTGGTTTTCTCCTTGATAGTGCCTTGATTAGTTTATTGTTTTCTGCTTGATTTTTTGTCTGGTGTTAATCCCTGTTTATCTGCATGTTGGCTACTGGAGGATAGTGTTCTGGTCTTTTTGTTTTCTTCTTAGCTTGTGTTGTCTCTTCTGAATGGTGTATAAATATGGTTTATTTCTACTATGTGTCTATTGATGGCTGATTTGTGTATTTGTCTGAATGCCAATCTACCAGGAATTCCCTAGCATTTTTGGATTTGGCTTGTTCTAGGATGCTCACAGTTTCTTAGTTGAGTTCATAGAGTCAGTCCATGTGTTGTGAGAGTAAGAAGTTTTCATTATGTCTTCTGACTGCTAGTTGGCATTCATGGATGTACTCTGCTAGTGTTCTGCCTGTCTGTCCTACATAGTGGCTGTTACAGTCTTTACACTGTATCAAGCAGAAAACAATACCCAAAACAAGGAAATACCTAGGAGAAAACCACACACCCCATCAACACTGGCAGGGCAAGCTACTGTATATAAACATGGAGCAAACTCCACACTCACTAGCACTGATGATGTTACCTAGTTGGGTCATGAAACGTCTGCAAGCAAACAAGCAAGCTCAGAGAGCACCAAGGACTCCACAGTTCAACCCTGAGCTACATACAGTATATTCTCTTCTATTGGAATTGAAAATTTTGCCAGCACAAATAGTAAATTCAAATGCATGTCACAGGCTACCTACAATTATAAGAAATCCTTTTATAGGTATCTTATATTAAAGATCACCAAGTTAGAAGGGGTTCTGTGAGGACATGCTAAATAACCATTGAACTATCAGTGTTATCATGGATTGATTTGCTAATGTTAGTTTAAAGGACTCATTGCCACCATATTTTTTAGAAAAGCATTCAGAATGTCTTCTTCCTCTGATTCAACATTATAAGAGTGCATTTGCTAAAACAGGACCCAAATTAATAGGATAAATAACTGTTACAATTTTATTCAGCTTTTTATTGAAGGAACTAGCAGGCAGGAATTCTACACCACAGGAAATGATTTAAAAATGACTCTAATGCAATCACATATGAAAACATTAAGTTTGCTAAAAGACTGTAGAAAAAATGTATATGGTGGCTTCAGAAATATAGAGGTAGGGAAAATGATACTGTTGGCCTGAATACGACATTTGTTCAATGAAGATGGGAAGGATTTTTTGTTTGGGTATATATAGAACTTCCCAGGGCTTTTGAATGTCTACTTTATCTTTTTTCCATTACTCAGACTCAACAGCTAGCAGCAACTTTAAGCAGAGCCAAACAATATTGTCTGCTGAAGCACAAAGTGTTGTCTGGCCAGGGCAAACATCAGTCATTCTGGTGTGGTTAATATTCACATATATTATTTTGTTAATGTGATCTCTTTTGAGCAAATCCACCCCTGAGATACTTATGGAAGACAACAAAAAAAATCCAATTTCTTTGCTTTTGCAAAAGTTTCCCTTTGTAACCACTTCCTTCCTGGAAGAATCTATAAAGAACACAGTAAAAGGCAGCTTTGGTTTCAGAAAGTCCAGTAGGAAAAGCATGTTAAGTCCAGAATGGGTGAAACAGCCCAATAAATAACAGCCCAATAAATAATATTTCCATTAAAGCAATCAGTGCTTGAAAGAAAGCTGAGAGAAATGGCTTTTCTGTGCAATCACCCCTATATCCTCTGGGATAATTGTATCTGATATTAAACTTAGGGTTCCTGCATTATTTGCCTGCTCTGCAACCCACAATCAATACTTCTTACAGGGCGAGTGACTAGCAGTAAGGTCCAGAATGTTTTGTTCACATCTTTATGCTGCTATACAACTATCTGCAATATATGCAGCTGTCATTCACCTAAATCTGTCCTGCTAACCAGTTCTTTTGGCCAGCAGGTTTTGCTTCCACAGTGTATTCCTACTTACAATCATGCCAAAAGTCATTATAGAACATTTCCCAATCTGAAACATTTCAAATGCTGGCTGGGGAATTCTGGAGCTGAAGTCCACACAACCTAAAGTTGCCAAGTTTGAAAAACATTGTAACTTCCTTCATTTGCAGATAATATGACCAATTTTCAGAGGTTTGGCTATGCAATTTTATCTATTTATTGCCAAAATAATTTAGCAGTCATGTACCTGGAAAGTCGCTAGTGCATACTATTCTGCCTTGGGTGACAGAAGGAGAATCACTGAAGATATCCACAAGAAGCTGATTTATCCTCTCACTTAGTATGGAGATTATAATGCTATGTAGTATACGGGATTACTCTGAAAGATATAACAAGAGAATCTATACAGTCAGGCTAAAGTACTATAGAGGTAAGGATACTTTTAGACTGACAGTGGCTTTGAGGAGCAATCACACACTTTTTTCTTGCAGTATTACTGGATAATTATATAGTAATTAGAAAATGAAATCTAATTTATACAGTCTTTTTTCTATTACAATATATTGTCCTTTCTCAATGGTTTGATTTTAAGCTTAGTAATTCATGGATATTCCAGCAAAGGAGATCGTTACCTTGTCGTGGTGCTGGAGATTGAGCACCTCAATGAAACCATGAGCTAAACCGTGAAGGGACACCCAAGACGGGAAGGTCGTGGCAGAGAGGTCAGACTAAATATGATCCCTGGGGAAGGTAATGGCAAACCACCCCAGTATTCTTGCCGTGAAAACTAAATGGATCAGTACAACCAGAGATATGTCGGTATACCATCGGAAGATGGGACTCCCAGGTCGGAAGATGGTCAAAATGCTACTGGGGAGGAACAGAGGATAAGTTCAACTAGCCCCAGATGTGATGACGCAGCTAGCTCAAAGCCGAAAGGACGGCTAGCGGCCGACGGTGCTGGTGGTGAACGACGAATCCGATGTTCTAAAGATAAACACACCATAGGAACCTGGAATGTAAGATCTATGAGCCAGGGCAAATTGGATGTGGTTATTGGTGAGATGTCAAGATTAAATATAGACATTTTAGGTGTCAGTGAACCGAAATGGACTGGAATGGGCCACTTCACATCAGATGACCACCAGATCTACTACTGTGGACAAGAGGACCACAGAAGAAATGGAGTAGCCTTCATAATTAATAATAAAGTGGCTAAAGAAGTGCTTGGATACAATTCAAAAAATTATAGAATGATCTCAATTCGAATTCAGGGTAAGCCATTTAACATCACAGTGATCCAAATATACGCCCCAACCACAGATGCTGAAGAAGCAGAAGTAGATCAGTTCTATGAGGATCTGCAGCACCTACTGGATAATACGCCAAAAAGAGATGTTATTTTCATTACAGGAGACTGGAATGCTAAGCTGGGTAGTCAAACGACACCTGGAATTACAGGCAAGCATGGTCTGGGAGAACAAAATGAAGCAGGACATAGGCTGATAGAATATTGCCAAGACAACTCACTGTGCATAACAAGCACTCTCTTCCAACAACCTAAAAGACGACTTTATACATGGACTTCACCAGATGGTCGACACCGAAATCAGATTGACTACATCCTTTGCAGCCAAAGGCGGTAGACATCTATACAGTCAGTAAAAACAAGACCTGGAGCTGACTGTAGTTCAGATCACAAACTTCTTCTTGCAAAATTTAGAATCAGACTAAAGAGAATAGGGAAGACACACAGATCAGTTAGAGATGAGCTCACTAATATTCCTAGGAATATGCAGTGGAGTTGAAGAATAGCGTTAAGGGACTAGATTTAGTAGATAGGGTCCCGGAAGAACTATGGACAGAAGTTCGCAACATTGTTCAGGAGGCGGCAACAAAAAACGTCCCAAAGAAAAAGAAAACCAAGAAGGCAAGATGGCTGTCTGCTGAGACACTGGAAGTAGCTCAAGAAAGGAGAGCAAAAGGCAACAGTGATAGGGGGAGATATGCCCAATTAAATGCAAAATTCCAGAGGTTAGCCAGAAGAGATAAGGAATTATTTTTAAACAAGCAATGTGCGGAAGTGGAAGAAGACAATAGAATAGGAAGGACAAGATATCTCTTCCAGAAAATTAGAAACATTGGAGGTAAATTCCAGGCAGAAATGAGTATGATCAAAAACAAAGATGGTAAGGACCTAACAGAAGCAGAAGAGATCAAGAAACGGTGGCAAGAATATACGGAAGATCTGTATAGGAAGGATAATAATATTGTGTATAGCTTTGACGGTGTGGTCAGTGAGTTAGAGCCAGACATCCTGAAGAGTGAGGTTGAATGGGCCTTAAGAAGCATTGCTAATAACAAGGCAGCAGGAGATGACGGTATCCCAGCTGAACTGTTTAAAATCTTGCAAGATGATGCTGTCAAGGTGATGCATGCCATATGCCAGCAAATTTGGAAAACACAAGAATGGCCATCAGATTGGAAAAATCAACTTATATCCCCATACCAAATAAGGGAAACACAAAGTTTGGGAAAGGAGTACGGCAGGGTTGTATACTCTAACCCTACCTATTCAACCTGTACACAGAACACATTATGCGACGTGCTGGGGTTGAGGAATCCAAGGCTGGAGTTAAAATCCCTGGAAGAAACATTAACAATCTTAGATATGCAGATGATACCACTTTGATGGCTGAAAGCGAGGAGGAGTTGAGGAGCCTTATGACGAAGGTGAAAGAAGAAAGTGCAAAAGCTGGGTTGCAGTTAAACCTCAAAAAAACCAAGATTATGGCAACCAGCTTGATTGATAACTGGCAAATAGAGGGAGAAAAAGTGGAGGCAGTGACAGACTTTGTATTTCTAGGCGCAAAGATTACTGCAGACGCTGACTGCAGCCAGGAAATCAGAAGACGTCTACTTCTTGGGAGGAGAGCAATGGCAAATTTTGATAAAATAGTTAAGAGCAGAGACATCACACTGACAACAAAGGTCCGCATAGTTAAAGCAATGGTATTCCCTGTAGTAACCTATGGCTGTGAGAGCTGGACCATAAGGAAGGCTGAGCGAAGGAAGATAGATGCTTTTTGAACTGTGGTGTTGGAGGAAAATTCTGAGAGTGCCTTGGACTGCAAGAAGATCAAACCAGTCCATACTGCAGGAAATAAAGCCAGACTGCTCACTTGAGGGAATGATATTAAAGGCAAAACTGAAGTACTTTGGCCACATAATGAGAAGACAGGATATCCTGGAGAAGAAGCTGATGCTAGGGAAAGTGGAAGGCAAAAGGAAGAGGGGCCGACCAAGGGCAAGATGGATGGATGATATTCTGGAGGTGACAGACTCAACCATGGGGGAGCTGGGGATGGTGATGGCCGACAGGAAGCTCTGGCGTGGGCTGGTCCATGAAGTCACGAAGAGTCGGAAGCGACTGAACGAATAAAAAATAAATAAAAAATTCAAGGATAAAAGATAAAAAAAATGTGTAGGCATGCACAGATGATCTGCCTTGTTCAGTTCTTAAACCTTTCCATTGAGGACTCCAGAGATGTTCTGCTCATGTTAACGTGAAGCCTCTGTCCTTGAAGTCAAAGGATAACAATGGGAATCTGTTTGGGTTTGATAAACCCAGGAATTTACTGCTAGATATAAATTATACAGAGAGGCTTGATATCCAGGTGAAAGGGGAAATATTCTGCACAGTCACCCAATTAGCAGCCATTGTTGTAGGAATGATGTGTCAGTGTGTGACTCATACAACAGGTGCTTAGAGTTAGGTTGGGTGTGGTGAATAACGAGAGTGACCTATAATGTGATTGGTCAGTTTCACTATATATGCAGAGACATTCTCATTTCCCATTATTCTCATTTTACCTCGTGAATGCTGTATCGTTGGTGTATCATTTTGTTACCTGTGGAAGTGATCTGTAAATACGTATGTATATAAAGTAAATAGGATATTTGATATAACTTCTGTTTGAGTCTATTTACTGCATAGTACTTGGATCACTGGTGCCTAGGAGAGAGAAGCAGGCCGCTCCATCCGCGCGCCCCGACAGAATCTTCTTTCTGATATTCTTTTCAAGATGATGTGCTGTGCAGGCAAGGAAGGAAATATAAGAGGGTTGTGACAGGAGGCTATTTATTTCTGTGAATCTGCCATGAAGGAAGCCTAGACACCAAATGAACACTTTCTTCTAGGCAGCTGATAAGTAGAAGAGAGCAACTGAGAGTAGGAGTTAGCTTAGTTTCTTATAGGAAGATTTCCTCAAAGGTAAGAGAAAGGGGAAAGGGGCTGCTGAGCTGGCAAAGAAGGTGGAGTATTGAAAAAGTAAGTGTAACCCTGGAAAGGGAAAGGAAAACTTTAATGGAGAAAGGTAATGGTTGGAAACCTAAGGTGGTTTTAGACAGCATGGACTGTTTGAGATTTATTGTTTTAGTATTGAACAATATTGGCTACAGAACTAGGATTGGTGCAGGTTTGAGGAAAGCCTGGGGCAAGACTGTTGAAGTGATCATGTGTGGGAGAATCTGAAGACCACTGAAGAATTGGGGAGCAGCATGGATGAGAATCTACCCAGCACAAAGGGCTCTGTGGGGAGCCAGAAGACCAAAACAAGAGAGACCAAGTCTACCAGCCAGAGACAGAGCCAAGGCTGGCCAGAGAAAGCTGGCTGGTTTCTTTAGTCCTTTACTTAACTTGAAATAAAGGTAGTTAAGAATCTTTAGGAATGTGTACGTACATGTTAAACCAGCATTATGGAGTGCATACATTGCTGTTGGAGAATGTTTAAGCTGCATAATGTTCAGTGGAAGAAGAAATGTTTTTAAATTTCATTCCTTCCATAGTAGTTATCATTAAAATGGGCAAGAGAAGGCCCAGGCTTAGCATATCTAGTTGTAAATCACTTTGCTAAGGAATATTGCTGAAACTAAGTAAATCAAACAAAACTGAATAAGAGATGTTTTGTACTGCTTTTCATTAAATCCTGAGCATTTACCAAAAAAAAAAAGTCTGTAACAGAAAGGCTTGCATGCATGCCTATGCCTTCTCTCAACATTCAGCTCTTTGTGAGAATGCCTGCATAGGACTACTTACTCATTAGAACCATTATCTTAATTTTTTTTTCATGTGATTGGAGTAGCTTGCTAAAATAAGCAAACCAGGATTTAATTTTATGCCACTATTTGCTGGAACAAGTAAAACTGCAAGATCATTCTTTTAGATTCTTGGGGACTGCTTGGCCAAGTCATTGCAGTATTCTTGGCAAGATTTCAGAAGTGGTTTGCCATTGCCTTCTTCCTAGGGCTGAGAGAGAGTGACTGGCCCAAGGTCACCCAGCTGGCTTTGTGTCTAAGATGGAACTAGAACTCACAGTCTCCCAGGTTCCTGGTGCCTTGTATCTACCAGCTGTCTTAAAACTCCACAAAGGATTTTGTGCTTCATCTGAAAGATGTAGTAGGAAGAATCCACATTACAATGCAGTGCCTTGATTTTGAAATGAGAAAACTGAATAGCTTTTTAATAACTGTTGGGCAACATGAAGAGTTTTTAATATATATGTTTGAGCATTTGAAAATGAACATGGCATTTTGAAATTGTATGGCTGGTTTGGTATCTTAAAAAGGCAATATAAATATGGTTAGAATACATGTGAAATTCCACTGTAAATATGGTAAATGTGACCCAAGTAAGAAAATAAGGTAGGTAGTGGATGTTTAAATCATTTTGAAGCAGGGAAAGTGTGATCACTGAGGGCAAACCAAGTGAGTGGATAGGAGATTTTTCTCCACCAGGTTTTTGCTAATACAAAGCCGAAGGTGTCTGATTTTGAATATGGCACACAAGGGTGTGTAAATCTTATCCCTGTGCCATGGACCTGAGGGGAAAAATAATCCATCAGAAGTATAGAAAGGAAACTGCTTTTCCTGCTAACCATCCCTCCTAAACTATGTTCTTCAATCACCTCAGTTAATATAGTACTTTTATTTCAAGGAAGCCCTAAACAAAAAATTAAACATATAATTGGATATGTATTAAAATGTACATATTTTATAGTGCAGTTCATAAATATGTATACATATATAGTAAAAGAATAGTATGTGTGATTATATGAAACAAAACTGAGAGATAAAATGAAGATTCGGCTATATTGAGTAAATAATTAAGGGTGAAAACTACAGCAAAGCCAGTTTAAGTCTGGAATTTTATACATTATGTGGTCTAAATAATGCATCAGAAATATTGATGCATAATGCATGCAAAAAGTAAAATGAAGTTCAGCTGAACTATTTTTCACTTTTTTTATTATTACTTTTAGAAACATGCCCCATTTATTATTTTGAGATGGTTTTAGACAATGCAATCGATTCTTTTCCAGAGGCATGCTGATTCCTTCCTCTAACTTAGGCATGTACAAAATTGGATATTTCAGAAATCTGATCAACTACTCTAGAATAGTCAGATTGATATGGTCTGGAGGAAGAATTGAACTTTCTAGAGTTCTCAGAACATTCTGTTTCCTTTCAATTATACACTGTACATGCCTAGAGAATCCCTCCAACGTTGCTGAACTAAACTCCAAGTCCTCTTCGGCACTTGTCAGAATGGCTGGTGCTGCTTGGAGTTGCAGTTCAGCAATCGGGACATCCATCGGTTCCTGCATATCCATAAGTTTCCCTATCCATCTATTCCTTGTCTTCTATTATTTCTGTGCACTCAAGCTATTGATAATAATGAGGCATGCCATTAGCCAGGTTAGGTTCTATGTATTATCCATATGGTTGAGTTATTTCTTGGCAAAGAATGTTCTTTCATATAATAATAAATGCACATAGACCTTTATGTGGCAGGCTTAAATATGATAGACCAAAAGTTAAGCAGTTCCTTCAGAACACTGCTATCAGATTAATCTAATTCATTGTGTATTTATAACCACTTATTTTCTACCAAAGATATTATTGGGAATAGCAAAGTAGCAGCAATGTAATTTAAGAGACGGAAGATATGAACTGAAATTGCCAGCTTCCAAATGCTTTAGTTATGTCTGACTTTTTTCCCCTACTCCCTCTAAATTTCATTTAGTATAAAAAATGGAAGTAAACAATGAGCCATATATATCTCATGGATGGATATATATATATTTAAAAATCAAGTGAACTTTCTGGGAAGGTAAATGTTTATAAATGTCATGATTGTCTTTTCTACCACACAGGATATATCATCTACATGAAGAGGATGGAAACTGATTGACGTCAATAAGGGTCTTTCAAGTTTCCTATCATTTAGTTATGTCCCCCAAGAATGTTGTGGCTTGGAATAAATTGATCTGGGAAATCCATGTTAAGTACAATGCCATATTTGCTTTGAAATCATGGAAAAACAATAATTTTTCACGATCATAGAAGTTAAATGGGACTCTCTGGGAGCTTCGAATTTTGCTGACTCATACAAATTAATCTATTTTTTAAAAAGTTGAGTTACCAATTAAAATATTCATTCTGCTCGATGCTGTACCAGAATTAAAATTTAACTACTCTATAAGCAAAGAGAGATTTGGCAATAAGTCTGATGAATCAAAAAGGTTTGGCAGAAGAGTTATTGTCTTCTTTAAAAAGGCATACTTTAATTGTGGGTGTGTTTAAATGGCAAAAAAATAAAACTCCGTGTGCTGTGTGATAATTAGTTTAATGAATGCCTGAAGGAAATATGTGGAGCCAATTTCCTCTCTCAATGAAAAGAGTAACAGTTCTTTAATACCAAATCCTATAGAGAGTTGTGACATGGGTTTAAAAACAAGGGGGGAATGAATCACATTTTTACAGTGGTGGAGCATTTTTCCTAAACTATAAAAAGCTCCACAGCATTTGGAGTAAGTAGCATTTCTATTTGCTACATTAAATAGGACCGTTCTTAAAGCACATTCCATTTGTCAATTTTTCTCTCTGAGATAGGCCTTTCTGCTAATGGTTTTGTCATTTAGGTATCATCATAGTTTGCTGCGGATGTTGCTGGAAAGCATTTTGTCGTTGAACTGGGTAACTTTAAAAAATGAACAAACAAGCTTTGTATCTGAAAATATTGTAGACAAATTCAGCCATTGAAAAGGTCTGAGTACTTTAAGGAGTTGCAGACAGACATTATGCCCACAACCTTGTATGTTCTAAAACACTTTTTTAAAACCTTTGAATTAGAAGGAAACACAAATGGTAATTTCAGTAGAGGAAAATCTCAGCTTTACTCTCAAATACGTATTTTAAACCTTTCAATTACAATCATGATGGAAATCAAGGGAGGAAATGCTGGGAGACTAATGGGCTTCTTTATGCAGTTGGTTGGCTACTGTGAGAACAGACTACAGGACTAGATAGGCCAGAAATCTGATCCAGCGGGTCACTGCTCATGTTCTTATATTCTTAGTACTTCACTTGCTTATCTAGACAAGCAATGTCAGGATATATGTGTAAAAGCTTTTGAGGACCTCTAGTGATAAAGTTTGCCCTGAGAACATAGAGCAGATATATCAATAACTGTATTTTTGCCATTTTGCAAGATTCTGTTACTATAGCCTATCTCAATATCCCCCTGGGCTTAATGCATGCTTCTTCTGCAAATGATGTTGTTCTAACAGTTTCTAGTTTCCTTCTCCAATGTCATCTCCATGGCTTCCTACAATAAAACATCAAGGGCATGAAAGTCATAACAATCCATAAAGCAATGGCTCAATTAGAGAATCTCCCGAAGTTAAAAGTAACAAAAGCATAGTAACAAAATCAATGTCATCCTTTCATGCTTTCTACCACCTTTCTAGGGACCTCCCATGGCTGTCTTGGCCTCTCCTCCAAACTTTAGGTTTCTGTTGGTTCTATAGACACCATCTCAGGATCCCAATCAACATCCTATTTTCCTCCTTTCAGATACTGTATTTTAGTTTATCCACAACTTTTCCAAAAGTATATGATTCTGTGTGCACACAGCCATTTTCTCCTGAGACTTTTTCTTTATGACAGCTTTGTTATCTTAGTCCACCTCCAAGTTTCATAACTTTCCTCCAGACTACATCTGCCTTAACCTTCCTAATCTTATTTCTCTAGTTGCAGCCATTGTCTTCTTTCATGTGTAGGTTTCAGAGATAAAAAATAAGAGGTTACACTGTAATTATCAAAGGTCAGAACATATTCCCGTGTAGCAAACTTTGGTTTATCTTATCTTAAAACACAATGAGCACAGCTTCAATGAACAAAGCTGTCTAACACATTGTAAAACATGGCATAAGTATGTATATGGGGAAAACCTTGCACATTCTGTGACTTCTGATCTTGGATCAGCCACTGCAGTAGCTGTGATAAATATCTTGGGATCTGTACTCTCAAATCAAGCATGGAGAGACAATTTAGACTTTCTCTTTCAATAAGATGTTTTTGAACCTGGACAGAGAATCCCAACAGTTACCCTTACAGCTCTCTGGCTTTAGAATCTAAAGAGAATAAAGGAAAAAAAATATCTATCCTGTTGCCTTTCATGTCTGTCAAATACAGTCATAGATTTCTACAGTAAAATATTGATAATAATAAAACACTAAATTTGCAGTAAATGTTATTCACTTACGTTTTTGGAAAATTGAGTATGAAATGGAGCCTTTAAGTGTTTCCCCTAGAGGATCATAACTTCCACAAAATGTATTTCCTGATAATCATTATGATTTCCTCTTACTTGATGATATGCTCGCTTGCCCACACTTTCGTATGATGTCCCTACTGTTCCTAAGTGACCCACTTGCATAATTTATAAATCAATTCATAATTTCCAGATCATTGATCTGTTCTGAATTTTCTCCTTCCTCGTACACAACATTCATAGCTTTCCTAACCTTAAATATGTCTGCACAAGTCACCACTTAACCTGCAAATAAATTTACGAGTTCTTCAATTTATTAGTAAAAATATAGTTACTTGATATTGAAGGTATATTTATTTATTTGTTTCTTTGCTTGTCAAATTTCTCTGCCGCCCATCTCGTATACGACGACTCTGGGCGGCTTATAGATAATAAAATGACAATTAGTAAAAACACTACAATATAATATAAATAAAAGTATAAATAGACATAAATACAAATTTTGTTGTTGCTTATTCATTCAGTCGCTTCCGACTCTTCATGACTTCATGGACCAGCCCACGCCAGAGCTTCCTGTAGGCTGTCACCATCTCCAGCTCCCCCAAGATCGAGTCCGTCACCTCCAGAATATCATCCATCCATCTTGCCCTTGGTCAGCCCCTCTTCCTTTTGCCTTCCACTTTCCCTAGCATCAGCATCTTCTCCGGGGTATCCTTTTTTCTCATTATGTGGCCAAAGTACTTCAGTTTTGCCTTTAATATCATTCCCTCAAGTGAGCAGTCTGGCTTTATTTCCTGGAGTATGGACTGGTTTGATCATCTTGTAGTCCAAGTCACTCTCAGAATTTTCCTCCAACACCACAGTTCAAAAGCACCTATCTTCCTTCGCTCAGCCTTCCTTATGGTCCAGTTCTCGCAGCCATAGGTTACTACGGGGAATACCATTGCTTTAACTATACAGACCTTTGTTGTCAGTGTGATGTATCTGCTCTTAACTATTCTATTGAGATTTGTCATAAATACAAATACAAGTATAAAAATAGAAAAATATAAAATATAAAATTCAAGATGGCAATAGGATCTTATCCTTGGCACCATCATGGTGCCAGCCACCCCCATGAATGACTATCCCCCCTCCCATCCCAAGCGAGGTGGCATAAGCATGTCTTCACCCCCTTCCGGAAGGCCAGGAGACTGGGGGCCTGTCTTACCTCCGGTAAGATTCTCAGATATATTCATTTCCTGAAAGACTGTCCCCAGCCACCTCACCCAGTGGGTAGTGCCAGTGGAAAGAGGTTTACTCGAAAGAAGGGGAAGCCACCTAGACAACGTACCCAAGTTTCTGCTCTGCTAACTGCTGTGAGTAAGCGATCTCCAGAGACTTGGCTATTGGACTCGGCTTGCAGCCAAATTATTGTGAACAATGAACAGTTATTGTTAACAAAATGCAAGCCTAAAATCCAACAGGTTGCTCTAGCTGATGGATCCATGGCTGATGTGTCTTTTCAGGGTGAAGTATATATTCCTTGTTTGGGGATAAGTGTGCAAAATGTGTTGTGTGTTCCTACCCTTGATTTTTCCCTCCTCAGCGTTCCAGCCCTGGTCAAGTCTGGGTATACTGTTGTGTTCAAGGGTACTGGATGTTCTATTGAAAAAGATGGAATTGAGTGTGCTAGGGGGAGATTAGTAAATCAGTTGTATGAGATGCTTCCTAAGCGATAGATTGTGGCTGGAAATTGGGTTTCCAATGTTCCCCCACATCATAAATGCATTCATTATTTTCACAGAGTACTGGGACATCCCAGGTGGGGAAGTTTGTCTCAGATGGCCAAGGTGTATCCTGAGCTAAAGTCCAGAAAATGTGAAGACTTCCTTGATTGTACTGTGTAAACAGTCTAAGATCAAGGCTGCACCTGTTGCTAGGAAAAGTGACAGAGTGTCAACTAGACCATTTCAGTTGGTCCATGGAGACCTAGCTTGCCCCTATTCTCCAAGTGAAGGAGGGGCATGTTTCATGTTTCTTCTGGTAGATGACCATACCCGCTTTACGTTTTGCTATCTACTCAAGTCTAAAGCGGAAGCCTTTGCTCGCTTTAAAGAGTTTGTAGCAATGGTAGAGAGAAACTATGGTTATCAAGTAGGTCAGTTTCAGTCTGATCGTGGAGGAGAGTTCCTAAGCCATGAGTTCCAGAATTGGCTTCATAGGAAAGGAATCTCCCATAGACTTGCCAATGTTGGTGTTCCAGCTGAGAATGGAATAGCAGAAAGGAAAGTTGGTGTTGTAACTACCATTAAAAATAGCCTGATGTAAGATGCTCAGGTGCCATCCCATTTCTGGGGTGAGGCTACCATGACTGCAGTATATCTAACCAACAGGTTGTGGAATTCATCTGTAAATGAAGTTCCTT
Source organism: Charina bottae (assembly GCA_023362775.1). NCBI lineage: Eukaryota > Metazoa > Chordata > Lepidosauria > Squamata > Charinaidae > Charina > Charina bottae. Next base: position 47,582,193 of record JALMGJ010000005.1, read on the forward strand.
ACTTCCTTTTGTTTGGCAAGCGCCCTTCACTGAAGTACCTGCGTGTCTTTGGAATATTTGCATATGTTCACATCCCCAGGTCTCAGCGAAGGAAGAAGCAACCAAAAACACACCGCTTAAGGTTTGTTGGCTATTCATCAAGATCCAAGGGTTACCGTTTTTCATCAGGCCATGGTCAAGTGGTAATCTCCAGAAGTGCTAATTTTGAGCATCCTACTGGTTGGGAAAGGTTGAATGCTAGTTCAGAAGTGTTGTTGCAATCTAGTGTAAAACCTACTGTCCATGCTCCTGTAAATGGACAACAACCAGTCCAGGTACCTTCTGTTCCCCAGTCTCCTAGTGTGGTGAAAAGGTCCCCTCAGGTGAAGGAAGAGAAAATTTCACCTGAGCAGGTTCAGGACCTGGAGGGGGAGTCAGGTAGTGAAAAGACAGAAGACAGTGATGAGGAAAGCGCAGTGGTCATTCCTCGTAGGTCCTCTCGTTCCACAAAGGGTGTGAAGCCTGACAGATTTGTGATTCAGCAGGTGAGAGTGTGTCAAATTACCTGTGAACCTCAGTCTTTTCAAGAGGTGTTGCTCCTGCCTGTTGAGGAGCAGGAGAAATGGAACACAGCTATGGACAATGAGTTTGAGGCTTTGGTGAGTCAGAAAGTGTTTGAAGTCACTGACCTGCCCCCATCCCAGAAATCTGTAGGTTCCAGATGGGTATTCAGAAAGAAGATTCTTCCTGATAATACTGTGCACTACAAAGCCAGGCTTGTTGCTCAGGGATTTTCACAAGAGAGGTTTTTGAACTATGATCTCACATATGCACCCACAGCTAGGCCAGAGTCTCTACGTATGGTACATTCTCTGGCTGCACAGCGTGAAATGGTTGTCCATCATTTTGATGTTGACACAGCATATTTGAATGCAGATCTCCCTGAAACAGTGTACATGAAAAAGGCTCCTGGCTATACATGTGACAATTCCCAGAAAGTCTACAGACTACGGAAGGCGCTTTATGGGTTAAAGCAGGCCGGTCGTTGTTGGCATCAGTGCTTGGATGCAGCTCTAACAGAACTGGGATTTAAAAAGTCACTTGCTGATCCCTGTGTGTACATAAGAGGTTCTGGAAGTAACTATACAGTACTTCTTACTTATGTGGATGATTTTTGCTTAGCAACTGGATCCATACACCTTGTACAAGAATTTGCCAATCAGCTGAGGCAGTACTTTCAGCTGAAGGATTTGGGCAAACTTAAATACTATCTTGGTGTTGAAGTTTCTAGATCTCAGAGTGGTGAGTTTTCTCTGAGTCAGAAGAGAAAAATTGATCAGTTGTTGGTTCAGCTTGACATGTCAGATGCAAAACCTACCAAAACCCCAATGGTTCTTGATTTCCTACAGAGTGACACTATGACAATATCATAGTGATATTAGAATTCAATACCACAATCATATTATTGGTCATAGATTCTCATCCATAATTATAAAGTTCCCAATTCTACCTCCCTGTCTATTGAATAATCTAAATATCCCTCAAACATATTTAATTGTTTTGGCAATCATGGATGATAATAACTCATTGGTCCTATGGTCACTGCTCTAAATAACATTGAGCAGGGGTAGTCAAGAAACATTTAAGTGGATATTATAAAGAGAGATAAAAATAGCAATTATCCAAAAATGATCAACATGAAACAATAAGAGAGAGAGGGTGTATAAGTTACCAGGATAGTTTATATGTAATTTATCCTAACTGATGACAAGATAGTAAATTAAGTATGTACTAATCCATCAATCAGTCAATCATTTTAGTACCAGCTTCTCTTCACTGTGGAGATTGGAAGATGGCATTTCCTCCCTGTCTCTTAAATCATGGCTAGACGTGTATTTTGGTAAGCCAATTTTTCCAGACAGTTCCACATCAACCAAAAATATATTTGTTTCTGCACCAATACCCTCCTTAACAATGTTGGCAACACTTAGTATTGTAGGCTTTTCAATTACAGTGCATATGCTAAGAGATAATTGGAGTATTGTATGCCAAAGACCCCAAATAAGCATCATATTAAGGTACAATTAGAATAAATTTTGGAAGATGTGTAGCAAACCTTTAGCAAATAAGGTAGTGTTGCACACATAGTCTACTTTTTCTTTTAGTAGGAAAATGCTTCTTCTCAGCGTCCCCTTCAAACTTAGGGAAAAAGCAATGGATAAGCACTTCCTTCATTTGGCCTTGGGCATCCTTAAAGTACATCTAAAAAGAAACAAGAGACAACAGATTCCTTTTGCTAAATTGCCTAGCTGTAATCAATACATCTCTTATGGCCACTTAATCTGAATCTGAACCATTTCTGCTTAGTCTTGCACCTTTGGTCAGTCAAGCTGATCCCTGCTCTTTCAACTAGTTCACTCTTGCTCTACCAATTCAGTGACCTTTTCTAATAAACCCACTTGTGCAAGTCAGCTGGACACTTCCATCATTCCAAGAAACATTTGCCCGCAAAATCCTCTGCATGGTTCTCTTTGAAAATGCGGCAGCAAAATGCTTCTTTCTGTTTTAGGCAAAATATGCTTTTGTAAATCCTCACTTCCTATGCATCCCTCTAACCCAGTTGTGAATATGATAAAGACTGATAGGTAGACAATGCTTCTTACGTGTCATTAAATATTGGTTTTCAGCTACAATAAAGCATTCCAAACACTTTATTTCTTCAAGTGCAGATTTGGAAGTGGATACCTCCCTGTAGGCTACATCTTTGGTTGCGAACAAAGCAAGAGGAAATTAAGGGATGTAATTAAGATTAAGTGGTTCTCTTGTTTGTAGAACTGTGTGGATAAGTCTAAAGTATGAAAAATTAGCCCTTTTTTTTTCCAATGGATAAAATACATGACTCTCATTTTAAATATCCATCCACAGCCATATGGATATGAATATTCAAAGGATTATACACACACATTCACACAGAGAGAAGACGTAGCTTGATTACATTTTCTGAGTAGAGTTTATTTCTTTAGTGTGTGGGAGGGGGTCAGAAAACCTTTATGTCCCCTTAATAGTTAAGAAAGGAATTTTCAAGTATAAGTATAAGTATAAGTATAAGTATAAGTATAAGTATAAGTATATGTATATGTATATGTATATGTATATGTATATGTATATGTATATGTATATGTATATGTATATGTATATGTATATGTACAGATGGGCACAATGGCTGAGAGGTTAAGATGCCAGGCTTGTCGATCGGAAGGTCGGCGGTTCGAGACCCAAGTGCCGCATGACGGAGTGAGCTCCTGCATTCACCCCAGCTGTTGCCAACCTAGCAATTCAAAAACATGCAAATGCAAGTAGATAAATAGGTACCACTTTTGTGGGATGGTAACAGCGTTCCGCATGTGTCATGCCAGCCACATGACCGCGGAAGCATCTTCAGACAGCACTGGCTCTTCGGCTAAGAAACAGAGATGAGCACCGCCCCCTAGAGTCGGACATGATTGTGCAGGGGAAAACCTACTTATATGTATACGGTATGTATTATTTCCAAATACAGTAATTAATTCTTGCCTACTGAGGGGACAGGGCAGTACAACTCTACTTGCATCAGAAAACTGAATTGATAGAATCACTAGGATAGTAGATGACATTGCTACATAGGAGCTCACTGCCCTTAACCTCTTACAGATCAACTCTATGCATATTTTCCCCTTAGCTGAGTTCTACTGAATTCAATTTTATATCTAGCAACCTTAGTTAGATAGAGGGATATGATTCTCATTATGATTCTCATAATCACCAGGTTGGTTCTGTCATGCACCAGGTAAGGTTCAAACAAACAAACAAAAAACTCTCATTGATTTCTAAACGAACAGATTTGTGAGACTGAGACAAACAAGCTTTATCACAAAACACGCAATAACATTTAATGACATCTGCTAATGGTCATTTTTTATTGGTAAAAAATCTAAATAAGTAACACTTTTCTGTGTACCTAACCTCCCTGAAAGTTGTATACAAGAACAGAAGTACTGTAGCTACATGAAAAGCCAAACCAAACCAGAGATTACATTACATTTCATTTATAGATGTGCCTTGGGAAAATTTACATAGCAAAGTACATCAGAAACAATTGCCTGAAAAAGTTTTATTGCAGAATGTATGTTGAAAACAATGTGCACTGGGGAAGTTGCATATTAGTTAGCATCCTTATAAGATTAATATCCTCCTAAATGAATGTTAAATATTGTCTTAAATTTCAATGCCCAAATAAAAGACTTTGAATTTGTTTGAAATGGACCCGTTTCAGTAATACCACTGTACAGGAAAAAACCCTTACTATTAGATTCATTCTTTCTTTCTTTCTTTCTTTCTTTCTTTCTTTCTTTCTTTCTTTCTTTCTTTCTTTCTTTCTTTCTTTCTTTCTTTCTTTCCTTATAATTATGAAGAGACATCCTGAGTATATATATCAATGTAGACTTTTCATTATTTCATTATCTTCTCCTGTATTTCATTGGTTTGTAGAAATTTGAAGCAAAACCCAGTGGAATGAGGATATATATTTTAGTTGGCAAATTCTAGATACTTCTTCAGTACAAATGATAAATCACCCTAATTATGTCTTTGGAATTGTTTGGCTTGATATTTTGTAGAGTGTAGCAGACAGTTTTGATAAGACAAGAAACGGATCTTTATGTTTGCACTTCTGAAGCACCTCATCTAATAGAATTAGGTAAGTTAATATAAATATGTCTTAAGTACCTCTAGTATGAAGTCAACAAAAAACTAGAATTGCTGTAATAAATGCTGCTGCAGCTTGAGTTTATGTCCTATGTCCACTTATAACAGACAAACTGCTCTCAGCTCAGTTCAATATCCATTTCTTGCATGCTTGTTTCTCTTTTTGTGAGTTTTCACAGTCTGAAAGAATTTTCTTCTTGCTTTAATCTTGCTGTACTGTCATGGTAATGCCAATGCATGTTTATTATTGATTTGTCCTTGAGAATGATGATTAAAATATGCAGTACCATTCATTCTTATAGCACTGTTCTGTAGGAGACAGCCAGGAAGATTTATAGAAAATAGTTTTATTTACAATCGAACTATTTACATAGAGATAAAGTCCTTAATGGCAATTAGAAGATCAAATTCAAACCCAACCAGGCAGTGGAGGAGGACCTGATAATTCGGTGAGGCTGGAACTGGTGAAGAAATGTGGCAACACTGCAAGGCAAAAGTCAGCTAGCGTTCACAACGAGGTAGCGAGGCAAGGTGTAGCAGGAATTTGTGGCAATGAATCAAGGCTAAATTCAACAGGAATGGCAAGGCACAATTGCATAGTAGCATCTAGATGATGATCTAAAGCAGTAAAACACAACTTGGCTGAAGCAACAATATATGACTGGACTGGAGGAACTAGGCATGGTTCTGATGTAGCGACAGGACCAGGCTTGGCTGACTTGGCAAGGTGAGACTGAGCTGGAACAACAAGGCTAGGTTCTGCTGGGGCAACAGAACAAAGCTGGACTGACTTGGCAAAGAAAAACTGAGCTGGAGCAACAAGACGAGGTTCTGCTGGAGTGACAGGACATGGCTTAGCAGGCTTGGCAAGAAAAGACTGAGCTGGAGCAACAAGGCAAGGTTCTGCTGGAGAGACAGGACAAGGCTGGACTGACTTGGCAAGGCAAGACAGAGCTGGAAAGTGTGGCAAGACGGTTAGGCAAGATTCAGTCTCCTGTGGCAAGGAGGCAGGGCAAGACTCTAATGCAGCTGGACTCAATTCCGAAATGGTGAAAGGCACTGCTTCTGGTTCTACGACGGCTGCAGGGCAGGCTTCTGAAGACGGTTCTGGCTTGACTTCTCCGAAAGAAGCTGTTAGCTCAGTGGGACGTTTGTCTCCGGCAACTGGGTCCTTGTGCTGGCGTCCTTTTATCCTGTTCTCTCTGCGCCGTTTCTCCTCCGGAACCAACCGGGCTTCCTTTTGCTTGGCGCGCTTTTCAGCTCACCTCTCCCTTGCGCTGATTGGTGGCTTTGAACCTGCTCCTGATTCTGGACCAATCATTTGCTCAGGATTCTCTCACTCTGCCACATTGTGCCCAGTTTCAGTTTCCTGCTCAGCATAAGTTTCATTTTCCTGATCGTGCTCAGTGCAAGTTTCATTTTCCCCTTGTTCAGAGTCAGAGTCAGACTGAACTCTGACAAGCACCAACCATGATGGAGGACAGCTTGGAAACTGGATGCTGTATTCCAACACCTGCTAATATGGAAGATCTCAATGGGGAGAAGAACTGTGCAAAACTTTACTAAATATGATTTAGGTGATTTATTTAAATTAAAATATGTACAGCACCACCACCACACATACATACATTTGTACACATATATAAATAAATACTTGCCTAAGTGATCTAGTAATATAATTCATAAGAGTCAGTAAGAGTTTCACCAGAAATAAGGGCTTACTGTTAAAGATTCTGTGCAGCACCAAAGTAACTAATTTTGTGAGCATGTGTGCAGAATTTTGATTTGGTGTGTTCAGAAGCTTATTTAACACTCTAAGCCATAAAATAACTTCTGGGTGAGGTTGTGTTTAATTAATAATTCAACTGAGCATTATGAGCTGGACACATTATTACATCAAAGGTAATTTCAAATTGATGATATCGCTGCTGCCCAGTAGATGAATCCTCATTAATCATACACCTATGAATATTGCATTGTGTACTTGGAATTGTAACAGCCAGACTTTAGGAATTTGTGCTACAGAAATCCAAATCCATTGTGCTCTAGCAAATTAAAGATCTCTCACCTTGTTAGTAAGAGTTCTGTTAGATTGTATTTTTGTCTTATTAGATATTTTATTAGATGACATGAAGAAAACAAGTTTTGTTTTTTAAAAAAAACTATGCAATCTACATTACCACCTCGACTTTTCTTTTGCATACCAGTAAACAGATTCTAAAATTAGATTCTGAAATTTAACAATCAAAGAAAAAAAGTTAAATTATCCAGTAGAATAGCTCACAGACACCCACAGAGACACCCCTCTCCGATACAAGGGATAAGTGAACAGTACCTCTGCAGTTTACCAACAGATGAAATTTCCTGGATTAGTTTTCTATACAGTATGTTTGCTGGCTATGCAGTCTTCATAGAGTCCATTTATTCTGATAGAAGAGGAGGGCAAACCTGAGGCCTTCATAATCCAAGTGCCCTCCAAAAGTTGCCACAACATTGCACCTAATTAATGTGACAGAAAGGAAAATTACTAAATACATGGAGTATAATCATATTAATGGCCTTTAACTTAATTGAAATTAAATCAAATGTAGTTGTTTTCTAATCCTACCTGCCTACTTTTTAGAACGTGGTCTGTAGCATGTTACTCAAGGACCAATGTCCCAAAAACAGTTGTGCTTCTCTGTGCTATATGTTGTATTCACTGGTTACGTCATGTTTACAGCCTGGCAGGACAAATGGTGGACAATGCTATTCCTAAACTAGGTGAACAACTTCTGTTCATGCCGTCCTAAATTCTACAATGGTTTCATCCTTGCATATTAATATGCCTACCACAAATATACCTTTAGTCAGTTGTAGTGGCAATCTGTGGAAGACCATTGTAATTCGAGGAGTTAGGTGGCATGTTTTGATTTTCCTTCCCCACATCTAGGCGATTAGAGTTTATTTTGAGTTATACTGATGTTTAACTGGCTTGTTTTTATTTCTGTTTGGCATGGGAGGGAGAAGAGAAGAAGACTATACCCACTCCTCCAACAGCCCTCCAGAACATATCTTTGTTGGAAGTGGGGGGAGAGAAAACCACCAGCTTTGGGACGCTCAGGACGCTGGGTGCTGTGAAAATTGCCACCTTTAAACTGTGTTTCTGTTTAACTTTGTTTGCTTAAGTTTATAATAAAGCAGATTGGGGTGATATGCAGCAAGACTGATGGTGCAAAGAAAATAAATTCATCTTGTCATTAATATTTGAACACTGTCATTTTCCTGTCCCCACTGCCATTATATTTATAGCATTTCTTAAACTACTGGAGAATGTCTCAATCTAATGGGATCTGTTGGGAGGACAGAGAAACAAACTTGACTACAACAGCTTTTTGATTCTGTTGGGGTTTGATAAACCCAGGAATTTACTTCTAGATATAAATTATACAGAGAGGCTTGATTTCTAGGTAAAAGGTGAAATATTCTGCACAGTCACCCAATTAGCAGCCATTGTTGTAGGAATGATGTGTCATGTGTGACTCATAACAACAGGTGCTTAGAGTTAGGTTGGGTGTGGTGAATAACGAGATTGACCTATAATGTGATTGGTCAGTTTGACTATATAAGCAGAGATATTCTGTATTTCATTTATTCCCATTTTACCTCGTGAAAGCTGTATCGTTGATGGTGTATCATTTGTTACTTGTGGAAGTGATCTGTAAATACGTATGTATATAAAGTAAATAGGATATTTGATATAACTTCTGTTTGGAGACTATTTACTGCATAGTACTTGGATCACTGGTGCCTAGGAGAGAGGCAGGCCGGTCCACCTCCGCACGCTCCCTCTGACAGATTCATCTTTATTGATAATTATGACAACCAAGGGATCATTAATGTTTCACAGAAACCCGAATTTCCAGTATTGCACATTCATCTTATAACTCAAACCAAAAATGGTTGAGCTACTGCTACATATGCTTGAAGTGAGGGCTTATATATATTGAGTATCTGCTGCCACTTTCTCTTTCTCTAGCCCTAAATATGAAGAATTTACCTTCAGGTCTGGGAAGAGGAAATGAGAAGCAACAGAGGCACTTTGTGAACCTCAGTTATGTGTCTCTTTCTGCTAATGATGGCATCAGGACAGACATACCAAAACCCACTTTGGAAAAAATAATACTGAGCCTCTTCCGACTACCAGCCATTGACTTCCCATCTCTTCATATTGTTCAGAGTTGTCTCTTCTTTTTAGTTCTATGGTGATGTTCACATAATCATGAGATAGCTATACTTCTGTGAATCTAGAACAGATGGAAGATGTCAATCAATTAGGGCACACTTGGTTGTCTCCAAGCTGGCCAATAACTGGGTATCCATCCCCTGCATTTTCATAGAGCATTAATTAACAAAAACGTTCATCCCGCTTCCACAGAAATAAAATAAAATATCTTGCAACATATACACACCTATGTATATGACTACATGGTATAAGGAGTTGCAAGAGCCATTGTAAAAGTACAGACAGATACAAAGTATGAACAGCAAACTTGTATTTCAAAAACTTCTACAGCCCAAGTTGTGTGGTCAGCATGGTGATAAGCCGTTCTGAAAGCCTTGCCATTTTGAGTGACAAATGAAGGGAGATAAGTTGTAAATAATGTGTATTAAGCATCAAAGCATAGGACATGAATGGCATAGCTCTGCCTGTCCTGGAAATGAAACAGAACATAGAAGGTATGGTGAGATCTCTCTTTAAAAGAAAATATTCTACACCACTGGAAGTAGAAATGTAGCTGAATTTCCCCATATGTTAAACAAGGCGGTACAGTGTGGATTCTAATTAAGAAAAAAATATTGGAGAGGTAGGAATGGACATATATTAATGATGGGATGGCTTTTGCATCATACTAGTTGATAGGTGGTCTAGCAAGGATGTCTAAAAAACCACTACAGTTTCTGTAGTGCAAAGAAGATTTGCAGCATCAAGCAAGAAAATCCAGCTTGCCCTCATTTTTTCCTGGACTAACATATCTTAACCATAAGCAGGATCATCTGCTGGTTCAGAATGACTAAAGCAGAAACATGCCATTGTGCTGCAAAATCTGCCTCTTTTAGACGTGTGTGATATTGCAATACATGTGGAAAAGGGGTGGGCCTCCGTAGTGGCAACCTGTGGATGACCTTTGTATTTCAAGGAGTTAGGTGGCATGTTTTGGTTTTCTCCCTCACACTTAGGAGATTAGAGTTTATTTTGAGTTATATTGATGTTTAACTGGCTTGTTTTTAAGCTGTTTGGCATGAGGTGGGGGGAGAGAAAAAGAATATACCCACTCCTCCAACAGCCCCCCAGAACATATCTTTGTTGGAAGTGGGGGGAGAGAAAACCCCCAGCTTGTTAAGTTTAAGCATAAGTTCACTCCTCCAGCCGCCCCTCTAGTGGCTTGGAATGCGGGGGGGATGATAAGGAATTGTTTATGCTTAGGCACTGGCTTATCTGATGGCTTCCCAGGCTCTGGGAATATCGTCATGGACAGGTGCCAGGCCCCAGGAGGAATCCCAGTCAAGGTCAGGCTGGGCTTGGTCACGGGGTTTGGGAGCCAGGCTTTGATAAAAACCTTAGGATTGCCTTGGAGTTTGGGAGTCCACACAGGCCTGAGCACTGGGTGCTGTGAAAATTGCCACCTTGGGTTATCTCCGCTGTCCTTATTAGGGGGCTCCTGGCAGCCTATAGGAGATTAGGTATTACTTTGCTTGGTATGTATGATTTCTTTATGCTATGCTATGCTTGTTATGCTTTGTGTAATCTGTTTAAACTGTGTTTCTGTTTAACTTTGTTTGCTTAAGTTTATAATAAAGCTTTAAGTTTCTTTATCCACTGGCGTGCTTATTAGGCTGGATCTAAAAGAAGCAATTGCCCGAGCATCTGATCACTGCTTGGACACTTGGCAATACATTAGTTGACCCCATAAAGAGGAAATACCATAGACAATGTGGCAAATCCTTGTAGTACAACAGCAGCCATTTTAAGTTTGCTTCACATAATTGCATATCTGTAGATTTATTCATATCATGCAGCTGTTACAGACAGGCTATGTCTAACAGGAAAAAAGAAACAATTCTTCTTTGTTATTCATAGACATAATTTTATACAGCCTTTCAATAACTCTTCTCAAAGGACTGTTTACACATAAGGAAAATAATTAAAACAGTTAAAGCAAGCTAAAATTCAAATCTCAGCAAGACAATGAATAGTTGAAAATACAGAACAAAGCATGCAGAATCCATGGGAATAATCTCCCAAAGGCATGACATAATGGCAGCATTTTTGTTCTTTGGCAGAATAACATCCATGATGTAGAAACAGTGCCAGACCAATATCAGTGTATAGCATCACTGGATATATGCCAAGACTCACATCCTAAAAAGTACCCCGAGCATCTTAAGTTTTACTGTTATTCTTTATTGGTCTTACAGCCTGCTAACCTGTCTTTGTCAACTGCCTAAGTAGTAACATGCATATTGGCATAATAACCTAAAACTTGTATGGTCACAGTTACACCCAATAGCATAAAAGCCATTTCTGGGTGGGTGGGATGTTTTCTGCAATTTTACTCATAGAAGGAATCATTGAAAGGCTATACAAAATTATATCTATGAATAATACACACACCAAAAAACCATTGTTTCTTTTTTCCTACTAAGGGTACAAAGACGTGCTGATGTAAAGGACAATTTTTAGGAAAAAACATAAGACTGGGGGACTAAATTCTGGATTGTGTGGGTCTATTTTTTGCTTCTGTCCAGTTTTCATCATATTGCTTTCTTTTATTCCTGTTCATTATGGTACTGTTTTGTAGTTTTTTATAGTTTTTTACTTGTGAAACAGAGTTGTTGGGAGTTGGACGGTACACTAATTAAATACATTTAATACATAAATAAATTATGTTTCTCTTGATCATTAATAGCTTGTGTGCACTGACTTCTCAGAATAGGAGTTTGGGCTGAGTTGAGTAGAATAACTAGCTAAGAATCTTCCTGATAAGAAAAAGAACATTAGAATATCTTGGTCTACAACGGAAAAGGAAAGTGCTCATTTATTTTTACCATCTCTTTCTTAGATTTTACAATGGACCAGAATCTATTATTACCTGTCCTTTTTATTGTATGCTGCTTTTGAGTCTACTTTACTAAGATTGGCAAAATCAGGCTGTTTTTGATCTATGTCACTTTTACATATAGTCACTCATAGTTTGTTCTAGTTTGTTCACCACAATATGTGTTTCAACTCACTTGCACATTAAACTGTAGATTTTGAGAAAAACAATAACCATCTGTTTGCAATTTCACATTTAAATGTGTATCCAAATGAATTACATGTCTTATTTCAAAAGAAGCAGTTCTCAGTCTAATTCTTATAGAATATAAATGTGCAAATGTCTTTTAGCTTAAATAGTGCATTTCTTAAGCCTATATGGATATAGTTTGAACAGAAAAATTGCAAAGAGCAGAAGCCAGGGTATTACATATTTCCAAACTGCATATTAATTTGAGTTTAATTTAATTTATTTCATTTAGGTGTTACCTGACTCCAAACAACTCTGGGCAGCTCATAATACAACAAAAGAATGAAATGCAATACAATTCAAAAGCATACCAGCAAAAAGATAAGAAAGTAGATTAAAAATAAAAGGTGGCAAATCTGGCCAAAAACAAAACTCACAAGGGTGTCCAATCACTCTAGCCCAAGGCCTGGGACACCAGCCAAGTCTTTAAGGCCTTCCAGAACTCCATCAGGGTGGGAGTCATCCAGATCTCAAGGGGAACCTTATTCTAGAGGGCAGGCACCATAACAGAGAAGGCACATCTCCTGGGTCCCAAAAGATGGCACTTAACTGAAGGGAATCCAAAGTGTGCCAATGCTGTCAACTCATACCAACCAGGCAGACATCATGGAAGATCGTATATTATTCCAGGAAGCAAAGATAATGTGAATTCATTCTACAAGTGGCAAAAATTGAATTCTTCAAGCTTCTCTGCAGTATATATTGTCTGTTTATGCACTTTTACAATTGACATTTTATATTGCTTTGTAATTTAAATCAGAGCTGAGTATTGAAATTTGGGTTTTCTCGTCTATTTTTTCTCCTTTGGGGGGAGGTGGAGTTTATATATCGAGGAACATTATAGGTTTGAGGAAGGATACTGTAATGTGGTGGCTTTCTAAAAAATATAGCAAGTGGCACCACCAGGCAAACCTCTAGGCTTTGTGGTCTAGATGGATCTCCAGGTACCATAGCAATAAATATTTGTCAAGGTCATAATCGGTTCTCTCTCCAGTGAAACTTGTGTAAGAATCAGCCAAAGTTGCCTATTAGCTGGTCCAATGAGTTAAGAAAGGAGATTCTTAATGCTTTTTACTATCTCCCTATTGACTAATCGCCAAGGACATTACTTTCTTTAAAGTGAAAGAAGAAAAGGTGGAGGGCTTTAGGTCCAGGTTGAAATTCAGGACATTTCTCCAATTATGTTGCTGGAGTGAATAGAAAAGTCTTATGGGATTGCTTCTAGGTCCTACTACCCTTTATTTCAATGCCCAGGTTTTTGTTGCTGCTGCTGCTGCTGCAGCCTAGGTTCCCCCAAATCCTAACAAACTCAAGGGAAATGTAAAAGGAAGGTATTGTGGTGGAACTGGGACAAACAAGAGGAAGGAAATGCATAAAATGTATTATTTTCTTCTCTGAGCTCTTTGCTGACACCAGAAACTTGATTATCCTGTTCCTGAGTCTTAATCTGCTAATAGTAACCAGCAGATTGGTGATTAATGAAAATAACAATATCTACAATCCAGACATTTATTCTGGACAAGAATGTCAACCTTTGCTTGTATTACTGGGGCCTTTGGGGAGGAAAATGTAACTCTCTCTTCCATGAACCTGTTTATAATTTAGGATATTTGTGAATATAGACTTGTACCAGGAGAGCCTTCACAAGTTCTGTTTAATATTCCAGTTGTTTTATCCCGGTATTCACATTTACCTCATTCATTCATATGCTTGACATCTCTTATACTTTTTTTTAAAGGTTTTTATCTACAGCTGCCCTTGGAGTTCACTTGGAGTACAGCTGGAATGTTCTGATGGATGTTGCTAATTCAGAATACATTACAACACTATTCATAAGTTACCAGTTTTCTTCTGAAGTTGCTACTGTTGTTGGTTTTGGCCTTTAAAGTTAATTACTACAGTGCCAGTGGTACTATAAGAAAGTCATAGTGGAATTAATTCATTTTCAGTAGATTACTTTGAAGATACTTTTTTTTTATTCTAAGGTTCTGAGAACAGGTTTAAAGACAGAATCATAGATTGTAAGCATTGGAAGGGATCTCAAAAATAACTTCATCCAACACCCCAGGTAATGCAGGAATCCATTACTATAGCATCCCCAACATAGAGCCATCCAGCCCGAGTGTGTGTACATGTGGGTGTGGTATGAGAGAGAGAGAGAGAGAGAGAGAGAGAGAGAGAGAGAGAGATGTCCATCACCTACTGAGGTATTCTGTTACATTATTGAACCACTCTTGCTATTTGTAACCTTTTTCTTGATGTCCAACCAAAATCTACTTCCTTATTTAAAACCACTACTTCATGACCTGTCTTCTGGAACAACTCTGAACTGTTCTGCCCCATCTTCTGCATGATTTTTTCAAAACTCTTTAAGACAGTGATCAGATCTTCCATAGTTTTCTCTTCTCCAGGCTAATTATCCCCAATGCTTCTAGCAGATTCTCTTAAGTGTTTACTTCCAGGCCCATATCACCTTGGTTGTTATTCTCTGGACACACTTCAGTTTGTCAGTGTCCTTCGAAAAATTCAATCCCCAGAACTTGATGTAATATTTTTGGTGTGGTCTCACCAATGCAGAATAGGACAGAAAAATGTTTTCTTTTGATCTTGATACTTTGGTTCTGTTGATGCAGCCTAGTATTGCATTTGCTTTCTTTCAGGCTTCATCACACTGTTCAGCTTATGATCCAGCAAGAGCCCAGATCCTTTTCATATGAGCTGCAGCCCAATATAGTCTTCCCTATCCTATATCATGCCTTTGCTTTTTCATACCCAAGTGAAGATCTCTACATCTGATTTTGCTGAAATTTATCTTGCTGATTTTTGCTCATTGTTCCAGTCTATCAAGTTCCTCCTAAATCTTGATCTGTCCTCTAAGATGTTTGCATCATTTTTTGTGTCATCTATAGTTTTGATAATAATACATCCTACTCCCTCATCCACATCATTTATAAATGTTAAATAGCACAGTACCAGAACAACACTTCATTCCATCTTCCAAAGCCACTGACAAACACTCATTGAGTATGATTTGATATCCATCTAATGGAAGGATAGTTCAGTCCACTTTTTTTTTTGGGGGGGGGGGTTGGGTCCGTATTATATTTTCTAATAAGAAAATGTCCTTATTATATTTTCTAATAAGATTCCATGAGTTAGAGTTAGGATCAGACACTGCCAAATGCCTATGCTGAGAAGAGTATAAAAGTATAAACAGAATCAAGATGGCACTGTTGACACCTGACTATTCAGTTATTTTTATAAGAAATCATGCATTCCATGATGCACCCAAATTATTTATAGTAATGCATATAATCTGAGTCATTTCAGTAAGGGGAATACTATTAATCAGATAAGTATTTTACAGATGAGAATATTTTATTCGCTGGTATTGTTTTGTCAGAGAGAGGCAACATCTCCAAATTTCATTGAATTCCCAACAAATTTAATTGGCATGGCTAATGGTGAGGGATGCTGGGAGTTGAAGTTGAACAGTGTTGGGCAGGCCACTGTAAAGGGAATTGCTTCCTTTCCCTCACTCTTTACCCAAGTAATAAATACCACAATGCACAGTCTAGAGCTTTGGGGAAAGAAGAGCTAAAGTAAAAGAAATGGAGTGTGAATATTCACTTTCATTTTGCATTACTTGAATGAAGAATTTTACATTGACAGGAAGCTAGCTGAACAAAAAAAGAGGGAAGTAGAATAATCGAAATTCCTGGAATCTACCTTGAACTATCCTTGGCACGTAGTTTGGCGCTAGAATGTAACAAAATTGAAAGCCAGGCTCATTCACATCCCATTGAAATCAATAATAAATTATACAGATTCTTCATTTTTAAATGAGACTCCTCCTTGGCCTAATTCACTGGGTGAAATATATGAATATCCTGAACCACAACTTCCAGAACACGGCCACACAGCCTGGAAGACCCACAACAGCCATCGAACTCTGGCCGTGAAAGCCTTCGACAATACGATCATGATGAGGCTAACAATGGCATTCTACATCAATTGCAGGCTTTATTTAGGCCGAAAAGGTACAGTCCCATGAAATGTACACAACTCTGCATTGGAATTCCACATGACCTTGTATTGTTTCTCCTGTAATTTTCAGAAACCTTTTTTTAAATCTCCTATCATTTTTAAGTTACATTGTATACATCAGATTTTGAATGAAATAAATACTTTTAACTGATGTCTGTAGGTGCAAGTTAGATTTTAATTCACTCAGCAAATTTCTACTGAATATTTGCATTATTTGGGGGGGACGCGGTAGCTCAGCGGGTTAAACCGCTGAAGCTGTAAGACTGCCGATCAGTAGGTTGGCAGTTCGAACCTCCACATGGCGAGGTGAGCTCTCATCACTTGCCCCAGCTCCTGTCAACCCAGCAGTTCGAAAGCTAATTGCAAGTAGATAAATGAGTACCACCTTAAGTGGGAGAATTTGCTGGCGTCCTGTCGGGGGTCGCCTCCGGAGCGAAGAAGACCTCGTGAATGGCGGCGGAGATGGAGATGACGGATCCCAAACAGCAATATCCAGGACGTCAGCAGCCGACTCTGAAGCAAGGTATTCTGGGACATGTAGTCCAATACCCACAGAAAAAGAGTCGGTTCCCTTACCCCTTCCCCGAGCGCGCGGTAAAAATGTTGTAAATATATGAATGTATGTATAAATATATGAATTGCAATGTTGTAAGCTGCCTAGAGTCCTCCGATAGGGAGGGGATAGGTGGGGTATAAATACGATAAATAAACCACTATGGCCCTCTAAAAGCTGGTTTCTTACAACAGTGAGAAGACAGTGAGCCTTTCTGCTTTCAGAATTGGGCCATGGAATGACAAAGCATAGAAGGAGTTTTAGGCATACATTTGAGTAACAGTGTCTTGTATGCTATGCCACTAAAAGTTGTAAGAAATACTAAAATATTCCTTAAAAATTGCTAGGAATATTATGCATGAGAGACAATAGAAATCAGGCCATGTCTTATTCCAGTGTACATAAAGAAAACTGATATAAATGTTTTCCAGTATCAAAGGTAATCTTGTTCATAAATAAATAAATATGCAGCCAATACAGAGACATTTCATATATTTTGGGATACACTTCATTTTTGCTTTCCAACTAGCTATATTTAACTGTAATATTCTGTTGTGTGTTACATAAACTATAGCTCTGAAAGAGTAGACAGAGCTTATCACACAAATTTCCACAGAGAATGAATAAGAAGCCACTTATATACTGTGTGTTTCCATATATGTAACACACAATATATATGTTCATTCAAACATGTATATATAGTTAGAATGAACATACATCTGGTTGGTCCAGGACAATTCCGGTTTACACCTGTTGTCCCAGCATCCCATCCAGTTTAGCATTTGTCCTGGATGTTTTATTTTTTAAATGAGGCCCAGGCAGCCTTTTATTTATTTTATTTTATTTTATTTTTATTTTATCTTATTTATACCCTGCCTATCCCCTCCCTAATGGAGGGCTCTAGGCAGCTTACAATCATGTAAATTCAATTATACAATCATATTATATTACCCGTGCGATTAGGGAGGGGGTGAGGGAACCGGCTCTTCAACCGCAGGTTGGACTACATGTCCCAGGAAACTTTGCTTCTGAGCCGGCTGCTGATGTCTAGGAAGTTGTCGTTCTTCGGGATCCGCCGTCCTCTGCCGTCCTCCGCCGCCATTCACGGGGGCCAGCTTTCTTCTTGGTCCGAGGGCGACCCTCCGAGAAGGACGCCAGCAAATTGGCCCACGTGAGTGGTCCCCATTCATCTACTTGCCGGTGGCTTTCGATCAGCTGGGTGGGCTGGAGCTGGGGCTAGTGACGGGAGCTCGCCCCGCCACGTGGATTCAAACTGCCAACCTTATGGTCGGCAGACTAACGGCTCAGCGGTTTAACCCACTGAGCCACCACGCCCCGGCTTTTCCTTGCCTTCTGCTTCCCCTGAGCTATCATTCCCAACTAGTTCTCCACCTTTTGGCAAAAGTGATGAGAGATGCCAAACTGGTCTGCCCACTGATGATGTAATGAAGAATCCAAGCCAGCACTGCCAATAAGTGCTGATGAGATACAAAGCAGGGTCAGTGGGAAACATGGGAAAAATACGTTTGGGAAATCAAATAAAGGCTGAGCAGTCCTTCCTACAGTGGTTTTGTCATTTATACTGTGGTGTTGAATATAAAAAATACTTCAGCATGGCAATACACACTTTATCTCTGCTACCCATCAATCCAATTTTAGAGATGTTGAACCTCTGAAGAACTACTTTGTGAATCAAACATACTGTCCTCTAATAGCACTAAACATTTCTGTAAATGAGTCCTCTAAATTTTGGTTGCATTTTTTTCCAAACTCAGTTGAAAATTTTTAATCAAAATGTTCAATAAATGGAACACCAAAGAACTTGAAGCTTTTAATTATGTGTGTGTGAGAGAGAGAGCCCTCTGACTACAGGCCAACCAGACCAGTTTGTTATCCATAACTGATAAAGTTTAGGTCAGTTATTTAAATCAAAAACTTATCTCCTGGACTGAGGATGAAAGAGTACTGGGAGATGAGCAGGGAAGATTCAGAAATGGTAGATCAGCCCTTGACCATAGTTTCATTTTCAGTCATCTAGCAGGAAAATATATGGGATTGTCTGACAATGGTCTTTATTAGGCCTGTTTCAAGTGACTTAGACTTACTTCAACAAAGTGATTCCCACAGCTGAATTCTTACGTCAATTCTGTCTAATATCTAATATCCAGAAAGAGCACTTGAGTGGTGTTTGGTCTTTTTATTAGTTGTTACCAATAAAATTGTAGCTATCATAGCTTCTATGTTCTTCTGCTGCAAAGTCTTGCAAAAACATACTTTGTGTTTACCATATATTTGTTACCTTTATTTTAATTTTAAAATTTGATTATTTCCTTTGTAATGTATCTGTGTACTCAGAGCATAATTGGGTCTGTATTTTTAAACCTTGACTTATTCAGTTTGATTTTTTTGATTCACTGACTATATAATAAAAGAACTAACTATAAAATGTGCACTAGGCACACCTTCTCCGGTTCTATGAAAAATATGTACTTCAAAGAACACATGTAGAAGATGAAAGAAGGAGCCTTAGTCCATGGTAAATGTTTTGCTTTCCATGTCAGAAGTCTCAGATTAAATACCTGGCTTAAAGTCCTGGAAAAATTCAGTTAGTCAGTGTAGATCAGGGGTGGGCAATGTCAGGCCCATGGGCCGTATAAGGCCTAAGGCCCGTGGGGCTCCCACCTGCAAACCCCACCCCTTCCACGCGATTGGCTCGCGCCCGCAAACCCAGCCCGCCAGTGCTTGTGATTGGCTCCCGCCCGCAAACTCTGGCCCCCAGTCCGTGCCCAGAAACCCCGCCCCCCACCCCCTGGTCCCCAGTTATAAATATCCAAATGGCCCTTGGCAGAAAAAAGGTTCCCCACCCCCGGTGTAGATAATACTGCAGAAGATAGATCAAAATCTGATTCACTAAAAAGCAGCCATAAATTTGTCAAATTAAAGAAAAAAGATATTGCTAAAAAATACAAAATTATGTTACAAGAGAAATGTGCAGATATGTTGTAGGGATGTATTATATGTATACAATTTACAATTATGCTACATTACAGCTTTGACCCCAATCCCTCTTCCCCCCCCCCCCCCCCAATGGATGCTTATGTTCCTATCCTATCTTTCTCATTATATAATGATCACCCGTTCATACTTCATGGCTTTTTTTTAAAAAAAAAAGGGAAAGGATAGAGGTAAGATAGCACACTTCTTCTATTTTGTGGGATGGCAGGGGTAGGAAGTCATCTAATCTTTTCCTTCTTTTCTTCTTTGACAAAAAAACAGTCCTTGGGCTTACAAGCAATACTGACCATGGCTATGTGGTCATGTAAACATTCTTTACTAAAAAAAATGGAAGTGGCTTTGGTAGGCTTACCTATCATATGCAACCATTTATACTGGCTATTTTTTTTAAGTAAATCAAAACAAAGAACAAGTTTTTTTGGGACTTGGGCACACAGAGAATCTTCTAGCTGTGCTCCTGTCCTCTGAAGTTGCCAGCCAGAGTTACTGGCGAAACGTTAGGAACCAAATCTGCCAGAACACGGCCACACAGCCTGGAAAACCCACAACAACCATAAGGTTTTTTTTTTCTTTATCATGCTGAAATGAGATGTCTACATCAACTTCTTATGAAAGAGGGAAAATCAGAAACAAAATCAGCCTCTTTTATGAAAATAAAAGTTCCCATGAATGTGGAAACCCAGATTTAGACCATATCAGAGATGTGCTGGAGGGAACAAGGGGGGAAAAACAACAAAAATAGCCTCATGCCATTATCCTAAAAACTCCACCTCTTTTGTACACATGTCATGACACAGTATATGGTATATGTCATGGTGCAGATATCATGTACAGTACAAAGAATATGTCATGATACAAATGTCATGACACGGCATCTATGTACGTATGTCATGACACGGCATGTCATGACATGGCATATTATCTTATTTACCTTGTTTTTATTTATTTTTTAAAGTGTTTTAGTAGTTGTGATATTGTTTTAACTATTGGTTGTATGCCGTCCAGAGTCATGTTTAGTGTGATGGGCAGCTATATAAATGTGTTAAATAAATAAATACAGAAATACAACATCTATGTACAAACTGGGTGGAGCTTAAAGTGCCTGTGGCTTTGTAGTCCAAGTACCTATGACTGCAAGCCATTGGTGCTTTGAACACTGTGACACTTTAGCAAACATGAGAGATTGGTCCATGCACATGAAACCAAAAGAGACATTCTTTGAAGATCTAATAATATGTTAGATTTTATTACTTAATCCTTTTTTTCACAATTTACATTTATTGCCACCTATTTCATTTAACTGCAAATAAAGCTGGCAAGCTGCTGTTCTGCTGTTGGCATTTTAACCATTCCAGTGAAAGTGTTGCAGCTCTATAAAGCTGAGTGTTTTTGGATTCTTTCTATTCAAAGGGGTTCTATTTTCCACATCCCTCAGAACAAATGAGATTTTCAAGTAGTTTCATCAATGAACCAGGCAATGTGATCTGAAAGATAATACATCTTCTTAAAGAAAAAAAATACTTTCATTTATCCTTCCAAAATTTAGTAGGAAAAAGAAGGATGTAAATAGCTGATGTGGAAAATACATATATGGATTATTGTAATTATATGGTAATGTATTGATTGAACAATGCTTTTTTACTTAATTCATAGGAAAGAGATATTAGATATAAGATATAGATATAGATATAAGATTATTTTATCTTATAAAGGTGGAAATTAATTAGGACTTACAACTTTGGTTATGGATATCTTTTCCTTCTTACAAGTTAAAGGAAGATGTATAAAATAAGGGATAGGTTGCAAAGAAAGACATGGAACACTACGGCATAATGCACAGATGGCCTCTTAAAATTCTTCATCCTATCCATGGACAGAGAAATTGTGATAGTGACACAAAATTTCTCCATTGAAAGAGCAGAAATTTTCCAACGTTTTGGGGTAGTGTTTGTATCTACCATCCTTCCTTCCTTCCTTCCTTCCTTCCTTCCTTCCTTCCTTCCTTCCTTCCTTCCTTCCTTCCCTCCCTCCCTCCCTCCCTCCCTCCCTCCCTCCCAGCATTATTGTGTTAGTGGCCTGGTCATTACCATTCTTTCACTATTCATTGTCTACCATTAGGCCAAATATTGGGGGTGGGGTTGCTGGCTGCCACAAAACTGGTGCAGCATATTTAAAGAAAAACCTTTTGTTTGGGGGGGAGAGAGAGGAAAGGAAATATCTCAAGACAATCTGCAAAGTTTTACCAGAATTTTAGTTGCACTCATCTGATTTGTTTGCATCAACTACTGAAATGGCTATACTTTTTCTTGGCAAACCATGCTGCATTCCTAATATAAATAATTTTTATATTTTAAAAAAAACAAAATTAAAGCATGATGTATGTCAATGTCTAATTAGGAATTAAATTCTTCTTCTAATTTATTGATAAAGGTTATTGAAGATGACATATTTTTATTATTTATTTATTCAACTTAAATCCAACTCAAAGCAGCACCCTCTCCTCAGTTGTTCACTTGCAACAACCCTGTGAAGTAGGTGGACTGAGAGAAAGTGATCGGCCCCAAATTAGCCACTTTCTATAGCTGAGAAAAGGGGTGTGGTGGCTCAGCGGGTAAGACGCCAGGCTTGTCAATTAGAAGATCGCAAGTTCGGAGGTTCGAATCCCTAGTCCCGCGTGACGGAGTGAGCTCCCACACTAGCCCCAGCTCTTGCCAACCTAGCAATTCAAAAGCATGCAAATGCAAGTAGATTAATAGGTACCACTTTGGTGGGTAGGTAACATCATTCCGCATGTGTCATGCCAGTCACATGACCGTGGAAGTGTCTTCAGACAACGCTGGCTCTTTCGCTAACAAACAGTGATGAGCACCAGCCCCTAGAGTCGGACACAACTGCACAAATGTGCGGGGGGAACCTTTACCTTTACCTTTATAGCTGTGATAGGACTTCAGTGTGGGTCTTTCTGGTTCTTTCCAACACATCATCTACTACACCCCTAATGTGATAGAAGTCATATTAGATACCATTGATCAAAATCTTGAACAAACTTATATTTTTATAGCTGTACCATTGGAAATGATTTAATACCACATACAGTATCCAATTTTAATATTCTTGTCCATTATCTTGAAAAAAGTATTGAAAGAATTAAAATTTTCTCCATTCTTAATTTATTGCAACATTGCATACCTACATCTTAAACACATTATCCCTTGATTGCATGGATATTCCATTTTATTCTCATTATATTATTTTGCATTCCATCTTTCCTTGCCTGGTTCAATCGTTGTTGTTTTTTTGTCTATTGACAAAGCAAGCTCTTGATAATCAGTAATGTCTTCTTAATCCTATAGGTCTTCAAATCTATGTGCAGTTTCTGATAGCAGAAAAATAAATACTCTTAAAATTTGAGCAACAGCAAGATTAAGTAACAGCTTCACCTTGTGATTTATTCTTAATAGCATATTGCTATTAAGTTTAAATTATATGTCTAAAGGCATTTTTTTTCAGATGGTAAAAATAAGTGGCCTCTTGAACTTGGGGAACTCATAAATTCCATGATATTAATGCTCTGGGACACTGCATTACTTTCTCCTCCAGTCCTGTTTGCTTGGTTTAGAAGTAAATCCCATAAAATTCATTGGGGTTTACCCCTATAATATGGTGATTTTAAAAGCTTTACAAGACTTTCATAACAGCAAAACTTTTTTGCCGGTTTTCTAGCATGATTATTTCACTTCCATGACATATACTTTATTTTAAAGCATTCTGATAGTGTTTAGCAAACTACTTAATATTTACCATTGCCATCTCAAGTCTCTGGGCAGTTTACAACTTCAGTACAGTAAAATGCATACAGTCCAATCAAACATTATGCATAAAACCACCCATTATGAAACCAAATCACCATAAAATCTCAGTTAAACTCTGCAACCCATATCACCACTAAAATTCAAAGCTCTGCCTGATCAAAATTTTCTTCACAATCTAACTATTTTGCAGTTATTGGACACCTATTAATAATCTTGTAGAACAAGTTCTGAGAAAAAATAAAGTAAATTGGAAAACTTCAGTTTAAGCTGCAGCCCCAGAGGTACAGGGATTTGCAAGTGGTGGAGACAATGACAAAAAAGGGCATTTCAATATTGCAATGCAAATCCTACCCTTTCTGAACCAATATAATAACATCACATGCAAATATAGAAGGAGCAGAGCTTGCACTGTGATATCACAATGTATGTTTATTCATTTTGACAAATTCTTGGCTTGCTATTGTCAACCTTGTAAGTTAGTCCAGACAAGAAGCACACCCAGGAGTACTAGTTCCATCTTTATTGTAAGGTTATATTAACAGAGTCTTGCAAGTCTCAAAGTACACCTCTCATCCCTCACCTTTACAATCCAAGGAACTAGGAAGGGTCCCTTCTGAGACATTTGCCATGCCCCCATTCCTTGTGCAGGTTCAGCTTCCTATTATCAGACCATTGCCTAGTCTATGGCACTTTCTCCTGTCTCCCAAGGTCATTCCCACATATCATTACAGCTGGGGACACCCCTAATTATAGATAGTCAATTTCTCAACAGGCTAATGGAAAAGAATTTCCACAACCAAAAGAAGCTATAAAAAGGATAACACTACCATACATCAGAAACATCTCAGATACTACCAACAGACTGTTAAAACCACATGGCATCACCGTAGCACATAAACCAACCAAAATCCTTCAAAACATCTTAAGTAACCGAAAAGACCCAGTAGCCCAAGAAGAAACAACAGGAGTTAACTACAACATACAGTGTAAGGACTGTAACAGCCACTATATAGGACAGACAGGTAGAAGACTAGCAGAGCGCATCCAAGAACATCAACTAACAGTCAAAAGACACGATGAAAACTCCTTAATCTCACAACACATGGACAGACTCAACCATACTTTCAACTGGGAAACTGTGAGCATCCTAAACCAAGCCAAATCCAAAAATGCTAGAGAATTCCTGGAAGCTTGGCACTCAGACAAAGCAGCCATCAACAGACACATAGCGGTAAACAACATTTACATACCATTCAAAAGAGACAATACAAAAGCCAAAAGACCAGAACACCTCCTTGCCAGCAATCAACACCCAGATATGCAAAGATTAACACCAGGATTAACACCAGATGAACAATCAAACAGCACAATATACCCTAATCAAGGAACTACTAACTCAGTCAATCCACCAAGTAGCAAACAACAGCCCAATCAAGAAACTACTAAGGAGTGAACTACACCTCCACCAACACAAGCAGGACAAGCCACAATATATAAACAGAGAGCAAGTCCCACTCCCTTTTCACACTGAAAATGTTGTCTAGCCTGGCAATGAAACATCTGCAAGAAAATAACAAGGTTCAAAGAACACCAATGACTCCACCAAGAACTTTCCAAATGCTATTTTAAATGTCTTTACATCACATCTCAGATCATATATTTTAAAAAATTAAATAAATATAGTGATCTCATTATTATAGGTGCATGAATATAAATATTCCTCTCACTTGTCCTCCACCCCTACCAAATGCACAGAGTAATGCTCCTTTTGTTCTTATACGCAATACACCAGCATGGTGTTTAATAAAAGAGGAATGGATGGCATGATATGTTACTTTCCTCATATTGTTGCAACAATATATTATTGTTTCAAGGAACTTTAAAATACATAAGGAACATTTGTTTTGATCATGTTAAATGTTACAACTCTATAATACAGTATGTTAACTCTCTGCTGTGATTTGCCATGCATTCTCTATATCCTTATGCCTTGTTGTAAACAAGGTCAGATCACAGGAAGTTTCCAGAGGCAGGATTGTAAGTCCCCATTTGACCCATTATCAACTTTTAAATGTGATTTCTACCTTACAAGAATTCTGAATTGTCCTCTAAAAGAATGGATTTACGATGATATAAGCAGATAAGACAAAGAAAATGATTGCATTGCAAGCTTAGGCATGCTTTCTCGGAAGTTTAATGTTTAATGTGTTTAATGGCATTTCTCCTTGGAAAGTATACATAGAATTTGCTAGATAGATAAATTTTATTACGGTCATAGACCAAAAACAAAATAAAACCCCCAAAACACCATAGTAAAATATAACATAACCATTAGAGATTACAGCTCACAGTAGGGTGGAGTTTACCCACAATATACCAAAACCTGGCAACATTTAAGGACACATGGAAGCAAAATAAGTCAGAATGCCTCGGGAATTTAAGAAGGAGAGGGGTAGAATTGGGTAGAAAATTCCTTAACCGAATGTATGATAAAAAATACAAAAGGAAAATTCACACTAGCAAATGAAATTTGTAGTTTTCAATAATAAATATTGTTCTGCATATTAAAATGTAATGTAAATTTCCTTTCACTTCCAGGTACTGATCAGAGCGCAGCGAAGAAACGAGGCTCCCAGCCTTGATTGCACAGTTAAGCTGTTTGCGGCGATTTGGGAGAAGAAAATCGCTGAAAAATTGCACTCGAAGAGAGTGTGATCAGAAGATTAACCACAAGGGGTCTCCGGAGTAACTGCTCTCCCCCGACCCCTGCAATGTCCACCATGGGGGAAGGGAGATTGAAGCAGTGAAAGGGGACTGGAAGAAAAACGGAGCTCTACAGCAGCCGTGAATCTAACCAAGATAAGTAGCTGCCCGATCAGGCTTTTAGACACTTTTCTTTACTTTTAAATATTATTTTTCTTATTAAGTGCTAAGATTTGTATCTGGACTTGATTTATATTTGCTGGTGTTATATTTTTTTCTTGTTAAAGGAAGATTAAACGGTGGGAAAAGAAAGTTAAGTGGCTTTGTTACAAGTGAAAGTGACTTTTATTACTATTTTCAGTTTGGCTTGAGTTTCTTACTTATGGACAATTATTGGTATTTTTCTTTTTGCTTTCTGGAATATTATATTAAAGCCCGGATTTAAATGGAGTGATTAATACTTTATTTTTTAAGACTTTGATGTTGAGACTGATGCCTGAAAAGGAAAAAAAGAACCCTATTAAATCTTCTTTTATATATATAAGTTCCTCTTTTTCTTTCTGATCTTTGAACTCTGTTTGGATTTATTTTTTTGGAAAAAGTCAAGTTATTCAATGCTTAATTTGGATTATTGGATTATTATATGGAAAAGAGGCTTTTCTATATGTTTCTAGTAATATTTTTTGTTTTTGACTTGTGGTTGGATTGAAGAATTACAAGTGGGAAGGTGAAACCCTGGGAATATTTACTATTCTTATCTTTGATTTTGACTACAGGAGAACAAAAAGTCCTACTGGCTTTTATCTTGGGTGTTTGAAACACTGTGGATTTTTATATATAAGGGATTATAAATGAACAAAGAGGAAAAATTTTAAAGGAACTTTTTTATCTATCTATCTATCTATCTATCTATCTATCTATCTATCTATCTATCTTTTGGATATTTGCTTTTTTCCTTTTCCTTTTTTCCTTTTATTACCTGTTTAATTAAAAAAATTTTTTTTCTTTAATTTTCCCCCCTTTTTTAAAATAATTATTGTTGTATAGTGTTTTCTTCCCCTTTTCTCTTTTTTTTTTGCAGGGCTATGGCATCTTTCGGAATGAAATTGAGGGAGAAAGAGAAGAAGAAGGAGACTGGAGGATTACCTATTTATTCTGCTACACCTGCTACATCTGCCTCAGAAACTTTATTACCAGAAATGAAAAAGATATTAGAAGCTGTTGCAGCACTAAATAAGAAAATGGATGACTCCACGAAGCAGATGGAAGATCAGAATACAGCACTAAATAAGAAAATGGATGACTCCACGAAGCAGAAGAAAGATCAGATTACAGCATTAGACAAAAATGTGGACTATATGAAGAAAGAAATAACCCGAGAGATTAAGCAAGATTTTAAAAAAGAAATTCAAACAGTCAAGGAAGTGGTCAATTCTCTGTCAGGAGAACTTAAAGATACGCAAAGCCAGATAAAAAAATTAGAAGATAAATCAGAATATGCCATTAAAGAGATTGAACATAATCTAGACATTACAGCCTTAGCATAAATAAGAGAGAAAGAGCACATCTTGAGATTTAGAGCAGTTCCACAACAAGCAGATGAAGATGTGAGAGAAAGGATGATTTTTGAATTGGCTAAATTTTTGGAGATGAGAGAACAAGATTTAGATTTGGAGATAGACAAGATATTTAGAGTAAACTCACATTATGCTAAAGAAAGAAAAGTCCTTAGAGACATATTGATATATTTTGTAAGAAAAGTGACAAAAGAGCAAATTTTAAGGAAACATTATAATACTAGATTAAATATAGAAGGGAAGGAAATAATTGTACTAAAAGAAATTCCTTTGAGAATATTAAGGAAAAGAAAAGAATATTTTTTCCTTACAGGAAAAAAGGCAACATAGTATTTCATTTAGATGGAAAAAATTGGAAGGCGTATCGTTTGAGTTCAAAGGACAGAGATTTAAAAAAACTTCCATTTTAAAAGCAAAAGTTTTTTTTAGAGAAATATAAGAAAGAAATGGGTTTACCAGAAGAATTGACAGAAGGAGGAGAAACATTGAAAGACAAAGAGAAGACTGAAGATCTATCTGAGAAGGGAGCTACAGGTGTGGACTTAACAAAGGGATTTTAAAGAATAAAATGCCAATCGAATATAAATATCTGACATGGAACATTAATGGAATTAATTCTCCACAGAAAAGAAGAAAGATATTTCACTTTTAGAAAAAACAGAAATTGGACATTAGTTGTTTACAAGAGACTCATATTTGTAAAAAAGACACTAAATATTTGATTCAAAAACAGCTTGGAGAAGAATTTATTTCGGCTGGATATAATAAAACTAAAGGGGTAGTTTTATATGTACAACCAAAGTTAAACCCAAAATTGATATTTGCGGATGAAGAAGGTCGATATATTGTAGTAGAAATTAACATACAAGGAACTAAAATACTGATAGTTGGACTTTATGCACCGAATATGGATAAAGGAGCATTTTATAAAAACTTGATGGATAAACTTTTGGACTTAACTTATGACAATTGGTGTTTTATGGGGGATTGGAATGGGGTAATTTACCCCAGACTGGATAGACAGTCACAAAAAGAAGTGAAGCAAACACAGGGAAAATTGCCACAAACATTTTTCGACTTGAAAGAGATGTTGGATTTACAAGACATTTGGAGATGTATGAATGGGACTTCCAGAGAATTTACATATTATTCAGAGAGATTTAAATCACATTCTAGAATAGATATGATTTTGATATCTAAAAATTTGATGATGGATATTAGCAAAGTTGATATATTACCTAAGACTTTATCTGATCATAATCCAGTAATGTTGACTCTTAAAGGGAAACGGAGTGTATTTAGATGGAGATTGAATGAGTCACTATTACGGAATAATGATGTAGTTGATGTATGTAAAAAAAAATTAAGAGAATATTTTCAATTTAATTTGAACAAAGGTACTAATATTCAAACTGTATGGGAAGCCAGTAAAGCATATATGAGGGGTTACTTTATTCAATATAATGCTCAAATGAGGAAGAAAAAACAAAAAAGAATTCAATTGATTTTGTTGTTGTTTATTTGTTCAGTCGCTTCCGACTCTTCGTGACTTCATGGACCAGCCCACGCCAGAGCTTCCTGTCGGCCGTCACCATCCCCAGCTCCCCCATGGTTGAGTCTGTCACCTCCAGAATATCATCCATCCATCTTGCCCTTGGTCGGCCCCTCTTCCTTTTGCCTTCCACTTTCCCTAGCATCAGCTTCTTCTCCAGGGTATCCTGTCTTCTCATTATGTGGCCAAAGTACTTCAGTTTTGCCTTTAATATCATTCCCTCAAGTGAGCAGTCTGGCTTTATTTCCTGGAGTATGGACTGGTTTGATCTTCTTGCAGTCCAAGGCACTCTCAGAATTTTCCTCCAACACCACAGTTCAAAAGCATCTATCTTCCTTCGCTCAGCCTTCCTCATGGTCCAGCTCTCACAGCCATAGGTTACTACAGGGAATACCATTGCTTTAACTATGCGGACCTTTGTTGTCAGTGTGATGTCTCTGCTCTTAACTATTTTATCAAGATTTGCCATTGCTCTCCTCCCAAGAAGTAGACGTCTTCTGATTTCCTGGCTGCAGTCAGCGTCTGCAGTAATCTTTGTGCCTAGAAATACAAAGTCTGTCACTGCCTCCACTTTTTCTCCCTCTATTTGCAAGTTATCAATCAAGCTGGTTGCCATAATCTTGGTTTTTTTGAGGTTTAACTGCAACCCAGCTTTTGCACTTTCTTCTTTCACCGTCGTCATAAGGCTCCTCAACTCCTCCTCACTTTCAGCCATCAAAGTGGTATCATCTGCATATCTAAGATTGTTAATGTTTCTTCCAGCGATTTTAACTCCAGCCTTGGATTCCTCAAGCCCAGCACGTCGCATGATGTGTTCTGCGTACAGGTTGAATAGGTAGGGTGAGAGTATACAGCCCTGCCGTACTCCTTTCCCAATCTTAAACCAGTCCGTTGTTCCATGCTCTGTTCTTACCGTTGCTACTTGGTCGTTATACAGATTCCTTAGGAGGCAGACAAGATGACTTGGTATCCCCATACTGTTAAAGTTATTTGTTAAAGTTATTCTATGTAGGATTCAAGCGAATGGATTCCTTCACTGTGAAATCCTAGCTGTAAAGTGGCTGTAAGCAGTTTCCCATAACAAAAAGCAGTAAAAACACCAGATGTGCTTTTCTCTAGTCAAAACAATGTGGTGATAACAGTCTTGTCCTGTGAGAACTGGTCCCCGGGAGAAAAGCCAATATGCAACACCGCCATCTCGTGGCGGTTTATAGTAAGTACAACTGTTACTACAATGTTAAGCTGTAAAATGGCCTAGCCCACATTAGCCAATCAGAATGTTGAATAATTCAGCTATGAACTATGGGTACTCATCTCACTCACTCAATTCTATGCTTCTGTTTGACTGCTATCTGTACTGTAACTACGCCTGGTCTTTGCACAGACCATGATTTTTCTTTCCTCACATCTGTTGATGGAACTCTGCGTATGCTTTGTTTTTTCCTTTTTGCAATAATGCACCATACATCCATTATTGCCTTATGCTACCAATAAAGATATTGTTAGCCTTAAAACACGTTATTTGGATTACTCTGCGCCTGGAACCCCAAAAGCCAGCACCACCCCACACATACCACCAAGAACTTGCCACAATTTGTTATGTCCACACAGTCAAAGGCTTCAGAATAGTTAATAGAACAAAAATAGATGTTTTTTCTGAAAAATCCCTGGCTCTCTCCATTATCCAGCGGATATTGGCAATTTGGTCTCTAGTTCCTCTGCCTTTTCTAAACCCAGCTTGTACATCTGGCAATTCTCGCTCCATGAATTGCTGGAGTCTACCTTGCAAGATCTTGAGCATTACCTTACTGGCATGTGAAATAAGTGCCACTGTTCAATAGTTTGAACATTCTTTAGTGCTTCCCTTTTTTGGTATGGGGATATAAGTTGATTTTTTCCAATCTGATGGCCATTCTTGTGTTTTCCAAATTTGCTGGCATATGGCATGCATCACCTTGACAGCATCATCTTCCAAGATTTTAAACAGTTCAGCTGGGATACCGTCGTCTCCTGCTGCCTTGTTATTAGCAATGCTTCTTAAGGCCCATTCAACCTCACTCTTCAGGATGTCTGGCTCTAACTCACTGACCACACCGTCAAAGCTATCCCCGATATTATTATCCTTCCTATACAGATCTTCCGTATATTCTTGCCACCTTTTCTTGATCTCTTCTGCTTCTGTTAGGTCCTTACCATCTTTGTTTTTGATCATACCCATTGTTGCCTGGAATTGATTTTCAATTGATTTTAGATGAAATTAAAAGTAAATAGTTAGATTTGAGAGATAAACCAATGGATGACACTTTGCTCACTCAAATTAAATTTTTACAAAAGCAAATATCAATGATACTAACTCAAGAGATAGAGACTCAAATGAAATTCACAAAACAAAAATATTTTGAACATGCAAATAAACCAGGTAGATGGCTGGCATACAAATTGAGGAAACAAAGACAAAAGAATTTGATTACTAATATTCAACATGAAGGAAAAACTTTGGTGAATAATATGGACATTCAAAAAGCCTTTCATGACTATTATTCTAAATTATATAAAAAACAAGATGTTAACTTGGATGAGATTGAAGAATATTTGAATAAACAAAAACTAACTGCTCTTAATGACCAACAAAGATTGACATTAAATAACGTTATAACAAAAGAAGAATTGATAAAAGCTTTTAAGAAAATTTGTAGTGGAAAAGCTCCTGGACCGGATGGATTGTCAGCAGCCTATTATAAATGTTTTGAAGAGGATTTATGCCTACCTTTGCAGAAGACTATGAATTCTATCTTGGAAACAGGAACCATGCCAGAAACTTGGAAAGAAGCATATATAACATTGATCCCCAAAGAACAAACGGATTTAACATTAACTAAAAATTATAGACCAATATCTTTATTGAATAATGATTATAAGATATTTACAACGATACTAGCAGAAAGAATGAAGAATATACTTAAGGATTTTATTCATCAAGAAAAAGGTGGTTTTCTACCCAAGAGGCAAATCCGAGACAATGTCAGAAATATATTAGATGTAATTGAATATTTGGAACAACACTATGATAAACAAGCTGCCTTGATATTTATTGACGCTGAAAAAGCCTTTGACAATTTAAATTGGCCTTTTATGTTCAAAGTAGTGCAAAATATGAATTTTGGAGGAAATTTTATAAAATGGATTAAATCAATATATACTCCACAATTTGCCAAAATAATTGTTAATGGAGAATTTAGCAAGCCATGTGAAATCCAAAAAGGCACTAGACAAGGTTGTCCATTATCTCCACTTTTGTTTATATTGGTATTAGAGGTTTTACTTAGAGATATTAGACAGGATGATGGTATCCATGGTATCAAAGTTAAAAAAGAAGTTTATAAACTAAGAGCCTTTGCTGATGACCTAGTCATTACCTTGGAGAATCCACTAGAAGGAATTGAAATATTAATACAGAAACTAAGAGACTCTGGGTCGCTAGCAGGGTTCAAAGTGAATCTACAGAAGACAAAAGTTTTGACTAAAAACATGGACTACCACAAACAAGAGAAATTGAAAGAAATAACAGGATATTCAATGGAAGAAAAAGTAAAATATTTGGGAGTATATTTAACAGCTAAAAATGTTAAGTTGTTTAAGAATAACTATATTCCACTTTAAGAACAGAGCATGGAACAACGGACTGGTTTAAGATTGGGAAAGGAGTACGGCAGGGCTGTATACTCTCACCCTACCTATTCAACCTTTATGCAGAACACATCATGCAATGTGCTGGGCTTGAGGAATCCAAGGCTGGAGTTAAAATCACTGGAAGAAACATTAACAATCTTAGATATGCAGATGATACCACTTTGATGGCTGAAAGTGAGGAGGAGTTGAGGAGCCTTATGACGAAGGTGAAAGAAGAAAGTGCAAAAGCTGGGTTGCAGTTAAACCTCAAAAAAACCAAGATTATGGCAACCAGCTGGATTGATAACTGGCAAATAGAGGGAGAAAAAGTGGAGGCAGTGACAGACTTTGTATTTCTAGGCACAAAGATTACTGCAGTCAGGAAATCAGAAGTCGTCTACTTCTTGGGAGGAGAGCAATGGCAAATCTTGATAAAATAGTTAAGAGCAGAGACATCACACTGACAACAAAGGTCCGCATAGTTAAAGCAATGGTATTCCCTGTAGTAACCTATGGCTATGAGAGCTGGACCATAAGAAGGCTGAGCAAAGGAAGATAGATGCTTTTGAACCGTGGTGTTGGAGGAGAATTCTGAGAGTGCCTTGGACTGCAAGAAGATCAAACCAGTCCATACTGCAGGAAATCAAGCCAGACTGCTCACTTGAGGGAATGATATTAAAGGCAAAACTGAAGTACTTTGGCCACATAATGAGAAAACAGGATATCCTGGAGAAGAAGCTGATGCTAGGGAAAGTGGAAGGCAAAAGGAAGAGGGGCCGACCAAGGGCAAGATGGATGGATGATATTCTGGAGGTGACAGACTCGACCGTGGGGGAGCTGGGGATGGTGACGGCCGACAGGAAGCTCTGGCGTGGGCTGGTCCATGAAGTCACGAAGAGTCAGAAGCGACTGAACGAATAAACAACAACAATATTCCACTTTGGACGAATATTAAAAAAGATTTAGAACATTGGGAAAAATTGCAATTATCAATATTAGGTAGAATTTCAGCAATCAAAATGAATGTTTTGCCAATAATTTTATATCTTTTTCAAACACTACCTATATTGGCATCAGAAGAACCTTTTAAACAATGGCAGCGAGACATTTCTAAGTTTATTTGGCAAGGGAAATAACCAAGAGTAAAATATAAAGTCTTGCAAGTCTCTAAAGAAAGAGGAGGACTAGGTCTGCCGGATTTGAAATTATATTATGCTGCTTGTTGCTTGGTTTGGATTAAAGAATGGATAGTTTTGAAAAATGAAAAATTATTGAATTTTGAAGGACATGAATTAAGATATGGATGGCATGGATATTTGTGGTATGATAAAGTTAAAGTTAATGTGGACTTTAAAAACCATTATATTAGAAGATCCTTTTTAAGAATTTGGAACAAATATAAATTAATCTTATGTTATAAAAGACCTTTATGGATTTCTACACAAGAAGCATTCTACAGAACAGAAGTAAGAAATAAAGATAAATGGTTAACCTACAAAGACTTTTTAAAGAAAGAACAAAGACAATATATAATTAAATCAATAGAAGAATTGGCACCAGAGGGATATACTTTTCAATGGCTTTCATATATGCAGCTTGTAGAGAAATTTAAATTAGATAAGAAAGACTTTGAATTTGAACAAACCAAATCTGAATTTGAGTTACAATTATGTGAGACAGATGATCATCTAATTGCAAAAATGTATAAATTATTGTTAAAAGGTGAAATGGTAGAGGAACAAGTTAAAGACTGTATGATTAAATTGGATAAAAATATTGGTCATAATATTCAAATGCAACAATGGGAAGATATGTGGACTAAAGGACTAAAATTTACTTTGTGCTATAATTTAAAAGAAAATTTTTATAAGATGATGTACAGATGGTATATGACCCCACAAACACTTTCTAAAATGTATGGGAATGTTTCCAACTTATGTTGGAAATGTAAAAAAAAAGAGGGGTCTTTTTACCATATGTGGTGGACATGTGAGATTGCAAAGAAATTTTGGACTCAAATACATTTATTGATGCAAAATATATTACAAATTCAAATTTCATTTAAACCGGAAATTTTTTTATTGGGAATAATTGATGGACAACCCGGGAAGCAATTTACAAGAATTATGCAATACATGATTACAGCAGCAAGACTTATATATGCACAAAATTGGAAAAACCAAATATCGCCTACGATACAAGATTGGATGTTAAAATTGATGGATATGGCAGAGAATGATAAACTGACATGTTTATTAAAAGAGAATTCAAATTATTATTTTCTTAAAGAGTGGAAACCATTAACTGACTATTTACAAGATGCGGGAGGAGCAAAGCTTATATGGGGATTTGAAGATTAATATATATATATATATACTGATGTAATAGATAAGAAATATTCTTTAATGTTTTATATAGACCTAGCATGTAAGATAAAATTGTTAAATTATCATGACCAGAGACAAATTGGAAGTTGACTAAATTCTATGTTTCAGCTTTATCTTTTTTCTTTTTTACTTTACTACACTTTTTTATCTTTTCTTTTTTCTTGATTTGTATTTCCATTTTCCTTTCTGTTTCAAACTTTTATCTATGTAAATTTAAAACCTAATAAAATTTGATTAAAAAAAATGTAATGTAAATTCAAGGAGCCCATAAGACAACCTCTTTAGAATTTTTGAGGTGGGCAAAATTATATGCCCCCAATATTTAGAAATCTATTTATGTCAAGAAAATGTAAAGTAGGTCTATGAAACTGTCAACTTCAATAGCACTTTTACAATTTTTATTGGGAAATCCAGCTTTTCCTTCCTGGTATTCTGCAAAAGTATTGGACTTTCACTTCCATATCAGAAGGAGTTGCAGAACTCATAACAATAGCAATAATCTCAATACAAATATGAACTATAGGTATTGGAGTCCAAAGTTGATTTCATATATGACATTTTTATTAGTTACAGCTGATTATGGTATTGAATCAGTAGCCTCAGAAG
This sequence comes from Charina bottae, assembly GCA_023362775.1. Lineage (NCBI taxonomy): Eukaryota > Metazoa > Chordata > Lepidosauria > Squamata > Charinaidae > Charina > Charina bottae. Next base: position 47,618,164 of record JALMGJ010000005.1, read on the forward strand.
ATTCCCAGTGCCAACCTTCTGTTTAAAATGCTATATATTCTACATGCACAGTTTAGTTCCATAACTTTTTTGTGCTTCAAACCTTCCACTTTTTAGAATTTGCAAATGCAAGATGACCTCTTGCTTGCTACTTGCACACACTGTGCTGTTATTCTGTTCCAAAAGAGACATTGCAACAAGCAGGCTTTCCTGGAAGCACAGTATATACATGATTGATAAGCACAAGGCAAGAACTTATTGAGGTGAGATCACAGAGACCCAGAATTTTTTATCACAAACCAGCAAGCCTCATTTGACAATATACCAAGGACTATGAACTCAGGTAGTTTAGTTTTCAAGCAGAGGCTCTTACAGAGTTCTGGGAAAAAGAAACAGTAATATATTCCAGAACTGCACTAGTTTAAGAAGTTGTAGATAAGAAATTGTCAAAAATGTTCTGCTATATGTTGCTTAGTTACCATTTCTGAGAAGCCCTGATGGACATGAGCAGTAAAATGTAAAAACCCTCAGGACAGCTCCGCAGCCAGCATATCGTCTATAAAACCTGTTTAACAGCATCCTTCAACTTGGTGCCCTCCACACGTGCTGGAGGCCAATTCTCAGAGTGGCCTTTCTATAAATTGCACCCTAACAGCATAGCATAACAACAATTGTAGTCCAGTGACCAGGAAATATTATTCATGAGTTCATGATTACAATATTTATGGTAATGAATTCTTCCACCATGACAAACAGTGGTACTTGTTTTTCATTGAGGCAGCATCAATAATGAGAACAGACATAGGAAAGCAAGAAGGCAGAGGGAAATCCCAAGAGAGTCTGGTTATGACAGCAGGAAAGCATGACAGACCAACAATGAAAAGGTGTATCAAGAAGATAAAGCAGGTAGGTGATGCACAGAGGAAAGAGAATGGGAACACTAGACCCGCAACTAAGGGGGGGCAAGTGGGGCATTTGCCCTGGCCGCTGCACTAGGGGAGGTGCCAAAATGACAAAATAAACCATGGGGGGCACGGAATCCATGTTTGCCCTGGGTGACACAGACCCTAGTTCCATCCCTGAGGAGACAGGTGGGAAAGCACCATTGGAGAAGATTGGAAGAGGAGAGAAAGTGGCATGGAGTACTTCAGAGACCCTGATTTGATTGTGATATTAATATTTGGAATTAGTAAATGAAGGGTTTGGATGGCACACAAATATTGTAGGATCACAATTCCCTCCCTCCCCCCCCCCCCCACTTTTTTCTTTCTGGATCATCACTCTAAGAAAAACTAGATAGCTGGATCTAGACATCTTTTCATTTTTTTCACTAAGCTTCATACCTAACTGTAGTTAAGGGCAGCTTTCCATACCTTCCAGATATGTTGAAAATAATCCTTAATTCCAAAAAGCATGTGATGGTAACATATATATTTTTTTCATAATTCTCCAAGTGAAGAAATACCTTTCAAAAGGCAGTATTGGGTTATCATCCATAACATTCCATTACATGTGAATAATTGCATGAACAGAGAGAATAATCAATGTATAGATCTTATCTGTATTAAAGACATGGAATAACTATAAAAGTGTGAAGAAATTGACATTCTAGATACACGTCAAAACAGATTATACATATTTTGATTATAATGTGAAAATGCCACTACATTCGGGGAGAATAAATTCTAATATTAATATCAGAGATATGCAGCCACTGTCTTATCTGTTTTGATGGCTTAATGTAGACTCAAGAAATGATGTAATTCATTGTAGATTCAGAAAAATAATCTCTGCCCTTATATTATCTAGCATTTAAAAAAGCACAAATGCCCCATAGCTTTTTTTTATGTGTATATTATAGGACAAACATATGAGAAAGACTATATAAATGGATTTAGCATGCTGCATTTCATAGAAATCAGTGCTAAGATTTTGAGCTATGCTACATTAAAATCTATTTTATTAAAAATCCATAATGTGTTTGCTATTATGTCCCAGGATGGAATGAAAGTTACTGAAAAAAATGTTCCTTACAAAGGCGTGATTTTCCCCAAATTACATAAAATATGGTTTGTGTAGCTTTTAAGCCAAGTATCAGTTTTGTTTTTTGCTTATTACTTTTTTATTTTGAAATAGATTGAGATTTAAATTTACAGGGAAAACTACAGCTATCATGAGGAAACATTTGTAACAAATTTCATTTTGAAATTTGCAAAGGAAAAGGAAGATAAAGAATATGATGTAGTTTCCCAAATATTCTGGAGCTGATTGAGTTAATTACTGAGGTCTGTCATGTAAAGTACCAGTAGTTAGTTAATCTTTTGTATTTCTCCTTGCCCTTAACCTCTGGCAATCAACTGAAGCAGCCAGCAGAATACAACTGCAAAAGCATGAGAGACTGCAAAACAATGGAATGAATAATAAGCTAAGGATCTCTTTTCCAATATACAGTACTATGATAAGGGAAATGGACTGTGATCTTATTATAACATTTACTCTGAATTGAAGGCAAGTGTGTCCTCAAGTCTAGTCTGTCAGACAATAAATCCAATGCTGTTTTTCCCCACCAGGTCCATTTTTTTCCCTTTGTAATTGTGTTCTGGAACAACAATTTGATACCAGAACTTTATGGATGACAAGAATTCAAAATAGAAATGGTTGTAATATCCATTCTGCCTTGGTAAAGTACAAATCTGTTCCAAATTATACAAATCTATCCCCAAATTTGGACTATATCTGAGCCTAGTGCATAGACCTATACATACTGGCTATATCCTGGGCTTACGAACTTCTTATGGTCATATTATTAACCAGTGTAGGCAACAGATCGAACAGGGCTCTTCCTGTGTTTTTAGATGCCTATCAAAGTAAGGCTAGAAATACAGAACAAAAATATTTTCCCCTATTCTGCAATTAAATTTATGCAGAAACAGAATAGGACCCACAGGTGAATTATTTTGAAGTGTTGTGACTCTGTTTGAAATCTATTTACTTTGAGCAATGCTCAATAGATATATTTATAAATAAGCAGATAAGAAGAAAACAACAACACACTACCCTTCTTGGACATCCTCATCAGTAGAGGAAATGAGGGCATTTTAGAAACACAACTGTACCGAAAATCTACCCACACTAACCAAGTGCTCCACTACCAAAGCAATAACCCAACCTCCCACAAGAGGAGCTGTGTAAGAACACTATTCAGACAAGCACAAACGCACTGCAGCAACCCAGAACACCAGAAAAAGGAAACAGACCACATAGGATATTCACCAGCCACTCTCCTTGAGATGGATTATAACCGAGCAAAGCTAGAGCTAAAATAAAAGGATAATGGATATAGAAAGACAAACAGACATAGGTAAGGTGCCACTTTTTCTGTCTCCTGCTCATAAAAAATATATTGTTTCTGCTGCCAGCTATCTTGAGCAACTTGAAATTCCCTTCCACCAGAAAGCCTTTTCACTAGCTCGCTGCCATGCTCTCCCTTCTGCAGTGTTGGAGGGAAAATATAAAAAAATTCCACTGGCTGCAAGACTTTGCCCATGTGACTCAGGAGAGGTTGAATCTATAGACCATGTCTTTTTACACTGTGATTTTTACAAAGACATTCGTATTAAATTCATTACACCCCTCATTATTAAACACACTGGACGTACAGATTCAGAGTATACGCAATCGCTGCTTATAGACGAGACTTCTGCAGTTACGGCACAGGTAGCGAGGTTTTGTGCCGCAGCAATGAAGATCCGACATACCAAGAGAGGCCAATGTAATGTCTTGTATTCAGCTGTAAATTTTATAGTTTTATCTATGTTTGCAATATGGCCGTATGTCTTTTATCTTATGTTTAATATACTTTTAAAATTCTGTATTCTTGGGTGGTCGAGATGGGCCACACCTTGGATTTTATGCATGGAGATGGACAGATGGTAAATGTGTTTTAATTGATTTAATTGGATTTTAATATATATTTATTGTATGTTGTTAATGCTCTAGCTGTGAGTATGTTTATCTCACATAATAAGTCCAATATTGTACTGGTCTACGACCGCAATAAAGTGTATTATTATTATAATAAAACAGACCACTTACTGTATATAGCACCTTCCAGCAAAATGGATACCCATGCAACTTTACCAAAAAGTGCCTGACCACTCAACCCACCACAGCAAAACCAACAGAAGCTATGAAAATGGATACCCATGCAACTTTACCAAAAAGTGCCTGACCACTCAACCCACCACAGCAAAACCAACAGAAGCTATGAAAAGGATTACACTGCCATACATCAGAAACATCTCAGAAACTACTAATAGACTGTTACAACCACATGGCATCACCGTAGCACACAAACTAACCAAAACCCTTCAGAACACATCGTAAGTAAACCAAAAGACCCAGTAGCCCAAGAAGAAAAAACAGGAGTTATCTACAACATACAGTGTAAGGACTGTAACAGCCACTACGTAGGACAGACTGGCAGAAGACTAGCAGAACGCATCCACGAACCCCAACTAGCAGTCAGAAGACACGATGAAAACTCCTTAATCTCACAACACATGGACAGACAACCATACTTTCAACTGGGAAACTGTGAGCATCTTAAACCAAACCACATCCAAAAATGCTAGAGAATTCCTGGAAGCTTAGCACTCAGACAAAGCAGCCATCAAGAGACACATAGAGGTAAACAACATTTACATACCATTCATAAGAGACAATAGAAAAGCCAGAAGACCAGAATGCCTCCTTGCCAGCAATCAACACCAGATAGGCAAAGATTAACACCAAGTTTAGCACCAGAGGAGCAATCAAACAACACAATAGACCCTAATCAAGGAACTATTAACTCAGTCAATCAACCAAGCAGCAAACAACAACCCAATCAAGGAACTACCAAGGAGAGTACAACAACCCCACCAACACAGGCAAGACAAACCAGGGTATATAAACAGAGAGCAAGTCCTACTCCCTTTTCGCACTGAAGATGTTGCCTAGCCTGGCAATGAAACGTCTGCAAGAAAACAACAAGGCTCAGAGAGCACCAAGGACTCCACACACTAAATATACCAGATTCTGATGCCCAAGGGAAATGAAATAAATCAGTACTTTCTCTGAACTCTTCACTGTTAAGAAAATAAGAGTTATCAGAAAGAACATTAGGTTAATACAAACCTTAAGATGCTCAATCAGCCAAATCTTTCCCTAAATTTTACAATTTAGAAATATTTATCTTTGTACTTGCTGCTTCCTCTGCTGGCATGCCCCTGATCATTTTGTCCATGTCCATTAGAGAAAAAGATAGAGAACGCTTTGTGAAGCTGTCTTACACTTTTTAATTTTGAAACCAAAATTTGCACAAATATAAAGAGCTTTATTTCAATGAAGGCTTTCACAGCCAGCATCAATCCAGTGGTGATGAGCTACTAGGTCGTGTTCTAATTATTTGGTATCCTGATGTTTCACCAACAACTGTGTCTGGCATCTTCAGAGGTGAAAGTCGTCTGTTCTGTAGTGCACTTCTTTGCAGCTCACAGGCAACTGAGCTTTTCTGTTTGTAATCGAACTAAATTCTAATTGGACCATGTCATTGAATTCTGAAAAGCCAGTTTCTGATTAGTTCTTGATCTAAGTGAATTTGTAATTGGTCCAATTTGAAGAAGTTCCAAAGGGGTTAATTTTTTATTGGTCTTTCTTTGAAACACGCTGCTTATTTTTCAGGTGAGACTGTTGAATCTCAATAGCTTCTCTATGGAGTTGTGCATGATGATTTGACAATGATTGCTAGTACTGCGTATCTTTAAACTGAATTTTGTACCCATTAGGTAGCAGTGTGTGTTCATCGACCACAGACTTTTCAAGCTGTTCTAGCCAGCAGTATCTTTCATGTTCCTTTAGATAAGTGTTAATGCTACATTTTGTAGTTCCAGTATATACCTGTCCACAGCTGCAAGGTATGCAATAAACGTGTGATGATAAATTTGGACTTCTGCCGTCCTTAAGTGATCAAAACATTTCTTGGTTTTTCTCATTGGTTTGTAAATAGTTCCCCCTCCCCCAGTAATTTTCCAATTTGGTCTGTATTGGTTGTGCTTCTTTTCTGTTAAGGAAAGTCCAGAGCCAAGTCTCCAATCAGTGGAATCTGCATGTGTGTCTGCTGTAGGTGGCAATTTTTCTCCTCCCACATAGGCATCCAATAAGAAAAATATCAAACCTCTAAATATGAATAAATGGTAGTCACTTTCATTAAAGAAGAAACAACCACACAACTCTAAAGATTATCACATAGGTACAAGGATAACTGTAAACCCCTCGAGAGGGGGTTTGCTGAGAAACTAGCAGTCCTTCCTCTCTCTCTCATCTATACACATAAAAATCTGTCTCCTTAAATGTACAATATATTTTGAAAGCACATTGCATATTTAAGCAAACCAACTTTCTTCTCGTCATTCACAAATGCCCACTGAAATATCTGGAATAAGTAGCTGTTTTCTTACTCTTCTCCACCTGGTTGTCTGATCCCTCCTTCTGGGTTGGATTTCCTCCATCCTGCTTTCTTTCATCCTATCCATTCTTTCTCTTCATTATTTGAGCCTTGATCCTTCTCCTGTCAATTCACTGGGCATTTTCCTCCTGGTGAAGCTGCCATTCCCTCTCTTTTCCATTGGCTGAGCATTGAAACTGATTCCTTTGCAGTCCCAAAACTTATCCTCTTTCTTTGTTAGTGGAAGAGAGTGAAACTCCACTGGGACAGAGTGTTTCAGGAAGAAAAGCCTCATGCTTTCTAGTAAGTAGCTTTTCATCCTTTGTTTGTTTCAAGACAGAAAAGGGCTACTCCATATTTTTCTCTTATTCCCCTTATCTCCTTAGGCTGCTCCTTTCTAGGCTAACTTTCGCCACTTCTGCATTTTCCTGGCCATGACACCAGACTTTCTATTCCTCTCCTTTTTATCCCAGGCAAGTCTTTCTCACTTCTAGCTCCTCAACTATGTTTTGCTTCTGTGTCTTTGCACCTTGAGACAAATATGTCCATAACTAATTTCCTTCACTGGTCCCAATCTGCCTAACAGCAGCACTTATTCCTCCCTGTGACAGGATGAGATTACCTGATGGACACAGGTATTACAAATTGATCCCAAAGTTGAATGAGTTTATTTCTTTCTCTCTTTCTCTGCCAAGTCCATGCAGACAGTGAGAAGCTACTTGATTAATTAAGACACATGAGAGCAGGTGTACCTGCCTTTTGGTGAAAATAAATCCAAGACAGATCAATTATTTTTTGCTGGAGTTATATTTGAAAGTTATAGACTGGAGATACTGTATGTAATAGGAAAGATGTTGGAGGAGGAATCACAACTGAGGACCGAACAGTAGCAACCGGGATCAGAAAAAAAAAAGATCTACAGAGTGGACTGGTGGTGGCAAAGTCTGTTGCATTTGAACAGACTGGATATTAGAGAGGACAGCTTGACAAAGTTTCTGGAAAATCAGGAAGCTCAAGAAAGAATTATTTTTGATCTTTCCATTCTTTTTAGGTTAAACGTAAGCTGGAGAAATGAAAGTACTGCAGCTGTCTAACTGAGAATATCAAAGTAATGATAAGAAACACCTGTGGAATGAGGGAGAACAAGGGCAAGCGAGACTAAGAACCTGCAAAGAACTCCATATAAAATATCTGCATAGAAATGTATGTATAGTTTGTTAAATTAAGGCCACTGTAGATACTAGAAATAAGCCCAAAATCTATTTTCCTAAAAACACTGTGACAATAAACATCACTGTAATTTAGAGAAGTGTGTTTATGTGAGTGTGTGTGTGTATACACACACACACATACATACAAGAAAGATCTTAATATCCCTGATAAATACGATGGTGTGGTCACTGACCTTGAGCCGGACATCCTAGAGAGTGAAGTCAAGTAGGCCTTAGGAAGCATTACTAACAACAAAGCTAGTGGAGAAGACAGTATCCCAGCTGAGCTATTTAAAATCCTAAAAGATGATGCTGTTAAAGTGCTGCACTCAATATGCCAACAAATTTGGAAAACTCAACAGTGGCCACAGGATTGGAAAAGGTCAGTTTACGTTCCAATTCCAAAGAAAGGCAATGCCAAAGAATGTTCAAACTACCGTACAATTGCGCTCATTTCACATGCTAGCAAGGTTATGCTCAAAATCCTACAAGCTAGGCTAGGGTTTCGAAGAGGCAGAGGAACTAGATATCAGATTGCCAACATTCGCTGGATGCTGGAAAAAGCAAGAGAGTTCCAGAAAAACATCTACTTCTGCTTCATTGACTACGCTAAAGCATTTGATTGTGTGGATCACAACCAACTGTGGCAAATTCTTAAAGAGATGGGAGTACCAGACCACCTTACCTGTCTCCTGAGAAACCTGTATGCGGGTCAAGAAGCAACAGTTAGAACCGGACATGGAACAACCAATTGGTTCAAAATTGGGAAAGGAGTACGACAAGGCTGTATATTATCACCCTGCTTATTTAACTTATATGCAGAGTACATCATGAGAAATGCCGGGCTGGATGAATCACAAGCCGGAGTTAAGATTGCCGGGAGAAATATCAACAACCTCAGATATGCAGACGATACCACCCTAATGGCAGAAAGTGAAGAGGAACTAAAGAGCCTCTTGATGAGGGTGAAAGAGGAGAGTGCAAAAGCTGGCTTGAAACTCAACATTAAAAAAACCCAGATCATGGCATCTGGTCCCATCACTTCCTGGCAAATAGAAGGGGAAGAAATGGAAGCAGTGACAGATTTTATTGGGCTCCAAGATCACCGCAGATGGTGACTGCAGCCATGAAATTAAAAGACGCTTGCTCCTTGGGAGGAAAGCTATGGCAAACCTAGACAGCATATTAAAAAGCAGAGACATCACCTTGCCGACAAAGGTCCGTATAGTTAAAGCTATGGTTTTTCCAGTAATAATGTATGGCTGTGAGAGTTGGACCATAAGGAAGGCTGAGCGCCGAAGAATTGATGCTTTCAAACTGTGGTGCTGGAGAAGACTCTTGAGAGTCCCTTGGACTGCAAGGAGGTCAAACCAGTCAATCCTAAAGGAAATCAACCCTGACTGCTCATTGGAAAGACAGATGCTGAAGCTGAAGCTGAAATTCTTTGGCCACCTAATGCGAAGAGAGGACTCATTGGAAAAGACCCTGATGCTGGGAAAGACTGAAGGCAAAAGGAGAAGGGGACGGCAGAGGATGAGATGGTTAGATAGCATCACCGATGTAATGAACATGAATTTGAGTAAACTCCGAGAGACAGTGGAGGACAGGAAGGCCTGGCGTGCTATGGTCCATGAGGTCACGAAGAGTCGGACACGACTAAACGATTGAACAACAACAACAAATATATAGAGAGAGTTCCTGGTCTTTTTCCTATCATCCCAATTTTTATTTGTTACAGGCCCAGATCTTTGGCATCCAGATTTTAATTTTCTTACTTCTCTGGGCAAAATCCTATCAGTATACATCAAACTGTTACTCTTTAATTCAGAGCTTTCCAAACTGTGTGTCGTGACACAAAAGTGTGTCGCCACACACAGCGTGGTGTGTCGCCACACCACCCGGAAGCGGCAGCGCACGTGTGCATGGCGGCTGCCATGCACGTGCGCGCTGCCACATGCCCCCCACGCCGCCGCATGCCCCTCCCGCGCTGCCGCCGTGCGCGCCGCCGCACGCCCCCCCGCGCCGCCGCCGTGCGCGCGCGTGTCGCCGCTGCCGCCGCCACCGCCCGGTGTGTCGCCAGCGGCTGCACTTTGGAAAGCCCTGCTTTAATTATTTCTCAAACTTACTCTCACCTTCTGGAGTAAGTTGCATATAATTGGTCAATTCCACCATTAGTCTAGTCAAAATGACAAATATCTGTACAAGCTTTCACATTCTCCCAAACTTACATCAGGTAAGTTGAGAAGGAAGAGGTGGGAAGAAACAGAAGAATCTACTAACTGACCAGTGAGTGTGCATTTTGAAGTTTAGAGTTAGTCTCAATATGAATATTAATGCATAGGTCAGTGGTATTATTACAGACTTAGTTGTAGGAATTTTTGTCTATGTACTTAACTATCTAGAAATTTAGTAATAATAAGCAGTAGCCACTGCCAGAAATACTTGGATGGATTTGGCTTCCTGCTACCACATGTACATAACCCAATACAAAGTATTACAGTGAAGCAAACAAGATGGAATATACACAGGTGTTCTATAGTGTATTTTAAACTTTTAGTAATAATATTGTAGTATCACTGGAAACTTTGACCCAATAGCTAGGTTGAAGATAAAAATGGCTATAATTCGTTCATGGTTTGTCAAGAAAACATATCTAGGTGGCACATATTATTTGGGTAGTAAATAGCCTAGGTAGTGCTAATAATCCATAAATACAACATAGAATGGGCTATTACAGTTTTGAATGTGTTAATGTATACTATCTGTATAGTAATGTACTTCTCAGAGCAGACTTCAGTAGAACAGAAGAGCTAATTTAAGTCTAGCCTTATCATTAGTAATAGTAGCATTGAGATAAATTGAGTATGAGTGGTGTTTGTAATTTTTATCCACAGAGGAATTTTCTCACTAGACCTTTGATTTTGTTGGCCAAGTTGTGGAATGTCCTTAGAAAATGGGAAACATCTCATTATCCTCATGTAAATTTTATGTATAGGATACGAAGTCACAATCCCAATGGAACATAGTAAAACAGAATAGCTCCAGACTGTCAAAGAAGAGTGAGAAGGCTGTATACTCTCCCCTTATTTATTCAGCCTACTGTAAATGTGAAATATATATTGAGAGAAGCAGGATAGAAGATGTGTGTGATTTTAAAATTGGAGGAAGAAACATCAATGATCTGTGCTATCCTGATGACACTAATAGCTAAAAATGCAACTGATCTGCTACCTCCAGTAATGAAAGCCAAAGAGCGCAGTTAAAACATTGAGACTACAATTAAATATAAAGACCAAACTAGCAACGATAGGTAGAGCAACCAGCCTTAAAATTCACAATGAAGATTCTGAAGTGGTGAATAACATTTGCCTTTTAGGATTGACTATTAACTGTAAAAGAAACAGCAGTCAAGAAATACACTACAGACTAGCACATGCTATGGTAGCAGTGAAGGTCTTGGAAAAGACATATAGATGTTTATGTGTCTATACCTGCAAATATTAGAATCCTGCAAGTAATGACTCTCTGCGACTCCGGACCCTGGAACCAAAAGTTGGACTTTGAAGAAGCAGGATAAAAAAAGTCTTAATGCTTTTGAACTTTGGTGTTGGAGAAGAGTCCTGAGGGTTAGGGATAGCCAAGAAAACAAACATTTGTGCCATAGACCAAATCAATCCAGTGTTTTTACTCAAAGCAAAAATGACCAGGCTGAAATTATCACATTTTGGACCCAACTCCCTTGAGAAGTCCTTAATTCTGGGGAAAGTAGAAGGAAAGAGAACAAGAGGGTGGCAGCAATAAGGGATGGACTTAATTACAGTTGTGATGGAAGTACCATTGGAGGACCTAATGGTCAGGTAAGAGACATATTATCCTGGACAATGTCTATCTACATGGTCACTAAGAGTTGATACTGACTTGACAGCACTTAATCAATCAAGTAATGGCCCCAAGAAAGACATGTATGTTAGAATAACCACATGGATATTTGTTTTTTGTTTTTTTCATTAGCTATTTTCTATAGATTCCTTGTTGTTTATTCATTCAGTCGCTTCCGACTCTTTGTGACTTCATGGACCAGCCCACGCCAGAGCTTCCTGTCGGCCGTCGCCACCCCAGCTCCCCCAAGGTCGAGTCCGTCACCTCCAGAATAGATTCCTTAGCATTTAATTAATTAATTTCTAAGCTAAGCAGCATCAGTGTCAGGATGGTATACAAAACCAAGCATATTAAAAAGAAACAAAAAATCCCACAATAAATTAAATTATTTAATACAATCTTTTGGTCATTGTGGTTGGCAGTCCTCACATCCCCTTGGGGAGTGAATTCCATATAGACTACACAGCCTTACCATGCAAAAAGCCGAGTCCTAAGTGGCAGCCACTTGTAATCAAACATGGACTTCCATAAATGATCAAAGAAGCAAGTTAGAATCTTGAAAAAGAAGACTTCTTGGCAACTAGTACAGAGATTTCATAAGTTAGATAAATGGTCCATGGACCATTCTTCCTTCCCTTCTCCTCCTCCTCCTTCCTCCCTTTCGTCTTCCCAGTTTAACCTTCTGAATCACACACAAGGTTAGCTCTACAGAGTATGAATTACAAAAGTCAAGTCTGATATGTTTTTTGGGGGTGGAGTTTATAGAATGATTAAAAATAAAGACAACAGAGAACTGTCTTTATATTTGGCTGTTGTGGGTCTTCCGGGCTGTGTGGCCGTGTTCTGGAAGTCTTTATATTTATTTTGAGCAAGGATAAATCTATTAGCAAGTATAAATTTTTCCCCCAACCTGGACTTTTTAATATGGCATTAAACAAGACACTTTATGGATGAAAAACACATTATATGTTCCTGAATTATGCTTTCTCTAAGAGGCAAATGTTATAACTGCTGCTACAAACATCATACATCTTAACATTATATTCAGTGGTTTTCCCCAGTCCAGTTCCAGACATACAATTCATCTCCACCAAATGCTTCCTGAAATCACCTCTGATGTGACCATTGATTTTGATGGTCGAGGGCCAATCTCATTCATCTGCACCAGGATTACAGATCTTTTGGCTCCATAATACATCAGTGCTTGAAGTATGAGTGCACTGATCTATTCAACAGTAATGGGAAATGACAATTTTTTACAAATGTGTGATCAACTAATACACAGCTCTGAGGGTGATTTAACATGCTGGGTTTTTCTCAGTTGAGGATGAAATGGTGCCTCTGACCTTTTATGGGAGAATGATGGGGAGAAATGTAATCAAGTATGGCAGATATTGCCCAACAGAGATGCAGGGTGAATCATCATGCCCCTTTATATCAAGGCAACCTTGGTACATTGTGCAATTAAAAGCTGGATAGAGTAACCAATAGAGGGAAAAGAAGAAAATCAATCTGCCAGTTACAACTTTGGGATAAGATTGAAGATTTTGAAACTGTGGCTTGCAGGCGTATTAGTATTTATTTCACACCTTCTGCTTTGTCTTTGTTTTGCTTGCTTGTTGAAGAAATATTTAGAAACTCCTTTGGCTAAGAAATAACTGAAAAGAAAATGGAGATACATTTATGGAATTAATTAATCTCAATATTCTTATTTTTTTATTGCTATTACGTTTTTTCCAGAGTGTACATAAATAAAAAAAAAAATCTTTCACTTTTTTCCAACTAATCCGAGCAAAAACTGGATATGGGAAACTCATTTTAAAAATATAGTAAGTAGTCTTTAATTTCTATTTTGACATTTTCATTGGGGTTCTGTACTTTGTCAAGATGGCTCATAGTGAAACATATTTATTTATCCATTGTTCTCATAACATTCCTTATACATTCCACCAAAGCAGAACCTCCAGGCAGAATTTATTTCATTTTGATTTTCATTCTCCTACTTTGTTATTTGCTATTGTGATATTTCATAAATCAGTTCTAAGCAGTAGATTGTAGTTGTCCAGGAATATAAAACATCTCAGTTACCAAAGAAACAACCAATAAACTTATGTAGCAGTGAAATCATATGTAACACATAATAATGGCAGTATGTGCTCTCTTTCCTTATCTATTTTATTTTCCTTGGAAAAATTGCTACATCATTATGAATCCAAATGTGCTTAGTTTTATTATTTCATATTTTATATACTTGGGATGATGAGAATATGGTAGTATGAGCGTAATTAATCTGGAAAAGAGTTGTAGACTGATTCAGGTCCAGTCTTTCTCTAAATTCATGTTTTAAAATTTTCTAAGCCCAAATTTGAAATATGTGTTCAGTAATCACTGTTTTAAATGTGTCAGTAAAGGAATTTTAAAAAGATGTCTCTTTAGCAAATATATTCAAAAGCATATAAGCCTGTACTATCCTGTTTAAAATTACAGTACAACTTTTAATGCAAGATCATACAGACCTGTTGTGTTGCATTAGAAAAAAATCTCTTCAGCTTGCCGCATTATTTTATCAGGTATGATCACTGTTAACCATTCTTGATATTTCTTATTTCTAAACAGACCATTTCTTATTTATTTGCACTTGTAATCTGTTCAGGCACATTATCGTTGTATCAACCCATAAATGTGTGGAAAACATTTATGGTAAATTTATCAAAAGTGGAGAGTTTTTAATAGGCAAATAGTTCTAGGTCATAAAATGAAATATTACAATATATACTTCAGGGAAGATTAATGATTACATTATTAGTTTGGCATCTATCCAGAAATAGTGAACATGTTCTTTGTTGTCTATATTCACAACAGTTTTAAGAGATACATTAGGCTGATCAGAATTAGAAAGCCAATAGCACTTGCTACAGTTCCAGGTTATTTGAAGATTTCAATTATGGTCTCCCTGGTCTCAGTGGCACCTTTGAACCTCCAAGGAACAATAGATCCAATACTTTTGAAATTCTCTCTTGCTGTTTGAAGAAATACACTAGTCAATAATCAGGACAACATAAATATTTTAACATTTTCTTCAGAGAACAAAAGTTCATAAAATTTACAATCACAACAATCTTCTGTGATAGGTGGTGTTCAGTGATTGCAGTGGGAGCTTCATAGTTTGGGAATATATGAAATCCAATCCAAAATCTATTAGACCCTGGCATAATTGTCAAATATCATAATTTTTCTTAAAAATCCATTCCTCCTCCTCCTCCTCCTCCTCCTCCTCCTCCTCCTCCTCCTCCTCCTCCTCCTCCTGCTGCTGCTGCTGCTGCTGCTGCTGCTGCTGCTGCTGCTGCTGCTGCTGCTGTAAGAGTATAAAACTCTAGTGAAAGCTGGAAATCTATTATTTATTATAGCACAAAATACAAAGGCATTTCACTAAGTGTGAAGCATTTGAAGGGGCATTTCACTAAGTGTGCAAAACTAAGTGCCTGCCCATAAATCATCAGACAACTGTGTACTCCAGAAGGCTTAGCTCAGCTGCATCAAAAACATTTCCAAGTTGTCTGCATATGTTAAGACAGGACTATCATGGAGAGAAGCTTGTATTCATGCACATTTGTGGAAATGGCTTGGCAAAGCCTCTGGAACATCTGCTCTAAGCCTCCTGGAGATTGTGGCTGCCTCAGCATTTGGAGGAGGGATACTTCATTTGTACCAAGTAGTCCTTCAAATGCTTTCCGTAATTCTTGTCATAAAACCAAATCTGTATGATTTAGTCAGATAATCTCAAGCAGAATTTAAGAAAACTGTATTGAATTTAGTGAGACCTGCTTTTAAGATAACATGATTGGAAAAATAAATGTTCTAAAGCAATGGGGACACAACTGCACGTTGTATGATCACTTGCAGCACTACAAACAGTTGGAAATAGCTTTCAGAGCTGCTACAAAATTTGCTGCTGAATTGTAAGTTTTAGTGTGACAGAAGGAGATGATGAAATACTAATTTTATCTACATAATTTAATTTAATTGAAATTAAGTGAGGTTTTTTTTGTCCTGGTCTTACCCACTTCTTCATCCTGGTCTTCCCCATTTTTAGGAGGGCCAGTCCATAAATTGCAGTTGAGCAGAGAGAATGCAAACATAGCCTTGAACCAAATACTACACACGTAATCTACAATAATTCTAATATAATTCTAATAATAATTCTAATAATGTAGAATCCTAATTCTATACATTTTATTATATTTAGGAGATCTGTTACCATATGTATCTAGACTTTTAAATGAAAATCTTTCCCTCACTAGGTTTATGTCTTCTGATGTTTCTAGTTCACAAAGCAGAACAACATCCATATGCATAAGGCATAATTCATATCAATTCATAAGTATCAGGTGTAAAATTCATTTTCTCAGTTGTTCAAATAAAGTGAAATATTCAAAGGGAAAATGAAATTGACATAATAATAATAATAATAATAATAATAATAATAATAATCCAAATAATCAATGAGCATACATTGTGTTGAATAAACAATCCCCAGTTCTTTGACAAGCTTACATCTCTCTTAAGCCCCCAAGCAGGTTTTTTAATTAATAGCTACAACACAGCTATGATTGAAAGAGCTGCTTACTTGGTAATGACATAGAGATTACTATGATTTTCAAAAAATCAAGACTGTCATAATTAGAAGATACAATACAAGAATTGATTTTATGAATGAGTTAAAAGTGTACTGAATTCTCCTAGCAAATTCTTCCCACTGTGGCCTGGGTCACAAATGCTTGAATAATGTGCAATAGCAATTGGATCAGCCAAAGAGAGTCCTGTCCAAAGTTGTCCAAATTTGAGGTCAGGATCCTACAGGGGAAGAGAGGTTGTTCTCAACATACCAAGGAGCCCATTGAGATCTCCCTTTGGTGCATGCCAGGTTCTGTACTCCACTGCTATTTTTAAAAGAAAAATTAAATAAATGGGAATAGTTCACATTCCCCTTAGTGAAAACTACAGTCCCTATCAGGGTTTTCACTGCATTACCATTTGTGTATGCTTCCTTCAGGAATGTTATTTAAATAGGAGAGGGGAAATCCCCATTACTACATGTAGCTACTGTATATTTCAAGATACCTGTATGTTTACTTGTTAAGAAATACAAGGGTTAGTGTAACATACAAACGTATATAATGTTATATATGTATATAACATACACACATACAGTATACTGTATACTGTACATGAAATTCAGCCTTTAATCTTGAACACATTCAAGAGCAGGCCTTAAGTCTTACACTAAATATATCCATGATAGGACAATGTCTCCCCTCCCATCTAAGAAAAACTACCTGAGTGCCCACTGTCAGTGTAAAGGCTACAAGCATCTCTTGATAATCATACTTCCTTATCTCTTCATTTTTCTGCAACCTCTCTGGCTGCCTTTACTTCCTAAAAAAGTTCCTTGGGAGAAACTCCCTCATGATGCCTATGATGGGTATGCACATGGGTTCCAGGACCTGATTGAAACAAGTAGAGTCATACAGGTTCCAATTCCTCCCTCCATTTTCATTTAGTTTACACATACAGTACATAAATAGTTTATGTATCAGTCAAGTCTTATAAGAGTAGACAAGTAGTTTCACTTTTCCAGCTTCAGCATTCCTCGTGAGTTTACATTCTTTTGCTATTAATTACTAAAAAGGTAAAGGTTCCCCCCGCACATTTGTGCAGTCGTATCCGACTCTAGGGGCCGGTGCTCATCTCCGTTTGTTAGCCGAAGAGCCAGCGTTGTCTGAAGACGCTTCCACGGTCATGTGGCCGGCATGACGCACGCGGAACGCTGTTAACCTACCCACCAAAGTGGTACCTATTAATCTACTTGCATTTGCATGCTTTCAAATTGCTAGGTTGGCAAGAGCTGGGGCGAGTGCGGGAGCTCACTCCGTCACGCGGGACTAGGGATTCGAACCTCCGAACCTGCAATCTTCCGATCGACAAGCCTGGCGTCTTACTATTCTATTCACCCATCTATGATTATGAAGAGGGCTTTTAAAATTAATTGGCAATTTACTCTCTCAAAGTCCTCAGAGCTGACAAATGAATTTGGGTTGGTAGGTAAACCTGTCCTTCCAAGTATTTTCTGGCCCACAGAGTGTCCCCCATGGCACTTTTCCTCTTTACTACTCTTCTCCCTCGATTGTGCCCTAGAAAACGTAAGTGAATCTTCTCTTTGTCTTGCCCAGCTCCCATAAATCTTCATTAGTTTAAAGGGCTTGGTTTATAGTATTGATATAAACCTATAGGCCAACTTGTATATGATATAGATAGATAGATGGTAGGTAGGTGGGTGGGTGGGTGGGTGGGAGGGTAGATATAGGATGGATGGATGGGGTAGGTAGGTAGGTAGGTAGGTAATAAAATAAGTTTGGCAAACCACCGAATACATGAAACCTGAATTCCATCACTGAGAATTTTATGCAAAAGTTCTTATCCTTTTTTTTTTCTTGCTTTGAATGAGAATGGGCAGGGGGAAAAGGCAAATGCTGCTCTATTTGAACAATTCAAAGCATGTTTTCCCTGTAGGCAAAGCAAGTGATCCTCTACAGAAAGTGGTTGTGGATTCTTAACCACTTGTTTGTTATGAGCTAAAAGCAATCTTGGAACACACACTGGATGCAATCATAACAGTGATTATTGTTTTTAAGCCTTAATCAACTGTTCTTAATTGGGAATATAAATATTTTTTGTTGTTGTGCCATCCATAAAGTGACTGAGACCACTGACAAACAATAAAGAAGAAAATAAGCTGCCATTTCAAGCTGCTAATCTTTGAATTCTTTTTCTACCTAATTTCCAGAAGACATATAGGAAGGAATGCTGGGTAGTTATTAATTAACTGCTGTTGTTCCATACTTAATTGGAAGCTGTCTTACAAGCTACAGATTCTTAATGCAGGATCCTTTTTGCCTAAGTTATCCAAGAAATTCTGGACAAAATCTGTAAGTAAAAAGTACATTAATGGGAAGTACACTAGAGAGAAGTCTATAGACCCCATTGTTAAAGAAGACATATTTTGCAAATGAATTAGCAAGTAATTGTAATTTCACTGAAATTTCTTCCTGATTCATATTTTGGCTTTTCTCTTCCAATTATCATGATAGTGAATATATTTTTCCTCTTTCATATCATTGTCTCATAGTTTGTCAGAAGTCAAAGTGGTCAGATTTGATCTTGGAAGTAGAACATTACTTTCCAAAGATCAGAGGTACAGTGAAATCTTCCCCATAGTGAAAACACTGAGAGCATTACAGCTTGTTATCTATTAATGACATAACATCCAGTATATCTTGGCCTCCCATAATATGTCTTGCCAAACCTTCTGGATACAAAATGCAGACATACAATTATTTTCTATTAGATAATATTCCATGGCTATCGGTTGAAATTTGGAAGCTAGTTATCTTACTCATGTAAAGCAATGGTACTGCAATTATTTGATGACAGTTGCACATCCTTCCCTGTTTAATAATTCCCCCTTTTGTCACATTAAAAGTTACAATTCAGCAGCAACTTCTCAGGGTCTCTGCGAATTGTATCCAATGCTTCACTTGGCTGTATATGGCCCTGGGTCACCATGTAGGAAGACTCTTTGCCTAAGGAGAAGAACCCTATTTACAATCTTGAGGCTGAAGTTTCCTGTGTGTTGCTTACAAAAAAATCATTTAAATCATACTTTTTGGGGACAATGCCAAATAATTTGAGTAACGTATAATTTGGAATGAGGGCCAAGATATACAGTAGATTTATTTAAAATCATTTAGGCTTCAGATGCATCAAAATGTAATGTGGAATTATAAATAGCAAATTAGGTTTGAACTACTGCCTCTTTTAGTACTGCTAGGGGGAGAGAAAAATGTCTTCTTCTTTGACCCATCTCTAAACTGCATGTACATATAAAAAAAGATGGAAAAAGAATTTCAGCACAGATTTCTTTTATAGTGAAATGGTAAGACCTACAAGGATATAATGTTGTACCGGCATCCATAATATACAACTATTAATAACTCCCATTCTCAGTTTAAAATAGTGTGTGTGTGTGTGTGTGTGTGTGTATGTATGTATGTATATATATATACACACACACACACATACACATACACATACACATACACAGTGTGTGTGTATATATATATATATATATATATATATATATATATACTGTATATATACACACACACATTATATACACACACACACACACACACACACACACACACATAAATACACACATACACACATACAATGGAGAATATTTTGCAGAACTTTAGTTTACAGGTAGTTGCACAAAAATAGTGTGTATTATTAAAATCTTTGAAAAATAAAAGGAAGCCACAATATATTGGAATATTTGTGTTGAAAACAATATATACTGTCCTAGGAAAAGCTATGTTTAAAATTGCTTCTATTAAGGAATAATATGTACAACAATACATGTAGATTTTATTTTCTTTTTAACAACTCACATACAATTTAATAGAAAAGAATATTAAGAATACAACTGATGCTGGTACAGACCTGTTTTCACTTTGTACAGCCTATTCATAAATGCCTACATTTGTGAAGAAGGTGAATTATATGTGGCCTTGACATATTCTGCAGTTTTATATAGAATGTATATATGCAAACATCTCTACCTGCCAGTTAAAATAAGAACCTGAAAAGCCTTTGAGTACTTTCTGGGCTATTAGACCAAAATAATCAGTACTAATTTGATTTGGCAAGATTCAAAGAGGGCATGATTCGATTCAAGAATGTGATTTCAAGATTCAAGAGCAAGCTGATTTGCTCTGAACAGCTTCCAGATTCAGTTGAAAATAAAATGTCCATCGGTTATAATGGAGAAGCATCAAAATGCCAGCAACTTCCTCATTTATTAGCAGAATGGGATGAAAATAGCAGGGATGATAGAACCTTTAAAAGTTATTAACTGTGCCTGGTTTCATTTGGACATATTCAAGAGTTTCATCACAACAATCTTTTGAAATACTCTTCCTGTACAGGAAAGTTGGCATAAATGAGGAAAAGACAGCAAAGTATCTTCTAAATTTTAACTTCTCACTTTTAACTTTGTATATTTTTATAATGGTTTTTATGACTTTGTATTTGTAGCCACCCAGAGTCACTTACATAGTGACGAGATGGGCAGTTAAATTTGTTAAATTTGATTAACAAATAAATAAATAATAAATTGTTCAGCAAAGAAACTTGAATTGTGCTAAACCAAATAGGATATAGAAAATATCCTATTCCAAATTATTAAAACTTAAAAACTATTTCAGAACTAAGCTCTTATTTTTAAGATTTGTTTTTCTGTGTTGCTAGACTTGGCATAAAACAAACAAACAAACAAACAATACCCATTAATTTCCTCTTGCTGTCTCCGATCACTGGATTTCTGGGGTGCCAAGAGGGTTGACATAGCTGGTGAGCAAGCTTGGCTGCTCACAGGAAGGACTCCAATATCTTTGGTGTTCATGGAGTGCTAGGTTGGACAGGGAACATTGGCAAAGCTTGATTACTTAGGAGCAGGACTAGGAAGAATGACTTTGATGTGCCATTATGTGGTAATGGACTTTTCTGCCTCTGGTCACTGGTTTTGTGGGGTAACAAGTTGATTGGACAGATGATTGGAAGGCTGAAGTGATATTGACTGGCAAGTGATGCAGTCCATATTTTTCCATAGCATCTTTGCTTATCTGAGGTACCACTATTAACATACATATAGCTGAAGTGGAGAAGGACTGTGGAGTCCTTGGTGCTCTCCGAGCCTTGTTCTTTTCTTGCAGACATTTCATGTAACCTAGCCTATTGGTAGTTTCTGAGAGGTTTCTGATGTATGCCAGTGTTATCCTTTTCACAGATTCTGTTGGTTGTGTTGTAGTGGGTTGGGTAGTCAGGCACTTTTTGATAAAGTTGCGTGGGTATCCATTTTGCTGGAAGATGCTGTATAGATGATCTGTTTCCTTTTTCTGGTGTTCTGGGTTGCTGCAGTGCATTAGTGCTCATCTGAATAATGTTCTTATTGAACATTATTCCATAATGTTCTTTTTGAATATTATTCTCCCACAAGCTTCTCTTGTGGGAGGTTGGGTTGTTGCTTTGGTAATGGAGCACTTGGTTACTGTGGGTAGATTTCCAGAAGACTTCTGTTTCTAGAATGCCCTCATTTCCTCTACTTATGAGGATGTCCAAGAAGGGACACACACTACCTGTGTCTGTGACTGTTACAACCACATGGCATCACTGTAGCACATAAACCAACCAAAACCCTTAAGAACATCTTAAGTAACCCAAAAGACCCAGTAGCCCAAGAAGAAAAAACAGGACTTATCTACAACATACAGTGTAAGGACTGTAGCAGCCACTATGTAGGACAGATGGGCAGAAGACTAGAAGAGCTCATCCATGAACACCAACTAGCAGTCAGAAGACACAATGAAAACTCCTTAATCTCACAACACATGGACAGACTCAACCATACTTTCAACTGGAAAACTGTGAGCATCTTAAACCAAGCCAAATCCAAAAATGCTAGAGAATTCCTGGAAGCTAGGCACTCAGACAAAGCAGCCATCAATAGACACATAGAGGTAAACAACATTTACATACCATTCATAAAAGACAATAGAAAAGCCAAAAGACCAGAACACCTCCTTGCCAGCAATCAATACCCAGATATACAAAGATTAACACCAAGATTAGCACCAGAGGAACAATCAAACAGCACAATATACCCTAATCAGGGAATTATTAACTCAGTCAATCAACCAAGCAGCAAACAACAGCCCAATCAAGGAACTCCTAAGAGGAGAAAAACACCTCCACCAATGCAAGCAGAACAAGCTATGGTATATAAACAGAGAGCAAGTCCTACTCCCTTTTCACACTGAAGATGTTGCCTAGTCTGGCAATGAAACGT
The DNA here is from genome assembly GCA_023362775.1 of Charina bottae. Classification (NCBI taxonomy): domain Eukaryota; kingdom Metazoa; phylum Chordata; class Lepidosauria; order Squamata; family Charinaidae; genus Charina; species Charina bottae. Next base: position 47,640,686 of record JALMGJ010000005.1, read on the forward strand.
CTGGAAGAAAACAACAAGGCTCAGAGAGCACCAAGGACTCCATATGTAAGAAATAAAATAAATGTGGGACACCACAGCAGAGATATTCCTAGAGGGAAGATTTGACTGATGGGCTCACAATAAATGTATGAAACATACATTTTCCTACATCTCAAGCCTACAGGGTTGACTGACAAACCCACTATAATGTAGGATACCTGGAGGGGATTCCTAAAGGGCTGGGTCAATTGATGGACCCATGGTGAGTTGTGTGAGTAGAGAAAGAAGAAAGTATATACAGTAGATATACAGTACCCTAAGTCCCAGGTTGGGGTACAACACGGTCACTATTAATTTAGAACAAAGACAGTGTTCTGGCTCATATCTGAAAGTTCATTATGTTGTATATATTTAATAATGCTCCCATAAAATCCATTTCTATCATTAAAGTAATAAGAATATTTGGGAAGTTGAAATTAAAATTAGATGAATCCATTATTTTTGCTTTCCACTTTATTCATTTTTAATATTAACTTCTCTCTACCCTGTTTTTGAAGAAAAACACACACACACATCCTATGTAACAATCATATACACTGTTTCCACTACCCAAACTCTTAGAAACATTTTGAAATTGTTTGTGCTATTGCCTTTACTCTTGGGGACATCAGGTTACTGAGAACAAGCAGAGAAAATCATGGAAGTGGTGTTTTTTTCAGTTGAAAAATGGAAGAATGCAACAATCATCATTCAATCTGTGAGCTATCCCCTAAGCTACAATACTGCTGGAGTAACAAAGATCCCCTCACTTCCACTGCAGAGTGGAAAACTGTTATTCTTCCAATGACATTTGCTGGCAGGACAATAGGAATCAAATGCTGAACTGAGTGTTGTGCTGTCATGATGCAAACTCCATTCTTTTTGTATGTGCATAGTGACATTGTATGCACACAGAAAATGGTAAGGGAGCTTGTGTTGTACCATCTCAACACTCATTTTGTTATTTTGACAGAATCATCACATTCTGTAGAAGCTTCTATATCCCTTCATGCATTTATGGCAGTTTTGTGGGGAAAACAAGTTGGAAAACTGACCATCCAGGCATCATTCTTCCTGCATATGTATTCTGTAACATTAAACCTCTATGTGGTGGGGAAGTTATTGCTCATTCAGTGCATGCTACTTCTATAAGCAGGGAAAATCAACCCAACAATTTTTATAAAGATTGTGAACCTGACTAGAAACTGACTAGAAGAGTTAACACTGGGTTAACTGATAAAGTAGCTTGTGAAATCTACTACAGAGCTCTCCAAAAACTTAATAAGGAGGAGGTGGTCTGGATACCTAGGTGTAAGTAATTCCAATTCCAAAGGAGGGGACCATCATGAAGGAGGCTTGAACCTGGGGTTTCTGTTGATGGCATCCCTTGGTGGTGGACCCTCAGCAAGCTTCCTCTCCCAGATCTTTTTGAACAGGCAGATTCAAATCAGAGAACGTGGTTGTGGATTTTAAAGCCAGCTCCACTGAGAGCACATTGAAACAATCCAGCTACAATGTGGCAAAGGTATGAATAACTGAGTAAAATTTCCTCATCCAGGAAAGGCTACAACTGGTATACAAGATGTAATTGTGCAAAGTCCTCCACCTGCTGTTCAAGCAGGAGCATAGTTATAGGAAGATGTCCAGGTTGCTGGCCAGCTCCATCTAAAGAAATATTACCCCCTCCAGAGTTAAAAATAAACTATCTCTGGAGTAGGTGCCTTCTAAATCCACAGCTGCCTTCTAAATCCACATTAAATTTGTAGAATTTAATCTAAGCTTGTTTCTTCCATCCAGAAATTCACAGCCTCCAGACACCAAGTCAAAAACTGCATTGCATATCCTGCCCAGCCCAGGGTGGGGAATGATTGATTGATTATTTTGCAGATTAATATGGCCACCTATATTATCCATATAACTCTGGATGGCTTACAAAACATATAAATAAAAACACCATATAAAAGCCACAAGGCAACCCAAATGAAAAATAATCAAGGCTCCTCATATAACTGTCTAACATAATTGAAACAAAACATACCTACTGGGCTCTCTAACATCCTGGTCCCAATGCCTGAAGAAAAATACAGGTCTTATAACTGGATGTCATCAGCATATTCATAATATCTCACCTTTGGCCACCAGATGACATCTCCCAGCTTTATGTAGATTTTTAAATGACCAAGCCAATCCATAAGAGAATGGCTGAGAGCTTGACCAATTGTTACCCACAAACATCAACAGGGATCAACCACTCAGGAATTAGGAGAACCACAAAATAACAGTGCCTCAATTCTCAATCCCACAGTCAGTTCAGGGTATATGGTGGTCAATGGTACTGTAGGCTGCTGAGAGATCCAGCAAAATCTGGATAGTTGTACTCCCTCTGTCCTGATCCCACCAATGATTATCAACAAGACCTAACCAATGTGCCTTCAGTCTCATACCTAATCCTGAATCCTTATAAAAAGTAGCCATATAATCTATTTCATCTAGGGCTCACTGTAACTGTAGTCCAACTACTTTCTCAAGAATCTTCTCTAAAAAGGGAAGGTTGAAGACCAGTAAACAGTTACTAAAAATAGCTGGATTGAATTATAGTTTCTTAAGAGGGGATGCGCTACTGCTTCCTCAATCAGAAGTACAAATGATATGGGGTGATATAGAGACAAACTCAGACTTTAAGAACAAAGATGTCAGATTGGGATTTTTGCAAATTTATGCAGGGGGTGGGGATGGCTGGGTGTTAAATTATTTCTCTTCTGAGTTGAAAACGGAATATTTAAAGAAAAATTCTAACTCACATGAAATTTTCATTCATCCCTATTTAAGCCTGTCATCACATGTGACATATATTAATATATCTTATGCTGCAAATATTCATTTCTACATTTGATGGTCATCGTGATTTTATATATATATCTATATAACCACCATGATCAACAAATGTAGATATGAATATTATGGCAATTCATAGACACTTACCCTCTTATCACAGCATAGAACATGAGCTGCTGTGGTTTAGTCAGCTGCTGTTTATCTAGTTACAAGAAAAGCTGTTTTTATCAAAGTATTACAGAAATTTCAGCTTCAGACAGGAGGAAAGGAGAGAATTTAATCATTGATAAACATAAATGAGTCTTTAATTCAGTTCATGGTTGTTCTATTTTGTCAGCACTTTGTACCACTGTTGCTTCCTGTTTCATCCATTGTTCACACACTTATCAGTGTACAACATACTAAGGATTAACCTAATATTATTTTGAATCATTTTTTTAAAATGCTTGTTGGCAGTCATGCTGTTTATTTCTGACTAAGAATATATGCTTTTATCCTTCTCATCTCTGATCACCACCCCCTAAAAGACCACCACAAAGGAATAAATTCCAGTAACTACAGAAGATCTAAAATCATATTAAATCTCTGTAGCTTTGGGAAAAAGTAGTTTCAGAGGGTAAAAAGAAAATAACGAAATATATTTTGGTAAAATACTATATTTGTTTATGGAAATCAGTTTTCTGTGCATTTTTAAAGTCTAATTGATAACACCAATGAATGATTATTGTTTTTGCCTAATGTTTTGTATATAATCCCTATAACAGAAATTCATGGATCTCCTTAACTTAAGGCAGAGCTTTCCAAACTGTGTGTCGGGACACGTTAGTGTGTTGGCTACAGTGTCTGGGTGTGTCGTGGCTGCTGCTGCTGCTGCTGCTGCTTCCGAGCCCTTCCAGGATTCCACGCAGGTCCTAGTGCCTGCCTTGTGCCTTGCTGCCTCCAAACCTGCTGTGATTCCGTGCAGGTCCTACTGCCTGCCTTGTGCCCTGCTGTAAGAGTGTGTCGCGAAATGATGCCCTGCTGTAAGTGTCGCGAAATGATGCATGTCTAAAAAGTGTGTCACCAACATGAAAATTTTGGAAAGCTCTGACTTAAGGTGTTAATGTGATCTAGTTGGTGGGACAGCTAATTGTATTCATTGTGCAGAAATCACAAGTTCTACTCTAGGTGTAAAACAAGATACCTGCCAAGATACATGGAAGCAAGTTATGTGAGGCACTTTTTGTTTGTTGGTTTCTTTTATTAACATGCTTTACACCATCTATCTGCAATTTGCCAGGGGCTGAACAGTAGATTGATAAAAAGTATAACTTTGCTCCAAAGGTGTTGAGATCACTGTTGAGGGTATCCTTACTCCAGTAATTGCTATAACCTTTCTCTCTCCTATACAATTATTAAATTTAAGAAGGAACTTTTTGGTCAAGCTACAAAAAGATGGCCTGAACCACTTGATCAGGAACGTCCAGTCTGTAAATCAAAATGCAAAGGGCAGACTATGAAAAACTGGATAAAAGGAAGCAGCATGTGAACTACGACAAACAACAGAGATTCCAGCAGTATGATTTTATCTTCCTCAACCTGGTTTTCTCTACTTCTCCCAGGTTTTGATTTTTATTATGACCAGGCAGTACTGTATAGCCATGCCAATTGCAGATGAGCTCCAGGAACTGTAGCCAGCATATCTGGAGGGCATTAACTTAGGAAGTTAGCATAAAGAAAGACAAATTAGGACATGCAGTTAAAAAACAGATAATAGCTAGTGCCATTTATAATTTATGTCATCATTAATTGATCCAATTCATTGTAGCTAACATTTTAAAGAATGCCCTTCTTTGGAAAACACAGACACAAAAAGTTGTTTTTTCTTTTTATCCACAGGAAAAATATGCTGCTTGATCTTCAGTCCAAGTAATTGTTAGTTTTACTGCTGGTATGTTTGCTCATTTTGAATTTCAAATTATAATTTAAATGGTGTTTAATTGGAACAGAAATATTTTTCCCCAAATTAAATGTCATGGAGATTCATCATTTATAAGTTTATTATCTGTCTGCTGCACAACTTCAAAAATCCAACAGAAAATACAAATAAGATTCTGATTTTTCTTCTGCAAGAAGATATCAAATATCAACATGAATTAAAGAAACATTTCGCTCCTTATCCAAGGAGCTTCTTCAGTCTTCTTCAGACTGAAGAAGCTCCTTGGATAAGGAGCGAAACGTTTCCACTGAGAAAATAGAAATCCAGTTGACATGATTCAAGCTACAGACAATTCCACCTGGATGACTGAGAACCTTCATAGACATGAATTAAAGAGATTCTTCCAAATCAACTGAACTCCTGATGTTTCTTTATCTACTATATGGGACTCTAGGTAAGCTTTTGTGATAGGAAAGCCATGCAAAACAAAAGAATATACTAGTGAATAAATTGAAGATGATGATGATGATGTATACCCCACTGCAGTCATACACAGATTCTTGGTGGCTCATCACATAAAAGAAAAACAACAACAACAAAATGTTATAAAATTTAACCAACAGTCAAAACAGTCAAAACCTAAACTCCAAAGGCATCTGGTGTCAGCCCCAAATGCCCCCCCCGGAAACCTCAATTTTAAGATAGTTCTTGAAGGTGACTAGAGATAGGGACTAGCACACTTCTCATAGGAGGCCACTGTAGAGGGCTGGGCTGATGACAGAAAAACAATACCTCCAGGCCTCAGCACCCTTGACCTCCCCAAAATAGGGGAGAAGTAGCTGCTTCTCCCAGCCTGATTGAAGTGGTCAGGCTGATTCCAGTGCATCCACAAACACTATCTAGTATCAGAAGACATGACAAAAACTCCTTAATCTCACAACTTATGGGAAGACTCAACCACAGTTTCAAATCCAAAAATGCTAGGGAATTCCTGGAAGCTTGGCGTTCAGACAAATCAGCCATCAATAGACACATAGAGAGATAAAACACATTTGCATACCATTCAAGAGAGACATTAAAAAAACTAGGAAGGAAACAAAAACACTAGAATACATCCCCTCCAGCAGCCAACACTCAGATAAACAGGGAGCAACATCAGGCAAACTATCAAGCAGAAAACAATACCCTAATCAAGGAACCACCAAGGAAGAAACCACACCCCCACCAAAACTGGCAGGGCAAGCTTCTGTATATAAATATGGAGGAAACCCCACACACACTTGCACTGATGATGTTACCTAGCTGGGTAATGAAACTTCTGCAAACAAACAACCAAGCTTGGAGAGCACCAAAAACTCCATAGCTTTTTATAGCTATCTTTGCAAAGATATTAAGTGGCCTTTCAACTGGATGAATGCATCCTGTTAAGACTGAGTTTGTTCAAAAGAGATATGTGAGAAATAATACTGGGTACATTTTGAATGCTGTTGACAATATAAATAAGAGAGAGAAAAAAGGAGGCAACTATTATTTTTATGAAATAAAAATCAGGGCATGATCTGACCATGACAAAAGGGTCAGCAAAAGCTCCTCCAATTTCAGATCACATTGCCACTGCTCTGACAGGAACACCAGATATGGTGAATGACCACTGTCCCATAATGGGCTCTGGATGATCTGGGATAGGCCCATGGCCATCATGGTGGCCATGAATTCCCAAGCCACCTCAGACCTACTCCTAGAGAAGGCAGATTGAAGTCCCCCAAAACCGTAAGTCTGGGGAACTCCACTTCCAGTCTAGAAATGGAGTCAAGGAGCTCAGGCAGGAAGGCTGCTAAGCAGCAGGGAGGCTGGTACAACAGCAGAATCCCAACTGATCCCTAGAGCCCAACTTAATGAATAGGGTCTCACATCCAGTGACTTGTGGTGCAGTGCCCCTGAAAGCCATAAGGGATTCCTGGATGACAATCGCCACACCTCCACCCCTGCCCCATGATCTCAGCTGATACCACACCTGAAACCCAGCTGGGCATATCTCTGAAAGGGTTATCCCCCCTTCTGGGCCCAGCTAGGTCTTGGTGATACATGCCAGGTTAGCCCTCTCATCAATGATTAAATCACTAATGAGGGAAGCCTTATTATAGACTATAGATTATAGCATTCAAAAGCAGCAGCCAAAAGCCAGGGCCTCTGAAGTTCTGCTGACAGACCCTGAGATCAAGGAGCTGGAATGCGAGACTGGTATAAAGCAAGAGTCCCACATTCCCCAAGAACAACCCGCTCCCTTTCTCCCATCATATTTCCTCTTGCCCATCACCACAATACCTTGCCCCACCCCATCCCCCAATGGCAGCTTCATCCACATATCCAGGCCCCTCAATTCCCAAGACTGGGAACCCCACACTATCCTCACTAGCAATCCCTGGGAGGGGAAGCTGGGCACCCTGAGACATGTTAGCTTCACCAGCTATCAGCGCTATCAGGGTATCCAGCAACCACCTCCCCACCTCACTACAACACAATCACCCACACAAGCATTCACAGGCAACCCTCCCCTGCTGCTCCCATTCTGGCTCTCACCTAGAAGAAGGAATCAACACACTCACACACACACTTACACATCATAGCATTCACAGGACCCCTCCCTTGCTGCTCCCACCAGCTGAAAGAGGGTTCCATTTGCATTCACCCCAAACAATTTCTCCTCTGGCTCTCACCCAGAGGAAGAAGGCAGCCCCCAGTTTAAAGTGGGAAAGCCACAGTCCAGCACTCAGGCATCAGATGGAAGCCGAGCCTCTCTTCCAGATAAGGCTACCAGGAGGGAAGGCAAAAGGCCTCCGTAGGGGAAGGGGGTCGACAGCAGCCTGCCACTCCCCTCCTGCCCAGCCACCACCCACACCTCCAAGCCCCAACGTCCAACAGGAGCAGATGATGCAGAAAGGGAAAAAACCACCGCTGAGCGACAAGCGTGGTGATAGAAGAAAAGGGGCAGCCTGTTCTCAGGAATAGCCTGTCCTCTGGCCCATCCTCCAGCCTTCTCCTCAGTCCACTCAACAAAAAGCTCAAGTGGTCCTCCGAAGCAACCCAAACAGTTCCTCCAAAAACAACCTGAGTTGCGGCTAAATTCAAAAAAACCACCACCAAGTCCACAGACTCAGCAAGTGTGCTTGGTAGGCATGGCCAGCAATTACAACCATCCTTCTGCATAGCTCATCCTCCAGTTCACTCCAGTTTGCTGCTCCAGCCCAAACAGCCCAAACACTCCAAACATAGCCTGGGCAGTCCAAAAACTCAGCTCTGTCCAAATAAGTGCTGCCCCGAAAAACACACACATATCACATGCAGTCATGAGGACAGCCTTTGTTGGCTCCCACTCTCTCCACCATCTTTACCATCTTTATCTCCTCCTTTATATGTTTTTTTAAATGTATTGCTTGTTATTATACTGTACTCTACCCAGAGTCACATTATTTCAGTTGGGTGGCCTTATAAATCTTAAAAACAAACAAATAAATAAATTGAAAATTATATGCTGACAATGTTGTATTTATTTATTTTATGTATTTATTTATCCAACTTCTATCACCGCCCATCTACCCCCCCACAAGGGGGACTCTGGGTGGTTTACAACAAAGTCAGTAATTAAAACATATAAAATTGTCAGGGCGAGCGGATGGAGCGGCCTGCTTCTTCTCCTAGACACCAGTGATCACCAGTAAATACATAGAACTAAATTAATGTTACTCTGAAAATTTGTACTCAATTTACTCAGTTTTATGATGCTTGTAAATCTCTTGTCTATTTACTTTGTACTTTTCTTTCTTCTTTTTTTCTGATTTTGTCTCTTTCTTCTTTTTCTAAAATGTTCAATAAAATAATAACACACACACACACACAAAGATTCTGACTTTTCTGTTCAGTACATACACCCCCAATGCTGTCAAAAATCCAATGAAACTAATGGCTAGGTGGAGCATCAAGAATTGGTGGAAGGCAAAATTTTTGTTTAGCTAAAAGGCTGCAAAAGGGACATGCTGTTCGAAGCAATATCCATGAGCACAAAAGGAAATTTAATGAATGCAGATTTTTATATTAGCTCCCCAATTTTCATCTCCCAAATTATACGTAAAAAGGAATTTACTTGTACATAAGCATCCACACTTTTCAGAATTTTGCAATGCAATCCACAACTCAGTGAACACACACACACACACACACACACAAACATGCATGTTTATATTGAAAAAACTGTACAGCAGTTTGTAAGCAAGGATATAATGTATTGATACAAAATTGCACTGTATTAAAAATGCTTCTAAAATCTGCAATCATATAAAGTAGAAAATGAAATGTGCAATTGTATATAGTGGAAAATTAAAGTGTACTTATATATAGTGGGACAAAATATGCAGAAATAAGCATATGCATTTTTGTGCAGAGTTCATTTTGTGAAATTAGCAAATTGACATCAAACTAGGCGGAAATAAACTTCCACATAGAAAAATGAGGAATCAAATGAAACTTAAATGGATAGATTTTCTAACCTCTATAATATTTTTGGTGTGGTTATTTTATAATCATTTACAGCTGTTGGGCACAGACAAGTCTTGGGCACAGACAGAATCTTCTAGCTGTGCTCCTGTCCTCTGAAGATGCCAGCCACAGTGACTGGCAAAACGTTAGGAACCAAAACTGCCAGAACACGGCCACACAGCCCGGAAAACCCACAACAACCATCGGATTCCGGCCATGAAAGCCTTCGACTATACATTTACAGCTGTGTTGATTCAATAATATAGTGCAGAACTAAAGTACAACTAAAGTATGAATGATTCTGTATCCTTCCAAGTGATATTCTACTGGAAACATAATAATGGATTTAAGCTTAAGGATTCCATAATCATGTTAAGAAAACATGCTAATGCTAAGAGCATTACCAGGAAAGGTAGTAGTTTTCCCTTTCATAGGATTTCTTTAAGCAAATAGAACCTGTAGAAATATTGGGGGTGCTTTAATTTGGAGTCACAGGGTGGGAGAACATAGACCTTATGGTCTCTTCAATCTTTAATGCTGTGATTCTATGTTTCAGACTGACAGATTTCTGGGTAGCTTAACCCATAAAAGTATAGTAAAAACTATATTAAAATATAGTAAAAAGTATAGTAAAAATAACATCCTACATTATGCTTTGAATAATAATAAGCAACAACTAAGACCACATAAACAACCTTTGGCTTGGGAAATAAGACTTCTGCTTCTTCTCAGTGCATTCTTCTGCACTGCACTCTCAACTGTTCTCTGTACCCTCTACAGCAGAGCTTTCCAAACTGTGTGTCGGGAGACGTTAGTGTGTCGGCTGCAGTGTCTGGGTGTGTCGCAGCTGCTGCTGCCTCCTGGCTTCCACGCAGGTTCTAGTGCCTGCCTTGTGCCTTGCTCCCTCCAAACCTGCCCTGCCAGGATTCTGCTCAGGTCCTAGTGCCTGCCTTGCGCCCTGCTGTCTCCAAATCTGCTGTGATTCCACGCAGGTCCTAGTGCCTGCGTTGTGCCCTGCTGTAAGAGTGTGTCGCGAAATGATGCCTTGCTGTAAGAGTGTATTGCAAAATGATGCATGTCTAAAAAGTGTGTCACCAACATGAAAAGTTTGGAAAGCTCTGCTCTATAGGATATTTGGAATGGTGCAGTTAAGAGAGAATTTATTCCAGCAGTAGAGTCTGTAGAACAGCTGTGCAAAGAATTAACACTCTGAAACAATTTGGACAAATTAGAAGCTTCAAATCAGATCCTATTGGTATGAATCAGTTTGCACATATTCAGATATTTAAAATGAATATGTATTCTACTAATTCAAATTAATTGGTCAATTGGATGCAGTTCAGAGCTTTTCCAAATTATAGCCTTAAATTGCTGGAGTCCTGTACTAAACTGGGTGGAAATGAAGCTGCTTAAGAAATCAGTTTCTAGATTTCAACCTCATCTTCTGCTTTGGCCACACTGATGGCCTGATGTTCTGCCTGAACTGCATTTACCAGACCCAGATTGTGGATTCACCATCTTATTTACCACTCTTGGTCAATAGTACATAGTACATAGAAAAAGTACATAGAAAAATAGTACATAGAAAAAGAAAAAAAGCACCACTATTTTACTATTGTGGCTTGGGCAAAAGGGGAAAGTAGCAGAATGCTTAACCAACTTCATCTGGTTAAATAAATAAACCAATAAATAAAAAAAAAAGACAGATCCATAGCAATAGGCTTCCAGGTCCAATTCAAATTACAAGTAAAAACCTATAAATGTAAGGGTTGAATGGAGCATTAGCTTCTAGGCTTAAAGACAGTTCATTGATTTAATGGGCCATTGTTGGATCAACTGTAAGATAAAGACACCAGCAACTATCAGCCAGTGGAGAACATGGGAACACAGAAACCCAGGATGAAATGGCTGTACAGAGCAGTGACCATCTACTGGAGAAGAAGGGGTGTGCCATGCAATGTAGCTAATTGAAATTGGGGCTGATACTAGAATGAAATGAAGCACCAGAGACCATCTGTTCTGAAGAGCAGTTTGGCATCTGTTTTTCAAGCAGCTTCTTTTACTTTTTTACTTTTTTCCCCTTTTTGCTTTGTTTTTCTGTTTTTTTTTCTAATATGGATAATAACAATTAATAATACAGTGGAGACCTTAGTATTAAGAACTAAGTTTAAGATAGAAACCTTTATTCTATAACAAAATAATTTAATGAACTTTGCAGCTGTTTATCAATGTTACACTCAGCTCTAGATGTACAATGAAAGCTACCTTACGTTTATGAACATTAACATTTCAGAAACCATAGTTAATGTTGATATACACTTTATTATCTTTAAAGGTTTAAGTTACCTAAATTATCATAGGGTTAATAATCTCTAGTTAATACTGTATACATACCACTGAACCCAAATGATATAATTTATTACTTGTGTTTTATAATACAATACAATACAATTATATATATACACACGCGCATACCTGCATACATATATACAGCTCAGGTTAGGAAATAACAGATCTGAATTGATGTTGGAAAACATGTATGCTGGTACATTTGCAATGAACTGGGAGTGGAAAAAGGACAATATCATCTGTTCCTGCACTCAGCAAACAAACTTCAGAGAGAACGCTATTTTATTGTTACAAGAATGATAGAAATTATTTCATACTTAATGTTTCATTGATTTATATTTCCTATTTCTTCATTCATTGAATCATTCATAGCACGAGGTGAGTATGTCACAGGCTGGAGAAAGTGAGGTAGTGCACAAGTCATTTTATAGTTGCTATGAAATAATATTATTTATTTATTTATTTATTTATTTGTTCAATTTATCCCCCGCCCATCTCCCATACAAGGGACCCTGGGTGGGTTACAACAAATAAAATTTAAAAAAAATTAAAAACTATACAAAATATCTAAAAACACAACAAGCAAAAATAAAAATATTTTATTTTTATTTATTTATTTATTTCCAACTTATATCACCGCCCATCTCCCCCCACAAGGGGACTCTGGGCGGTTTACAATCAAGTTAGTAATTAAAAACATATAAAATACATTATACAATTTAAATATTAAAATATAAAATCCAAGAGGCTGTTATATAATGTTTGCGAGCCGAACTCTACGGCGCAAGCCGTCCCCAAGAAGAGCTATTACTCTTCCCATCCCAAGCGAGGTGGCAGAGCCAGGTCTTCAATTGCTTTCGGAAGGTCAGGAGTGTAAGTAAATAAATAGTGTAAGTAAATAAATAAAATAAATAAAGTCCAAGATGGATTTGGAACCGCAGAGTAGATCATGGTGCTATGGGGCCAGCCAACCCCATGAGGCACTACCACCTCCGTTGTCCCAGGCCAGGTGGCAGAGCCAGGTCTTAAGGGCCTTCCAAAAGGCCAGGAGTGAGGGGGCCAGTCTCACCTCCGGGGGCAAGATATTCCATAGGGCGGGCGCTATCGCAGAGAAGGCACGCCTCCTGGACCCCGCTAGATGGAATTCTCTTCTTGAGGGGGTCCGAAGCATGCCCTCTCTGCATGCATGGGTGGGGCGGGCCGATGTTGTCGGGACAAGACGGTCCCTCAGGTACCCTGGCCCTATGCCATGTAGGGCTTTAAAGGTAATCACCAACACCTTGAATTGGACCCGGAAGCAAACTGGTACCCAATGCAGCTCGCGTAGCAGAGGTGTCACATGTGCCGATTTCCTAGCACCCATAACTGCTCGCGCCGCCGCATTCTGCACCAGCTGAAGCTTCCGGATACTCCTCAAGGGTAGCCCCATGTAGAGCGCATTACAGTAGTCTATATGGGAGATGACAAGGGCATGAGTGACTGTTCGGAGGGCCTCCTGATCCAGGAAAGGGCGTAACTGGCGTACAACTCAAAGCTGTGCAAAGGCCCTCCTGGCCACGACTGCCACCTGCTCTTTGAGCAGGAGTCGCGAGTCCAGGAGAACCCCCAGATTCCGCACTGGATCTGTGTGGGGTAGTGCAACCCCACCCAGAATCAAACATGACAACTTCCCGGATCCAGGGGGGCCATCAATCCACAGCCACTCTGTCTTACCAGGGTTCAGTTGAAGCCTGTTGTTCCCCATCCAGACCCCCACAGCCTCCAGCACTGAGATAAGGCATTGACCGCATCACTTACTTCACCCGGGATGGAGATGTATAACTGGGTATCATCAGCATATTGGTGATACCTCATCCCATGGTGATGGATGATCTCGCCCAGCGGCTTCATGTAGATGTTGAATAGGAGAGGAGAGAGAACCGACCCCTGCGGCACCCCACAAGTCAGGGGTTGCGGGTCAGCTCTCTCCTCCCCTATCAACACCGACTTGGAATGGCCCTGAAGGAAGGAGGTGAACCAGCGCAAAACCACGCCGCCCACCCCCAACTCCCTGAGCCGCCCCAAGAGTATACCGCAGTCGACGGTATCAAAAGCCGCTGAGAGATCTAAGAGAGCAAGGATGGACGCACTCTCTCCATCCCGCTCTCGCCAGAGATCATCCATCAGCGCAATCAATGCAGTCTCCATCCCATATCCCGGCCTGAAACCTGACTGGAAGGGGTCCAGATAATCTGTTTCCTCCAGAATCCTCTGGAGTTGCAACGCCACCACCTTCTCAACCACCTTTCCCAAAATGGGAAGGTGGTAGACTGGGCGAAAATTGCCCAGGATGGTAGGGTCCAGGGATGGTTTCTCGAGGTGGGGGTGCACCAGCGCCTCCTTAAAGGCAGCCAGGAACACCCCCTCACTCAAGGACGAATTTATAATCGCCTGGACCCAGCCACATGTCACCTCACTAGCTGATTTCACCAGCTAGGAGGGACATGGGTCAAGTTGGCATGTGGTGGCGTTTACAGTCCGGAGGATCCTGTCTACTTCATCGGGCACAACAGGATTAAACTGCTCCCAGATAACATGGTAAGTACGAGCATCTCCCCAGATCTTGTCTCACACTTGGAGTCCAACTTGGAATGAATCTGAGCGATTTTGTCCTGCTGATGCACAGAAAACTCTTCCGATCGTCCCTGTAAATGGGTCTCCCCTTGCTCCTGACCCAAAAGTGATCTTGTAATCTTAAACAGGGCCGTCGGGCGGCATTCTGCGGACGCAATAAGAGCGGAGAAATATTCACGTTTCGCCGTTCTTACCGCCACAAGGTAGGCCTTAATTGCGGCTCTAGATTGTGTTCGGTCAGATTCAGTCTTCGTCTTTCTCCAGCGGCGCTCTAGACGTCTCTTAACCCTCTTCAAAGCCCTTAGCTCCTCCGTAAACCATGGAGAGTGACGGGCCGAACAGGGCCGGAGAGGTCGCATAGGCGCGATCTTGTCCAGGGCTCCGGCCGCTGCCTTATTCCAGGCTGCAGCCAGGACCTCCACTGGACCGTGAAGCAAGTCCTCGGGAATAACCCCCAGCTCCTTCTGAAACCTCACTGGGTCCATCAGTCGCCGGGAGCAGACCAATCGAATGGGTCCCGCCTCCCTGCCGAGTGGGGCAGCACAAGAGAGTCTCAGGGTCACCAGGGCGTGGTCTGACCATGACAATGGGGAAAGATGTACTCTCCCCTCAGATCACATTGCCACTGCTCGGACAAGAAAACTAAGTCTGGGGTGAGACCACTGTCACGAGTCGGGTCACGAATAATCTGAGACAGGCCCATAGCTGCCATGGTAGCCATGAACTCCTGGGCCGCCTCCGAGGACCATCCCAGGGGTGGAAAATTGAAGTCCCCCAGAACCATAAGTCTGGGGAACTCCACTGCCAACCCCGAGACAGTCTCCAGCAGCTCAGGCAGGGAGGTTGCTACGCAGCAGGGAGGCTGGTACAGCAGCAACACTCCCAACTGTTCTCGTGAACCCAACTTGAAAAACAGGGTCTCGCACCCGGTCACTTGTGGAGCAGCGCCAAGTTATATTCCAAGTTATATTGCTTTTTTTCTTGCAAATCACCAAAAACATCTTGTGGATGCTCCATGTTTTGTCAGTTTCTCACACAACTGTGAGACAAAACTTTACTGATATTTTATTTAACTGCTCTCTCCATTATGTTGACATCTCTTTCCTAGCCTTGGCACTTACCAGATTCCTTCTGTGATCTCAATCTTGCTCTGTTGTCTTGTATGTTTCTTTCAATTTTCTCTGCCTTGTCTTAGCCTTGCTTCAACCATTTCAAAAATTTCCATTTGTGCTTCCATCCACACATCAAATAATATAATGCCATCATTAGCCTGAATATACAGTACATAAGTTGCTGTCCTGACTTCAAGTGAAGGAACATGCTGAGACTTGGTGTAAAAGCTCTAGTGTTTTATTGTGCTACTCTGCTAGACAGAATCCAGTTAAACTGAAATGAATTAGTGATGCTCAGAGAAAAGGCCCAAGAAACTAGGGCGGGGCCTTCTTTAGCTGCTTGGGAGGAAAGCAAAGCAATTCAGTACTGCGCATGCGTTTATCCCCCTGGAGGGAGCCCCCTCCTTCTTCACCAGTTATCTCCCTTACAGTTGCTCACATTAACAATGGTATTCTACATTGATAAATAAGATGTACGTTGAGGAAGGGAAATTTGCACAATGAGGTGTGTTATATATGCCTGTCAATTTAAGACAATACTTTATGCTTCTGAGAAAGTGAAATGTAAATCATGAAAATTTATGCCATAATAAATTTGTAAGCCTTTAAGAAGCACACATTACCACTGTCAGTTCATCACTAGACTATATGGATTACCACTGTTATATCATCCCACACAATAAAAATAAAATTCTGAAGTCTTTGCAGGAGGTCTTCCCTATGTTTGTTGTCAATTCACATTGATTGTACTTTGTTTTAATTATTGGAAGTAGTTTGTATAATTTTGTCTGAAAGTACAATGTAATTGAAATTATAATGACAATTATAAGCACCATCAGCACATCAATCTCTACTATGATTATACTATTTTCTACTGTACCTCAGTTATTCTATGAGTTACTTAGTTGCTTTTATCCTATTTTGCAGTTGTGGTAGATCATGTTGATTGGTGATGATGAATAGAATTTTGCCTTCACTTTTTTTTTACTTTATTCTTTCCATTATTGTCTTTAAAGCAAAAGGAGCAGAAAAGAGTTTT
The DNA here is from genome assembly GCA_023362775.1 of Charina bottae. NCBI lineage: Eukaryota > Metazoa > Chordata > Lepidosauria > Squamata > Charinaidae > Charina > Charina bottae. The sequence goes on from JALMGJ010000005.1 coordinate 47,657,103, forward strand.
GAAGTACATAAGCATTCCCCTGAGTTTCCAAGGCCAACTTCACAAGAAAAAATCTATTAGTATTAAAAATGGGCTGTAAATTAGAAATCTTTGTCCCCAATTTTATTTGAAATATATGGATTGCTTAAATGTGCCAAATATTATTATGCTTATAAAATGAGTTTACAAGGCTGAATCTGTATAAACTATTTTTTTTCTTCTTGTTCATGAGTAACATGAAACTTTTATGATTCCAGTGGGACAACACTGCTTTAGCATTTTCCTCCCTCCCTCCCTCCCTCCCTCCCTCCCTCCCTCCCTCCCTCCCTCCCTCCCTCCCTTCCTTCCTTCCTTCCTTCCTTCCTTCCTTCCTTCCTTCCTTCCTTCCTTCCTTCCTTCCCAATTTGGGATCACCCACCATTTCATATTATATGTCTATATGACCATTTATTTAGTTGTGAACTGATTGATTGGAAAATAAGTGGTTTTCTGTTTGGCAATGTAAATAATGAAACTTTATTATTGATATATGTGACATGTTTAACAATGCTAATTTTCCAAACTGCTCTATCTAATTCACTTGCCTTTCTGGCAAGCTATAAACTAGGGAGGTTTGTGGGAAGCTAAAAAAGAAAAAAAGCAGGAGCATCCAATTTACAAGCATCTACAGAGTGCCACCCAGTGGAAAACTGTAAAATTAATTTGAAATAGAACAAATGGTTCTTTGGAATGGACAACACCTTTCATGTTTGCATGTATCTAATTTCTTTAAAATAAATAATACTACAATATACAAAGGTTTATCTTCCACCTGAAATATTTGATCAAGGAACTGAGAACTGCTAGTCCCTTAGCTACCCATATTGCCAACAGAGTAAACACAAGGAACCTTATACCTTCTGGCTCCATCAGGTAGTTTTAAAAATTAGATTCAGGAAGTTGTAGTGAATTCTGCACCACAAAATGGCTATTTTATTTGTTGCTTTTGATGTCAGTAGCATTCATTATGATATACATACTTTGTCAAATGTTGGATCACACCAGAATCCTTTTTTAAGCAATTATTCTGCACATCTGTATAAATTTTTAGCTAAACAATAAGATGACAACATGTACAATCTCAGCCGGACAAAACAGCTCATTCAGATTAAGGACATCGTTGTTGTTTATTCATTCAGTCGCTTCCGACTCTTCGTGACTTCATGGACCAGCCCACGCCAGAGCTTTCTGTCAGCCGTCACCATAACCAGCTCCCCCACGGTTGAGTCTGTCACCTCCAGAATATCATCCATCCATCTTGCCCTTGGTCGGCCCCTCTTCCTTTTGCCTTCCACTTTCCCTAGCATCAGCTTCTTCTCCAGGGTATCCTGTCTTCTCATTATGTGGCCAAAGTACTTCAGTTTTGCCTTTAATATCATTCCCTCAAGTGAGCAGTCTGGCTTTATTTCCTGGAGTATGGACTGGTTTGATCTTCTTGCAGTCCAAGGCACTCTCAGAATTTTCCTCCAACACCACAGTTCAAAAGCATCTATCTTCCTTCGCTCAGCCTTCCTTATGGTCCAGCTCTCACAGCCATAGGTTACTACAGGGAATACCATTGCTTTAACTATGCGGACCTTTGTTGTCAGTGTGATGTCTCTGCTCTTAACTATTTTATCAAGATTTGCCATTGCTCTCCTCCCAAGAAGTAGACGTCTTCTGATTTCCTGGCTGCAGTCAGCATGTGCAGTAATCTTTGCGCCTAGAAATACAAAGTCTGTCACTGCCTCCACTTTTTCTCCCTTTAATAAGTGCCACTGTTCGATAGTTTGAACATTCTTTAGTGCTTCCCTTTTTTGGTATGGGGATATAAGTTGATTTTTTCCAATCTGATGGCCATTCTTGTGTTTTCCAAATTTGCTGGCATATGGCATGCATCACCTTGACAGCATCATCTTGCAAGAATTAAGGACATTACTATATATTAACAAAAATTACCTTCTCACTCCTATGGGTGGTATGTGTCTTCCTCAATCTTGGGTCCCCTACCAGAGGTCTGGGAGTTTGAGGATACTGCACAGTATCTGAGCTGTTCCTAGCACTGCACTCTTCTGGACGGAGAACTCTGATGTTGTTCCTGGGATCTGTTGGAGCCACTCTCCCAGTTAAGGAGTCATGGCCCAGAATGCTCCTACCACCACTGGAATCTCTTTGGCCTTCACTTTCCACATCATCTCTAGTTCCTCATTCAGGCCCTGGTACTTCTCCAGCTTCTCATACATCTTCTTCCTGATGTTGCTGTCACTTGGCACCGCTACATCTATCACCACCTCTGTCTTCGTGTCCTTGTCTACTACCACAATGTCTGGTTGATTGGCCAGGACCTGCCTGTACATCTGGATCTGGAAGTCCCACAGAATCTTAGTCTTGTTATTTTCCACGACCTTCTGTGTAATCTCCCATCTGGACTTGGGAAGGTTGAGCCCATACACTGTGTAGATGTTCCTGCACATAATGCCAGGTATTTGGTTGTGCTATTCAGTGTATGCTGTTCCTGCCTGCATCTTACACCCTGCCACTATGTATTGGACTGTCTCTGAGGCCTCTATGCACAGTCTGCTCCTTGGGTCCTGTCTAGTGTGGTAGACCCCTGCTTCTATAGATCTTGTGCTTAATGCCTGTTATTGTGCTGCTATGATCAGTGCCTCAGTGCGATCTATGTGGTCATATAGACAAATTGGAAAGAAAGAAAGAAAGAAAGAAAGAAAGAAAGAAAGAAAGAAAGAAAGAAAGAAAGAAAGAAAGAAAGAAAGAAACAAACTGTGGAGTCCATGGTGCTCTCTGAGCCTTGTTGTTTTCTTGCAGACGTTTCATTGCCAGGCTAGGCAACATCTTCAGTGCGAAAAACTGCTAAAGCTGTTTAGGATTTCCCAATGTCAGCCATGCAGGGTCTTGTCTTGCCATGGCACTTCCTCTGCTTGGCCTTCCTCCCATGTCTGCTGCTGCCTCAGGCATTCTCTCAGCAGCATATCTTTGGGTGGCATCTTACTGATGTACTCCTGGATACTCTGGGTTTCATCCAGGACAGTGGTTTTGACACTCACCAGACCCCGCCTGCCCTCTTTTCAGCTGGTGTACAGTCTCTGGGTGTTAGACTTGGGGTGGAAACCTCCATACATTGTGAGGAGCTTACGGGTCTTCACATCAGCAGCCTCCATGTCCTCCTTTGGCCACCTCACTATACTGGCAGGGTATCTGATGACTGACAGGCCATACATGTTGATGGTGTGGATCTTGTTCTTCCCATGGAGCTGGCTCTTCAGGACCTGACTTATCCTTTGGCGGTACTTGGATGTTGCTGTCTTCCTTGCCTCCTCATCATGGTTCCCATGTGACTGTGGGATACAAAGGTACTTGTACCTGGTCTGTATATCTGTCATGTGGCCCACTGGTAGTTCCACCCCATCAATCTTGACTACCTTACCTCTCTTTACTACCATCTGGCCATGTCTCTAGTCTGAATGACACCCCAATGTCCTCATTGTAGATCCGTGTCAGGAGGAACAGCAAGTTGATTTCTCATTCACTCTTAGCATGTAGCTTGATGTCATCCATGTAGAGGAGGTGGCTGAGGGTAGTTCCACTCTTGAACTTCTATCCGTATCCAGTACTTGTGATTATCTGGCTAAGGTGGTTCAAGCCTATGCAGAACAGCAGCAGGGATAGTGCATCACCTTGGTATATGCCGCACTTGATTGCCACTTTTGTGAGCTGTCTTGAGTTGACTTCCAGTCTTGTCTTCCACAGTCCCACTGAGTCCTTGAGGAAGGTCCTTAGTGTCCTGTTGACTTTGTGTAGCACCAGGGATTCACAGATCCATGTGTGTGGCATTGAATCATAGGCTTTCTTGTAGACAATCCAGGCTATTCTCAGATTGGTCTGTCTAGACCTTGAGTATTGGGCGACTGCTCTATCTATGAGCAACTGGTGTTTTGAGCCTCTGGTGTTGTTCCCAATGCCTTTCTCAGCTGTGCTCATGTACTGGCACATACTGTATGGTCCTGTAGCTTGGCGGCTATGATAGGAATTTCCATGTTGAGGGGAAGCAGGTTATTGGCTGATAGTTGGATGGTGCTGTTCCTTTGTGGGGGTCTTTCATGATCAGCACTGTCCTTCCTTGTGTTAGCCAGTCTGGGTGGGAGCCTGCTGCTAGCAGCTCGTTCTTCTGTGCTGCTAGGCATTCACATACTGCTGTTAGTTTCTTTAGTCAGTAGGTGTGGATCATGTCTGGGCCAAGTGCTGTCCAGCTCTTCATGTTCTTAACCTGCTGTTGGATGTCTGCTACTGTGATGGTGACTTGTTCCTGTTCTGGGATTTTGCTGTGATCTGCTCTCAGGTCGTGCAACCACTTTGCACTGGTGTTATGTGTCTTCTATTTCTCCCATATGTTCTTCCAGTACTGTTCAGTTTCTGCTGTTGGTGGCTCTACTGTTACTGTGTTGTTGCACTGCAGTTGGGAGTACACCTTGGATGGTTCTTTGGAGAACAGGGCATTTATCTTCTTGGCCTCTGCTTCTCTAGTGTATCTCCTAGGCCTGGTGGCCAGTGCTGTGAGTTTTTGTTTAGCAGTCTCAAGGGCTTCAGATGGAGTTAGGGTGTTGTATTTTTTCAGTAGCCGAGTCTTATCCTTAATCTCCGCACCCTTCTGTAGTTCTACCAGTTGGCTAACTTCTCTCCAAGTTACCTTGATCTTCGCCTCCAACCTCATTTTCTGGGGTGGGGGAATGTACTGCTGTTCTTCTTGATTGTGTAGCCAAGCATCTCCAGGATAACAGAAGCTTTAGCGTCTACCAGTTCATTGGTTGGAGTTATGGTGGTAGTAGGGATTGTTGTGAGGACTCTATTGGCATCTTCTAGCATACTATCTGATGGTACTTCTCCACTGAGCCTGTGCTCTGTAATGGAGAGGGGTGGCAGTGACATTCCAGCTTCAGGTATTGGCTGCACCTCCAGTTGTTCTTCTGGGTCTTCTTGAGTCTGTGATGTAATGTGTACTTGGTCTATCACAAGTTGTGAGAGCAACTTCTTCTTCACTATGTTGAAGCGTTCGCTAATCAGCTGTTTCTCGGTTAATGTGGATGCAGGTCTTCTGTCCATCCATAGTTCCCTCATGCGTTCCATATATCCCCTCTCATTAGGTCTACTGTTGTAGTAGCATTCCATCAATTCCAGGTTCTCTTGTATCGTTCATGTATGATTTATTCCAGTACCCACTTATCGTCAGATTGTCCTGATTCCCCAACATCTGGCATGGACCTTGTTAATCTGGGCAATGTCTAAGCTGGCATGACTCCCTTAGTTCATATTACTCTCGTATTCAAAGTAGTCAGGTGAAGCATTAGGGGGTCTTTGCCCAAGGACCCCTACCGGTAAGGTAGGTACCATCCAGGATTCGAACTCTGGTTTCCCATGTGAAAGGGGGGCATTCTAACTACTACGCTATCCAGCCACTGATTTATAGCAAAAATCTCTGTCCCGTTGTGATTTATTTTCTTTTGAACATGAGTTTTATTTGTGAGTGGAATGTACTGGCTTAATGTCATCTGGTAAGATGTTTGAAAATGCCCAGCATATATAATGTAATTATCATATCATATCATATCATATCATATCATATCATATCATATCATCTATCCTCTCTGATGGTGTCACATGGTTTGCATTTTTAAAATCTATAGCAACTAAGTGGAAAGAAAACATAGGTTCTAAAAGAATACATATAATGATTATTCTGGATGTACAACTTTCTTTTTATTAAAAACGGATTACAAGAGGCCACTAAAGGAAAAGAAGCAAAGTTATATACTAGAGAACTGGGTCAGGCTAAATAAGCTGTGATATGTAAAGACAATTGCTTGTTCTGGTACCTAGTCTCCTTATTTCCAGAGAGATTTTGTCCTCTGAACATCTACTTGTTTTCTCAAGAAGACAGTGAACAATACTGTTTTCATCATGTGCAGTTATATTCCAGCTCATGAGGAGCCAAAGATTAATTAAAGAATGTTAACTCTGCTCTTCAACCCCAATAAAGGGTTCAAAAGTAACCTGCAAAATCAATCATCTTTAGGCATATAGTAAAGGAAACACCGTAAATGAATAGATTAGAATTATGTCTAAACTTCTGCTTTATTTCCATAGTGGAGGAGAAAGGGAGAGGAATGAATAATGTAAGATACAGAATGAGAACATTGTAAGTAGATATTGCAATTAACATTTGTGAAGAATATAATTGATTTAACATTTTTACATTAATTAATTATAGTTGTGCTTCCTAAACCTATCTCCTCTGACAATGAATTTGCAACTTCCAGATTTTGATCAACCACAATTCCCGGCAGCCTCAGGCTGCTTACCCAATGGAGAGCATATTGGGATATTCAGTAGTATCTGGAGAGAGGTGCAAGTTTGCTTGAGCCAAATGTTCTCTTCCTATATCCATACTTTCTAGAATCATTTTTTTAAAAAATGTGTGCAAAGTACATACATTAAAATAGGGTACACACTATGTTGGGGTAAATTACACACAAAAGCCTTTTTGTTGTTGTTGTTCAGTCCTTTAGTCGTGTCCGACTCTTCGTGACCTCATGGACCATAGCACGCCAGGCCTTCCTGTCCTCCACTGTCACCCGGAGTTTACTCAAATTCATGTTCATTACATCGGTGATGCTATCTAACCATCTCATTCTCTGCCGTCCCCTTCTCCTTTTGCCTTCAGTCTTTCCCAGCATCAGGGTCTTTTCCAATGAGTCCTCTCTTCGCATTAGGTGGCCAAAGTATTTGAGCTTCAGCTTCAGCATCTGTCCTTCCAATGAGCAGTCAGTGTTGATTTCCTTTAGGATTGACTGATTTGACCTCCTTGCAGTCCAAGGGACTCTTAACAAAAGCCTACTGTGCTTTAAAAATGCCTTCAAAATTTGCACACTTGAAAAATATTTAAGAACGCATCTATTAGAAAAATTAGTACAAATATGCATATGAATTGACAAAGAATGTGCAGACTGTTGCAGAAAACAAACTGAGCTTTGGAAAATGGAAGAGAATGTGAAATTGACAGATTTGCCAATCCCAATTCAGATGGATTTTTCACTGACCAATGAAATTCTGCCCCGAGCTCATCCTATGACTTTCAATTCATGCCTTCAGGCTGCTATAAGAATTAAGCCACTCATGAGCCGTGATGTATTCTAAGCCCATTTCATTCTGTGGAGGCAGTTTGCTTTCCATTTAGTTTACTTTCTAATGGAATAGTTTGTTACCTCCTGTGCTTTTATGTCAGAGAGACAAATTCTGAATTATCATCATCATCATCCAATCATCCTTTGCATAACTGCAGATTCTCCCCTTTTTATATATGAAAAGGAAATAAATAAATAACTACACAGAGTAGTTTGTAGTTACCCACATGTAGGAAGATATCAATTAGATAGCAGGAACCATTTCTCAGCAGAAGCCAATGTTTGTTTCCTAAATGGGCTAAAGTCTATTCTTCCAAACTTTTCTAGGAAAGAATTTGCCTAAATCATTCTTCTTTTATTCTTCTTTTATTGCTAAATGATCAAAAAACCTTAGTGTAATTCTTTTGTACTCTTCACTCACTTTTGCATTCGATCCAACTTCATTCACCCCTGATTCTTTCTTGTCCCTAATTCATTGTTTTACTTTCTTAAATAACCCATTCCCACTGCATTCAATTTACTTTTACATTTCTCCTGCTATACCAAACTCTGACACATATAATGACATGGAAAACATACTCGTATATATAGCTATTTCACATTTTTCAGCAGAAATCTATTCCTTTCTATCAGATTTTGCTTGCCTTAAAAGTTTTCTAGATATTTTTCAATTCCTTACCAACACATCTCTGATGTCATCACAAGCATTCTTTATATATTTATCCATAAAAATATTAAATAATTAAATAGATATTACACATCCTTGTCCTACTTCCAGGTCTCTATTGAATCATTTCCTAAGCATGTAATTTATTCTCAAGCATAATTTAATTCCATCACATATAGCCAAACTTCAACTACATGTTGGTATAAAAATGTCCTAACTGAAGCCTATTCATTTCATCATATGCAATAATCAAGCAATAAACGTTCTTATGTTCATCTATTCCTTGATGTGCTGCTGAAGAGCAAATACCTGCTCAGTACATCCCTATCTGGGTTGCACATACACTGCCTGGAATGAAGCCATACTGCACTTCCCAAACTATCTCATCATTACCTCTCATGCTCTTTCAAACAACATTCTGCCAAATATTTTCACAGACACATTTAACAAACAATTTGCCCTTCCTTTGTGCATTGTTACTTTTCCTTTTTATAAGAGAACAGCAGCATTCTTCCAGTGGTAAGGCATGGATGCAGTCTTCACACACATACACATGGCCCCTCCATAGGCAAACCAATTCCAGTTACACTATCTACATTTCTGCCCTTACCATTTCTCAACATTCTTATACTATTGACAACCTTTTCCATATTTTTTTCCTCAGATGTTAAACTACTGTAGATAGGACTCATTCAATTGCACTCTTTGGTATTTCACTATCATATCCACACAAATCTCTTAAATATTCCTTCCAACATTTCTTCACTTCTATTTTATTCTAGACTGTTTCATCACTTTTGTTCTTTATTCCATTCATTCTGCTGGAGGCACCTTGTTTAGCTCTTTTCACTCACTTTCATTTTAAAAAAATCCACCAAAAATCATTCTGCATTTTCCCTCCTTTTAATTTTAAATGCTACTTGCTCTTTGGCTACATTTTCAGCAGCCAGCTTTTTTCTCTTTATAATACAGTAACTTTCTCTCATCCTCCTTTTTTGCAGCAATCATTATCTTATGTGCATTTTTTTAATGATCCATAGCTTCTTTCACTTTATTATTCCACCACACATCCCCTTTCATGATTCCAGTAGCATTTAGCTCCACATATTTCTGTGATACTTTGTAAAAGAATTATTTTCACTTTGTTTGAAGCAGCATCTATATTACAGCAATTTATACTTTCTTACACACTTCTCTACATGTATTAATCAACTCTATTTTACAAGAGCAGACTACCTTAATTCAGATCTATTATATTCTTCTCATGTCTCTTAATTTCAGATTCAAAACTTCTCTTTTTCTTTGTGTCATTTCATTGTTAATTTATTTACCTTTCTTACATTGCAAGGTATACTTTCCCATATGCCACTGTCATCAAAATATGGGTCCATAGATATTGATCTCCACCACTCAACATGGCTTTGGTCAATAGTTGTGTTTAGTTAGAGAAGGAAAAGATACCAGCCTGAGACACAATCAAATCAAGAGCCTAGAAGTAAGAATGCAGATTGAAGACCAATGAGGATCAAAAAGAAGCCAAGAATCAAGACCAACAAATTTCCTCAGAATTGTTCTAGCATATTCCAAGGAAAACTTGGTTACTATCAGCTGAGTGCCTGATTGAAAGACTGCTCCTACTGTGATAAGTACAGCATCAAAACAGTGAAGAAAGAGAACAGAATTAAAAAAGAATATCTTAACTATTTTCTGAATTTGCTGGGATAATCTTTAATCTCTCTGAAGTTTACCAGGTAATCCACATATATGCAGTGCTTGTAGACAAAATAGTATTGTTGGAGATAATTCCCCCCCCCCTTCATTTCATGCATGTGATGTCTGAAAAAAATAAATTTTAGTATTTCACCATGGTAGTAAAGAACTTCTCATCTAAATTATGTTTCTTCTTGTTCTAACGAATACTTTCTCCGGTTAGTCTTGTGTTAGATACTTGAATTTACTTATTTGTGTTCATGTGCCATTATCCCCCATTGTGTTACTTTAATTATTAGGGCTATGCATATTACAAAAATAATTCAGAAGAGGAACTTTGGAATGTGTAGGACCATGAGCACAGCATCTCTTGTAAGCAGCTGTATCTTTTTCTTTTGGAAACCTAAAAAATAATAACTGTTTTAAGAAGTGCTGCATTCATATTCCCATGTCTTCCAAAGCATACAGTATCTTCCAAATAATTTATGAAGCAATACACAGTCCTATTAATTATAATTAATAATCTATAGAATAGACAAATAAGAAAATAATTATATTGTCATGTTGGCTTGGAATAGTAAGGCTACAACACTTAGAACACCTAGAACACTTATAACTAAATCTCACCTAATTTAGTGGAATATACTAATAAATGGATGGAACTGGGTATTTATAAGATTAATTATTATTAGATTAATTTAAGTTGCAATCCATATAGATTTTGTGAAATTTGATATATTGGATTATTCTTTCAGAGAAACTTGATATACTTTCTGTTCAGCCACATGGAGAAAGGTATGGATTGTATTTAATGTGAGTCAGCCTAATTCATACCTCTTAAGCTAGGATATGAAGCAGTCATTTCTTGCAATCCTCCAAACTTTATGATGTACCTCACTGATTTAAAAATACATAAAATGGTAAGCATTGGAGAAGAAGAAAAAAAGAACTAGGTGAAAACTAGGGATGTGGATGGCTCAGCAGGTTAAACAGCTGAGCTGTAGGCTGCCGACCAGAAGGTCGGCAGTTTGAACCCCGTGCACGAGGTGAGCTCTCGTTGCTAAGTCCTAGCTCCTGTCAACCCAGCACTTCGAAAGCCTAGCAAGTAGATAAAATGGGTACCACCTTAACTGGGCTAATTTGCTGGCGTCCTGTCGGGAAGTCGGCTCCACCGGAGGAGAGGATCAGAGGAAGATCGAATGGCAGTGGTGATGACGGACCCGGATGTGACAGCTACAGGACGTCAGCAGCCGACTCAAGGCATCCTGGGAATTGTAGTCCGGAGCCTAGTAGAGTCGGTTCCCTCACCCCCCTCCCTTCACGTGCAGTGAATTGTATAATTGAATTTGGTGAATTGTATAATTTGAATTGTATATATATGAATGTAAGCCGCCTAGAGTCCTCCATTAGGGAGGGGATAGGCAGGGTATAAATATCACTATAAAAATAAATAAAATAAAAAATAAAATGATTTCAAAAGTATGCCCATAGTGGAGGAAATCTAGTATTAAAACACATAAAATAGCTTGTCCTATTATATGCAGTCAATATAGAAGTGTTGTTGAATAAAACAAGAATATTACATTAGGAAGGGATGATTTATTTATTTATTTATTTATCTTATTTATACCCCGCCTATCCCCTCCCTAATGGAGGGCTCTAGGCGGCTTACATACATGTAAATTCATATATATTATACAGCCATATATATTAAACAATGTTACCGCGTGATAGGGAGGAGGTGAAGAAACTGACTCTTCAGCCGCAGGCATCGGACTACATGCCCCAGAATGCCTTGCTTCCGAGCCGGCTGCTGACCTCCAGGAAGTTGTCATTCAGGATCCGTCGTCCTCTGCCGCCATTGTCGGGATTCACCAGGTCTTCTTGGTCCGAGGGCGACCCTCCGAAAGGACGCCAGCAAATTGTCCCACGTAAGTGGTACCCATTTATCTACTTGCCTTAGCTTTCGAACTGTTGGGTGGACAGAAGCCGGGGCTAGTGATGAGAGCTCACCTCGCCATGCGGTTTCGAACTGCCAACCTTATGGTCGGCAGTCTAACGGCTCAGCGGTTTAACCCGATGATTCATTTATCCATGCAGATTGTCTAAAACTTAAGGTAAAGTATTGTACTCATTCTGTTTGTCAGCTTTGAAGACATCACACCAGTGCTTTCCCTCTGGCAGGTAAGTTAATTTATGCTATTTTGCTTATTCAAGTCTGTATGAAACAATTTGTTCACATGCAAATTTGTACATGAAACAAATTTGTACACATGGACATGCTTATAAAAAAACTATAGAAAAACTTCTAAATATACTACATGCTAGGAATACTGCTGCTTTTAATGGACCACTTTTTTTATCTGACTTCACTCATAAACCTGAGGTTACATCCTCTTAATTACTCCACTGTGAGTAGTAAATATTTTATGAGCAGCTGTAGTAAAATATTGATTCTGATTTTTTCATTAATCCATATTATTCAGTTCCTCTAGCTTCCAGTAAATTAGATTAATCAATCAGTTATCTTTTTCAGTGGGATGAAGGAGAAATTCAACAGAACATATAAATTCTTCAGTTTCTCCCATCAGTTTTATTTCTATTAATTACAATCCATTGATGGCATTTCTAAGCATTTTTTCTTGTCTCAGGTACTTGGAAAGAAGGAACCAGAATTGTTAAACTGCTCTTTTACCCCCCCCCCAAAAAAAAACCAATGTGATTAATCTTTTAAAAGTAAGCTGGGTAAAATATTCAAAAATGTTTTGAAAGAGGTGGTAATAGGTCCTTTGTTATAATTCACCTACTAGAATTTATTTATTTATTTATTTATTTATTTATTTATTTATTTATTTATTTTTCAAATTTCTATCACCACCCATCTCCCACCTAAGGAGGGACCAAAATACTTTGGTCGATGTGATAAACTGCAGAATCAATTAACAGTAAGAATGAAAGGTATGATAGCATCAGATTTCCATGTCTAATATCAGATACTAATCCCCACAATTGCAATTCCCCCTTTTCCTCTGATAAGAGGGATTTAGTATGGAATAAATGAGCACATCCTCTAGCGGATATGGATACAGAACAGTCTTAGAAACTGGCTCTTAAAATGTCAATTCCCAGAGGGAGATCAGAGTCAGCCTTGAACACATTGGATTCAAGGCCCCTTCATTTCATCTGGCCCCAAGATCATGGCCTTTATTTCTATCTGGAATAAGTATTTCCCTTTCTTTTGAAACCTGGGAAAGGACTATTTGTTTCTGAAACAAACAAACAAACAAGCCCGCCCACTGGCAAATGATTTTTTTAAATCTGCTTCCCTGTTCTTAGGGCCCAATCTAAGCTTGAAAGTACTCTGGAAGAAGTGGTAATCTGTTACTCTCCTTTTTCCTACCCAGTGTAGGTTTGCTTTGCTCCAGTTGTGTTTGAGCTCTAGAACTGTTAGGATTCCAGTTCCCTACATTCTCACCCTTTATTGAGTTTGGAATTCTTCTTGTAGCACTTTTGGAATCGGGTAGCCTCTGTTTTTATTGGCTTTTGACTGTTTTCTGAATTAGGCCTAAAACTAATTAAGTTTTTGTCTCAGTGTATACCCCCTTTCTCAATTTTAGAAATCTCAGATAGTCCAAGATTCAAATTCTCTGAATAAAGAATGAAACAATCTTCTGTGATGTTCTTCAACTACAGTATATTTCATATTCAATTAATATTATTTAAAAGCAAAGGATACCATGAGCAGAAAGAGGCATCCTAAAAGAAAGGATGCAGAGCTAAAAAAAAAATGGTGGTGGGAGGCTTTGAGAAAATGCAAGTTGGGAGAGAATTTGAATTTCAGTTTCACTGAAGGAAAATTATTTTGCCCTCTATGTATTGAACTTGTACTGTAATTCATATTCTGTGTGCAGCAAATGACATCTTTCTATGTATACGGACAACTAATAATGGGGCACTGATTTGAATCATTGACTTCAGTTCTCCTGTTAAGAAGTAGAGGTGATTGCTGGTTAACACCATATATTATAGACCACAGCCACATAAGTACTTTAATTGTATTGTAATAACCATGAAATAGCTTTTAATATATTGTATCCTTTGGCATGACTGGTCAAAGCCTAATGATTGCTCTGGCTGACTAAAGGTCCATCCAAATGACATGTCAATTAGCCTGAGCATATTTTTTGTTTAAGTTCCAACATTTTGCAGGTGATTGGGCAACAGGGAAAATTGCCACATAGAGTATGCTGACTCTACAAATAAAATTTCATTCCTGTGGTGCTTCTGATTTCTTTTATTTGCACTTTACTACCTGAAATTTTCATTAGGTAAATAATGCTGTAAAGAAAATAGGGGGGAAATATGAGATAACTAAAGCATCAAAGGGTTTTTTCTAAATCCTCTTTTTTAAGAACCACCACCAAATCCAAATTATTAATTGTTATTATTGACCATAGGTAACTCTCCCTACAGGCTTTATTAATTGGAAAGTAGGATGGAAATCCCTAGCCCTGCGTGCGGAGTGAGCTCCCGCACTAGCTCCAGCTCTTGTCAACCTACCAATTCGAAAGCATGCAAATGCAAGTAGATTAATAGGTACCACTTCGGTGGGTAGGTAACAGCGTTCCGTGTGTGTCATGCGGCCACATGACCGTGGAAGCGTCTTCGGACAATGCTGGCTCTTCGGCTAACAAACGGAGATGAGCACCGGCCCCTAGAGTCGGACACGACTGCACAACTGTGCGGGGGGAACCTTTACCTTTACCTTTTAGGATGGAAATGCTTAAAATATTTTTTTCAAAAAATCCACAAATCTCAGAAATTTCAGAAGATACCAAATAAGCAATATATTCAGCTAACAATCCATATAAAGTACAGTTCAAAAATCAAAATGCCAGTAAGATAAAAAAGGGTTATAACCAAGGCAGTGGAGTAGACCAGTCTCCTAAAGAAGTATTCAAATTGGTGGAACACTCCTCAAAACATATAGAATATAACAAACCAGTTTATGAATAATTGCATTATATACAGTATAACATAATTGAATTATTTACTGATACAAACATGGGAAAAAACTATCAGAGCAAACTAATCTAAAATAGAATAGAGGAATGTATCTCCACAAACATAATTTCATTAACATTTATTCCTAGTGCCCTCCCCGAACCATGGACTGAAAATAAAGCTGAATTATTTCACAACATATGCCAGAAAGCATTGTGGACCTCTTAACTTTTATCTGAACTTCCAATTCCTCCACTCAACTTAACTGTTCCTGCTTTCCTAAAGGTTGTGACAATGCAACAGACAAACAGTCTTCCATGTCCTATCCTTGGAAGCAAGCATTGTTATAGGTATTAGCAGGTATTAGCAGTGTTATGAAATCTAATGTTAAACTTTTTCCTAATGTTTCTTATGGATCACAGAAAATGGGAAAAGAAGGGAGTGGTCAGTTCTGAAACCCAGAACCATAGTTGTAGTGTAAGTGGATCAATGAACAGACAGGAAGGCAGATGGAACAGAACACTTGAAAATTGATGGGGGTTTGGAAGCAGGAGACTTTCTGGAGAACAGACTGGAGGCAAGCAAGCAGCTGAAAGCAAATGTGAAAGTTGGTGGAGAATAGATGGTTTCATTGTATTTGGATTAAAATCTGAATCTGGTAAGAACTCTTTATTGTGGTTTTTTAAAAATCCTATGTTAATTTCCAAGAGTCACAAGTACGAGTAGGAAGGCCATATACTGTAAATGTATCAAATAAATAAATAAATAAATAAATAAATAAATAAATAAATATCAACTTTTATTTGAAATGAGAATTCCATGTAGCCAATCTTTGCAATTATGATGAGGAATGAGGAATTATCACACAATGGCAGCTTTCCTACTCAGATATGTGCAATAGCATCTAGAACTGATTTCTGCCTCCAAAACATGGATAGTTGACATCTCTTTCCAAGACAAGGTTTTGTTTAAAATAAAAAATATTCCATATATATAAATCTAATATCCTAATGGAAATACTTCTTCCTAGATGGGGAGTATACATAAATAAATTGATACTTACATGCTTCTGTTGAACTGACACTGAAAAGAAAGAAGATAATTTTTTTTATGAACAATTGTACACATACCAAATCTTACTAAAATATGCCTCTAGACATTTTATAATCTCTTATTTTTTATCGTTTTCTTTGAATGAAGCAATAAGAACCAATTAAAAGAAACCAACTGCAAAACCTGATCATAGTTCAGTTATTTAGATAATTCTTTCTTCTCTCATGTCTAAGCACAAGTGTATGCTCTTCTATAATTGCTTCAAATCCTCTTAATGAATGCAGAACTTTAATATACTTTTATAATTACTTTGATGTAAATGTCTAAAAATATAGCTACCCTATCTTTTCCTGACTTTAAATGCAGCAAAAACCCTTATTTTTCCAGTAAATCTTCATCTTGTCTATAGAAAAGATCTTTTAAAATAGCTCACAGGGAAAATGTCCACACTAGTCTTATAATCTTGTATACAAGCAGTATAATAAAATTATTTCCATTTCTTACTAAATAAAGGCAATGTATGGTAGAATTAAGACTAAAAAGAATAATATATTCAACAATAAACAGATGTCTAAGTTCTTACCTTTAGTGAAAATGAGATTTGGAATGGCTTGCTCTTCTTAATCTGGGATGTCCTATGTACAAGACAAAACTGTGCTACGTATCTGCTAATTTTCAAGATGTCTAATAGTAAAAAAAAATGTCACCCATACTTTGAGGAGATCAGGCAAAAACATATTGTAATGATCAGATCCCTAAAATGTCATAAATTGGATATTCATGTGATATGCCTTAGTGGTATGCAAAACATTTTAAATTCACAATGTTTTGCACTAAAAATATTCATTTGAGGCTTGAAAATCTCTGGAGTTCAAAACAACTACTCTGTCATTTCTGGAAGTGTCTTGATGCTGCACCAGCTATTCCAGAAGTGCACCATACATGAAATTAACAGTTTTGAGCTTGATTCCCCTCTTTCTGAATTTAAAACAGTGTGTTTTGAGCTTGGGTGCTCCCAGCATGCTAGAACAACAATGAAATAGTCCTGGGAAAGTTGGAGCAACCCATTTAAACGTGAAATAACTGTTTGGAGGTCTGTTCTGGAACAAGATGTTTCAAACGTTTTGAACACCTGTATCCCCTCTCCCCCTTCAGTGAATACAGGAGACATAAAGAGACCATGCTCATTACCATACTGGTCCTCAGAAATCACCTTTGTTTTAGCCTTGTCAGTCTGAGTAGCATGTTCTGAAAGGGAAATACTCAAATTCAAACAAATACATATGAGAGCTTTCAACAGCCCTTCAGGATGAGCTCAGTGGAAATGACCTCATACCTATTACCTATGTTTGTACTTTCCATTTACACTGAACAGGAATATTTTAATACTGAAGTTCTCTTTTAAAAAAAAAAGTATATGACAGACATCTTGTTACTCAAAGTAAAATGACCTGCTTTAATATTTGTTGTTTGATAGTCAAACATTTTCTCTCTTACCTTCTATATTTCTCTCCTGTTGGTATTTATCATTTTCGTTTATTCATTCAGTCGCTTCCGACTCTTTGTGACTTCATGGACCAGCCCACGCCAGAGCCTCCTGTCGGCCGTCACCATCCCCAGCTCCCCCATTGTTGAGTCTGTCACCTCCAGAATATCATCCATGGTATTTATCATAGTAGTGATGAATATCTTAACACTTTGGTTTAGTTAAACCTAGTATTTCTAAAGTTACTCCATTTATTATTTCATGTTACATTTAACAAAATATACCCTTAATATTGAAAACAACAAAATAATATATTAATTCTCTTTTTTGTTTAAAAAGTCATTTGACTCATTTACATCTATTTTGCTAAATTATATTATGGGAATTATTTTCCATCTATAGGTAAAATTTACTAGCAGATATTGTCTTCAGATAATTGTTTTATATATGTATGTATATGTGTATGATGTATATGAATATGAATATGAATATGTATAATGAGATTATATACTGGGATATTTTACTTTACTGTTGTCAGATTCTTCTAATAATAATGTGATATCAAATAGTTTTGATTCATTAAAGTTGTATTTTTTCCCATTTGGGGCATTTGGTTGTTTGATTAGTTGAGAGAATTGTGTCACATTAATGCAAATAACATGGTAAAATATTTTTTATATAATCGAAAGTATAAATGATATAAAACTTCACATCACAGTTTTACAGGACTACTTGTCTTTGGAAGAATGGAGTGGAGTGCCCAAAGGCCACAGAGAGAATCTTTTAGCTGCGCTCCTGTCCTCTGAAGATGCCAGCCACAGCTACTGGCGAAACGTTAGGAACAAAAACTGCCAAGACACGGCCACACAGCCCAGAAAACCCACAACAACCATCAATAAATTGATTTATTGCTTGTTTTAGCATTTCTAGCTTAACTGTTTTCCTGCCTGCCATACAAAGTTCTACCAAGGCAACATCTAATTTAGACCTGCAGCTGTAAGTGTAGCTACCCCAAATCCTCCCATGTCATTTAGAGGTAACTAAGGACATTAATTATGCTCAACTACCATGCTTTCATGGCTATCAGCACACTGATGTTTCTTCTGCTCCTCTTCTTCTTCTGATCATCTGCCTAGAGTAGACATGTTCAGTCAAAGTTTGGTCCTTCTTCATTCTTTGGTGATTTTTCTTCACTCTTGAACTCTTCAGTGGTCTTGATCCATCATGGAACCAGCAAATCTTCAACAGCCAAAGCTGTCTAAATCCATTTTGGTTCATTAGCCATCTTTTTCTTATGCAAAATTCCAACTCCAACTCTCTCTTCCTGCCTGATTATCATCCTACTTTAACTTCCTGTCTCCCTGTTTGTGAGAAACTCTCTATAGTATGTGTGAAATTATCTATTTCATACCATTATTTCTTAGGCCTAAGTTATCCTCTCCAAGCACAGCTTTCCATCTGGGAGATCACATGACAGATGGATAGTCTGTGATTAGCTTGTTATCTAAAAAGGCAGTGAAGTCATTGTGGTTATGACATGCTAATATCTTAGTTCTGCCATAGCATAAATGTAAGATGCAGATAAGCATGGCTGGATTAAACTTTAAAAAGACATTTTGTTTTTTAATATGAGGTTGGTTGGGTCACATATAACCTGATACTGTACATGTCTACCCAGAAGCAAGTCCTACTGAATTCAAGGGACTTATGTGTACCATCATCACTTCATTTCTAGGCCCCAATATAGCTTACGTCTTGAAACCCTCTCAATAAATTGATTAGGAAGTTATTGAGAACTAGTAAATATATATATATACCTAATTGTAACAATCCAAAGAATATTCTATTCTGATTTTTTCCTAAGATATTGTTATCCTGACTGACCTTTGTTCCTTGCCTCTTTACATCAGCACCATATTAGCAGGATGTAATAATGTGACTGATATGAAACATCATAAGAATAAGAATATTGTCCTTTATTGCAACCAAAGCACTTTTCACTTTCCCTTTGGTTTAACATTAGCAGCCAGTGTGATCATTTATCATCCCTTGTACTAATTCACTTGTCTCTGTAATAGGACAAAGCTATAAAGAAAATGAAATAATCTTTAATGTGTAGTAATAATATGCAATTTTAAAAGGCTGGATATTGACATGCTTTAATTAAAGTAATAATGACACTGTCAAAAAATGGGAAGTGTCTGTTTATATTATTGTTTCAGAGAATTCAATCATCTTTTCTATTCTTCCTCCATACAGTTGCAGCCTCTTGACCATGGAACTGTAAAGTCTGATTTCCCATGTATATAATAAGTAGAAGAGAAGTGAAGTAGATTTGAGCTCTCTTGAAAGCAGATGACCTGGGATCCTGCAAAATGAAAAGGACATTATTCCAAAGATTTAAATTTTGTAGGAGTCTAAATTGTACCACAACTGGTTGCACTTACTCTTGCTAAAAATGCACACACACACACACACACACACACACACACACACACTACCTTGACCTTCCTATTGTTATCTTAAGATAGAAAGCTGCCTAATACCACTAGACATTCATCAAAAATTCTAAACAGAAGTACAGCTAAATACCAAACTTCTGTATGTTCTTTCTTTACAGGAGAACTTAAAGAAAACAATCCTCTGCAACTTGACACATCCACATGTACTGGAAATTCTGAACATATCTAAATAGGGGCCAGCAGAGTACAGTTTATTCCATTGCCCCTCCTTCTGCTTTTAATTATTAGTTCCTGATGCACCCAATTTGTAGTCTGATTCTTAACTGAAAGTTAGAATGGAAATTCAATGAGCTGCATCTAGGGTCAAGATAGGGCTTAACTTAACTGAAATGATTGACACCACTAGGATGTTCCTTCTTCTTTTTTAAAAACACTAAAAGAGCCTGATGTGCTGAATTTTGTGCCTGCCTCTTTAAGAATCTGCCACTCACTCCACCCCACGGTTTCCAGAAATAAGAAGGTAATCCCATTGACATGATAAAACATAGCTAGCCGAGGAATGTTTATATTATTGTGTTGATGACATATATGTGGGCTGTGGAGATCTTCTATAGCATAGCTTTCCAAACTGTGTGTCGCGACACTTTAGTGTGTCTCAACAAAACCCGGAAGTGCTGAAGGTATGTTGCCACCGCGCCTGTGGCAGCGCGCATTGCAGCAGTGACGGCAGCAGTGCGCCATCAGCGCTTCTGGGTTTTAGTGCAAAACATGAGGCTGCCGCCATTGCCACCGCCGCTGTGCATGGTGCCGCCGCGCGTGCCCCCGCGCCGCCGCCACCATTGGTGTGTTGCCAACGGCGGGACTTTGGAAAGCACTGTTCTATAGTGATGGAGAGGCAGCAATGTCTCCAGGTTGAGGGCCATGTACCTATTTTATCTAAAGATACTCCTTCATCTAGTGGATCATAAAGTAATTATTCATGGCATCTTTGTGACATACTTGTAACTTCCTCTCACCTAATGTATATAATTCTTTGTTCTCAGAATGTTCAGGGCTCTCAATACTTTGGCTGGGAGTTCAGAGATCACCAGATCTTTTTGCATACCAATAAAGTAGCTTTGTTGCAGATCTCCAATTCCTTTGGTTCCTTGAAAAGATGGCCTATTTTTACCACAACACCAGGATTCTGGTAAACTTTGCTTCCATCTCCATCTGCCAAGTTGAGGAATTCTGCCATAGAGTTTTGCCCTTCCTCCTGAGTTGTGTTAGAAATGAAACAGCCTAATAGGGGAAAAAGTCACAAGATTACATATCACAAGGTTCCAGTCAGAACAGGGAGGAAATGATCAGTCCTAAAGGAGATTCTTTGTCTCAAGTCCCTTAATACTAATAGGCCTGGAAAATGTCCTTTTCACTTTCAAGGCACCTCTGATTGCACACTAATGGCTAATTCACTGATTTCCTTACATTGAGGAAAACCTGTCCTGGATGCTGATTGCTTTCTGGGGTACTCAATGCAATGTAGAAAAAAGGAAAGGGGGAAAAAATCTAATTGGACAGTTAGGATGCCTGGCAGTTCTAATCTATCTAATAAAACCCATGCTGTGCTCTGCAAATGACAAAGTAGATGGCATCAAAAAAGCAAATGTGGCAGTGCTGGGCAGACTGAATACAGTATGGTGATAAAGCACCCCACCAACACCACCTTCTTTTAAGTGCTGGGCATTCACACAGTCTCCCATCTGATCTTATCCAAAAGACCAACCTTTCCTTCCTCTTCCTGCACAAACTCTATCCTGGTGTTTTTATTTATTAAATAAAAAATGCAAAAGTAAAGATTGCTTACCTGTGCGGGTTAGGCTTCTATGTACTGTATGATCACCAAAACAGACAGATATGTATCAAAATAATTTATCTTGCAACATAAATAACTCAGTAGGAAATCAAGGCTCTTTGGTTAAAATAAATAATGCTAACTCTGCATGCATATCTTGGGCAAATCTTTGAAACATAATACAAAAAGACATCTTAATAGTTATAGTTTAACTCACACATAAAATCCAATTAATTAACTTGAACCTTTAATTTCTTCTGTTAAACTTTAAAGGAAATTAACCTTAGCTTTTAATAAAATGTATTTAACAAAATACATCTTAACAGACTTTCTAAGTATTGGAAATTACATCTTTATGTGAATTCAATTACACAAAAGTACATTCTGCTTTCTCACATTATTATATTAATCTTGCAAAATCACCTTTTTTATGGCCCTTGCATGGTTAAAAGGGGCATTTTTTTAAATCCATTCAATCATGTCTGATTCTCAGACACTGCCTGGACAAGTCCCTGCAGTTTTCTTGGCAAGGTTTTTCAGAAGTGGTTTGCCATTGCCTTTTTCCTAGGGTTGAGAGAAAGTGACTGGCCCAAGGTAACCCAGCTGGCTTTGTGCCTAAGGCAGGACTGGAACTCACTGTCTCCCGGTTTCTAGCCTGGTGCCTTAACCACTACACCAAACTGGCTCTCAAAAAGGCCATACCACACCTCAAGGAATCCTGGGAAAGGTTTGGAGTCACTTTAAAAAAAATAGCAAGTTTATTGAACAACATCATGAGGCATTCAAAAGTGTCCAAGATTATTACACTGGTCCTGAAGATTTATCAAGAATGGTATTGTTCACAGTCATTCATTAACTTGATAGGCATATTAAAATAATATGAAATAATCTATACAATTCACAGAGTCTCAAGAGCTTGGCAGTATAGAAATCCTTGTAAATAAATAAAGGAAGGAAGGAAACGTTTTTTAAGATATTCATTGATCAGTTAAAATATGGTGATCAGTTAAAATATAAGTGTGAATTTTGGCAGCTTAGACTAACAGGTTTATGTGCTTTATAGCTAACTATGGGAATGAAATATAGGTACCTATCATAGTATCAGTATGAAAGAATGAACTGACCTTTTTTTAAGTATCGGAAACAAACTTGAGAGCTGAATTGCAGTTAGGAATAACAAACCAACAAAGAAATTAAATCTATAAAGGAACTAAATAAATGCTAAGGCTGGTACATATATAGAAAAGAATGTAGCTGAATGGATGTTCTAGGCTTTTGTTGGAAACTAGTACCACCCAGTGTGGGCAAGGAGATATTGTGGAGACAATGGCAAAATTCTCATGAGAAAGATGTGTCCTGGTCATCATACATTTCTCATAACTGATGTACAGTGTTCCCAAAATATCTGTGTCAATATCAGGTTCCAGGAAATCTGCAGATCAGCTCTTGAAGACCTAGACCAGCAAAAGGGAACAATCAGAAAGCAGAATGCTGGTGTGGATGTTGCATGATATTCTTATTAATAAACTGAAAAGGGATGGCATCTTCCTATACTAGGCTGGAATAAAAAAGAGAAATAGCTGAGAAGTTCCATATTTGGGAATTGACCAGTCTAAAAGAGAACAAGGTTCCATGTGCAACCTTATTTTTCTCTGTCTTGTCTTATACTCATTTTAACTAAGCTACCCAAAGTGTAGTGATGTAAATATAAACAATTAATTAATTAAATGGATGAATATGGAACAATTATCTTTTAAGATTACATTTTTCTCATGTTCTATATTTGGTACTATCTGACTAGCTTGCTTATAAACACACGTGGGCGTGCGCACAAATGCACATACACTATAATAATAAAACAGTGTTGCTTCATATTTATCAATCCTGATGAGCAAATCTGGGAATGAAATCAGTTAAATAAAATCTTCCTGAAGCACGTAGCACCAATATACCTCTAGAGCTTTCCCTTAGCAACCTTCAGGCTCTAGTCTCCTTCTGATTTGGTGAGGGGGAGGGGAGTGTTTTTCCTGGCAAGCATTTTATAGACAGGCAAGTCTTACTCACTGGACAGCCAGAACATCCCAACTTATTTTCAACATTCCAACCTGAACTAAAAAATAACAAGTTTCCCAAGTGATATTCATCAAAAAAAAAACAACACACCTCAGCATTGATGTCCTAACAAAACCTGTTAAATATTTCAGTTGCACCTTTACTTAATTAGTATCTCCAATCACCTTCAGGTATTCAGTATACTGAGACAAAGGTGTTTATGTTTATAGTAGTTGTTAAGAT
The DNA here is from genome assembly GCA_023362775.1 of Charina bottae. NCBI lineage: Eukaryota > Metazoa > Chordata > Lepidosauria > Squamata > Charinaidae > Charina > Charina bottae. The sequence continues at coordinate 47,680,807 of JALMGJ010000005.1, forward strand.
TAACTCTAAAAATAATGTGATGTGAGTTAAAAAGGAGTCATAGAGAGTCTTAGAGGATGTTTAAAAGACAGGAAGTTTTCCAGAGATGCAATGTGAAAATTGTTAAGAGGCAGGCACAACTACCAGCTGGAGTTTCTGATTGGTATTCAAAGGCAGCCCCGTGAACAGCACATTGCAGTAATCCGACCAGGTAGTAATGACAATTTGAGTTACCATTGTGTGGTCCTCCCACCCCAGATACTGCTGCAACTGGTGCACCATCTGAGGGTGGGTAAAGGCCCTCCTAACCATGGCTTACACAGGCTCATCCAGCAGAAACTACAAGTCCAACTCGAAGCCACAGATCTGCTCCCTACAGGGCAAGAAACAACACTGGATTAGGAATAGAACCTTGAAGAACAAGGAGCAGCTCTGTCTTCAGCCTATGGGGTTCGATTCAGACCCCAGCACCCTCCAGAAACTAGGGCAAGACTTTGACAACATCACCACTTGGTCAGGGTGGTTAAGCATGAATTTACAATGAAATAAAAAGCAAAAAAAAGCTAATGTTATGTATCTACCTCTAAGAGAAAGAAGTAGGATGCAATAAATGAAAGCAGTCTGAGCTTGTGGGGAGGAGATGATGCAGGGAAGTGAAGGTGGAAATTTAATTATGAAGAGCTAAAAAGTATGTCAGAAAGTATGAATTGATGTCATCTGGGTTGTTATGGGTGAATATAAAAATAGGAATCTATAGGCTGGTGGAAGTTAAATGTTATTCTCTAGTGCAGAGCTTTCCAAACTTTTCATGTTGGCGACACACTTTTTAGACATGCATCATTTTGTGACACACTCTTACAGCAGGGCATCATTTCGTGACACACTCTTACAGCAGGGCACAAGGCAGGCACTAGGACCTGCACAGAATCCTGGCAGGGCAGGTTTGGAGGCAGCCAAGCACAAGGCAGGCACTAGGACCTGCGTGGAATCCTGGCAGGGCAGGTTTGGAGGCAGCAAGGCACAAGGCAGGCACTAGGACATGCACGGAATCCTGGCAGGGCTCGGAGGCAGTAGCAGCCACGACACACCCAGACACTGCAGCTGACACACTAACGTGTCCCGACACACAGTTTGGAAAGTTCTGCTCTAGTGAATGGTGGTAATGGAAGACCTGAGATAAGTATGAGAAAAATTGTGCAACGTTCTGAATGAATGTGAACCATAGGAAAAATTATTAGAAGACATGAAGGAAAGGATAGTGAATGGAATGATTGCAATAATTATTTATTTATATATTTACTTATTTATTCTTTAATATTACTCCAGTCTTAGAAACATCATAAAAGACAGCAAATCATAAACAATATAGCCCAGGGGCTGTTCACAATCATATTAATGGATGAAGACCATTGAAATAAAATCATTTTCTAAAAAGAGAGTAGCGTTGGAGCCAGATACACCTCCAGGGGAAAGGTTTTCCAAAGGGTGGTGTTATTATTTATTTATTTATTAAAATTTATTTATTCAATTTGTATAGACACCCATCTCAAACAAGTGACTTTGAGTGGCGAACAATCATAAAATCAATTAACCAATTAAAAACACAATACAAAAGAAAAATTAAATACATATAGCAGCCAAGAAATATTATAATCTGTAGGTGTTAGCTTCACACACTCAGGACCCCAGGCCAGGGCACGTAACCAGGTCTTCTTCTGAAAGGCCAAAAAGGTTGGGGCCATCCTAATCTCAGGAGGAGGATGTTCCAGAGGGCAGATGCTACAGCAGAGAAGGCCCATCTCCTGGTCCCCACCAGCCAACATTTCTTGGCTGATGGGACCCAGAGCATGCCCACCCTGCCAGACCAAATTGGTCGGGAAACAACTGGGAGAAGACAGTTCCTTAGGTAACCCAGTCCCAAGCCATTAAGGGCTTTAAAGGTGACAACCAGCACCTTGAATTGCACCCAGAAACACATTGGCAACTAATGCAGCCCCCAAAGCAGTGGTGTTACATGTGTCAAGTAGCCAACACTATTTACAATCCATGCAGCTTCATTCTGCACCAGCTGAAGCTTCCAAATACTCTTCAACGGCAGCCTTATGTAGAACGTGTTTCAGTAGCCCAGACGGGAGGTCATGAAGGCATGAGTGACAGTGAGCAGAGCTTCCCAATCAAGGAATGGGCACAACTGGCACACAACCTGAAGGTGTGCAAAGGCCCTCTTAGCCACGGCTACCATATGCTTTTTAAGCATGAGCCGTGAGTCCAAGAGGATCCCCAGATTGCGCACCACATCCGTCTGAGGCAGTGCCACCCCATTCAAGACCAAAGGTGGAAAAACCTTGACATTGGAAGGCCCAAGCACCCAAGGCCACTCAGTCTTGCTTGGGTTAAGCCAAAGCCAACTACACCCCACCCAGGCCCCTACAGTCTCCAGGCATGGAAACAGGATATCCACGGCATCACTCAGGCAGCCCAGGGTAGAGATATGATGATATGAGCATACTGATGATAAAGGTAAAGGTAAAGGTTCCCCTTGCACAGTCATGTCCAACTCTAGGGGCTGGTGCTCATCTCCGTTTGTTAGCCAAAGAGCCAGCGTTGTCCGAAGATGCTTCTGCGGTCATATGGCCGGCATGATGCACGCAGAATGCTGTTACCATCCCACTGAAGTGGTACCTATTTATCTACTTGCATTTGCATGCTTTCCAATTGCTAGGTTGGCAAGAGCTGGGGCTAGGGTGGGAGCTCACTCCGTCATGCAGGGTTACGGATTTGAACCTCCGAACTTGTGATCTTCTGATCGACAAGCCTGGCATCTTACCTGCGGAGCCATCATGCCCCTACTGATGATACCTCACCCCAAACAGTTGGATCACCTCACCCAGTGGCCTCATGTAGATGTTAAATAAGAGAGGAGAGAGGACTGAGTCCTGTGGCACCCCACAAAGTAGGGGCCATGGGCTGGTCCTATCTCCCCATCAACACCAACTGGAACCCACCCCAGAGGAAGGGGGAGAACCAGCAGAACACAGTGCCACCCACCCCCAACTCCTAAAGCTTGTCCAGAAGGATACCATGATCAATGATACTGAAGGCCACTGAGAGGTCAAGAAGAGCAAGGATGGATGTACTAACCAATCCCATTCCTTCCAGTGGTCATCCAAGAGGACAACTAATGCCATGTCAGTCCCATACCCCAGCCTGAATCCTGACTGAAAGGGGTCCAAATAATCTGGTTCATTTATAACCCTTTGAAGCTGCCGTGGAACCACTTTCTCTACAACCTTCCCTAAAAAGGGAAGGTTGGAGACTGGATGAAAATTGTCCAGATTACTTGGGTCGAGCGATGGCCTCTTGGGGTGGGGGCATACCACCACCTCCTTAAGAGCCAGTGGGACCACCCCCTCCCTCAAGGAAGAATTAACCACTGCCCAGACCCAATCACATGTCCTCTCCCAGGCAGTCTTGACTAGCCAGGAGGGGCACGGATCTAACACAGAAGTGGCCAAACTAACAGCTACAAGAACCCTGTCTACTTTCTCAGGTTCAACAGAATCAAACTCCTCCCAGATAACCATACAAGACTCAGCCCATGTAACCTCCACTGGCCCTGCACCAAGGCTGGAATCCAATGCAGAGCAAATTCAAGTGACTTTATCCACCAGATTCTCAGCATATTTCTTACAGCAACCCTGAAGATGAACCCCAGAATTATTCCCTCCAAGGAGGGTTCAGGTCACCCAAAACAGGGCCACTAGGTGGCTATCTGAGGACAAGATAAGGGCAGAGAAATAATTTCATTTCGCAGCCCTTACCACCATTTATTTATTATTTAAATTTATATGACCACCCATCTCCCTGAACGGGAGAGATCTCCCACCATGCTCTAATTGTGGCTCTAGCTCGATCATCTTCACTCTTTGTCATTTTCCAGTGGTTCTCTAAGCATCCCTTAGCCCTCTTCAATTCCCTTAGCTCATCCATATACCACCATCCATATACTGTACATCCAGTCACAGCCTCCTCCAGGACTGTCAACCCAGGGTGCTTTTGCATAGCTCTCAGGACCTCCAGAAAAACAGCCCTAATCCACCCTATACTCTCATTCCCTCCATCCACTCTCACTAGGCTGGCAGGGACCCCTGTCAACACCAGATAACCCTGAGAGTGAATCAATCAATCCCCCTTCCCCCTGCTCTCACCTGTAGGAAAGGAAACAACCCCTATTCAGGGAGAGAAACACCCTCTCCCACCACAAACCCTAGTCCATCCATCAATGGAGTCTGTAAATGTGCAGAGTCCTTCTGTTCAGTCAGTTCTCCAGCCCAGAAAGAAGGCAAAATGGCTGCACAGGTAAATGAGGGGAGGGGAGCTGCAGCTGCAAGGACCAAGCCAAAAGCAACACCTTGGCCCATCCTCACACCTGCCACAGCCCACTCCCTACCCTTCAAATGACCCTCAATATTAATTCCCAAATCACCTCCATCACCTATTGAGAACATCTGACATCTAGTTCATCCTTCCTGCATTCTCAAAAGGCCCCATCTAGCTGTTCATGCTGAATGGACAGAGTCACGTTTGCCAAGGTGGTCTGGGAATAGAAAATATGAGAAAGTGTTAGAAGATAGGTCAACTCCCAGCTCACCAAACCCAGGCAGAAAGAACAGGAAATGGATGTAAGGAAAGAGTATGTAGCAGATGCTTGATACAGAGTGAAAAGGATGATATTACAGAATGCCACAGAACTTTGTGGAGTCATGCTAATGGGAAGAAGGAAACTGAATATTTGGTAGAATTATGAAATGAAAAAGGCTGTGGATGAGGAAAAAACTGCATGAAGTGAGAATAAGTGGAAGATATTGTATAATGTGTATAAAGAGAAAAGGGTAATTACAAAGATTGTAGTCAAAGAGAGCAAGCTATGGTTAAGATTAAAAGAGGCAGAGAAATTACAGAGTGATGTTGCTGGAAATAAAAACTTGTTGAAACTGGATAAAGAGAACCAGACGGAAAAGCTTTCAGTAGTGTGAATGAAATTAAGAGTAAAATGATGAAATGATAGGGGATGAAATTGAAGTGAGGGAATTCTGCAAGAAGCATTTTAGTTATGTGTAGGAAAATAACAGTTATATGCCAAAGAGTGGAAACAAGTGCTATAAATATTAGTCTCCAAGAAAAAAAATGAAAAGAAAACATATCTGCTGCGAGAATGTTGAAAAATTGTAAATCTTCGGGTAGAGATGGTGTAAAGGGGGCGCGATGGCTCAGTGGTTAAGACGCCAGGCTTGTCGATCGGAAGGTCAGCGGTTCGAGACCCAAGCGCTGCATGACAGATTAAGCTCCTGCACTTGACCCAGCTCTTGCCAACCTAGCAATTCAAAAGCATGCAAATGCAAGTAGATAAATAGCTACCACTTCGGTGGGATGGTAACACCGTTCTGCATGCTTCATGCTGGCCACATGACCGTGGAAGTGTCTTCGGACAGCGCTGCCTCTTCAGCTAAGAAACGGAGATGAGCACCACCCCCTAGAGTCGGACACGACTGTGCAGGGGGAAACCTTTACCTTTACCTTTAGAGATGGTGTAACTAGGAAATGGAAAATATAGATATCTTTTGCTTAATGCATGCTAAATGCAATTGTGCCTGATGTGGTGACTGTTTCTTATTCACAGAGTGAATGCAAAACCTATGGGGTGATCAGTTTCTTAAATCTGCTTGGGAAAGTGTTTGGCAGGATTCTGATTTAAAAAGTACAAGATGTGATAGTGAGTAAAATTAGGGAGTGCCTTGTGGCTTTATACCAGGCAGGGAGTGTGCAGACCATCTTTTGCTATTCAGCAAGTCACCAAGAAATCTATGTATCTGAAAAGCAAAGTTTGTTGTACATTTGTGCTTAGAGAAAATGTATGTTAACATCAACGTCTGGAATTATGAAATATTTTGTGATATGTCGTTAAATGTTAATTGCTAAATGTGATAGGAACAATATATGATTAATGTAAAGTATGTAAACTACCCAGAGTTGCTCTCTGAGTGAGATGGGTGGGGGATAAATTGATATATAAATAAATAAATAAAAATATAAATGTGTGACAAACATAGAGCATTTAGTGAAAGGGTCAATACTGAAGAGTAAGTCAAGGGTGTGTGATACATTTTTGGTACTTTAATATATTTATATTGTGGAGTCCTTGGTGCTCTCTGAGCCTTGTTTTCTTGCAGATGTTTCATTGCCAGGCTAGGCAACATTTTCAGTGTGAAAAGGGAGTGGGACTTGATCTCTGTTTATATACCCTGGTTTGTCCTGCTTGTGTTGGTGGAGGTGTTGTTCTCTCCTTAGTAGTTCCTTGATTGGGCTGGTGTTTGCTACTTGGTTGATTGACTGAGTTAATAGTTCCTTGATTAGGCTATATTGTGCTGTTTGATTGTTCCTCTGGTGTTAATCCTGGTGTTAATCTTTGCATATCTGGGTGATGATTGCTGGCAAGGAGGTGTTCTGGTCTTCTGGCTTTTGTATTTTCTCTTATGAATGGTATGTAAATGTTGTTTACCTCTATGTGTCTGTTGATGGCTGCTTTGTCTGAGTGCCAAGCTTCCAGGAATTCTCTAGCGTTTTTGGATTTGGCTTGGTTTAGGATGCTCACAGTTTCCCATTTGAAAGTATGGTTGAGTCTGTCCATGTGTTGTGAGATTAAGGAGTTTTCATCGTGTCTTCTGACTGTTAGTTGATGTTCATGGGTGCGTTCTGCTAGTCTTCTGCCAGTCTGTCCTACATAGTGGCTGTTACAGTCCTTACACTGTATGTTGTAGTTAATTCCTGTTTTTTCTTCTTGGGCTACTGGGTCTTTTGGGTTACTTACGATGTTCTGAAGGGTTTTGGTTGGTTTGTGTGCTACAGTGGTGCCATGTGGTTGTAACAGTCTATTAGTAGTTTCTGAGATGTTTCTGATGTATGGCAGTGTAATCCTTTTATTTATTTATTTATTATTTATATTTCGACTTTTATCACCGCGCCATCTCCCCCAATGGGGACTCTGGGCGGTTTCATAGCTTCTGTTGGTTTTGCTGTGATAATATATTTATATTATATTTATAGATAAACATATAAGGAATGTATATGGAGATACTAGAGATGCACTTGTTGGGTATGTGATTGTATACATTTTGTTTTTTTAATGCACAGATTGCTGTGCAATGAGAATTATGGAGCTGAAAATTAATGTATCAGAGACAAAGGTAATTTTATTTTACAGGGAGGCTGAAGTGTACAATTGCAAGTTATGCATAGAGCAAATAGTGACAAACTAGAGCAAGTAGATCAATTTGTGTACCTTGGTAGACTGTTTACTAAAGATGGGAATGTTACAGAGAAAAATGTATGATGCACAAATACTGATAAAAAGTTAGTGGATAGAATGCAATCTGTTTTTAAAAAATGGTATAGCTATATACACAGCTGTGCTTTTTCTGCCCACTTTATTATATGAAAGTGAACTTTGGGTATGTCAGGGGGAAAAAAATCTAAAGGTAATTTGAATACAGTCTAAATGAGGTACTCCAGAAGTGTGTGTGATAAAAGAACAAGGGATAGAGTGCTAAACAAATAGGGGCTGAATACAAAAGTGAGTAGGCAGTATGAAAGAAGTAGTTTGATCACATAGAACAGTGTTTCTCAACCTTGGCAACTTTAAGGCGTGTGGACTTCAACTCCCAGAACTCCTCAGCCACACGCCTTAAAGTTGCCAAGGTTGAGAAACACTGATATAGAGAGTATGAATAAGAGGAGACGGTGAGTTCTAGTCCCAACAAACACCTGTTCCTGCAGCCACGGATTTCCTGGCAGAAAGGCAAGCAGCCCATCAGCTGTTAACAGAGCAGCTTGATCTGGCGAAAGCAGCCTATAAAAGGAACGCAGATGAACACAGACAGGAAGGACCTTCCATCTCACTGGGAGACAAGGTCTGGCTCTCTACTAAGTTTTTGCAATCTAACAGGCCTTGCAAGAAATTGGACTCTAAGTTTGTCGGACCTTTCCCAGTGCTACAGCAAATAAACCCTGTCGCTTATCGTTTGCAGCTTCCCCACTCAATGAAGATCCACCCAGTGTTTCACAAGTCCTTGTTAGTCAAAGATTCCCCTCTAAGCGCCTTGTGTTCGCATACCATCCCCCCACCTCCGATACTTGTCGAAGGGGAACCGGAATACGAAGTGCAAGAAATTTTGGATTCCAGAAGGAGGGGCAGGGGAATTCAGTATTTAATACACTGGAAGGGGTATTCTCAGGCAGAGCGCTCCTGGGAAAATGCCAAAGACGTTCATGCCCCCTTGCTGGTGCATAAGTTTCATCAGATTTTCCCTCACAAGCCTCGACCAGCTCGACTCCCAGAGCTACAGCCCCCAGCTGAAGACGAGGAGGCCGGCCAGCCTGAGGTGGTAGTAAGTTGCCAGCAGCCATTTCTGCTCCCTCCGCCAGAGCCAGCGAGGGGGGAGGAGGTGGATTCTCGCCCGTCCACCTCTGGTTTGCAGTTCCCAGGCGGGGGGGGGGGGGGAGAGCCCTGCTAACGATTTAGCTGTTTTTCAGGAACAGACAGCTGCATCTGAGCTATCTGATCAAACAGAAGGAGAGGATGACTCCCCGGACATTCCTTTCGTAGACGACCTCCCTTCTCTGCCCAGCTCCCAGGAGGGGGAGGAGGAGATGGACACTTATTCACACGGGATCGTACCTGACACCAAGGACGAAGGAGGGGGGGTTGTTTTGGAGTTTTTGGCTGGAGAGGGGGGGGTGTCAGGGAGACACAAGAGAGTGGAGAAGAGGGCTGAGCCGTGAGAGATAAGCGAGCACGCAGCTCGGAGAGCCTAGCCTATTTTCCCAAACGTCAGAAGAAAGCTCCGCCCTAGGTTGGACTGATATACTTGGGAATCTGTAGGCATCGTTAGTTTAGCAGGATTTCTGTATGTAGGTATGCAATAAACACTAGAGACTAGATTCCTTGCCTCGGCGTGTTATTTCTGCACCTACACACGACAGTTGGTGCAGTTTTGGTTATGCTTTCTTTATATTGTCTCATGTCTTGAATTTCTTTGGCATACTATTTCTTATTTTTTTCTGCATTCTGAATATTATTTCTTACCCCAAAAGAGAATAACAAGATGGGTATGTGATATAGAATATGTGTATGCAAGACTACTTTTTCACATATGTGACAGTGTTTTATTGGCTTTAATTTATTGTTAGTAGGTGCCTTATTTTTACTGAATACTGATAATTATGCATGTTCATTGGTTAACTTATACTTAAAATCTATATGTGTTCATTTCATCTATCAATCATCTATCATCTATCATCTATCATCTATCATCTATCATCTATCATCTATCATCTATCATCTATCATCTATCATCTATCATCTATCATCTATCTGAAAATGTGAATTTCTCTTTCACATTTTCAGATAAAGAGATAGATCATCTATCATCTATCATCTATCTGAAAATGTGAATTTCTCTTTCACATTTTCAGATAAAGAGATAGAAGAGGTAGGTTGGTAGGTAGGTAGGTAGGTAGGTAGGTAGGTAGATAGATAGATAGATAGATAGATAGATAGATAGATAGATAGATAGATAGATTTAAATCAAGGTACAGTTGCTCAGGAATTGCTGAGATGATGGTCGTCTTCAGGTTGATTTTTCATGCTTGCTCAACTGCTTTTCACACACCCCAAAATATGTAAGAGCAGCTCACAGAACAAATTGACAGGAAAATGGAAACGATATATGTTGCAAAACAAGTGGCTGAATTCATTGCTGCCAGCCCTAACACATGGAAGGCTTGTTATAAAGGACCTACTTTAATCATTTCTGACAGATTCTTTCCACCTCCCTTATCTGTCTATCCAGTGGGAGGATGGAAGTGCTTTCCTCCGATTGTTAGTCAGAAAGATGGAGGGTTGAATTATTTATCATATTTGCCCATGGCACTCTAATCCTTATTTATAAGCCTTTATTAGTTAAGTCTGAAAGCAAAGCGCTGGGGTTCCCACACGGCTCCTCTATGAAAAGTACAGGTGATTGCTTGTGAAGTTCACCAGGTGCTTAAACACCACTGATAACCCATGTAAAGTCAGGAGCATTTGCCAAAAGGGGAGGCACAAACGTTTTCAGAATAATTCAATACTGTAAAAAGAGGCATCCTAATTTTTCTTATCATTAATACAGCACATGCCGTGCAATTTGCATTACTGGATGAATAAATTTACTGTGCAGGGATTATATTATAAATGCAAAACACATGGTTAAGAACCATTCTGCACCTATAATCTCATCTATCTATCTATCTATCTATCTATCTATCTATCTATCTATCTATCATCATCTATTTTTATAAAGAAATCCACCCTCCCTAAATTCTGTCACACTCAAATGTGTCCAGAAAGAGAATCCAGGAGAAGTTATGCAGGTGGAAGGGAGCTAATATTTTTTAATGGCTAAGTTAGAGAGGTGTAGTTCAGAAAAGGAAAGACTATCTCAAAGAAGCACTATACTTCACTACTTCAAAATCACCGCTGGTCTTTCTTTATTCTCTATGGTGCTGATGGGAGCAGGTTTGATCTTTAATAGCTAAGACTTCCAGAAGTAGAAAGCAGTTCAAAAGTCATCTCAGTGATGTCCTTGAATGCACTCTTATACTTTCCTCTTCATTAAAAAAATGGCTGCTCTTTCTGTAGAAAGAAGAAAAGAGCTGCACTTTTATAATTAAACAGAATTAAATACGAGGCTGGCATAATGCAAAGCAAAGCACCAGTTTGTTTTTGGCATTGTATTTATTTACAGTTCCTTAGGGCCTTTTGAATGTTATCACAGAAGATTAAAATGATGATGTTGTAATTTTATTTAGAAGTGAGACCAGCTTTCCACCAAAAGTGACAAAGCCAAACTGGAGTGACAGAGAGAATTGGGGGTGGGAGGTCAGGGGGCAGGGGAGGGCTAGAGCAGGGCTACCAGATCAGGGTTGCCAAATTCCAGATGACCACTAGATGGCAACAAAGACAGCAAAAAACTCTAATACTTGCTGCCAATCATAAATTTACCCAGAATTTGGCACCCCAAGTCTAGTAGCCACAGGCTAGAGAGGGTAACTGTTTGCTTTTCTATACAATGGCATTTTATAGCCGCTTATGGCTGCTATAGTGGCCATTTTGTGATTAAGCTAGTTCCATCCGTGGCAGCCATTTTGTGAGAATGTTTATACTCTCAAAATGCCAAAAATGTCCACCGATCTGCAAAAGGGATCTATCTCTGTTGGTGAGAAAGTTAGGCCAGATTCTCCAGTTGGGGCGAGTCATGGCTCATGGCATTTGGAGAGTCAGGTTTAGACTGCAACTCCTGCTTCCTCCCTCACTGATTCACTGAACTAGATGACTCTAACTGGTGTCACAACTGTGTGGACATGCAGTTTCACATGTCCTTTAATTCATTGCATTTTTATCTAAAGAAAACAATTTCTTTTTCATATAAAGCAGGCTTTGGGAGGGATCTGATGGAACACAGCTCAACAGGTCCACTTAGGAAAATGGGAAAACTGGATGGCATCTACTAACACCTACTAATTAAACAATTAATTATTTTTGGGCAGACTGTTAAGTAAGGAGTTGACATACAGTGTGGTGTTCATATGGCCTAAGTTTTGACTTCCATGAATTGTTTGGCAGCTCTATACAGATTCTTATGTATTTGCAATACATTCCCTCTCAGCCCTGATGACTGCTCACATTGACAGTGACGTTGTATACATGCTTAGTCAGATGCCTGTTCTAATCCCCATGCAGAGTGGTAAAATGAAAGAAATTCATTATGGGAAAGATAAAGCAAAATACGGATATTTTACATATTTACATATTTTATTAGATTTAGAACGCCACCTGACTGCAAAATGACTCTTGGCAGTTTACACGCTTAAAAAGAAAAGGACATGTACAAAATCACCAATCCATTACCAAAACAAACAAACCACCAGGGGGTCCAACAAACAACCTAACCCCAGGCCAGGGAGCAAAGCCATAATTTAACAACTTTTGGAACCCTTGCAGGGCGAGACCCATGCAAATCTCCAGGGAGTTGCTGAAAGAACAGGCGCTGAGACAGAGAAGGCCCACTTCCTTTCCAGATATACAGTATATTTCTTCCAAATAGTTTTATAGAGCTTAAGTCAGTAAATGTAATGTTGAAGAGCTAGTGGCATTAAAAATAGCTGGCAAAAATTATTTATTTGGTAAATGTCTTAGCCAAGTTTAAGGTTGAAATTTCTAGACGTTATTCTCTGCTAAGGAACTTCATTCTCACATAAGCAATATGATTCCTGTACATACATGTCTCTAATATTTTCTTCACTAACATTTTTTTTCTATATCATCTTTAAATCAGTATATTTTAAGGGCACAAGTGGGGAATAATAGACTTCTTTCATAGTTTATTTAGTATGCACATTTTCTGTACCCTAGGATCTCTCTTGTACTTTGGTTTTGGTTAGAGATTTTTTCAGAGAAGCTCTTGGAAGGCCTTTCTCTTGTAATGTGTTACTGAAATTTCGCAATCTAAATAATGTATTTCAGAATTCTGGTTTGCATATCTAGAGTGTCTCTAAAAATATGTTCTTTTCTTCTTCAATTAATCCACTGAACAAATTTTATTGGAATTAAAATAGAACCCTTCAGAGTTAATTGAGTGAGTGGCAAAGAAGAGTCAGCCAAAGATCATATCCTTGGCTCTGTGGAATAGCTTATTCTGATCTATAGCAGAACAAATGTGAAAAAAGTTCTTTTTAAAGATGCCCAAACCAGACTTAAATGTCTTATAGACATATGAATTGTAGAGAGCATCTCTGAGAACTGGCATTTAAGAAGCCCATTAAGCCTAGTAATATACATCCAGCAAGAAGGAAATTTTGAGCTTTCAAGGTATGTCCCATCTTCATGTCCCACTTACTGCAGTACAAAGACACCTCAATAATAATTTTTAAGGGACATGTCACCATGATGCAACTTCTATCTCATCCTTTGCCTGCTAAAGTCATCTTTAGTTCTTCCACTGTTAAAGTCATACTTCCCTCTTCTCCTGGCACAAATCTTAGTGTACGGGCAATCTACAATTCCTCGTTAATGATATATCTGATGATGTCTTTAAAGCTGGGATCTGCCCACCCATTGGACTCTTTATTCTGCTGTGGATAACCCCTCCTACTTGGGCACTGGACACTGCTTTCTATACCTATTTTGACTACGGCTTCAAGAGAGACTAGACAGCTAGTTTATGCAAAAAGTGACCCATCTGCTGGGTATATATTTTTGTTTGTTTTTGACATAAGATTATTAATTTATAGGGAGCTCTATCCACTCTTTTTTTCCATAGGAATATTGATCTCTCAGAAGATACTTCCTTTTCTGAAAATCAAAGTAACCTGACAGACTGATCAGTAGACTCACTTCCTACCAGCTTCTTTATTTATTGATGGGGGTCCACCATTTAAACTACTCATATTGTATTTTCTCCCTATATTGTTGTGGCTGCTGCTGTTGCAGTAGTTGCAACCAGCTGCCCTTACTCATCCTGGATTCAAAAGTCTAGTTTTATGTGGATGCTACTGAGGCAAAATAGGAGAATTAACAAGTGTGGTGGACGAGCAATATGCTTTTATGTTCACTGGAAAGGAATATATCTGGTGTCATGGTCATGATCCTTTAGCTGTTAAGCCAGAAACTCTCGACACAAGCCGTTAAGGATATAAAGAGTTCTTTATTACAGCTAGTGATCCAGCACACCTTAAAGACTCGAATGAAGGGAGTCTGCGTAAACCAACAGTTAAAATCTTCAGGGTTCCACCCCCCCCCCCAATTGGGGATCTGTGGCTTGACAGCCCTTCCTTTTGTCTCACAATTTCTAGGTCCTCTTAGTCCAGAATCAACCAAAATGCTGATAGCATTCTTTGATCTGTCCTTGGTGCTGGACTGATTTACACAATACTTGAATCAGCATAAATTGCAGTCCCGCGAACACACCAAGACCCCACTACAAGCATTCTCACTTACTCTACAAGTCTGGCAAGTTTCCTCTACAAAGCACTCCCAACAACCCTGCAGGTATGCCCAGCACAAAGTGTCCTGCGGGTTTTGATAGACTGGCAGGATGTCACCTCCTGTCTCCATGGCAGGATATAACATCCTGACATCTGGGCTTTAGGATGGGATTATTTCCTTCTGGCCAAGCTTCCATTCTTGCAGATAGTAAGTTTCCTAGACAGAACTCCCATGAAATTTGTATTTGGGGGCAATCTCTGACAAATAAAACAGCAGCATAACTATTTTGATCAATTATAGAAAATGGCAGCCTCCATTCTTATAGACCAACCTGCAATGTCGGCTTTAAAAGAAGCCCAGATTTACAACAATCCTGTATGCTGTTTTTTTAGTTTTAGTTTCTTTATAGTCAGAGACCATTAACACTTCCCGCTTGCACAGAGGTAATAATGGGAACTGCAAAATTAGAATTCTAACTGAATTTGAATCCCAGTGCTCCAGGGAGCAGACCAGATCCCCCATGTAGGCAAGACAGGGCTAGATCACACTTTCACAACAGAGCTTTTGTAGGACTTCTGTTTTAAAGCCTTTTATTTTAGAGCAAAGTTCATTCACACATGCATGCAGTTGTCAACTCTGTATTGTACACAACAGTTGAGCTTGTAAAGCAACTCTTTTGGGGACATCATTCAATGACCTGAAATTGGCCAGTGATAGATTTTATTTTATTTTATTTTATTTTATTTTATTTTATTTTATTTTATTTTATTTTATTTTATTTTATTTTATTTTATTTTATTTTATTTTATTATTTATTTTATTTTATTTTATTTTATTTTATTTTATTTTATTATTTTATTTTATTTTATTTTATTTTATTTATTTTATTTTATTTTATTATTTTATTTTATTTTATTTATTTTATTTTATTTTATTTTATTTTATTTTTATTTTATTTCATTATTTTATTTTATTTTATTTTATTTTATTTTATTATTTTATTATTTTATTTTATTTTATTTTATTTTATTTTATTTTATTTTATTTTATTTTATTTTATTTTATTTTATTATTTTATTATTTTATTATTTTATTTTATTTTATGTTAGTTATTTTATGTTATATTTTATTTTATTTTATATTTTATTTTATTTTATTTTATTTTATTTATTTTATTATTTTATTTTATTTTATGTTAGTTATTTTATTTTATTTCATTTTTTATTTATTTTATTTTATTTTATTTTATTTTATTTTATTATTTTATTTTATTTTATTTTTATTATTTTATTTTATTATTTTATTTTATTATTTTATTTTATTTTATTTTATTTTATTTTATTATTTTATTATTATTATTTTTATTTTATTTTATTTTATTTTACTTTATTTTATTTTATTATTTTATTTTATTTAATTTTATTTTATTTTATTTTATTTTATTTTATTTTATTATTTATTTTATTTTATTTTATTTTATTTTATTTATTTTATTTTATTTTATTTTATTTTATTATTTTATTTTATTATTTTATTTTATTTTATTTTATTTTATTTTATTATTTATTTTATTTTATTTTATTTTATTTTATTTTATTTTATTTTATTTTATTTTATTTTATTATTATTATTATTATTATTATTTTATTTTATTATTTTATTTTATTTTATTTTATTTTATTTTATTTTATTTTATTATTATTATTTTTATTTTATTTTATTTTATTTTATTTTATTTTATTTTACTTTATTTTATTTTATTTTATTATTTTATTTTATTTTATTTTATTTTATTTTATTTTATTTTATTATTTATTTTATTTTATTTTATTTTATTTTATTTTATTTATTTTATTTTATTTTATTTTATTTTATTTTATTATTTTATTTTATTATTTTATTTTATTTTATTTTATTTTATTTTATTTTATTATTTATTTTATTATTTATTTTATTTTATTTTATTTTATTTTATTTTATTTTATTATTATTATTATTATTTTTATTTTATTTTATTATTTTATTTTATTTTATTTTATTTTATTTATTTTATTATTTACTTTATTTTATTTTATTTTATTTTATTTTATTTTATTTTATTTATTATTTATTTTATTTTATTTTATTTTATTTTATTTTATTTTATTATTTTATTTTATTTTATTTTTTATTTTATTTTATTTTATTTTATTTTATTTTATTTTATTTTATTTTATTTTATTTATTTTATTTTATTTTATTTTATTTTATTTTATTTTATTATTTTATTATTTTATTTTTTATTATTTTTTATTATTTTATTTTATTTTATTTTATTTTATTTTATTTTATTTTATTTTATTATTTTATTATTTTATTTTATTTTATGTTAGTTATTTTATTTTATATTTTATTTTATTTTATATTTTATTTTATTTTATTTTATTTATTTTATTATTTTATTTTATTTTATGTTAGTTATTTTATTTTATTTCATTTTTTATTTATTTTACTTTTGGGGACATCATTCAATGACCTGAAATTGGCCAGTGATAGATTTTATTTTATTTTATTTTATTTTATTTTATTTTATTTTATTTTATTTTATTTTATTTTATTTTATTTTATTATTTTATTTTATTTTATTTTATTTTATTTTATTATTTTATTTTATTTTATTTTATTTTATTTTATTTTATTTTATTTTATTTTATTTATTTTATTTTATTTTATTATTATTATTTTTATTTTATTTTACTTTACTTTATTTTATTTTATTTTATTTTATCAAATTTATCACCACCCAACTCCCCCACAGGATTAGAAAGTTCTTCAGTGGTGTTAGATCCATAAGGGTCATTCATGCTTTCAAAGGTATCACTTCTTGAATGCTACCTCTGTACTCATGGATCAGTATGATTGTAGCAAGTAATACTGCCTTCCCATCCACCCATATTGGTTTGAATGGCAAATTTGTTCAAAAACTGCAGTGTTAAATTGTGAAAGCTGAAGAAATCTTTTTCAGAAGTCAAATAATGCCCAGAAATTGCACAACTTGCACAAGAATATGCTTACCATTATTGCACAAACTGCCTTTTTCAGGAAGATCTTTATATAATATATATGATCCCCAGGAGCCATTTCTTTCAAATAAAATTTCCAAGTTGTATTAATCAGTCCCAGAACCTCAATTTCCTTCAGGATGAAAACAAATGTGGGTTGCAGTTGAACACAGACATGTGTGTGAAGGCAGATATGCCCACTGGGTGTTTGGAGAAGGAAAGAATGTATAAGTGAATGTAGGTTAATAGCTCACCAATTATGAAGTGTCCTTGTGACTGCCCTTGGAGCAACACATGGTGTTCTTTCACAATATAATTCTTTCAATCTGTAAAGAAGGATGAAAAAAAGTACTCTAAGTAGAAATTTGATCGGTAGCTGCAGCATATTAGCTTTAAATCAGAAGGGAAAAAAATTAATGGGCTTGGCCTTTGAGTGGTAGAGCAGAAGATGGAGGTAGAACAAAAATGAAATTTAATTTCTCTTCATTTATGTGCATATTTATTATTAGTGGTGGTAGTAGTAGTATTTATAAAGTTTATAGCTTTCATATTCATTGTTTTTTAACAGTTCCAAACTGTGATTACATTATATTAAAATTAATTAATATGATTATACAATCTCATTAATTTAATAATTGTCCTTGTCTATTACATTACAGAACAACTTTTGGAAAACCTGTGGAGGGTCACACTCAAGGTTTTGGGGAGGTGCATGAGACCCTGGAACCTCACATTGGGTGTCTCTGAGTCCCATATTTCATATTGGGATTGTTAGTTGCAAAGGTTAATGTTGTTGACTCCTGTGAACAGGCTGCCTATTAACTTTCAATGTAATTAACTTTCAATTGGTCTAGTGGTTAAGGCAACGGGCTAGAAACCAGGAGACTGAGAGTTCTAGTCCCGCCTTAGGCATGAAAGCCGGCTGGATGACCTTGGGCCAGTCACTCTCTCTCAGCCCAACTGACCTCACAGGGTTGCTGTTGTGGGGAAAATAGGAGGAGGAAGGAGATTAGGTGTGTTCCCTGCCTTGAGTTATTTGTAAAAATAATAAAGGCGGAATGAATGAATGAATGAATGAATGAATGAATGAATAAATAAATAAATAAATAAATAAATTAGTTAAGCTTGGATAGGATGTGTTCTTCTCATATGCCAAGGAGATCAACAGGAGCACTGCAAACTCCACTGTGATAACATTGTTCCTGAAAGAGAAACAGGCCTACTGTACTGAGCATAAAGTATAATAATGCATTCATTAATTGTATTGTCGAAGGCTTTCACGGCCGGAGTTCGATGGCTGTTGTGGGTCTTCTGGGCTGTGTGGCCGTGTTCTGGAAGTTGTTCATTAATTGCATTTGAGTCCAGTTTTCCTTAGACAAGAGAAGAAAATTGGAGACTTACATAGAAAGAACCCCCCTTCATAGCATTCCTGTGGTAATATGCTTTTGGTCTGGATAGAGGGCAATTTCCTTTATACATTAAATTAATTAATCAGATCCATCCCTGAAGCCAAGCTCCCATTGCTGTATTTAACCATCAGTGATTTCACAGAATGCTAAATAGCCCTTCAATTCTGTTACTTTAATGGCCATTAAATAACAAAAGTGGAAGAAAGGCGATCATGGCCATCTAACTACTTTTAATTAAAATAAAATGAAGAAGTAGTTGTAATTTTACCTCTACCTATGACGGGAAACAGATAGTAAAGTTTATAGCACATAGTACTGAAGTATTCTAGCTTTTAATTAAAAGTTTAGTACTTTAAGTTAGAGATCAGCACATAGCTGCTAATAAGTTTCTGAAAATACTCTTATCTAAAAAGAAGTTACAAACGTTATAGTTAAAGGAAGGATGACTATTTATCTGCCTCTTTCTATGTCATTAATATATTATGAATATTGAATTCTGACCATGCCTGCGTAGTTTCTAAGATTGGACAAGGTAAGGCTCATTCTGGCTAATGCTGTGAGCAGAATGGGAATGTCAATTTCAAGTACATGATAAATGTCATAATAATGCCAGTGGTTGTTACTTTATTAATCAATATTGCTAACTTTATTTTTTTTAGATCCTTAAGTTAGACATCTCCTGGCACTTACATAGAAATGATGGAACAGAGATGAACTTACATGACTGAATTCCAGAATTGGCTATATGGATTTTTTTTTCCTCATAGATTTTTCAGCCTCAGCATTGTTCTAAATACCCTGAAACAATAGTTGATTAAACATGTTTATCATTTAGAGAAAATTTCACTGTTCTCTAAACGTATTTAATCTAAATCACATGCCAAATATAAATAATCACACAGATAAGGGAAAACTCACCCTACAAGGCTTGTTGATATTAAGCATTGATTTTCTGAATTCCATTTAAATATATAATTTTGGTTTATACATTTCCCATTATTTTAAGTATCTCTCATTGTTTCAAGAATGAAGCCTTTTTCTATATACAGAAGCTAATAGTTGCTTGTATTGGTTTCAGGATAAATATTAAGGCTGTGTAGGACATGTATAGGTTGTATAGGATAAATGTTTATTAATTTATTAAATTTTTATCACCGCCCATCTCCCCCAAAGGAGGGACTCTGGGTGGTTTACAATAAAACACCAAAAAAATACAATATAAACGGAAAATAAATATAAAATATAATAAAATCCAAGTGGCTGGTGGTTCTCTACCATGGGTATAAAGTTATTTAAGGCAGTTCTAGGAGACTAACCATCCCCAGAAGTGACCATTTTCCTTCCCGCTCCAGGCGAATTGGCAAAACCAGGTTTTTAATTTTTTTTCAGAAGCCCAGGAGTGAGTGGGCCTGTCTTATCTCTGGGGGAAGAATGTTCCAGAGAGCAGGAGCTACTGCAGAGAAGGCCCGCTTCCACGAGCCCACCAGATGGAATTCCATTATGGAAGGGATCCGGAGCATGCCCTCTCTGCAAGACCAGGTAGGATGGGTCGATGTAATGGGAATAAGATGGTCCCTCAGATAACCTGGTCCCATGCCATGTAGGGCTTTAAAGGTCATAACCAACACCTTGAATTGGAGCCAGAAGCAAACTGCGACCCAATGCAGCTTACGTAACAAAGGTGTTACATGTGCCCTCCTTGGGACACCTAAGATGGTCCGCGCTGCTGCATTCTGTATCAAATCAAGTACACACACTGTGCACACAGCACCGTCATCGGCCGGGGAACAAGGGGCAGGGATGGAGGGGATGGAGGCCCGCCACTGCCCCATCCCCCTCGGGCTTGGCCGAGGGAGGGAGGAAAGTCGCTGCTGCTGCTACCGCTGCAGAGCAGGAGAAGCAGGAGGAGCCGGCTGCGCTCGGCTGCTTCAGCCACACCACTCCACCCCTTGCTGCCTGCTGAAGCTCCCCAGGGTGGCCGGCTCCTGCTTCTCCTGCTCAGCGGCCCGACAACTCTCCTCCCTTGGCCAAGCCCGATCAGATGCACATACACACACTCACACACTCACAGGACAGACTGCCCTCGGCAGGAGCCGGCTGTGCTGGGAGGCTTCAGCCACACCACTCCGCCCCTCGCCACCCGCTGAAGCCCCCCAGCATGGCCAGCTCCTGCCAGGGCAGTCTGTCCTATGAGTGTGTGTGTGTGTGTGTGTGTGTGTGCATCTGATCGGGCTCGGCCAAGGGAGGAGAGTTGTCGACCACTCCGCCCCTTGCTGCCTGCTGAAGCTCCCCAGGGTGGCCAGCTCCTGCTTCTCCTGCTTGGCGGCACGACAACTCTCCTCCCTTGGCCAAGCCCAATCAGATGCACACACACTCACAAACACACACACACACGCACCCCACACCCTCTTTCTCCAGCCTCCCCATGACCAAATGCACCCGCACCTGTTGCAGGGAGGCTAGAGAAAGAGGGTGTGGGGTGCGTGCGTGTGTGTGTGTGCGCGCACGCGATTACACTGAGCAAGTAATCTGCACGCATGCACACACACACACACACACACACACACCCTCTTTGCACAACCTTCCCGTGCCTGCTTTCCCTGGCCTCACCACTGCTGGGCAGACAATCTCAGGATCAGGTAAGGAGGCAGGAACCTGGACTGTGGTGCTGTGTCTGCTGCTGGGCTCGCACGTGGCAACTGGGCTTCCAGTTGCCGCGCTGATAGGGCCTCTTCCGGGCTGCCTCCAATGGCAAGTCCGGCTCCAGTCCTCCTTCCTGTCTTCCTGTCCTCCTTCCCGCCGGGTTTAAAAAAGGGACAAAATTGAGATTTTGATCAAAACGACGGGACGGTGGAAAAATGCTAAAATAACGGGACTGTCCCGTTCAAAATGGGACGTATGGTCACCCTATGTATAATTGGGTGTCATCAGCATATTGATGATACCTCATCCTGTGGTGATGGATGATCTCACCCAGTGGTTTCATGTAGATGTTAAAAAGGAGGGGAGAGAGTACCGAGCCCTGTGGCACGCCACAAAGAAGAGGCCACAGGATGGATCTCTTGCCCCCTATCAACACCGATTGGGACTGGCCCTGGAGGAAGGAGGTGAACCAGCGCAGAACCACACCACCTACCCCCAACTCCCTGAGCCGCCCCAAAGGGTTACCATGGTTGATGGTATCGAAAGCCGCTGAGAGGTCAAGAAGAGCAAGGATGGATGCACTGCCCCCATCCCGCTCCCACCAGAGATCATCCATAAGTGTGACCAATGCTGTTTCCACCCCATGAACGGGCCTGAAACCCAACTGAAAGTGGTCCAGATAATCCATTTCATCCAGAATCCTCTGGAGCTGCAGTGCCACCACTTTCTCAACCACCTTCCCCAAAAAGGGGAGGTGGGAGACTGGATGAAAATTGTCCAGTACAGTAGGGTCCAGCGATGGTTTCTTGAGGAGGGGTCACACCAGCACCTCCTTAAAGACTGCCGGGAACACCCCCTCTCTCAAGGATTGTCTGGACCCAACCACATGTTACCTCCTGGGCTGCCTTCACCAGCCAGCAGGGGCATGGATCTAATTGGGAAGTGGTGGCATTTACAGTCTGGAGCATTCTATCCACTTCCTTGGGCCCAACAGGGTCAAACCATTCCCAGATAATTAGGTAAGTACGAACCCTGGGTATTTCCTCAGACCCTGTCTCATGCTTGGAGTCCAACCTGGAATGGATCTGAGCGATTTTATCCTGCAGATGCCCAGAAAACTCATCAGCATGGCCCTGAAGATGGGTTTCTGGATCCCCTCTCCCTAAAAGGGATTGGGTGATCTTAAACAGGGCCGTCAGGCAGCATTCCATGGATGCAATAAGATCGGAGAAATATTGACATTTTGCCGCTCTTACCACCACAAGGTAGGCCTTAATAGTGGCTCTAGCTTGTGTTTGGTCAGATTCGGTCTTTGTCTTCTTCCAGTGGTGCTCTAGACGTCTCTTAATCCTCTTCAGAACCCTCAGCTCCTCCGTAAACCACCAGGAGTGACGGGTCCAACAGGACAAGAGAGGCCGCACAGGTGTGATCCTGTCCAAGGCCCCGGCCGCCTCCCTATTTCAGGCAGCAGCCAGAACCTCTGCTGCACCATGCAGTAGATCCTTGGGTATAGCCCCCAGCTCCTTCTGGAACCCTATTGGGCCTATCAGTCTCCGGGGGCAGTCCAGTCGAATGGGTCCAGCCTCCCTGTGGAGGGGGGCAGCATAAGAGAATCTCAAGGTCACCAGGGCATGATCCGACTATGACAAAGGGGAAAGATGTAAATCTCTCTCAGATCACACTGCCACTGCTCCAACAAGAAAACTAAGTCTGGCGTGAGACCACTGCCTCAATTCGGGTTCCGAATAATCCTGAACAGGCCCATGGCTGCCATGGTGGCCATGAACTCCCAGGCTGCTTCTGAGGCTCGTCCCAGGGAGGGCAGATTGAAGTCCCCCAGAACCATAAGCCTGGGGAACTCCACCGCCAACCCTGAGATGGCCTCCAGCAGTTCAGGCAGAGAGGTTGCTACACAGCAGGGAGGCTGGTACAGTAGTAACATTCCCAACTGTTCTCGGGAACCCAACTTGAAAAACAAGGTCTCACAGCTGGGCACTTGTGGAGCAGGGCCCCTGATGGCTACTAGGGATTCCCAGATGACAACACCCACCCCTCCTCCCTGGACTTGAACTCTCGGCTGGTGCCATACTCGAAACCTAGCCGGGCACATCTCTGAAAGAGGAAACCCTCCTTCCATGCCCAGCCAGATTTCGGTAATGCACGCCAGGTCTGCCCCCTCCTCCATGATTAAATCACTTATGAGGGGGGCCTTGTTGTTAACTGACCTGGAATTGCAAAGCAGCAGCCAAAAGTCAGGGCCCCCACGAGTCTGCTGTCCAGGCTCTGGGTTTGAGCATGAAGGGCCAGAAGATGCCATAGGTAATAAACATTGGGGGCATCTTCCCCAAAGATGGCCGGCTCCCGCCAAATGTTAAGTTTGTGTTGGAAATTTATACAGACATCCTAAGAACTAAAGGACTTGGATCCAGAGAATCCAAATCTGCCTTTATCCCCCAAATCTATATCTATTTTTAAGTCCTCAGTATGTTCTCCACTAACACATTCCTAAACACTTGCTAAGCTCCCTTTTAATAAATCATCATCTTTTATTTAAAAAAAAGAGTGGATATTTAGTTCAATAAAAGTAAATATACTAAAGGTTGCAAAGATTTAGCCTTAAGTTTAACCTGTATTTTGAACAAAATACTTCTGAGCCCAACATAGATTTCAGAAGCATTCTTACAAAATAAAATACTAAATGCTCTATCCCCTAACCTTATCTCTTTAAGTACCTCTGTACTTTGTTTTCCTTCTGATACATGGTAGTTTGTAATTGACCAAACCCATCATGGCAACCGTAATGTTCTCCAAATTTCCACATATGCCACCAAATACCGGGAACCTCTAATCTACCTCTATTGAAGAATAAAATTCCATTGGCAGGGAAGATCTATGTTCAGATGTTGGGACATGTGTATGTGTGTGTATGCTGTGTTGAAAATAGGGTTGAGGTCAGAAACGCTAACAGGTAGTGGCTGAGTATTTCTATATTGGTGACTTCTGAAGACTTCCAGAATGTAACAGAATTATAAGCTTTCCAAAAGAGTTATGTCTTTGGGGCTCTCTACATGATTGCTACAGAGAATGCCATTCAAATCTCAGGAAGCAAAATGTTCTATTATATGGGACATATATAGAGAAGCATATATATTCTTGGTTCCCCTCTTCTGATCTCACTTGGGATAGTACTCTTAACAATTCCAGTATGGCTGCATGTATATGATGGGTTGATTCTACCTGGAGTAAGTGGTTGTTCCAATATCTAGGTGTCAAAACATAAAGGAATTTGTTTATTTATTATTTAAATTTATCCCCACCCATCTCCCCGAATAGGGGATTTATTGATCGCAACCAGCAGTTTGAATTGTACTTAGAAGCCTACTAGTAATCAGTGCAGGTAAACTGCTGCATTTTGTACCAGCTGCAGCTTCCAAATAGTCTTCAAAGACAGCCCCATATAAAGTGCATTGTAGTTGCAGTGGTAGAAGTGAAAGGCTTTGATGGAGACACAGAGATGTCCCATTTTTCCAAAAATAAAAATAGGCTTTAAATCAATGGACTTAAATGCGGGGGCTCTTTGGGACTCTTAACATGGACTGAATTTATCAGATGTTTTAGGGGACTCTGACATAACATATCAAACTATGATACACTGTAGTCTTCCAGACTTCTTAGCTTCACTTAAAATCCAGAGGAAGACACCTTAGGAAACTCCTTCCATTGTCCTTTTTGCTACTGTCATCACTAAGGAGGAATTCTGCCCTTGAGAAATTTTTGGAGAATTTCTCTTTCCACTGGTGAAATTTGGAAAGATTGTCCACCCAATTTCTCTGCTCACAAATTTGGGCAAGCATTCTAAAGGTAATTTAAATATCTTAATTATTTATTAAATGAGCAATTAAAGCTGCTTTCATTCATGAAAACGTTTTTTCTCAAAACCAGGATATGTTAAAAGCTTCTATTATTTATGCAAGGGCAAATTGTACATCCAGAGTTCATTATGCATTTACAGTGGTAGTATTTTTAAAAATCACATTTTGTCTGCACAATTTGTTTCATGTATTGTAGTCTTATCTGAAGAAGAGATAGAGGAGTCCACAGCCATAACACTCCTTTTCCATACTCAGTCTTTTGCACCTTACTTGAACAAATAGGCTAGGAGGACCTTCAAATAAAAGTTTGAAGACACAAGGACAAATGACAAACTCTGAGCAAGACTTTATCTCATGAATATGATACTCTTTGGACTCTGAGAATATATATTAGCTTTCCAAGAGGTCAAGCAGAAGTATTTCAAAAAGAAAAACTGAGATGACAAAGTTTGTGTAGAAATATTGTTAAAAATAAGTCTGAAGTAGAAATATAAAAGAATTCATCTATGAATAGTGATGAAAGTAAATTTGGGTGTTTCACTCCTTCAACAGCAGAACAAGTGGAACATCAAAGTCTCTTAGACAAAGTGAGAAAATTAGGTCTCAAACCTGGATTAGTGTTACATTTGAAACTTTTAAGTTTTATTGTACAATTGAGGTCCATGAAAAGGACAACATAGACGGCACCCCTAATTCTAAATGGATGGAATAATTTATTTATTTATTTATTTGAATTTATTATCTGCCCAACTCTGATGGAGTCCAATTAATGATAGTGATAGAAGAAGAGAAGATGGACTGTAGCTTGAATCATGTCAACTGGATTTCTATTTTCTCAGTGGAAACGTTTCGCTGAGAAAATAGAAATCCAGTTGACATGATTCAAGCTACAGACAATTCCACCTGGATGACTGAGAACCTTCATAGACAAGAGAAGATGGAGATAGGGAATTATGATTTACTAAATAAGAAGCAGGGAGGGCATTAGGAAATGGCAAGGCAATACTTATACACTAAGTGCATTCAGGTACCTTGAATTTCAGTGTTGCAGGGTATATCATAAGAGGGAAGAATGGATACATTTAGAATGACAAAACAAATTCTCTTTCTAATGCTTTTACTGTTTTAGAGGAAGAAGAGACAAAAAGGATTTACTTCTAAATTTGCCTCAGTCCTTTAGAGATTAAGACGATGTTGCACACATTCTTCAGTCCCACAGGGACAAAAATATTGTTAATGGACTAAAAGCAGGCCAGGCTGTTATTGTGAACTGCTGAGCCCCATGAAGTGAAAGATACAGTTACAAAATTAGAAATTGGAATAGAGGGTAATAGCATAATAATGTTTTTCCTTAGATCCTGACAAGCCCAACGTAACTAACAATCAAGGAGAAATGGAAGAGAACTGGAGAAAGAGGTGAAAGAGAAAAGTTATTGTGGGTGTACCCATCTTAAGGTCTCATGAACCACAGCACAATAAACTTTTTGTTTTTCTTAACATCTGGGCAGGTAAGTCACTGCATTTGAAGACAACATCTTATAAATCACCTTACTTACTTTCCACTGTGAAGCATGGATTAACAGTGGAACCCTGATTCCCACAAAATTTCAGAGTTACCAATATTGCATACATTAACACCAAGTATAACATTCTGTCAAGGATGTTGGGAAATTGGCAATTCATCCAGTGAAACTGGGTAGTATTAGTGAGAAAGATATTACTTAAGTGTAAGAATAGATACTTCATAAAAGGTAATTTTTTATCTGGGTATAGAAAGCAATGGCTGTGTCTGGGAATACCAGAAGCAAAATGGTGCAAGAGAAAAATTGTAGTCCAGAGTGACAGAGAGAGAAATAAGGCTAGAAAAGATAATCATGAATGGGCATTCTCAGGAGGCTCTTAAAATCTTAAACAATCCTTCTGACTTTATTGAGTTCTGAGAAAGTTCTCTTCAATTTCCTCAGAAGGAGCTTGCCAGAAGTAGTTTCCACAAAGGATAAAATTAAGTTGGCCATATTTAAATGGAGCAAAGCAAAAAGTAACAAGTCTTCTTCTGGGAAATAATTAGAAGCTTTTCTTAGAGTCTTGTTTCTTCTTCAGTTAGCATCATAAAAGCAAAGACGTTTTCAGAACAAAAAGCATAGGGTAGTCAGGTGATGTTTTAACTTAGCCTTAAATTGAGGGGGGCTTAAGGACATATATCAGATCATGTTGTGACATTTGTTTATTTATTCATGAGACTTATATGGCCACCCATCTTATGAACCATAACTCTGGGCAGCTCACAGCAAAAGTAAAAAAACACACACAATAAAAACCAATATCTGGAACAAACAAAAAACAACCAAAAACTCCAGGCATCCTAAACCAACACTCATCCATACATAAACACCTCTACAACCATAAAGCCAGCTTTTGAAGGTCTTCTGGAAAGTTATAAGGGTGGAGGCCTGTTAGTGTTTTGTTTGTTCCAGAAATGCTTTGCAATTGAGAGATCAAATAAAAACACAAAGACTTGTTCAGCAAACATTATATATATTAATATAAAATATAACTACAAAATTTTTCTCCTCACACAAACACACAGAGATAGCCTCAGCATGATTCACAGAAGCAAAATGACAGAACAGCAGAGAACAAAAAGAACAGCTTTACAAAACAAAGGTATGCTAATATATACATTTGTATTTAGGTCAGGACAATTTATCACCATGGTAACTGACCTCTGAACCCGGCTGATACTTAAGATAACAATTAGAATGCCTTGGGAGCACAAACAGAAACCCAGACTTCTTGTCTCCAAGCCAGCAAAATATTTTCTGATCCAAATTCTTTTAAATCATAAAACCACAATAGGGCCTACCAGACATTGACCAGTGATTTGGTTACTTTCTGGGTTGTTAGAATGTACTATGGTGATATTTGTTTATTCGTTCAGTCGCTTCCGACTCTTCATGACTTCATGGACCAGCCCATGCCAGAGCTTCCTGTTGGCTGTCACCATCCCCAGTTCCCCCAAGGATGAGTCTGTCACCTCCAGAATATCATCCATCCATTGTGCCCTTGGTCATCCCCTCTTCCTTTTGCCTTCCAATTTCCCTAGCATCAGCATCTTCTCCAGGGTATCCTGTCTTCTCATTATGTGGCCAAAGTACTTCAGTTTTGCCTTTAATATCATTCCCTCAAGTGAGCAGTCTGGCTTTATTTCCTGGAGTATGGACTGGTTTGATTTTCTTGCAGTCCAAGGCACTCTCAGAATTTTCCTCCAACACCACAGTTCAAAAGCATCTATCTTCCTTCGCTCAGCCTTCCTGATGGTCCAGCTCTCGCAGCCATAGGTTACTACGGGGAATACCATTGCTTTAACCATGCGGACCTTTGTTGTCAGTGTGATGTCTCTGCTCTTAACTATTTTATCGAGATTTGTCATTGCTCTTCTCCCAAGAAATAAATGTCTTCTGATTTTAGAAGTCATTAAATATTTGCATTTAATCAACATTTTTATTGTTTGTCTATCTGCAGGAGGGTTAATTTAGGTGCAGAGCATGCATGTCATAAGTTTGATTATCATAAAGGTGGGTAGCTTGCATTTAAGCATCAAGATTCTTAGTCCATATGAGCCTCTTGCCCTATTAGCCTTTTTGCAGAACAAAGACATTTTAGACAGAAATACGTATATATTGTTGGAAAGAAATCTTCCGAGCCAGGAATGAAAGTTCTTAGGTGATTGCTTGAACAGAGTTAATTGTATTTTCCAAGAGCATGTACAGAGTCTGCTGGTTGGAGGTGGCTACACTTGTATTTTCCCCGCAAGCCCTTTATATAGGAGAGCTTGGCTGTTGTTATGTAAAAGTGTTCCTGACCTCTAGGAACTTCTGAGAAAAGTGCAGTTTACCGGAGTTCAGAAAGGAGGCGCTCTGTGGTCAGGCCCCCTGCTGTTTGTGTTTCCTGTTGATAGCCTAGGTTCCCTGCTAGGCTGTGACTTTGTCTACTAGCTTGGAATGTTCACGTTGGAAGGAATCTTTTGTTATTTGATTATGGAGATCTGTTTGGCTGTTCACCTGAATGGGCTCTACTAAATTCTGTGAATGAGCAACCTTTTGTCTTACGAGGTCTCTGATTAAGTCTGAAGGGAATCTTTTGTCTAAACAATTGGGGTTTCCTGTCATATTTTAATTTTCTGGCATCCTCTTTGTATGAACCCATTCTATTTTGTAACTTAACCTTTTACCTTGCTCAAGGGGAAGGCAATATTGGGGGAAGTGTTTTTGGCAGGAAGCATCCAGAGGGAGAAGACACATTTCAAAAATGGCAGTCTGAGAGAGAAGGGGGGGGGGTTGCCTCAAACCCTTCCAACAATATAAAAGTGAAAATCAGCTGAGCTTCTTAGGAAAAGAGGTACTTTTTTAAAAAAAAACCTTCATCTATCTTCATGCATCTTTGGGGTGGCACAGAAACTTTACAGTTCCTTAGAGCTTTAAAGTCTTCTAGTGGCCCTGTACAGCTTCAACTTAAAATATTTACTTATTTATTTGTTCACTTACTTATTTAAGCTTATTGGGCACTTCAATTTTAAATTACTCTAAGTAACATACACTCCAATACAGTAAACAAGAAATATTAAAACAATAAAATCTAATAACAGAATACACAAGAAATAATCATCCTCACATTCATCACACCAAGGAATACCATTCTCACTAACAATTACATACTAGAGGGCAGGAACTCACTATTTTAGCAATCCCTGAAGGCTTTCCAAAAATAACCAGGTCTTGGCTGCATTTCTAAATGTCAACAATGTTAGTGCTGATCTAAACTCAAGTGCAGCACTATTCCAAAGGACAGGGTAGTAGTGGAAGAGGCATGTACCATGGTCTGTGATGGTAACACTCATTCAAGGAAGGGAATTGAAGGGTAACCTCCCTAGCAACCTTATGGCATATAAACATTTTGAACTTAAATGTCATCAGCCTAACTATCAAGTTCCTAGATTCTCCACCCTATAATGGCCAATGCCCCTGTCCTATAATCTCATCAATATACTGTAAATCAATATACTGTATGCATATTTATTTATTTATTTATTTATTTATTTGTCATATTTATTTACCGCCCATCTCATGTACGACTCTGGGCGGTTTACAGACAATAAAACAGCATCACTAAAATAATACAGAATAAATATGAGTATAGATCTATATAAATATAAATATAACAATACAGAATATAAAATATAAAATTTGAAATTTGAAATTCAAGATGGTGGTAAAGACCTTCTTGTTGGCCCCATTAAGGAGCCAACCACCCCCATGAATGTCTATCCCCCCTCCCACCCCAAGCAAGGTGGCACAACCAGGTCTTCAACCCCTTATGGCAGGCCGGGAGAGTGGGGGCCTGCCTTACCTCTGGGTATATATATTCCATTCCAGGAAAGAGAATAATTTCAGGGGAAATGATGCTCATATTGTAATACTGTGAAACAATATAACCTAAGCAAAACTGCATTCCAAGCTTTTGTATTACACTTTTTAGTGCCATCGCTACTCACTGACTATTCTCTATCAAAACCAATTCTGCATCCTTCTCCCTGCACTTTCTAAGTTTATGAACAATTCCTTAATAAATCATCCTCAGATTGCTCCTGATATCCTAACTATGTGCTAGGTGTCATTGCTCTAATAAATAACTTCCTCTTCCTAATAAAATAGTTCAATGTGTGTTGAGGGAAGAAATATAAATTGTAAATAAGCAGTGGAATGAGGATACTCTTCATCAACTTTTGTTGCCTACTGTTTTTCTGCTTCCAAACCACTCTCTCAAAATGCTGCTACTTTCTAGGAAACTTCCATTCATTTTTCTTCCCTTTGAAAGCATCTTTTGATTATTGCAATCCAATATTGCAATGAACTTCCATTCATTTTTCTTCCCTTTGAAAGCATCTTTTGATTATTGCAATCCAATATTTATCGATGCAATACGTTCCAAAAGTAGTAACAATGAAAGTGAAAACTGCTCTAATTCTAATTCCACTCTAACTGTCACAATTTGCCATTTTGATAGGATTTTTTTGGGAAAAAACACATTTATATATTAACTATCCCCTACTAGCTTTAATATCAAATGCTTCAATCTGTGATAAATCAAGGCACCAAGCAAGACAATAGCAATGCAGAAATTGAATTAATTTCCCAATAAGTAGGTCTGCAGAAATAATTTCCAGACTTACTGCAATAACCCTACTTTCCATTTGTTTTAAATGGTTTTGCACATAATCTAATTAGAATTTTAAGGAATATATCCTAGAGTAACAAATACACAGGAAATAAATAAAACTAAGCTACAGAGGCAATTTGTTTCTTTGTTTCTTTCCTTTGGAGCTTATTCATTATCCAACATTACCTACTTATCCTACCTGAAATTCTATGATTTGAAAACAATTTCATGCTTTCTTAAGTTGTCATGAAGTTGACAGAAAACATGCAGAAAGAGTAAAGTATCCCGTACTCTATACCCAAATGAATATGTACAGTTAACTATATGCAAATTAGCTTCACTAACAAGTACTAAATAAGTCAGCCTTGTCTTCATTACCCAATAAGTTAGCAGTACACTTCTTAGAAAATTAGACAAGGGATATTAATCAAAACACATTGTAAGTCCAAATGAGCTTACTGGACCGGTCATGTTGTTCGAATGCCTGACCATCATCTTCCAAAGCAGCTACTTTACTCCCAACTTAAGAATGGAAAACGGAATATTGGTGGACAGCAAAAGAGATTCAAAGATACTCTCAAAGCTAATTTTAAAAAATGTAATATCAGCATTGAGAACTGGGAAGCCCTAACTCATGAGCGTTTCAATTGGAGGTCATCCTTTATTAATGGCGCTATGGACTTTGAAGAAGCACGAGTACAGGGCGAAAGGGAGAAAAGAGCTAAAAGGAAGGCACGTCAGGCAAACCCTCATCATGACTGTCTCCCACCCGGAAACCTATGCCCTCATTGTGGGAGGTTGTGTGGATCCAGAATTGGCCTTTATAGCCACTTACGGATCCACTGTTACCTTTGGAAGACAATCTTACTCGGCTACGAGTGATCGCCAATGACTTGAGAGTTGACCTCTGTAGATTCAAACAGTAGGATAAATATTCTAGATGAAAATACATCTTAATGGAGGAGTTTTGACCAATATACTTTCCTAGCACTGAAGTCTGCTTTTTTTCCCCATAGAATTAGACAAAAGCAAAGTAATGAGAGGAAAGGTTAAAAGGAACAGTCATATTACAGTACTGCAGCACAGATTGCAGTGGGAAAGTGGGAAAAAAATGAGGGAGCTGCATTCCTTTTGTGGGGGCTAACCTGTAATGGGTGGTGGTCACCCATTTTTTAATCTTTCTGCAGTTTCCTTCTTCCTATTTTTCTGCCACTTTTTTGCAACCATTTTTCATTTTATTTCTTTCCCTTCAACCCTCACCCTTCCTTTTCTTCTCCATCCAAAATACTGTGGAGGAAAGAACAGATTGTTCTTGTTCCTGTAAACTGCTTGAACAGATATCTTGTCAAATTATCTCCTCCCTTCTACTGCTCTCACCAATTTCTTGTTTCTTCTCTTTCATCCATGTGTTGCCATGAGATAGTGGGCTGCCACTCCCAGTCCCAAAGCACTGTACAGTCTTTGTACAGTCATTGTACAGTCTTCAAATAAGGCAATATATATGAGATCTTACAGAGTGTACACTGGCTTCTAAACATTAGTACCTAAAGAATCCAAGGTGAAGCTATTACTCACCAGATGTTGCTGATTTACAAGTTCCTGAAACTTTGCATTCATCAATTCAGATTACATCACGTGAAACAAATACAAAATAAGAGGAATTCTAAGTGCTATGTCTATTGTTTTAGATTAAGATGATGCTAATATTTGTATTTGGATGTGCACTGGTTAATGTCTATGGCTATATGACTAAAATATGTAATACTGTGAACAATGTACTAAAAACAAATAACTGTATAGTACTGAGTTTTGCAATTTCATAAGAATACCACCTCCATATTTGAAAAAGGGAGAAAAATGCAAAGTTGATTAGCATGGTAGTTTTTCCTCAAGATAAAACTTTCTATTTGTAAGATTTCAGAGTGCAATTCAAGCCTGTTATTTTCCATTTGGAACCTCTTCAATCAGCCCTCTCTTCCAAGCTTCCTCTCTTCCAATGATGTATTTCAATTAAAGATTGCAAGTTCAAGTATCATAATTGCCCCTTGTCACTATTAATTCCCATGCTTTTAAATTTTTACATGGATCCAGAGTTTGTAACGAGAAGTTATGAAGCTTTTTCTCCTCATGCAATGAGCCAAATAATGAGAAAAGAATTGGAGGCAGAAGACTCAAGAAGCTTTTTCGAAGAAAGAGCAAAAGAAAACAGAATCGGTAATAAAGAAAGTAGAAATGCCCTGGATGTTTATGTTTGATGTAGATTATTGCAATGTGCTCTACATGGGGCTACTCTTGAAGACTATCCAGAAGCTACAGCTGGTGCAGAATGCGGCCATGCGGGCAATTTTGGGTGCGTCGAGATCTGTACATGTAACACCGTTGCTCTGTGAGCTGCATTGGGTGCCAGTTTGCTTCCGGGTACAATTCAAGGTGTTGGTTATCACCTTTAAAGCCCTACATGGCATGGGGCCAGAATACCTGAGGGACTGTCTGATCCCCATGTTATCGACCCGCCCCACTCGGTCATTCAGAGAGGGCCTGCTACGAACCCCATCAATTAGAGAATGCCATCTGATGGGGTCTAGGAGGCGGGCCTTCTCTGTGGTAGCGCCCACTCTATGGAACACCTTGCCCCCAGAGTTAAGACAGATCTCCTCCCTCCCGACCTTTGGGAAAGAGCTGAAGACCTGGTTCTGCCGCCTGGCGTGGGAAGGATGAAGGGATAGTTCCTCATGGGGGTGGCTAATCCCCTAATTTTATAATTGTCCTTCTTTTAATTATTCCGTCACCATCTGGATTTTAGAATATGTATTTTAGATATTTTAGATTTTATTTTAACTTGTTTATTGTGAACCGCCCAGAGTTCCCCATGGGGGGAGATGGGCGGTCATACAAATTAAATAAATAAATAAACAAACAAACAAATAAATAAATAAATATTGGGAAATATTTTTTGAATAGAGTCAATTTGATTAAAAAGAAGGAAAAATTAATCTCTATATGAATAAGTAGACCCTTGGCCATGCTGCAGAGAACTGTAGCTACAGAAATCTAGACTATTATTTATTTATTTGTTTTGATTTCTATAGCTGCCCATCTCAACCAAGTGACTGGGTGGTGAAAAATCATAAAAGCAGTTAAAACAATAAAAATACAGTAAAAAAATAGGTACATATGGCAGCCAAGAGAAATTATCACCGCAGTCATCAGTATAGCCAAGAAATTTATGATACTAAATTTATTTTCATTTGTTTTTTTTAAAAGTCCAGTGCTTGGATCTTTGGAGAAATAGTGGTACATTAAATTCTGTTTGAATTATTAAAACAAAGCAGAGTTTCTTGAACTTCAGACTTTAGGTGGTACACAGCCAATTATTACAGGCTAGATTTATAATTTATTGCTTGCAAGCAGCAAACTCTATGCAAGACATCTACAATGGAAATTCCAGGACTGGTCGAAACAAGAAAACATACTTGCAGAGGAGCAAGCCAGCTTTAGGGAAGGCTGATCCACCATTGATCAGTGCCTAGTACTCCAACACCTCATTGAAAAATACTCCTCCCATTAAACAACCTCCCTTTATGCTGCCTTCATAGACTTCAAAGCAGCTTTTGATTCCATATCCCGAACCAAGCTATGTGAAAAACTGGAGGCCTCCTCAATTGACCGATGCTTACTTTATTTAATACATATGCTCCATGAAGTGACCTCACTCAAAGTAAGATGTAACCCCCAGGGCCATCTCACAAGTGCCATTGGAACTGAGAAAGGCATCAAGCAAGGCTGCATACTGGTCCCTCTCCTATTCAATTTCTATATCAAATCCATGGTGGACCATCTCCACAACACGAACTTTCACTCCCCAAAACTTGCTGTTCTACTCTATGCAGACGATGCAGCATTACTTTCAAGAACACCTATTGGAATTAAAAGAGCACTGAGAGCACAAACACAGTATTGCAAGGAAGACCAGCTAGAATTCAATTATCAGAAAACTAAAATCATGGCATTTGCCAAAAGGCCCAAGATCTACTGCTGGAGCATATATACTGCTGATACAGGACAATTCCTTATCTGGAGAGACAATGCCCTGTGACTATGGTCACATAGAAACAACAGAGCATGTGCTCCTCCAGTGCCTGTATTACAGAGACATTCAAACTAGCCTCATTTACCATTATGGTATAAGTACCCAGGGTGGTCAGGATGATTTTATACCTCCCTGATGCTGTCAGATACCAACCCTGCTACAACATACAAAGTTGCCAGGTTCTGCACAGCAGTGCTTAAAATTCGCCAGATGATGGCTGGTGCCACAAACTACCATTTAATATTAATTTACTAGAGTACTGTATCTACAGATATACTAACCTTTATGCTCCCCCACACTCATCTAATGCTCCTCCCCCTCCCCCTAGATTTTCTTTTCTTTCCTTTTACTTTCTCCTTTTCCTCTAGACTTTTGTGATTTAGCTTTTTACATTAGATTTCACTGTATTTCTTATTTTTCTGTTTTATATCAGATCTTAATGTAATTCTGTCTTTTAGCTTCTTATATTTTATTTTAATGTACCTTCTATGTTTTTAACTGACTGTACCCACCCTCCTTATGCTGGTCTTTGACCCTGATAAAGACTTGTTTGTTTGTCACATCACATTAAACTATTATTTATTGCTTGCAAGAGAGGATTGGATGCATGGAATGGAACATTTACTCTGAGTGATATTACTGTTTTCTTCTTGGCTATCAGTTTATATAGCTATGGAAACCAAAGGAGAATCCTAGTCTCAGAAAGCGTGATAAGATCGAATAGTACATGGATTCAAATACCCATTCTAAACCAGTGTTTCTCAAACTTGGCAACTTTAAGATGTATGGACTTTAACTCCCAGAATTCTGCAGCTAGCCATGAATGGCTAGGGAATTCTTGGATTTGAAGTCCATGCTTCTTAAAGTTGCCAAGCTGGAGTAACACCATTCTAAACCAATTCTGACACTAAGTTTCAAGCTCCAATTTTTGATGCAGCCCTGTTTTAAATCTGTGGGATGGAATGAGGGCTCCCTTATAGTTGTATTAATGTGTATTTGTCCAGTCCTTGAGTTGGCAGAAATGTATGCCCTATCTCAAGAGCAAACCCCAACTCAGAACCAAAATAGAAGATCAATCTTTTCATTACAGATTTAATGCAGGACAAGCTAAGGAAAATGATTGGTGGATTCCTTTGGCTTCATTTTCTCATCCACTAAGCATCCCACTGAGTGGGAAAACATCTAACAATTGTTTTCCGTAATGTAAGGGGGATAGGGCAGAGGCACACACACATCTATCCACAGAGCAGCATGAGGAGGGGAGGAGGAGAGGAGGGGAGAAGATGAGAAGTGGATTTAGTTCCAATCAAGAAGAGTTGCACACATTGACTTTTCCTGTGTTATTCTGGTCAGTGACTGTAATAGTGATGTTCTGTTCTGATTTTTCACATGAAAGATTCATCCCTGCCTGCCTGTCTGTCTTCCTGTACATGGGTAACTCTGGGCTCCCAACCTTCAGTAGCTGGAAAGGAGTGATAGGTCTTTTCCAAGAGGAAAACAGCTAAGCTTTCTGCCCTGGGTCCAGAGCTGCCAGGAGGACTGTAGCTCTCTCAAGGAATAATTGCTTTAGGACATGAACCCTCCTTTCCTGCAACCTTCCCGATGAACTATTTGTTTAGGATGTGGGGCGTGTAGTGAAAACTGCTATGTGCCCACACCGGTAAGATCCTTGGAGTGATCTATTAAAAATAATAAGGGAGAGAAAGAGAGATGTTACTCATGACAGACTGAGGATACTGGTGTTAGAAGGAAATCTTACCAGGTCCGTTCTGAGCCAGGAATGAAAGTTCTTAGGCGATTGCTTGAACAGAGATAGTTTTATTTTCCAAGAGGGGTCAGGCCCCCTGGTGTTTGCGTTTCCTGTTCTGATAGTCCAGGTTCCCTGCAGGGCTGTGGCCTTGTCTACTAGCCTGGACTGTTCACCCTGGAAAGAATCTTTTGTTATTTGATTATGGAGATCTGTTTGGCTGTTCACCTGAATGGGCTCTGCTAAATTCTATGAATGAGTGACCTCTTGTCTCTGATTATGTCTGAAGGGAATCATTTGTCTAAACAGTTGGGCTTCCTTTTACATTTTAATCTTTGGCATCCCCTTTTGCATTGAACCCATTCTATTTTGTAACTTTTAACCTTTTACCTTGCTCAAGGAAGGGAAGTGTTTTTGGCGGGAAGCATCCAGAGGGAGAAGATGCGTTTTGAAAATGGCGGTCTGAGAGAGAAAGGAAGGGGTTGCCTTGAACTCTTCCAACACTGGGATTGGGGGGAAAGGGTGTCAGCAACTCTCCAAAGACTGAGCAGAACATATACATACTGTATGTGCAAACCACACACACACACACAAACACACACCCATCCATCCACAGAGTAGAAGAAAGAGGAGGAGAGAAGGGGAAGGAGAGAAGAAACATACACATGCAAGGACTAGCATTCTCTCAAGAGATACCTCTTTATTAAAGGCAACTCTACCACTCTTTCAGAAGAGTGATAAACTTGTATTTATAAGGAGCCCACATAACACTTGACAAGCTGTTTGAAAAGCATCACTCAGGTGTTAAGTGGCAGATACCATCACAAAAGCCAGTTGTCCAGTCTTTTCAGGAGTCCAAATCAAAAAGGCCATGGAGAGCAGTGCATAGCAATCAGAGAGGACGTTCACACCTCCTGCAAGTTAAAATGGCCCATGGAGCCATGAGGATTTCCACTCCTGACTATATCATCTCTAACATCATAAATGAGGTCTCATAGATAGTTTTTGAAAATTCTGAGTCAGGAAAAGAAAAGAAAATGCTATGTTCTAACCAGAACATTAAAGATAGCTATGGCAGGCTGTTATCAAGTCAACATCATGAAAATATAAAGGTTTTAATATTATTAATATCAGGGTGATTTTATTTTAAGTTATTTGGCTTCAATTTACACAGAAAATATAAAAGCAAGATCAGATAACCTAAGGATTGATTGATTGATTGATTGATTGATTGATTATATGCCATCAAGTCAGTATCAACTCTTAGTAGACAGATTTTCTCCCTGATGACCTGTCTCTAACCTGGTCCTTCAGGACTTCCAACAGTGCACTCACTGTAACTGTAACTGAGTCCATCAAACTTGCTGCTGGCTGTCCTCTTCTCTTTCCTTCCACCTTTCCCAGCAATACAGACTTCTCCAGAAAGGCAGGTCTTTGTATAATGTGTCCAAAATAGGATAATTTAAGCCTGGTCATTTGTGCCTTGAGTGAGAACTCTGGGTTGATTTGTTTGATGATCCATTTGTTTCTTTTCTTGGCTGTCCATGGTATTCTCAGGAATAATAAGCATCAATATTTATTACATTATTTAATTATATACACAAATTGAATGGACATTGCTGTGAGGCAGACATTGGTATGTTAAAGGATTATGTTTTGTTTAGGTGTCTGGTTTGTTGTCCATATACAAGACTATGAAGAACCTGTTTTAATATCTTTATTTTTGATATTGAGGCATAAATGAGGTGACAGGGTGAAGTGCCTGGCTGAAGGAAAGTGGTTGGGTCTGTGCCAGGGTCATGGATATTTTTTTTTGGAGGGGGGAAGGCAGATAACTTATCACAAGACCAAGAGCACATAGGCAGAAAAGGGAAAATGCAGTAAGACACCTCTATGATGGCATGTACATGTCCTAGTTATAGGATCTAAAAAGAGCAAGGAAAAGGAGACAATTTTTTAAAAAAAAATCAGATTCTGCAGGAGATGCTGCTGGAGAGGACATCACCTGGTGGAATGGCGTGGAGCCTGCCAAGTCCAGAGATTCTGGCCCTGAGACAAGGAGGAAGACTGGGAAGAAAGCCCTGAAGAGGCTTGTGGAAACATGAGAAGACCAAGAAGATGAACTGTGTTGTGTAAGGAGATTCTGATGCTAGACAGTGGAACCTTGTGAGTTAAAGGCTTTGTTTGACAGCAAG
The DNA here is from genome assembly GCA_023362775.1 of Charina bottae. NCBI lineage: Eukaryota > Metazoa > Chordata > Lepidosauria > Squamata > Charinaidae > Charina > Charina bottae. Next base: position 47,720,079 of record JALMGJ010000005.1, read on the forward strand.
GCAGCCAGGAGAAAACTCACAGACAATTCCAGTATCAATAATTGAGGTAAGGAGGGGAAGAAAAAACTAATAAACTCAAGCTGAAAGTCAAGGAAAGAGACGTGAGAGGGAGGAAAATAAGTAGGTTCAGACTTGATTTATTATATTATTTGTCTTATACTCTTATGTACATACTGGTTTGGTAAATAATATTTTCCTCTGTATATGATATAGATCACACTACTTTATTAGCATAAGTATTTTAGTGCCCAGAATAAACTCCCTCATTTGTTTAAGCCCTGGCTGTGTGTGTGTCTGTATCAGCTCCTATTCTGACCCACCCTCAAACAAGTGATAATGCTATTATGTAACTGAAACGTCTTAATATCAACGTCAAGTCCTTTATATTCTGGCATTACTCCTTTTACTACTAGTGTTTCAAAAGGAATATCCTGATCTACATTAAGGTCAACCTATGTGAGACAACAATCAATCATTGAAATCTTAATTTCTAATCTTAAGATTAGAAATACACAAAATAAATGTTGGCAGAATTCCACTTGCATTTCTGTTCCCTTCCTATCTGTCCCTCTCCCCAATCAAATGCTCTTTTTCAAACATCACTATGAATAATTTTTCAGCTGCAGTTGTGCAGATCACAGCCCCATCAATAACACCTATGTTTGTGCAAAGTAGAAGAGAGAAGACACAAAAGCATGGAAGTTTTAATTTTCAGATCACATGAACTTCCACTGCTTCCAAGGGATAAAACCAGGCACACTCTATCATGCTTATTTCAGATACCTTTGTGTTGCAGAGCCTGGCTACGAAACTAAATAGCAAGAACAAGGCAAACTCCAGGGAATCCGTGCAAATGCTATATTTCTCTCTAAAGAGTCACTTCTAGACATAAAACCAGGAGATATTGATCATCTTCAAGTAAATGAAATTTCAGATTTATTCTGGGCCATAAACAATGCTGTGATAAATAGGAAAATGAAATGTGGATTCACCTTGCATAAATAATTGTGTTAAGCAGGAAAATTAATTTGCTTCTGTTAAAAAAAAGCATACCTTCTGATTGGTGCCTTAGATCGTGGAATAACAAAATATGATGACTTTATACAAGTCTCCAAGTATGTGCTGGAAAGACTTAGTAGAAAGAAAGAAAGAAAGAAAGAAAGAAAGAAAGAAAGAAAGAAAGAAAGAAAGAAAGAAAGAAAGAAAGAAAGAAGGAAGGAAGGAAGGAAGGAAGGAAGGAAGGAAGGAAGGAAGGAAGGAAGGAAGGAAGGAAGGAAGGAAGGAAGGAAGGAAGGAGAAGCTGGTATGACAAACAAGACATTAACCTCTAATATCCATATTTCCAGGCATGCTTCTGGACCCTACATGTGATCTATGATGTTCTTAGGAGATAATAATGATAAGTCACAGTAAACTAGTCCCTTTTTTACAAATATGCCCACCCACCCAGAAAAAAAGGACTAGGCAAGTTGATGTGGTAAGACACTTTGAATATGCTGGAACAACCTGGAACAACTTCAGCATTTTGTCTTTTTGTAAATGACTTTTTTATGATTGGTGAAACCTACAATGTCAGCCGGAGCATTGGTAAAACCTTTTCATGGCAGTAGGCCCTTCAAATTGCAGAAATCTCATTTCTTTAAAGGAACAGCAAGCAAAAATGTGAAAATCTTCCTGATATCCATAAGATATTCCAGAACTGTTTGGAAATGCCAGTGATTGAAATATTTACATAAATTACTCTTATAAGCCTACTCCAAAGGATCTATTAATATGTTATTAATGAACCTCATTATCCTATTAGAAAGGATTAGCATTTTTGATTGGTGATTCTAGATAAAGACAATTGTCATTTGAAAACAACCATACTTCCTGGATACTGAGGTTTGTCTCAGGTTGTCAAGATGTAAAACTGAAACTTCAAGATTTTTCCGCAAATCTAATTCTCTACGTCAATCCTCTGTTCTGAGTCCAGCAGAATATATCTAATGAAAGGCTGATAGGAGCACATGGGTAAAATTAGTCATATTTTACTTTGATATTTATTTATAGATCTCTGTGAGATGGGTTAGATTTGTCTTGACAAAAAGCTATGTGCAATGCAAGTACCAGTTGAGGCAGGTGTAGGGAAGCAATGCAGCCAATCTGCTCTTAGAAGTAGGTGGGCCACATTGTTCTGCAAATGAAAGTCAAGGGGATAAGCAGGACTGCAACTAGGGGGGGCAAGCGGGGCATGTGCCCCGGGCGCTGTGCTGGGGGGTGTGCCAAAATGACGCCCGGGGTGCGCCAAAATGACAAAATAACCCATGGGGGGCACGGAATCCATGTTTTTGCCCCGGGTGACACAGACTCTAGTTCCATCCCTGGGGATGAGTAGCTCATAACTTCTCCTTCAAGACTGGTACAGGCCTAATTAATTATATTAAGCAAAGAAGAAAGCAAAGCGAAACACTTAAAAAACCAAACATAAAGTCAAATACTTATCATTTGTAATTTTAGGAAGCAATCTGTTCTTCTAATTTAAATGCCTTGTGATGGTGCTTGTCACTGGAATTAAATTTATTTTGACACATAATTTATTTCCTATTAAAGCTGAAGAAATCCAAAGAACTGCTTCTTACTATCTTTGAAGCTGTATGTATGTATGCAAGTGTGTATGTGCATGTGTGTGTGTACATACAATTTCCTAACATCTGGAAAAGTGGTGATGCCTTCACTGAATGTGTTCAAGTCAGCCTGGGCATCCATCTGACATGATGGCTTCATTTGGATTTCTGCACAGAGCGAGGGCTTAGAGATTATTATTATTTCATTTTTAAATGTGGACCTCATCATTTTACAAAACATCTAAAGCTGTTTTATAGTGGTAAAAACAAATATTTGGGAGAAGGCATTATAGCAATAGGCAGCGGGCTAATTCTGTGAAGGAATTTAAATCAATTAAAGCCATGAAGCAATCCTTTACATGTCTATTCCAAAGAAGCCTAATTTTGTTCATTGGGTTTCACTCTGTAAAAAGTATGTTTTAGAAAAGGAGCCTTCCTCTTAGAAGCCAAACTGAAGAATTTCCTTCTCAAATAATGGTTGCTTTTCCTTCCTTAGCATTAGGCAAACATATACTTAATTCTTAACAGGAAAGTCTTTAAAAAATAAAGTTCCTTGGACTTTAATTCAACACCAGCATTCCTGTCTCTTTGATCTTCAGCAAAGATCAAAGCCTGATTAGCTATAAGCATCTGTGTTCATTAGATATGGAAAGTTTGACACAGGAATATTATGTATTTCCCCACCCCAAAAAAGTCCCCACAAAAGAAAACGCATTGGAATGCTAACGTTTTCCAGATCAATCTGACTGAAACATAATTCATCTGTGACAGAAGCATCAGCACTTCTGTAGAGACTTGAAAGCTTCACCTGTTGGCTTTCTACTCCAGTTAATTCTTTTTCTCTCTTTCATTCTCTGTCTTTTTAAAACACAAGTAGAGACAAAAATAACTTTGCATTATTGGAAGAACTGCCAGGAACATATTACACTGACAGTAGCTATATTGTTCAAATTAGAGGATAATACTTTCAAAAATATCACAGCATGAAACAGCAATTGAGGAAAGCTTGGGATGCAGGAATATGGCATAAGGCCAAGCTACCTGTATTCATTTGTGAGAATTCGAGTTTCACAGATAATATGTAGCTGATCTGTCCACGTTTTTACCTTTCTATAACCATGTGGAGTCTCCGACCTACTGTAAGCACTAAGGGAAGAAATTTAAATTGTAAAGTGTTTAGTAGCCTTAGCCCTATCACTGAAAAGGTTGAACTTGTCACCTCTGATAGAAGATGCTAGGAAGCAACAACAAAGAGTAGAAAGCTGTGTGTCATGTGGTATATTCTGCTCCCTTCTCCACAAAGCTAGTCTCTCCATTCACCAGGGTTAAAGAAGGATTCATATGTTGGACTTGTTGGACTTTGTACCTGGAATGCATGCAGGGGGGTGGGTGGATGGCGGGGTACCATGTAGTTGTAATTAGATCTCCAATTTGATTGGAAATCCTCTTCCTTCAGCTTCTTCTAAACAAAACTCATGCATAACATTTGAATACTATACCATTTTAGACTTATACAGGAGGAAAAACTTTCATGACATGGCAAATATTAGACAAGATACAAGGTTTATGAGAAATCCTCTCCTACTCCTTATTTCCCTCTTCCCCTTAGAAAAGTGACATTTTGCCCATGTTGCCTCTAAGGAATAAAAGTTCCATTTTAGTAGAGAGAGAGAGAGTGAACATGTAGACAGTCTCTTGAAAAATCTCATCAGTGCTGATCACCCTGGATACAAGAGGAAGGGGATATTTCAAGATAATTTTAAGACAAACATTTTAAGACAATGAGAACTCAGAATTCCTTTGTGAACTTGCCCATAGGCAAGGGAGCTCTGCTAGATAGCTCATTTTGGGCAGATAAGAACTTTGTTTTTTGGGTCAGCCAAAGAGAGAAAAAAATCAAGATGAATTTAAGTGAATGCTCTCCATTAACAGTTGGAGTTACTCAAGGGGAACTGAAGCATTGGGAAACCAGCCTTGAGCTTTCCTCCTCATTTCCAGGCTTTTACTTATTCCAGAGAGAAACATCTTGGAATCATCTGAATCCAGAGCCCTCTTCTCCACCCCCAGACTGGACTTGAGCATCACTAGTCTAATCCTCCTGTGGATAGAGGACTGTCAGGGTTCTCCACTGAGTTGGAATTGTAGAGACTACTGGACCTTCCAAGAACTTAACTTAGCCCCTCCATTATGTTGCCTCCTCAGAAGCACAGCCTTCCTGGGCCCTTGGAGCAACCCCTGCAGAGCTGGGTTTAACAGCCTGGAAAAGCCAGCCAAAAGCTATTTGATCAGTTGGGTCCAGATCAGACAGAGGAAATGTCAACTTCTGAATTTGCCAGCCAGCTCCAAAAGTACTGTGTGCTCAGGAAGCTGAGGAGTATGCCAGGTTGACCCAGCCAAAAGCATTACTGAGTAATTACTGATAGATATCCTCTACTTTCCTTCTCCTCCTCCCACAAACTTTTGGAGATCCGCTCCACCACCAATTCTAGAGAACAAACAACATGCAACATAAATGTAAACTAGTCCTCCACACCTCTCTTCCCCGCCTCCTGTCATTTTATTATGTCTTTAAATACAGGCTAGATTCTGAGTAGCCTTTCTCTCCCTCTCATCTCTCTGTTACATCTACACCAGCCTTTAGACCTTCTTCCTTTTCCCTCATCCTTCCACTGAACTCGTGATTCAAAAAGCTAAGGTGTGTGTACCAGTACCTGTTCCCCTCTTACCCAAATTGTTCTCTCTCTAAAGCATAGAAAAAGGCTTGTCCAGAGCACCTACTGGTCTTGCTGTCTTTCCTAAAAAGGCAGTGTATATACTTTCTCATTGCTATTCCTTAGAGATTGTTCATTGTTGGTCCCTCAGTATTACTTGAACACTGTTTCCCAAATGATTGCTACTTTCCCCTTCACTTCCATTTTTATGGACTCTTCCTTCCCTGGCTGAGTGCTTTGTGAATGTTCATGTTTTGTTGCTATTTCTTCAACTCAATATATTGTTATGAAGGTTATTTCCCTAATGAATGCTATTTCCCCAGTGACTGCTATTTTTACCTTCATTGCCATTTTTGATTGACATGCATTTATTTCTCAATCTAACACCTTTCTCTAGGGTGTTCACTCTGGGCTATGGAGTTTTTAAATATGATTTAGTTAAAAGATCTGACTTGCATACCAGTCCCTGCTGGACAGTCTCTGTGCAATATAATTGATCTCATACTGGCCTTGTTTCTAAGCTTCCTTGACTAGGGAAGGGCTTATATGACCTCTGCTGGAAAGGAAAGTTAACTTCAGGCAAGAAGAAAAACACTGTGGCATTCCTTCACAAATGTTGTTATTGGTAATAATAAAAATATTGTTAAATAAAGTCCTTGGAGAAAATCACTGGGTGAACTTTTAGCTATGGCAGTACGTGTAATTTTTAGACATTGTCTAAATTGTCTTCAACTCCCATTGTCTTCAACTTCATCTCCTTTATTACAGTCTTTGACCAGCATTACAAATAAATAAATAGCTTCAGAAACCCATTTACCAAATAAATTATCATATAACAATAAAACAGCACATCTAAGCCAGATTGATTGATTGATTGATTGATTATGTGCCATCAAGTTGTTTTTGACTCCTAGCAACCAGATAGCTAGATACATAAGCCAGAGTTTGGCATAATTGAATAGCTCAGTAAAGGTACTTTGCAACCAGAAAAGTTAAATAATATACATCAAATGTATTTGTATGACCCTCAAATTTGGAAGTATTCAGTTTGGTATGGCCACTCACTCCAGAAGCCTCTTGGAGGCTTACAAAATCCACTCCAAAAAAAAAAAAAAAACAGTAAAACAGTTACATAAACTGACCCAGTGTAACATCTTTTTCCATGTCATTCTTGTAGCCTGTCATTTGTAAATCCACTTTTAACTCGGTCTCTATCTTGTCAGGTAAAACTTGTTCCTCTTCTATAACAATTCTCAATCATTGTCTCCCCATAGAGGCAGATGTCTCTGTTGACACTATTAATATTAACTTCTAAATCCATTTTTCAAAAATATCCTTCATTATGTCCAATGTTAGAATATTTCGCTTCATTCTGTAATTGTAAGTTGGGTTTGTGTGTTCTTCTCCTTTCATTGTAATCTTTAGTTCCCTCTAGTTTCCAATTTTTAAAATCTTATTGTTTTTTTTAAAAAAATTGAAAACAAAAGCATTTTCCCACAGGAAGGATTCTTTATAATTAATTCCAAAATCTTATTTCAAATTTATCTGAACCCTTAGTTCTTACAACCCTTAGTTGTAACTTTCTAAAATCAAAGTTTTAATCACCCTTTTGCTGTTTATTCCAAAAAAATTTTTTTAAAGTTCTTAAACTAATAGTTGAAAAGCAGTTAACAAGCAATTTCATAAAGTGATTAGAAAAGGAAGTATGTGAACAGTATCCTTTCAAAAGCGCTGACTGTGGTTTGAGCAACATAGTTATTCCCTCATCTCATAGAGGTCTAAACCAACTGTGCTGTGGTCTCCTCACAAGGAGCAGCTGTCTGGAGCAGTTGTGGGCAATCTCAAGCCCTCTCCTTGTCTGAAGAGGTTTTGAAGAGACTATCATCTTCAGTCAGCCATTTCTTCCTCCAGAAGTCAGGACTTCTCGATAATGTTGTGTGTATATGTGTGTGTGCCTTTGAATCAGTGTTGACTCCTGGTGACTGCTTGGACAAGACCCTGCAGTTTCTGGTCAAGTCCCTGTAGTTTTCTTGGCAAGATTTTGGAAGTGGTTTGCTATTGCCTGCTTCTTAGTGCTGAGAGAGGGTGACTGGCCCAAGGTCACCCAGCTGGCTTCGTGTCTAAGGCAGGACTAGAACTCACAATCTCCTGGTTTCTAGCCTGGTGCCTTAACCACCACACCAAACTACAAAAATACAATAGGGATCCCACCAGTAGATTATACCACATTAGCCCCAGGCCTGGGAAGAGAGCCAAGACTAAGGGCTTTCTGGAAGCCCAGGAGAATGGGCATTATCTGTATTGCTGGGTGATGCTGTTCTAGAGAGCGGGTGCTATGACAGAGAAGGCACACTTCCTTGGTTTCACAAGATGGAGAGAGCAAAGTGCATCTTGGGATCATAAATGTCAGCAGAACTGGGAAAAATGAGCTGATTCCTTTTCAGCTCATCTGAGGTTTAGACGAACCTTCCCCAAAGCTAGGTGGTTTGTTTTGTGCTCCTTCATTGTTGGACAGAAGATTTCCTTTCTGGGTTTTGAGCTTTACATCCTTTAAGGGAAATGCTAACTTGCGAATCAGTATGTTATAATGCCAAAAGTGTTGGACTAGGACTAGGGTTCCCATGTTCAAATCTGCCCTCAGCCATGGAAACTCACTTGGAGATTTTACACCAGTCACTCTCTCTCAACCCTGCCTACCTCACAGGATTATTGTTGTTGGGATAAATTAAAGGGAGATCCCCATTATAAGTTACCTGGAGATCTGGCAGAAAAAGGGAAATAAATTACTGTATATATAAATCAAACTAAAATAGAGCCAGTTTGGTCTAGTGGTTAAAGTGCTGGGCTAGAAACCAGGAGGGTTTTTGTTGTGGGGAAAATAGGAGGAGGAAGGAGTATTAGGTATGTTTGCCACCTTGAGTTATTTATAAAAATAATAAAGGCAGGATAAAAATTAGATAGATAGATAGATAGATAGATAGATAGATAGATAGATAGATGATAGATAGATAGATAGATAGATAGATAGATAGATAGATAGATAGATAGATCGATCACTGCAGGAAAACATTGGCAAGAGTTTCTACCTCCCTAGAGGCACAAAAACAAAGTCCCTGAAGATAAGGAATCTCTTAGAATCTACCCACCAGCAGCGTAGAAGGAATAGCATTAAAATGGGCTCTGGAAAACACCTACCTATACTTACTCAGGGTTCGATTGTAGAGGTACCCTGCAATAGAGGGCTTGTAGCAGTCTAGCATTTATTTTCATTTTTTCTTTGTCTCTTCTCACAAAATCCTTCAAAACTTTTACAGGTCTCTTTTGTAAATCTAGTATAGGAAAGTTATCCAAGTCATTCTTCTGGTTTGTTATTTGTATGTCCCTTTTAATTATTAAGATATCAGCCGGTTTCATTTGTATATCCAGTGTAGCATATTTTTCCATATCATTCTTGTAGCCTGTCATTTTTAAATCCACATTCAAATCAATTTCAGTCTTGTCCAGTAGAATTTGTTCCTCTTCCATAACAACATTTACACACAGTTTTTCTATAATGGCAGACATTCTTAAAATTAACTTCTGAGTCCATTGTTCACAAATATCTTTCAATACATCCAATGTTAAAGTATTTTTCTCCATTCTGCATTAGCAAGTCACATTTAAGTGTACTTCTCCTTTAACTGTAATCTTTAGTTGCTTCTGGTTCTCTCTATTGTCTAACCTTCAAAGTACCATCCTATCATGGTGTTTAGCCATTTCCCATGGGAAGGATTCTAATTAATTTCAAAATCTTATTTCAAATCCATCTGGACCCTCAGTTCATTTATAAATGTCTAAAAACAATACGCTAATCACCCTTTTATTGTTTTTCCCCCCAAAAAGAATTTTTTTGAGTCCTTAAACTCATACTTAACATTTCTTTCACTAAGGATTAAAGGAAATTCACCAAGTTAATGCCATAAAACTTGCCCTTCTGAAGGTTCTTATTATTTGAAAAACAGTAAAAAAAAGAATTCCAAAAGTGATTAAGAAATGAGGCTTGGCCGAGCTTTATGTCCATATAGGCTACATTACGACTGTGAGCTTAGTTGGAATCCCTTGACTCCCAGCTGCTTGACTCCCCAGTTGACTGCAAAAACCTTGGTTCCTGCAGTCTACTTGCGAGGAGCAGCTGTCTGGAGTACATGTGGGCAATCTCATGATCTCTCCTTTCACCAGAGAGATTTCAGCAGCCAGGATCCACCCTCCAGCCGCCAATCTCTACCATAATGCCATCTCTGCTCCTTCAGGGACATCTAGCTTGCCATGACCCCACCGGAAGTCTCTGCAGTCTAGCATTTTGTGATACAATTCATGAGCACTAGTGAGATTGTTCTGATGGTTGATATCCCTAATTTGTTCATTTACTGTTGTTTCAGCTTCCACAATGTAAAATTGGTTTATGCAGTATATTCAGGAGAGAGGCCAAGGCTATATAATTCCTCCATACAAATTTGATACCAGTGAGACTGATAGCTGTCTTTCAACAGCAGAAGTAACAAACCCATAGAGTTTAACATGATTCTGAGCCATGAGATCAGAATCCTAATCCAAGCCTAAGCTATTTCCCATTATCTTTTTATGATGTTTAAGAATTAACAATAAATAAATATTCTAACCTCAGTGCAACTTATATAACTATATTTGTAACTACAGATCAAAAAAAGAGCTAACAACAAATGTTTAATTAGGCTAGATAAAAGCTTACGGTTTCATGACTAAGTCTATGGTTCCCTGCTTCTAATCAGGCCTTGCTATGATGAGAAAACATGTACCAGTACTTTTGTTGTGCTAATAAATACCGCAAAGTATTAGATTTGATGCACAAGTCAACTATACTAATCTGGAATTTGGAGAAAAATTTATTTGGCTCCAGGGATTAAAAGCACAAAATGCATAACTGATAGGAAACAAAATGAGAATTAAAAATTTATTGAAACCATAATTTTTTGTCCTTTTCTCTCTGTAATATCCATCCATCCGTCCATCTGTCCATCTCTCTAGTATTTATAACTAGTCTGATCCTTAGACCCAACGGAACAAGTTGAATTTATGAAAAATGAAAATAGATGAAAAAGAAAGCATTTATCGTTGAAGTTATGGAGTAAATATAAACTGCTCTGTGTTCCATGGACTATGCAGTGAATAAATAAATAATATACATTCTTTTATCCATACAAGAAAGCTGGACAATAGTTACTAATAAGATTTCACAGCTTTATAACAAGGACCTTGAATTCAAATAAAATACTAAAGCTGGATTTTCTGAAAGAAAAAGGAAAGTAGTCCTATACAGTTACTGGTGATTTATAACAACTGGACTTCCCACAGTGCCAATTCTGGTGGGACCAAACTCTGCAGGGTTATTAAACAGATTTGTGCATTCTGGAAGTCCAAGGATAAAACTATAATTTATTTATTTATTTATTTATTTATTTATTTATTTATTTATGTATGTTTCGACTTCTATCACCACACCATCTCCCACAAGGGGACTCTGGGCGGTTTTTAATATTAATTAATATCCAATCAATGTAACTTATTAAATATATACCCAGGAGAGCACAGCTTCACCTAGGAATAGAGTATAAACAAAGGTTGCTTTCTTGTTGTAGAGGGAAAATTACTTCTGGTTGAGGAGTGAGTGAATAAGAGAGAAAGTGGAAGAACAAATCACCTTTCCTAGCAGTGCTGTGTTGTCCTGTATTATCTAGTCTTTCTGCTGTATGGTGTAATCCAAGAACACAGATGATACCAAGTGGAAAGGGAAGGGGGATGTTTGCAAAGGGACCCTACACTGAAATACTGAGAAAGGGAAATGAGAGTGAATTTGTGCGAGAGAGAACTTCCAATTGTTCTAGGATGGCAAGGCAAAAGACAAGCCACCATAATGGAGCATGACCTACTTATTTTATAGGTTTTTTTCATCCGAGCCACTAGTATTGCCAGTTCTCTTGAGAAAAATGAAGGGAAAGTTGCAGAAATATCAAGAAGTGACTCAGAAGGGGAACCATGTGGTTGCCAGTGGTTGGTTGCCTTATGGATTTCCTCCAGCTCAAAATTACTTTGGCCAGGAAGAATGTATGGCTTGAAGACATTCCTATGTAGACCCATTCTTGATCTTTCATCGTTTTATTAGGATCCAACAATTTCTGCGTGTTGTTGTTGTTGTTGTTGTTGTTGTGTAGTTGTCTGGGAAAGTCACCTGGGTCACCTAGGGTTACCATTATGTTATACTATTTTATTCTCTAATACAATTAGGTGAGCAGTGGGTTGTGGATGGACTCTGAAGACACTCTGCTTCTCTGCTAGGCTATGACCCCTTTTCAAGCCACCCAGACTATCACCCTTCTTCTAAAACATGAGGATGCCCAGCTTTGTTTGCAGAGTGAGCTGCTTCCTGAAAGCTGTGGTTTGGCCTCATTTCTTGGCCAGAGTACTGAAACTGTAAAAACCTTGAGATAATTTGGGGTGAAGGTGGGGATGCAGTTTATCCAGTGGATAGGGAATGGTTAATGCAGAGCTTTCCAAACTGTGTGTCACGACACAAAAGTGTGTCGCCACACACAGCGTGGTGTGTCGCCACACCACCCGGAAGCGGCAGCGTGCGCGTGCATGGTGGCAGCGGCAGCAGCGCGGGATCAGTTCTTCCGCATTTTAGCAGAGGCTGCTGCCGCCGCCGTGCGCGCGCTACCACCGCACGCCCTCCCCGCGCCGCCACCGCACGCCCCCCCGCACCGCTGACGTGCACGCACACACCGCCGCGCTGCCGCCGCCGCTGATGTGTCACCAGCGGTGGCACTTTGGAAAGCCCTGGGTTAATGATACTTATAACTTTAGGACTCAGAGTGTGTGTTAACTGCTATGGTGAACATACTCAGAAAAGCATTTTAACATATTTGTAGGAGTTAGGAGGTTATAAAAATGGGTGAGGACCTCCAGATTTTCAAGGGTATCTTAGAGGTAATCAAATGTATGTGTTGTTTTTTTGTAACAATCAGAGGCATTCACAGCCAAGAGTTTTCACTTTTTATTAGTGATCATACCTTAGTACGTATTAGTGATTTTGAGGTTTTTTTAATGGTTCTTTGTATATGTGCCATCCCTTCTTTTTATCTTCTTTCTTCATTAGATATTTGTCTACTTTGTCTTGTATCGTGGCTATCTTTGTGTAAAAGTTTCCTTTAATTACTCTAATTTTCTTAAATATACTTCTTGTCTTTTCCATTTTATTGTTGCTTCAATTTCTTTGCACTTCTTATTCAGATATATCTTGTTGACTCTTCTCACTCTTCTTCAAAATTCAGTATTTAGTTGAATATGTTTTCCTATGTCAGTGTTGTCTTTTGCTTTTAGCCATCCTTTAGTAATTTTCAGTGCATCATTAGACAGCTATTTCTCCTGCTTTTGCTTTAAACAATGAGGAATTATTTTAATTGATATATTTAATGATATTGTAAATTTTCATTCAGAGTTCTTCAGGCACTCTATTTATCAAAGTCCATTAAATCTGTGTTTTACTTTCATCACATACCCAAGTGTAATACTGCTCAGATTGTATCTTACTGGATCATCACCATCATCTATCTATCTATCTATCTATCTATCTATCTATCTATCTATCTATCTATCTATCTTCCTTCCTTCCTTCCTTCCTTCCTTCCTTCCTTCCTTCCTTCCTTCCTTCCTTCCTTCCTTCCTTCCTTCCTTCCTTCCTTCGTTAAAGCTGAAATTGAGGGAAAAAATCAGTATCTGAGCCACATTAGTACTTGTTTTTGTTGACCTAATAAAGTTATTTTATCTTTGCTTGCAATATATATAGTCAGAGTTTGATGCTGTCCATACAGTGATGTCAATGTGTACAGTCCTTTTGTAGGATGTTGGGAAAAGATATTTGCTATAAACATAGAATTTTTCTGGCAGAACTCTATTAGTTTGACACTTGCTATTTTACATATGCTGAGGCCAAATTTTCCCATTGCTCCTGATACCATTTTTCTTTCAGCTTTAGCATTCCAGTCACCTATGATAAGCATCACATGTTTTTTGGTGTCATATCAATATGTTTTTGCAAGTTAGCATAGAACTGTTCAGTATCAGCTTCCTCTCCAACTGTGGTTGGGGCATAAACTTGGATCATTGTAACACTGAAAGGCTCTAATTGGGACTCTAATTGGACTCTAATTGGGATTATCCAGTCATTTTGGGAGTTATGTCCAAGCAGTGACTTTACCACTCTTCTATTGATGATTATTCCATTTCTTTTACGATTTTCTTCTACACAGTGGAAGATCTAGTGCTCCCCTGGTGTGAAGTGACCCACTTGAGTCCATTCCCTTCCATGACAACCAGAATGTCAATGTTCAGTGCAGATATTTAATGGTTCTAATATTCCACATACTGATTATGGAAGAAAAGACAGAAAGCAATCAAGACTGCATAATACTGATATAGCAGATGCTCTTGTAATGAATATGAGCCTGTGCCATCTCAGAATTTGTCCAATCTTTATTTGTGGAAATAGAATAGCATCAGGAAAGCACACACTGACATCAAGGCTTCTTTCAGAAGGATGAACCAAGGAGTAAGAGGAAAAGGTAAAATAAACTCTCTCTTGCAAAAGGCAAATAAAGGGAATGTATAATATTGGGATAATTTGAAGGTAAAAAGATGTAGAAGTTACATAACAATGTACAAAAGAGCCTGATTCTTCCTTTTCCTTCACTGATACCAATCAAGAGTAAATTCTTTTGATGTTTGTAGATTTACACCAGAAGCCAGCAGGTATAAGCAAGAGAGGATTAGCTCATGGGTGCAAAACAGTTACTTCTGATACAGATCTGTCATTTAGAGGAGATGAAAGGCTGCTGCTTAGTAAGGTCTCTTTTTAAAGAATTCAAAGATCTGATTGATCTGTAGCCTTCTTTCACCAGCTGTGCCTAGCAACACTGCAGGGTTTTTTTCCTTGCAGGGACTGAGTATAAATATCTTATTTTCCTTCAAACATCTGGCAGTATGTATTCCAACAGGAGTTTTAAGTTAGTTAAGACCATTTCTGTGAATAAGAATTTAAACCTCTGTGAGCTGGTGAGATATGACATGTTTCTACACTTTACATAACAAGAAGATAAACATTTTAAAATGTTATACTTTTCTTAGATTATTTTAGTTTGTTAGTATTCCTGACATATAACTCAAATTATAGTCTCTTTAAAAATTTATCCACCTTTTAGCAATAGTGTAAAGCAGGGCTTTCCAATGTGCCGCTGCTGGCGACACGCCAGTGGCAGTGAGGCGGCGGCGCAGCAGCAGCGCGGGGAGGCGCGCGCACGGCAGCGACACAGGAGAGCGTGCGGTGGCACGCGCGTGCACGGCGGCGGCGCGGGGGGGCGTGCGGCGGGGCGTGTGTGCATGGTGGCGGCGGCAGCGGCTGCCGCTGCCACCGTACACGCGCGCGCCGCCGCTTCCGGGTGGTGTGTCGCCACACCACGCTGTGTGTGGCGACACACTTTTGTGTCGCGACACACAGTTTGGAAAGCTCTGGTGTAAAGAGTCTCTCCCACCAGGCTTGTCAATTGAAAGATCGCAAGTTCGGAGGTTCGAATCCCTAGTCCCGCGTGACGGAGTGAGCTCCCGCACTAGCCCCAGCTCTTGCCAACCTAACAATTTGAAAGCATGCAAATGCAAGTAGATTAATTGGTACCACTTTGGTGGGTAGGTAACAGCGTTTTGCGTCATGCCAGCCACATGACCGTGGAAGTATCTTTGGACAATGCTGGCTCTTCGGCTAACAAACAGAGATGAGCACCGGCCCCTAGAGTCGGACACGACTGCACAAATGTGCGGGGGGAACCTTTACCTTTAAAGAATCTCTCTACCATAGAATCTACACAGCCAAGCCAGAATAGATTGGAGTAATGCAACAATTATAGTTTTCATTAATATTTGCTGTCACCACCTTTTTGTTCCCTCAGTCAAAATTATAGGAAGAAGGCCAAGAGAAGGAAATGTCTTCTTCTTTCTGCTAATTGAGAAACAAAAGGGTGACTTAAGCCCATATCTGGTAGACAATCTGGAACGGCCCAGGCCCTCTAAGCTTTTAACCAAATACAATATCCCAAGATACAGATTGACACCAGACACAAACATTGAAAATAGTAATGAGAGTATATTAAAAATACACATCAACAAAGAAATAAAATATAAAATATACTGTATATCGATGTTATCTTTAAATAATCTTCAAAGGTGAAATTGTGAACAAAAGAACCTTGGAGAGTCCATCTAAAGTTATGATTAGGCTGTATAGAAAAAATAGCTTTAGTAGGGGAAGGGGGCAATGAATTTATGTTGAGAACCATACTCCAAAAGTGGGTAGAGGCAGATTCCAATTTTGAGATGACTCCATGTTGTCAAGGGATGATGTGATGGTTTATGAGTTTGTAGGGCTTAAAGTACCCATATTGCATCTTATACCATTCCAGAAAGGGGAAAGCTCAGATTTTGGGTCATACTCATTTTTTGCTCCATGGCAGATTTGGCCAAGGGATTATAGTTTTTATGCATTTCTGGTTATCCAGAAATAAGTTGAGAAGAACAAGCAAATTCATCCTTCTGTTCATCTTAAGACATAGATACTGTAATCAGCAAGGGAAATGAACATATTCTTTATCCTGAATTATTACTTGAACTCTGACCAGTATGGAGCAGAAAAATAATCACTTCTGAGGATTCCTAGAATTCTATTTTCTTCCATTGTTTTGTACCCAAAGACAATTTTGAAATTATTTCATAATTATTTTAAAAAGAAAAGTTCTCTCTTTTTTACAAGTATGTATCATTGCCTTTAACTTTAGAAATCAGCTTCTCCTTGAAAGTTCTATTTATCATGGTCTTCAATAGTATGAGTATGTTTAACCTGAACTGAGCAGAGTTAATCAGAAAGTGGACAATAGTCTACTGGTCTCCTGATGTTCATTCTTGCAATGAAACTAATTATTTGGAAAGATTCATGGATGTAAGATAACAAAATTGAGTACTGGAGGAATTTCTCATATGTTCTTGAGATATCGCTGAAGTTATTTACACCACTGTGCTTCTGTTGTTTTGGCTCCTTCCTATCAATCCAACAATCAGCATCCACTGATAATATAAACTGAAAGAATCTGCCTCATGGATTACTTTGGCCAAACCCAGCAACTAACATCTTAACATTGCCTGTTTGTGTTTCACCAGCCAAAATCTGTCAGGATTCAAAATCACTACCAAATTGTCAGTTTAAAGATGCTCTGTGACATTTATCATCATTTTCAATGTTGTTGTTTGCCTTTCATATGGATGAAAATGTACTGTAATCCCATGTAAGTGTCTACTACTTGCATTATCCCAAAGCAGAACTGTTTTCTTAACTTTTTAAATATTGGTGACAGATGCTGCATATCATTCACCAGGAAGACCTTTAAGGGACATGAACCTTTAAAAGTAGTTATAGGTGGCAAAAACTGAAGTGACTGTTGGATCCTTCTTGTCTGCAGCTCACTGCTGAAAACAAATGCTAGTTAAATTTTTACGTTACAATATGCTGCCAACTTTCTGATCTTGCTGCTGTTTTGTGTGATATCTAATATGCATGTTAAATAGAAGACATTCTGGCATTGCCTCTTTCTAGTTAGCATAATCAGGCTTATTAGAGTCTGTAGCAAGATGTACAATTGTAAGATTGACAATACTATACACATAAAACCAATAAAGAAGCCTTTTCATAACACTGACTTTCAGCACATAATTTTTTAATAGTTAAGAAATGTCAAAAGTAATGTAATTGTGTTTTCAATCTTCTGTGTCTTTCTATAGGAAAAGAGAAAGTGACATCTGAGCTTTCCTCAAGGTGCAAAACAGAAGTTGTGCATTAAAAATTGACATCTTTTTATTTTATTGAATTTAATAAAATGTATTGAATGTGCTAAACACATTTCCATCATTATAGATATTTCTAGCTAAGTGTAACTATTTCATTTAAGTACTCCTGTACAATTGTTGGATACACAAAGAGGCAGTGTTTCCTTGACTGGACAGGTAGCACACCTTCAGAAATGAAATAGCATTGCAAATATGTACTTCCCTTAAAGTATTAGTGTGAGGTATGAATTTGCATAAGCCAAAGGTAAAAATGTATCTAGCATTTTATTTCCCATATTAGTTGTCCTCCTGCATGCATATCTATCAAAATCATAAAAAAAAATTCTTGCCATAGGATGGAGGTTCCATCACTTCCTGCATTTCAACACTCATGTACATGTTCCTAAGCATCCTATGCTTATGCATATTCATATTATGCGAAACATACGGATCCAGCATTTGTTGTTTATTCGTTCAGTCACTTCCGACTCTTCGTGACTTCATGGACCAGCCCACGCCAGAGCTTCCTGTCAGCTGTCACCACCCCCAGCTCCCCCAAGGTTGAGTCCGTCACCTCCAGAATATCATCCATCTATCTTGCCCTTGGTCGGCCCCTCTTCCTTTTGTCTTCCACTTTCCCTAGCATCAACTTCTTCTCCAGGGTATCCTGTCTTCTCATTATGTGGCCAAAATAATTCAGTTTTGAAGTACATGAATCCTTTTACAGAAGTATGTAACATTCTTAGTAGATTCATGCACTAATTTCTCAGTATTTTTCGGGATAACTGCTTCTGACTTCTAAGTTCTCATATAAGAAAATATGACTAGTAAATGACAAAAGGGACTGGTGTTACAATAAAGTACTTCAGATAGTATTCTGCTAGGATGAAAATTGTTGTTCAGTCATTAATTCATGTCCAACTCTTCGTGACCCCATGCATCATAACAAGCCAGGCCTTCCTGTCCTCCACTGCCTTCCGGAGTTTACTCAAATTCATGTTAATTACATCAGTGATGCTATCTAACCATCTCATCCTCTGCTGTCCCCTTCTCCTTTTGCCTTCAGTCTTTCCCAGCATCAGGGTCTTTTCCAGTGAGTCCTCTCTTCGCATTAGGTAGCCAAAGTATTTGAGCTTCAGCTTCAGTATCTGTCCTTCCAATGAGCAGTCACATTTGATTTCCTTTAGGATCGACTGATTTGATCTCCTTGCAGTCCAAGGCACTCTTAAGAGTCTTCTCCAGCACCACAGTTTTAAAGCATCAATTCTTCGGTGCTCAGACTTCCTTATGGTCCAACTGTCACAGCCATACATTACTACTGGGAAAACCATAGCTTTAATTATATGGACCTTTGTCAGCAAGGTGATGTCTCTGATTTTTAATATGCTGTCTAGGTTTGCCATAGTTTTCCTCCCAAGGAGCAAGTGTCTTTTAATTTCATGGCTGCAGTCACCATCTGTGGTGATCTTGGAGCCCAAGAAAATTAAATCTGTCACTGCTTCCATTTCTTCCCCTTCTATTTGCCAGGAAGTGATGGGACCAGATGCCATGATCTGAGTTTTTTTAATGTTGAGTTTCAAGCCAGCTTTTGCACTCTCCTCTTTCACCCTCATCAAGAGGCTCTTTAGTTCCTCTTCACTTTCTGCCATTAGGGTGGTATTGTCTGTATATCTGAGGTTGTTGATATTTCTCCCGGCAATCTTAACTCCAGCTTGTGATTCATCCAGCCTGGCATTTCTCATGATGTACTCTGCATATAAGTTAAATAAGCAGGGTGATAATATACAGCCTTGTCGTACTCCTTTCCCAATTTTGAACCAATCAGTTGTTCCATGTCCGGTTCTAACTGTTGCTTCTTGACCCGCATACAGGTTTCTCAGGAGAAAGGTAAGGTGGTCTGGTACTCCCATCTCTTTAAGAATTTGCCACAGTTTGTTGTGATCCACACAATCAAAAGCTTTAGCATAGTCAATGAAGCAGAAGTAGATGTTTTTCTGGAACTCTCTTGCTTTTTCCATGATCCAGCGAATGTTGGCAATCTGATCTCTAGTTCCTCTGCCTCTTCGAAACCCAGCTTGCACTTCTGGTAGTTCTCGGTTCATATACTGCTGAAGCCTAGCTTGTAGGATTTTGAGCATAACCTTTCTAGGATGTGAAATGAGCGCAATTGTATGGTAGTTTGAATATTCTTTGGCATTGCCCTTCTTTGGAATTGGAACGTAAACTGACCTTTTCCAATCCTGTGGCCACTTTTGAGTTTCCCAAATTTGTTGGCATATGGAGTGCAGCACTTTAACAGCATCATCTTTTAGGATTTTAAATAGCTCAGCTGGAATGCTGTCATCTCTGCTAGCTTTGTTGTTAGTAATGCTTCCTAAGGCCCACTTGACTTCACTCTCTAGGATGTCCAGCCCAAGGTCAGTGACTACACCTTTGTGGATATCAGGGACATTAAGATCTTTCTTGTATAGTTCTTCTGTGTATTCTTGCCACCTCTTCTTAATCTCTTCTGCTTCTGTTAGGTCCCTGCCTTTTTTGTCCTTTATCATGCCCATCTTTGCACAAAACGTTCCCTTGATATCTCCAATTTTCTTGAAGAGATCTCTAGTCTTCCCCATTCTATTGTTTTCCTCGATTTCTTTGCATTGTTCATTTAAGAAGGCCTTCTTATCTCTCCTTGCTATTCTCTGGAAATCTGCATTCAGTTGGTTATATCTTTCCCTTTCTCCCTTGCCTTTTGCTTTCCTTGTTTCCTCAGCTATTTGTAAAGCCTCATCAGTCAGCCACTTTGTTTTCTTACATTTCTTTTTCTTTGGGATGGTTTTAGTTGCTTCCTCCTGTACAATGTTACGAACCTCCATCCATAGTTCTTCAGGCACTCTGTCTACCAGATCTAATCCTTTAAATCTATTCCTCACCTCCACTGTATATTCATAAGTATATACTGTATGATTTAGGTCATACCTGAATGTTCTAGTGGTTTTCCCTATGTTCTTCAATTTAAGCCTAAATTTTGCGATAAGAAGCTCATGATCTGAGCCACAGTAAGCTCCAGGTCTTCTTTTGCTTACTGTATAGAGCTTCTCCAACTTTGGCTGCAAAGTACATAATCAATCTGATTTTGGTATTGACCATCTGGTGATGTCCATGTGTAGAGTCTTCTTTTGTGTTATTGGAAAGGAGTGTTTGCTATGACCAGCATGTTCTCTTGACAAAACTCTATTAGCCTTTGCCCTGTTTCATTTTGTACTCCAAGGCCGAACTTGCCTGTTATTCCAGTTATTTCTTGACTTCCTACTTTAGCATTCCAGTCCCCTATGATGAAAAGGACATCTTTTTTTGGTGTTAGTTCTAGAAGGTGTTGTAGGTCTTCATAGAACCGGTCAACTTCAGCTTCTTCGGTATCAGTGGTTGGGGATTGGATTACTGTGATGTTGAATGGTTTGCCTTGGATGGTAATACTTCAAGTCTTTTTTCTCCATCAAAGCTTTAGAATGGCCAATTCAAAGGTCCTTTATGGGCATAGTAGATGAAGTTTTGGTAATTATGGAAGCACAGTAATATGTAATGGATATCTCTGGGCATACCTCCCTTTAATCTAATGATTTGGAACATTCAACCTTCTTTCCCCAGTTAGCATGCATGCATGCATGCATGCATGCATGCATGCATGCATAAATAAATAAATAAATAAATAAAAAATAAACAAATAAAAATTTTTAAATAAAACATCTCTTGCTCTGCTATGTATAGCACATTTCCTGTTCCTAGAAGTTCTCAAAACCTACATTTTTGCTGATTTTTCTAAGGAAAGGAAAGGAAAGGAAAGGAAAGGAAAGGAAAGGAAAGGAAAGGAAAGGAAAGGAAAGGAAAGGAAAGGAAAGATTCCTGACACAAGACACCAGAAAAATGAATGTCTGTCAAGTCTTAGCTCATTTATTATGATGACATCATTGCCTCTTCACCGTAAAGGTCCCAGAACTGCATGTTCTTACATTCTCACACCATCATACTACTATATAAGTCACTCACAAATACAATGGATGTTACTAATATGTTTACCCAAACTGTTCAAGACCAAAACTAACTTTTAAGAAACCAAGAGATGATTTGTCTTTTTCAAAAATTGCAGCAAGAATAAGAAGTAACAATGCCAGTTAATATACACTAACTGCCAAAAATTGGTTTTTTATGTTGAGATTTGTGTTTCAGAAGTAGCAAGGTTCTAACTTCCGGTGGGAACATGGCTGACTGAACAGCTGTGTCCGCGGGCTCCATGGACAGAACTGGCATCATGGCAGTTTTTTCCGGCTCAGGCTGGTTTCTCCAGAAGCCCAGGAGCATTTTTCCAGAGTAAGGAAAACACTTGGAATTGACCCATTTGTCCTCCGCATGGTGACTTGTAGCCAGATAATCACAAACAGTGTTCACAATGATTGGGTAAGAGCCACTGGGAGGCTGGGACATCATTTCCAAGCCCCACTGTAGCATTAAAGGGACACTAAGTGTCGAGCCACCCCATTTGTAAATCAACCAATTTATATATATATTTAAATCTATGTACCCCAAGAGAGGCTTTCTACAGCAAGGAGAAGCGATCTGTCTTGGTGCTTATCTTTATTTCTGGGATTGATTTTTTAAAATCTTTTTAAGTTTTGGATTGTTTTCCTATCCAAATGCTAAGGAGGATCAAGACTAAATAATTTTCTCCCTGTTACTATTTCTGTACTGAATTTGAGGAATTTGATATTTTCCTACACATTGAATCTGATGTTTCCAATCTTCAGCTTTCTGCTGTCACCTTCTCTGAGAAGCTGTCCTTTTGCATACTTTTACTTGTGAAAACATCTCCAGAAATATTCTATTAACTCTTACTTTTATTAGTTAAGTATATAGAGAGTGCCATAATATACTGCCTGTGACATGGAGGATTTCAAGCAGACTTTCTCAGAGTTCTGTTTTGAGCTTAAGCTGATCTTTTCCGATTCTTGTCAAGTTATTGTGCAAGGTATTTGGGACATTGTCGAGAATATCACCTCTGAAATGTGTTATCTGGCTCAGAATCTCATGGAAGAAGCAGAAGAGCTCAACAATGCTTCCACTGACAGCGAGATTGAGACTTTTGTTAAAATGCTGGAAGACTAGATTCTGGTACTGAAGGAGTTAAAAGGACAGACTGATCTGCAAAGTACAAATAGAATTGTCTGTAGCTTGAATCATGTCAACTGGATTTCTATTTTCTCAGTGGAAACGTTTCGCTCCTTATCCAAGGAGCTTCTTCAGTCTGAGCAAAGTTGGTAAGGGAATCCTAAATATGTTTCTAGGTAGCTGTGTGACCTTACACCTGGGGCTAGGTGATGGTTATATTGAGATGTTATTTTAAGTCCTTTTATCATCTAAAGGAGGATCGTTAAGATCACCATGCTGCTGTTGAGCTTGTGAAATGGTCTTAATCTTCCTAGGCACAGAAGACAAAGCAGGGAGGAAGATGGGGGAAAAATTGTGCCTTAGGCCCCCACCTCTATTCAAGGAAGGATTTTCCAAGTTGGCATAAATGGATTCCTTGACCCCTCTCTCAAACCACCTATCTTCTCTGTCTAAAATGTGAACATTAATGTCCTCAAATGAGTCTCCTTTTTCCTTTAGATGAAGATAAACTGCTGACTCTGGTCCTGTGGTGTTACTTCTCCTGTGTTGGGCCATCCTCCTGTACAAAAGTTGTTTAGTTGCTCCAATGTAGAGTTCAGAGCACTCCTCACTGCACTGGATTGCATAAACTACATTGCTTTTCTTGTGTTTTGGAGTTTGATCTTTGGGGTGTACAAGCCTCTGTCTCAGTGTGTTGGTGGGTTTGAAATATACAGGTATGTGGTGTTTGCCAAATATCCGTTTGATCTTTTCAGACACGCCAGCCATGTAGGGAATGACCAGGTTCTTTCATTTACTCTGAGTCTCAGCCCTATCTGTCGCTGTTTTAGGTCTGGTAGATTTAGATTTGGTGAAGGCCCAATTTGGATATCCACAGGCCTTCAGAGCTGTTCTCAGGTGCTGATTTTCATTCTTTTTGGAATCCATGGAGGTGGGGATGGTTTCTGCTCTGTGTGACAATGTCCTGATGACTCCTAGTTTGTGCTGCAGTGGATGGTGGGAGTCAAACATCAGATATTGATCTGTGTGTGTGGGTTTCCTGTAGATCCCTATTTCTAGCTTGCCACCGGTCCCAATGAGGACTTCACAGTCTAGGAATGCCAGTCTGTTGTCCTTGGTGTCTTCTCTGGTGAAGCTAATGTTGGCATCTATAGTGTTTATATGGTCCGTGAAGGCCTGTACTTCCTGGGCCTTGATTTTGACCCAGGTGTCATCCACATACCTAAACCAGTGGGTGGGCTCCGTTCCCTGGAATGTGTTGAGTGCTTTCTTCTCCACTTCTTCCATGTATAAATTGGCCACAATGGGTGACACAGGAGAACCCATGGCACAGCTGTGTTTTTGTCTGTAAAAGTCACCTCTGTATGTGAAATAAGTGGTGTAAAGACACAGGTCCAGAAGATGGCAGATCTGGTTTGGGTTGA
Source organism: Charina bottae (assembly GCA_023362775.1). Lineage (NCBI taxonomy): Eukaryota > Metazoa > Chordata > Lepidosauria > Squamata > Charinaidae > Charina > Charina bottae. The sequence goes on from JALMGJ010000005.1 coordinate 47,743,905, forward strand.
GATGGCTTCTCCTTTCAAGGGTGCTGTCCTCTTCTAGTCTCTTCCTGACAGCGGATAGAGCATGAGTGGTGGGGATGCTGGTGAAAACAACCGGAACTTGTGGAGCTCATTACAGCCACAGAATCTGCCATCCGCAACAACCACCTACCTTTTGAGGAAGCAGAACAACTACGGCTTAAAATATCTGCAGCTCTGTCCAGTGCTCAACCTCCTCCCCCCAACCTTACCGTCCAAGAGAGGAGAGCCCTGACAGCCCTCAGCAAAGATGAAACCATCACCATTTTATCTGCTGACAAAGGAAGATGTACAGTGGTTCTAAACACTGCAGACTACCACAATAAAATTACCTCACTTTTGGAGGATCACCATACATATGAAAAACTGAAAAGAGACCCCACCAACAATTACAAGAAAAAGGTAATAGACAGTTTGAAACAATTGGAACATGATGGCTCCATCGATAGGATTACCTACCACCGTCTGTATCCTGGAGAAGCCATCCCCTGCATCTACGGACTTCCTAAGATCCACAAGGAAGGAACACCCCTCCAACCCATAGTCAGCAGCATCAATTCGGTAACATACAAAATTGCCAAACACCTCTCTACCATACTAGCACCTCTAGTTGGACACTCTGAACACCACATCCATAATTCGGAAGAATTTGTTTCCAAAGCAAAGATCCTGAAACTGGATACAGATGAAACTATGGTCTCCTTTGATGTGTCCTCCCTTTTCACCAGCATCCCCACCACTCATGCTCTATAGAGGTGGGGCCTCAGGCACAATTTTTCCCCCATCTTCCTCTCTGCTTTGTCTTCTGTGCCTAGGAAGATTAAGACCATTTCACAAGCTCAACAGCAGCATGGTGATCTTAACGATCCTCCTTTAGATGATAAAAGGACTTAAAATAACATCTCAATATAACCATGACCTAGCCCCAGGTGTAAGGTCACACAGCTACCTAGAAACATATTTAGGATTCCCTTACCAACTTTGCTCAGACTGAAGAAGCTCCTTGGATAAGGAGCGAAACGTTTCCACTGAGAAAATAGAAATCCAGTTGACATGATTCAAGCTACAGACAATTCCACCTGGATGACTGAGAACCTTCATAGACATACAAATAGAATTGTTTTTCTGATGGAATGTTATGGGAAGGAAGAGGTCTTGTTTTATGGAAGGTTTTCTGCTGAGAAGTCAGAATTTTTAAGGGGGCAGTCGGGCTGTTTGATCTTTTTTTGGAAAATGCCTTGTGTGTATTCTGGAGATATGTAGATGTATTGGTGTATTTTGAAGTGTGGTAAAGATTTAAGAATGTTTATTTGGACTGCTTTCAAGGTTTATTTGACTTCATTCCCTTTTAATGATTTGGATTGAGATTGATAAGGTATAATAATAAATGTTTAATTTTAGGTTTAATATGATTAAGATTGTTATCATTGTAGTATAATTAATTATAAGAGCAGACATTTTATATGTTTTTTTGTTTGATTTTTTATTATAGTGGACAGAAATGTATAGAATAGTGGTAGGAAGGAATAAATGCTACTTTTGGGGGGTAAGTTGGTTAGGAGGTTTATATATTTCTTTTTCTTTTAATATAAGAGGAGGGAGCAATTGTATTTAGTGACGTTTATAATGTACCAATGGAATAATTTATAGAAATAATGTGATTTTGGTTTGATATAGAGTAGGGGATTGATTATGGAAAATGCTGTATATTCTTGCTGTTAAAAGTCAGAAGTCACCTCTTTATGTAATCTTTAAAAAAAATTTCTTCATGTGTTTTCACACCTTTTTAGTTTTTCTTCTTTTTGTAGTTTTTATTTTTTCTTTAAATCTAATAAAAGTCTTATTAAAAAAAGAAGTAGCAAGGTTTCTGGATGTGAGGGCAGATCCCAGGTCAAGGTTTCCAGAACTAGTTTGTAATGGTCTATTGGCAAGATGAAATAAATTTAAATCAAGTTTATAAAGTTGATTATTGTTTTTTTAAAAAGTGAGGATTTAACTGTAAATTCTCTCCCACAAGAGGGTTCCTTAGGATTCATCATTAAAGTAAGTTCCCATATTTTTGAATAGAAAGTAGATGCTGATTAAAACTTATTTAAGTTAAGTTATATTAGAACTTATTCAAGTTATTAAGCAGAACATCTTAGACTTAATATACTTTAGTCTTAAAATACAGCAATGCAAGTAGTAATTATAGATTTATGAGCAAGGAATAATGTACAGTATATTCAATTTAACCTGCCTCCCAAAATGTTCTTTGTTAAAAACAACAGAACTGAATTGAAATCCTGTATAGGATATATTCATGAAAAAAGAAAATTATAATAACTACCATAAATGTCACCTACTGATTCATTCTTAAAAAAAAAAAACTCTATCCCATTCCCTTTTAATCCCTCCCCCCCTTTTTTTTCCTATCAAAAATCATTCTCTCAAGTCTTCCACCAAGTGGGATGGTGGAAGGTTTAATATTATGATTAAGCAGGAACATTTCTCAAAGGCTACCGTTGCTTAGGTTTCAATTAGACAGCAATATAGCCTTGATTAATTGGTTCTCTCCAGACCTATAAGCTTGTCATGAGAGAAAAGAGATTCAGCATGGAGTTCATTTCATTTCCATGTATGCAATATCTGCTTGAAGCAGTTAGATTATCACTAAGTCACCAGCAAGACAATGAATACTTTTATTTTGGTATAACTTTAGACATGGTTGTGGAGTGCAAATGCTTAACCAAGTTTTATCAGCTATATTTTCATAATCTGGCATTGAGTAGATTCTCTGAAAACCAGGAAAAGCTAGATTTAATAATTATGAATTTTCACATATGGACAGTTTTTTTCAGAATAAAGGTATTTTTCTGCTTCTTATTTTGGCTCTAAATAAATGTTGCTGGTGTCATTTTGCATTGTTGAACAAAAGTGATCCTTATTCAGAAAAGAAGAATAATTGCATGTTTAGCTGGCAGTCAACATTCCAAAAAGTAAAGGCATAAAGAAGACCTAGACAAAAAGTGAAACACTGATCACATGAATAAGAACAAAGAAGAATTCTCTTACTCAGTGATGAAAGGAAAGAGAGACAGAAAGAATAGGATCTGATTACTAAGGAGATTCTGTGTAAAAGATATATCCATACAGTGAAATCTGGGTTAGAAACTAAATGAGCAAAAGGAAAAGGAAAGCACATGTACTGTATAAGGATAAACCCATAGTATGTACAAGAGCAAACTATTCCTTGTTTAACTGTGGAAATATTCCTTCACTGTGCAGTGGTATACCGAAAGAGTACCAAGAAAGAAGTCTTATCTCACTATCAAAACTGGTATGTTCAAGACAGTGGACAAGACAGAGAGGCATATGGCTGGTCTAAACTTGTAAAAGGTTAGTAAGAATGGAGAAATCTATAATCATAGGAACAAAAATTCACATTTGAGTTTTGCCTCCAATACATTTAAGTTTTATGCCATTTATCAAAGTACAAGTGATATGGTATGGTGATCCAATTGAGTCTTCCAACCTTCCTTCTTCCAGATTATTTCATCCTATTTCTCCTATTTTTGATCATATATTGCTGGCAAACAACTGGACTCTCTGGCAGTACACCTTCCTAAATTTGGACACATTTTGCAAGTATTATCCACATGGCCTTTGGGGTTGGCATGGAAACGATTACCTCAGGCTCCCAAAATATACACAGGTCCATCCAGGCCATTCCAGGCTTTGAAGATGGATCAATACTTCTCATTAACTTATAAAATCAATAAGTTAAAATTTATTTCCAGCCATTACTTTACTGGGCTAAAAACTTCAATAGAGGAGAAAGAATGGATAGAAAGTTATTGTTTGGGTTTGTATAATACCCAGAATTTACAGCTAGATTAATTAGACAGGTGAGAGGCATTAAGTTCTGCAAGTCATTCTATCAGCAGCCACTGTTGAAGAATGATGAAAGACGTGACTCATACCACAGCTGATATAGTTTAAACTGGGTGTGGTAGATAATGAATTTGACCTATAACGTGATTGGTCAATTTAATTATATAAGCAGAGGAGCTCTGGTGTTCATTCTTCTCGTTACGATCTTCATTATCATCTGTATCTGTTGGACGTTATTGGACTGTGTATTGACTGCGTATGTATATAGAGTAAATAGACTATTTTATCTAATCTCTTGTGAGTGTCTGCTTACTCAATAGAACGCATTACTCCGAGGTCTAGAAGAAACATTGGCAGCCCCAGCGCTGTGTACTCTGACAGTTATATCATTGTAGGAACCAGCAGGAAGAAAGGCTCTGTGTGGGGTAGAGGCTCAAATGAATATTCTACCTTTGGGCATCTGAGAGTTTTAAAAGGCCCTGACCATTCAAGCTTTTAGGATTAATTTTCTGGTACCAAATGTTTAAGAAGAGAGGTTTAACTTTCTGGCTTCAATGTTTGTGCAGGGAGAGCTTGCTCCTTCAGTTTTGACTTTGCACTTGTTAGTCTCCCTCCCCCCACTCCCCAACACAAGGGGAGTCATGCAGTTTATGCAGTCAGGGAATGATCTCATCTATGCTTCCCATGTACTCCTACACTGGGGTGGTAATAAAAAATACTGCAAAATGCCTTAAAAGCCTCCTAATTCGTTCCTCCTCTGTGATTCTGCTTGCCTTGTTATTAGACCCATTGATGCACAATGCCATTTCCTTCTTTTGCAGCAGCTTGTGTCATTCTCTCTGCCTGCTTGAGGGAATGGTGCTGTAACTATCTCTGTTCAGTCCTTGAAAACAGGTGATATTGATGCATTGCAAATCAGCTTTGAACTTACATTTCATTTTAGCAGAACCTCTTGGACTGAAAAGCTATAAATAATTCCAGCATTTCTGAACATCAGAATGCCATGAATTATGAGCTTTTCATCAAGGATCAATAGAAAAATAGTCTTCCAACTTCAAAATCTTATCAATTTGTGTGTACGTGTGTGTGCGCATGTGCATGGGTGTGTAAGATTTATAAAAGTATCTTAGTGGAAGATTTCCTTTAGAATATAGCCTTTTTTTCCATTGCAGCTTCAAAAGGAGTTACAGTACCCTAAATATAAATTCTGTCAGATTTTATCTGACACATTTATAAATCATCATTATGTTTCTTACTAACAAAATTGAATCAATAATTTAGTTACTTTTTGATTCATTACCATAATGTTGGAAAAAATCAGAAGATTCTGTCAGTATGTTAATGAAGAGAAACTTAAAGGGTCTTTTCCTTCAGTATTTCCAGGTTGAAATGAGGTTGAAATGGGTTGTACAATATGAGTTACATAAGTTACTTCTTTGTCATTAAGCTAATAAACTATCATGTTTGTATTAAAAATGCATCTGAAATTTCTGGTTTATATGGTTAAAAAAGTGAGAAGAAAATGTAGCATTCAGGGCCGGATTAAGGTCAACTGATGCCCTAAGCACCAACAATGGTGCCCTTCGATGGAAGCAAAACTCTCACACCATGAGATGGAAACTGTGATATCTGACAACACCTTCAAACCAGACCTTTAAACTTTAGTCACTCACCACACCAAAGAAAACTTTTTTTAACAATGCAGATTAAAGTCAAATGTGGCAGATAAGGACAATCACCCAAAAATTGGGTAAAGCCAAGTATGTAAGTGAATGAGTTAAGGGCATGATAGCTAGGGGTAAAAACTCTAGTGTCCCCCTTCCCTTAGTACCCTAAGCAGATACTTATTCTGCTTAATGGTTAATCCAGGGCTGGTAGTGTTCTATGTAAAATACTTTTGCCAAGGTCCTGTAACTTTTTTTGTAAATGGACACTAAATATAAAAATATATCAAGAGGCTTGCAAATGGACACTAGAGGAAACTAAAGGAGCAAGCAGAAAAGAGTTAAAATGGCTAAGCTGGCTATAACTTTTTCTTATCTTAAAGAGGGTTTTTTTAATTGGACTGAGATATTAATAACTAATATCTCATAAAGGATACCAATTTCAATGGATAAACTTTTATAAGATGATGAGAAAAACTTTAAAAAACTTTTACCTGACATAGACATTATAGAATTTGAAGGCATGGAACACAACAAAATTGAGATTACCAAAAGAGGAATACAAAAGACAAATCAAGAAAAGGATCTGGACATGGTACAGCTGTGACACGAAATCCTGGATGATGCCTCTTTGTGGGATTTAAAAAGTAGGATGGTGAAAGCTTTGAAGACTCCTTTAAATGCAAAAGAGGGTTGAAAGATCAAATCCTGTGATTGCAAAGGAATGATTTAAAGGTCAAGATTGTGCAGAGCAAAAATAAGGAATATAAAGTTGAACTATTTGACCAGGTATAAACTATGTTTGATTTTTCTGGTAACTCCTTTTCCAATAATTTTATTAAAGATTATCTTATACAGATAAAACTAATACAACTACATAATACAGAAATACTTACATAACCTTTTATTAACCTGATCCTTAGTCATGTAATAAAAAATAATTGAATATGTTCACAAGGGTCACTTTATGCTCAAACATGGACTCTCTCTCAGGTTTGATCAATCTCCATGTATCCTCCATATTTTGTATCCTCCATATTTTGTATGTCCCTTTGCCAAGGGACCTTTCCAGCAACATGCAGCATTCAGAGCAATAAAATGATAATTAATAAGTATACACCCACATCTGAACAAATAAAAATTCAGTAAAAAAAACAGAAATTGGGAAAGAATGAACAGCCACACTTTTAGAGAACAAGGAACACATCTTGTTGGAATAATGCATGTATTGGTTTATTGTATTTAGAACCCACCTTTTCTCTGAGAGTTCAATATGGTTTATGTAGGAAAATCTCCCTTATTTTTTTCCCCAAGCAACCATCCTGAGAGAAAGTGACTGATTCTTGCATTTTGGCAAGACTGAGCACTTCAATCTGAGTTTTTCTGGTCCCAGTCTAACACTTCAACTTCTTCCCTACACTGACTCTCCTATGATATTAAACCACAGAAAAGGCCCTATCTCTTGTGCCCACTAGCATTACAGACAGGTTCATGAGCAAACATAGCCTTTATATTTGATCTGAGGGTGTAGATAGATTCATATTAAAGTAAAAATAATATTTAGTGGACCTGGAAACAAACTAAAAGCAGAAGAGTTGTTATAGGTTGGTGTTATAAGCTTTGATCACCCACCCTGTGGGAGCTACCAGCTGGCTGCATTCTATGCAATATGACATCCTGTCATTTTTAAAGATAATATCCTTGCAGAGTAGTAGTCTAGTCTGGGAACATCCAGGCAAAGGCTAATTTATTTAGCTAGAGACATATCTGAAGAATTAACAACCACCTACAAATCTGTAGATAGTGCCGAGACTAGGAGGGCTCCAAGCTGCAAACCCATCTAGCACTGGCCACTCTCTCCAAACAAGACAGACCACATTTTTCTCATTTTTCCAAAGATTTCTCTGAAATATCAAACTTATGATGTGTATGCACTCTGCAAGATTGATGCAACATTCTCTGCCCTTAGACAAAACACACTCTACAATACACTTCTTGAAATATCTCCAACCCAACAAAAAGACTTTCCCTTTGAGTCAACATTTATTTAGCCACTTGTTTAATCAACTGTCTTTTAATTTACTTTATGATTGTGTCCTCTGTGTAAAACGTCTTCTCAAATATTTTCTGATGTACTAGCTTCTAAACAATAGACTTTTCATTTCTCACTTTGGTAATCAAGGAAGGTTGCATGGTGGTTGAACTAAACTAATCTGGCAGTTTGAGTTTCAATCCTAGTAAATTCAAAAGCAACAGTTTAAGGAAAATCGGAAGATTAGTGTTAAGCCTTGACCACTGAATCAGTATTTGACACTTGCAATATACCTCAAACCTATAATAAACTGTCTTCTGAGGAAAAACTGATACCAGCTGATTTGTTTCCTGTTGGCTTATTGCATTTCAACTTTCTTGCATGGCTGGTTTCTTTCAATGGTGGATGTTAATTTAATTTTCTCATAGTAGTCTGTGTTTCCGGGAAAAATATTATGGGGCCTCCATTTAAATAAGCAGGCATTGAGTTTCCAGGTGAGCAGAGAAAGCGACTAGACACGGTAAAGAAGAGCTCCGCGAAAAAAGTTTTTCTGCAGCCATTTGGAAAGCGCGATTTCGTCGGAAGGAGAAGGGACGAAATCGGCCAGAGAAGTGGAGAAAAACCTCTCTGGAAAAGAACCTCAGCCACCACGAAGGGACGTGAGCTGGACAAGTTTTCCTCATTTGTTTGTTTTCTGTCCTGTCATTGTCAATGTCGGAGGGAAATGGAGGCTCGCAACGCTGAGTGGTAAGAGGGACAAAAACAATTCCAACGGTCTCAGTCAGACAAACGGTCTGACGAAGGTTGCTTTTTTTGCCACAACTTTATAAAGGAGGATTAAAGTGAAAAGAAGCTTAAATTTCTTAAGAGAAAATAAGCGAAAGAAACTGAAAGGAAGAAGTACTTCGGAAAAAAGAAAAAAAAACAAACTCAACTGAAAGTGGCCATTTTAAAGACATTTTGAAAAAGTAATATTGAATATATTGAATATATAAAGGAAACCTATAAGTATAGTATTGCATTATATTGTCTGTATGTCTGTGTATAATACAATATAAAATAAGATAAAACAATAGTGGAAATATATATAAGGATAAGGATATAAGATATTGTGATATATTAAGTAATTAGAATATAGACATATATATATATATATCAATTAGTTAGAATATAGATTTTATTATAAAAAGGAGGAAATAACAAATAGAAAGGTGTTGGAAAAACATGGCCACAAAACGACAACTAAGAAGAGGATCTGATGGTGAAGGGTTGAAAGCCTTATTTGAAGACTTTACAATAAAAACCACAGAAACAATAACACAGACTGTGAAAAAAGTGTTAGAAGAAAGATTTGGAGATTTGGAAAAAAGGATAGATCAAAAAATGGATATTATAGAAAAAAAATTTAATATTGAAATACAACAAATTAAAAAACAAATGGACAAATGTGAAGAAAAAAGAGAAGAAGAGGAAGAACGTCTAGCACTACTGGAATTGAAAGAAAAAGAATGTTACATAAGAATAAGAGGGGTGGAAGAAGACAAAGAAGAAAATATTAAAGGACTGCTTATTCAAATGATTGCTGACTTGATAGAATTGGAGGAGGAGAAAATAGATGATGAAATTGAAAAAATATATAGAGTTAACTCCAAATATGCAAAGATTAACAAAAAACCTAGAGACATATTGATAGAATTTACTAAAAAAAAATATAGAGATATGGTTATTCAATCAGCATTTAACAAAAAAATTGAAATTGAAGGTAATGCTATCACTATCTTTAAAGAAATACCTGGAGAAATATTAAGAAAAAGAAAAGAATATAAATTTCTGACAGAAACATTAAAGAAATATGAAATAAATTTTAGATGGGAGAATTTTGAAGGAGTTAACTTAATGTATAAGGGTCAAAGACATAGACTAAATTCTATATACAAAGCAAAGGAATTTCATAAGAGATTAGAGAAAGAATTGGGAAGTAAGTAAGATGAGTAAACTTAAAAGTTTAACATGGAATATTAATGGATTTAACTCACCAGTGAAAAGAAATAGAACATTTCAAATTTTAAAAAAATTAGAACTAGATATCATTTGTCTTCAAGAAACCCACATAAATAAAAAAGATATGAAATATTTGGACAATAAAAAACTAGGGGTAGCATTCTCAACAGCTAATGAAAAGAAAAAAAATGGTATAGTAATCTATGTAAAACCTTCACTTAAACCTAAAATAATATTAAAAGATGAAGAGGGAAGATTTTTAATAGTGGAAATTGAAAGCCAAAATATGAAAATTTGGACAGTGGGGGTCTATGCCCCGAACAACAATCAAAAAATTTTTTATAAAAAATTATCAGATGTCCTCTCTGAATATGCGAATAAAAATTGGGTGTTAATGGGGGATTTGAACGGGGTTGTGGAACCTAAAATAGATAGAAAATCAGATAACCAGATTAGTAAAAACCAAGGAAAACTACCAAAAGAATTTTTTAATATGGCTAAAAATTTAATGTTAGTAGATGCTTGGAGGCACAATAAAGGAAATAAGAGAGATTATACATTTTATTCGAATAGATTTAATTCATTTTCTAGAATAGACATGATCTGGATATCTAAAAGCTTAGAAAATAAAATAAAAGACATGTCAATTCTACCAAAAACACTCTCAGATCACAACCCAGTTCAAATGACCCTAAACATCAATACTAAAATATTTAGATGGAGAATGAATGAAAATATCCTTAAAGACAAAAAATATATAGAAGAATTAGGAAAAAAATTACAAGAATTTTTTACTTGGAACATTGACAAGGGAGTTAAAATAGAAACAGTCTGGGATACAAGTAAAGCATATATGAGAGGACAACTGATATCACTTAACAATTATCAAAAAAAGAACAAGAAAAGAAAAACAGAAACAATAATGGAACAGATAAAAGAGAAAGAATTAGAACTGCAAAAGAACAATAGAAAGAAAAAAGAAAAAGAGGAATTAAGAAACCAAATAAAATTATTGCAACTTCAAATTAAAATAGAACTAACAGAAGAATTGAATAGAAAACTAAAATTTATCAAACAAAGAAATTTCGAACAGGCAAATAAACCAGGAAAATGGCTGGCATACAAATTAAGGAAAGAAAAAGAAAAAAAAATCATTTCAAAAATTAGAGATAAAAATAAAGAATTGATATATAATGAAGATATCAAAAAGGGTTTCTTTGATTACTATACCAGACTCTATCAAAAACAGCAAATATCAAAAAATAAAATAGATGAATATATTGAAAAATGTAAACTAGAAAAATTAACAGAAGAAGATAAAGATTTTACAAATAATAACATTACAACACAAGAAATCAAAGATGCAATCAAAAGATTAAAAACAGGGAAAACACCAGGAAATGATGGTTTTATAGCCGAATATTACAAAAAATTTCAAGAACATCTAATTAATCCATTAAAAATTCTATTCAATTCAATACTACAAGGGGCAGATATACCAATATCATGGAGAGAAGCAAATATTGTACTAATACCAAAAGAAAACCAAGACTTAACAGAATGTAAGAATTATAGGCCAATTTCCTTACTAAACAATGATTACAAAATATTTGCCATCATTCTTGCTGAAAGGTTAAAAAAAATATTACAGAAAATTATTAATCAAGATCAAAATGGTTTCTTACCAAACAGACAAATAAAAGAAAATATAAGACATGTGATCAATCTAATTGAATACGCAAACGTTCATAATGAAAAACCAATAATGTTATTATTTCTAGATGCGGAGAAAGCTTTCGATAACGTTAATTGGGAATTTATGTTTAAAGTACTAGAAAATAGAAACTTTGGGGGAAAATTTATAAAAGCAATAAGAGCAATATATAAGACTCAAAAAGCAAGAATAATGGTAAACGAAGAAGAAACCCAAGAATGTACAATAACAAAAGGCACAAGACAAGGCTGTCCCATTTCACCATTATTATTCATATTGGTTCTAGAAGTATTACTGGAAGAAATCAGGAAAGATCAAAATATAGAAGGGATCAAGGTAAAACAGGATAATCATAAACTAAAGGCCTTCGCAGATGATCTAGTAATAACAATACAAAACCCAAGAAATACAATAGAAATATTAATTTTAAAATTACAAGAATATGGCGATTTATCAGGATTTAAAATTAATATACAGAAAACCAAAATGATAAATTTAAATATGACAAAAGAAGAAAAAAGTCAATTAGAACAAATAACAGGATTTCAAAATGTCAGAAAATTAAAATATTTAGGAATACAATTAACAGATAACAACTTAGATTTGTATAAAAATAACTATGAAAATTTATGGAAAGAAATTAAAAAAGATCTTGAAAAATGGGCAAATTTACAGTTATCATTACTGGGGAGAATTGCTACAATAAAAATGAATATACTACCAAGATTTTTGTATTTGTTCCAAACAATCCCGATTATGATTAAAAACCAAATTTTTATAAAATGGCAAAAAGAAATATCCAAATTTATATGGCAAAAGAAAAAACCTAGAATAAAATTAAAATATTTACAAGACACAAAAGATAGAGGGGGATTAGCAATGCCAGACCTTAAATTATATTATGAAACATGCGGCCTAATATGGATTAAAGATTGGATAAAACTAGAAAATGAAAAATTACTGAATTTAGAAGGACACGACAATAGATATGGTTGGCACGGTTACATGTGGTATAATAAAAGCAAAATACATAAGGCATTTAATAACCACATAATAAGAAAATCCTTGCTAAATATTTGGAACAAATACAAAAAAACACTATTACCAAATCTTCCACTATGGGTGTCAACCCAAGAGGCATGTACCAGATTAGGGAGTCAAAATAAAAAAGAATATATAAGATATAAAAATTTGTTAAAATTTGAAGGAAATACTCAGAAACTTAAAACAAGGGAAGAACTAGAAAATGAAAATATAATATGTCATTGGTTTACGTATTTCCAATTAAAAGAGCAATATAAAATAGACGAAAAAAATTATCAATTTACAAAAATAGAAAATAATTGGGATAATATATTAGAAAAAGAGGAAGAACATTTAATTTCTAAAATATATAAAACATTACTGGAAGTGAAAACCAAGGACATAAAAATTAAAAAATACATGAAAAAATGGGAGGAAAATTTAGGAATTGAAATTACATATGAAGATTGGCAAGAAATCTGGGTCAAAAATATAAAATTTACTTTAAGTAATGATTTAAGAGAAAACATGTATAAAATGATTTTTAGATGGTACATGTCTCCTGAGGTGTTATTTAAATCAAAAATGAGTAACTCTATTTTATGTTGGAAATGCAAAAACAAAAGGGGTTCTTTCTACCATGTATGGTGGCTATGTGAAAAAGCAAAAAAATATTGGGTCAAAATACATAAATATGTATGTAAAATATTCGACAAAGAAATAAGAATGAGACCAGAATTATATTTATTGGGTAAAATTGAAGACAATATAAATAAAAAACAAAAGGTTTTATTTCAGTATCTAAGTACAGCTGCAAGGATAAAATACGCCCAATACTGGAAACAAGAAAATATTCCAACAAAAGAAGAATGGATTATAAAAGTAATGGATTTAATGCAAACAGACAAATTAACAAATTTAATAAAAGGAAAAGAAATGGGGAAGTATAATGAAACATGGGACCCCTCCATAAAATATATTCAAAAAGAATATAACATTAAATAGAGAACAAATAATAATAATAATAATAATAATAATAATAATAATAATGTACTAATAAAGAAGGGGCGAAGGGAAAAAAAGAGGTATAAGAAGAGAAAAATGTAAATCAAGTATTTACAAGAATTTTTTTTTTTTTGTTAAGAAAACTGGAAGAATTTTAATGGAGTGTATGTATGTATTATATATTATAAAACAAAGATTTAAACTTAAGATTGAATTTGATACAAATATATAAATAAATAAATAATATAATGTAAAGAAAGGGAGAAAAAGAATGATAAATATATATAAAGTAAGAAGAAAAAGAAAGGATTAGGTTAGAAAGAAAAAGAGGATAGAAAGGGTGAAAAGGGAAAGAAAGATAGGAAAAGAAGATAGAGCAGAAGAGAAGAGAGAGAAGAGGTTAGAGAGAGAAAGAGGGAGTATGAGAGAAGATATTAGAGAGAATGAGAAGGTCAAATAAAAATAAAAAGAAGAAGAAGAAGAAGAAGAAGAAGAAGAAGAAGAAGAAGAAGAAGAAGAAGAAGAAGAAGAAGAAGAAGAAGAAGAAGAAGAAAGGAATGGATGAAAGGATAAAAGGAAGAATAAAAATGAAAGATAAAGGAAAGGAAAAGAGAGAGATGGGAGGGTTAGAAAGAGTGAGTAAGGTAAGTGAGAGAAGAGATTAGAGAGAGAGAGAGAAAGGGTTAAAAAAGAAGAAGGGAATGGATGAAAGAGAAAAGGAGTTAAAGGAAGAATCAAAAGGAAAGGAAAGGGAAAGGAATAGATAGAGAGAGAATAGGTTAGAAGAGATTGAAAGATAAAGGAGAGAAAAGATTAGAGACAAAAAAAGAAGGATACATTGTATTAAATATAATAAAAATAATTATATAAAATCAAATGTAAATATATATACATAAATGTAACCATTGTTATGTGTTATATATGATCATTGTTATGTGTTATATGTTTTGTTTATGTTTTATGTTGAATGTAATAAAAAAAAATATCTGCAAAAAAAAAAAAATTAAATAAGCAGGCATGATATATTCAAAGTTAGGCCCAATTAAATCCTATTTATTTCATTGTGAGAGATAAGCAACAAGAAAAAAGTCATCCTCATTCTTCCTGAGATATAGTATATATCAATTTTCTTAATCAATTCACCGATATAACTTCGATAAAATTCCCATCTTTTGTCCAACTTTAGGAAATAAATAAAACCTGTTTCATCTGCAAAATCTGTATCCACCCATTTGTTCTTTAACCAATTAAGGAAAATCATCTGAGTAGAAATTAAAACCCAGAATAAAATGCCTTACCTGCTTCTAAAAGAAAAAAAAAAGTCATTTGCTGTTCTGAATATCTTAATTATTCTTATCATATCCTCCTATTCCTTCCATACTGACAGATCTTTAGAAAAGTTGGTGGTATGACAAACCCTCAGGAAAACCGAAATAATGTAAAATCTTTCATGTTTTTCTTGGATGGCAACTTTAAGTTTTCTGTATATTTGAATATTTGGAGGCAATAATAATAAAGCAAAATAATGTACCTTCACGAAAACAGTTCAGATTGCAATAGTATTAACCTTAGATGACTACAGTCCTTTGCAAATCAAAAGTGACTCAAAATATGAAAATAACATTTCTGATGGTAGGCAAAGATGCATAATCAGCTGATAAATTAATTTCAGTGAGATTTCTAGAAATAAGTGGTGATATATACATAAAAAAGAGTAAAGGTTCCCCCCACACATTTGTGCAATCACGTCCAACTCTAGGGGCTGGTGCTCATCTCCGTTTGTTAGCCGAAGAGCCAGCGTTGTCTGAAGACGCTTCCACGGTCATGTGGCCGCATGACGCACGCGGAACGCTGTTACCCACCCACCGAAGTGGTACCTATTCATCTACTTGCATTTGCATGCTTTCAAATTGCTAGGTTGGCAAGATCTGGGGCTAGTGCGGGAGCTCACTCTATCACGCAGGACTAGGGATTCGAACTTCCAAACTTGCGATCTTCTGATCGACAAGCCTGGCGTCTTACCAGCTGAGCCATCACGCTCATGTATATATATATATATGTCCATACATACATACATACACATACATACATACATATTGGCAAATATTTATTACCTATTTTATAAAAGCAATGTATGCTTTTTAAAATAGAATAATTTTGATCACATATTCATAAATCTATACCTTGTTTCAATAGATTAACAGAAAATTAGCAGCAAAGAAATTTTAAAAAAGCACAAGGTAGTTTTAAAAAAGCACAAGATGATCTCACCAAATGGTATCCTGTATTAACTATTCTTATGTTAAGGCAAGACAAGCTAGTCCTAAAGTTTGAAGTATATAGGTTGTGCTTTGTCCTAAATGGACAAATTACTCTTATTTGCCTAATAATTCCATTTGTAATTGCATTAAATCCCAATTGACAATGCTTAACTCTGGTACTCATCTGATTAGTGACTTGAGGAAACTAGTGGGATTGTTGGCTTATTACGTTGTAGCAGATCTCTGATTTTGTTGGTATGATTTACCTTTGGATTCAAAAGTGGCTTTAACTCTGCTAAAATGACAGTCACACTGTTTATCTTCAAAGCAACCTGGTGAAATAAACCTTTAAAGATACAAAAAAGTAATCTCTTTAGAAACTGCAAGCAGCTAACACAATTTGAAATACTTGAAATAGCAACTCAAATTAAATGTAATGCTTAAATGATTTCCCAATTGCTTTCCTGTATAAACAGCATAAATATCCAAATTATATTAGCCTTTAACATAATTAGCTGAACACAGAAGTGTCTGGGTAAAACCCATTCCTCCCCCCTGCCTTCACTTCTCTTTTTTAAGGAAACCAAGATCTTAAGATGATTTAAATGCCAAGCCAATTTTCATGATTTTTTGAAGATCAAAGAATTGTTATTGTTTTTTTAATTCATATACCACCAGTGAAAAAGAATGCCTTGGCAAAGCCTTCTTGCATATTAAGAACAACAACAATAAGTAAGCATATGCCCAGAAGTGTTACAAGTGACAGAAATGAATTTCAGATTCTATTGAATTCTTTCTCATCCATCTTTTCAGTTTCTGAAATCAATGAAGCATCTTTCACCCAACTACTGTAAATTATCCCAAGCTAAAGGGAGACAGGAACTGGATCCATTGTAATGGTGGCAATGGGTAACCTGCAGCCTTAAAATTAAGTTCATGTGGACTTTAACCCAAACAGACTTTGGAAAAGACCTTACGCTTCTCCCAGTTATCTACTGGATCTGGGTCTTTTTCTTTTTGGCTCTGGTAGGAATATCAACCTAATGAAAAATATTCCATGTGGTCAGAATTCCAACCAATAACCTTGGCCATCTCCCACCACAGCAATCCTTGCCCTTATCTCTTTGCTCACTGGAGAGCATTGCTGCCACCTCTGACTGTCATGGGGGTGGAAGTGGAACTGTCCAGCAATCAGGAAGGTAAGGGCAGTGATGGGAGCCAAGGAGGGATCTGTGCTTGGAGGGTGGGGTGGGGGTGGGGGTGGGACTCCTTCCCTGTTTCTCATTTCTCTGCCAGCAAATGCTGAGGTAAGGGCAAGAAACTGCATACTAAGAGGTGGAAAGACATCCATGCTTTCGGAGTGGGAGTCTTCTCTGCTCTCCCATCTAGCTTTTCAGTTCTTTGTTTACTTCCCACCCGCACCCACACCTGCACCCCACCAAAGAGATAGGTTATGTCTGAGTGACACAGACAGGCCTAGGATAAAAAAGGAACAAAAGCGGAAGGCACATGCTAGGGTTCAAGTCTCTTTTCAGGATTATACATGAGAAAGTGGAATGGGATTCAATGTGAATCAATAGGTTTGCTGACTATACTATATTTTTTTTCCTTCTACCTCGTTCTATTTGTACATTTGTAAATAAATAAAATATTCCATATCTGTCCATGTTCCAGCTTCTCCTTTAAATGAAAGCCAAGTAAGCAATGCCATTGGAATTCCTCCAGACTCCGGGATGAGAGAAGCAGATTTTCTTTCCTTTTAATATCTAAATCTTTTCTATGCGCACAGATTTTGTTCCATCAGTACAAGACATGTTTGATATTTGTAGGTATGTGTACACATTTATATCTACTAATGTTTGGCATATAAACAGATGGATATAGATTAAGCCTTAGAAGCTAATCTTTTGAATCCCAAATTATGGCATTATCATTCTGGTAAACATATTCACACTTACAAGAGGCTGTGGGCAACCCTCCAAGGGCTTTCACATTGCTAGGATGTTTCTAAAATGTGTGTGTTTCCATAACTATGAACAGCTGGTGCTGTTGCATCTCTAATTTTTATAAACCTTTAATATCAAACAAAAATATTTTTTCTACCCTTTTTTATTTTAGCAGTTTTCTACCATCTTTGAGAGGTTTCATTTGAATGATTACTGAAGAGAACATTAGCCCAAGTCATTACAATTGGGGAGATTCCTAAATGCAGAACAATTTTTCATCTGTAGGTGAATGAACATTTTGCACAATCACTTTCACAACCATGCAATTACTTTAATAGTGAGAATTACTGATTCAGTTTACACACTTGTCAAAATGCTTCTAATTAGCCATTACTTGCTGAAACAAGCAGCTTACTCTTCTCTGTGATGAAAATATTTTTTTCATTAGGGACTAAGGGCTGGGATGAATTGGAGAGTTGTCATTTTTTTCTTGGTGGTTCTATGCTTAAAAGCTAAGCTATTCAACAATCATGTGGTTAGTTTAATGCCTTAAACTCAGGAGTGACCTCACACATTTGCAGACAAAACTGCAAATGGTAATCCCATCCTCCACTAAAAATGTAAATTATTCAAGTCTTTTCAAAACAGGCCAAAACTGCCAATACAAGTGGCAGGAATGAATAAACATACTGTACACAGACACAGACACAGACACAGACACACAGACACACACACATACACACTGACACTGCAATAGAAGTTCTGATTTGTCATATGTATTGAGAATCCACTGCAGGACTCATTACCATTCATATGGTATTCTGGATAATATATCCTTTTATAGAGATTGAAAGGTGAGTTTTTAGTTATCTCTTTGGAAATTATAGATATTTAAATAGATATTTCTTTACATTATCCTATTTTTTCCCTTTCTCCTTCCACCTGAAGCCTGCCATGCCTTTGAAAAACTTATGTAAATGTCTCAATTCTCCAAAGCGGATTTTTAAGATGTACAGATTTTTAAGAGGGAAGAAAGTCTATGTGACACTTCAATTGTTTTGATGAAATGTCCCTTTTAAATGAATCTTTGAATCAAACTGTTGAATCAACTTATGTAACAAATTGAATCAGATATGTTCAAATCAATTGGATTCAATTAACTTTTGCACATATGCCACACAAATTTGCATTAAAATTGAATCCTTAACCAAATTGTTTTTATCATCACAAATTTGAATTGAGTCAACTCTTGCAAATGTAAATTGAATCACAAACTCAAATTGAATCTGGGCTGATTCACACGTATGTATTTTAACATTTAAAGCCAACGTCTATTGCATCTTTGTTTCATAATGCTGAATAAGACAGCATTCATGTTTTACAATATGTAAATATAGAGAAAAGTAATGAAGTATGTAACTTGTACCCTTTGCATTGATTATTGACATATTTTAGGTTCGATGATGGTGGAACATCCTCTGGTTCCACAGCTTATTTATTTACATGGTAAGCATATTGATTCTACCTTTTAAAGAAATAAATCTGATGAAGGCCCTTTAAGACTCCATTATTTATTGCTAAAAGGAAAAAAAAGGCCCAGTACTTCTTTTATTGTAGAACTACAGTATAAAAATCTTGCAAGTCTGAATGTGCTTCCCCCTCCCTCCCTTTATCTTTGTGTGAATTAGGGAGGGCCTTGTCTGAGACATTTATTCATCTTATGTTCTTGTCCAGACTCAGGCCTGTTTTATCTGACTGTTGCCTTGGTAGCAGATTTTCCTCCTGTCCCTCAAGGCCTTTCCCTCTTTCCTTACAGTTTCATACAAGAATTTGGGAACTATTTTTAGCAGTTGGGAACCATAGCAACATTTGTACTCCAACAGAATCTCTCTAGCCTAGCAGAAAGAATAGTAGCCTTACTCTAGCCTGTTTACAAATTTTCTCTTCTGCTGTAATAGAGGATAATTATGCATGAATATCCTATGCTGAACACCTCTGGAAATAGAAATTGTAGTTACTGCCTATTTTTATAGTATTATTTGTGATCATTTCATTGTTCCTACTTTAATAAACTTCATTGGTAAAATAGACCAAATTTTATGATCACCTCCTTTCACATTCTTTTACTTGGTTGCTTGATTGTTCTTGTTCTATACTTGTCAATGACTGAAATAAATGTTGGATTGGAGACTCTAATATTAATGACATACTCAAAGTTGACAATTTTTGTGCTATGAATTGAAATACTAGGTGAAATACTATGGCTAAATTTGTCTACATAATTATAAAGGAAATAGGCACAGTTGTAATAGTTGTAATTCCAGAGGTTAGTCAGAAGAGATAAGGAATTATTTTTAAACAAGCAATGTGCGGAAGTGGAAGAAGACAATAGAATAGGAAGGACAAGAGACCTCTTCCAGAAAATTAGAAACATTGGAGGTAAATTCCAGGCAAAAATGGGTATGATCAAAAACAAATATGGTAAGGACCTAACAGAAGCAGAAGAGATCAAGAAAAGGTGGCAAGAATATATGGAAGATCTGTATAGGAAGGATAATAATATTGGAGATAGCTTTCACAGTGTGGTCAGTGAGTTAGAGCCAGACATCCTGAAGAGTGAGGTTGAATGGGCCTTAAGAAGCATTGCTAATAACAAGGCAGCAGGAGACGACGGTATCCCAGCTGAACTGTTTAAAATCTTGCAAGATGATGCTGTCAGGGTGATGCATGCCATATGCCAGCAAATTTGGAAAACACAAGAATGGCCATCAGATTGGAAAAAATCAACTTATATCCCCATACCAAAAAAGGGAAGCACTAAAGAATGTTCAAACTACCAAACAGTTGCCCTTATTTCACATGCCAGTAAGGTAATGCTCAAGATCTTGCAAGGTAGAGTCCAGCAATTCATGGAGCGAGAATTGCCAGATGTACAAGCTGGGTTTAGAAAAGGCAGAGGAACTAGAGACCAAATTGCCAATATGCGCTGGATAATGGAGAAAGCCAGGGAGTTTCAGAAAAACATCTATTTCTGTTTTATTGACTATTCTAAAGCCTTTGACTGTGAGGATCATAACAAACTGTGGCAAGTTCTTGGTGGTATGGGGATACCAAGTCATCTTGTCTGCCTCCTGAGGAATCTGTATAACAACCAGTTAGCAATGGTAAGAACAGACCATGGAAAAACGGACTGTTTTAAGATTGGGAAAGGAGTACGACAGGGTTGTATACTCTCACCCTACCTATTCAACCTGTATGCAGAACACATCATGCGATGTGCTGGGCTTGATGAATCCAAGGCTGGAGTTAAAATCACTGGAAGAAACATTAACAATGTCAGATATGCAGATGATACCACTTTGATGGCTGAAAGCGAGGAGGAGCTGAGGAGCCTTATGACGAAGGTGAAAGAAGAAAGGGCAAAAGCTAGGTTGCAGTTAAACCTCAAAAAAACAAATATTATGGCAACCAACTTGATTGATAACTGGCAAATAGAGGGAGAAAACGTGGATGCAGTGACAGACTTTGTATATCTAGGTGCAAAGATTACTGAAGACGCTAACTGCAGCCAGGAAATCAGAAGATGTCTACTTCTTGGGAGGAGAGCAATGACAAATCTTGATAAAATAGTTAAGAGCAGAGACATCACAGTGACAACAAAGGTCCACATAGTTAAAGCAATGGTATTCCCTGTAGTAACCTATGGCTGTGAGAGCGGGACCATAAGGAAGGCTGAGCGAAGGAAGATAGATGCTTTTGAACTGTGGTGTTGGAGGAAAATTCTGAGAGTGCCTTGGACTGCAAGAAGATCAAACCAGTCCATTTTTGTTGTTCAGTCGTTTTGTCATGTCCGACTCTTCGTGACCTCATGGACCATAGCATGCCAGGCCTTCCCATCCTCCACTGTCTCCCGTACTCAAGGAAATAAAGCCAGACTGCTCACTTGGAATGATATTAAAGGCAAAACATTTGCCACATAATGAAAAGACAGGATACCCTGTAGAAGATGCTGTTGCTAGGGAAAGTGGAAGGCAAAATAAAGAGGGGCCGACCAAGGGCAAGGTGGATGGATGATAATCTGGAGGTGACGGACTCGACCGTGGGGGAGCTGGGGATGGTGACGGCCAACAGGAATCTATGGCATGGGCTGGTCCATGAAATCACGAAGAGTCAGAAGCGACTGAACAAATAAACAAAAAAAGAAAATAGTTGTAATAAATTGTAATGTGATGTAATAGTTGTTCAAAAGTTATATTCATATTGAGTTATTCTATAACTATCGCATTTTAATGCTGATCATGGAACATAATAAATGATTCAATGCTTGAATCATGGAGTGCAAAAGTTCTGAATTATTTGTATTTCCTAATGAAGTGATCTGTATCTTTTTCATCTCTGGGCAAATTCAGGAATTCATAGATTCTTTCCCCACAGACAATGGATCAGTAGCAGGTAAAACATAATTTGTAGCAATTTTCCTGTCACTTCTTATTTATTTATTTATGATTCAATTTATATCATCGCCCTATCCCCCCCTGAAGGGGACTCTGGGCGGTTTACAAAAGGTAAATGATTAAAATGAATAAGATATAATACCGTAGGGCAGTCGTCATATAAATACAAATAATTTAAAGATAAAACCCAAGAGGCGCTAAAATTGTTTTTTTAAAAGTACTCTATGGCACCAGCCATCCCCAGGAGGAGCTGTTACCCTTCCCATCCCAACAGTGACAACTAGAAAACTGAAGATCATTCAGTGGCCTGTTAGAACTAGTGAATGGAGCAGAGCTTAATGTAGTATAAGCTCATGCACAGAGAAAGAACATTGTTTAAAAACAGAGACAGTGAGCACGTTAGAGAGATCCAGGTTCTTAATTTTACACTTTTAGCCCACCCAAGCATAATCACATGCTTAGACATAGTAGGTTCAAAAAATAAGTACTAATAAATGATGTTTCAGTTTCTCATTTCCTTTTCTCTAAACTTTGTGGACTCTTAGCCCTATAGCTGCCAAGAGCTGCATGGAGAGAGGGGGAAATTTTCCTAGGCCCATCCATGGCCTAATATGGAGAGAGAGAGAGAGAGAGCAAGCAGCATGCTTGCCTCTCCACTGGAGGGACTCGAAGAAGGACTGACTGAGAAAGAGGAAGTGGGAGTGGCAACAAAACAACTTCCTCAAAGACACGGAGAATTGCATCCTTGGATAAACTCATCTACATGCAAATGAGGCATGTTGATTTGCTGATTTTCCAACAAAAACTTCCAAAATGATCAACACATTCTTTACCATTTATATAATCAGAAGCTCAAGAATAGGAGGTCTTTAACAATGGAACAGGATGTCATTTTTACTACAACTTATCTGGTCTGCTCACAGAGTAAATTAAATTAACCTAAATTAATTTAAAAATCTCTGTACATTTCAGAATCAGAGAAGACAATCTTATTATGTTTGGGAATCAGCTTCCTATGCTTCTATTTATTATACTACAGAAGAAGAAACCAATAATAACTTGAACTATTGTAGAGAAAAGGAAAGCTGGGGGAGATGGGCGGTCATATAAATTGAAATAATAAATAAATAAATTATCCACACAGTTAGCAGATAATGAAGAAAGATAAATAAATTCCTGTTTTACCTGTTTTCCATCAAATAACCTATGAGGCATCTTGCCTTAAAATAAAACAGAAAAACATAACAATACTAAAACTATCATAAAGCATACTGTGGCTTGAATCATGTCAACTGGATTTCTATTTTCTTAGTGGAAACGTTTCACTCCTTATCCAAGGAGCTTCTTCAGTCTGAGTAAAGTTAGTAAGGGAATCCTTAAATATGTTTCTAGGCTGGCTGTGTGACCTTGCACCTGGGGCTAGGTCATGGTTATTTTTGAGATGTTTGTTTCTAAGTCCCTTTATCATCTAAAGGAGGATCGTTAAGATTACCCTGCTGCTGTTGAGCTTGTGAAATGGTCTTAATCTTCCTAGGCACAGAAGACAAAGCAGGAAGGAAGATAGGGGAAAGGTTATGCCTGAGACCCCCACCTCTATTCAAGGAAGGATTTTCCAAGTTGGCATGAATGGATTCCTTGACCCCTCTCTCAAACCACCTATCTTCTCTGTCTAAAATGTGAACATTAATGTCCTCAAAAGAGTGTCCTTTTTCCTTTAGATGAAGATAAACTGCTGACTCTGGTCCTGTGGTGTTACTTCTCCTGTGTTGGGCCATCCTCCTGTACAAAGGTTGTTTGGTTTCTCCAATGTAGAGTTCAGAGCACTCCTCACTGCACTGGATTGCATACACTACATTGCTTTCCTTGTGTTTTGGAGTTTGATCTTTGGGGTGTACAAGGAATCCATTCATGCCAACTTGGAAAATCCTTCCTTGAATAGAGGTGGGGGTCTCAGGCATAACCTTTCCCCTATCTTCCTTCCTGCTTTGTCTTCTGTGCCTAGGAAGATTAAGACCATTTCACAAGCTCAACAGCAGCAGGGTAATCTTAACGATCCTCCTTTAGATGATAAAGGGACTTAGAAACAAACATCTCAAAAATAACCATGACCTAGCCCCAGGTGCAAGGTCACACAGCCAGCCTAGAAACATATTTAAGGATTCCCTTACTAACTTTACTCAGACTGAAGAAGCTCCTTGGATAAGGAGTGAAACGTTTCCACTAAGAAAATAGAAATCCAGTTGACATGATTCAAGCCACAGACTGTTCCACCTGGATGACTGAGAACCTTCATAGACATATTGCCATACATTTTGGGGATGAAACCCTGAAGTTGGTAAGGAAATTCGAGAAGACAGCAAGAAAGGTGGCAGACTATAGAAACCACCTACGTTTTAACCTCAGATGCAGACAACAGAGACTCATCCCGACAAGTCTACGCCTGCAATCTACAGTTAAGGGTCACAGAGCAGATCAGATCCTGCAGCAGGCACAAAGACATCTTCTAAATGAAAGAATAAGGCAAGTCCACTTCACCATTGATGCCCTGCAATACAATTTTGAAAACCTTCACCAGGAACTCACAGCCACCCTTCCTGACCCAATCCTGGATAGAGTTATTCAGCTTGGCAATAAAGTACAGCTGGCCCAGCATCACAAGACAAAGGAGAGGCAAACTAAGAAATTTGACATTCTTCTTTCTCGCAGCAAGCAGAAACAAGGAACTGGAGAAACTGCTGG
Source organism: Charina bottae (assembly GCA_023362775.1). Taxonomy (NCBI): domain Eukaryota; kingdom Metazoa; phylum Chordata; class Lepidosauria; order Squamata; family Charinaidae; genus Charina; species Charina bottae. The sequence continues at coordinate 47,768,632 of JALMGJ010000005.1, forward strand.
GAGGAACAACAACAACAGGACCACAGAGGACAAAAAGAACATGTGGGTGAAAAATCTCTCAGACAGAGAACTTACCCAACCAGAGAGAGATGTCCTAGCCAAAGGTCTTAATTTTGCCATCACTCCCAAGCAAGTTCCGGTTGTGGAGCTCATTACAGCCACAGAATCTGCCATCCACAACAACCACCTACCTTTTGAAGAAGCAGAACAACTCCGGCTTAAAATATCTGCAGCTCTGTCCAGTGCTCAACCTCCTCCCCCCAACCTTACCGTCCAAGAGAGGAGAGCCCTGACAGCCCTCAGCAAAGATGAAACCATCACCATTTTACCTGCTGACAAAGGAAGATGTACAGTGGTTCTAAACACTGCAGACTACCACAATAAAATTACCTCACTTTTGGAGGATCACCATACATATGAAAAACTGAAAAGAGACCCCACCAACAATTACAAGAAAAAGGCAATAGACAGTTTGAAACAATTGGAACATGATGGCTCCATCGATAGGATTACCTACCACCGTCTGTATCCTGGAGAAGCCATCCCCTGCATCTACGGACTTCCTAAGATCCACAAGGAAGGAACACCCCTCCGACCCATAGTCAGCAGCATCAATTCGGTAACATACAACATTGCCAAACACCTCTCTACCATACTAGCACCTCTAGTTGGACACTCTGAACACCACATCCATAATTCGGAAGAATTTGTTTCCAAAGCAAAGATCCTGAAACTGGATACAGATGAAACTATGGTCTCCTTTGATGTGTCCTCCCTTTTCACCAGCATCCCCACCACTCATGCTCTATCCGCTGTCAGGAAGAGACTAGAAGAGGACAGCACCCTGGAAAGGAGAAGCCATCTCAACCCAAACCAGATCTGCCATCTTCTGGACCTGTGTCTTAACACCACTTATTTCACATACAGAGGTGACTTTTACAGACAAAAGCACGGCTGTGCCATGGGTTCTCCTGTGTCACCCATTGTGGCCAATTTATACATGGAAGAAGTGGAGAAGAAAGCACTCAACACATTCCAGGGAACGGTGCCCACCCACTGGTTTAGGTATGTGGATGACACCTGGGTCAAAATCAAGGCCCAGGAAGTACAGGCCTTCACGGACCATATAAACACTATAGATGCCAACATTAGCTTCACCAGAGAAGACACCAAGGACAACAGACTGGCATTCCTAGACTGTGAAGTCCTCATTGGGACCGGTGGCAAGCTAGAAATAGGGATCTACAGGAAACCCACACACACAGATCAATACCTGATGTTTGACTCCCACCATCCACTGCAGCACAAACTAGGAGTCATCAGGACATTGTCACACAGAGCAGAAACCATCCCCACCTCCATGGATTCCAAAAAGAATGAAAAGCAGCATCTGAGAACAGCTCTGCAGGCCTGTGGATATCCAAATTGGGCCTTCACCAAATCTAAGTCTACCAGACCTAAAACAGCGACAGATAGGGCTGAGACTCAGAGTAAACGGAAGAACCTGGTCATTCCTTACATGGCTGGCGTGTCTGAAAAGATCAAACGGATATTTGGCAAACACCACATACCTGTATATTTCAAACCCACCAACACACTGAGACAGAGGCTTGTACACCCCAAAGATCAAACTCCAAAACACAAGGAAAGCAATGTAGTGTATGCAATCCAGTGCAGTGAGGAGTGCTCTGAACTCTACATTGGAGAAACCAAACAACCTTTGTACAGGAGGATGGCCCAACACAGGAGAAGTAACACCACAGGACCAGAGTCAGCAGTTTATCTTCATCTAAAGGAAAAAGGACACTCTTTTGAGGACATTAATGTTCACATTTTAGACAGAGAAGATAGGTGGTTTGAGAGAGGGGTCAAGGAATCCATTCATGCCAACTTGGAAAATCCTTCCTTGAATAGAGGTGGGGGTCTCAGGCATAGCCTTTCCCCTATCTTCCTTCCTGCTTTGTCTTCTGTGCCTAGGAAGATTAAGACCATTTCACAAGCTCAACAGCAGCAGGGTAATCTTAACGATCCTCCTTTAGATGATAAAGGGACTTAGAAACAAACATCTCAAAAATAACCATGACCTAGCCCCAGGTGCAAGGTCACACAGCCAGCCTAGAAACATATTTAAGGATTCCCTTACTAACTTTACTCAGACTGAAGAAGCTCCTTGGATAAGGAGTGAAACGTTTCCACTAAGAAAATAGAAATCCAGTTGACATGATTCAAGCCACAGACTGTTCCACCTGGATGACTGAGAACCTTCATAGACATATCATAAAGCATACTTACAACAAAGAATAAGAGCAGTTTTAAAATAAGAAAAAACAGCTACCTTTATCTTATCCTCTTTCTCTAGAAATAAAGTTTTTAACCTGCCTTCTAACCTATATGAATATGGAAAGTCTGAAAATTTCCCTTAGAATTAGCATCAACATTGTCAACAACAACAATCTGTTTTTGACGAAAAATGCCTTCTTGATGCATTGAAAAAACTGGACACAAACAGTTTCTCACCACACTCCAAATTTATGTCCCCACCAGTTCTATTGCTGACATATATGCACTAATGTTCAAGCTAATAGGTGGATTTTTTGTGAATTTGGGTAAAAAAGCATAGAATTTTACAGTTGATCAGGAAAACAAGACAATAAAGAGTCCACAACACATGAAGTATTCTATACAGGCTACCCCATTGCACAAATCTGTCTTCCTGTGCTCAAGCATGATACCAGAGGAGAGAATTTTAGTGGCAAAGCAGAGTGCATACCCTATTTCCCATTTCCACTTTATTTGACCTAATGGAGGAAAACTTCCACAGGAAGTTAATAATATCCTTTTTATGTTAATTCAATTAAACAGTCATCAAAAAGAAATAAGAATAACTTGAGTTAAAATATGTACTTGTCTACTCAACGCTGTCTATGCTTCCTCAAGAAATCTCTCTCTCCCACCGCCTTCCCCTTATTTTTCAATCATGAAAAATGCTATGTTTGCTTTTGGTGCTATTGTGAATTATTCAGGCTTATAGTCTTTGCTAGTGACTTTCATCACTTGATAGAGTATATTTCACAAGGCATAATTGATTTTTTTCCCCTCCATGCAATAAAAAATTGGTATCTAAACATATTGTGTTGCATTATATAGATGCTTTTCTCAAGTGTCTGTACTGGGGTATATCTTATAGTCTTGTTTTCCTTATGTCAAACAGCAGGATTTATTACTTTGATTACAAGAAAAAAGTAGAGGATTCTTTCTTTCTTTCTCATATTTTAAAGGATACATCTTTGAACCATATTTCCAAGGATGTAATCAGCAACATTAGTTGATACTTAGGCAGGAACAATAATGCAACAGTATGGCATCTGGTCCCATCACTTCCTGGCAAATAGAAGGGAAAGAAATGGAAGTGACAGGTTTAATTTTCTTGGGCTCCAAGATCACCACAGACGGTGACTGCAGCCATGAAACTAAAAGACGCTTGCTCCTTGGGAGGAAAGCTATGGCAAACCTAGACAGCATATTAAAAAGCAGAGACATCACCTTGCCAACAAAGGTCCGTATAATTAAAGCTATAGTTTTTCCAGTAGTAATGTATGGCTGTGACAGTTGGACCATAAGGAAGGCTGAGCGCCGAAGAATTGATGCTTTCGAACTGTGGTGCTGGAGAAGACTCTTGAGAGTGCCTTGGACTGCAAGGAGGTCAAATCACTCAATCCTAAAGGAAATCAACCCTGACTGCTCATTGGAAGGACAGATACTGAAGCTGAAGCTCAAATACTTTGGCCACCTAATGCAAAGAGAGTACTCACTGGAAAAGACCCTGATGCTGGGAAAGACTGAAGGCAAAAGGAGAAGGGGACGGCAGAGGATGAGATGGTTAGATAGCATCACCGATGTGATGAACATGAACTTGAGTAAATTCCAGGAGGCAGTGGAGGACAGGAAGGCCTGGTGTGCTATGGTCCAAGAGGTCGCGAAGAGTCGAACACGACTAAACAACTGAACAACAACAAAAATCTAGTGTAAAAACACAATACATGCAATCTTCACTTTTCATGTCTAATGCTTTTCTCCAAAACTTTATTGCAACAATTGGGTCATGCAGCACTTAAGTGGTTCCTTGGCTGTAAAGAGAGAAATGGTTCTCTCAAGCTGCAATTCAGACTGAACTCTTTTAGGAGAGTAGGAAGATTCCTAATATCCTGTCCAAATGTACTTTCTGTGCAGAAAGCTAGTTGGTGCTCAGCTCTGTTCCATAGGAGAAATGTCTTCTCATACCACTGTGGTATTCTTGTTTATATTATACTTTTGCAATTTATATGCAAGTGGTTGATAGCTGATAAGAGTGAATGATCTACATAATTAGTGCTGACTTTATTCTGTATAAAATTTTCCTTTTTTTCCTCACTGAAGAAAAAAGGTGTGAAACTTATGACAGTGAAAAACAGGATTGCAGTTAATCAAGGAGTTCCATTCTAAATGTCTTAACTATTTTATTACCTTTTTTGGTGGATTTGAATTTATACTTTGTTGTCTAATATTGGGGCACATTTAATCAGAAAAAGCATCCTAGATGAGGTGAAACTAGCAGCAAATATCTGATGTATATTTTGGACAATAACTTGTAAAATTAAAGGGTGCAATCGTAGGCTGACCATATTTCAGGATGGCAAAACAGGATGGGGTCTTATGTAATATTCCGTATTCATGAAAAAGATGGGTCCCCGCACCCAGTCCACGCAATTGGCTCCTGCCTGCAAACCCCACCCCTGGTCCACGCAACTGGCTCCCGCCTGCAAACCCTGCCGCCCGGTCTGCGCTCTGGCTTGGATCCTCCTTCCGCAGCATTCTCATTTCTCAGTGCCTGGAGGCTGTGGGGGTCTGGATGGGGAACAACAGGCTTCAACTGAACCCTGGTAAGACGGAGTGGCTGTGGATAGATGGCTCCTGTGGATCCAGGAAGTTATCATCTTTAGTTCTGGATGGGGTTGCACTACCCCATTCAGACCAAGTGCGTAATCTGGGGGTTCTTCTGGACTCACGGCTCCTGCTCGAACAGCAGGTGGTAGCCGTGGCCAGAAGGGCTTTTGCACAACTTCGCGTTGTGCATCAGTTACGCCCTTTCCTGGATTGGGAAGCCCTCCGTACAGTCACTCATGCCCTGGTCATCTCCCATATAGACTATTGCAATGCGCTCTACATGGGGCTACCCTTGAAGAGTATCCGGAAGCTTCAATTGGTCCAGAATGCGGCTGCTCGCGCAGTTATTGGTGCGCCAAGATCAGCGCATGTGACACCTCTGCTGCGACAGCTGCACTGGGTGCCTGTGTGCTTCCGGGTCCAATTCAAGGTGTTGGTTATCACCTTTAAAGCCCTACATGGCATGGGGCCAGGTTACCTGAGGGACCGTCTCATCCCCATAACGTCGAACCGTCCCACTCGGTCATTCAGAGAGGGCATGCTGCGGATCCCGTCCATAAAGGAATGTCACCTGATGGGGTCTAGGAGGCGTGCCTTCTCGGTAGTGGCGCCCACCCTTTGGAGTATGCTACCCCCGGAGGTGAGGCAGGCCTCATCGCTCCCGGCCTTCAGAAAGAACTTAAAGACCTGGTTCTGCCGCCTTGCGTGGGGGGGGGGGGATAGTTCCTCTTGGGGATGTCTGGTGCCATAGGGCCCTTTTAAACATCTAAACATCAAACCATCACATCTTGGATTTTATATTTAATTTTATTATATGAGAGTATTTTATTATGCTGTTTTAACTGTTAAATTTTAATTGCTGTATCCTGTAAACCGCCCAGAGTTCCCTTGTGGGGAGATGGAGCGGTATACAAATTGAAGCATAAATAAATAAATAAAATTCCCACCGGGTTTGAAAAATGGGACAAAATTGAGATTTTTATGAAAACAATGTGACACTTGAAAAATGCTAAAAAAACGGGACTGTCCCATTCAAAGCGGGACGTATGGTCAGCCTATGCAATCATCTATATAATATTCTTATGTGTATTTGAAGTCTTTCTTTACAATAAAATTCTATTCTTGGAACATTATTGAGGACTGGCTGAAGACCATTTCTGTTGGTCAGATAGAAGAATAGATTAGAAAAATAAAACAATTCTGTGACTCACTAGTATTAGAGACATAGAGGAGTAATAGAGTTGGGCACTTAGGCTTTAATGGTATCCTAAGTCTTCATTATAACTCTAAGTACTTTCAGTGAGTAGTGAGTAGCTTGTTCCCTCTCTATATCTTGTTTTCTTAGGGAATAACTGGTTATCTACAGAAGCAGAAAATTGAAGGTTCTACATCAGTGAGGTTTTCCTTCTGTTTTCTTATTTTACAAATTACTCCCAAAATTAGCTTAACTTTTTATTAACCCTACCTCTTTTAAGCAACTGCTCCCCCCCAAAAAAGACAGAAAAAGTTGGGGGTTGGAGTCTTAGCCTGCCCCTTCTGTTAGTATCATTGGATCATCACCATTTTCCTTTGGCCCCCAGAGAGATAAAAAGCAAACCAATAAAAGCATGAAGCCCATCTGAAAGAAAATTCCCCAACATTGAATAGAGGCTGCTATTGAGCTCATTACCTGCTTGTGGGCTTCCCACAGGGATTTGGGTAGCCAATGTTGGAATTGAAGCCTAATTTAGATAATCTGGTCTGTTAAAGCTCTTATGCTTTTATAAATACAGTTCTTTTACCAGGCTCCTTCTGGGAAACCTATTTTTTGTAACAAATACATACAGTAATGCACGCTGTGAGAGTAACAAAAGGTAGCTTCCTTTTTTTTCCCTTTGAGAAATGTTTGAAACGCCAACATTTTGCATTTTAGGAATAACTGAAAAGTTTGATGTCTTTACAGTATTTGGGGAAAATTGATTCTGAAATGCAATAGAAAATTGAAAAATGAATTTAGGAAATAATATATTGTTAAATTTGGCTGAAAACCACTGTTTGCATTAGTGACAATTAACAAATCCTGTACTTTGATCAGGACTGACTCATAACTCATAAATTAGTGACTGGAAACCACTTAAGAACTTTTTTGCTGAAAAAAAGAAAAAAAATGAACTTGTGATTTATGGGTTTGATGTTTATAAAGTAGACTATGGAAAGAAGGAAACTATGATGTAATCTTAGAGAGAGAAGGTAAAGTATAATACATTTGTAACTGCTGTTAAGAAGATCAGAATCCATGTCTTTAAAACCTTTTCTTTTTTTCTTTTTTTTTTCTCTTTTTCTTTCTTATTTGCTTTCTTATCTATTCATGATTTTTCTTTATTTTTTTCTATTTTCTTTATTTCTTCTCTAAAATTTGTATTGTTTTTATTTTGTTAATTATTGACAAAATTATTAACAACAACAACAACAAAAAGACTGACTCATAACCAAGTATTAAGCCTATACATTTCATTTTGGAAATTTGCAATTGTGTTTAATTACAGATAGAAGGTCCTTTGATCTAATGGAGGCTCTCATTAGGAATACAAAATGACTATTTTAATGCTACACTTCTTATGGAGTGGTATTCAGTTTGCTCCAGAAGATTTTGGCATCTTGCTAGATTTTGCTGGAAGACACACTGTAGGAAAGTTGCAGAGGAAATTGTGACATTGGTGGAAGTCTCCATTATACCAAGGAATAATCCATCAGCAAAGGATACACCCTTCTCTTAATATTTGGATATAACAGAACAACAACAACAAAAAATTTCCTTTCCAAATTCTTAGAATGAAGGAAAATTAGAAATTACAATAGAACAATTCCTGGTATTTGTGCAGCTGTTCAATGAAGACAAGGCTTCACAATAGGGTGACCATACGTCCCGTTTTGAACGGGACAGTCCCGTTATTTTAGCATTTTTCAACCGTCCCGTCGTTTTGATAAAAATCTCAATTTTGTCCCTTTTTTAAACCCGGTGGGAAGGAGGACAGGAAGACAGGAAGGAGGACTGGAGCCGGACTTGCCATTGGAGGCAGCCCGGAAGAGGCCCTATCAGTGTGGCAACTGGAAGCCCAGTTGCCACGTGCGATCCCAGCAGCAGAAGCAGCACCACAGTCCAGGTTCCTGCCTCCTTACCTGATCAGGTACGGGAAGGTTGTGGAAAGAGGGTGCGCGCGTGCGTGCGTGCGTGCATGCGCGCAGATTACTTGCTCAGCGTAATCGTGTGCACACACACACACACACTAGGCCAGGGCTTTCCAAACAAAAACACGGAAGTGCCGGTGGCGGTGCTTCCGGGTTGCCGCTGCTGCCACTACCACTTCAAAAGGGCAGGCTCTGGGGACCCCAAAAATGCCCTCGGTTCTGGCAGGGAGGCAAAAGCCTCCTCCCCGCATGCACATGCTGCCCTGGAGCTGGGGTGGAAATTCTCCCCGCAGAACAGCAGAGCGCCGCTTGGCAACATGCGCGCACGCGCAGCCTCCCTGCCTAAACTGAGGGCATTTTTGGGGTCCCCGGAGCCTGCCCTTTCGAAGGGGCAGCACTGCTGCTGCTGCCGCCGCTGCCCCTTCAAAAGGGCAGGCTCCGGGGACCCCGAAAATGCCCTCGGTTCTGGCAGGGAGGCAAAAGCCTCCCCTCCCCATACACACGCTGCCCTGGAGCCGGGGTGGAAATTCTCCCCGCAGAACAGCTGAGCGCTGCTTGGCAACATGCGCGTGTGCGCAGCCTCCCTGCCTAAACTGAGGGCATTTTCGGGGTCCCCAGAGCCTGCCCTTTTGAAGGCGGGGTTTGCAGGCGGGAGCCAATCATGTGGGGCGGGGGCGGGGTTTGCAGGCGGGAGCCAATTGTGTGGACTGGGGGGCGGGGTTTGGAGGCCGGCATGGTGGCATAAGACCCTGTCCCGTTTTGCCATCCCCAAAGTCCCGTTTTCATCTGAAGGAAATATGGTCAGCCTACTTCACAATGAGTTTTTCAACTTACTGTCCAACATTCATTTTGCAGAAATCTATGTGAAATGGGTCAGTGCAGCTCATTTACTTCAGTACTTTCTGATATTAGGTTTTCTCTATTAATTAAGGCTTCAGTTCATACCTAATTGGGAGTGAATGTACTAAATTCAGTAGGAATTAAATATGAATATACATGCAAAGGGGGGCATGATGGCTCAGTGGTTAAGATGCCAGGCTTGTCGATCAGAAGGTCACAAGTTCGGAGGTTCGAGACCCTAGCCACGCATGACGGAGTGATCTCCAGCACTCGCCCCAGCACTTGCCAACCTAGCAATTCGAAAGCATGCAAATGCAAGTATATAAATAGGTACCACTTCAGTGGGATGGTAACAGTGTTCCACGCTTGTCATGCTGGCCACATGACCATGGAAGCATCTTCAGACAACACTGGCTCTTTGGCTAACAAACAGAGATGAGCACCGGCCCCAAGAGTCAGACATGACTGTGAGGGGGAACCTTTACCTTTTTTAAATGCATGCACATGTTTAGGGTAACTTAATTCTCACTGTGGTCATGAGAAAAATAAAAATAAATCAGAAAATATTGAGATGGAACAAAACATGACTGAATGGAACAGTTAGTGAAAATATAGGAGTGCAATATGCAAAAAAGAAAAAGAAAAGAAAAGAAGAAGAATGACTCAACAACTAAAAAAATATGTACTGGTCTATGACTGCAATAAAGTGATTTGATTTCATTTCATTTCAACTAAAAATAAAATTAAAAATAAATTAACCAATATAATGAGTGCAATCACCATAGATAATAAAACAAAATTGTAGTCTAAGATTGGTCATTGCAAATAACTGTATTGTGCTGAGTTGCAAAACCCAATGACTATAATTTTTGACTTGCCTTTTTAAATTCTTCACATGGAACTCATTTTGTTGACTAGCCCTTTACAGCAATGACAGTGTAGAATAACTTATTAGATTGCAACAATCTGTTTGGAATAGATGTTTGAGTGCATTTTTCCTAGTCTCTTTCTTAACAACAAAATCAAAGCAGAACTTTCAGACTATAAAATCATTTTCTTGTATTTTCCCTCTTACCTTGGATTGAAATTTATTTATCATATGGCACATTCACATCGCGTTACAATAAAAAACATAGAGCATAATAAATATGAAATATAAAATATAGACAGGAAAATTATAAACGTATGTCTAGGTTACAAATATAGATTTTTGCTTCAGTTTTCACAGCCAGGAAAATATTGGATTGAAAATATTCAACTCATCTCCTCCTGGATATAAAAATAAAAACATAGACTAGGAAGTCTCATGGAAGCAGTAATTTATTGGTCTTCAGGAATTGAGAGAGAACATCAAGTAAATGTTTATAGTATTATCTGAAATAACTTTTAGACTTTTTATGGCTTCCATTCTTTCACTTCTTTTCTTAAAGATGCTACAGAATTGTCTTCTAGTATCAAGTGGCCTCAGATCAGTTTTTTTTAAAAAAGCTTCACTGCCATTGAAAATTCAGACTCTTATAAAACTAGCAAGGAAAGGAGAATGGTAAGAAATATTATGTTAATCCCTTTTGTTTCACTTATCTGCACTTTTTGAAAGATCCCTAATTTATTGCAAAGTTGAAAAACAGAGACAGATTGGGTCAAGAAAAAATAGTGATTGTGAAAATTTAAAAAATAAAATAAAAATTAAAGTAGTTCTTCTTTCCTCCCTCTCATACACAGACACTATTCTAACATACAGTTTTATGAAAAGTATTTATCCCTTGAGAATTTTCTAAATGGCTGCATGTTTTTGTCACTGAACATTATACGATGTGCATGTGAGTCCTACTCAAAGTGTCTGCAGGAGAGGGGTGTAAAAAAAGCAAGATGGCAGGCATGTCTGTGTGATTTTTATTTATTACATAAATGTGAAGACTACCTACTTCCATAGACTCCATGTGGCTAACAAATAACCAGAAACAATACATAAAAACCAAGGCACATAATTATCTAAAACCTAGAGGCAACCCACACACCAATTATCAATCTCATAGACAACGAGCAGACAGATTAATTGACAAAAAGAGACTCAAAAGGTATTTTGCAAATTATTCCTGTGCTTTGCAATACTGGCATATTTTCTAGGAATATTGATATATTCTCTCAATCACACTGTTGAAATGAGTCCTTTTTGTCAACTCTCCGCACTTTTACCTACTGCCCTGAAAAGTATTGTTTTCATTCTAGAGTTTTCTATAGTTGCATAATGCATTCTTCAGAAATCCTTTTGGATAGATAGTAGTATGATTAGGGGATAGATTGGAAATGGTAAAATTCCCTGTACTACACCTACAAGAAATGAACAGAGATGAAATGTGCATGCTGATATGGGGGAAGCATCATTTCTATTATACCTTTCTAAACCCCTGCTTTTTCTTATACCTTTATTGCTGTGTATCTTTTGTACAAACAATAGGCCTAACACACACACAAAAAGGAAATTCAAAAATAGTTTTGAGACACTTAGGGCTCCAGGTTGAAATCTACACATCAAATTGTATGCTAGGAAGGGGTGATAAAAGTACATGGAAAACATCCAGTTTAGATGCTGAGAAAAGAGAATGCAGTGCTGGCAGCAAGACTCCATCTGGGTATATTGTATTGGGTGCCATTATTTTAAAAAATAAATAAAAGAGAGGAAGGAAGCCTCTTACCATTCTTTAAAGTGTTCTGGGAAGAAAGAAAATCACAAGTTCTGTAGCTAATTCTGCTTTCAAATGTGCCATCATGTTCACTCTATGACAGTTAATAAATGTGACTTCAAACGAACATTATACAATTTGTTTTTTCTACTGGGGAGATTTGAGAAAATCCCACAAACAATTAAATGACCTATTTAGCTATGCTGTTATGCTGAAACTTCAAGAATTTGAATACATTTCATAAGAAACTATACATTCTGTGGTCAAGCCTATTCCACGTGTTTGATACATGTTCCTCTTCTCTTTCTCTTTTAATGGTCTTGGCTACCAGGCATAAATATTAGGTAATAATTATGCAATACACAGTGCCAAGCTAGTTTCCTTGAAAATAGCTATATAAGAGAGGGATATGGTTATTTACATAACTAAAGAGCAGATAAATGGTTATATCTTGCTCCTAGACTGTATCTCATACAACACTGTAATTAGTTCAGGATCATAAATTCCCGAGAGCATTTACCTATTATGTGTTTAGTTATTATAGGTTGAAAAGAAGAGACAGGAGTTAATCACAAGATAACAAAAACACTTTCCTAGAATACGATTCTCATCCCCAGTTACCCCAACTATTTCCGTCGACTTCTTAAAATCCAATTTGTAATATTCTTGGGACATACAGATAGACACTCATCTAAAATGGCAAGTTAGCCAGAATTTGATAACCAAGTTCAGTGACCGAGATACCTAACCGTTTTTATGAGTTGACAGTGCAATTCCCAAACTGGAATAAAGATTCTGAAGGTGATTATGGAAACAAAACCCTACAAACTCCTTTGATGTCAATTAAAAAAAAACACTTCATCACTTCACAGAAAGAGATTTAAAAAGAAAATGAAGAAGACACCACCCTAATGTACATGGGGATAAATTGGTTTTAGAAAGGAAAACATTTGCTGCCAGAATTCTTGTAACTGTATTCCCCCCCTCCCCTTCTCAATAAACCTTGATAAAGGGACTCTGAGAATCATGCATTGAAAATAATTACTTTTGGTTTTAGGCAGCTATCAAGACCCTGATAGCATATTTAACTATTCTATGAATCTAAATAGGGACTAAGAAAACATAAAGAACTTTCCTTTAGAAGTGATAATATAGGGCCCATAAGGAATCAAAGAATAAATGGATGGAAGTGACTGAAATTATGAACTTCAGCACTTGTAATATATGTTAATGGCAAGTTGCTTTGTACAACAGAAAGAATGCATATAGCGAGAAATAGACACTCAACCTCATTTATGATAGCCAGATGCTCTGTACTATCCTTCATTGACCTTGGGTTGCTACTCCCTCCTTTTGGCAACTGTTTGGGTTAGGGTTGGGGTTTTGATTCATGTGAACTTCCTAAAGGAAACTCAGGTTAGCTCAGTTCTCTGAAACTGCTCTTATTCAATGGACATTTGAGAAATAAAAGAACAAAGTATAATAATCTAGCCTACATGGTGGGCAAAATTGAATGCTAGCTTCTAGCCTGTGAGTCAAGAGATGAGAATGCATTTGAGAAATAAAAGAACAAAGTATAATAATCTAGCCTACATGGTGGGCAAAATTGAATGCTAGCTTCTAGCCTGTGAGTCAAGAGATGAGAATGCATATGGGAGTAATAAGTTATTTAAGTATATTGATCTGCTGTAGTTTGAATGTATGTTCCATTAGCAAAAAAATATGGTTACTATGCATGATGGTTCTTCTTTTAAATGTCATAATTTCACTGTATAACTTCAGAATCAATCTGGAAAAAAACAGACATTCAATATCCTTAATTTAAAAAAAATCAAATGACATCTCAGAAAAATATCAGAAGGCAGGCATGGCGCATATCTTCTTTTTGGCTCAATTTAGTAATATAGTTCAAAAAGATATCATTGAACTGATGACTTCGTATTTTGGAGACAACATATATTTAGAGAAAACAAAACCCTGGTCATACCACTGTCTGAATCATGTTGAAATGTTCTGCATCAAGTAGGAAAGCCTTTCTTGATTTACTCAGCACAGTTCCTGCACATTATTTATTTTTTCCCTGTGCTAATGGCAAGCCATCAATCACCAGAGCTGTAATCAAATTTTTCAGAAGGCCATAGGCATCATTTTAAATCATTTATTGTGTGCCAACTCACCTCCCTTACTTATCAAGTGCCAACAATACTGCTAAAGGATATTCTTCACCCTACCATTCTCTTTGTGCATTTTAAAAAACAATCTATTATTACTGCATTTTTTCCTTATAGATATATTCTTAATATTCTTGGTCACCAAGAGCACTTCAAGGTTTTTGTATACACTCAGGAATCTTAAGATTTTCTTAATTAATATTAATCCTTAAAATGTATGTGTAGTTGTATATGTGTGTGTCGTTATAATTAGACATATGTATATAAAAATTATATCCTAATCTTTAAGAAATGTAAGTTTTCATGTGCACAGTCATACCTGGTAAAGTAAAACAAATATGTCTGCTTGTTCATCCTCATATCTAATCTCAAATATAATACTAATCCTGCTATAACCACTTCAGGTTGGCAATTCTTTAGCAGCTGAGTTATCCATATTAATGTATAAAGAGACACAATAATTGGCTGAGTGATCAGTCAAGACAAATAATTCTGATTTGTGAACAGTGATTCTTGAATATGCACAGAAGCCACTGTTGCCAATTTAAAACCCTTCATGGCATGGGACCAGGTTACCTAAGGGACCGTCTTATCCCCATCACATTGGCCTGTCCCATCCGGTCATGCAGGGAGGGCATGCTACGGACCCCATCAGTTAAAGAATTCCATCTCACGGGGTCACGGAAGTGTGCCTTCTCTGCAGCAGTGCCTGCCCTGTGGAATATTCTTCCCCCAGAGTTAAGACAGTCCACCTCGCTCGTGGGCTTCAGGAAACAACTTAAAACTTGGCTCTGCCAACAGGCCTGGGGCGGAAAGAAGAGCAGAAACTCCTGGGGATGGCTAGTATAGTAAGATAGTCCTAGAATAGCCCTTCCAAGGCTGAAAGAAAACATCACCTTCTTAATTTTTATATTTATGGTATTTTAAATGGTTATTTTAATGTTTTAATGTTTAATATTTGTAATTTTGATGATTTGTAAACCGCCCAGAGTCCCTTCTGGGAGTTGGGCGGTGAGAAATCAAATTAATAAATAAATAATAAATAAATAAATATAGAAGTTAACATAGAATGTACATTTACATTTCTGGTACCAACATAATATTTAGACTGTTCTAAACACATATTTGGAATTGAACAAGTGAATATTGCATAATTGTTGGTAGACAATTTTCAGGACAAATATTAACAGTAAATATCATTGCACAACAAGCAAAGGTTAGGGTTAGGGGAGAAAAAAAGTTGATTCCTTTTAGCAAAAAAACAAACAAAAAAACAAACCCACATTTGTACTATAATTGCCAATGCCAACAGAGGATAATAGGATTAGGACCAGAATATTTATTAATTTACAAGACTGCAATGATTAGTAATTTAGAGAAAAATCTCATTAATTTAAACCCAGGAAACTTATGTCCCTTTGATTTAATATGAAAATAAAGAAATTACATCTCCTGCTATGTATCTAACTCCTTAGATAGAAGCTTAACTCAGAGATTTAATTCATTTATTCATATATGGTACTGGTCATCCCTTTGACATTGTACACAATAGCTTCATTCAGGCATGATGAAAACTGAAGCACTCAACACACGAGGATTCTAGTTATCTTTTGCCCTTGCTGATGCCACTCCAAGGACATCAGCTTTCTGTAGACATCTGTCTATTGACTAAAAATGTTTTCAGGAGAAAACCTGGTTCACACAAGTAATTGTTCACCTGAAGACATCATGTGAACAACATTAGAGAAAGCAGTGTCAGGTTAAAAAGGATTGAAAACACTCCTCTTCTTAATATCCACCTTTTGGGGGTGATTATTAAGGAACAGGGTGTCTTGTGGGAAAGCCACACAGCTGACAATTGCTTGAAGTACAGAAGCTTTTTGTGTAAGGTTCACTTTTGGTTCTATTTATTTCTTAGATATATGGAGAAGCTAAGACCCACACAAGAAAAGTCATGAGACTAATTCGGTAACATACAACATTGCCAAACACCTCTCTACCATACTAGCACCTCTAGTTGGACACTCTGAACACCACATCCATAATTCGGAAGAATTTGTTTCCAAAGCAAAGATCCTGAAACTGGATACAGATGAAACTATGGTCTCCTTTGATGTGTCCTCCCTTTTCACCAGCATCCCCACCACTCATGCTCTATCCTCTGTCAGGAAGAGACTAGAAGAGGACAGCACCCTGGAAAGGAGAAGCCATCTCAACCCAAACCAGATCTGCCATCTTCTGGACCTGTGTCTTAACACCACTTATTTCACATACAGAGGTGACTTTTACAGACAAAAGCACGGCTGTGCCATGGGTTCTCCTGTGTCACCCATTGTGGCCAATTTATACATGGAAGAAGTGGAGAAGAAAGCACTCAACACATTCCAGGGAACGGTGCCCACCCACTGGTTTAGGTATGTGGATGACACCTGGGTCAAAATCAAGGCCCAGGAAGTACAGGCCTTCACGGACCATATAAACACTATAGATGCCAACATTAGCTTCACCAGAGAAGACACCAAGGACAACAGACTGGCATTCCTAGACTGTGAAGTCCTCATTGGGACCGGTGGCAAGCTAGAAATAGGGATCTACAGGAAACCCACACACACAGATCAATACCTGATGTTTGACTCCCACCATCCACTGCAGCACAAACTAGGAGTCATCAGGACATTGTCACACAGAGCAGAAACCATCCCCACCTCCATGGATTCCAAAAAGAATGAAAAGCAGCATCTGAGAACAGCTCTGCAGGCCTGTGGATATCCAAATTGGGCCTTCACCAAATCTAAGTCTACCAGACCTAAAACAGCGACAGATAGGGCTGAGACTCAGAGTAAACGGAAGAACCTGGTCATTCCTTACATGGCTGGCGTGTCTGAAAAGATCAAACGGATATTTGGCAAACACCACATACCTGTATATTTCAAACCCACCAACACACTGAGACAGAGGCTTGTACACCCCAAAGATCAAACTCCAAAACACAAGGAAAGCAATGTAGTGTATGCAATCCAGTGCAGTGAGGAGTGCTCTGAACTCTACATTGGAGAAACCAAACAACCTTTGTACAGGAGGATGGCCCAACACAGGAGAAGTAACACCACAGGACCAGAGTCAGCAGTTTATCTTCATCTAAAGGAAAAAGGACACTCATTTGAGGACATTAATGTTCACATTTTAGACAGAGAAGATAGGTGGTTTGAGAGAGGGGTCAAGGAATCCATTCATGCCAACTTGGAAAATCCTTCCTTGAATAGAGGTGGGGGCCTCAGGCATAACCTTTCCCCTATCTTCCTTCCTGCTTTGTCTTCTGTGCCTAGGAAGATTAAGACCATTTCACAAGCTCAACAGCAGCAGGGTAATCTTAACGATCCTCCTTTAGATGATAAAGGGACTTAGAAACAAACATCTCAAAAATAACCATGACCTAGCCCCAGGTGCAAGGTCACACAGCCAGCCTAGAAACATATTTAAGGATTCCCTTACTAACTTTACTCAGACTGAAGAAGCTCCTTGGATAAGGAGTGAAACGTTTCCACTAAGAAAATAGAAATCCAGTTGACATGATTCAAGCCACAGACTGTTCCACCTGGATGACTGAGAACCTTCATAGACATCATGAGACTAAGTTTGTGAGAGAGAAAATGAAAACTTGACATAGGAATCACGAGCACTCCAAAAAAGTGCAATAATGAAATAATGCATAATATACAGTAGGTAGTAGCAAGCCTTGATACTCATACCAATTAATAGATTCTAAACCTTAAATTCTAAATTAATTCCCTGCAAGATCTTCAAGCAGAGATTACTAAGGGAGACAACTTCACAGTGTTTTCCTGGAAGAGCTCCTTGAGCTCTTGGCTAGGCTTTCCAAGTAAGTCCACACACCTCCGTGATTTTTGCCTTGGTTGTTATCTAAGCATGGTTGCTGCTAGTTTTTGTGACTAAGTCAGTATGTTGTGCTTTCACACCTTTCTTATCAGAGAGCTGCACAGGAGTGCACCTGTTTTCCATGAAAACCAACTGTTCAACCTAGCTGCTGCTTTAGAAAATGGCTGAGGAGTTGTCTTTTTGTGAAATATACTGATAGCAAAGCTTATTAAGAGCACTCATGTGCTGAGCAATCCAGCTTTAATAATGCCCAAATGAGACAAGCAATTCTAAAAATTCTACCGTAAGAATTTAATTTAGATTCTCTGAATTGGTAGGACATCTATTGAAGATTCAGTATATAATATGTAACACAAATATTCAATATGTAGCACTGAGAGACTTGTTATAATTAATGTTTTCTAGTCCATGAGCTAAAGTGATATTTGGTCTTAATACATAGTACCCTACATTTTCTGTAAATTAACAATCAACATTTGACTATATGCGAGATTTCAATTAATTATTTGAGATAAGTTGAACAAACTGATGTTTGTCATATTTGACTGAAGACCTGGGATTCATATTATCCTCAACATATTATCAACATATTCTCAACGCAAAAAGAACAGCTCACTCTTCCTCTTAAAAACTTACAAAATACTCTGTAGCTTGAATCATGTCAACTGGATTTCTATTTTCTCAGTGGAAACGTTTCGCTCCTTATCCAAGGAGCTTCTTCAGTCTGAGCAAAGTTGGTAAGGGAATCCTAAATATGTTTCTAGGTAGCTGTGTGACCTTAACCCTGGGGCTAGGTCATGGTTATATTGAGGTGTTATTTTAAGTCCTTTTATCATCTAAAGGAGGATCGTTAAGATCACCATGCTGCTGTTGAGCTTGTGAAATGGTCTTAATCTTTCTAGGCACAGAAGACAAAGCAGGGAGGAAGATGGGGGAGAGGTTGTGCCTTAGGCCCCCACCTCTATTCAAGGAAGGATTTTCCAAGTTGGCATAAATGGATTCCTTGACCCCTCTCTCAAACCACCTATCTTCTCTGTCTAAAATGTGAACATTAATGTCCTCAAATGAGTCTCCTTTTTCCTTTAGATGAAGATAAACTGCTGACTCTGGTCCTGTGGTGTTACTTCTCCTGTGTTGGGCCATCCTCCTGTACAAAAGTTGTTTGGTTTCTCCAATGTAGAGTTCAGAGCACTCCTCACTGCACTCACACACAGATCCTTGGATAAGGAGCGAAACGTTTCCACTGAGAAAATAGAAATCCAGTTGACATGATTCAAGCTACAGACAATTCCACCTGGATGACTGAGAATCTTCATAGACTTACAAAATACTCAGAGAACAGCTAAAGAAAGCTTTGAATCAATGAGTCATAGTCAAAAGACAAAGACAGTAACACTGAGTGGATGAGTCATAGTCAAAAGAAAAAGAAACACTTGCTGATTTTATCCATCATTTATTTATTTCCAGTCCTCTTCCTTCTCATTGGCCAATTTTTTTTCTCCTGCTTTCAAATGCTAGTGAAAGTAATGCACTAACAAAAAAAATGGTTGTAAACAATGAGTCCACTGTGGAGTACATAGTAATTTAGTCTGCTTAATAGCAGAATTCCCATCTATGTTGTATATATTTTGAATTGTTATAAATGACAATGGAGTATTTTGATAATAAATGACTAAATAACAATTATATATATTTAGTAAGTTTAAAATCATTGTTTATATGTAACTAAAAGGCCAACTAAGTGAAAGTGATGGCTGTCAACAATTTTTAGCCATACAGTTATTATTCTTAACTTATAGAAACCCATCAGCTTTTAAAGAACTACACGATTGTACTTTACTTCAATAAAACATTCAGAACAGGAAAAACACACTCCAGATGGTAGGTGTTGGTCCCAGTTGGTTTACAGACCAACTTTTGATCCTATTCAGATGTGCCCACTGCCAGTCTCTCTGTCCTTGCCACAGCACTTAAGATCTATATTCAAACCAAACCAGGCTTTATCCAAGCAAACTTCCCAGCCCTTCTGTGAAATTTCATTTTCCTGTACCAGCCCCAGCTCCCAGAGTATTCTAAAATCAGTTAAATTCCTTTGGAGTTCAACTCCAGAAAATATTAGTAGAATATTTACCTTGTCTCGTATTATGAACTGTGACTATGATGGATTTTTTTTAAATCATCAAGCCCTGGTTTTAAACCTTTCAAAATGGATAACTTACAAATGGACAAAGAACATAACTTTTTTGCTGCTATTATGTAAAATTTCTATATGGAACATGACAGATTATCTAGAAAGTCTGAAAAAAAAGTGGGAGGTAGCTTTGGGGTTTGAACTTGTTTATTTCATTGTAACTCTGTGGCATTTACTTCCTTTTAATTCTATTTCAGCAAGTCATTAACAATAGTGCTGGTGCAATTGTAAACAAATTAGTACATATTAACATACTTGGCGGGACAGTCTAATTATTCAGTCTTCCTCCTTCTGGTTTGTTGTAGATATTTCTTAAAGTATATGCCTTATTTCAATATAAGAAATTAATATAATTCAATCGTCTTTTGCCAGGTGCATTAGTGCAAAATATTAATTGGGCCGGATAAGAGAGAAGAATCTGAAATTAAGATGGTGTTGGTAAGGAGAAAGCTGGCTTCAAGGACTGAAGTTAATCCTCTTTTGGATGGGGTTATACTCCCACAGAAAGAACATGTTTTGTGGTGTGGAACTACTTCTAGATTTGCAGGTGATGGCTGTGATATAGAGTATTTACATAGCCATGGGTAGTGCACCAACTGTGACCCTTCCTGAATTAGTCAGACTTAGTGGCAGTTATCTATGTCTGGGTTAGATTACATGGTGAGTACTGCATTACACTTTATGTGGGGCTTCCTTGAAATGTGTCCAGAAATTACAATGGATTTTTACCCTCACTTATTCCAGTCACCAAATCTACTTCTGTAGGTCTGGCTATAATCATAATAAGCAAAGATATTTCTTATGCCTTAATGCATGCCTCAACCCATCCATTAAAAAAAAAAAGGTTAAAAAAGACAGGGCCTGGGTGATTGATGAGAGTTAAATGAAGGCTGGGTGAAAAGACATCTGCCATTTGCTTGCTTCCACTTTGGCTACAGCTTCTTTGGCAATCTGATGTGAAATCTGATGTGAAGGAGTGCTGCCTGGGAGAGAGCATGTGGCACTTTATTCTGCTGCTTCATTTTTTAAAGGTCCTGAATATTATAGAATCAACTTAGCTCTCTACTGCAGTCTTCTCCAAAGGAACCGAACACTAAGCTGATGTCACTTGAACATCAAATTGCTCCAGGAAAGTAGGGAGTGGTTGAGACATATTCCAGGGCTGAGAAGACAGGCAGGCAGGCACGCAGGAAGGCAGGAAGGTTGTTATCTGAGAATAACCAGTGAAAGAATTTGATAAAGTGACTGTTGGTACCTCATTTCATGTTCTTTTGCATGAGTATCAAACAGTGGATTCCACTTTCAACTTTTACAGACACATTTATATTGACTTCTTGTTAGAACCTTCAAAAGAGTCCTATAGGCTCAGGGCCATCATGCTTATTTGGAAACCCTACCTTTCTTCCTACTGCATTTTCTTGTCCGATGAAGACAATGGCCCAATAAACAGAACTGCTAGAGAAATCCAAACTGTTGAAAACTTCCTTGACAGTATATTTTAACTGATAAGATTTATTTCTGAATGTAACCTGGTAATGTACTGTATCCAAGCATTTTAAATGCTGTGCCACATTTTGAATAACAACAACAACAACAACAACAACAACCCACTTGAACTCCACAAAGCTCCATTCCACAATCTTTTTTTAAAAAAACCGTTTCCTCACGAAGCACCTTTAGAACTTCACAAGCAAAATCCCATGGGCTACCAAAGTAATCCAAATTCAGCTGCAGCTATTGAAGCTGTGAACTGAGGAAGAAAATATGAAGAATCTTTTTTGTGCTACTGAATGTGTTCAAATGAATATTGAAATTAGAGTACAATTTGGCAACCTATAGAAAATTATAAAATAGGTTGGGATAGATGTGACTGCAGTGGAGAGTGAAACTTTTCAGCAGTATATTTTCTCTTTTCTGTTCTTGTTGAGTAGATCTCATTAGCACACCTTGGTGCATTTAATTATCTCATCAGAATTAATGCAGCTAGTTCTGTATAATATGTTCTATCACATTCACAGTCACTCTTCCTGTGACAGAACAGGAAAGGTCAGAAGGTCTTAGTGTGCCTGATCCAACTGAAAACAGATAAAATTTCCAGCTTCATTTGCATTTTATATAAGAGGCACATCAGGGGACTGAGGAAAAAGAGCAGGTTTTTACAAAATGTATTTGTAACTGTAAAGGTCATTTTAGTGTATATAATATTTCTCCTTCTTTCAAGCATTCTCTTAATCCTATATATAGTTTGTGAGGAAAATCTGGAGGAAATTAAATGTTTCTCCAGATTAATTTTTGTTTCATAGCACTCATATTTTCAGTATTACTGTTCTGCAATTGTTCGTAGTGGGTAATTGTAGCTAAAATCCTCTTCTGGTTGGGTGGATAGGTGATAGTCTGAAGCTCAAAGCTAATTGTGCAGTCATCTGATCATGCCAATGAAGTCAGTATTGCCCCTGCACAGTTCAGTAGCCCCTAATCCAGTGGAGACAACCATACAGTATCCATTACCCAGATATAAACTGACAGGTCCATAATTGGTATGAAGGTTTGGAATTCCTAAGCCATCCACATCACAATAGCTTTGGCAAAACTTCACTCAGACCACCCTTGCGAGTGTAGGCTGAGAGATGTTTGGGTCATACATTCCTATTCTGGAATTTAGCTACAGTTACCCACTACAATATTACTAATTAGTCAATCCTAAAGGAAATCAACCCTGACTGCTCATTGGAAGGACAGATACTGAAGCTGAAGCTCAAATACTTTGGCCACCTAATGCAAAGAGAGGACTCACTGGAGAAGACCCTGATGCTGGGAAGGACTGAGGGCAAAAGGAGAAGGGGACGGCAGAGGATGAGATGGTTAGATAGCATCACTGATGTAATTAACATGAATTTGAGTAAACTCCGGGAGACAGTGGAGAACAGGAAGGCCTGGCATGCTATGGTCCATGAGGTCACGAAGGGTCGGACATGACTAAACGACTGAACAACAACAAACCCACTACAAACAATTGCAGAACAGTAATACTGAAAATATGAGTGCTATGAAACAAAAATTAATCTGGAGAAACATTTAATTTCCTCCAGATTTTCCTCACAAACTATATATAGAATTCTGGCAAGGTGTATCCATTTGGCTTGTATTACCTGGTATGATGAAGGAGTCACCTCTTCTAGATATCCACCACTATTCTTTGTGCAGCCCTTAGAAAAACATTATCACATTCTGCCAGAGGTTTTCCAGAATTAGGTCTAATGTGAAACATTTTTTCTCATCAGCAGTCTAGAAAAGACTGCAGACAAAGTCCTCAATCCTTGAAGCTTGAAGGTAACCTGTTCACCCCAGCAACCCTTTCTCTGCTGTTTCTTTAAATGATTTGGGTGCTGTGTAATCTACACTATGAATTCAATGCATCCCTTTACAATTAAATATAGTCCTAGACAAATAATTCTGGTTGTCCCCTCTTAACGTGCAATAAAAGATGGGGGGGGGAGGGGAGCAGTTGAATGTACATGTAGATAATCCTGCAGTGAAACCCGGGTGAATGGGTGGGTATAGTAATACTTTCAAAGAATACCTGGCAAAATTTTATATCATGGCCTTTCACAGACCCCTCTTCAATCTGCAGCCAAATTGCACAACACAGTGCCCATTGTGGGGTTCTACTCTCCTAGACTCAATGCCATCACCCCACTGCTCGCTCTGGAGGTCACTGGAGAACAATTATTTCCCCTACATGTAATCAAATGTCTGCCCAAAAGCCTGGTGAGTCTTGAAATACCCATTTTATTCAGGTGTTACTTCAGGTGAATCAGTCCAATGATTTAACAAAGAAAGCATTAAATTATGTATACCTCACTGAATAATGCTGTTTTTTTGTTCACTGTTTTATGTGATATTTCTGACTCCAAAAACATAAAGACATTAAATTATTGATTTGTGCATCTTGTAAAGCCTTTCTGGTAGTCCTTGTTCAAAACTGTGTTATCAATAGGATTAAGCTGCTTTTGTCAATAGCCATATTGAGGAAGATAATGTCCTTGACTATAACCTCCTTTTCTTCAATCGTTACTGAGTTTACTTGGCATCAAATACTACGTTGTTTGGGGACTTTGATCCAGGGATATATAAAATAATGACAGTACCTGGCAGTTAGCTCACATAGATTCAGGTTATACAAAATATATTTCCCAAGGTACTTTTCTACATGTAGGTTCCACAAGACCTATGTTGTCCTCGATCCAAAACAGATTGTGTACTGTGCATTATTTGTTCTCTACTGGCAGCTTTATACTATTTTTTTTAAACTGTCTGTTTTAAAACATTGTGAAGATGAAGATGGAGGTGATGATTCAGGCCTGGAATGCTAAATAAAGTCTGAATGCATATACATGTCAAAGTTCAACAGGGTAACCCAAACAAATAGAGAACCCTATAATTTTAAATGCATTTTGAAGCTCATCATTAACATGAATTCACACACTTAAGCTTAACAAACCAATCAAACCAATATTGTGCTAGTTGTCTTTACATTTATACAGGCTCACTAGCCTTAACATTTCCATGTAAAAGATGTACTGTACACATAAATACATACACACCCACACCCACACCATCAGCATTACATGTAAATTATGTCAATTGCAGGAATTTCTTCCAATATGTGTAAAGTCCCTTGTATCAAATTCTAGGAAATCAAGGTTTCACTGTAGTTAGAAACTTGCTGCTATATTTGTCACATTTATCTACAGTTGCAAATAGATGTTCATCAAATAAATAAAAATGATGATGGAGCATACTGATTGATGGAGGTTCAGGCTGGAAAATATATTTACTGTGCATTTTAATATGTTTTCTTATTTTTAATATTCATTTTTCTTTTTAATAATTGTGACATAAACAGTTGATACACTTTACAGATCTTTTTATAACATGTTCTTTGGAGGAAAGAGATTAGTTAATTCATATCCCAAATGCATCTGTTCTTCTGTATTTTATTCATTTGCTCAGGTGAACCCTGATTTATTCATTACCGAAGACAGTAGAAAATCCTCTCTTTGAATGCTAAACAAAAGGGAATACTTAAGCCATCAATTACTAATTAATTAAACATCTTTGTGTTAGAATGTTCCCAGTGTTAACATACTTTCTAAAACCCACAGCATTTATCCTACAAATAGAAGAGAATTGAAAGCTGTTGGGGTTTTTTTGTTGTTGTTGTTGCTCTTTGATAATGAATTATTTTTAAAGCTACATTGCCAGCTATTGATAATTAGAACATAATTCTCCAACTTTTTACTATTGTTTTTAATAATTTATGGTTTATAGTGGTATAATTTTTATATTATTTTGTATGTCAAAGGATTAAATTGCTAGTTTGATATTTGACAAATTTAAACAACAAGGCCTAGATATGTGGCCAGAATATATAGAATTGGACAGGTTCCTAACTTGCTCTGTTGAAACAAGCTATTTATGTATTTATTTGTGTTGGTGATTCTTGTTTTCCCTCTAAAGTATCAGTAGTTTTCAGGTAACTGCAGAATTAACTATGCTATAGTCATGTTTATTTTTAGTCATTATCTGTCTGTCTGTCTGTCTGTCTGTCTACAGTAAGGTAAAGGTTCCCCCTGCACATTTGTGCAGTCGTGTCCGACTCTAAGGGCCAGTGCTCATCTCCGTTTGTTAGCCGAACAGCCAGCATTGTCCGAAGACGCTTCCACGGTCATGTGGCCGCATGACACGTGTGGAACACTGTTACCTACCCACCGAAGTGGTACCTATTAATCTACTTGCATTTGCATGCTTTCAAATTGCTAGGTTGGCAAGAGCTGGAGCTAGTACGAGAGCTCACTCTGTCACATGGGGCTAGGGATTCGAACCTCCGAACTTGTGATCTACAAGCCTGGCGTCTTACCCGCTGAGCCACCTACATCTACAGTATCTGCAGTTTAATGGAACACATTAATGTTGATACAATGGGCTCTTCTTTGCAAAGGGGCTAGCAAGCATCTGTAAGGAATACTTTTATTTGGATTCTGCACTGAGGAATGGCCTAAATCTAATTCTATGATTGGGGGATGCCATAAACTCCCCCAGGGACAAAATCCTTAAATGTATATTGCAAGATTCTGTTAATGTAGCCTTACAATAAAGCAGAATTAGCTCATCTGGTCATGTTTCTTGTCTGGGAAAGGCTGACATCAATCTTACAAGTCTGAAAGTACAAATATCCCGCTGTCTCCTTTCCTTTACAGCCTGGGAAGCTAGGGAGGGTCCCTTCTGAGCCTCTTGTTCTGCCCACTATCCAATTGCAGGCTGTGCCCTCTCTTATCTCACCGTTCCCTAGGCAGCATCTCTTCACCCCATCTCCCAAGGTCTTTCCCACGTACCATTACACAGGTCCAAAATTTCGGGGTCCTTCTGGACTTGTGGCTCCTGCTGGGTCAGCAGATGGAAGCATGTGGCCAGGAGAGCTGTGCCTAGCTTTGGCGGCTGCTGCACCAGTTGCATCCTTTCTTGGGATGGGAGTATCTGACTAGAGGGGCTCATGCCCTCCTCACTACCTAATTAGACTACTGCAAAGTACTCTACATAGGACTGCCTTTAAAGACCACTTGGAAACTTTGATTGGTGAAAAGTGCTGGCCCAAATACTCACAGGTGCTGACAGTGAGCACAGATTACATCTATCTTACAGGCTGCGCACTGGTGACCTATTGGATTCTGGGTGCAGTTTAAAGTGCTGGTTTCAACCTATGACGATTTGAATTACCTGCAGGTCCATCCCTCCCTACTAGAGTCAGCCCAACCACTTCAATCATGCCAGAAGAAGCAACTGGATGTCTCCTATTCTCAGCAAATCAGGGGCCTTAAACCCAGAACTGGTCTTTTTTTCTTCTTCAATGATAGAGCCAGCCCTCTGGAATGACCTCTCATTGGGGGCTCATTTGTCCTCAATATCATTGCCTTCTTGAAAAAGTTGAAACAGGTTTTCTGGAGGCTTTTATAGTCTGACACCATGTATTATTTTGGCTTTTTAATTGTATTTTATAATGATATTGCTGTTGTTGTTTGTAAGCTGCTGAGAGTTTTTGTGATTGTGGTGGGATAGAAATTATTTATAATAAATAAATAAATATACATATAAGCATACAATAACTATTAACTAATGAGTTGTTTAGTAGTAGATATTTTCATTTTGCCATAACCTCAACCAAGTTGAGCTTTTCCCTCAATATAATCTTTCTGTCTTTTTTTTTTCGGGGGGGGGGGTGCATTTTAGTTCCTTTTCCGCATTTCCAACTAGATTTCTTCCCTTTATGGCCAGCTAGAGTACTTGCTTTTTCTAAGATTTTTTTTCCCTAAAATCTGAACATTCATTCCTTTTATCTTATCATTTTAAAGTCTCTTTAGTAATAGAGCACATTATTTCTCATAAGGGACCCATGTTTAAACCTCCGCAACTTCAGGAAGGGCTGGAGAAAATTCCTGACTGAAAACTTGGAGACCCACCAAGACAATATATGCAAAATTGATCTAAAGGGACCACAGGCATAAAGCAGCTGGCTACTTTCATAGTGATCATGTAGCTTCATTCTCTCGCCTTGGGTAAAGTTAAAGGTATCATAATATCCTAAATTATTAGTCTAGAACTGTCAGTATCATTACTTCTTGTTTCTTTCTTCTGGCTAGAAATATGAGAGAGCTAATGTTATTTGTCACATTTTTCTCTTGTCTCTTGAAATGAAATTGGTTATGCACATGCAAAGAGTGCTCAAAGAAAGCTAATTGATACGTTAATGTATAACCTTCTCTGGCCCATATATTCTCAGAATGATCTCTGGTTCAAATGTGATGGACCCTTAATCTTCTTATGATTTACATCTGTTTATCAATATATCTTCCTTTATAAAAGAATTTTATTGAAAGTTTTAAAAAGGAAGATAAAAACTAATACAAATTTATATAAAGTAATTAAAAAAGAAAAAGAAAGAAATCAAAGAGAAAGCTAAAAGTGCAAAAAAGGAAAAAAAGTAATAGAAAAATAGAAAAGAAAGAAAAAAGGATACAAAGAAATGGCTTCCTATCATCTTTACAACAGTTATAAGTACAATTATAAATTTACCTCTTTTTCTAAAGTCACAACATGACTCTCTTCTTTCTATTATCTATCCTGTCTAATCATCAAAATCATAAATCATGAGTTCATTTTTTTTCTCTTTTATGCAAAAAGTCCATAAGGGGTTTCCAGTCAGCAATAAATGTAGACAATGTCTTTTCTCTAATCAAAGAAGTCAATTTGGCCATCTCAGCAAGTTCCATCATCTTAACCAACCATTCCTCCATTGTGGGTAATGTCGAATCTTTCAATCTTCATGCAATTATCATATACAAAAACAAAGTTCCATGACTTTTTTCCAACTGTATGTCCATCAATCCCCAAGAAAGACCTCTGGTCTCAATTGTATATTAATATTTTAAATCCTCTGAACCGGTGTATGTATTTGAATAAAAAATGTCTAGCTTTTTTTACACGTCCACCAAGCATGATAAAATGTCCCTTCTTGTTCACATTTCCAACATGAATTTGAAGTGCCTTTATACATTCTAGACAATTTCTCTGGTGACATACAATATATCAATGGAACATCATTTTATAAAATTTCTCTTTAAGATTATAACTGTAAATTTCAATCCTTTCAACCACCTATTTTCCCATTGATGCATTTGTATATTATAACCAAACTTTTTAGCCCATTTTATCATATATTCTTTCACTTGTTCCTTTTCTGTTTCAAATTTCAATAAAAGTTTATACATTTTAGCAATTACCTGTTCATTATTTGTAGACAATTCTATTTCAAACTCAACCTTACAACATTCAAAACCATAAACTCTTTTGTCTACTTTAAATCTTTCTAATAACTGTAAATGAGAAAACCATTGACAGCTATATCCCTCTGCCACCAGTTCTTCTCTTGATTTTATTTTACATTAAAAAGGTAAAGGTTCCCCCCGCACATTTGTGCAGTCGTGTCCGACTCTAGGGGCCGGTGCTCATCTCCGTTTGTTAGCCGAAGAGCCAGCGTTGTCCGAAGACGCTTCCACGGTCATGTGGCTGGCATGACACGTGCGGAACGCTGTTACCTACCCACCGAAGTGGTACCTATTCATCTACTTGCATTTGCATGCTTTCGAATTGCTAGGTTGGCAAGAGCTGGAGCTAGTGCGGGAGCTCACTCCGCACGCAGGGCTAGGGATTCGAACCTCCGAACTTGCAATCTTCCGATCAACAAGCCTGGCGTCTTACCCGCTGAGCCACCACGCCCCCTATGACAAAACCCTTGACAAAATTCTAGTATCTCATAATAGGTTAGCCATTTGTGTTTGCCTATTATTTCTTGTCTATAAATGCTTCTTGTGCTGAGAGCCTCAAAGGTGTTTTCAGGCACAACCTTAGTTAGTATCTATTCCATATTATCAATAAGGCATGTCTAACATAATGATTTTTAAAATCCACATTAAAATTGACTTTATTGTACCACAGGTACCCATGCCACCCAAATCTTAGATCAGTGCTTTCCAAAGTCCTGCCGTTGGCGACACACCAACGGTGGCAGCGGTGGCGGCCTCGTGTTTCACGCTAAAATCTGGAAGCTGATGGCATGCCACTGCCGTCGCCGCTGCCACTGCCGCCGCATACACCAGTGCCATCGCTGCATGGACCGCTGTAGGGGCGGTGGCGACGCACCATCAGCACTTCCAGGTTTTGTCGCGACACACTAATGTGTTGCGACACACAGTTTGGAAAGCTATGTCTTAGATCATAACCTTTTAACTCCAAAAGCCTTCTATTTCTCAGCAACACCCACTCTTTCATCCAAACCAAACAGCAAGCTGCAAAATACAATTTCATATAAGGTAAACACAATCCTCCTCTTTCCTTCTCATCCTGTAACACCTTATATTTAACTCATGGTTGTTTTTTTCCCTGCCACACAAATTTAGATATATCCTTTTGCCACTGTTTAAATGGTGCATCAATTGACAAATCAATATATCTTCCATAACCTTTTAAATGAATACATTTGGCTAAAAAGCTTACAAATTGCACTAGCCTATTTTTTTTCTCTTAACCTGCATGAATAGGCAAGAAACAAGCAAGAAACTGCAAATGGTTTCCATCAGTCTGTGGAATAAATTGTTGCTTCATCCATACCCTTGCTATATCTTTGTGGAAAGAGACTGCTAAGAAAGCACACCACTTCTAATCTGTTACTCTGGGGAGAACTACAGCTTGTCTTTATTCCTTTTATTTCCACAGTGACTCACATCATGAATCAATGAGTCTGACTGGAACTAAATGAAGGGCAAATTGAGAACTATATACCCCATGTTGAAAAGCTGCTAAATGTTTTAATTTCATAATGAGATGGTTTAAAGCAGGTCAATAGTATCTTCCTGTCTTTTTGTGTCGCCCCCCCCCCCCCCCGCCTCCTCTTCAACCAATTAAGAAAAGAAAATTGTGTTTCAGGGGGAAAAATCCACAAAAAGAGGATTACATGTGCAGAAAAATGCAGAAAAATTGTTTGAATATCAACAAAAATGGTGAGAATAAAATGAATCAGCTTGTTGTTGTTCAGTCGTTTAGTCGTGTCCGACTCTTCGTGACCTCATGGACCATAGCACACCAGGCCTTCCTGTCCTCCACTGTCTCTCGGAGTTTACTCAAATTCATGTTCATTACATCGGAGATGCTATCTAACTATCTCATCCTCTGCCGTCCCCTTCTCCTTTTGCCTTCAGTCTTTCCCAGAATCAGGGTCTTTTCCAGTGAGTACTCTCTTTGCATTAGGTGGCCAAAGTATTTGAGCTTCAGCTTCAGCATCTGTCCTTCCAATGAGCAGTCAGGGTTGATTTCCTTTAGGATTGACTGGTTTGACCTCCTTGCAGTCCAAGGGACTCTCAAGAGTCTTCTCCAGCACCACAGTTCGAAAGCATCAATTCTTCGGCGCTCAGCCTTCCTTATGGTCCAACTCTCACAGCCATACATTACTACTGGAAAAACCATAGCTTTAACTATACGGACCTTTGTCGGCAAGGTGATGTCTCTGCTTTTTAATATGCTGTCTAGGTTTGCCATAGCTTTCCTCCCAAGGAGCAAGAGTCTTTTAAGTTCATGGCTGCAGTCACCGTCTGCGGTGATCTTGGAGCCCAAGAAAATAAAATCTGTCACTGCTTCCATTTCTTCCCCTTCTATTTGCCAGGAAGTGATGGGACCAGATGCCATGATCTGAGTTTTTTTAATGTTGAGTTTCAAGCCAGCTTTTGCACTCTCCTCTTTCACCCTCATCAAGAGGCTCTTTAGTTCCTCTTCACTTTCTGCCATTAGGGTGGTATCGTCTGCATATCTGAGGTTGTTGATATTTCTCCCGGCAATCTTAACTCCGGCTTGTGATTCATCCAGCCCGGCATTTCTCATGATGTACTCTGCATATAAGTTAAATAAGCAGGGTGATAATATACAGCCTTGTCGTACTACTTTCCCAATTTTGAACCAGTCGGTTGTTCCATGTCCGGTTCTAACTGTTGCTTCTTGACCCGCATACAGGTTTCTCAGGAGACAGGTAAGGTGGTCTGGTACTCCCATCTCTTTAAGAATTTGCCACAGTTTGTTGTGATCCACACAATCAAAGGCTTTAGCGTAGTCAATGAAGCAGAAGTAGATGTTTTTCTGGAACTCTCTTGCTTTTTCCATGATCCAGCGAATGTTGGCAATCTGATCTCTAGTTACTCTGCCTCTTCGAAACCCAGCTTGCACTTCTGGTAGTTCTCGGTTCACATACTGCTGAAGCCTAGCTTGTAGGATTTTGAGCATAACCTTGCTAGCATGTGAAATGAGCGCAATTGTACGGTAGTTTGAACATTCTTTGGCATTGCCTTTCTTTGGAACTGGAACGTAAACTGACCTTTTCCAATCCTGTGGCCACTGTTGAGTTTTCCAAATTTGTTGGCATATTGAGTGCAGCACTTTAACAGCATCATCTTTTAGGATTTTAAATAGCTCAGCTGGGATACTGTCTTCTCCGCTAGCTTTGTTGTTAGCAATGCTTCCTAAGGCCCACTTGACTTCACTCTCTAGGATGTCCGGCTCAAGGTCAGTGACCACACCATTGTATTTATCAGGGATATTAAGATCTTTCTTGTATAGTTCTTCTGTGTATTCTTACCACCTCTTCTTAATCTCTTCTGGTTCTGTTAGGTCCCTGCCTTTTTTGTCCTTTATCATGCCTATCTTTGCACAAAACGTTCCCTTGATATCTCTGATTTTCTTGAAGAGATCTCTAGTCTTCCCCATTCTATTGTTTTCCTCGATTTCTTTGCATTGTTCATTTAAGAAGGCCTTCTTATCTCTCCTTGCTATTCCCTGGAAATCTGCATTCAGTTGTTTATATCTTTCCCTTTCTCCCTTGCCTTTTGCTTCCCTTCTTTCCTCAGCTATTTGTAAAGCCTCATCAGTCAGCCACTTTGCTTTCTTGCATTTCTTTTTCTTTGGGATGGTTTTAGTTGCTGCCTCCTGTACAATGTTACGAACCTCCATCCATAGTTCTTCAGGCACTCTGTCTACCAGATCTAATCCTTTAAATCTATTCCTCACCTCCACTGTATATTCATAAGGGATATGATTTAGGTCATACCTGAGTGGTCTAGTGGTTTTCTCTACGTTCTTCAATTTAAGCCTAAATTTTGCGATAAGAAGCTCATGATCTGAGCCACAGTCAGCTCCAGGTCTTGTTTTTGCTGATTGTATAGAGCTTCTCCATCTTTGGCTGCAAAGTATATAATCAATCTGATTTCGGTATTGACCATCTGGTGATGTCCATGTGTAGAGTCATCTCTTGTGTTGTTGGAAAAGAGTGTTTGCTATGACCAGCGTGTTCTCTTGACAAAACTCTATTAGAGTTTGCCCTGCTTCATTTTGTACTCCGAGGCCGAACTTGCCTGTTATTCCCGTTATTTTTTTACTTCCTACTTTAGCATTCCAGTCCCCTATGATGAAAAGGACATCTTTTTTTGGTGTTAGTTCTAGAAGGTGTTGTAGGTCTTCATAGAACAGGTCAACTTCAGCTTCTTCGGCATCAGTGGTTGGGGCATAGACTTGGATCACTGTGATGTTGAATGGTTTGTCTTGGATTCGAACTGAAAGCATTCTGTCATTTTTGAGGTTGTACCCCAGTACTGCCTTTCCCACTCTTTTATTGACTATGAGAGCTACTCCATTTCTTCTAAGGGATTCTTGCCCACAGTAGTATATATAATGGTCTCCTGAATTAAATTCGCCCATTCCTATCCATTTTAGTTCGCTGATTCCCAAGATGTCGATGTTCAATCTTGTCATCTCATGTTTGACCACATCCAGCTTACCTTGATTCATAGATCTTACATTCCAGGTTCCTATGCAATATTGTTCTTTACAGCATCGGACTTTCCTTCCACTTCCAGACACATCCACAACTGAGCGTCCTTTCGGCTTTGGCCCAGCCGCTTCACACTTTCTGGAGCTACTCGGAATTGCCCTCCACTCTTCCCCAGTAGCATATTGGACACCTTCCGACCTGAGGGGCTCATCTTCCGGCGTCATATCTTTTAGCCTTTTGATACTGTCCATGGGTTTTCTTGGCAAGGATAGTGGAGTGGTTTGCCATTCCCTCCTCCAGTTTTGGACCACGTTTTGTCAGAACTCTCCGTCATGAGCTGTTCTTCTTGAACTGACTTCATTGAGTTACGGAAGCCCCTTCGCCATGACAAGGCAGTGATCCATGAAGGGGTGAATCAGCTTAACAGCTGTCAAAATATAAAATGCTTCATGCCAGAATAATAATTCTTGGACTGCACAAACCTTGTTCTTCCTAGGATGTCTACTTTTCTCTCTCTCTCTTTTTCAGAAAAAGCATTGCAAGAATTGACATTTCTATGTGTTTTAAAAGTAAAAAGGAATTGCTATGTAGTATATAAAATGCATATTTAACAGTAAGATTTAAATTGGTATCAGGAATTAGTACAAACAGAATATTCTAAAGTCAGAGTACCAATAATGTGGCCACAGGCTTCCACAGAATTAGCAGGCAATCTCAGTTTCCAACAGTGTTTTACTGATGCCTACATTGGAGGCATCAAAGAAAATTGAAATGCCAACCTCTAGCTATGGATGCATTCAAGTGTTAGACCAGGCTCTCACTCAGATAGGAGGCATCCACCAGGAGTCTACTCTTCATTAAAACCTGATGCACAAGATATACTACCCTAAGAAAATCAAATGAATCCTCATTTCCAAATTATTGAAATGCTAATAGCCGTTCCTCTTAACTGTTAATTTAGAACTTAGCTGTTCTGCTATTAGAAATGAAAATTCATAAATGAAGGCATAGTGAACTCAGGCTGACATTAAGTTACTTCAGGTAATAAAAAATTACCTCACCCCAGGAAATCTTGGTCATTTGTTTTATTACATGAAGCAGTAATAAGAATATTGGTACTTCTGGTGGTATGACAATGAGCTTAATTACAAACTTAGAGAACTCTGTCTTTTGTCTGTTTTATTACTTAATTGATTAGCAGAAAACTCTGCTGTTTTTTGTTTGTTTAAATTACTGCTTCATGATGTCTTTCAACTAGTAATTAGAAGTTTGAGAAAACAGAAAAGGGACAGACAAAAATCTGTCCCTTTTCTTCTTTTGAGTGAGAACAGTTCTTCAGTAACAGGAAGGTCATTGGATCCTTGTTGGATCCCTGAAAGATCAATGAAGCAGTATTGTGGCAACCACTGAGCCCTTTCCTGATCAGGTGCAAGTATGTTTCTCATTATCTTTAGACGATATAAAGTCAACAAGATACTATTTTCATACATTTTTTATATCTCAGAGAATGTTTAAAAATGGTTTGCAGCCAACTTCATTGTGATGGAAATGTGAAATTATGGAGGGGGCACTTACAAAGATAAAGGGATATGCTCCACTGTTGTCCCTTGGTTTCATATCCATAAGTCTATTTATATGGTATGGTTTAAATACGTTAGTGCTATTTTGAATTATGGATCCCAAATTTTGAATTTTTCAGTATATATGGAGTATTGGTCTTAGAAGTAATATGTTACCATTCTATTGTATAAAACAGTGCCACCAGTATTTACAATGGATTGATTATGTGTGTTCATTCTTTGGTTATGAATAGTCTTTTGAAGGAGAAGGTCCCGCAACCCAACTGACAAGTGGAGACCACACAATCTGTTTGAGCCAAGTGCAATGACCTGCACAGGTGACAGAATACAAGGTTCTGCCCACTGAGAGGGGGCAAGGCAAAAGCTTACATAGTGACCTTGTTTACATGAAAAATACAGTAGCACTCCTTGGCAACAGAAGCTACCCAAACTCACGGTCATTGTAATCCTGTATTTTTAGCCTTTGGTTTGTTAATCAGCAAGCCTTGACAAAAATCTTGACTAATCAGGGATCGACTTCCTCTTTTCCAGTAACTAGCTCCTGAGTTTGCAATTTAAGACCCTTAGTAAGCTATTTGTATCTTGTACTTTTAAGCATTTTCCTAGGCATCAGAGCATATCAGAAGCCGTTTTGTTAGGCTCTGAGTAGTTTTAATTGTGAAATCTTCAAACAATTATTTTAGCCATTCTCCTTCCCCTGCTTCTGAACCTCTTCTTGCTTGTCTTCTAGTACTTACACTCATTTTTATTTTATTTTATTTATATTTTTCACCTCTTATTTTCTTATAATTAATCTCTTTGTCTTAACATTATTACTAACTTATACCATAAATACTTTAATTTCTCTTATAGAAAACAATAACAAAAGGGAAAAAAAGGAGAAAGTAATTATCTACTTACAATATAAATACTATTAATTATATACTTCTATCTATAATATAGTGAGTAAAATATATTTCTTAAACTTTATACAGAGGTTCTATGGTAAACAGGGTTATGCAAAAACAAAATGGCTTTGTTGAGTTATAAATTAATTAATTAATTCAGTCTTAGTAAAATATTTCTGTACAGGAATTATGTATCTTCTCACCCAAAGTCCTCGCTTTGTTCTTCATTCAGAAAACGTTTAGGTTTTACTTTTTGTTAGGTAGTCTTGCAATTAATGAAGTGAACTGCGGCGCTTGTCTGTTTCAAAGACTTTGCCATGCGGTTCCAACTTTTGTTTTTTCAGGCTTCCCGGCTTGGTTCTCCACGAGTCAGCGAAAACACTGAAACAGACAACAATTGACTCGCCTGCCCTCCGAAGCCGCCGAAAGTCTTCTTTTTCAAAGGAGCCAAATCCTCCACTCTCTCTGCTGTCGTTCTTTTGCTCTTAATTTTACGAAGCTGGCTCGGATCTCCGTGGTCTCTGATTTTCCTCACGGAGCCTCTTCCAAATCTCTCCAGCCGTCGTCCATCTTCACCGGAAGTTGTTAGGCTGAGCTGTTTCTCTATACTAAAGCAATACAAACAATATTTAAAATATTTTTTTATTTCCCAACTGTGAAAGTATGTAAATATGAGCAATGGTAGCCTGCTAAACTACCGTTGAAGAATTATTATTTATTTGACCAGTAAGTGGCCATGTAGAATTGACCATATTGTTCAAACTGTGGTCCATTTGATCATTTTTATTTTCTTCAATTCAGCCACTTTCCTCTACACCCCAATCCCTGGATGGTTGCCACATGCCAGGTCAGAATGTGATTCCCTAGCAATGAAGAAAAGATAGATTGAGAGAAAATGCTAGTATGAGAACAGTATCTATGTTAAACCATTTTACTTTTTGGTATGAGGCAGTTGAAAGTATACTTGACTGGTCTTCACTCTCAAGATATATTGGGAATATATCATAATAAGTTTCCCAGTTGTCTATGCTGCCAACGCTTCATCCATTAGAATTTTGGCATTTTAAAGAGGAGGAGAAGAAATCTGCATGTTAGTTTTCTAGTACATTTCCTGAGAACTAAAATTAAAATGAGAAAAGAATTGAAAAAAGGATGAATGGTTATTACAGTACATCAGCTGGTTGATTCTTTCTAACTGTGTTTTCTTTTCAAAAGAGTTGAATGTCTTATAGTGAGCCTTTCATTGTCAGTGCCTAGGAAATAGAATAAAATCTATTTTTAACTGAATATTAACCTCAGAAATGTCACTGAAACATTAAACCATCTATTTTCTACTTTACTTTTCAATCTCTTTTTCATTCAACTGATGTGCTACTAAAATTAAAATCCCTCATTTAGATTATTTTTACCCCTTTTCCATGGTGTTACCCTCCTCCATCACTTTACTTTTCCATCCTTCTCCTTCTCCTCCCCCATCCTGTTGTAAGTTCTGGCCCAGATGTTTTCCTTCTTCTAGAGGAGACCCATAATTTTGTGGAATATTGCTGGCTTATGGGGTTACAGGCGCAGAGTAAACAAAACAGACAGAGTGCAGCGTTTAGGGCTAAAAGTATTTTACTTGTAGCATAAGGCAATAATGGATATGAGTACATTATTGCAAAAGGAAAAAACAACAAACCATAAGCAGAGTTCCATCAGCAGATGTGAAGAAAACCATGGCCTATACAAACGGCCAGGCATAGTTACAGTTCAGGAACAGAGTACATGGCAACATGACAGACAGAAGTCAAGAAGCATAGACCCATAGTTCACAGCTGAGATATACACTTGTTTCAGCTTTCTGATTGGGGGAAACTATGGAGTCATGGGTTACATACACTTACTGTTGAAACGTAAAGTCTGTTGTACAGAATATAAATTGCCATGAGATGGCAATGTTGCACATTGTCTCCCCCCCCCCCCCCCCGGAGCAGTTCTCACGGGACAGCCGATTAGCTAGCCATAACAAATGTCACGTGACGGGCCACCTGCTGTTATCAGTGCTTTTGTTATGGGAAACAGTGGAGCAGAGGAAAATTACAGTTTTTACATGCTAGGGAATCACAGTGGAGAACACCATATGATTTGATCTTTACATAGCAACTCCAACAAATTTAGTGATGGCAGATATGCTTCTCATGCAGAGCATTTCTGTCAGTTTCATTCCTGGGCATTTGCCCAGTAGTAAAGGGTGAGAAGAGCCCATCTGCCAGAGCCACAACAAGTTAGTGTTAGTTTCACCCTGGGCATGCTGATAAATGTTTCTCTAGGAACAAGGACAGGCACTCAAGCTTGGCAAAGGATGATTTAATGCCTAGAAAGATCAGATAGATATTGTTTTTATTGCAGATGTGAAATATATTCTTACAACAACCAAGATCAGCTACTGCACAATCTAAGAATCTAGCCATATTTACTGTACTGTATATACTAGGGTCTACACTTGCATATTTTCCTCCCATCTTTACATAGTAATGGACTTTGCTGGAACAGTGCAGTTGGTACACAAGGTTTGTCTGTGTACCAACTGTACTGTTCCTGGGAGGCCTTGCTCATGATGATCAATGCCTTAATCACCTCCTGTGCATAACAAACACTCTCTTCCAGAAACCTAAAAGATGACTTTATATATGGACTTCACCAGATGGTCGACACCAAAATCAGATTGACTACATCCTTTGTAGCCAAAGGTGGCAGACATCTATACAGTCGGTAAAAACAAGACCTGGAGCTGACTGTAGTTCAGATCACAAACTTCTTATGGCAAAATTTAGAATCAGAATAAAGAAAACAGGGAAGACACACAGATCAGTTAGATATGAGCTCACAAACATTCCTAATGAATATGCAGTGGAAGTGAAGAATAGATTTAAGGGACTAGATTTAGTAGATAGGGTCCCGGAAGAACTATGGACAGAAGTTCGCAACATTGTTTAGGAGGCGGCAACAAAAAACGTCCCAAAGAAAAAGAAAACCAAGAAGGCAAGATGGCTATCTGCTGAGACACTGGAAGTAGCCCAAGAGAGAAGGAAAGCAAAAGGCAACAGTGATAGGAGGAGATATGCCCAATTAAATGCAAAATTCCAGAGATTAGACAAAAGAGATAAGGAATTATTTTTAAACAAGCAATGTGCAGAAGTGGAAGAAGATAATAGAAAAGGAAGGACAAGAGACCTCTTTCAGAAAATTAGAAACATCGGAGGTAAATTCCAGGCAAAAATGGGTATGATCAAAAACAAAGATGGCAAGGACCTAACAGAAGCAGAAGAGATCAAGAAAAGGTGGCAAGAATATACGGAAGATCTGTATAGGAAGGATAATAATATCAGGGATAGCTTTGACGGTGTGGTCAGTGAGTTAGAGCCAGACATCCTGAAGAGTGAGGTTGAATGGGCTTTAAGAAGCATTGCTAATAACAAGGCAGCAGGAGATGATGGTATCCCAGCTGAACTGTTTAAAATCTTGCAAGATGATGCTGTCAAGGCGATGCATGCCATATGCCAGCAAATTTGGAAAACACAAGAATGGCCATCAGATTGGAAAAATCAACGTATATCCCCATACCAAAAAAGGGAAAGACTAAAGAATGTTCAAACTATCGAACAGTGGCCCTTATTTCACATGCCAGTAAGGTAATGCTCAAGATCTTGCAAGGTAGACTCCAGCAATTCATGGAGCGAGAATTGCCAGATGTACAAGCTGGGTTTAGAAAAGGCAGAGGAACTAGAGACCAAATTGCCAATATCCGCTGGATAATGGAGAAAGCCAGGGAGTTTCAGAAAAACATCTATTTCTGTTTTATTGACTATTCTAAAGCCTTTGACTGTGTGGATCATAACAAATTGTGGCAAGTTCTTGGTGGTATGGGGATACCAAGTCATCTTGTCTGCCTCCTGAGGAATCTGTATAACGACCAAGTAGCAACAGTAAGAACAGAGCACGGAACAACGGACTGGTTTAAGATTGGGAAAGGAGTACGGCAGGGCTCTATACTCTCACCCTACGTTCAGAAGCGACTGAATGAATAAACAACAAAGTTATGAAAAATGCCTTGTGTGTAATATGGAGATATGTAAATGCTTTAGTATATTTTGAAGTTGGGTAAAGATTTAAGAATGTTTATCTGGATTGATATTAAGGCTTGTATGATTCCATTTTTCTTTAATGATTTGGATCAAGATTTACTGGATTGCTTTTAAGATTTGTTTGATTTTTAAGATTTATAAGGTATAATAATAATTGTTTGGTTTTAGGTTTAATAGGCTTAAGATTGTTATGGTTTTATTAATTATAAAAGTAGACAATTTATATGTTTTATAATTTGATTTTTATTGTTTTGTTGTTTATTCGTTCAGTCGAAGCCAACTTTTCGTGACTTCATGGACCAGGCCACGCCAGAGCTTCCTGTCGGCTGTCACCATCCCCATCTCCCCCACGGTTGAGTCCGTCACCTCCAGAATACCATCCATCCATCTTGCCCTTGGTCGGCCCCTCTTCCTTTTGCCTTCCACTTTCCCTAGCATCAGCTTCTTCTCCAGGGTATCCTGTCTTCTCATTATGTGGCCAAAGTACTTCAGTTTTGCCTTTAATATCATTCCCTCAAGTGAGCAGTCTGGCTTTATTTCCTGCAGTATGGACTGGTTTGATCTTCTTTCAGTCCAAGGCACTCTCAGAATTTTCCTCCAACACCACAGTTCAAAAGCATCTATCTTCCTTTGCTCAGCCTTCCTTATGGTCCAGCTCTTGCAGCCATAAGTTACTACAGGGAATACCATTGCTTTAACTTTGTGGATCTTTGTTGTCAGTGTGATGTCTCTGCTCTTAACTATTTTATCAAGATTTGTCATTGCTCTCCTCCCAAGAAGTAGACGTCTTCTGATTTCCTGGCTGCAGTCAGTGTCTGCAGTAATCTTTGCGCCTAGAAATACAAAGTCTGTCATGGCCTCCATGTCTTCTCCCTCTATTTGCCAGTTATCAATCAAGCTGGTTGCCATAATCTTGGTTTTTTTGAGGTTTAACTGCAACCCAGCTTTTGCACTTTCTTCTTTCACCTTCGTCATAAGGCTCCTCAGCTTCTTCTTGCTTTCAGCCATCAAAGTGGTGTCATCTGCATATCTGAGATTGTTAATGTTTCTTCCAGCAATTTTAACACCAGCCTTGGATTCATCAAGCCCAGCACATCGCATGACGTGTTCTGCATACAGGTTGAATAGGTAGGGTGAGAGTATACAATCCTGCCGTACTCCTTTCCCAATCTTAAACCAGTCCGTTGTTCCATGGTCTGCATCACATGGTAAAGTTCTGTAATTGTATGTTCTCCTAGGGCATATTTTGCAAATTTATTAGAGAGATGCAACCTTTTAGGATTGGGGGGCACATTTGGATTTTTAAAAATGTATTATAGGTGTTTTCATGAAATCTTAGTTGCAGGAAGCTTGTCTATTCATTACTTGTCTATTCATTAAAATCACCACCAAGTAGCTTACAGCTTATTCCAAATAGCAATTCACAATCAGAAACAAAAATCCAAAGTAAGAAATTGATCTTTCCATCCTATTAAATTTTGCAAGATTGTCTCTATCACTGCAATCTCTTTTTTTTCCCTTTCTGATGGACATACTTCCAAGCAAAGCACCATGTGGCAGATAGATTTAACACATAAACATTTCAAGCTTTTCCGCCATTTTAAGGGATTCCCCTTCCAGTGACATCACCACCAACCCAATAAAATATTATAAAACAAGTCAAGCTTCTCAGGATTAAAACCCTAAGAAGGACAGTGTAGATTCCCAAAAATTTCACTTTTGGGCAGAAATTCCTTTCAGAACTTTTTGCTAAATTGGGTAAAACTTGAACCAGAAGGAGGGATGGGGTACTTACCCAAGTGTTATGAGGAATATATGATGCATGTTGTATGGGTTTCTGTTAGAATGCAGCAGTTTGCAATATTATAAATATAAATGTAAGTGGCTGATAGATCTCAGATTGTTACCATCAACTTACATTTTAACTAGAAATTAATGAACATTCTGTTTTCCTTCAACTTTCAGTAGACAATAACCAATGAAATAATTTCTCCAAGTAGTTTTGTTGTTTGCAATAGGGTTATAGAAGAAACTGGATACTCAGGACAGCATTTTAGCATCATGGTCCACTTCTGAGAAGTCCAGGGCCCCATTTAGCAACTAAGGAAAAAGACGTGCAAAATAGATTGTGAAGTGGGAGAAGTAATACTTATTACCATTTAAAGAGGCAACCCAATAGCACTGTTAAATCCAGGATCTAAAATTACCGTACTGCACCTCTGCATTTGAGAAAGACATTTCCTGACAGCTGCCTGTGTAGATTGTAATTGAGAAAGTGAAAAGGTAAAGAGGAATAGTGACAGAGTTGATTGGGATCCAAGTCTCAGCTGTCCTAAAGAAGCATGTCTTTTAATGCCAGCTCTCTCATCTGGTTAAGCCTCAAAAAGATATTTTATGCACACATCTGGTTCAAATTGTCATTTTTCTGTGGTCAGTTCATCTGCAAGCATATCCACTTGTCTAGTAGAAATTGCTATCTTATTCACAGGCAGGCTGAATTTGTCCCAAATTACAGAGTCTATATAAATATTTCTCACTACAGGATCAATTTTCACTGCAAATTTCATTACATTTTGTTTCAAAACAAATAATTTATGGGTGCTTCTTCCTTCAGCCTTTTTTTTAAAAATTGGATT
Source organism: Charina bottae (assembly GCA_023362775.1). Taxonomy (NCBI): domain Eukaryota; kingdom Metazoa; phylum Chordata; class Lepidosauria; order Squamata; family Charinaidae; genus Charina; species Charina bottae. The sequence continues at coordinate 47,811,156 of JALMGJ010000005.1, forward strand.
ATATTATGCTTGAACAGGAACTTTTTCTATGTATTAAGAATGGCAACTTGAGGACAAATAGAAGTATTGCTAGTATTATAAAAAAAATTATGACTTACTTGTCTTCCTAAGAGTTAACTCTACTAAGACAACTGCTATTTACATTGGAGAGGAAAACATGCTTAGAAAATCCATATGAAGAAAATTGGAAAACATTAGGGGATATGGTAGAATAAGCTAATAGTGTCACTTAAAAATCTGCAAAAGAAGAATGAACATTTGCATAAGATTCATGAAATTTCTTAGGGGATTGTCTTCCATATCCGAGTGCTTGTTCCCAGTAAAGCCACCAAGTGAAACAGTGTCCTGCTTCTATTCATCAGTGCATACCAATCATACTGCTTTGCTTCAATCAATAACAGAGACTTCTGTTACCTTGTTTGCTGCTTATTATGAAATCAACATGGTTATTGGTGGTTTCAATTATAAACCTATTAGGTAGATAATTGACAGCATACGTATAGTCATGTTGGATGTCATCTGTTTCAACTAGATATGTGGTTTGATGTGTTTAGGCAAGCAGAGCTGCTAATCAAAGCATAAAGAATTTCATAATTAGTTGCCTTTGAATGTTTCCACTGACTAAAAGGAAGTTGCATTTTAGTTAACATTCCTTTTGGTCTAGCAGCCACTTGGTATCTCTTCTTCCCTTTCCTCTATAACATTTCTGAAGTAAAGAAGTTACTCATTTTTTGTATTCTATTATTATTAGTTTCATTTATAAAATCACAGTTATCTGTCAGCAAAGACTACACTGTCTGTTTTTCATAAGAAAGTTATATATGCAATTAAAATTACTACAGCTTGGTATAGAATTAGTTGAATATGCATGATTAATTAACACGAGAAGATGTGTTAAGTTGTTATGTTAACAGTCACTTTATCATTTTTGTAAATTATACATTGTAATCAGTATGGCTTGAAAGAATAATATTTATACATAATAAAAATGAGTGAGGCATCTGTAACTTAATTTTCTTTTAAACAAAATTATTATCCCATTTCCTTCCAAGATACCATCTCTTAATTGATGTATCTTTTAGCATTATAGTAAAAAAATCCCTCTACAAATCACATGTGTACTTGAAACATTAAGTGGGTACCAAAAAGAATATTTTGTTGTTGTTGTTATATTATTTTTTCAACAAGTTTGTCTTAAGAGTTCTAATGGCTTGGCGAGGCTGAATCTTGTTTTAGCAATCTCCTATTGGCCAGCTAGATACACTACTGATTGACTAATGGTGATCAGAATATGCTTCCAGGGTCAAGGTGATCGAACGGTTGATTTCAAAATGGTTTGGAAAGGATTGATAGTAAATCCAGAGTTGTATGCAGGTTCTTCAGAATTTGTGAATTGTATCAGTAATGCAAGATAGAGGACAAAAGTCATAAAACATGATCATATATTTTTTGGTATCAACTATATATACTATATTTTCCCTTTTCTTCTAAAACTATTTGTTATACCCCCTTGTGAGGCCCTCACCTTGCTTCTGAAACCCAAATAATTCTGCTTTTTCTATAATTTCACTGTTTCCTCATGGCAGTACATCAGTACATACTGTAGATTCCAAAGCCCAGGAAGCTACATGGTCAAGTTATGCTGGTTCAAAACCTGGCAGACACAGTAATACCAATACCAATACCAATAATAGCAACAAACTTTCTGGAGAAAGTAGTTCTCTCCTTCTGTTAGTTGTTTTTTAAAACAAGTCCCAAGTCTTACTGTTTTACTCCCAGATAGCCCAAACAAACATTTTATTTATTTTTTTAAAGAGGGGAGGGGAAAACCTACTCTAGAAAGTTTCTTTTTTAAAAAAGTTTCTGCAAAGTTTTGAGTGAAATGGGTGGTGACTAAATTTGAAGAATAAATAAATAAACAAAGAAATAAAGAAATAATCTCTATGCTAAGTGAAGGTCTTCACTGTACTAATTCTTATTGCTACAGAACCTATTGGGGCACATAAAAAGTATTGGCTCAGTTGAAGGGGCAGTCCTTCCTCTGCAAAGTAGTCCATTAACTGCTAAGGTCAGCCTGCAGCACACTGAAGCCCAAATGGACAGAAGCACTTGAGGTGACATAGTGCAGAAAAGTGAACTTTTCAAGTTAAGCATAAAAACACATGTTGGGGTTTTTATATACCCAGGAATTTACAGTTAGATAAATTATACTGCAGAGGCTTGATATCTAGGTGAGAGGGGAATTATTCTGCAAGTCACCCAATTAGCAGCCATTGTTGTAGGGATGATGTGTCAGTGTGTAACTCATACTACAGGTGCTAAGAGTTTAGTTGGGTGTGGTAGATAATGAGAATGACCTATAATGTGATTGGTCAGTTTGTATATATAAGCAGAAGAATCCTGGTTTTCTTTCTTCTCGTCTGCTGTAACTTCATTCGCTGTATCATTTGTTACCCGTGTGGAAGTGATCTGTAAATACGTATGTATATAAAGTAAATAGGCTATTTTATATAATCTCTGTTTGAGTGTCTATTAACTGCACAGCACGTGGATCACTGGTGTCTAGGAAGAAGGATCAGGCCACTCCACGCACACACTCTGACAGGTTACGGGCCCAGAGGCAACAGGCTTTGGACTGGCAGTGGATCGTGGGCAGCTGGTATGCTGGCACAGCTGTAGGACTTTGGAAGCCTATCCAGGAGTCGTTTGGCTATTTGGAGCGATTTTGGAGCTTTTCCAGGTTCCGTGCCTGGCTGTTTATTTTTCCTAGGCTTGTTTGCAGCTGAAGGACGTTCTGATAAGGTCTGTGCAATTTCTCATCGGTGTCTGCCCAGGAGGGGCTGAGGAAAGATGAGCACAGTCAAGATGCAGCCAACAGTTGGAGGTGGATTCCCTCTGGAAAGACTGAATGCATCTAATTATCTGTCGTGGGCGTACAAAATGGAAATGTATCTTCACCGTGAAGGGCTTTGGAAGATTGTACTTTGCACTGACCCAGACTTGGACGATGAAGACATTGTTCTACAGGATGAGAAAGCATTGGCAAGCATAATTTTATGTTTGGAGGATAGCCAATTATGTTATGTTAGAACTTGTCAGTTAGCCAGTAAGTGTTGGGAAGCTTTAAAGAATGTTTATCTTAGAAGCACACCGTTACGCAAAGTTTTGTTAACACGTAGGCTTTATCATGCTAGGTTGCTGGAAGGTGGGAATATCCATGAACACTTGCATTATATGTCTGGCTTGTTCCTTGAATTAGCACAGAGGGATATGCAATTTTCAGAAGCACATAAGGTTTATGGAATTCTCAGTTCTCTGAATGAAACATGGGATAATTTAGCCACCAGTTTCGGGTCTTAATCTGAGAGTGATTTGACCGTAAATTATTTAACTGGGCGTCTTCTGGAAGAGGAGCAAAGAAGAAAACAACGTTCTAACTTAATTAAGTCACAGCGAAACAGTTTATCTGTGCAGGAATTTAACTCTGATAATGTTTTACTGTATATGTGAGACGCTGTTTTTGCTGTAAGTCTGATAAACATTTGTTTAAAGACTGTGATAAGAAAAAGAAACAGAAGCCGAAAGCCAAGCCAGGGATTTCCAAGCAAGGGAGTGCTGAACAGCTGTCGGTAATTACTTCTGCAGGAAGGGAGTTAAAGGGGCTGTGGCTTCTTGACAGCGGAGCCAGCCAGCACATCGCCAATGATAGGCAAATGTTTAAAAGTTTTATGCAGGCTGAACGGGATCATGTTAGTCTTGCAAATGGAAGTGTTGCATCTGTTACCAGCAAAGGGTTTGTGTATGTACCAAGTTTAAACACTGAATTATCAATGCTATGTGTACCAGACTTAGAGTATAACATCATAAATGTTTCTCAGTTAGATAAACAGGGATATGATGTGAAGTTTGGTAAGGGTGAATGCATTGTTTTGAAGGATAATCATGTCTGTGGTAAGGGTGTTTTACAGAACCATTTATATGTAATGATGACACGCAGAGACCATGATATAGCCATGATTAACAAACCAACACATGATTCATGTGAACATCTATGGCATAGACGGTTGGGGCATCCAAGTTTCAAAGTGATTGAAAAGATGTCTGAAGCAAGTTCTGGAATGGATTTGAAACCGTGCCAAGCTTATCTGGATTGCACGGCATGTAAGGTTGCAAAGTCAAAGGTGTATCCTGTAAGCAAATTTAGTGATCTTTAGTGAAATTTTGAGGACAAATAATAAGAAATTTGCTTTATTAGAGAAACTTCCTGGGATAAAGGCTCATGTCTTCATTCCCAGTATAGATAGAACTGCATCGCTCTCTGGTTGATTAAAAATATTTGAGTAGATTTTTTTAAAAAAATAATTGTCTTTAACAGGGGAAAGCTGCATAAAATTGAACTTCTATATTTCTTTCACAAATCTCTAATTATCTGTCAGGAAAACCGGCAAAGAACCACGCTGAGCTAGAGTTGCTGCTCCAGTTTCTTTATTGTTCCTACCTTATACAGAATCTTGCCAGACTAAAGGTACCCTAACTGATCTAAGGGGGAAAATACTCCTGGAACTCTAGGGCGGGGCCAGCCTAACTTTCTTAGCCGGCCTGTTGAGGTTCTCAATGCTGTGAGAATGTTTATCTCCCTGATGGAATGTGCCCCCTCCTTCTTCTGCTCCGAGCTCCATCACATCACCCCCCTCCTCGGGGATACATTCCATCACATCATCTTAATTTAATTACATAAATATTATATTGATGCTATTTAGAGATAACTAGTGTAAGAAGTAAGAAGACATGGGGTCACGAAGAGTCGGACATGACTTAATGACTGAACAACAAGTGTAAGAAGGCATACACACATATACACACACAAAATGTATATTTAACCTATCCCCACAAAGTTCCTAATCAAAACTCCCTATGTTGGATGAATGTGTGATGGGTACCCAATCTAAGTTGACATTGTGCAACTGATTGACATTGTGGACATCAACCAGGGTCTCATGCACTGGTAGTGCCCATGAAGGCTACTCTCTATGGAAGCAGATGCTTGAGATTAGGATTTTTCAGTGTGACATGAGTCCACATAGCCTTATTTTCTTACTCTGTGTTCATCCTTGGGGTAAACATCTGAACTGGTATTTAATAGACATCCACTCCATTTTTTTCTAGGAAGATTTCCGATTTAGAGTTTTTTGCAATGGACTTTCCATTTTTATTAATTTTTAGAAAAAATCTCCAGATAATTTTGATGGCAAGGCTTATTTTATTCAATATATTAAATGGCTGGTGAGTGTTCCATGTTTCTCTTTTCCCAAATTTTAAAATATCACTTGCAGGTGTAGCAATAAGCAGTTCTCTACCCAGAAGCTTCCTTTACTGTGGTGTTTCCAGGACTGTCCATGTGATTATGCTTTTCTGCAAACATGCAGAATATTTTAATGGTTAAAGAAAAGCTAACTGTTGCATTTAATAAACGAAATCCAACTTTTTGGTCTCATTTTTCACTCCCTTCCCTTTTTATAACAGAAGATTATGATAGCATCTTAAGCATTGTGGAAGCAAAATTTCCCAAATTTGCTTGCAGTGGAATTTATAGTCAATTTTTTTATACTCATACTGAAAGATAAAGTTACCCTCAAATTGAATTCATCTCCTTGATACCACATATACACACCTATGCAGTTTTCTTGGTAATAGTACAGGAATAGTTTCCCATTGACTTCTGGGATGTTTTGTAAGTATCATGGATCCGAAGTTTGGGAGATTGCAGGTAAGAGGCAATCTATCTCTGCTATCACCAACCTCTGGACAAAGAGACGAAAAATAGAACAACAAAGAAGCCTCTTCCACAGATATAGGTAAGAGATCATATGGCACATCCTAATGTCTAAAGGACTTCCAGAGTCAGGTTATTTTCTGGTTTGACTTGTGATGATACCATCAAATATAGCTTTTAGGTGATCTGTATTGTCTTAGTAGCTGTTTCCATAATATATATTATGATTTGATCATTTTAATAAAGAACAGTGTCATGACTGAATTCCTCAAATTTCATCATTCCATTTAAAATACACACACACATGCACACGCACACACACAATCAAGAGACTGTGGAAAATCAGTATATCAACCATAAAATGAGAAAATAGGAAATTGTGGTTACACAAGGTATTTCAACACTTATCGGCTCTAGGAATTAACTAAAGCAAAAACCTCAGCAATACAGTAGCTTATAACATATCAAGAAACTTCAGTGCTTGTATAATGAAAGTTGAAGTTCCCTTTAGGCTTTATACCACATAGATATTTTATGTCTTTGCATTGTATTTCTAAATTATTTTGCCAGTGGCAGGAAATTGCATTTTCTGGATGTTTCTTTTCCTACCCTTAACATACAAATCATATTCAGCTCAAGAAAAAACCCACACTCAGGATTCCATATATAATGTATTATATAATTCAGGAAATATAAGTCTAATGTAGAAAAATACAAGATATTACATTAGAATTAAGCTGCAAACATTTGACTAGTGATGGCGCAAACAAATATAACATATTTCCATCAACATATTGCAAATGATGAGGGGCTAAAGGAGACTTGCAAAGTCTTGCTCTGACAGCTTGTCAAATTGATAATTAAAAACCTAGCTGGTTTTTAATCAACAATTATATGTAACATACATACATACATACATACATATATATATATATATATATATATATATATATATGTTTGGCAACCACTTCTAGAGTACTTGCTTGTGGTAGAAAAAAATGATGTTCTGATTTTGGGTTTTAATGATTAATTGGTTTATTTTAATAGAAATAATGTTACTGTGGTTTAATCATTGGTAAGAGATTATTTTTGTAAATTTATCTATATCTGTATTGGAGAAAGTCGGAAGTCACTTTTCTGTTGTTGGGGTTTGTATATACCCAGGAATTTACAGATAGATTAATTATACTGGAGAGGCTTGATGTATCTAGGTGAGAAGTGAAATATTCTGCAAGTCATCCAATTAGCAGCCATTGTTGAAGGTATGATGTGGCAGTAATGACTCATACTTCAGGTGCTATAGTTTAGTTGGGTGTGGCAGATGAGAGTGACCTATAACGTGATAGGTCAGTATTTGTATAAAAGAAGTGAAGTTCTTGTGTTCTTTCTTCTCGTTGCTGTATTCCTTCTTGTTACTGTATTCCTGCTCATTGCTGTTATCATTTGTAACTGCAGTTGGATGTTACTGGACTGTATTTTGGACTACGTATGTATTTTTATTTTATTATTTATTTACGAATTTATACCCCGCCTATCCCCTCCCTAGACGGAGGGCTCTAGGTGGCTTACATACATTGCAATTCATATTTATACATTCAATATTAAACAATGTTTACCGCGCGCTGAGGGAAGGGGTAAGGAACCGACTCTTCTTCAGTGGGTATTGGACTACAAGTCCCAGGATACCTTGCTTCTGAGTCGGCTGCTGACGTCCTGGATGTTGCTATTCGGTATTCATCATCCTCCACCGCCATTCACGGGATCTTCTTTGTGCCGAGGGTGACCCCCGACAGGACGCCAGCACATTTTCCCATGTAAGGTGGTACCCATTTTTCTACTTGCATTAGCTTTCGAACTGTTGGGTTGACAGGAGCTGGGGCAAGTGATGAGAGCTCACCTCACTACGCGGAGATTCAAACTGCCGACCTACTGACCGGCAGTCCTACAGCATCAGCGGTTTAACCCGCTGAGCTACCGCGCCCTTAATATATAAAGTATATAAAGTATATAAAGTATATAAAGTATATAAAGTATATAAAGTATATAAAGTATATAAAGTATATAAAGTATATATGTATATAAAGTAAATAGGCTATTTTATCTAATCTCTGCTTGAGTGTCTATTTACTGCATAGAACGTGGATCACTGGAGTCTTGGAAAAAGGAACAGGCCGCCCCATGTTGCGTGCTCTGACATCTGTCTTTGTTTTCTGTTTATTTGCACTTTATAGTTTTTTCTTCTTTTTTCTTTAGTTATATTTTCATGCTTTTCTGTATTTTTTATTTTGTATTTTATCTATACTCTGAAAATCAACTATTAAAAAACTATTAAACTATTAAAAAAATTATATGTATTTTATGTTGAAAAGTGTAGCAACTTCATGCAGGCAGTGGTAATGACTATTTTTTTCAATGCTTTCCTTCCAGAAATGTGGTCAGCTCCTACAAATGCATCTTCCAGGTGCCTGTTACAAATCTTGCTCTTCACTCAGACTTGCCATGTACAAAAACAGTATGCACAGTTTTGTTTTTAATCTTTTTTTTGTACTTTTAAAATTGAACATATCATTTTATTTGCTTTGTATTGTTTTAATCTAGTGTATATTTTGTATTTTAATTGTTTGTAAACTGCTTCAAGATTTGTAATAATAATGGGAAGCAGCATATGAATGCATTAAATAAACATATTTATTTATTTATTATTCAAATTTATCACCACCCATCTCTACAACAGTAGACTCTGGGCAGTTTACAACAATATCATAAAAACAATTAAAACTTATTAACAGCTACAAGTACTAATTGCTTTTAGCAGAGTTAGCATATTTTTTCATTCATACAAAATACTCTTCATGTATTCTCCTCCATTAATAGATTGCATGATGTAACAAGAAATGTTAATGTATTTTGTAACAACAACATGGAAAATTGAGCATATGATTGAAAATTATAGATACATGGTGAAAAACTAGACCATATATATGAATTTAGGCAAAATGTATACTAAAGACATTAAAATTGATGGATAAATGTTAAGATGAGATACTGAGATACTCAGTTAAAAGAATTAGGTAGTATGAGATCTATTGTGAGGAATAAATCAGTGAAAATCGCTGTGAATAAAAGTCTGTTTCTACATGCTTAGTTATATGATATTGAGAAGTGGGTATGTCAGGAGATAAATAAAAGGAATTTGAAAGCATGGGAATGAGATGCTGTAGGGAGCCATGGAGATGGCCTTGAGGCAAATATTCAGAAACCATTACATAAACAGAAAGAATTTGCAAGGTTCTGTTACTATAGCATCTCCCAATAAACTATAGTTGTAGTTTTCCTGTGGAATTGGTTTCCAGATCAGGTTTACCATGTAAGGCTGACTGGTGCTTAAAAAGTGAACATGATAAAATAGGAAGAGTTTGGGTCAAGAATGAATAGTGATAAATGAATGTGGATTGAGACCAGTATAAGAGAAATATCTTGAGATTCTTTGGGTATCTATAGAGAATTAATGAAGATAAAACAAAAACAAGTATATAAAAGAAGAATGAATGAGACAAGACAATGGGGAAAACTGAAAAAGTCATGGTTGAACTTCTCAAAGAGAGAAAAGAACAAACAATATATGGGTATGTGGAAATCATGGAAGTAAAGATGCTTTCCAAGGATGATAGAGATCAGCAACATATAGTAAATGGTATTGATGTAAACTATGTGTTGTATGTTTCTTTTATTTGTTCTTATCTCAAGCCTATATTTCTTTTATCTTACCATCTGAATTTTTTTCTGCATTCTGCATAACGTTGCTTGTGATTAGTGTGATGGGAATATATGTATGTATTTAACATAGCTCTTAAGGTTGTAAGGTATTAATTAAAAGCAAGCAGTCATGCATTACTGGATGTAATGATCTATGGCTAATCATAAGTTTTGCTACACTGGATATAACTGTTTAGGGCAGGTTGAAATAGCTTCTTGGGCTAAAAAATAATGTTTAAATGATGCTGTAAACTAGTGCTTTCCAAACTTCCGCCGTTGGCTCCTGCACCGCAGCTTCGCGACACACTAAACTGTGTGTTGTGACACACTAAAGTGTTGTGTCACACAGTTTGGAAAGCTCTGCTGTAAACTATCATTCATTAAAGGGAAAAATGCCACTTCAAATGTTTCTGATCTGTATGTAAGTTGTGTTCCTTTAAATCCCTTAAATCTATTCACATATTTTAATTAAACAAATTTAACAGCATTTTTTACTAATCTAGTCCATTCTTTTCAACTGCTTAGATAGTTAGTTTGTCTGTCTGTCTGTCTGTCTGTCTGTCTGTCTGTCTGTCTGTCTATCTATCTATCTATCTATCTATCTATCTATCTATCTATCTATCTATCTATCACATTTTTCCACTGCCCACCTCAACAATGACTGGGCAGTTTACAAGCGAATTTAAAACAGTAAAACATTAAATATCAATTAAAAGAGATACATTATAACATTGTTGGCTTGACAAATTGAACATATTAAAACTAATAAATCCAATCAAAAGGTGACAGAAATTTCAAATTAATAATGGAATTATTAAACAAAAGTTTCAAATAATCTTATAAGATTTCCAACAAAAAAATATCAGATTTCAGTGTTCCTACATCAGTTTGTTAATCCTGATATAAACTGATACAGCAGATTTCAGTAACTATGTATGGTAAAATTGAGAAGCAAAACAAATTCATTTGAAATATAAAAGTGTATTCCTCATTATAGTAAAATACAGTAGTAGTCACCTTTAACACCAACATTCAGTGTTGTACCTACTTTAACTTATATTATAGACCTTGTGTTTCATTTTATTTCTCTTCCTCCTTATATCTCTCCTATTTTTCCTAAGAAAGTAAGAAAGCAAATACATACATGGTCGTGATGCCATCAGTATTGGAGTACAGATCTGAATAGCTTGGTTTTTTGTGACATGTTAATACAGCTACCTTTGCTGAAGCTGCTTTGTCCAGCCTCACATTGTTCTAATGTCCATAAAAAAGAAGGATGTCTTCCCGTAACTACTTTCAGATCTAGATATTGTAGAATTCTTCTCACTGTCATGCTAATGAGTCATCCAAAGGAACTTCTTTGTGAAAAGATATTAAAGTAGCTGAAGCAGAATGACCTCGATTTAAATTATCATTAAAAATTGCTACAAGCTTCCAATAGCTATTATTTTTGTCATTATGAGGTCTTTTTCTGTGACACCACATTCAGGAGGCAGATTGCTCTTATCAGGATGATGGTATGTTTAGGCTTTGAGGAACACCAAACTAGAAGAAAATGAAGTCATATGTCCAGAACATGTTCATTTTGAAACAAAATGTTATGAAACTTACTGTGAAAATTGATCCACACTAGTCTTTGAGAAATGAAATTAGGGCAGTTTGGGAAATATTCAACCTGCTTAGCTCATGATTTATCAGAGAGATCTTGCTTTACCTACTTGATCTTGGACTTTCAATGATAAGGTCACTGGCAGAATTTCCAAGATATGTAATTCAGAATGGCTAGATTAGACTTTAAGATCATACTCAGCTGAAAGCTCTCAGATGCATGACTCTTTGCCTTGCACTTCTTGGTCTAGAAGTTGGGAGACATAATAGACATTCCTGCCATGATAAACTTTGGCAGAATTTACCTCATAGTCTCTGTTCAACATGCTCATCTCTGAACACTGTCTATTAACGATAGTGACTAATAACAGAGGCTTGCTATAACCTAGCCTCCTTCACCCTGACACTAAGAAGCTTCCTCCCTTTTCTGTGTTTCTGACAGAATCTATCAAAGATAAAGTATAACTGTCATTGGCTGTTGTGGGTCTTCCGGGTTGTGTGGCCGTGTTCTGGAAGTTGTGTTTCCTAACGTTTCACCAGCATCTGTGGCAGGCATCTTTAGAGGGCAGAAGCACAGACAGAAGCGATCTCTCTGTGCCCAGGTAGAGTGGCAATGTTTGTTTTCTATTTATAGAGGTAAATTATAGGAGATTAGGTGGGGTTTTTACGTTAGGAACCACAACTTCCAGAACACGGCCACACAGCCCGGAAGACCCACAACAGCCATTGAACTCCGGCCATGAAAGCCTTCGACAATACATATAACTGTCATGTTATAAGTTACCTTCAAGATTTTTCTAGGCTGAAAGGTGGGAAAGAAATTAAATCCACAATGAGAAACACAGTGTCACAACCTTTTTTGCCATGAGCTACATGTGTCCATAACTTTGTGATAATCTCTCAGTTCAACTTGTGTTATTGCAAGGGAAAAGAAATGGCATTTTATAAAACTAACATTCTCAGGATAAAGAAGTGAATAGCAATTTAAGCAAACTTAAAATATAGGAATCCGCCATAAAATGAGTTGGAATAAGTAGTTTATTTGTCTTACTATTGGCCATAATGTTTGGAAGTGGCCTTCCAGAGTTTCCAATGGAGACCTTTCCCAATCTTACCTGAAGATACCAAAAACAACCTTGGACTATTTGTATTCAAAGCATATGCTCTATCATTGAGCTATACCTTTTACTCAAATAAACACTGTAGAATCATATCCTATCCATTCTTGTCAAAGCCAATTAAAACTGCTGCAAAGTCCCATAAATGATTTCTTCTTCTTGGATCTAATTACTTCTGATATCTTCTGGAAGGCATTAAAGTTTAGTAGAACTGTAGATCAAATGCAGCAACAATGTTGTACCTTTCTTTCTTAGCACTTCAGATCTTTGCCATAAATAATGGATCTGAGGAAAATGAGCATTTCTCATGACTGACTGATGAAATCAGAAGAGCTCCCTTTTGATTAACATTTTGTCTAATTTTAGTGGTATGTAGAAATATTGAGTTAGTCCTAAATAAGGCTATAGAGACTGAATTATGGGTTCCAGCTAAATATTTCAGGGTTTCTGCTCAGTTATACATTTTTCTGTTGTTGGAGTAGAGTCACCTTAATATTGAGTCAATAGATACTGTTTTAAGATAGTTCTATATAATTACTGCAGATTTTGGAAACTTGAAAAGCCAGAATTAGGTAGCAAAAATTAAATGTTAATGAAGAATTCAATAAGAAGAATTTCTGAAATGGTGTCTTGAGGATCATAATGACTCAAAAATAAGGCAGATTAGACTAGTTCAAAAATTGGGTGAGAGGACTTAAAAGGAAGCGGAATGGGGAAAATGACTTTGCAATGAAGTTTGAAACCTTAATATGCCTTTTAATATTAAAGTAGGTAGTAAATAAGTTTTATTGTTACAGCCATAGGTCATCACACTGTAGCATAGCATAAAATAAAATAAAAAAACAAAATAATAACAATAAAGTAAAGTAATAAAAAGAGTGTTAGATACAAAGAGATCAAAACAAGATAAAGCCAGGGTTATAGTTAAGAACTTAAAAATATGTAAGTTTAAATGATTAAAAAAAGCAAAAGTAGCAACTGATTGCTAACAGTTAGAAGCATGTCTAACATGTTTGAAGTCCGAGCCCTTGAATTCACCTACCATCAATAATTTGGCTCTGATCTGATTATAAATGGGGCAGTGGAGGACATAATGAATAATGTCCTTTAGTGCCCCATGACACTTACAAAAATTTCTCTTCAAGACATGCCAAAGGCCTGGTCTACAAGGGAAGGGGTATGCAAGCCTTTTTCAATGGGATACTATTAATATTAACCAGATCCTGGGAGCTGCTTCTATGTTTTTTGTAAGGATGAAACCAACATGAAAATGTGGATGTCTGTACTATAGTAGCATTTTATTGGCATCTCTTTCAAAAAGCCTATCTTTAATCCTTCTCTGTTACATAATTTCCCCTAAAGGGTGTATGGAATACATTTGTAAGTGACAAAGGTTTGGACCAATACAGTGGACAACTTAGTATTAAGCATTAAACTCAAAGACAGAAACCTGTTTTATATTATAAAACAATTTAATGCATTTTTCAATTGTCTATCAATGCCATTCTTAGCTTTAATTGTACAACGCAAGCAACTTTATGTTTATTAACATTTTAGAAATGATTTTAAACATTATCATAACTTTTTTCTCCTTATCTTTAAAAGTTTACGTTATCTAAACCATCACAGTGTTAATAGTTTCTAGTTTATAATACATAAATACCACTGTTAATATCTGTATTTTATAATACATAAAGTCCCAAGATCTTCCTTGTGAACCACTTCCAATTGGGCAATAAGCTTTTCATCCCACCCCCAGAACTCAGTGCTATAAAGCATCTGCCCTGCACTGGAATATATTAAGTGAAGAGGCTACCAGTTGTCCTCCTTTGGAATATAAAAACTTAAGAATAGCCCCCATCATGAACAGTCCCCCCCCCACCAAAATAGAGCAATGTCCCTCTTTTAAATACCTATGCATCATCTTTCATAAGTCACTTGAATGGAAAACACATTTAACCACTGTTTTAGCAATTGCATAGGTATTTAAAAGAGGAACATTGCTCTATTTTGGGGGGACTGTTCATCCATGTTTAATATTGCTTCCACCAAAACCACTGCCTTTATTTTATCATAATTTATTATCATTTTTTTCCTTTCACAATAATCAGCTAATCTGGTCATTTTTAATGCTGCAAAATGTTGAATGCCAATACAGTATGCAAAAACAGGAATTCCAATAACCAACAAATGTACTTCACAGAAAAAGAAAACAAAAACATCCAAGAGACCCTTGAATTTCATTGCTTTATTTGTGTGAGCACTTTCAGAAGTTGATCACATTAGCAAGAATGCTCCTCATCTGTTACATTAGTTATAACTTCACAAAGCTTGTCTCTAATTCACAGCTGGAGCAGACTGCAACTGGAGTATTTTTGGGTAGAAATCAATCTTCTTAGCCTTTGTCCTCTCTTCTTCCTCCATTTTATTTTTCCTTGCTTCTCCTCCTGTCAACTGTTGTCCTCCTTGACATGTTACACATTATCAACAGAATCAGCCCAGTTCAGACATTTGCCTGAACATACAAAGACTAAAAGTATGTAAGGGACTGGAATGGATGTTAAAAATGCTGCTCAAAGTGTACCACACTAACTGCATATAAAGATTAATGCAATATGTATAGCTGGCTTAAGCAGTATTTGTAACAGAGGAATAATCTACACAGATTTATGTACTGTTGATTTGCTGTCTAAGAAATATTTGTCTGGAGCCCTTATTAATGAAAACATAGGAGTCCAACTCATGTTCAAACTTCTGTCTCAGGCAGCACATATTCAAACTAACAGGAGGAAATGTTTTAGGCAAGTAGATGAGAAACATAAGGAAACATATGCATTTACCAAGAATCAATTAGCTTATCCAGCATGTTCCTAGAATATGGGCCAGCACACTAATTCTAAATATTGCAACATAAATATAAAAAAACTTATGTAGAGGGGAAACAGCATTTGAGAAGCATAATGCTAGGGAAATCAGGATGTATCAGGATGTCTTCCAAGCTTTGCCAATTCCTTTCACAACTTTTTTTTTTCATAAGGTCCATCTCCATTTGGGACAAATCTATCTAATGTTCCTTTGATTATGCTTATTCTTTGAATCCAAACCTTTTTCCCTAGTTGCACATTCATATGTATTTCTCTTTGCTGTGGTGTGTTTTCTAATTAAATAAATACTACTTATAAAGAGGTGTCTGTAGTGTCTTGGGTGTTATAATCTGGCAACATGCCTCAGTTGGCCTGCTAATCAGTTACCAGTTGCTAGGCTTAAACTGCTGTATGATTTGCTTGTCTTTCCCCCAAGTTAACACAAAAGTATCTTATTTCTTTTAACTTTGCTCCTAACTCTCTGGCTGAAGGAGGGGTGGGAGAGGAGGGCAGTGATGGCAAAGTTGAGTGGTGATGGAGTGAGTGGGTGAGAGAGACCAACATCCCTTGATGTTGAAGACTATTCTAGCCCAAAGTAACTACTTGGATCTATAGGTACAGTGACCATTATCTTTTTGGAAAAAACATAAAGGACAAACCTGAAAAAGGGGCAAATCGGAAAGTGGTTCATAAGCATAAAAAATAATAATTGTTTATGTTTATAACTTTGTTTTGCAAAGGAAAATTCAAGAGCAAAACCAAGAAAATAAATAATTAAATTAAATAAATTTAAAGGACAGCTGTCAGGGTTCGCACCAGTGTGAAGTCCTGACATGGGTTGCATATGGGAGTTGAGATGGACAAGATATGTGTCAGCAGCAGTGGACTCTGAGAAGAAGGGGGAGGATGGGTACATTCCAGTAGAGGCAGTTGGATATTGTTTATAGCAGAGACTTGCTCCAAGGTCGCTCTTTCGGTGCCATCTGGGAACATTGGGAGATGAATGCAGGTTGACTGGGAAAAGTAATATGCAGTGACTTCATCAGTAGGAGGGGCTGGCATGGAGGGAGGAGAAGGAATTTATTCAATGGTCTGAGCGGGAAAACATCATTCTGGTCTGTGACCACGTATCGTGTTACTAATTCTTAATAAAGATTTCTTCTATATCTTTAATGACTTGTATTGAGAAATCCTGAGTTTGGGATTTAGAACAGGATTCATCACACCAGCTTTCTGAAATAAAGGAGTGTCCTTTATAATAAAGGACATACTGTATGGTCACTGTATATATAGGTCCAAAGGTCTAAAGCAGTGTTTCTCAACCTTGGCAACTTTATAGCATGGCTGGCTCAGGAATTCTGGGAGTTGAAGTCCACCCATCTTAAAGTTGCCAAGGTTGAGTAACACTGGTCTAAAGTATTATGTTACCTTTCATAATCCACTGAATGTCTCTAGGAAGTTCAGAACCTGGATATTCAGAGACATTTAGGGATTCTCCTAGCATCTAACTCTAATCCTGAGACTATTTCATCCCCAACAAAACTCATTACATTCTATGGGAACTTATTTCAAAATGAAATTGGTAGAAACATTCAGGATGGCACTTTTGCAGATAGCAGCTATTTTGATATTTATAGCTTAGTTTTACATCTGTGCATATATGTGTATGTCCATGTATGTAGATGTGTATAGATATAGTCATCCAGATGATAGCTAATGATACCAACTTAACTATTAAATAAACTCAGACATTACTGAACAGCTTTAAAATACCACTATTTAATGTTCATGATTATGCCAAATTGCTTCATTTTGGAGGCCTATGGAAATTTAAAACCCATTTGTAATGGGTTGGGAGTGGAAGGAAGACTTCAACCATTCCTGTACTCTGGAAGTGGGAATGTCCCATTATGGCATTGGGCCAAGAAGAAAGCGTGAATCTGCCATCTGAATTGAGAATCTAAATTTACACAACCCTAATATAAACATTTTAAATTAAATAAGATTAATTAAATATTGCAACAATGCCATTATTATTTGTTTTCTCCACAGTATCATGAATGGTAGCTCACTTCACCCTACTACCTTCTTTTTCCTCTTTATTTTTATGGCTCCAAATTGCACAATTTAATTCTTCTAAAACTTTTGCTGCCTAAAAAAATGTTGCCTCCTCCCAGGTTACTGACTAATGGAAATGTTGGTGCTGAAATAAACTGATGATAAAATTATGTTAATCAAATGGATTGTTTAATTGGTGTTTTAAGCTATATTCTTATTTGGACAACAATTGGCATATGTATTGCCGGTAATTATGGGATGACAGCTGCTTTCAGCATTATCTTGACATGCAGTGACCTTGCAAAGCAAGGTTATTAAGTATTATCTGTTAGTAATTATTAGGACTCAAGTGGTATGATTTGCAAGCCAAACACAATGGGAAAGCAGATGTATACTGTAGAAGAACTACACTCTTCAAAAAAACCAAACATAACACATATTTACCAGACTGAAGGGTGATTCTGCAGCTTAGGAGATAGTTTGTCGGAGAGGAAACCTAATTAAATACATTGTGAGCTGTGTCCATCCTACATAATATAATATGCCTAAACTAGAAATTGAAGCTGATGGCAAAACTTCCTATTGCCATGATAATTGTCATGCTGCTGTGCTACCCAGCAACCAAATTACTTTTATGCAGGATTAATTAGTACCATTTTCCATGAAGTTAATATTCATTGTAAATGAGGCAGATTAGCTTGGAGTTATGTGATAGCTTTGAGAATGGAAACATTTTTTTAAATGAAAGAACTATTAGAAAGTCAAATTTAGCAGAAAGAAAACAAAACTTCCTCAATTTTAAATGCAACTGTTGTAATGAGTTTTCTGCTGGTACAGAAATTAATTGAATATGCAGAGGTAGGACTGCTGTGTGATAATATGTTTGCTGTATATCCCCACAGCTAAACTAAAGTGTTGTACATTAGAATAGGAAGTCTTGAGCACTGTACAGCATCAGTCTCAGTCAGAAACCATTTTTATTGGGCTTCTAGATCAGAAAGACAGAACATTCAAGGCCAGATTAATTATATTCATATTCTCACTGGAAAAAAGATGCTATTATAAAAAGGAATTAAGATCTAATAATTTTTAGGAGATTCCCCATAGCATATTGTGGTCTCTGAAAATTAATGTAAAGATTGTACCAAAAAAAAGTTTTTAATAACTAAAAAAATTAAAATACAAAGACTTTTTAATCTAAGCCCTTGCTGAAACAGGAAATGCCATTACTCTATTTGAATGCCATTTCCTTAGGAGATTAACATCATGTAGTAGACAGACTAGCATTGTATATGATCCCATCTTTGCCATCACCTCTCTATTGGTTGGACCTCCTATACCCTGTGTGTTGAAACAAAAATGGAATTTGCTCTCCATGCATAAATTCTGTACTATGTAGTACCCTGATCATATTTAATTCTACATCCTATAGGGAGCATTTATGGGGAAAGAAGAGTCCCCTCTCTCCCCACACTGTGGCTAGCAAGAATGAAACTACTTACCGGTAAGAACAAGGTTGGTGGTTGAACTTGCAAGGTTTGTTCAAATAATGTGAGAGATTTATATCTGAATAAGGTTTTGTCAGGTCCACGCAACCAAACGAACGTAGTGCATTTGCTTGCTGCTTCCTGCCAACAGACCCAGCTAGATGTGATTCGCGTCCCGCTTCCCGCCAACAGAGCCAGCTAGCTGAGAGGGGGCCGATGCATGTCAAGCTTGTTTACGGGATGGGAGGGGGGATGGAAGTCAAACAGTGAGCATCATACTCTGGGAACCAAGGTCAAACGCAACTGCCTGGTCTGGAGAGGGGGAATGTTAGCTCACCAAGAGACTGTTTTAATTAGAGGCTTCGCACCTTTTTTTGTCAGTTTCAGCTTTCTTTGGATTCTTGTAGCTTTCTTCAATTAAATAACTTTCCTTTTCTACTTTGAACTGACTGAAGTTGTTTTCTTTGAAGTTTGAGCCTAGCAATTATTACATTAAGCTGAAACTGACTAAATTGTTACATGACCACTTTGCCTGAGGATACTCCTTTACCTGAGGAGATTCCTTTACCAGCAAGCCAGGTTGCACACCTGTACGTGTCGTTGGGACAGACGATGGAAGGTGCTGGTACTTCAGCTGTGGGATCCAGTGAGATGAAAGGCAAAGGGCTCGAACAAGTCCAGGCCATTGCATCGAAAGTACCAGGGGGTGAAGGCGATCCCCAAGAGGGCACTTTGAAACTGAACAAGAGGTTGAGAAAGATGAGAAACGATGAAGAACATGAGAACTCATTCTCAATGAAAGGTGAGCTGAAACTGAAGAAGCGCTGGTCCAAAAAGATTGGCAGGACGCTCGAGAGTGGCACTATTAAAAACGTTACCACCAGACGAGGTACTCGTACTGATCGAATGACGGAATTAGAAGATCAGATGGGCAGTATGTCTTTCGAGATGGAGATCTTGTCACAACACATGGCCATGTTGCAAGCATCCATCGGGAAGATACTGCAGAAGCTGAAGGAAACTGGGATCGGGCTGAGACCCTGGAGTTCCAGTGCTACTTCTGGACCAGTGGATGAGGAGGGCTCCGAAGACGAGTCCAGCACAGATGAGGAGAGCCAGCCTGCATCACCTCTGACATGGAAAAGTGTGGCGTGAGAAGAGATGCCTAGGGTGCTGAGACGCCCAAACAGGCCTGCGGGAGCACACGAAATATAGGTGAGGTTCGACAGAGACCCCAAGTGCCTAGCATGCTTCATGACCCATGTTAAGGGGTTCATAGATGAATTTGAAGACTCATTCATAGACGAGGAAGCAAAGGTGAGATACATCTCAGCCTATCTGGAAGGGGAAGCTGGCTGATTGAACTCCATGATGCTGAGGCCCCAGAAGTAATGGATTTCGACAGGCTTGAGGGACCGGTTCGAAGACACCTTGTCCAAAGTGACGCCAAAGGTCGAGATGCAATCGATCAAGCAAGGGAACCAGTCGGTGGCTGAATATGCTTTGGAATTTAAGAGTTTAGTGGGCCACCTCATGGATTGGCCAGAAACATTCAAAATCAAATACTTTCAGATGGGATTGAGACCAGATATCTTAGAAACTTGCCTGAACCGAGGAGAACCCAAGACCCTGAAGGAGTGGGTGCTATTGGCCCACATTTGGAGAGCACCAAACTTCACTTAAAGAAGCAATTACAGCTGCAAGATGCAGCAAAGAAACTGAGGTCGATGGCCAGCCCAGCGGACAAGCGGAGCCAACGCTGAAAATGGGACGAAGAGACGGAACAATGCACCCAGAAGAATTTGTGCTTCAAGTGTGGCAAGGAGGGCCATCGAGCCATTGATTGGAAACAAATGGCCAGCCAGCCACAACCCGTGGCAAAAAGGATTATAACTCAAACTCCTAAGTGTAAAAGCAAAGGGACAGCTGCCAAAGCCGGGGAGACGCACAAAGGGGGTTTCCTCGATAGCACCAGAGACTCCGAAGAAGAGGAGTTTCAGTTGGTGGGAAATGCCAGCCGCCTATCCTGAAGGGCGCCAGCGGGCAGGCAGATTGTGATGGGCATGTCGATCCCATGGTAAGTGAAGAATGTCCCTCAACATTAATAAGCATACAATTGAAAACTCTAGAAACTAAACACAGGGCAGACATAATGGCAATGCTAGATTCTGGATGTACACGTTGCCTCATAAACCCAGCAATCATGACTGGACTTGACCTTAAAGTGGGGAAACTAAAGCAGCCCATAGTCTTCACACAACTAGATGGCATACTTACAACTATGATGCCAGACTTTACCCATTTTGATATACAAATGTATGTTACACATTTATTACAGCTTTCTTGGCAAGGTTTTTCAGAAGTCGTTTGCCATTGCCTCCTTCCTAGGGCTGAAAGTGACTGGCCCAAGGTCACCCAGCTGGCTTTGTGCCTAAGGCAGGACTAGAACTCATGGTCTCCCAGTTTCTAGCCTGATGCCTTAAACACTACACCAAACTGGCTCTCCTTTCTCCAGTAATTCTCAATAAATCAACTGCATTCCTATGCTCATATCTCCACTAACAATGTGTGTCCCTTTGAAATAGAGTGGTTGCCTGATAATAGTTTATGTATTGGTTATAAGTGGGGATGAGCCTGAATGGTATTTGTTGAATAGACAGAATTCAAGGAATTTAGCTCCGATACTAGCTGACAAAGCAACGGACAAGGCTGGCACACTGCATTCTACTGTTGCTCATTCCACATGTATCAAATTAACTATTCGATAGTTAATTGAATAATGGCTAATGAGTCATTCCATTATCATCCTCATCATCATTCTCTTCCTCCTCATCATCCTATTGCCTAACCAATTAACTTTGCAAAAAGCAATGGGATTAATTTAGTGTCATTTTTGGTTAATGCATCATAAAATGCTCCCTCTCTCATCACAGCTAATTTTGCCAATACAGAGAAGCTAGAAAACAATCTTATTGACAGTAAGAATGAGATAGATGTTTAAAGAATTATTCCATTTTTTTTTCATGGAATGGAATGAAAGTACAGTACTCATTTTCAGGATTCCGTGCTATTGTTTTAAATATCATTTTCATTAAACTTTCTTGAATATGTATTTCTTCTCCTTTGATGCAGTAGAGTCTGTATTGCCTTAATGTTATTGCATTGGCATTTGCATAGAAATGGGAAATAAATGAAAAATGGTATAGCAAAACATTTTGCTGCCAGATATAAAAAGTTATCTAGTGAAACACTGCACTAAGTTCTATAGGGCTTCCATAGTGCCCTTAAGCATAGCCCACTAACCTCCTGATTTTGTAATGCAGTTCACATCATTTACTACTTTGTACTCATCTCATTCCTTCCATTTTTGACATGCTTATTTCCCATTGATCTACTGTAAAGCACCACTGCAAACAAACCCAATTATATTTTGCTGCTTTTGCTATCTGATCAGGAGTGTGCTATATATCCACTATCTACAGCAAATGGAACACCAAGTATGCCCTTGATTAATCCGCCCCTTTAAAGCAACAGCGGCATAAAATAGTTTTATCCTTCAGTGCTCCCTCTTTCACCCAGAGGAGGACTAATATATAATTGTATGTGACTTCTTATGCTATTTTTTATACATGTGTTTAAAAACAAACAAGGGTCCCTTTGAATTGCTGCTGATCCAACTACTTTTATCTGATGTCCCAATACCTTTCTGTGGCTTAAGCTAAAATTTGTCCTCCTAATGAAAATTGTACTTGAAGATAACAGCATGCCTGCTGTAGATATGCAAAAATAATGTTGCTTAAGCTGCAAAGGTAATTGAAGCAAATGAGCAGGAAGTCAGTGTTGGGAGGAAGGAAGTGAGAAAATGAGCATATAGATAATAACCTATTTTGAAAGCAGGTTCTGGCGTTCAGATGACAGAATCAAAGTCATTCAATGCTTCGGATTTTGAGAAAAGGAAAGTACCACTGAGTTCCTGTACCATTGTGAATTTCATCAGAGAGGGGGGAAAAGGTATTAGATAGATAAACTGTTAGAATATGTGTGATGAATATCCTTTATATGCTGAAATCAAGTATTGCAATACTGAATCATACTGCAGTTGCTTCTACATTTTTTTCCGACCATGAGAAAATCCTTCCCATGTTATTTTGCTTACAGAATTCTTGCACATTGCAGGGATTCCAGGAAATGCTCTAAAATTCACTTAGATGGAATTGAGCACCAGCAGTATTGGGTGGGAACTATCAACTATCAACATGAACTGAAAGACATGTTTCTTGCACATATGCTTTTCTTCCTCCTATATGATTATCTTGCTGAAATCCTTTTTGCAATTTTTTGAAAGTTTTTTTCCCCCTTAAGATTCTTTTTCTACATCATTTTCAGTATGCTTTAGAATGCCTTTAATATTCTTTTGATAATATTTTTAGCATGCGGCTATGATGTGGCTGATGATGGTGCTGTTATTATTTTTTTGAAGAAGAAAATTTTGATTAAAAGCTTAAATCAAAAAAGTATAAGTAAAAGAGAAAGATACTAAAAAAAACCAAAAGATAAGGTACAGATAGTTGAACCTATTGAACTTTAAATTAAACATACTTGGTTCATACTGTACAAATCACTGTACAAATCACTAACAGAACTATAAACAGTTAACAATATATTAAATCAATACTGAAAATTATAAATTAACTTAAAATATTATACTGTATTATGGAAAAGAAAACCTAAATCTTAGATGTGGCACAAAACCATATATAATATTATAATTCACAAATGGTTTCCAATTAGAATTAAATTCTGCATCAGATTTATTTTTTACATAGGAAGTTATTCTCGATATTGAAGCATACTCCCACAATTTATTTATTCATTTATTGAATTTATCACCACCCATCTCACCCCAAGGAGGGAATTTGGGCGGTTTAATTACTTCTAAAGAAGGAATCAAATATATTTTTCAATAAAATCATATAAAATACTTGCTCCAATTAACATACACAGTGTAAGTAGCACTGCACTTTTGAAGGAATATATATGGCTTGGTGAAATTTAATAGGATTATCTTTTTATATGTGTATAGTTTTTATTGAGAGAGGATTTTACATGAGATTTAAAAACTACAGAAACATAAAAAGAAAAGTAAAAAAAGGAAAGAGATGAAAGAGATATGAAAGAATAAAAGAAAAAGTGAAAGACAACAAAAGACAAAGACAAAGAAAAAGAAAAAGGAAGATATCTGAAGAAGCGACTTCCAGTCTTCTTTACAGCAGTTACGAACATGATAATTACCATTTCCACCCTCCCACTTTACATATCATGGTTCCCTTCTTCCCAAAAACAATCCTTTTTAATCAGTAAATCCTGAAACCACCAATTCATTTTTATCCATTTTCAGTGAAAAAGTCCATAAAGAATTTCCAGTTTTTTATCAAAGTAATTGTTGTTCCCTCCTTGATCAACAAGTTAATTTAGCCATTTCTGCAAGCTCTGCCATCTTCACAATCCATTCCTCCATTGTGGGTATTTCTCTATTCTTCCATCTTTGTGCATATAATGGCCTCACTGCAATTACCATATATAAAACCAATCATTCATGACTCTTTTCTAATTGATTATCCATAAGTCCTAGTAAGAAAAAATCCGGTTTCATCTGAATATTAATTTTTAAAACTCTCTGCCAATATTTTTTGGCTTTTTCACAAGTCCACCATGTATGTATATTAAAATGTCCCTTTGTGTTTTTCACATTTCCAACAGTAATTAGAAGTACCTTTATGCATCTTAGACAATTTCTATGGTGACATATACCAATGGTACATCATTTTATAAAAGTTCTCTTTAAATTGTAAGACAATGTGAATTTCAAACTTTTTAACCACATTCTCTCCCATTGATCTATTTGAATATTATAACCAAAGTTCTTAGCCCATTTTATCATGCATCCTTTAACTTGCTCTTCTTCCATTTCAAATCTGAGCAAAAGTTTGTACATTTTCATCATTTGTACATAATTCATTTTCATATTCTATTTTGTGATATTCTATTCCTGGTGCTTTTTTATTTATATTGAATCTTTCTCTTAGTTGTACATATGAAAACCATTGAAAACTAAATTCCTCTGCAGTTAATTATTCTCTTGATTTAACTTCTCTTTAAGATCTTAAGTTCTCAATTTTCCTATACTAACAAATCTTGATATGTTAACCATTTTTCTTTGCCCACTGTTTCTTTTCTATAAAAAAATTCTTATATTTGACTCTTGGTTTCTTCTCCTGCCATATAAATCTGGATATGTCTTTTTGCCATTGTTTAAAGGGTGCATCATTTCTCAAAGCAGGTGTTGTCTGGAATAAAAACAACATTCTAGGTAACACATTCATTTTTACCACAGAAATTCTTCCTAACATTGATAATTGTAACTTTTCCCATCTTAATAAGTCCTACTTAATTTCACACCATACTTTAACATAATTATTTTGAAATAATATACAATTCATATTAGTCATGGTAATACCCAAATTTTTCACTTTTTTCTCAATCTGAAACCCAATTTTTACAGGCAATTCTTTTTGATCTTCCACCTTTATATTCTTTGTCAATATCTTTGTTTTCTCCTTACTAATTTTAAATCCAGCCAGTGCACCAAATTCCCTTAGTTTTTCCATTAATGTATTCCATTAAATGAAATCATTGGCAAATGCACTTAATTTATAAACATATTTTTAAACTTAAACTCCATTACCTAGAATACAATTCATCATTTTTTAGAAAGTTAGTAGAAGCTCATCTTCAAAATGTTTATAGTAAGAGGCCGGTAATCCATCTAGATAAGGGGCTTTACCTTTGTTCATCTTCTTTATAGCTTCACAAACTTTCCTTATTGCTATTGGTCCATTCATTGTTTCTCTTTGACTATCTATTATCTTTGGTAAGTTTTTTTTCTTTAGATATTCATCTGCCCTTGCCAGTGAAATTTCTTCTCTCTTATATAACTTTGCATAATACTGATGAAATTTATTTATTTATTTAATTTTTCAGAAGTGGTTTGCCATTGCCTCCTTCCTAGGGCTGAGAGTGACTGACCCAAGGTCACCCAGCTGGCTTTCATGCCTGAGGCGGGACTAGAACTCACAGACTCCTGGTTTCTAGCCCAGCACCTTAACCACTAGGCCAAACTGGCTCTCTTTTGAAATATTTGAATAGTTGTAATATTCTTTGAATACTGGCATTATCAGTCACTATAGTTTTCTCATTTTGTAATTTTAATATCATTTTCTTTTCACTCTTCTTTTTCAGTCTATAAGCTAGCCATTTCCCTGGCTTATTTGCTGACTCAAAGTTCCTCTGTTGACAAAGTTGATGTTTATTTCCATCTCTCTATTAGCATAGAGATTTGACAATGTAGAAGTTTAATTTGCTGTGAAATGTTTTTTTCTCCCTGAATATTTCTTTAATTTGTCCTCTTTTATATTTATATCCATTAAGATCTTTTGCATCTCCTCTTGTCTTTGTCTTTTCAATCTGCTGTTCTGCTGTATAAATTGTCCTCTCATAAAGGCTTTGCAATTGTGGATTTATAGACAAAACAACTCAATTTTTCTTGCTTGTCCCAGCTGAAATGAATTCTCCTCCCAAATTTTTGTAAATCAAATATTTTTTAATCTTTCTTTCTTACATGTGTTTTTTGTAGACAAATTACATTACAAAGCTCTTAAACTCCATGCTTGTTTTATGAATTTCGAAAAGTCTATACCGTGCCCCTAGTGTAGTGATATCTTCCTCAACATCTTGTGATATTGATTGCATAACCCCTTCCATTTGCATCTCCTGCATCTCCTCCAATTCCACCTTATGTCTCTCAAGGAATTATCTTGCCTTTGGAACTGAATTAACTTAAAATCTTGGCTGCTTAAAAGTTAGAATCACTCCTCCCAATTTATCCCATCTAAATGGTAACTTCTTCTGTTTTAGTTTGTCAGTCAAGAAGGTATATTCTTTTCTTTTGAACAGGATTCTGATGTTATTTCTTTGAGTAGGATTACATCTGAGTTGCCTATCTTTATCTTAGTACTAAAGTGTTGTAGGATCTGGTCTCTTGTTCTTTTCCTGACAAGCACTAATATATCTCTTGGAACATTTCTTAATCTGGCATATTTTGTGTTAATTCTATCCACTTCTGCTTCCATACCTCCTTCTTCCCATTCCAAAAATGTTGTTAAAGCCTGAACTATCCTGTCTCTTACTGTACATCCTCACCAGGTTCTTCTGGGACTGCCCTCAACCTCATGCAAAATTCGTTCTCTCTTAATTCTAATAGAGACAAATTATCTAATTTTTTTTCCATCTCTTGCCTTATCGCTTCATTTTTAGTTTCCAGGATTTCTACTTTTTCCTTAATTTGTTCAACCTCGCCTTTGATCTGTAATACAGATTCTTCAAATTTTTTATTCCTTCCTTCCTCCAAATTCACCATTTTTTCCTATATAGATGCTGTCACAGCCACTATTGAGGCTGTGACAGTCTTTCCCATCTCTTTAAACATCTTCTGTAAAATCTCAGGTGTAATCCCAGCAGGTTGGTCAGTCGATGATCCTCTTTTTCCTTCTTTCACTGCTTTTCTTGTAGTGGCCATCTTTCTCTGTCTTAATTTGTAATCCAAAAAAACAAAAACGTCAAAAAGAACAAGCCTTTATTTTTTCCCTTTTTCGTAATTCTTCAGTCTATGCACTTTCACGATGGTCCCTTAAAGTATCTATATTTCTACTCTCATACAGTCTCTGCACTTTTACAATAATCCCTTGTCTTTTTTCTTTAAAAAAACCAGTCATTTTCCTCGGAGAACCTAAACAAAACACTTTCCCATGGAGGTACATGCTATTTATTTAATTTATACACAGGAACTTAAAGTAAATAAAGTCCAAAAAAGCAACAACCCACTTTTCCATTTATCTGTTTAAAGATTTTATAGTCCAAACTCCAAATGTACTTTTTTCAGCAAGGTAACTTTTGTAGCTTTTTTTCTGTTCTTTTTCCATTAAATATGTCACGAGCAATAGGAACATTCACCAGATGGTCTAATTAAACTGTTGCTTTGAATATCTCTTAAGATTTTAAATAATTGTAATCCAAAGTGATTAAGAAAGTGGGGTTGGACAGACCCAGTGTCCTTTAAAGGCTACACTGAGGCTGAAAGCCTGATTGATCTTCCTTCCTTGGCTCCTGACGCTCTTACTCACGAGGTGCCTGCAGATTCCCTTCAAGTCCTGCAGGCTTCCTCATGAGGAGCTGCTCTCTGGAGCACACATGGGCAATCTCTTCAGATTCTCCTTATCCAGAGAAGCTCCGCAGAACCGGCTCACTGCCCGATCACGATTCTAGCCTCAGTGTTTTCTCCACACTTTCGGAGATGCATCAATCTGCCATTTTCCCCACCAGAAGTCCTGAAATTTAATAGGGTTATCTCAGGTTGAAATGGAATTACAACCTTCAAAAACTGTTCCATTCTATGTTTGTTGTTATGATTATTATCATTCAGAGAATTCTTGTCTGTCTATACTTCCTGATCTGAAAAAAATCAATTATGGATCTTCTCTCATGCTCATATCATAAAAGGTAAAAGGTAAAGGTACCCCCCGCACATTTGTGCAGTCGTGTCCGACTCTAGGGGCCGGTGCTCATCTCCGTTTGTTAGCCAAAGAGTCAGCGTTGTCCGAAGACGCTTCCGCGGTCATGTGGCCGCATGACACGTGCGGAACGCTGTTACCTACCCACCGAAGTGGTACCTATTAATCTACTTGCATTTGCATGCTTTCGAATTGCTAGGTTGGCAAGAGCTGGAGCTAGTGCAGGAGCTCACTCTGCACGCAGGGCTAGGGATTCGAACCTCCGAACTTGCAATCTTCCGATCAACAAGCCTGGCGTCTTACCCGCTGAGCCACCACGCCCCTTGCTCATATCATACCTTGGATTTAATTAAAGTGTGGGAATCAGGAAATTTGCAGTCTGCTGGACCTATTACTCACTCAAACCTCTCAATTACCTCATAATTAAATGCAAGAATGAATCTTGTGCTTTGCTCATGATAAGATCACTGACATTTTCTTCTCATCTAAGAACAAAATGTAAACCATTTATTTTCTGATCAGATTGAATGAAAATGATACAAATACTGAAGGAATGTTAGGTGTAGAACTAATGTATGCAAAATGGAGGGAATCAGTCATGATGACCAAGCTTTCTTAGTCTCCAGTGTTACTGAACTTTGCATCCTTAAATCATTGTTAAGGTTGTACAAATACAGACTTCCATGGTACAAAGTTGATTTCTTTGAACACAGAAAAAAACTGCACTGCATTGATTCAGGTTATTGTCCAGTCTCTCTGTAGCAATCCTAGTCTACAGAAAGATTTGTGTTTGTCAAGAACTTTTTCTGAATCTGCTGTTGGGAACTCCTTTGTGTTCTGTCTCATTATTCAGCAGAATTTTAACTCAAAGCGCCTTTAATTCAGTTATTTATTCTGGGGCTCTCCTTTCCTCCAATGTTTAGTTCAATATTCTTGGGTCAATGAATGTGTCTACTGTGCTTTCATCATTAGGTAAAGGTAAAGGTTCCCCCTGCACATTTGTGCAGTCATGTCCGACTCATCAGGGGCCGGTGCTCATCTACGTTTCTTAGCCGAAGAGCCAGCATTGTCCGAAGACGCTTCCACGGTCATGTGGCCTCATGACGCGCGTGGAACGCTGTTACCATCCCACCGAAGTGGTACCTATTAATCTACAGTACTTGCATTTGAATGCTTTCAAATTGCTAGGTTGGCAAGAGCTGGAGCTAGTGCAGGAGCAAACTCCGCATGCAGGGCTAGCGATTCGAACCTCCGAACTTGCGATCTTCCAATCTACAAGCCTGGCATCTTACCCACTGAGCCACAATGCCCCTGTTGCTTTCATCGTTAGTCATAACTTAATTAAACACAAAAATATAGGTATTTCCAGCATTTATTTTAAAGGAATTTTCCTTCAACATGCTGGCTGGGGAATTCTGGGAGCTGAAGTCCACAAATCTTAAAGTTGCTAAGGTTGAGAAACAGTGGTCTAAACTAAGAAGTCCCAACAGTGTAATGTTTTCTTTAAGGGAGTCCTTGGAGAACTACAAGTAGTCCTCATTTAGCAACCACAATTGGGACTGGCAACTCAGTTGTTGAGTGAAACAAGCACAATTTTATGATTTGACTTCATCTTTCCTTTGCTTTATAAACCTGCAAAGGTTATACATGTGGACTTCGGTCACAAAGTTACTTTTTCATCACCGTGGATCGCTAAATGAGGCAGTTGCTAAACGAGGACTACCTGTAGTACACTGACTGGTGCCCTGAGCATTTTTATGGGAACAAAATTACCAGATAATTTGCTATGTTTGTGCCAACAAGATTAGCAGCCCCTTTTAGTGAGGCAGTGGACTGGACCGGATCCAATAATGTCAAATTTATTATGCAATTTAAGGTGTTACTTGGCATTTCTCCAACTAGGGACCCAAATCTATTTCTAGTGCTGTAAGGAGAGGAGCTGCAGTGGAGCTGCCTTTTACAAAGAGATCATTACAGAAGTTACATGGGGCTTTCTGAGCAACTGAACCTGAAGCAGACTCATTTGATACATTTGATATTTGTAGTATGGAAAAATAAATTATCAAAAGAAAGCTACCACTGAGGTTGATGCACACATTGTATATTTCAATTGAATGTCAGAAACGTTACATACAAAAGATGCACATACAGATACTCAGAAACATGTGCTTCACTCCAACAGAGAGTCAGTACTGGATATTGTTAAATAATATACAGAACATTAGAGTTCACAAAAAAGGCTGGGTTCATTGTCACATAAAGTGTGGAAAAACATAAGATTTCAAAAGAGACAAATATTGTTTTATTGCTTTGTTTATGTAACCCATTGTTTCTCAACCTTGGCAGCTTGAAGATGTGTGGACTTCAACTCCCAGAATTCCCCAGCCAGCATGCCAAGGTTGAGAAATACTGATGTAACCCAAAGCAGATTTTCAATCCAATTCTAATATTATTTATGGGGGGACGACGACTTGTTTTAAGTAGAATTACTAAATATGCTTGAGATTAGTGCTTTTCAATTGTAATTAGGCTGGTATGTTTCTGATTATTTGTTACAAGAATAAACACACTCAGTCTGTCCTTTATATAATCAGGACTGAAGATAGATATAAATAGGAAGGAGAGAGAGAGAAAAAATTCACACATAAATACACACACATACCTTGCTAAATAGGTGTTTGTTTTTCTTTTTAACTGGAAGTGGTGAATGCATTTTCTAAATGACATCCCAATAACAATTTGCCACCACTCCCTGCAGAGGAAAGATCATTTCTGGGGCTGAATAAGATATTTAGTTTAAAATTAAATAAGTGGTTATTTGGCTGAAAGACATTTGACAAACACTATTTCCTTAAGGGTCTTCAGGTGAAGGAAATAGTGAGTGAAATTTAATTAGCAATGGGATTCAACACTGGCTTCCTTCCAACTGAAGCCTACAGGTATTTGTAATGGAAATTAAAATGTCTAGCAGTTCTAAAGTATAATCATGTAAAGTAAGAAAAATGCAAAATTCTAGGAAATGACCAAATATTCCCAGATGGTTTTCATGGAATCTCCAAGCAATATTTATGCTCTGTTCATAATATTTAATTATGAGTGATGATATTATTCTGGAGTCTAAGAGTCTAATTTTGGAGTCTGCTTTGGAGTCTAATGTTTGAAAAAAGAAAGGGTTGTGGTCCCAATTTTATTTGCTAATCAATGTGGGGGGTGGGAGGGTGGATTATATAGAGATATGCCAACTGATATGGCTTATAATAGTTTCTGAATTGTCTGCAGCCAGAGATATTTTGATGCCATCTACTTTGAAAAGAAATTATTTTAAAGCCATGCTCCTGTGAGGAATGGAATAAGTTTGGAAAATTGCTCCTGATAACCAAAACTTAAAAAGACTGCAAAGAAGGAAACAAAGCTAAAACTGAAAATTAATATTTTGGGGACAATAAAGTTTTAAGAATATATCCCCCCTGTTTTTATTTTGTTTCATTTCTTTTTACCAGTTAAAACTTTCTTTAGAGATAATACAGCATATACAGATATAAATAGATAAATACATTTCCCTCTTTTAAAAGGTACATCAACAGTACTCTGTGCTTGTTTTCTTTCTTTCTTTTTAGTCTTATTATAATCCTTTTTATTTTATTTAAAAGAAAGGTGTGTTTTCAAGAATGATATTGTCCCTGAATGAACAGATAATTACTGAGGTTATACAATTATTGCTCAATATAACATAGGTAAAAGACAGCAAGCAGAATGTATTAAATAGTTCTTATGATATAAAAATGTATAATTTTCTTAGCTTGATACCAAAATTTCCATAATATTATTGCTTATAACTGTTAAAAAATAACAGAAGAAGAAGTTTGTCCTCGCAGACATAAGCATGTATCTTAATAAATTATGGTACTTTTTATTGATATGTACTGGAGTTATACCTAGTAAAACAAATTCGGTTTCATTTAGAATTTTATCCCTAAAATTCTCTGAATAGTGCTACATATATCTTTCCAGTATTTTGGGTTTTTTTTTACATGTCTACCGCATATGGTAGAATGTTCCTTCTGTTTTGTTGCATTGCCAACATTTACTGCAGTATGATTTGTTTATTTTGGCAATTATTGATGGAGTTGTATACCATCTGTTCTCTCTCAAACCATAGCTTGAGTGAATTTTATAGATTTGTTCCACAGTTCTTCCCACTGCTGTATTGAGATTGTATCTTTTCAATTTTGCATCCAATTTATCATACATGCTTTTATTTGTTCTTTTTCTGTATCATATCTATGTTGGGTTAATTCTGTACAAACATTTCAAGTTCTGTCATTTTGTTTAATGTCTCTCCCTCATTTTTGAGGTCAGATTTTATTCTTCCAGAAATTTGAAGATATGTCAGCCATGGTATGTTCCAGCCTTTATTGAGTAATTCTTGATGTGTCTTTAATCTATTCATGGGTCTATTCTTGGGTCTGGGTAGACCATGTTTGCGTATGCAATTATATATATATATTTCTTACTGTAATTGTCTCCAACATGAAAAGCATTTAAAGGAGAAGCTATTGGTGAAATTGTTGGGCTTATAATTTTCCTGATGGAGTTTCCTCATACTTTTGTCAGGCTTGATCTTCTAATGTGTCCTTTTAGGTTTTTATCTTCTTTTGTGTTCCAGTACCATAATTATCTGTGAAGCCCATTAGCTAGGCCAGCTCTTTCCAATATTGACATTCAACTATTTGGGGATTTAATCCACTCTGTTAAGCATGACAAAGAGCTTGCTCTGTAATAGAAGTTTGAAATTTGGAAGAGCAAGGCCACCTCTATTGTTTGAGTCTTGTAAAAATCTAAGATTAATTATAGCTTTTTTTCTGCTCTATATAAATTTCCTTTTATTGTTTCTTGCCATTCATGTAGTTTTTTCTGGAATTGGTGCCATTTGGAACAGATAATTTATCTTGGGGAATACATTAATTTTGATAATTGCAATTGATCCCAACCAGAAAGGTTTTAAGTTTTTCCACCTTTCAAGATCTCTAAATTTTTTGCCATTATTTTCCATAATTGTTTTTGTTGCATATATTTTTATGTCTTGAAGAATATGAAGCTGAGTTTTTAAAAAGCCAAGCCTTGAAGTTTTTTTCTTGGGCTCCGGGAGTTCACGTGTTCACCCCCTCTCAGGAATGTTGGTACTTGGAGTCTCAAAGTCTGGCAGTACCCAAATAAAGTGATAAGTTGCCTAGGTGATTGGTCACATGTCAAACCCTGTCCACTCAGATATGGCCAAGTTGCAATTGTAAAGCTTTAAAAGTGTAAATCTGCTTTGTTTTCCTGCTTGCTGTTATCTTCATTCATTGTGTTCTAAAATGTGAGTACTTAAGCTTTCTGCTTCTCTTCGGCTGAAGAAGGCAAGGTTCCTGTGTTCTTTTGTTTTAAATAAAAGCAACATTTTTTTTACTGCAAGCTTGTCTCTTAATATTTTCCATAACTCTGATCACAAATTTTTATAAACAAAAATAGGTTCTGTGCCCAGCAAATGCTTTCTGGATCAGAGATAAAACTTATGGAAATATGGAAAGAGGAAAGCTGAACTGTTTTGTTTGCATTTGAAGAGGTTTTGTTTGTTTTTGAAACTTGCTGGCAGTTACAAGCAGTTTCACTTGGAGGAGGAGTTTCAAGCCACGTGATTTCAAGCCTCATGGATTACTCCAACAGGGGAGAGAAGAAACAATGGTGGCTGCAGCTTCAAGTTTTCAAGGTATGCCCCTGGAAAAGCTTTCTAATACTAAATATTTGAGCTGGTCTTTGAAAATGGAGAGTTTCTTGAGGAGAGAAAATTTGTGGTCTGCTATTTCTGAACAAATACCTCAGAATCCAGATCAAGCCTGGCTGAGGAAAGATGAGAAATGCAAAGCTTCTATTATTTTGGCTGTGGAGGATTCTCAGTTTATACACGTAAGAGGCAGAGAAACTTCCAAAGACTTATGGGACTATTTACGTGATTTATATGTGAAAACTACTCCAGGCAGCAAGGTTATTTTAACCAAAAAGCTATACAAGGCCTACTTGCCAGAGAATGGAAATTTACCAGAGCATCTTCATAAACTGCAAAACTATTTTGTGGAGCTTCAAGAGCGTGGGATGGAATTTACTCCTCTCATGAAAGCCTACATTATGCTGTCTTCGTTGAATGAGTCCTGGGACACTTTAATTTGCTCCATGGAGGGAATCCCTGAAGCTGATCTAACCCCATCGTTAGTGTCTACCCGGCTGCTTGCTGAGTGGGAGAAACGGCAGGAAAAAGCTGCCTCCATTTCTACATTAAAGTCTTCTTGTGGCCAGCAGAGGGAGCGGAAGAGCTTTGAATTCCAGGCTTCTGCATTTTCCAGCTGGCGATGCTTCAAGTGTGGATCTTCTTCACATCTTTTGAAGGATTGTGACCAATTTAAAAGTAAGAAGATTTCTCAGAAGAAAGAAGCAACATCTAGAAAGAAGATTCTACATGCAA
The DNA here is from genome assembly GCA_023362775.1 of Charina bottae. Taxonomy (NCBI): domain Eukaryota; kingdom Metazoa; phylum Chordata; class Lepidosauria; order Squamata; family Charinaidae; genus Charina; species Charina bottae. The sequence continues at coordinate 47,845,945 of JALMGJ010000005.1, forward strand.
AAGTTGTTGAGAGCTGTGATGATAAAGACTTGTGTATTCTGAACAGCGGTGCGAATTCGCATATCTGTAATAATAAAAATTCTTTTGTGTCTCTGTCTAAAACTAACAAAGAGTTTCCTTAGCAGATGGATCTGTATCCAAGATCATGGGTGAAGGTGAGATTAATCTTCCATGTTTGGAGGAAACTGTTCAAAATGTTTTGTTTGTGCCTAATTTTCAAAGTAATCTCTTGTCTGTGGGACAGTTAGTTACATCAGGGTATGTTATAACTTTTAAGAAAGAGGGCTGTGAGATTAGGAAGGATGGTAAAGTAGTTGCAAAATGTTTGCAGAAAGATGCTCTTTACATTGTACAGAAAGCTGAGAAGCAAACAGCAAAAACTGTGTTTGGGAATAATCCCATACACGATCAGTGTATCCATTTAAAGCATAGAAGGTTTGATGGCTGTTGTGGGTCTTCCGGGCTGTGTGGCCGTGTTCTGGAAGTTGTGGTTCCTAATGTTTCGCCAGCATCTGTGGCCAGCATCTTCAGAGGGCAGGAGCACAGATAGAAGCAAAATCTCTGTGCCCAGGTAGAGTGGCAATGTTCTATTTATAGAGCTAAATTATAGGAGATTAGGTGGGTTTTTTTGTTGTGTTGAAATGTTAACGAGTGGCTGATGAGCATGATTAGCATGTTCATTGTGAGAAGTATTCCCATGTCCTGGTGGTTGGACTGAGTTCGTTGACCTTTTGCAGGCTGTGTTTTTCAGGACTGGTAGCCAGGTTTTGCTAATTTTTAAACTTTCTTCTTTTTTATTGTAACTGTGCTGGTGTTTGTGAATTTCAGTGGCTTCTCTGTATAATCTGGTGTAGTGGCTTTTGGTGTTGTCCAGTATTTCTGTATTTTCAAATAGGATTTTGTGTCCCGTTTGCTTGAGAGCATGTTCAGCTACTGAAGATTTTTCCGGTTGCTGTAGTCTGCAGTGTCTTTCGTGTTCTTTTATCCTGGTGTGAATGCTTTGTTTTGTGGTTCCGATGTATACTTGTCCACAGCTGCATGGTATGCGGTATACTCCTGCAGCGGTGCGGGGGTCCCTTTTGTCTTTTGCTGATTTTAGCATTTGTTGTATTTTTCTGGTGGGTCTGAAGACTGTTTGAAAGTTGTGTTTTTCCATCAGTTTTCCCATGCGGTCAGTGACTCCTTTGATGTAGGGCAGGAATACTTTGTTTGTGGGGGGCTGTTTTCCTTCAGTTGGATGTTGTTTTCTTGGTTTGATGGCTCTTTTTATTTCATTCTTGGAATAGGCATTTGCCTGTAGGACCCAATTCAGATGGTTAAGTTCATTGTTGAGAAATTGGGTTTCACAGTTTCGATTAGCACGATCCACCAAGGTTTTGATCATGCCTCTCTTTTGTCGTGGGTGGTGATTGGAATTTTTGTGTAGATACCGGTCTGTATGGGTGGGTTTTCTGTATACTTTGTGTCCTAGTTTGAGGTCCGGATTGCGTATGACCAGCGTATCTAAAAATGGAAGTTTGCCATCAGTTTCTTTTTCCATAGTGAATTGTATATTGGGGTGGATGCCGTTTAGGTGGTCCAGAAATTTCTCCAGTTCTTCTTCAGTATGTGCTCCTGCCCTCTGAAGATGCTGGCCACAGATGCTGGCGAAATGCTAGGAACCACAACTTCCAGAACACGGCCACACAGCCCGGAAGACCCACAACAGCCATTGAACTCCGGCCGTGAAAGCCTTCGACAATACATAGAAGGTTTGCTCATGCTAATTTTAAGTAGATATCTCAAATGCCTAGTTTTTCTGCTGATTTAAAATTGAAACCTTGTGATAAGTATCTGGATTGTGCAGTTTGCAAGGAGAATAAAACCACAAGGGCTCCTGTGAAAAAGTTTCCTGATAGGTCCACTTCTAGGCCTCTGGAGATTATTCATTCTGATGTAATAGGTCCTTTTTCTGCTAGTCTTGGGGGAGCAAGGTACATTTTGACCTTTATAGATGATTTTTCGAGGTACACATTCATTTATTTGTTGAAACACAAAGATGAGGTCTTTGACAAGTTTAAAGGTTTTGTAACTTGGGCAAATGGAAAATTCCCAAGGCCAGTGTGCCTTGCAATCAGACAGAGCTGGAGAGTATCTATCCTCAAAGTTTAAAAGCTTTTAAAAGGTTCATACTGGATAATCAACTGATAATTAGTAAAAGTGCTTCTTTCGCTGAGCAGAATTGGGATAAAATAAACTCTAGTTCTTCAGTTGATTTATCCATGAGGAAACAGCAAAGTCTTGCTGATGGTGATTTGCAGGAATCACCTAGTGAAGTCAATGACCAGGAAGTTGAATTGTCTGAGAAGTCAGAGGTTTCTGAAGGAAATGGTGGGATTCAGAGTGTAAGTCCTGTCCTGCCTCGCAGGTCTGAAAAGATTAATAAGGGGGTTCCACCTGATCGTTATCAAGTAGATGTTGTGAAGGCTTTCATATTCACACAGAGCCTGAATCTCTTGAGCAAATCAATGAGATGCCACCTGAAATAGCTAAGTGCTGGCATGAAGTCATGCAGCAGGAATTGGATTCCTTAAAGGAAAATAAAACTTGGAAATTAGTGAGTCTACCTCCCAATCAGAAGTGTTTGGGTTGTAGGTGGGTGTTTAAACTGAAAAATGATTCAGATGGTAAAATTCAAAAGTATAAAGCAAGGTTGGTAGCAAAAGGTTTTGCTCAAAGAAAAAATGTGGATTATGACAAAACTTTTGCTCCAGTGACAAAAGGTGAATCTATCAGGTTGCTTTTAAAGGTTGCTGCCATGAAGAAAATGTCTGTTTATCACTATGCTTTTATCAAACTGCTTTTCTGTATGGTGATTTGGAGGAAAAATTGTTTATGCAACAACCTCCTGGTTATGAAAAAGAAAAACATCTTGTGTGTGAATTGCAGAAATCCATCTATGGATTGAAACAGGCAGCGCGTTGTTGGAATATTAAGTTGGATAATATTTTGCAAAATTTTGGGTTTCAGAAGGGAATTGCTGATCCATGTGTGTATGTAAAAATGATAAGCAAGGTGTAATGTACTTGTGCTTGTATGTTGATGATTTGTTGCTGCTCACTTCATCTGATGAACAAAAGCGTGCTTTTGAGGTTTGTATGAAAAACAATTTCACATTGAAATGTCTTGGAGCAGTTAACAATTATTTAGGATTAGAAATTCAGAGGGAAAAAGATGGCAGTTTTCTCATAAGTCAGAGTAGTAAAATTAAGAAACTGCTTGAGGATTTTAAAATGCAAGACTGTAAGTCTGTCTCCTCCCCCATGCTTCCCGAGTTTCTAAAAGAGGAGGGGGAGAAGGGGGATGGTGAGTTATCTGAAGGAGATAGTTTCAGATCAGCCATTGGTAGTCTTCTTTACATTGCAAACAATAGCCGGCCGGACATTTCTAACAGTGTGTCCATTTTGAGCAGGTTTGTGGAAAATCCCACATCTGTTGCAAAGTCTGGGTTAAAAAGGCTTTTTCGTTACTTACAAGGCACCAAAGATTATTGCTTAAGGTTGTCTGCTACAGACACAGAGGAAAAGTTAGAATGCTGGTGTGATTCAGATTGGGCTGGAGATCTCAGTGATAGGAAGTCTACTTCTGGGAGTGTAATTCAGTTTGCAAAGTCCACTATTGCATGGTTCTCCAGAAAACAAACAGTAGTAGCTATTAGCACAGCTGAAGCCGAGTTTTATGCTTTAGCACAACTCTGCAATGAGGTAATCTGGTTTACACAGTTGTTGCATGACATTGGAGTCATTTTAAGCCAGCCTGTAACCATTCATGAAGACAACCAAGCCTGTATTCATTTGGCTTTATCTGAAGGTACCAGAAATCGCACAAAGCACATTGATGTTCGTTTTCATCTTGTTAAAGATTTTCTAGCCAAGAAAAAGGTTATTTTGAAATACTGTGATACTAAATTAATGTTGGCTGATATCTTCACCAAGCCTCTAGTTACCAGTAGGCACTGTGAATTGGTTACCAAACTGGGTTTGCTTCCATATTCTTTCTAGTCATAAAAAAGGGGAGTGTTGCATATATTTTTATGTCTTGAAGAATATGAAGCTGAGTTTTTAAAAAGCCAAGCCTTGAAGTTTTTTTCTTGGGCTCTGGGAGTTCACGTGTTCACCCCCTCTCAGGAATGTTGGTGCTTGGAGTCTCAAAGTCTGGCAGTACCCAAATAAAGTGATAAGTTGCCTAGGTGATTGGTCACATGTCAAACCCTGTCCACTCAGATATGGCCAAGTTGCAATTGTAAAGCTTTAAAAGTGTAAATCTGCTTTGTTTTCCTGCTTGCTGTTATCTTCATTCATTGTGTTCTAAAATGCGAGTACTTAAGCTTTCTGCTTCTCTTCGGCTGGAGAAGGCAAGGTTCCTGTGTTCTTTTGTTTTAAATAAAAGCAACATTTTTTTACTGCAAGTTTGTCTCTTAATATTTTCCATAACTCTGATCACAAATTTTTATAAACAAAAATAGTTTTGATATATTTCTTGATTATTGCCTGTTGTCTGGCACTGACTGCCAGAAAGAAAGAACCTGACGTTCTTTCTACAAGAAATCTTCTCCTTGTGTTAAATGTTTTGTGATTATTTTTGTTTTCTGGGTATTGATTTTGTATCCAATGAATTCTCCGAAGCTATGGATTATTTCAATCAACTGTCTTATTGTGCTTTCAAACTGTTCTCCAGGACTTATTTTATTAAGTGCTGCCAATTGGAATGGTCTCTTCTCTTCTCTTCTCTTCTCTTCTCTTCTCTTCTCTTCTCTTCTCTTCTCTTCCCCTCCCCTCCCCTCCCCTCCCCTCCCCTCCTCTCCTCTCCTCTCCTCTCCTCTCCTCTCCTCTTCTCCTTTCATTCTATTATATTAATAATAATCTATTATCCTTGATACTTTTTTTTGGAATATAACCTGTCTGGTTGATCTGTATTGTATCTGGGACACATTTCTTTAGGCATTCAAGCTAGTATTTTTGTGAACATTTTATAGTCTACATTCAACAAAGAAATTGATCTGTATGACTGGTTTTTCTGGCTCATTGCTTTGTAAATCAAAGTTATATATGCCTGTTTCCATTATGGCAGTCTCTCCTTAGTCTTGTTCGGAACATAGGATGAAGAAGGGAAGATGCAAGCCCTTCTATTTAGCTTTACAATAAAAGGTATTTATTACATTTGTGTCTCCGTTTTCTTATTTTCTTATTTGTAACTTTAAGTGTTTATCTAGTTCCCTGATCAAGTATTCTCCAAACTCAGACCCACTTAGTTTCAAATACTTGATTGTATCATGCAAATTTAGCTATCTCATGGACTAGAATAGATACTTCTTTCTCTGGGAAATCTATTGAAATCTGATTTTAAAGATCATTTACATGAAGCACTTCATTGCCCTTTTGCTGACCGGTTTAATAACTTATGGTGTTTTGAAATAATACCTATATATCAGTGTTTGATATGAAGTTCATTTTTATTTAATTTGTTATTTCTAGTATTACAAATTTCATAGCAAAATCCTATGGATATTTACCAAGAAGTACATCTTTTAATGTACAATAACATTCCTTTCCATATAAATGTCAACAAGATTGCCAGGACTAATCCATTAAATTGCACACTTAATCAATTAAAGCTTTCATTTCAGATTAAAAATATCCCATCTCTGCAGTAATAAGTGGGCTTAAAATAAATAAAGGCATAAAGCTATGTAGACAATATGGATATGAAAAGTAGCAGCAACAGTTCTAGCAACAGAGATATACAGACTATTTTGGCTGTGGCAATGGCAGGCAAATATGGTTCAGTTTGTGTGGCACAGTACAACTAAAGTCATCACCTATGATGGATAAAGATGACTTGGTTGCATGCCATAGGCTACTACAACTGCCTCTCCATCAAGTCCCCAGGAAGGGTACTTGGACTTGCAAATTACTCATAAGTTAATAAACATTAATAATATTGCAAACATATGCCAAATTGGAAGGTGTGGAATAAATTCTATAAATTTAATTATCCTTATTTTGTTCATAAACATATAAATACCATAATATAAAGTGCTTATTAAAAATGCTTTGCTTCCTCCTTTGGCAAGGCATGTTTGTATTTCATTTATAAGAAGCTACATTGCTTGGCACCCTTAGAAAGACACATTGCGCAAAGTTCTGCAATATTTAAATGTATTAGGATCATTTAATCTATTAGATAAAAATAATGGTAGATTAGGTCATGTTTATTCAGCAGACATCATCAATTATTAATGGTTGCATGAGAATGTATAAAACAGTAATATAAAATAGGAATTAGACCACTTTCTGAGATTTAGAAACTCAGCAACTGATATTAGCAGTAAGTATGTGTAAGCGTCATGAGACCAAATCACAGCCAAGCAAAATGAAGTAAATATAAAAGAGTCATTACTCTAGTAAATGTCTTTTCTAATATCTCTCAGGTATTTACTATCTTTCCTTTCTCTGGAATCCTCACTGACACCTTGTCCTTACAGCTTATTCTCACTTTGAGAAACAGAACCTCTTGATTTCTTGGCAGGCAAGATTTGAAATTGCACAGATCTCCTCAGGGCACCTTGTACTAGAATAAGCGTATTTTTAACTATACAGTTTTATGTCCATCACGAATGCAGAAAGATCTTCAAAAGATCCCCAAGTCAAAGGCTTGAGAGAGGCCCTTTAAACCTACCACTAGGTATCTGAAAATACCTGTGGAGTTCCATTTGTACAATGGAAATTAATGTCATTTCATGCATCATCTGGCTAAAAACTAAAAATATTTTGGTACTGATTTGGGATATACTCTATTTTACTGAATGTGAAATTTTATAATACCAATATATCACATTCACGTGAAAGGAAGATTACCTGATTTTGAATTTCCTGCCACCACATCAAAAGAAAATGAATTGGAACAAAACAAATTTGGGATCGGCAGCACTAGCACCCTCCCCTTATTCACTTGTCTCCCCTCCTTTGCATTAATGAGGCAGAAGCAGCAACACTGCCTTCTTCTTTCTGAAGCTCCCCCCCGACCCTTTCAGGAAAGCAGCTGCTAAGAAGAAGAGTGGCAACTTCTTAGATCAAGGTGCACTAGTATGAAATGAGACATGATAGGTACCTCAAGTAGAGTCAATTTAGTATTTTAATTATCATTATTATTTTAAATGATTTGGTCCTAAAGAACTCTTTCAATTATTAAACATTTTTTCTGGTCCCTATACATTTTTATCTCATTCTTTAGACATATGCAGTGCTACAGTACATATGATTATTAGGTGAGCATTATTTACCCAGCTGAAGATAGCAAAATATATTGTTGTTTTATAATTTAAAAGAATTTGGATTACAAGATATTTCTGCTAGCTAGAGACAAGAAGTCTAGCTTCTGTTTGTTTGTCTTAAGTATCGGCCGGGTTCAGTTACCATGGTGATTAATTATCCTGACCTACTGTATATGCAAAAAGGTATATATTAGCATGTCTTTTGTTTTGTAAACTTGTTTTGCATTGCCTTGCTTTTTGTTCTTCTGTTCTTTTGCCTTTGTGAATCATGCTGAGGCTATCTTTCTTTGTGTGTGTGTGTGTGTGTGTGTGTGTGTGTGTGTGTGTGTAGAGAAATCTGTAGTTATGTTTTATATTAATATATTTAATGTTTGCTGAAAAAGTTTTTGTGTCTTTATTTGATCTCTCAATTGCAAAGCACTTTTGGAACTCTGTTTTTCCAGCTTTGGAACAAGCATAACACTAACAAACTATACAGCACCCATGTGTCTACCAATGTGACACATTTTTCACTCTTCTTCTTAAAGCTCACTTGGCATATGCAATGGTCAAGATTCAAGAAGATAGCAAGGAGTGGTGACTAGAGATGGCAAAGAAATATATTTGGTGTGAACTTACATCTAAATCATTATGTGAAAGTTATATACCAAAATCTGGACGAAATATACTGTACATCTTAAGGACAAAAATCATGTACTTTAAAAGTATGGAAAAAAGCATACAGTATATATTACAAAAAGGCCATTGCTGGACCCAAAAGTTCTGGACAATTTTTATCCAGTTTCAAACCTTCCCTTCCGGGGGAAGGTTGTGAAGAAGGTGGTTGCGCAACAGCTTCTGAGAACTCTGGAAGAAGCAGATTACCTGGACCTCTTTCAGTCAGGTTTCAGGCCTGGGTCTGGATATGGCATTGATCACACTCTTGGACCTCTGGTAGGAGCAGTATGCGAATGGTGTGTCTGTCCTTGTTCATCTTGACTTCTCAGCTGCTTTTAATACCATCTAGCATGGTATTCTTCTGGATGGGATTTGGGGGTTGGGGGTGGGCAGCACTGTGTGGTACTGGTTCTCTTCCTTCCTCTGGAGCCAGTTCCAGTCAGTGTTGATAGAGACAGAAAGATCTAGCCTTTTTGGTCATGGTGCCTGCCCTCTGGAACATATTCCCCCAGAGATCAGACTCACTCCAACCCTGCTGGCTTTTTGTAAGGCCTTGAAGACCTGGTTTTGTTGTTGAGCCTGGGGCCTTGTAGTCAAGCCCATATCACAGTTATGTTAATTGTTGTTGTTGGTTTTCTTGGCTTCTGTACAAGTTTTTTATAATTTTGTTATATTGTTTTTATATATATATTTAAAGTATTGTTAGCCACCCAGAGTCATGTATTTGAGATGGGTGAGCATACTACCACAAACACAGAGAAAAAAAAATGTATGCAAATTTTGGGGAGTTTTTTTCCTGACTCAGAAATTTACTGTATGTGAAGACAAAGGCCAAAATAACAGTACTGAAAAAGTGATACAGAGAAAGACTGAAACTGAAAACTTGGAAGTTCTTTGATGCAAGGTTTCTCTAGAAATGTCAGTAGGAGGAAGCAATATCCCAGAATACAGAATGTCATACAGCTCCCTGCAAAAATGTGGTTCATGGAACTGATATAGTCAAAAGTTGGATATGAATATGGTACCCATTTCTTCAATAATTCATATATGCATTCCATTCATGCTATTCCTTTTTTATGGTAAGCACTGTTATGCAAAGTGCTTCTATATTCTATACTGAAATCTCTAATAGCAGTCACTATGTCCTTAAATAATTTTTAGATTTTAACATTAGAGATGTATGTTTAACATTAGGGATGTGTATTTCTCCCCAGTTCTTTCACTTTTGTGTATTTGGGCAACAGCTCCATTTACTAGCAGGGAAAAAAAGGTAAAAATATCAGTTATGATAGTGAAAAAAACAACAGCTCATGGCTGTTATATGAAAATATAATGATCTGCTCTAGAAGAAAACACTTGTCAATTTTTTATAGATGTTCAAGCAACATTTTCTCCACTTAATCTTGCCATATTTCACACCAGTCATTATTTCATCTTATTATTTTTTTCTATCATGATGAAATGCAGTGACAGTACCTCATTAACCAAAGGATTTTGTGTGAGGGAACAACTTACAAAAGAAATAAACATTGTACCAACTATTACCTCAAGTGGTGTCATTGTAAGCCTTGAATGCTTGGAATGATACAAGTAGTGACAGAAATAATTCTGTGCACATTCAAAGAAAGATGATCATTCAGAGATAACTGTCTTGCTGTCTATGATTTATGACTCAAAACTAACGCTGTTGTCCAAAATTCACATTAAAGAAAAAAACTTGACAATTAAGAAAAGAAAGCCAGCTCTCTGCACCTCAACTAATACTCTGGGAAGATATAAAGGCAATGTTGCTTAGGAACATTAAACCAATAAAGCTTTGTTGTATTATAAAGCATTTTAAAGTGCAAAATGATCAATGGTGAATATTATGATAGTAACAGTATAGTATGATAGTACCTTTTAGCACTATAGATATAGTATATATCTATTTAAAATAAAATGGGAAGTAGGGAAAGAATGTCCCTTTTGTAATTATTTAAAAAAAAAAACAGGTATATTTTTCCATTGGCTAACAGAATTTTGCCAAGGGAGTCATTTGACTTTTGTCAATACCTGTTTCAAACAACGTAAACACAACATCCACACATAGAAACCAGTAGTTAAATACTGAATGCAGAGTAGGAACTAGAAGTTGGAGAAGTGTATTCCACTTAGCCTGGACACTTCCATGTGCAGATTTTAACAGAAACCATGAATTGTTGATGTCAAATATGCAGATTCAATTTAGAAAATTAAGTATAGTAAGTATTCCAGCAAGTTTTGACTTAAAAGACACAGCATAAGATAAAAATAAATCAGTGTAAGGAATAGAGTCAGTACATTTAATCTATGCATAAGAAAACTAGAAGAATATTGGGAAGAAATAAACACTGTGAAAACTAAAGCAAAAACAAATATTTTCAAACTTTCAAAGTGGAAAAGATTGACAAGGTTTTCAAAATGACATCCAAAGAAAGATGGAAAATGAAGCAAGAAAAGGACATGTGACTGAATGCATACAGTATATGAATGAATGTATACATCCAACATCAAGGAAAGCAGCATAAAAAAAATTATTTCAAATAAGGAAGGTCAGCAAAAAAAGAAAAATTAGATTTTTTTTTTAAAAGGGCGATTGGTGAACCGCCCAGTCCTCTGGCTGGAGGAGATGGGCGGTAAGACAAATTTAAATTATAAATCAATAAATCACAAAAAAATATACAGATATGGAAGGATTAATCAAGAGCAATTGAGGCAAGCAAATTTAAAGAAAGATGGAAATGTACTGAACATTTTCTGACAAAGACTATATTCAGGAACACCTCAACTAGAAAGTGAGATGAGAGAGGCAATAGATCAGCCAGCAAATAGATGAAATAGCCACTGAACTGTTTAAAGATGAAGAAGTTAAAATATTTAAAGTGGCAGTTAAAGTGCAAATAGCTCTATGTAAGCAAATATAGAACAAAACCATGGTCCACAGATTGGAAAATATGAGTGTTTATACATATACAAAGCAAAGAAGAAAATGTGAAAATTACCAGACCATTGTCTAAATCATTATGTAAGGTAAGTTTTACTTACGATCTTACAAAAAATAATAGAACCACACATGGAAAAAGAAATGCAAAATCAAGGACACAAATGCAAAATCAAAATCAGAGAGGCTGCAGAAAATATAGAGGAACATGAGATCAGGTAGCTGATTTAAGATAAGTACTGGAGAGATTAAAAGATTTTAGGAAGATTTATCTTTGCTTTATTGACTATAGAAAGGCTTTTCATTTTGTAGATCATGCAAGAATGTGCAATATATTAAAGCTAATATATGTGCCAGAGGGAGCCAGTTTGGTGTAGTGGTTAAGGCATCAGGTTACAAACTAGGAGACTGCAAGTTCTAGTCCCACTTTAGGCATGAAAGGAAGCTGGGAATGTCAAATCACTTCCAAAAAATATGCCAAGAAAACTGTCCAGGCAGTCACCAGGAGTCAACATTGACTCAAAGGCACCAATAAATAAATAAGCAAGCAAGCAAACAAGCCAGAATACCTGATTATTTTTAAAGAAAACTACAGTGAAAAAAGAAGCTGGAAAAACAGAGTGTTTCATAAAGGGAAATGGAATGAGACAAGAATATATGTTGCCCCCATATCTGTTCAACTTATACAGCAGGTTTGAGAATGGAAGAGCTGACAGCTGGAATCAATATAAGAGGCTGAAACTCTAACAGCTTGAAATATACAGGCAATACCACTTATTTAACCAAAAGATTAAAACAAGTAGAAAAGCTCATTAAAAAAAACAAAAAAGGTGTTGATATTTAATATTAAGAAGACAATGTTACTGTCAACTAACATGCTTAAATAAATCACAATTAACAGTGAAGAATTCAAGGTGGTAGACAGTTTTGGTTTCTTGGGCTCAAGAATAAGAATGGATAATGTATTGAAGAAGTAAATAGATTAATCATAGAGAGGAAGGCAATGATAAACAAGATAATGAAGGATATTTCTGTGACATCAGAGATCAGATTGATTGGAAGGGTACTTTGTATATACAGAAACTAAGCTGAACCAGACTGATTCCATGTCCAAATGAAATGGAATGTCTTTGCAGCTTGCCCAGCCAATGACATTTTCTAGTGATCATGATGGATAATAAGCTTAATTAACTACAGTATATGATTGATTCTTGGTCTAAGAAGTACATATAAGCCATCTGAACACAGATGTGCATGGAAATGCAACAGTGTGCTAGGATAGAATAAAACAATGATGTGCCAAAGATGAGGAGAATATCAAAGTATGACTGATGCATACAAGTACCAAGAGTCATGACATGAACTTTCATAATCAAGAACTGCTGAAGAATAGCTAGATCACTCCCCACTTTGTCTTCTAAACTACAACAATATTCTATGACATTATTGATGGAAACTAGCTGGTCAAAGTCCAACACTTCTGGTTATAAACCAAAGAGGAACTCCTTGTATAAGCTGTGAGAAGTGTGTGAAGTTTGTTTTTTTTATACGATTTTTAGTAAGTTTGAAACAAAGATAAAAACTACAAAAAAGAAAAAAACTACAAAAAGAAAAAAATTAAAAAGTGTGAAACATAAGAAAAAAGAATTTTTGAAGTGTGTGAAGTTTGTAAGGAAATATGTATAGAGTGTTAAGAGCATTTATAATCTGTACTTATTTGCTGCTCTTTTCCTGCTACTTTTCTCATTATCTTTTCTCACTATCTATTCTATATTGGGAAATATTTCTGGAATCAAGGATCTGCAAGATAACTGCCCAGAGTCCCCTTCGGGGGAGATGGGGCGGTGATAGAAATCGAAAGAATAAATAAATAAATAAACAAACTAACTTTTGGTACCTATCTGATTACTAATTTAGATAAACTTTCTGCTTACATGAGCTGAGAAATTTTGCATTGATCAGTGATGTGTGGATCTGATTAGTTGTGCTGAAACTGAGAAATGTATTAAAGGGATAATTTTATCTATGTTTTGATTCAGTAAACCTATGTCATTGTTGTAAAGTATTGCCTTCTGTGGTTTCCATTGGGGACAAATATCGTGAGAGGAAATACTGTATATTCTCTTTTCCCACTCCCAAGAAAAATGGTAAGAGCAATGGTCTTTTATTGGCAATGTATAGCTGTAAAGCTAAACATTGAGAAAGGGCAAGATAAATAACATTTTTTGTTGTTGATACCTTCAAATTATGGTTCTTGGGATAGTTAAGAGTATTGTGATCTATGAGAATAACCAGTAATTCAGTCTTATATTTAATAAATCAAGTTATACCAAATTTATACCCTTGAGACAATAGTCATCAGGCAGAATTTCACATTTTGGAGCATGTGAGGCAAATGGAGAATGGATGGGGGAATTATGTTTGGCACAGTAGAAGAAGAGAAAGGTGGCTTCATAGAGATTACAGGACTGTCCTTGGAAGAGCTACAGATGACAGGCTGAGTAGACAAACATTTGCCAATGTGGTCACTGGAGCTGAATCCAACTGGATGATACAACAAGCTAACTTTGTAGAGAAAGTTGCCCTTGATAATAAAATCTATTTGATATGTCACATGCCTTGGGATGGATATTGTTTCTACTATAACTCTTTAAATGATTCATTCCTGATAAACAAGGACACAATTATAATTTTGTTCAGTATTATATGTAGGTTCAGATTATATTTTTAAAACTTTTGGGTGCTCACACTCTAATGAGAGAAATTAATAACTGACAATCCAATACCTTCCTTTAGAGACATAATCTGTTTAATAAATATGACTGTAAAATCAATAAACAATAGCAATTATACATTACACTACATTGTATCCAACCAAGAGGGGAAAATTACATCAAAAAGTCATTTCAAAATTAGCAATAGTTCCAATGCTATAAGAAACAAAACCAAATATATTTCCTATAAAAATAACTTCACTAATATTGGACTTCCATCACCGTTAGAATTGTGAGAGTTACTGTACAGTGATGCTTGACTACCTTCCCATCCCCTGACAGCTACACTGATGGATACACAAGATTCCTATATGATAGGAAAGGGTGTAGAAGAATTCCAGAATTATCAGTATGAATTATTTTAGAGTTACCTATTTTGTTATGTTTTGAGATTATGGATAATATTCTGTCCTCATTATGTTAAAAAATATGGATTCTGTTCTGATGTGCCACACCCACGATATCTTAGCATTACAGTAAGCCAAATATTTCCATTGCCCTATGTTTCTGGATTTCATACTTTCACAAGTAACAATTTGGACCTTAGTATCAGGATGGACTGTAGAAAAGAATAAGATTGAAAATTAAAATTAAATGATTTCTTGATTTCTAGGGGAGACATTTAAGCATTTAACTCTAAGTTAAGTTAAGCATTTAACTTATTTTAATAATGGGACTTCAAAAATTTGCCTGGGTGTTTTTATTTAAAACTGAAAATTGTGTTAGTATAACACTGAAGCTTTGCTTATGGCCAGTTGTAGTTTGCAAACTAGAACCAACATGAATAGTATCAGCTGAATGTTGTTTGGGTGGGAGGTGCCTATAAGGCAGCAAAGCAACTTCAGGACTCATGGAAGCAAAAAAGTCAACATCGCTGAAGTAACGTGAAAAAGACCCAATATGGTTGTCCAAATTCACTGTTAGAAATGTTGAACTGTTACCTAAAGTGCTTTTCAAATCATTCATATGACCAAATGCCACACGTGAAAGGACACCAGCTTTTTATTTTTACCATCTTCCCAAAGGGATTTTGTGCATTGATATATTATGTATTTACCATGCGGTACACAGGCAGCTTAAGCCAGGATACTTGGATTCTATCTGACTCAATCCCACTGACCGTCAGAAAATAAATACATGTGCAGCCTTTGTAATAACAGAGTTGTGCCAAAACAATCACATCAGCATTTTATATTAGGAAACCTTATCTTGCCAGTTTCAATTCCAGTAAAACAGGATATTTATAAATATCATCCAGTGATGGAAGATGAACCGTACCAAAGCCTGCTGCCCAGGCAACAAATCCTCATCATGTAATGATTACAAGATTAGCAATAAATATCCATGCAACAATGCTGATCCCAGCAGCTTACTGGTCTGATGACCTTAGGGCTGTATTTCCCACCCACCCCACCCCCACCCCCTAGACATCTGCTCCAATTAAAGGTTTGACCTTTAAAACAGGCATAAGTCTGAAGTAATCTGAGTTAAATGATGTTTAAATTTAGTTTATGAAACCCTGTCATATTATAAAAATCTGAAACAATGCACCTCAGTGGATCATTTTTCCCTGCATACATGGAATTTCTAATGCATTAATTTTATTATAAATAGCAATTACAATACTATGATTCTTATTAAGACACTCACATTTTAGCATTCATTTTGAAGTTCATAGTTTCATAATGCGCTTTCTAGAGTTTTAAGCCTAAGAATTCAAATATCTGAATGTTGAATTTCTTATATAGTTTGAATCCTAACACATAAGTCAAATTCATTATTTAAACTGATTTAGAAATTAATAACTATGAAGTCCCAAATTAGCATCAGTCTGAACTTATTACACTACTGGAAATGTTTTTTTAAATAATAATAATAATAATAATAATAATAATAATAATAATACTTCCAAGAATTAGTACATGTTTAGAAATTCCAGTGCTTTGGGAAGCAGTTTCATTGGACTGGCTTATTTACCTGGGTATGTGAGGTAGATATTTTACTAGTATTTTACATCTCGGCAATATACCTCATCCAAACACTTAATGGAATCTAATTATTAGCACTGAATAACAGTTTGAAGATCTTAATTTTGCAATGAATTAATTACTCTCTGATACTCCTTACTTTATTTAATGTTATTTTATTCTATGTGATAGAAACAGATGGATTAAGAGACAGATAAAAGCATCCAATTCATACTGCGGAGGTTGCTATTCCAACAGAATGTTCATGTCCCATTAGTGCATGTGCATTCAAGGAGCTGGGTGTTATGGGAATTATATTTCTTATACTGAATCCAATATCTGTAAGAGGACAATATCTTTATTAGGAGTGGAACTTTTTATGAAGCAAAAAGTTATAAAACTCCAGCAATGGGGAACAAACAAGAGAATAGAAACATTAGGCCAAGTCTTTCAGTCATAAGGCTTACAATTAAAAGTCATTCGCAACATGTGGATTATGTCTTTAATGAATTAGTCAAGTTTCAGTTTACAGCTAACATGTACATTGAGTCCACCAGTAAGAATTATTTTCACTTGGTTACAAATTTGGAGGATTTAAAATTTGCTCAGTGGAACTTTTTTTGCTAACTCAGTCTAGAAAAATAATGTATTTGAGTCAGATCTGTAGAATTTGTAGCTGGACCTGTTGTATTCCACAATCCAATAAAAACAATAAAATAAAAATGGTAGATGATTTTTGAACTGTATAACACATATGGAAATATATTTAGCATTTAGCTGAGAAGTGAATTATATGTATTCACTTATAATAGGATGTAAAATTAATTAACCCCGGTATGGGGAAAACATTTCAAGTAAATAGTACAACTTGGTTCAGAGGTTTCTGTTATGTCTACATCTTGTGTAGAGATATTATCTATTATACTATTATCTACATCTTGTGGGATGTTTATAATGAAATTACACAAACATCATTTCTGTGTGTAGTCCTGGCATACCAGGACTTGCAATTTATTATACTGGAACAAGTCCTCTTGAAAGTTGGTGATTGTTGGCTTCTATCTAATCTTCACTCAATTTATGAAATAACTCTCATTTATTTTTTGTTTGTTTTTACCATTTCAAAAACCCACCAAACATTTGGCAAGAAGCAACGATGTGGAAACTATAGGAAATAATGTTTTTCCCAACCAGTTCCACTGTACTAAATGAATAATTATCTCCAAATCGAATAAATGGGGTGCTGGCAAAAATGCTTGAAGTTATTAATGCAAATGCTAAGTAGAACAACCAGACTCTATTTGGACTGGACATCTTTATTACAATTGGAGGGTAAAAGAGGTACCTAACAATATCAATTGGCAAGATAGCAAAGACAGGGTTGAAGTAGCTAAAACTGATATTCATACCCTCTGGCTATATTTATATCTATGAAGATAGTTGCTCTTTTGTTGTACTAGAATGGCATGAATGAAAGTGTCAAACAACTATGTATGAAATATTTAGATTTTGGTAGTGAAAATCTAATTTTACTTGTGTGTCTGACATTGCCTTTAAAAAAACTAAAACAACTCCAGACAAATTATTTCAGGGAGTACATAAAATACCAGATGAAGACGCAAGGGGGGGGGGGAATCATAAAATTGTTATGTTTTTAAAACTCACAACATTTTTGTCTGTATTTCAGGAATGTAGGCTGGAGCCCCAACATCATCTATAATCCCTCAGCCTTAAAAATGTAACAGTTACACTGAAAGTTCAGTTCTCCTAATTTCCCTCCCAAAATACCCCATGCACATTCTTGGCCTATATCGGTATGAATCATCTAAAATTAAATCTTGATTAGAAAAAGAAATGAGAAGAGGATTAAAAAGAAGTAGTGTTTTCCTTTTACCTCATTAAAATAGAGCACCTGTACATTCCAAATATGTTACCCAAATGACATCCACATGCACAGGCTTAAAGCTAAAAACCTTTTTTTGTCATCAGAAGAATCAAAAAGTCCAAAAGCAGTGAATGGTTTCTCTCTTTTTTAATATATATATATATATATATATATATATATATATATATATATATATGAATATATAAAGGGGATAAAGATATATCGGTGTCCTTCTTTCAAACATTAATACAGGTAGGAATTTCTTTTGTGCTTTGAGTCTCAGCAACTGTGGAAATACTTCCTGTAGTAAAGAGAGATAAAAACAACAAGAAATAAAAATTAGCAAAATAACAAAGTGTAACTGAGGGGAAAGAAAGCTTCTCAGTATCCTGTCATTGGATACTTTGGATATAATTATTCCTCACTGAGACATTATGCCCATCTTGAATGCCTGCTTGTCATTTACAAGACTGAACATAACATCTTGCACTTGTACTAATGAGCATGTCTTAACCCTGTCAAATTAGGGCCCAGCCTTTGACGGAAGGAACTGGACTGGTTAGAAACCTTTGATGTAAAGTGCATACTTTTGATAACATTTGAAAATAATAGTTCTTGTCTTTGCTCAAAGAGTGGAGGTATCAAACAGTGAGCAAGACATATACCATGAATCAGATTTTACATTTAATTTCTAGAGAGTTTTTGAGGAACTAAGTCTGTCAAAAGTTCGTAAAACCTTCATCTTTGGGCTGTCCAAAACCTCCCGGCAGAATTGACCATGAATTGTGCTTTCTTGGCTGATGGATCATGGGTTTTAGGGGAAAATCTTCTGTTCTCTGAATCTGTGCTGCTATTCTTTCTATTTTTAATCATTATATACTGTACGTCTATGAAGGTTCTCAGTCATCCAGGTGGAATTGTCTGTAGCTTGAATCATGTCAACTGGATTTCGAAACGTTTCCACTGAGAAAATAGAAATCCAGTTGACATGATTCAAGCTACAGATTATATACTGTACGTTTGGGGATATTTTCACTCACACACATACAGTTCTGTCACATGCATTATAGGCTTTGGCAGCTGTCATACATTAAGCCTCCGAATTTCCACTCCAGTGCATATTCTTCTGGAAATATTTTTCCAAACCACAGAACACCACAGAACGGAATAAACCCATCTGCCCTTCATAAACTTGTATGAAAACTAAATTAACTATATGGAGTACCTACAGACTTGAAAGCCTGTTTATTTATTTAACCTTATCACCTAAACTGGCCACAAAAGGCTCTTGAAACAATAAGACAGATACATGCACAAAAACAAATAAGGTCTTCTATTAAAATATGATTACAGCAGGATTAAAAATTTGTGCTCTCTCTCTCATATTGTCCAAGGCTGAGCCCAAACATTTCAAAACACTTTTAAGTTGAGTTGTGGTAATTACTGGCTTGGATACAGCCAAGGCTAAATCCAAATAGGGTTGCCAGATATCCATGATGAACTTGGACAGTATAGAAACCACCTGCTTTGTCCACTGCCCAGGACAATATTCATAATCAAACTTTATGACTGGCAGCTCTGGAAGGGCTCCAGATTGCCCTTGTACTTCAACATGGTTGCTTTGGCCTTTGTGTCCTGCAGGCAGCTGCCCCAGTTCCCCACCCCTTCAGCTGGCCACCAGTGTACTAATCAGTGGGTCAGCAACCCAGCGCACCTGCGCCTGACGAGCATTCCTCAGACATCTGACCGCCAGTGTGCTTATCAGCAGGGCAAGAGTCTATGCACTGTCTGGTCCTGGGCCCTGGGCAGTCCTTGGCTGTCTGGTCACGCTCGCTGGTTGGTGTCCAGGATGTCCAGGAGATTTTCCTCCCAATAGCCTCTTGTGAACAAGAATTGGTCTTTGGAAATCTGGCAACCCTACAAATAACCCCAGCTAGAATCAGTAGGATTCATTAAAAGTACAATCCTTGAATACTAATCCACATGTGCAAGGGAAAGGAAAGGAAGAGAAATAAAGCTGATTAAGAATAAAGTACACAAACAGCTTCAGTAATAAATATACTTGCATGCATTTGATCATAATTAATCATTTACTTACAGAAGGGGTGCATACCTTGTACCTTACCAAAATAGTGCTGATTGGTAATATATGAATGTTACTTTTCATTTTTGTCAAATTTGGGAAAATATTAAATTCATAAAACATGCACGTATTAGCTGTACCTATTAATTTAATCTACCATTAGGTTTAAAATGACATCAGATCAAATATACATTTTTCTATTGGCCTCGCCCACTTCTTTGTCTGAGCCTTTCCTCAAATGTTGACACATGGCCTCCAGTATATCACTCTAAAGCCAAAAATGTTAGCCTGAAAATGTTTGTGAAACTTTGTGCACTGACAAGTTTATGACAAGTTAGACAACTAGAATGCAAGTGGAGGAACCAGACAGAGCCTATTCAAAGGCCCATGCTATGCCAATATCTGCAGCAAAACATCTGAAAATATTATATTGGCAAGCTCATTTCCAGGAAAGCTTTCCTCAGGATTTATCCAAACTTTGTTGATATAGTGCTGCCTTTGTATGAAATTCATAAATTCTAATATAAACTGGAATAACACAATTGGTCTCTTAGACCTACTTGGAGAAGCTATATGTGATGGTATGTGTCTATGAGGGGGAAGGTGATGTTATGGAGATTGCAGGTGAGGAAGGAGGGGGCACCTTCCAGGGGGAAAAGCGCGTTCTCAGTGTGGAGGACCCTGGGCACCCAGCCAAGAGAGCCAGGCAGGATCCACCTTAGTGTGCAAGAGTTTTACCCTCAGAGCCTGTTAGCTTAGTTCAGTTTGGCAAGATTCTCTGTATGTGTTAGAAACAATAAAGAACTAGAGCTTCATCTCAGGCTCAGCGTGGTTTCTTCGCCTAAACCCTGACACTATATTATGCATGTTTTTCAAGAGCTACCATGACTGCCCATACATTTCTGAGTGAAATATAAAGTAATGATGATCACTAACACCCTATATTACTTAGGCCTAGGTTACTCAAGGGTATCCTCTCTTTGCATGATCCCACAACTCAATAAAATTATCAGGAGATGTCCATCTTCAGGAGCCACTTGTTCTGGCTGGGGAATTCTGGGAGTTGAAGTCCACACATCTTAAAATTGCCAAGTTTGAGAAACATAGGTGATGGGATATACTGCAGTGACTGTTGGTGCAAAAGCATTTAGAAAGCACAGCTTTTTATCCAAAGACATTTATTACACATTGCTGCTGTATTAATTGTAATGGTTTCCATTTGGATTCAGTTTAACTCTTGTGAGAGATCGCCTAAGAGGTGCGATAGATATAAAATAATAAAATAGCAAACTAAATACAGCTAGTATTGTAATAATGAGAGCTAGTAATTTGTTGTGGAACCATAAAGCAGAATTTTCTACTTTGTCTAGTGACTAATGCAAGTTCATGGATACACAAATGATGTTATGGCAGGAAATAAGAACCAAAAACTAGAAAACATTTCCTTGAATATAAAGCATTTTTGATGGCACAAGAACGAATTTTCACAGTCCTAGGCAACTATTGAGAGATTTATTATAGTGAAAATAAAACTTCACCTCATATTTTCTTACTCATTAATTTGAAGAGGCAGAAGAAAGATCTTAGTGTTAGTTTAGAGCAATTTAGATGTGTTAATGGAGTAGTAGGAATATTGAGTGTTTTAGCAGAGGAGGTTGGAAAAGTCAGAATAGATTTAGCCAATCAGAATGCAAACTTTGACCAGCTATTGGCTGCTGTAGTTTATTTACCTATGGGCTGGTATCCAACTTCTCATCTACTAGTTGCTGTGGGGTCATCAGCTCCCTCTGAGGGACATTAGGGATGCTTTCACTTTGACTGCCTGGACTGACCATCTCTTGATCTTTCTCATTCTGCATCTGTGCATAAACATTAATGCCCGGAATCTTCCTAAAACATTAACAGAAACCATCATTGCTATGTGTATGCTAAGGCTCTCTTTGAATTATGCTTTCACACCTGACAGAAGGATGGAAGGAAAAATAAGGAAAGACTCATACCTTTTGAATTTGTAGATTACAAATACTGCCAGTCCCACAAATACTACAGATAGCAGCATTAGCATGGCTGAACCACTGTGGCTAGGCGTGACATCTATGAGTGGGGCTATAAAAAGTTAAAGAAAAGTTTAAAAAATTAGATGCCAGGTATTTTAATGATACATTCAGTCATAGGTACATAAAGAAAGTGTAGAATGACCAGTCCTTTTTTTTAAACAAATTGTCACTGATGTTCTTGAACTTTTCTAGCCAAGGTTGTACTTTTATTGAAAAATCTGTACAATTGTCTGTTCTTTCCCCATTAAAGCACCTCTATGCTTCTATATCTATATATATATATATTCTATATTCTATATATGGGGTGTGGTGGCTCAGTGGGTAAGACGCCAGGCTTGCCGATCGGAAGATCGCAAGTTCGGAGGTTTGAATCCCTAGCCCTGCGTGCAGAGTGAGCTCCCGCACTAGCCCCAGCTCTTGCCAACCTAGAAATTCGAAAGCATGCAAATGCAAGTAGATTAATAGGTACCACTTCGGTGGGTAGGTAACAGCGTTCCGCGTGCGTCATGCCGGCCACATGACCGTGGAAGCGTCTTCAGACAACGCTGGCTCTTCGGCTAACAAACGGAGATGAGCACCGTCCCCTAGAGTCGGACACGACTGCACAAATGTGCGGGGGAAACCTTTACCTTTTTTATGCTTCTATAACTCTAAGAACGGATACATGGACTGACAAACTTTTCATAGTGGAAGTCAATAATGCTTTATTCAAGCTGGCTCTGGCAGAAAAGTAGTGACTCATGTGGCTTCAGTTCTCAGATTGTTACCTTCTGCAGATGAAGCCCGAGGAATGCTAATACCAAGTGACAAAAGTACTTTTTAACCTGCTTTAGTTGTGATAATTCAGGTTGACCTGTTTCTGGACATTATAACATATGTATTAAAATAACCAAAGGTAACAAACAAAAATGAATATATTACTGCAATATTGATAGGCACTAATTAGGTGTTTTAATTCAGTTTTTGGAATAAAAAGTGTCTCTGTTTTTAGCTAGTTGTCACTGTAAATACATTTGTTCTGGCACTTCTGAATTAAATTGTTTACATTACTGAAGAAATCTCATCTTGTTAGAATTAAAACTTGGTGTATGAATGTCCTTTTCTATCCTTACATACAGAAGTACTGTACATATGTAGCCAATGCCATATGCAAGTATAATTTCAGCTACATTTTCAAGACTTGGTTTCTGGATTTAAATAAAAAATGAACAAATGGAAAGAACTGCTGGCAGTCCTCAAAACCATAAAAAGTCAATTTAAAAAATTGATATAGCAGATATTCCTCACCACTAAATTTTGAGGACTACCTCCATTCACAGCATTCTATCCTTTTTTTGAATTTGCACTTTTCTAAGACTGCAATACTCTGGACATTAACTGGGATTAAGTCTCAATAAATGCAATTGAACTTAAGTAGATATGTATTGTACTACACTACCACTCTAGCATTTGATCACAAAGAACTATTTTAAATACATGTCAATAAAATAAAACCAGAAAATATTCTGAATATTAAAAATCCACAATTCTATCATCAAATCGTTGTCAATTAACTGTGTCAGCAATGCTGGATGAGTTGTTAAAGAATCAACACCAACCTGCTGTTAAATGAGCAGCATGGACAAGGATTCTAACCCCAGGCTTTAAGTCAAACTGGATGGCATTTTGGTTTAATTTCTGGACCAATATTTCTGAAATCTGGAATAAGAAAGAAAAATATTATAAATTCATTTGGG
Organism: Charina bottae; assembly: GCA_023362775.1. Taxonomy (NCBI): domain Eukaryota; kingdom Metazoa; phylum Chordata; class Lepidosauria; order Squamata; family Charinaidae; genus Charina; species Charina bottae. The sequence continues at coordinate 47,869,375 of JALMGJ010000005.1, forward strand.
TGCTACCACAAAGGACAAAAACAATGTTCTAACTTAGAGAGTGCTGATTGCTGAATAAAAAATGAAAAAGACTTGATGCAGATATGAAATAAATATGTTATATAAATATTTTTTAACAAACAAGTGAATGCTTATGAATAGTTTATTCATCCCCATAATTTAATCTGCCAGTTGGTGGAAGATGTTATTATGAGCATTGAAGGAAGCAACAATATAAACTGAAGTTCTACACCAAAGATCTAAAAATTGCAGTCCATGAGCAATATATGGCCCAAAAATACTCCTCTTATAACCACAAATAGACCAGGGCAAAACAAACAGCTTATTTACCATAACACTCTCCTACAGTCAGGATCTCTTTGAGTCCTTGTATAATAAATATTTATTTTTTTATTTATTTTCTATCCCACCTTTATTATTTTTATAAATAACTCAAAGCGGCAAACATACCAGATACTCCTTCCTCCTCCTATTTTCCCCACAACAACAAGACGGGACTAGAACTCTCAGTCTCCTGGTTTCTAGCCCATTGCCTTAACCACTAGACCAAACTGGCTTTACTTTTGAAATGCCACCCTTGATATGCTGCACAAAACTCTCAATAATAGTTGCATACTTTTCTTCTCCACAAAGGTGTTTTATTCTTCCTTCACAAAGAGATTTTCCAAAATAAATATGAAGAAAATTATATTCGAAGAATACATATATCAAAAGAATGAACAAATCTACCAAGGCAGGCTTCTCTTCTCTGCTAGATGCAGGCTTAATAATCAGAAGATTGTCTTTTAACAGAAATATCCCCTACTGAAAATCTTCACATTCAGTGGTAAATATAACAGCAAGTCCACTTTCCTTTTTTAACTGGATACTGATTTCAGAGAAGTCATCTTATGTACAAGTCGTATTATTTTTACTTAAGGCTTACCATATGATGCAATCACATAAGATTCTTTTAAACAATCCTTAGAAATCTAGAAATGTTAATGATAAATTATCATACAAAATACATTTCCATCCATTATAAATCCATTTTCAGTTATTTTAATTTTGTTGATTTAGTTTAACTCTAAAATGCAGCTCTGCTGCGAACCACTACTCTGTCTTCTATTCTTCATATGTGAGAGTGTTATTGTTTTCTATTATCTATTAATTTTTTTAAGTACATCTGGCTCCTGAATTTAATACTGGCTACTGATTGCTTGGCAAACACCATTCAGGGCTCACTGTTAATTAGAAATCATTTTAGTTGCCTAAAATTGTAGTAGTTTGAAAAGAGTACATTTCTTGCACATGCTGTATAAATGAATGGAGATGGATACAGATGTTCTTTCCATATGAGTCACACTGTGTCTATCATATTTGGAAAATGCTTTTTCTGCTCCCACCTCCCTATTTTTCTTAATTCAAACTATACTTGTGTAAAACAGGTTTTTTAACAGATTCTGTTTACTATTTAATTATTTAAATTAAATTAATTATTTAAACAATTATTACCTTTATTGTCTCATTCCTTGCTTTTGCTGAAAATGGTTGCTTTGACCCAGGTAATATTGCCCCCCCCCCCCCCCAAATATGACCTCATAGGAAAAGTACTGTAATAGATCTGCACATTTGTTTCACTGGCACTTCCACAACAAGATTTCTGTCACGGTCTAGTTTTAAAGCCGGTACATTGTGACAATGCACCTAAAAATGAATTTTGAGGTATAAACAATGCTGAATTTTAGTGGGGAAAAAAAAAAAACTTCCATTCAAAACTGCTATCATATACTGGTACAAATTTATTTTACATTACATGTATTTCATCTTTCATCAGCAGGTCCTATATCCTTCAGCAACCTGTTTATTTCAGCTGATATATTTATTTATTTATTTATATTTCTAACTTATATCACCGCCCATCTCCCCCCATTCTGGAGGGAACTCTGGGCGGTTTACACCAAGATATATGAACCTGGGTGTAATATAACTAAATCATCATCATCATCATCATCTGGGAACTGAAGACCCAAAGAATTCAAAACAAAGATGTGACTTTTTAAAGGTATTTTACAGAACTGCATTTCAAAAATAGGAAACAGAGGAGGTTTAAAACAGGGACAGGCAACCTGAGGCCCCACACTGCATGTGGTGAACCATATCCCTTGAGCACCCCACCCCAACTATAATTTCCCAAAAAATATGGCAGCAGTTTCCCTACAACTCGAATAAGATGCATATAACTGTAGCACAAGCCCCATATAGATTTAATCCATTTTTTTTAAAAAAACACACCCCTCTTCAAAAATAAATACTGTCTATCTAAAATTCTGGCTCTGTTGATCTGCTTGAAATTGTCCCAATGCCATATTCACTGTGACCCATGCCATCCTAAAAATGTTAATGGTGGCCCGTGTTACAGAAAATTGTCCCCTCTCCCATTAATTGGAAAATACTGCATGATGCTCACAACTGATACAGTCATAACAATGACAGAACGATGCATCAAGAATATTGAACATTGTAAAAAGAATGCTTTATTAGAGAAATTATTTTGTTTACACTGCACTCTTATGCAAAGGGGTTTGGGAATCAGACACATTTAAGCAATCTATCTTACATCTGAGTAAAAATTCATATACTGTAAGCAGGAATAAATGTTCAAGGACATGTAGAAACTTCAAAAATGAATAAATATGCTTAGTGAACAACAACTCCATTTTTAAAAACATACTTCATGTTTTGTGAATTGTTTAAGAGATTCTGAAATAAAATGTCAACAGCAGATTTGATATATTCAGCCTTTGGTTTAAATTTGAATTTTCACATCATGATAATCCAATCCAATGTAATTAGGATATAAAATGAATGAACTAGGGTTGTATGTGGGTGTTCAGGAGTCTGAGTTCATAGGCACAGAGAAACAGGGAGAGGTGCAATGCTGCCCTCCAGTGTCTTACTGAAAGCTGCTTTCCCTTTGCCATCATAAGAATTTATCATAATCCCTCTGTTCTTCGTATTCTTCTTTAAAAGATAATTTCATTTTTCTTGGTTCTCATGTCACTAGGTTCTTGGATTTGTCATTTTCATACATTGCATTATAGCTCTTGACTTCAAAAAGTGGCAAAATGAGAATAAAATGCTAACTTTAGATAAATAAATACACATGAAAATCTCATAATTTAGGGTAAACTACTTACTAAAATGCATATTAAAATGTTATTTTATGCATTTTTAAAAATCTACTGACTGGGATGGTAATGGAACAGGATGTAACATTGGCATGGACTGTAATAATCTGATCAGCCCACCCCTTATGCAGCCACACTTAGTTAGTAGTCTCTACTTACACTTCTACTAAAGAGAAGTTCCCAAGCCTCCTTTGACACACTGAGGCACCTGATTAAGAGTATATGTCCTCATCCCCTATGAAGTGGTGGCATTGAGCAGCAAATTTGTTTGTCTCCTAAAACCTGTTATTGAGATGGCATTATTTGCACGACTTTCATTTAGTGTGTCATTAATGGCTTGTGTGTGAAGGTATGAGGGGTTGGACTTTGAAGAAGTAGGACAGAAAGAGTATTGATGCTTTTGAACACTGGTGTTGGAGAAGACTCCTGAGAATACCATGGACTGCCAAGAAAACAAACAAATGGATCATTGAGCAAATCAACTCAGACTTCTCACTCACGGCACAAGTGACCAGACTCATGATACTTTGGAGATATTATACAGTACATCTAGCTCTCTGGGGAAACTGGGAAAGACGGAAGTAAAGAGAAGAAGAGGATGGCCAACAGCAAGGTTACAGTGAGTTACAGTGATGATGGGTGCACAGTTGGAAGACCTAAAGGACCAGGTTAGGGGCAGATCATCAATGGAGAAAATCTATGTGGTCACTAGAAGTTGATACTGACTTGATGGCACATAATAAATAAATGAAGCCAAAGATTGTCTATCAGCCTTGTACTGGTAACAAGAACAAGTTTGTTCAGTGTAAGATGCATATCAACAACAAAACAAAGCTGGACATGTTTTTGTAGGAAAACTAAAAAGCCCTGGGCTTTGTTCAGGTTCATGAGATACAAGTTTTACAAGACCATCATAGACATAGAAACGTTAAAGCTTTGAGCTTGTGCCAGTGCTGGCACACTTAAGCTTGCAGCTAAATTAATTAAGAATCCCTAAATACAGATAATCTTATTTCAGTTCAAGAAATTGGATGATCACTGTCTCATATCCAGAGACTTATCTGTTTTCAGCACTACAAATAACCCTTCCCATATTATTATTATTTTTAGAAAGATTAAAAACTATGCCTTTCAGGGTAAAAAGTTATTCTCATGGTTAATGTCCCATAAGAATCTCATATGGGGTAAAGAAGGAGTAAAATCACTAGAGGTGTTCTAATACTTTTAATATGTACTGTTCTGAATACTGAGCAGAAACTCCAACCCCAGGCATAAAGAACTAGACTGATTTAAGGAACAGACTGAACTCCTCTGGATTTGGCTTGAATGTAAGATTTGTGTGTGTATGAAGGTATGAAGGCCCAACATTTTAGAAAAAATAATTTGACTCAGTTGAATCATAGCAGCACTTCCTGAGGACATCCTAAATCAAATATCTGCTCTATAAAAGAACATCAGCCTATAAAAGAACTACCAGTTCTTAATGTTATGCCCTTGCATGCTTTATGATTGCAGGACAATTACCCAAATACTGCAAACAATATTAGAGCTGGCAACCAACAGAATGTAATCTTCGTTAGAAGGAGTTTCAACATTAATTATTTATCATTATTAGAGTTCAAAGTCAATGGAAGAAATCTGGCTAGCTGATTAAGCATGTATGTAATAAATTGATTCATTAATCAAATGAAAATATATTTGCATTATATGAGAAATTTAATGTTAGGGCTCTGCAGACTTACAGAGTTACAAGAGTAGAAATAAATACATCCTTTTCTACCAAAACTATGTAAAAAATTATCAGTCCATCATGGAATCTAGAAGAGCAATTCATTGTGGGTCCTGAGGATCTCTAATGCAGTAAAGAGTTAGTAAACACAAAAGCCTTTCTGGCTCAGAGTTTTTTAAAATATAAAGAATGTCTCAACTTATTTCCTTTTTTTTTTCCTTCTGTCAGTGGATTGGAGATTTTTTAACATAAAATGTGAAGTCCACTCTTCCGTCCCTCATCATCATCCATCCCCCATCATCTAGAACTCCTCAACCAAGTTTATGTTTATGTGTCTGTATAATTCTTTTTGAAGTCAAAATCCTCCATTAGTGTAGTCTTCGTCCTATGTTATAAAGTGTCTGATACTAACAGAAATAGACATACTGCTGCAATAGAAACTGCTATATTAAAAACTAAAAGAGTTGCACTTCATTACCCCAAATAAATGATAGGAGAATTGGAATGAACTGTTATTTAAGTTGTGGATTCTAAAGTTGATTAGATTCTAATCCAAGAAGATAATCTCGACCCAAGACATGAAGTGGTTTACAGGTTAAAACCAGCACTTTGAATTGTACATGGAACTTTATTGATTAAAACTGCAGTCTCCCAAGCATAGGAGTCACCCTACTAAAGTAGCTATCATCTTCCAGCAAGCAGGGAGCTTTATTCTATACCAGCTGAAGTTTCCATGTAGTCTTCCAAGGCAGCCCCAAGCAGATAATGTTGCTGTAATTCAATCTCAAGATGATAAGGACATGAGTTGCTGTTGACAAAGCCTGGGTTATTAAGATTATGACATTCTGAGCCTCCCCAGATTCTACCTCCAGTGCATGGAGATTGACATATCTTAGCACTAACAGCTGAAGGACATCCAACATCAGCTCATGTAATTTAGAGACTTTGAATGGTGTTTCCGGATGATGGTCAGTAGCCAAATATCAAAGGTGGCTTTAAAATCAATATTTTTTAATTGAATGGAGAAGGATCTATTATTGAATGATCTGTTGAAATATCTATAGTTGATACCCCTCCTGAATATTCTGCCTGTTCTTCAGTGATAAGCTGTTCCCTTTCAATCCATTCCTGTACAGATATTTTGCATATAGTTTGCTCATGGGATAGAAGGCAGAAATAATGGAGACCTGTGTCTATATTTATCTCAAGCATGGAGAGGTCAGGAGGTGGTTGATCCCATGAGTTGAATGAATTTGTTGCTGACTGGCTTATTCCCAGTTGCCATTTTTCTTTGCTTTCTGGAATATTTTATTTATTGTTTTTTCTTATTGTATTAATGTTTTTATTGTGTTAGCTGCCAGAGTTGCTTTATGTGAGCTGGGTGGCCATATATAGTAAATCTAATAATTTATACCTACTGTTAAACTAGATGCTTTGGTTTCTGTAGCAATAACTTGGTTGCTATTTTTTTTCTTTTTCTCCTTTACATTTGTTAATGTGTACCTACTCATTCAGTGACTGAAGGCACAATTTAGAGAAAACTTGAAGACATTAGAGTCATGAATGATGCAAGTAATAATAAAGGTTGCTATGAATTAATAACTATATTAATGAGAGGTGTGTGTGATCCTCACTTTCTAGAAATACTCAATGTAAGTTTCTTAATAGTTCAACATTATTAATATGTAACATAAAAATAACCAAATACCTGTTGCAGATCTTCAGCTGTTTCTTTACTTTCTCCTGTGGTATCCTTATAGGGCAAAATAAAGAGTTCAGCAGATGTAGGTAAACCTGGCAGGATTGCTACCAAAATATGTTCACTGGAAATACTTGTTGCCTAATGTGTAAAAAGTAAAAGTAACAGTATATTAGAGTGACACCCAAAGCTTTGTCTCTGTAGCTAAAATAAACTTGAACTGGTTCTCTTCTAATTTAATTTTTTTTCTAAATTTACTGAGAGTATTAACCAAAACCATTTATTTATTTAATTTATATCCCAACATTCTGTTTATTCCAACATTCAGTATTCCAAAAATACTTAATAAAGAAAAACACACACCAACTTTAAACCTAGAACTGATTTTTTTCCCCTTCGTTTGCTCTCATCCTGATCAACAAAAACAATTGCATTCAAATCCACAACTTCCACCCAGAAAATCCATTTTCCATATGCCCTCTAAGATAAGCATTTTACTTTCCCCCTTATATGTGTTTCTCAGCAGAGAATTTTCAACAGTTGTAAATGAGCTTAATGTAATTGCTGGTTTTTCAGAGACTTAAAAAAATACAGTTAAAAAAAATACCTGCAAAGACAAATAATTAATGAAATAAAGATTGTATCATGCACTGTGGTATTTACAAAATCAATATGGAAATCAAATAAAATAGAATGTTAGGTCAAAAACAACCCAATAAGTATTGCTACACAAGGACCAATTAATTCTGAACTTCAAAATCTCAGGGAAAATTTGGAGGAAAGGAATTTTAGAAATGTGACAAACAGAGGTGAAAAGCCATGTAACAATCCTGTTTAGATCTCACACAGCTCAGGGTCTGACTGCACTGGACATAGAACTTGACAAAGGAACAAATAGGAGCTCTACCACACATGATATATCAGCCTAACCCAATAAGGTTCTCTCCTTGAATTCACAGAAACAGTATGGCCAATGGCAAGAGCAGTTACAATAACCTAAGTTAGAAGCAAAATATCCAAAGTACATTCTATATAGGAATGCATATAGACATGCCCAGGGACTGGTTATGTGGGACTGCCTGTTTCCAATTATCTTAGCTATTCAGTAAGATCTGACAGGCTTGGCATACTTCGAGTTACATTACTTAAACAGTGTCATCTAATGAAATGCAGGAGACCTCTGTCACACACCTGCCCACATAATAGCATTCCCACCAAGATCTGGATGTCCTGAACCTGCTTGTCTACTGAAAGGCTCTAAAAACCTGGCTTTTCCCACAAGCATTTGGGTCAGGAAGATTTTTGAGACCATCTTGATTGTTTTTAGTTGTTTGGACTGCCCCTGTTAAATATGGTTAATTATATTTTATTCTTTTATTATTACTATTTGTTGTTTTTAACTCCATATACCACCCTGAATCACATATCAAGTAGGTGGCTATATAAATTGAATGAATAAATAAATGAAATATTTTATGAGTAAGGCATGTATCACTTGAATGTACTTTTTTGGGGGGGAGGGGAAGCCATAAAAGAGCTGGAAATATAGGCACCCGGTATAAGGTATGATGACATTTCATAATTTGCATCACTCATACTATGAATTATGTCACTTTCTCCCACCCCCACCCATGTTCCCCCGATATATGTCCCAGTTTGGAAACTATTGGAGCTCATTTGCCTAGAGTTGAAGAAAGTCTGAAGTGGGTCCCATCTATTGCTGATTCCATTTTAAGAAGAGGATGTTCTCCCTACAGTGAAACATATTTTAATGTATATTCCATGTGTTAATATTATAGATTTGCTGTGTCAGTTCTGTGCTTCATATTCTCATTGATGATTACAGCATGATCTGCTCAGGCTTAATATCATGGTCGGCCTATGGTACCCCTTGTTTAGCCATTCCTTCTACCTTAACTGTGATGTTCAAATTTTGTTCAGAAATATTATTTGCATTCTGGCAAGAAAAATTGTTTCTGTACTACAAAAAAAATGGGCATGGGTCCTGGAAAACTATTTAGATTGCAAATGCTCAGACCTATACTCCATCACTTTATTGAGTTGTTCTCATCAATCCCACTATCTCCCATAGATAATTAACAAGTAATACAGAACTATACATTAATTCCACAAATGTATTTAGCACAATGGTCCCAGCTTCCCTTGGTCTGTGTTCTTCTGCACCACTGAGAAAGGATGATGAAGGAACGTGCATTTCAGATTTTCCATTGTTGAACAAAGGCAGTTGAGTTATTAATGAACTACATGATAACAACACAGGCACAGTACAGACTGCAGTGACCCATATGGACAAAATGCTAGACTTAAGTAGCATACATGGATGGGAATACAAGATAAAGACACCAAACTATATCTTTAAAAGGCTCTTCTCCAGCTAGTAAACAAAACAAACACAACCCCATTTTTAGCATGCTGCAAAAGAACACATTTACAATGATGTGAGACCAAGGCATCTGTGACTACTTTCATTGGGAAAAAATGGTGAGATAAAAGAAAAGGAAAAGAAAACCTTTTTTTTCTGAAAATAAATGGATGAGAATTTTTTATATTAATCTGATAAATGGGAGTAGTAGTCCTGCAAATCATTCTTGTGTCTTAAATTGGATTCAGACTCTTGTAAGTGCTCCTTTCAAAGAGATTAGTGGAAGATAACAAAAGCATATCAATAAAATATGGCAAATTCTTTTACCTCAACTAGAACTGTCTTGATGACTCGACCAATGTCCCTTCTCCATTCAGGAATATCTGGATTGTATTCATCCAGATTTGGAGAAAACGAAAGCCGTAAAGACTGAAAATGCTCTGGGAGGAAAAGAGAGAGAGAGAGTGAGAAGGAGAGAAAGAGGGAGGTAATCAGAGGCTATTATGCATGAAAACTCTTGAGACATAGCTACTGCATTTTTAAAGTGAGCTTGGATTTCTAATCAGTTGGATTGATGTCCATATTAGACAACAGATCTTGTTTAACATCCTGATCCCATAAAATGTGCTGACAAATAACTGCTTAGAATTAGATGAACCAAATGTCAAATCAGGACATTGCTAGTCATAATGGGACACAATTGTGGCAGTCAGGTTGAAAAACAAACGAACCTTACATTTTTTTTCTTTTTTCTTTTGTTCTACAGCACTAGGGCAAAGAAAAAAAGGGGGGGAAACCCAGCTTTTTTTTAATGGTGCTCACATTAAAATAGTATACATGTAGGCAAAGAGGAGCATATTGATATTTTGAATTCTAACTAATAAACCAAACAAATATATCCTACTGTTAGTGCTGAATTTAGATATGGTGAGGCCCTAAGCTATATAAAGCTTGATGCCACTTGTTAAAAAGTTACACCAGGTCTCACCTTGGGTCGCCACAAAAAAATTAAAAACATATATTTGCCTTTTAATTATTTAATAGCAAGGTATTTAAAATGAAAAATACAAATTATTTTTAAATGAATGCATTTACTGATTACAAATTTATCATTTGGCTGGCTTGATCTCTCTCATAGATTATAATATAGCATACTTAAATGTAATTTTTAAAATAATTTTAAGATACATTAATATACAGTATATACAAAATGCTGACAAAATAAGTACTTAGGATCACTTTATTAATATAAGTAATAATGAACTTGTTTGCAAAATCAGAAAACTGATAGTCTGAAATTTTGTGAGGCCCTGCAGATTGTGAGGCCCTCAATTGTAGCTTGTTTAGATTATGCCTAAATATATTTTGTTGTTGTTGTTCAGTCGTTTAGTCGTGTCCGACTCTTCGTGACCTCATGGACCATAGCACGCCAGGCCTTCCTGTCCTCCACTGTCTCCCGGAGTTTACTCAAATTCATGTTCATTACATCGGTGATGCTATCTAACCATCTCATCCTCTGCCGTCCCCTTCTCCTTTTGCCTTCAATCTTTCCCAGCATCAGGGTCTTTTCCAGGGAGTCCTCTCTTCGCATTAGGTGGCCAAAGTATTTGAGCTTCAGCTTCAGCATCTGTCCTTCCAATGAGCAGTCTCAACTAAAGACCTTTTTCATGATCCCAAGAGTGCAATAAGGTTCTTATACTTATTTTTGTATTAGTTACTTTGTAGTGCAACTACACACTTCCCATGGAAAATATGTCATTTGAAAGAATTAATATATTTAAGGGATTATATATTGAAAGATATCAAAGGTATCTTTTGAAAGTGTAGCAGTGGTCCACATAACCATAGTTGAGGAAGAGAGAAAGAGGAGGAAAAGGAGAAAATAGCTCTACGAAACCACTCCTGAATGGTTATCTTTGCACTGCATTTAACAGACTGTAATGCTGTAATTGTATTATTTGCCCAATTTAAAGATTTTAAATTTGGCATTTAAAAAGTCTGCAAACATAACAAATATCCAGTGCCACCTGCACTGATTTCAAAGTGTTTTCAGTATAAATCCTACTGATTAAACCAATTTCAACTTTGCACTGACCCAGAACAAATTGCAAATGAAGATAAATCTGAAGCTTTATTGGTAATCAGCTCATTAAGTGTTAGTGCTCTATGAACCAAGTTACTAGAGAGGCTTTAAAAAAGAGCCCAGACAAAGTCTTCATTTGCATGTCTTCAAACAAATATGGGGTCTCTCTCTCTCTCTCTGTTTGTGTGTGTGTGTGTTTTCAGTATGCCTCCAAATACAGACAGCTTGTATAGCAATTAGGTTGTTTGGATTTTGAAAGGATGCAAATGAAACACTTGAAAGCATCCCTCAAAATAAGACAAGCAGCATGGCAATTACTTTAAAGTACTATTGTAAACAGTGAAGGAACTGAGGGCGGATTTAAGAGAAGTATCATACTAACCTCAGCATCTGAAATATGTAGGAAAGTATTCTATGCAAGATACCAGTGTTGTGGAAGAAAACTAGCTCAGATTTTTTCATCACTGAATAAGGTTGGCAACATCAAATGGGAGAATGCAAATGCTAAATACATTGTGGAATACACACACACACACACACACACACACACACACACACATGTTGAGGCCCACCCCCTCACTGGCTATGTAATATTGTTTCTGTTTTTGCCTTCTGCAAATTGGCGAGAGATAAGAGATTCAGGGATGCGCCAGTAAGCTAACATTCCAACTAAAGATTCCCTTGAACTGGATGATAGAATAGTTGTGACTGAACATGCCCATGTTCAAGAGTATATGGTGGTAATAAAATATGTGGTAAAATATGTGTATTTTTCTACTGTTCTTGCATCTGCAGATTCTCAAACCTGTTGAAACCTTGGACCAATCCTCTTCCCTATTGCAACAAAATACTTGCACTTCTCATGAGCGTACTATCAAGCTTACATGTGACACTAAAGAAGTTCTAACAGAAGGACAGAGAATGAGCTATTAAAAAGGGAGCAACCTGTGATCCACAAGCAACATGTGGTCCCCTGGTCCATTTTTGGGGACTGCACAAAACCTCCAGATTCCTCTCCCAGTTTTTGGCCAAAATAAGAGGCAAAATCGGTATACAAGGCTTGATTTGCTCCTTTACCTCTTAAATCTTAAACTTCTTCCTGGTGATATCACTGCATCAATAAAAAGGCCCACTGAGGCAAAATTTTAAAAATTTAAAGTGCAGCACTAACCCGAAATCATTTGTCCACCTCTGCTACAGAATATGGCCCAGGTGCTGAGTTTCTGAAAAGTAAGAATTTCCCTGGATGTAAATTTGTTATGAAGTGTGTTTGAGTCCAAGGAATATATTTTGTGATGGGTAAATAGACCCTTGAACTTATGATACATATAAGTTCAACTTTGAATGGCCCTTGCTCTTGATTGATCTGATTGGCATATAGCTGCCTTGCATGATTTTGTCCTTATTGTGTTCTTCTTAGTCTCCTATTTTTCAGAGTAGAGAACACAGCAAAGGGGAAACAGCCATGGAAACCTAAGGAATGAATCAGCAAGAGTTGACAAAAACAAGGCTCACCATACACTGCAATCATCTTGGTGTCTTGCAGAATTGCATTTCCTGCAGAAACCTGTACTGTGATTGTGTTCATACCTTCTGCAGAGAAGGTAAATGTGATACTCCCTTCCAAAGTAATCAGTGGCTGAAAGACATAAGAAGGGAACAAGAAAGGTCATTAATGTTGTAGTAATAAAAAGCCAAGATAAACATGTTACTAAAAACAGACTGGGATTAAAGATGTCCAGTATGACAGCCCAAAGAATCATTGGAAGATATTGTCACTGAATTATTTGTCTTACATTTTTCAATTCTTTGACAAAGCATAAATCTGGAAAGGTTCTATAAAATATGAAACCTATCTTCAGAAAAGTACCTACATAATCTGGAAATCAATGGCCAAGTTCTCATAAAATACTAAAGCAGGGGTGGGGAACCTTTTTTCTGCCAAGGGCCATTTGGATATTTATAACTGGGGACCGGGGGGGTGGGGGGCATGGTTTCTGGGATTTCTGCAGACCAGGGGCCAGAGTTTGCGGGCGGGAGCCAATCACAAGCACTGGGGGGTGGGGTTTGTGGGTGGGAGCCAATTGTATGGAAGGGGCAGGGTTTGTGGGCAGGAGCCATATATGGCCCGCGGGCCTGACGTTGCTCACCCCTGTACTAAAGGGTAGTGATTTTTAAAATGTTTTGTTGACTAAACCATGCTTGTCTTGGTTTACATAAAAAGTAAGCCTCAAAATTAGGCTTACAAACCATAGTGATTGCACAATAAACCAAGTTGATCCAAACAAATCAAATTAAGGCTTAATGTGATGAACAAACCCTGTAAGTGTACAACAGGTACAGATCGGTAGATTTGATAAGATGGATATTTTCTCCCTTCTAATTCTTTCAATTTTTAATGTACAATTGTATGTAAAATTTACACATTCCCATTTAATTTGTATGTTTCAATGAATCCTGAAGTGAACAAAGCTGACACAACATCTGCAGAATAGAAAGTTAAACTCGACATCTTCTGTAAGCGTATATGTATTCTTTTTGTGCAGCTGGCTGATTCAAAATAAGAAAACTGTTAATATGAAAGGTACAGAACTTTAGACCCTTCCTTTCAGAGTTACTTTTTTTTTTGTAAAGTTGTTAATAAGGCCCCTCAAATGATTGACTTATTAAAGGAAGACCCTTCTAACCTTTCAGTTTGGGCAAAAAACAACTAGATCAGTGGTGATAAACACTGAAGTTTCCCTGCATTAGAGTGGTGACATATATTTAATTGTTACATAGTAACACCCTTTGCACAAGCATGAAAAATATCTCTCAGCAGGTTTCACTAATAGAGAAAAAGAAAACATCATAAAGGTTAGACAAGTAAAGTACAGGTTACCAAAAAGAGTAATAGAAAAGTGGGAAGAAAATGAAGAACCAAAGAACCACAGAACAATAATAATAAAGTAAGGATTTTTTCATGAGCACTCTTGGTACTAATAATTTTATTGTGTCATATTCTGTAAACAAATCAATAACAACATGTATAATATCTATGATCTCAGTGTCATCTAGTGTGTGAGATGCCATTGGGGGCAATCGTATTGTTTTCTAGAATAATGGTAGAACATGTGAACCATTATGGGGAAAAATACAGCATCATTCCATGAGAGTATTGTGGAAGAAATTAGTCACCTCTTATAGTTCAGCTACTGCTTTAAACAGTGGGAAAACCATACATCAAGAATATTTTTAAAACCCTGCTTCTTTTTCCAGTAAACTCCATATTCTCAAAAGGGCAATCCTACCTTTCCTTTCATTTATTTGATTGATTTAGACCAGGGCTTTCCAAAGTGCCGCCGCTGGTGACACATCAGCGGCGGCAGCGGTGGTAGTGCGGCGGCAGCGCGCGCGCGCACGTCAGTGGTGCAGGGGGGCATGCGGTGCATGCGCGCACGGCGGCGGCGCAAGGGGTTAGCAGCCTCCACTAAAACGCGGAAGCACTGATCCCGTGCCACTGGGACTTTTGTGTCGCGACACACAGTTTGGAAAGCTCTGATTTAGACTATCCATCACTGAAGTCTCTGGACAGTGTATAAAAATGCCAATTGAGTAATAATTTAAAACATGTAAGATATTTAAAAACTGATATTCTTGCTAATCTAAAGAGCAGCTGAGCTCAGGCAAGCAGGACAAATTAAAGTTTCCTTTTCCTCCCTCCCTTTCTCTTCCAAGGTTCTTTTCTCTTTGAAAATGAGATAAAACATAAATCCTCCCGTATATTTTGGGTGTATCTGATGATTGGGAATATTCTGAATTCAAAATTTCGCCCTGGCCATTATGCCAAACCATCATATTATGCCCCATATTTGTGCCTTTTTAGGCTTTCCTGATACTACAGCTTGATGAAGAATTCTTAAGAATGCAAAGGTTTGCACACTATTGGGTTACCTTGAGTTGGCTTAATAAAGAGTCTATCTCAGAGTAGTTTAAAACAGGCTGTGAGGAATGAAAATGGGACCAACCATTCAACAGTACTGTTTGGCTTATTATACAACAGGACCCTGCTGCATTCATGAAGTGCAAGTCCCATCATTGTTGCTTGTATTTCATGCTATCAGATATTCTTATAGGTGTTGTTTCTACCACTCAGTGAACAATAATGTTTAACTTCAAGTGATCTCAATGGAATATATTTAATATAACTTCTATATTGGTTAGGCTCCACTTTCTCTACTGTCTAATGACTTTTAAACATAGCAATACAGCAGCTCACAATACAAATTAACAAGAAGAATCAATGCTGGGTTACTTTAGCAAATTAAACACTATCATAAGCTAGGTATCATTTAGTTACCCCTGATTAACAATGCAAATGAGAACTTTAGTTTAATGCAATGTTTCCCAACCTTGGTAACTTTCAGGTCGGTGTATTCAACTCTGAAAATTCTCATCAATGGACATGTTGGCCATGACATTCTGGGATTGGAAGTCCACACACCTGGAAACTGCCAAGGTTGGTAAACAGTGTTATAACATAACAGAAGTCGATCTTGGGAATCTGCAAACATTCCACTAGTCCAACAGTATAAACAGAGGTGTCCAGGGTGTGGGAGTTTGTAAAGAAAGAAAAAGTCAAGATGGTGGCCACAACCATTCAATCAAACCACTACCCCTTTTTTATGTGTGATGAAGACACCCTTGAGTATAAAAAGAATAGAAAATAGTACAGCTTCAAACCCTGGAATAGCAGACATAACTCCAGATTAGCTCAAAGCTGGACTATGATATAATTTTTAAGCAATATTTTGCATAATGGGGAAAATAAAAACAAACAGAATCTTTTGTGTTAAGCCAGTTAATTAAAAAGCTGATTTGTGCCATAAAAGTGCTGAGAATTGCTATCTGTGATTTTCAGGGTCCTGTAATCTGTTCCTTGAGATAATTCAACCTCCCCCCCCCTTTGATAATGTGGTCATAGCATTAATTAACCACTGGTTTTACTGCATGAAATACAGACCTCGGTGTTGTTTCCAAACCACCAAATATATGTTAGGGTTCCAACTTGACTGGGCCATAATATTGCTGTGGCATTAACTTCTTTGTTCTTTGTTGTTACAAATGGAAGTGACAAATGGACATGCTCTAAAGGACCTAGAAATGAGGAAGAAATGAGAAAAATGTGTTCATAAAGTCATTTTATGCATTAATATATTTAACTTTATGTTCCCTTCTCTGCAGTTTCAGTAGGACTGTAGGCTACTTCACCCACAATTTAATTTCAGCATTGTTGCAACCCTGTACATGATTTTAGGAGCAGTCTCACTACTGGCTGTGTATTCATCCATAGATTGAGCTATAAATGACTTTTTGCTGAAGAGCTTTGTGATATGTGTGGTTTCCACATTGGACCACACAGAAGAACCCTACATGAAGATTTAATCATACAATGCTGCTGCACAAGTTAATGTACGTGGAAAAAGAAAAGGTCAATAACCAATAACCTGGCATATACACTAGAATGAAGTATATATGAAGAGTTTTATACTACATGGGGCTTATCCACAGAAATTATTTTCATGTGGAAATATTGTAATATAGGAAACAATTTTAAAGTAAATGTTAAAATAAGGTATATGAGTTTTAACTTTTCAAGCCACGTTAACCCCATTTTAGCTCTTTCACTACAAACATATATTACAGCTCACATACTTAAGATTTTCTGACAGTGTGATTGAAGAGCTTGCAGATATAAAGTTCATACCTTTTGTTTCTAAGTGGAATTGGGAAGGAAGGAAGGAAGGAAGGAAGGAAGGAAGGAAGGAAGGAAGGAAGGAAGGAAGGAAGGAAGGAAGGAAGGAAATGAAAGGTCACTAGCAGAAGATAGACACTGTCTAAATCCTTTTATAAGAAAAGGTAGTTCCATAATCAAATAAACAATTCATTGATTAAGGTAAATTATGAATCCTAGAAGAATAGCTACATAATTTCAGAAAAAAAAAGAAACTTTTCTCTTTGAAATGAGTAATATCGTCATTGTATAAGGAATTAGGATGAGCAAAAAATGGCTTCTCTCTCTCTCTCTCTCTCTCTCTCTCTCTCTCTCTCTCTCACACACACACACACACACACACACACACACAAATGACTAAAACTATATTCTTTTTCTGTACAAAGACGTTATTACTGACAATCCATAGTGCTTACCCTTTGTTTCAGAGGCTTATAAGCAGTTCCTGCAAACCCTTGTTACCAAATATTACTTCAGAGTAATATTGCTGGGCTACTTTACCATTGATAGAAATAGTGCAGTTTAATATGTTTCTGTAACCTTATTTTTACTCCAAATGGATCATCTTGCCTTACATTCCAATAACCCAGTGTATAATTTGTAAGCAATCTTCCAAAGTTTTGAACTAAATTTCCAGTAAAAGGTTGGAATCCCATAGAATGATCTGCAGCTACCTCAGTGTGATGAGTCCCAAACAGAATGAAACTAGTTACATTCTTCTTCCTGGTGGTCAGTGTCAGTAAAAACACCACACAGGATCTGCACTGTGTAAAAATAGGGAAATTTCCTCCCCCTTCCCTCACGTTAGACAGGAAGTCATGTAAAACCTCATGTATGAGGGCATGACACATGTAACATCTATATTTCTCTGGCCTGAGAACTTATGAATAGGAAGATAGACTGAACATATCATTCTAAAGACAAAGTCTGAAGGCAAATCATGCAAAATATCACTGCACGATTGACAATGGCAATCTTCATTTTGCTTTATAGAAGTGCTAACATTTAGAAAAGTGCCAGTATTAATTTTGCCTTAGAACCTTTTGGAACTCAATAATTTAATTAAAATTCATCATCTAATGCTTCTAGTGGGTGGTGGCAGCATGAAAACTCTGGAATAATTCTGGATTGTACAGGAGCAATAATATATTTTGTTCACAGAATTTTATCAAAAAAGTTCTTAGTAAGTTAGAACTTCAGCAGACATTTCATTATAACTGACTGATGAAGCTAGGAGCATATCTTAAGAATCCAAGCAGTTTCATATATAATATGTAATGCCTTAACAACCTATTAAACATATTCTTCTAAGTCAATTATCTATTTTCAGCAGAGATCTTCTCCAAAGCCTCTCTTAAACTTTCTACAGATCTTGTCTCTGACAGAAAGCAACAGAAAAATAAATGTATACTTGTCTGTATTGCATCTTGCCCTTCATTTACAACATTTTTAATGAAAAAGAGGTTTAAATGAAGCTATATTAGTCAAGTTAACAAATTTTTGCCCCATAAATCCATTCCACTGTTGGCAGCTATACAATGACAAAAACCACAACCTATTTTGCATCAAAACTCTATAATCCAGGATTATGCATACCATCAAGGAACTCAAGACAACAGTGTATGGAACCTACACATTACTCATTGTCCTCTGCTTATACATAGGAAAGCTGAATATAGGTAGACAGACAGGCAGATAGATGATAGATAGATCCATTAAAAGTATATATTAAAGAATCCTGGATTAAATGTATAAAAGTATCTGCATTAAAATATTATAAATAAAATATACATAAAGGAAAGGGATAAAGAAATAAGAGAGAAGTAAATTATATCTATTAGCAAAAGTTATATGAAAATTGTATATATAATCTGTAGAAAATATGTGGGAATACATTAGTAAGATCATTCATTGGCGATCACTCGTAGCCGAGTAAGATTGTCTTCCAAAGGTAAAATTTTAACGGTGGATCCGTAAGTGGCTGTAAAGGCCAATTCTGGATCCGCACAACCTCCCACAGTGGGGGCATAGGTTTCCGGGTGGGAGACGGTCATGATGAGGGTTTGCCTGACGTGCCTTCCTTTTAGCTCTTTTCTCCCTTTCGCCCTGTACTCGTGCTTCTTCAAAGTCCATAGCGCCATTAATAAAGGTTGACCTCCAATTGAAACGCTCATGAGTTAGGGCTTCCCAGTTCTCAATGCTGATATTACATTTTTTAAAATTAGCTTTGAGAGTATCTTTGAATCTCTTTTGCTGTCCACCAATATTCCGTTTTCCATTCTTAAGTTGGGAGTAAAGTAGCTGCTTTGGAAGACGATGGTCAGGCATTCGAACAACATGACCGGTCCAGCGAAGTTGATGTTGGATGATCATTGTTTCAATGCTGGTGGTTTTCGCTTCTTCTAATACACTAACATTAGTCCGCCTATCTTCCCAAGTAATTTGCAGAATTTTTCGGAGGCAGCGTTGATGGAATCTTTCAAGAAGTTGGAGGTGGCGTTTGTAGAGGGTCCATGTTTCACAGGCGTAAAGAAGGGTTGGTAGTACAATGGCTTTGTAAACAAGCATTTTGGTCTCCCTGCGAATGTCCCGATCCTCAAACACTCTACGCTTCATTCGGGAGAAAGCTACACTCGCAGAGCTCAGGCGATGCTGAATTTCAGCGTCGATGTCGGCTTTTGTAGATAGATGGCTGCCGAGATAAGAAAAGTGATCGACATTTTCTAGCGACACACCTTTAAGCTGGATTGATGGCGCTGCGGAGGGATTGGTTCGAACTTGCTGGTAAAGCACTTTGGTTTTTTTAATGTTAATCGAGAGGCCGAGTTTTTCATATGCTTTTGCAAAGATGTTTAGGATAGTTTGAAGATCTTCCTCGGAGTGTGCACAGTCTACGTTATCATCAGCATATTGAAGTTCTATAACAGAAGTTGCAATTACCTTATTTTTTGCTTTCAGCCTACTAAGATTAAAAAGCTTTCCATCTGTTCGATATATAATTTCTACACCAGTAGGAAGTTTCTCTTCAACAACGTGCATAATCATAGCGATGAAGATAGCGAATAAGGTTGGAGCAATAACACATCCCTGTTTAACGCCGGATTCCACTTTAAATGGATCGCTTTGAGAGCCATTGTTATTCAGGATTGTTGCCATCATGTCGTCATGGAGTAACCGCAAGATGTTCACAAATTTATCAGGGCATCCGATTTTCAGAAGGATGGTCCAGAGAGCAGTACGATTTACAGTATCAAAAGCTTTAGTCAGATCAATAAACGCCATGTACAGAGGGCGGTTTTGCTCCTTGCATTTTTCTTGAAGCTGTCGTGCAGTGAAGATCATATCCACTGTTCCCCTGGAAGGGCGGAAGCCATTTTGCGTTTCAGGGAGGATGTCTTCTGATACAGATAGGAGACGGTTTGCGATGATCTTTGCCAGGATTTTGCCTGCTGTGGCTAGAAGGGAGATGCCTCGATAGTTTCCACAGTCTGTTCTATCACCCTTTTTAAAGAGAGTGATAATTATGGCATCCCTAAAGTCTGCTGGAATCTCCTCCCTCATCCAGATTTTTTCGATGAGCTTATGAAGTTGTTGTGTAAGTTCAGGCCCGCCTTCTTTAAAGACTTCAGCAGGAATCCCATCAGGTCCACTAGCTTTGTTATTTTTCATTTGTTTAGTGGCTTTGCTGACTTCCTCCAAACTAGGGGGTACTGCAAGCTCATTTCTTATTTGTTTTTGTGGGATTTGCAAGAAGACTTCATCAGCCACAGTAGAGTGACGATTAAGGAGATTGTAGTAATGCTCTTTCCAGTGCAGTGCAATAGACTCTTTGTCCTTTAGAAGTTTAGCACCATCTACTGAGCGTAAGGGATTTGTACCATGGTTTGTTGGTCCATAGATGGCCTTTATGGCATTAAAAAAGCCCCGTGCATCATGAGCATCTGCAAAATGTTGGGTTTCTTGGGCTTTTTTTTAACCACCATATGTTCTTAAGTTCTCTAGTTCTTCTTTGGACTTCTGCCTTTGCACTGGCGTAGATTTTTTTCTTAACGGCACAGTTAATATCTTTTTGCCATATCTGGAAGGCTTTCCTTTTCTTGTCAATAATATGTTCAATCTCCCTATCGTTCTCATCAAACCAGTCCTGATGTCTCTTAGTCTGGTATCCGATAGTTTGTTCACAGGCTGAAATAATAGAAGTCTTTAATTTAATCCAGTGTTCCTCAACATTTTCAGGAAGTTCCATAGGCAGATGTTCCTTGAGAGTTGAGTGAAAGCAAGCTCGTTTAATAGGATCTTGAAGGGCCAGTGTATTCATTTTACGCCTTGGTTTTCTTCCTTGGAGCCTACAATGAGGGACAATCTTTATGGCCATCGTGGATCGAATTAATCGATGGTCTGTCCAGCAGTCATCGGCACTCGTCATGGCTCTGGTGAGAAGTACATCACGGCGATCTCTAGCACGGACAATTACATAATCTAAAAGATGCCAGTGCTTCGACCGTGGGTGCTTCCATGATGTTTTAAATTTATTTTTCTGGCGAAAGAGTGTGTTAGTAATGACAAGGTTATGCTCTGCACATTTAGTCAGAAGTAAGATTCCATTTGTGTTGCTGTTGTCAACTCCTTCTTTCCCAATGATCCCTGGCCACAAATCAAAATCCCGCCCAACTCTTGCATTGAAATCGCCCAGGAGGATAATTTTATCCTCCTTTGGTATCTCTGATAAGATGGTGTCCAGCTGGGTATAAAATTTTTCCTTGATATCCTCATCTGCATCTAGTGTTGGTGCGTAAGCACTTAGGATAGTTGCCTGTTGGTTTTTGGCGAGTTTTATTCGCAGAGTTGAGAGTCGTTCGTTAATCCCAGTGGGAACTTCTGACAAGAGCTTCACAAGGTCGTTTTTGATAGCAAAGCCTACCCCATGTATTCGTTGTTCTTGTTCAGGCAGTCCTTTCCAAAAGAAGGTATAACCTCCTTTTTCTTCCTTCAACTGTCCTTCTCCTGCTCTTCGAGTTTCTTGGAGTGCTGCTATATCAATATTAAAACGTCTCAGCTCCCTTGCAATAATGGCAGTCCTACGTTCAGGTCGTTCACTATCCATATTGTCTTGCAGTGTCCGTATATTCCATGTTCCAAAATTCATGTGTTTTTTTCGACCGCTAGATGGTGACCCCACTGGTCGCGGTAATCCAGTCAGGGAGAAAATGAGGCAGACTATGTTTAGGGCACCTTTTCTAGCCCCCTCCCCATATGGGGTGAGCAGAGTGGATCCTAAATAGGGCTGCTCAGTCGTGGATACAGCTGCCGAATTACTCAACTGCCTCGATCCTTGAGTCAGGGCGACTGAATCCGTATCCACCGCCCATGTGCTGGTCCATGACTAGGAGCTTCCGGATTTCACAGTCCTGCCCCCGTTGCCATTCATCAGTCGCCATGGGACTTTTGGTTGTTTTGGGTTTGGTGTGGTTGGAAGACGCCTGTGCGTGAATTTGTTTTATGTGTGGAGATCGGTGCACAACGATCAGCACACAACCTTCACAGAAAAAGTCTCTAATCCAATGGCATGGATACCATGACGATTGGTGACCTTTTGTCTGCTGCAGCCTTCATCCGCCTTCACAGCCGTTGTAACAATACACCTTGTTATCTTCCGCCTGTTCTGCCGTTGAGGACTTTCTTGGATCGTTCTTTGTCTGGTTTCTCCCCCTGGACCTTACCGCCATGGGTGACCCTGCCAGGAGTACATGACTCCCGACGGCTTCGCTCACAGGGTTCATTGGGAACACACAAGCCCATTCACCACAACAAGGTGACGATCCAGCGAGTGAGCTTAGTAAGAGTATTAGTAAGAGAATACTGTATATTAGTAAGAGAATACTGTATATAGTATGGATTACTAAGATTTTTAGGGGCTTTAAACATCTATATGCACTACTCATGACTACCACTTTGTTTTTGCCATATAGTAGAATTATACATGAATATGCATGTAATGTAAATTTAGAGCTTCCAGGTGAGGACCTATGGTGGGTTAGATATCCCTGCAAGTATCTCCATGAGAGGGGACAGCACCACAGTGAAGATTCGTGGCCAGACTGCAAGTTCTGGCTGACAAAATTTTCTCAGGAGAAGGAGAGATTGGGAAATCACTCACTTGTGCTCTGGATAACTTCTCCTCATGAGGAGACCACAGGAATTGAGTTTTAATCATGGGTTGAGTGGCTTGGGATCCAAGGGATTACCATTGCACTCAAACCACTGTGCAGCCTTTATGGACACTTGACCTGCAAAAGCCTCACTTTCTTAAACACTTCTGGATACAATTAATTTACCACTTAAGAGAGATCTTCCAAATGGCAGGAAAGAATAAAGATGCTTGGTTAGTCACATTTGTGGAATTAAGAAGAGAAAAAAAACTATCTTAAAGGATTTTGACCTAAAAGCAAAAAACTTTTGTTTAAGATTTAGACCAATTCCAGAAGGCCATGGGGAAGATATCAGAGAAAAGATTGTTAAATCTCTGTCTAATTTTTTGGATTGGGATGACAATGACACAGAGGCAGAGATTGATAAGGTTTATAGGATCAATACACAATTTGCAAAATTAAGAAATGTTCCAAGGGATGTCCTTGTGCATTTTGTCAGGAAGAAGACTAGTTATTAAATTTTGCACCGGCATGTTAATACTAGATTGAGGATTGATAGTACAGATGTAATTGTACTTATGGAAATTCCAGTTAGAATACTGTGCAAGAGAAAAGAGTATTTTTTGCTGACAAACTCAAACAGAAAAAGATTCTATTTAGTTGGGATAAGTTGGAAGGGTGATTTTTACTTTTAAACAGCAGAGATTCAGACTGAACTCTGTGCAGAAAGCAAGAGATTTCTGGGGAAAATTCAAATAAAAATTGGAGAAAATGCAAATGGAAGTGACTTATAGATAAACTATTGGACTTTCCATATAAAAATTGGTGCCTCTTGGGAGATTGGAATGGGTGCTTTCCCCACAACAGATAGAACAGGACACTGTAGATGCTACCAGGTTGGGCACCAGGTATTTATTTTTCTAAAATCTTGGCATAACTATGGATTATAAATGCTTAACGTGGAATATAAACAGAACAAATGTTCCTCAAAAGAGAAAAAAGTCATTTCAAAAAGTTAAAACAAGACATTATTTGCTTAGAAGAAACACATATTAGGAAAAGGATATAAAATATTTGAGTCACAAAAATTTGGGTGAAGAATTTATTTCAGTAGGAATGAAGAAGAGAAATTGAGTTGTTTTGTATATAAATTCTCAACTATATCCAAAACTTATATTGACTGATGACTATGGCAGATACGTTGGAGTGGAAGTTATTCTACAGTGGCTAAAACATTGATATTGGGAATTTATGCCCCAAATGAAGATAAAACAGCATTTTATAAAGGACTTATAGATAAACTATTGGACTTTCCATATAAAAATTGGTGCCTCTTGGGAGATTGGAATGGGTGCTTTCCCCACAAAAAGATAGAACTTCTGAGAAAAATATTAAAAATACACAAGGCAAACTATCAAAGGTTTTCTTCGATTTAATGGACATTTTATTCCTTCATTTGGGGCATACATTCCTAATATTGTTGATGTATGGAGATATAAAAATGGAGATATAAAAAAGCTTTTTAATCTTAGTAGGCTGAAAGCAAAAAATAAGGTAATTACAACTTCTGTTATAGAACTTCAATATGCTGATGATAACGTAGTCTGTGCACACTCCGAGGAAGATCTTCAAACTATCCTAAACATCTTTGCAGAAGCATATGAACAGCTCGGCCTCTCGATTAACATTAAAAAAACCAAAGTGCTTTACCAGCAAGTTCGAACCAATCCCTCTGCAGCGTCATCAATCCAGCTTAAAGGTGTGTCACTAGAAAATGTCGACCACTTTTCTTATCTCGGCAGCCATCTATCTACAAAAGCCGACATCGACACTGAAATTCAGCATCGCCTGAGCTCTGCGAGTGTAGCTTTCTCCCGAATGAAGCGTAGAGTGTTTGAGGATCCAACATCAACTTCGCTGGACCGGTCATGTTGTTCGAATGCCTGACCATCGTCTTCCAAAGCAGCTACTATACTCCCAACTTAAGAATGGAAAACGAAATATTGGTGGACAGCAAAAGAGATTCAAAGACACTCTCAAAGCTAATTTAAAAAAATGTAATATCAGCATTGAGAACTGGGAAGCCCTAACTCATGAGCATTTCAATTGGAGGTCAGCCTTTATTAATGGTGCTATGGACTTTGAAGAAGCACGAGTACAGGGCGAAAGGGAGAAAAGAGCTAATGATCGCCAATGATGATGATAAAAATGGTATTAATTGTTTTCAATAAGATCAGATATGTATATAAAATTTTGTTTAAATAATCAAATTATTTTTTTTATATTGGTTATTATGCAACATTTTTCCTTAAATTCACATGAAATGCTAAACAAATGTTGCCTTTTAATTCTGAAAGCAGTCAGGTATGTACTGAGTATTGTATACTCTTGCGGTGCTGATTGAAAAACCTCATCTGAAGAATAAAGCATATATTCTTCATTGAAGGATCTGCTGTTTTTTATATTGATTTAGGAAAAAAATCACTGAAGCAGGTAATTCTGATTAACTACTGCAATTAAGATAAAAAGACAGATTAAAAATGCAGTTTTGGAACAGCAGATGGTGGTGTGCTACTGTTTGCATGACATAGCTAGCAATGCATAACTATCCAACAAGAGTTGGACAATTCTTTGTCTCTTTGAATTAAAAAGGTTTGCATCCACAAGGATTAATTAGTTCCATGAAACACATATGCTGGAAGCCCTAAACCCTCTATGTTCTAAACTGAGGGTAATTAAGCTAAGGGGTTGGGCACAACCTGGAGTAATGTACTGTAGCTATTTGTAATTGTTTATTTGTGAGTTGAAGATCCAGTTTGAAACTGCTGTTGCCAATGTCCTTGGGTAAAACAACAGAGTCTGTTTTTTTGTTGGGGAGGGGTAATTACATTATTCGAGACAAGAAATGGTAATTGGGTCAAATAATTTAAGAACCATTGTTCTAGATATTCTGTTAAAAAAGTGAGGGGTGTAGTTATGTAGGAGAAAGGTATATTTCCATAAAAAATTAAATACTAGGTGATATGAAAATACTTCAGCTGTCAGTAGAGAAGCCATTAGTTGAAGTATCCTTATAAAGTATGCTCATTTGTTATAGATTCCCATACTTGTATGGTTACTTTAATTATATTAAAATACCACAATAATTCTTTTGAAATGGTTATTTTATTTCATTTATCATTCATCATCATTATCATCATTGGCGATCACTCGTAGCCGAGTAAGATTGTCTTCCAAAGGTAAAATTTTAACAGTGGATCCGTAAGTGGCTACAAAGGCCAATTCTGGATCTGCACAACCTCCCACAATGAGGGCATAGGTTTCCGGGTGGGAGACGGTCATGATGAGGGTTTGCCTGACGTGCCTTCCTTTTAGCTCTTTTCTCCTTTTCAGCCTGTACTCGTGCTTCTTCAGAGTCCATAGCGCCATTAATAAAGGATGACCTCCAATTGAAATGTTCATGAGTTAGGGCTTCCCAGTTCTCAATGCTGATATTACATTTTTTAAAATTAGCTTTGAGAGTATCTTTGAATCTCTTTTGCTGTCCACCAATATTCCGTTTTCCATTCTTAAGTTGGGAGTAAAGTAGTTGCTTTGGAAGACGATGGTCAGGCATTCGAACAACATGACCGGTCCAGCGAAGTTGATGTTGGATGATCATTGTTTCAATGCTGGTGGTTTTTGCTTCTTCTAATATGCTAACATTAGTCCGCCTATCTTCCCAAGTAATTTGCAGAATTTTTCGGAGGCAGCGTTGATGGAATCTTTCAAGAAGTTGGAGGTGGCGTTTGTAGAGGGTCCATGTTTCACAGGCGTACAGAAGAGTTGGTAGTACAATGGCTTTGTAAACAAGCATTTTGGTCTCCCTGCGAATGTCCCGATCCTCAAACACTCTACGCTTCATTCGGGAGAAAGCTACACTCGCAGAGCTCAGGCGATGCTGAATTTCAGCGTCGATGTCGGCTTTTGTAGACAGATGGCTGCCGAGATAAGAAAAGTGATCAACATTTTCTAGTGACACACCTTTAAGCTGGATTGATGGCGCTGCAGAGGGATTGGTTCGAACTTGCTGGTAAAGCACTGTGATTTAAAGTGACTGGCCCAAGTTCACCCAGCTGGCTTTGTTCCTAAGGCAGGACTAGAACTCACAGTCTCCCAGTTTCTAGCCTGATGCCTTAACCACTACACCAAACTGGCTCTCGATAAAGCAGATACAGAATCTGAAAAAAACAAACAAAAAGGATATAACCATGGGAAGAGTTATAGGGGAAAAAATCAGCAGAACAAAATCATCAATATAAGATGAGAAAATTTGTATAAAATGTTTTACAGATGGTACATAGCTCCATCAATAATTACAAAATAAAGTATGTAACAAAAAAAAAATGTTGGAAATGTCACCATAAGAAAGCAACTTTGTATCATATGCAGTGGTTATGTAAAAAAAAACCACCCTCAAAAATATTGGAAAGAAATAAATAGCATTATACAAAAAAATTCTAAAAATAAAATTTGAACTGAAACCTCAAATATTTTTATTAGGAATTGTTCCTGAACATATAAACAAGAAACACCACAATTTATTAAGATGCATGTTAACAGCCACAAGGACAATCTGGCACAACAATGGAAAAGAGACACTTTGCCAATGGTACTAGATTGGGAAACCAAAGTTGGAGAATATGCAGCAGTGGCAAAAGTGCTTTATTTATTTATTTCCCTAAAATGTCCAATAGAAAAGGTTGTAGTCTAGTGGGGAGACCCAGGTTCTAATCCTCCATTAGGTGTGGATGTTGTAGAGTGACTTGTGCCAGTGGCCGTCTCTCAGGCAGAGAATGGGAAATCAAAACAAATCTGTCTACTGTATTGGACAGTCTATGACCTTCAACGAGGAAGCCTTCATCCTCTGGTAAATTGATTCAGGTTGAATAATAATAACAAACAACACATATAAAATAATTAAAATGGCCCAAATCTCATGTGACTGACAAATCTTTTAACATTTCAATGTTCTTAGATGAGATCTCCCAAAATACAAGGCAAGAATATTGAAATCTCACAAGGATCTGGTATTCTCACATGAGATTACAGTATCCTTATGTGAAATTGCATGAGATCTTGGAGGTAAGATCACCAACATCTTATTATACTGTAGCAATTTTAATGTTAGTTTTAGTGTGGATTCACTTCATGATATAACCACACTATCATGCAAATATAGTATTAGCTTCTCTAGGTAAAATAAAGAATAAACTACCAAACTTTCCCATCCCAGAAGAAAAATTCAATAACTCTAACAGCTACAGCTGCATTTCCATACTCAGCCTAATGAGATCTACAGCTACAAACACTGTTTATGAATTTAATCCTCGAAACATTGAGGAAAACATCACATCCTATGCAGTTTAAGATCTGACAAGGAATGTAATAAATTATATGGTGTTGAAACACACAGATCAATTACATGGCTGCAATCCTGTTACAAGATGGGAATGACACAGACAATGACATTTCTGCTTCAGGTCATGGCGTGCATAAACAAAAAGGTATTCCATCAAGTAGCCTTGTTAACTGGCATATAAAGTGGGACACGATGGCAAAAACATTCCTTAGCAAACATCAGCAGACTGCTTGGCTCTGTGTTGCCAGAGGACCATCATGGTTATTTGGGATATTATCCTCTCTCCATTTGCAATTAATTTTGCGGTTGTTCAACTAGCATATACATAAAATGGGAATGAACAACAAGCAGGAAAGACTTTAAAAAATGTTTTCATTGTTGCTATTTAAATATTGATTGGAATTGCTTTTTAAATATTGATTTTAATATAATTGTTTTATATAATTGTTTAGCTGTAGATTGTTTTCGCAGTGCAATACTAAAAAAACCTGGATAAATTATATAGATAAATACAATGACTGCCATCGCATGGACTTGGTGAGAATATCACAAGGACTGTAGGACCATATAGAATTCCCTCTGAGGTCAGAAAGAAAATTCCAGTGATGGAGGAGAGAAATTCAATATCAAGTGTCTGCCTCTTGCTCATCTGAAGCTATACCTAAGCCCAGCAATTTCAATATCAAGACATGAAACAAAAAAAGAAAAAAAAGTTATGTCTAGGATATTCCAGAAACATGGGTCTATTTTACTGGGTTCAAAATTTCCTGGCTTATTAGTTTCTTTCCAAATCACCAATTAATTTACAATAGGGAAGGAGATCTTTATATAAAAATGTCAAATGCATTCTCTGCCTTTTCTCACATATCTAAGAGGTTTTCAGTGATACAAACCTAAAACAACTTCATTGCATTCATGTTTAGCTTTGTAGGTTTTTAATGCATTCATAATCCAGTACAGCATGATTCCCATTTCCCTCCATATACAATGTTTCCACTATGCCCCACTGATACATTCATTTTGCTGTTTTCTTCCTTTATCTCACATCAAGTGCCTATACCTCATTCTACTCAGCTAACAATTATGTGGGGGGGTACCACATAATAGGATGGAAGACCCCTAAAAAAAGGAAGGAAGGAAGGAAGGAAGGAAGGAAGGAAGGAAGGAAGGAAGGAAGGAAGGAAGGAAGGAAGGAAGGAAGGGTACAATATACAGTATTTGTGTGTAAAAAGGAAGAGCAGAGAGAAAAAGTGTATCAAGAAATAGGAGGAAAGTAAAAAACCGAATTAACAGGTAGTTATGGAAAAACAAAGGAAAGTCCTTGATTAAAACATAGGCAGCAGTAGTGGGGGGAAAGAATACCTTGTAAAATGAAAGTTCTCTCCAACACATTTCTAGTTTTCTCCACCACACATAACAATATGAATCATGAAAGAAGAAAAATTAATTTTGAAATTACATTTCTAACTTTTCTGAAATTACACCAAGGTCTTCCTGAGATTTTTCTATCATATTTTTCCAAAGTTCAAGTTGGATGTTGAAGAAGCAGTGTCCTGTTCGGCTGGTCCACTTGGACTATGAAGCCTACTCAGGTTCTAAAGAATAACTTCTTTATTAAACACAATTATTTACAAGAATTAGTCCATCAGCTTGCTCGGCATTTAGCAAGGCTGGTACACTGAGGTAGACAGTAAGAAGCAGTTGGCTCAATTAACTAGAATCCTTTTAGGTAAGCTTCTCTGGAACTGGATTCACAATGGCAGGATTCTCTGAGACTGCATTGACTAGGCAGGATACTCTGAAGCTGGATACACTTGACCTACAGGTAGACTGGGCTGGAAGTACAGGGCAACTGGAACTGCTGGGTAGACTGGACTGGTTCCTCAAGGTACTGGAGCTGCAGGGTCAACTGGACTGGTTCCTCAAGGTACTGGAGCTGCTGGGTCAACTGGACTGGTTCCTCAAGACATGGGGACTGGAACCACAGGGTACAGGAACTGAATTGGAACTGCATAGGCAGACTGGACTAGATCCCTGGAGTAACTGGAACAGCTGAAAACAGACTGGGCTGGATCCCTGGAGTAACTGGAACTGCTGGAAGCAGACTGGGCTGGATCCCTGGAGTAGTTGGAACTGCTGGGAGCAGACTGGGGTGGATCCCTGAAGGAACTGGAACTGCTGGAAGAAGACTGGGCTGGATCCCTGGAGGAACTGGAACTGCTGGAAGCAGACTGGGCTGGATCCCTGGAGGAACTGGAACTGCTAGAAGCAGACTGGGGTGGATCCCTGGAGGAACTGGAACTTCTGGGAGCAGATGGGTGGATCCCTGGAGTAATTGGAACTGCTGGAAGCAGACTGGGCTGGATCCCTGGAGGAACTGGAACTGCTGGAAGCACACTGGACTGGTACCACTACAGGGCTAGAACTGCCAAGGCAGACTGGGTTGGCACCACTAGGTAACTTGCCTAGGGCAGGGGTCGGCAAACTTTTTTTGCCGGGAGCCATTTTGACATGCTCGTGCACATTTTGAAGTGCTCGAGAGCCAGGGGGCGGGGTTTGCGGGCGGGGGCCAATCGCGTGGAAGGGGGAGGGGTTTGCGGGCGGGAGCCAATCGCGTGGAAGGGGGCGGGTTTTGCGGGTGGGAGCCAATTGCGTGGAAGGGGGTGGGGTTTGCGGGCGGGGGCCAATCGCGTGGAAGGGGGCGGGTTTTGCGGGTGGGAGCCAATTGCGTGGAAGGGGGTGGGGTTTGCGGGTGGGGGCCAATCGCGCACACTTAGGGCCTGCTGCCGCCATGCCCGCTGCAGTGCCCGCCGCCGCCATGCCCGCTGCCACGACTGCGCAGGTGGAGCTGCCTGCCTGGCACTCGGGCGCTCCGGCTGCGGTGCAGCGGGATGGGAGCATCGCCGGTGGCCCGCAAGGACCAGGCAGGGAAGGCGCGCGGGCGGAGCTCCCGTCCCGCTGCACCCCAGCCAGAGCGCCCGAGTGCCAGGCAGGCAGCTCCGCCCGCGTGCCTTCCCTGGCCGGTCCTCGCGGGCCGCCGGCGATGCTCCCATCCCGCTGCACCCCAGCCAGAGTGCCCGAGTGCCAGGCAGGCAGCTCCGCCCGCGCGCCTTCCCTGGCCGGTCAAGATCCCTTCCCCGCCCCCAGCAGAACCAAATATGTTAAAAAGTGGGTAGGTAAAGCACGCTCGCGTAAACATCCTGGTTCCTTCATGATCAGTTGAGCAGCAGCCACGCAGCAGCAGCAAGCGGGCGTCTTCGACAAATTGCTCTGAAAGGGGGCAGGGGAGGTTTGGAAGAAGAAGGGAAAGAGAGGCTCGACTGCTCCAGTCGCTTCTCTTCCGGAGCCAAATCTTCCAAAGGGGCAGCGGCAGCAGCGGCGTCCTGGAAACCGGAAGCACTGATGGGCCACCACCGCCGCTTCCCCTTCGAAAGGGCAGACTCCGGGGACCCCGAAAATGCCCTCCGTTCCGGCAGGGAGGCAAAAATCGCACATGCAGGCTGCCGGGCTTCCCAGCGCACAGCTGATTGGCGCGGTGGGGGGGGGGACGGGGTGGAAATTCTCTGTGCTGATCAGCTGTGCGCCGGGAAGCCCCGCGCGTGCGCGATTTTTGCCTCCCTGCTGGAACCGAGGGCATTTTCGGGGTCCCCAGAGCCTGCTCTTCCAAAGGGGCAGCGGCAGCAGCGGCGTCCTGGAACCCGGAAGCACTGATGGCCCACCACCACCGCTGCCCCTTCGAAAGGGCAGACTCCGGGGACCCCGAAAATGCCCTCCGTTCCGGCAGGGAGGCAAAAATTGCGCGTGCAGGCTGCCGGGCTTCCCGACGCACAGCTGTTTGGCGCGGTGGGGGGGGACGGGGTGGAAATTCTCTGTGCTGATCAGCTGTGCGCCGGGAAGCCCCGCGCGCGTGCGATTTTGGCCTCCCTGCTGGAACCGAGGGCATTTTCGGGGTCCCCAGAGCCTGCTCTTCCAAAGGGGCAGTGGCAGCAGCGGCGTCCTGGAAACTGGAAGCACTGATGGCCCACCACCGCCGCTGCCCCTTCAAAAGGGCAGACTCCGGGACTCCGAAAATGCCCTCGGTTCCAGCAGGGAG
Organism: Charina bottae; assembly: GCA_023362775.1. Taxonomy (NCBI): domain Eukaryota; kingdom Metazoa; phylum Chordata; class Lepidosauria; order Squamata; family Charinaidae; genus Charina; species Charina bottae. The sequence continues at coordinate 47,901,855 of JALMGJ010000005.1, forward strand.
GCAAAAATCGTGCATGCAGGCTGCCGGGCTTCCCGACGCACAGCTGATTGGCGCGGAGAATTTCCACTCCGGGTGGCCTGGCAGCGCACGCGCACGCGATTTTCACCTCCCTGCCAGAACCGAGGGCATTTTCATCAGCGCTTCCGGCTTGTCACGCGACACACTTGGGGGACTCCGGCGACACAGTATTGTGTCGACACACAGTTTGGAAAGCCCTGGGTTAAGGCGATGGGCAAGTGCCCGTCGTCAAGATGGCTGCCGGAGACGGAGGCTTCCAAACTCTCGCGAGACTGTGTGAAGCCCGTCCCCGGAGGAAAAAGAGAGGCTGGGCCTAGGCGGTTGCCAGGGGTATGCCCACAGCCACGCACACCATGCCCGCTGCCGTGCCTGCCCCGCCACACTCGCTGCCGCGCCTGCCCCCGCCACACTCGCTGCCGCACCTGCCCCCGCCATGCCCGCCACGCCTGCCTGCGGAAGAGCCGCACTCAAGGGGCCGAAGAGCCGCATTTGGTTCGCGATCCGCCATTTCCGACCCTTGGCCTAGGGCAAGACAAGACTGGCGTGCTTCTGAAGAAACCCCCTGAGGAAAGGAATAAGGCTGTGGGGTTTTAGCGCAACACAAAACGCGGGGGGAGGCAAGGTACTTAGCTGAGGCTTGGAAACACTGCTGATCCAAAGCTGCTGAATGCTGCGAAGCTGGCAACCTAAACAGACGAAGCTCTGATCTGGCAGAAGTGCAACTGACCAAGCTTGCTAGGTGGCGATGAGTGGAGGTTCCGTTCCTCTTTGCTGCTGAAGAGATCTGAGCTTCTGTTGCAGCTGGGGCAAACTTGAAGATGGTAGACGCTACTGGCTCCGTTGAGGCTTCAGGAAAAACTTCACCACAAAACGCAGGCTGAGATTTGCTGTAGAAAGGCTGCTGCTCTCTGCTGGGACGAAGCTCCGAAGATTGGCTGCTAGCAGGAGTCTCTGAAGGTCGGTTGTCACTGGCAGCCTCTTGCCGGCTCTGAGTTCCTCTTATCTTTCCCTCTGCGCATTTTTTCTCTTTGAGATCCAATCGGCTCTCCCTGTTTGGCGCGCTTTTCAGCCCGCCTCTGTCTTGCACTGATTGGTGCTTCTAAGCGAGTTCCTGGTTCTTGACCAATCAATGCACCAGGATTCTCCCGCACAAATGAGTCGTTCCCGGAAGAGTTCTGCTGCACCTGTTTCTTTGGCATCTGGCTGTCTGGCTTTTTGGCATCACGGGTTCTGCCCGGGGATCTGAACTCTTGAACCTACTGAAAGTTTTCGTTTTCCTTGTCAGGAGCAGAGTTTTGCTTACAGGTTTCGTTTTCCTCTTCCTCTTCAGAGCCTAGCTGGGCTCTGACAAGCAGGATAGGAGAAGCATTGACACCTTTGAACTTTGGTGTTTGAGAGGACTCCTGAGAATACCATGAACAGCCAAAGCAGCAAACAAACCAATGGATCATCAAACAAATCAACCCAGAGTTCTCACTCGATGCACAAATGATCACACTGAAAATATCCTACTTTGGACACATTACGCAACGACCTAGCTCTCTAGAACAGGCTCTAATGCTGGGAAAAGTGGAAAGAAAAAGAAGAAGACAACCAGCAGCAAGGTGGATAGACTCAGTTTCAGTGACAATGAATGCAACATTGGAAGACCTGAAAGACCAGGTTAGGGATAGATCATCATGGAGAAAATCTATCTATGTGGTTGCTAGGAGTTGAAACAATTTGATGGCAATCAATCAATCAATCAATCAATCATCAGATACTAACTCTGAAGAACTTGCTGTTAGACCTTTTATGTTTCACCTTAAAGCAATTATCCTGACATCTTGATTTATTCTACTTAACCAAACTGTTTTGTAAATGATATATAATAATTGGCATATTGTCTAAACATATCAATACCCATAAATTTTATTTTCTCTCTTTTCAAGCAATATTGGAAATAAAATGTTCGTATCTCAAAACTGAAACAAGATATTCACACCCATATACTTGGGACCTACAAATTTTATATCCATTCTCAGGAGCAGAACACAGGCAGCAACAATCCTAGGGAAGTAAGTGCTGCCAAGGGAGGTGGATTCAGCAGATATCATGGTAAAAGATCTGTCCATAATGTGTGGGCTTGGACAAATGTCCTAGTATTCCAGGTTGCTGGCAGACCCTTTCAAATAACCAGATAGCCCTAAACCTCTTCCAGGTTTCCAAGCCTCCAACTTTAATAGAAACAAAAACAACAGTACATGAAATTAAAGAAAGAGAAGAAAAGGAAAAGTATGGTAAAAAAAAACTAAAACAAAAGAAAACTAAGCCCATGTTTAAATGTGAGGCCTCTTTGAACTTGAGGCCCTGGCCAAATGACCTCCTATTCTTCCCCAGTGGCCCTGGTTTATGTCACTGGGCCTGAAGCAGGATGCAAATACATGAAAAATCATATTTCTGATGTTACATGAATCACTAAATCAGAGCATCCTAAATCATAGCCTAAAGCTACTCCTGCTTATTTTCTGGTTCTTTTTCCTTTCCATCCACTTCTCTCATTCTTTGTTCTTCTCCAAAATAACTTTGTTTAAGATAAAAACCTAACACCTGTACCATCAGCAGTTTTTATCAAAAGCACAACAAATTAATCTGAATAAAAACAAAGACACCTTTAAAGTATTTCTTATAGCAACAGTAATAACATACAATTTACATGCAAGTACAGGACTGCACTGTCACTCCCCAGGCTGTTTTCGATCTGCGCGGTTACACGGAAGATGCCAACATTCTGATAGATGTGCCTGATTCCATCTTCTGTTGAGCTGAGATTGGCATATGACACAGCACTACCATCTCCAAAATCCATACGGATTATTGATCTTTGAATATCACCCTAAATAGGACAGTAGAAAAAAAAACATGAGATTAACAAAAATGATACAAATTTAGGGACAATTTGTATATTTGCCACTCTTGTTTATTAATTTTACGGGGTGGATAGGCTGCCTCAGTTGCAACTGTCTCTAGTTTGGAAGTAGAAATCTAAGTTCAAAAGTTATCTTCTTCTGCTTTGTTTACTGGGCCCAGTAAAATCCTTAAAACTAAAGGAAATTCATTCATTCATTCATTCATTCATTCATTCATTCATTCATTCGATTTCTATGGCTGCCCATCTCAAACAAGTGACTCTGGGAGGCAAACAATCATAAAATCAATTAAAACCAAATACAAACGGAATACAAAAATAAATATATATAGCAGCCGAGAAAAACCATAACCGTAGATGTTAATATAACCAAGAAATGGGGCCCTTAACACACTCGGGATCCCAGGTCCGGGCACACAACCAGGTCTTCAAAGCCTTATGAAAGGCCAAAAAAGGCCATATTTAAACGCAGGGAACACCGTTCAGTGGAGAGAAAGCAGTCTTTTTATTTCAATATGGGGACTTTCTATCTTCTTAAATTTTAAAGTCAAAGTAGTTTATTTTGGTCACTGACCAGCCTTATGTAACTAAAACATGGGAATAAAATAAGATAAAAGACAAAATAAGTAAAACAAAATGGGAAAAAAGATAAATTGAACACAGCTAGCACTTTCCTAGTTGTTGTAAACCACTTAGAGAGACTCTTAACACAAAGGCTTCAGTGAAAAGACCATCATAAATATAGCTAGAAATATATAAACAAGAGGGTTAACCATTATTGTCATTACTAAACTTAAAGGAAGTTTAATCAAGTCAAGCTGTTCTTAATGAGGTCCTGTCAAATCTTGCTGGCTATTAAACAAAACTCAGCAAGATTATAAGTTGGTGTTTCATTCTGGTCAGCTAAAACATAATTGAAATAAAGAGAATCACTACAGCCTTGATAGTGAGCTAATTAAGGTGCTCAAAAAGGGAACATAAAAATCTGGTGTAAAGATGACTATCACTTGTCATTGTTTTTTAAAAAAAATATTTTAGCTGTTTTTATGTCTTCTTAGTTTTGTGTGCCGCCCAGAGTCCACTGCAGTTGGGCAGCCAATGCATTTAAATACATAAATATAAATTTAAAAGTCAAAATCTTATTGAGGAACTTCACATAAGGCAGCGTGCCTGTGTGTGTGCATACACATACTATATGAGAGAGGCAGATACATTTTTCTACTGTAATATCCTTATAAATATTTGAAAATGATCATGCTATTTCTCCTTCCTTACAAGCAGCATAGTTCTGTGTGTGTTTAACTGGAAGCAAATCTCAATTTTATTCTAAGTTAAATGTGCAAAGACCTGCATTGCTATTTTATGCAAACTCAATTTATGCAGAAACAGACTTCCGGTGGGGACATGGCGTACTGAACAGCTGTGTTCGCAGACTCCACGGGCAGAACTGACATTGTGGCAGTTTTTTGGGGGCTCAGGCAGGTTTTTCCTGAAGCCCTGGAGCGTTTTCACAGACAGAAAATGCTCGGAATCATCCCATTTGTCCTCCAGAACAGCGACTTGCAGCCAGAGGATTGTAAACAGCATTTGCGCTAATCGGGTAAGAGCCGCCGGGAGGCTGGGACATCACCATTTCCAAGCTACACTGTAGCCTTAAAGGGACACTAAGACCAGCCACCCCATTTCTAAATCACCCAATTTATATCTTTTTTGTAGTTTTTATCTTTCTTTTAAATCTAATAAAATTCTTTTGGAAAAAAATATATGCAGAAACAAATAATGAAACATCTCTCTCTAAATAAAACACTTTCTCTGGAGTTATCAACAGAGAAATATGGAGTTTCTCTGGTGCAAAGATTAAAACTAACATGTTCAGATAATTTTGTACATTGGAATAACATCACAAAATGTACAAACTTGCTTTTGTTGGTTTAAGTGTATGGAAACTTGAAAAAAAAAATGAAAATAGAAGATACATGCATTTTTAACTTCCAGTGTGTGAAAAGAAATTCTTTAAAATTTGTTGAATTGATCAACAAGGTTGATAGACACTTGGACGACACTGCAATAGATTGTGGAGACTTCATTAAATATGATGCATAATATATGTGTCTTTTTTTCTTTTAGTAAAATCTGACAGCTCCAGCAAAGGAGATCGTTACCTTGTCGTGGTGCTGGAGCTTGAGCACCTCAATGAAACCATGAGCTAAACCGTGAAGGGACACCCAAGACGGGAAGGTCGTGGCAGAGAGGTCAGACTAAATACGATCCCTGGGGAAGGTAATGGCAACCCACCCCAGTATTCTTGCCATGAAAACTAAATGGATCAGTACAACCAAAGATATGTCGGTATACCATCGGAAGATGGGACTCCCAGGTCGGAAGATGGTCAAAATGCTACTGGGGAGGAACAGAGGATACGTTCAACTAGCCCCAGACGTGATGACGCAGCTAGCTCAAAGCCGAAAGGACGGCTAGCGGCCGACGGTGCTGGTGGTGAACGACGAATCCGATGTTCTAAAGATCAACACACCATAGGAACCTGGAATGTAAGATCTATGAGCCAGGGCAAATTGGATGTGGTTATTGGTGAGATGTCAAGATTAAATATAGACATTTTAGGTGTCAGTGAACTGAAATGGACTGGGATGGGTCACTTCACATCAGATGACCACCAGATCTACTACTGTGGACAAGAGGACCACAGAAGAAATGGAGTAGCCTTCATAATTAATAATAAAGTGGCTAAAGCAGTACTTGGATACAATCCAAAAAACGATAGAATGATCTCAATTCGAATACAGGGTAAGCCATTTAACATCACAGTGATCCAAATATACGCCCCAACCACAGATGCTGAAGAAGCAGAAGTAGATCAGTTCTATGAGGATCTGCAGCACCTACTAGATAATACACCAAAAAGAGATGTTATTTTCATTACAGGAGACTGGAATGCTAAGGTGGGTAGTCAGACGACACCTGGAATTACAGGCAAGCATGGTCTGGGAGAACAAAATGAAGCAGGACATAGGCTGATAGAATTTTGCCAAGACAACTCACTGTGCATAACAAACACTCTCTTCCAACAACCTAAAAGACGACTTTATACATGGACTTCACCAGATGGTCGACACCGAAAACAGATTGACTACATCCTTTGCAGCCAAAGGTGGCGGACATCTATACAGTCGGTAAAAACAAGACCTGGAGCTGACTGTAGTTCAGATCACGAACTTCTTATTGCAAAATTTAGAATCAGACTAAAGAGAATAGGGAAGACCCACAGATCAGTTAGATATGAGCTCACTAATATTCCTAAGGAATATGCAGTGGAGGTGAAGAATAGATTTAAGGGACTAGATTTAGTAGATAGGGTCCCAGAAGAACTATGGACAGAAGTTCGCAACATTGTTCAGGAGGCGGCAACAAAAAACGTTCCAAAGAAAAAGAAAACCAAGAAGGCAAGATGGCTGTCTGCTGAGACACTGGAAGTAGCCCAAGAAAGAAGGAAAGCAAAAGGCAATAGTGATAGGGGGAGATATGCCCAATTAAATGCAAAATTCCAGAGGTTAGCCAGAAGAGATAAGGAATTATTTTTAAACAAGCAATGTGCGGAAGTGGAAGAAGACAATAGGATAGGAAGGACAAGAGACCTCTTCCAGAAAATTAGAAACATCGGAGGTAAATTCCAGGCAAAAATGGGTATGATCAAAAACAAAGATGGTAAGGACCTAACAGAAGCAGAAGAGATCAAGAAAAGGTGGCAAGAATATACGGAAGATCTGTATAGGAAGGATAATAATATTGGAGATAGCTTTGATGGTGTGGTCAGTGAGTTAGAGCCAGACATCCTGAAGAGTGAGGTTGAATGGGCCTTAAGAAGCATTGCTAATAACAAGGCAGCAGGAGACGACGGTATCCCAGCTGAACTGTTTAAAATCTTGCAAGATGATGCTGTCAAGGTGATGCATGCCATATGCCAGCAAATTTGGAAAACAAAAGAATGGCCATCAGATTGGAAAAAATCAACTTACATCCCCATACCAAAAAAGGGAAGCACTAAAGAATGTTCAAACTATCGAACAGTGGCACTTATTTCACATGCCAGTAAGGTAATGCTCAAGATCTTGCAAGGTAGACTCCAGCAATTCATGGAGCGAGAATTGCCAGATGTACAAGCTGGGTTTAGAAAAGGCAGAGGAACTAGAGACCAAATTGCCAATATCCGCTGGATAATGGAGAAAGCCAGGGAATTTCAGAAAAACATCTATTTCTGTTTTATTGACTATTCTAAAGCCTTTGACTGTGTGGATCATAACAAATTGTGGCAAGTTCTTGGTGGTATGGGGATACCACGTCATCTTGTCTGCCTCCTGAGGAATCTGTATAACGACCAAGTAGCAACAGTAAGAACAGAGCACGGAACAACGGACTGGTTTAAGATTGGGAAAGGAGTACGGCAGGGTTGTATACTCTCACCCTACCTATTCAACCTGTACACAGAACACATCATGCGACATGCTGGGCTTGAGGAATCCAAGGCTGGAGTTAAAATCGCTGGAAGAAACATTAACAATCTCAGATATGCAGATGATACCACTTTGATGGCTGAAAGCGAGGAGGAGTTGAGGAGCCTTATGACGAAGGTGAAAGAAGAAAGTGCAAAAGCTGGGCTGCAGTTAAACCTCAAAAAAACCAAGATTATGGCAACGAGCTTGATTGATGACTGGCAAATAGAGGGAGAAAAAGTGGAGGCAGTGACAGACTTTGTATTTTTAGGCGCAAAGATTACTGCAGACGCTGACTGCAGCCAGGAAATCAGAAGACGTCTACTTCTTGGGAGGAGAGCAATGGCAAATCTTGATAAAATAGTTAAGAGCAGAGACATCACACTGACAACAAAGGTCCGCATAGTTAAAGCAATGGTATTCCCTGTAGTAACCTATGGCTGCGAGAGCTGGACCATAAGGAAGGCTGAGCAAAGGAAGATAGATGCTTTTGAACTGTGGTGTTGGAGGAAAATTCTGAGAGTGCCTTGGACTGCAAGAAGATCAAACCAGTCCATACTCCAGGAAATCAAGCCAGACTGCTCACTTGAGGGAATGATATTAAAGGCAAAACTGAAGTACTTTGGCCACATAATGAGAAGACAGGATACCCTGGAGAAGAAGCTGATGCTAGGAAAAGTGGAAGGCAAAAGGAAGAGGGGCCGACCAAGGGCAAGATGGATGGATGGTATTCTGGAGGTGACGGACTCAACCATTGGGGAGCTGGGGATGGTGACGGCCGACAGAAAGCTCTGCCGTGGACTGGTCCATGAAGTCACGAAGAGTCGGAAACGACTGAACGAATAAACATATAAAATCTGACAGACCAAATTTATGCTGAGTATATATTGGTACCTGAAGGAGGAAAAGTCATTTATAAGGTCAGCACAAGGTGGCCTTTTGATTCTTACCAAGATTTCCTGCTGGGAAGAATGGCATCTTCCTGTCTAATTAGAGTAGACCTACATCTGCTACTCACAAAGTTTCTTTCATGGGAAGAATTCCACTGGCTCTGAAAGTTCCTTTTTTCATGATAATTGCTTAAATTGTTTGAACTGAAAATGTTTCTGCTCATTAAGTACAATTCAGGCTCTAGCACATTTCTGAAAAGGGCACATCAAAAGCTGACATTTAAATATCTGAGGCACAAGGACAAGTAAGCAAAAGCAATAGTATGCAACCAGTGAGAGAGATATTTTTCTGCCAAAAACGAAATAACTCAGGGAAAACAGAGGAGGGGCAGAGAAAGAGAGTCTCTGTTCTAAGCAGCAAGTTCTTAAGCTATATTGTTCCCCACACATATTTTCTTCTGCTCTGAGAAACATACTTGCTACATGATGAAGGTTATACATACTGTATGTGTTGTGGCAGATATATGTATATTACATTAGAGTGGAGGAGAGAGAGCTTTCTCCTTAGATTAAGCAATTCCTTTGATCACTAAGCTAAACCGCACTGCGTTAAGTGAGCAGCGCAGGTTCAAGTGAATTTCTCAACTTATTCTAAACCAGTGTTTCTCAACCTTGGCAACTTTAAGCTGTGTGGACTTCAACTCCCAGAATTCCCTAGCCAGCCATGGAGTTGAAGTCCACACAGCTTAAAGTTGCCAAGGTTGAGAAACACTGTTCTAAACTTTTCAACTTACCTCTGGCAGCTGGCTTGATCGGGTCCCAAAGAATGTATATATGACTGAATATGTACAGTATGCATACTGCTTGCATAACCAAGCTAGTGAGAATGCTTAAATAGGCAGTTGGAATGGATTTTATGTTTAATGAAATAGCTGAGGGTGAAACAACTAATAACTTCACAACAGAGGCACAATTTACTACATCTTTGTCTTTCAATCCTCCATTTTGTAAGAGATTGATTTTGACCCTTGATCAAGTAAATATCTCTGCAGCCCGATTCTCTCGGGTCTGTATTATTTTGGTCAAGACAAGACCATGTCCACAACACACGAAACAAAGGCCACACTTCCGCATGCACTGTTTCCACTACCCAATGAAAAGGACTTTGAAGCCAGCTATGCAATTGTCACATTGAGAGCAGGCAGGGAAGAGCTGAGCTAATCAGTACTTCTGCACAGCCAAGAGTAGTACACAGAAGAAAGCACAAAAATGAACTCCACTTGGTATCCCAGCTTCTCAGTTATGACAACTCATGAAATAGAAAAATACCCCTGCACTGATTATCATTCCTCCTGCATATAAATTCCCATTGGAAGCAGTGGTGGTAGGCTGACATGAAAATTTAGCAGCCAGGTGATTTCTTCAGAAGCTGCACTCAGGGGTGTAGGCAACAGTTCAGCATGAACTGCTTATACCAAGAGAGAAAATTAAGAAGAGGAATGTAATGGGGGGAAGGGGAGGGGGCACACATTCCACACATGAGAGCTAGTAGATTGGGCTCTCTGACTCCCAAAGTCTAAATCCTCAACCCTTCTACAACTCTGATAAGGCCCTATTTGGTAATGCTGCTAGCAGCCATTTTATCCTAAGGAAATCCTTCTGTGCCCAGATTACTCAGGAGGCGGCAAGTGGCCATCTTCCCCAGCCAGCATTATATATCATATCATTGGCGATCACTCGTAGCCGAGTAAGATTGTCTTCCAAAGGTAAAATTTTAACAGTGGATCCGTAAGTGGCTATAAAGGCCAATTCTGGATCTGCACAACCTCCCACAGTGAGGGCATAGGTTTCCGGGTGGGAGACGGTCATGATGAGGGTTTGCCTGACGTGCCTTCCTTTTAGCTCTTTTCTCCCTTTCACCCTGTACTCGTGCTTCTTCAAAGTCCATTGGCCATCTTCCCCAGCCAGCATTATATATCTCATATCTCATATCTCATATCATATGTCAGGCTAGAATCCTTTCCAGAATAAAATCATTGATTCATTAAAAATCCAAGTTATATATATGAAGTTAAAGAAGAGGAAGTGAATTGAAAACAAAAAGATAATGAATGAATACTTCTGAAGAGGCTGAGTTCACTCCGTTGTTTCCACAACACAAAGAGACAAATGCAGACACACAGAATGAACTCATATACTTCAGTTTATAGTCCATAAAATGAAATCAGTATTCTAATGTTTCCACTGCTCCCTAGATTGCTCTACAATTTCCTAATCTATAACCAAATTTTTGTGGGTGGGAGCTTTTTGTTTTACCTGACTTTTCAGCCAACCCTGAGAAAAAATCCAAGGAGAACAAAGGACAATAGGCAGAAATCTACCTGAGAGGGAATCTTGCCACTCACTGATTAGAATTTGATTTTTGCAGGCTTCAGGTATCCCTGCCTATTTATCTGGATAGATAGGTCAGGTGTGATTGACTGATCAGACAAAGTTTATCCTTTCAGTCCTTTAGTGTCTGAACCTATTAGGAAGAACTTTCTTCGAATTCATTACAGTGGACCCAGCTAGCACCTGAATGGAAGGATTAAGACTGGTTGTTGACTTTAAAATCCTCGAACAGCTTTGAGTTTAGTCAGTGGGAGACTAGTGACACAAAACTTTCTGTGAATTGGAAAACCAACCTTCACCTTCATGTCCCACAGAGCTCTTAGTGCCTCAGAGGCAAAAAAGGAAATTATGTGATTTATTTTGTGCTACAACGAAACTGGACATAAATCACCTCAGTGCCCAGCCTAAAATTATGCTATAAGAACATGGACATCTACAGCAGCTTTCAATCTAATGCAGAATCTTTGTGTGTAAGTGTCCACATTCTAGAAGTCTTGTAGACTTTAATCTTATTTATATAAATGACAGCATGGGGTACTGAGAAAATTACTGTCATAAAACTAAATAAGAAAAATCGTATTTAGACTTCTATAACTGAAACCTATAATGAGGATTTTTATCATACAGCACAAGAAATTACAAATTATCCATGTTTTCCATTTCCCCCCGTTCTTCATTCATTGCAGTGATAGATGAAATGCTTGACTGGAAAGTTTTCTGACACCACTGAATGGTTGGAAAAGAAAGTGGTAAAATGAATTAATTTTTATCTCAGGTTTTGATATAAATACAAAAACGCTACAACCTCAAGCACATATCATTGCAATTAAACATAAATAATGTATTCCCTTATCTTCTTGAGATTCTTTTCTACAACAACAAATAGTCCCCAAATATTCTCTGAGTGTTCAAATGTTCAGCATATTCTCCAGATGCTTTCTCTGTGTAGGGCTGGGAAAGATCCTGAAGAATTCCTATCAGTCAGTCTGTAAATAGATGGACTACTGGACTGCTTCCGTATAAGGCAATGACATGGTATCTGTACCAGACACCCAATCATTTATATTTTAATGCTTTGTTTTGTTTTTATTGTGCTGGACAGAAAGTTGGTTTAGTCTTATTTTGGATCTTCCTCAGATGTTATGGGGGGCTTGAAAACTTGCATACTGATTTTAGGAAGTGCTTGTTCTGGTGTTGAACAGTATTTGTTTCTCTTTTGTCTCTCTGAAACATCATCATTTTTATGACTATTTAGGGAGCTGCAAACAAATCTTGTGTGCTTCCAATCATTTTAGGAGAATCAAGATGTTGTTCCTGATTAATAAAAAGAAGCATCTAGAACTGATAATTTCACTTTGCAGAGGTTCAGGAAAATGCACATAGCATTTTAAAAGAAGCAATTATAGGTCTTGAACAAAGCATGTTACTATGTTGGCAAATATTAAAAGACAGAATGTAATTATGAATATACTCCAGGGTTTTCAAGATCTCTATTATTTGTACTACAAAACTTGCATTATGTAGGATCCCCAAGGAATACACCAACATATGAAATTTGGGATGCTATCTATTACTCTCTCAAATCCAATAGTGTTGCATAGCTTGTATACCCAGTATATATATCATCTTACTGAATACTCTCAAACCAACATTGGTGCATCTTCTCAAAAACTATCCCAATGTTTTGTGCTACTCTTCTTCAGCATTCCCTCCACCTTACATACTGCCACTATTATGGTACAATGGAATCTATCTATATACTACTAAAACTCTTGTGTCTGTTTGTAACCTTCAATTGGGCGAAATGGTGCATCATAGGGCAACAATTTTTGAACCAAGGCACCTCAAATGGGCTAACTTAAAGAATGTGTCTGAAATCCAGGACCCATGACTCCTGTGGGATTGAAATTTGGCAATGTTGTGGCTGCTTCAGCACCACCATGCCTTCCGACTACACTTTCCAGAAACCCATAGGTTGCATGGTCCAAGGGAAGATGGGAGTGGCATATCCCTGCCCTCTTTCCCACCTCCCTCTGGCCCCTGCACCCAATGGGCTGGTGGAAAGGCTCAAGAGGTGAGCAGCGATTGGCTGCTTTGGAACTAAGGCTGAAATTTGAAATCTCTTAAAGGAGGTGGGTGGCAAGGGAAGGATGAGGGAGCAACTTGGATGTCTGCTGGCAAGGTAGGGCTGGCTGGGCAGTGCTGGCAGTCAATGGGTGAGCCTTCTTCCTCCCTGGAGGGAGGGGACCCTTGGGGACACACCAGGATTGGGAGTAGGGGTACAGTTTTCCTCACAGTACATGGCTCCCTTTGTTCCCCTTCACCCCAGCAAAGTGGCAGGCAGTTCCACAGAACAGCCGAGGAGGAGGAGGAGTGATTTCCAACACTCCCTGACACCTTCCCACAAGCATAATTAGTGGGGAAGCCGGCAGGAGGTTTCAAGTCCAAGGCCAGCAGGCAGGTAAGTGGCTGCTGCCAGGTGGGGGAGGGAGAAAGGGGGTACCTGAGAGTTGTGGTGAGGGTCAGGAAGGGTGTGCAAGAGTGCAGTGCAAATCAGGAAGGATGCATGAGGGTGCAGGTTGGGGAGTGTGCGCAGGGGTGCAGCGCGGGTCAGGGAGTATGTGTGAGGGTGTGGCATGGGTCGGGGAGGGTGTTCAGGGGTGAGGGAGGGAGGGAGGGAAGGGGAAAGAAGGGAGGGAGGGAGATTTCCAACACTCCTTGCCAGTTTTCCACAAGGAAAGTCAATGGGGAAGCCAACAGGAAGTTGGAAGTCGCTCTCCTCCCACTGCTTTTTTGCCTGCCCATGGTCATTCTGTTTCTCTGTTTAGGTAAGGAAATATCTCTGAAATGATTACCCAATGGGTCACGGGTTGTCTAGTATCCATTAAAGGTTCCTATTTAACATTGGAACACTGAAACTTAGCATAGTTTTCTCTCAAAATCTATGCCAAAATATGGCCCATCAATTTGAAAGAGCAGGAGAATACTCCTCTTCCACACATGGGGAAGTTATTATTCCAGGCACGAAAGTAAGATGAGTTTCTGCTGGTTTGCCATTTTTATTGCTTTTGTTTGACAAATTTGTCAGCATAGTCCTAGTGAAGACTCCTTTTTCCATGTTTGCCTGATGATCATGGATACTTAGCTGCATTCTTCTTCCAGTTTCCCTGATTCTTCATATATGATTCAGATATAACAGCCTGACAGGCTTACCAAACATCATTATACCTTGATTACATCCCCTGCATTTTGCTGCTTAAGAGATGATATTGCTAATTTTAATCATGTTAATGAGGATGATATCCTCAAACAGTCAATTTCAATCTCACTGAAGAGGCAGCAAGCATGATTTTCTTTTTCTATAAAGTGCTGGGATTTATATGTAAATCAAAGTATTAAAACAATGAGATGCAACTCAAATTTTGTAAAATTGAGTCCCACGTCTCACATTCCACTTGGAAGTCTTTAGTTATGCGATGACTTGTTATCTCTTTATCTTTGCAGATGTTTAAAATGAAGTTTTAATTGGCCATTGTATCAGGCAGATGTTGCTTTTCCTTGATTGTCTTCCAGAGTAGAACTCTCCATGATTTGCTTTATGTTCTCTGTATGCATATTAACTTTTTTACCTATGCTGAAGTTGCAGTGTTGATGGCAATAATATAGAATGTTCTTGTTGTGGAAGAATTTTTTTATTAAATCTAGGTTATGGATGTTTTTAATTTCTGGCAGTGATTAAAAGTATATGAGTCTAATTAAAATTAAGTTCCACAGTGGTTGAATGGGGTTTATTTCCAGATAAGTAGATTCAGGATTACAATCTAAATGCATTTAACTCCATCTTTACTATGCAAAGCTCCCGCACTAGCTCCAGCTCTTGCCAACCTAGCAATTCGAAAGCATGCAAATGCAAGTAGATGAATAGGTACCACTTCGGTGGGTAGGTAACAGCGTTCTGCGCGTGTCATGCGGCCACATGACCGTGGAAGCGTCTTCGGACAACGCTGGCTCTTTGGCTAACAAACGGAGATGAGCACCGGCCCCTAGAGTCGGACACGACTGCACAAATGTGCGGGGGGTACCTTTACCTTTACCTTACTATGCAAAATAATTCCAGCTATATAACTGTATGTCCCTTTCAGTGAAACTCAGGTCATTCAAAAACTGTTACTTGAAAACTACCATAATTAAAAGTCATTTTTGCTGCTTGTCCATAATATTATTTCTAATCCACCTTTTCCCAGATGGCAAATCTATTATACAAACAAGACTTCCAGTTGCAGAACAGGAACTTTTCCCCCTTTACACACCTGTATAGCTCCAGCTATAGCATAGTACATTTTTTATCTCAATACATTCCCAGATGCAGCTTGGGGTCTTCCATAGACCTTATGGAAGCAAAAAGTATAAGAGAGACAGTGTAGTATACTGGTTAAGGAGTAGGACTGGAGAGACCAATGGAAACCCATTGGACAAGTTGCAAAATTGAAGAGCATGGATTTTGGTGGGAGTCATGCACTGCAGATTTTCCTTTATACTCAGCAAGCCTAAAACTGACACATTTGTCTAAATCATTTTTAATGATATATTTTTATATCATATTTTTTTCCTATTCAATTAATAGGCCCTAGATAGGATCCCTTGGCTATCTTCTTGTAAGGGATCTTTTCTTCCATTTAAGAAAGCTTAATCTTCCTACAGTGGCATTAAAGTAAACAAGGTTATCTGAAATAGTCAAAGTTACAGATTCCCACCAACACCACTTTAATCTAGACAGATTTTCTTGGACTGTGGACAAATACCACATACCAATTGCAAAATGGTATGTTCTAAAAACCCGTGTTTTTCAAATGCGGTACATGTTAGCCTTGCCATTTGTTTTACAACGTTAGCCCAGGTATTCTTACTTCAAAATGTCAGTGAGGGCAGAGGTGCAACAGCAAACAAGATAGGCCATGGAGGAAAGAGTCAAGCCTTGCTTATAGTAGGATGATAGACCAGATGTACAGCTCAAATTTGTCAAGCCACTACTCAGTTAAATCACACTGGTTAATTAATTCTGTTCACTCCCATTCATTTTCTTCTAAATGATTTTGACTCAGAAACCCCAATGGAGAACATGTTAAACAGACCATACCTCTTCCAGCTGTACCATGAAGGTAACATTATGCCCTTGTTCTGATGTCAGTGTGCCATCTGATGTGACAACTCGAAGTCCTCGTGGGGCTTTGCCAGGACACTGCTGCGGCTTCGCTGTGTACTGCTCACGCACACCGTCTGTGCAGTTATTAGACACGACCTTTCTGTACCTGTGAAAAGAAGAGCAAAGAACCCTGAAGAGAATAGCTACAGGCTGCTTGTTTCTAAAGATAGCCCCATTTTCTAGACCATCGCTGTCACATGTCAGATATTTAAAACCACTGACTCATGAAGCAGTATAAATTGACTTGGTACAGAAATTTACCCATGTGTTATACTCTGATATTGAGCAGAAGAACTAACGCACTAGTTGACAGGGATACCAGCACTGGCAAATGTGTACAATGCTGTTTTATCACAAGATAGTAGCTAGTAACATTTGCCACTACTGTGCTGGGCAAAATGAACTTACGAAGGTAATGAAGGAGCAAGATTTCAGTTTTATAACTCAGTATAAACTTCTACCTGCCAAATGTTGTGATAAGAAACTTATAGGATAATAGACAGCACTGGTAAATCTGAATGGCTCTTCCCTATTTGTTGAGGGCCAGACTAAACCTACCATTTTGGAGAACATGAAATGTTTTCTGATAAATGATGATTATATTTTTATAGTTTTCTTATAGTCCTAACTCAGCTTTTTGTTTTTAAATAGTATCACTCAAGAGATAAAGAAAACCACAGACTGATGAATAATATGGTAATGGGTTAACACCATTGTAGGTGATGACAAATAGTATTTTACAACTTTGACTACTTACCCAGTGCTATTGAGATAACTCTGACCAAGACTGCAGTCTTTTGACAAAGATGATGGGTTATACCAAAAGGCAGGCAAACACTGGCCACTACTGTGGCGCTCAAATCCATAGTCACTAGTTTGGGAGAAGGAAATATCATTTTGATGATATGCAAATGGCCCATTGCAGTAGAAACACATAATTTTCGGAGATAAATTTACAGTAAATCTTCATATAAATAAAACCTTATGGATATCTCTCTCAAACACATGCCCTTATTACATGCGCACATAGACATATTTGGGCATACATCTTCCCACAAACTCCCCATGACACCTGGCATTCATAAAACCAATTATCAGAAACTTTAGACTCCTTTCTGATCAAGAAACTACTACATTCCTTCTTCAAGACCTAACCTGGACAACCACTATAAAGGTTACCAAGTTTCTTGCAATAGCCATGGCTTACAGAAGCCAGGTGATATCCTCTTCTCATTATTGTTTCAGAGCTTTTTTGTTTTGTTTTGGGAGTTTTCTGTTCTGAATTTTAAATTTTAAATTTTATATCTGCGTTTTATTGGTGTTTCTAAATTTTAAATTCTGTATTTGTGTTTTATTGGTCTGAGACTGTAAATAAGTAAGTAAGTAAGTAAGTAAGTAGAGGAAGGTGGTCTTTCCTCATTTTATCCCCACAACAACCCAGTGAGATACAATGTGCCGAGAGAGAATGACTAGCTCAAGATTGCCTGGTGACTTTATGTGGCTTGCACCAAGGTCTCTTTCTTCATTCCAAACTTTTGTGAATGAATATGTCAGTTCCATTGGACAAGTCTTTTCCTCTGCGGTCATTAATTTTCCTCCCTTGACATGCAATTGCAAAACTCTGTATAACTCTTAGCCAAATATACTAAATTCTAAAACCAAGTCTCACCAATTTAGTTTATGATGGTTTATTATCTATCAGTAATGTCTTCAGGATTTTTTCCTATTCTGCTGTAAGGTATTCTTTTGCTATAGATGTCAGAAACTGGATCTAGGCCATAGGTGAACAAGATATGTATGCTACAGTGAGCTGATCAATTATCTCTGCAAAATAATCATCTATGGTTATAGGAGAGGCAAGCTTTTTTTTATAGCAATAGATTTAAAAAATCCAGGTTTTTGTTTTGCTTCTTAAAAACGTGTCATATTCCTGAGCTTTTTCTGTAGTATACTGATAGTAGAAAAATGGTTAGCTGATTTGCAAATGTTGGTGTGCTTATTCAAATTGAGGCACATTATTTTTGAAGTATTGTTACTAAAAGAACCATAAAAAGCCTATTTGATCATTCAACCAGTGATAAAACACATTTTAATATTCTAGAAGGAAGCAAATATTTATATATGAATGATGCTTTCTCTGTAATCTGATTGTCAACAAACTATAATGCTTGTATTGCCGAACTCTCATGTATTAGTATAATTAAAAAGTGATAACACTGTATCCATATCAAAGGTTCCGGTATTTAGTAAAAAAAAAAAAGCTACAAAATACACAGTAAAGAAAATACAAAGCATGATTTCATCTAACACAAGTGATTTATGCTTGTATGCTACCTGTGCTTGGTTTTTTAGACGTAGGTTTTTAGGTACTTTATCTGAATTTATAGTTCCTACTTATATACTATAGGCAAACAGTATTTATATTTTAAGAACAGTAGCAAGGTTTAAGCCTTTCTAAGGGCTGCATAATCTGTTTTATTAGGCTTGAATCTATTAAAAGGGTGAGCATGGGCTTCATCCTTCAGCTAGAGCAACTGCCTTCCCAGTTTTATATCAGTAATTCCAGGACCATTGTCTGAGAACATATATTAACACGTATGGATAACCTGTTAAGGGAGTTCAGGTTAGCTCTGCTCTTTTCCACTGATAGCAAAAAAAAAAAACACTACTAACATGTTTATTCTGTTAGATCTTTGTGAATAAGCTGGGATGACTGTTGAGTCCAATTGAGTACAATTTTAAGTGGGTTGGTTGCAGTCTGTTTAATTAATGATATTAACTGTGTTTTGTTGGGCTTGTTTAAATGGTTGCTTCAGTGTGATGCAGATATTATGCCTCTATGACTTCTGCTTTGGTTTGGAGCATTTTCCAAGTCAAAATAATGGAAATAATGAATTCTTCCATTTGCTAACAACCTTTCCTCTTAGTTGACTAGAGTTTTGAAACCATAATTACAGTAGCATTTTTTTTTCAAGTCTTCCAATGTAGGCAAAGCAGTATTAAAAACTGCAATATTGACCAAAATGTAGTTACCTTACTTGTTTTGTGAGGTCTTGGATATCTGCTTTCCAGGAACTAAATCCAAACTTGCACATATGAAAGTCATGGGCACAAAAAGACTTCACCTCCCTTTCCCATTCTGCCTATAATCTCTCCACCCCTTGCCTTTTATCCCTATAGAGGAATTTTGATGTATGGGACTGGAGGAAGAATTCAGTTACCCAGAGAAAATTACATTTCCCAACATCTATGGTACTTAGAACATAGTTGTAGCACCATTATGAGAGAAACAAGGAACATCCCAATGAGTACTCCTTGCTGGTAACCAGTACCGTTGATATGTAGGCAAAAGCAGGGTTAGTTCCCAGACTTATGGAAAGAATTGGAAAGCACATGATGATGGATTAACAGAGCTGCCTACACCAGAGCATACTACACATATCAAGGCTTAAAATTGTGCATGGAGTTATATATATCTATCTATCTATCTATCTATCTATCTATCTATCTATCTATCTATCTATCTATCTATCTATCTATCATATTGACCCAGGTTGGCAAGTAGGGATCTTCCTCATTACCTGTAATTATTCTTCGGACATTAGTAGTGCTTCTGTCTATGCATACATATTCTCATTTGCTACATTGTGGAATGAGGCTCTTTTATTCTGTTTTTCTTTTACTACTAGTATTATTAGTACTGCCTTTGTATCAAGTGCTTAAAATATTCAGAACATTCATATCCATAATCCAGGAAGCTTATTCAGCACTTCAGTAAGCTTTTCAATCATCCCTTTAGGATAAGTCAATTTTGCTATCTCCCTATAGCAGATATCAGGGGAAAAAAGAGTTTGACAGACAGTGTACCATGTCTCCCTTCATGTTTCCTTGTGATTTTATTTGCAAAAGAACTAGACTGAAGTGAGTGATCTCAATTCATAGCTCAATCTTTTGCTCTCAACCTATATGTAAGAGCAACAAATCTGTCTTTAAATACAGATCAATTCCAATCATATAGAACAGTTTAATTTTAAGAGCAGAGAGGCTGCATTACATTTTCTGCTGGATTTTCTTCCTACACTGGGCTTTTCTGCACTCCATCTGTTTCCCCACTTCTGATTTCACTTTTTGCTTAAATTTTGAAGCAATATGGGTGGAAGAAATGCGTCTGGAGAATTGGGCCATAGAGAGGAAAGGTACAGATAGGTGGAGGGGGAAAAATCCACATTTGTCACCTATGCTACCTTTTTGCCAACTCTCAGTACTCACCTACTCCACTTTATATAGATCTGGTTTTATATAGAGATTTGGTTTCAAAGTACATGGACTTGTACTTGAAACCAGGTATATGTGCTAGGACATAAATTATGTCTATACCTCAATGGCTGTGTAAGAGCACACACAGACACACAAATATGCTGCTGAGAAATGTCACCAGCAGCTCCTTTGCATCTCATTATAAAGGCATTACTATCTTTCCTTCACCTTGCAGACCTGCAATCTAATGAATTTGTTGTTCCTTTCTGTTGCACACAGAGCACTGAAGATAGCGACAAATTGCTGCCTACCTGTAGGCACAACGTGGTGCCTACCATCAACTGGAGCAGCAGAGGATGAAAATGACTATTAAAATCTGAACAGGGGAATGGAGCGCACCCAGAGTGGCCACATTACATCCAAGCATCTGGTGTTTGCAAGGCATATTTTGATTTTCATTTTGTGACAGGTTGAAACCAGCTTATACATTAAATACTTCTCTCTCTCTCTCCCCCCCCCCCTCTCTCTCTATCTCTGTATTTACTATAGGCCCTGCTACTCATGGAAGAGAGTCAGGTGCAGAGACTCCATGGCTGTGAAAAAACTGAAGCTTTTCCCAATCCTTGCTGTCAGATTTTCTAGGCATCTGGTTTTAAATGTACATTGAAGCCAAATCTGAAATTTCACAGGGATAGGAGACAGTGAAAACATCTCTGTCTACATCAATATTCCACATAAGCATAAGCTTAGCACCTTATCACTGTATAATTAGTTCCTGAAAAGTACATCCACTGTCAATGGAAGAGAATATACAGTATGTAGCTCAGGGTTGAACTGTGGAGTCCTTGGTGCTCTCTGAGCTTGGTCGTTTGCTTGTAGACATTTCTTTACCCGACTAGGTAATGACAATCAACAACATCTTCAAAATAATAAAATTCACAAGGGAAGAAGAAAGCAACAACACATTACCCTTCCTGGATATCCTCATCAGCAGAGAAAATTACGGCAAATTAGAAAGCAAGTCTATAGAAAAACAACCCACACTAACCAAGTGCTCCATTACCAATGTAACAACCCGATCTCCCACAAGAGGAGCTGTGTACGAACATTATTCAGATGAGTACAAATGCACTGCAGCAACTCAGAACATCAGAAAAAGGAAACAGACCACCTATACAACAGCTTCCAACAAAATAGGTACCCACGCAACTTTATCAAAAACTGCCTGACCACCCAACCTACTACAGCACAAACAACACAAGCTAGGAAAAGAATAACACTACCATACAACAAAAACATCTCAGAAACAACCAAGACTATTACAACCACATGGCATTGCCATAGCACACAAACCAACTAAAGCCCTCAAAAACATCTTAAGTAAACCAAAAGACGAAGTAGCCCAAGAAGGAAAAACAGGAGTCATCTACAACATACAGTTTAAGGACTGAGGCAGCCACTATGTACGACAGACTGGCTGAAGGCTAGCAGAGCGCATCCATGAACACCAACTAGTAGTCAGAAGACACAAGGAAAACTCCTTAATTTCACAACACATGGACAGACTCAACCATAGTTTCAACTGAGAAACTATGAGCATCCTAGACCAAGCCAAAACCAAAAAAAATTAGGGAATTCCTGGAAGCTAGGCATTCATACAAATCAGCCATCAATAGATACATAGAGATAAACATTTACACACCATTCAAAAGAGACAATAAAAAAGCTAAGAAGGAAAGAAAATGACCAGAACACATCCTCTACAGGAACCAACACCCAGATAAGCAGGGATTAACACCAGGCAAACAATCAAATAGAAAAAAAATACTGTAATCAAGGAACTATCAAGGAGAAAACTATACCCCCACGAACACTGGCAGGGCAAGCTACTGTATATAAACAGGGAGCAAACTCCACACTCACTTGCACTGATGATGTTACCTAGCTGGGTAATGAAACATCTGCAACCAAACAACCAAGCTCAGAGAGCACCAAGGACTGTACATTTACTTTGTTCAGTGGAGGTTCATTCCAAGATAGGAATATTTAGTATTTCAGATTCATAAAGATATTGCAAGCAACATTCTGGATTCTGAATGGAGTTTCTTCAAAGCTATCTTGATCATCTTATGAGCATTTCAGATAGTATCCCTCTATTTGATTTTTTTTTCATATTCCAAGAAATTTTAGGCTGAGCCTCCTGTCAACCTCAGTCTCTAATCCTAAATTAAGATTATGTTCCCTTTTTGAGGGAAGCTTAATAATTATGTTCATACAATCTCAGATATGTGGGTCTCTAATACACTACTATATTCCTTATATATACAGATGTATACTAATATAAAGGATAGAATATACATTAGCAGATAAATTTAAGAATAATCCAAAATGTAGAACCAAACCAAACTATTGAGTCAATGTTATGGTGGAGTCTTACTGGACACTTAGGGATGTTAAGTCCTACACAATTACCACAGGGGTGGAAATAAACATAGTTTGAGGAACATGATGGCAGCCTAAGGCTAGAGAATCAGTCACAACCCAACATGAGGTAATTTGATACATTGGATAACATACACTGTGGCTCATGAAAATAAGTGTTTTGGGGATGCACTGTTTTATTTATGAGGATTTGGATTTGGATTGGATTTGTTTCTAGGAATAGGAATTTGGATATACATACATACATACATACATTATTCATTCATTCATTCATTCCTGAGGATCTGGACCAGGGTTTCTCAACCAGGGTTCCATGGAACCCTAGGATTCCGCGAGAGGTCACTAGGGGTTCCCTGGGAGATCACGATTTAAAAATTATTTCAAATTTGGGCAACTTCACATTAAAGAGGTAAGTTTCATTCTTTATTTTTAGTTTAAGAACACTGTTAATGCATATATACAGGCCTACACATGAAACAAATCTAATAATTTTATAACTTCTGGTCTATATTTGAGCCTGAATGTCCAGGGGTTCCCTGAGGCCTAAAAAATATTTCAAGGGTTCCTCCAGGGTCAAAAAGTTGAGAAAGGCTGATCTGGACTATATATTCTGTTGTCATTGGGTTAGCTTGATAAAAAAAGTAAGTAAGTAAATATAATTCCCATATTTTTTGTTGTTTATTCATTCAGTCGCTTCCGACTCTTCGTGACTTCATGGACCAGCCCACGCCAGAGCTTTCTGTCGGACGTCACCATCCCTAGCTCCCCCACGATCAAGTCCATCACCTCCAGAATATCATCCATCCATCTTGCCCTTGGTTGGCCCCTCTTCCTTTTGCCTTCCACTTTCCCTAGCATCAGCATCTTTTCCAGGGTATCCTGTCTTCTCATTATGTGGCCAAAGTACTTCAGTTTTGCTTTTAATATAATTCCCTCAAGTGAGCAGTCTGGCTTTATTTCCTGGAGTATGGACTGGTTTGATCTTCTTGCAGTCCAAGGCACTCTCAGAATTTTCCTCCAGCACCACAGTTCAAAAGCATCTATCTTCCTTCACTCAGCCTTCCTTATGGTCCAGCTCTCGCAGCCATAGGTTACTATGGGGAATGCCATTGGTTTAACTATGCGGAGTAACTTGTAAATTCAGATTTTTGTGTTTGTAGTTTTTTACAATATTGTAATAAATATATATTTAGTTTTAGTTGTCTTATTTGATTTTGAGGGATGGGTAATTGTGGAATCTGCCATTAATAGGTAAAATTAGAATTCTCTTTCCATAAATTCTCACCTACACTTTCCCATGATTTACTTACTACGCTCATACATCCTGCTTCTGTTCCAATCTTTTCTCCATCAGTCTGTTCTGAGTCAATGCCTAGACCAAAATCTATTCTCCACCTGACTGACAGATACTTAATTGATAGCTTTGTAAAAATGATAATTATGTTTCATTCCTCACATTATGTACTTTTCTTTATTTCACTACTATGAAACTTTATTCCTTGTAGAAGAATCATTAACTCATTAGAATGAACTGCAACCAATGCTTAGACACCTCTGGCCACCCCAATCTTTGGAAACCAACGTTTAATCAGTGACTAATAATGACTGCAATCAGTCTTTAAAAGGAGTTCTGGGTGGGCTGCAGCACCCTGAGGGATCTTGGATTGGGCAGGTGGATGCAGCTTATCCATTAGACTTAGCCATTTTAGAAACAGATCTGTGAGAAGTGAGGAAAGCTGTTGGAAGTGTTGGGGAGGAAAGTAAGGTAAAGAATGTGGGGGAGGGTAATACAAGATAGGTGGGAAAGAAGACGGGGAGACAACAGAAATAGGAACTTGTGGAGCAACCAGGGGCAGAGAATGGGGAATGGAGATGAGCATGCGCAAATATGGTGAAAGCTGAGAGATTTAGGAGAAAACATGAAGAGGTGGGATGGGGCTTCTACTAGGAGCTTGAAGGAGCAAGTGAAGCAGTTACAAAGAAATCAGCAAGGAACATATGAATCACAAGAGGAAAGTGAGGGGCAAGTTAAGGAGAAAGAACAGCCTTTCTCACTGCTCTGAAACAATTAACAGAAGCTTTAAAGAACGTTTCAGTCCTCGCTGTAAAGGGAGAAGAAGAAACTGCAATCACAGATCCTGAGGAAATTACAATCTCAGACCCCCATCCCCCCAGTTAATTTCTAGGGCTGCCCTGGTGCTGTGGTAGGTAAATACATGGGTCTTGACTGGCAGTATCAGGGGAAAAATTTGAAAGACCCTAAAGGCATGAGGAATTACATTTCTGTTTTAACCTGCAATGGTCCTAAGCAAGTAGACACTGGAGCTGAAACTTCTGTTATTAAATGCTTTCCTTTGGGTAGTAAGCAGATTTCATCTCTGCTAGTGACCTCCTACAATGGAAAGTGGAAGACTTTAGCATGCTATAAATTGTGGATCAAAGTAGCTGGGGTTGAGGTCCCACTTAAAGCCATTTGGGACTCCCCTTGTATTGAGGACCTAATCCTAGGGCAAAATTGGCTACTAGAAAACAGATTTTGGTTTGACACCTATTCTGGATGCCTATACCAGTTAGCCCCAGGAGTGGTGGGGCATGCTCCTGTCTCTAAGAAAATATCCATTGCACAGATCTTCTGACCAGGAGGCTTTGGTTCCAAGAGTTAACCAAGCTCATCGCAGCCAATGTGGAAAACATGTTAGTGCACAGGCAGAGATCACTGGGCCCCCTGTATAATACCCATTTCCAAAGACTGCTGAAACAGGGATCACAGAAATTATTAGCAACTTAGAGAAGGAAGGTGTTCTAAATAAACAAGTAAGCCCCATTAATAGTCCCTTCTGGCCCATTTTGAAATCAGATGGGAGGATTTACAGGCCAGAGAATTTATCCAAGCCTGATTTGCTTTCTGCCTCCATTCTTGAACAAAGAACGCAACATAACTTCTTGCTCAGAGATTGGGTCACCCAAAACTCCATACCCCATTACTTTAGCCTCTCTCACCCCAGACCAGGAAATCTGGTTTACTGTTGAGGCTTCATGGTGGCAGGAGGGGACCAGATATACCTCTTGGGCAGCTGTTTCTACCAAAGACTTAACATTAGGGGCTCTTTTACCAAATTCTTACGTTGTGCGAGAGGCAGAACTAGTGGCTGCCCAACAGGTACTGTAATATGTGATAGATAAAGAGGAGGAAAGCTTCTGCATAGTCACATACAGTGAGTATGTTATGAAAGGGATTACCCATCATATGCAATACTGGGCAAGGGATCAGTGGGTGTCAGCTTCAGGGAAATTGCTAACACATGCAGAACTATGGCAGGATATATATAATAACTGGCAGCACCTGAAAGGCTTCATATATTGGATTAAGGCTCACACTGGTTACTGGTTTAGACACTTGGTTCTTCTCCAAAAATGCAGAGGCAGATGCCTGTACAAAAGAGATTGCCTGGTGCATGCCTTAGCAGTTGGGGGAAAAGGAACAGATAATTTTGGATTTGCATAACATGGGCCTATGAGGGAGTAGAGAAAACCTTGGCAAAGGGATGTCAAGTTGCAATGTGGCCCAATCAGCAACAAATGGTCCAGCACATTGTTGCTAATTGCCTGGAATGCTAATTTAAAAAAACGGGACTACTCTAAGTTGCAATTCCCACTCTATGGTCAGAGACAGATCGGTCCATGCCATACAATTTTCCTGGACTACGTTGAGGGATTGCTAAGCATGGCTGTACACATCTCTTAGTAGTAGTAGATGGGTTTTCTGGGTGGGTGGAAGACTTCCCCACACACAACAGTACTGCAGACATCACTGCAAGGTTGTTGTACCAATAGGTCTTTTGTCACTGGAGCCTGCCATTCTAGATTTCAACAGATAGAGGGGCAGCGTTTGTTAGTTAGCCTTTACCTCACAGTTAGGAATCAAACGCAAGCTGCACATGATGTACAGATCCCAGAGCAGTGGAAAAAGTGAATGTATGAATGGCACCATTAAGAAACTCTGTCTCCAACACCCACACGCGTGGGCAGACTTTCTGATGGTTCTATCAGCCATCAGAAGCTCCATCTCCAGTTTAGATACAGCCCCTATGAAACCCTGTTTGGTTTCTCCATGCACCTTGAGGCGCACGGGGAAACCAGGGGAGGGTATGTAGACTGGAATCAAGAATGGCTTAAAAACTTAGCAGAAATAAGAAATGACATGACCAAAGCCTTAGAACAAGCCAGTGCTGCTTCCAGAGACTCCAAAGCTATCCCAAGTGGCATTAAACCAGGGATCAAGTTATGGTGAAAAAGGGAAAACCAGAGGGAGCCTTGGGGCCATGATGGAAGGGACCACGCACAGTCCTTGATGTAATTTCACCCCGCCTAGTGTACCTGGACACAAACCAATGATTGCACCGCTCCCAAGTTAAGCCTGTGTAAATATGCTTGATTATGTTTGCCTCCCACTTCCTCTTTTGCCCTCCCTCCCCCCCCCTTCTCTCTCTCTTTCCATTTTATCCATAGGATCCAAGCAAGACCTACATTCTCATCAAAAAAACTCCTCCTGGGACAATGCCTAGAAGCCCTGCAGCACAGTTATAACAACAATTTGTTTTGTAGAATTGGCACAAAGAGCCATGAACAGCTCAGCTTTTTGCATAGGGCAACTTTTGACAGTGGGCAGGGTCACATCCACCTGTTTCTTTGGAATACCTTCAAGCCTAGATCATTAAGAGATGTTACTGATTTAAAGGATTTTACTAATGACTCGCGGGAGGGAACATTCATTCACTTTGGATCTTCTCCAGAACTGAAACCATGGACAAACCAAAGGAGAGTGACCCTGTATCTTTTAGGTGTAACCAATGCAACCCAGTGTATATACGTCACTAACCTTAGGAGTCATGAACACCTACTGCCCTCCTGTTTTTACCTGTGAAAAGACCTACAATATCTCCTATGCCTCCACCCCTTTATTTTTACAAAAAGTTTCTTTTTGTTATGTGAGCATGAGGCTTATACTCATGTCCCAGCCTACAGTTTGGGGAGGGGCTTGTGCCATTGGGTGCTTGACCTCTCTGTATGCCCTGCCTCCCATGCAAGTAAGCCCATCAACCCAACTTAAATGGGAACTATCATCTGATTGTGAGAGTGATATGGCCCTCTTATCCAAAATAGAAGTCATGGCTCTAACCCTTTCCTTGGTAGGGATCCCTGCACTGAGGAAAATAACTTACATGGACCTAAGAAAGGTGGCCTGCACCAGTTTCGTCTAGTGGTTAAGGCACCAGGCTAGAATCCAGGAGCCTGTGAGTTCTAGTTCCACCCAAGGCATGAAAGCCGGCTGGGTGACTTTGGGCCAGTCACTCCCTCTCAGACCAACTCACCTCACAAGGTTGTTGTTGTGGGGAAAATAGGAGGAGTATTAGGTATGTTCCCCACCTATTTATAAAAATAATAAAGGCGGGATAATAGATAGATAGCTAGATAGCTAGATAGCTAGATACAGTAGCTAGATAGCTAGATAGCTAGATAGATGATAGATGATAGATAGATAGATAGATAGATAGATAGATAGATAGATAGATAGATAAAAGTGTCAACCTCATGTCCTCCCTCATCGCAGGTCTAACTGAAGAAATGACCTATATCAGGACTGCAGTAATCCAAAACTGTGTGGCTATTGACAATCTATTATTAAGGGAGGGACAAAGCTGTAAATCCTTTCAAGGTCTTTGTTGTTTTACCCTAACCATCAATCAGAACTACATTGAAGCAA
Source organism: Charina bottae (assembly GCA_023362775.1). Lineage (NCBI taxonomy): Eukaryota > Metazoa > Chordata > Lepidosauria > Squamata > Charinaidae > Charina > Charina bottae. The sequence continues at coordinate 47,930,236 of JALMGJ010000005.1, forward strand.
AACTAGCCAAGCTCAAAATTCTAGCCTCTCACATCTCCCAAGATCCAGAGGGTTGGAACTGGTCTGGGCTGACACCTTGGTTACCTGACTTGGGATCCTGGGGAAGGAAAATGGTTCAAATCTCGCTGTTGGTATTATTTGCCTTTATATTAATTTCCTCAATTTTTCAATATATTAAGTCTGTTTTTTTTAATATTGTACCTCCGTGCCAATGGACAGCAAACATATTGGCAAGAATACATGAAAAATATAATGCTCTGAGTGGGTGATGAGTGAGCCCCACTTTGTGGCATCTCCCGTTTAACTTGATGCCAAGGGGAGAAAAACCCAGGTAGAAAGCAAGGGGGGCTTACAAGATCCTTGTGCCTCAACAGCTGTGAGTGTGTAAGTGAGTGACCATAAGCCAAACCTGGGAGCGTGTGTTAGACAACTTAGACTGTGTTTAAGGGTGTGGGTGTGTGGTTTTCCAATTTTGAATCCATACCTTAACTTAGTATCTCACACAGATATGTATTCTAATATTAGTTTTAAAAGAATGGGGAGATAAAACAGACAATCTATATTAGAATGTAAGATTAGGCCTTAATAGAATTCCAAAAGAAGAAAATATCTGTAGCTCAGGGTTGAACTGTGGAGTCCTTGGTGCTCTATGAGCTTGTTTGTTTGTTTGCAGATGTTTCATGACCCAACTAGGTAACATCATCAGTGCAAGTGAGTGTGGGGTTTGCTCCCTGTTTATATACAGTAGCTTGCCCTGCCAGTGTGGGTGGGGGTGTGGTTTTCTCCTTGGTAATTCCTCAATTAGGTCACTGTTTTCTGCTTGATTATTTTTCTGGTGTTAATCCCTGCTTATCTAGGTGTAGGCTGCTGGAGAGGATGTGTTCTGACCTTTTTGTTTCCTTCTTAGCTTTTTTATTGTCTCTTCTGAATGGTTTGTAAATGTGGTTTATCTCTATGTGTCTATTGATGGCTGATTTGTCTGAATGCCAAGCTTCCAGGAATTCCCTAGTGCTTTTGGATTGGTCTAGGATGCTCACATTTTCCCAGCTGAAATTGTGGTTGAGTCTGTCTATGTGAGATTAAGGAGTTTTCCTTGTGTCTTCTGACTACTAGTTGGTGTTCATGCATGCACTCTGCTAGTCTTCAGCCTGTCTGTCCTACTTAGTGGCTGTTACAGTCCTTACACTGTATGTTGTAGATCAGGGTTCCTCAACCTCAGCCATTTTAAGATGTGTGGACTTCAACTCCCAGAATACTCCAGCCAGCATTTGAAGTCCACACATCTAAAAATGGCCGAGGTTGAGGAACCCTGTTGTAGATGGCTCCTGTTTTTTCTTCTTGGGTTACTGGGTCTTTGGTCCTAATGAAATTCTTTAGGATCATCATGCATACTATTGTTTTACTTAAGGAAGAAATAAGAAAGAAAACTTCATTTCTTGTTGAACAGCAATGATGCAGTATGGATAGGGATGAGGAGAAATGCATTCAATTTGTTATTTAATATGAACCAACTTAATTTGCACGCACAGAATTACTGTGTGCTCTGGATCACAATTATCCATTTATTCAGCACTTCTCCAAACCCTGTAATGCAATTATCTGATTCAAAAATACATTAAAAATGGATGTCATGGACACTGTATTAAAATGAATCCACTAGGGAAAATAGAATTTACACTGGATGATGATGATGATGATGATGATGATGATGATGATGATGATGATGATGTATTAACATGTTAATATACAGTAGATTTATCCTTTTCTTTAAAAAAAACAAAAAATGATCTGCTGCTGGAACAATCCTATTCATGCTGGAATAAAACCTAGGAAAATTTGGCAAAGAAATGCTTTAATAACCCATGTGTCACTGTGTAATCCATTTATTACTTAAATAAATACAGGCTGGTTTCTAGGCAGTTGCTAGGAAATATTATTCTTGGGGATGTGTACCATTTCCATTGTGATAATCATTCCTGAAACACTATTGCCCCCTGGCTGTGAAAAGTGGGCAATGCATATCTATAAAATACCTAGGAACTGACTCCTTTCCTATCCCCTAACATACACATTGTTTCATGCACAATTCAGGGATTACTTATACTGCTACCACAGGAAACATGCACTTTCCCCCAGAATTAGTGACAAGGCTGAAAATAATTCACACTTCTAGTTGCAATGTTTTGTTTTGCTTTGATAATCAACCATGATTCTTGATTTTAAAAAAGTAGAGATTTTTAAAAAACAAAAACAAATGAATAGAATTTTAAATAATTTGCTTGTCCAACATAGTCATGACGCAAAAAACATAAAAACTTTGTTCTGGGTTATTTCCAGTTTGTGCTGAATTGAGAAAAATAAGCTAATGTGAGAAACATCTTATGGAAGCAGTTTGCTTAATTTTAATAACGTGATTAGTAAATATTGTTGAGATGGCCGAAGAGTTTTTACATTCCACTCTTCTTGAATTTTGGTTTTTAATGAGCAGAATTTTAGTTGCTGTGCCTCCTTCAGGAACAGCATAACCCAGAGATTCAGATGGCCTGGTGGCCTTCTGTAAGGCCTCAAAGACCTGGCCTTTCCCCAGAATGAGACACTTTGTAATGGTTGGAAATTGAATGACTGTGGTTGGCATTGGTTACATTACATTTTCTTTTATGTTGTTTTTTACCTTGTTGGATTTGCTTCTGGCTTTAATCCTACGTTAGTTGCCCAGATTTGCAATTTGCCAGTTGGGCAACCATGTAAATTGATTAAATACATAAACAAACAAACAAACAAATACCCAGAATTAGTTTATGTGTAGCTTGCCAGAATGTTCAATCCTTACAGTACGTTTGTTTCTTTTGCCATAGCTTGTTGCTGATATTATAAAATACTGCAGAACAATTGTCTACACAGGATTTAGGAACTGAACATAGGAGGTGTGGAGGGTGAGGAGCTATAGCTTATAAGAAAGGCTGCAGTGAAACTATGTTAAATGTGACTACAGTACTTGTATAAATGGGAGACCCAAGTCTGTAGGGTGCAAAGCCTATAATTACATTTAGATGAGTTTAGTCGCAATTACTCTGCAACACCCTTTTGGTCAGCTGTAGAAGGGCTGAGGCTTGATGTTCCCTTCATGTTGGCCCCTTTTTAAGGCTTGGAGAATATTAGTATATATCATTGCATCAAGATTACTTTTGTATTATTCTTCATTTATGCACAAATGAATTGATAACAGTATGTATACACTCACACTCTGCATTCTTGCAGTATTGTATGACTGTACAAAACATGCATTTATATCATGAAATCCTGTATCTTGATAAAACCATTTATGAAGTATATATAGCATGTACTTTACTGATATAGGAGCATGTGCTGCCATGGTACCACATTAATTTATTTATTAATCAAATTTATCACCGCCCATTTCTACTGCAGTAGACTCTGGGCAGTTTACAATAAATATTAAAATTAAAAAACCTATAAATCATTAAAATACAATATCATAATAAACAGAAATATAAAATTTAGAAAGAAATTTCCCTTCTATCCATTCTGCAGAAAACCTCTAGGAGTTTTTGTCCCCTGGGTGGAAGTCATGCTATGTGCACATTTATAACTAAAGCCATATAAGCTGTGATCTTGCTCACTCTCTGGTATTAAGCACATCTGCAAGCACAACTCACCAGTCAAAGTCTGCTTCTGTGCAAACACATGGCTCAGAGGACATGGCTCCAGCGTACTTGCCTTGCATGCATTTCTTTTCTGACTTACGCTTCTTATAAGTCCTTTTGGCTCCCATGATGCATGCTTCTCCCTGAGTAAAGAAAAGGGGAAAAAAGCTTTCTCTGAATACCATAGCCATCAGGTATATTTCTGCAAATTATAAATGTAAACAGTTGTGGTACACTTACACAAGAAGAAACAGTAGGGACTTTCATATTTTTCTACTCCAAGAACAAATTTGCCACATATTCAATGGCAGAAAGACTATGGCAGTAGAACACCAACACTCTCATAGTAAAGAAATATGTGGTACGATTGGCTAACAGCAAAAAGTATGTAGATGAACCTGGATTTATCCTTTTCCTATTTCCATACCAGAGGGGAAAAAAACCACGTACCCCGCCCCAAAAAAAGAGACAGCACATTTACATCAAACATACAGAAAGCAGCACTGGTTTTAGTAATTTGACCAAACCTCTACTAAGCAAAAAGTAAACATTCAAGTAACTTTTTTAAAAAAAGGAGCCAAAAACTTTCAAGAGGTGGCTGGGAGCCTTCTAATGTCAACCAGCCATGAATGAGTCCACCCTGACTCGAAGCTCAATATGCTATCCAAACTACTTGTCCTCACCTGGTTATAAACAAATGAGTTGACAAGGCCTAGAAATTCTACACTCTTGTGAATTTACGACGCCTAGATCGGCTGAGGCTCTCCAAGTATGAGAATAGCTTCCCTTTCATATCCTCTTGCATTGGTTGGCTGTAGAAGTGTTAGGTAGTTAAGTCCCCAGCACACAGAAAACATTTCTGGATGTTCACTAGCAACCTCATTTCAGTGCCTCTGAACTTGCCCTGTCCTGGTCAGCTGAACTTGAAAAAACAACCATGTAGCTCCCTGAACAAGGAGGATTAAGATATTGGCAACAGCCAAATTAAAAAAAAAAAAACATTGAACCAACTCTTACTTAGTGCCACTAACTAATGTCTAGTATCACAGTGTGACTGGGTTCTTTTAGAACTGGAGGTGTATTTTGGTTTGCAAGGATGGCAAATGACACAGAGAAACCATGACACTGGAGACATGAATGCTTTTTTAAAATCTATACAGTGAACTATTCTAAGGCGACACATTTTAAAGAGAGGAATACATTGTTTGCCACCCAGAAACTGAACTGATGCTGAAAGGCAGGCTTACCTTTCTTTCTGGCCGTGGGACCAGCCCTTTTCTATTTTCTGTACCTTCTTGTCTTTTAACAGAGGTGGAGTGGGATTCACCACTCAGTTCACAAACAATGGAGTGTGGTGCCATTTTTTCCCCCAATTTGTTTCCAGTTCTACCTTTCACCATCAATGTTTACTAGTTGCAGGTAGAATGTATACATACCAAAGTATTACAGGAAGTTAATTTGTTGAATTTGAAGCAATAAATTAGGTGGATCACAACTTTTTAATTAATTATTATATTAATGTTTCAGCTCAACTCCAGGTCAGACTTTTTACCTGGCTATGAAGCTGCCAGGGTCGGTAATCATCCTCTGCACACCGTCTATCAAAAATGGTCTTGTAGTCCACTTTCACCAACTGCCACTCAGAACGATGGCTGAAGTGCCCAAAAACTCTGAAGGAAACATTGAATGATTATAACAGGAGGAGGCAATTATTTTAACAGATTGGTAAAATGAAATAAATATAATTCTATACAAATCTCCTCACACGTTATGTCCCATAGTATACAAAGGGACTTATTTGGTGTACACAGGATTGCAGCCTAAATCATAAAAAAAAACCTTAATCTCTACTTACTGTTATACATTCAAATTATAATTACAGCTTTCAAATGGTATTGAAGGTTACAGGTTGGCTAGTATATATAGAGTGGGATTTATAGGAAGGAAGGAAGGAAGGAAAGAAGGAAGGAAGGAAGGAAGGAAGGAAGGAAGGAAGGAAGGAAGGAAGGAAGGAAGGAAGGAAGGGTATTATTTATTATTTCATTTATTTCCAATATTTATAAATTACTGACTCTCAGGACTCCCAGTATTATTGATGAAGGTGGTGATTATTCCTTTGGAATTGACTGCATGAAGTTCAACAAATTCTAGATAGATAGATACTTTATTGATTTAGTCTTTTGACCATATCAAAAATAAAATAAAATAAAAAGCCATTATAAACATACAAGTAAATACAAGTAGATACAAGTAAAACTGTAATACAAATTCATATCAAACCGTCACCCGTACAGTCAACTCCAATTTGGTCTAAATAAACTGTCCTCTTTAAGATCACCTTTGATATGAAGACTGCACTTTTACTAGTAATGAGCTTCAGTCATCAAATATTAAGACAAAGACTGAACCTGATCGGACACAAGCTAGAGCCGCTGTTATGGCCTACCTTGTGGTGGTAAGAGCGGCGAAACGTGAATATTTCTCCGCTCTTATTGCCTCCGCAGAATGCCAACTGACGACCCTGTTTAAGATTACAAGATCTCTGTTAGGTCAATCAAAACCAGTGACCTATTTACAGGGTCGACCAGAGGAGTTTTCCAAGCATCTGCAGGAGAAAATCGCTCAGATCCATTCTAACTTGGACTCTACGCGTGATGCACAGTCTGGGGAGATGACGGAGGCACGTATTTACTCTGTTATCTGGGAACAGTTCGATCCTGTTGGACATGAGGAAGTGGACAGAATCCTCCACATTGTGAAGGCCACCACTTGTTATTTGGACCCATGTCCCTCCTGGCTAGTAAAATCGGCCCAGGAGGTGACTTATGGTTGGGTCCAGATGATTAATGCATCTCTGGGGGAGGGAGTGTTTCCAGCGGCCTTTAAGGAGGCCCTGGTGCACCCCCTCCTCAAGAAGTCATCCCTGGACCCTACTGTTCTGGACAACTTTCATCCAGTCTCCCACCTCCCCTTTTTAGGGAAGGTGGTGGAGAAAGTGGCGTCACAACTCCAGAGGATTCTGGATGAAACGGATTATCTAGACCCCTTTCAGTCAGGTTTCAGGCCGGGATATGGGACAGAGACTGCATTGGTCGCGCTTATGGATGATCTCTGGCAAGGACGGGATGGAGGTAGTGCATCCATCCTTATCCTTTTAGATCTCTCAGCGGCTTTTGATACCATTGACCATGGTATCCTTTTGGGACGGCTCAGGGAGTTGGGGGTGGGCGGTGTGGTTCTGCAGTGGTTCGCCTCCTTCCTCCAGGGCCGTTCCCAATCAGTGATGATAGGGGAGGAAAGATTTGACCCACGGCCCCTCCTGTGTGGGGTGCCACAGGGTTCAGTGCTCTCCCCTCTCCTGTTTAACATCTACAGTATATGAAGCCACTGGGTGAGATCATCCGTCACCATGGGATGAAATACCATCTATATGCTGATGATACTCAATTATACATCGCTGTATATTTCCATCCCGGGTGAAGTAAGTGATGCAGTTGCCACTCTATCTCAGTGTCTGTAGGCTGTGGGGGCCTGGATGGGGAACAACAGGCTTTGACTGAACCCTAGTAAGACGGAGTGGCTGTGGATTGATGGCCGCTCAGGTTCTAGGAAGTTGTCATCTTTGGCTCTAGAGGGGGTGGCACTACCCCATTCGGAGCCAGTGTGGAATCTGGGGGTTCTCCTGGACTCACGACTCCTGCTGGAAGAACAGGTGGCAGTCGTGGCCAGGAGGGCCTTTGCACAACTTCGGATTGTGCATCAGCTACGCCCTTTCCTGGACCGAGATGCCCTCCGAACAGTCACTCATGCCCTTGTCATCTCCCACATAGACTATTGTAACGCGCTCTACATGGGGCTACCCTTGAGGAGTATCCGGAAGCTTCAACTGGTCCAGAATGCGGCTGCGCGGACTATTACTGGGGCCAGAAGATCGGCCCATGTAACACCGTTGTTACGCGAGCTGCATTGGGTACCGGTTTGCTTCCGGGTACAATTCAAGGTGTTGGTTATCACCTTTAAAGCCCTACATGGCATAGGACCAGGTTACCTGAGGGACCGTCTCATCCCCAGAACATCGACCCGTCCCACCCGTTCAGCTAGAGAGGGCTTGCTGCGTACCCCATCGATTAAAGAGTTCCACCTAGTGGGGTCCAGGAAGCGGGCCTTCTCTGCAGTTGCGCCCGCCCTTTGGAATATCTTACCCCCAGAGCTGAGGCTGATTTCCTCGCTCCCAGCCTTCCGGAAAGGCTTAAAGACCTGGTTTTGCCGTCTTGCCTGGGAGGGAAACGCCAACAGTTCCTCTTAGGGATGGCTGGTCCCTTGAAGCCTCCCAGCATTCTATTTTTAACATTTTACCCTTGGAAGTCATATTATGTATTGCTGTAATTTTATATTTGTTTTAATTCTATTTTATTGTGCACCGCCCAGGGTCCCTGCTGGGGGAGATGGGCGGTAATATAAATTTAATAAAATAAATTAAATTTATAGCAATAATCAAAGCAGTATAACTTTTTTTTCAAAATTACACACACATGCATACACACACATATTCATTAATAAGAATTAGTGGATAAACATTCAGCTACTTAGTCTTTGATGAAAAATTAAGCATTATGTCTATGCAAATCGACTACAATCTACTTAGGTGCTTAATCTCACAGATGCAAGTCGCTCTACCTCAATATGGTAAAAGGTAAAGACAGGACAGAATTGCTGAAATAGGCTACTTTGCTTACAGACAGGGTTTCTGCGCATGCACTCCTACATGTATGGCAAAGCAGTGAAATATATCTGATATGCTTTGCTGATTAGAAGAATGGCACTCCTTTCTTTACGTGGTCATATCAAAGGAGTCCTTTGCTTGAATCTCCAACAAAGAGAAGCACCATTTTGAGCATCTGCACAAACCCACCAAACAAATGATTGCAGTAAAATCAAATTGAAGTAACACTGCATATTCTATTTATATTCCTAGATTTCAAATGATATCTCATTTGAGTATTAGATTTTCTATATTTTGATAATAATAGAATAGATCCTATTAGTATTATCTCATGTGAGATATTATCAATTTAATGTCTACTCACGTCATTATTAAAGTCTCTTCTCCGGGCTCCCCCAAAACCCCATCAACAAAAAGTGGGATGAAAGTGAAACTGTACTTGCTCCAAGATCTTCCTTCATCAAAACTTAACCTGGTGGAAACAACAACAAAAAATGTAGAAGAAGGAAAAATATAAGGAAAAAGGAAAATCCACTCTATGTATATGAGAATAATTAGTACTACTGTATACTGTATGTCAGTTATATATTCCATAGCTTTTCATAACAGATTCCAGAAAACTGCAATGTTCAAAAAAAAGTACAGGAAAAGAAAGAAAGAAAGAAAGAAAGAAAGAAAGAAAGAAAGAAAGAAAGAAAGAAAGAAAGAAAGAAAGAAGGAAGGAAGGAAGGAAGGAAGGAAGGAAGGAAGGAAGGAAGGAAGGAAGGAAGGAAGGAAGGAAGGAAGGAAGAGCTGCTTTAAAGAAGCAGACATAGGGTTTCCCTAAGGAACTATATATTCTCTGTGTTCTTTTGTGTTAAGTTCACATTTTAAATGGCCTGTAGAAAAAGAAAATATTAACATAGTTAATGATAAAGCAGAGTATTGCTGTTTAATGGAAGAGAGAATTCACTGCAGATAAATGCAAAAAGTTGAACAAAAAATCATCTAAAATTATTATTATATATTACAGGCATATTAAGCATAATTTCCCTAATTTGGAAATGCTTAGAATGAAACTATCATTATGAACACTTTAAAAATAGGACAGCAAAAGAGGGCAAGAGAGCCCATTCACTACAAAAGTAACATAATCTTAGGAATGACTGGAAGTGGGTAATGCAGGGATGTGGCTGCTGAATCACAGCTCCCAGAATCCCTCACTACATGTGGGCTTCTGAGAATTGTAGTTCAGTAATAGAGTTCACCATCGTAGTACAAGGACAAGGAAATCATGGTACAGTTGTAAAATGTGGAAGTGTAAAGTGCACTAGAAGTATTTTAAGAGATGTAAAGAAAGGATAGGGAAAGCATTGTTTGCCCTGAATCTCTTTAATATGAAAACACCTATTACAGTATAGTACAATAGATTTAAACTAAGATAAAAAAACCACTACATATATATCATCATAAATCATAGCTGCTACAATGAATGAGGTCATTAACTGTTCACGTGCAAAAATGTATGCATACCTAATACTAACAATAACTCAGAATCAGGACTACAACTTCCATCACTCCTAGTAACTGTGGATACCACCAACCACCTGGAATCCTCTCACATTGGTTACATGGGAGTTTAGCAAATCATAAACACTAGAACTCTGCATGTTTCACTACTGATTTCAAAGGGGTGCTCTTGAAAGTAGGGGAGAGTAAGTACAGCATCTCTTTAAAGAAGTCCTTTTTTCAGGCTCTCCCATGTTAGAAAACACCTCCTTCAATCATTTTCAAAGCATGAGAACAAAACCAGGTCAGTTTCATTGATATCAAAATATGCTCTTCTGTATAGAATCTGCACTTCCCTGCTATATTTGTCCTTGGTTACTAGAAATTTTTTAAGTATTTGTTGTTTTCCCCTAATGTGCATATTTACACCATGTTCCTTCTTGAGACTCTTACTGTACTTTGTTCTCTTATTCTTCCCTTTCAATAGAGTTTAACCTTCAATATTAGAAATGGTTAGATATATTTCTAAACTTCCGCTAGAAAAAAACATTGCTACTCCTTAATTCTAATGTAGATTATAATATTGTCCTTCAAGTGTTTTGTTTATTGAAAGTATATGTACAAAATGCAGGTATAGTTTTATTGGGATGAAGAGAGGCAATGTGCTCATTTCTTAACTGGCATATCCTGGCATTTAGTAAAACATTTGGTAACAGTCCAACTATTAGTGGCATATAATACATACTGAAGGACTCTATGATGAATGGGATTAGAGAAGTGACAGTAATTACCAGAGATGTCTGATAGGCAGAGATGTATGTTTCATAGCAACCAAAACCCCACCTTGGTCCAGATAAAGAACGCTGTGTTCATCTTCAAAGATCTAGTGAGATACATAAAAAGATACACAAAGACTTTTGCATGTAAAATCAAGGGCTGACAGGTTTCTTTTGTAATAAATAAATATATAAACCCTTAAAAAAAATAAACTGGGAAGAAAATCTTGCTACCCATCTTCTATTTATGTCCCAAAAATGGAATCATATTCTTAGGTATGAGAATAATCAAGATTTTATTTCATTGATTAGAAGAGGCTTATGGAGAAGGAAGGAAGGAAGGAAGGAAGGAAGGAAGGAAGGAAGGAAGGAAGGAAGGAAGGAAGGAAGGAAGGAAGGAAGGAGCTTGGTCATCTGCAGAAGGAAAGTCTTCATCTATATACAGTAGTTGTATATACAGTAAGAATATCAGGTAATATGAGGCCTGAATAGGGTTAACAATAACAATGTATTCAAACGAAAGGGTTACTGTTGTAAAGCAATGACACTAATCCATTATGAATTCTTCTTTTGCTAATTATTCAATGGTGCCTTATCTGTGGCCTTCCAAGCCAAGCACAAACAGTAAAACATGAATGCATTCATTTTTCATGTACTACAGCATATATACTTCTTTCTTAAATGAAAATTCTAGCTATGTGGGAAAAAAATCTAAATTCCAACACTTGTATATTAAGGTAACTGGAGTGCTAATAAGTATTCATTTGACTGGAAACGTGGGATATATGTCAAATAAATACTGTAAATTGTGCAGATTTAGGCAGGGGCAGCCACAAAAATAGAATGGGAAGACAGTCCATTCCTCTTGGAAAACAAATCACTTTCTCTGAGAAGTGGAGATTCAGAGAATGGGTGGAGCCTGAACTGGAGCCTCAAATGTCCACCTGGAAAGCCTCACCCAAGAAGGTGGAGGTTCCCCATCACATTCCTACCTAGAAAGAAAGATAGTTTTGATCTACTGTTAAGTAGAACGACTACATTTAGAAGCACAGAACCAAAATATTTCTGATTAATTTTGCAGCAACCTGATAGCAATGGCACATTACTGCAATCTATGTGGCATGAAGTGTGTTTGCAAACTTCAGTTAATGAAAAACATATTATCATGAATACCTTTTTCCAGACCAATCTAAAATTAAAATATGCTGTCTACCACCTTTTTGGAACCAATTCTGCTGGTTTTAACTTTAAAGCCCTAAAAACATCAGAAACATTGTCTCTCCTGTATTGTGTAGGACAGTCAGTTTGCTTTATATCTTACTAACAAAAGAGGTTTGATAGGAATGTTGGATAGGGTCTTCTATATAGTAACATGGAAGAACTTCCTAAAATAAGTCTCGCTAGACCCATAGATATCTGTGGTGGATTTCGGCAGTGCCGCTGGTTCTCAGGAAGGAGGGAGCACATTCCAAGGAGGAGGACAAGATAAGAGGAGACACAGTCCAGGAAGCGATTGTGGAAAAACCAAGAGATTCAGAAGAGCCCCACCCTAGAGCTTTCCCAGGTTATTTCCCCTTAGGTTAGGTAGAGTAGCTTTAGTCTGGCAAGATTCTGTCTACAGGGTGTTAGCAAATAAAGAACTGAAGTTTGGCTGGACTGAATCTTTGTTGTTCTTGGGCTGGGCCTGACAATATCAATCCAATTTTGTGGAACCACATTTTTTTCAGATATACTACGTATATCTTCTTTAATTGGTAACCATAAACACATTTAAATTTATATTTAGAGACCTATAAGCAGTGACTCTCAACATTTTATGTATAAGAGATTCAATAGCTATTAATACAGCACTTACTCTTTATCTGTAGCTTGAATCCTGTCAACTGGATTTCTATTTTCTCAGTGGAAACGTTTCGCTCCTTATCCAAGAAGCTGAAGAAGCTTCTTGGATAAGGAGCGAAACGTTTCCACTGAGAAAATAGAAATCCAGTTGACATGATTCAAGCTACAGACAATTCCACCTGGATGACTGAGAACCTTCATAGACACTTACTCTTTACTTCGTTAATTCTCTGAAGTATGTACTTGATTTCAGTTTATGATGTTGGTTATTGCATATTAATTAAATGTCAAGTACTAACAAAAACGTATTTATTGATATGCAAGAACCATGCATGTTGTTGTCCATATTATTATCTGATTGCCAAAGCTCATTAAATGCTTATACTTAGTTAATGGATATGCAATTCATTTGAGAGGCAGGAAAGCAAGGGGAAAATAAAAACATTTTATTTAGTAATTGTCATTCTTAGTTTTGTATAAGAGACTAGAAGTAGGTTCCCATATCAGTGGATATAAATATAGCTCACCCTGAAAGAAAATCTACTTGAAACACATGAAAACTTTTAAGATTTGAACCAAATAATATGCTTATCTATTGGTTTTATTGTTGTTTTTATTTTCGTTGTTTTTAATTTCTTGTTCATATCATTGATCAATCATTCTATCAGTAAAAGGTTCACTAAAGATGAGAAGGCATTCCTGCCAGTTAGATTTGTTTAATGTCTAGTTTTATTCTGCTACCTATGGATGACTGAATTCAACAGAATGTCATAGCTTTCCAAAACTGATTTGTATTGTCTCTTCATTCTCCATATGTGCTGGGCCTCTCCAACACTCTGCATTAGTGTTACGGTCTTCAAAAGGCCCGACTCAGTTCATAAAGAACCTAAGTATTTGTGACCTTAAAATTTCAAAACTTAGATTGAATTGCAGCACCGGTGTTAATTAAAAAGTGCATTACATTTTAGAAATTGCTTTTATTTTGAGTAATTTTGTTAAGTCTTCATGTGATCCTGGAAAAGATCAGCAAAGATTGGCTGCCCAGAGGGTGACAGGAGGAGGGAGGGGTCTTAACCCTGCTCCCCTTTCCCAGAAGTCTGCTGGGATGGCTCCACTCTTAGGCACTTCATTCCTCCTGTTGTGGAGGGGATCTGTAGTACTTAGGCTGCCACCACCTGTTTTCCCGGGAGAAGAAAAAGCTTTGACCTGCCTCCTCTCCTTTAGTACTACCATGTGAAGAAGACAGGGAAACTCGCAGCATGAATGCTTACATTGCCACCCTCAGCCTCTTACGATGAAAGCAAAGCGATTCAGTACTGCGCATGCGTTTATCCCCCTGGAGGGAGCCCCCTCCTTCTTCACCAGTTATCTCCCTGACAATACTACACTTAAGCATAAGCACATAAGCACTAAAAGTACTAAATAATAACAACAATAAAGGACAATAGAAGACTTCACTCTTGTTCATTTTGGTTCCTGAGGTACTGAATAGAGACATAAGACAAGATGAGAGAATCACGGGCATTAAGATTAAAAAATAAACTTATATGTTAAGGGCATTTGCCGATGACCTGGTGGTAGTTTTGGAGGGTCCGTTAGGGAGTAGAAACATTAATGGGAAATTTACAGGACTTTGGTATGCTAGCAGGTTTTAAGATTAATAATCAGAAGACAAAGATGTTAACAAAAATATGACAAAGGAAGGTAAAATAGAACTGATGGAGAAAACTAGTTTTAAGATTGAGAAAAAAGTAAAATACTTGGGTATTACTATGACAAATATGAAATGTATGTTATTTCAAAATAATTATGTTAAGACATGGAACAAAATTAAGGAGGACATGTTAAGATAGGAGAAATTAAAAGTTGTCACTATTGGGGAGAATCTGTGTGATAAAAATGAATGTTTTGCCTAGAATTATGCTTTTGTTTCAGATAATACAGTACCTGTTTTGACAATTGATGTACCATTCAAGCAATGGCAAAAAGACATATCTAAATTTGTATGGCAAAGGAAAAAAACCACGAGTTAAATACAAAGTGTTATAAGATGCAAAGGAAAGAGGAGGATTGGGTTTACCAGATTTGAAATTATATTTTTTAGCTTATTGTTTGGTTTGGATGAAAGAATGGGTGTTGCTGAGAAAGAAGAGACTTTTATAGTTAGAAGGCATGACATGAGGTTTGGATGGCACAGATATTTATGGTACTATAAACTTAAAGTTAAGGTGGATTTTAAAAACTATTTTATTAGACATGCCATATTTAAAATAGAGGGGTGCGGTGGCTCAGCGGTTAAGACGCCAGGCTTGTCGATCGGAAGATTGCAAGTTCGGAGGTTCGAATCCCTAGCCCCGCATGACGGAGTGAGCTCCTGCACTCGCCCCAGTTCTTGCCAACCTAGCAATTCGAAAGCATGCAAATGCAAGTAGATGAATAGGTACCACTTCTGTGGGATGGTAACAGCGTTCCACGCGCGTCATGCCGGCCACATGACCACGGAAGCGTCTTCGGACAACGCTGGCTCTTCGGCTAACAAACGGAGATGAGCACCGGCCCCTAGAGTCGGACACGACTGCACGACTGTGTGGGGGGAACCTTTACCTTTACTATATTTAAAATATGGAATAGATATAAACTCAGGATGTGCCTGAAAAAACATTTATGGATCTCATCACAAGAAGTATTTTAGAGAAGAGAAACAACAGGCAAAGACAAATGGTTAACGTGCCAGGAATTATTGGAGAATCACCAAGGGGAATATAAAATTAAATCAAGAGAGTAACTAATGGCAGGAGGATGTAGTTGTCAAAGGTTTTCCATCTACAGCTATCAGAAAGATTTAAAATGCATAAAAAGACTTATGGTATAGAGCAAAGTAAGACAGAATTCAAAGTGCAATTGTGTACCAATGATGAACATGTAATTGCTAAAATGTATAAATGTTTGTTGACATTTGAAATGGAAGAAGAACAGGTTATAGAAATGTATGATAAAGTGGGCTAAGACTTTTGGTTATCAATGGGAAAATATGTGGTCAAAAGGGTTGAAATTTACATTATGTTATGGTCTTACAGAGAATTTTTATAAAATGATGTATCATTGGTACATGACACCAGAAAAATTATGTAGAATGTATAAAGGCACTCCAAATGTATGTTGGAAATGTGAACAACATGAAGGGACATTCTATCATGTTTGGTGGACATGTAAAAAAAGCTTTAAAAAATGAATTCAAATGCACACATTGATACAGAGGATTTTAAAGATTAATATTCAATTGAAGCCAGAACTTTTCCTTTTAGGACTGATGGATACACAGTTAGAAAAGAGTCACGGAAGATTATTTCAATATATGATTACTGTGGCGAGACTATTATATGCATGAAGATGGAAAGTTTTGGCACTACCCACCATGGAGGAATGGTTGGTGAAATTGACAGAACTTGATGAGATGGCCAAATGGACTTCTTTGATCAGAGAAAGGTCATTGCTGACATTCATCAATGACTGGAAACCCCTTATGGACATTTTGCGCAAAAAAGAAAATGCTTTCATGACTTATGGTTTTGATGATTAGAAAGAATAGGTTACAGAAAGAAGGGAATTATGATGTAATCTTAGAGAGAGAGTTTGATTATAATTGTATGCATAACTGCTGAGAGGAAGATCGGAAGCCATTTCTTTATATTTCTTTTCATGTTTTCTGTTCTTTTATTTTCTCTTTTCTTTCTACCTCCTTTTTTCTTTGTCTCCTTTTTCTTTTCTTTTTTCTTTCACATTTACTATATCTTTTTCTTTGAATGTATTTCTTATTATATATGTAAAATCTTTCAATAAAAACTATTTAAAAATAATGACAGCAATAATAATGGAAAATGAATGGGAATCTCATTAAACCTTTGCTCAAAGAGGAAAATTACAAATATCTAGGGATACTCAAATCAGATAACATCTTGCATGGTGAAGTTAAAAAGAAAACTGGTTTAGAATATTTAAAATGGGTGTGAAAAAAAATCTAAATTCGAAGTTAAATGTTGGAAATACAATCACAGCCATGAAATCATGGGTGATACCAGTAATCAGATATACTGCTGGTTTGGTCAACTGGACACAGCTTGCACTGGATATTTTGGTTAAAAAAGAACATAAAAACTGATGACAGTATTGTTGTTTATTCGTTCAGTCACTTCCGAGTCTTCATGACTTCATGGACCAGCCCACGCCAGAGCTTTCTGTCAGCTGTCGCCATCCCCAGCTCCCCACGGTCGAGTCCGTCACCTCCAGAATATCATCCATCCATCTTGCCCTTGATTGGCCCCTCTTCCTTTTGCCTTCCACTTTCCCTAACATCAGCATCTTCTCCAGGGTATCCTGTCTTCTCATTATGTGGCCAAAGTACTTCAGTTTTGCCTTTAATATCATTCCCTCAAGTGAGCAGTCTGGCTTTATTTCCTGGAGTATGGACTGGTTTGATCTTCTTGCAGTCCAAGGCACTCTCAGAAAAGATGACAGTATATCATGTACTGTATCCACAAAGTGATATTGATATACTCAGTACGAAAAATTGGAGGCCATGGTTTACTCAGGTAAAACAAACAGTTGAAGAAAAAAAATGTGGGTTAAATGGTCATCACAGTCTACAAAGCAAACATCCTGAGAGTAACAGAAGCAAAAATGACTATAAAAGTGAATTGTTAGAAATCCATTTAGGAAACTGGAGAAGTAACCATTACATGGCCCATACATAAAATAATCTGAAAATAAATTGGACAAGACCAGGATTTGACAATGGTTATGAGCTGGCACCATCATGAAGAAAAATCACTCAGACTGATTATAAACAACATCATGACAGAGCAGCAACTGGCATCTGTACAAAAATTATAACATCCTAGTGTCTCAAATGTGGTGTAATCATATAACTGAAAAAGTTGTTGAAAAAGGACTACCGGTGGGGACATGGCAGATTAAACAGCTGTGCCCATGGGCTCCGTGGGGAGAACACAACGCGACAATTTTTTCGGGCTTAGGCAGGCTTTTCCTGAAGTCCAGGAGTGTTTTTACGGGAAAGGAAAAGACTCAGAATGATCCCATCTGTCCTCTGGATGGATGCTTGCAGCCAGAAGCCATCCCATTTCAAAATCACCCAATTTATATATTTTTAAGTATATGTACCCTAAGAGAGGCTTTCTACAGCAAGGAGAAGCGGGCTCTCTTGGTGCTTATCATTATTTTTGGGGTTAATTTTTTAAAAATTCATTTTAAGTTTTGGCTTGTTTTCCACCCAAATATTAAGGAGGACTGAGAGTAAATAATTGTCTCCCTGTTATTATTTTTGTACTAAATTTGAAGAAACTAGCATTTTCCTACATGTTGAATCGTCTGCTTTGAATTTTTCGTTTTCTGCTTCTACTTTCCCTGGGGAATTGCCTGCTAATCTCACTTTTGCTTAAGTAAGCACATTCCTTCATATCTTTGACTTTCGCTGGTTAAGCTCCTAGGGGGCACCATAATCTACTGCTTGAGACATGGAGGACCTTAAACAGACTTTCTCTGACTTCCATCAAGATTTAATCAGATTCTTTCTGATTCTTACCAAGTTTTTATGCAAGGCATTCAAGACATTGTGGAAATTAGAGAGCCAGTTTGGTCTAGTGGTTAAGGTGCTGGGCTGGAAACCAGGGGTCTGTGAGTTCTAGTCCCACCTTAGGCATGAAAGCTGGCTGGGTGACCTTGGGCCAATCACTCTCTCTCAGCCCAACTCACCTCACAGGGTTGTTGTTGTGGGGAAAGTAGTAGTAGGAAGGAGTATTTATCATATTTATATCCTGCCCATCTCCCTCTCAAGGAGGGACCATGGGCGGTATTAGGTATGTTCACCGCCTTGAGTTATTTATAAAAATAATAAAGGCGGGATAAAAATTAAATAAATAAATAAAACATGAGTTTTAAAATGTCTCATCTGGTTGGGGATGTTGGGGATGAAATTGAGGAATTTAGCAGTTACAGGAATGTCTCTTTGATTTCTGCTGAGATGTTGGATGAAGATTGGATAGTTGACTTGAAGAAATTAAAGGGAAAGATCAAGTTGCAAGCCATAAGTGAAATGGAGATTTTGATCAAGTGCCTTGGAAAAAAAAGGGTTATGTATGGGAGGTTTCCTGAAGTGAAGTCAGAGTTTTTGAGGGGGGCAGATGGGCTGCTTGATTTCTTTAAGAAAAAAGCTCTGTACGTTTTGTGGGGATATGTAAATGCTTTGGTCTGTTTTGAAGTGGGCTAAGGGTTTAAGAATATTTAACTGGATTGCTTAAAGGGTTTGGCTGATTTCATTTATCTTTAATGATTTGGATTAAGATTATTAAGGTATAATAAAAATAATGTCTGGTTTTAGGTTTGACGTGATTAAGAATATTCAAATTGCTATATTATCAAGTATAATAGTAGATAATTTATATATTTTTTAGTTTGATCTTTATTATAGTAGACAGGAATGTATAGAATAGTAGTAGGAAATAAATAAATAAATAAATAAATAAATAAATAAATAAATAAATAAATAAATGTTATCTTTGGGGGGAAGTTGATTAGGAGGTTTATATATGTATATTCTTTTCTCTTTTAATATAAGGGGAGGAAGCAACTATAGTTAGTGATTTTTATAATGTGCCAATGGTATGATTTATAGAAATAATGTGATCTTGGTTTAATATAGAGTAAGAGATTGATTATGGAAAATTGTTGTATTAATTGTTGTATAATTGAAAAGAGTAATTTTGTAAATGTGTCAATATCCAGGACAAAAGAATTGAGGAAAAAGAATTGGGGAAATTACAGAATATAGAGATGTAATGATCAAAATAGATAGATTAATGAAAAGATCTTGCAAAAACATCTCTATACTTACTGGAGTATTAGGTGGAAAAGCAAACATATAAACACATTTTTAGGAGAACTAAATATTTCAGTTGTATCAACTGGATTTACAAAGAAAACCACCTTGCTGGGCATGTGTTATATTATACAATATTACTTGAATAATTCCTGGATTCCTGGCTGGAACTTGAATTTTTAAAGAACACCAGACAATGATGTGATTCTTTTTGTTTGTACTTTATATTGTGCTATTTCTTGATGAATAAAAACATAATAATGGAACATGAGTACTTTGGCCTTAGTAGCTATAAAATATGTAAACAGAGACAAATAGCTCTGCCTTCCTTTTGGGAGCTGAAACAAAAGCAGCTATAATGTAAAAATTGAATCCATTAAATACTTTAATAAAGCAAACATTTTTTGGCTTTAAATAGTCAAAGGACAAAATTACAATTACTCCTTTTTTGTAAGAATTTTATTAGATTTAAGGCAAAGATAAAAACTACAAAAAAGAAAAAAACTACAAAAAGAAAAAACTAAAAACATTCATTTATGAATGAAGTCAAACTAGCTCTAAAAGCAATCCAGATAAATATTCTTAAGCCCTTACCCCACTTCAAAATAAACCAGAGCATTTACATATCCCCACAATACACACAGAGCTTTTTTAAAAAAGAAATCAAACAGCCCAACTGTCCCCGTTAAGAACTCCGATTTCTCAACAAAAAGCCTCCCATACATAATAACCCCTTCTTTTCCATTACATTTCATCAACAATTCAATTTCATTTATGACTTGCAATTCGATCTGTCCCTTTAATTTCTTCAACTCGACTATCCGATCTTCATTCAGCATTTTGACAGGAGCCCCAATCTTGCTATTAGAAGAAACATTTCTATTGTTGTTAAGCTCTTCAATTTCTTCCACTACATCCCCAACCAGATGACCCATTTTAAACCTCATATTTTCCACAATGTCCTGAATGCCTTGCATAAAACTTGACAGGAATCAAAAAGAATCTGTTTAAAGTCTCAATGAAAATCCAAGAAAGTCTGCTTGAAATGTTCCATGTCTCACACAGTAGATTATGGCGCCCCCTAGGTACTTAACCAGTGAAAGTGGGAGATAATAGAAAAATTCCTAAACATGTTTACAGAAGTGAAAGTATGATAACAGGCAGTTCCCCAGGGAAAGTAGCAACAGAAAGCTGAAAGTTCAAAACAGCAGATTCAACGTCTAGGAAAATGCTAAAATCTTCAAATTTAATACGAAAATAATAGCATGGAGATGATTACATACTCTCAACCTTCCTTAATATTTGGATGGGAAGCAAAATCCAAAACTTGAAAAAAAAAATTATTTAATCACAAATATAACAATAAGCACCAAGAGAACATGTTTCTCCTTGCTGTAGAAAGCCTCTCTTAGGATACATAAACTTAAAAGAAAAATAAATTGGGTGGTTTAGAAATGGGGTGGCCAGTCTTAATGTCCCTTTAAGGCTACAGCATGCCTTGGAAATGGTGATGCCCCAGCCTCCCGACTGCTCTTACCAGTCGATCGCGAACACTGTTTGCGATTTTCTGGCTGCAAGCAGCCTTCCCGAGGTCAAATGAGGTAATTCCAAGTGTTTTCCTGTCTCTGGAAAAATGCTCCTGGGATTCAGGGAAAACCTGCCTGAGCCCAAAAACTGCTGCATTGTCAGTTCTGCTCGCGGAGACTGCGAGCACAGCTGTTCAGACCGCCATGTTCCCACCGGAAGCCAAAATTACAATTACTCCTGATAAAAACACAAGCAGTGTATTAAACCTCAATCTCCCATAGAATGGTACAAAGGAGAAGTAAGATTGTTGAGCAGACCATGTGATGGATTACTGGCTTGCTTTTATTTGGAAGCGCTTTGGTGTACAGTAATGACATTCCAAGCTGCATAAAACAACACACAGTTTGCTGAACATGTTTTTTTTTTTTAATCTGTTCAACTGTCTCTGATTCTCAGAGACTGCCTGGACAAGTCCCTGCAGTTTTCTTGGCAAGGTTTTTTGGAAGTGGTTTGCCATTGCCTCCTTCCTAGGGCTGAGAAGGAGTGACTGGCCCAAGGTCACACAGCTGGCTTTGTGCCTCAGGCGGGACTAGAAGTCATGGTCTCTCGGTTTCTAGTCTGATGCCTTGTCTGAACCACTACATCAAACTGGCTCTTAGTCCATGCCACCAAAAAGCATGTGTAGATAACTTTAAATTTAGAGACAATAATTACAGTTTTAAAAATCTAGAGACATTACCATGTTTAACTACATTTAACAACATCTAATGAGTAAATGCCCATTGAGATAAAACATGTTGATGGAGAATTCTAACTGAATGTCTTTACCTAGACTTTGGAGACACATCTCTACTGTCTTTCCAGCAGCCTACAGCTTCCTTTCCCCTACCCACAGAGATGTTTTCCACTGGCCTGCTTCCATCTCTGCTTCTCTCATGCATCTATCCTCCCAGCGATTTCTGCCCCAGAATAGAGCCCAGAACAAGTTTTCCTTCATTCCCATTTCAGTCTCCTTTCTCATTCCACATACATAATCTTAATTATAAGTGAGAATGCACAGCATAATAGCATGTAAATGATGAATGGCATTTTCCTCTTGTCATAAAATAATGAGAACAGGAGCCAGAATTAAACAAAAGAGGAAAAAAAAGACAATGAATTAAGATAACTATTCAGATGCCCCAGTACCTGCTGAAGAATATTATGCAGGAGGAAAATGTGTTAGTCTTCCAATAACATATAATATCTATAATGGTTACATTAATAATTGTATGAAAAGAGGGGCAGATGCCCTAGACTGAGATTCTAGTTTGGCCTTCTTACATTATGGTAAGAGTGATAATTTAAAATCTTACTGTGAGACCCCTCTTCCAAGGGTTCCCCTTGGAAGGTAAAAGGTAGTTAATATAGGCTGTCACTAATCAGACTGAATCTCAGGATTTTTTCTTCAGCCTAGGTTTTAAAGCATACAAAGGAGGATGTTTTGGGAGCCCAACGCCAGTAACAATAGAGAACTTAACAAATTTAGTGCTAATTCTAACTCAAGGGGTAGCTATGCAACTTTCGTCTTATACAATGGGAACATTTTATTGATAAGCTCCCCTTTTAAGCCACTAATTTAAGCAAACCATTAATTATATAAAAAGGAACAGGGAATACATGAAAACAAAGGAAGGCAATGATCAAGCACACAGAATTCCAAATATAGTCATCATAGATATATTAGTTACTTACTAACTCTTGGCCTGAAATCAACAAATGTTCAAAGTTCACTGCAGAGAGGATAGTTGCAGGGTGGGGAATCATCTGCTCCCATTCCACATTATCCTCAGTTTTATGTGGAGGATAACAGAAAATCAGCCTCTTTATGGAGATTAACAGTTGCTTTGCCCAATCAAGCGAAAAGCTACAAATAAACTGCTCCTTGGAGGTATTTCATAGTACTCCCCTCCCCCAGTTGACTTAATGTTTTCATTGCTACTCACTTGTCTCCAAGTGTTTCCAGCATCAGATGAAACAAACATGCTGATATCATTCTCTGACAACTCTGTTCCAATGTTACCTGTAAGGAAAGTACCACCATCTTATAAAAACTTAAATGTAAAAGAAAACTGAATTCTTTGTGCTTTTAGTAATATACAGTGTGTTGACTAGTGATGGATGTGTTTTATTGTTAAACAGCAAATGTAACAATTTAGCCTGTTTAGTGTATTAATAAAGATGCCTGTGTTGCACATCATATAGCAACATTTCACATATATTACCTAGTTAATCATCTTGCAATTCTTATACCAACCTTACAAAATAAGGGTAAGGCAAGTGTTTTCTAGATTATGACAGAATTCAGTTTCCCAGCCAGTATAGCTAGCAGCCAGCAAGAATAGGTACAGATCAAAGATTTCCCACCTCTTTTGTTATGTGAGTCAACTTTTTTATCCTCCTTATATTGCTGACAGAAGATGAAAGACAGTGATTTGACTCAGGCCAAATTTGAGAGTTCATGAAAAAAAAAAAGATTTGAAACAGATCTTCTTGGTTGCAACTATTACTTCATATCAGCTTTGAACCACAAGTTGAAAATTTGAACTTCTATGCTTCACTTAAGAAGCAATAAGAAATTGTAGACTTCTGTTTATAGCACTGGAACATTTCCTACCAGAGGCCACAATGATGCCTGGAGCTGTATCCCGACTGGCAATGTTTCCAGAGGTGTATGGATTCTCTGAAACCTTCAGGTGGAGATGGAGGGAGCAATATGGCTTGGAAGAAAACAAACAAGGAGATGCCAATCAGTACTAGAGAGAATAGGTCTGCCTGCCTGCCTGCCTGCCTGCCTGCCTGCCTGCCTGCCTGCCTATCTATCTATCTATCTATCTATCTATCTATCTATCATCTATCGTCAAAGGCTTTCACGGCCGGAATCCGATGGTTGTTGTGGGTTTTCCGGGCTGTGTGGCCGTGTTCTGGCAGTTCTGGTTCCTAACGTTTCGCCAGTCGCTGTGGCTGGCATCTTCAGAGGACAGGAGCAAAGCTAGAAGATTCTGTCTGTGCCCAAGTGGAGGGTGTGTGTGTTCCTGCTGGTGATTATAGCTGCTGAGAGGGTGTGTGTCTTCTGTGGGTCATTTACAAGAGTTTAGGAGAGGGTTTATTGTGGTGATTAGGGGGTGTGGTGCTGTCGTGTGTGGGAGTCATGGGGAAGAAGAATTAGAGAAATTCCTGAACCACCTCAACAGCATCCACCCAAATATACAATTCACCATGGAAAAAGAAATGGAAGGCGAACTACCATTTTTAGATGTCATGGTCATACGCAAACCGGACCTGCAATTAGGACACAAAATCTACAGAAAACCCACCCACACAGACCGGTATCTACACAAAAATTCCAATCACCACCCACAACAAAAAAGGCATCATCAAAACACTAGTGGATTGCGCAAATCAGAACTGTGAAGCTCAATTTCTCAATTCTGAACTCAACCATTCGGATTGGTCCCTACAGGCGAATGCCTACTCCAAGAATGAAATCAGGAGAGCTATCAAACCGAAAAAACAGCAAATGCAGCTGACCACCAGATCTTAGGTCACACAACATGGATCACTTTCCCTTCCCCTTCACTATGGTCTATGGCCTTCCTTAGTCTATCTGCGTGCAACTGCTGAAATGTAGTACAGTGTGATACAAACTGACCAAAAGTAGCATCCTTAATAAAACAGATCTAATTTCTCCAACTTAGGTTCAGTTAAAATCAAGAAATCACAACTCTTTATCATATTACTGCTTTAAGGATTTATCTACTGTGTGCATGTGAAGGAACTTGAAAAGAAGCATTTGTGACAATCAGTTGTTTGTCAGAAAAAGGCTGTTAGCTTATCAGAATGATTCTCCTCCGCATCAATTTTATCTTCACAATAACCTTATACAATACTTTAGATTGAAGTTGAAAGAAAATACAAAGTTTTTGATGGGATTTTTTTTAAAAAAATCAGAAATGGGTGAAGAGGGCTTAATAAGGAGCTTCCAGCAGAGAGAATGGAATTGAACATGAAAGTGAAGAAATGATTTAGGATGAAACTGAAGTGATGGGATGCTGGTAGGAGTTTTTAGATATCTGTATGTGAATGACAGTGATATGTCAAAGACCAGAATTCAAATGAATGTTCTAAATGTTAATGTTCAAGAAAAAGAATGATGAAAAAGAAGTCACAAATGCTGTGAAAAAGTTGAAAAATGGTAAGGCTGCAGGTGGAGATGCTGTAAGTACAGAAACATTACAATATGGATGTAGTTTCTTTCTAGAGTGGTTGTGTGCCTTGTGTAATGTGTGATGAAGACTGTATCTGTGCCTGATGATTGGAATACTGCTGTATTTTTCCCCTATACCTATAGATATGTGAGGAGATTTGGAGCAAAATTTGGGAAGTACATTGTAGCTTTATGTCAAGCAGAAGGTGCTCAGACCAGATCCTTCCTTTTCAGGTGGTCATTAAGAAATGTATGACTGTGTGAGATAAAGCTTATTGTGCATTTGTTGATTTAGGTAAAGTGAATAGGCTTGAATTAGGAAATGTTTTCTATGACTATGGAGTTGAAAATTAGTTCCTGGATGCAATTGGAGTGGTATAAGATGAAAGTAAAGCCCACATTATTTATTTATCAAATTTTGTCACCACCCATCTCCCCCGTCAAGAGGGATTCTAGGCGGTTTACAATAAAAATTAGAATGGAATGCATAGTAAATGGTTCGACTTTGAGCTAGGAGTAAGGCAAATCTCCTTGATTGTCAAATGTATGTATGAATAAATGTATAAGAAGTGTTTGGGTGTCATTAGACATATTTTGGTCAGGGAAATGAATGTACATGTAGTTTTGAATGCAGATGATACCATATTATTGGCTGAGAAGCTGATTATTTTCAGTGAGTGTTAGACTACTATATAGTGAAGTGAGGAATATGGAACTGAAAATTAATGAATCAAAAACCAAGCAACAGTTGTGTTTCAGCTAAAATTGAGTGAACAACTGCAGTTATACTGTATCTAAATGGTGGAAAATTAGAGGAAATAGATTAGCGTCATGTATTTTGGTAACATGTTTGCTAAAGATAGTGAAATTGAGAAATTTCACAATGTGCAAATGATAATACAAAGCTACTGGGTAATACGTGGTCTGTTGCAAGGAATGAATGTTAGTTGAAAGAAGTAAAGAAGGGTGTATATAACGCATGTTTCTGCTCATTTTGTAATATGGAAGTGGCTGTTAGATGTGTTAGGAGAAACATGAAAGTAAATTGAATGCATTTGGAATGGGGTAAATAAAAAGTGTGTGATAAAACAAGACACAGATGAATGTCAGTTGAATTTAAAGGTGAATGACCAATATCAAAGAAGCACATTGAATGGTTTAGTCATATGGAGAGAATCAATGAGGACCGAATAGCAAAAGAAATATATGAAAGTGAATGGGTTAGGAGAAAAGGGAAGAGCGAGAAAGTTATAGTTGCACAGAGTAAATGAGATCCCCAAAAAGAAAAATTATAACAAAAGAGAATGTATAAACTCAGTGGAAAAAAGGTTAGTTTGCAAAGGTAGAGCAATAGGGAGTGGTATTATCAATGTTATTGCTGTAAATTAGCTTTGGCTAATTTCTTGCATTATCTTATCTTGTGGATTTTATTAGTTTGGCTTACTATTTCTCATTACCTTTCTGCAGCTTTCATAATATTGCTTCCCCAAGGGTGAATATTATAATGGGCATGCATATATGAATGTAGATTGAAGACCAATGTGCTTTATGGCTGAGCTGGGATTCGGCCCTTAACTTTCCAGTTCTATTCAAACAGCTTATCTATTACACCATATTTCACTTTTTCAGAGGCTGCTTTAGGTTTATTAAGTGATGGCAACAAGTCAAAATAGACAGTCCATGCCATCAAAAAGCATTGTGATAAGTTCAAGATAGGGAAATGGCTGGCAAAGAAATTCCAAAGGAATTCCCAATAATTAGGTGGGTATCTTTTTTGCCTGATTTTTTTTGCTCCATTTTATTTATTTATTTATTTATTTAAATAATTTGTGACAAAGGTGTACAAAGGAGTTGTACGAAGATTAAAGCAAAAAATAAAAATAGCATAGTTCATAAAATCAAATATATAAATCATACTATTACACATGCCTGAGGTTAAAAAAAAACCAAACCAAACCAATTCCCCTTCAAATCACAAAGAGAATGGAGCTTGCTTAACCTCCTGGCCCAAGTGCCTGCGGGAACATTCAGCTCTTTAATGTTTTGCAAAAAGCCAACAGTGTCAGGGTCATCCAGATCTCCAGGGGAATGCTGTTTCACAGGGCAGGCACAGCAACAGAGAAGGCCCTTAATTAGATCAAAGGTAATCTATCCAATATCATTATTGGTCTTAAAATATCTAGATATAATTTAATATTCACAGAGATAATTCCTTCGACATAGCTATTTTTTCAGGAAACTTATTTCATTAGGTAAAGGTAAAGGTTTTCCCTGCACAGTCATGTCTGACTCTAGGGGGCAGTGCTCATCTCCGTTTCTTAGCCGAAGAGCAAGCGCTGTTTGAAGACACTTCCGCAGTCATGTGGCCGGCATGATGCATGTGGAACACTGTTACCATCCCACCGAAGTGGTACCTATTTATCTACTTGCATTTGCATGCTTTCGAATTGCTAGGTTGGCAAGAGCTGGGGCGAGTGTAGGAGCTCACTCTGTCATGCAGCACTAGGGTCTCGAACCCCTGACCTTCCGATCGACAAGCCTGGCGTCTTAACCACTGTATGTTTATATTATTATATTAATTATATATAAAAAAGGTAAAGGTTCCCCCTGCACATTTGTGCAGTCGTGGTCGACTCTAGGGGCCGGTGCTTATCTCCGTTTGTTAGCTGAAGAGCCAGCGTTGTCCAAAGACGCTTCCACGGTCATGTGGCCGCATGATGCGCGCAGAACGCTGTTACCTACCCACCGAAGTGGTACCTATTAATCTACTTGCATTTGCATGCTTTCGAATTGCTAGGTTGGCAAGAGCTGGAGCTAGTGCGGGAGCTCACTCCGCATGCAGGGCTAGGGATTCGAACCTCCGAACTTGCGATCTTCCGATCGACAAGCCTGGCGTCTTACCCACTGAGTCACCACGCCCCTTATACACATACATAATACATGCATATACGTATTCTTCATATGAAGTACTTGCAAATACTAAGTATGATTTGTAACAACTCATTGAGGGAATTGTCTTGGAATTTGTGAGAAAGCCAGGAAAAAGAGGAAGTTGAAGAGTGACTTTTTACAGAGTTGACTTATCTCTACCAAATTCATCATCATCTGCTCACTAATATGCAACTGTAATGTTAGAGCATTTGTTTAGGAGACATATTATTGTGACCTGCTTTAATGGAAAGGGTCAAGGTACATCTTTCCAAGGGAAAAATTGCCTGAACTCATTACCTAAAAGAAGTGCTGTGATCAAGCCCATTTGCTATTCATTTGACAGGAGAGAGCTAGAAAACTGACAACAAAGCAATATTATTATTTGTAAGTCTTTGAGAGAGGAAAGAATAGAGTGATTAGAGTGTATCTGAGTGAGTAGTTTGTGGAGGAAAATAAAAGATGGACTTCCCATTGTTTGATTCCTTTTAAAAGAGATCCTACCCATGATGTTGAAAGGAATTCAAATAGTGTGACTGGCAGCCAAAATTTTTGCTGTGATATATGAAGTAGAAAAATGGTATTATGTTAGGCAAGCAAATTACCTCTCCTCAAATACACTTTTCAATTAAAGAATAAACCACCAGCTCAGCCATAAAACATTTAGATTCAAAGGAATGTTAATTCAGGCACTAAAAAGATAATAAAGCACTGGGCAGCAGGGACACTTAGAAGAAAACAATATCCTAACAGAAACACTCTTAGGCCCCTTGTTTAACTTAAGAATGACATTGTATTCACCATGATTACTTTACCATTGTCACTGTCTTAGGTGGACATTAACACACATATGCCACAACCCAATCAAGGAACTGGTATACAGATTAAATGTACATTGTAATTTGTATAAGTCCATAAGTCCATAAAGGGGATGCACCTCCACCCTTTTTGGGTTTGTCTTACTGCCTCTGGTGCCACAAATTGTGCTTCAGTTGAATTGTGGACTGATCTCTGGCCCTAAACAAACTCTTGGGAAATTTACTTATTTATTCATTACAATTTAATGGCCAGATTACTCTGGGTGGCTTCCATTAAAACAAAAAAAGTAAGAACTGTTATTTTAAAAAAAGAAACAAATCATAATCCAGGAGACAAATTCTGTGTAACAAAAAAACATCCTACAAGAGCCCAAGTACCACTCTGCCCTACGGCCTGCGAGAACAGCCAAGTTTTCAATTACTTTCTGAATGTCATTGAGGTTGGGAGCCATATGGATTTCTGAGGGGATGCTGTTCCAGAGGGCATGTGTTGTGACAGAGAAGGCACACTTCCTGGGTCCCAACAAATAACACTATTTTACCAAGGGGACAATTTATCCTGGTAATAATATTTGCACTCAGTTCCAGGGTTAACCACAACATTTTAATATAGTAAGCGTATTTGCTTAGACAAATGGCTCATTCCTCCCACCCTTGTTGCCCTGACTCATAATGGCTAGTCTGTATTGACCAAAATACTAGCTGGACAAAAATGTTCATGAATAAACTTTTCTTTTTCTGTGAAAACAAAAATAACATCATTTCTATCTCAGAATTTTAAAAACTTGCCTATATTTTTAAAATCCTCTGTGAAAAATCCTGGTGAAAGAGGCAGTGTCACTGTATAATCAAAAAAGGTTTTTCCGCTCCCTCATGCCCGTAACCCATCACTTACTAGGAGGCAATGAACTGGGTTCCCTCTCAGATCTGTGTCCGGGGCCTGCAGGAAATGCCAGTCTCTGCCTTTGTTGTAGGTGATGAATGTTTTTACTTGGTTGTCAATCTTCTTGTTAGCCAAGAACATTCCCTTTATACCTGCTACCTAGGAGAAATTGACATGGCTGAAAAACAAGATAAATTTGAAACAAATTGTGTGTGCATGGGTACCTGTTAAATTTTGCTTTAGATACAGCATACAGCATGAATATGTAGCAGACCCAAAGGTGAAAACTGCATTAAAGGATTTCTTACTTACGACAGGTTGGGAAAAAAGTAAGATGGAAACCACTGTGGATTCAGACAGTTGAGAAGAGGATGTTGCAGGGTTGAACATTAAAAAAAATTGTAGATTTTGATGAGGTGACGGGGCAAAAGCAGTCACAGTCACCTGGGTTTTATTTGAGCTTGTGGACCCAAAAGAAGTGTGTATGTGTTTCTTTGAATATGAATTCTGCACCTTCATCTGAATCACGCTCACCTACTTTTGGGCAGACAGGGGTGTGTGTGTGTGTAGATTTAGGAGGTCTCTGGGTGAAGGGATAGTATCAGCTCCTTTGAAGGAGATAATATTGTTCCCTTCCCAGAGAAGCCATTTCTTGATCCGACCATATTATACAACTTCCACCCCAATTCCAATCGTAAATAAAAGTTTAGAAGGTAGAATTACAACATTTGCAGAGCAGGCCCAATGAACCTTGTTCCTTTTCAGTTGGGGTTCTGGCCTGGGAATGGGGCAGAAACAAGATTGTCACTCTGATAGATCACCTTTGTGAGGACCAAGTTTTAGGGAGATCAACTCTCCTGATCCTACTAGACCTCTCAGCAGTGTTTGATACTATCGAGCCATGGTATTGTTCCAGAGGGTTGCAAGCAGGGGTAGCACCATTTTATTTATTTATTTATTTTATTAATTTCTATAACCGCCCATCTCCCCCCATGGGGAACTCTGGGCGGTTCACAATAAACAAGTTAAAATAAGGTTTAAAATCTCAATTATACAATAAATATAAATTAAATTGAAAATCAAGATGGTAATGGAATAATTAAAAGAAGGACAGTTATAAAATTAGGGGATTAGCCACCCCCATGAGGAACTATCCCTTCCTCCTTCCCATGCCAGGCAGCAGAACCAGGTCTTCAGCTCTTTCCTAAAGGTCGGGAGGGAGGAGATCTGTCTCAACTCTGGGGGCAAGATGTTCCATAGAGTGGGCACTGTCACAGAGAAGGCCCGCCTCCTAGACCCCATCAGATGACACTCTTTAATTGATGGGGTTCGTAGCAGGCCCTCTCTGAATGACCGGGTGGGGCGGGTCAATAACATGGGGATAAGACGGTCCCTCAGGTATTCTGGCCCCATGCCATGTAGGGCTTTAAAGGTGATGACCAACACCTTGAATTGGACCCGGAAGCAAACCGGCACCCAATGCAGATCGCGGAGCAGCGGTGTTACATGTGCGGATCTTGACGCACCTAAAACTGCCTGCGCGGCCGCATTCTGCACCAGCTGTAGCTTCTGGATAGTCTTCAAGGGTAGCCCCATGTAGAGCGCATTGCAATAATCTACATGGGAGATGACGAGAGCATGAGTGACTGTACGGAGGGCGTCGCGATCCAGGAATGAGTGTAACTGGCGCACTAACCGAAGTTGTGCGAAAGCCCTCCTAGCCACGACTGCCACCTGCTCTTTGAGCAGGAGTCGTGAGTCTAGAAGGACCCCCAGATTACGCACCGGTTCCGAACGGGGTAGTGCTACCCCATCGAGAACCAAAGATGATAATTTCTCAGAAGACGCTAAGCCATCAATCCACAGCCACTCGGTCTTACCAGGGTTCAATTGAAGCCTGTTGTTCCCCATCCAGGCCCTCACAGCCCCCAGGCACTGGGACAGGGTGGACACTGCATCACTTACCTCACCAGGGATGGAGATATACAATTGAGTATCATCCGCATACTGATGATACCTCATCCCATGGTGTCGGATGACCTCGCCCAGCGGTTTCATGTAGATGTTAAATAGGAGAGGAGAGAGAACCGACCCCTGCGGCACCCCACATAGGAGCGGTCGTGGGCCGGATCTCTCCTCTCCTATCAGCACTGACTGGGAGCGGCCCTGGAGGAAGGAGGTGAACCAGCACAAAACTACGCTGCCCACCCCCAACTCCCTAAGCCGCCCCAAAAGGATACCATGGTCGATGGTATCGAAAGCTGCTGAGAGATCTAAGAGAGCCAGGATGGATGCACTACCTCCATCCCGCTCCCGCCAGAGATCATCTGTAAGCGGGACCAATGCAGTCTCCGTCCCATGTCCCGGCCTGAAACCTGACTGAAAAGGGTCTAGATAATCCGCTTCATCCAGGGTCCTTTGAAGTTGCAATGCCACCACTTTCTCAACCACCTTTCCCAAAAAGGGAAGGTGGGAGACTGGACGAAAATTGTCCAGGATGGTAGGGTCCAGGGACAGCTTCTTGAGGAGGGGGTGTACCAATGCCTCCTTGAAGGCCGTTGGAACCACCCCCTCCAACAAGGATGTGTTAATCATAGCCTGGACCCATCCACATGTCACCTCCCTGGCCGATTTTACCAGCCAGGAAGGGCAGGGATCTAAATGACATGTGGTGGAATTAACAATTCGAAGGATCCTGTCCACTTCCTTAGGTCCAACAGGATCGAATCATTCCCAGATAACAGGGCAAGACCGCTCTCCCGGCATCTCCCCAGACTGCATTCCACGCATGGAGTCCAACTTAGACCGAATCCGAGCGATTTCAGATGCTCAGAAAATTCTTCCGCACAGCCCTGTAGGTGGGTGGTCACTACCACCCTACCTAAGAGGGATCGAGTAATCTTAAACAGGGCCGTCGGACGGCATTCTGCGGATGCAATAAGAGCGGAGAAATAATCACGTTTCGCCGCTCTTACCACCACAAGGTAGGCCCTAATAGCGGCTCTAGATTGTGTTCGGTCGAGTTCCGTCTTCGTCTTTCTCCAGCGGCGCTCTAGACGTCTCTTCACCCTCTTCAAGACCCTCAACTCCTCCGTAAACCACGGGGAGTGACAGGTCAAATGGGGATGGAGAGGTCGCATCGGCGCGATCCTGTCCAAGGCACCAGCTGCCTCTCTATTCCAGGCTGCGGCCAATGCCTCCGCTGGACCGTGCAGCAGATCCTCGGGTATTACCCCCAGCTCCCTCTGAAACCTCAATGGGTCCATAAGTCACCGGGGTGGACCAATCGAATAGATCCTGCCTCCCTGTGGAGTGGGGCGGCATAAGAGAATCCTAGGGATATCAGGACGTGATCTGACCATGACAACGGGGATAGTTCTAACTTTCCCCTCAGGTCACTTTGCCATTGCTCTGACAAGAAAACCAAATCCGGAGTGAGTCCACTGTCTCGAGTCGGGTCCCGAATAATCTGGGACAGGCCCATGGCTGCCATGGTAGCCATGAACTCCCGAGCCACTTCTGAGGCACGTTCCAGGGACGGCAGGTTAAAATCCCCCAAGACCATAAGCCTGGGGAACTCCACCGCCAACCCTGAGATGGCCTCCAGCAGCTCAGGCAGGGAGGTTGCTACGCAGCAGGGAGGCTGGTACAATAGCAACACTCCCAACTGTTCTTGGGCACCCAACTTGAAAAACAGGGTCTCACATCCAGAGACTTGTGGAGCAAGGCCCCTGAAAGCCACCAGAGACTCTCTGATGATAACTGCCACCCCTCCTCCCCTACCCCGGTCTCTCGGCTGGTGCCACACCTGAAATCCAGCCGGGCACATCTCCAAGAGGGCTACCCCTCCCTCTGGGCCCAGCCAGGTCTCAGTAATACACGCCAGGTCAGCTCCTCTCTCCGTGATTAATTCACTTATGAGAGGGGCTTTGTTGTTTACTGACCTGGCGTTAAGTAGCAGCAGCCAGAAACCAGGGCCCTCAAGGATCTGCTGTCCAGAACCTAGGGTTGAACTTGGAGGACTGGAACGCACCACCGGTATCAAACACCGGGGGCGCCTTCCCCGAAGATGGCCCGTCCTCCGGTTCCCATCACAATATCTCCTGCCCGTCACCACCTCGATCAGATTGCCCACATTATAGTCCCCAGAGTTTCCTGATCCGGTCGCCTCCACTCCCGAATCCCTCGAAAACCTGGAACTAGGCAGGGGTCTCTTCCATGCATCCATCCTTCCACTCTCAATCCTCCTGGGCAGTCGTAGGCCACCAGCACAACCAACCGAAGCTCTCGGCGCTGGTAAGCCCCAACCGCCCCTTCCATTCATCATCCAATCACTATGCCTCCTGTGGCCTCTCTCACTAGCCACAGAGGGGCAAACAGTCACTCCTACCTACCCTGTCTCTCACTCAGGGATAGGTACTCTCTCACACACATACAATCCTAGGCCCCCCACCCGCGCCTCCCACTCACGGGGGGGGGGGGAACCACACTCACACAAGAGACCCCACGATTTCTGCCGCCCTGACAACAGGGGTGGTCGTCCTTCAAATGACTCGCAAGCAACAACTATTGAACTATCTTGGTTTCAATAGTGGAGTCCAGATAACATTTTGCAATGGCTTCACTCCATTAGGAATGGATGAGCAGTTGGGATTGCTGTAGGAGGAAGACTCAAGCCACTAACTACCAAACAACCCTCAGAGAGACTTTTTCTTCATGGCCATTGTTGTTTAATTAGCATTCAACAGCTAAGTATTGTAATTCTAGAAAATATTACTAGAGTGATGTCCTAGTGAAATGGATACACTGGCTGCTATTTTGGCTCTAGGTGGGGTCACACTCTCTCTGACAAAGCAGGTTCCTGACTGGAGGGCTCTTCTGCTCTCATGGGTATTGCTTGATCAACCCTTGGAGTCCATGGTTAGGGAAGCTTTTGGCCAGTTTCAACTAGGAAACCAGTTATGACTGTTTATGGAGCAGGAGGCCCTGGAAACAGATACTCATGCCTCATCACCTTGAGGTTGGATTACTGTAATACCCTTGACTTCTGCTTCCTTTGAAGATGACCTGGAAACTGTAGTTGATACAGTCTACTTGCTTGTAGGTGAGGGCTGCTTTCAGCCATATATTACCAGTTCTGGAGGTACTACAATGGTTCCAAGTACAAGTCAAGGTGCTAATTAAACCTAAACAGTTTTACATGGCTTGGCTCCTGGTTAAGTTTAGGATCATCTCCTTATGACTTAATTTGCCTGTCCTATACATTCCTCTCTGGAACTTTTCTGCACAACATTATTTATTATTGTGTTTAGTAGATTCTGTTAACCCTTCATCCATAAATTTGTCTAATTCTTCTTTAAAATAACTGAATATAAGGCAATATAGCTAGGACCACCCTTGCCCCTTACTATATCTTATTTCATCAAAAATTGTCAAACTGTCACCAGGTATCTTAAAGTCCTATAATTCTAATTAATGCAATGGAAAGAGAAGCAAGTTCAGGTTCTTCAGAAATGACACTGAAATGGTTGATAATCTTTCACAATCTGACATTTTCATGATACGTTGTATTGAAATTCCCATAATTCCAAAGATGCCCAAAGGGCACAGGTTAAGGGAAATGGTTCACAAATTTTAGGAACAATTAATTTCACTCAGAATAAAAGTGGAGAAGATGTACAGAAAAAAAAATGAAAAACAGCTTTCCTTCATCAGAAAAGCTTGGCTTTCTCTATGTGCTAAAAATCAATAGTCCAATATCTCTAGTTTCCCTTCAGATCATATAAATCTTTTGCGTTTTTGCCCACTATTTACAGCAGCATGAGTAAATAGTGCCATTGGGTAAATTGCTGCTTCTGCAGGGGAGTAAGTGGAAAGGGAGGGCCCTTCTATCTTTCAGCAGGGTGCTTCTGGTTACTACATTCAATACTGCTTCCTTGGCATGACCAAACAACCCTCAGAGAGACTTTTTCTTCATGGCCATTGTTGTTTAATTAGCATTCAGCAGCTAAGTATTGTAATTCTAGAAAATATTACTAGAGTTTCAACTTAGATTGTTAAAGGAGGAGGATGAAAAGTAAGCAGAAAAATGAGGACATCTTCTTCTAATGTATGGGAGAGACAGTCAAAAGGCAGAAGACCACAAGGTTTCTGCTTGATCTAAAATTCTGTTGGGATACCAAAACTGCTCTAACTTGTATTTGAAATCAGTTAATGGACCAAGATGGGGATTGCAGAGTAGCTGGGGATATGAGCTAGTTGATTTCTGTGAATTCCTGAGTACAACCTTGGACTCAATCTCTCTCCCCTACCAACTCCAACTGGAGCTGAACCTGGAAGAAGGAGGAGAATCACCACAAGACAGTAATCCTATTCCAACCCCTAGAGTCAGTCCAGAATGATAACACATTCAATGGAATTGAATGCCACCCATTCTCCTTCCAATATTTTTTTCTAATAAAGGTTCTGGGCATTTCTGAAATTGTTGAATTAATTCATTCACCATTTGTATGTGTGCAAATGTGAAAATCTCAGTGATAATGAGAAATTCAGTTGAAAATTATCAATTTGAACAGCTATACTGAAACAGTTTTGAGTTCCCTGGATATACTTTTTTGCTTTTTTTGCTTTTTGCTTCTCCTGCCAGTGAGCAGTGCTGTCCATCAAGCACCAAGTTATGATTTTTTAGGGTTGCAGATAAGTGATCAAAGCATACGCATACTTTTGCATGCTAAAAGTAAGGAAATCTGGAAATTTAAACGGATGGTTATTTCAGATAATTATTCCATATAAAGAAGAAATTATTTCACATTTGCTGAAATGTAATACACAAATATACTGTATGCTACACCACAAAACTGTATGCTACACCCATTAGACACCATCAAAGCTGACACCAGCCAGAGCATAAAACAACTGAAAGAAGCAGTACAAGATCAGAAAAAGTGGAGAGAGATGGTCCATAGAATTGCCGAGAATCAGACACGATTGAACGGATAGCATCATCACATCCATAAAAATGCCTTGTTTTTGTATCTGTGTGTACATAATAAACAAGCAGTAACAAACACTATCTTCCTTGGTTCCAAAATCTTCAGAGATAGTGACTGTGATCATGAACTAAGGAAACTTGGGCAAAATACTGTGACAAATCTAAGCAAAATAATAAAGTGCAAAGACATCACACTGCCAAGAAAGATATAGACCAGAGCTTTCCAATCTTTTCATGCTGGTGACACACTTTTTAGACATGCATCATTTCACGACACACTCTTACAGCAGGGCACAAGGCAGGCACTAGGACCTGTGCGGAATCACAGCAGGTTTGGAGGCAGCAAGGCACAAGGCAGGCACTAGGACCTGCGTGGAATCCTGGCAGGACTTGGAGGCAGCAGCAGCCGCAACACACCCAAACACTGCAGCCGACACACTAACGTGTCCCGACACACAGTTTGGAAAGCTATGATATAGATAATCAAAGGAATGGTCTTCCCAGTCATAACATATGGCTTTAAAATGTGACCCTTTAGAAAGGCTAAATGAGGAAAATCAGTGCCTCTGAACTGTGGATAAAATTGTTGAGAGTACCTTGATTGGTAAGAAGAACATGTCATTCTATGACAGATTTTTAAAAAAGAAAGCTCACTGAAAGCACTGATAGTGAAGTATTTTGTATACATAATGCAGAAGCAACTCTTTGCAGAAGGTCCTGAAGCTTGGAAAAATTGAAGGCAATCAAAAAAGAGGTCAGCAGGACCCCTGAAGGCTAGATACCATCACTGATATCATGAGCATGAGAACTCATTTCCTGAAAGACAATTCTGGAGTACTATTATCCATCAGACCACAAAGAGTTGCAAGTGACTAAATGACTGAGCAACAATTATGATTAAACATTACGATTGAAGAACAGTTCCATTAGTGTCTTGAATATAGCCAATATATTTTTATTGGAAAAAAATAAAACCACTCCAATGTTATATATAAACACACGTAATTTTTTTTTAAAAAAAGAAGCTTTCCTTGTTAACAGCTAATGGGGTGGAATAAATCAAAATGCTTTAAATAGAAAAGACCTCTTCATACATGAGTGATGACTAAAGTGAGTATGTAGAAGGCAGAGTCATGCACAATGGCCCCACTTCCTGCATCTTTGCAAATGCAAGGGCACATTTCCTTTAGATCTTCTGGATCAAAATAAGAACATGAGTGAGGGCAAGAGCAGAGTGCATGGAACACAAAGACATAGTGAGCCGTGCCAGCATGCTCAGCCCCATCTGTAACAAACATCCTCACAAATTTGTTTGGTATGCCTCCAAAAAGCTAAATAATAATAATAATAATAACAACAACAACAACAACAACCCCACTCTTTCACGTGCATGAATGCTGAAAAAGCAGCACCCCTACCCAAAAATGCCTCTTTGTGAAGGTGATAGAATGAATTATAAAGCATAGCTAGTTATAAATCAGAACAGATAGTCAAAGAGAAAGAATATGAAGTATATAATGCAGAAAACCATTGGGGTTGTTTTTTTTAAAGGCCAATATGCCAGGAATTAGAGTCCAGTTCTGAACACACAAAAATAAAACCTGAGCAAAGGGCACAATTTGATACTGGTCCTGCAGTTAACCCATTCATGAACTCAGAGGAACAAGATTTATTTTGAAAAATAAACTTTCAAGATTTATTTTGAAAAATGCACCATGAATAATACACAAGCTTCTTTTTTTGTCACTTCCTTTTCCAAACCACACAGGCTTTTCTCTTTCTTACCTATTTCCTATCACCTCCTACTTCATCAATTGATTTCTTCTCCCCTCTCACCTGTTCTTTCTCTTCATTTACCCCTAAGCACTCATCATTCATAGCAATCCTGTTGGGAGCCTTGCTCTGGGTGGCTTTCAGCTTGCTCCCAGTCAGAGCAATCAGAGTGAAGGAAATGCTTTCTGCCAGGTTCAGTGTCAGCCAATATTCCTTCTATCTAGGCAATCAACAAATGCGACATGACTAGTCTGATCACATCAATTTCAATCCAGACTGCTATGAATGTCAGCCTAATAAAACAGAGGCTTTCTTTCGATCTTTCCTCCTCTTTCTCCCTCCCTCTCTCTCTGAGCTATAGGATGTCTTTACATAATGCACTGGAACCACTCCTTAAACAGATGGTAATAGGAGACAACAGCTTTTCAACAACTTGCCAAAGCATCCAGGGGATTAATATATTGTTTTGAAAGAAATTTTCCTCACTGTGGTCAAGAAATGCCCTGCTTATTCACCCACATTCTTGTCTGTTTTTAAACGTTGACCTTTTACGCTTTCTTCAGGTTTTCTGAGAGTGCTTATTATTTATAGATGCTCAAAGTAGGGTATCAAGACAATCAGTCCACCAAACCCTCTTCAGTGCTCACAAAGGTATGGAAAAGAGATGTGGATGCATGGTCTGACCCAACCCTTTCGGATACTAGGTTGGTGGGGAAGATACAATGATAGGCTGCTAAATATTTGGGTGAACTCAGGTATGGCCTTTCTTCAAACAATTTTTGGGTGACTTCCACTGTGTCTGAACCTTAAAACCTGGTCCCCTGCTCAGTTGGACCCATGCCAGCACCTCACACAGATGTGAGAAGAGTGAATTGGTTCCTGCTGTATGTGCAACTGAGGAAGCAGGGTAGTTATGCAGCATGGTGGGCAGTACCTTTGTATGCTTGTTCGTATGTCATTGCTTGTGCATATGCACATACACTTCTCACCCACCGCTCACCATCACATCTCTGTTTTAAGATGAAGAAATTTCATAATTGTGGAGAAATCGCTTCATACAAACCTACATATTTAAGAGCTGCCTATACTTGGCAGTTGTATCCT
This sequence comes from Charina bottae, assembly GCA_023362775.1. Classification (NCBI taxonomy): domain Eukaryota; kingdom Metazoa; phylum Chordata; class Lepidosauria; order Squamata; family Charinaidae; genus Charina; species Charina bottae. Next base: position 47,969,892 of record JALMGJ010000005.1, read on the forward strand.
ACTGACAGGAATGTGCTTTTGTCCTGTCTTAGAGGTGGAGGTAGAGGTGACTGCTGCTGGGACCAAGTTATCTATAGATGTACAAATCAACATCAGTACTGTAACTGTGCACTGATATCTAATATTGATATATAATACTGATTGCAGAGATGAATGTAACTCTGGGGAAATATTATTTTTGTATATTCTTTCATCACATAGAGATTACATTCCATATCCAATTAAACTTCCAGTTACAGATCAAGGACAGTCCAACCTTAGCTAATGATTTTCATGAGACGAAAATATGCACTGTTGTCACATACCTCATAGAGGTCTATCATCACATTGCCTTCTGGGTCTCGGCTGCTTTTGACATTTTCTAAAGCCAGGGTGAAGTAAACCCCCTGGGTATCAGATATGTAAAGGTTGTATGTATCATTCTGGTTCCATTCCTGAACTGCAGCAAACACTTGATTCTCATCAGTGCTGATAACATGCATGTCCTGAGGGAGAAAGCACAGAAATACATTATTGTTGGGCATTTCACTTGTCACAGTTCCAAGGGCAAGGCAGAGTAATCCTCTGGAAGCCAAACTCAGATTCATTATGGAATCTAACCAGAAATCCAAACCAATTTACTTGCATGCACGCATCCATATTTTACGGATTCTCTGTTCTGCTAATATATGCAGAGTTATAATGAAATGAAATCACATTAAGTGAGCATTTATATTGGTCATTGTATTGTACAGCAGTAATGAAAATGAATATATTTGTTAAAAGAAGTGTCAAATTTTACAGTTAAGACTCTTGTTGCATTATGGATGGGGATTTTCAAAACTTTCTAAGTTTTCTAAACTCTTGTATTAACCGACCGGCTTGTCGCCCAAGCCTGACATTGTGGGCTGAGACCATGGCCCAAAGCTGGCTGGGTGACTTTAGGCCAGTCACACTCTCTCAGCCCACAGTGTCAGGCTCAGGTGACAAGCCGGTCGGTTAATTCCTATCGCAACCAACGGATCAACATTCAGTTGATCCCAAAAAAGCAGACCCTGCACCTGAGGGAAAAACACTAGGAAGAAGAAAAAAGTAAATTACAGTCTTCCCAAACATGATGTTTCTTACCACCAGTGCTATTTAATTTACTTGTAGTAAATTTCCTATACCACTGCAACACATAAAAAAATTTTTTAAAAAAAAAGTTCCTAAAACCTCACGAGAGCCAGTTTGGTGTAGTGGTTAAGGCATTGGGATAGAAACTGGGAGATTGTGAGTTCTAGTCCCGCCTTAAGCACAAAGCCAGCTGGGTGACCTTGGGCCAGTCACTTTCTCTCAGCCCTAGGAAGCAGGCAATGGCAAACCACTTCTGAAAATCCTTGCCAAGAAACCTGCAGGGACTTGTCCAGGCAGTCTCCAAGAATCGGACACAACTGAATGGATTAAAAAAAAAAAGAACCTCACAGTGTGGTATTATCTTGTTATCTTTCAAAACATAAGTCTATGTTCTCCATTTCTAATCAATACATATCTACTTTTCAATCTAGTAGCTTTTAAACTTTTTTTTCTGGCTAATTGCTAATTATGCTATTTGTTGTACAATTTAAAACTACACATATAGCATGTGCAAACACACACATATTATAAAGGCAGAATTCATGCAATGAAAAAGAAAATAGCTTGTGTTAAAGACTTAATTATGAAGCAATTAATTTACATTTCCTAAAAACTAGAACATCTTTCATTACTTTTTCTCCATGTTATTAAACAATACACTGAAGGCACTGAAGATGCTGCCTAGCCTGGCAATGAAACGTCTGCAAGGAAACAACAAGGCTCAGAGAGCACCAAGGATTCCACAGTTAAACAATACAGGTAGAAGAAATATGTCTTCATATATTATTTTTACTCCAACATCCATGTCCTTGACAGGCAGTACTACATACTGTATCTCTGTGCTGTGATTAAATATTTGAAGTTAGGGCTACCAAATCTGAGCTGCAAAAATCTACATGATCACTAGACTATAGCAAAGAGAGAGATAGAGAATAGGCCTTATCATAAGATGAGCCTAAACCATCAGACACGGATCAAACTCCCCAAGACTCTGAATGCAATCCAAGAGCCATAGACCCCCCTAGAGTGGCAGTCCTGTACTCACACTGCTGGGAGACTGAGGAAGCTTTGCCTGAAATAGAAGGAGCGGGTGAAAGTCTGCTCAGCCTTAATGAGCACAGGCAATGTACATCCAGCACTTAGCTGAGTTTGTGCTCAGAAGCTAACCAGGGCTGAATGTAATTTGTAACCAGATGGGGATCCAGCAGAATGGAAACTCACTTGATTCATAGTGTTTCCTTCCCAAGTGATTGTCAGTTCTTTTGGGGGGCTTACTGGCAGGTGCTGGTGAAGGGGAGATTACTCTTTACCTGCAAGGTTCTGATCCCATGGTTCAGTCCATGGGATCAGAGACCTGCTGGATAAACAGTTGCCTCCCTTCTTCTCTTGCCATCTTTCTAAGCCTGACAGCTGGTGGGTATCTGGCAAAGCTGGTGAGAAAAGTGGGGAGGGATGTCTCTTTCCTCTTGAAATCTCATATTCCCATGGAGCAGCTCTGGATGATCAGAGACCTAGAAGTACAGAGGGACAGCCCTGTTTGAAAGAATCAGTCTCCTATTGCCAAATGCAGAATGGCCCTGGAAACTGGGTGGTGGTGGTGGTGGTGGTGGTGATGTCCACAGCAGCCTAAAATGGTTAATGGGAGCTGACCAGTTACCACCCCCTGACCACATCATTGACTATATCAGGGAGGCATCATAAACTGTTATAACAACAACAACAGGTGAAAAACAACACTAATCTCATGGCAAAACCACTAAAGATATATTTAAACTGCTTCTGTGGTGGGCTGGGGAAAAGGCAAAGACAACATCATGAAGATCTGTCCTTTAAATACAATTAATGGAGCATCTTTGTGTTGTGGTTAGCAGGATGTGAGGTTGAGCTCTTAGAATCAGATTTGGATTAAACAGTGTTCATAATTGGCTCTGACTTTCTGTTAAGATCATCTTATGTTTTGTTGTAGTTTGAAGGTAGTGAAAAAGCAAGGAGAAAACAGTCTCACAGTTGCAGAGTCTGGTGGTTCTGTTCTGCAGATAATCAAGTTCTGTGTATTCAAGCAGTCTTGAGAAGCAGTACTTTGTATTCTTGGGGGCTGTGAATTGACATTGGTTATCTGCCCCTCTTTCTACCATCCTTTATTTAGTCTATATTTTACTAGGCTGAAGAATTGTCAGCAAACTTTTCATGGACAACAAATGCTACTCAAGTGTACTACATAATGCAGCCCTTATTCTTTCTGTCAGATTCAGCAATTTGCCTGTTGTTTCTGCTGGGAAAATCATGCCATGAAACACATTTCCCACTGACTTAGAAGAGTTAAGCACAAGAGAAGGCTGGGAGCGGGGATATAAGGCAAAACACCAGCACGATCATTTTTCCCTTTTTCTTTTGTAAAGAAAGGAAGAAGCAGCAAGTTTATTTCTAATTGGTGTATCTCCCACCCTCCATCCTGACATCAGCCATGATGGCTTTGTTATACTGCAAGTCTGCCTAGAGAAATGCTACATCACCAGCCCTGAAAATATCCCAGCCTCAGCACAGAAGGACAGTTCACATTAACATGCGATGCATTTATCTGACCTTTTACTTTCCCAAAGAGAAACAAAGCACAATATTACGTGCATGATTTGAACTGGGCATATGGGAAGAACTAAAGGCCACTGCTTTCTGAATCACCAAGAATTTGGAAGCCCCCTTTTGCTCAGCTGATACGGGGAACTTAGCCTTTTGGAAAATTTAATGAAAGAAATCTAGGATATAATTTAGCTGTTGAAACTGTCAGTTATTTTTAAAGTTTATTTTTTTAGGGGAACCCCCCCCTCTTTTTTCACTTTTCTTCCATAGGATACTAGTCTCTGTTGTCCTGATAACACCACTGATTCTTCCCATTATTACAGAAGATAAAACTGAGTCACAATATATTGTTTTATATCTACCTACCTATCTACCTACCTACCTCCTTATCCCTTACTCCACTAAATTACTACATAAAACTAATTACATTTGGTTTTGGAAGGTTATTGTCTAAATAGTCTGTAACATCCTTTTTTTTAAAAAAAAGTCAATTAAAACATAATATTTTATTGACATTAGCAACTCAAAGACAAAAATCTATCAGCCAGTCATTATTTATTTTTACTTTCAGACCATTAGTTATGTTTTTTGGGGAAAGGGCTGGATTTACATAACATGCTTCTAAATTAACACTTTGTTTTGCACTGAACCATAGACTAACCAATAAGCCATGGAAAAAATAAAACAAAGCTAAGACTGATTCTATAAGCAAAGCCAGGAGATTGTTATTCTTGCTGGATTAAATGTATCAACCCAAACAGATCTGGGAAAAAAGATGGCTGGAGATGTTGGAATAAATAAATTTATTCCATGAGTTCACTTAATTAACAAGAGACCTTTAATGATAGAAGGCAAGCTTCTAAACAAGGTTAGCTGATAAGAGTGAATTTGATGTAGTCCCAAGTATTGTGGTAAGCACCAATATTTGATTTCTAGGTATAGTTTAGTTTTCAAATTATTTACAAATTAGATACAGTTAATAAGAGTTCAAATATTTATAAAAAAAAAGGTAAAGGTTCCCTCCGCACATTTGTGCAGTCGTGCCCAACTCTAGGGGCCGGTGCTCATCTCCGTTTGTTAGCCAAAGAGCCAGCGTTGTCCAAAGACGCTTCCACGGTCATGTGGCCGGCATGACGCATGCGGAACACTGTTAATATTTTGTTAATATTAATCAAATATTTATAGAAAGTTGCATATCTCAGAAACTTAAAATTTGCTGGTGCTGGAATAAAACTGTTTGCATCTATTAAGCTTCTTCAATAGAAAATCAGGTATTTTTTAGATAGTGCTAGCTGGTGTATTAGTATAAATATATACAGTATGGTAGTCTTTCAGGTTCAAAGAAGACACACTGTTGTGTAGTTCATCTGTGGAAATAGAGGTGGCTCTGAAGTTCCAGTCTGGAAGTGCAGAGTCTAGCACAATGGAGGCACTGGAAGTCCATTGTTGTAATAACTGTGACAGCCTCACGGTTTTGTATTATTACTTTGGCAAATGCTGCCAAAAATTACACACAGATGAGTGCTGAACCTCTGAGATGGTCTACAGGTCTGTTGGATTTATTTCCTTTTAGTTCTTTCTTTGAACCTTTCTACTGAATTATGTCTGTACAACTTCTATTATTTGTACAGCAGCAAGAGCTGACACTAGATGTATCCAGATGTATCCTGATGCTGAGTTTCTTCATGATTCTAATGTTTTGGAACTGACAGGCATATCTAAATGCCAATATACCTGGCACCAAATAGGCCTCTTTATATACTTATTATTCTTAATCCAAATGTGCACGCACTAGATGAATAATAATAGCCAAAATCCACTGACAGGAGCTATTATGCATGATAATCTTGATGAGATTTACAAGTCTGCATTTTCAAATGCTGCTGCCTGATGCCTAAAATAATTATTCTACTATGACCACATGAAAGACATCACATTTTACTACTTCCTTTTACTTAAACCAGTAGAAACATCAAGGCGAATAATCCAGTGATCAAGTTACTTTGTCTCAATACTAAAATTCTACATTAAAATCCCATAAGCTGCTATGGCTCTAAGAACCCTTTACAGCATTGATTTTATTTGGACAAAGTAATAGCTGAAAGAGATTAAAGACTCTCTACCCATAAAAGGCCTTGCTTGTTTCATTTCCTTTTGACTGTGTTGTGCTTTGTTCATTTTTAATAAAGGCAGCCACCTGCTTTGATAATAGCATCCTAAACAAGCTTTTCTCACTGTGTCTCTGTGCATACAGATTTGGCTGCTTGGCCTTTGAAGATGTGTGAGACTGTAATGAAGCACCTTGTTGCCTTAAATATTACCATGCAGGTAGATTTAACAGCATCTGCTTCTTGAACAAGGTGACAGAGAGGGACCCTTGGGGCTCATTAAGGAAAGCAGTATCCTACTTCAGAAAAAGTTGCTTAGGAAATATTTAATTCAAATTACTTCTATAATGAATTATATTAGCTAATAAATGCTCAACCACAAAGAGGGAAGAAAGATATTCTAAGTTATTAATACAGCACAAAAGAGAATAGATGGGAAGTTTATTTACTTGACAGCTGCCTCAGTGGGCTTATATTATATCAAAACATTGGGACCTACTGCTACATTTGACGTTTCATGACCTCTAGCGCCTTCCATTATATTATTGAATAAAGTACCATTTAGATAGGACCAAAGCTGGTGAGGTTCTGTTACAACAGATACTGTAGCCTCTGCAGACTGTCGTCTCTCTTGGAATGGTAGTGCAAAGGCCTACTTACAAGTAGAGATGTAAAAGACGTATGCCATAAACTTCTATGGGAATGGACTTTTGAAAGATTCGAAAATGAACTCGGCCATGCAATTACACATTACAGAATGGAAATCCTTAGAATCCATCTCTCATAAGTTAAAAATTTGCAGAAAATATGTTTGTTAAAGATATATATATATATATATATATATATATATATATATATATATATATATATATATTACTTACAGAAAAGTATATATTGGAGTGTTTGTGTTTTTAAATATTATGTGTGTATGTATTTAATATCTTGCCTTTTCTCCAAGAGCAAAAATCAGCTTATATAGGATATTCCTTCATTTTATTCTAACAGCAGCTCAGTGAGATACCTTGGGCTGAATGTGAGTGATTGGCCCAAAATCACCTGCTGAGAATGGATCTGGAATCTTCCTGATCCTATCGCAACACTAATTATATCATACTGGATATATATGAATGATAGATATATAAAAATAATACATTTCTCCAGAGAAGTATTATTATCCAGAGAAATTTATGTTGAGAAGATACTAAAAATCAGAAGGACAACATGAAAATAAAACTCCCTAAGTTAGAAAAGGATGCAAAAGACAAACTGATGTATAGTTGCTGTTGTTGTTGAATCATCTTTTAAAAAACCCAGTAAAATTCTCACTTTGGATTGGGATTATGGTTTCACTAATACACACAGAAAAAGGGCTAGATCTAAAGTGATTCACATGTTTCTAACTGCAAGGCAACTCAAGAAGCCCAAAGCTGACAATATCCTCACATTGTAATCAGGTATTACAGCAAGCGTGGGCAATGTCAGGCCCGTGGGCCGTATAAGGCCCGCGGGGCTCCCGCCTAAGGCCCGTGGGGCTCCTGCCCACAAACCCCGCCCCTTCCACGCAATTGGCACCCGCCCACAAACCCCGCCCCCCAGTGCTTGTGATTGGCTCCCGCCCGCAAACTCCAGCCTCCGGTCCGCGGAAATCCCAGAAACCCCGCCCCCCACCCCCGGTTATAAATATCCAAATGGCCCTTGGCAGAAAAAGTGTTCCCCACCCCTGTATTACAGGTTTCAACTCAATAATTCAATCACTTCCTGAATTTTTCACAGAAATCTGAAAAGGTAGCTAGATGGACACTAAGCATTTTGGAAAGCTTGACTATCTCACTGTAAACAGCCTTATCCAAAATAGTCTGCATAAGCTGCACTTTGGCATTTCCAAATGGCCTTTACTACATTCATTACAATATTTGGCCAGAAAAGGCTTTGATGACTTTTTAAATATCTCTTACAAATAAACACTTGTCTCATGATGATATGATTCAACAAAATAAATCCTCCCATGTTATTTGACCTACCCAAGAATTCAGTCGATGCCAGAATTCCTTAAAGGTGATTAATTTCTGAAAACTCTCAGTTTGGGAAATTGAAACATTCTTAAATGTTTATAGTCATAACTTATAAAATCAGGTTAAGGAGGGGGGAAAAAAAGAATCCAGTTGCCCATGTGCAGGCTGAAAGTTTAAAAACCCGTATTCCTAAATGGTTGTAGTCAAGAACACTGATCTCATTATGACTGGACATCTTGGTGTCATTTAATTTCCTGTAATGTGGACCTAAGTCACAGCACATCAAAAAACTTCAGACCTTGGATCTGACAAGCAATTTCATAAACGATGTTCCCAGATGATGTTATAATGGATCAAAACATTTTGTATGTGGAACAAAAGAACAATCATTTTTCCTGTCCTTCACATATTTTAAAAAGAAAAGCCCTGAAGTTTTGTTTTCTTTTTTTTTAAAAGTAACACAGATTTGTTTTTAAATGAAATACGCTTCCCCTTGATTGACATATTTTACTAGGATTCTTTAAAAGACTATGCAATACATGTCTTTCAGGCTCCACTGCTAATTCTCTCTCTTTATTTTTTTTTAATTAGAGACATACAAAAGCATACTTTCAAAAGAAAAAAATTCTCATTAAATTCCTTTAATACAATAAAATATGGAAGCCAGCAGCACATCAGAAAGCCAAACTTTTTAATAGAAAACCTCAAAATGTCATTATTGATGAAAATGAAATACTAATTAGTAATTTCCACTGACTGAAAAAAAATCAATCTGCATTTAGAACTGATGCCCTTGAATAGCTGCAATATTGATCTTAGAGAGTAGTATTTTTCTTGCTGCTTCAACATGTTCTTGAAAAATAAAGGCATATATGCACTAATTAAAACAATTCTGAGGAAACTGGCCACAAGCAGAAATTTCTGTGGTCTGTCTATTATCTAACATTGTATAGGAACATTGCAACCATGATAACTTACCTTTGGCAAAGCATATTTAGGAAGTTTCATCTGTGCAAAAGCATTTCTGCGGTAAGACACGTAGTAATGTGGCCGGCCTCCAGATGTCAGCTGTAACATATAACATTGCTTTTTCTTATTATTCTAATCAAGGTACTATTATCAGTGTTCCCCCCCCTTTTTTTTTAAGGCATGGAGAAAATAACAGGTGTGTTTTAAAGGGAAATGCAGTTGTTTCACAATGGCTCCAAAATGGCAATGAAGTTACAGCAGGATATGAAACAGCCCTCATTCAGATTATCAGATGTGGAAACAGAAAGCATTAACAAACATAATCTATGCAGACTGTTTGTAAAGGAAGACAAAGGATCATGGGCAAACCTACAAATGTGGGATTCCAGAAGCAGCTTTCAGCATCCTCAATTGCACAGGCAAAAATGGTAATACTCAAGTCAATAATAGTTGCATGTTATATTTCCGATTGGAGAAAAATGACAGAAGGTTTTCTGCTCTAGTCAGCATTGGGAAAAAACATTATTTCCTCCAAGCCAAGGACCCTAAGATTTTGGCCAGTCCTATGAGGTACACCAAAGTCCTCTGTATTTTCTAGAGTATTCCATTTATGTAACAGTAATGTGTAACACATGCTACAGCCAGCCACTTCTTCCAGCAGCTCACAGAAATGAAATAATCTTCAGGCAACCACCTGTGAGACAGCCTGCCCTCTCCAAAATCCTGGAGGCCAAAACAAAAAATCAATCTCTTTCTAGTTACACTGAGTGACAAAAAAACCACAAATATCTATTAACAATTCATTAACAAATAACAGAAGAGATTACTATCTTATTAAATGAAATACAATTCTCCAAGTTTGTCTCATCTGTGTTAGCTTTCTTAAATAAAGCATATCATCTTTCTTTTTAAAAAATGATACGAATGTAATTAAGAGCAATCTCAATTAACATCCAGTTCTGCTCTAAAAAAATATTTTCTCCAAGTTGCTGGAGTAGCATGATACACATGCAGAAGTAGCAGAGTACGCTTGGAAAAGTTTAGGCACCCCTGGTCAAATTCCACAATTCAATGAATCCCTAAGTGAACAGAAGCTGACTTAGTCCCTATGCCAGACAGCTAAACATGACATCTTGAAGGGGTATGTATTATTTTTGTGCAGTTGCTTACAGATTTAAAATAAGGGAACAATGAATGTGCAGAAGTTTGGATTCTCTTCCATCAGCTTCCAACATAGCCAGCTAAGAGTCTTTTTGTTCATGTGTGTTCTCTCTCTCTCTCTCTCTCTCTTCCCACAGATTTTCAATTATACTGAAGTCTGTGGACTCTGATGCCCATACCACACACAAACTTTCTCTTTGTTTCCTATAAATACTTCATGGCTGATTTGGAGGCATGTTTTGGATTGCTGTCTTAGTGAAATGCCCAACCTTTTCAATTTCTTCACTGACTGTGGGATATTTATTTATTTATTTTATTTATTATTTGGATTTATCCCCGCCCATCTCTACCGTGGTAGACTCTGGGCGGTCTATTATTAGCTTTCTAGGATATGAAAACATGTAATTGAATTCATTCTTCCTTTCACACACATTACTTCCTACACTACTGACTATCACACAATTCCAAATGATAATAGAGTCCACCCTATGCTTAATGGTTCCAAGATATTCTTTCACCCTTTATTCTCCAAATTTATCTGATGACCAAACTTCTGCACCTGTTACATTCACTGTTTTGTTACTATAAAACTGCAGGTAAATAGGAAATAGGCATTCAAATTGGCAGAATTTAACTTTGTACCATGTAGAAGTTGTGTCAGCTTCTCTTCACTTACGGATTTGTCATCACATACAGTTTGACCAGGGGTTAGAGTCTATAGTGATCTACTTCTTCCTTATTCCTCTCAAAGCAATCATCTGTACTTATGTCGATGAAGGTTCTCAGTCATCCAGGTGGAACAGTCTGTGGCTTGAATCATGTCAACTGGATTTCTATTTTCTCAGCAGAAACGTTTCACTCCTTATCCAAGGAGCTTCTTCAGTCTGAAGAAGCTCCTTGGATAAGGAGTGAAACGTTTCTACTGAGAAAATAGAAATCCAGTTGACATGATTCAAGCCACAATCATCTGTACTTGTATTCGTGCCTCCTTTTCCTTGCTTGGTTGCTATGGATCTTGATGGGCTTGTCCAGCTGTGAGGCTCCACATGGCTTCCTCGTGGCAACTTACTTTCTTCTTCAGAACAATTTCTTCAACTGGTGATGGAGGGAATCACTTTGTTTGCCTCACATGGCTCATGCCAGCTTCTCCATATTCCATGCAGTTCTTTCATAGTCTCATTGGGGGCATTTCTCAATCATGCTGCTGGGTGCCAGTGCTGCCAACAGACTATTCATAGCAATTGGAATAGACACAAGCAGTTGGAGGGCAGCACTAGTATCCAATTGCACAAGAGGTCCCTCTACCAAGGTTATGAAAGAGCTGTGCAAGCAAAGAAGCTACATGGCATGAGAGAGGTGATTCCCTCTATCACCATCTGATTGGGTTGCTCTAAAGGAGAAGAACAAGAAGCCACATGGAGCCTTCTGCTACAATGAGCGAGAAGGGGGAACAAATACAGAAGCAGATGACTTAATCTTAACCCTTAAAAATATACTCTATGCATGTTCAAAAGCATGTCTCCCTTTTACACATAGATAAAAAAACAAAAACCTTAGAGGTCAAAACTATGGATATGCAAAACCTGTTATGTGTATACTAAGGCCTGATCTCTTATGAGACCACAAATAAAGAGGTTTCCCTATATTTTCTGAGGTAGGAGAATTTACCACACTTGTTCTATATAGAAAAGAAGCAAGGCAATACATTGTTCTAACCCCCAGAAGAATTGGCATACATTCTATATGGGAAGAAATGATGTACTCAGAGAGGCTAGAGACTAGAGTGGTATGGCTGATACCAATTGGTATCACATTCAGGATTGCCTATCTTGAGCCTATTTAAATACTCCAGGTTATAGACAATCCAGCCTGGAAACATATACATTGATGCAAGCCAGGAACCAAAAGTTGAAAGACAGATAATTTATAGCTCATCTCCACTTTGCCAGCACTTTATTTCCTCCTTCTTGTTATGACATGCAGCAAGAAGATAATGAAACCTAAAACTATTCAGATATATTCTCTGGCTTCCACCTGGAACATAGCTCAGCTGAATATATCTCATTTTCTTCTTTTTTCACAATAATCGGAGCCCATGCATGACAATCATGCCTGATTACTCTTCTCTCAAGCATTCCCTTTCCATATCTCCCTTACTCTATCTCCCCCCATCTCAAACTAATAAAAAAAGCTTGATTGTTCTGTTGAGATGGTGATACCAGAACTCTGGCATGCAAACTTAAAAACCTGTTGAGATGTCCGTACATTCTTGGAGTAGACAATGAGGATGGCTGACTGACAAGAGGGATTATTTCCATACACCTTGAGCACATGTCAGACTGAACCCCTCATAACCCTTGTGTTAATAAAGTACTTGAAGCAAAAGCAGAAGGGAACAATTAGCGTCCCAATGGGAACAACACTTTGGTGATGCCCTGAAATGCACTGCTTGTACTAAAGCTATTTTGTTGCATCTGTTAGGGAAGGGAGATTAATATTCAGAAATAGAGGAACCAATGGTTTGTAATCAATTGAGGGGGGGAAATGTTTCAGACCTGAACGAATACATAATCATCTTGGACAATGAGGGAGTCAGAATCAATGTATCCAGGAAAAGGCTTGCTTCTTACAGCTTCAGAGCAGTTCTGCATCCTGCAGGTGATATACTGTGCATCTGAAATCACACACAGAAACACACATAAATATAACATGATTTCAGTGCTGAACATTCATAATTTTTTACTTGAATATTTCACATAGGCATCAATGTCTGCAAAAATGTATGTTACGATAGCCAGTAGAAAAGCAAAAATGGAACGAAGGGACAAAACCTATTCCTTGTTTACTTGTTACTTTTAGAGGATTCCATTTAAAAAGACAGCCACAATCAATTTTATTTAAGTGTGCAAGAGAATAAAATAATAAAACTGATTTTTTTTAAAAAAAAATCAAATGAATGGATAGCAAAAATATATGTAGGAACGTCTGTAGTTTTGTCTGCTCTCTGTAATCTAAAAAATATTTTATAGGCTGAACCTATCTTGTCTTCCTCAATTTGAATATTTCATCAGAACAGGAAATTCCTACTTCAGCAATTTATAGTATGTGTTTTGTATCATTTGCCTTTTTCTTGAACCATCTATAGCGATTTGGCCAGGGTCAATAGACTAATCTAAGATCTAAATGGGCCTATGAGACAGCATGAAGACCTAAACCAACTTTGAAGGAGGTTTAAGTTCCTTGAGTCTATGTGAATCTTCATGCGGCCTCATAGGAGCAAGAAAGGATTGAAAAACACAGACCTGGAGTCACAGAATGAAACTGCCCAAGATATTAGAAATTGAACTTCATGACCTCTTCAGTAACTTTCTGTTATAAAGAGATATAGTTCCTAGGACTTGGAATAGACACTACTAAGTGATATCTAATGTTGACAGTGAGAAATATGAATGACATCTGTCTTTTGGACTATAGTAACACATAAATGGACCATTGCAGAAAATTTCTGAATGCTGTGTGTGTTGATGGCAATGGCTAGGTTTCTGAAAGAAAAAAAAAAGATATCCAAGGAGAAAGTTAATGGAAATTAGGTTTGAAAACATTTTTTTCAAGTGAACAATGAGCCATTGATTATGTGAAGAACAGGTTCCTCCGCTGCATTGTTTTCTTTCATTCAAAATGCACACTTTCCTAAGGACAAAGTAGCATTCTGAATTACAAACTTTAGGGTTTTTTGGGCATTAATACCAATACCTTCTTAGGGATTCAGTCCTGCCAGCGATTTCTCATGATTTGAGACACTGAGCATGGCATAATACTATTTGGTGAAGAAAAGACTCCATTCCTCTTGTTGTTTCCCACTATTCATTTCTACGTTATGACTGTAACTGAAGACTGTTAAATGTTACTATTTTAAATATTTTTTGTACATCGCATCATATTGGTAATGAATATGCTAAACATATTCTATGCCCTCTGCAATTATACTCAACTGAGTGTGCCCATGTATCTGTGTTCATAGACTTCCTAGTAAAGTTCTGATAAGATAGGTTTTAGCTTTCTTATTCATAAAAGATATCAAGTGATGGGCACATAATTGACAGATGTCTATGAGATGACATGTTTCTGTTAGTTTATCTCGCAAGAAATAAAACAAGGTAAGACTGATTGTAGAAAAGTTTTGGCCCACCAGGAAGAGGAGTAAGAGGAGATGTTGACTGTTCATATATATCATATTAGAAATTCAAACACAAGCAAAGAACTACAACAGCAGCATTATAATCTCAGTTACATTTTTGTGTATGTGTGTGATTTAGAAGCAAGCTGATAATTGGTTTTTCAGAATACTGAAAGGATTCGATATGACCAGAAGAAACAGGAAAAGATCAGAAAAATGATATAAATATTCGGAATATTTTCAGAATCTTCTTACAATAACTTTTTTTCCTTAAGTTGGGTTCACTGAGAAGCCATTCAGCAACAAGTATTCAACCCATGTGGGCTCTTTATTTATCCAGTACCACAGGAAGCACCTAATCACTTACACTTAATTTATGCCAATTAATACATTTCATTGCTGAGATGTGGAATTAATCTATTTCCTTCTCTAGCACAGATGTTCTCCCTCCCACCAGTAATTGGGATGTTAAGCTCCTCACTGCCAGCATGCACATCTCCAGCAACAGCTGCTGCTTTGATTGTTATGGCAACACTGAAAATGTTAGTGTAGATGGGATGGCTAAACTGAGGAAACTTTCAGTTTATATATCCACAGCTGGAATGTGGAACATCGTAACAGAGCTTGGAAACATATTCAATGAGGCTTCCTATAAAACAATAATACCAGACTGGTAATGGAATAGGACAGGAAGTATAAGCAGCCATCCTCTATTGGATGGTTACATGAAGAATACAGCAATTGTAGCAAACTTCACCAATGTTTTAATTACAGCAGTGGTGGCCAATACAGCCATCCACCAACTGTATCCTTGCCTTTTGATGTTAAGAAAGACTCTGCATCCTTTTGCTATTAGGAAATCTCTGATGTGCATGCCAATATTACTCTGATTTTATCATATTCACTACATAGATACTAGAACAAATGCTATGTCCTTTCTTTATCTAAATATGATACATACCATATCATTCCACAGTTTCCAGGATCCACAGTGAATTCATGTAGAGGATTTATTGAAACATAACAAAAGGTTTCAGCCACCATGATCCATCCTTGTCTGGATATATTAATATGTGGGAACTGCTCCTTTAATGGTCATTTAATGCAACTCTGTGCAGTTTTGCTTCTATCTCTTAGTAGAGTTGGAGTATATGGATGAAGCCGGTTGCCTGGCTCACTGCCTGACTCATTGGTACTCAACTTTGAGAGGCATGGCCACATCTGTAACCTGCACTGCCCTCAACCTCCATAGAAGAGAATAGTATGAGCAGGTTGTCTGTGACATCAAACAGAAAATTTCCTTAGAAAAAGAAGGTCTGTTTGTTTCACTTACTTGCACATCGCACTTGCCAAAACAAAAACTGAATTAAGGAGGGGTCACAATGGGCAAGTTTAGAGTTGGCTCTCAGATGGAGATGTGTAATGGACATTGAGAAATAATCTGAGATATTACAGAGTGAAAGGATGTTTACTCAGTACATTCTCTCATGCTTAATGATCCCAAAGAAACCTGAAGTTCAGGCTCTACCTTGGGCCTCATGGTCCCACTGACCTTTTCAAAAGCTTTACTGACTTAAAGGCTGGTTATGCTGACAGAGCATCTTCCTCATACTTTTATAACACTGATCCAGTGATCTGAACTATATTAATGTGGCTTATTTATGGCAAATAGTGGGAATGAGGATTAGCAGTCTTCATCTGGATACAAAGAACAGATGTATTTCAGGTTTCAGGCTTTAATAACTTAAGATGTTGTGGATATGTCTCTTTTATAGTTTTACCATATTTACAGACTAAATACGATCCCTGGGGAAGGTAATGGCAACCCACCCCAGTATTCTTGCCATGAAAACTAAATGGATCAGTACAACCAAAGATATGTCGGTATACCATCGGAAGATGGGACTCCCAGGTCGGAAGATGGTCAAAATGCTACTGGGGAGGAACAGAGGATACGTTCAACTAGCCCCAGATGTGATGACGCAGCTAGCTCAAAGCCGAAAGGACGGCTAGCGGCCGACGGTGCTGGTGGTGAACGACGAATCCGATGTTCTAAAGATCAACACACCATAGGAACCTGGAATGTAAGATCTATGAGCCAGGGCAAATTGGATGTGGTTATTGGTGAGATGTCAAGATTAAATATAGACATTTTAGGTGTCAGTGAACTGAAATGGACTGGGATGGGCCACTTCACATCAGATGACCACCAGATCTACTACTGTGGACAAGAGGACCACAGAAGAAATGGAGTAGCCTTCATAATTAATAATAAAGTGGCTAAAGCAGTGCTTGGATACAATCCAAAAAACGATAGAATGATCTCAATTCGAATTCAGGGTAAGCCATTTAACATCACAGTGATCCAAATATATGCCCCAACCACAGATGCTGAAGAAGCAGAAGTAGATCAGTTCTATGAGGATCTGCAGCACCTACTAGATAATACACCAAAAAGAGATGTTATTTTCATTACAGGAGACTGGAATGCTAAGGTGGGTAGTCAGACGACACCTGGAATTACAGGCAAGCATGGTCTGGGAGAACAAAATGAAGCAGGACATAGGCTGATAGAATTTTGCCAAGACAACTCACTGTGCATAACAAACACTCTCTTCCAACAATCTAAAAGACGACTTTATACATGGACTTCACCAGATGGTCGACACCGAAATCAGATTGACTACATCCTTTGCAGCCAAAGGTGGCAGACATCTATACAGTCGGTAAAAACAAGACCTGGAGCTGACTGTAGTTCAGATCACGAACTTCTTATTGCAAAATTTAGAATCAGACTAAAGAGAATAGGGAAGACCCACAGATCAGTTAGATATGAGCTCACTAATATTCCTAAGGAATATGCAGTGGAGGTGAAGAATAGATTTAAGGGACTAGATTTAGTAGATAGGGTCCCGGAAGAACTATGGACAGAAGTTCGCAACATTGTTCAGGAGGTGGCAACAAAAAACGTCCCAAAGAAAAAGAAAACCAAGAAGGCAAGATGGCTGTCTGCTGAAACACTGGAAGTAGCCCAAGAAAGAAGGAAAGCAAAAGGCAACAGTGATAGGGGGAGATATGCCCAATTAAATGCAAAATTCCAGAGGTTAGCCAGAAGAGATAAGGAATTATTTTTAAACAAGCAATGTGCGGAAGTGGAAGAAGACAATAGAATAGGAAGGACAAGAGACCTCTTCCAGAAAATTAGAAACATCGGAGGTAAATTCCAGGCAAGAATGGGTATGATCAAAAACAAAGATGGTAAGGACCTAACAGAAGCAGAAGAGATCAAGAAAAGGTGGCAAGAATATACGGAAGATCTGTATAGGAAGGATAATAATATTGGAGATAGCTTTGATGGTGTGGTCAGTGAGTTAGAGCCAGACATACTGAAGAGTGAGGTTGAATGGGCCTTAAGAAGCATTGCTAATAACAAGGCAGCAGGAGACGACGGTATCCCAGCTGAACTGTTTAAAATCTTGCAAGATGATGCTGTCAAGGTGATGCATGCCATATGCCAGCAAATTTGGAAAACACAAGAATGGCCATCAGATTGGAAAAAATCAACTTATATCCCCATACCAAAAAAGGGAAGCACTAAAGAATGTTCAAACTATCGAACAGTGGCACTTATTTCACATGCCAGTAAGGTAATGCTCAAGATCTTGCAAGGTAGACTCCAGCAATTCATGGAGCAAGAATTGCCAGATGTACAAGCTGGGCTTAGAAAAGGCAGAGGAACTAGAGACCAAATTGCCAATATCCACTGGATAATGGAGAAAGCCAGGGAGTTTCAGAAAAACATCTATTTCTGTTTTATTGACTATTCTAAAGCCTTTGACTGTGTGGATCATAACAAATTGTGGCAAGTTCTTGGTGGTATGGGGATACCAAGTCATCTTGTCTGCCTCCTGAGGAATCTGTATAACGACCAAGTAGCAACGGTAAGAATAGAGCACGGAACAACGGACTGGTTTAAGATTGGGAAAGGAGTACGGCAGGGTTGTATACTCTCACCCTACCTATTCAACCTGTACGCAGAACACATCATGCGACATGCTGGGCTTGAGGAATCCAAGGCTGGAGTTAAAATCGCTGGAAGAAACATTAACAATCTCAGATATGCAGATGATACCACTTTGATGGCTGAAAGCGAGGAGGAGTTGAGGAGCCTTATGACGAAGGTGAAAGAAGAAAGTGCAAAAGCTGGGTTGCAGTTAAACCTCAAAAAAACCAAGATTATGGCAACGAGCTTGATTGATGACTGGCAAATAGAGGGAGAAAAAGTGGAGGCAGTGACAGACTTTGTATTTCTAGGCGCAAAGATTACTGCAGACGCTGACTGCAGCCAGGAAATCAGAAGACGTCTACTTCTTGGGAGGAGAGCAATGGCAAATCTTGATAAAATAGTTAAGAGCAGAGACATCACACTGACAACAAAGGTCCGCATAGTTAAAGCAATGGTATTCCCTGTAGTAACCTATGGCTGCGAGAGCTGGACCATAAGGAAGGCTGAGCAAAGGAAGATAGATGCTTTTGAACTGTGGTGTTGGAGGAAAATTCTGAGAGTGCCTTGGACTGCAAGAAGATCAAACCAGTCCATACTCCAGGAAATAAAGCCAGACTGCTCACTTGAAGGAATGATATTAAAGGCAAAACTGAAGTACTTTGGCCACATAATGAGAAAAAAGGATACCCTGGAGAAGATGCTGATGCTAGGAAAAGTGGAAGGCAAAAGGAAGAGGGGCCGACCAAGGGCAAGATGGATGGATGGTATTCTGGAGGTGACGGACTCAACCATTGGGGAGCTGGGGATGGTGACGGCCGACAGAAAGCTCTGGCGTGAACTGGTCCATGAAGTCACGAAGAGTCGGAAACGACTGAACGAATAAACAACAAATAGTTTTACCACCACTATTCAAGCTTGTGCCTTCATTTCAGACTTGTCCATGAAAAAAGTGTCTTCTAAAGTAATTCATATATAGTAAATTGAAAGAAGCAAATCTTCATCATCCTTTTATTATCACACTCTTTTCCAGTACTGTTTTAAGCTCACTGAAAATTCATAGTGATACATAAGGGACACCCCACTAGGCAAATGAAAGCTTCCTGAATAAGCTTTGTATGAGCAACATCCACTAAGAAATGTGGAAATTAATCCCACTTTCTCACCCTAGATTCATTTATTTATTTTGGTCAAAATAGAATAGACACTGGGGCATGGGGGTGGTCAAGAAGGCAAGTGATGAAAGGGGCAACCTTCTAGACACCTCTAGTTAAAAATGGTTAAATATAAAAACTGAGCTTGGTTATTTCATTTCCCATAGTAATTCTTTCCCAACAATTCTTCTGGACTTTGAAAAATGTTAATATTAGATTAAAAATAAATATTACAAATATTAGTACTCAGTATTATTTAAATATAAGCTGAGTACTATAAATATATGCTATGTGCAATGTTTATCTAAATTGTTTTCAAATCAACTGGATACTTGGGAAATGAATGGCAGAATATACGCTATTCTTACATTTAGTCTTAAAGTGTGTGTGTGTGTCTGTGTGTGTGTTTTAGAGAGACAAAAAAAGTACAATTAACAATGACATTTGAAATTCAGCTTTTCAAAATCTTTACCCAGCCATATTTGAACAAAACAAAACAACTTTTCCTGCTAAAGTAGCCTTCTTGAATATTTTGACCTCCAGGTGTGTTAGGACTAGAGTTCTCAGAATTCCCATCAGTTGGTTAATCCAGCTGAGAATTCCAGTGTTTTAGTCCAAATATATCTGACAGGCACCAGTTTGGGAAAGGCTGAATCAAAATTTCAGTTATGCTCATCACCACGCATGAAGCTCTGATCTGGAAAGCCAGTTCAATGGCACAATATTTTGGGGGAGGCACATGCTTTTAACACAATCTATCCATGGACTAAAGAAAGCAGAACATCAGAATATCCAATATCTGAGTAAAAGCTTGATTTTATACATAGGGAATGAGAAGAAATCCTATTGCTTATTCCCATTTAAGTGAGCATATAAATACAATCATAGAGTTTTAGGGCAATCATAGACTATAGGTGAGATGGTCAAAGCTGAAGATTTTTGAATGAAAGCAAGCAAGTTATATTTCTGGATAATATGTCTATGAAGGTTCTCAGTCATCCAGGTGGAATTGTCTGTAGCTTGAATCATGTCAACTGGATTTCTATTTTCTCAGTGGAAACGTTTCGCTCCTTATCCAAGGAGCTTCTTCAGTCTGAGCAAAGTTAGTATTTAGGATTCCCTTACTAACTTTGCTCAGACTGAAGAAGCTCCTTGGATAAGGAGCAAAACGTTTCCACTGAGAAAATAGAAATCCAGTTGACATGATTCAAGCTACAGATATATTTTTGTAACTTTCCCTAAATCTCAGAAAGAACAATATTGAGATGAGAGCAAATATAATATTACATCATTTCATTCCACTTACTCAAAGTTTGAGAGCTGGTTTGTCACAAATAAACCAAGATTCAAACCTTGAAGATTTTACCTTTTAGAAGATCAAACAAAGCAGCCCACAAGAAGAAATATAGTTATGAATGATATAGATTTCATTTTATGCTTTTTTGCAGTTCTTACACAAATTGCAAACCTCTTCTACTTCTGTAAATATTGTCTTGCATTTCAGAATGTTATTTTGAATTTCTATTTATTTGAAAATGTTTACTGCATGACCAGACTGAGAATAATCATATAGCATCCATTGGATATCCCTAATGCTATCCTGTATCCGGATGAACGTTGAAAGCCTACATAATTACACTTGTGATAAAATGAAGAAAAGGTAATCAAAACACTTACGGCCATCCAGTGTCTTTGCCTCCATGTGAACTATGTCTGGATCTTTGCTGGTACCCATTCTAGACCTGGGAGAAGAAAAACTAACACTGCAATATTAGTATGAACATCTTTAACATCTAGTTAAAAGGAGTTATCTGGAACATCTAATGAGGAATATTTTAACATTCATTCATTCAATCAATCGATCAATCATTCATTTCACTAGATTTCTATGTCATATTTCCTCAAGAAGCAACGAACCTATGAAGTAGACTGAGCTGAGAGAGAGAGTGACTAGTCCGAATTCACTTGGTGAGCTCCAATGGCTGACAAACCTGAATGTCTCTAGACCAATACCATATGAGTTAGACCGTGCAAGCTCTCTATTTTCCAAACTAGAAAAACATTTTCCTATTTTCTCATGGATAGTCCAATAAGGAAATAAAATATATTTATTTGCTGGAAATGCCAAAGTACAGTAAGATAAAGGTAAAGGTACCTTCAAGTCAAGCCTGATTTTTGAGGACTTTGTGGATACATACATGTTATTTTCTTGGCAAAACATTTAAGTGATTTGCTATGCCTTCTCCTGGGAATGTTTTTCAACCTTCCAGGCTATCCTACAACTCTTGAATTTTCTAATAGTCACCCAAGTGAGTACTCAACAAGACCCACTGTACTTAGTTCCTTAGATCTGTGAAAGTCAGCAAGATGCTACCATCTAGCTAGGCCAAAGCACCGTACACTTAGCCTAATATGTTACATAAATAAATTTTAACTGAATTTCACAGTTGTTTGGGGCACTCACAGATCATTAAGTGTGGGAAGAACAGGCCTTGCTAACCATTCTTAAAGGGCATGAATTTGTCTCATTCCCAACCCATTGTGGAGGCAATTTACATTTGTCTTTAACTGTTCCGTTTTTTTAAAAAAAGTGATTTCCAACTCCTACCAAGAGAAGTCCTGCTGTGGACATGTTCTCTGATACCTCATGATGATGCAGGTGAGGATACAAAGGGACTGGTATCTGGCCAGATCTCTTTGGCCACTTTAGGGTGCTGTAGACATGCCCACCCTCCTACAATCACCGGGATCTTCCCTCTGGAGCTATTTTGGAGTGTAGGAGAGACCCAACACTTGGCTTCTGCAGAGACAACTGCCTGCATATGCCTGACTGGCATTTCCAAGGTATTTGTCAGGTGTTATGTGGGCTCTTTATAAACACAAATTTACCACTCTCTTAAAAGAGTGGTAGAGCTATGTTTAGAAACATGGCTAGTGCTATTTAACATCTATATGAGGTCACTGGAGGAAGTCATCCATCCATTACAAAGGGAAGATCAAAGTAAGTCAAGCTGTCTACCCCAAAGAAATAAGCATGACTCAGCAAATACTCAAGCTAATAGTCAGGGCTATATAAAAGAAATAACAGCTTAATTGGCTCTCTGTGGCAATCAATATTCTAATTCACTGCCTATGATTCTGTTTATATGCTGTGTTGGATTACCTGGAATCTCAGACTGGAAACTAACTATTCTTGGATCTTCCTGCACTTGAGATTGTCTTTCCAGATATATTTTTTTTTTGCAAAAGAAATATCTTGTGCCTGCATTCTATAAGAATGGTCTGATGTGCAGCATGATTCGTGTTACTTCAGTTAAAAATTTATGACTACAATAAATACCTTGAGTTCATAACAGAAGCTGGCAGCAGGGAACAGTAATTGAAAGGACTAATTTCTTGCATCTTTTTAGTCTTCCTGGCAGGGAATTCCCTTCCAAGTGGCTGCTGCTTCCTCTCCTCACATAATGTTCTTAGGGTTGTTTACAGCTCCCACACTGATCTCTAACAGTTAAATTCTTTCTCAAACTTCAGCTTCTCAATAATGCATATCTAGTAGCTACACAAATCTAGGTGGCTACTAGATTGCAGCCAAAAGATACCCCCCCGAAAAACCCTCTTTGCTGCCACCTAATGGTCAATAGGTCAACCAACTGGCCCATAGTTCCATTTTTTGATGGTTTGGGAAGAAATGCAGTGCATAGAGCAACTAGAGCAGGCTTGGGGAACCATTTTTCTGCCAAGGGCCATTTTGATATTTATAACATCATTCGAGGGCCGGGGGCGGGGTTTGCAGGCGGGAGCCAATCACACGGAAG
This sequence comes from Charina bottae, assembly GCA_023362775.1. Taxonomy (NCBI): domain Eukaryota; kingdom Metazoa; phylum Chordata; class Lepidosauria; order Squamata; family Charinaidae; genus Charina; species Charina bottae. The sequence continues at coordinate 47,992,963 of JALMGJ010000005.1, forward strand.
GGGGTGGGGTTTGTGGGTGGGAGCCAATCACACAGAAAGGGGTGGGTTTTGCAGGTGGAAGCCAATTGCACGCACTAGGGGGCCGCCATGCATGCCACCGCGCCACCGCTGCTGTGCCTGCTGCCGCCATGCTGGCCGCGTCTTCCACCGCTGCGCCCACCACTGCCACACCTTCTGCACCTGCCACCGCCACGCCCCTGCTGCTGCACCCGCAGCCACTATGCCAGCCGCCCCTGCCATGCCCCTGCTGCTGCGCCCGCCAACACGCCTGCTGCACCTGCCGCCACTGAACTCACCGCCACCATGCCCGCCATGCCCGCCACCGCCCCTGCCACACCCCCACCGTGCCCGCCAGCATGGGCCAGACCAATTGCTTCAACGGCCTTATACGGCCCGCGGGCCGGACGTTGCCCACCCCTGAACTAGAGCATTGTACATTCCAATTGGAGTGGGCAATTCACAGATCCGGAATTCTAGCCAAAGGAACCATCAACCATAGCCTTTAGAATGTTAGGTATTGAAAGTATATTGAGAGCTTTTTTGTATATTATAACTGCAGTGAGATTATTTTATGCACAAAGATTGAAATTCGGCATTTCCCACAATAGAGGAATGGTTGGTGAAAATTATAGAACTTCCTGAGATGACTAAATTGACTTCTTTGATCAGAGAAAAGATGATATCGATATTTATTGCTGCCTGGAAACCCCTTATAGACTTTTTGCGTGAAACAGGAAAAAAAATGAACTTTTGATTTATGGTTTTGATGATTAGATAGAATGGATTATAGAAAGAACAGAGCTGTTTTATAACCATAGAGTAAGAGGCAAACTTATAATTATACTTATAACTGCTGTAAAGAAAATCGGAAGTTACTTTTTTGTACTTTTTTCTCTTTGTTTTCTCTTTTCTTTTCTTTTCCTTTCATGCACTGTCAGCCTTCTCTTTAATTTCTCTTTTTTTCTTTTCTTCTTCTTACTTTATATTACTTTCTGTTAGTTTTTACTTGGTGTTTTAAAATCTTTAATAAAATTATATTAAAAAGAAAGCATATTGAGAGCAATGCAGCTCAGACCCATTTGAGAGCAGATAAAGGTGAACTGTGGGGGCAGCAAGATTTAGGGCAGTATGATTTTCTGTCAGCTCTGGAATGGGGAGCATAGTAAAGCAGCTCTATGGAAGTGGGCCCTATTAGGAAATTAAACTGGTTGTATTCAGAGAGCCAGATTGGTGTAGTGGTTAAGATAGCAGGCTAGAAACTGGGAGACCACGAGTTCTAGTCCCGCCTTCGACATGAAGCCAGCCTTCTCTCTCAGCCCTGGGAAGGAGGCAATGGCAAACTATTTCCAAAATATTGCCAAGAAAACTGCAGGGACTTGTTCAGGTAGTTACCAGGAGTCAGCACTGACTCAAAAGCCTGCACGCACACGCACACGTGCACACACACACACACACACATTCAGAGAATACATGTATCAACTTTGTATAACAACAAATTGCTGCTCCAGGAGTTCTGCAGCAAAAACACTTGTTACAACTGAGAAGCAGGTCCCACATAAAAGCCACAGTTTAGTAGAGCGAAGCTTTATGGTCACATGTGTTTCCCATCTCTGCATCTTTCTTGTCCTTTGTGTATTCTGAATCCCTCAGTTATACCACAAAATATTTCTTGTGACCGGTAAGAACTTTTCTGTTTAATTTCCCAGTGCAGTTGATTCATGAAGCAGTAAAGGCTTTGGAATGATTTAGAGATGTTCATTCAATTTATTGTGATACTGTTAGTGTCATTTTTCAATACATTTATTAAAATATATGTTGGAATATACAAATGAAGCTATATACTGGAGACATGAATGAGGATAACCATTTTTCTTAAACGAATAGCTGACACTATTTGGAAAGTGATTTGAGATATTTTTAATTGACTTTTTAATATGAGAAACATACATTATATGACTAATCAAATAGTGAGATTAATTTATGCTTTCATGACCAATCCAAAGTTTGCATTCTGCTAAAGAGAATATTTTTTTCTTATAAGTTAGGTTCTCCTAAACAAATCATCATATGATTGCCTACCCACAGTGGCTTCTGCCTCTCCAATAAGATCGAATAGGGCAAACTCACTTCAAGTCCCTTCTCTTAGCAACATCATCTACAGGGCCAGGGAGTGAAGACTTTGCACTTGCAGCTCCTGTTTGGAGTAGTTTGCCTCCTGAGATTTGAATTTTAGGAAAGCCATAAAAACTTGGGCTTTTAAGGAAGCTCAGGGAGATGATTTGGTATGTTAGGAGTGCCTGGGTTATATGGGAATGTTTACAAGTAGTCCTCGCTTAACGACCATTTGTTTAGCGATGGTTCGGACTTACAATGACACTAAAACCCCAACTTATGACTGGTTATCAATGGGGAACTGCAATTTGCTTAACGACCATGTGATTTGCTTAACGACCATGTGATTCACTTAACAGCCACTGCAAAAATGTTGTAAAATCATCTCAGATTCACTTAACGGTCACAATGCTTAGTGACCAAAATTCCGGTCCCAATTGTGGTAGTTAAGTGAGGACTACCTGTACTGTTCCTTGGTGACCATAATCTTTTTTGTATTTTTTTATTGTTAATTGTATTATTTTGTCAAGTTATTTTACTATTTTAATCTTTTTACTGTAAGAAGGGAACATAAATTGCTCAGAGTCCTGATGGATAGGAGTAGCATATAAGCCCCAGAAAATAAAATAAATACCATTACAAAATGCTGAGGATATAGTCTTTTTAGGGATGACAGTTATGTTATGAAGCAGCCCTTTCATGTCTCTACTTGATGCAATTTATGATGGCAAACATAAACTGTACTATTTCCTTTGTTTTCTTTAACACAGTTCTATAGCCTTTTTACCAATGGCTTCCTTGTTTTTCACTTTTTCATTCCAATTATTTCTTCAAGAGGTTGCAATCTTGCTTAGACTGTTCACTGCCTTGGGCACTTCTTTAAATAAAAAGGTAATTTCTAAACCATAAAAAATAATTAAACCATAAATAAATAAATGGGGCATCCAGGGTTTACAAAGGTGGTTTTCTTTCACTAGTTTCTCACAGTGAATCCTCGGGCTTTTTTTATAAATATAGGAAGCTCCAAAAAGCAAGTGGAGAACTTCCACAGTGACAATTGCTGGAGGAAAAAACAATTCAGATAAAGTTGACTACATGGAAGGAATTGCTGCATTACTATTCACTGTTGGGCTTTATCTTAACTATCCAGAAGTCTTAAAGTGTTCTTAAGTTCAAGAAAATGAAATTTTATTATATTCGAGAAATGAAGTAACTGACTAAAATTTCCTAAAATAATATAACAAAATAATTCAAGGATTCATATTCAGAACTCAGTGACTTATGGATATCTGCAGTCTCCTAAGAATTGTCACTATCTTAGCCAGAATATTTTAGCTCTTGCTGTAATTTCATAGATGTTTCACTTGAGGAGGATACACACATACACACTTATTTTGAACATTTGTAGGACTCCATCAGGTATGACTCAGTGATATATAGAATGCCTACTTCATCTTTTCTTCTCTCCATGTCAGAAGCATTTCAAAAGAACAGTCATTCTTAAAAAGACTGAATATACATGTGCAGTTCAAATTCATATCCTTTCATTGGTAAAAACACCTTAATTATTTTAGGAAATTTTAGCCACACTCTACCTCCAAGGGTAAGGGGCATGGTGGCTCAGCGGGTAAGACGCCAGGCTTGTCGATCGGAAGGTCGCAGGTTCGGAGGTTCGAATCCCTAGCCCTGCGTGATGGAGTGAGCTCCCGCACTCACCCCAGCTCTTGCCAACCTAGCAATTCGAAAGCATGCAAATGCAAGTAGATAAATAGGTACCACTTCGGTGGGTAGGTAACAGCGTTCCACGCGCATCGTGCCGGCCACATGACCGTGGAAGCGTCTTCGGACAACGCTGGCTCTTCGGCTAACAAATGGAGATGAGCACTGGCCCCTAGAGTCGGACACGACTGCACAAATGTGCAGGGGGAACCTTTACCTTTACCTTACCTCCAAGGGCTCAAATACTATTTTCTTCCACAGGCCACACCTCATGCCCTGTCAGAACTTAAATTTCACTAATTAGATTTCACTAATGGGAAGTCCAAGATAATTCTTTTTTCTGCCACTTTCTTTTCAGAAACAAGTGTGTCCTGGATATTAACTATCCAAAATTATTGTCTTGGTGTCCTTCAAGAAACTGCAGTATATCATACCCAAAATATACATACTGTAGGCTTTTCTAGTTATCTTTTTCTGACTTTCTACCTCTTCTGTTTCCTTGCATTCTTCCAGTCCAACCAATGTTTATGTTTTGCCTATTTACTCCAGCATTTTATTGAAATTCCATGGCTTATTTACCTGAATAACTTTCACATTCATATCAGATTTCATTCTAAATGATTTTTCAATGTCACACTGAATATTTCAGAGTTTTCATTAGAACTGTTGCATTTGAGATATATAATTCTGTGAGATATATAATTCTATGAATTATTTTCAAATTCAGGGTATTTTCATTTTACTGTTCTTTTATATATGTAATTGTATGGCTGATTTTCTTATCCTTACGTTACCACAGATTAATAAACACACACACACAAAGATATTGCTGCCACTGAGTGATGATTCTGCTACCTCATTGTCATACACAATGGAGTCTGGTCTACTGAAACTTCAATTTTACTCAAACCAGGATATGGTTTCGATCAAACTGAATAAAAAACTAACCATTCAAAAAATGTTACTAAATTAGCAATGGATTTAGCTTGACATTTTAAAATTATTATATATTAAAAGACCATCAAATGATAATGGAGCACTGATTAACAATTTCCATGCAAGTTGCATTTATGAAGTAAAGCTGGAATCATAAAATGTAAAGCAAATTCATCTCTTTAGATATTTTCCTTTTTGGAAACTTGGAAATGTTACTCATTTATCTTTTTGGTGGCATTTTGTCTCTTTCTGGAACAGTTGATGGTATTATTTAATAAATGCTCTAAAGTCCCACAATTTCTTGATGCAGATTAAAAAAAAGATAGCACTGAAGTAATAAAACACCATGACCAAAAATAATGTGATTTGTATTTAAATCCAGAAAGACAACAAACTACTAGATTATGAATTCATAAAGGTCCTTTAAGGTAAATGCAGAACCTGCTATTGTCAGCTGTGACTAAGTAAAACTTTGTATCCATTATTAATTTTAAGGAGATAATACATCAGAGTACCACACAAAAGTTTACTCCTGGTCAAATTTATGTTTCAATTAAATGAACCGAAGCTAACACAATCTCTACATGCTACAAAGTTAAAATTGTCATCTTTCTGCACATTTGAATACTTGCTTACTATTTATGTGCAGTTGTTTGCAGATTCAAAATAAGAAAACAGTAAAAATAGCAGGTGCACAAATGTGGATACCTTTCCAGTCAGTACTTTGTAACTACCCTTTTGGCAGAAACAACAACTTCAAACAGCACATAGATAGTAAGTATGCATTCAAATGTGCAGGAAAATGTTACATTTGTACAATGTAGAGACCTTGTTAGCTTCTGTTTACTTAGAGACTCACTGAAACACGCAATTTGATGAGAGATGTCTCAACTTTTGTATCCAACTGTACATAAGTAATTATGTTCCTCCTTAATATACTGTAGCACAGCATTGCCTGAAGTTATATTTAAAGAAGCTGAATAATTACGAATTATTTTTAGAAAAAGCCTATCTGCACTCTGTTACTTTTCCCCAGCCAAGCTTGACTCTCCCTATTCAGCACATCCAATTTTCTTAAGCACTCCATGGATTGTGTTGCACTAGAATGGCAGACATAGGTCTAACTGTTTACAACGTGGCCAGTTTCGCTAAGTCACCTCTTCAATACATATACATACGCATATATACAGGTAGTCCTCACTTAATGACCACAATTGAGACCGGAATTTCGGTTGCTAAGCGAAGTGGTCATTAAGTGAATCCAACCTGATTTTACGACCTTTTTTGCGGCAGTCATTAACAGAATCACCATGGTCGATAAGCGAACTACGTGGTTGTTAAGTGACTCACATGGTTCGTCATTGATTTTGCTTGCCAGAAGCCAGCCGGGAAAGTCGAAAATGGCAATCAAATGACCACAGGATGCTGTCATGGTCATAAATGCAAACCAGTTGCCAAGCATCCAAATTGTGATCACATGACCATGGAGATGCTGCAACAGTCATAAGTGTGACCACTGGTTGTAAGTTGGTTTTTTCAGCACCATTGTAAGTCTGATCCATAACTAAATGAATGGCATTAATTGACTACCTGTATTCTATGCAAGTCAATAAAAAAGAGAAAGAAAATGCACCCACTCCTCGTTCAATTACCAAGTTCTGTTCCAACAACCAAGTCATTAAGCTAAATGATTGCTAAGTGAACACCAGAGTGAGAGACACTGCAAAGATAACTGGTTGCTGCGGTCTCATTCAGATAAAGTTCTGTCATAAAGCTATGCCAGTGTTTTTCTCACTCCGGCATGCGTTGTTATCAGATGCACAAAATTTGGTTGTAAATGCATGCACTGGTCAGAAAATGATTTTTGTTATTACCGTCATATTTGCAAATGGTCACTATCCGAGGTAGTCACTAAAATGAGGAGTAGGTGTATATAATAAAACAATATTTTATTTATTTATTTATTCAATAGATTTATATAGCCGCCCATCTCACAAAACATGACTGGGCGGCACACAATATATTCACAATTAAAATCATAAAATGTATAACATAAATAAAGATTGAACTCCTTGGTAGATGGGACCCACAGCATACCCCTCCTGCCTGACCTGATGGGATAACTGTATGTAATCATGAAGAGGTGGTCCCTCAGATAGCCTGGTACCACGCCATGCAGGGATTTAAAAGTCAAAAACAGCACCTTGAATTGCACCCAGAAACAAACTGGCAGTCAGTGCAGCTCACAGAAGAGAGGTGTAATGTGCAGAGTCCTAGGGGCACACATACCTGTCCACACAGATGCACTCTGCACCAGTTGAAGCTCATGGATGCTCTTCAAGGGCAGCCCCATATAAAGCACTTCACAGTAATCCAGCCTGGAGGTGGCCAGGGCACGAGTGACTGTGAGTAGAGCTTCACGGTCCAGGAAAGGGTACAACTAGCACACAACACAAAGCTGTGCAAAGGCCTTCCTAGCCACGACTACAAACTGCTCCTTGAGCAGGCATTGTGAGTCTAGAAGGACCCCCAGATTTCATATAGGGTCTGTCTGGGGTAGTGCCACCCCATCCAGAACCAAAGAGGGTAAAGTCCCAGATCCAGAAGTCCCCAAACCCCACAACCACTCAGTCTTGCCAGGGTTCAGCTGAAGCCTGTTGTTCCCCACAGGCCTGCAACTAGGGTCTGTGTCACCCAGGGCAAACATGGATTCCGTGCCCCCCCATGGATTCTGTGCCCCTCCGCAGGGCCAAGTCCCTCGTCCCCCGTGGGGAACAGCAGCGTGGCGGGATGTGGGGGAAGAAGGGGATCCTCCCCATCCCCGGGGGTGCCGGGGCTCCTGCCGGCTGGAATGGATGGGGCAGGGGAGGGTGCCAGGGGCAGTCCCGGCACAGCTGAGAAATGCCACCTTCCCCCTTTGGGTGTCCCTGCTGGCCCACTGCGCAGCCCAGTGGCTCGGGGGCTGCTCCGGGAAACAGCGGCGGCCCCCCTGGAGCATCAGAGTGGCGGGACCACCCTGTGCCTCCCTCCCTCCGTGGCAAGCGCCAGTGAATCAAGTGCGATGGGCAGGAAGAGGCACCTCTGCAGAAGTGCTCAGCTCAGCTGCCAGGGCGTGCCTGCACAGAGGCAGCCTGAGATTGAGGGCGGTGCTCGGCAGGGGCAGATTGGCTGCGGCCTTGGCCAATAGCGAGCATGCGGGAGAGCCGCTCGGCCTCCATGGGGCAGGGGCTGGGCCGGCTCGCCTGTCTCCATCCTGCCCCGCAGCCAATCACTGCTGGTGGGGGCAGTCCCCCGCCATTGCATGCTGCACCCTATCGGCGATTGTGCCAGGAAACAGTCAGTATACAAATAGTATTTTGTCATTTCGGCACCCCCCCAGCACGTTACCCAGGACACATGCCCCACTTGCCCCCCCTAGTTGCAGCCCTGGTTCCCCATCCAGACCCCCACAGCCTCCAGGCAATGTTGCATATAAAGCAACATTCAATAAATGTGCATTAAAAAAAGGTGGGGGACTTCTAACATTCATAGCAGGAAAGCCTGGATGAAGAAATGAGTTTTCAATAGGCACAGAACATACAGGATAGCAATACATGCCTTCCAAACTTCATGGGGAAGAGCATTCCAGACCATAGGCATTATCACAGAGAAGAACCATCTACCATTTCTCAGTGACTGACCAGGTCTATAATAGTGAAGTCTGATAGGGCTTCCTATATTTCTGGATAGCACTAAAATAATAAAATGCTCTTGTAGAAGCTTGTCCCTGAGTTTGGTTAAGGACACAAAATGCCCTGTAACACAGCACCAGCAAACATTTAACTATCTTAACAAGACATCTAAGTAGGTTACCATGTGATTTGTGGGCCATGTGCTGTCCCACAAAACTCTTTCTGAGGCCATAAGAATCTTCTAGAACTTCTCTGCCAATATTCAACAGCAAACTGCAGAAGTAACATTTTCTATGTAAATCAAAACAACACCCCCAAAAGTAGAAACTACCATTTTAAAAGCTGAATTGTTGCTACAGCACACACGAATCACAAAAATCCTACCCACTGAAATGGTATCTCCTCCTGTTTCAAGGAATGAATCTATACTGGCTCCCTGTTTAGCAGAGTTAAATTCCTTAATCCCTGTGCCATCTAGCAAAAGCCACCAGAGGGAGCCAAAATCTTTTTGTAGTCTTCACTTTTGGTGGATCTCATTATCAAAAATCAAAAATCAGGTGAGAAGATGACATATTCTTGTTCTACAAGTTCATCTGCCAGGGTGACTGGACATCTGCCATGGTTCACATATCACAGGGAATCCATATCTAACTAAAGTCTGTCAGCCAGGGAAAGGAAGTAGCAGCAGTTATCACTGTGAATGGTCCTCAGGCCTGAGGCTCCCTGAAACAACTATTCAACTGATAAGCATGAAAGCTAGTATCTAGTTCATATATCTCAACTTTATGGTGACACCAGGTGAGCAGTGCTACCATTTTTCATTGCTGCCTCTGATGCTTTTGTTTCTCATATACATGTAAGGCAAAAATGTGTCCCATCTCAGTTCTAAGAACCCAGCCTCCAAATATATTTTAACTGACTGTGTTAAATAACACACTTCACTAATTATTGAAGTAACTCATTTTATGTGTGTTCCCGATACACTGAACTAACAAATAGCCTGGGTTCATGCAACATACTTAGCTACAGAAAATCTATCCAGAATTAAACTAATAAAACTTCTCACACTGTGTGAATGCAGCCGCTAGACTGGTACCTGGCCTGGTTTTCAAGTGAACAATAGGTTTCACCTAGAGCTCACAGTGGTGTCAGCTGAAGGAGAAAGGGGTTATACAATGTGTAGGGATTGACAGCATAGCAAATGGAACATCCTTCCCCCAGACATAAGACAGACCCCTTCACTCCTGGACTTCAGAAAAAAATTGAAAACCTGGCTCTGTGATCTCGCCTGGGGCAAGAGGGAAAGTGGTCAAGCTTGGGGATGGCTGATTTCTTATTTATTTCTTATTTATTTATTTATTTATTTATTTATTTATTTATTTATTTTCAAATTTATTCCCCACCCATCTCCCATGCAAGGGACTCTGGGCGGGTTACAATAAATAAAATTTAAAAACTATACAAAAATATCTAAAAACACAAGCATAAAATAAATAAAATAGAATCCAAGATGGATTAGGATCCGCAGAATAGATCGTGGAGCTACGGGACCAGCCAACCCCAGGAGGCACTACCACCATTACCATTTAAATTTATATTTATTGTATTTGTCTTTTATTGTGTTTTTACTGTATTTTAGTGATATTGTTATGGCTGTGAACCGCCCAGAGTCCCTCCTTGAGCGGGAGATGGGCAGTCATAGAAATTAAATAAATAAATAAATAAATAAATAAATAAATAAAAGCAAATAAAAATGCTAGTGTGCCTTTGGACTTTCAATAAGGCTCTGCTCCTGCAGCTATATAAATAAGTAAACAAATAAATAAATAAGGTTACCCTGAACTGCAAAACTCTGGAGACACGTAGAAGCATCACAATTAAAACTCTTTCCTTCCATCTAATATTTCCCTAGAGTTTTGCAACTCAGGTATGGCAGCCCTATAAACAAGCAAACAAATAAATAATATGTAAAAGGGCCTTTCCCCATTTCTCTCTATCCATGGTACAACCTTGACCTGGCAATCTCCTTTATCTACTACATCTCCAAGAACTTGCCTTCATCTCATTCCTGGTCCATACTCTGGACAGCCTTAAGACATCCTTAGCTGTTACTGTGTTAAAGTAGTGCTTTGCCCCTTAAGCAGCCAACAAGCTGTGGCAGTTTTACTGAGGGTACAATCTGATATGTTCCCCAGCTGCATATACTGTATGAACAACAGCTAAAAGGCAAGAAGATGGGATTGCACAGTGAAGCAGCATAGAGAAAGCCAGTACTCCAAAACAGCCTATACAAAAGCTGAAACTGGGATGAAAGCCAGTTGAATACCTGTAAGCTGTTGTTCGAGCTGTTAGCTATTCAAGCTGGCCTAGGCTTCCAAGCTAGGAATTGGCTCAGAGATGTGGCAGGTAAAGAGCCTGCCATCTTGCCCACCCAGTTCCCAGCGGAGGCTGAAAAAGGTGACAAGCAAAGGTGGTGGTGGGGGGGGAAGGTGTGTACTGACAAATGGTTAACTCCACTGTCTAACCATTTATTTTAAAAAAATGTCACTCACAGCAGTTTTCCTACCACTGACAAGGCACAGTGAAAGCAGTCTTCCCCAGATGGAAAATAAGGATACAAAAGCAATGGGGACAATTAATGAAATTTCTATACTGCTGCAATCTGCTACAGGCACCCAGCAGGTCATGAGATCATTTTTAGTTGGCTCACAGACAGGAGGAGGCATTTTCGCTGATCCATGAGGAAGAGCCCCAAATACTGCAAGCTCCGGAAATTTCACCTGATTTTGAGATGTCGGTGGATTATAGTTATTTTTATTTTATTTCAGTTTATTTTTGGCTCTCAGGCTATTGGGTGAAACCCAAGTAATGTTCAAGGATGGAAAAGTTTGCCAAAATTATAGGTTCACAATTACAACACATTTCTCCATGTGTTCCTTTGGTTATTTATTTATTTATTTATTTGTCATATTTATATCCCGCCCATCTCCCCCACAAGGAGGGACCCTGGGTGGTTAATATGAGGTGGGGGAGTGGGCATCCCTGCACTCCCATAATTAATAAATCCTCTCCTCCCCTGGATTCCACAAGGGTAAGAAATGATGAATGGATGGAAGCTCAGTTTCAGTCTACAACCACTAAAAAGCAATTAAAGGTTTAAGGAAATGGCAGGATGCCATACATCAGGACAACTGGTGAGCTCAGCTACAGGGGATAAGGCCCCTATGCTCTCATACGGAGCTAAGTTTGGGGTTTAAAACACATACTATTACTACAGCAAGCACAGTCACAGCACCTGAGATGTATTTTGGGTGTGGATAAAAGGACCTCAGCTGCCGCAGTTAGTGCTGAATTGAGAATTTATACACTTTGTTCTTTGTCTAAAATCAGGGCATACAATTATTGGTTCAAAATCAATGCTATTGAAACTGACAGACTCCCAGAACTGTGTCTGATAGAACAGACTAAATCTCAGGTAGAGATCTCTTGGATTGCACAGCTCATAAACTATATCAGAAGCTGTGGTCTCCCTGTTTCTTGTCCAACTGTCTCTGGAAAACAAGCTAAAAAGACTGCTGCACAAACAATATGCGTCTCAGAGACATATAGCTACCCTCAGTAAGGCCAGCACATTGAAATGGACAGGCCACTATAAACACACCTTCTAAATTGCAAAATATTTAAACAGAAGCATCTTAGAGGGGTATTTACTCAAGGGGGATGTGAGCAGCTGGACACAATGGTTAAATATGGAAGGCCTAACCAAGTTCCTTATGACAAACGTACTTGTATTTGTGGAGCTCCAGAGATAGAGGATATAGCACAAATATTACTTGAATGTCAACTGTATAAGAAAGAGAGAGATCAATTTCTTGGACCGCACATTAGATGAATGGCCTATTGGGATCCTTAAATTTAAACAACATATTTCATGTGTGGTCAGAACCCAAAGATTACATATAACATGGCTCTTTAGCTGAACAAAACAGTACAATTAAGAACTGCATATGTGGATCTAACTGGGGGAAATTGTAGGGGTGACACAGACATACGATTTGCATTTCCTTTTTGTTCTGCCTTTTACTCTGCTTTATAACACATGGTCTTATTGTTGTTCTGTCTTTTGGTTTTTGTATTCTGATATGGCTTAATGGCTAATCAATAAAGCATTATTATTATTATTACGGAGGATAAGATGTAAACATGGGGGAAAGCGAGGGATGAGAGAATTGGATGACAGTGAAGTACAAGTAAGGACTAAGTCAAGACTTATTTCCCCATAAACTTGGAAAGGTAAAACAGCAGGGAAGATTTAACAGAATAGGAAGTAAAGCATAACAGCATAGCATCACATCACATCACATCACATCACACCACATCTTTCTATGATGAATAAGTTCTCCATAGACCAATGTCAATGCTTGTAGGTACTTTGCTTTCAGTTACAGTAAAGACACTTAATTAATTCTGAGCGGTTTTATCAACTTGTTGAGCCTGGATATCAGAGGATAGGTCCTGGACAACAGAAACTGGAGTGGGCAGGGTGGGGTGGTGGGATCATCCAGTAAAGCAAATATCTTTAGTACATTCCATGAAGTGCACAGGGTTAAAGTCTGCAATGAATATAGCTTGTTTATAAATACTCTTAAGAAATAATTTTTCCTGAATTTTTCATCAGCCCCATTTCCATACTACATTCTAGTCTATCAATAAGAATAATAGTACTAATAATAGTAATAATAATAATACAAGTTCCAAGTTACATGTATTTGATAAAGTGATTGGTAGTTTATTAGAGGATGGGTATTTATGAAAATGAAACATACGAACTCACAGAAATCCAAAATTCAGTTTTGCGTCAAAAGTTCCCCCCTCCAACTTTATAGGATAGATAAATTATCATTAATTTTAGCACTGTGAAATATGTTGTCTCTCAGCATTTTCCCTGTCATGCAAAATGTTCTATTTGCAAAATTGGTAATGGTAGCATTTTGTTCATTTGAGCAAGATCACAATGCAAAATGTCTGAGATTTGTTCACTAAAATGTCATGATCTATCTCTAAAACTCTTTATGCATGATTTATAGTTCCAATATAGCTGTAATTTACAGTATGCTTCAACCTTTTTTCACACTGTGTGTTATTATCATAAGTACACACCAAAACAACTCTAGGTTTCAGTCTAGTGACAGCTATTGTATACTTTCCCTATTGGTTGTATGAATTTTAAGCAAATTGTAGGAAAATAGAGACCTTGGTGAAGAGAGAGAGAAAAAAAGCAGAGATATTCCCCTGGAAATAGCAAACCAAAATTTCTGGTGGCCTTTGTAGAAAATTCTTATGTTCTAAAATATGCAATTCCCCTCAAAACTTTGTATATCTTCAAACTTTATATTTCACTTCAAGGATTTCAAGTTCCAAATGAACAGCCTTCCTCAAAACAAAAAGGACCTTCAAATCTTTACAAGCCAGCCACATTTACGACCGCCTGGAACAAGCCCTCCTCCACGAAAGAATTCACACAACACGCAGTAAACTGGCCACCACAGACAACGAACTGCTATCAATGCACATCAACCTCAGCCAAAAAATGAAAAACGAAGATTGGGACAAAATTGATGCTCTCACCTACAGAAAAATGGAAAAGGACATTGCAGACCACACAGTCAGACAAAAGCAAAAATTCGACAAATACCAAAAAAGGCAACCAAAACCGGAACTAGAGACCTCACGCATTGTCATAAATCTGACTGAACGCCAACTTTCCCCTGAGGAAACCTCAATCTTAGCCAAGGGAGGAAACTTTGCAGTCACACCCACCAGAATTCCTGTAGAAGATATCATTGCCAATGTAGAATCAGCCATTCATCATCTTCCGGAAGAGGAAGCAGAAGAAATAAGAGGAGAAATGGCAAGGATCCTACAGAAAGCCAAGCCACCCACAAGCAACTTAACAAAGAAGGAGAGAAATGCCATAGAGACCCTCAATCGAGATCCTGACATCATCATCCTACCAGCGGACAAAGGCAATGCCACGGTAATTTTGAAAACAAATGAGTACAAAGATAAAATTAGAGAACTTCTAGACCCCACAACATAGAGAAAACTAAGAAGGGACCCAACCAGCAAAATCACGAAACAAACAAACACACTGATCAAGAGCGCCTCCCTCCCCCTCAACATACTTCAACGTACCTGCAAAACAGAAGCTCTATCACCAAGACTATATGGACTCCCCAAAATCCACAAAGACGCAATCCATCGGTCCTCCAACATACGAATTATCAAAACATTTGGCTACTCTTCTACAGACCCACTGTGTACAGACTTCATCCCACATAAAAGACTCAAGACACTTCATAAACAAAATCGGCACCCATAAACTTAACCCCACGGACAAATTAATCAGCTTTGAGGTGATCTCCCTGTTCACCAAGGTTCCAATAAAGGACACCATGGCACTCATCGAACAGATCTTCCCAAAAGACATCACGGCACTATTCCAACATTGCCTGAAAACCAGCTACTTTCAATTGGATAAGGATTTCTACGAACAAACAGATGGAGTTGCCATGGGAAGCCCCCTCAGCCTGGTTATAGCAAACTTCTACATGGAACATTTCGAAAAACAGGCTTTAGAATCGGCACCCCTCACACCAACAGTCTGGTACCGGTTCGTGGACAACACCTTCACCATTTGGAGTCATGGGAAGAAGAATTAGAGAAATTCCTGAACCACCTCAACAGCATCCACCCAAATATACAATTCACCATGGAAAAAGAAATGGAAGGCGAACTACCATTTTTAGATGTCATGGTCATACGCAAACCGGACCTGCAATTAGGACACAAAATCTACAGAAAACCCACCCACACAGACCGGTATCTACACAAAAATTCCAATCACCACCCACGACAAAAAAGAGGCATCATCAAAACACTAGTGGATCGCACAATCAGAACTGTGAAGCTCAATTTCTCAATTCTGAACTCAACCATTTGGATTGGTCCCTACAGGCGAATGGCTACTCCAAGAATGAAATCAGGAGAGCTATCAAACTGAAAAAACAGCACTCAACTGAAGAAAAACAGCCCCCCACAAGCAAAATATTTCTGCCCTACATTAAAGGAATCACGGACCTCATGGAAAAACTAATGAAAAAACATAACCTCCAAACAGTCTTCAAACCCACCAGAAAACTACAACAAATGTTAAAATCAGCAAAAGACAAAAGGGACCCCCTCACCACTGCAGGAGTTTACTGCATACCCTGCAGCTGTGGACAAGTATACATTGGGATCACAAAACGCAGCATCCACACCAGGATAAAAGAACATGAAAGACACTGCAGACTACAGCAACCTGAAAAATCTGCAATAGCTGAACATGCTCTCAAACAAACTGGTCACCAAATCTTATTTGAAAACACAGAAATACTGGACAACACCAACAGCCACTATGTTAGATTATACAGGGAAGCCATTGAAATACATAAACACCAACACAGTTTCAATAAAAAAGAAGAAAGCTTAAAGATCAGCAAAACCTGGCTGCCAGTCCTGAAAAACACAGCTTGCAAAAGGTCAATGAACTCTACTCAACTACAGAAATATACAGACAACTCACACAATAGATGTGCTAATCCCACACACGACAGCACCACACCCCCTAATCACCACAATAAACCCTCTCCTAATCTCTTGTAAATGACCCACAGAAGACACACACCCTCTCAGCAGTTATAAACACCAGCAGCAACACACACCATCCACTTGGGCACAGACAGAATCTTCTAGCTGTGCTCCTGTCCTCTGAAGATGCCAGCCACAGCGACTGGCAAAACGTTAGGAACCAAAACTGCCAGAACATGGCCACACAGCCCGGAAATCCCACAACAACCATCAATAAGTATATTATTTAAAACAATTTATCCACTTTACAATTAATAGCCATCCTGTTTAAGTTGTTTTTTCCAGTATAGCTTAGCTTGGTTGTGAAACAGGCACATCAATCAATATTTTATATATATAAAAAAGGATTGTCTTGACTATTCTAACAGTAATGGAGGGAAGACCCTAACCCCATCAAAATAAAAAAAAGTTCTTTATTTCTAAGCAGATTTGTTGTTACTTCTCCCTTCCTTGTCCTTCCATTTCTGTGATAGTTGTGTTTCTCAAAAACACATATTATTTGCTATGCCCAGGAAATTCAATAAAGACATTGACACATAGTCTTCCCTCTGTTATATTTGTGAAAATGTCTGTAACTTTGCTAATCAGCAATGGAGAAGAAGTTCTAGAGAGTTAAACTTTTTATTTTTCCAAAGACATATAATCAAACAAGAGATACAGATTGTTCACACCCAATATTTCACCATTATCAACATATTTTTCAGAAACATAATTATTCACTCAGTGTTTAAGGCAGTGACAAACCAGTTCAGCACTGTTGCCAAGAAAGGAGTATGGATGTGTCACAGGACCTGAGCTTGACATGACGAAGACTTGACTTTCCCTGTTTATTATTGGTGTGCCAATGCACCAACTTGTGCTCTGACCACCATCTCATGCTGCTTGATAATTTATGTCCCTGTGTTTCAGGCTGGACAAATAGAAACAAAGGCATTCAAACTGAACACAGTTTTGTAAACCTTAGTCTTAGCATCTTACATTAGGCATTTTACTTTACAACTGCTAAAAAAAAGTTTTGTTTTGCAATGCACAGGAAATGCTTCATTTATTTCTATACATTCAGCAGTTCTAGAGATCAATGCTTAAACAGTATTTGAAATTACTTCTCACATTTGTTCAAGCTAATTAACTCTTCCGCAGTTTTTGGCATACATGCTAAATTTTGCTATGGGCATCCATTTTGATTAAAAATAATAAGAGCAACCTAATACTTTTTAATAGAAACATTCAAGTCTCTTTACAAACCTCATAATAAACTTGCCCCATCCCATTCCACTTTAGATATGTGTCCCCTTCTATGAAACAGTATCCCCCCTGTAATGTAGTTGGCCCAAAATTTGCTTGGATTTAGAAGAGTTATTAAAACCTGGCTGTTTCAGTAGACTTTGGGAGTAGATATGATGTGAATTGTTCCCCCAGCAATTGGGATGTTTGTTTTTTATTGGTATTATCCTGGTGCATGAGGTGAATGTAGTATTATACTGATGTTTCTGTTTGTCTTCTATTGTTTTAATCCCATTTACATATTTTAGGTACGTAAGCTTCTCAGAGTCAGTATTGATTGGAGCAGCATATTAAGCTCATAAAATAAATTAAAATAAATATCAGCAATTCATAGAAGTCTGCACTGTGGGATGGAATTATTACTCCAATATTACAAATGGAATAGGGTTGAGGCTTACTGTGGTTCAGTAAATCAATGGTGGATTTCACATTTCAACTCCCTTATTTCTACTTTTAATATTCTCATATCAATGTCCTTTCCTCCTTAATCTATAACTACCTTAACTGAGAACCTATCCACAGCCTACCTTGTTCATTGGTTTGATCGTTGTATTAATACAAATATCTTTAAAATATAACCTCAGTTTAAGATGAATGATGCAAGCATAGGAGGTGGCAACACAGAGATCTTTCCTATGGAATCAGTGTCAACTATGAATAGCATTACCAGATGTGTGGCAAAAGGAGGATATGTCCTCCTTTTTGGCCTTATGTCCTCCATCTGGCAGGCATAGCCTTAAAATCAAATATTGACTGACTTTTTGTTTTTGAGTGTCTTCTTTTTCGTGGGCTTTTTTGGGGGCGGGATTGTTTTCACAACAGTAGTTGTTCAAACTTTCATGTACTGTGACCTTGTAAATTGTCTGCTTCTTTCTTTCCCTCATCTGTTGACAGGCTTGACAGCCTAGATTTATGTAATTTATTTCCTGATTCCAGCAATCAGCTTCAACCCACCCCTTCAAATATATGATCACTGTACTTTGTAGACCACATGACTCATCATGTTTCTATGGTGAAATTTGAAAAGTGTGTTGTTGTCGATTCTATATTATTGCTAGCATATGTTCTTGATAATAAAGATTTGTTAAGCAAGAATGGTTCCCATGCATACAACACATCAGATGCAAATATAATCACTTACAGTCTGGCTTCTGAGGAGGCCTAAATATCTACAAATATTGTAAGATAGCAGATGTATAAAAAGGGGGAAGTTAGAAACTCAATAGTTCTTTTTTTCTTTTTCTTTTTTTCCCTCTACTTTTGGGTATTTAAATTCTTGTTAAATTTGCTTTGTTTATCTATTTTTCCCTTTTGTTAACATGTGTGTACACAAACACACACACACATATACCTATACCTATACCTATACCTATACCTATACATATACATATACATATACATATATAAATATAAAGGAACAATACAATGGAGCCTTTAACACTAAGTAATCATCTTAAGATTGAAACCTTTATCACACAACACTTTGGTGCAATTTGCAGCAGTTCTTTTTTTAATGTTATACAGAACTCTGTATGAAAAAGTCAAATAATTTTATGCTTGTAATATTGACATCCTAACTAGCACTTAATATTGATAGAATACTTTTTTCTCCTTTCTCTAATACTGTAAGTTATCTAAATAATAGAATGTCAATAAATTTAAATTAATATTGTCTAAACATCACTGTATCGAAACAATACAATGTACTGTATTAAGATTTATAACAACATAATAAAAAGGGAAAAAAATAAAGATATGTTGGAAAAATAATGAGATTGAAAAGCCAGTCTTTCTGATGCTAGAAAAAGTAATTTCATATAAGTACATTTTTGAAGTTTTTTGCTGTAATTTTTGTTGCAGATGCCAAGAAAGTTAAACAGTTAGTGTGTCCTCCTTTCCTCCCCATTTGTTCTCCTTTCCAATTGTCCAGGTCCTCCTTTACCTGTTCAGATATCTGGTAACCCTAGCTGTATGTATGTATGGGGCGTGGTGGCTCAGCGGGTAAGACACCAGGCTTGTCGATCAGAAGATCGCAAGTTCGGAGGTTCGAATCCCTAGCCCCGCATGACGGAGGGAGCTCCCGCACTCGCCCCAGCTCTTGCCAACCTAGCAATCTGAAAGCATGCAAATGCAAGTAGATGAATAGGTACCACTTTGGTGGGTAGGTAACAGTGTTCCGCGTGCGTCATGCCGGCCACATGACCGTGGAAGCGTCTTCGGAAAATGCTGGCTCTTTGGTTAACAAACGGAGATGACCACTGGCCCCTAGAGTCGGACATGACTGCACAAATGTGCGGGGGGAACCTTTACCTTTTTTAACCCTAGTTGGGAGATAAAGTTCAATACAGTGGATACTATTCACCACACAGCAGACTCATTAAAAAATGCAAACTGACTCAGAAGTATGGATGGACTAAATTTAAGAATGGGGAAAAGGGGACTTGAGCAAAATGGATATTGAAAGATTTGTCCAATCTTAATGTACCCCTAGCCACCTCCTCAGCCAATTTGTAGCTAACGTGGCAATGAAAGGGCACTAAGTTTTGGGAGTCTGACCTAAATAATCTATTTATTTATTTATTAAAAAAAACGTATCTAAACTGCTTCTCATTAACCCAATCTCTAATGTGCTGAATATAAAAAATACTATTAAATAAAAACTAATATAACACACAGATACCATCAACTAAACATAAGGGAAAGCCTGAACAAAGAGATACATTTTCAAAGGAGATAATCATCTTCTCATACACCATTTCCTCTAAAGGCTGTTTTGCCACAGAAGATCAGTGAAAGAAAGAAAAAGGCTTGTTTTCTGCATTTCATTCACTGAAATCACCTTCAAAGCATAATTATTCTTACAAGTTTTGCCCTGTGACAATAGAATCTCAAACTAGCCCTGTTTAATTGATGTAATTTGATTGGTGGAAATATTGCCTTTGGGGATTCATCTTCTTTCAACTTCAGTAGGCCAACAAATAACTTACTAAAACTATATCGAAAGCTCAGCAAGTTGTAACTCCCCTTCTTAAAAATGTGACATTTCTTTATAGAATACCACAATTTCAAGACTGAATGGATCCAGTTTTAAAGCTGCCTTCTCCAGCTTAATGCCTTTAGATGTTGATTATTCCCAGTGGGAATTCTGGGATTTGTTATTCAGGAAAACTGGAAGGCATCAGTTTGAGAAAACTGCTTTACAAGTAGATAATACAGGATATATCAGGTATAAATTTCTCTAGAATCTCTCGGCACCGTGGCCACCTAGCATACATGCATTGCATTGTTCTGAAGGTTCCACAAAGCAATGTATTATGACCTGCAGGAGTGATGGGCAGTGCAGTGCCCATCAGGGAAGGGGGATGCCGGAACACCAGAAGGAGCACTGCAAAACTCTTCCCTTTCTTAAATGGGAGGCCTCTTGGGCTACCCTTGCCCAAGTTATCATATTATCCGTAAACTTGGAAGCCAGGGAAAAACTCAGAGGAGGCTGATTTTTTCCTGAATGTGGGTTTTAGTCTTGGTTTTTCTATATATGAACAAGTAACACAGAAGTCAAATGTAGTAAGCTTCAAAATGGCATCTAACAGTAGATCATGCTTGAATGAGAAGTAAATCCCTAAAACAAAAGGAATGGAATAGATTTTTGCAAGAAGTTTTCACCAAATACAATGCAACAACTTTGGCATCCCAATGGAGAGCAAAGTGCCAAATGGAGCATATGCTCCTCTGGTCACCTCAGGAGGCAAAGATGTAACACAAACAGTTCTGGCTTGCTTACAGAAGTTGCCGGAGGCCTGGACTGATGCCTTGACTTATTTAGGTGTAAAGTTTCCTTCATTTGTGCTGGCAGCAACATCTTTTAATTACAGAGAATTAAAACATTTTGTTGTACAGGCCCCCTGGCACATAGAAGCATAATTCATCCTGCTCTGTATGGCAGTGGCCTACATATTTTAGCCTCCTCAGAGAACTGGCCCTTTCAAAGACACGAGCAGTGGAACAGCAGTCCTTACCCTGAGGCTTTAACCTTGACCCAGACTTTCTTCCTAATTCAAAACCATAAAAATGCTTCATGAACTCCCAGTTCCATGGAGCTCCAGATAAACTGCCAGCCAGCACCCGCTCGTTCTATGAATAAGTTATGAAATGTATCTATTTTTATTTTTTTCTCTTGAACTCTTCCCTGTCCTCTACTGTGGCTTTTTCTTTCAACTCAACCAAATAATTTTCCCATATGTTCTGTCATGGTGTCACTTTGATTGGCAAGTTTTACATCAGCCTCCAGCAAATGCTCATTGTAATGAAAAGGCTTGAATTACTGATATCACACTGACAACAAAGGTCCGCATAGTTAAAGCAATGGTATTCCCCATAGTAACCTATGGCTGTGACAGCTGGACCATAAGGAAGGCTGAGCGAAGGAGGATAGATGCTTTTGAACTGTGGTGTTGGAGGAAAATTCTGAGAGTGCCTTGGGCTGCAAGAAGATCAAACCAGTCCATACTCCAGGAAATAAAGCCAGTCTGCTCACTTGAGGGAATTATATTAAAGGCAAAACTGAAGTACTTTGGCCACATAATGAGAAGACAGGATACCCTGGAGAAGAAGCTGATGCTAGGGAAAGTGGAAGGCAAAAGGGAGAGGGGCCAACCAAGGGCAAGATGGATGGATGATATTCTGGAGGTGACGGACTTGACCATGGGGGAGCTGGGGGTGGCGATGGCTGACAGGAAGCTCTGGCGTGAGCTGGTCCATGAAGTCACGAAGAGTCGGAAGGGACTGAACGAATAAACAACAAATTTTTGCAAACATAACCACACCATCTTATTTTGATCATTCCAGATAAGTACATACTAAGTTCAGTCTATCAAGTGAGGTCAAGTTGTTAAAGGTAGCTTTTAAACTTTTGATATACTCATGTTGCTATCAGACTGCAGATAAGTATGGATTTATTTTGTCGAAGGCTTTCACGGCCGGAGTTCAATGGCTGTTGTGGGTCTTCCGGGCTGTGTGGCCGTGTTCTGGAAGTTGTGGTTCCTAACGTTTCGCCAGCATCTGTGGCCAGCATCTTCAGAGGGCAGGAGCACAGATAGAAGCAAAATCTCTGATTTTGAAAGAATGTAATTCTCTGACAGAGATTTTGCTTCTATCTGTGCTCCTGCCCTCTGAAGATGCTGGCCACAGATGCTGGCGAAACGTTAGGAACCACAACTTCCAGAACACGGCCACACAGCCCGGAAGACCCACAACAGCCATGGATTTATTTGTTTATTTAACAAGCCTATCTACCTGAAAATATATTAGTCATCTATGACAACTTGCAATCTAAAGAAAGCTTTGAAAGCTATTTTCAGAAACTCTCTTGCC
This sequence comes from Charina bottae, assembly GCA_023362775.1. Classification (NCBI taxonomy): domain Eukaryota; kingdom Metazoa; phylum Chordata; class Lepidosauria; order Squamata; family Charinaidae; genus Charina; species Charina bottae. Next base: position 48,015,747 of record JALMGJ010000005.1, read on the forward strand.
ATTCCGAAAGGCTATTCTTAGATGCCAGATAAATGAGTATTTACAAGTCATTTGGTCTGACTCGTACAAAAATAGCAGCCCCTCCTTCCCTTATAACAGAGCTTTCCAAACTGTGTGTCACGACACATTAGTGTGTTGGCTGCAGTGTCTGGGTGTGTCGCGGCTGCTGATGCCTCTGAGCCCTGCCAGGATTCCACGCAGGTCCTAGTGCCGGCCTTGTGCCCTGCTGCCTCCAAACCTGCTGTGATTCTGCTCAGGTCCTACTGCCTGCCTTGTGCCCTGCTGTAAGAGTGTGTCATGAAATGATGCATGTCTAAAAAGCGTGTCACCAGCATGAAAAGTTTGGAAAGCTCTGCCTTATAACAATTTGTTGTATTTGTTGTATTTGTTGATCAAAGTAGCAGAATGATCAGTGCCCATCATATTTATTTCTTTTTTTTAGAAGAATTTTATTAAGTTTCAAGCAAAGATAAAAGCTACAGAAAAACAAAAAACTACAAAGAAAAAACTAAAAAAATGTAGAAACAGAAGAGAAAATTTTTCAAAATTACAAAAACAGGCGACTTCCGACTTTTAACAGCAAGGATATACAACAATATTCCATAATCAATCCCTTACTCTATATTAAACATTTATTTCTTGAACTCCATTAGAACCAGGAAAAATAGATGTGATGACATCAGGACTTGAGATAAAGAAATCTTTTACTGATCATCAATAGATCTATCTTGAAGATAAATTTCAAAGAAATTTTGCTTATGGAATGGAATACCTTGGGTAATATAATAGGTTCATTAGACTGGCTTTTGCACTGTACCTCAGAAAACATAATCCAACCGATTACACTGCTGACCTCACATTTGCTTTTGCATGTTACCTTCAACTTATCAGTTCCTCACCGTGACCTTATCGCTATTTGCTTTCCCATCCATCTCCCCATCTCTCCCCATTTATTGAGTGTTCATCTACTCAATTCCCTGGCAAGAAAAATGACATTCAGGGTTTGTCATTTTTATAGCGTAGCACCATCTGGACCACAAACTGTCACCCTTCCCTAAATCCCAAAGCAAATGTCTTCTTTTCTTGCTTATGCTATCTGGCCTTATGGTGACTTTTCCTTTATTCCAATGACTGAATCTCTCCACGAGCATCTCTGGATAATCTGTTTATGAAGAATTGTCTCAGGCTGAAAATGTCCATTTAAAAGATGGTCTGAGTTTCAAATGACACATAGTCATGAGGAGAAGAGCTCTACTTGAGCTGTGATTAGTAATTCAGAGATACTGTATCAGGGTTGTGTGTGTCAGCATTTTTAGGTAGAGTGGGATAATTTGGACTAAACATTTACTTTGACAGGACAGATAGGCCTAAACTTTATCTGTTTCTATGTTCAGCTTGCATAAAACTTTGGTTCCAATGAGTTTCTCAAAAAATTTAATCCAGTTCAAGGGAGATAACACAACATCCATAGCAAAAAGCAAAATAAAGCATAGTTTACAAAATACAGTGTAGCACAGTGGGGAGACAAGTGAAGGGAACTACTGATTTCAGTAACAAACAAGTATGCTGTTTGCAAATCAGGGTGATCTTTGAGAATTGTGAGAATCCCATTCTAGAATTGAACAGAGGTAAATCTTACATTCTTTCTCTTTTTGCAGTTTTGTATTCACGCTCTTCTCGCTATCCTGTGTTTTTCTTGCTCCTATTTCTAACAAAGCAAAGGACATAAGAACTGAATATCTATAATCTAGGGTAGTCAAATTGTTATCTATTTTAAGTTTTCAAGAGACATCAACAAGCTACTCCAATGTTTCTCTGTCCTACAGATACCTTTGGAAGTTGTAAGAAAAATAGCAGGAATATAACAATGGCCTCCTTAGCAGTAGTATGTATGTATGTATGTATGTATGTATGTATGTATTTATTTATTTATTTATTTATTTATTTATTTATTTATAACATTTATTTATTTGCATCTCATTACAAATGACTCTTGGCAGTTTACAAGCGAATTAAAATAATAAAATAATAAAATATCATTAAAAAGGTACATTATAAAATAGAAATATAGAAATATACAAAAGACACTAAAATATAAAATATGAGATATAAAATCCAAGATGGTGATAAAAATTTATAAATGCCTCTGCGCAGTCCTGAGACACACATGTATTCCTAAACTTAGGTGATAATATAGTGGGTTAAATGACAAATTAAACTATATGGATAGATATATAGGAACCATAGCTTTGAGTATTTCCAAAAAATATCCAAGAGCAATTTGAAAAAAAGTATCTATATTTTTAAAGAGTACAAGCTACTCCCAATTTTTTTCAACTTGGAAGTAAACTCCTGTCCTTTTAAATTCTACTTTTCAAAGCAAGCCATGATCTTCATTAAATGAGATTTCCAATACTTCCTACAATTTATAGGAGGGCTGTAAAAGAACTAAATAAATTTTGGATATGTGATTGAATTTTTTAGGTAATATATTTGATTGACACATTTTTTTTTAGAAAAAATGTTTGCTTTTAGATTATGTCAGCATATGTTATATTTGTTCCCAGCCTAGAAGATATACTAGTTCCAGTGTGGACAAGATGGAAGTTATGCTTTTGCTAAAATAGCACTATATTTCCAATGTATTATAAAACAATAATTACAAGCTGGCATGAAAAAAAATGTTTTTGTAAGGCTGAATAATTCTGAAATACAGTGAATATTAGTCACCTATAGTTACCAATCATGACAGCCAGTGTGGTGCAGTAGAAACATTTCACATTAAGAAAGAAGAGATTCAAATACCTAGTTTGTTATATAGTTTGCTGATTAACTAAGGTAGTCACTAACTCTCAGTCTAACCCATTGGAAGGAAAAGTGAGTGGAAAGACTTACACCATTGGGTATTCATTACCCCACCCACCCCTTTTTACTCAAAGGTACATGTTGCTAAGTTTAATAAGTCTGACTTAAAGTTAGAAAATGTATGCAGCTACAGGATTGTATTTTTTTTTAAAAAAAATAGGCATATTGGTACACATGAAACAGCCTAAAAAGGCATTACAAGACATCTGGTGTCCTACTATAAGGACTCAAGGACAATAAATTAATTATACTGTTCATTCTTAGAAAAAATATCTGTGAAAAGTGATATATTATTTTTTTACTTACCAGTAGAATCTATTCGGGGTTATGGATTCTTGTAGAAGTAGCCATCTTCTTCCAAATTCAACTGAACTGTACAACTAAGAAGAAACAATAAAAGAAATACAGTGTCTTAATCTTCTTCCAAACATTTATTCTGTTTTCCTTCTCTTAAAGCTTTGTAATGAGAAGGTATACTCCCCAGATTGTTTTTGAATCTCAGTCTCCTTTTTCAAACCTGCCAAGAAGGTTTACAAAAGGACTATCTAAAGAAGCACTTTTGATACTCCAGGAATGTGTTCCATAAAATGTTTATTTTTAATTATTACCATTATTAGAATTCTATCTCTTATCACTTTAGCTCTCTAATATGCAAACTCTTGTGCAGCAGCAGTTCTGTCCAAACCAGAAAATATTTATTCTAACATGAGGTGACAGAATACGATTGTGGTCATAGGTTTGTTTTAGTATAGGTCAAATGCTCAAATAAATGCACTTGTTAAATCTGATGTGGATATTACTGGGGGTGGAACACAACCTTGTCTATCTGCAATTTCTTCCATTTTACACTGGAATCAAAAGTGTTCCCTAGTTTCACCAAAATTTCATTTCTTTGAAAAAAGAGGCTTTTGCCTTTCTACATTACTCTCAGTGTCTCATAGAAAGTCTTTGGAATTTGAAGTGATGGAAGATGCTAGTGGTGTTGTTATTGGGGGTGGGGTTTTGTTGCCATGTGTCTTTTCATAATTCTGTTTCTCCTGCTTCCTCAATATCCATGTTTTGTGATTTGATAGTAGCTGTTCCCTGGTGGCATTTTTCTTTGGAATTTAACTAAAAGCTGAGGATTGAAACATACAATGAAAAACAGAATACTCATAGAATTGCATCTCCCACCCATTATAATTTTAGATTTTTTTTTCTTTAGGGGAAAGACATTTATTTTTCATCAAATTAACTGAGAACAATTGGGAGAATGCAGAATAATTTCAACCCTGGTTTAGCCCTTACCCAACAATATCATTCTCCAATTTTTATCCTTTTTACTTTAGCAAGTATACCTGTATCTTACAGCTGTTCCTATAGTATTATCCAGATTCCTTTAATCACTATAACAGAATCACATAGCTACTGTGGCTGATGTCACATTCTGCTGATTTCTCAGTTGTGAAAGCTGGTGATGTCAGCATACTGCTGAAATTGACAGAAGGAAAAAAAGTAACCAGCTGGAGAAAAAAAACAAAGAAAACTCTCACTGAGTAAATCCCAGAATAATGAAATTCATTAGCCACTGTTCATCTGGGAATGCCTTTGCTGAATTGACAAAGAAAGACTCGTTTGTTTAAAGAGTGGGTTCTACTGTGGGGAGTGACCCAGTTAACAATGTGTTGTCAACCATGCTAAGCACATAACCTAAAGCAGAAGAAATCTCAACATTTCCTTATGTTCAGAGGATGAATGCAAAAGAGACTGTGGGCAACAGGAATAGAAATAATTGACAGTATTGAAAAGTTGTCAGTTTCAGTACTACAAAATTTCTTAAACCTGGAAATTTGAATCTTAATCTGTGTTAGATACTAATGGTAGAATAATTGGCCAGAAAGGAATGCTTTAAAATTTTCAACAGCTTTATCAGAAGGGTTGGAAAACTATATATAACAGAGTGTGTTTTATCTTTATAGTTGGGTCAAGTTGACAGTGAGCTCCTGTAATGGGATTTCAATTGTCTTGATTTTTCATTTGCTGGGGGAAAGCAGGCTAGTCTGCTGCAATTAAGCAGGGAGAAAGGGAGAAGGGACTTATTGATCACCACTAAAAATGACCCTGTACAAACACAATGAACTTGGTAGAATGAAAGCAAGGTCTGGCAAACTTGCTGTGCTGGGCAACTATCTAGACAAAGTTAAAACATCGTTGTTGTAGACAGGCTCTTTTGACTTCAGTAATGGAAAATAAGTTTAACAATGAGCTGTAATCATAAAAATCAACAAACCAATGTTTAGGTAGGTTACATTAAAACTTAAGAACCTTGCTGGATCAAATTAAAGGCCTATCTCGTGCAGCATACTGTTTCTCATAGAAGTGTGCAAATCATCCAATATTTGAATTGAATTCTAGATTCAAAAGATTGTTTCATTGCATTGCTTTTTTATACTTGACTTTAGTGTGAGATTTGATTGAATAATTAGATAAGACAAAAGGATATCTATATATTTCTATTATCATTTACTACTGCCAGTTATTTAGCCTGATCATTTTTATATTTTATCATAAATTTTACTATAGTGTAGTTCAGTATTGTTTTTATTACTTTTAATCCAATATATAGACATTTTGTATATTAACAGTAATACTATACAATACTATACAAAGTCTTAATATTAATATCAATTGTATTCCATTTTGTAATATTTATATAGATTTTAGAATTATAGTGAATTCATGGCTTTATGACATGTAGCTACTTTTTCCATAGCATACAGGGTAGGTAGTTTATCTTACAGTTTTATGTTACCTTATGCAAGTCAGTGACCGTAATAAAAAATTATTTATTTATTATTTAAATTTATATCACATAAAATGTTGGTATTTTGACTGAAAATTTGTAATTTAATTAAAATTTGAGATTCAAGATGAAAAGACAACAATATCCAATTTTACCTAATTCAAGATTTGATTTGATAAAAGATTCAAACATAAACTATAATGAGTAGGCATCAGCTGTCTACAGCTGCTTCATGTCTTGGGCAGAAGGGTATAAAAATCATAAGGATAATAGATGCTTTACAGGACACAAAGTTTCAGCTAGATACTTCAATAGTAGCACCATGCTAGAGTTTTGCAATATTCTCCCTGAACTTCCTTAGAGACAGAGGTAGTCAGCAGCCCCTAATTTTTCCAGCAAATAGCCTGTAGAAAAGTTATCCTAAACGAGTGTGGAAACTTTCATATGTTTTATTTAGGTATTTATTTTTAAAAGAAAACCCTATACAATATAAAGAAACAATTAGCACTCTAATAGTAAAATACTGCTTCATCAAATAATCAAATCAAAACTTATTTACGGTCCAAGACCAAACACATTCTGCTTCATATTCAGACATATGCACAGTAGAAGAAAGAAAAAACAAATTGTTTTGTGGAGTCCTTGGTGCTCTCTGAGCTTGGTTGTTTGCTTGCAGACATTTCATTACCCAACTAGGTAACAACATCAGTGCAGCATCAATGGGCATTGATGATGTTAACTAGTTGGGTACTGAAATGTCTGCAATCAAACAACCAAGCTCAGAGAGCACCAAGGACTCCACAGTTCAACCCTGAGCTACATATATTCTCTTTTATAGGAATTGTTTTATTTTAAATTTTTGCGGGGACAAGGGGAGAATAAAAGGGAATTAAAGTAATGAAAGTGGGCCAAAAAGTTTAAAGAATTGCAGGTAAACTGGAACCAAAGATGACATAGTCTGAAAATAAAGATAAAATAATGAGAGGCAAACAGCAGAGTGGCCTACCCCAAGTGCTCTGATAGGGTGGGTTTATAGAGGTGAAAAATATTCATTGGCTGCCTACTCATATCAATGTGAGAAAAAGCCCATTATACCACTGGAAGGAAAGCTGCATCAACATTTGAGACTGCAAAGCCAGAAAGTCCATTGAAATGCCAAATTGTCTTCAAAACTATCCAAAATGAATTGGAGGCACTGGATTTGAAATGATGTCTCAAATCATTTTGAAAACGTGATTCAAATTTTTAATTTGAAGTAATAATTCAATCAAATCTCCTTCGAACTGAATCGAACCCTTAGAATATTTACTTTTTTTTTTAATCAAATTTTATTAGGTTTTAAATTTACATAGATAAAAGTTTGAAACAGAAAGGAAAATGGAAATACAAATCAAGAAAAAAGAAAAGATAAAAAAGTGTAGTAAAGTAAAAAAGAAAAAAGATAAAGCTGAAACATAGAATTTAGTCAACTTCCAATTTGTCTCTGGTCATGATAATTTAACAATTTTATCTTACATGCTAGGTCTATATAAAATATTAAAGAATATTTCTTGTCTATTACATCAATATATATATATATATATATATATATATATATATATATATATATATATATTAATCTTCAAATCCCCATATAAGCTTTGCTCCTCCTGCATCTTGTAAATAGTCAGTTAATGGTTTCCACTCTTTAAGGAAATAATAATTCAAATTTTCTTTTAATAAACATGTCAGTTTATCATTCTCTGCCATATCCATCAATTTTAACATCCAATCTTGTATCGTAGGCGATATCTGGTTTTTCCAATTTTGTGCATATATAAGTCTTGCTGCTGTAATCATGTATTGCATAATTCTTGTAAATTGCTTCCCGGGTTGTCCATCAATTATTCCCAATAAAAAAAATTCTGGTTTAAATGGAACTCGAATTTGTAATATATTTTGCATCAATAAATGTATTTGAGTCCAAAATTTCTTTGCAATCTCACATGTCCACCACATATGGTAAAAAGACCCCTCTTTTTTTTACATTTCCAACATAAGTTGGAAACATTCCCATACATTTTAGAAAGTTTTTGTGGGGTCATATACCATCTGTACATCATCTTATAGAAATTTTCTTTTAAATTATAGCACAAAGTACATTTTAGTCCTTTGGTCCACATATCTTCCCATTGTTGCATTTGGATATTATGACCAATATTTTTAGCCCATTTAATCATACAATATTTAACTTGTTCCTCTACCATTTCACCTTTTGACAATAATTTATACATTTTTGCAATTAGATGATCATCTGTCTCACATAATTGTATCTCAAATTCCGATTTGGTTTGTTCAAATTCAAAGTCTTTCTTATCTGATTTAAATTTCTCTACGAGCTGCATATATGAAAGCCATTGAAAAGTATATCCCTCTGATGCCAATTCTTCTATTGATTTAATTATATATTGTCCTTGGTCTTTCTTTAAAAAGTCTTTATAGGTTAACCATTTATCTTTATTTCTTACTTCTGTTCTATAGAATGCTTCTTGTGAAGAAATCCATAAAGGTCTTTTATAACATAAGATTAATTTATATGTGTTCCAAATTCTTAACAAGGATCTTCTAATATAATGGTTTTTAAAGTCCACATTAACTTTAACTTTATCATACCACAAATACCCATGCCATCCATATCTTAATTCATGTCCTTCCAAATTCAATAATTTTTCATTTTTCAAAACTATCCATTCTTTAATCCAAACCAGGCAACAAGCAGCATAATATAATTTCAAATCCCGCAGACCTAGTCCTCCTCTTTCTATAGAAACTTACAAGACTTTATATTTTACTCTTGTTTTTTTCCCTTGCCAAATGAACTTAGAAATGTCTCGCTGCCATTGTTTAAAAGGTTCTTCTGATGCCAATATAGGTAGTTTTTGAAAAAGATATAAAATTCTTGGCAAAACATTCATTTTGATTGCTGAAATTCTACCTAATAATGATAATTGCAATTTTCCCAATGTTCCAAATCTTTTTTAATATCCATCCAAAGTGGAATATAGTTATTCTTAAACAACTTAACATTTTTGCTGTTAAATATACTCCCAAATATTTTACTTTTTCTTCCATTTAATATCCTGTTATTTCTTTCAATTTCTCTTGTTGGTGGTAGTCCATATTTTTAGTCAAAACTTTTGTCTTCTGTAAATTCACTTTGAACCCTGCGACCCAAAGTCTTTTAGTTTCTGTATTAATATTTCAATTCCTTCTAGTGGATTCTCCAAGGTAATGACTAGGTCGTCAGCAAAGGCTCTTAGTTTATAAACTTCTTTTTTAACTTTGATACCATGGATACCATCATCCTGTCTAATATCTCTAAGTAAAACCTCTAATACCAATATAAACAAAAGTGGAACCCTTAGAATATTTACATTATCCTAGAATCCCAGTATGTCCAACCAGATTCTGTTTAGAAGCCCATAACAGATCGGCTACAGCCCTCTCCTTTATTTGTTTCCCAGTTTTAGGCTTCATGCTTCCAATTATGAGAAAGAGAGGGAGAGAATGCACATTAGGCAGCCAGAGTACAATAATGAATATTTTTCTGCATCTACATATGATTGTGGGTTATTCCCCCTATTCAAATGGCACTCAAACTGTATTTAATATAAAACAAAAGCTCCCAATAATGAAATGACTATAAAACAGAATGTGGTATGTCAGGTTAAATCTAAGGACTCAGACTTCATAATTTTGAACTTAACTAAGACATCAGATAAATTAGATACCTTTTTAACTAGGAGTTTTTGTCAAATATTTGCTGAGGAATCATATTATTTATTGTGGATTGGCAGAAAATGGGTAGACTGGAAATAAGTTAGCCATGTTTTTATCCTCCTAAAATGGTACACTGGCCATTTTATTTCCAGTTGTTTAGATTGCTATATGAAAGTGACAAAATGCTGCTTTTTGTGGGGAAAAAAATCTTTTCTTTTCTTTTTTTAACAACAGACAGAGTAATATAAGCCCCTGACAACTGCTTTCACTTTCCTGGAATCAAGTTGGTAATTCCTCATTGTTTGATTAAATTGCAGAATATGCATATTAGAAACTAAAATTATTTCACTATTGATGAGACATTTCAAACAAAAAGGCAAGTTTCTTTTCATTTCCTTCAAATATAGAAAATAAATGTTACATAAAGCAGAGACTGAATTAACAGCTAAGGATCTTGTTCTCCAGGAATTACCTAATTTTCCCCTTTTCCTTTTTCCCCAGTATTATGGGGAAATGTATGACAAATACTTATCTATGTACATATATTCAGATGATCTGCATTCTTATTTACTCTAAACTGCAGTTGTACCTGAATGCCACATACTACTATAACATTATGTTTGTTATTCTAGAGATGTACAGAGTATGGGCATGAAATGGTCTCAGCTATGAAAGTCATCAATCAAAGTTGATGACATTTCCACTATTATATTACTTTGAGCTGAGATACTGAAATGAATGAGATTTTTATGAGAGCTTGCATTTATTTCTAAAGGATCCATGTAGGAGAATTATTCATTGGTTGTCTCCAATTCTAAGACAGTGAAGAAGAGAGGGCACAATTTGAAAAAGAACAGGTGAAAAGTATCACATGGAAGTACAGAATTATCCTGTTGAATATATTTTGTATAGAAATGTAGCACCCTAAATTGACTTAGCAATACAGTATATTTAATTGGCATACTGCTTATGACATGTGGCCTCCACCTCTGGTTTTGAAGTGGGTCCTGAAACCACTGCCTCATTTTAAATTTAGTGGGAAACCTCTTGGATGTACTTGGAAAAATATTTAAGAAATTAGGGTTAGGAAAAAGAAGTTTAACAAAGGAAAAATATCCACAGTGGTATTACTTAAGACTTAGATGGATATAATAGAGATAAACAGACAGACAAAAATGGTCCTCCTTTGGGCAGAGAAGCTGGCTAGGTGACTTTAGACCAGTCACTCTTTCTCAGCTCTAGATTGGGAAGTCAAAAAAAAATCTATCCACCAACTTGCACTGGATCAGCATGGTAGATTTAGGTTGTAAGCCTTCATATAATGTGTTGGGGTTTGTATATACCTAGGAATTTACAGTTAGATAAATTATACTGGAGAGGCTTGATATCTAGGTGAGAGGGGAATTATTCTGCAAGTCACCCAATTAGCAGCCATTGTTGTAGGGATGATGTGGCAGTGTATGACTCATACTACAGGTGCTAATAGTTTAGTTGGGTGTGGCAGATGATGAGAGTGACCTATAATGTGATTGGTCAGTTTATGTATATATACAGAGAAGTCTGGTGTTCTTTCTTCTCGTTTGCTGTAACTTCTCATCGTTGTATCATTTGTTCATATATTCTGTACTACATATGTATATAAAGTAAATAGGCTATTTTATCTAATATCTGTTTGAGTGTCTATTTACTACATAGAATGTGGATCACTAGTCTGTAGCCTGAATCATGTCAACTGGATTTCTATTTTCTCAGTGGAAACGTTTCGCTCCTTATCCAAGGAGCTTCTTCAGTCTGAGCAAAGTTAGTAAGGGAATCCTTAAATATGTTTCTAGGTGGCTGTGTGACCTTACACCTGGGGCTAGGTCATGGTTATTTTGAGATGTTATTTCTAAGTCCCTTTATCATCTAAAGGAGGATCGTTAAGATCACCATGCTGCTGTTGAGCTTGCAAAATGGTCTTAATCTTCCTAGGCACAGAAGACAAAGCAGGAAGGAAAATAGGGGAAAGATTGTGCCTGAGGCCCCCACCTCTATTCAAGGAAGGATTTTCCAAGTTGGCATAAATGGATTCCTTGACCCCTCTCTCAAACCACCTATCTTCTCTGTCTAAAATTTGAACATTAATGTCCTCAAATGAGTGTCCTTTTTCCTTTAGATGAAGATAAACTGCTGACTCTGGTCCTGTGGTGTTACTTCTCCTGTGTTGGGCCATCCTCCTGTACAAAGGTTGTTTGGTTTCTCCAATGTAGAGTTCAGAGCACTCCTCACTGCACTGGATTGCATAAACTACATTGCTTTCCTTGTGTTTTGGAGTTTGATCTTTGGGGTGTACAAACCTCTGTCTCAGTGTGTTGGTGGGTTTGAAATATACAGGTATGTGGTGTTTGCCAAATATCCGTTTTATCTTTTCAGACACGCCAGCCATGTAGGGAATGACCAGGTTCTTCCGTTTACTCTGAGTCTCAGCCCTATCTGTCACTGTTTTAGGTCTGGTAGATTTAGATTTAGTGAAGGCCCAATTTGGATATCCACAGGCCTTCAGAGCTGTTCTCAGGTGCTGATTTTCATTCTTTTTGGAATCCATGGAGGTGGGGATGGTTTCTGCTCTGTGTGACAATGTCCTGATGACTCCTAGTTTGTGCTGCAGTGGATGGTGGGAGTCAAACATCAGATATTGATCTGTGTGTGTGGGTTTCCTGTAGATCCCTATTTCTAGCTTGCCACCAGTCCCAATGAGGACTTCACAGTCTAGGAATGCCAGTCTGTTGTCCTTGGTGTCTTCTCTGGTGAAGCTAATGTTGGCATCTATAGTGTTTATATGGTCCGTGAAGGCCTGTACTTCCTGGGCCTTGATTTTGACCCAGGTGTCATCGACATACCTAAACCAGTGGGTGGGCACCGTTCCCTGGAATGTGTTGAGTGCTTTCTTCTCCACTTCTTCCATGTATAAATTGGCCACAATGGGTGACACAGGAGAACCCATGGCACAGCCGTGTTTTTGTCTGTACAAGTCACCTCTGTATGAGAAATAAGTGGTGTTAAGACACAGGTCCAGAAGATGGCAGATCTGGTTTGGGTTGAGATGGTTTCTCCTTTCAAGGGTGCTGTCCTCTTCTAGTCTCTTCCTGACAGCGGATAGAGCATGAGTGGTGGGGATGCTGGTGAAAAGGGAGGACACATCGAAGGAGACCATAGTTTAATCTGTACCCAGTTTCAGGATCTTTGCTTTGGAAACAAATTCTTCCGAATTATGGATGTGGTGTTCAGAGTGTCCAACTAGAGGTGCTAGTATGGTAGAGAGGTGTTTGGCAATGTTGTATGTTACCGAATTAATGCTGCTGACTATGGGTCGGAGGGGTGTTCCTTCCTTGTGGATCTTAGGAAGTCCGTAGATGCAGTTTAAAACAATTGGAACATGATGGCTCCATCAATAGGATTACCTAACACTGTCTGTACCCTGGAGAAGCCATCCCCTGCATCTACAGACTTCCTAAGATCCACAAGGAAGGAACACCCCTCCTGGTCATTCCTTACATGGCTGGCATGTCTGAAAAGATAAAACGGATATTTGGCAAACACCACATACCTGTATATTTCAAACCCACCAACACACTGAGACAGAGGCTTGTACACCCCAAAGATCAAACTCCAAAACACAAGAAAAGCAATGTAGTTTATGCAATCCAGTGCAGTGAGGAGTGCTCTGAACTCTACATTGGAGAAACCAAACAACCTTTGTACAGGAGGATGGCCCAACACAGGAGAAGTAACACTACAGGACCAGAGTCAGCAGTTTATCTTCATCTAAAGGAAAAAGGACACTCATTTGAGGACATTAATGTTCAAATTTTAGACAGAGAAGATAGGTGGTTTGAGAGAGGGGTCAAGGAATCCATTTATGCCAACTTGGAAAATCCTTCCTTGAATAGAGGTGTGGGCCTCAGGCACAATCTTTCCCCTATTTTCCTCCCTGCTTTGTCTTCTGTGCCTAGGAAGATTAAGACCATTTCGCAAGCTCAACAGCAGCATGGTGATCTTAACGATCCTCCTTTAGATGATAAAGGGACTTAGAAATAACATCTCAAAATAACCATGACCTAGCCCCAGGTGTAAGGTCACACAGCCACCTAGAAACATATTTAAGGATTCCCTTACTAACTTTGCTCAGACTGAAGAAGCTCCTTGGATAAGGAGTGAAACGTTTCCACTGAGAAAATAGAAATCCAGTTGACATGATTCAAGCTACAGACAATTCCACCTGGATGACTGAGAACCTTCATAGATATGTGGATCACTGGTGTCTTGGAAAAAGGAGCAGGCCGGCCCACGGTGCGCATTGTGACAGGTTATGGGCCCGGCAGTGGAATGTGTGCAGCTGGCATGCTGGCACGGCTGTGAGGACTTTGGAAGCCTATCCAGGAGTCGTTTGGATATCTGGGGCGCGTTTGGAGCTTTTGTAGGTTCTGTGCCTGGCTGTGTATTTTTCCTAGGCCTGTTTGCAGCTGAAGGACATTCAGATAAAGTCTGTGTTATTTATTCATCGGTGTCTGCCCGGGAGGGGCTGAGGAAAGATGAGCACAGTGAAACTGCAGTGTACAGTTGGAGGTGGTTTTCCTCTGCTACGGTTGAATGACACCAATTACTTGTCATGGGCGTACAAGATGGAAATGTTTCTTCGCTGTGAAGGTATTTGGAACATAGTCCATGAACCACCGGCCGATTTGGACGATGAGGAAGCTAATCTACAGAACGAGAAAGCATCGGCAAGTATAATTTTATGTTTGGAGGACAGTCAATTATGTTATGTTAGAAATTTTCAGTCAGCCAGTGGGTGTTGGGAAGCTTTAAGAAATATTTATCTTAGAAGCACACCGTTATGCAAGGTTTTGTTGACAAGAAAGCTTTATCATCCTAAATTACATGAAAGTGGGAGTATTCTTGAACATTTGCATTATATGGCTGGTTTGTTCCTCGAATTAGCACAGAGAGATACGCAGTTCTCAGAAGCACATAAGGTTTATGTAATTCTCAGTTCTCTAAATGAAACATGGGATAATTTAGCTACCAGTTTCGGGTCTTTATCTGAGAGGGATTTGACTGTAAATTATTTAACTGGCAGACTTCTGGAGGAGGAACAAAGGAGGACAGATAACATAATTAAGCCAAAACAGAGCAGTACGTTTGTTAAGGAATGTTTTTCTAACACTGATAATATTTTATCTGTGAAACGCTGTTTTCGCTGTCAGTCTGATAAGCATTTGCAAAAGAACTGTGATATTGCTAGAAGGAAAAAAGTCAAGCCGAGGATTTCCAAGCAACAAAGTGCTGTCCAGCTGTCGCTGATTAATTCTGCAGGAAGGAATTTAAAGGAGACGTGGCTCCTTGACAGCGGAGCAAGCAAAAATATCGCCAATGACAGGCAGATGTTTAAAAGATTTATGCAGGCTGAATGGGCCTGGCAAATGGGAGTGTTGCATCTGTTACTGGCAGAGGGGCTGTGTATGTACCAAGTTTAAATACTGAATTATCTATGCTATGTGTACCAGACTTAGAGTATAACATCATAAGTGTTTCTCAGTTGGATAAACAGGGATATGATGTAAAGTTTGGTAAGGGTAAATGCATTATTATGAAGGATAACCATGTCTGTGGTGAGGGTGTATTACAGGACAGTTTGTATGTAATGATGAAACCCAAGACGCATGATGTAACCCATGATGTAGCTATGATCAACAAACCAACCCATGATTCATGTGAACATCTGTGGCATAGACGGTTGGGGCATCCAAGTTTCAAAGTAGTTGGAAAGATGTCAGAAGCAAGTTCTGGAATGAATTTGAAACCGTGCCAAGCTTATCTGGATTGCACAGCTTGTAAGGTTGCAAAGTCTAAGGTGTATCCTGTAAGCAAATTTAGTGATAGAAAGTAACATAAATGTTTTGAATTAGTTCACGCTGACCTAATTGGCCCATTACCAGCCACATTAGGTGGTGCTAAATATGTTTTAGTCATTGTGGATGATTTCACCAGATTTGGGTTCTGTTACCTATTGAAAGCTAAAAGCCAAACATTTGATAAGTTCAGGAATTGGGTGCAGTTTGTGGAACGGAGATATAGCACAAAGGTGTGTAGTTTACAGACTGACCGGGGAACTGAGTTTATGAGTGGCAGTTTTCAGCAATGGCTCAGTAGGAGGGGCATTGCGCACAGGAGAACCAATCCGCATTCTTCAGCTGAGAATGGCATGGCGGAACGAAGGAATTTAGCACTACAGATAGTAAAGGATTCACTGTTAGCTGACTCAGTGACTTATCTAGAGGATACTGGGGAGAAGCTATACTGACTGCTAATTATTTAATTAACAGGTTGTGGAGTGTGTCTGTAAATCAAACACCATATTATATGTTGTATGGCAAGAAGCCATCATTAACTCATTTGAAGGTGTTTGGGTGCACTGCCTATGTTCACGTGCATAAGGAAGTACGTAGGAAAGGGCAGGCAACAGCACAGAAGATGATGTTTGTGGGGTATGAGCCAGGGACCAAGGGATATAGGTTCACTGATGGCAGGAGACTTGTTATTTCTAGATCAGCAAGTTTCAGCGAGCATAGCAATTGGCTGAATTTACACGGAGTGAGTTAGGTTTTTCTTCCTGGTCAGGGACAGGTCGAACTATCAGAGCGACAAGGGTCCAATGATGTGATTAAGAAGGAAGAGGAAGTAACTCGTAGTGTGCCAATGATGCAGGAGGCTACTGTTTTGCGCAGATCTGAAAGAGTTAACAAGGGAATACCACCTCAGCATTACACACCAGGTGATGTTAAAGTGTGTTTTGTTAATTATGAACCTCGTAGTTATGAGGAGGTATTGGACCTATAATGTGATTGGTCAGTTTATGTATATATACAGAGAAGTCTGGTGTTCTTTCTTCTCGTTTGCTGTAACTTCTCATCGTTGTATCATTTGTTCATATATTCTGTACTACATATGTATATAAAGTAAATAGGCTATTTTATCTAATCTCTGTTTGAGTGTCTATTTACTGCATAGAACGTGGATCACTGGTGTCTTGGAAAAAGGAGCAGGCCGCCCCACGGAGCGCACTCTGACATAATGCCATATGTCTGTATGTGTATGTGTATGTATATCATTTCTTCCATTTGTTTTTTAATTATTTTTATCCTGTTTTATTAAACAAATTAAGGCAAAAATACTTACATGATTGATAAATTCAAGAAGTATTTTGGAAGTTATCTATTTACCTTTTCAACTGCACTTTTTCCTTTTTTATATATGTTTCATTTGAAGCCATTTGAAGATAAAACAGTTGAAGGTCCTTATTTGTTTTAAATAAATCACTGGTTTAAAACAGTTTGATTTTTAAGTGGTAAGCAAATTGGGTAATGGTGACAAAAATTCATGTAAAGAATGTTGCTCTATTTGGGACATTTAATGCACTTATACAAGGTTTCTCGGGAGCATTCAGCTGGCCAAACCTCAGGATAGCTTTCTCTGTCCCCACACATTGACCTCTAACAAACAAACTGTTTTGTGGCAGTTCCTTAATTCCATCAGGTAGAATAATGCAGCCATTAAGGCATCCCAGTTACTACCCATTGAAAGCCTTAAAATCACCATCCCCTTCCACAGATTGGAGGAAGGCCAATATTTCAAAAGGGCATTGAAAGAACTTTCTCAGACTGTGTGATGATACTGTAATATCTTACAATTTTTTAAAAAATTGATATACTGTACCAAGCTATAATATTATATCTCTCATGCTAGACTTTTGGTAACTTCTTCTAGTCAAGGGCTTTTTTTAATGTGATAGATTTTTTAAAAACTGAAAAAATAATACAGTATAAATGACAACAACCACATAGAAAACTACTAACTTTTATTTCATTTAAAATATCTATAAACAACATAACTATAAATACATACCCCAAACTATA
The DNA here is from genome assembly GCA_023362775.1 of Charina bottae. Classification (NCBI taxonomy): domain Eukaryota; kingdom Metazoa; phylum Chordata; class Lepidosauria; order Squamata; family Charinaidae; genus Charina; species Charina bottae. Next base: position 48,033,108 of record JALMGJ010000005.1, read on the forward strand.
TAAACTATATAACTATGAATACATAATCAAAATGAAATAAACAAAACAGTAAACCTAAAAAAGGAAAAAAGGAAAGGAAGAAGAAAAAAAGGGGGAAAAGGGGAAAAAAGAAAAGTAGAAACAACTACTTTAATATTGACATAGTGTATTCAATTTTCAAACAATGAGTTAAACGTAGACTATACATTGCCTCTTTGCAGCACTAGCTCCAACTGAACAATAGCTCCAACTTAGCTTATGCACAGTAGTGTGCTAATAAATGTATTACAACCAGCACTGCTGGCGTCACTGCTGCTGTGCCACAAGCTTCCAAACAGCTGATTGGCATGCTAGGCATCATGGCTCAGCTCTGCTCTCAACCAGCTCACACGATTCCAGAATATTTAACAAGCAGCTCTTGCAAGCCTATATAAGCCCTCCCCAGCACACCACTGCTCATGCAGAAGCTAGACCTAGTAGCAATGGGGAAAACATTACATATTCCATTATGATGGAATCCAATAGCAGTGGAATTTGATCTATGAGACCATTGAATCTTTATAATTCTATAATACAGTGTAACATTTCAGTAAGTACAATGATCCATCTTGCTCTTGGAGTTTCAAACTAGGGAGCAATTTGGGCAGGATTTTTTTAAAAAAAGACTTTTTGGATAATGCAAGGACTGCATAGGGGAGCAACTTTCTTTCTGAGAACTTATTCCAGTTCATTTAACTAAGGATCTATGATTATGTCATCTAGTATTATTGCCTCCTCTTTTCAGTTCAATTACGCCAGTCCTTCCAACGCCTCAATAGGTTAAAGATTAATTAATGCAGAAAGTCAAACCCAAAGATGGGAAAAACCAAGCATCTCAAAGATACCAAGCAATCAGTCATGCTGCACAAAAGCCATTAATATGGTTCACTGGCTGCCTAGGTACTTATTTATTTATTCTTGATGGGGACCACTGATAGTGATAAAGGCTTCCAATATCCATCTAAACAAAAAAAAAGTTCTTTAAAATGTATTGAGATTAACATTCCAATGATTTGTTTTTCTTTCCTGTGATGCCACTTTAGTTTTTCAAAAAACAAAAACAAAAAACAAATAACCATCGTACTATCATTAATATGTTTAGGCAAAGGTACCTCTAATCAATGTTTTCTCAAATGATTCTCTTTTCTTATCCAAAGTATTCAGCGAAAGGACATGTACTTCACTTTCACAAATGGAAAAGGTATGGGCTAGTCAGGTAATTTCTCCTAAATCTTTAATTTATACATCAAGGCATTTGAAGAAAATAAGAAATTCTAGATCAGACAATATACCAGGGATGGGCCACTGTGTTCAGTGGCAGCCACTGTTTTTTCCAGACTTATTTAAAGCTTCCAAGGGCCATAGGGAACATGTCCAGTGTTATTAACTGGGGTTAGTCAAGCAATCCTTCTGTATAGTCAAGTAAAATGGAATAAAAATATTTTCTCTATTTATAATATTGTTTTATTCTGCTTTCCCAGAACTATCAAGGTGGTGCACAATTGTAAAATAGGGTATAAAATATAAAATAAACATGTGAAAATCTAACATTAAAATTACATCAACATCATTAAAATTATCTCTCTCACACACACACACAAACAAACACACACATATAAACACAATAAAGGTTAAATTGAAAAGGGTTGTATTGGTATTCTTTTTAAAAGTAGAAAAAGTGAATATCTATTATGATCCAGAGGGAAATTGTTCACACTTTGTGGTAATATACAAGTAAGCCCTTTCCTGGGTGTCTGGTTCCGAGGCCTGAAAGCAGGGTTATCTTTTAAAGACTATTTGTATATGTTACAAACATTCATAATACAACAGGAAGTCTTTCAGATGAATTGAACTCTGAAATCACTGGTTGCTAGTATAGGGCTATCAGATCTGGGCTGCAAAAATCTGGCAATAATAAAATGTTTTGGAATCTCTTTGCTGTCACCTAGGTATCATCTACATCTTTGTAGCCCAGATGTGGTAGCCTTAGCTGGTGTGGATCCTTCAATCTAGCCATAATATGGTCATAAGACTGTGTACCATTTAGCAACCTAGCTAAAGAACTTTAGGACTTTCTTTTAAGTAGCCCCACATAGAGCATATTGCAATAATCTAACTGTGATGTAACCAAAATGTAGATCAGACATTTGATTACTCAGGAACAATTTAAAAAAATGGCAATTGTGCAAATACTTGCTATAATATTTGGAGGTACAGTTGAGGATCAAGGAGCACAACCAACTTGAAAGTCTGATCTTTCAAATGGAGCACAACATCTTCCCAATTTTTAATTTCTAATACCTAACCCTGATGTTCTGCTGATGAACAGCATCATTACATCCTGTTATGGGTGTTCAACCTGAGTAGATCACTAGCAGGACATACTGTATATTATTGGGATAAAACCCAGGGTGTGCTGATCTTTCTTCAGGATCAAAAAAATTAAAGACCTTACTTTTTTTCCTTCCTTCCTTTCTAAAATATAGAAGATGGCTATTAAAAGCCCCCAAAGCTTATTTCCTGCATAAAATAACCAAGTTCTTTGCAGTCTACTCTTCTACTCCAGCACTTTCTGGAATGGCCATTTGACCATGTGATATTGTATGTTCAAATGATCATACCTGGAAGTATGGTGCTATGAAGAAACCTCTTCGCAAAGAGATCAGCTGGCTTGTTTAACAATTACAAACACTGAAAGAGAGCCCTGTAATATATATGTGTTTAAAAAAATCATATATGTCCTTTCTTGTCCATCCTGACATCTATTTTTTTCAGATTAAAAAAAATCCTTAGAAAAGTATACCAGATTGCCCTCAATTGGTCAGAAGCAAACTGAGTGTCTTCAGATGGTACTTTGGCATGCTGACATTTCTTATTTCCCCACTATAATCAAAGGTTAACTCTGAACATGGCAGCTCATTATCAGCTGAGATCCATTAATGTCCTTCAGGAATTTATCTAATCATTTTTATAGATTAAGAACGTATGTACTTACAATTGCCACATGGACATATTTTGTATCTTTCCAGACCCATATTGACTCTCATAACATGGCAAATTGTTCAAGGTTATCAAGCGGAGGAACTGATTTTTTTTCACACAAACAGAAATTGAAGTAGCAAGGGGCCAATTCCAGGGTTATTAGCTACTGAACTTCGGCAGACTGCCACATGGAAGTCCATTTGATAGAATAATTGAAAAGCACCTCCATGGGATATCTATGGGACATGGCTTTATGAAAACTAATGGATAAATTCCCAATGGTGAATGTCAATGAGGATTAATGGTGAATTTCCATTTCCATTTTTTTCCAGTTTTGATGCTGCCCAACTCCAACTGACTCTGGACCACTCACAAAATAAAGAACAACATAAAAACAATGACATACAATAAATTAAACCAGAACAAATTACAAAATAACTACAAAATAATTACAAGGTAATCACAAGATAATTACAGGATGGAAATCCAGGCAACCCATCAAAAGATATAAAACATCACAAACAGGGGAGTCCCAGCCATCCTGCCCCAAAACTGGGGAGAACAGCCAGGTTTTCAAGGTCTTCTGGAATGCCATTAGGTGGGAGCCATATGGAACTCAGGGGAGACCTCATTCCACAACCTTGTGAAATACAAGATTGATTTTTGGTAACTGTCATATACTGAAATATATATTTCTTTTGTTATTAGTAAAAAAAAATCCAAAATTAAAATGTCCAGTTCTGACATTTTTATTTTTCCTTTTGGAATCTTGTTTCTCCTCCCCCCCCCTTCATTTAATCTTTCTTTTCACCCTTGAACTCTGCCCTATTTATAAAATCTATGAACCGTTTGCTGAAAACTAGTGATAAGAAACTGAGCATTTCTTTCATTTTTAGTCTAGCAAAATTGTTCAGAAACCTTGTTTGGGGAGAAAGAGGTAGAAATAAATTTGATACTTGGAGAGAGCCAATTTGAAAAGTGACTGCTAAATGACATATGTGTATTCTCCTTAAAGTAAAGCCAATTTGTTCATGCTCAGCATATTTTGCACTGAAATATAACAGAAATCTAAAATTGTTTTTGGGGATACTTTAGGAATGCGGCATCTGCAAATTCTAATTGAAATTGACTTGATTTAAATCTAGACTAAACTGAATTCAGTTTACCACCAGGATTTCTACCTCCGAATATTCAGATGCTTTGGGCGACACTGATGAACTTTCCCAGTTCAATATTCTTCAAATATGTTGGATCAAATATCAAAACTATCAGCCTGCATAGTTTTGTCAAATGATCTGAAAAGCATCAGCCTGGGGAACTAAATGTTCACATTACCTACAGAAGTATGCGTAATATTTCCTATTTTGTCAGAAAGAGAAACCAGCTGCAAAACTGTTCCCTAAAAAACCTGTGGCAGAAGGAAATAGCATCTAAGAACAGCAATAGGCTGGGATGACCATCACCTGGGATAAGGCAGACATCAGTGCTGCTAACCAATTCCCAGTACCGCCTCCTTAAAATTCTAATCTACCTGCCTACTGGCCTGTTCAGTGGCCTAATTGCCAGTCCATCTGATATTCTCCCATCCACCCATTATGCCTACCATCTAGAAAACACGCTTCAGATATCTGACCTGCAAAGCCACTCAGGGCAGGGATGAGCAACCTATTGCTACCTAGAGGCTGCATTTAACATTTTCTGGAACCAGGAGGTAGGGTGAGGATGCAAAGTGGCTGAAACCAGGATTTTCTTTCTCTTGTCTTGTTTTTCTGGGAAGAATTTTGGAGTTTCTTTGTTTTATAAATGATTATAGCCTTTTTTTTGAGCTTGAAACTAGAATTGGGTGTTTCCCTTCCCAAAATTGCAGGGAACCATGCTCTCAAACCATGGTTGGAGAGACATGCACACACACCTAAAAAGGAGGTGGGGAGTGGTGCAGCATGCAGGGGGTGTTGCATGCAGTTCTAGTGCCCCAGGTTGCCAACTTCTGTGCTAAGAGGTAGGCATTTGACCTGACATACATTCTAGAAGGTTGTGCATGTGGAAAAGTAATGGCAGTCATACTAACAATTTATATCTCGCCATATAAGGACATGAAGAGGGCGGAGACTCACAGTAACTTCCTGAAGAGAGAACTCTGTGAGGTCACTTCCTTCTTCTTCCTCAGAGACTCTCTCAGAGAGACTCTTCGACCATGCTTCCGAACTGAAAGGACATGTTGTCTTATCTCTCCAAGCCCAGACAGAATGCTAAAGCCTATATTTTCTATTCTTGTAACTTAGTATGTTTTAAACCTGCCTTGACTCTACTACTGCAACTGTTATTTTTAAGAACCAGGTTATGTGAGTAAAGATTACTTTTATTACTCCACAAAACTGTGTGGTTGTTCTTTTTAAGAGGGATAAAAAGGGGTAATGCCAGGATAATCCAGTCTGCCTAACAGCATCCTGGATTATTTTCCAGAAGGTTAAACCAACCTTGTCTCAGCTTCCAACTTTTTATGCTGCCGGGGATGATACTTTGCTGATCTCACTCACGTGAGAAAGGAAGGATAATATCCAAACAATATATCCTATCCTAGTACCTAAACTCATCCCCAACAAGGGTCACGGGCCCAGAAGAGACGAAGCTTGTAGTATTTTGTGGATGTCACTGGATTTTCTTGAGAAGAAAGATTCAAAGCGGACATTTTGTTTTCTGGCGAGCACATGGTGACTTCCATTGTCTCCATTGTAAAAGGATTAACCCCCCCCCCTTTCCCTCGCAGTGCAGTAGCTAGGCAGAGAAGATATTAGATTTTTCATTGGAGATTTAAGTTTTTGATTTTTTGAATTTTTGGACATTTTTCAAATTTTTGAATTTTTAAGATGGCCAATCAGAATCAAATTGAGGAGGGAAGCCTCAGGCTACCCAAACTAGGAGAGCACAATTTTATCCAATGGAAAAAGCGCCTGGAAGCTATATTTGATCTTAAAGATATCTTGGATTGTATTGAAAAGGAAAAGCCTATTGGCAATACAGAAGAAGCCCAAGCTTCAATCAAGATATGGGAAAAGCAGAATAAATTAGCAGTAGCTATAATTCTGAGTAGTATTTTGGATATGCAGATGGTTCACGTTAAGAAGGGGAATACTGCAGTCCAGATCCTTGAGAATTTGGAATTGTCATATGGATTTGCAAGTAAACGCTCTCACCGTGCCTGGGTGAGAGACTTATTTAAGTTGAAACTTGTGTCCAAAGCAGACTGTAACAGTCATGTGACAGAATTCCTAACAATTATTGAAAAATTAGAACTCTCAGACTACCCAATGCAGGAAGAACAGAAAGTTTGTTATTTCCTGGGATCACTTGGACCTAAGTTTGAGACTTTTGCAACTGTTATGGATGGCAAGACAGACTTAACTCTAAGAAAAGTAATTGCCTATCTGAAAGAAGAGTGTGTGGAAAGGAGACAAGAATCTCCTACCAGAACTGTAAAAGCCAATGATTCAAACTATGTGTCTAGATTCCAAGTGAGGGCCAAAGCCACACCTAAGAAAATTGTGTGCTACAATTGTAATAAGGAAGGGCACATGGCTAAAGCTTGCAAAGCCCGAAAGTCACAAAATTTCCCTGCATTTAAGCAGCCAAACAAAAAGAAAGAGAAAGATGAAGGAAGTTTTCTCTTACTAGAAAAGAGTTTAACTACTAACAGTTGTGACACCAAGTCAAACAAGTGGATAATAGATTCAGGAGCCTCAAGTCATTTCACTCATGAAAAAGATTTCTTTGAGGACATTGAGAGTATTGACCCATCACAAGGTGGCAGTATTCAAATTGCAGATGGCAAAGTCATAAAAGCACATGGCGCAGGGTCAGGAGTCCTGAAGTGCAAGATAGGTTGTGAGACAAAAGAGAATCCCATACAACGAGTCTTGTATAGTCCAGAACTAAACTGCAATATGCTTAGTGTCTCTACTCTGGCCAGAAAAGGTTTCAATGTATTATTTGAAAATGATTTATTCCAGGTGTCTAAAGATGGGAAATTGTATGCTGAAGCAAATCTAATACATGGTGTATATGAGATTAATCTTTCAGAACCCCAGTCAGCTAAAGTGGCGCGCTCAAACCAGAAGGATGAGGCGGATCCAGAACTTTGGCACAGGAGACTTGGACACAGAGACATCAATGCCATAGTGGACTTGCAGCGCAAGGAGCTTGCAAGAGGAATAAAGGTAGCACTAAACACTTCACCAACAACAAAGTGTGTAAGTTGCATCACAGAGAAAAGTGTCAAACCTTCTTTTCCACCGTGTACTGAACAGAGAAGTAACAAAGTGCTTGATATAGTGTACAGTGATGTGTGTGGTCCACTGAATGTTCCCTCAGTTGGGAAAAATAAGTACATTTTAATATTTCCTGATGATTTTTCAAGGTATTGTGTTGTGTATTTTCTCAAAGAAAAGAGTCAAACACAAGAAATGTTCAAGAAGTACCTTGCCATGGTAAGCAACAAGTTCCAGAGAAAGCCATTGGCTCTCGTGACTGACAACGGTGGTGAGTACTGTTCACATAAAATGGAAACCCTCCTGGAAGAGGAAGGAATTGAGCATGTGAAAAATGTCCCCTACACACCACAGCAAAACTCTATTGCAGAGAGAAAGTTCAGATCCATTGTGGAGATGACAAGATGCATGTTAAAAGACGCATCTCTACCCCAGCGTATGTGGGGAGACGCAGCAGCCACTGCGGTGTATCTCCAAAACAGATTGCCAACCAGAGGAGCTACACACACACCTTTTGAACTTTGGCATGGGAGAACTCCCAATCTGTCACACATTCATGTATTTGGAAGCCTTGCCTATAGTTATGTTCCCAAAGAAAATAGGCACAAATTAGACTCCACAGCACGAAAGGGCATCCTTGTGGGCTATGCCACTGGAGGAAAAGGCTACAGAGTTATGGATCTTGAAACGGGACAAGTCAGCTCAAAACACGTAGTTTATTTAGATGAACACAGCAAAGTTGACAAAAGAGGACATTTTGTAGATTTTTCTGAACAATCAGAAAAAGAAACACAAGATCTAATATACTTTCCACTACAAATGTGTAACTGTCCAGATCTTCCTTCCACAGCCATAACACCATTTACAGGGCATCAACAGGAAGAAGACGCAGAGGACCAGACTCCCAGCAGAACCACCAGAGATGAAGAGGAACAAACTGATGCGAAGATGCCTGAATTGGAGGATGATGAGGAAGCTGATGTGCAACTAGAACCACAGGTCAGACGCTCATCGAGATCCAAAAGAGGTATCCCACCACTACGACTGTCCTACCTTGCAGGGTCAGCACAACCTCTAGAGCCTTCCAAGTGGGAAGCGATAGAGGAGATGCCAGCCACTGAAGCCCGTCTCTGGAAGGATGCTGCGCAGGAGGAAATGAATACATTGCATCAGAACAAGACCTGGACACTTACCCAGCTACCTCCAGGGAAGAAGGCTATTGGAAGAAAGTGGGTCTTTAAGACAAAACAAGATGCAGAAGGGAAAGTACAGCGCTACAAAGCGAGACTTGTAGCACAGGGACTCAGTCAACAGTATGGAGAAGTTCCATGCAAGAAGAAAGCACATCAGGGTGAAGTACCAATTCGTGCGTGAGGCCATACCAAAGAGATGACTGCGGACATTCTCACAAAGCCTCTACCAAGAGACAGTTTCGAGATCCTTCGAGTCAAAATGGGACTCTGGGTGGTTTAATTAAAGTTTGTATGAACTTGTTTTGTATGCCTGAGAAGGGGTTTGTGGAAAAGTAATGGCAGTCATACTAACAATTCATATCTCGCCATATAAGGACATGAAGAGGGCGGAGACTCACAGTAACTTCCTGAAGAGAGAACTCTGTGAGGTCACTTCCTTCTTCTTCCTCAGAGACTCTCTTAGAGAGACTCTCCGACCATGCTTCCGAACTGAAAGGACATGTTGTCTTATCTTTCCAAGCCCAGACAGAATGCTAAAGCCTATATTTTCTATTCTTGTAACTTAGTATGTTTTAAACCTGCCTTGACTCTACTACTGCAACTGTTATTTTTGAGAACCAGTTTATGTGAGTAAAGATTACTTTTATTACTCCACAAAACTGTGTGGTTGTTCTTTTCAAGAGGGATAAAAAGGGGTAATGCCAGGATAATCCAGTCTGCCTAACAGCATCCTGGATTATTTTCCAGAAGGTTAAACCAACTTTGTCTCAGCTTCCAACTTTTTATGCTGCCGGGGATGATACTTTGCTGATCTCACTCACGTGAGAAAGGAAGGATAATATCCAAACAATATATCCTATCCTAGTACCTAAACTAATCCCCAACAGTGCAGCACCTCTCCTGCAAGGAGGTATTTGGCGCAAATCTCTACAGCATAAACCAACTTTCATGTTTAACTCTAGGGCTTCTTAAATTAATGAGGAATTGACCAGGTAAGAGTCTCTGGAATGATGAGTTGCCCTGATTTCCAGGGCTTTATGCCTATTCCAATTGTAATGTGACACAAGAGGAAAATAATTAAATACATGAATGGATATTAATTGCATTAACTAATTAGATGTAGAAGTTAAAGAAATTAAATCAGGTTTAATTTTTTTCCTGCCCACCTTCTACTGTTTATACTGCAGTCCCCAGAATCACACCTACAGATCTAATGTACTCTTAAATACATAAAAAGTTGAGCATTTGGTTATTTTAGAAAGCAGTTGGAGGGGGTTAATAGTTGGGTATTTGCTCTGAATCAACTGCCCCCCCCCCCGATCTGCTGGCTGTTAATTGACACTTTGTTCTGCCTAATAATAGATTTGGCCCTAACAGAGAATGAAAGCAATACTAACCTTCTGATCTTGACTGTAGGCCAAAATCCAGTCCTCCTGCTTGGGGTGAAAGAGCATACTGTGGATGTAGAAGTTCAACCGGTATTTTTGATAGGTGGCTCCTTCATCAGAACTGATCAGCAGACTGCTTTCAATCTCAGGATCCGTAAGCAACATAATCTGTACAGATAAAGCAGAGGGAAACTTGAATTTGGAACAAGAGAAAGGTAAGAGAAAACAAATGTTCTGAAATGTCTACAAAATCACTCTTGTGAAAGATTATTTAAGTGGGCTCCATAGCTGTATATAGCCATCCAAGCATAGACAAAGCAAAGATGGTCTTCTAAATGGAAAGGGATAGAATAACTTAACATCCTATTAACTACTCCAAATAGTTGTGTAACACAGTCTTTACAAAGTCACAGATACCTTTTATTTTTCACTATATTTGATACTATTTTTTTAAAAGCTTATTATGATTTCTACCGAAGTCCCCCAATTTTTACTGTTGAAAGCTCAGCTGTGGAAGCAGGATTTCCCTGACAAATAAAACAGAAGTCCTGCAGTCATTACCAGAGTGGTAGTAAACAGAGGCAGCAGCTGAGGACAAGAATGGCAAAGGAGGTGAAAAAGTGAGAGAATCTCTCTCTTCCTCTGGCAGTTCCCTTGATCATGATCACATTAAACACAAGACAAAAGAAGGAAGAGAGTAGAGAATGTCATTCTAATCATAACACATGCTCCAAAATTCACAGAAAGGATAAGAGCCTGAAGGTATCTTCAAGTGCCAAAAAGTATAAAGCTTTCTCTAGCTGCTTCTGAAAATTTTGAATCAGCGCATGAAAGTTTCCAGTGTGAGTTCAAGGCAAGCCCTACATATATTATCGGTGATTACTTTTGCTGTGATTTAAAGATAATGCTTGTGTCATATTCTACCACTCCACTCCCCATATATTGGCGCCCATGCTAACATTCTTTCCACAGGAACTGTTTCTTTCTCACCCATAAGATAAAGATGAAATTACCCTACCTACGTGAACTTTAATAAATATCTGAATTTCTTCCTTAAAGAGAAATCAGAATCAGTCATAAATATCCCAAGTAAGAAGTACTGTATCCAGAACTCTTGAAATAAAGGGATCCACATAAAAGCTTCCACCTCCACTGTAGCAATCAGACATTACATTTTCTCATCATTCTCCAGCCATTCGTTATTACTATCCCTCAAATCTCATTTCTTGAGCTTTCATACTAAAGCAGGCTAGGTAATCAAAGTTAGACATAACAGTCTCTGGATTCTGATTTTTATATCCAGTGGATGCTAGCTCCTTGGTCTTTCCTCTATGCTTGTATCACTTTTTCCTCGCTTATTTCAACACAACCCATCACTTTATACCAGACCCCAGAATCCAGATAAATGAATGCTAAGATTGTTATTCTTGCATTCTTAAATTGGATTCTTTGAAATAGTTAATTGCAGTACACAATTAACAATTAAATACATAGAACATGATCCAAAGAACAGGCAGAAATGCTCATGTAATAAGAATTTCTCACTGGCAAGGAAGCAACTACTTTTCAAAATGAACAACAGATTGTATTTTTCATGGTAAAAACTGCTATGGCACCAAAACTAAGCCACAGCCATGCATAGGCTCTGCTGTTCTGCACACAGATATCAGTCTCTTAGCTTTTGATCATAGGCGATTACCAGAAGGAGGATGCCTGCCTACAACAAAATTGAATATATTGAGGGTTTTTCTTAAAAAAATATTAGGGACTATTTCACCCTTAAAAACACTGAACAGTCCGCAATCTGCTTCATAAAAGGCACACAGCCACTGGCATTATACTAAGTAGATACATATCAGCATAACATCATGCTGAATGGCATATCAACAGTGCCAGGATTCCCCCCTCCCCGACCCCATGAATTGACAGATGGTTAGCTTCATTATTCAAAACAGCATTAAAATGAATGTGTATTGGCTCCCCCTTTATTTCATTCAATATTGCAATTAGCATATTAATTTATTTTACCCTCTGTGCACTGGGCATGCACATGTGTGGATGTGTATGCATTGCAGACATATTTATTAAATGGAATTTTTCTATATTTGATGCTCTGTTGGATAGAAATGGTGTAGCAGAGAGTAAAGCAAAATATTCAAAGTAGCAAGTAGTTGGAACTGAAACTCTCTGCAGCAGTTGTGATTTGAATCCAGATGTCCTCATACTTAGATTAAGTCCAAAGAAATGCAACATAGAGTTTAGTACTATTATTCATACTAAACAACATAGTACGACACGGATTTCAGTACAATTATTCTAAATGTACTTAACAGAGTTTAGAAGCCTTTCTGAATTGGGTTGAGGCATGTTGTTCATAACATTACAGTTATACAGTAGATCAGAAATTCATGGCATTTTTATTACTAACATTATTATGGCATAACTTTTCTTTGTATCCTGGGTACTTCACAGATACATGAAATATGCAGATTATAAGCACAGTTTTAAAGGGAGGAAGAAAATTGTGGGCAATGAGAATATAGGGGAATAAAATGATGAATGAATGAATGAATGAATGAATGAATGAATGAATAAATAAATAAATAAATATTATTAACTTGATCCAGATTTACTGACGCTTAGAGTAGGTGGGCAATTCTCCAGTGACAGGGGCTGCGACTCCCTGTCAAACAGCTCTAGGAACATATATAACTTTATTATAACACAGAAAGGGGTGGGGGATATTTTTTTCCAGTCTGTTGTTGTTATTCCCTAGATCACATTTATTCAGAATTTGCACATCCCCTCCCTCAAAACAGAACCCTCCCCATCATTTCTGGTTCTTCTATTTTCATGATTCACTGGGTCATAACATGCAATTAACACCAATCTATGGATTCCTGCTTTCACACATACCTATAACAACTTAAATGACATCAATCCATTATTTCCAATACTGTATGCAGTACATTTTCACCCTTTCATTTATAATTAAAACTGCACCTTCATCTCCCTGATGTATGCATTCATCAACCCCATTCCATGGGATTAGATCATTTTCATTCAGATTTATTACATCCTTGCTCTCTCTCTTAGTATTACAGACATACAACATACCTATTTTGATGTCATTCATTTCATTGATGAATTCACTCTCCTTACTATTCATTCCTCTTATATTCCAAGTCACAGTTTTCCATATACCACGCAAATAATAAGATATTGATAGCTTATGGATATTGATAGAAAGCCAGTTTGGTATAGTGGTTTAGGCATCAGGCTAGAAACCAGGAGACCGTTAGTTCTAGTCCAGCCTTAGGCACAAACCAACTGGGTACCTTGGACCAATCCCAATCTCTCTGAGACCTAGGAAGAAGGCAATGGCAAACCACTTCTGAAATCTTGCCAGGAAAACTGCAGGGACTTGTCCAGGCTGTCGCCAGGAGTCAATACTGACTTGAAGGCAAAAAACATTGACATATGTTGCCCATCAAAGCTTTCTTCAACTGAGGTTTTCACATAATACTTTTTAGTAATTTATTTATTTTTATTTAATTTAATTTATATAACCGCCCATCTCCCCCAATGGGGAACTCTGGGCGGTGTACAATAAAATAGTTAAAATACAATATAAAACATCAGAATACAATATATGTAAAGATAATAAATAATTATAAATCCAGATGGACGATGGAATTAAAATGAAGGACATTATAAAATTAAGGAATTAGCCACCCCCATGAGGAACTATCCTTTCCTCCTTCCCACGCCAGGTGGCAAAACCAGGTCTTCAGCTCTTTCCTAAAGGTCGGGAGGGAGGGAGATCTGTCTCAACTCTGGGGGCAAGATGTTCCACAGTGTGGGCGCCACCACAGAGAAGGCCCATCTCTTGGACCCAATCAGATGACATTCTTTAATTGATGGGGTTCGTAGCAGGCCCTCTCTGAATGACCTGGTGGGGTGGGTCGATAAAATGGGGATAAGACGGTCCTTCAGGTACTCTGGCCCCATGCCATGTAGGGCTTTAAAGGTAATAACCAACAACTTGAATTGTACCCGGAAGCAAACTGGCACCCAATGCAGCTCGCGGAGCAAAGGTGTTATATGTGCAGATTTTGGTGCACCCAAAATTGCTCGCGCGGCCGCATTCTGCACCAGCTGAAGCTTCCGGATAGTCTTCAAGGGTAGCATTGCAATAATCTACATGGGAGATGACGAGAGCATGAGTGACTGTTCGGAGGGCGTCGCAATCCAGGAATGGGCGTAACTGGTGCACTAACCAAAGTTGTGCGAAAGCCCTCCTAGCCACAACTGCCACCTGCTCTTCGAGCAGGAGTCGTGAGTCTAGAAGGACCCCCAAGTTCCGCACCGGTTCCGAATGGGGCAGTGCTACCCCATCAAGAACCAAAGATGATAATTTCCCAGAAGACGCTAGACCATCAATCCACAGCCACTCGGTCTTGCTAGGGTTCAATTGAAGCCTGTTGTTCCCCATCCAGGCCCTCACAGCCCCCAGGCACTGGGATAGGGTGGTCACTGCATCACTTACTTCACCAGGGATGGAGATGTACAATTGAGTATCATCAGCATACTGATGATACCTCATCCCATGGTGTCGGATGTCCTCGCCCAGCGGTTTCATGTAGATGTTAAATAGGAGAAGAGAGAGAACCGAACCCTGCGGCACCCCACACAAGAAGGGCCGAGGGTCAGATCTCTCCTCTCCTATTACCACCGACTGGGAGCGGCCTCGGAGGAAGGAGGTGAACCAGCGTAAAACTACGCCGCCCACCCACAACTCCCTAAGCCGCCCCAACAGGATACCATGGTCGATGGTATCGAATGCCGCTGAGATATCCAAGAGAGCAAGGATGGATGCACTACCACCATCCCGCTCCCGCCAGAGATCATCCGTAAGCGCGACCAATGCAGTCTCTGTCCCATATCCCAGCCTGAAACATGACTGGAAAGGGTCTAGATAATCCGCTTCATCCAGGGTCCTTTGAAGTTGCAACGCCACCACTTTCTCAACCACCTTTCCCAAAAAGGGAAGGTGGGAGACTGGACGAAAATTGTCCAGGATGGTAGGATCCAGGGCTGGCTTCTTGAGGAGGGGGTGTACCAATGCCTCTTTAAAGGCAGTTGGAACCACCCCTCTGCCAAGGATGTATTAATCATAGCCTCGACCCATCCACATGTCACCTCCCTGGCCGATTTTACCAGCCAGGAAGGGCAGGGATCTAAATGACATGTGGTGGAATTAACAATTCGAAGGATCCTGTCCACTTCCTCAGGTCCAACAGGATCAAATTGTTCCCAGATAATAGGGCAAGACCATTCTCCTGGCATCTCCACAGACTGCATTTCACGCATGGAGTCCAACTTAGACCGAATCCGAGCGATTTTATCCTGCAGATGCTCAGCAAATTCTTCCGCATGGCCCTGCAGGTCGGTG
The DNA here is from genome assembly GCA_023362775.1 of Charina bottae. Taxonomy (NCBI): domain Eukaryota; kingdom Metazoa; phylum Chordata; class Lepidosauria; order Squamata; family Charinaidae; genus Charina; species Charina bottae. The sequence goes on from JALMGJ010000005.1 coordinate 48,048,409, forward strand.
GTCAATACCACCCTACCCAAGAGAGATCGAGTAATCTTGAACAGGGCCGTCAGATGTCATTCTGCAGATGCAATAAGCGCGGAGAAATATTCACGTTTTGCCGCTCTTACCGCCACAAGGTAGGCCTTAATAGCAGCTCTAGATTGTGTTCGGTCCGATTCCACCTTCGTTTTTCTCCAGCGGCACTCTAGAAGTCTCTTCACCCTCTTCAAGACCCTCAACTCCTCCGTAAACCATGGGGAGTGATGGGTCGAATGGGGTTGGAGAGGTCGCATTGGCATGGTCCTGTCCAAGGCACCGGCCGCCTCCCTATTCCAGGCTGTGGCCAATGCCTCCGCTGGACCGTGCAGCAGATCCTCGGCCCAGCTCCCTCTGAAACCTCATTGGGTCCATAAGTCGCCGGGGGCAGACCAATCGAATAGGTCCTGCCTCCCTGTGGAGCGGGGCGGCATAAGAGAATCTTAGGGATATCAGGACGTGATCTGACCATGACAACGGGGATAGTTCTAACTTTCCCCTCAGGTCACTTTGCCATTGCTCTGACAAGAAAACCAAATCCGGAGTGAGTCCACTGTCTTGAGTCAGGTCCTGAATAATCTGGGACAGGCTGCCATGGTAGTCATGAACTCCCGGGCCGCTTCCGAGGCACGCCCCAGGGACGGCAAGTTAAAATCCCCCAGGACCATAAGCCTGGGGAACTCCACCGCCAACCCCGAGATGGCCTCCAGCAGCTCAGGCAGGGAGGTTGCTACACAGCAGGGAGGCTGGTACAATAGCAACACTCCGAACTGTTCTCGGGTACCCAACTTGAAAAACAGGGTCTCATATCCGGATACTTGTGGAGCAAGGCCCCTGAAAGCCATCAAAGACTCTCTGATGATAACTGCCTGTCCTGGTTCAGCCTCTGCCCCAGGGCCTCAGCGATGAGTCAGAGGATGAGCTGCCCCTGGCAAACCCCCAGGGGATTGAGCCAGGCGAAGCCCCAGATGCGGACACGGGCCCAGACGATGACCCAGCACCGCAGGAGGCAGCAATACCTGAGGCTGCAGGAGAGCAAGCTGGGGATGGTGGTTTGGCCCCACCCTCTAGCCAGCAGCCAGCAACCGAGGCTACAGCGGAGCAAGCTGGGGATTGCGGTTTGTCCCCACCCTTTAGCCAGCAGCCAGCTGGATCCCATCAGCCTCCCAGCTCTCCTGAATCCCCCAAAGGGCAGAGGCGGAGGCGTGTGCGCCTCGCCTTAAAGGACAGAAGGAAAAGTGCTCGGCTGGCTGCTAGGGAGTTACGCAGAGGGCAGGGAGAGTCTTTGCAGGACCCAGAGGACAGCTTCTGAGCTCCTGATAAATCACCAACGACACAGTGAGGGATTTGTGGGAGCAACGTTGCACTTTGGCTTCGCGACCACTCTGGTATCCTGTTTCCTGCGTTCCTGACCCTGTTTGGACTATCTTACTCTGCCTGCTGGACCCCTGGACCTGGCTTGGATTATCATGGCTCGGACTTCTGGAACCCTTGACCCGGTTTGGATTATTGACTACTCCTTTGCTTCACTACTCTGATTATTGGCACACGCTGGTTTCTCTCTCTCTCGGCCAGTCTTGCAAAGAAACCTTGGGCTGCATTCCTTACCTCGGGCTGACTGCCAAGACTCTCCAATCTGTTCTGGAGGCGAGCCAGCACAGTTTGCTCCCACCACCAACAAACGCTGGGAGAGAGGAGGACGGTTTGTTAGCAGCATGACTAACCCAGCTGCCGAGGCTGTGGCCAATTTGGCCGCTCAGAATCAGATGCTGGCCACACAAGTAGACCAGCTTACGGGGCTTGTGAGCCAGCTACAACTGCAGCTGGCCACGGTGGCTGCCGTGCCCAGCAAGTGTCCAGTGAGCCCTCCTGAGAAATATGAGGGCAAGCCTGAGGACTTTCCTGCCTTCTTGGGACAATGCACGTTATACATGAAGGTACGGGAGAGGGAGTTTGTGTCAGACCAAACCAAGGTCTGCTTCCTTATCAGCCTCTTAAAGGGCCGTGCGGCTAAATGGGCCACCCCGTTCCTGGTGGCTGACTCTCCACTCCTAAAGAACTACCCTGCCTTCCTGGCACAATTCAGGAGCGTCTTTGAGGAGCCTCAAGCCCTGGCCAGAGCCAACCGGCAGATCAGGCGGCTGCAACAGGGCAAAGGGTCGGTGGCAGACTACAAAGCCGAGTTTCGGCTCTACGCCCAGGAGTTGGACTGGAATGAGGCTGCCCTGCGGGACCAGTATCTAGAGGGACTGTCTGAGGCCGTGTTGGACGAGGTAGCCCGGGTGGAACGCCCTACCACCCTGGAGCAAACCATCCAGTTGTGCCTCCGCATCGATGGGCAGCTGGAGGACAGGCGCCAGGCCCGCCGGGGACGTGTTGATCCCAGGCTAGGGCGCCACCGGCCTCCCGCACCTCCGGCTCCCTGGCCCCCTGGGGGCCACAGCCCGACCGCGCCAGAGCCAATGCAGCTGGGGGCTGCTCGACCCCGGCTTACTCGGGAGGAAAAGGAGAGGAGGCGCCGGGCCAACCTTTGCCTCTACTGTGGCAGGCCGGGGCATTATGCCAGCTCATGCCCCGAAAAGCAGTCAGTGCCGGGAAACTGGCAGCCCCAGGTCAGTGCCGGCCGAGCGACCTGGGGCGTGCAGCCTCTGCCCACAGGCCAACAGGAGAGGAACTCCAGCACCTGCTGCTGCCGGTCAAGCTGCGGCTGCGGGCAGGGCAGTGGCTCCTGGCCCATGCCTTAGTGGACTCAGGGGCCTCCCGCTCCTATATGGACAGTGACTTTGCAGCCCAGCAGCAGGTCCCGCTCCGCGCAAAAAAGGTGCCCATGTCCGTGGAAGCCATTGACGGGCGGCTGCTGCAGTCGGGCCCGGTGAGCCAGGAGACGGCACTCCTCACCATGGTTGTGGGCCAGCACCAGGAGCAGCTGCGCATGGACATTACCAAGATGCCCCGGTTCCCGCTGGTGCTGGGGATAGATTGGCTGGAGCGGCACAACCCCATGATAGACTGGGCGCGTCAGCGACTCCAGTTCCGGGAACCTTGCCCGCACCTGGCTGTCAAGGCACTCCTGGGGGCCGCCAGCGCCGAGGGGACTCCTGCCCTTCCCCCGGAATACCAGGAGTTCGGGGATGTCTTTGAAGAGAAGGGGGCAGACCGGTTACCGCCCCATCGGCCCTACGATTGCGGGATCAACCTCAAGCCTGATGTTCCCCTGCCCGCAGGCCGGCTGTACTCTTTGTCGGAGCCGGAACAGGCCGCCCTCCGGGACTTTTTAGCCAAGAACCGGCAGAGGGGTTTCATTCGGCCCTCCAGATCCCCGACCTCAGCCCCCGTGCTCTTTGTGAAAAAGAAGTGCGGGGAGCTGAGGCTTTGCAACGACTATCGGGCGCTGAACCGGATAACCATTCGGGACCGGTACCCACTCCCCTTGATACCAGAACTACTGGATCGGGTGCGCCAGGCCCAGCTGTTCACCAAGCTGGACCTGCGCGGCGCCTACAACTTGGTCAGGACCCGGGAGGGGGATGAATGGAAGACGGCCTTTGGGACGCACTATGGGCAGTACGAGTACCTGGTCATGCCTTTCGGACTTTGTAATGCGCCCGCCGTCTTCCAGCGCTTTATTAACGATGTGTTTCGGGACCTATTGGACCGGTTTGTAGTGGTCTATCTCGATGACATCCTGATCTACTCCAGGGACCCCGCCCGGCATGTGGAGCATGTCCGTACAGTTCTGCAGTGGCTCCGGGAGCACCGGCTTTACGCGAAACTGGAGAAGTGCGAGTTCCATGTCCGGGAAGTGGACTTCCTGGGCCACCGCCTTACTCCCGAAGGTATATCCATGGACCCAGCCAAGGTCACCTCGGTGACGCAATGGCAAGCTCCCAGGAACCGAAAGGAGCTCCAACGGTTCCTGGGGTTCGCGAACTATTACAGGCAATTTATTGAGGGCTATGCCGCTCTGGCGGTGCCGCTCACCCGGCTACTGAAACCCCGTGAGACGTTCCGGTGGACTGCAGAGGCAAAGCAGGCGTTCCAACACCTAAAGAGCCGCTTCGCCACGGAACCAGTGCTGCGACACCCAGACCCCCAGCTCCCGTTCGTCGTGGAGGCGGACGCCTCCAGCTATGCCATCGGGGCGGTCCTGTCGCAGCAGGCCACCCCTATGGAGCCACTGCGTCCCTGTGCCTACTATTCCCGCCAGCTCACCCCTGCAGAGCGTAACTACACCATTTGGGAGCGGGAGCTGTTAGCCATAAAGACGGCCTTCGAGGCATGGAGGCATCATTTGGAGGGTGCCCGACATCCAGTGGTCGTCCGGACGGACCACCGGAACCTGGAGCATCTGCAGACGGCCCGATGCTTGAACCAGCGGCAGATCCGTTGGTCGCTCTTCTTCACCCGCTTCCATTTCCGGATCGAGTACATTCCGAGCGCTCAAAACAAGCGGGCCGACGCATTATCTCGGAAGCCGGAGTACACGCCCACGGCAGACCTGACTGCCTCCCCGACCACCGTACTGGCCCCAGAGGTGTTCGCGTCCACCGTTCCCCAGCCCACATTTCGGGACCGGCTCCGAGAGCAGCAGGCCAGGGACCCCTGGACCCGGGAGCAGCTGGGCCGCCTGCAGCAAGCCCGTGCACCGGGCCCTTCGGACTACGCGGTTGCTGACGGGTTCCTAACGCACCAGGGCTGCTTGTGTATACCGGCTGGGCCCCTACGGGGGGAAGTTCTCGCCTTGTGCCATGACACGCGCCCGGCTGGACATTTCGGGCGCTTTAAGACTTTGCACCTGCTGACCCGAGAGTTCTGGTGGCCCCGGGTCCAGGCGGACGTGGCACGCTATGTGCAGACCTGCAAAGTGTGCCGCCGAGCGAAGAATCAGCCGGGCAAACCCTCAGGACTCCTGCACCCTCTGCCCACTCCACCACGCCCCTGGCACACCCTATCCATGGACTTCATCACCGACCTCCCCAGGGCCGGCTCCTATTCCTGCATCTTGGTGGTAGTGGATCTCCTCAGTAAAATGGGACACTTCATCCCGTGTGCTGGCCTCCCGACGGCTAGGGAGACGGCGCAGCTGTTCGTGCAGCACATCTTTCGGCTACACGGCCTCCCGGAGCAGGTGGTGAGCGACCGGGGCTCCCAGTTCTCCTCCCGTTTTTGGAAGGCGCTACACACCCTGCTCGGCACGGAGGTGCATCTCTCCTCGTCGCACCACCCCCAGTCGGACGGCCAGACCAAGAGGGTGAACGGGGTGCTGGAGCAGTACCTACGGTGCTACGTGGGCCACCAGCAGGATGACTGGGCAGACCTGCTCCCTCTGGCGGAGTTCGCCTACAATAACTCCCTGCATTCTTCAACCCGGCAGACCCCTTTCCTGACCCTCTACAGCTACCACCCCCGTTTCTTCCCGCCCGTCCTTCCCAGTACCACAGTTCCGGCAGCGGAGGCCTTCGTCCAGGAACTTCGGGCTCAGCACTCCGTGCTCAAGGAACACCTCGAGCAGGCTAAACGGGCCTATAAGGCCAATGCGGACCGGCGGCGGCAGCCAGGCCAGGACCTGCAAGTAGGCGACCGGGTGTGGCTGTCCACCAGGTATCTGCCCAGCTCGAGGCCCTCCAGGAAGCTGGACACCCGCTTTATCGGGCCGTATCCAGTGGTGGAACGCGTCAACCCCGTGGCTTTCCGCCTGGACCTGCCCCCATCTCTCCGGATCCACCCCGTGTTCCACCGGTCCCTCCTGGTGCCTGCCGTCCCTCCGGATCCCCATCATCCCTCGGTGCCACCCCCGCCACCGGTGATGGTGGATGGCCAGGAGGAGTTTGAGGTGGCCCATATCTTGGACTCCCGCATGCGGAGGGGGCGCCTCCAATATCTGGTTGACTGGAAAGGGTACGGGCCGGAAGACTGCTCCTGGGAGCCCGTGGCTCAGGTCCATGCCCCCGCCTTGGTCCAGGACTTCCACCGGGCTTATCCTCGCAAGCCGGGACCCGTAGCTTCTCGGGGAGGGGGCCCTGAGGGGGGGGATAGTGTCCTGGTTCAGCCTCTGCCCCAGGGCCTCAGCGATGAGTCAGAGGACGAGCTGCCCCTGGCAAACCCCCAGGGGATTGAGCCAGGCGAAGCCCCAGATGCGGACACGGGCCCAGACGATGACCCAGCACCGCAGGAGGCAGCAATACCTGAGGCTGCAGGAGAGCAAGCTGGGGATGGTGGTTTGGCCCCACCCTCTAGCCAGCAGCCAGCAACCGAGGCTACAGCGGAGCAAGCTGGGGATTGCGGTTTGTCCCCACCCTTTAGCCAGCAGCCAGCTGGATCCCATCAGCCTCCCAGCTCTCCTGAATCCCCCAAAGGGCAGAGGCGGAGGCGTGTGCGCCTCGCCTTAAAGGACAGAAGGAAAAGTGCTCGGCTGGCTGCTAGGGAGTTACGCAGAGGGCAGGGAGAGTCTTTGCAGGACCCAGAGGACAGCTTCTGAGCTCCTGATAAATCACCAATGACACAGTGAGGGATTTGTGGGAGCAACGTTGCACTTTGGCTTCGCGACCACTCTGGTATCCTGTTTCCTGCGTTCCTGACCCTGTTTGGACTATCTTTCTCTGCCTGCTGGACCCCTGGACCTGGCTTGGATTATCGTGGCTCGGACTTCTGGAACCCTTGACCCGGTTTGGATTATTGACTACTCCTTTGCTTCACTACTCTGATTATTGGCACACGCTGGTTTCTCTCTCTCTCGGCCAGTCTTGCAAAGAAACCTTGGGCTGCATTCCTTACCTCGGGCTGACTGCCAAGACTCTCCAATCTGTTCTGGAGGCGAGCCAGCACACTGCCACCCCTCCTCCCCTGCCCCGGTCTCTTGGCTAGTGCCACACCTGAAATCCGGCTGGGCACATTTCCGAGAGGGCTACCCCTCCCTCTGGGCCCAGCCAGGTCTCAGTAACACACGCCAGGTCTGCCCCTCTCTCCGTGATTAATTCACTTATGAGAGGGGCTTGTTGTTTACTGACTTGGCGTTGAGCAGCAGCAGCCAAAAACCAGAGCCCTCAAGGATCTGCTGTCCAGAACCTGGGGTTGAACTCGGAGGACTGGAACACGCCACCGATACTAAACATCGGGGGCGCCTTCCCCAAAGATGGCCTGTCCTCCGGTTCCCGTCATAATATCTCCTGCCCGTCACCACCTCGATCGGATTGCCCACATTACAGTCCCCAGAGTTCTCTGGCCCGGTCGCCTCCACTCCCGGAACCCTCGAAAACCTGGCTCTAAGCAGGGATCTCTTCCATCCATCCATCCATCCATCCATCCATCCATCCATCCATCCTTTCACTCTCAATCTTCCTGGGGGGTCGTAGGCCACCAGCACAACCAGCTAAAGCTCTCAGTGCTGGAAAGCCTCAACCACCCCATTCCATTCACCCTCCAATCACTCACTATGCCCCCTGTGGCCTCTCTCACTAGCCACAAAGGGGCAAACAGTCACTCTTACCTACCCTGTCTCTCACTCAGTGTTAGGTACTCTCTCAATCACATACAATCCTGGACCCCCTCCCGCCACTCTCACTCACGGGGGGGAACCACACTCACACAGGAGACCCCGCAATTTCCTGCCGCCCTGGCAGCGGGGTGGTTGTCCTTCAGGTAACCAGCAAGCTAACACTATTGGGAAGATCTTCATTAATCCCAATAGTGGAGTCCAGATATAAAATATATAAAAATATACAAGTCCTATCTCGGGAGCACCCCAGTTCCAGTTCATCGATCTTGGTGAGGCTGCTTCGCCCAGGACCACTACGTTCCACCGGCCACAGTTACTCCACGGCCTTCGCAATCGTCTCGGTGCTGGTGCCGTTTCTAACTGGCCTCCACCGGCCACTGTAAGCATCCCTTGTCTGACTTCTGGGCCACAGTCTCTACAGCCACCCATTCCTCGCTGGGGTCCCCCAAGTCTGCCAGACCCGCCGGACTCCGCCACGCTGCGTCACTCCATCCAGGAAGGCTACCAGGCTCCACCAAGCTCCATCAAGCCCTGCTGGGCCACGACTCCGGCAACTCCACTGGGCCCCTGGGCCACCCCTTCCAGCTCTATTGGGCCTACCAGCTCCACCAGGTTCCACTGAGCCACCAGGTTCCGCTGAGCCACAACTCCGGCAACTCTGCTGGGCCCAAGAAGAAGCCTCAGTCCGTCACACCAGGCTCCGCCCGGCCTCCACCGAACTCTCCCTGGGCCAATGGCTCCAGCAACTCCGCCGCAACCGCCGAACTCTGCCGCGGCCCCAACCGCCGAATTCTGCTCGCCGCTCACCGCTCCCTCTGGAGACATCCGCTCACCCCAGACCCCGATACAGCCTCTCAAGACCCCAAGGTGGAATTTGTGGGGTGTAAGGAGGGTTTTTTGGGGGGCTTTTGGGGCTTATGGCTCAGTTCTCCTGGAGCAGCAGCCGGCGTCTGCTTGCGGTTGCCATCTTGGATCTCATAATAATATAGAGAAGCTGTAACCCAGGTTGCCAGCCTTAATTGCAGCTGTGTGACATGCCACGTTCCCTACCAACAGGAAGGACACTATCTTCAGCTTAGTCAGTTTTGACACATTTTGACCATTATTCCACAAGCATATCCAAAGCCTAGTTTTTCTGTGGGCATCCTTATGCTATTCTGTGCAAGCTAGAATCTCTAATACAGAGATTACATTTCAAGGCAGCATACTGTTTCTCACATCTGAATAGGACATATGTGCAGTGCACTGACACACAATCAAGTCATTTTAATAGTCCTACAATAAATTCTATGGAGCTAAAACATGACTGTTCTTGGCTACTCGTATTACTGCATTTCAGTCATAAACTGCCTTTCAGTCATAAATTGAAATTCCATATGCATGAAGACCATAAAAATGAACAGAAACAAAGGCATGGAAAATATTTTATTATAATATTGCAGGTTATCAAATATTTGTCTATAATTTGTAGAGAGCCATATTGGCTGCATCAGTGGCCAATGCAGCAATTTTGGTATACACACTGACACAGCAGTTGGTACAAACATTTCCCAAAGACAGTTTATAGCAACATAAGTCAGTCATAATTAACTAGTTTTGTTATGCAGATACATAGTCACTGAACCAAAAATATGATGGGTGTGTGTGTCTTCTTTATAAACTTGTGCATATCATGATAATCCTGTGCATGTGAATCTTAAAGTAATAGTGACTGAATTCAGTAATGCCTACTAAGAAACTTAAATATAAGAGATGATGAAATCTTTTTGATACAATGACGATAGTCATTTATGGCTAGTCTCATGCCATTGGTTGATGGGACTCTTGTAAAAAAATGACAGAAAATTAGCTGACTTAATTCAAGAGCACTATTTCCCTGTCTTTTTTTGTGAGAACTATCACACTATAAAATTATGGTGCTTTGGTTTAATAGAGCACTGCCAATCAGAAGGCAGCATAAGCAAGCTATGAGAAACTCTGACAGTACACATAGCAGCGCTGATTTCCCCTACACTTCAAGGCCAGGAAAAATACAATTCCTGCACGTTCCTCCCATTAATTATGGTACTTTAAAAAAAAAGAGTCTGCCTGCCACATCCCCATTTCCCAGCTTGTTTTCTCAGCCTAGTCTGGGGAGAAAAGATAAATAAGGATGCTGCCATGCAACAAAAGATCAGGAATTATTTGTTGAATAATAATAAACCACATTGTGGCTTCCTAAACTGGAAACAAGTCAGGAAACAAGCTTTAAATATTGCCCCCCAAACATTCCCATGCTTCTAGGATGAAGCTATTTGATCAACAAACAAGGGCAATGTGGATGAAAGTTGGTTGTATACATACTGCATTGGGAATGATTTGCCGACTGAACAAGCTGTAGTGTACACTAATGCACAGCTGCAAGTAATACATTAATTCATAAACATATACACATAACCACAGCCTCATAAACAGAAATATCACTCTTCCCTGTGGCAGTTAAGTCATCACTTTCTAGCTGCCTTCTCCTGAATCCCAGATCACCCTGTCCAGTGCAGCAATTAGGTATGCATTGAAGCTTGAAGAATCTATCTTGTGGTTGGTGGGATGGCATACTGGAGCTGGAAAATCAGTTGTACTGTTCTCTGTCATTTGGAAGCAGGAAACACAAAAAAAGTGTAATTTCAACCCTCAAGTAAGGTGAACACCAATTTAGAAACAGAATAACTCCAATTCTCCTCTGAAACAACTGAGAAATATAAGAAGTTCTAGTTCCCACCCACTTTGTGGTATCCTCTGAGATTTGAGGCCCTCTTAAAGTAATATTTAATTGCCCATTGTCTAATGATCCCTAATTAGATTTAAGGCATGGCTATAGTAAGAAGACAAGCCATGGGATAGATTATAAAGCCATAACTTGGAGGAGGAATGGATCTTATTAAGAACAAGGGCATTTAAGATGAATATTGTGAAAGAACATCATATAATGAGCCATATAAGTCTATGAACTAGTCTCCCAGTGGAGGTGGATATACGATTCAGTGTTTATGAGGCTTAATAAAAATAAATGGAGTAGAAATTCCTGCAGCTATGGATCTCCCTGTCTGCGTAAATCCCTATTCCCCTGGGTTAAATCCTACTCAGCAGCTGTTTTGCCATCAGTTCACCCATCCTCACAATGTTCTACAGATAATGAACTCTGCATCACCCTAGGCAAATGTCTTGTTAATAACCTTGGCACTGACCATGCATACCTAAGCCAAGCCTGGCCATTTTACATTCATTTTGCAGTGAAGTAAGCAGTGTACCCAGACCACCTGCTGCAAAGCAGGCTATTCTTATACAGAGGGTGCTGAGTTGTTCTTCACATGGCTAGTAACTAGAAGAAAATGACAAGATAGCATGAGGAGAAAGAAAAAGAGTGCTTGCCTGCAGAATCTCATGGTTCCATGCATGCTTTCTGAATGTTTAGCATATATTGCCTTTAATCATAGTTCAAACAGTTTTGCTTTAGTTTTGACTACAACTCCATAGTACTACATTTATGCAAGGCCAAAATAAGTGACACTGGAACAGCACGGTATAACTTAGCAACATCTGGGGTCTTCCAGATAGTCCTGAAGTATATCTGCTAGCATCCCTGACCACTGGCCATGTAACTGCAGCTGCTGGGAGGGAGCTGCAGTTTAGAAACATCTGGAAAGTCAAAAGTTCCCTATCCCCAAGGAGATGTTTTGGCCTCTACTCTACCAGTATTTAAGAAGATGACAAAAACAAATCTCTTTCCCCTCTTATTAATTGTCAGCAGGATTGTTCTTGATTTAATTGGTAATTTTAACTCTGCCTTGATCTTAATTGTATTTTTATTATTCCTATGTGTAATTTGTATTTTAATTATACATTGAGGGTTGTATATACAGAAAGTAAACCAAAAAATAAACTAATACACTCATTTCATACACAACTGTCAGAACAAATAACAGAAGCAAACAGAAACCCATTTGAATAGACAAGTTTGTAAGTGTACACTTTTATTTATTTATTTATTTATTTATTTATTTATTTTTATTTATTTATTTATTTATTTATTTATTTATCCCCACCCATCTCCCCGAATAGGGGACTCTGGGTGGTTTTATGTGCATTTTACCTACTGGTAATGTGCATTGGGCTTGGCTGAATGCCAAATTTGTAGTGGAATAGACATTTTGAAGCACTTATGTGGGTCTCAGGGAAAAGTAAGGAGGATTCCCTTAAAATTACCAGAACTAAATCCAAACATTTCCTTACATCTGTGAGTAACTTAGTGTTTCAGAATCTGCAAAAAGGTAACATTTCTATAAAAAGAAAAAAAGTGCTCCTTTGTTTGGGCAGGGGGAAAAAAAATAAGGGAATAACAGATAGGTCTAATCATACGGAATGATTTACCAAGTCTTCTGTAATGGCTTTCGTAAGTCCAGCTCTATGGACTCTGTTAGTTCTGTGAAAAAGGTTATTTTTAGAACTTTGACAGAGTAAGTGGCAGAGAAATTGCTTCTCATTTTGGCACATCTATTTCTGTAAATGTCACCAAAATCTCTCAAAAGACAAGTCTGTGTGTGAGTGAAAGTCCCTGAACTTATTTCTCTAAAACAATTCAGGCATTATTCTGTAGAAAACGTGTGATGTGCTTGCAAATATCACCATTGCATTCTTGATGTGTGAATCTTCCATTCAAGTCTGTGGTATCCAAGTCTGGATCTCCAAACATCACCTCAGATTTGGCTCTTGATAGAAATAGGAAGCAAATCAGACCAAGTCAAATTAGGTTGTTTTCAAATCTCTGGACTGGGTTCAGAAGGGAATCTTACAGTCATTGTATATTCAGAGTGTTCAGCCTGCTCTAAGAGTGTACTTCTGTGACTCCAACATACAGAAAGCACTATACCTAAAAGACAACGTTGAAGTTTTAGCAAACTTTTAGATTTTTTCTTCTGCTTCAATCCATTCTCACTGTATTGTAGCAAGATAACTTTCCTCCCCCATTCAAGTGTATCATTTTTTTCCTCCAGTTTGTAGATTAAAGGGAAGAAAAACCAGCTTGCTACTGTCCCTTGGGGAAGTAATTGGGGGTGCGGGGGAGGAGTGGGTATGTTTTATATCCATTTTTCAGCAGTACAATCTGTCCTCTTTCCATGCAAATAAAGTCATATCGTTACCCCTTTTCCTTTATAAGGAATTGGGTCCCCACATATTCTTCCTATTCTGTCTCCCCCTCTTTTCTGTTCATTCCCCTCTTTTAATTTATTACCCTCTTTGAGAAATTAGGGTTGGAAGACCCCTAATTTGGGACTAACTACCTCCCCACAACCTCCCTTTGGTTATTATGCACATTTCCAACAGCAGATGTTTTGTAATTACATCCAGATAATTTTCTTAAAATGCTAACTATATTGGTAAATTTAAAAAGCATAGGATTTCTCATCTGCATTGGATTCAACATTTTAAAAGCAAAATCAAACAAAATTGGACTTTGAAGGGTTTTAGGTATGCTACTGGAATAAATGATTTTCCATTGGGAAACCAAAACTATAATCTAGTTCTAAGATTGTTTTCCTGCTTGCTCCTACTTTAAAGTCATGAAAGATAATAATGAAGAGCAATGAAACAGTCTGAAAGAAAAATTGAGAAGGCCCATATCTGGGTACTATTTCTTTCTATGCCTGATAAATAAAGGGTAAGTAGACCTATGTTTCCTCTGGATTTATGGGCAAATCAGCACTAGCATATTATGATGGGTTTCTCTCTCTCAAACACAAAGAACATAGACCTTCATTAAATAGGGAAATTTAGAATTTTAATCTTTTGACTGCCCAAGCAAGAGAATTAGTGTCTATATAGAATGACATTTAAATGAACTCCTTTCTTTAGGAGAGTTCAAGCAACAGAGAATGTGTTAATTCCACCTTTGTGTGTGGGTGCAAATGGCTGTCCATGACGAATGTTCTATGAAAGTAATGGTTTTAATTACTGTTTTCAATATAATTGTATTCTGTTAAATGATTTCTGTTTGCTGAATACATGGTTTGAGAATGACCAGTTCAACAAAAATAGTACATGGTTTTCACAGTCCCTTAATAGTAATAAAAGTTGAAGGAGCAAGTTATTTAGAAACATAGGGCTATGCCACAGCCCTATCTTCCTACTTTAAAGAACTGTTTTTAAGAAGGCTGACGATATTGAAGCAAAGGACACCCTTGTATTGGCGGATTCTTATTGCTTATAGAGTTGTAACTATACTGGATGATAAAAAACAACACCACCTAATTAAATATAGTGATAACTAGAAAGGCAGCTGATAAGAGACAGATTCAGAGAAAAGATTCAGGCAAATATGGTTTGTGTATATGCATGAAAGAGATGGCTTACAGTTAATTGCTATTTTCATAAATTGCTCCAAATTACTGGCTGGATTGCAAAATTACAAAACAACAATTTATTTTATTTTAAAACAAAGTAAAACAGAACACAATAAACATGCAATTAATAAATAGCACAAGGTAAATAAATACCACAAGAAAGAATGAATGTAGTAATGAGCACTTGTAGTTAGACGGGAAAACTATGGATTGAAGAATAGCCTTGAATTATAACAGGAGGAATACTGTACATGCCTTCAAATGCCTGTCATCAAAGCTTTTGATGACAAAGGTGAAATGTACACTGACAAACCTTTAACAAGTCATGGCTGGCTGGGAAAAAATAGTTGAGCACCAAAAAGGACTTTACTTCTTTGGGATTAAAATTAATCCTCTCTATTCCCCCAACTGTGTTTTACTGTTTGTACAACACAATAGATCCCCTTTGGCCAAGTTATGCATGACCTATACAAGAAAGAGCCATATCTGGATTCAAACAGTAAAATAGCTCATGAAAATAACTACTGCTTATTGAATAAAATACAGTTGGCTGGGTTCACATTTTATCCTAAGACATAAACTATATTTTACCACCTCCAACAGCTGAGTTAATTCAATACTCTGAGCCAAAAGCCTAATTAAGTTATAGGTTAGCATAATAAGTATATATAGTGCTTACATGGAGAAATTCCCAAATGCAATCCTTGGTAACTCTAAGTACAGTCCTACCAATATAGAGTTTATGAGGTAAGCAGTCTAATGCTCTGCCTTGTTTACTACAACTTACATTACCTGTAACCAAAGGCCCCAGTTTGCCAGGTAAAGGTAAAGGTTCCCCCCACACATTTGTGCAGTCGTGTCCGACTCTAGGGGCTGCTCATCTCCGTTTGTTACTCGAAGAGCCAGTGTTGTCTGAAGACGCTTCCACGGTCATGTGGCCGCATGACACGCGCGGAACACTGTTACCTACCCACCGAAGTGGTACCTATTAGTCTACTTGCATTTGCATGCTTTCAAATTGCTAGGTTGGCAAGAGCTGGAGCTAGTGCAGGAGCTCACTCCGCACACAGGGCTAGGGATTTGAACCTCCAAACCTGCGATCTTCCGATCGACAAGCCTGGCATCTTACCTGCTGAGCCACCACGCCCCTTCCAGTTTGCCAAGCCATGCTATAATCAATAAGAAGTTAGCTAGACCAGAGGTTTGACTCAATATAAGGCAATCCTCTGTGACTAGGAGATCATATACCGGGCAAGCCAGTAGTTGAATCACCAGAAAAGTCTTCACACAAGTATGCATCAATCTTTAAAGGTTCACAAGGAGATAATTGTTTGGGGAATTTACCTCATATTAACTCAGTCAAGGCTCTAAGATATCAACCTGGTTTACCAATTTAAACAGATATATTGCAGAGTAAAATAAAAATATTTTAGCCAGATCTTGCTAGGCATTATGGAAAGAATTATAAATATGTTATTCTTTCTCTGACCATAAACATTTATAGCTTGTTGCTGTCATAAATTATAGCATACATTAAAAGATAACTTTGCTGACTCTCTGTAGATTCTTTAACAAAAGTAAGTTAATGCAAGCAATATGCTTTCAAAATGACATGCATGTCCCAGCTCTGAAGATACTTTACAAAACTGATGTCTTTAAAAAATCCACCAGATTTTTATTTTTGCTTTTTTTTATATAACAGCCCCTTTATCAAATAGGGTTCAGCTAAGAACAGATGAGCTTGAGTACAATCAGAACATTAGATCTTTCATGTGTACTACAGAAATGGATTTCAGTGTGTTGTGGCATCACAATCTTGTCTGATAACTGTTAGCATTTTAAGAATGCATAATCTTTTGGTATGTTCAGATCTGTCTTGGATTCTAGGAAAACTTGCATTAGAGTTTGTGCTAAACCTTCATAGAAAGAAGTCAAATTAGAAAAAGCCATCATCTCTCCACTACTATCCACTCATATCAATCTGCTTTTGAAATTTTGAGGAAGCTTATAGAAATGGAACTTCCTAACCATTTTCAAGCAAATCTGCATGTGATTAATATGAAGGATAAGTTGTGGGTCTGTTTTGTAGAATCTCAACACTGTTTATTTATACAATATTTGTATTCTGCTTTTCATGCAGTAGTCAGATTACAAAATGAGTTAAGAACAAACAGACTAAAAGTATTAAAGAGGAAGAATAGAAAGAAACAAAGTCAGCAGCTGATACTTAAGTACCAGAATCAAAAGCCTCTATCTATCCATCATCTATCGAGCCAGTTTGGTCTAGTGGTTAAGGCAACGGGCTAGAAACCAGGAGACTGAGAGTTCTAGTCCCACCTTAGGCATGAAAGCCAGCTGGGTGACCTTGGGCCAGTCACTCTCTTTCAGCCCAACTCGCCTCACAGGGTTGTTGTTGTGGGGAAAATAGGAGGAGGAAGGAGTATCAGGTATGTTCGCAGTCTTGAGTTATTTATGAAAATAATAAAGGCAGGATAGAAAATAAAATAAATAAATAAAATTAAATCTATCCATCCATCCATCTATCCATCCTGAATTGTTAGAAAAACATAAATAGAATAGAACATCATTTCACATTAGACAATATGATCCTTAAAGAAATTTTAAAAAGCATGACAGGTTACAGCTTGAGGAAAGATGGTTAGTCCAATTTATTATACAATGATGAGTTATATAATAATTAGACATTTTCACCAGCATACAATGAGATTTCTGGGCATGGTAGCATATATATCTAGGGCTCAAACTAGAAGACTTACAATAACAGAAAATAGAAGAGAAAGTAACTCATGCTAGAAAATAAATACATCATTAACCCCATCCTATGAGTCAAGCAACCAGATGGAGTCAATCAAACATTTGCTATATAGATCTTAGATGTGCTACATTCTTTTAATCTGTGTAAATGTTTAACGACTGGAAGCCACAATCTATGCTTCTAGACTGACCGTTACTTGACATGATATTGAATTATGGATTGTGAAGTTAGTCTGTTTCTCATCTGGGCTCCACATTTTGCCCTACCTTTCTATACACAATGGACCAATCCAACATGGTGCAGACTTAGTTTAATAAGAAGAAAATCTTGTAAGTTTATAACCTGTAATCCATTAATTTGTTGATGCTACAAGCCAGATGTTTTTCATCAGAACCAGGTGGTCCAAAAATGTGGACAAAACATTACAACTATACTTTTGAGCATAATTAAGCTTCAGGGCAGAGTCAGGCAATATCAATGTGGTTTTCCCACATTTTTAAACTCCTAAATTGCACATTTGTTCAATAATACTGTTTAGAAATTTGACAGAAAGGTTTGCATAAATATCCATGCACATTATATATACATGTTCTAATGTTTTCCCTCTTTAGTATGCACCCTTTTAAAGCAATTTTTCAAAAGGATTTTCAATGTACTCATCCCCTAATGCAAGTATTTTGAGAGTTTCATTTTGCAGTTGTGAATATCACAAAATTCTGAAAACTGAATTTGCTTACTTATTTAACATCCTAAATTAGTATGTTATTCTGAATACTACTTTTGTAATGCTGCCCCATTCCATTATTGTTTGTACCATACAGTAAAAATACCCCAAAAAACCTCAAAAGAAAATAAAAATAAATGGACCAATCCACTTTACAGCTATATCCATTCCAAGACAGACAGAAAGAAGTAATTTGACAAAAGAAGAATTTCTATTATTATAGTGAATCCATATATTATTGCAAAGTAGATGGTATGGATTAATTGATTTATTACTATTCTCTTACTGCTTTGACTCTTTTGGCTATTCAGCCACAATGTTTATTCCATACAATGATTTTAAAATAATTGTCCACAGTGGACAAAACAGAAAACCTGATGTACAGTACATGGGGACTATCCAAAAGGTTGAGAAAAATATACCAATCTTCATCTACCTAATAATAAAACCTTGGGAACTTTAAATTTGTGTCAGATTATCATATGTGTACCTTATCTGAAAAGCAGGTACCTGTTTTGATTTACATTTTAAGGCACAGATGATAAACAGGCACACTTGCTTTGGTTGCAGGAATTTTTTTAAAACTTTATTGATTTTCCACACAGCACAAGAGAAGAAAGACTCTTAAATAATTTGTTTGAAGCCTCGGCTGTAAAGATGACCTGCAAGTGCTATGAGAAAATGGAGGCTGATCACTTTGAGATACCAGTCTGAGAAGAGAATTATCATCTTTGCTGGAGATAGTAGCTGAATCTTGATTTATCTACAGTTTTTAATCTGAGTTAATACAAACCAAATAAATAGCATTCTAGGCAGGAGATCTAGTTAGGCATGGCTTCTGCCCCAAATGTGAAATTAGTAAGTAGTGTTATGTTTTGTCTATTTTCAGAACCTTATTTTTATAGCTTCTTTCCCAATCCAGTTTTTACTACTGTTTTTATGACTATCATCTGTAAGAAATCCATTGTTTTAGCTTATCTGGAATAGTGATGTGGGTTTTGTAGCAGGGATAGGCAACTTTCTCCAATATTTCTCCACTCTTATTGCATCTGCAGAATGCCGCCCGTCGACCCTGTTTAGGATTACTCGATCTCTCCTAGGTAAGGTGGGCCCAGTGACCCACCTTCAGGGCTGTGCGGAGGAATTTTCGGAGCATCTGATGGATAAAATCGCTCGGATTCGTTCTAAGCTGGACTCCAATCGTGGTGCATGGTCTGGGGAGATGCCAAGGGAACGTCTGTGCCCGGTTATCTGGGAACAGTTTGATCCTGTTGAGCCTAAGGAAGTGGACAGGATCCTCCGGACTGTAAGGGCCACTATGTGTCATCTTGACCCATGTACTTCATGGCTAGTGAAAGCAGCCAGGGAAGTGACATGTGGTTGGGTCCATGCAATGGTTGTTACATCCTTGGGAGAGGGAGTGTCTCCGGCTGCTTTCAAGGAAGCTTTGGTGCACCCCCTCCTCAAGAAGCCATCGCTGGACCCTACAGTGTTGGACAATTTTTGTCCCGTCTCCCACCTTCCCTTTTTAGGGAAGGTGGTTGAGAAAGTGGTGGCATTACAGCTCCAGAGGATTCTGGATGATACGGATTATCTAGACCCCTTCCAGTCAGGATTCAGGCCGGGATATGGGGTGGAAACTGCATTGGTCGCACTTACAGATGATCTCTGGTGGGAGCGGGATGAAGGCAGTGCATCCATCCTGGCTCTTCTTGACCTCTCAGCGGCTTTCGATACCATCGACCATGGTATCCTTTTGGGGCAGCTCGGACCCATGCCCTGGTCATCTCCCATATAGACTATTGCAATGCACTCTACATGGGGCTACCCTTGAAGAGTATCCGGAAGCTTCAACTGGTCCAGAATGCAGCTGCGCGAACAGTTATGAGTGCCCCAAGGTCGGCACATGTGACACCTCTGCTGCGTGAGCTGCACTGGTTGCCAGTTTGCTTCCGGGTCCAATTGAAGGTGTTGGTTGTTACCTTTAAAGCCCTACATGGCATGGGACCAGGTTACCTTAGGGACCGCCTCATCCCCAGAGCATCGACCCGCCCCACCTGGTTATGCAGAGAGGGCATGCTACGGATCCCATCAGCAAAAGAATTTCATCTAGCGGGATCCAGGAGGCGTGCCTTCTCTGCAGTAGCACCCGCCCTTTGGAACATTCTGCCCCTTGAGGTGAGGCTAGCCCCCACACTCCTGACCTTCCGAAAGCAATTGAAGACCTGGCTCTGCCACCTCGCCTGGGATGGGAAGAGTAATAGCTCTTCTTGGGGATGGCTTGTGCCGTAGAGTTCGGCTCGCAAATATTACATAACAGCCTCTTGGATTTTATATTTTTAATATTTAAATTGTATAAAGTATTTTATATGTTTTTAATTACTAACTTGACTGTAAACCGCCCAGAGTCCCCTTGTGGGGGGAGATGGGCGGTGATATAAGTTGGAAATAAATAAATAAATAAAAACTTGGTGTCTTTAGAAATTTTAGAACCAATAGAAGAGAATATATGTAGGTCAGGATTGGCTGTGGAGTCCTTGGTGCTCTCTGAGCTTGGTAGTTTGCTGAGCACTGATGAAGTTACCTACTTGGGTAATGAAATGTCTGCAAGCAAACAGCCAAGCTCAGAGAGCACCAAGGACTCAATAGAAATTTTAGACTTCAGTCCCCTTCACCCTACCTACACATGGCCAATCACAAGGAATTGCTTGAGATAAAGTCCAAAACTTATGATATACACAAAGTTGCCTGCCCCTATGTCTGGAAGGGAAAAGAATCAGAAAACACAAGGGAACCAGGGAAAAATGTTTAGAAATAACATGTTCAGATTGTCAAATCCCAAAAAGCAAACTTTGAGGTTTGGTATACAGATGACGAGGGGCTAAAAGTTGCATTGCTATCTATTGTAGCAATGCAACTTTTAAATCTAACTGGTTAAAACTTGCAAATATTCATCTTTTAAATATGTAAATGATCAAGAAGGTGAAAGGGACAGCTCCTTTTTACTCTGAAGACTGCATTTGACTTTTGAATAATCTGTCTATGTCACGCTCCCAAATGTGGGCTGGACCATGGATTTCTTTTAATTTAATCTTAAAACATATATTTAAATTAAATTAAATTAAAATTTAATTTTGAATTAAATATAGCTAATATAATGACTCCCTATATATTTAATAATTCAGAGCTTCTGTCACATTAGCAGGAAATTAGCAGGAAAAGCTCCTAAAGCCATGCCAAAGAAGTGTGATTATTATTATGCTGAATACTTAATCTGATTAGGGACATTTGACTGGATGTCATTAGAATAGGCTTAACAACCCATCACTTCAGCTTCTGTCTGTCTCCACTGTGAATATAAGGTCCCCAATAAAGGTTCCTCAGAACCAAGGTGGTCTTCAGACAGAAAACAGAGGTTTTCCTCCTGTGTCTTTAGAGTCATGTGCATCTGAGATTTGTTATCATATGAATTTGACACTTCTTCTAAAATAGTTCTCAGTTTACCCCAAAAGTGTTGAGATAATTTGAGATTGATTTAATGTGAATATCTCATAGGAAATAAGATTTGAAATTCTTATTTTTTAAAAAAAGTTTGTTTATATAGTCAACTAATTCATATAACCACAACACTGGATGATGTATATTAAATAAAAAACTAACAAAAATAGTGATTACAGGTAAAAATATTTTTTAAAAAAATAAAAAAACAAACACTATAACCAACATACAAAACAGCATACAGCAGGGGTCAACAAGACCCAGATTTCACCTCTCAGATGGATGGGTTCATCTCTCATTTCAAGATCTGAATACATAACAACATGACCCAGATTGGAAACTGCAAGTCTCATCCAGGCAATTCAGTAACAGTTACTGTATATTATAAAAAGTAAAGTAAAGGTTCCCCCCGCACATTTGTGGAGTCGTGTCCGACTCCAGGGGCCGATGCTCATCTCCGTTTGTTAGCCGAAGAGCCAGCGCTGTCCAAAGATGCTTCCACGGTCATTTGGCTGGCATGACACACATGGAATACTGTTACCTACCCACCGAAGTGGTACCTATTTATCTACTTGAATTTGCATGCTTTCGAATTGCTAGGTTGGCAAGAGCTGGGGCAAGTGCAGGAGCTCACTCCGTCACGCGGGGCTAGGGATTCGAACCTCCGAACTTGCGACCTTCTGATCGACAAGCCTAGTGTCTTACCCGCTGAGCCACCACACCCCTATATACTATACTGCACACCCCTGTATACTATACTGCAGCTGTAATCCAACAACTTTATGCCATTTATCCTACATATGTAGGGTTTTGACAATCTCTTTTACAAGTAGGGTAAAGCTCTGCACATACAATGCCACACTAGGGAAGATGGGCCTCAAACATTTGAGTAACTTTATCAAATATGGATCATTGGAAATTAGGATGTTTCTAGCTACTGTTTCCTGATTTGGGACACATGAAAGCATCAGAGAAGTCATATGATGTAACTGGTGATTATCTGTCAACCGAACTTCCTTTTCTAGATTAGGCTAAAAATAAAATGGTTACTGTTGAGATAGAAAAAGAATCTCTTGCAACATTCCATACGCTTGGAATAAGTAGAACACAAATGGCAGAACTATCCAAATAATGGGGAAAATATAATCAATAGGACTATTACTGATTTCAATTTGGACCTTTTCTTAATCTGCAAATGACACCATGCTGCCATTAAAAAGCTGATCAAAAGAGATGTAAGATCTCACTAAGCCCAAAGAAGCAAGAAAAGTCTATGCAAACAAAAAGGGAGGGGGATAATCTTTATTTAGAAACTGCTGTTTTACTATTTTGTGGGCTCACATAAAAATAAATCATGATAGATTCAAGATTGAATTTTACCCCCACAAGCATTATGAATTTCATTAACTTTGTAGACAGACAGCAGCAGTTTTTCATATAACAAAACAACACAGTGTAATTTGATTTTCTATAACATCTCCCACAAGCAAGTATCAAAAGGAGACCAATCAGAGCCAGTAATTAATGTGTGCTGTCTTTAGTTGCCACTTCCTTGACAGTTAGAGAAAAACAATGTTTTATGATAAAAAGAAGGGTATAGCTGTGTCAACAGAGTGACAAAACTCTAAAGTAATTATAAAGGTAATGGTGCTTGGATGCTTGTATAGAATAAGGGTTAGAAAGGTGATGGGCCAGGGAAAATGGACAGCTGAGAAAATGGGATTTGGAGAGAGTAATTTATGCAGGAAGTACATGAGTTACATGAAATAAGAAAGATTTCTTGTGGATGCTCTTGACTACCCCCACCCCTGCAAAATATATATATATATATATGAAAATTCAGCAAAGGAAGTGAAATAAGGAACCACACTCCAAATTGAAGCTTCCACCCTCACATTCAAAAGTGTAAAGCTCTTTGGTCTGAAATGAGGTTGCATGGAGAATGGAATTAAATAATCAAATAATTCTGCTGTGCTAAAATTGTTTAAAGGGTTGAAAAATCAAGGATGAGTTTTGTTATTCACTGGTGAAATCCTAAGAGGCCTAACATAGAAGAGTCTCTCCTATTATTTCTTGAGGGTTTCTCATGCACTAAATGATTAAAAAAAAACACCCATAACATACTAAAATATACTTATCAAAAGTCAAGATCAGAAACTTGGATGTGATTGTTGCTCTGCACTGCACTGCAAACTGTATGGCATGCAAACAATTACCACCACTACCAGCACCAGCACCACAATCCCTCCAGCAAATTCTGTCTCTCAAGGCCTAAATAGTTCTTATAAAACCAGACATTAGTAACCAAGTTTGAAACAGAGTTTGGCATGTGAAAGCAATCTTTCTCAAGAAATGCATCTAAAAGGTGAATGACAGCTGAAATACTATTGTGGATAAATAAGGCCCATGACTTGACCATTTCAGAAGTTTTTGGAAGTAAATTCCTCTTTTAGAAAAGAGCCTAATTTCATATCTGAAGCAAGTTTTGGAAATAAAATATTATTTTGGATAAGCCAGTCTTCAATCCTGTAACCTTTTTTAAAAAATAAGTAGGTAGAAAGTTCCCACAAATTTTTAAAAATACAAATGTGATCGGTAAATAATTTTATTGACATTACTGACTCTTAGATTCTCCCAAAGTTTCTTCTGCTTCTAAGCAGCCCCCCACATTCCAGATTCCACCATATCTTGTTACCTATTCTAGCTGCTTCTATTGCCCCTTCCTCAATGACTCTGTCCCCAGAAGTCATATGACTTGTTATAATGGGGAAACAGTTGGCATTCCAGGCTGCTTATGTGTTGGATTCCTACTGAATTATGATGTTTGTTCTGACAAGTTTTTTTTTAAAAATGGGCACCCATTGTTTCATCTGTCTCCCAAAAATAGTACTATTCAAAAAGTGGGGGAAGGTTACCAAATATTTTATCATTTTATATGAAAACAGCAGAATTCATGAGATCTTGCATGATTACTTTCTTTGTAATCTAGCTTGCAAAAGATTTCAGGGTAAGATTGTTTGTTTGTTTGTTTGTTTATTTATTTAAATTTATATCACCACCCATCTCCCCAAACAGGGAACTCTGGGTGGTTTACAATAAAATCAATAATTAAAAACATATAAATATATAATTACAATCATATAATAATATACATTCTACAATATAAATATTGTAAAAATCCAATATAAATAAGTATAAAATCCAAGGAATGATAAAATCTCAGGTAATAGGGAGGGCACTACAGCGCTAGCCACCCCCAGGAGGAATTGTTACCTTTCCCATCCCAAGCAAGGCAGCTGAACCAGGTCTTCAAATTCTTCAAGAAGGCTGGGAGCAAGGAAGCCTGCCTCAGCTCCGGGGGCAAGATATTTCAAAGGGCGGGCACCACTGCAGAGAAGGCTCGCCTCCTGGACCCTGCTGGATGGAATTCCTTTGCCGATGGGGTCCGTAGCATGCCCTCTCTGCATGACCGAGAGAGGCGGGTCAATGTTATGGGGATGAAACGGTCCCTCAGATAACCTGGTCCCAGTTGATGTTCTGATGAAAATTTGAATGATACATATTCAAATTTTTTAGTGATATCAGGGTCCAACAGGGTTGACTGTTGATGATTGTGATGGAAAGAAAACCTCACACAGCACAGATGTTTAAGCATGGAATATTGAATATTAGGATGTCCAAGAACATATTCCCTAAAAATAGTAGGACATTTGCATCACATATTCAAACTCTCTGAAGTTAAAAGAAGTTGATAATTCACTATAAGCATATGCACCAAAAGTGAACAGAGGCTCAATCCTTTTTCATATATAAAACTTTATTGAAGTTTCAGAATATAGATAAAATACATAATATAGAAAAGATTGAAGAAAAGAGTAAAAGAAAAAAAGAGAAACTAAAAAGTGCAGAAATAGTTAGAAAGCAATACAGAGTGACTTCCGACCTTCTCCAGCACAGATACAAATACAATACATAATATATTAATCTCTTACTCTAAATCAAACCTTAGTAAACATTATTTGTATAAACTATGACAACCTAATCATTAAAACCCAAAATCAAAACTTCATTTTTTTCAGATACAAGCAGAAAGTCTAGAAGCGGTTTCCACATAGAAACAAATCCAGGCAAATTGTTTTCTCTAATCAATGCTCTCAGTTTCACAATCTCTGCAAGTTCCATTAATTTCACCATTCATTCTGCTACGGTGGGAATTTGTGTGTCCTTCCACCTTTGCGCATACAGAAGTCTTGCCACCATTCTCATATACAAAAACAAAGTCTCAAATTTTGTTTCAAGTTGTTTATCCATCAAACTCAAAAGGAAAAGTTCTAGTTTCAATTGTACGTTCATTTTGAAAATCTTTTGGATTATAATATATATTTGCTCCCAATATTTCTTAGCTTTCTCACAAGTCCACCAAAGGTGGTAAAAAGTACCTTCACCTTGGGAGTATTTCCAGCACACATCTGATACCCCTTTATACATCTTCAACAACTTAGTAGGTGTTAAATACCAACAGTACATCATCTTATAAATGTTCTCTTTCAAGTTATAATTCAATGTAAATATCAGGCCTTTGTTCCACATGTTCTCCCATTGATCAAGCATAATATTATATCTAAAATGTTTTGCCCATTTAATCATACAATCTTTAACATATTCATCTTCCAAATTCATTCGCAGTAACATTTTATACATCTTAGTAAAAACATGCTCATCATTAATACATAAATCCACTTCAAATTGGTTTTTTTCATGAACAAAATTATAAGTCCTTTTGTCCAAATTAAATCATTCTGTCAGCTGTGCAAAAGTAAACCAATGACAAATATAGCCTTCCATTTCTAATTGTTCTCTTGTTTTAAGTTTAGGCTCTCCTTCCACAAAAGTTAATAACTCTGTATACATCAGCCAAGATGGTTTCCCAATCATCCCTCTTCTAAAAAAAGCTTCTTGGGGTGATAACCATAATCCACCGTTAAAATTTTACCTTTGGAAGACAATCTTACTCGGCTACGAGTGATCGCCAATGATGAATTATGACACTAGGAGACAGTCTTGCTTTATATTTATTCCAAATCTTAAGTATGGCACGTCTAACAAAATGATTTTTAAAATCCTTATTAGCTTTAACTTTATCATACCACAAATAGTCAAATCTAACAGAGGCTCAATCCTGAATTAGGCTTCCACTTACCAAATTGAAGCACCAAGACCAAGCCTCGCGGGGCTATAATACACCAAGCTAAATGAAGAATTTAAAATGCATGTTTCTCCTACCTGCCAGGAATGAGGGAAAAGACACAATACAATTCTGGTGGTCTCTGTTTGGTTTCTTGGATAATATATCAACCAAACCTAAATTAGTCTGTTTTGCTCTCTACTTCAAAAATATCCAGAGGCTTGACAGTCCTGGAGATAGCAAGATGCCTTGCAGAATGCATTATTTATTGAAGGTGGCTTTGCCATCTACACCGTTTTGTCTTACTTTTGCTTTCTTGCCACTACTAATTTTAACTAATGCTAATATTATAGCTCACACAGTTCAAAGTGCACATTGCAAATAATGTTGGAAATAATGGAATCGCAATTTAAAGAAAGGATAAAGCTAATCCAGATAGCAGATATATAGTCACATTCCTCAGGAACACTTTTCACATCGTATATGTTTTGGGAAAAACTGTGTTTTTCTCAGTTATTAGTTCCCAGTAGTTTGAGAGGCATGGAATGGAAACGTGATAACCATTTAGCTGAATGGAAAGTGATTTTGATTACCAAGCTTGTGAAACCATGGCATTTATTTATTATTTATTTATTATTTGGATTTATCCCCTCCCATCTCTACCATGGTAGACTCTGGCATTAATATGCTCTACCATGGCATTAATATGTAGTTTCCATTTTTGGTCTCAAAAGTTGGTAATGCAGCAGATACTGTGTTGATTCACAACATGATTTGATTTACATTAGCATGATGTGTGAACACAGCCATTGCAGCTTATATATCACAGTTGGCTTTGCTTTATCTAAGATCAAAGCCACTAAGGCTTAACAAACCACAGTTAAAACTATCTAACTTAACTATATAAGTCACAGTTAAAACTATATAACTTAGCATGATATAAAAAGCTCAGGTGCAGGATCTGCAAAAAACCCAGACATTGTCATCCTAGAAAAGTCAATACCTACTAACTTTTTGGCTTTAACAGTTAAAAGAAAAAGTCTTTATCAAGATACTTCTAAACTTCTCTCTCCGACTACAAATTTTGTTGAATCTGAAAACAAATTTAAAATTACAATTTTAAAACATTGCAGCTATTGTTCAAAATGATGGGTTTTTTCCCCCCAAATGATGAATTGTTGAAGGGCTAAACAAACATTGTTTCCAATTCCAGCTGGAACTAATTTATGTCCTACATAGACCATGTGTCTAGCCAGAGAGTAATTTTTGTCAAAGAGAGATACAATCTCTTTCCTTTTGCTAACATTATTTTCCAGCTTCATCAGCTGCATTGTTAATTCCAGTAATGAGAGTTACTTGCCTGTTATTCACAAGAAAACTCTATTCAGCAAACATGGATGGATTTTAATTGAATAATTTATTTGATGAGGAGCTTTTATTTTCCCTTCCTGATATTCAGTCAGCTGTGACAATGAAATATTGCCCTGAATGCCAATTGGTAACAGAACTGTTCCTTTAATTTTTCATGTTCTTAATAATGAAATGATGTTCCTATTTCTTAAAAGCAGATGGATAATAAACTAATCAAATGTAGTCTTTTGTGAAAGGCGCAGCATCTAACTGTAGTACTGAACCATGAAAGTGAAAATTCAAAACTATGCTAAAATTTCCCAAATATTTAGAAAATTCAAAACTTTGGGAAGTTTTAAAATATTGTAACAATGATGTAGCAAAGAGTAAATCAAATAAGTTTATTCAAACTCTTGTCCTCACTACACTGCAAAGGAGAAGAGGGAAGGATGAAAGGAGGCTGAGCAAAGTACTGCCCAGACTCTTTTCAGCATGCCCTTTGTTGAAAAAACTTTCCTTGGATCCCTATGTGTCTGTTTTCTTTTTTAATAACAAATTCTTGACAGAGTTGATTTCTCACAGTTGATACCTTATTTGCTTCCAACTTCATTTCATATCAGTTAGGATTTGGAGTAGCTCATTCAACTGAAATGGTACTTCCTCAATATCTGAATGATATTTTTATGGTCAAGTCCCAATGCTTTACATCAGTGCTGGTTCTTTTGGACCTGATGGCATCATTTAGTACATCTGACCACCTCATATTTCTCTCTAGGTCAAGGAACCTAGGCATCACTGGCCAAGCATTCTATTGGTTCAAGTCTTTATCTTCTTGTTCTTTTGCATAAAAAAGAGGATGTCTATCAGGAATAAGTCCTGAATTCTTTTTTTTTCAAGAATGAAATTCTGAATTCTTTTCTTTATATTCTTCCTTTGGGTACCCTGATTCATTATCAGAGTTTTCAATATTACTGTTACATTGATGGTTCTCCAGCCTATCAGTCATTTATGGTCAAAGTGTGATCAACCATGATGGGATGTCTTGTTAGTCCTTCATCCTAGGTGTCCTGTCATCACTACAAATTGAATATGGGTAAGCCTGAAATTGTTGTGTTTTGACCTGATCAATTTTTCCATTCTCTGTTGTGTTTCCCCTCTATTTGACTCCCGTGCTCCCAGATTCTTTCACTTTTGTCTGCCTACAGCTTGGGACCTTGACTGATTATCAGTTGTTTTTACCCCAGTCTAGCATTAAATATACCTTTCTGAAATCCATATGGGTTTTTTTGCTTCTTTGGTTTGCTAGCTATGTGGGGTTTGGCATCATGCTTTGTTACAATGCAGAATCTTCTCTGGTTCCCATTTGAATCAGAGCCCAATTTCAACTACTAGATCTTGCATTTAAAGCCCTCCACTCACAAGCCCCAAGTATCTATTTGCCCTTATATCTCCCTACAATCCTACTAACTCCTCACATTCCTCCAGGTAAGTTCTTCTTCCTCTTCCCCATTCCAGAGCTGCAATCTTAAACTTCTAGGCATTTAGGAACGTGATCCTGCAACTCCCCCTTTCTCTTCACCTCTGTGAAATTCTGATGTCCTTTAAAGAGGTTTTCAACCCTTTTTATTTGATTATATGCAGTAGTGTAGTGCCTTCTTATTTTATTCTACTCTTATTAAGATTTGAAGTTTTCAGGTTAATATTTGCTTCATATTAATGGAGATATGTGCAGATAGGGCATTCTTTTAAATATGTATGGTTGTTGTGTTTGAGTTGCTGATTAAATGTTGCTCATTAAATGTTGGAGCCTTACAATCTCTCATAACTATTGAAACACTTTTTGATTTTGGGAATACAGAATGTGAATACAAAATACAGAATGCGAACTTCTATTCATTTTTATATTCTGGACCTAATCACACTGGTTTAGAAGCAAAGTCTGCTAAACTTGTCCATCACTGAAAAAATACATTTGAAATTGCCAATTTAAAACTGTAGCCTTATATCTTACCCATGTTTACTAAAAACTACATTTCACTGAACTATAAGTAGAATACTATTTTGAACTCCTTTTGAACCAAATGGGACTAATGCTACAATATTTCAATTTGGATTTTGCATTGGGTTTATGGGTCATGACTCATCTACCATTTGCAAATCTGTTCTGACAGGAAAGTCAGAACTAAAGATGGTAATTCACCAGAGATGTTAAACTCTATTGAATGATTAATATTTGCATGAGTCCCATAAGATAAAGCATTTAAATCAGCACTTGGCCATTTTTAAAAGCTTATCTTTAAAGCTTAAAGAATCTTTTTAAGAAAGAGCTTCTCAGAGCTTCAAACTACAATAGCAGGAGCTTGATAAAAGCTCTGTGTCCAACTTCATGAACAGTGCAACCTGAAATGATAGATGATAGATAGATAGATAGATAGATAGATAGATAGATAGATAGACAGACAGACAGACAGACAGACAGACAGACAGACAGACAACATATCAATAGCATTTTAAAACATAATACATTAAAATATGTGTATTGTGAAATTTAACCACTAGGCACTGAATTCCATAAGAAAATGGATAAGGAACATTACAGTAAGCTAGAGTTGATGGTATTCCATTTATAACAAACTGCATGATGTTTAGACTGGATTGGTGTTTATTTGGTTACAACTAAAGAGAAGCTACTAGCTGAGATAAAGTAGACAAAAAAGAGGGGGAATGAGAGCTATAGCGCTGCTACTGACAGGAACTCACATAAAATCAATGGACAGGAAGGTAAGAAAAAGCAGAGGAATACAAATGGAACCAAATCATACAGAAGAAAGAAACCAAAATGTAAAGGCCATCTCCCTCAAAATTGTGCAGCAACTGTAGCTGTTTGGAGAGTTAAAGAAGCATCAAAAGGAACAAACTGGAGAGGGAAATAAACACAGAAATTCTTTCTTCCTGAAAGGATTTCAGTGACCCAAGAGATTAACCTATGCATCTGAACTCTGGAGTTTCCTGAGTTATTCTTCAAAGAGGATAAACTCTTTGAATTGATTGATAGACATGATGATTGGTAGACATGATGGCTGTATTCCATCCTTGCAAAAGAAGCTTCTGCTTTTCAAGCTTCTTTTCAGTGTGTTTGACCTTTTTTTCTTGATAGTTACTGGTTTTGAACTTATTTTATTGTTGGAGGTGATGGAATGGGCTGCTGCTGTTGTTTTCTGTACTCAATTTTCTGTTACTTTGGGGTCATCCTGGCTGTCTGGGCTTCCAATCTGAAATTGTCCACTGGAAAGAATTGATTTATGACATTTTCCCTAGTGATTTAACTGAAGTAGGAAAGCCAGAGAAGCTATAGTTGTCACATGATGTAAATTCTGCCCCTTATGAACTTGCACGAGACATCACAACACAAATACAAAAGGGCAGAGCTGGCATCATAATATCATAATTCACGGCCTATTCCGTAGCTGTGACTACCCTATGGCACAGCCTCCCTGCTGAGATAAGGAGGGCTCCTAACCTCCTTGCCTTTCAGAAGGCCATGAAGAACTGGCTTTTCCCTCCAGCAGTGGGGCATGATGGGAAGTCAGCCCAGCACTTTTTATGTTTTTTGAGAGGGTAGTCTTATAGCACTAATGGTGTATTAGAATTTTAATCTTCTTTTTATTATTTGTGTATTCGCTAACCACGTAGGGTTGTTTTATATAATACAGGTGACAATATTATTATTATTTTCAAGTAAATAAATTCATGAGTCATTATTCTGGTTTCTTCTGGGCAAGCTATGGATATCATGTGGTTTATGCATTAACTGATATTTCCAGTAATATATGATTGCCCTGGAGAAAATCTATCTATGTGGTCATTAAAGTCAACACAAGCTTGATGTCACATAATCAGTCAATCAATATATCTAAATTATTGTCCTTATCATAATTAACCAAGATATAGAAATGGTTTGACAGTTACAGACTTAGCATTTGAGTTCTAAATCAACACTGAGAATTCTGTTAGTGTCTCCTCCAGCCAAATATTGATTTCAGACCATGTCCCTGGTTTACTTAATTCATACAATTTATTGTTCTTTTTCTTTCCAAGTACACTCTACCCAACTGGTAGCAACCTCTGCTTTGATCTCCTGAATTAGATCAAATATTATTATCCCTCACTGATTCCAACATTATCTTTTTTTTCTTTTTTCCCAACTAAATATTTTTTCTCAGGAACAAGATATTTATAGGTATATACAACTTTGGGTGATAAAAAAGGTAAAATAAAAGCAAACCTACCAAAGGTTCTAAGCACAGCAACATCATGCCTAATATAGGGTTTTATTTGTGCTAAGATTCAACAGATTAAATTTCAGAATATTTTCTAAAAGTTTATGTGGAGACCATTTTCACAAATTTAGTAAAAAATACAGTTTACTTTTCTATGCTCTTTTACGATTTCTAAGCTATGATTCATGGAACCATGGAATTATTTGCTGGCTTTGGACATTGTGCTAACTATATATATATATATATATATAGTTCAGCATATATATATGCTGAAGCTGAAGCTCAAATACTTTGTCCACCTAATGCGAAGAGAGGACTCACTGGAAAAGACCCTGATGCTGGGAAAGCCTGAAGGCAAAGGAGAAGGGGACGGCAGAGGATGAGATGGTTAGATAGCATCACCGATGTAATGAACATGAATTTGAGTAAACTCTGGGAGACAGTGGAGGACAGGAAGGCCTGGCATGCTATGGTCCATGAGGTCACGAAGAGTCGGACACGACTAAACGGTTGAACAACAACAAAGCATATATTTAGAGATCTAAGCACAGCACCTCTCCTCTAGAACAATTATTAATGCTTTCATCTCATATTTCTCAAAGACAGAGAAAAAACAAAGAATCCTACCTTTCAACTTTAATATTGGAGCTGTTTTTATTGTCTAGTTCCTCCAAAACATTTTGATGTTTGATATGCTATCATCTTCATTCCTGACCTTGGAATATTGAGAACGGGTAGGGAACATCATGGAGAGAACAAAAATTATTCAGACAATGCCTTGCCCTCTGAGTATGGCAGAACTTGGAATAAAAAAAAATCCTCACCTTCACATCATGATGGGGGCTGTGGGGGGGAAGGAGGCAGAATTGTGATTGTCTTCAACTGTGTTTTTGGAACATATTTTGTGTATTTGTCTGGGTGCTTGGCAGAAAATTCTCAGTTGTTGATATAAAGGGAACATTACCTGGTCATCAAGATGACATTTTTCTGACCATAAATTCACATTGAAACTTATTATATTGTTATGACTCATTCTTTTTATAGTAAAGTGCTTTTGTACAGTTACAATCATGTTTGTAAGTTGCAATATACTGCCTACAAATTTATAAGGAAAGGAAAGGAAAGGAAAGGAAAGGAAAGGAAAGGAAAGGAAAGGAAAGGAAAGGAAAGGAAAGGAAAGGAAAGGAAAGGAAAGGAAAGGAAAAAGTAATGGGTCATCTGAGCCTAGGGACTGGGAGCTGGAGTGATACAAGAATTCTGTGCATCCTGTTTATATGATCAAGGAAAAATTATGGGTGGGCAGCTTCTTGCAGAGATTGAAAACTGATTAGAAACAGACTAGAAAAGTTAACTAACCCTGGATTTGCTGATAAGGCTCCCTGTGAAATTACTAGAAAGCTCCAAGTTCAGACAGTGGGATATGGGGTGAAAGAAGAGTTTCCACAAATGGGAAAACAGTCTGCTCCCAAGAAGCATGGAGCTTCAGCATCACAAATAAGAAAACAGATTTGCCTTTTGAGCTCTACCACAGCCAAAGGAAATTGGTTTGCTGCCAAGGCGGATGATGTCATGGGAACAGAACAGTGCAGCACTGATGCCAGATCGTGCAAATGATCTGTAGGGAGGGACCCAAAGATCATTCTTGATTATTCTCTTATTCCTTTCGCAGTAGTTACTCACAAAAATGCTTTCCTCACATTAAATCCCAAAATGAATTAACTTGCGGAACCACAGGACATGATAGACAACTCAAGTTGTGATAAGCTGCAAAGGACCAATTGTTTAGAAATATGTTTAGCATTAATTAGGCAATTAATAGCTGAGGATAAGCATTAGTATTCTCAGTCACTCCATAGGACTGCATGAGAGCCTTTGATTACACGATTTCACATGTTATTGTGAATTTGGGGTGGTGCATTCAAACTGTACAGATTACAAAATAATCCTTTTTACCCAAAAGCCCAATGCCAAAATATTACAAAACATTACAGGGATGGATAGGACACCATCATCTAGATAAGCAATCCCCTTGACAGTTACATAACAGAAATGTTCCTAAATTGTCTCAGGTTTAGGGATAATCCCGCAGTATAATTTGGATTTCAGGTTATGGTCTTGAGTGTCATTTTTTATTATTATTATTCATTGTTTTCTTTGCCAAAGATCTTTGTGCTGTCATGCTGACAAAGCATTTTGCTCAAAGAAGGTGATACACAGCAGATATCCTGAATGCATGAAAAGAGCAAGGTATATTGAGAGAAAATGCAGTATGCTCAGTATTTTCTTTTTTTTTCCATCCTCCCCCAATTAAAAATATCTCAAATGTGAGCCTTAAATTTCAGCAAATGTAAATAAACCAAAGTTTATCATGATTTAGATGAAAATATATTTTAATAATGTTCTTTAAATTGGAAACATTTAATGGTCCTAAAGGAAGACAAGTAGCACAAGGATATTAAAATAATTTCCTCAGTCAAATGAGAATCCCTTCCAGCTCAGAGCTGCATACATTTGATGTTTCAAAATTAGTAGATGCACAAGGAATGGCTCCCTGATCCTTTGCAAAAAAATCCACTGCATAAAGTGATTGTTTTGCTCACAATGTCCCTCTTTCAACAGATGGGAAATAACTGCAAGACTGGAGATCGCTTCCGGGTGCTGAAGACGTCGGTGCGCTGAACCGAGCGCTCCTGGCTCGGCTCAGCTGTTTGCCTGCTTGCAGCGGTTTTTAAAGAAATAAAACTGCTGAAATCTCCCCTTTGAAGAAAAGGGGATCAGAAGATAAACCACAAGGGTCGCCGGAACCGTCGCTCTTTCCCAATTCCCGTTTTTCCACCACGGGAAAAAGGAAATTGAAGCGACGAAAGCGACTGGAAGGACCATCGTTATTGCTCTGCAGGAAACAGCGAAATCTTTTCAGATAAGTAGCACCTAAATTCAGCACTTTTAGTCACTGTTTTATATTTGTGTTTATTTTAATTTTACATATTATCTGCTAAGATCCTTCTATGGACATGACCGATGCTGCTGGTGCTTGTGTAATTTTCTTGCTAAAGAAGACTTGAGAAATGGTGGGAGCTTAAAGAATAATGACTTTACTTGGAAGTGAAATGGAGTGACATTAACTACTGACGAATGGCTTATTTACTGAAGTGGGACTAATCTATTTTCCTCTCTGGATTTTGAATTCAAATGGGTTAACGATCTGCCTTTTATCTTTTTTTTTTTTTTTGCTTTTCTGCTTTTCATCTTGAGATGGTATTTTTTTTCCTTTTTTTTTCTGTAATGCGTTTGGAAATTATTTGGATTATAATGGGTATTTTTGGAATATCTTTGTTTTGAACAGTTTTGGGAATTTCCTTATTATATGGGATTTTAGTGGACTTTCTTGTTGCTTTTTGTCTTGGAGAGTGAAGACATTTGGAGTTGGAGTTTTCCTTCCCCCCCCCCCTTCTCTCTCTCTCTATTTTTTTCCCCCTCTTCTCTCTCTCCTCTTTGGGACTTGTGATTATAAGCTTGCCTGAGAACTGGATTGTTATTACATTTTCAAGGATATTTTGACTACAGCTAAAGGACTTACCCGTTGTACTCTTATCTTTTATTTTTTTTCATGTGAGAATTGTTGATTTTACCAAAGTACATTTTGCCCTCTTTTTTATGCAACATCTATTAAGAAAAAGTAGTATTATTTTTATTTTTTAAATTTTTTATTGTATCTGGGGTTTTTTTTTTTTCTTCTTCTCTTCCCCCCTTTTTTCTTTTGAATCTTTAATAATTTTTTATCCCTCTTCTTCCTTTTTTCTTTTTTTTATTGTTTATAGTGGTTCTCCTTTGTCTTTTGTTATTTTTCTTTTCTCTTTACAGGAATATTATATACAACCTGGTTACTGTGGCTGCAAGAGTGAAGAGGGATAGAGATAAGGAAATGGAGTCCATGGCTGCACCTTCAGAAGTACCAACATCAGATATGGAAAAAATATTGGATGCGATTACAGCACTGAATCAAAAAATAGATGATTCAACTACTGCCTTGGAGGAAAAGATGGATATTTTAACTGTTACCTTGGAGAAAAAGATGGATGACTTAATTACTTCTTTTGATATAAAAATAGACAAAAAATGGACAATATTCTAGATCAACAAGTAGAAGAGAAATTGGAAGTGATGAAGGAAGATTCAAAAAAAGAATTTAGAAATGAAATACAGATTGTCAAAGAAATTGCAAATATTTTTCCAGGGGATTTTAAAGAGACACAAGGCCAGGTTAAGAAATTGGAGATTAAATCAGATTCTATTACTATGGAATATAATTTAGATGCTATTGTATTAGCAGAAATGAGAGAAGAAGAATTTATTTTGAGTCTGAGAGGAGCCCTGGAAAAATTAGATGAGAATATGAGAAAATATATAGTTGATACTTTAGTTCAATATTTAGAGATAGAAGAAGAAGATATGGACTCTGAGATAGATAAAATTTTCAGAGTTGACTCACGTTACGTTAGAGATAAGAAATTGTCAAGATATTTTGTGAGAAAAGTTACAAAAGAGCAAAATCTGAAGAAATATTACAGTGAGAGATCAGTAGGGTTGGGTATAACTTAAAAGAATTAAACCAGATTTTTTTCTTTTTTGTTTGGAATCTGGGTTGTATAAATAGAAAAATTCTTTTTTTTTAATTTCTATATGCATAGTATAATAGTATGGTTGGGTATAAATTAAAAGACTTAAACTAGATTTTTTTCTTTTTATCTGGAATTTGGGATGCACAAATAGAAAAAAAAATTTTTTTTTCTCTTTACTTACATATGTATAGTTTTGAAAAAATTAAAGTGTACTAACAATACAGGAATGGATGTTGAAATTACTAGAAATGACAGAAAATGACAAATTAATTTGCCTACTAAAAGAAAATTTTAATTATTATTCTTTAATGAGTGGAAATTTTTGATGGACTATTTGCAAAAACAGGAGGAGTAAAGCTAAATATGGGGGTTTGATGATTAGATTATAGATAAATAGTATATAATAGACAAGGAAAAATATATGAATGTTATATGAATAGCCAGCATGTTAAAACAAGCTATATACTTTATTCTTATGACCATAGACGGATCGGAGGTTATCTAATTTCTATGTATGTCTTTTTCTTTATTTTTTTTATTTTTTCTTTTTCTTTACTGCACTGTTCTTTTTCTTTTCTTTTACTTTGTATTTCTTTTTCCGTTTCATCTTTAACTTTTAGCTTTGTATATTTAAAAACCTAATAAAACTTATGTAAAAAAAAAAGGAAATAACTGCAGGACTAACTGAGTTGTGAAGTCAGTACAGTTCTGTATAGTTTCTGGGCAATGTAAATACAACAACAGGACAGCTGGAAGCTGACAGCTGAATCTGAGAAAGAAATTTGTCATTGTACAGACAGAAAGTCAATGATTGTGATTTGGAGTTTTTAAACTAATATCATGCTTGTAAGGGAGGACAGGCATCATTTCCATACACTCAAGGTTGTTTTAAGGCTTCTTCCTCTTCTCTTTTTCCTTTTCAGATAATGGGACTCTTACATGAACAAATATATGCATTAGCAAATATGTTATGCAAATCAATTTGCTGCACCAAGAAAATTATGGATCCTGAACTTCAGAACAGTCTCTGAATTACAGAAAATTATCTTTCTTATCAATGCATTTCTCAAATGACCTTTTCACTGTCATATAGTGTAAGTTGCATTCTAAATCTACATAGATGTTCTGTAGATGACTATTGGTGTATAAAATTATAAAAAAACCAAACTGGTATTACTCATATATGCTTGCATACTGAACAGGCTATTGGTGTCATACTGTAAATGATCTTTCTCCACTGGGAAACATCACTGCAAGAAGAAAGGCAAATAAGAACCTATTCATTCTATTCCTCCTCTATCATATTGTAATAAGTAGGATTCCAACAAGAAGAATTTGAACAATTTGAAAGAGCTACGTGAGGGTATAAATTAGTAAAAATCTATCCACATAGTGTCACCCACAGACTGTTGCTACTTTTATCAGAATGACCAAAGCGGCATCAGAGTGTCATGCTGCAAGTTCCACACCTTTTTGGTGTGCATGCAACATCATGTAGAAAAAGGGTAGAGCAATGAAGCATTGATTGGCAGCGATTGATAGATTGTTCTCCTGCTTAATTTTGGTTTCCTAGGCCATATAGTTCAACTATATTTTCCTCCTAAATCTTTTCAATTTTGGCTTTCCAGTCTTCAACCACAAGCAGCATAGTCTGCTTGCATGTCCTGTCAATTTCAAATTGAACTTGATCATAAAACTCATCAGCCTTCCCTTCTTGTGCATCAATTCACTGGTGCCTAAGATGTCAATGCATAGTTAATTGATTTCATCTTCTACTGTTTTGAGCTTTCCCATGTTCATGGGTCTTTCATTCTACGTTCCCACTGTACATTTGCAGCTTCAAATGTTCTTTTCCTGCATGGCAACATCAGCACCTAGATGTTCCAAAGGCTTTAATCTAGCCACATCGTAACACGATAATTACTCCAAAAGATCCTCAGTAGCATGTTGAGTACCATCCAACCTGAGGGGTCCATCACCAGCACTATACCATCAATCATTTTATATTTTCTATCCATGTGGTTTTCTTGTTAAATTATGGGAGTAGTTTACTTCATCAGTATAAAATGATGCTTTTGCTGTTGTCTCTGAAATGATCATCCATCTCCAGCATCTTCCTATATCACTGTTGCCCAATACAGGTGCTTGCTTGCTTTAGCTGGATAGCTGGGATGGCCTTCATGCCTTGGGTGACTCTGCTGGGGTTATATACTCTTGGCCTACACTCCCACTGTTCTTTGCTCATCCCTCCCAGGAACAAAACCACAATGAGGCAGCAGAGCAAGACTTGGGGGGTGGGAAGGGATGGGGATGGGATGGGATAGGATAGGATGGGAGAGTTTTCTTTTAAAAACTGTTAAAAGAAAAGTGTTAGGAGAAGTGAATGTATGGGAAAAGCCAAGCTAAAGGTGTTTTTTTAAAAATATGCCAATAAATATGTCAGAGCTTGGCATAATGCAGAGGGCATGCCATTTCATAAGACAAGTATTGCTGTAGAGAAGATGCTTCTCCAAGTGGCAGCCTATAAATGTCTGATATACATTTATCATATGGGATTGAAAGCCATAATTTCCTTAAAGGAATTACATATTTTCCTATATGGAACTGATTGATAATAGATTTAATATACTTTACAGATATTTATTCAGAGATGGAACTTTCTACATCTTTTGTGCTGCACTTCCCTGTGTGCAATTTTGGGGTCTTCTTGGGGGTCTTCTTGGACCACAGTTCCTGCTTAAGGAGCAGGTGGCAGCTGTGGCCAGAAATTTGCACAAATTCATCTAGTGTGCCAATTGTATCCATACTGGAACTGGAGGCCCATAGCACAGTGACTCATGCTTGGGTCACTTTGTGTTTGGATTATTATAATGCAATGGATATAGGGCTGCCCTTAAAAATGACTTGGAAGCTGTAGCTGGTCCAGAATGAAGCTTTGTGAGCTACATTGGTTATCAGGTACAATTCAAGGACTTGTTTTGAAAGAAAAACAAGTATCTTGAAATCCTATCACAGTTTTCCTCTGTCCTTTCTTATACCATGCACAATTAACATGGGGTTATCATTTTTTATGCTTACTTCTTTCCCAGATGTCAGCCCTTTAAGATAGGGCAGGTCAGGTAAACTACTTGAACTCTACTTTGTTGTTATAGGGTATAACAACAGAATCTTAAAAGCCTGACAGAGTTAATCTTTCCCTCCCTCTTATACCAAAGAGTCAAGCCAGGGCAATCTTGGTTTCTTCCTCAACCCTTGTCTTTCTGGCCTAAGGTTACTATAATGGCTGCCACATACAGGTAGTCCTCAGGTTACGACCCTAATTGGGACTGGAATTTCTGTCACAAAGTGAAGTGGTAATTAAGCAAAATGTCACGTCACCACACCACTTAGTTATGGAAATTCCACATAGTTCTGGTTGCAGTCATTAGGCGAGGATCGTACAGTCATTAAGCAAGGGCCTCATGCTTATTCTGCCCTGTGTGAACTGCCTCTGCTTCAACTACCCCCCCCCACCTCTCCCCCCCCCATCGCTGCCCTTTTGGCCACCCTGCACTCTGCTGCCTACCCCTGCTGCTCCCTGCCACCACCTCCAGCTAACCTTCACCAACTTCTTCCTCCCGCTGCTAGCCCAGGATCCAGGCGCTGGGTGAGGGTGCAGCCCTGAGACACATGCAGTGAGTGTGGCAGGGCAGCGGAGCGTCATCTGCCAAAGGGAGCTCACCAGGCCTGGCCAGGGAGGAGGCAGCAGGACAGAGCCATTGGAGGAGCCAGGGCAGCAGGGTGGGTGGAGGAGCCCCGTCTTCCACCACTGGCGCGAGGAGCAATAGCCAACAGACCATGGAGAGCACAGCAGAAGACAGACCAGACTTCCTGACTTATGGGAAATGGACCTTTTTTTTTTTTTGACATGGAGATTCATATCCATGTCATAAAATACACCTAATAAAGTAACTCAGAGAAAACATTCTATCTAGTTTTGACCATGAAAATCAAATATTTATAGACTTTGCTGAGGATATTTTGTTTGCTTCTGTAACTCATCTCTTAATATCAGGGATAGAGATTTATATTTTCTCCAAGAAATTTGGATTCACTGTGATGATCAATTCTTTGTTAATAGATCAGCCCTCTACCATTAGCACTATTTATCATCTGACAGCAAATCAATGGCATATCATCCAAGTGAAAGCTTTGTTTTCCCTCAATGTGAATATCAAGACAAATTAGATTGTGAGTTTATGACAAGAATTCAGTATTGGTGTTCTATATGCCAATATAATCATCTTAACTAGTAAACATCCTTTGGTTCACTTCTGAATTTTCTTAGTATTTAGGAGTATTTTCAGATAATTTTCAAAAAGAGTGTGGTCTTTACCTAAATAAGGATAATATCTGCCTTTGCAGCTACAAAGTTCTCAAATAATAGAGAGAGAAAAGGACTTATTCTGTAATCTTAAAGACCGGCTGCCAATTGTAGTGATTAACGGTATACATCCAAGGACTACATTTGGCCTTTGGGCATTGCACTGAGGACCACAATTCAAAATGCATTCAGTGCCATATCATTTTTCATCAAGTCAATGGTAGGTAGCATATGTTCTGTAGACTGCATAACAGACTTGAGTAGTGGGAAGCCATATCTAAGATCTTCTACTTCAATCTCTGTCTCTCTCTTTCTCTGTTATGTGATTGTATTTTCCTTTTTAAAAACCCCCCTGAAAGCCCACCAAGACAAAAAAACAAACAAACCTGAAATTCCTCACTCCAATAATAATGTCTGTTATCATTACTGCTTTCCACTTTTCTACCTCCATGGAGTTAATACTTGTTAATTCCATATTACTTGTTCTCTTGTAAATATACTGTAAGATGTACTTTCTTTAAAGAAAGAGGCTACTCCATCCTATTTGGTCCAGTGCTGGTGCAAATTAAAAGTTACATAATAAATGAAAAAAAAGGAATAGATTAAGCATAATAATACTACCTAATACCATGAATTTACAGTAGCTGTCTCCTTCCTTTCCAGCACGGTTCTTGAAGCCTTCATTCAAGGTAGAATACCACTATTTTATAATTTATTAAATATAAATTAATTAAAAATAAATGCATTCAGCAAAGGAAAATATATTTTAAAAATAAAACTAAATATTGTGACATTGCCAGGGTGCCTACCAAATAAAGAGATGCTAAGGCTGTTATGGATGAAATGCTTTCCTTCTGTTCCTAAATCTGGGCTCAGTCAAAACAGCGTATTATCTTAATGCAGTCTCACTCACATATGCAAAGTTCTATTTAAATGAGGTTTTTAGAGCTCAATAAAGTACATTGCTTAGTTGACTGATCACAGAACTACAAACCGCGATACATTTGAATGACTGGAAAATGCACTCATTCTCTGTAGGTCTTCTAACTGGAGTTTCCATATTCATGAATTAGAAGTATATTTATCTGCCCAGCTTTTCCACTCCAGCAATATGTTTTTGTTCCTTCTGGGAAAAAGGTACAATTGATATGCTCACTATCTGTGGCTGTTGCAAATCTTGGAGACTTAGTAAACATATTTTCCTACAAGTATGGGGATGTTTTCAACATAAAGCAAAATTCAAGCTTGGAAATTCAGAGTAAATGCATATCTGCAGCTGTTGCCAATTCTGGCTTTTAGGATTCTTCTCCCTCATAAACTCTTTCCCATAAATAGCAGCATACTACTGATTTGCGTACCAAAGCAGTTTAAATACACCTTAGTCTCTCCACTCCATTGGGCAAACAAGAGAGACGTGACAAAGCATCTGATGAAGTAGTTGAGCAAAACATATGTCACAATAAATTTGTTTGTCCTCTAAGTGCCATGGGACCTGTTTATTTGCCTCCTTTGGTGCAAAAACTACAGCTTCTTTCTGTAAGGATGTATTTTGAAAATGGTAGTGTAGAAAAGAAAAATACTAATTATTTCTTAGCCATTGCATGGTTTTGTATAGTGCCTTCATGGAATGCAAACCATATCCTTTGTCATACTTCTATAGAACGAATGGAAAGAGAAAGAATGTAAGATCAACTCATACCTTAAGTTAATTTTTCAAATCACAATTGGTCCAACAAATTATTCTGGTCAGAGAGGTAGAATCTGTGGCCCTCCAAAGGTTGCTGAAGAAAATGTCCAGCATCTTTCATCAGTAGCCATGCTTGCTAATTGGGCTGGAAAGCTTAATCCATCAATATCTGAATGTTACAGGTTTCCCAACCATCATCTAAATTATTCTTAGCTTAAGGGTGAGGAGTTGTTGAAATTCTGATATAGCTATTTATGCAATAAAAAGATATCAAAAGGTCTTACCCTGGAATTTTGTTAAGAAAACAAATGTAAAGATAAAATCTCTCTTATGTGAAGCTTAACCTGGTGACTACATGACAGAGCAATGTAGTTTTCTTGGCAATAATACAGAAGTGGTTTGTCATTGCCTGCTTCTGAGGTTTTTTTTTCCAACTTGGGATTGCCAGGTGGTCTCCCATCCAAATACTAATCAGGTCTGACCCTACTTAGCTATTATCAAGAATCAGCCAAATTCCACTAGGTACTGTCTCCTGCTGTGACACTCAAGGAAAACCATATGCAGACACCAAAAAAAAAACCTTGAAGTATAATTTTACATTTTTATGTGGCTGCTGAAGAGGCTGAAGATCAGGAAGTGCTGAAGGCAGTGACTCATGCCCTGTCATCTCCTGGTTATATTACTGCAATCTGTTCTACTTCCGGTTGCTCTTAAAGATGACCCAGAAGCTGGTTACCCATAGGCTTCTGGGGCCAATTCAAGCTGCTGGTATTGCCTATAAAGTCATTCCAGGCCTGTATCCTTGTTACATTTGGGTTTGTCTGCTCCAAGTGAAAATTGCACACCCAATTTATTCTAGCCAAGAAGAAGTCCTATGGGTACCATATCAGTAGCAGTTCCCTCGTTCTAAACAGCTTGCCATCTAAGGTCAGGATGTCCTCCTCATTGCTAAAGTTGTTTAAACAGTTCTCTTCCGTAAGGGTTTTGGAAAGAAGAATTCCACTTAGGTTGATAGCAGAAGTGATTTTTAATAAATGTTTTACTGATTATTGCTTTTGCGTTCTTCAAATGAAAGCCACCCAGGTTTGTGAATGGCCAGTATGCAAATGATTGTAAGCATGTACTGTATGTAAATAGGTATGTATAAATAAATACATTTCAAACTACTGCCCTTTCACTGAATTTGCCTTTTTTTCCCACTGAACATTTCTCAGGTGGCATATTCCATTATGCACTAATCATGCCAGCTTTCCTTTGCCAAGCCACATTTTATTTTGCTTGTGATTTGGAAGCTTTTAGAATTGACAATTGAATGATTAAATAGAGATGATCTAGGGCTTGGCCATTTCATCTTTCTTTTTTTGGCACCATTCTGAAGAAATAAGCAATTAGCCATTGAGGAATGAGCAGAATCTGTCAATGGCACAGGAATTCAATCATTTTAACTCTGTTCTATAAAAAGAAAAAAGAAAAGGATTTTTTCCACTAATGGGAGAAAATGGTCCTTGATTGCTATGTGGGAATAATAGGTGTCCAAGTGGGTGGAAGACACCCATATGAAACAATTATCTTTCCTGATTGTTTGTGAACAGTAAATCACAGGCATGGAACTACAAATGACACAATGGATGGCACTGGTTTCAACTTGCAAACCTTAACTTAATTGG
This sequence comes from Charina bottae, assembly GCA_023362775.1. Lineage (NCBI taxonomy): Eukaryota > Metazoa > Chordata > Lepidosauria > Squamata > Charinaidae > Charina > Charina bottae. The sequence continues at coordinate 48,092,451 of JALMGJ010000005.1, forward strand.
TCCATTGATAAATTAGGTGCTATTTCTTTTTCTTTGTCCCATTATGATGTCTACCTCCACTGATTTTTAATTGTCAGTGGAGGACTATGTTTATACTTATTCAATCAATTTTGATGTTGACAATTACAAAGTTCAACAGTTCCATCCTTCACTGACTAATGCAGGGCAAGGAGCATTTTCTTCTATAATGATACAATTTAATCCTATGCAAAGCAGCACCAAATTCTTTCATTTCCTCAGTGTTACCCCTGCACAATGCTCTGCTCTGCATTTTCACATTTTGAGGTGTCATCTCTCAGAAGCAACCCATACACTACAAAATAGGGCTGTCTGAAGCTTCAAATAGGTGATTCGATTCAACAAAGCTTCATTCTAATCACCACTTTAAAGTTTATTCACAAATTTCTCTTACCATATCTGGGCTGCAGAAATCCAGACAACGTCTAGAAGATAGTAAAGAGAGTTTGCTGTCATCTAGAGGCTGCATGGATTTCTGCAGTCCAGATATGGTATGTCTATTATCTTTCCCCTCATTCTATTTCACATTATTTTAATTGCACTAGTTAAATGCATTCATTAAATAAATTTAAAATGAACTGTGGTGGTTCCTCTTCTTACAGCTGGTGTTTGGGTGGTTCAAGATACAAGGTAGCAGCATGGCAGCTCTCCCTGTACCAGTAATAACAGGCACAACTAGTACTTTGGCACAGAGGAAGTCAAAGGAGTTTTATTGTGGAGATGGTGGAGGGCTCTTAGCAGAACGGGGAGGTGTCATCATCAACCTGTGAGTTCTCTTCTCCCTCAGCTGCAACAGTGTTCTAATGCTGCTGAAGATATGGAGGAGGAGGAAGGATCCACATTGTTAGCTAACACTGCATGGGATCACTTCCAGCATGCAAAAGATGCTCCCCACTTTGTTATCTATTTTGTTGTTTATTCGTTCAGTCGCTTCCGACTCTTCGTGACTTCATGGACCAGCCCACGCCAGAGCTTCCTGTCGGCCGTCACCATCCCCAGCTCCCCCACGGTCGAGTCCGTCACCTCCAGAATATCATCCATTCATCTTGCCCTTGGTCGGCCCCTCTTCCTTTTGCCTTCCACATTCTATAATTACCGTAAAGGCAGGATTAGGCCAAAGCATTAGGCTCAATGGTAAAACCTCCACAAGTATAAAGGACCCTGATTGCTTTGGGTTCCAATTCCAAAAATGTATAATATTTGTGCTGTTGCATATTCTGCAGCCCTTTTTGGGACTGAGTCTGAAGTGTTACACAACTGCACTCCCCAATCAGCTACAGTTAGGATAGAGTCTTGTCAAATGTTTTTCTTTTTAAAAAGACACTGTTCATCCAAACATGTTTTGGTTAAATTTTGCTTCACTTCTGAACCATGGCTTTTTCCTGTGACTCTCTCTCTCTGCCAGTTTCCCGTGCCTAATGACTCAGATGGGCTGTGGATTGCAACAGTCCAATGAATGAGTGTTTGTGTCACTTTCTGTTCCTCAAATGCCAGCCTCCCAAGTGTGTTGCCAGGCCCACCCAAGCCTGCTCCACCTGGGCATATTATTTCAGCTCTGATAGACTTGGCACTATTTCTCTCTGTGCTGGCCTCTCTCCGCCAACATCCCCCTGGCTGGCTCACAGTGCCATCTGGTCTTCAAATGCCAATCTGCCAAGCTTGCTGTCTGCCAAGCTTGCTCCACCTGGTAGTCTACTTTTCTCTCTCCCATACTTCCATCCTATTAGAAGTCTGGTACCTATCTGCATTTCTGCAATAGTTTTACTTAGGGGGATAAGCCCTCTCAGAAAGTTAACCCTTTAGATTATGAACACAGAATATTGCCAGCAAGCTACAAGCTTTGGAGTATACAGTAAATTTATGTTAGTGTTTTGCTTGTTCCAGAAATGCTTTGCAATTGAGAGATCAAATAAAGACACAAACTTTTTTTCAGGAAATATATATATATATATATATATATATATAAAAATATAAATATAAATATAAATATAAATATAAAACATAACTCCAAAATTTCTCTCCTTAAAAATACAGCAAGAGAGAGCCTCAACATGACTCATACATACTGACAGAGGCACTAGGAAGAGGAACAAAAGAACAACAAACAAAGAAAGGTATGCTAATATATACATTTGTATCTCGAATCGAATTGAATTATCCATTCAGTCGTATCTGACCCTTGGCAATTCCATAAGCCAGCTCTCTCCATGATTTCCGATCTTGTACAGCTTCTTTCAGTTGCTTTAAATTTTGGCCTGTGTCTGCGTTCTTTGGCGTCCTCGTCGTCTTTTGCCACTGACTGTTCCAAGCATAACGTCTTTCTCCAATGATGTTGACCAAAGTAACTAAGTCTAAGTTTCCAGGATTTCCGTGGACCAGGGGGGCGGGGTTTGTGGGCGGGAGCCAATCCCGTGCACCAGGAGGCAGGGTTTGTGGGCAGGAGCCAAGCACAAGCACAGGGGGCGGGTTTGTGGGTGGGAGCCAATCTCGCAGAAGGGGATGGGGTTTCCTAACAGGCCGCGGCCCACAGATTGGGGACCCCTGATCTAGTGGGCTTCCTTGTTGGTCACTGTGAGAACAGATTGCTAAACTAAATGGGCCAGGGGCCTGATCCAGCAGGGTATTGCTTATATTCTTATCTTCCAATGCAAATTGGGTGTGGTAGTGGTGATTGCAATTGAGTAATCAAATATTGGCACATATGGATTAGTTATGTGCCTAATACTATATCAAGTTATGAAAAAATATGAAAAAATGTAGTCAGATCTGTGCAGATTATAGTTTCCCAATAGAGCCACACAACTCAGCAAACACAGCATATCAAAAGTAGTGCTTATGTAGCAGGAATCTATGGTCTCTATTTGTGCTATCGAACTGAGTGTGATATTACATGAAACTTGACTGGCTTTCTGATATTCTTAAAGAAGGAGGAAGGCATGAACATTGGAAGTGCTAATGAAAGCCAGCTGGGTGACCTTGGGCCAGTCACTCTCTCTCAGCCCAACTCAACTCACAGGGTTGTTGTGGGAAAAATAGGAGGAAGAAGAAGTATTTGGTATGTTCACCGCCTTGAGTTATTTATAAAAAATAATAAAAAGGCGGGACAGAAAATAATTAAATAATAATCATGTCTGTGTGATGTTCCCAAGATTTCTGAGCTGGGAATGGAAACTATCAAGGAAAACCAATATGACAAGCACATTCTTAAAGAACTTATGCAGGCAGCACAAGGATTGCCAAAGAATTAATGGTTGCTATAGATTGAGTAATTTTGTTGCTTAATGCCAAATTGTATGGGATGCAAGTTTAAAATGGTTCAAGTTCGAAAGTTAGCATTAGAATTTTAAGAATGCAATTTGCATTCCACTAAATCTAGAACATCTATCTTTTGTTTATTTGTTTACATGCTTGCCTTGTTTCCTCCCTAAATTTGGCCTGATTTGAACATTCAGTTTGATAAATTCCTAATTAAGATAATGAGAGCAAGGTGTGAATGTGCCTATTTCTACTGAGAAACTCACCCTGCTCCAATAACTAACTAGTATCATGGAAAAGCATGGGGGCGGGGGGAGAAAAGGAAAAAAATTGAGAGTGAGAAAATCCATGAATTAAATACTTGTGATACTGTTACATTATGCATTTTGCACCTTAGAGATGATCAGGTTGGACAACGTAAGTTTCAAGATAGTGAAACAGGCAGGCACTGCATTCAGTCAAGACAATCTTTTCCCCTCCTTATAGCATATAAAATAACATATCAGACAGATGTGATATTCTTTCTTGTCCTTTCAAATCCCTGGATTAGGGCCCATAGAGATACTCTACCATTGGGGAAATCAGTGGATTATATGAAGGAACTTGAAACTTATGTTATTTTTATGGTATTTTGGAATTGATTATTCAAAGAAATGAGATTCACTTATCTTTTTGGAAAGTTTTGCAGTTTAATCCACAAACAAGCTTCTGATTGCTTAGCATTTCAAAGCAGAGACCCTATAGAAGGATGCCACTTGTGGGTGGAAAGAGGTGGAAGAAGAAATCACCAATAATGAACCAAGAGCTTTTACCATCATTCTCATGACAAATCTGATATAATACTATAATAAAAACAACAACAATAAAGTACATTTCTCCCTGCCAAATGCTCTTAACATATATGATTGTCGGGGGAAGCAGAGAGGAGGGCGGAGTACTGGATAAGAAGCGAGCACGCAGCTCAGAGAGCCTAGCCTATTTCCCCAAACGTCAGAAGAAAGCTCCACCCTAGGTTGAGCTGATATACTTGGGAATCTTCAGGCACTGTTAGTTTAGCAGGATTTCTGCTTGTAGGTATGCAATAAACACTAGAGACTAGATTCCAGGCCTCGGCGTGTTATTTCTGCATCTACACACGACATCAATCCTGCTAAACCTAAACTCCCATCGAAAGAGGGAGGAACACATAAACCAGGAGAATGGCTTCTCAGACACAGGAATTGCAGCAGGCCATAATCCAATTAGCAGCGGCCTTGACACAACACCAGCAGCAGGTCGACGACCAGATTAATAATTTACAGGCGGCGATGCTTTAGCAGATCCAACAACCAGCCCCGGTCATCCAGCAGCCGGCACCAGTGGCTGCACCCCCACCAGTCGTTCTGCGATCCCCAGGGTGTTTACCAGAGAAATTTGGGGGAGAGACGGTACAGCTCAGGACCTTCGTCGCCCAGTGCACCATGTTTTTCGACAGCAGACCAGCCGAGTTCCCGACGGAGAGGTCCAGAGTCACGTTCATTTTAAGTTTGCTGAAAGGCTCAGCCGCAAGATGGTCCATCCCCATGGTGGAAGCTAACGACCCAATTCTGGACAACTACCAGAACTTTATGGCCCGTTTCAGAGCCCATTTTGATGATCCAATCAGAGAGGTCACTGCCAGCAGAGAGATCCGGCTGCTCCGACAGGGGAACAGGAGAGTAGGAGCGTACATCGCAGATTTCAAACTGCTGGCAGGAGATTTGGGCTGGAATGAGGTGGCATTGAAGGATCAGTTTAAACAAGGACTGGACGAAGAGATTAAGACGGAGTTAGTGCGGCAGGGCACTCCAGCGACATTGGAAGACCTGTACCAGTTAACAGTCGTCATAGATGCTCGATTGGAGGAGTTAAAGCAGCTTCGGCCAGGGAGAAACAGGGCAGGAACCCGACCGGCTTTTCCAGGTTTTGCTACCCCCTCTAACACGTTTGTTCCCGTGAGCGCGGAAGAACCCATGCAGATAGGGGCCACAAGAAGGGGGCTCTCTGAAGCCGAGAGGCAAAGGAGAAGGGACAATGCACTTTGTTTTTATTGCGGGGGGCCAGGGCACATTGCAAGGGTGTGCCCGACCAGACGCCAGGCAGCCCCGGTAAGATTTACAACCCAAGGCACGGAGCAGGCCCACATTCCAGCCGCTTCTTCTCAGCAGTTAAACTCCAACGGCCCCCCTCATCAGAGCCCCGCAGGGCGGCCATCCAGCAATTAAGAAGGGCTCAGGCGGCAGATCACAGCCAAGATTTTTATATTGTTCCAGCCACGCTGACTACAGATTCCAAGCAACTATTACCGGTAAATGTTATGATTGATTCCGGGGCGACAACCAATTTTATAGATGGGAAAGCGGTGGAAAAGTTTCATATTTCAACTATTGCACTACCAAGCCCCATGCAGGTTGAAACCATCGACGGGCAACCTCTCAAGGCCGGCGCGATCGAACGTTGCACCCTGCCGATTCAGCTAAACATCGCAGATCACTCGGAGTGGATCCAACTGTACGTTACTGCCTCCTTGCAAGTCCCAGTCATTCTCGGGGCACCTTGGTTGAGACTTCACAACCCCAATTTGGACTGGATGACTGGAGCAGTTTCCTTTCCCTCTCAAGACTGTCGGCACCACAAATTGCAGAGCATTACCCAAGCCCTGCCGGCAGCTGCAAGCCGGGAAGCAGGGAAGGCTCCACTACCAACAAAGTATGGAGATTTTGCAGACATCTTCGGGGAGCAAGAGGCCACAGTGTTGCCCCCCAATAGATCTTTTGACTGTACCATAGATTTGAAGCCTGGGGCCAAGATCCCAGCGGCACGGCATTACACAATGTCCCCAAAGGAGCTAGCTATACTGAAGGAATATTTGGATACCAACCTAAAAAAGGGTTTCATTCGGCCATCGACATCACCGGCATCTGCCCCTACCTTCTTCGTGCCTAAAAAGCCCGATCCTTTCGCCCCGGCGGCACAGGCTGGCGATAAGGGACGCCCCATGCGCACGGTGCATGACTACAGCGCACTCAACGCAGTCACCGTTAGAGACCACTACCCTCTTCCAGTGATATCGGAGTTGCTAGATCGCCTGCAAAAGGCTCACATTTTTACCAAGCTAGACCTCAGGAATGCCTATAATTTGATCAGAATAAAGCCAGGCCATGAATACTTAACGGCTTTTAACACCAGATATGGTAAGTTTGAGTATTTAGTCATGCCTTTTGGACTAAGTAATTGTGGGGCAGTATTTTCCAGGTTCATGAACCACATTTTCTCAGACTTGTTAGATAAATATGTCATTGTGTATCTGGATGACATTCTGATTTATTCTGAGGACCCCACCTCCCACATTACCCATGTGCGTAATGTTCTGCAGAGATTAAGAGAGAACAAGCTGTTTGCGAAATTAGAAAAGTGCGCTTTTGACTTAACGCAATTAGACTATCTGGGATACAGGATTTCCACAGAAGGTGTAGCCGTGGATCCTGCAAAGGTCCAAGCAATTATGTCATGGAAGCCTCCCCGTAACGTCAAGGAGCTCCAACAATTTCTGGGGTATGCAAATTTTCTTCACAAGTTTATTGCCTCATATGCGGAGAAAGCGCATCCCCTTACTCAGCTGTTAAAGAAAAACAGACGTTTTTGCTGGGGGGATGTAATGTGGGAGCAAGCGGCCTTTCAAGAATTTAAACAGCTGTTTACCTCCCCACCACTCCTGAGGCACCCGAACCCTTCAAAACAGTTCCACGTCCAGTGCGACGCCTCTAACTTTGCCGTCGCCGCCATTTTACTCCAAGCGGCGGACGAAAGGGGGGAAGATTTATTACCCTGTGCCTATTTCTCTCGCACGCTGTCACCAGCAGAGAGGAATTACGATGTTTTTAACAAGGAACTGCTTGCCATAAAATCAGCCTTTCAAGAATGGAGGCATTGGTTAGAGGGAGCAGCTTTGCCAATCAAGGTTTACACAGACCATAAAAACTTAGCACTGTTGCAGAGCTCGGGATCCCTCAACCCCCGTCAGGTCAGATGGAGTCAATTTTTTTCACGCTTCGATTTCGTCATCTCGTATTTGCCAGGCAAACAAAACAAGCTGGCTGACGCGTTGTCTAGGCAGCCGCAGGACATTGCAGAACCTGACCAAGCCACCCAAGCCACGATCTTGCACCCTCAAAATTTTGAGAAGCCTCCCGAAGGGGTCCAAGTAGAGAACTTGGCAGCAGTCAGACTAGTAGACGATCTCCTTGTAAGAATCAAGGCGCAGCAGCAACAAGACCCCTACGCACGGGCTAGGCTGGATGACCTCCAGGGGGCCCAGCAGGGTACACTGTCCCCTTTCACAGCGGAGGCAGGGACACTTTGGCATAGTGGGCGGCTTTATGTTCCCAAGACCCTGAGGGAAGAAGTATTACAGCTCTGTCATGATAGCCCTATGGCAGGACACGGGGGGGTGTTCAAAAAGCTGCACAGAACACTCAGAGACTACTGGTGGCCCAAGATGGCAGCACACATCAAGACTTACGTGGCCTCTTGCCACATGTGTAGACGCGCTAAAACAGTTGCAGGGAGACCAGCAGGCCTTTTGCAGCCCCTGCCCACACTCCCCCAACCTTGGAACACTGTCTCCATGTATTTTATCACTGACTTGCCACAGGCACAGGGTTTCACTTCCATCCTGGTGGTGGTAGACTGCTTTACGAAAATGGCGCACTTCATTCCCTGCAAGGGCCTACCAACAGCACAAGTTACAGCACAGCTCTTTTTGGACAATGTCTTCCGATATAGAGGTATGGTTAACCACTTGATCTCAGATCGCGGTTCGCAATTTACTTCCAGGTTCTGGGGGGCGCTTTTCCAGACGTTGGGGGTCAAAATACACTTGTCCTCTGCGAATCATCCATGCTCTAATGGCGAAGCAGAGCAAACTAACCAGTTATTGCAACAATATCTCAAATGTTACATTAACTACCAGCAGGACAATTGGCCAGAACTTCTCCCCATGGCAGAGTTCGCTTACAACAATGCAGTACATTCCTCAACCAAGATGTCCCCTTTCCAGGCTCTCTATGGCACAAACCCGAGAGTGTTGCCCCTTTCCTCACAACAAACAGCTGTGCCTGCAGCCACAGATTTCCTGGCAGAAAGACAAGCAGCCCATCACCTGTTAGCAGAGCAGCTAGAGCTGGCAAAGGCAGCCTATAAACGGAACGCAGATGAACGCAGACAGGAAGGACCCCCCATTTCACCAGGAGACAAGGTCTGGCTCTCTACAAAGTTTCTGCCCACTAACAGACCTTGCAAGAAGCTGGACTCTAAGTTTATTGGCCCCTTTCAGGTGATACAGCAAATAAATCCTGTGGCTTATCGTTTGCAGCTTCCACATTCCATGAGGATTCACCCGGTGTTTCACAAGTCCTTGTTAGTCAAGGATTCCCCTCCAAGTGCCTTGCGGTCGCATACCCCCCCCCCACCTCCGGTACTTGTCCAAGGGGAACCGGAGTACGAAGTGCAAGAGATTTTGGACTCCAGAAGGAGGGGCAGGGGGATTCAGTATTTAATACACTGGAAGGGGTATTCTCAGACAGAGCGCTCCTGGGAAAATGCCAAAGATGTTCACGCACCCTGCCTAGTGCATAGGTTTCATCAGATTTTCCCTCACAAGCCACGGCCAGCGCGACTCCCAGAGCTACAGCCCCCAGCTGAAGACGAGGAAGCCGACCAGCCTGAGGATTTCGTGAGTTACCAGCAGCCATTCCTGCTCCCCCTGTCAGAACCAGAGAGGGGGGAGGAGGAGGATTTGCATCCCTCCACCTCTGGTTGCCAGCTCCCAGGAGGGGGGAGGGAGAACCTTTCTAATGATTTAGCTGTTTTTCAGGAGAGGCCAGCTGCACCGGGACTATCAGATCAAACAGAGAGACGCGAGCCTTCCCCCGACATTCCTTTCCTGGATGACCTCCCTTCACTGCCCAGCTCCCAGGAAGAAGAGCAGATAGACACTTTTTCACACGGGATCCTGCCCGACACCAAGGACGAACAGGGGGAGGGAGTTGCTATGGAGTTTTTGGATGGGGAGGGGGGTGGTGTCGGGGGAAGCAGAGAGGAGGGCGGAGCACTGGATAAGAAGCGAGCACGCAGCTCAGAGAGCCTAGCCTATTTCCCCAAACGTCAGAAGAAAGCTCCACCCTAGGTTGAGCTGATATACTTGGGAATCTTCAGGCACTGTTAGTTTAGCAGGATTTCTGCTTGTAGGTATGCAATAAACACTAGAGACTAGATTCCAGGCCTCGGCGTGTTATTTCTGCATCTACACAGGACAATGATATGGGTTTTGTCATATTATAATTCACACGTGGCAATAATGCATCGAATTATATATGCTACAATGTGATTCCTATGAATATAATTTTTACAAGAATTTATATCTCATATTATGATGGCTAGAATTAATATATACTGGATAATATACCCTATTTCATGGTATTAATCATTTATCCAGCAAAGGAGATTGTTACCTTGTCGTGGTGCTGGAGCTTGAGCACTTCAATGAAACCATGAGCTAAACCGTGAAATATAGACATTTTAGGTGTCAGTGAACTGAAATGGACTGGAATGGGCCACTTCACATCAGATGACCACCAGATCTACTACTGTGGACAAGAGGACCACAGAAGAAATGGAGTAGCCTTCATAATTAATAATAAAGTGGCTAAAGCAGTGCTTGGATACATTCTAAAAAACGATAGAATGATCTCAATTCGAATTCAGGGTAAGCCATTTAACATCACAGTGATCCAAATATACGCCCCAACCACAGATGCTGAAGAAGCAGAAGTAGATCAGTTCTATGAGGATCTACAGCACCTACTGGATAATACACCAAAAAGAGATGTTATTTTCATTACAGGAGACTGGAATGCTAAGGTGGGTAGTCAGACGACACCTGGAATTACAGGCAAGCATGGTCTGGGAGAACAAAATGAAGAAGGACATAGGCTGATAGAATTTTGCCAAGACAACTCACTGTGCATAACAAACACTCTCTTCCAACAACCTAAAAGATGACTTAATACATGGAAATTGATTGACTCCATCCTTTGCAGCCAAAGGTGGCAGACATCTATACAGTCGGTAAAAACAAGACCTGGAGCTGACTGTAGTTCAGATCACGAACTTCTTATTGCAAAATTTAGAATCAGACTAAAGAGAATAGGGAAGACCCACAGATCAGTTAGATATGAGCTCACTAATATTCCTAAGGAATATGCAGTGGAGTTGAAGAATAGATTTAAGGGACTAGATTTAGTAGATAGGGTCCCGGAAGAACTATGGACAGAAGTTCGCAACATTGTTCAGGAGGCGGCAACAAAAAACGTCCCAAAGAAAAAGAAAACCAAGAAGGCAAGATGGCTGTCTGCTGACACACTGGAAGTAGCCCAAGAAAGAAGGAAAGCAAAAGGCAACAGTGATAGGGGAAATATGCCCAATTAAATGCAAAATTCCAGAGGTTAGCCAGAAGAGATAAGGAATTATTTTTAAACAAGCAATGTGTGGAAGTGGAAGAAGACAATAGAATAGGAAGGACAAGAAACCTCTTCCAGAAAATTAGAAACATTGGAGGTAAATTCCAGGCAGAAATGGGTATGATCAAAAACAAAGATGGTAAGGACCTAACAGAAGCAGAAGAGATCAAGAAAAGGTGGCAAGAATATATGGAAGATCTGTATAGGAAGGATAATAAGATTGGAGATAGCTTTGACGGTGTGGTCAGTGAGTTAGAGCCAGACATCCTGAAGAGTGAGGTTGAATGGGCCTTAAGAAGCATTGCTAATAACAAGGCAGCAGGAGACGATGGTATCCCAGCTGAACTGTTTAAAATCTTGCAAGATGATGCTGTCAAGGTGATGCATGCCATATGCCAGCAAATTTGGAAAACACAAGAATGGCCATCAGATTGGAAAAAATCAACTTATATCCCCATACCAAAAAAGGGAAGCACTAAAGAATGTTCAAACTATCGAACAGTGGCACTTATTTCACATGCCAGTAAGGTAATGCTCAAGATCTTGCAAGGTAGACTCCAGCAATTCATGGAGCGAGAATTGCCAGATGTACAAACTGGGTTTAGAAAAGGCAGAGGAACTAGAGACCAAATTGCCAATATCCGCTGGATAATGGAGAAAGCCAGGGAGTTTCAGAAAAACATCTATTTTTGTTTTATTGACTATTCTAAAGCCTTTGACTGTGTGGATCATAACAAATTGTGGCAAGTTCTTGGTGGTATGGGGATACCAAGTCATCTTGTCTGCCTCCTGAGGAATCTGTATAACGACCAAGTAGCAACGGTAAGAACAGAGCACGGAACAATGGACTGGTTTAAGATTGGGAAAGGAGTACGGCAGGGCTGTATACTCTCACCCTACCTATTCAACCTGTACGCAGAACACATCATGCGACGTGCTGGGCTTGAGGAATCCAAGGCTGGAGTTAAAATCGCTGGAAGAAACATTAACAATCTTAGATATGCAGATGATACCACTTTGATGGCTGAAAGCGAGGAGGAGTTGAGGAGCCTTATGACGAAGGTGAAAGAAGAAAGTGCAAAAGCTGGGTTGCAGTTAAACCTCAAAAAACCAAGATTATGGCAACCAGCTTGATTGATAACTGGCAAATAGAGGGAGAAAAAGTGGAGGCAGTGACAGATTTTGTATTTCTAGGCGCAAAGATTACTGCAGATGCTGACTGCAGCCAGGAAATCAGAAGACGTCTACTTCTTGGGAGGAGAGCAATGGCAAATCTCGATAAAATAGTTAAGAGCAGAGACATCACACTGACAACAAAGGTCCGCATAGTTAAAGCAATGGTATTCCCCATAGTAACCTATGGCTGCGAGAGCTGGACCATAAGGAAGGCTGAGCGAAAGAAGATAGATGCTTTTGAACTGTGGTGTTGCAGGAAAATTCTGAGAGTGCCTTGGGCTGCAAGAAGATCAAACCAGTCCATAATCCAGGAAATACAGCCAGTCTGCTCACTTGAGGGAATGATATTAAAGGCAAAACTGAAGTACTTTGGCCACATAATGAGAAGACAGGATACCCTGGAGAAGAAGCTGATGCTAGGGAAAGTGGAAGGCAAAAGGAAGAGGGGCCGACCAAGGGCAAGATGGATGGATGGTATTCTGGAGGTGACGGACTCAACCATTGGGGAGCTGGGGATGGTGACGGCCGACAGGAAGCTCTGGCGTGGGCTGGTCCATGAAGTCACGAAGAGTTGGAAGCGACTGAACGAATAAACAACAACAATCATTTTTTAAATTCTTTAAAAATTATCTTAATAAAACTGGAGTGGGCAGCTATATTAAATCTAATAAATAAATTTAAAATATAAAAACTATTATTTTATAATAATAATAAAAAAGTTTTCTGGATCTATCACTGACCCACTAATGGCTCCTCTTCTGGTTGCTGTCTCTAAATTCTTCACATAACCATTTTTAAAACTGCACGTCCTTTTGGGACTTAATGGACTTAATGCTATGGACTTAATATTTAAGGAACTTCAGGGGAACATGTAGGGCTAACTACCCCACTACCTTGTAGACTTTGATATCAAAGTGATTTAAAATACACTGAGGAATAAATAATCCATAATACAGAACTTAAAAGAAGTAAGTAGAAGTAGAAATGGCAGAAGTAGCACAATGATGCTAAATGGAACTTCATTTTTTTCATAGATCGTAAATCACCTTACTAAGGAAGTTAAATCATTTTCTCCCTCTTGCCTCTAAACTACATTTACCATTTTGACCATCCCTCTAGATATTGCTAAACTCCCATCAGCCCTCATCATCTACAGAAAGGGATTATGGGAATTGCAATCAAACCACATGGAAATCCCAGTTTGCCCGTGAATTGCCCACGTTTGAAACCAGAGAGAAAAAGTGCTCTGCCCAAGGCTTAATTTTTGCTCTGATTTTTCATGGATAATTTTATATTCTATTTTCCATACCATGGCTGAGTCCTAAAGTAAAGGAAATAATCTGGTTCTGAATATAGTTCAGAACTGCCCATTTAATGCATTTAAAATGTGGCAGCCAACCTTTTTTATGTCAGGTTTTGGATAACAAATCCTTTAGTTCTTGGAATCCTCAGTGACATTAAAAGCACATCGGTCCTCCACTGCTTCTAATCCATCCTCACGTTGGCTAGACTGTACATTGCCTTAAGAAAATTCTATCCAAATCAGGACGCTTCAGAAGCAGCTTGCCAGATGCAACATGGAATGATGGTTACCACAGCCATCCTTCGCACAATTTCCCCGATGCTGGATCCTCCCAACTTTCCATGCCAGAAAAGCACTTTCCTTTCTGGGAACAAGTCTTAGTCGACATGCATGTTTTTTGAAAAAACATAGTTTAAATATCAAACTGCACCTACAGTATATGCAGGCACAGCAACCAGCATTAAAATAAAAGTTCCTTTCTTGAATTTTCCATAGTTTCGCTCCTTAATTTCTAGTGCAGGTGCTGTTCCCAATGGGTTTCCAGTAGCATAGTGGTTTTAACATTTATCTAACATGCAGGTCACAGAGAAGGGTTTAATTCAGTGCCCAAATGAATAGCAAAGGACTTATCACTGAATTTAACTGGAACTGGGGAGGGAGGAGGAGGAGCGGGGGGGGGGGGAGGTGGCAGCAGCAACAGCAGCTTTAACATTTCAATGGATAAGGCCTTGTTTGAGCAGCCTCTTCTTATAAATACTGTAATGGACTTCCTAGGTTCAGTTCTTTGTAACATCACTTATTCTTTTGAATGCAAGAATACAAATATTAGACATTTTCTTAGAAAAGACTCTCTCTCTCTCTCTCTCTCATGGGAGAGGGATATGCTTTATCTAAAGGAGTATTTACTCCTATAAGACCTGTGCAGCTCCTAAAAACAAAACAAAACAAAACATCTATTTTTCAAAATGATCTGCATACAAATCTATATAGATTCCACTGAAATAACAGGTCAGTTGATTAAAACTCTCATGATTCACTGATACTGTTGTGTGATGGAAAAGACTATAAATGTAAGTACTATTAAGCTAAGTCTTTTTGTATATTCATTATAATCATTTAATAATTAATTGCTCAAGAGATCTACTGTAAGCCTTGAGAACAGAAGGTAGAATTTGGCTACCAGTATATTTCACATCTACGGAACAAAAGAAGATTAGTTGTCACTAGGAAATGGAAGAAAAGAATAATAATATTTCTCTGTATGTGAGTGTGTGTATGCGTTCTACTTTAGAACAGCTAAGGTAAAGGTTCCCCCCGCACATTTGTGCAGTCGTGTCCGACTCTAGGGGCCGTCTCATCTCCGTTTGTTAGCCGAAGAGCCAGCGTTGTCCGAAGACGCTTCCACGGTCATGTGGCTGCATTAGGCGCGCGGGGAACGCTGTTACCTACCCACCGAAGTGGTACCTATTAATCTACTTGCATTTGCATGCTTTCAAATTGCTAGGTTGGCAAGAGCTGGAGCTAGTGCGGGAGCTCACTCCGCACGCAGGGCTAGGGATTCGAACCTCCGAACTTGCGATCTTCCGATCGACAAGCCTGGTGTCTTACCGGCTGAGCCACCACGCCCATATTAGAACAGCTAGATGTGGCTTAAAACATTCATTAAAACAGATAATAGAGCAGCAGCAGCAGCCACAATCATCTAACGCATATATGTTTTACAGCAATTACAGAAAAAAAGGAAAGGGAAATACAGTATGCCTATCTGTAATGTCATTACAAAGCCTTAGAGCAATTCCAGCAAATAATGTTCTTAATACAGCTGGCCCTTCGTCTACATAGTGGTGATAATTCATGGAAGAGCCATAATTTACAAAATGGTGATGAAGATCTCATGATAATATCACAGTTTGCATTTCAGAAGCTAAATGCTATACTTATATGTGGTTGCAGTTTTGATCTCCCGTCTAGTTCTACATTGATAGGAGATGTAATCTTTGAAGTATGTGGGTTCCAAGATGTGAAAAGCTGTCCAGGCAGTTTGAATGGAGCCTGACAAACAACATTTACCATAACATAGGTTGAATAGGTGTTTCTCCTCACCCCACTCCTAAAAGAGTATAGGTTACTACATTCTGTATAATTTGATGTCTAATGCCATATTGGATCCCTTCATACATTATAATGCCCATTTAAATGTAATCTGGAAAGTTACATAGAACATACCTTTGAAGGTCACAAATACAGTAGCAAGTGAAAAAAAATAACCTTATTGTCTGTAGTAATTCTGAAGCTTTGGAATAAATTTTCTGGTGCACAAAGAATGAAATAGTTTAACAATAGAGTGGTATGGAAGAGGCAGAATGTGGCACTTATATAACACATTAAATAGAAAGCATGCTACTGATCTACATTCAGCAAATTAGGCATATTTAGGCCAGATAATGGGTAGCCATTACCTCCAGCTTCACAAAACATGGATGTAAATGCAGCAATCATAATGGGTAATGTCATAAATTAGGGATCTTTCTAAACACCCATCTTTTGGCTCTAATGTACAAATATAACTGAAATTATTTTTTAAAGAAACATAGAAGGAAAATTTGCTTTACTTTAAATTATGTACAATTATTGATCATAGGGAAAGTATTAGAAAATATTTGCAAATATTCTGAAGGGAAAAAGCTCTAGTTGATACATACTGTTTTCTTTATTGATAAATTCTGTACTTATTTTGTTGTTGGGTACTGGACCTTGTAGATGTATTTAAAGGGATATGCACTGGATAATCTAGATTGCTTTAGTAGTGTAGGAAACGTAAGGAACACAACGTCTTTTCAGGTAGGAAGGAAAGCATGAGCACTTTTTCATAATGGTTCAGTAATTATTTTAATGCATGAAATAAAGGAAATGTCACAGTTATAACAAAGAATATATGCATTCATCCCAGTTGGTAGTTAACCCTTTGTTAAATTAAGGTCAGCATACTGACTTATGATATAGTATTAACTTTAAATAGCAACTGGCCTTCAAACCTACCAGAACTGAAAGCAAGTTTAACAGCCGTCCTTGTATCCATTGTTTGCATTCCTCTAAAGTACATGAAATCAGCAGTGCCAAAGTATATTCCAGAATGGTGTTTTTTTCTTTCATCATTAGCTAGCATGCAATGAATCATAAATATTGGCTAATTCATAAAATTCTACTGAATAACTGGACTGTGATGATGAAACACTAAATATATAAGATTTTGCAATACATAAAAACTCCTCTGTTAATTATTGCGGGGGTGGGGAGAGGGAATGGACACAACCTTCATCTGCTAAGTTCTGCCTGCATAAATTATCCTTCATTATGGGCTACCTTCCCTTTTATGATTTTAAGCAACCTGCAGGTTTTCGCCACTCACCCCATGCTCAACTGGTAAGTCAGGAAGATCTTACATAAATACCTGATCATAAGAAAAACATGTCTATCAAAACTTCAACATATAATTTATTGAGGACAAGCATGTAAGTCTCTTGTCAGATAGTTAAGTACAACACTGGAATCAAGCTCTCAAGTTGTCAACTGAAAGAGCTGTTAAAACAGACAAGCATTTTTTTAAAAAAAAAGTTACACCAGAACGTTCAATTAACCTACAGCTGCTTTTATTTTCCCCTCCATAACTCTTTAGAATCATGGAAAGTTTGGTCATGTGTAGGAGTTGCATACAGTAGTCCTATTCAGGCATTCTGGAAGTAAATAATCAACATGAACAGACAACTAGATGTCAGTAAATAGGAACAGAAAATTCTAATTTATGGCCATCTGGATTTTTGCAGTTCTGATTTGGCAGCCCTACTAAATCTGCTTTTTAGTAGGATTATATCCTACTGACTTTAGTAGGATTATTTCACATTTAATATGCACACAGTGGCTCCCTCCTGGTCTATGTTCTATGGTGCATTTGCCACAGGAATATTTTGTAAGTTCTCAAAGGACAAAGCTCCATTCTTCAGAAATGCACACCCACTGATCTATTGTGTTCCATTAAAATTAATTAAATTCTGAGCTCTGTCCCTATTATTCCAAACCACTGAAAGAATATTCTTTAAGGCTTTAGTGAATTGGGAAATGCATGTCATTTCTACTAACTTTGATTGTAAGGATGACCTCAGTGTTTCCTGACTACATTGTAACTATGTGGCATGAAGTCTCTGCTACATGAAAGGAACTTTAATAATTCACTAGTATCGCTTTCAGTTTCTAATATCTACGAATACAATTATACAAATCTTTTTTTACTCTTGCAAACTGCTGCATTCTTCTTTTAAATATAATTTTATTAAGAATTTTGATTGCAATAGTAAAAATAATACAGACTAAACTTAGAAAGAGAGAAGAGAAAAAAGAATAAAAAGTCCAAGAAAAAAAGAAAAGAAAGAATATAATAATGAAAAAGAAAAGAAATATAAAGAAGAGACTTCTAACCTTCATCACAAGTATAGGCAAATTTAGTAACTCTTCACCCTCCTATAAAGTTACAAACAGATATCTCTTCATCCCATATCCCATCCCTTATCTATAAGTAAATCCTTAAAATACCAACTTTTTAATCCTGGTGTCATCAAAAAGTCTATAAACGGTTGCCAGAACTTTGCAAAAAAAAAAAAAGTCTTATTTTAACCTTGATCAAATAAACCAACTTGATATTCCTTCCTTTTACTTCTAACAGTATTACTCTTTAATTCAATCAAATATTGTCGTAGGATTTGATTTCTCTTCAATTCTTCTTTATCCCATTGCA
This sequence comes from Charina bottae, assembly GCA_023362775.1. Lineage (NCBI taxonomy): Eukaryota > Metazoa > Chordata > Lepidosauria > Squamata > Charinaidae > Charina > Charina bottae. Next base: position 48,110,530 of record JALMGJ010000005.1, read on the forward strand.
CAGATTTCTACAAGGCTTTAACAAGCCTCTTTTGTAAATCCAATAAGAACACATTTTCCAGGTCATTCTCTTGGTTTATCATTTGTATTCCCTTTTAATTTTTAAAGCATCCTTTTCCAAATCATTCACTTGGCCTGTCATTTGTAGTTCATTTTCGATATTTTCTCTATCTTATCAGATAAAATTTGTTCCACATACATACATTCCTTCATTAACATCTTTTGGACATACTCTTTCCACAGAAGCAGACATCATTACTGACAGTGTTGATATTGTAGTTACTGTAGTTTCTGGCTCCATTCTTCAAAGATCTCCTTTAATGTTTCCAATGTTATAATGTTTTTGTCATTTTGTAAGTCCCAGTATTAACTGACATCCAGACCAGGCTTGTATTTTTTTTTCCTTCTGCTTGAAATCTTTAGTCCCCTCTAGTGTCCAATTTCTAAAATCTTCAAGTAACTTATCTTTGTTATGACTTACAATAGGCAGGACAGCCAAAATAAGTCTCTTTCCGAAGAGAAGCTGTCAATATTCCAAATTCATCTGGACCCTTAATCTGTGTATAAGTTTTTTTTAGATCAAAATCATATTTAGCTTTTTGCTGTTTATTTAAATTTATTTAAGTTCTTAAGCTTATAATTAATTTTTCTTTTGTTCAGAGTTGAAGATAAACTCATCCAATGACATTTCAAACTTGTTATTCTGAAGGCCTCTAATAGTTTCAAGATGGCGAATAAGCAATTTCCGAAAGTGATTAGAAAGTGAGGCTTGTGAACTTAGTGTCCTTTAAAAGGCTCCACCATGGTTGCAAATGACTGATCCCTTTGTCTCCTAGGACTCAAACCCACAGAAAACCACTTTCCTCTAGACTCCTCACAAGGAACAGCCATCTGGAGAACATGTGGGTGATCTCCCATCCTCTTCTTATCTGGAGAGGTTCTAAGGAACCAGTCTATTCACCAGTTCCTTGGCCTTTGCCGCGGTCATCAGCTCTGCTGTCATGGAGATTTCTACAGTTTGCCATACCTCCCCTGGAAGTCCACAAACTGCTGCATTCTGATGTTTAAAAGGCTTTACTGAATTTGAAGGATGCCTTTAACATCTATATAAATATAGATGATACAGATATTTTCATTTTGTCCAGTCATTGACCTGCATTTTTAATTAACACCTGGAAGAGAGGCTGCTTAGAGAAGCTAGCTCTTCCCATTTACTTTCATGAGCTGTTAGAGATAACAGCTCTAACCCCAATTAAGATAATTATTTCCTTCTTTTGTCTTAGCAGGAGCCCTGCAAGACACTGAATCCTCATTAATATGTAACTTTACCTTGCTGATACCTCAACTGAGCAACTCTGGGGATGGAGGAGAGAGAGAGGTTGAAGGGCTATAAAACTTGCTCAATGAAAGCAACCCCTTTGTGAATCGAATTCCAGAGACTGTCCTTTCCCCTTGGCCTAAGTTCAGCAGATTGGGGAAGGACCCCTGGCTCTGTGAGTATATTTGGGGACAATTTCTTAATGAACTTTCTTAAAAGTTTGTTGCTGTCCTAGCATCTCCCTTGGTGTTCTCATTCTTTGGTATCCAGCCTGAAAATTCTAAATTAAATGTTAATGCACAAATTAGGGCAACACATTTCTTCCTGGGAAATTTCAGATATTAATAGATAAACCTTTCTCTATACATCCTCTGTTCCACATCTCCTCAAATAATGAAAATGTAACAGAATTTGGGAAATGTATTCAGCAGCTAGATTTTTTTTCCTTTTGTGGGGATGAGGAACTTAATTTGTTGTACTTTCATTAATAGAATCATACAGGTGACTAGGTGGGTGACTGGCCATACTTCTCTCTATACGTTATATGCTCTGAGACAGATCCATAAATAGAGAGCTAAACAGATATCAGAAACTGCTTGCTTTACTGCCATGCTTTTTTGGTTTAACATCTCTAAGTTTGTTAATATGGATTTGAGAAGAGTAATATGGTTGAAATATATGAATTTAATTTTTAATTATCCTAAAGCACCAAACACTGTTTCAGCCCCAATTGCTACTGTTTTTTTTATCTATCCCTTTAGAAACTGAGAAATACAACATGTACTGGGAAAAGAAGTAAATAAAGTAACAAATTAAAATTAAGGTGTCACAAATGCATTTCTACATTGCAAAGTATTATTTTCCACCAGATGAACACTTCCAAACTTACATCAGTAAATATCCTTGGACCCAGGTTACTTTTTGGATATTGAAAAGTAAAACACTCAGACTGGAATTAGATCATGAAGTTAAAAACTCTAGCACATTAACTCTTCTTTGCTTCCTATCTTGATAAGTAATAATTGTTTCTTATAACCTGAGGTTTTTTAAAAAAATTCCTGCCACTTAGGATGAAATCTTATTGTATAAATAAATTTAAAAACCTCTGTATTTTTCCCTATTTTCTTATCCAATGCTAAAAAATATATGGTGGATTATTATGCTATTATGTTCCTTAAGTTTCTGTTCTGCATCTATATATGTCCTCAGACAACATGAGGAAACAGATGTATCAAGCCGTCAAGAGGCCTTCAAAGTGACTATGAAGTGGTGATGCTTGTTATATTAAGCACACTTCAGAATGGATAACATAGCTCTACTCCCTACCATCATGGCATCAGCAGAAACAAAAACACTTTATACTGCAGACAAACAAAAACGATTTTGAAAAATCAGTGCCTGAGAACAGAACATAGTTAAATGAAACTGGAAAAAAAATACAAGGGGTGAATTCCAATTCTTGTTCATAGAAGGACATTCTAAAATTAAACCCTTTAAGATCCCAATCTCCAGAATCATTTAAGTGAACCATACAGGATAGTGGTTACCATGTTGGACTAGACATGGAAGACCCAAATTCAAATCTACTCTCAGATGACTTTGGGTTAGTCAGCCTATATCAATCAGCCAGGAAAGGTTATTTAAAAAATTAATTGTACCACAATGAGTGATTTTACAAGGAAGGAGTGAAAGAAATTGATGACAATACTTTAAAACATCAGAAAAAAAATCATCACATGTTCAAGAAATGTAAAGATAAGAGCGGTCTTTGAGACAATAAATTTTTAGATCTATAATTTTGCATATCCAAATCAAGGACTCCATTTTTAAATGGTTGCATGGCTTTATCAATTCTAAGAGATATTAAGAATGAGGCAGAAAAGCCACAGAAAAACAAATCTCTGGGTATGGTTTTCCCCGTGCAAATCCATTCATCAGGAAAAGTGAGCTGGTCCTAAAGAATCTGTCCCAGCCAATATTTCAGAGGACAGATTCTCATTTGGGCTGCTTCAAAAAGACATTCAAGGTCTAAAGGTAGAAGGGCATTCAAAGAGGAGCAAGTGGTATACAATAGGATTCTGATAACTTTAGACTGAATAGCTTCAAAGTACAATAACAACAAAACTGGGTACCAAAAAATAAGAAGCACAGTCTCCATAGGTGTCCCATGGATCTTGATCAATTCATCAAAATGTTAAGTGCAGTGTTGCACCGTTACATAACAGGATCTACGTCTTTCATATGTGCATGCAATATCACAATACAAGTATAAAAGAGGAAGAAATAATACTAAAGACTGATACTGAAGTGTGTGTGTGTGTGTTGGTATAAAAACAAATATCCCAGTTAATATGGGGTATTAAAGTAAAGCATAATAATTCCTATTTCTCAACATTACCAGAGACATTAATTCTTATTTCCTGTGCCATCATTTCACTATATAAAATATAGTTAAAATAACTCTTACATACATACTTACAGAATTATGTTTGGTACTCCTGCTTTTAAAAAGTTAATTCTTTTTTAAATTGAAACCCTTTCAATGCTGAAATACAAATTTTATCCCTCAAATGAAAGTGTCAATAATTTACACTCTGCAACTGGCATTTGGATTGCAATAGTTCAAATGTATGCCTGTTCAAATATCAAAGCCTACTCAAATGGGATGTCTGACAAATGAAGATCAGAGAAGTCAAATAAAGCAAAAGTCATGAATGTGATCAAAATCAAAACAAGGGAGTAGGTAAAGCAAGATGCTTTTTGTATTTTGAGGCATCTCCTTTAAAGGCATGGCCTTTATATTTTTGTTGTTAAGTGACTAAACCTGCAAGCACGGCTGAACGGAGCATTGCTTCAAGTATTCTTCCTTCAATAGGGACCCAATGTAAGGGTTGTAAAATGTGAGACATACAAGTTTATAAAAATGAAAAATAAATCCCATAACCCTCAGATATTTTAATACTTGAACTATTGTGAAAAGAAAAGCAGGTACTGCAAAACCAACCATACCAGAGTCTATTCTCCACTTATCAACACAGAACAGGTTGAAAAATAATTGGGGCATAAGGTAGAAATGGTGAAAGAAAGTAAACCATATTGCCATTTATACTCTTTTTTCCTCCCTTAACTTATTTAGGTTAAGTGAAAAAAGTGTGTAATTAATAAACCTACATTAAAAATACATCAGATTCCAAATCAATTTACATTGTGTCCTTGGTAATATACATCAAAAATAAAAAGAGGGAAGAAGAATAGTTAGTTAGTGCTGGCAAAGGGTCACAGTTCCAATTATAGTTCAAGCTATGGAAGAATATGAAACTGATTTTAATTGGAGCCAAGGAGTAAAGGTCAGTTTGCCAAGAACAATGGGCATCTTTGGTAGTAACTGAGTGGATCATCTAATAGGAATTTGTGAATATCAGGAAGGTTCTTGAAATCAGAGCATAGAAAAAGTCTTTATAGTAAGAAATGAAACTCAGTAACAGGACAACATACCATTTTGATTGTCTTAAACCCCACCTTCACCAGGAACAATATGTAAAAACACAAAAAGACATCAGAGTATTTCACTCATGAGCTAAGCACTTAGTCAAATGATTTGCAAAGTGACAAGTGCTAATGTACAAATAATATTTTTTAACATTTTTCTTTAACTATGCTGTACATATTAAGGTTAAGCTTTGCTTCCCTCAGACTTGTCTTTGCTTTCATGTGAAGCAGGAACTGGAGATCAAATAACAAACAAAGGATATTTCACTTAATGAATTTGCTTTGAAGATACAAGTTTCTTCTTAAATCTATTTTAATAAGTTGCTTAGCTGATATTATGTTGAAGCTTCAGAGTGAAAAACTGCTCTATACCATGTATATGTACATTTTATTTCATGATCAGGTCACTTCTAAATGTGACTGAAAAAAAGCCTAGCTTTTTTGTTTGTTTGTTTCTACTTTAGAGATATCGGGTTTCAACCAAGCACGTCTCACACAAGCTTGAAGGAGGAGGCAGCCTCTGCTGTAACCTAATCTTACTTGCTTTGTGTGGGAGGGGCTGAACCCCGATTTCCTGTTCCTGTTCCCTTCATCCTCCCCTCTTTCCTGTTTGAATCTGCACCAAGAAGGATGGTCAGCTATGGCTGTCCACGTTACTCATACTTCCATTCCTGTGGGCCACATTAAGAAGCATGTGAATCTCGTCAGAACCTATTGCTCGCACACATGGACTGTTCTACTATGAAACTGTGAGTTAAAATAAAAACTGTAAGCTCTTTTTTATGTTACTTTACATTAACGTGTGAAGTGTGTTTATTTTGTGTTTTGAACTGATTAAGCCTTGTGCAAGTTTATTGGGACGCTTCTGCTCTGCTAAACTAGATAAAACTGCGTGGACTTCTGTTACTAGCATTCCAGAATTCCTACATCTACTACCATCTCCATATGTTCCATTATATACCTCCTTTTTTTTTTCTAGTTTTTGCTAAACTAGATAAAACTGCGTGGACTTCTGTTACTAGCATTCCAGAATTCCTACATCTACTACCATCTCCATATGTTCCATTATATACCTCCTTTTTCCTTCTATTAAACCAACTTTTTCATCTCCTTGAGTTCTACAAGCCTTTGATCCATGCTGATGATATCCACCAATATTTCCTTAAGGAAGGAAGACGCTATCTGCAGAACTGCATCTCTTCCCTAGTCTCTGCTTGCACCACCAGATCCAGCAGGAAGAGCGATGCTCTTGGTCCCTTCCATTGAACAATGCCACCTTGTTGGAACCCTTCTCTGCCTATGGAACAGCATCCCTCTGGAGATCTGGATGGCCCTAAGCCTCTCAACTTTTTGTAAGGCATTGATCTAGCTGTTTTCCCAGGCATTTGGGCCAGATGGTCAGTTGAGCTCTGCTCGTTAATGTTGTCTTCTTACAAGTTGGGATTGTTGTTTGTAACCTTGGACATTACGGTTTGGTTTGTTAAATTGTTGTTTTAACTTTGTACACTGCTCAGAGTCACTTCTGTGAGAGGGGCAGCCATATAAATTGTTTAAGTAAATATTTAATAAAAGTTCAATTTATGTAATCCATGCTCAAAACAGTGGTCTGGTCATTAACCCAAGGATTCAGTATGACCATACACATAGCAGATATCTCACATTTTTGTGAATGTATATACAGTAGCTTGCTTTTCTTTTTTCCACTTTTTAAACAAAACAACCATTACTTCTTACAACACAAGAATAGCTGCTAACACCTTGTCTTGGAAATTTGAAGCGTGTATAATCCTATATTATACAATACTAAACATACAATATTAATCATGGCTTCTGAGCATAAAAAGAAAAAGACAAGGCATCTACAATCCATTTATTTTTAGAGAGATGCACTGTACAGCACAGCAATTAAAAATTAAAGGTTTGAAAGATATAAAAGCAACAATTAATGCAGGCAGGACAAGAGAAAACAAAATCTAGGCCTACAGGAAATAATCAATATCTGATGAGAAGACACTATGCTATTAATAGTATGAAAGTGCTGGCAGATACTATCAACTTGAGTTTTATTAATTAACTAAAATGTAAAGATACAATGGCATTGAGAAGTACAAGGAAGAAATGTATTAGTTCCTTATAAACAACACAGTGTGCAATTTATGAGCACACAAATTAGCCTATAGCTTGTTGACTGAATCATTTTTTTCCCTTTCAACCAACTTTAATTTTGATTCTTCATTGCTTTAGAATTTTACTTGTCCCAAACAATCTTAAAAGGAAAACACTCAGAGCATAGTTCTTTACCTAGTGTAGAGAAAATTGTTGGGCTTTTTTCCAGAAAATTCTCAGAAAATATTTTAAACAACTTACTGGGCAATCCTCTGGATATGTACTTTGAAAGCCCCATTCCATTTACTCACTAATAATTGCAGGCTTAGTTGCTTTAAGATAAGAGCACACAAACACATATTATCATCTTTCAATCTAAAAAATCTTTCCAGATGCTACTATATTTTGCTCATCCTCTCATTGCCACAGTCTTATAACAAGACTAGAATAAATAACAGATTTATTAGACATTTGGGAGGATCTGTTTGGGAAACTTGTTGACAAATAAATGTGCAGGCAAAATTCTTTTGCAAACCTGACATATGGAGATTTCCCTCCCTCCTGCCCTCTTTTTCTTGATTATCATCAATTGCAAGACCATGTGGCACCGTATTTCAGTGAGATGGATTTGCCTGTAAACATGTTTTTGTGATATCTCTACATTCTATATCCTTGGTATTATTACATTATTTTTATTATTATATATTGATCCAAAAAAAGAGGTAATTTACTGAAATAAATCCCAGTAGTGACTGATAGTAGCTTAAATAATAAATAATATTTTCTTTCCTATGTCTTACAAAATCTTCTGGGAACACAGAATCATTTTTTGAATGATCATCATGTTAAAACAGAAAAAGAAACCTTATTTTTTAAAATAAAATAAGAATAAAAAAATGAAATAGTCTAAGATTAAAGAGAAATTCACATTCATGATAAATAGTTTTGCAACTACCTATGTGGGCATTTAGATGCAATATATTATAGAGTGCTGGAGAAATAAATACTTTAATGGTATGATCAGAAAATTATAGAACTTGCAGTAATTGAACAGGTTGGATTTCCCCCCCCCACCTCATTTATACTTATTAAAGTGGTGCTACACTAAAGCACTCATAACATATTTATGTAAAACAACCTTCTGTAACCTGGTATACTTCAGATATGATATAAAATCTGGTATTAACCAATTGTCTAATGGTTAAAATATGAATATCTAATAAATCTTCAGGGATTTCGGGACTGCCTCTCCCCAAAGACATCTACCCATCCCACAAAATTGGATAGGGTGGATAGACTCTAGGTCCCCTTTATTAAAAACAGCCATCTGGTAGGACCTAGGAGCAAGTTTTTTGTAGGGCACCTATCATATGGAATAGTATCCTGCCGAGATACAGAGAGCCTTTCTTGCCTTCTGGAAGACTGTTAAGACATGGTTTTGTCCTCAGATGTTGGGCGAAGATGGGAGATGAGCCCAGCATATATGTTCTTGAGATATGTTATGGTGCCTGGTACTTTATCAGAGTTTTAAATTTCTTCTATTTTTTGTTAGCGTCGGGAAACGAGCGAAGAACACACTGAACCGTTATTCTAACTCTAGTTTCTTTATTGCTCCTGCCATATAACAGAATCTTGCCAGACTAAAGGTCCACTATAAGCCCTATGGGTAAATATTCAGTGATGGCTCTAAGGCGGGGTTACCTTGAGCCTCTTTAATTTCCCACCATTGGAATCCGGACTGTGCAATCTTTTATCTGTCTGGAATGCAGCCCCTCCCTCTTGGGAAGGAGCAGCAGCTCTGAACTCCACCACATCACCCCCCCTTCAGGAACACATTCCATCACAGTTAGTTGTATACTTTGTTGTTAGCTGCCTAGGGTTGTTTTATATAATATGGCCAGCCATAAAAATATTTAAATAAATAACATCTAATTAGAATAGAGTTGTATTAATATTCCATATTAAAAGCTTTGGATTAGGCATCCCAGACTTTATTCACATATTACTTCAGTTTGTGGTAAGACATCACATTGTATCATACACTTACAAGTTGTTTTGCTTTCACCACAAACAAGATCCAGGCTCAAGAAGGGATAATTAATTTACCTCTTTTTACTCCAAGGGAAAGATACAAACAAGGCACTGTTTCATTTTATCTGCTCACGTGCTACAATTATCTGGCCAAATTGCTTTTAACATTTTCATAACTTCTTTATTGTCCATGTTCTCTGTTTCTGAATTTTTTTTAGTTCTATTGCATTGTCTTGAGTTTTTCTAATAGGTCCTTCCATACACTATGTTCAAAGATTAGATAATAATCTGTGAGTTTGAAAAATATTTTCAAAATGCACACAAGAATATGCCATTAAAGTATATTGAACAGAAATTCAGTGCAGGTACCACTTTATTGGATTTGTGGCTTAAAATGTAGCTTATGTCGATGAAGGTTCTCAGTCATCCAGGTGGAATTGTCTGTAGCTTGAATCATGTCAACTGGATTTCTATTTTCTCAGTGGAAACGTTTCGCTCCTTATCCAAGAAGCTTCTTCAGTTTGAACAAAGTTTGTAAGGGAAAAAGTTTCCCTTACAAACTTTGCTCAGACTTAAGAAGCTTCTTGGATAAGGAGCGAAACGTTTCCACTGAGAAAATAGAAATCCAGTTGACATGATTCAAGCTACAGATAAAATGTAGCTTACATCTCTCTCTCTCCCTCCTTCCCTCCCTCCCTCCCTCCCTCCCTCCCTCCCTCATTTTCAAATGGTGATTATATTGTAAAATGAGAGTTGACAAACCTAGCACCACAACTTTATTAAAAATTCTACAGTGATGAAAGCTGCAAACATTTTCTAGTTCAATAGAAGGAAGGGACAAGGGAGAAAGCAGTGCGGCCAGGAAAGCTATGCATTGTGTGGGGGTATAGCCACTGAAATGTGCTTGAAGTGTAAAGGCAAAATTTTATTTAGTGCCAACGTATAAGTATTATGTGGGCTTTTAGTTATAACTATTCAAGGAATTTCCTGAATAGCTGCAGATTGCAAAGATTGTTGATCCTGAATAATTGAAATATTACCACTTGATGAGTAAGTAGAGACTGTTACAGAAACTGGGGGCAGAATATAAGGCAGTCAGTAACCAGGGACTGAGCAAACATGAACTTCACTGGATAGTGCAAGAATAGAAGAAAAAAATGTATGGAGGCTTTTCTGCAGTCATAACTTAGAAATCCTGTGGCATATTCCTGCCCCAAAAATAAAATTAAAAGCATGTCTATGCAGCAAATGCAAACTGATTGCAATGCTTAAGGGAAAAATATTGCCATATTTTTCTTTTTTATGGTCTCTGACCAGCATTACAAACAAGAAAAAGAAATTAGACTGTTATAGAAAACCCATTACCAAAAAAAAGTGATAAAACAATAGAGTAGCACATTTAAGCCAAAACTTTGCACAATTGTATGGCTTAGTAAAGGTACTTTGCAACTTGAAATGTAAATAAAAATTAACAACCCTTAAAAAATAATGAACATAAAATTTTTCTGTTTGACCCTTAAATTTGGAAATAATTGGGGAGAGCAAGGCTCATTTTAGGATATCATAAAAGGGATATGAGGGAAAAAATAAATAGCTTTAAAGAGTGCCTCAGTTCAGAAAAGAAAATGAAGATCTCTTTTATCCAACAAAGGAAATGTTGTAACAAGAGATAATAGATAAGCAATTCTCCACAAGGAGCAGAATCTAATAGAAAAGTAAGAACAAGATTCAAAAGCTGTTATATTTCACTGGAATTCAGAAACAATTTTCAATAGATGCAGGTTCTAAGAAGGAAAAGGGGACTAGACTGAATAGGAGACAAAATGATGGAGCCTCAAGAACAGAGGGGAAGACAACTGCTACCTGCAAGAAGACAAAGGAGAGTTGATTACTCCATAGTACAGAGAATAGACCTGATATCTCCTGGGAGTTATGGATAGTGAATAGAATGAAACAACTGTCAAGGCTCATCAGGACCACTTTCCTGGTCAATCCACATGGCAAAAATTATACCACCAAGAGCACATCTCCTCAGATTTTGAAGCTGTAAAAACATTGGGACTCAGGTAGCATTCTCTATCATATTTCCAGTCCACAGAAGAGGAATGTAATGGGAAAGAATACTGCAAGTGAATGAGTAGCTATGGAAATGGTGTTGCTGAAGAGAATTTGTGGAACTATGACCTGCATTACCTAGATGAAGAATGCTGGAACAAGTTTGACTGAGAAGAATGTGCTTGGTTAATGCATGTCCAATTTAACTAGGATGGCTTTAAACTGAATTCTATGAAGGTTAGGTCTGTGGCTTGAATCATGTCAACTGGATTTCTATTTTCTCAGTAGAAACGTTTCACTCCTTATCCAAGGAGCTTCTTCAGTCTGATAAGGAGTGAAACGTTTCTACTGAGAAAATAGAAATCCAGTTGACATGATTCAAGCCACAGACTGTTCCACCTGGATGACTGAGAACCTTCATCGAGATATGAAGGTTAGGGATTGAAATCAAGAGGCAAGAAATACACATACGGATTCAAATAGGCATAAGATGAGGGAAACCTGGCTTGGTAATAGTACATGTGGTAAAAAAAGAAAAAAAAACTTGGTATTGCAATCGACCACAAGCTGAATATGATATGACATGGTAGCTAAAAAGCAATTTTAGGCTGCATCAGCAGAAACATGGTTTCCAAATCATGGGAAGTATTGGTTAGACATTGTGTCCCGTAGTGGTTACCACACTTTAGGAATGATTCTGAGAAACTGGACCAGGGGCAAAGGGCAAGAATGATAAGGAAACTGTAAACTCACAAAATGAGTTAATTGAAAATGTTTGGTCTTGAGAAAAAAACAACTAAGGGAAAGGGAATATGATAGCACTTTTTACATACCTGAAGGGCTGTCACACAGAAAGAGATCAAAACTCGTTCTCTACTGTCCTAGAATGCAGGACAAAGAAGAATGGTCTAAAGGTAACGGTAAAGGTAAAGGTTCCCCCCGCATATTTGTGCAGTCGTGTCCGACTCTAGGGGCCAGTGCTCATCTCCGTTTGTTAGCCAAAGAGCCAGCGTTGTCTGAAGATGCTTCCATGGTCATGTGGCCGGCATGACATGCACAGAACGCTGTTACCTACCCACCGAAGTGGTACCTATTCATCTACTTGCATTTTCATGCTTTCAAATTGCTAGGTTGGCAACAGCTGGAGCTAGTGCGGGAGCTCACTCCGCACACAGGGCTAGGGATTTGAACCTCCGAACTTGCAATCTTCTGATCGACAAACCTGGCATCTTACCCACTGAGCCACCACGCCCCTGGTCTAAAGGTAGAGGGAGGCAAATTCCAGTGAATGTTAGGAAAAACCTCATAATGGGGAAAGCAGTTTGATAGCAGAACCAGTTACCAAGTAAGATGGTAGAATCCTTTGCAGAATATGTTCAAATAGAGAGTGGACAGCCATCTGTTGGGGATAATTTAATTTGAGTTTCTGTATGGAACATAGGATTGGCCTTGAAGAACTAGGTGGTCCTTTCCAATTCTGTGATTTTAGGACTAACAATGGTGCATTTGAAGTGGTTTTGTCACACTAGAGGGTGATAAATGACTCCTGCCACATAGACCCATATTTAAATGGTAAGGGACATCTCCTTGGTCCAAGATCTAAAAATGTATGACTCATTCAGGTCCAAAATGGAAATCTTTACCCTCTCAAAGACCTTAGGTAGCAGTTACCAGAATTCTTTTTTCACCTTAAGAGCTTTTAGATGTGTGCTACCTGCTTTGATTTATATGATTGAGGGCACAATGTTCCGTACCAAACATTCTATCAGTGCAAACCTTGATAGTCACAAACAAAAAGCATTTCAAGAAAAGGGCATGGAAGAGAGAGAGAAAGGGATAGAGAGAAAGGAATCCAATTTTCAGCAGCAGCCAGTATCTACTTTAAAAAGCAAGCAATCTTCTTTTTCTACACAATTTAGCAATTATCATTCTTGTTCTGCTGCTGCTACAAACTAAATCTGAGTCATTACTTAAATTGCTTTTTTACATCATTCTTTGATTGTACTTTACATCATTCATATTTGTGCTATGTACAATATTTTTAGCAAATGAGACAAAAATGACATAAAATTCTAATCTCAGAAAAGGAAATACTTCACACCAGAGAATTAATTTATGTATTCCACTGTCACATGATGTGGCAGCAAGCTCTAAAATAATTAGATTAATTAATGAAACAGAGATTTATTAAATCTATTAGTCCTGAGAGCCTGTATATTTAGAAGCAATTTATCTCAGAATATGATTTCTTTATTGCATTTCTACAAACATTTATATCATACTTTTCTCCTCCAAAAAGGGGTCACTCAAAGTGTCTAACAAATATAACCTGATATAATCTAATATAAAGAGATATAGTACAAAAATATTGACATCAACTGCAAAATTGATGAGAGCCAGTTTGGTCTAGTGGTTAAGGCAACGGGCTAGAAACCAGGAGACTGAGAGTTCTAGTCCTGCCTTAGGCATGAAAGCCGGCTGGATGACCTTGGGCCAGTCACTCTCTCTCAGCCCAACTCACCTCACATGGTTGTTTTTGTGGGGAAAATAGGAGGAGGAGGGAGTATTAGGTATGTTTGCCACCTTGAGTTATTTATAAAAATAATAAAGGTGGGATAGAAAATAAAAAAATTAAAATTGACTTCTCCTTTTTTGTTAAACACCAATGCTGCAGTGGTTTTCTTGCTACTGAAATCATTTTAGGAACAACTTATAGTACCTGTCTATGAAGGTTCTCAGTCATCCAGGTGGAATTGTCTGTAGCTTGAAACATGTCAACTGGATTTCTATTTTCTTAATGGAAACGTTTCGCTCCTTATCCAAGGGGCTTCTTCAGTCTGAGCAAAGTTGGTAAGGGAATCCTAAATATGTTCCTAGGTAGCTGTGTGACCTTACACCTGGGGCTAGGTCATGGTTATATTGAGATGTAATTTTTAAGTCCTTTTATCATCTAATGGAGGGTCGTTAAAAACACCATGCTGCTGTTGAGCTTCTGAAATGGTCTTAATCTTCCTAGGCACAGAAGACAACACGGGGAGGAAGATGGGGGAGAGTTTGTGCCTGAGGCCCTCACCTCTATTCAAGGAAGGATTTTCCAAGTTGGCATAAATGGATTCCTTGACCCCTCTCTCAAACCACCTATCTTCTCTGTCTAAAATGTGAACATTAATGTCCTCAAATGAGTGTCCTTTTTCTTTTATCTTCATCTAAAAGAAAAAGGACACTCATTTGAGGACATTAATGTTCACATTTTAGACAGAGAAGATAGGTGGTTTGAGAGAGGGGTCAAGGAATCCATTTATGCCAACTTGGAAAATCCTTCCTTGAATAGAGGTGGGGGCCTCAGGCACAAACTCTCCCCCATCTTCCTCCCCGTGTTGTCTTCTGTGCCTAGGAAGATTAAGACCATTTCAGAAGCTCAACAGCAGCATGGTGTTTTTAACGACCCTCCATTAGATGATAAAAGGACTTAAAAATTACATCTCAATATAACCATGACCTAGCCCCAGGTGTAAGGTCACACAGCTACCTAGGAACATATTTAGGATTCCCTTACCAACTTTGCTCAGACTGAAGAAGCCCCTTGGATAAGGAGCGAAACGTTTCCATTAAGAAAATAGAAATCCAGTTGACATGTTTCAAGCTACAAACTTATAGTACCAATAAAAATTATCTAAAGATAAGTTTCTTTCTCACTCTACCTCCCTCTCTCCCTTCCTTTCTCTTCCTGTCCATCTCTACTCTTAAGGATAAAGGCAGTTATCAAACATCTGCTTCTAGTTTTCTTTATGTAAAGTGTGCATATGTGTGAGTGTGAGAGAGACAGAAAGACAGAGACAGAAGTCTAAAACATGCAAATCAGTGAACTAGATTGTCTTTTAAAATCAACTGTAGACATGCCTTGGCTTTCAGAAGTACAATCAACAGTAATTTACACATAAGAAAACTTTCTTAGTGATGCATCCCACATCTAAAACTCCATGCTCCAAAAAGATTGGTCATTTTCCTCTTTGTTTGAAATTATTTTAGACCTTACATATATGTTGTATTAATCACTTTGGGATATTTTTTTTAATTGTGCTGCTGTTTTTGGTTTTAACCCTCTCTTCATCACTCATAGCCACTGTTGTAAGATTGGCAGCTCTATAAATTGTTTAAATATGAATACATAATTTAGTTTACACTAAGAACACCCAATATGCCTCCCCACAGCTCTTTACCCTTACAAAAGTCTTCCATTATTGATACACCAATTCATAAATAACCTTTAATTCTTTAAACTTATCAACTCTCTTGGTTAGCAGTACACTCTTATATATATAGCCATTTTTACTTCTTTTGACAAACATACATTTCTTACAACAGACCACATATAGGCCACATACTTTCTACCACCTTTCTATCAATATTTGCACATTTTAACATTTCTCAGGGGGCGCGATGGCTCAGTGGTTAAGACGCCAGGCTTGTCGATCGGAAGGTCGGTGGTTCTAGACCCTAGTCCCGCATGACAGAGTGAGCTCCCGCACTCGCCCCAGCTCTTGACAACCTAGCAATTCGAAAGCATGCAAATGCAAGTAGATAAATAGGTACCACTTCGGTGGGATGGTAACAGCGTTCTGCGTGTGTCATGCCGGCCACATGACCGTGGAAGCAACTTTGGATAGCTCTGGCTCGTCAGCTAAGAAACAGAGATGAGCACCGCCCTCTAGAGTCGGACATGACTGTGCAGGGGAAAACCTTTACCTTTACTTTAACATTTCTCAATTTTCCTATCCTTAGTAAACATTCAGCTAGATACTCATATATCTGCTTGATCTAGATCTCTACTAATTATGAAAACTTCAACAGCTGCCCTATCCCTGTGGCGTATGCTGTCCCCTGAAAACTGAATGGCCCCCTTACTCTTGCCTTTCTACAGAGTAATAGAACCCTTTTAAAGAAAGCACTTGAAAATTAATATCTCCAACATAGATTGTCTCTAACCCCCATACTGTACATATGTGTTTTTTGCCTTTTCTGTATTTTTGTCTTATTTTTATGATACCTATGATGATTGTTTTATGAGCTTTACTTAGATCTTACTTCCAGAATCTTGATGTGGCTGGAATAGAAAACAAACAAATAAATGCAATTCTTCACTCCTGTCAAGCACAACTATCTTGTTCTTAGATGCATTGATTTGCAGATCCATATTCTTCACAGCATTATACACTCTGTCTTACTTCTGCTGGAGATCATTGATCATCTTCATATAAAATGTACCCTGTGCTGAGAAGAAATAGCTCTATGCCCAGGCTGGGCAGGCTAGAGGTTCTTCAAGTTCTAGACTAAGGCACCATTACAACTAGAATGTTGTATGAATGTTGAATGAAAGGCCTGTTTTTTTCTACTTGTCTGCTTCCACCAACACTACCGCCACTGCTGCAGCTCCTTGCTACTGATGACAGGACAGTAACAAGTAAAAAGTTAAAAAGTAAAAAGTAAAAAGTAAAAAGTAAAAAAAAGACAGTAAAAAGATAGACCAGCCAGTCTGGTCTAGTGGTTAAGGTGCTGCACTCGAAACCAGGAGTCTGTGAGTTCTAGTCCCGCCTTAGGCATGAAAGCCGGCTGGGTGACCTTGGGCCAGTCACTCTCTCTCAGCCCAACTCACCTCACAGGGTTGTTGTTGAGGGGAAAATAGGAGGAGGAAGGAGTATTAGGTATGTTCGCCTCCTTGAGTTATTAATAAAAATAATAAAGGCGGGATAAAAATTAAATAAATAAATAAATAAACTACACTATTATTTTTCATTTGCCCCTGTAAATATTGCTTGCTTTCATTTCAAACTCACAGCATCAGCTTTTTATAATAATAGCATAAGCCATTGACATTATGTAAACAGAATGGTACTGTTATATATGTGTTTATGTGTGCAGATAGATGGATGGATGGATGGATGGATGGATGATAGATTTAGATGCCATCAAGTCATTTTTGACTCTTAGCAACAACATAGATAAATTTTGTCCATAACATTCTATCCCTAACCTGTTCTTTTAAGTCTCTCCCACTGTAACTGAGTCCATCCACCTTGCTGCTGGTCATCCTTCTTCCCTTTCCCTCCACCGTTTGATTTGTTCAATGGTTCATCAGTTTGTTTTCTCGGCTGTCCACGGTATTCTCATGGGTCTTCTCTAACACGAAAGTTCAAGGCATCAATACTCCTTCTATCCTGCTTCTTGAAAGTCAACTTTTACTTCAATAGAGTGTGACAGGAAATACCATGGCTTGCATGATTCTGATCTTTGTAGGTATAGACACATCACAGCATTTGCATGTCTTTTCCAAGGCCTTCATGGCTGTTCTGCCAAGTGCTAGTCTGCAGCATATTTCTTGACTGCTTGATCCTTTACTGTTGATGGTTGATCCTAAAAGGCAGAAGCTATCCACCACTTCAATCTCTCTCTCTCTCTCTCTCTCTCTCTCTCTCTCTCTCTCTCTCTCTCTCTCTCTCTCTCTCTCTCACACACACACACACACACACACACACACACACATACACACACACATAGTACATACAGTACATACACACACATACAAACACACATATAAACATACACACACATACACAAGCACATATACATATATTTGCCTCATTAAACCTGCTGATTGTAGCCCAATTGCTTAGTCAAACAACCAAACAATTTATTGCTAATAAATTAAAATTTTATTTTATCCAAACAATTGCATTATTAGAGGGTTGGATCCTAATTACATTTTTTTTTCTTGGGGTGTGGGGTGTGGTGGGGTGGTGCAGATTGGACAAATTCAAAGCCCAGAACAGAGGTTAATTTCATATCTCAAAATTGAATAAAAACCCAAAATCTTTATGCCTCCCCATATAATATAACAGAAAATTTCTAAATTATAGGGGTTATTTTTCTCTGTGACAGAATATAGTTAATTTTTAGCCTCTTCCCCTTAAAAGTAATCTGAATTTAGTTAAATTTGCAGGAATTATAGCCTCTTATGACAGGGTGTCACATGTCAAATTGAAGATTTTGTCTTCCTTTAATACAACTGCCAATATTATTATTATTTCTTGGCAGAACTGATTGGAAATATATTTCAGGTTTAGTTGGTTTAGTTCAGGTTTAGTCTTCTGAAAGCATAAATCCTGCCACATTTCAGATGGTTAGGGTTTATGTGCTATTCAACTACAACCAAACCAAATACTGATTTTCTCTTTAATGAAAAACACTGCCAGATTAGTGACCAAAGTGAAATATTAGAAAAGTTGTTCTATTTCACTGTAAATGTGTTTTATTTGCTCAATTTTTATTTTAATAAATTATATTTCATGGCATATCTTTATATGTATATATATATTCTTTATATTGAAAATAATAAAGATGTTTGTGTCGATGGATTAAAAGGCTTCAGTAGTTAGTAGTTCTGGGTTGAAGAACTACTTTTCATGAGACATTCAGGACAATTTTTCATTCTGTTCCCATAAGCTTCAACATCCTCTTTCCTGTCTTTCCATTCATTTTATCTCTACAAAAGTTTATACATTTTTGCAATCACATGTTCATCATTTGTACATAGTTCAGTTTCAAATTCTGTCTTATGTTGTTCAATTCCAATTACCTTTTTATCTATATTAAATTTTTCTCTTAATTGTGCATATGAAAACCATTGAAAACTAAATCCTTTTGCAATCAATTGTTCTCTTGACTTCATCTTAAGTTCTCTGTGTTCCTGTACTAACAAATCTTGATAAGTTAACCATTTCTCTTTGCCCACTGTTTCTTTTCTATATAATGCTTCTTGTGTGAAACCAATAAAAGTATTTTGGGACACAGCCTAGGTTTGTATTTATTCCATATTCTTAATATGGCACTTCTCACATAGTGATTTTTAAATTCTACATCACCTTTAACTTTATCATACCATAAAAAAGCCATGCCACACAAACCTCAGGTTATGTTCTAATTCTAACATTCCCTTATATCTCAACAGCACCCACTATTTCATCCAAACAGCAGGCTGCAAAATACAGTTTAAAAACCGGCAATCCTAGTCCTCCTGTTTCCCTTGCATCTTGGCAAATTTATATTTAACGCTTGTTTCCTCTCCTGCCATATAAATCTGGATATATCTTTTTGTCATTGCTGAAAAGGTGCATCATTTTTCAAAACAGATATTGTTTGAAATAAAAACATTATAGGTAACACAATAATTTTTACCACTGAAATTCTTCCAATGATAATTGTAACTTTTCCCATCTTAATAAAAAATATTTCTTAATTTTACTCTATACCTTGACATAATTATTCTAAAATATACAATTCATATTAGCCATAG
The DNA here is from genome assembly GCA_023362775.1 of Charina bottae. Classification (NCBI taxonomy): domain Eukaryota; kingdom Metazoa; phylum Chordata; class Lepidosauria; order Squamata; family Charinaidae; genus Charina; species Charina bottae. The sequence goes on from JALMGJ010000005.1 coordinate 48,129,878, forward strand.
AAATGCCAATGTATTTTACTCTTTTTTAACCTGAAAACCAGTTTTTACAATCAGTTCTTTTTGATCTTCCACCCTCATGTTTTTTGTTAACATCTTTGTTTTCTCTTCATTAATTTTAAATCCAGCTAATGCACCAAACTCCTTTAATTTTTCCATTAATATGTCTATTCCTTCATAGGATTTTCCAAAACTAAAACCAGATCATCTGCAAATGCCCTTAGTTTATATACTTTTTAAATCTTCACTGTGGCTATTCTCTCATCTTGTCTTATATCTCTATTCAAAACTTCAAGAGCCAGAATTAATAACAACAGCAAAAGTAGACATCCTTGCCTTGTTCCTTTCTGTATTTCACAAGGTTTTGTCAATTCACCATTAAGTATAATTTGTGCCATTTGTAAAGTATATATCGATTTCACTCATTTAATAAAATTTTCTCCAAAGTCCATATTTTCCAAGATTTTAAACAGAAAAGTCCAGTTCAAATTGTCAAATGCTTTCTCTTCATCAAGAAATATCAATACGGCTTATCTTTCATTGTGTTGTTCCAAATATTCTAATATATTAAGAATACTTCTGATATTTCTCTTAACTGTGTTTTATGTAAAAAGTCACATTGATCTTCATGTATATAGTCTTGCAGGACACTTTTCATCATTTCAACTAAAATCATAGTAAATATTTTATAATATAGATATTTCTTTGAGCAGAATTACTTCTGAATTATTAATCCTTAGTTTCGTATTGAAATGTTGTAGGACTTGGTCTCTTGTCTTCTTCCTGACAAAGTGCAAAAGTATATCTCTTGGTGCTTTTCTTACTTTTGCATATCTTGTATTAATTCTGTACACCTTGTCCACTTCTGCATCCATATATACTTCATCCCATTCCAAAAACTTTATTAAAGATTCAACAACCCTCTCTCTAATATCTTCACCAAGTTCCTCTGGAACTGCTCTCAATCTTAAACAAAATTATTTCTCTCTCAAAATTATTTCACTCTTAGTACCAGTAGTGCCACATTATCTAGATCATTTTCCATCTCTCGATTTATTATTTCTGTCTCATTTTCCAAAATTTCTATTTTCTCTTTGCTTTCCGCTCATCTGTCTTACAGATTGTTCCAATTTTTTATTCATCTTTTTTTCCATATTTGCACATCTTTCCTCCATTCTCCCTTCAGTTGTAGCCAGATCCCTTTCACTGATGCAGATAGTGATGCAGTTACTGATGCTGTGACATTCATCCCCAATTCTTCAAACATCCTTTGTAAAATCTCTGGCATAATCCTTTTTTCTGTTAATCCCTCTGTAAATGATCCTCTTCTCCCTTCTGTAATTTTCACTGCTTTTCCACTGTTTTTTCTTTCTCTAATTTATAATCCAGAAAGGGGAGGTAAAAAGTAAAAGAGAGGCGCTTCTCTCTCTCTCTCTCTCTCTCTCTCTCTCTCTCTCTCTCTCTCTCTCTCTCTCTCTCTCTCTCTCTCTCATATAAGTCTGTAGTCGAGGGCTTTCCAAACTTTTCCCGTTGGTGACACACCAATGGCGGCGCGCAAAAACCCAGAAGTGCTGGCGCTGCGGCAGTGTGTGAAAACTTCCGGGTTTTCGCGTGCGGCAGTGGCGGCAGTGGTGTCCTGGTGTGCCACACGAAAACCCGGAAGTGCTGATGGGTAGTGGCATGCCATCAGCACTTCTGGGTTTTCACGCGACACACCTGGGCCCCGCAGGTGACACAGTACTGTGTCGCAACACACAGTTTGGAAAACTATGCTTTAATCCCCTTTGGCACTCCATACTTTTATAATCATGTGGTCTTTCACAGCTTCCAATTTCCCTTATCTCTTTGTTTAACAAAGTCAGCCAATCGTCTTCTTTAGCAAGTTTAAACAATTCTCTTTCCCAAGGAAGTATGCATTATTTTTTTAATTCATAAGTTTAACTTAGTTCATAAGTTTATTTAATTCATTTATACTTTAAAACAAACAATGTTCCAAATTTAACTGTCCCCTTGGTCTGTTTTTAACTTTCTTAATTCAAACTCTTGACAAGCTTTTTTCTTTTAGTTCTTTTTAAATCCATATAATTATTTCCTTAGTTTTTACTTTAATCTTGACCACAGGTCAAAAGTACACTCACCTGGTGGCTTTAAGGTATTCTGCTACTTGGAGGATCTCTGTAACACCAGGATCCCTGGTGGCCTTGAGATTCTCCTATGCCGCCCCACTCCGCAGGGAGGCAGGACCCATTCGATTGGTCCGCCCCTGGCGACTGATGGACCCAATGAGGTTCCAGAAGGAGCTGGGGGTTATTTCCGAGGATCTACTGCACGGTCCAGCGGAGGTCCTGGCTGCTACCTGGAATAGGGAGGCGGCTGGGGCCTTGGACAGGATCGCACCTGTGCGGCCTCTCTTGCCACATCTGACCCGACACTCCCTGTGGTTTACGGAGGACTTGAGGGTCTTGAAGAGGGCTAAGAGACGCCTAGAGCGTCGCTGGAGAAAAACGAAGACTGAATCTGACCGAACACAAGCTAGAGCCGCGGTTAAGGCCTACCTTGTGGCGGTAAGAGCGGCGAAATGTCTATATTTCTCCGCTCTTATTGCATCCGCAGAATGCCGCCCGACGGCCCTGTTTAAGATAACACGATCTCTTCTGGGTAAGGTGGAGGCTGTAACCCACCTGCAGGGCCGTGCGGAAGAATTTTCTGAGCATCTGCAGGATAAAATCGCTCAAATTCGGTCTAGGTTGGACTCCAAGCATGAAGCAGAGTCTGGGGAGATGCCAAGGGAACGTCATTACCCGGTTATCTGGGATCGGTTTGATCCTGTTGGGCCTAAGGAAGTGGACAGGATCCTCCGGACTGTAAAGGCCACCACATGCCATCTAGACCCTTGCCCTTCCTGGCTGGTGCAAGCAGCCAGGAAGGTGACATGTGGTTGGGTCCAGGCGATGGTTAATATATCTCTGGGGGAGGGAGTGTTTCCGGATGCCTTCAAGGAGGCGCTGGTGCACCCCCTACTCAAGAAACCATCACTGGACCCTACGATATTGGATAATTTTCGTCCTGTCTCCCACCTCCCCTTTTTGGGGAAGGTGGTTGAGAAGGTGGTGGCGTTACAACTCCAGAGGATTCTGGATGAAACGGATTATCTAGACCCCTTTCAGTCGGGTTTCAGGCCGGGATATGGGGTGGAAACTGCATTGGTCGTGCTTATGGATGATCTCTGGCGGGAGCGGGATGGAGGAAGTGCGTCCATCCTGGCTCTCCTTGACCTCTCAGCGGCTTTCGATACCATCAACCATGGTATCCTTTTGGGACACTCAAGGAGTTGGGGGTGGCTGGCGTAGTTTTGCGCTGGTTCGCCTCCTTCCTCGGGGGTCGGTCCCAATCGGTAGTAATAGGAGATGAGAGATCCAACTCTCGACCCCTCTTTTGCGGGGTGCCGCAGGGTTCGGTTCTCTCACCTCTCCTATTTAATATCTATATGAAACCGCTGGGTGAGATCATCCGTCGCCATGGGATGAGATATCATCAATATGCTGATGATACACAGTTGTACATCTCCATCCCTGGGGAAGTAAGTGATGCAGTGGCCGCCCTCTCTCAGTGCCTGGAGGCTGTGGGGGTCTGGATGGGGAACAACAGGCTTCAGCTGAACCCTGGTAAGACGGAGTGGCTGTGGATTGATGGTTCTTCTGGATCTGGGAAATTATCATCTTTGGTTCTGGATGGGGTTGCGCTTCCCCATTCAGAACCAGTGCGGAACCTGGGGGTCCTACTGGACTCACGGCTCCTGCTCGAGGAGCAGGTGGCAGCCGTGGCCAGAAGGGGCTTTGCGCAACTTCGTGTTGTGCGCCAGTTACGCCCTTTCCTGGATCAGGAGTCCCTCCGTACAGTCACTCATGCCCTGGTCATCTCCCATATAGACTACTGCAATGCGCTCTACATGGGGCTACCCTTGAAGAGTATCCGGAAGCTCCAACTGGTCCAGAATGCGGCAGCGTGTGCAGTTATTGGTGCCCCTAGATCGGCCCATGTGACACCTCTGCTACGCCAGCTGCACTGGATACCAGTATGCTTCCGGGTGCAATTCAAGGTGTTGGTTTTGACCTTTAAAGCCCTACATGGCATGTGACCAGGATACCTGAGGGACCGCCTCATCCCCATAACTTCAAACCGTCCCACTCGATTATGTAGAGAGGGCATGCTTCGGACCCCGTCGGTAAGGGAGTTTCGGTTGACGGGGTCCAGAAGGCGTGCCTTCTCGGCAGTGGCACCTGCCCTTTGGAACATTCTGCCCCTGGAGGTGAGGCAGGCCCCATCACTCCTATCCTTCCGGAAGAATTTAAAGACCTGGTTGTGCCGCCTCACGTGGGACGGGAATAGGAATAGCTCTTCATGGGTATGGTTGGTGTCTTAGAGCCCTTTTAAGATCATGTGGGTCCTAGGTTGGTTGAGATCGCCCGCTTGGATTTTCTATTTAATTTATAATAATAAGTAATTATATATTGGATTGTATATTTTTAGTAGAATTTTAATTTTTATGTCTGTAAACTGCCCAGAGTCCCCTGTGGGGGAGATGGCGCGGTGATAAAAGTCTAATAAATAAATAAATAAATAAATAAATAAATAAATAAATAAATAACTTTAAATTTTAAATCTCTGTTCCAGCATGCAATAGAAAGTGAATTCAGTGAACCCAGTGTCCTTTAAGCAGGCTCTGCTTGAGGCTGTTAGCTTGATTATTTCTTCTGCAGCTCGTGGTGCTCTATCTGCAAGTCACCTGCATGGTCCCTCCAGATCCTGCAGATTTCCTCATGAGGAGCTGCCTTCTGAAGCACAAGTGGGTGATCTCATGACTTCTTGTTTGGAGAAGCTCTGCTGGCCAGGGCTTGCCACCCAGCTGCCAATCTAACTTTGGTGTCATCTCCACTATGCAAAGATGTGTTACTCCACCATTTTCTCCACCCAGAAGTCATATTCATGGGTTTCCAAATGACCCAATCACATTAGCTGTATTGTCTTGTCTCATTTCCCCACCATCCATTCATGTCATCTAACAAAATATTCTTCCATTATCACCAGCCTATGAATTCCTACTTACATACATACATACATACATACATACATACACATACATACATATATATATATATATATACATACATACATACATACACACATACATACATACACACACACACATACACATACATACATACATACATACATACATACATACATACATCAACATAGATAAACCAAATAATACTTTCTGACATACATTTTAGTCCCTTCATTCCAAATTAGACATATATTTGTTTCCCTGCATGTATTAACCAACTTAACTCTATAAGATCAGACCATTTTCATTTAGTTATATTACATCCTTTCCCCTTTCTCTTCGTTTCACAGACATACAATATATCTATTTTTATTTTATTTTATTCATTAATTAATTCATGCTCTTCATGGTTTGCCCCCCTTGCATTCCAAGTCACAATCTTCCATATGCCATGTTCAATACCAGATGTGTTCATTGTTATTGACCTACATCACCCATCATGGCTTTCATAAATCAAAGTCTCACATAACTTTTTTTAGTAAAATATAAAATGTATTGTTTAGATTACCAACCTTAGTCATACTAGTGTCACATGCAACATTCCCCCCTAATAGTAAGGTAGTAGCATAGTCAGTTTAAACATACTGTAGCTGGTCAGTGTGCCACAGTGCAAAGCCACGTTTACCCAAAGCATGTCCACTATTCTGTAGAAGCTAGGATTTATCATATAGAATTTGTCTTGCAAGCCAACATACTGTTGCCCATATCCCACCATCTTGGAGGTTCATGTAGTGTATTGACACATAGTCAGGATGTGACAATAATAAGAACAACCACACTGATAAATAGATCAGAAAAACACAGGGACCAAGTGATTTTTTTTTCTTTACTCCAAGCCTTTCCTCATGGTCCTTCTTCATTTCCACCATTCACCTCACAATTTGTGCAATGTTTTTGGCACATCCAAGATTAATAGTAATTTTGTGTGTGTGTTTGTATGTGTGTGCTTATTGGAATTTATTGACTGGGCTTGCAGTGGTGGGCTTTCTTATTTCTCATTTGATCTCACATAAAATCCACGGACCAGTGTGGCTGCACATGCACTACAGAAACTGTTTTTTTCCCCCAAAGTACTATCAGCTTTCTTTAAAAAAATATTTCTGGTAACTCAAATTTCTCTTCAAAGGTAAGCTGTTCATATGTAAAGACAATGAGAAAAATATAAACACCTTTCTTTTATGAGTACTTCCGCATTACAAATCCTTTACAAATTGTTGCTCAGTAGGGTGCTTGCATGATTAAAACCCTCTAGGCTTTGGGATACATTTTCTCTGCAGGATTTTGTCAAATCCTTTTCATTTCACTACTGGAAGCACTTAAAAGGCAAACAACTTTAAATACAATCTGGTCTCTGTAGATGTCATTCTAACATCTTAATGAACCTTTTTTTTCTTTCAAATAATGAGTTTATCCTTATTTGGCAGGAATAAAAATGACTTCAGGCTCTCTACCAACTCTCCGCTTTCCTTGTTTTACTTCTCTTATGGGACAAAGCTTCATATCAAACTTTCTGTCTGAAATTTATCTCATTCGTGAAATTATTGTCACTCCAACAGCAGGTAGTAATAAAGTGCATGGAGATTTTACTGTTATTGTTTCCTCTCTCTCTCTCTCCCTCTTCTTCTTTTTTTTTTTGGTCCTTTTATACTGTTTAGAAGTCCCACTTGGACATATCAGAAGGTTTGTGCTGGAATGAAGTTCTCAGACATATAGAGATTGCAAATCTCTGAGAGAATCTACCAAGGACAGTCTTGTGGGATTTAATAATTATTCCAATCCTTTAACTGCCTCCAGTGAATTGGTACAATGGTTTTTATTTAGTTTTTCTTATTTGCTTATAACGTTATTTTGACATATATAGTCCCCTTGTGGGGGGAGATGGGCGGTGATATAAGTTGGAAATAAATAAACAAACAAACAAACAAACAAATAAATAAATAAATAAATCATTTCTTGATGTACTGTATTATCACATTTTTGTTATTTTAATAACATAAGGATTCATTCATCAAACTTCTGTTTGAGGGCCTTTTGGTAATTTATATGAACAGAAGGATTGCAGGCCTGGGAATTAATACTGCTCTCAGCACCATTAACATACCAAGTGGCTGTACTGATTGTTAGATGTCAGACTTTCCCAATATGGGAATACAATGGAAAGATTCTCAGTTTTGGGCCATGTAAGCTAAGATTCCTGTGAGCTGTAGTCCAGGCACATCTGAAACTTAGGAAAACCTTTTGTACTACAATCACTTTCTAGACGAAAGATCACCATTCATCCATATGCAATTAACTTAAAAAAGAAGATATAATAGAGATATAATCTAAATCCTAAACTGCTTGTTTTTATTTCTGTAGGACGCATACAAATGCAGCTATGTAAATAATGACTAACCAATCAAGTCAAACATGACATGATTAAAAGCAACCATATGCTTTAATTTACCTTGCGCTTATTCGTTGGGCAGACATAAAGGTAGCTCAAAATGGTCTTCAGACCCACTTTGTCGTTCATCTTTTCATATGTTGTCCCATAATCAGTTGACCTGTAATTCCAGAGAACATCAGTAAGTAAGCATAAACACTACAGCAAGAATAAGATGCAAACTGTGCTTGGCTGCTTTCCAGCTTAAAACAAAATAGCTCTCTGGAGGTTTTTTTTTTTTTTTAGTGATTCATGTTGTATATAATGACACTTAAATATGTACACATGCCTTCATGTGAGGAGTTAACATTTGCATTTAAATTAGGTTAGGAAAAATTAAAATTGCATCTTCAGTGCCACTGAAAATAAATGCTATAATAAGAAGTGTTAATCAGGCTTTAAGAGGTAATGTTTGTCATAAATGCAAATGTCAGGATAACAAGAGGCTTAACTGGTTCTTTGTCCATTAGTATTTTCTCTCATACTGGAAAATACTGCTGTCCTTTAAGTTATCATCACAGTTGCAAGTACTACTACTTAAGACGTTTCATGATCTATTTAATAATGCTCCAAAAGGCTATGGTTAGACATGACTAAAGTAGTGAATTCCTTGCTTTGTATCACTTGCATTGTTCCTGTGTATATTTCAAATAAGCTTAAAATCATAGTTTCCAGATGAGAAAAACCTTTCCTAAAACGCAGTCTCCAGTTGGATTATTACCAATTAATTTTTATACTATCCACAATACAATAGATACATTACAACATATTTTGATATACATAATTATATATGAATTCTATTACTTGATATTTCTTGGAGGATAATTTGAGTTGATGATGACTTATTTGGTTCACTCATACAAGTCACAAGAACAATGGAAACATCAAGGAATTTTAACAGTGATGAAAGACAATAATTAAACAGAGCCAACATGTCTACCAAATCATGAAGATAAACATAGTTGTATAGAAGGGCACAAGCTCTCAACATAATCTTGTAGCAAGTGCCCATACAATTAAAATATTCACTTCAAATTCTTCAAGTCTTCTTGACCAAGCATACGCCTTATGCTTTGTTTCACAACACTTAACGGAAGAAGAAATAATTTGAACTGGTAACTGTTACTGTATACAAGAGCAACTCTTATGTGATATGAACAGATAATAACCAGGTAATTCATTCAAACCAGTCCATACTCCAGGAAATCAAGCCAGACTGCTCACTTGAGGGAATGATATTAAAGGCAAAACTGAAGTACTTTGGCCACATAATGAGAAGACAGGATACCCTGGAGAAGAAGCTGATGCTAGGAAAAGTGGAAGGCAAAAGGAAGAGGGGCCGACCAAGGGCAAGATGGATGGATGATATTCTGGAGGTGACAGACTCAACCATTGGGGAGCTGGGGATGGTGACGGCCGACAGAAAGCTCTGGCGTGGACTGGTCCATGAAGTCACGAAGAGTCGGAAACGACTGAACGAATAAACAACAACAAAAAATTCATTCACACAACTAGAAAATAGCACATACTATTCAATTTCTTCTCCTGAACTTCTCCTGTGTTGGGCCATCCTCCTGTACAAAGGTTGTTTGGTTTCTCCAATGTAGAGTTCAGAGCACTCCTCGCTGCACTGCACTGCATAAACTACATTGCTTTTCTTGTGTTTTGGAGTTTGATCTTTGGGGTGTACAAGCCTCTGTCTCAGTGTGTTGGTGGGTTTGAAATATACAGGTATGTGGTGTTTGCCAAATATCCTTTTTATCTTTTCAGACACGCCAGCCATGTAAGGGCGTGTTAAATAAAATAAAATAAAACAGTTCAGCACCTGATTCACATTCCATCAAGTAGTCATTATTCATCTTTTCTAGGAACAATAATTGCATTTATATTAAATATAGTAAGAAGAAGAACATAAAATAAAGGAAGCCTAGACCCACTTCTGATAGTACCCTATTTTTTTTTCATAACCTGCAAAATACCTACAGTATTTTAATCATAGGCACTTCTTATCCCCTAATTTTATCAATATTATCTTGTACCTTTTGATTTCTGTGAAGTTAAATGCAAACAAAAACTTAGAGAAAACTCCTATTATAATAGTTTTACATTGTTAGTCATGATCTTCTATTCAGATTTTCCAGATTTTTTTCTGCACAATCATTTATGCAATTACATCCTATTCTTTCCTTTATTTAAAGCATCATTATGGTATACTTAAAACCGAGTACCATGTTTTTGTAATAGTATAGAGATCATTGAGATGACTCACAATGAGATGTTTTGAAGGTGAAAATACATGTGAGTGGTCAAAGGATCAACTGTTCTTTGATAGCTGAAATAATGTCATCCTATATATGTCAAAAGCATACTTCTGCACCAATTATGCTTTTATTAGCTGATTTTCCTAGCTAATACTCATACAATTCCACACCCTCTGCAGTTTCATTTCTTCTTCTCCTTATTAGTGTCTCCAAAAGCCATCAGACATTCTTCATTTGAACATCATAATAATATAATCATTAGAGGTGGAAAACAGAATTCACATTACATAAGTTACTACAATTCTTTTGCAGAAATTGCACATTTAAACTGCTCATTCCAAGTTATGTAAAGGTCTTACAATTTTCCACATTTACAGCAATAAGTTTTTGTAGAATGCAAAGAAGACATAGGAATAAGGTTCTTTTTATTACATGTTGCTTGTGTTTTAAAACAGCATTAAAAAGAAAAGGTTATCCCACCTTGAGTACTGCAGTCATCAAATGTTGGGGAACATTTCTCCAAATATTAACCTCATTCTTTTTTTCAAATTAGTATTAAAAATGTCTTCCTTATAGAGTTAATCCCTTCAATGCATTTCCTGGTCTTATTCATGAAACTATTATTAATCTAAATATATAAAAAGTATTTTTGTGATACATTATAAACTCCTAATTGCATATTCTTACGAATTTTTCTCGGAAGTAAATCCCTCTGCATCCCAGTGGAACTTATTCTCAGGTAAGTACTGTATATGTAGAGAGTGTCAATTGTCCTCCTCCTTTCTTTCATTTCACCTTTCTTTCATTTTAAGGCTGTTTTTAAGCTTTGGGTAAACATATATAAAAAGGTAAAAGGTAAAGGTTCCCCTATACAGTCGTGTCCGACTCTAGGGGCCAGTGTTCATCTCCGTTTGTTAGCCAAAGAGCCAGCGTTGTCCGAAGACGCTTCCATGGTCATGTGGCCGGCATGACGCACGCGGAACGCTGTTACCTACCCACAGAAGTGGTACCTATTTATCTACTTGCTTTTGAATGCTTTCGAGTTGCTAGGTTGGTAAGAGCTGGGGCAAGTGCGGGAGCTCACTCCGTCACACGGAGCTAGGGTCCTGAACCTCCGAACTTGTGACCTTCCGATTGACAAGCCTGGCGTCTTAACCACTGAGACATCGTGCCCCCTATATACTTTATATAATATATATAAACATATATACTGTATCCTAATTTACTATATAACAAAAACACAGATTTAAATTTTATTTATTTACTTATTTCTTGGTGGTCTCGTGCAAGGCAGGAAAAAAATCTGTATTTTTTTCCTACTGATTCTCATTCAATTGGATGAGAAAGAATTTGGTTTTGACATTTCTCTATGAAGAGAAGAGAATTATAGTAAAGTATGGGGGTCTTACACATCTTTGGTTATGTGGCAGCTAAGAAATGTGTTCCAGTATTGTGTCTTTCTTTATACCATCTTCTCTCTAGCAATTGACAGCTTTCCTGGCTTCTTACCCTTTTATTATATCCCAGTGAAAGGTATTAAACATGAACTGCTCCCACTGGGCTTTCATCAGATTGGGAACAATGGGCAACCAGGGAGATGTGAGAGTGACGGAAGAATGTGTAACTGAAAACAACTGTAGCAGGAACACTCTCCAGCATCTCCAACAATACAGCTAGTAAAGGTTTAAAGAAGAGTCTCCATTAAGCTTCCATCTTTTACTACTAGGCAGTGCTACTTAGAACCCCAACTAAATCATAGAGCTCGTCCTCCTTCCAGATTGTTTGGTCCCTATTTACATCTTCATCTGTGCTCCTGAGCAGTTCTCCTGAAGGACTGCTCAGCAGGGACAAGGATAAGGAGGAGGCAAACAAGGAGTAGATAAGACAAGGACAAAGGAGGATAAGGAAGAGGTAGATATTTAACATGTCTATGATTCAGTACTATTTTGTAGGTGTACCCAAGGGGAAAAAAGAATAAACATTTGATCTTAATCACCATGGGTTTGTCTAAAGAAAGTTGCACTCTACTTCCTAGGCACCCACACAGCTCTTGCCTGATGAATTTAGCTGAAACATGGTGATGCATACCTAGAATAGCTTAGGTATTGTTATATTTGTTTTTTTAAAATGAGGCATTTAAATAAGTTCATTATTATTCATTGATTTTTTTTTTTTATCTCTTCCTTTTTTCTCCTGTCAGGCAAATGAAATTTATATTATGGTTTTATAACAAGGTACTTGCACACTTTATTTAAAGACACAAATTCCATTAGTATACATGTGCTCAGGCCTATATTGGCTCCTTATAACATTTTAGGAAGGATAATAGGCAATCCACATCTACTGAACACATGAACCATAAGAAATTGTCATCTATTTTCTTAAGAACTATACATAGATAGTCAACTAGAATGCATATTTTTAGGATATAACTTAATGGCATGCAATTTATTTATTTATTTTTAACCTCAAATGCTGGATATATGAATGTTTTCTATGCCTGAGCTCTTGTACATTTTAAAGTTTGTTTTTTCATTGCACAAAAATCTTGTAAATATTCATTGGAAGTATATCTGTAGCTAGATAAAGAATCTGTAAACTTTACCAGTGCAAAATGTCTTCATAAAATCTTCACAGCATTAAGATATTAAGCTTTAATATTCAATGGTTGCATCTGTTCAAAAATAATGGATATCTTTCCTTTCCAACTTCTTTAGTGACCAATGAAATGTCAGGATGTGTTATCCTGCCAGTATAACTGTAGAGGTTTAGAAATGGGATTTGTAGTAATTGTAGTAGCAAGCAATTGGGCCTGGGAAGGAAAGGAGGGTGAAGACAAGCTGAGCATCTGCAAGGTCAACGGTGTGGGTTATCAGTGCTCATTAGTCTGGAATGTGAGACAAGGGGGGAGAGCTGCCAGAAGGTGGAATGGAATTTTACTGTTCGTTAGTTAAGCAAAAAAGGGTTTTTTTTAGCTGTTTGATGTTATGGGAATGGTTGCAGCTTTTGGGAGGGATGAGTACTGTATGGGGGATTTTAGTCTTGTTTGCGCATGCTTTTCTTCAGACTGATCTTTGCCTTGGAGTTGATAACTTGCATTAATAAAGAATTCTTTTATATCCATTAATGGCTTGTAATAAGAGTCTCTGTTTTAATGACTAAAGAATTGGAACCATCACATGAAATCTTATACCTATTCAACTGCTTATTCTTTCCTTTGCCAGCTGGTATGTTGGCACTCTACATAAAAATTCTACATCATTCAAAAGCAGCTTTGGACATCTCTAATCCTACAATATTAGTTGAATTCAAGAGATGAGCTTCCTCCCTCCCTGAAAACCTATGATGTAACCTAAATAGAGGAAAAAAAGCAAAGTTTGGTTTTGCCCAATGAAGCTCTGAAGACCTTTGGGATGATATGTTATCCTTGGGAGGAAAATTCTTGCTCATAATTCCTTCAAGCTCCTGAGCCTTAGCCTTAAGGGGAAGGCTGGCTTGATTTATAAGAGGAGAGCTTGGTAAGAGTTATGTCTACTTCCACCTCGTTCGCAGGGGATAAGCAGCTGTGCAAGCTCCATTGCATTTGGTTCCTTCAGATTTCATATGAAATGAGAAACTTATAGGCAGTGGACTGGGTATTATGGTGGTGTGCAACCACTTTACAGTGAGTCTGAGTTCTTATAGCCTAAAAAGTCTGCATTTGGTTTAGAACTTATCATAACCATTAATTTCAGCTACAGTGGAGCCTACAACCATGGTTAGAGGTGCTGGGAAAATGTCAGGTTGCTAAAATGATGAGGTGAAATCATGCCACTTTCACAGCTTTCAGTACGATTTTTAACAGGATGTCCTGATAGCCTTCCAAACACAGATTTATTTATTTATTTATTTATTGACAATGAGCAGACAAATGTACAAAAAATGCACTGAAAATGTGGGGGAGGAGCGATTTATTTAATTTCCTTTTTAAGTGGAATAAAGGTAAGGCAGGTTTTGGTTCCTTCAGATTTGGCACTACCTTGAGCTTGACCCTGATGAATGTCATTTTTGCAGGTGCCTATCAGTCAACTGAAAATATAGTACTGATCAGTTTATTATGTTCTCAGCATGTTTTCAGTATTTGAAAGTCAGAAAGCATGAAGACCAGCAAATCTGCTTCAAACTGCTTTGGGGAGTGAAATGTGGAATTCCCCAACTGTTAAATAATTGTACCTTTTCATCTACAGATGTGATGATTATAACTCAAAGCTCAGATCTCATAATTCCCCCCCCCAGAAAGTATTGAACTATTGAATATTCAGAGTTCAAGACCTGGTTCTTGGTGGTTTCTTCTGACTATACGTTACTGCCAGTCACACTTCACACAGGATGGCTATAAATCTCTACTTTCTAAAAACTTAGCCCCCACATTCAATAATTAGCTAACATCAGCTTTATTTATTTCTTTTATATGGCTACCCAACTTAAACAAGTAACTCTGGAGAGCTGCTAGATGCTTTATTGCAGAAAATAGGGAAGTCACATATACAGTGTGTTGAAAATAACACCTCTGGCAAAGGATCCATCCATCCATCCATCCATCCATCCAGTCTGTGTGTGTGTGTGTGTGTGTGTGTGTGTGTGTGTGTGTGTGTGTTATCCCAAAGTTAAATACTGTGCCCTTTCCTCCTGCCCTTTCAAATTAACAAACTATTTTCCTCAGCACTGAGAGTCAGTGATCTCTGTTCCATATTCGTATTATGGTTTTGTTTGACCTCAGACTTACCAGGTCACACCTCACTAGCTTCAGCCCTTGCATCTTCTGCTTAGCTGTGGTTTGATCTGTTCATATATGTGCGAATGTTCATATATGCGGATGATACAGCGGTGGCCGTACAAGAACCGAGTTTTGATGAGTGTGCTGAAAAATTATTATGAGCTCTAGAAGAACTGGAGCAGTACTATGATAATAATTACTTAAAATCTAATCCAAGCAAAACTCAAGTATGTGCCTTTCATCTTTGCAATCGAGATGCAGGGGTAGAATTGGATATTACGTGGAGAAGGAACAGATTACAACACTGCCCAACACCTAAATATTTGGGTGTTAAGTTGGACAGAACACTTTCCTTTAAGCAACATTGCCTGAATACCAAGGCTAAAGTATGTGCCAGGAATAACATCACCAACGACTGACAAACTATGCATGGGGAGCCCAGCCAGCTACCTTACGAGTATCAGCTCTGGCCTTGAGTGTCTCTACTGCCGAATATGCGGCACCAGTATGGAACACATCGGCACATGCAAAGCAAGTAGATATCACTGTGAATGAGGCAATGTGCATAGTAACAGGATGCCTCAAACCTACACCCGTTAATAAACTATACCCCTTGTCGGCATTGCTACACCTAAGATTAGAAGGGAAGTAGAAGCAGATGCCGAAAGAACCAAGCAAGAGACTGACACTTGTCACCCTCTGAGCGGATATGCTCCTCCAATTCGACTTATATCTAGAAAGAGCTTTATGACAAGAACTAATACCCTAGAGGGGTCCAAAGAACAGAATTGAATAAGTAAATGGAGGAATGAGCTCACCGATTTGAGTATTGTACCGAAGGAAGAAATGGCCGCTGGAAACACTCTCCCTTATACAGTTTGGAGGACAATGAATAGGGTGGGGGTACCAAGGTGCAAGACAAATTTATTTAAGTGGGGGTTGTTGGCTGACGACAATATATTATGTGAATGCGGAGAAATCTAAGACCCGGAGCATCTGATGGTGTGTCGATTACTGTTGGAGCCTTGTACTGTCAACGACCTACAGCAAGCTAATGACAAAGCTGTGGTGGTGGCTACATTTTGGCAGAGTAAAGTTTGATCTGGACACGAAATAAATTAAAAAAAACCCTTCCATCACCTTTATAAATTTATGATTTGCAACTCTTTCTGTGCTCCATGGTCTTATTTTTCCCTACTAGCTTTTGGCCAAGGATTTCTTATTCCCTCATTCCATGTTGCTTGAAAGTTATACCAATTCTTTGTTAATTTAGGAAATTAAAGCTACAGTAAGAATCAGAAGATAATAAAGCTCACTCAGTATTAAGGAATCACTAGAAGGCATTGAGTTTTGGACAGAACAGGCAATTAAATAAATACATTCATATTATTTTATGAATTAGGAGAGAAAAAATAAATACAAGTACATACTACAAAATAGTTTTTGCAGAAGCAGGAAAGGAAAAATACAGTGCAATTATTTAATGAACTTCAGTGAATGACTTGCCTCATGGTGGTCATATAAAGTATCAGTTAGTTACCTTAGTTTGCTTCTATATCCCTTGGAGATTGGGTACAGATGCTCTGAAACTTCAGTTAAAGTTTAATTCTGAAATTACATATCAATTTTCATTTGGATACTTCAGTTTTCAAGGTTTACCTCAACAATATTTTTCATAATTTCCCCTTGAAAGCAAATGTATTTGAACTACTGTACATATGTAAAAGTAGATTATAACCTTATATTTTTAATGTGACCTTTAAAATTTTAAAGACACACTGCAATCTGTCTTAATTTTTTTTCTTTCCTGCTTGAAAAAGTGTACATGGGTTTATGTGAGATGTTGAACTGCAATTATCTCAATTGTAGAATGCAATTATCTCAATTTTCAAGGATGTAACATCTGTTGCACTTACATAATTCCTACCTCTGACCCAGGAATATGGGTCAAATGGAGAATTTTGAAATGCAGAATGCTTGCCTAAATAAATATTTTAATCACTAAATAGGTATCTATTTTAAATATGGTTTCTAGGAATAGAGTTATGAGACCAATCAAAGTAATGGATGAAATGACTTAAACAGATATTAGCAATAACCCTCAATGTTTAGTGTTAAGTACAAATATTTAGGTTTATTTATTTATTTAATTTTTATCCCACCTTTATTATTTTTATAAATAACTCAAGGCGGCGAACATACCTAATACTCTTTCCTCCTCCTATATTCCCCACAAAAACAACCCTGTGAGGTGAGTTGGGCTGAGAGAGTGTGACTGGCCCAAGGTCACCCAGTTGGCTTTCATGCCTAAAGCGAGACTAGAACTCACAGACTCCTGGTTAGCCCAGCATCATCATTAACTTTCTAAAAATCTGTTAAAAGTTTAATTAAAAAAATAGATACAAGGTTGCATTTGTCAAGTCATGGCAGGTAGGAGCCCATAATGGATCCTCAAGGAAAGTCAGGCAGAACCAAAATAAAAACGACCCATGGCCAGAGATAAATCTTTCAGACCCCCAAAAGATCTCAGATAAGAGACACTTTATTCTGAAACAGACTGGATACTCGTGGAACACTTATAAAGTCCTGGATTCAGCTAATTCTCCATATTTGTACCACTTTGCTTCACTCTATTAAATCCTGTCCTATTCATTTCAGCCCACTGCTCAAGTCTGTGTAGCTCTTTTAAAATCTTTAAAAGGATTAGCCATCCTTGCCAACTTTGTGTTATCTGCAAATTTGATAAATGTCCCATCAACACCCTTGTTGAACACTGCACAACGCAGGAAAGCGTCCTATGCCACTCCACTCAACACTTTTCTCCAACTGGAGTAGAGCCATTAATGTGCACTCTTCGGGTGTGGTCATTCTGCAGTTCAGAGTCTATCTAATAGTAGTACTATCTAGTCCATATTTTACCATTTTTGAAGGAAAATTTCATGAGGCACTCTGTCAAAGCCTTTGCTGAGGTTTAGACATACTATCTGCTAAGATAGTAAATCTATGAAAGAAGAAGATAAGATTAGTCTGGCATGATTTGTTCATGACAAACATTTGTTAGTTCCTGTTAATTGCAGAATGCCTTTCCAAGTGCTTACAAACATCCTGCTTGATAATCTGTTCAAAGACCTTGCCCAGTGTAGACATCATCACAAGTCTATTGTTTTCTTTGACTTTCTTCTCTTTTTCAAAAAATGGGGATGACATTTGCTGTCTTCCAATCTTCTGGGACTTCATTAGTCCTGCAGGACTTTTCAAAGATTACTAAGAGTGGTTCTGGGATTACCTCTGCTAGCCCCTTCAGATGAAATCTATCTTTAATTCCTTTAATTACCTAAATTCTCCTTATCTCTTTATCCTAAATTGCAGTTCCCTCCTTCTCCCAGTGGCATAGCACTGTTCAGCTAGGGTTGAAGACAGATGCTAAGCAGATGTTAAGAACATCCACTTTACCATCAACCATTACAGATTCACTATTTTCTATTTGCAGTGAATCTACACCCTCTTTGGTTTTCCTTTTATTTTTATTTTTGATATAACCAAAGAATGAACTAACTCTCTCACTCTTACTCTCTCTGATTGTTTCTGCTATATTACGCAAGCCTCACCTTAATCTGAGCTTTGGTCTTTCTGACACAGTTCCTACAGCTTTTGTAAATTATCTTTGTTTATGTTCCCTCTGTTCTTGTGCATGACCCTTTTTCTCTTCAAAAATTTAGAGAGTTCGGCATATATCCAGGGTAGCCTTTTCAGATTTCTCCCTGACAAGCCTTGTTATCAGGATCACTAACAAGATGCTGAATAACATTCGCTTTGAGGCAGATCTATGGAGTCCCACTAGCTAATCAATGTTGGTTGAATATGGTTACTATCAGTCACCTTTATTTCCTCAACCATCTCCTCCCTGTCGGTAAGGATTAGGTCTAGGATAGCAAATCCTTGTATCCTTGTTGGACCTCTGACCCTTGGCAGAATTAGATCCCTAGCAGAAATTCAAGATAATTAAATTCCCTCATTATGATTATTGTGTGCCATTTTGAAGACTGGTCAAAATGACCAGTAATATCTCCTCTATGTCTTCTGCCTGTCCAGATTGTGGTGGTGCAGGCATTGATGGGCATGCTACAATATGCTTATATGTCATCACTGCTGCAAAAGGGGCGTGGTGGCTCAGCGGGTAAGATGCCAGGCTTGTAAATCAGAAGATCGCAAGTTCAGAGGTTTGAATCCCTAGTCCCACGTGATGGAGTGAGCTCCCGCACTAGCCTCAGCTCTTGCCAACCTAGCAATTTGAAAGCATGCAAATGCAAGTAGATAAATAGGTACCACTTAGGTGGGAAGGTAACAGCGTTCCGCGTGCATCATGCCAGCCACATGACCATAGAAGCGTCTTCGGACAATGCTGGGGCTCTTCGGCTAACAAACGGAGATGAGCACCGGCCCCTAGAGTTGGAAACGACTGAACCTTTTATTTATTTATTTATCTTATTCATACCCCGCCTATCCCCTCCCTAATGGAGGACTCTAGGTGGCTTACAACCTCATACATATTTAATTATACATTCATATATATATATATATATATATATATATATATATATATATATATACACATATATATACACACACACACACACACATACATACACACACACACACACACACACACACATACATACATACATACACATTGCAGTGCACCACACGCAATTAGGGAGGGGGTAAGGGAACCAGCTCTTCTTTTTCAGGCATCGGAACTACAAGCCCCAGAATGCTTTACTTTCCGAGCCGGCTGCTGACGTCCCGGAAGCTGTAATCGGATCCGTCGTCCTCAGCCTCCGTCCTCAGCCACCATCATGGGCTTCTCCAGATCTTTTGTCTTCGACTCCGAGGGGCGTAGTCATTGACAGGACGCCAGCATATCGCCCCACATGAGTGGTACCCATTTATCTACTTGCTTTACCTTTACATCACTGCTACACATGCTACACTGATTACCAGATTGCTTCCAGGTCTATAACCTATAAAGTCCTTCATGGCATAGGTCCTGGTTATTTGAGGAGTTGCCTATTTCCAATAGTTTTTACCTGTTCAGTAAGATAGGGCAGAATGGGTGTACTCCAGGTCTCTTTGATTGGTGTCATTTATTGGGATCTAGGAAGCCCGACCTCTGGAATTCCATCCTCCCCAGAGATCCATACTGTCCCACCCTGATGAAATTCCAAAGGTCTTTGAAGATCTGGCTGTTCTCCCAGGCCTGGGGGTAGGGTGGATGTAAAGCCTCTGTCAGTTGTTTTTGTTATAATGTATGTTTTTCCTGCTTGTGCTTTTTTCATGTCCCCAACATGATAGCTCTAGTTAAAATACTCATCTGGCTTTCCTGGATTCTTTTTGCCAGCGGAATTTTCACTTGGTGCTAGTTTTTCTTCAAACATTAAATGGTTATTTCCACATTTATAACTTGAATATTGTCCGTTACTTTCATTCAGATACTATCTTCCACCTGCTTAAACATATGGAAGATTTGCTTCAAAGACAGGTTGCTGAACAATTTCAGGAAAAAAATCAGATTGTTTAAAAAAGTTAGTTCAAGGGCATAACTTTTAGATACCTTCACACTGACAATTAGCACTGTAAAGAGAAACAAGTTTAAACATTATATCTGCATTTTTGGATTCCAAAACTGAAATGAATCTGGTGTTCAATTAATGCAGTGCAACATGTAAAATGTGCTCATCAAAACATATGTTGAATCCATGAATAAAGCCAATCTTCATACTGTAGGTTATCAAGGTGAGAATCATGAACAAAGACACCTTGTAGTACATGGAACAATCAACTGAAGCTATCTTCATAATATCACTTCTAAAGCCAGAGTTTTATTTATTCTCCATGGTAAAATATCTCTTGATCCTAGGTTATATTTTCATACCTTGATTCAAATTAACTCTAGGTTTGTTCCTATAATATGTTGTTTAGAATAAAAAATAAATAGTTTCTACTGCACATTCCACTGCACTGATATGAGTCACAATATTCACACCCATGGCAAAAGACCTAAGACTAGCATCAGTAAGAAAACAAATACATGTGGAAAAAGTGAGGAATGGCCAGAGAGGGAAGTAGGAACAATACATCAAATTTAGTCTGCATAGTTACATTAATTCACACTAATCCAAAATATGAGGATCATTCCTTCAGTAAAATTTATAGCTCCTTATATGCTGTAGCCACAACCTAAATTAACGTAGTAAATGCTTTATATTTAATAAAAGACAAATCCACATCTTGAAGCAAATGATGGAATATCTGAAATGATGAGCACATCCTAAGGATTTAACCATATGAAATGGTTACCTCAAAATCTTTGACACTTTCTACATAAGGCTAATAGAGTTTTGTCAAGAGAACACGCTGGTCATAGCAAACACTCTTTTCCAACAACACAAGAGACGACTCTACACATGGACATCACCAGATGGTCAATACCGAAATCAGATTGATTATATACTTTGCAGCCAAAGATGGAGAAGCTCTATACAATCAGCAAAAACAAGACCTGGAGCTGACTGTGGCTCAGATCATGAGCTTCTTATCGCAAAATTTAGGCTTAAATTGAGGAACGTAGAGAAAACCACTAGACCACTCAGGCATGACCTAAATCATATCCCTTATGAATATACAGTGGAGGTGAGGAATAGATTTAAAGGATTAGATCTGGTAGACAGAGTGCCTGAAGAACTATGGATGGAGGTTCATAACATTGTACAGGAGGCAGCAACTAAAACCATCCCAAAGAAAAAGAAATGCAAGAAAGCAAAGTGGCTGACTGATGAGGCTTTACAAATAGCTGAGGAAAGAAGGGAAGCAAAAGGCAAGGGAGAAAGGGAAAGATATAAACAACTGAATGCAGAATTCCAGAGAATAGCAAAAAGAGATAAGAAGGCCTTCTTAAATGAACAATGCAAAGAAATCGAACGTTTTGTGCAAAGATGGGCATGATAAAGGACAAAAAAGGCAGGGACCTAACAGAAGCAGAAGAGATTAAGAAGAGGTGGCAAGAATACACAGAAGAACTATACAAGAAAGATCTTAATATCCTTGATAAATACGATGGTGTGGTCACTGACCTTGAGCCAGACATCCTAGAGAGTGAAGTCAAGTGGGCCTTAGGAAGCATTACTACCAACAAAGCTAGCGGAGAAGACAGTATCCCAGCTGAGCTATCTAAAATCCTAAAAGATGATGCTGTTAAAGTGCTGCACTCAATATGCCAACCAATTTGGAAAACTCAACAGTGGCCACAGGATTGGAAAAGGTCAGTTTACGTTCCAATTCCAAAGAAAGGCAATGCCAAAGAATGTTCAAACTACCGTCCAATTGCGCTCATTTCACATGCTAGCAAGGTTACGCTCAAAATCCTACAAGCTAGGCTTCAGCAGTATGTGAAACGAGAACTACCAGAAGTGCAGGCTGGGTTTCGAAGAGGCAGAGGAACTAGAGATCAGATTGCCAACATTTGCTGGATCATGGAAAAAGCAAGAGAGTTCCAGAAAAACATCTACTTCTGCTTCATTGACTACGCTAAAGCCTTTGATTGTGTGGATCACAACAAACTGTGGCAAATTCTTAAAGAGATGGGAGTACCAGACCACCTTACCTGTCTCCTGAGAAACCTGTATGCGGGTCAAGAAGCAACTGTTAGAACCGGACATGGAACAACCGATTGGTTCAAAATTGGGAAAGGGGTATGACTAGGCTGTATATTATCACCCTGCTTATTTAACTTATATGCAGAGTACATCCTGAGAAATGCCGGGCTGGATGAATCACAAGCCGGAGTTAAGATTGCCGGGAGAAATATCAACAACCTCAGATATGCAGACGATACCACCCTAATGGCAGAAAGTGAAGAGGAACTAAAGAGCCTCTTGATGAGAGTGAAAGAGGAGAGTGCAAAAGCTGGCTTGAAACTCAACATTAAAAAAACCCAGATCATGGCATCTGGTCCCATCACTTCCTGGCAAATAGAAGGGGAAGAAATGGAAGCAGTGACAGATTTTATTTTCTTGGGCTCCAAGATCACCGCAGACGGTGACTGCAGCCATGAAATTAAAAGACGCTTGCTCCTTGGGAGGAAAGCTATGGCAAACCTAGACAGCATATTAAAAAGCAGAGACATCACCTTGCCGACAAAGGTCCGTATAGTTAAAGCTATGGTTTTCCCAGTAGTAATGTATGGCTGTGAGAGTTGGACCATAAGGAAGGCTGAGCGCCGAAGAATTGATGCTTTCGAACTGTGGTGCTGGAGAAGACTCTTGAGAGTCCCTTGGACTGCAAGGAGGTCAAATCAGTCAATCCTAAAGGAAATCAACCCTGACTGCTCATTGGAAGGACAGATGCTGAAGCTGAAGCTCAAATACTTTGGCCACCTAATGCGAAGAGAGGACTCACTGGAAAAGACCCTGATGCTGGGAAAGACTGAAGGCAAAAGGAGAAGGGGACGGCAGAGGATGAGATGGTTAGATAGCATCACCGATGTAATGAACATGCATTTGAGTAAACTCCGAGAGACAGTGGAGGACAGGAAGGCCTGGCGTGCTATGGTCCATGAGGTCACGAAGAGTCAGACACGACTAAACGACTGAACAACAACAACATTTGATAATTAAACTACAGTTACAAATACTCTTTCTGCACACATTATTCTTCTGTAAAAGGATCAAAAGCTTCACTCTTCTTTGGGAACATAGAAGTTGTAAGTTAACAAGAAAATAATAACTAAAGGTGTTATAAGCTAATTCAAAATAAATACCAATTTCTGTTAATCAAAATTATATATACAGATAATCCTCGACTTACGACCATTCGTTCAACAATGGTCTGAAGTTACAACAGCCTTGGAATGGGTGCTTTACGACTTGTAAAGCACTTCTGAGCATCGCAAAATGTCACACCACCCCCCATGGTCACATGATCACATTTTGGGTGCTTGGCAATGAGCTTGCATTCTGGTTGCAGCATCCCGCAGTCACATGATTGCATTTTGCGATGTTTTTTGCTGTTTTCCAGCAAAAAACTCCCATTGAGGAATCTGGATTCACTTAATGGATGCAGTGACGACTTAATGACGCATTATTCACTTAATGGCCACTGTAAAAATGGTCATGAAATCAGGACTGGTCACATGGTGACTCGACTTATGACTGCAATGTCTTACAATGGAAATTCCGGTCCCAATTGTAATCATAATTTGAGGACTACCTGTAAGCTCTTATCCATAGTCAGATTTGGCTTGATTATCTTTGATATAGCACCTTTATTTATGAATATGTCTATGAAGGTTCTCAGTCATCCAGGTGGAATTGTCTGTAGCTTGAATCATGTCAAGTGGATTTCTATTTTCTCAGTGGAAACGTTTCGCTCCAGCACGGCGCTCAGCCTTTCTTATGGTCCAACTCTCACAGCCATACATTACTACTGGGAAAACCATAGCTTTCGATTACTTATGAATCTTCCCAAGGTTTTCAACAATACCCATGTTCTAAAACCAGTGAAAATATTTAAAATTCAGATTGAAACTAAAGCATAGGTTGGAATATTTCTCACATTTCTTACCAAGGTCAATGGAATCTTTGGCTTGATATCACAAGAGGTCAGATATGCTTTTAACTGTAAGTATTACTGACCTGCCTCAGCAGGTATCAGATGTCTGATGTTGTCAGTGCTCAAAAGCTGAGCAGTGGGCCTGGTTACTCTTCAAACAAACAAATACTAGGGCTTAATAAAAAAAATATCCCAAAAGAAGACAGCACCAAACCACTTCCATATTGCTGACAAGAAAAGGACATGGACATGTCAATGAAATCACTAAGAGTGAAGCCTGACTCAAAGTAAACTTCATTTTACCACTGTCTCAGTTGAGAAACCACTGGTGTCCATATTGAAGGTTAAAAAAGACACGTTGGTGGTCTTGGGGTATGATCAAAACTCCTGTTATTCATTCCATGTAGGAATCCATCAAAATATTAGGAAGATTCATAATGTAAAAGGTAAAAGATCTATACCATTTGAAGAGATACAGAGTATGAACTTCTGATTTTGACATGCCATTCTAAGTTTACGATTCTGGATCTTCCACCAGCCTAAGACACAATCCCCTCATGCTTTGACTGCTTTATTACTAACTGGTAATGAGAAAAGTCCTTTCTCTTTCCTCTGTTTATGTAACTACTCTATGGTGATAAATTTTGGGTCCAAAGGCCAGAAGAAAAAGAAAGCAAATACCACTTCTCCTACATCCATGGGAGAGCAGAAATAGAGTAATCTTCAGATGGTGTACTGTAGATAATAGATTTCTGGGAAAAGATCACTGCAGAGTTAAAAACCTTAGTTGAGTCTCATTATAAAAAGAAATGCTCAGCTTAGAAATTATGAAAAACTATGTTCTACATACACTGTAGCAGTTTTGAAAGGAAATAAAGATATTCAAGATGAAATGACAAATTTACAGGGGTTGCTTTATATAAATAAATCATGATTTCTCAGTTTTCCTTGTCTTACTTAGGAAAATCAGTCTACATCAGTTTCTAGGGAGAAAATCATATGTGAGATATGTTTATTTTTTAACCTCAATTGGACTATAAACTGGGGATTGAAATAGTTTATAACATGGGAAACTAAACCCTACCATGGTCAGAATTTTAAGATCCACTACACAGGACCTTATCCTACATTTATCTCAGGATATCTGGAATGGAATGCTAAGATGATAACGGTTTTTCCAGACTTGCTTCCTAAAACAGCTCACAAATATAATCTGTTGAATGGAGCTTGTTTGACAACAAGACAAAAGGAGATTAAACTTTAGGAGTGAAGAAGTATAAGCAATCTTACACAATATTTCTAGCTCAAAGTTATTTCTTATTCTTTAGAGATAGATGGATCATTGCAGCAAATGTTTCCTGTTTGTATCCCTGGAGCTTTCAAATTCTAATAGATTTAATTCTTTAACCAGAGACTTAGAAGAAATTTGCATTAACTCCTTTTCCAAGTCCTGGTATTCTGCTTCTGTCTTGGATTTTTAAAAGATAAAAGCTTCTCTATAGAAGGGGAGCTGCTACATGCTAAGCTCAGCATAATTAGGGGTGTGTATTGGATACATCTGCAGTATATGTGAGAGTCAGCTGACAGTCTGGAGTACTGTCAAGTCAGGCTGGTTTCACCACACCTCTCCCCTTTTCAAAGAATACTACAGGCTCAAAGCTGGCATGAAATCCTATGTGTGATGGAATTATTTGACCCTAGGAATCAAATGTTATAGAACAAGAACAAATGCCCACTTCTGTGGTATCAAATAATCCTTAACATAGTCACTGATGAGTGGGGGCCAAAGTACACATACCCTGTTGAATTTTCAATATTTCTGCATAAATATGACCTAAAATATGATCTGTTCTCCACACAAGTCCTAAAAATAGATAAAGAGGAGCCAATTAAACAAATGAGTCAAAAACATTATACTTGTTCATTTATTTATTGAGGAAAATGATCCAAAGCTACATATTTGTGTGTGGCAAAAGCATGTGAACCTTTGCTTTCAGTAACGGATGTGCCCACTTTGGGCAGCCATAACTGCAACTAAAGGTTTCCAATAACTGGTGATCAGTCCTGCACATCAGCTTGGAGGAATTTGTCGGGGCGCGCGGATGGAGCGGCCTGCTTCTCTCTCCTAGGCACCAGTGATCCAAGAACTATGCAGTAAATAGACTCCAAACAGAAGTTATATCAAATATCCTATTTACTTTATATCTGTATTTACAGATCACTTCCACACAGTTAACAAATGATAACCAACGATACAGCATACAGAGGTTGAATGAGAAAATGGGAATAAAATGGAATACAGAATATCTCTGCTTTTATAGATAAACTGACCAATCACATTATAGGTCACTCTCGTTATCTACCACACCCAACTTAACTCTTAGCACCTGTTGTATGAGTCACACACTGACACATCAGCACTACAACAATGGCTGCTAATTGGGTGACTCTGCAGAATATTTCCCCTTTCACCTAAATATCAAGCCTCTCAATATAATTTATATCTAGCTGTAAATTCCTGGGTATATCAAACCCCAACAGAATTTTAGCCCAGTCCTCCTTACAGAACAGCTTCAACTCAGGGACGTTGGTGGGCTTCCTCACATGAAGCAGATACCTTGACATTTTCCTGCAGAATTTTCTGATACAATTCTATATTCATAGTTCCATCAATGATGGCAAGCCATCTCAGTCCAGAGGCAGCAAAGCAGGCCCAAACTATGATACTGCCACCACCACGTTTCATAGATGGGATAAGGTTCTTATGCTGGAATGCAGTGTTTGCCTTACGTCAAACATAACACTTTTCATTCATGCCAAAAAGTTCTATTTTGGTCTCATCCATCCACTGAACATTGTTTCAATTATTATAGTCTTTGCAAACTGCAGATGGACAGCAATGTTATTTTTGGAAAATAATGGTTTTCTCTTTGCAACCCTGTTGTTCAGTGTTCTTCTGATGGTCTCGTGAGCATTGACATTTGCCAATGCAAGAGAGGCCTTTCGTTTGTTAAGGAAACCAATACTTTCAGATTCTGATATGATGTTACATCCTTTCATCCTGTATTTTTAGCTAGTGCTTCATAAGGACATTTAAATAATGTTTTCCCCATGCAACTGTATCAGCTTTCTCTATTCCCTGGCTGAAATTTGGGAGGGATTAAGAGATGTCAAACTATTTACTGAGACATACTGTACTTGTCCCCAACTTTCCTCTGACACCACAGATATATCTAAGCATCTGGGAGTGCAATAGACCAAAAGGGCCAGGAATAAGTAAGTAAAGTATTCTGAGAGTTAAGCTTATGGTAACTTCAGAGTCACATCCATATAGTTTTCTTGCCAGCAATACAAAGGTGGTTTGTCACTGCTTTCTTCCAGGATGTTTTTCAATTCTCCAGTCTAGCCTACAGCCCTGAAGGTCCCCCATCCATGTACTACCCAGACCTGACCCCTGCTTGTGTTCTTAGCCCAGACAAGGTTAGCCACATGTTACTATATGATGAAACATTATTCCAAAACACAGCTAATAGGAATAACTTTGCCTGAGGAACCTAACACAGGGCTCATGCACAGGGCCAAAATAACAAAATAAACAAAATAACCAGTAATA
Source organism: Charina bottae (assembly GCA_023362775.1). Taxonomy (NCBI): domain Eukaryota; kingdom Metazoa; phylum Chordata; class Lepidosauria; order Squamata; family Charinaidae; genus Charina; species Charina bottae. Next base: position 48,157,664 of record JALMGJ010000005.1, read on the forward strand.
TTCATTTTTTATTGTTTCATAATAAAAAAATGACAGACCAAAGATAATGAAACAGCTATTGCTGCTTTACTTGTTTAAAATTAACCGATCAGGAACCCATAAAAGCTACATTTCAAGAAAAATACAGCTCAGTATCATTTATCATTACCATATGGCTTACTTTTGGAATGTGTAAAGTAATTCCATCAGTTCAAACCATTTCTTAAGCACTTGTATATTAAAGAGTTCATTTTCTTGTTTTGCTCCTGCCACCAGCTCTTGTTATGTATCACATTAATAGCTACATCTCATCCCTACATGATAGAATAATCAGCAAAATATCAGATTCCCCAAACTGATGTAGATGGCCATAATAACATATTTGCATGGTAGGTGGCTAATGAGTTTTGCATTCTGAGCAAATGACAGGTGGTTCTTTATCCATCTCCATCTACCAGAAGGGTTAGCAACCATGTGATTTTCCATAGCACTCATGCATATCACAACTTTTTAACTTCTGTTAATTCTTAACAGAAGGATGAATGAGAGATTTGAAACCAAAGTTATTTGGTTTTCATAGGACACCTACTAGATCAGGCATTGACCCATTTATCCAGCATTCTGTATCACATAGTGGCCAACCAAATGAATTCAGAAAGCTCAGAAATCTGAACATGCCGTTACTGTTGTTTTTATGATAACTGGGCCTGAAAACTTGCTGTTGTCAATCTAGAGGTAACAAACAGCCAACAAGAATAGTACCAACTGACAGCCCAATTCTCTATTAATTTCTCCAATTCTTTTTTGAAACCAAAGAAATTGGTTGCCAACACCATATCTGAATTCCACACTTTAACTCTGATAGATGATATGAAAGTCTAATGAAATTTTGTCCTTAAAAAGTTATATCATAGGGTAGTAATTTTAATTGAACTAATTATTATTGAAGAATTGGCAAAGTTTCAGTTTACTTATTCATTTTCTATTTATTTGGTTTATTGTACAGCTATGCTATTTGGGAAGACACTGGATTCCATTACAAGGAATCAGTTCAGACAAGAACACATATTATCTTACAGAACTTTGTATCTTATGGCTATGAAATCAGCTGTTCCTTATGTTTTACTCAAATGATTCTGAAAGTGTATTGTCACAATATACAAACGTTTGATTCTATTTTTACTCTATGATTTTTGTTAAATATCTGTCAAAGTAGAAACCTTCCTGATATTGATAGAACATTATCAATAAGTACACAATTCTCATTCTACAGCCATTTTTGGACACACTCTACCTAACCTCTTGTTAATTAATTCCAAGAGTTCTAGAAACTTTTTTTTCATTCTTAATTCCTGATAATATTTACAACTGTCACCAAATATCTTAATAGCAGTAGGCTAAAACTGATCAGCATAACACCTGTCAACATGAAAAAGGCTGCTGAATTTTAAAAATCCATTTTAGCTCTAATTCCAACAAGTTTACCTAGCCTTATGGAAAAGTACATTTGTGAGTTGAAAAAAAGGATTATTTCTAAGATGCCAGGCTTGTCGATCGGAAGATCGCAAGTTTGGAGGTTCGAATCCCTAGTCCCGTGTGATGGAGTGAGCTCCCGCACTAGCCCCAGCTCTTGCCAACCTAGCAATTCGAAAGCATGCAAATGCAAGTAGATTAATAGGTACCACTTTGGTGGGATGGTAACAGCATTCCGTGTGCGTCATGCCAGCCACATGACTGTGGAAGCGTCTTCGGACAACGCTGGCTCTTCGGCTAACAAACGGAGATGAGCACCAGCCCCTAGAGTCGGACATGATTGCACAAATGTGCGGGGGGAACCTTTACCTTTACTTATACATAGTTTAGAATTATTTTGCTCAATCTGAATTTGTAAGCAAGCTGAACTGATTTTCATTACCAGGAGTAATTTTTATATAGGAACAAATTATTTTAAAAATGAAATATTTTATCATTTTAAATATTTTAGACTTTCTCAAATAAACATTTTAGCTTTCTCAAATTTTATAATAAAGTTATCAACATAATATGTACATCAATTAAAAAATAATAAAGTGCCACATTTTGCAATAAAATGTGTCCAAAAATGTACATTTTGGGGGATATGATGGAAAATTGAAAATGGAAAAACATATACTTCTTAAAGCTTCCTGTTCTTAGCTGTAAAAGTCTGCAGGGTATATGATATAACAAGAGGAGAATTATATTCACAAACCAGATCACTCCTATAAACTAATAAGATTGGTTTTATTTGTTGAACATTTATGCTAAATATTCCTCATGAAATGTATTGCATTAAAACTAATATTCTGAGTTTTTCATGTCTCTAAAACATCACCCAGAGGAGCATGTGAGACCCTTGTGTCATTAGCACTATATTTATTACTATATATGTGAGGATTATCTGGGTTATAAGGAAGACTATTTATACCTTCTCCTGGGATATGGAGTGGTAATTTGTTCCCTTGACACCTAACCTGAGGTCAATTTCAGCAATGGAAAATGTATTTTTACAGGAAATGAAATGAAAGCACACAGCAGAAGATTAATATAGTTTATGAAGCCTGAATTTAAAAAAATGCTATAGAAAAATGGCCAACAGTGTGTATAATATATCAAGAATACAACGGTATACTATGGCCAAGGTGAAGTGTTCAAGCAGTGTATTAATGAATTTATTCGCTGGTGTTTGTGTGTCATGGAGTTATAGCCTGATGTTTTTGAAATGAGGTATTTCATGTTTCTAAAATGATATTTGTAGTTCAATGCTTGCAACAGATCAAATGGTGTCTTATTCTTAGGCTGTCAGAATATAATAGAGTACAAGTAAAAATGGGCATAGATTCTGTGACAGAAATAAATGGTATATCACAAGATCCATTTACCATTAGTCTATAATTTACAATACAGTTTTCAGTGCTAAGGCACTGGTACTGTATGACACAGGGTGAATCAGAAATTTGTGTACTTTAATAAAAGAGGAAATTGCAATGTTTTGTTCTGGTTTCTTCTCTACAGAATTCAATCAAATATCTTGACTTGCTATTAATCTTCATCTAGGTACAAAATATATGTATGTTATATCAAATGTAAAGGCATGTGACTACAGAATTAAGTCTCCTTCAACAACAACAACAACAAAATGGACGAACAGCCATATCAAAATTAGGCTATCACTCACATTTATTTTTGAGTAATGCTTTCCATATTCTTACATGTTTTGCATTGGGGAGGGGATTTGTAGATACTTTGATGGGAAACCATCTACAGCGGTCAGCTAGACTGAGAAGCTGAAAAAGCAACCCAGAAGAAGGTAGAAACAAGCCACTTCAGTACTGTTGTTGAGAAAACTACAAAGATGTGTCCATTAAATTAGTAGAAGATCAACACAGGGGGGGGAGGGATAATATATGCTTTAATAGACATACTGTAATTCAGAAATTGAAAAGAACATTGCTCCTTGCTTATTATTTATCCTATTCCATAAACCACCTTGATTAAAATAAAACACTTTTAATTTGTGCAGTTAAAAAAGATTGACAGAAGTTTTACAAAAGAGGGAATTCCGGTTGGTGGAGCAAGGAAAAAATAAAGGCAAATAAATTGAAAGATGCTGCAGTTTCATGGATCGGGAACAATGTTTTTCATTCATTACAATGAATCCTTGGGTACATAAGGCACCTTAACCTTCAAATGGTTCTTCCCTCCCACCCACCTTTTGAAATTTATGGTTACCATTTACACCGATTTCAATTTTCATTAATAATATGTGCAACTGCTATACATTTATGGGAATTTAATCATGACCTGGTGACAGGCTTAGCTTAAAGCTGGGGCTTCACTTGAAACTATCAAGTAAATTTCTTTTGAAAAGGTCAGCTTAACATTTCACAGTAGGGTCCCACTGAAAACAAATTAGATTTTACCCACTTGTCTTGGGTGAAAAACATTCCTTGTATCAGATAAAACAGGGCTGTCAGTCAAAAGGTAGAGGAGAGCTGTGGTTGCCGGAACATCTCATCAAAACCTGGAAAGACCAGCTCTTTCTTGTGTAACACCATCAGCACACTTGAGAGCAAAACTGTAGCTTCTTGATGACCAAATCATTATTAATCTCAAATAGGAGAAGCAGTAGTTGCAAAAGTGCAAGATTGAAGTACAAGGTTCTCCTTGGAAAAGATATTTAACAACAAGCTTATGTGACAAAAATGGGACTCTGCCCATTCCTAAAACCGAGGGAGTAGAGATTGTGGAAACTGAAGCACCAAATGGCTTATTAATTATACTCTACAGAAAATCTTTCTTGTAACCTCTAAACTAAAGAAAAATAAAGCAGGACATCATCCTGAAAATTCTACCATTAATATTTCCTGTTATTTCACCTTCTTCCATTTGACATTGCAGGACACATATTGTCTCGTTCGTAAAATGACAGCAATTCTCTCATATTCTTTTGATATCTAAGCCTAAATATTGGTTTCATTCTTTTTTTCTCTCAGCAACGAGGACTATTAATATTCTTAGACCATGTACACTTCTGGATGATAAGGCTTTCTATCTGCAACCCCTTCCAAGTTAAAGCATAGGAGATGGTATCCTGGTTGTTCTGACCATTGCAGGAATCAGGACACCATGTGAATAGGCCTGTCAGTCAATGAGTGCTCTGTTTTCATCCAGCCTCCTTGTGTTTTCATGCTTTCTGTGGGATATTCCTCCATACCTCTGCTGACATGCCACATTTGGACTCTTTTACAAGCTAGCACAGCATGATGTAATACAAAGTTTGTTTGTGGGCAAAATGGACTTTCCAACAAAGAGAGCATAGATCATCCCTCCTGGAAGCAGAAAATACCATCAAACTGTTTGGGAAACAGTTTCATATCATCATTACTGCTGTCTTGTTTCCTAAACCATCAAAGAAATAAGAGCAGGTCATATCTGCAAGGGTGTAGCAATGGCATAATTTGTTCACTTCAGGTTTATTGCAATCCATTGTTTGATTGGAATTCCTGTCTCAAAAAAAGTCTAATGTATGCATGGAATTCTTCTATTCCTTTTGTTTTCTTATTATAGATAACAGGTCAGGAAAAAAAGTAGTAGAAGTAATCTTACAATCCTGCGTAAGGAGTTGAGATATATGTTATATATAAAGGAGTCATTGTGTAAAATAAAGGGGTCATTTGAATGAAAAGATTCTTTAATTGTACATAGACATGCTTTGCATAATTATAATTATAGCCTTCTAGATCTATTGACAATTAAATGGAAAGAAGCAGATAAAATAAGCAACGATAATTGATGTTGAAAAGACAATGGAATGTGTAGGTCAAATAAAGGAAGAAGGGTTTTTTTTTCCAAAACAAGGAAGAAATGCAAGTAATAAATATAATTATTGATAGTGGTAGCCATGCATTATCAATAGATAACTCAGACTTAATTAATATTATAATATATTTTAATCCCATTGTCATAAATTCTAACTAGTAACACTTAAAAACTTATGCATAATCCTCGAGACTTTTGAAATTGCTTCCATGCATATACCTTTATACCTTCATTTTGACATTAATTGAGAGTACAATAACAGTGTCCCTTACGTTCTTTTTAGAGAGTTGGCATCTAAAAGCATTGAAAAAATATAGCAATTTTTGTGAAATTCAGTAGCATTGGAGACATTCTCTGAGTATATTTAAGGCAGAAGACAGCAAAAGTTCAAAAGAAGGAGTTAAAGAAATCCTATGCAAGGCCTAAAAATTGCATGTCAGGGTGTTGATGTTGGCTTATCAACTCTATATTATGCTGATTGATTCATTTCAGTCTACTACCTTTGTTGCAGATGCTTTGGTGGGATATTTCTGCCAAGAAATAGATAAAAGGAATATAGCCCTGTCATTTCTCCTTCACATTCAGTATTGTGGAGTCCTTGGTGCTCTCTGAGCCTTGTTGTTTTCTTGCAGATGTTTCATTGCCAAACTAGACAACATCTTCAGTGTGAAAAAGGAGTGGGACTTGCTCTCTGTTTATATACCATGGCTTATCCTGCTTGTGTTGGTGGGGGTGTTGTTCTCTCCTTGGTAGTTCCTTGATTGGGCTGTTGTTTGCTGCTTGGTTGATTGACTGAGTTAATAGTTCCTTGATTAGGGTATATTGTGCTGTTTGATTGTTCCTCTGGTGAAATACATTCAGTATTTTAAATACTATTAGCCACAATATTCTTCTAAGCCTAGCTATCTCAGTTAGAAATTGGAAGCATGATAGCAGGGCTGTCCAGTTCCTCCTCATGAGTATTTCTCTTTGCAATGGTTCACAGTTCCGTGTTCTCTCCCAGATTTAATACCCATATGGAATTACTGTTAATTTGTTATATCTTGTTATATATTGAACACTGCTGTTAAGATTTGATTATTTTTTCTTTTGTTTTTAACTTAAGTGTAACCTGCTTTTTAATTTTTTTTTATTGATGGTTTCTAAATCTGTGAAACATTTATAAAACTAATAAACTAAAGCAATGCTATTCCAAAATTTTGATAATGGAGTCCATAAAGAATTGAATCAAATCTAGTATCATGAGGTTTTCAGGAGGCACTGAAATTGTATGTGTGTGTTTGTGTGTTGACTTTCACCACTGGCGTACATCCATGAAGGAGTAACCAAAATGATAAAAGGCATAGAAACTAAATCATGTGAGAAATGGCTGAAAGTGCTGAATATATTTAGTCTAGAGAAGAAGATGAAAAGACCAGTTTTCAAACATCCTAATGACTGTCATACAGATAAGGAAGAAAGTTTGTTCTCAGTTCTCCAGAGGCAGCACTGGGACAAATGAGTGGAAATTTCACTCTGATGTAAGAAGAAATCTAATGCTCAGAACCGATCAGCAGTGAAACAGACTGCTTGAAATGCTGGTGGGTTCTTCTTTTATAGAAGTAAGCAGATGGCATATCTGCATTCTGTATTCAGCAATTTGTCAGACTAGATAATATCCAATATCTCTTCCAACTCTTCATCTCTTATAACTCTCAGAAACTAGATGAGTATTTTTCCCTCTCCAACTGCTCTCAAAGAAAGCTTGTAGATGCTAACCTAATTATAAATTCAGCCATGGGATCCATCACCAGTTTAAATCATATAAGAATATAAATCATTTGTTATATTTTCAAAAGATAACATGCAACATTTTAACTGGTACAAAAGTTTTGCCCAGTTCCAAGGCTTTTCTTTTCAAATAGAGAATATGTGCTCATTAAGTTTGATAACATTTAGAAGATCTGATGGCCCTTTGTCCTTTTCTATATCAATTCGCCTAAATCCTGGAGGTTTTAAATAATTGCTAACTTAAGCTAGACTTGGCTCTATTTTGCTGATTTGAAAGACAAACATTCTTGAGAAGGGAAGTGGAACATTCATTCATACTACAGAAGTTTGTTTTGTATTGGAAACTCAGGAAAATATTACAACTCCTAGCATGCTAGTTGCTGTTGCCAAAGCAGGTTTCAAATAACCCATTCAGCTTTAAATATGAAGGAGCTTTATTACTTCCTCCACATTCATTTCAGACACTTGCTCTTTTATCTCTTTTTTTTACAATAACATCATTTTATTATGGTAACAATTTTCATGGATTAGAACCTTTTTTAACAGATGCTATAAAACTGTGTGTGAATAAAAAGCCACAGAGTACAAGGAGTCAGAAACATATTTCTATTCAACTTGACTATATTGAAACAAAGCAAATCATTCACCATAGGGAACACTAATTGATATTAACTAACTTAATTAGTTTTGCATAATAAATCCTTCTAACACTTCCAAAAAACTTCTGCTATTTCTTATAAGTTAAATAAATATGTGGGAGAGTCACTGATTTTAAGTATAAACTGAATCTGGAGTTTACCATGATACAATGCTGGAATTATACCATTTTCACTGTAATCAATGCATTGAAGCCTGACAGCCTTGGTTCCTTGATGATTTCTTTATACTTTTTCTAAACTCAATATTTTACTTTTGAGAAAGTTAGGTGAAATGCTAGGGCCTAAGAATGGGGGAGAAATTACTCTGCTCACAATTTTAAAAAAGAAAAGAAAAGCAATGCTGAAATAAGATAAAATAAAATTAACTTTGGAAATGAAAACTCCTGGGCACAAAACAACTCAGCTGTCATGAGCCCAGAAAGGGGGAAAAATCCCTGAATATTGTCTATATTAATTTCAAGCTCCTAAATTCTGAAATTTTCTTTACCCTCTATACTTAAGGTCAAGGTCTCCCTCTATTTTTTTGTCCTTCACTTACTTTAATTTAAAAAAAAATTTCAATAACTATGGATAGCTATCATGATCACTGTCCTCTTATATTATTATTTTCTTTTCTCAAAAGAGATATTTACTGACAATATCAGATTGGGAACTTAAATTTGGAGAATACGCAGCAATGGCAAAAATTAACCACATATATTTACAATACAAGTTTAACTAAATTCAAGCAAGAATGGCTCCCATTTATATATAATATATTATGCAGCAATGCAAATTAAACTTTTAGAATATGGTTATTAAGGGGAAAAAGAATTGATTAAAGAACTGAAGTTAAAAATGTATGAAAAATTAAAATATTTATCAATATTGTATTTAACTTTTAGAATATGGTTATTAAAGGGAAAAAGAATTGATTAAAGAACTGAAGTTAAAATATATGAAAAATTAAAATATTTATCAATATTGTATATCAGTTGAAGTACAATGAAAACTAATTCTGTGGACCAATTTTTAATTAGTCTATTATGTATTGATGCTTTTGTTTTGCTATGATGCAAGTGTTGTAGGAAGAATGCAAACTTTTCCTCTCTCAATTGTACTTTTGTCTGCATTTACCATGAGGTCCAAATTTGTTCCTTATCTCCAGTTATTCCATAAGATATTACATCATTTGCCATATGAATGCTGTGCATTTTCATATACTATTATTTGATTTATTCATTTTTATTGGTTTTTAAACTTCATATCCAAAAGCCCAACCTATTACAAAACTTGAATATGTTTCTAAAAATATACAACATATGACTATTCCTTTTCCTTGTAGCAATGTAAATATGTATGCTTACTTCCCTCATCTTGTTCGCTGTTTGTTCATTTATTTGTATATAGCTACTACTCCCATCTCATATTTCTCACTTACCACTTAACACCCTGCCCCAAGGATGATATCTGACCTTGAACACTGAAACAATGTACGGCTGCTCGTACAAAACTTTACAATTTCAGGTTTGCACCATAAAATCTACTCTCGTTTTGACCTCTCACTGCTTTCCATTCTTTGATACATTATGTTTTTCATATTGCCCTCCTGAGCTTAGCACTCTGACTAAATTGGGACTGAAATATCTTTCCTCAGCTGAATTAATTCACTCAACCTCAAGGGAGAAAACCAACTGCTAACTCTCCTTATGACCTTAATTCTAATTAATGAGCAAACAATGGCCTACTGCACTTCTCTGTGCATAGAATTAAATCATATAGAGGTCACTCTGAAGCCAAGCTCCCAGGCATCAGCTTTTTTTCCCCCTTAATCCAAGCTGCCTGGTAGAAATGATGATAAAGAAATTCAGTGATGCAGTTTTAAAGATGGCTCCAGTCAAAAAGTTTGGAAGCAAATGGAGTGATAATATTCCTTATAAAATGTGTTTCAGTTTCATTGTCATCCAAATTGATGGTATGGGCAGATATGTTACTAGTAAATAAAGTGGAGCCTCTAATAGATTGCTTCTATTAATATCCCTGTATCAATTCTCTTCCAAACAATGCAATTGTTTTCATTTATTTCGTATCTTTCTTTCTTTTATCTCTTATCCCATCTCTCTTCCAGGAGCCCAAGGTGACACATAGTATTCATCTTCCAGTTTTACCACAGCAACCACCTTATGGGGTAGATGTAATATCTGCCACTCTGGTATGTATTAGATGTCTTATAGAACACGAAGACCTATAGTACACATTGTGTGCATGAACTCAACTTTTCTTACAACTATTAGAGGGATTGAACTACTTGGTTAGAAAATTAGATGATTTAGAGAGGTAGAGTTTTGCTCAGTATGAGAGAATACAAGAAACAAATCACTCTCTTTCCAATCATTAGAAGCTATGTAGCCAATCAAAGTGATTGAAAATAGTTTCAAGACAAACAGAATGGAGCATTATAAAATTGATTGCCATGGAATCCCTTAGTGGTTATTAACATAGATCTATTTTTAAAGTATTACATAAATTAATAGAGGCTACATCTATATTGTCTGTTAATCATGATAGCTTAAACTGGAGCAATCTTATTCACAGACACCATGTGTATTACTGTCAGAGGCTGAAGAACAGGGAATATATATCTTTATCATGGCCTATTTGTGATCTTCCTAGGAACATTTTTTTGCCTCGTCCCCCCAGCCAGAATAGTAACTTGCTCAATCTTTTCTGGGAATTACCACAGTATTCTTAAATTCTTGGGAACATGCAAAGGGACAAGAGTCTTCTTATAGTAAATTTTATTTTTGAATCTAAACAACTCTGAAGAATTGTCAAGTTCTGTTATCATACTTACAAAAAGGTCCCGAGGAGGCCAGTTAAAATTAGTCAGGTGTCTGCTTCTATATATTTTTGGTATTTAATTTTGGATAGTTTTTTCTACACTGCAAATACAATTGCCAGAATCTTTGTTTATATATATGTGAAAGATCTCTGGGCTGGATTAACACAAACAATGTACCAACTGTTCAAAAGCAAATCCCACCCTATTCTTTTCAGACTTGCCTATTATTACAGACCTACATCTTGTTCATATAATGTGAAAGCCAGAAGGAATTCAGTTCTCAGCCTTAAGATAGGATCACTGCATCCACCTCCCTTTCTACTCAAATTGTCAAGGCCATAACAATAAATAAATAAACAAACAAACAAACAATCATTGTTACAGTTCAGGTCATCCCTGTGAATGCAAACAGAGACCTTAAGTTTTACACATTGTATTTAAGGAGAACTTTAATTCTGAAATTGCATCTTGAAGAGGATAACCCATGCAGACTAGACAAGCCATGCATCTTACTTTACAGAGACAGCCTCCTATTTGAAAGTCTGTCAAAGGAAAGGCTGTCCATTTTTTTAAAGTCTAAAATCAAAGAACCATTAGAAGAAGACTAGAATCTTGAAGTTACCCATTAGCAGGCACAAAGGTTCATGTATTTGATAGAGACTGAATTATAATGGATAGTTCCTATAATTTCAGTAGAAATATAATTCATTTCTAAAAGCGACCAACATATAAATATGCATATACCAAGTATATTTTCATGTATAATTCTTTCTGTTCATGTATAATTCTTCTGTAACAACCCTAACTCCGACTCCTATCTCCATCCATGCCATATATAAGATTAGGAAACTTCTGGGTGATTCAGAAGCCTGTATTCATTCTTGAAACATTGCCCCTTCTTTAAAACTCCATTCTGATATCATTTTCCCCCATAGCAGGAAAAAGATGGAAATTGCTCTTGCTTCCCTCATTAATCCTGATAAAAGGATCCCTATAACTAAGACAAGTGTTCTACGCATCTTCAGGCAAACTCAAATATAGAACTTCCATTCAGGTCTTCCTACTCAATGCAGCAAGGTTGGGCAGCGAAATTCTAGCGTTGCCCAGAGCGGAGAACTTCTGTGGTAGGACCAGCATGCATGGCTCTGACACTTATTTTCTATTTTTAGCCTTCACACACTGTCTAGAATTTGTGTATGAAAAGAGGACTTAATAAACATGAGTGCAGCTCAGCTTTAGAACACTCAGATAAATATGTAAAAATCAGAAACAGTTATGGAAGTTCTCTGTTCAGATTGATGCTTTCATCGTTCTTTCTTTTCTTTTCTTTTCTTTTCTTTTCTTTTCTTTTCTTTTCTTTTCTTTTCTTTTCTTTTCTTTTCTTTTCTTTTCTTTTCTTTTCTTTTCTTGCAGAAAAACAGCTCTTATATATGTTACTTTATTAATTTTATTAGCCCAAGCAGTTGCACTGGTTATTCTAAGGGCTATGCCTACATTGTCTTACGTCCAAGTGCTAGCAAACATATGTCTACCTTCTGGCATGATAGATCTACATATATAAAACGATGTCAACTATGAAAGGAAGGATCTTTTTAATAATAACACCAGCATTCTGCAGGGAAAAGCAGTATTTCAAACAAAGAAATAAAGAAAAGGTGATTCTAATGATTTCAAAATATGCTGCTATAAAATTCATAGAAGCATAAAGATTTATTTGCTGCTAAACAGAGTTTATTTTATTTTCCCATAAGAGGCAGCTATTTGAATCAACAGACCCTGAGTAATACATCTGGTGAGGAAATGCATCCCAAGAAGTAGTTGCCAATTGTGCGTTGGCATTTCAGAAGGTGTTGCATAGTCTGTATATAATTAGAGCATACATACACACACGCTTCACTAGTTTTCTCTAAAGCCATTTGTGAAAGATGGGGGGTACCTTCAAGACAGCACTTATTTTATTCTGTTTTTTTCCAAAATATTAACTCAGCAGGATGTTATGAAAACCTATATGAGAGTTAAAGTGGCTTTTTAGTTCTTAACAAATGTAATTTTAAAAAGAGTTTGTGGATGAAGTTTTACACATTAAAAAGCTGACAAATAATGCTTTGTAATAGGGACCTTGCTGCATAGTATTTATGATAACATTACTGCTTCTTTTTCTCATATTGTTTACATAGCAATTTCTGTGGATGTCTTTCTTCAAAAACACATGGAGCAGCATACACCATAGAAATAAAAAAGAGTTTTCCAAATAATTTATTTCCCAGGATGCTCATTTTCCATAACAGGCAGATCTGTCAATACAGGAATGGGATGCTACCTTTATGTCCCTGAGCCTCATCCACAAACTTCCCTGCTTTTTTAGTTCAGCTACCTTGGCCCAAAGATAGAAATCTTCTCTAAGAAGCAAAAGCTCATTGTCCAGCATACAGTTGGATATTGGATAGTTCCTACACACTGCTACCTTTCAGCCTTCATAACTGGTTACTGTAGTGAGTGTGTGTGTGTGTGTGTGCACGTGCACACATGCACATATGTGTGTTTATCTACTGTAAAAAGGAAAGTGCTTTAGGAAAAGACAAATCCTGATAAAACTGGTTTTGCAGAATGGCTGATGATGGCCCTGATTTCCTTCTTTATTACCTCTGCTGGAGTCAGTAAGAAGGGAAAACCAAATGATTTTATTCAAAGTATGATTACTCCCAGCTTCAGGGATCACTATCTTGTGGTGAAGCAACCTGTGATCCCAAGGATCTATGAGCTATCAGTAGACCAGTGATATATGCTTCCAGAAGGATTACCCATGAATGCAGATCATAGAAGAGGGATCACACTAAATATGATCCACTGGAGAAGGGATATACTGTGAAGGTAAATAATAGATTCAATGAATTAGACTGAAGAATTCTGCCTGAAGAACTCTGGGTTGAAATTTGTGGCTTCATTAAAAATTAAGCAAAAAAAACCCACCTCAAAATGCAAAAAGCAAAGTAAAGCAAAACTGCTGTCCGTTGGTACACTGAAAGCATCTGAAAAAAAGGTGGAAAACTAAAGGCAACAGACAAGAAAATTTGCCCAAATAAAAGCTGAGTTCCAGAGAAAATCAAGAAGCAAGATATTTCTAAATAAGCAATGCAGATAAATTGAGGAAAACAAATGAGTGGGAAAGGCAAGAGATTTGTTTAAGAAAACCACAGAAATCAAGGGGATTTTTAATGCAAAGATGGGCATACAAAACCAGAGTTCTAATGGAGAAAGAAGTTGTTAAGAAGAGATGATATAAATATATAGAACTGTAAAATAAAATTTCAAATATTTTTTTCATACATACATAAGTTTAATCACTGAAAGAGCCAGATATTCTAGAAACTGAACTTAAATGGCCCTTAGAAAATATTGTGAAAAACGAAGTTGTGCGAATTGATGAAATACCAGCATAACCCTTCTAACCCTTCATTCCCTTCTAACTGTATAGTCGAAGGCTTTCACGGCCAGAATTTGATGGTTGTTGTGGGTTTTCTGGGCTGTGTGGCCGTGTTCTGGCAGTTTTTGTTCCTAACGTTTCGCCAGTAGCTGTGGCTGGCATCTTCAGAGGACAGGAGCACAGCTAGAAGATTCTCTCTGTGCCCAAGTGGAGGGTGTGTGTTCCTGCTGAGAGGTCATTTGCAAGAGATTGGGAGAGGGTTTTTTGTGGTGATTAGGTTGTGTGGTGCTGTCGTGTGTGGGATTAGCACATCTATTGTGTGAGTTGTTTTTATATTTCTGTGGTTGAGTAGAGTTCGTTGACCTTTTGCAAGTTGTGTTTTTCAGGACTGGCAGCCAGGTTTTGCTGATCTTTAGGCTTTCTTCTTTTTAATTGAAACTGTTGGTGTTTATGTACACTGCTCAAAAAAATAAAGGGAACACTGAAACAACACAATGTAAGTCCAAGTCAATCACACTTCTGTGAAATCAAACTGTCCACTTAGGTAGCAACACTGATTGACAATCAATTTCACATGCTGTTGTGCACATGGAATAGACAAGAGGCGGAAAGCATAGGCAGTTAGCAAGACATCCCCAATAAAGGAGTGGATCTGCAGGTGGTGACCACAGACCACTTCTCAGTTCCTATGCTTTCTGGCTGATGGTTTGGTCACTTTTGAATGCTGGCGGTGCTTCCACTCTAGTGGTAGCATGAGACGGAGTCTACAACCCACACAAGTGGCTCAGGTAGTGCAGCTCATCCAGGATGGCACATCAATGCGAGCTGTGGCAAGAAGGTTTGCTGTGTCTGTCAGCGTAGTGTCCAGAGCATGGAGGCGCTACCAGGAGACAGGTCAGTACATCAGGAGACGTGGAGGAGGCCGTAGGAGGGCAACAACCCAGAAGCAGGACCGCTACCTCCGCCTTTGTGCAGGGAGGGACAGGAGGAGCACTGCCAGAGCCCTGCAAAATGACCTCCAGTGGGCCACAAATGTGTGTGTGGCTGCTCAAACGGTCAGAAACAGACTCCATGAGGGTGGTATGAGGGCCCGACGTCCACAGGTGGGGGTTGTGCTTACAGCCCAACACCGTGCAGGACGTTTGGCATTTGCCAGAGAACACAAGATTGGCAACTTCGCCACTGGCGCCCTGTGCTCTTCACAGATGAAAGCAGGTTCACACTGAGCACATGTGACAGACGTGACAGGGTCTGGAGACGCCGTGGAGAATGTTCTGCTGCCTGCAACATCCTCCAGCATGACCGGTTTGGCAGTGGGTCAGTAATGGTGTGGGGTGGCATTTCTTTAGGGGGCCGCACAGCCCTCCATGTGCTCGCCAGAGGTAGCCTGACTGCCATTAGGTACCAAGATGAGATCCTCAGACCCCTTGTGAGACCATATGCTGGTGCGGTTGGCCCTGGGTTCCTCCTAATGCAAGACAATGCTAGACCTCATGTGGCTGGAGTGTGCCAGCAGTTCCTGCAAGACGAAGGCATTGATGCTATGGACTGGCCCGCCCGTTCCCCAGACCTGAATCCAATTGAGCACATCTGGGACATCATGTCTCGCTCCATCCACCAACGCCACGTTGCACCACAGACTGTCCAGGAGTTGGGGGATGCTTTAGTCCAGGTGTGGGAGGAGATCCGTCAGGAGACCATCCGCCACCTCATCAGGAGCATGCCCAGGCGTTGTAGGGAGGTCATACAGGCACGTGGAGGCCACACACACTACTGAGCCTCATTTTGACTTGTTTTAAGGACATTACATCAACGTTGGATCAGCCTGTAGTGTTCTTTTCCACTTTAATTTTTGAGTGTAACTCCACATCCAGACCTCCAGGGGTTGCTTACATTTGATTTCCATTGCTTTTTGTGTGATTTTGTTGTCAGCACATTCAACTATGTAATGAACAATGTAATTAATACGAATATTTCATTCATTCAGATCTAGGATGTTTTATTTCAGTGTTCCCTTTATTTTTTTGAGCAGCTTATTTCAATGGCTTCCCTGTATAGTCTAACATAGTGGCTGTTGGTGTTGTCCAGTATTTCTGTGTTTTCAAATAAGATTTGGTGACCAGTTTGTTTGAGAGCATGTTCAGCTATTGCAGATTTTTCAGGTTGCTGTAGTCTGCAGTGTCTTTCATGTTCTTTTATCCTGGTGTAGATGCTGCGTTTTGTGGTCCCAATATATACTTGTCCACAGCTGCAGGGTAGGCAGTAAACTCCTGCAGTGGTGAAGGCGTCCCTTTTGTCTTTTGCTGATTTTAACATTTGTTGTATTTTTCTGGTGGGTTTGAAGACTGTTTGGAGGTTATGTTTTTTCATTAGTTTTTCCATGCGGTCCGTGATTCCTTTAATGTAGGGCAGAAATATTTTGCTTGTGGGGGGCTGTTTTTCTTCAGTTGAGTGCTGTTTTTTTGGTTTGATAGCTCTCCTGATTTCATTCTTGGAGTAGCCATTCGCCTGTAGGGACCAATCCAAATGGTTGAGTTCAGAATTGAGAAATTGAGCTTCACAGTTCTGATTTGCACGATCCACTAATGTTTTGATGATGCCTCTTTTTTGTTGTGGGTGGTGATTGGAATTTTTCTGTAGATACCGGTCTGTGTGGGTGGGTTTTCTGTAGATATTGTGTCCAAATTGCAGGTCCAGATTGCGTATGACCATGACATCTAAAAATGGTAGTTTGCCTTCAATTTCTTTTTCCATGGTGAATTGTATATTCGGGTGGATGCTGTTGAGGTGGTTCAGGAATTTCTCTAATTCTTCTTCCCCATGACTCCAAATGGTGAAGGTGTCGTCCACGAACCGGTACCAGACTGTTGGTGTGAGGGGTGCTTTAAGTTCGCTGTAACTGGGCTGAGGGAGCTTCCCATGGCTACTCCATCTGTTTGTTCTTAGAAGCCCTTATCCCATTGAAAGTAGCTGGTCATCAGGCAATGTTGGAATAGCTCCGTGATGTCTTTTGGGAAGATCTGTTCGATGAGTGCCATGGTGTCCTTTATTGGAACCTTGGTGAAGTGAAGCAAGGAGGTTGTATGCTTTGCAAAGCAAGTTCAAAGTGTATTTTGCAGGAGCCTAATTCTTAGTATAACATATAGTACATTGGGTACAAATAGCTTATTGAAATTTGACATCAGATTTATGGATGAAAAAATTGGGTGGATATTGTATTTGAATTTCTCCAGAGGAAAGATAAATCCTCCAACAATTTTTCAGGGGCAGTTTTCTCCTTTAAAGAAATGACAACACTGCTACAGTAAAAGCCAATTGGAGAAGTTACATCATTATGCCTTCCTTTTATATTTCAAAGAAACTAAACAAGCTGGAAAGGCTGCAGACTGATGAAAATTACATAATAAAAGATTGGATGTTCACTCTCCCTTGACAACCGGTTACTAAATAAGAGCAATACCACATACCAATGAGAATTGCTCCAAAATTTTATCCTGTTCTGAAAGAATTTCCAAAGCAAATTCTCTTTCCTCAAATTGAAGTTTTGTTTCATCGGAAAGATTTAAAGATTGATTCAGTGGTTTCCGGTGGGGAATATGGCCGACTGACCAGCTGTATCCGCGAGCTCCGCAGGCACATCTGACAACGTGGCTTTTTTTGGGGGCACAGGCAGGCTTTTCCTGCAGCCCGAGAATGTTCTCATGGTTAGAAAACACTTTGAATCATCCCATTTGTACTCCAAAATGCCATCTTGCAGCCAGAGAATCACAAACCGCGTTCGTGACGATCTGGTAAGAGACAACGGAAGGCCGGGACATTTCCACGCCGAGCTGTAGCCTTAAAGAGACACTAGGTTGACCCCCCCCCCATTTCTAAACCACCCAATTTATATATTTTTTAAAGTTTTTGTACCCTAAGAGAGGCTTTCTACAATAAGAAGCGGATTCTCTTGGTGTTTATCGTTATTTCTGGATTAATTTTTAAAATATTTTTAAGTTTTGGCTTGTCTTCCCATTTAAAGACTAAGGAGAATTGAGAATACATAATTGCCTCCCTGTTATTATTTTTGTACCGAATTTGAAGGATTTAATATTTTTCTGCACGTTGAAATTGCTGTTTTGAATTTCTAGCTCTCTGCTCACTTTCTCTGAGAGCTGCTTGTTAGCGTACTTTCTCATGTCAATTTTACTCAAAACTTTTTTATTAACTCATTAACTCTCATCTATGCGAGTCAAGTATCTAGGGCAGTGCTTTCCAAACTGCCACCATTGGTGACACATCAATGGCGGCAGCGGAGGCAGCGCGGGCGTGCACGGCAGCTGTGCAGGGGGCATGTGGCAGTGGCGGCGTGCACAGCGGTGCCAGCCTCGTGTTTTCCACTAAAACGCGGAAGTGCTGATGGCGCGCCACCGCCGCCGCCATGCACACCACCGCTGTGTACGCCCTTGCCGCCGCTTCCGGGTTGTGTTGCGACACACTAAACTGTGTGTTGTGACACTCTAAAGTGTCACGGCACACAGTTTGGAAAGTTATGATCTAGGGGTTGCTATAATTTACTGCCTGAAACATTCTTTCAGATTTATATCAGACTATTCTGCAGAATATGCGAGACATTGGGGAAGAGATGATTTCTAAAATGTATCATCTGGCTGAAGTTTTTATGGAAGACGATGGAGATCTTGATAAGGATAAAGATTTTTCTACTGACAGCAAAACTGAAGTAATGCCAGATGAGGACTACATTTTGGTGCTGAAGGGGTAAAAGCGACAATTTAAACTGCAGATTACAAGAAGAGTTGTTTGCTATGGCTTTCTGAGGAATTGTTATGGGATAGAAGAGAATCTGTTTTGTGGGAGTTTTTTGTTGTTGTTGTTGTTGAGAAGTCTGTGTTTTTAAGGGGAGCAGTTGGGCTGTTTGATTTTTGTAAGAAAAATGCCTTGTGTTTAATAAGGAGATATATAAATATTTTGGTTTATTTCAAAGTAGGGTAAAATTAAGGATGTTTAATTGGATTGACAATGAGGCTTCTATGATTTCATTTTTCTTTAATGATTTGGATTAAGATTTACTGGATTCTTTTAAAGATTTGTATGACTTTTAAGATTTATAAGGTATCTATAAGGTATAATAATAAGTGCTTGGTTTTTAGGTTTAATAGGGTTAAGATTGTTATAGTATTATTAATTATAAAAGTAGAAAATTTATATATTTTAGGGAGATATGTAAATGTTCTCATCTATTTTGAAGTGGGGTAAACATTTAAGAATGTGCAATTGGATGGATAATGAGGTTATTATGATTTCATTTCTCTTTAATGATCTGGATTAAGATTTACTGGATCTTTGTTAAGGTTTGTTTGATTTGTAAGATTTATAAGATATCTATAAGATATAATAACAATTGCTTGGTTTATTAGGTTTAATAGGGTTAAGACTGTTGCAATTATAAAAGCAGACAATTTATGTTTTTATAATTTAGTTTTTATTATAGTGGAGAGAAATATATAGAATTGTAGCAGGAAGGAAATAATTAAATAAATGTTGTCTTGGGGGAGGGAAGCTGATATATATATATATATATATATATATATATATATATATATATATATGGGGAAGGAGCAATTGCATTAGTGATTTGTGTATGTGCTAATGGAAGGATTTATAGAAAAAATGGGATCTTGGTTTGATATAGAGTAAGGGACTGAATATGGAAATTGCTGTATATTCTTGCTGTTGAAAGTCGGAAGTCACCTTTGTATGTAATCTTTAAAATTCCTTTTTCTTGTGTTCTACACTCTTTTATTTTTCCCTTTTTTCTTTTTGTAGTTTCTTGCTTTTTTGTAGTTTTTATCTTTGTTTCAAATTTAATAAAATTCTTATTAAAAAAAAGAAAGATTTAAAGATTTAAAAAGTCACTGATGAAGTACCAGTCATTTCAATTTCTATTGCCTTTTACAAGTTGTTTAGGAGATCATATGATTAATTTAAAAGGGTTATGATTCAGTCAAGTCCTCTCCATCTCATATACACAAATTATTAGAGGGAAAACACATTGGATTGCTAATGACTATAGTAAGTGTCTTCCAAGCTTGGAGATGGCTTTAAAACATTTTCATCAATCATCCTAATAAGCACTTAAGCAAGTAAAACAAAGGCTATTAAAACAGTTCTAATGTCTAACTTACATCCCCAATTAATATACAACTCCTAAAATTTATAGTCTATGCATGAGGACTAAGGATTAAATTGGGGAAAATACATGGAGGTTTCACACAAAATTTATCCCTTCTGTTCTTTTCTAAGCTTAGAGATGAAATGTGGCATACTAAGTCCCTCTGCCCAATGTACCTTCTTGCAAAGAATTAAAATATTCCCTGTGAGAAAGCAAAGCAAAACATTGGAAGAGGTAATTAAAGATATAAAATCATTGTTGTACAAAGGGAGAGTAGAATTGTTTTGTCACCTTGCAGTAGTAGCAGGCAGTAATATCAGTTTGTTCTTTGCAGCATACCTACTTCTCTAGCAGGGAAGTAGGAAAAGGCAGAATTGGAGGATGATAATTCAATACCTGTTTAGTGATCCAGAAATAGTCCAGTATATATATATATGTATATATGTGTGTGTGTGTATGTGCATGCACTTATTATATCTTGTACTATTAAAATTAATTTGACGCTAAATCATGCAGTGAAAAAGTAGTGCCACTGTTAACTCCTACATATTAAAAACACAGTATAACTTGACAGAGGAAAAAGAAAGATTCCATAAAAAGGCAATTCAGAAGGTATTTTATTTAGTATCTACTATTTTAGGATGCTGCTATATTAGGCAACAGTTTTGTAATATTTCATAACATACCAATGCAAGTTCTCAGGTACCTCCTACTGTAACAATTTAATCTATACGATTATTATTAGAAACATTGCAAACCTAAAATATGTACTTGAATAGAATTAAATCATGATTTCCTGAAAATATCCACAGAAAAGATTTTTAAATGTCTAGCACAGTTTAATAGATTGCATTGCAGGAAGAGAAAAGCTACTGTAATCTGTTTCCCCCTGTGTTTATAATAAAAACATAACAGATTCAAAAATAATCCTGAACAAGTAGTTATCAAAAACACAAGGCTGCTGCAAAACAAGAATCATATCTCTATTTCCCCTTTAATGTGTAGGAGTGGTGTAGAGAATAACAATCTGTTTTTTCTTCTTCTAACAAATCACATAATTGATATAAGAGAATGAAATAATCAGAGGGCTTTTGCTCTTGATAACCTTGGTAACTTAATAGATTTTTTCCCTGAATCAAATTACTTTTGAATGCAAAATACTCTTTTGGATAGAGAGATAGAATCCAAATTGAAAATCTAGGTACAACTACTACAATTCACCCACCATGGACCTGATCCATAACAAGAACAATTGTTCCAACTATGGAAAAAGAAATTGGCTCCTTCCTTTGGATGGATAGTAAAGAATGTTCTTTTCTGACAGTTTTCCCTAACTTGGAAGAAATTTGATCATATCAGGGGGGCCCACAGCTGTATGCCTCATTGGAAGGAATCCTAACTTCTAGCCATCACATCTAATTTTGGATATGTTCTAAAGGAAAATTTAGTATTCTGCTTGAACATTGGATCAAGGATTTTGGAACTATGGGGGTAATAAACTGTTGGGAAAGTTGTGTGCCACATAAGTATGGCTCAAAACATATGGAACAGGTAGATATTAGATTACAGGTAGCAAAATTCAGGACTAGGATTTCAGAATACATAATTTCCCAATTCTATATTCGCTGGAATGACAAATATAGCTAGACTTTGCATTTGGCTAGTGTTCATCCCAAAGAGATTTCTCTGAGGGTGAAATTTGCAATGTTATTCTAATTATGAACTAATATTTTTTTTAAAAAAAATCTGGGCTCAGCATGTGAAATATGAGACCCAGTATAAGCTGTTCCCACCATTGCAGCTGTCTCATTCCAATTCTTGCTTAGGTTTATCTTTCTTTGGTAGCAGAAACATTGTATGCACTGATTCCCCAGGAAATAACATTTTCTGGCATTTCTGGGTCCTTAGTAAGGCTTCAGAAGACTGGAAAAACTAAAAAGCCCAGAAATTATGGCATTCAGAATGAGTTATATGAACTCCAGCAATACAAATGAAAAATGTAACTACGTTGTATAGCTGGGTTGTGGGCAACAAATATATTTGAGATCTATCTAAACAGAAACAACCTCGTTTTAAATGAAGCCATTTTGAAATTAACCAAGAGAAAATTATATTTTACCCAGTCAACACTAAAGCTTGAATAGACTTCTGTGCAGCAGTTAATTTACTTGCAAGTCACACTGTAACTTAAAATTCTAGCTACTACATCAACATGCATGAGAGTTGGCTATATGTGTCAACTGGTTAGAAAAATTACACAGCAACTGAAATCCTATTTATATATAGATTTGCATTTGCCAAGACTTATCTTGGAATTGAAAACAGATTCTAAGTCTGACCCTGATTCGTTGAACTTGAACTTGGCCAAGCTTTGGCAGTTGCAGAGTTCACATCCATGTATGACACCTGCTACCGTTAACAGCAATGGTAGATCTGAATGTCATTACTCAAATCCCTCTGCAAAATGAAAGGCAATTGAAAATATATCTTTCCTTGTGCACTTGGATTTTCTAGGAGCCTCTTTAACAGTACATACAGTATGTTCCATGCATCTTAGGGATATTGGTGTTCTCCTGAGTAGCAGAATATGTAACAACTATTACACTCAGCTTTGCTTAATGATACTGGCTTTCTTTTGAAGCACAAAATTAACTTGAGGTGTTATTGCTTATAAGCAGAGCAATTAGCTAGCATAACTTTTCCAACAAAACTTCTCAAATTCCATTGCTAAATTTGAACTCCTGTAAGGGTTTACATGACAGTCTTCATGAGGATGTTGGATGATCTTGTTGTTTTGTACTGATGAGTTCTGGCAATTGAAAGACTTCCTGCTAAAGAAAACATTTTATGTCCTCAGTCTATAGATAGCTGGCAGGGCTACTGTATATGCATCTAACTACTAGTAATGTATGGCTGTGAGAGTTGGACCATAAGGAAGGCTGAGCGCCAAAGAATTGATGCTTTTGAACTGTGGTGCTGGAGAAGACTCTTAAGAGTCCCTTGGACTGCAAGGAGGTCAAATCAGTCAATCCTAAAGGAAATCAACCCTGACTGCTCATTGGAAGGACAGATACTGAAGCTGAAGCTCAAATACTTTGGCCACCTAATGCGAAAGGAGGACTCACTGGAAAAGACCCTGATGCTGGGAAAGACTGAAGGCAAAAGGAGAAGGGGACGGCAGAGGATGAGATGGTTAGATAGCATCACCGATGTAATGAACATGAATTTGAATAAACTCTGGGAGACAGAGGAGGAAAGGAAGGCCTGGAGTGCTATGGTGCATGAGGTCACAAAGTCGGACATGACTAAACGACTGAACAACAACACTCCATTAACAGTGAGAGTTTAATACAGTTTATTTTATTTTCGTTACTGTCATTATCACTATTTCACCCTGTAATTGTATAGTGGATTTCTCCTCTTGTGCTAGAGCAAACTAAAGAGAGACAAATAATCAGGACTGTCATTTTACTGCAATCTTATACTGATAGCAAGAGGATTTTTTTGTGTAAGATTATATAAAGGATCCAAGTAATGTTTAGTGTGTCCTTTAACAGGAGAAGGCGGTTCTGTAAGATGCAGAATGGAGAATCACAGTTTTTCTTCATCTTTGACATCCATTAGCTGCAACTTGTGCAACTATCTATCACTGTCACACTCAGGGGAAAATGGGTAAGGGAAGGCAAACAAATGAAGGAGTGCTTTTAGTCAAGAGAAACATTAGCCAAGATACTATGAATTCTATTGCTAATTTTGTCTTCAGCAAGCCATTAATTGACATATGGCTACAGACCAGAGGATACACTGTCCCTTTTCATTCAATGGAAAGGTGTGAAAAGTAAATACCAGATTTTAGAAGGTTTCTGATAAATTATTTTCACACATGGAAAAGATCAACAAAACCAGATAATTTGGTGGGTGCATCCATTTATTTATTTGTATATATTTATATGCCACTCAGCTTCCAAGACTGAAATAATAAAGAATTAAAAAATAAAACAAACTAAATCAGAGGACAACAGAATTCATATCTCTATAGCCAAATAATAAACCCATGCATTATAAAAAATGACAGCCTAGTCACAATAAAATCTCATTTGATCAATACCAATACTGTCTTTTGAACTAGCGGCACTTTCTGGATCATTTTCAAAGGCAGTCCCATGTAGATCACATTACTGCAGCCTAGGTGAGCGATGTTTATTCTAATCGCTTTCTGATACTGTGTGTGTGCAAGAAAATACACACTCCAACAAGTGATGATGAAAGTGTGAATCATTATTGCCAGGACAGGAGGAGGAGAACCCCATCCAAATCTATTACCAGGGCTGATGCTGAGCCAAGATGTTCAACTTGGTAGAATTTAATTTGAACTTGTTTCTCCGAGAGCTGTTTCTCCCATTGATAAGAAGTCCAGGATCCATTTCTAAAATAATGAACAAGTGCTTTCACAACACACATTTACATTAAAAAAGTACATGGATGGAAGGAAGGAAGGAAGGAAGGAAGGAAGGAAGGAAGGAAGGAAGGAAGGAAGGAAGGAAGGAAGGAAGGAAGGAAGGAAACCATAACCTTGCCATCTTAATTTGCCTATAGATAGATTTCTCATTTGAGAGTAGAGTACTCACTAGAATTCTTCAGTCTGTGCCCTTGACATTATTCACAGGCTCTGGACACCAGGTCAGAGTTTCTACAGCATTTCTAGCTTAATCTAGGGTACCATAGTGATGATACCTCACCAAGCAGATGGATGACATCTCCCAATGTTCTTCCACAATAGATAAGATCTGGGCCCTCAATCATTATTTTTGAGTATTTTTGGCTTGTAAGTTGCTTAGAGGCAGAATTAAGTGGCATAAAAGCATAACAAATAAGCAAACAAGCAAACAAAAAACCAGTGAGCATTAGGTGAAAATACTGAATAAATCTTTGTTTATAAATCTCCAAATGGTTATGAAACAATATAACCAAAGTCAAACAGCAATACAGTGACTATTCCTGCAATTAATGTTTGCCGTTTTAATATCAAATATCAGCTGCAAATTATCATAGAAACCAATCCTTAGTAACAGAAGCATTCCCTAGATTTCCTGCTGTTTATTCGTTCAGTCGCTTCCGACTCTTCGTGACTTCATGGACCAGCACAAGCCAGAGCTTCATGTCGGCTGTCACCATCCCCAGCTCCCCCATGGTTGAGTCTGTCACCTCCAGAATATCATCCATCCATCTTGCCCTTGGTCGGCCCCTCTTCCTTTTGCCTTCCACTTTCCCTAGCATCAGCTTCTTCTCCAGGGTATCCTGTCTTCTCATTATGTGGCCAAAGTACTTCAGTTTTGCCTTTAATATCATTCCCTCAAGTGAGCAGTCTGGCTTTATTTCCTGGAGTATGGACTGGTTTGATCTTCTTGCAGTCCAAGGCACTCTCAGAATTTTCCTCCAACACCACAGTTCAAAAGCATCTATCTTCCTTCGCTCAGCCTTCCTTATGGTCCAGCTCTCACAGCCATAGGTTACTACAGGGAATACCATTGCTTTAACTATGCAGACCTTTGTTGTCAGTGTGATGTCTCTGCTCTTAACTATTTTATCAAGATTTGCCATTGCTCTCCTCCCAAGAAGTAGACATCTTCTGATTTCCTGGCTGCAGTGAGCATCTGCAGTAATCTTTGCGCCTAGAAATACAAAGTCTGTCACTGCCTCCACTTTTTCTCCCTCTATTTGCCAGTTATCAATGAAGCTGGTTGCCATAATCTTGGTTTTTTTGAGGTTTAACTGCAACCCAGTGGTATCATCTGCATATCTAAGATTGTTAATGTTTCTTCCAGCCTTGGATTCCTAGATTTCCTAGATTCCTAGATTCCTAGATTCTAGATATCCTAGATAGAATCTAGAAATCTAGATTCCTAGATTTCCTAGCATCTTTAAATTCCCTAGCATCTTCAAATTTTCTTAGCGTCTTCAAATTTTATGAACTCTATATTGCAGAGATTTGCAATGCCAGAATCTTGGGAAAAGGCCAATATTGATTTATTACCAAAGGAGGGATAAGTGTCCACAGCTTGTTGATTAGAAATACCCTTGAAAAAACATTTCCCGTGAGTGTGTAAAACTTTGAGTGATTTGACTGAAAGAGAATCTCTTTCAATCAAATTGTTGAATTGATTCAAGATGTTGAATAAAATAAGGTTTCTTTCATTTGATTCAGAAAGATTGGAAGGTGATTCAGAAATTCAATGGACTTTCTAGCTTTGGAGAGTCTCAAATACCGTTGCTCACTGATGCAGTTTTCTTTCTAGGTACAGGGAAAAATGAGATAGTGAGAAGCTGATGTGCTTTCTAATATTGACATAAGTACCCAGCAAATGAGTTTTATCACCTCTGCAAACCTTCCTAATCAGAGCATTGGGAGATTTTATTTATTTATTTTATTTTATTTTCTATCCCGCCTTTATTATTTTTATAAATAACTCAAGGCGGGGAACATACCTAATACTCTTTCCTCCTCCTATTTTCCCCACAACAACAACCCTGTGAGGTGAGTTGGGCTGAGAGAGTGACTGGCCCAAGGTCACCCAGCCGGCTTTCATGCCTAAGGCGGGACTAGAACTCTCAGGCTCCTGGTTTCTAGCCCAGCACCTTAACCACTAGATCAAACTGGCTCTCATATTGAGTTGCTGTGGAGCCTCTGTTACAGAAGACTTTCCTGATTCAGTTATAGCAATACAAATACATAAATTGTATATTTTATAATAATTTTCTATTTCAATTTTAGGCAGATACAAAGATTGACAGAGAACATCAAAATGTTTATGAAGCATAATTTGCCACCTTGAGTTTTATATATATATATATAAAAGGCGGGATAATTTTATTTATTTTCTATCCCTTTATTTTTATAAACTCAAAGCGGTGAACATACCTAATACTCCTTCCTCCTCCTATTTTCCCCACAACAACAACCCTGTGAAGCGAGTTGGGCTGAGAGAGTGACTGGCCCAAGGTCATCCAGCTGGATTTCATGCCTCAGGCGGGACTAGAGCTCTCAGTCTCCTGGTTTGTAGCCCAGCACCTGCTTTTATTCATGTTGCTTATGTCTCACTCTGTTCTGCCAGAATTTATTTAGGCAGATTTACTTGGCGCAAGAGAAGGGAAAAAAAGGACATGAAATTTATTCATTGTGTGAATGGGAGAAATATTATTTCCATTGTACTATTGCATATATTAGATTATTTATATCACAGTCTATTTAAAATTACTCCTGAGAGGTTGTTTGTTAGTTTTTAATACAGAAACAATGCACTTAATATTTCAGAAGAGAATAACTACGTCAGTGAGCCATATAATAAATCCTACCACATTATGAAGCAAGTGGTCAGAATCTTCAATCCTTGAGAACTGACTTTTTAAAAAGTTTGTAGAATATTCTTTTTTTTTTAATTGAAGGAAGACCCATTTTGCACAGTTTCAGCAAAACTTAAGACTGTTTGCAGTTATTCTGAATACATTGTGTGTGTAAATGTTTGTGTATGCCTGTGTATGTGTGTGTATATACATGCAAATCTATTTAATTAATTAAATTTGTACATTGCCTGACCCCCAGTATCTATGGGTGGTTCAAAAGTAAAACATAAAAACAATTAAAAAGTACAACAGTGAACAAGAACAAAAGAATAAAAGATGGCAAAAACCAGTCAGCAAGAAAAGCAGACCTACACCATCCAAAAGGGGGCTTCAATCACCTTTGCCAGGTCTTCAAGGCCCTGGCAAGGATCTCAGAAGGAACCTCTTTCCAGAGCACAGGCACTGCTACAGAGAAGGTGCACTTTCAGACTCCCAATAGATGGTATTGTTTAATCAAAGGAATCCAGAGTGGGCCAACCTTGTTGGATCAGCCAGGCAGATACTGTGGAAGATAGGTGGTCTCTCAAATAACCAGGCCCTCTGCCATGTAGGGCTTTATAGGTAATGGCCATCACCTTGAATCTCATATGGTAACATGACAGCCTTGCATCAGTTCGAAATTGACCCCAGCTGCTTTGGAATCTCAAGCCGCTCCTTCGCCAAGTCAAAAGGGGTCTTATCTCGCAGTCTTTCATTGGATTCCAGCTTATAGCGTTCTCAATGCTTCAGTCCCATCTAGCCCAGCCGCTTCAGCCAAGTTTCGTCCTGCAGCCTTAGTCAAGCAAACCCTTGCTAATTCAGCTAAGTTTTATCAGTTTGCTCCCGGGCAGTCTTATCGTGCTAATCTAGTGCAGTCACGTTTCATTGTTCCATAAGTACCTTGCCTAGTTTTGCCAGTCCAGCCTCAGCATTGTCTTGTTGTTCCAGAAGAACCTTATCCAGGGAGTCCAGTACAGCCTTGTCTTGCAGTTCCAGCCCAGCATTGTCCTGTCACTACAGAAGGACTTTGTCCAGCGAATCCAGTCCAGTCTTGCCTTGCAATTCCAGTACAGTATTGTCCTGTTATTCCAGAAGAACCTTGTCAAGTGGATCCAGTCCAGCCTTGTCTTGCAGTTCCAGTCCAGAGTTGCCTTGTCACTCCAGAAGAACCTTGTCCAGTGGATCCAGTCCAGCCTTGCCTTGCAGTTACAGCCCAGAGTTGCCCTGTC
This sequence comes from Charina bottae, assembly GCA_023362775.1. Taxonomy (NCBI): domain Eukaryota; kingdom Metazoa; phylum Chordata; class Lepidosauria; order Squamata; family Charinaidae; genus Charina; species Charina bottae. Next base: position 48,186,438 of record JALMGJ010000005.1, read on the forward strand.
ACTCCAGAAGAACCTTGTCCAATGGATCCAGTCCAGCTTGCCTTGCAGTTACAGCCCAGAGTTGCCCTGTCACTCCAGAAGAACCTTGTCCAATGGATCCAGTCCAGCTTGCCTTGCAGTTACAGCCCAGAGTTGCCCTGTCACTCCAGAAGAACCTTGTCCAATGGATCCAGTCCAGCTTGCCTTGCAGTTACAGCCCAGAGTTGCCCTGTCACTCCAGAATAACCTTGTCCAATGGATCCAGTCCAGCTTGCCTTGCAGTTACAGCCCAGAGTTGCCCTGTCACTCCAGAAGAACCTTGTCCAATGGATCCAGTCCAGCTTGCCTTGCAGTTACAGCCCAGAGTTGCCCTGTCACTCCAGAAGAACCTTGTCCAATGGATCCAGTCCAGCTTGCCTTGCAGTTACAGCCCAGAGTTGCCCTGTCACTCCAGAAGAACCTTGTCCAATGGATCCAGTCCAGCTTGCCTTGCAGTTACAGCCCAGAGTTGCCCTGTCACTCCAGAAGAACCTTGTCCAATGGATCCAGTCCAGCTTGCCTTGCAGTTACAGCCCAGAGTTGCCCTGTCACTCCAGAATAACCTTGTCCAATGGATCCAGTCCAGCTTGCCTTGCAGTTACAGCCCAGAGTTGCCCTGTCACTCCAGAAGAACCTTGTCCAATGGATCCAGTCCAGCTTGCCTTGCAGTTACAGCCCAGAGTTGCCCTGTCACTCCAGAATAACCTTGTCCAATGGATCCAGTCCAGCTTGCCTTGTAGTTCCAGTCCAGAGTTGCCTTGTCAATCCAGAAGAATCGTATCCTGTGGTTCCAGTCCAGCTTTGCCTTGCAGTTCCAGTCTAGAGTTGCCTGTCACTCCAGAAGAAACGTGTCCAGTGGATCTAGTCCATCTTGTCCTGTAATCCAGTCCAGTCCTGCCTCAGTGCTTCAGAAGATCCTGCTTTGAAGTGAAACCAGTTTAGTCCTGCAGTTCCAGTCAGCCTTGTATTATTGCTTCAAGGACTTTGGTCTGTTCAACTTGTTGTGATTGCTAGCCAGTGTTACTGCAGAGCTGCCAAGCCTTCAAGTGCATCCTGCTATGTAGTCCAGTTGATCCAAGTTGAATTACAGTATGTGCTTAAAGGACTTTTGCCAATTGTAAATAGTTTTATTTGTAAATAAAACTATTTCCTTAAAGAGTTCTGGTGGTCTCATACTCCAAACAGAACAGGCAGCCCCATGTAGACAGCATTGCAGAAGGCAACCAGCAAGGTGACCAGGGTGTGAGTGACTATCTAAAGGGCCTCCTAATATAGGAAAGGGAGCAACTGGTACACCAGATGAAGGTCTTCCTGGCCACAGCTGCCATGTGCTCATTGAGCAGGAGCTATGAGTCCAGAAAGACCCTCAGACTGTACATATAGTGAATGCAGGCATTTTTATGCTTCTGCATTATAGCATATGGTCAAATTTTAAACAGATTTGAACCTCAATCAACCTAAATTGAATCTTGCCCTAGAAGCTCAAATTAAAAAAAGTAAAAGTAAAAAGGTAAAAAGTAAAAAGGAAGTAAAAAGTATAAAGAAAAAAGGGGAAAAAAGATAGGAAAAAAAGGAAAAAGAGAAAAAAGCAATATTTAAAGAAGTTACTTCCGATCTTCATCACAACAAGTACAAGCAAACTTAATATTTCTCCACCGCATAAAAGATTACATACATGGATCACTTCTTCCCATAACGCATCCCTCATCCATTCACAAATCCATAAATCACTAACATTTCTAGCCAGATGTTGGCAAAAAGTGTGTAAAGGGTTCCCAAAATTTTATAAAGATATGTCTTATTTTAACCCTGATCAAACAAACTGACTGTGTATTCCTTCCTTTTGCTTCTAACAATCTTGGTCCTTAATTCATTCAGATGCTATCATAGGATTTGATGTCCTTTCCATTTTTCTTTCTCCCATGTCAAAGATTTCTTCAAGTTTTTAACAACCCTCGTTTGTAAATCTAGCAAAAAGTCATTATCCAGATCATTCTCTTGGCTTATCATTTGTATTTCCATTTTGACTGTCATCTCTGTTTTATAATCCAGCATTTCTTTATTTTACAGTATTTCTGCATCAGGTAATATTTGTTTATCCCCTTCATCCTGTTGGTCTTCCAAAATATTCTCTTTCACATCTTTTATTTTTTCTTTAAAATCTTTTGCAAATAATACATCCATATAAGCAAACTATGTTGCTGACATTGTAGCTACTAGTTTCTGACCCCATTCTTCAAAAATCTCCTGAAATGTCTCAAATCTCATAGCAGTGTCTGTTATTTTATAGGTTCCATGAAAGACAGATTTTCTCTTTTTTTCCCTTCCTTCTTCCTCCTGCCTGAAGTCTTTAGTCCCCTCTAGTGTTTCACTTCTAAAATTGCAAAATCTCAAATTTCTATTGTTTATTTTCCAATAGACTAAGCAATTTATGTTCCCATGAAAATACTGTTTTGTTTATTTTATTATTTCCCAAATCTTTTAACAAAAGTCCTAATATTCAAAGGTTGTCTGGTACCTTAATTCATTTGTAACTTTCTTAGATTAAGTTCTTATTAAGCTTTTTGCCATTTACTTCAATTTCTTTAAATTCTTTAGGCTGTTAGTTAATTTGTCTTTTATAGTGGAACAAAGGTTAACTCACCGGTGGTTTTTCAAACTTGTTGCTTTGAAGATCTCTTTCAATTTTAAAGTAATTATATTTCAAAGGTGTTTAGAAAGTGAGGGTTAATGAACCTAGTGTCCTTAAAAGTCTCAGCCGCAGTTGAGAGCTTGATGGCTTCCCTCATCTCCTGGCACTCAGGCCTGCAGGAAACCGGAAAACCTGTGGTCTCCTCATGAAGAGCTGCCATCTGTAGGACAGTTGGACAATCTCTTGTCCTCTCCTTTATCCAGACAGGTTCCGTTACACCATTACTCACTGCCAGTCTGTTGGTCCTGGCCACATCATCATCTCCGCTCCTTTGGAGATGTCTAGTTCACCATTTCCTCTTTTGTCTTCTGTCACGAATTCCTATATTTTTACAATAATTGTTGCTCTTACCTAATAATTGCATGCATTTCAGCATTAAAAATGGCCATATAGCAGAATATTTATTTATTTGTTTACTATCCCACCTTTATTATTTTTATAAATAACTCAAGGTGGCGAACATACCAAATACTCCTTCCTCCTCCTATTTTCCCCACAACAACAACCCTGTGAGGCGAGTTGGGCTGAGAGAGAGTGACTGGCCCAAGGTCACCCAGCCGGCTTTCATGCCTAAGGCGGGACTAGAATTCACAGTCTCCTGGTTTCTAGCCTGTTGCCTTAACCACTAGACCAAACTGGCTCTCTATATCATTGATATATCAGACTGGCTCTCTATGTCCTTAATGAAAAACAACATTGTAGATAAATTTATATAGAACAAGGAACTAGACCAATTCCATATGCCTGGAGAAATTTATTCTTACCATGTTTCTCTTGAAGGTGAAGGGAAATAGGGAGAGAGAGAAGGGGAAGGGAAACGGAGACATGATTCTTGGAAGAAAGTTCCATTTAAATCGTTGAGGAAAATATCTGAAGAAATGTGCTTAGGACTGAAATATAACAAGTACCTGATACTAATACAAACTGACATTTTCTGGTACATTTGTTTTATGCTGTTGATTGGAGCAGAATCATATCACTGTTTCCTGTTCTAGCTAGTTTACTCCTTCTTTATCCTGCAGTGTTTCTAGCATGGCCCAGGTTCTCACTTTGAAAGGCAGAATAATTCTTCCCATTACCCCCTTCAACAGTCAATAGATTGCTTCAACTCAGAGTCTCTTGCTTGTATGATCCACATAAATAGTACTATTAGATAGAAGTTTTAAGAAAGGGTGTGAAGTGCAGGGGTGGCTATTGCTGAAAGTATTTCCATTAAATCTGCTCTGCAGCACAAGATATGGAGACATGCAGTTCCTGTTGGCCACCCTGGTTCATTGTTAAAAGGACTGAAAAGCCTTAAGAGTTTAAGCAAATGGACTCAAATAAAAAAGAAAAGAAAATCAGTCTGGTTAATTTAAAGAAGCAAGATGCACACAATTCATAGCTAATCAGCACTTATAACGATGTTGTGCCACCTGCCAAACATTAATTATACATTTTTTTTCTTTAGGCATCATAGACAAAATGAGTTTTAAAAAGGAAAATGAAATATGATAGCTTTCTCCGTCATGAATAGGAGTATGTCTATATGCAAAGTGATACGTTGGATTAAAATGTCCTATTTTGTGCCCTGAGGCATGACAGTTTTCAGCATGACTAATATATGGCAGTTAGCTTTCTCTCAGCTTATATAATATTGTAGCCAAAGCTTTTAACAGGGTTTGCAATCTAGTTAGCAAGTATCTCTGCACACTGAGGAACAAATGCCAGAAATGCCAGGAGGTATAGTTAAGTGCATCCTGTTTGTTGCTCTAAAATCAGGAAGAGCATGAGAAGACATGACATGAACATGTTACTTCACTTCTAACAAAGTGCAGACATTATTGTTATGGTAACAAAACTACTAATCTGAATAAGTTCTAGCAGCACACCACAACATCTTCTGATCCAAGAGATGTGCAATGATCACATTCCAAAATATTTAGCACTGGATTTATGGAAAGATGATCATAAAATGATCATAAAGTCATGTTAATGGGATTGAGGCAATGATTAGCTGAACAAACATTTATTTATTTATTTGTGAAATTTATCACCGCCCATCTCTACAAAAGTAGACTCTGGGCGGTTTACAATAAAATATTAAAACTAAAAACCTATAAATCTTAAAATACAATCCAATAATAAATAGTAAAAATCCAAATGATGGTAAGATCTTAAAAGGAGGACACCACTAAGCCAACCACCCCCAGGAGGAACTATTACTTCCTTTGTCCCAAGCAAGGCGGCAGAACCAGGTCTTTAAAGACCTCCAGAAGTCCAAGAGCGAGGGCTTTCACCTCACCTCTGGGGGCAAGATACTCCATAGGGAGGGTGCTATTGCAGAGAAGGCATGCCTCCTGGACCCCGCTAGATGAAATTCTAATGTTTGTAAACCGCCCAGAGTCCCCTCGTGGGAGATGGCGTGGTGATAGAAATCGAAACATAAATAAATAAATAAATTCTTTTATTGATGGGGTCCGAAGCATGCCCTCCCTGCATGACTGGGTGGGCCGGGTAGATGTGATCGGGATGAGACGGTCCCTCAGGTACCCTGGCCCCATGTCACGTAGGGTTTTAAAGGTGATAACCAACACCTTGAATTGGACCCGGAAGCAAACTGGTACCCAATGCAGCTCGCAGAGCAGCAGAGTTACATGTGCTGATCTTATAGCACCCGTAACTGCTCATGCGGCCGCATTCTGGATCAGCTGAAGCTTCCGGATACTCTTCAAGGGTAGCCCCATGTAGAGCGCATTGCAATAATCTATATGAGAGATGACAAGGGCATGAGTGACTGTTCAGAGGGCATCTCGATCCAGGTAGGGGCGCAACTGACGCACAACCCGAAGCTGTGCAAAGGCTCTCCTGCCCACGACTGCCACCTGCTCTTCGAGCAGGAGTCGTGAGTCCAGGAGGACCCCTAAGTTTCGGACTGAATCTGAACGGGGCAGTGCCACCCCATCCCGAGTTAAAGATGACAACGTTCTGGAAACCGAGAGGCCATCAATCCACAGCCACTCCATCTTACCAGGGTTCAGTTGAAGCCTGTTGTTCCCCATCCAGGCCCCTACAGCCCCCAGGCACTGAGACAGGGTGTTGACTGCAACACTTACTTCACTCGGGACAGAGATATACAATTGAGTATCATCTGCATATTGGTGATACCTCATCCCGTGGTGATGGATGATCTCGCCCAGCAGCTTCATGTAGATATTAAATAGGAGAGGAGAGAGAACCGAACCCTGTGGCACCCCACACAGGAGGGGTTGAGGGTCGGGTCTCTCCTCTCCTATTACCACCGATTGGAAGTGGCCCTGGAGGAAGGAGGTGAACCAGCACAAAACTACACTGCCCACCCCCAACTCCCAGAGCCACTCCAAATGGATACCATGGTCAATGGTATTGAAAGCCGCTGAGAGGTCCAAGAGAGCGAGAATGGATGCACTCCCTCCATCTCACTCCTGCCACAGATCATCCATAAGTGCAACCAATGCAGTCTCTGTCCCATATCCCGGTCTCAAACATGACTGAAAGGGGTCTAGATAATCCGTTTCATCCAGAATCCTCTGGAATTGCAACGCTACCACATTCTCAACCACCTTTCCCAAAAAGGGAAGGTGGGAGACAGGATGAAAGTTGCTCAAAACAGTGGGGTCCAGGGAAGGTTTCTTGAGGAGGGGGTACACCAGCGCCTCCTTAAAGACTGCCAGGAACACCCCCTCTCCCAAGGATGCATTAATCATCCCCTGGACCCAACCATGTGTGACCTCCTGAGCTGACTTCACCAGCCAGGAGGGACACAGGTCAAGATGGCACGTGGTGGTGTTTACAATCCAGAGGATCCTGTCTACTTCATCAGGCCCAACAGGATCAAACCATTCCCAGATAACAGGGTAAGTACATACCTCTGGCATCTCCCCAGATTGTGCTTTATGCTTAGAGTTAAACTTGGAATGAATCTGAGTGATTTTGTCCTGCAGATGCTCAGCAAACTCTTCCGACCGGCCCTGTAAATGGGTCACTGAATCTTCATGACCCAAAAGAGATCTAGCAATCTTAAACAGGGCCATCTGGTGGCATTCTGCGGATGCAATAAGAGCGGAGAAATAGGCACAAGGTAGGCCCTAATAGCGGCTCTAGATTGTGTCCTGTCAGATTCAGTCCTCGTCTTTCTCCAGCGGCGCTCCAGACGTCTCTTAAACCTCTTCAAAACCCTCAACTCCTCCATAACCCACAGGGAGTGATGGGTCGAATGGGGCAGGAGAGGTTGCATAGGCGCGATCCTGTCCAAGGCCCCGGCCGCTCCTTTATTCCAGGCAGCGGCCATGGCCTCTGCTGGACCGTGCATCAGATCTTCGGGTATAACCCCCAGCTCCCTCTGAAACCTCATTGGGTCCATCAGTTGCCGGGGGCGGACCAATCGAATGGGTCCTGCCTCCCTGCAGAGTGGGGCAGCAAAAGAGAGCCTCAGGATCATTAGGGCATGGTCTGACCATGACAATGGGGATGGGTATAACTCTCCTCAGATCACATTGCCACTGCTCAGACAAGAAAACTAAGTCTGGGGTGAGCCCACTGTCCCGAGTTGGGTTCCGAATAATCTGAGACAGGCCCATTGCTGCCATGGTAGCCATGAACTCCCAAGCTGCCTCCGAGGATCGTTCCAGGGACGGCAGATTGAAATCCCCCAAAACCATTATTGAACCATTATTGAACTTTTCCAATGAAGTTGTCTTTTATTTCTGACACATACTTATAATGACAAGAAGGGGGAAAGTTCTACCCCAGTTATTACAAATACTTTACTGGTATCAGCCTTCCCTCTCGGGAAGGCAGAACAATTTATACCAACATACTTTCCTGACAACTCAAGGGTTAAATGATACCTGTGCAGAAGAGCACAAAATCTTCTCCATCACTCTTGAAGCCACACTTATTTATTTATATTTTATTTATATTTCAAATTTCATCACCGCCCATCTCACTCAAGAGTGACTCTCGACACTTAGCTATCCATACGTCCTTAACTGAAAAGGGCCCACAAGAATTTCCCTTAAGAATCTTTTTTTGCAACTTCAACCAAGCATAGAAAGTGAAAATCTTTAGGGTGGCATTGTACAACAAAAGACAATATACTCAGACACACCTTTGGACAACTAGGAACCAAGTGTAAGAACCTTTGACCCATTCTTGAGAATTTTCCCAAAAATTTCTTCTCCACCGAAAGAATATTGAAAACAAATTTTCCATCAAAGTGAGTGGGAATCAGAAGTGTGTGTATGTACACACACACACACATGAAATGTTTGGCAAAAATTCATTTTCACTAATATGTCTTGTTGAATTAACTAATGTGTGTTGAATTATATCACCATAGGAAAAAGAACAATTTTGACTTAAGAGCATTCACTATAAGTAATGAAAATATTTGAAGCCTCATACAATAATAATTTTACACATAAGTCAGTCTTCAGACATAACATATAAATTAATGTCATAATTTATTTATTTATTATATTTATTGTATAAATTGATGTTTTATATTCTATTTTAACTTGTTTTATTGTAAACCGCCCAGAGTTCCCCGTAGGGGGAGATGGGCGGTCAAATAAATAAATAAATAAATAAATAAATAAATAAATAAATAAATGTGTACCATACTACAGCAGTAAAAATGAGGATCAGCTACATGGTCTCTATGCATAGGTAAAACTTAGTTTTATTTTATTACTGTAGATAAAATCTATTAGAAAATGAGACAATAGCAAGCTATGGATAAAATGTCAATTTGTTGTTTATTCGTTCAGTCACTTCTGACTCTTTGTGACTTCATGGACCAGCCCATGCCAGAGGTTCCTGTCGGCCGTCACCATCCCCAGCTCCCCCACAGTCGAGTCCATCACCTCCAGAATATCATCCATCCATCTTGCCCTTGGTCAGCCCCTCTTCCTTTTGCCTTCCACTTTCCCTAGCATCAGCATCTATGCCTGGTTTATTTCAGAAACAGCAAAATGTAAAAATAAATCAAAATTTATTTTTTATTTAATTTAAAAGATATGTGCCCACTCTGTGTATGTGTGGGTGGGGGTGGGTGCAGGTGTATATACGGTATGTAGCTAATTGGAAAATGACTGGAAAAAGATTGCTTTGTTTCAATAGTTGTACTTTAACAAGAAAAATCATTGTTAAAACAGAAAATAAGTGACACTGCTTCAGACATGAATAGCTGAATACTAATTATTTGCAAGACTTGTCATTTACCTTGTCTTGTCAACTTCTCTTTGAAAAACACTGACAGTGCAGATGTTAAAAGTGTTAAACTTTAATAAGAACTGTGCTGTTGTTTCATTATAGCAAAAAGGAAGTTATGAACAGAACAGTTGTACAGACACACAGGGACCAATTTACACGCATCTTTCCCATGCAACTCTTACAGAAACGGAGGAATACCTTAATAGTAAATATGCAAACACTCTGCAAAATATAGTGTCAACAGGAAAGAGACTCCGCACAGGAAATCGCAAAACCTACATATACAGTATAATCATGTAATGAAGGATAAAAAATGCGATAGGCATGTAGATCATGACACTAAAGAAATACAAATGACCGGGAGGATTTTAGTACTAGCTTAATGGTTCTGATTGCATTCATACTAATGGAAGTAGCTCAGTACAGTAGATTACCGGATAATACTATAATACTGCTACTTCAGTGTTAATAATTCAGTGTAAACTTTTTATTCTTTAGATTATTTTTATGCTAGCCAACCTCATCTATGCTCATTTGTCTTAATTCAGTTGTTTCAATTTCCTTTTAAAAAAACCTTAAGTCTACCCAATGTTGCTTATACTCTTAAATTAATTGCCCATTCAGCCTAAGCCACACAAATAAACAAGTACTAAATAAATGGATTCAAAGTTCTGTTCTTTTTTTTTTTAATGCACACAGGGCCTCATTTCCATGATAATTACTTATGGGGTGCCATTTCAAGGTATAAGAACCTTTTTAAAAAACCCTTTAACCTGTATTACTACGCAATCTGTAAGCAATAATCTACACAATTCTGCTTTTAATTCACTTTGTTAGGGTTCCCAAATATGAAGATAGGCTCAAATTCTCTGATACCTGCACAGTTTAGCTTCATAACTGCTGCTTGCTAGAACCAAATCTAAAAAATATCCATCTACATTTATGCCAGAATAACATATAATGTTAATATCTGCATATTAACAGCTAAGGGAAGAAAAAAAATAAGTTTAAGTTCTAGATTAGTGCAGGTCAGAATGAAGTGCTAGGAAGAGATGCAAAATAATATATGTCATTTATGGAAAATTCAATTTAAATGAAATTCAATTTAATGTGGCTGTTTTGATTATACCCAGGACGCTATACACTGACAGATGTGCCAGATGTCTTTTCTTTTTCTCACACACAGATACACACTTTATAGGAAAGCAAAGGATGATTAAGCTTGTTTCATGCAGAGGAGTTTCAAAATCATACTCAGTAAAACCAAAGTGCATAAATCCAGGTTGGAAAACCCTGGTCTAGATTCCCAGATTATTAAAGAGATTTGAGTTATCACTGGGACTGCATACGGAGAAAGGTTTTTATATTATGTGCAAATTCATAATTTTATGCAAAATGTTTAAGTATTTACAGGGGGTCACACAGATGCTAAACCATAGGATAATTACTTCAGTTTTTATTTAGTGAACCTAGCAACTGTGGTTTGTAAAACATGGTTCAAGTTAACATTTTGGGTGGGCACAACAGCTTCAACAAACCATGATCAAAACTAAGTTTAGATAACCTTTTATATCTGGTGACAGCACTTTTGGGGGGGAAGGGGGGCTAAGGGTTAGGCCATTGTGAATAGGACAATGATACAGAGTGGTGGTAGCAGGGTTTTAGTTTGTTTTCCTGGATTTTGATGAGCGTTACTTTAAAATAAAAAATAAAAGAACTATACTAAGTTTATTTCTTTGTGTTTTTCATGTTTTAAATTGGTAGGAAATCATACTGCCAAATTTGGCAATAGGAGTCAGATGGCTAATGTGAAGTTGCAAATTGAAGAACTCAAATGCCATATGTGCCTGGCCCAGAGTCCTAATTTAGTACAATATGAATTTAGTCACTGAGTTTCATAGTCATTGAGTTTGGAAAAGGAATGGGTAAGGAGTGATGACTGTAAGTAGAGTCACCGTGTGTGAGTTGGGCGGCCATATAAATTTATTAAATAAATAAAATAAGTAAAACCAAACCATAGACAGCAAGAAGGTCCAGTGGTTGGTACCAAGCTCTTTATTAAAACATGGCCATTATAATTCTGCTCTTGACTTTGACTCCAACCTTGCTTAAACACTTGACCCTGTCAAGGAGTGGGAAGTGGTAGGATCAGAATACAGAGCTATTATTCAGCTGGATCAGAATACTGTGGCAGTCTCTTGATGAGGCAAGTTTCAGGCAGTGTCTTTTTTGTTAAAATAACTTTGTTAGTAACTGGTCTGTTGCTACAATCAGAAATGATCTCATAGAAAGCCCATAGAGTACATATACAGGCTTACTTGAATACTGCCTTCTTTAAGGTCCTCTTGAGAGACCCTTCTCTTAAACTTACCACTATCAGAAATGCATAAAAATGAAAGGGCTTTAGATGTACATAAGAACCATTGAGCTCAATGGGAGATGCTTGTGAACAACTGTGCATGTTGATTAGGTTCTTGATTTGGACTATAATATGATGTACTGTTAGGAGGTCAAATCAGTCAATCCTAAAGGAAATCAACCCTGACTGCTCATTGGAAGGACAGGTACTGAAGCAGAAGCTCAAATACTTTGGCCACCTAATGCGAAGAGAAGACTCACTGGAAAAGACCCTGATGCTGGGAAAGACTGAAGGCAAAAGGAGAAGGGGACGGCAGAGGATGAGATGGTTAGATAGCATCACCGATGTAATGAACATGAATTTGAATAAACTCTGGGAGACAGAGGAGGAAAGGAAGGCGTGGCGTGCTATGGTCCATGGGGTCACGAAGAGTCGGACACGACTAAACAACTGAACAACAACACTCCATTAACAGTGAGAGTTTAATACAGTTTATTTTATTTTCGTTACTGTCATTATCACTATTTCACCCTGTAATTGTATAGTGGATTTCTCCTCTTGTGCTAGAGCAAACTAAAGAGAGACAAATAATCAGGACTGTCATTTTACTGCAATCTTATACTGATAGCAAGAGGATTTTTTTGTGTAAGATTATATAAAGGATCCAAGTAATGTTTAGTGTGTCCTTTAACAGAAAAAGTTCAATAGGATTGCAATGATCATATACTGAAGATGTCTATGAGGAAGACTGCCCAATTTGCTTGGATGTCAAGGAAGGATTTTAAAACACATGTGAATTCATTTACAGGAAATGTCCCAATATAAAAGAAAATAAGGTAGCCACTATAATAAAACTTAAAACAACTATAACCCTGCTGAGAGTTCAGCTGATTATAATTGCAGCCAGATGTTCCACTGCCTCAGGGAATGTGGGAGGAAGAGATAGTGGCAAACAATTTCAGTAATGATGGGAAGGGGAAATAGGATGGGAAGTATGGGATGGGTTGTTCCAGAGGAACAGAGATGGGCAATTTAGTCCCAGTCTCTTATTCCAGCTCCACAGCTTCAATCCAGAGCTCAGGAGACTTCCAACACAACCATTCAACTAAGTCCAACAACTCAGGGAGGGCATCCACTGGGCAGGAATTTCCTCAGGCATTGGTACTGGGCTAATTCAATCTCCTTGCCTTGAGGCACAGTCCGGCAAGGCTTGGATTTCATGGCCTTCATGGCAACCATGGGCTTGTCCCAGGTTATTGTGAGTCTGATCCACACAGAGAAATATATGTTAGACCTCACTTTCACTTCAAATCAGTTGCTATGTGATCTGAAGCTGGAGGAAATTATCCTTTGCTGTGATCATATTACTCCTTGGTTTGGATGAGATTATTGTCACCTGGCCATTTATAGGGCAGCATAAGCTATTAGAGTGGCCAGGTGTCTGAAGGATCCAAATGGATTGCAGAAGGTGCCTGAAGATTTTCCCAACAACCTGTCAGGTAATTCCATTGGGCAGCTACTGAAATGCTAACCTGACCAGAACACTTAATAAGATTGCCTCAAGCCACCTCTTTCTGTTTGGGGATCCTGAAGTGCTAATTGATTTACTAAACAGCTCTGGGAGATGAAATGGCAATATCTGGAACGCTAGTGGAGAAAGGCAAAAAGTAAAACAGACTGAGCATGGGTAACAACTCCTATGCCATACCATAGTAGTAAGGGCTGCAAAGCACCCGTATTTTGCCCTTGTTGCATCAGCAAATTATTGTTTTAAAGCCTTGTTTAAGATCGTTTACCCATTTCTTGCAAATATAAGCAGTATCAGTTATTTCCTGGCCATTGTAATGCTTTTACACAACATTTAGCTGACAAAGTTGCTCAAATTTGCCAGAGTCTTGCCTCAATGGTATAGGTCTGAAGTAGTGACAGGAGTTATACTGCTTTCTGGGATTCTCTCCACCACTGTGCCAAGGTAGATATGGTCCAGCCTGAGCTACACTACCTGAAGTTTAGATCCACACTCCAACCGGCTCTTGTGGACACGACAGGGGGATCTTAATAGCTGCGTCTATGTCAGCTTCACTAGGTAGATTGCTCCAGCAAATCAACTTTACAGAAAGTCTTATACTATACTTTATTGACATATAATAATATAGTCTTGCAAGTCTGATTGTGCTTTACCTCTCTTCTTTCTTATAGCCCAGTGAATCAGGGAGGCATTTGCCTGAGCTGCTTCTTAATATTACCTTGCTCCCCAAGACCTAAAGAATGTTTCATGTTTGTCTAGATAACGGTTCTTCACTTGTCTGTCAAGGCCATCTCCCTTACTTTCTACTGTCTGGGAGGTAGTTAACCTCTTGGGGTGTATGTGTGCCTGACACTTTTTAGAAGGTGCTGGTATCCCACCTTTTGAAGAGGCCATACATGAACCTAGTTATCCTAGAGTACTAGTGTCCTGTCTCTAACCTTCATTTTTAGGGAAGTTTGTTAATAATATGGTATGGCTTTAGCTGCAGAGCAACCTGCAATGGTTACTCTGGTAGATTACCTATATCAGGACCTAGATAGGTAGAGTGCACCTCTCTTGGTCATTCTTGACCCTTACGTTGTATTCAGTACCATTAAACCTAGTAAGCCTTGGACTGCCTGCAATGCTTGGGGATTGGAGGCACTGTTTTGCTGTGATTCTTCCTGAGTGGGCAATTCCAAGTGGTGGGATGGGGGAGGAGAGCTTGGCTCAGTGGGCTTTCCTATGTGGATCTCACAAGATTCAGTTCCCTCCCCTTCTTTAAATCTACTGAGCCTACTGGCTGAGGTTATTCAGGGTGAGATACCATCAATATGCTGATGATATTCAGTTATATGCTGCCACCCTGAGCCAGGATTACTACTTTCTGGATTGGTGTGACAGTTGCAGGTGTATTTTGAGTGTGAAAATCTGATGACAGTAATTCATAGCCTTATAGCCACCTGGATAAAATATTGCAATGTGCTTTATTTGGACTATATTTGAAGGCTACTTGGAAACTGCAACTGGTGCAAAATGCAGCTGTTCCCATGCTGGCAGGTTAGATTGCCTTTTCCAGGTTAATCTATATTGCAGGCACTTGCATGGTTATCAATAGGTTTCCTATACAAGTCACAGTGTTGGTCCTTTAAAGGTGCTATTTGTTTTGACTCAAGGGGTTTCAGAAACTCCTACCTCAGGTACAGCTGTCCCCTCCAGTGTGCCTATCCAAAATGTGAAGGTTATCTATCCCCAAGGTGCAAGAGGTTAGACTGGGTAGGTGCAGGGGCAATGTTCTGTGTTATGGCTTTCGCCTTAACCTTCCCCCCAATGTAGGCTGGCATGCACTGTGACATCATTCTGCAAGGCAGTGAGAATTGAGCTATTTCATAGGGCTTACTGTATGACCTGTTGCCATTTTATCTTTTCCAGCAAGAACGATAACCTGAGGTTATAATCTATTATTTGCCAAGTCTGTATGAGACTGAACTCTTCTCCGAGACTGTTGCATCTGGGACTGGAATATTGCTTGTATTATCCCAATTGCTGTGGCTTTGATCATCTCAAAGTTGTGAAATAAAAATTTAGCCATAGAGATGGCAATGATTTGTATTATTTAGAAGCATATGTATCCAGATTATGCTTTATAGCTTTCTTAACATTCCTTAATTCATTTCATTAGTGGAATATGTTGGGTAGACAGCAAGAGGAATACTTAAGCTAAAATGTAAAGCTGCAGTTTGGAATACACAAAATATTTATGATTCATTTTTTAAAATGTTTTTATCATTTAACAGATAATACAAAAACTTAATATAAAGTGAGCCTGGGGGTCTCAAAAAGTTATTTTTCAATAGAGTGATTTGCTGCAAAACAAATAATACAATCAAATTGAGAAAAATTCCTACTGAGTTATATGAAACAGGTATTTCTGCCTTTAAGCCATATACTAAATATTATCAGAGCATCTACAGAGACAATTGTCCAATTCTCATGCACATTCTCTGATCTTCAAACACATGGTTGATAAATAGATATCACCATCTAAATTTCTATTTCAATTCACTGTGACAAAGACAACTGCTGAATATTCAAATTTGAATATCCAGCACTCAAATCCATTTACTGTATATCAGTCTGAAGGAGAATTTCAAAGTATTCATCAATTGATTTCAATGCTAGTTTTATGGACTCTGTACAATAAATTGATTAATCACTGGCTGTGGTCTCATTACATTAAATGTTATTGAAGCAGGAGAAGAGTCTGGAAAAATGTTGATTTTATGGAAGGATATATCTGTTGACTTTAAAGTAAGTAGAAGTGATACACAGCATAACATTTGACAATACATTATAATATGTTGGTCCTTTGAGAAACGGAAATCTGATTTTTTTTCAA
Source organism: Charina bottae (assembly GCA_023362775.1). Classification (NCBI taxonomy): domain Eukaryota; kingdom Metazoa; phylum Chordata; class Lepidosauria; order Squamata; family Charinaidae; genus Charina; species Charina bottae. Next base: position 48,202,147 of record JALMGJ010000005.1, read on the forward strand.
AGAAAAAAATCCAATCCCATATCCAAGGATAATTTGCCCTACTTCCATCCTCAGTCACCTAACACTCCTACAGAAACATAAAAATATAAACACAGAGCGGTATAAGCCATTTAGGTCTTAGTGTCTAATTCTGATCTTTGCAGGAATCAAAGTATCCTTGAAAGAGACAAATGCTTGTCTAACATTTGCTTAAATGTATGCAGTGAAGGGGAGCTTATTTGGGTAATTTGTTCCACTGACAAATTGCTCATACTTAGGGTTTCCTATTACCTGATCATCCTTTCTTCCCTACCCTGAATCTGTTCTACTTTGTCTGTAGGGAGCTGAGAATTGGAGAAAGTCCTTGAGATGAGGTATGACCAGTGCAGAATATAGTGAAACTACTACTTTCCATGATTTGGAAAATATAGTTGTGTTGATAAACAAGATAGATATTATAGGACAACAAATATGATTTAATATATGTAACAGAGAGTTGATGAGATTACTCCTATTATTGGAATATAGTAATTGAGTGATACAAAATGAATAGAAGCAAGAGAAAGAGGATTTGCACTGTATGTTTTTTTTTAAAAAAAATCTGTTCAGAAATGCAAAAAACAGATAATACAAAAACTTAATATAAAGTGAGCCTGGGGGTCTCAAAAAGTTATTTTTCAATAGAGTGATTTGCTGCAAAACAAATAATACAATCAAATTTGAATGAACTTGGCAATACGGTAGAGAGCATCTGAATTAACATAAAAAGAAGAACAAATAAAAGCAATGCTGTTGTTGGTGCCTACTGTCAAGGGTACTGCCTCCCCTCAAAACCAAAAAGAAATTGTGAATGATGCCTCCCAAAGTAAATTGCAAATCTTCAAAAAGGCATGAAATCTCAGTGTTGGGAAATTTAAATCACTCTGACATCTGTTGAAAAACTAACTTTGCCAAGCATGGACCTTCCAGGAATTTCTTGAATGGTCTCACTGACAACTTTCTCCTTCAGAACATGGACAAATACACAAGAGAATCAGGTATCTATCCTTGACTTGATCAATAAGGAAGACTTTGTTGGGGAAGTGGAAGTAGGCAGAACACCATATAATTCTGGAGCTCTTGTTTTTAAGAGAAACAAAACCTGTGCATAATCAAACATATTTTGGATTTTAAAAATAACACATTTTAATAATTTCAGAGTAAGTTGGATCCCATGGCAGGAGAAACTAATGGGGAAAAGAGTGCAAGATAAGAAGATGTTTGTTTGTTTGTTTGTTTGTTTGTTTGTTTGTTTAAAAGGAGACATTAAAAACACAGCTATAAATGATTCAAATGAAGAGAAAATACAGAGATCAGCAAAGAAGGACAGGTCACAAAGGAAAAAAGTTGACTGAGGAGGGACATGATAGCATTATTTATATACCTGAAAGTATGTCCAATAAAGAGCCAGTTTGGTATAGTGGTTAAGTCATCAGGCTATAAACCTGGAGACCATGAGTTCTAGTCTCACCTTAGGCATGGAGCCAGCTGGGTGACCTTGGGCTAGTCACTCTATCTCAGCCCTAGGAAGCAGGCAATGGCAAAGCCCTTCTGAAAAACCTTGCCAAGAAATCTGCAGGGACGACTTCCGGGCGCTGATCGGAGTGCAGCGAAGAACCAAGGCTCTTAGCCTTGATTCCGCAGTTAGCTGTCTGCGGCAATTTGGAAGAAGAAAAATCGCTGAAAAATCACCCTCGAAGAGAGGGTGATCAGAAGATAAACCACAAGGGTCGCTGAAGTAGCTGCTCTCTCCCGACCCCCGTATTTCCACCACAGGGGATGGGAGATTGAAGCGGCGAAAGGCAACTGGAAGAGGAACGAAGCTCTACAGCAGCTGTGAATCTGGAAAAGATAAGTAGCTGCCCGATCAACCTTTTAGACACATTTTTTTTTTACTTTTAAACATTAATCTTCCTATTAAGTGCTAAGATTTGTCTCTGGACTTGATTTATATTTGCTGGTGTGTTACTCCCTTCTTGTTAAAGGACGATTAAATGGTGGGAAAAGAAGGTTAATTGACTTTGCTATAAGTGAAAGTGACTTTCGTTATTATCTTCAGTTTGGTCTGAGTTTCCTACCTATGGACAATTGTTGGTATTTTTCTTTTTGTTTTGTGGAATTATTATACTAGAGTTTGGACATAAATGGAGTGATTAATACTTTGTTTTTTATGACTTTTATGTTGGGACTGCTGCCTGAAAGAAGAAAACCTTATTACTTTTTATATATATATAAGTTTCTCTTTTTTCCTTGAACTTTGAATTCTGTTTGGATTTGCTTTTTTGGAAGAAGCTAAGCTGTTTAACGTTCAATTTGGATTATTATTTGGAATGTAGAGGGTTTTTTTATATGTTTCTGGTAACATCTTCCCTTTGTGACTTGTGGTTGGATTGAAGAATTACAAGTGGGAAGGTGAAACCCTGGGAATATTTACTATTCTTATCTTTGATTTTGACTTCAGGAGAACAAAAAGTCCCTACTGGCTTTTTATCTTGGGTGTTTGAAATACCATGGATTTATATATATAAAGGATTACAAATGAACTAAGAGAAACAAATTTTTAAAGGAGCTTCCTTATTTTTGTACAACTCTTTGGATATTTGCTCTTTTTCCTTTTTCTTTTTCCTTTTATTGTTTTTTTATTTTTTTTCACTTTTTTAAACAACTAATGTTGTACTGTGTTTTCTTCCCTTTTTCTCCCTTTTTTCTTCTTTTTTGCAGGGCTATGGCGTCTTTGGGAACGAGACAGAGGGAGAAAGAGAAGAAGAAGGAGACTGGAGGACCACCTATTGATTCTGCCACATCTGCCTCAGAAACATTATTACCAGAAATGAAAAAGATACTTGAAGCTGTTGCAGCACTAAATAAGAAAATGGATGACTCCACAAAGCAGATGGAAGATCAAATTACATCACTAGACAAAAAGATGGATGATATGAAGAAAGAAGTAACCCAAGAGATTAAGCAAGATTTCAAAAAAGAAATTCAAACAGTTAAGGAAGTGGTGAACTCTCTGTCAGGAGAACTTAAAGATACGCAAGACCAGATGCAAAAATTAGAAGTTAAATCAGAATATGCCATTAAAGAAATTGAACATAATTTAGATATCACAGCCTTAGCAGAAATGAGAGAGAAAGAGTATATTTTGAGGCTTAGAGCAGTTCCAGAACAAGTAGATGAAGATGTGAGAGAAAGGATGATTTTTGAATTGGCTAAATTCTTGGAGACAAGAGAACAAGATTTAGATTTGGAGATAGATAAGATAGTTAGAGTAAACTCACGTTTTGCTAAAGAAAGAAAAGTTCCTAGAGACATTCTGATATATTTTGTAAGAAAAGTGACAAAAGAACAAATTCTGAGGAAACATTATAATACTATATTAAATATAGAAGGGAAGGAAATAATTGTATTAAAAGAAATTCCCTTGAGAATATTAAGGAAAAGAAAAGACTATTTTTTCCTCATAGATAAACTAAAACAACATGGTATCTCATTTAGATGGGAAAAATTGGAAGGCGTATCGTTTATGTTCAAAGGGCAGAGATTCAGAATAACTTCCATTTTAAAAGCAAAAGCTTTTTTAGAGAAATATAAGAAAGAAATGGGTCTACCAGATGGAGAATTGGCAGAAGAAGGAGAAACATCGAAAAATAAAGAGAAGGCTGAAGACTTATCTGAGAAAGGAGCTACAGGTGTGGACTTGATAAAGGGATTTTAAAGAATAAAATGTCTATGGAACATAAATACTTGACATGGAACATTAATGGGGCTAACTCCCCACAGAAGAGACGAAAGATATTTCATTTTTTGAAAAAACTGAAATTGGACATAAGTTGCCTACAAGAGACTCATATTTGTAAAAAAGACACTAAATATTTGATTCAAAAACAGCTTGGAGAATAATTTATTTTGGCTGGATATAAAAAAAATAAGGGAGTAGTTCTATATGTACAACCAAAGCTAAATCCAAAACTGATATTAGCTGATGAAGAGGGTCGATATGTTGTAGTCGAAATTAACATACAAGGAATTAAAACATTTTTTTCCCATAAGTTTTATTAATTTTAAAATACACATTAAAAGCTAATACAAAAGAAAAGAAATAGAAATACAAAGTAAGAAAAGGGAAAAGAAAAAGTGAAGTCAAAAAATAACAAACAAGAAAAAATATAGAAAATAGATGTCCTCCAATTTATCCTTGAACTTTAAGTACAACAATTAACTTTAAATGTTAGTCCTTAATACAATACACAGAAACTTTTCTTTGTCATATACCCTATGATTTCTATAATCCAATCTTCTGTTCTTCATATAGGTTTCGCCTTTCTTGATATCTTCCAACAATCCATCTCTGGTTTCTACTCCTTGGAATAGTAATCAAATGTTCATTGTTTCATCAATTAAATGTTTTCCATTTGCTCTTTCCATTTTTACATCTATATTTATATCTTCAATAAAGTCCAATTAGTATAACAAATAAAGGCCTTATCTACGTCTAATAAAAATACAGTATATTCTGTTCATGTTATGACTATATATTCCATTAATACATAATCTAACATATTACATAACATAATACATAATATAGCAAAAATACAAAACCTAACATAACATATAACCTAATACATACAACATATTCTTGTAATAACCTACATTCTAATTCCATCTCATCATCTCATTGTCTTCTCATAAATGTGTCTCCAGAAAGAGTAATATATAATATCAACATATTTATTTATAATCTTGTATCTTACACTTAAAATATCATGTTTTTATGCATCTGTAAATTTCTCATATCTGTGCTTACTCTGTGTACAATACCAAATCCGCATTTTCATTCACCTTGCATTCCAAATCAATATCAATAAATCTCCTGTTTAGGTTATGCCAATATCACAATATGCAACTTGTTTATTTCTGTAACTCATGTGGGATATCAAAATGTTTATTTTGCCATATCTATCAATTTGCATATTAAAATCTTCCTGTCTCAGCTGCCACAATGTATTTATGCCCAAACATTTAATAGACCACTTCCTGTAAAATATCATAATCTTCTTCTGTACCAATACATTCAAAGTCCTCTTTCCCTGTTTCTCTACTGGTTCGAAAGATCTTTCCTCTGTTTCTAAATCTGTCCCTTGTATCTTCTGTTCCTGAGCCACCAAAACTATTAATATACGTTCTATGGATTTCTTAATTTGCAAAAAAATTTTGCTGGTTTCTTCCTTAAAATCCTGAAGTACTGTGAGAAAGGCCATTATTTATTGTTCAAAGCGTAATCAACTGCTGTAGTCAAAACAAAAGATTTTCTCAGGGAGCAAGGAACAGCTGTTCTATTATTTATCAATAATGTCTATTTCTTTAAGTGAGAAAAGCTTTTAAAGTAAGAGATGAAAAAATTCCACAGAGCAGTATTTCAAACAGTTTGTAAAAGGAAAGATGAAAATATATTCCAAATGAAAGATAGTCCTTTCTAAAAAAAAGTAGAAAAAGAAAAAAAAAAAAGGTAAAGAGGCACACATTCTCTATACTTTATTCTTTATTCTTCTTTATTCTTCAGGCTGCAAGCTGCTTAACCCAAACAAACAATTTCTCAAAAGTCAGTTAGTTTATCGAGTGAGAAATACCAACAAAGTCTCTTAAGTCCCAATTTCTCTGATACAAAAGAAAGGCAGAAAAATACAAAACTTGTTCACTATGTTGCCAAAATAAAATCTATCAAACTTCCACCAAAATTAATTATAGCAAAGAAAACACAAAATTAGCCAACATTTTGAACGAAGTCCAAAGATAAATTTTAGAATAATAAAAATGTACTAATCTAAAAAAGAAAACTAATATAAGGTGGTCTAAAAGCTAGCTGTCACTCTTGTGTCTCCCAAGAGACTTACTGTTCTCTGCAGAGCTAGGATCCTCTTTCGGCCATTTCATTGCATCCACCCCCCGTTCCTCTCCGCGGTGGAAACAACAAAGAAAAACAGGAGTGGGCAATTACAATGGCTCTGTGAGCAATCTTCTGGTTCCCCCTTCTCCAGGGGGAAACTTCAGTGGTCCGTAGACCCCTGCAAACAAGATAGAAAGTTAGCCAGGTCTCAGAGCTCAGAGCTCTGAGAAACTCTGACTTGTCGAGCTGCCAGCCAGGCTTGGAGTTGGAATTAAAACATTGATAGTTGGACTTTATGCACCAAATATGGATAAAGGAATATTTTACAAAAATTTGATGGATAAACTTTTGGACTTAACTTATGACAATTGGTGTTTTATGGGGGATTGGAATGGGGTAACTTACCCTAGGCTGGACAGACAGTCACAAAAAGAAGTGAAACAAACACAGGGAAAATTGCCGCAAACATTTTTTGACCTGAAAGAGATGTTGGATTTACAAGACATTTGGAGATGCATGAATGGGACTTCCAGAGAATTTACATATTATTCAGAGAGATTTAAATCACACTCTAGAATAGACATGATTTTGATATCTAAAAACTTGATGATGGATATTAGTAAAGTTGATATATTACCTAAGACTCTTGAATATTTGGAACAACATTATGAAAAACAAGCTGCCTTGATATTTATTGATGCTGAAAAAGCTTTTGACAACCTAAATTGGCCTTTTATGTTCAAAGTATTGGAAAACATGAATTTTGGAGGAAACTTCATAAAATGGATTAAATCAATATATACTCCACAATTTGCCAAAATAATTGTTAATGGAGAATTTAGTAAGCCATGTGAAATTCAAAAAGGTACTAGACAAGGTTGTCCATTATCTCCACTTTTGTTCATACTGGTATTAGAGGTTTTACTTAGAGATATTAGACAAGATGATGGTATCCATGGTATTAAAGTTAAAAAATAAGTTTATAAACCAAGAGCCTTTGCAGATGACCTAGTCATTACTTTGGAGAATCCACTAGATGGAATTGAAATTCTAATACAGAAATTAAAAGACTTTGGGTCATTAGCAGGGTTCAAAGTGAATTTACAGAAAACAAAAGTATTGACTAAAAATATGGACCATCAGCAGCAAGAGAAATTGAAAGAAATAACAGGATATTCAATGGAAGAAAAAGTAAAATATTTGGGAGTATATTTAACAGGTAAAAATGTTAAGTTGTTTAAGAATAACTATATTCCACTTTGGATGGATATTAAAAAAGATTTGGACAATTGGGAAAAATTGCAATTATCAATATTAGGTAGAATTTCAGCAATTAAAATGAATGTTTTGCCAAGAATTTTATATATTTTCCAAACACTACCTATATTGGCATCAGAAGAACCTTTTAAACAATGGCAGCGAGATATTTCTAAGTTCATTTGGCAAGGAAAAAAACCAAGAGTAAAATATAAAGTTTTGCAAGATTCAAAAGAACGAGGCGGGCTAGGTCTGCCGGATTTGAAATTATATTATGCTGCTTGTTGCTTGGTATGGATTAAAGAATGGATAGTCTTGAAAAATGAAAAACTATTGAATTTGGAGGGGCATGAATTAAGATAAGGATGGCATGGATATTTGTGGTATGATAAAGTAAAAGTTAATGTGGACTTTAAAAATCACTATATTAGAAGATCTTTGTTAAGAATTTGGGATAAATATAAACTAACTTTATGTTATAAAAGACCTTTATGGATTTCAACGCAAGAAGCATTTTATAGAACAGAAGTAAATACTAAAGACAAATGGTTGACCTATAAAGAATTTTTAAAGAAAGAACAAGGACAATATACAATTAAATCAATAGAAGAATTGGCATCAGAGGGATATACTTTCCAATGGCTTTCATACATGCAACTTGTAGAGAAATTTAAATCAGATAAGAAAGACTTTGAATTTGAACAAACGAAATCAGAATTCGAGATACAATTATGTGAAGCTGATGATCACCTAATTGCTAAAATGTATAAACTATTGTTAAAAGGTGAAATGGTAGAGGAACAAGTTAAAGATTGTATGATTAAATGGGCAAAAAATATTGGTTATAATATTCAAATGCAACAATGGGAAGACATGTGGACTAAAGGACTAAAATTTACTTTGTGCTATAATTTAAAAGAAAACTTTTATAAGATGATGTACAGATGGTATATGACCCCACAAAAACTTTCTAAAATGTATGGGAATGTCTTCAACTTATGTTGGAAATGTAAAAAAGAGGGGTCTTTTTACCATATGTGGTGGACATGTGAGATTGCAAAGAAATTTTGGACTCAAATACATTCATTGATGCAAAATATATTACAAATTCGAGTCCCATTTAAATCAGAATTATTTTTGTTGGGAATAATAGGACGACAATTTGGGAAGCAATTTACAAGAATTATGCAATATATGATTACAGCAGCAAGACTTATATATGCACAAAATTGGAAAAATCAGATTTTGCCCACGATACAAGATTGGATGTTAAAATTGATGGATATGGCAGAGAATGATAAATTGACATGTTTATTAAAAGAAAATTCAAATTATTATTTCCTTAAAGAGTGGAAACCATTAACTGACTACTTACAAGATGCGGGGGGAGCAAAGCTTATATGGGGATTTGAAGATTAAAATATATATATATTGATATAATAGACAAGAAATGTTTTTTAATGTTTTATATAGACCTAGCATGTAAGATAAAATTGTTAAATTACTATGACCAGAGACAAATCGGAAGTTGACTAATTGCTATGTTTCATTTCTATCTTTTTTCTTTTTACTTTACTACACTTTTTACTCTCTTTCTTTACTTGATTTGTATTTCTATTTTCTTTTCTGTTTCAGACTTTTATCTATGTATATTTAAAACCTAATAATTTTTTTTTTAAAAAAAGAAATCTGCAGGGACTAGTCCAGGCAGTTGCCAAGAGTCAAAAACTGTCTTGAAGGCACAAAAATAAAAATATATGTCCAATAAATGGTCAAGATCTGTTCCCTTCATTCCAACCAGACTAAAGGTAAAATATAAGAAAGTATATTATTATGAGACAATATTTATGAATTAAAATAGTCTATTTGCAAATTTCCCATAAAATTTGGACAAGAGTGTTACATATTGCTTTATTTTTAACTTACGTTGCCATAAAGGTTCAAAGAAAAAAAAATATCACTACCTTGGAGAAGGCAAGAGAGATACCCCATGCTCTTTTCAGCCTTCAGAAATAGAACATAATTTTTCAACAAGACCAAAACATTCATATGTAGTATAAGTACTTCTTTTGATTGACAGTATACTTGAAAGAGTTCAAACCATCAAAGCATTAAACCATTATTCTTTTCATTTTATTTGTAATAGTCTTTGATATTGTTAATGTACAAAAACCAAGATCTAAATAAAGTAATATGACTAAGGGGAGCAGCAGCCAGTGGTATCTTGTCAAACATCTTTAAAACCTGTCTTAACATTTCGCAGAAAGAACACAGCAATACATCTACTAGCAATCCTTAATGGAATCCAGGAACATTAGAGCAGAGACCATCTGTCAGGACAAAGATTTAATGTCTCTTTTTTAACTCTTCCACTCTGCCTACCAGACCAAGTGAAGGGAGATATAATATCTTGAAGAATGCCTTTGCACCCTTCTATAAAATTATCTACCTATGGAAACATCCTGGCACTTGCATTATTAACTTTATCAGGTGAAAACAATAATTTTCTATGATTTTGGTCAAGGTAGGCAACGTTGTCTGTAGGCTACTAGCAGTTCCTGAGGCCCCTTTTAAAAAAAACTCCTCTCTGCAACTTCCCTACTATTTTTAAGATTATTTAATCTTAGTTTTAGAAGAACCTAGAATGTCTTTAGAAATGCTTAGCCCCCAGGATCTAAATCTGAGTAGTATTCAAGGCTGGTCAAGTTCGTACCACTGATTTAGACCAAGATATTATACAGAGGATCTAAAGAGAATCTATACTTATAACAACTTCAGTGATAAAGCAGGGATCTTAATAGCATGGAGAGCTATTCTCCTATTCAATCACATGCAGATATATCTCCCCTTGAGAACTCCTACCTGAACACATGGAGGTCAGGGACAGAATAAGGTAAGGCTAGCCTACATTCTCATTGTCTACCCAGTTCAAGACCTTCACCATTAGTCTCTACCCGTAGCAATGATTTCTGCCAATCTGAGATGGGAGCTGTTCATCATTAGTGATCTTGTGCTGTCTGTAGAAAGGTACAGGAGTGGAAAAGTATTGTCTGAAGTATTACCAGGATATTTAAAGACCATCAAATGGGCGTTGACTTTGGAGATAATGCATCCAAATCTTGATGATTCCTTGAATGGAATCTAATCATTGCTATGACAGCATGGGTCTAGCAGAGCATCCACCCATCCCAAAAAGGGGCTAACTCTCCAACTTGTCTTCTGGACACAGGAATCCTATAGAATTTAGGATGTAGCTTGGTTCTGATGCTTGGCTCATTCCCAAAAAAAAGGGGGAGATAACACTTTTGAAACTCACATATACATATGCCAAGGGCTCATTCTCATGTTCCCTCTAACCATTGCATAACTATGCCCTTCTAACTATTTTTAAATGACATATTCTCATGATAATGTATCCCCCCATAGCTAAGGCAGATTAAAGTTGTCTTTAGCTGTTCACCTTTTAAAATAATGTTTTCCCTCTTCTTCTAACACAATTATCACAGGAATCACAATCTAGCATACTTCATCAACAATGTGGTTGGTCACAAGCTCAGGGCTGGAGTCTATCCAGTTACTATTAGCTGCTGTGGGGATGCTCTCTCCTCTGGTTGCTGGACATTACAAGTAGTCCTCACTTAACAACTGCCTTGTTTAGCAACCATTCAAAGTTACAACGGCGCAGAAAAAGTAATTTTATGACTGGTTCTCGCACTTATGACTGTCAGAGTGTCCTCGTGGTCATGTGATCAAGATTCAGGTGCTTGGCAACTAGCAGGTGTTTATGACTGTCGTAGTATCCCGCAGTCACGAGATCGCCATTTGCGTGCTGCACAGTTGGCTTCTGACAAGCAGAGTCAACGGGGAATCTGGCAGTAAATTCGCAAGTCGTGGTCACATGATGTCTCACTTAAAGACCATGTCACTTAGCGACAGAGTTGCCGGTCCCAATTGTGGTCATTAAGTGAGGACTACCTGTAATTTTAATAGCTATATTTGGCATGGGCTGCAAGAGAGACTGGTCACTGAGTACTGGAGAGGCATTTTCCGACAGAATGCCTGACAGGTACTTTCTGAATGCATTTGTCAGATTGTATTCATGTCTCTGAAATACAGAGGGTTTAGCACTCAGAGAATGCTAGCCCTGTTTTTAAACATGGGATTAGAGCTTTTTGTAATAACACTAGACATAGGCTTAAAAAACTGATGAAATGCTCTCACCACTAGTCTGGTGAGGAAGAAATCATTACAAGTCAGAACACCAGGGTTAGAATTTGTATAAGTTTTTAAAATATTCTGACACTGCGATCTTGTACATTTTTTAAAAAAAATCAGAACTAAATTCCATTCAACAGGGCTTCAACAAAGTTGAGTTGCAGCCTAGGTTTTAACGGATGTTTGGGAAAAGCAGTCAGATGGAAAGAATGACTCTGTCTTGACATCCCTGCATTTGAAGAATTAAAAAAGCTCCAAATGACCATATAGAGTGTTGTACAAATATTTCAGCATGTAAAAAAATCAATTAAGTCTAAAGAAAGTGTCTGTTTTAAAGGAAGATAGTAATTATTAGCTCATCTTATCTACATACCTCCACAGTGAGCTCTCTGTGATACTCCCCAGGTTGTAGTCAAACAACTTTGTCAGAATTAAAATCACCTACGGACACAAGAAGAAAATCATGGTTAGTCTCTAACAATTAGAATCTCATACCACTGATACAACCCAGGGGAAAATTTAGGCTGCTGTTAATGGGTGCTTAACATAATTAAATGAATTGCTTAAGCATTTGCTTAACTGGCATGGGTACTGTCTCAACAAGTACCCATAGTAATCAGCATTTTCTTTGCAAGTGGTAGTTCCATATATAAAAGAAAAGGGTACTTGGTTTACCCATAACAAATTGAAAGGGTATTAGTGCAAACCAGCATAGAGATTCTCAAGGCAGCATTACTAGGGTTATTGGATCTAGGCTGAAAAAAATACCGATGAGCACTAGACAGTAACAAAGAGAGTTTTCTATATTTCTTTGCTCTACCTAATTGTTGTCTGGATTTTTGTAGCCCAGATCCAGTAGCTGTAAGAGCTCCGTATATATGAGTCCTGTTTAAAGATTAATGGGCAACATCATTAATTCTGGCAATTAAACCTTCCTAGAATCAAGTATTTTATAATACAACAGTATTGAACAAATTATATATGGATTAATAATATACAATCATAGACTTGGAGACATTCTAGTCCACAGACTGGCTACACAGCACCTATCCATAACTTTCCTAGACACAATTTATGGACAAGGAAGAAAGGAAGAAAGAAAGGCTGGAAATCTCATTAATTTTTAGCATATCCCACTGACAATCTCAGGAGATTTCAGTGTACTCCCACAAGAACCAGAGAAGGATAAGACTATCAAATCTCTTTAGATTTGACAGTAATTTGAAATTTCAGTGTTGTTGTTGCTTTAAAAAATGTGGGTGGAGTGCCTGGAATGATGAATTCATATGCTACCACCCAGTACCTGAAAAAGTTGTTAACCCTTATAATTTAATTTCTATCTAAATGCAAGAGATTTATAGCTAGAACACTCCTAACTAATGGCTGACTACTCACTTGGTCAGGAGGACAACAAAATACATCAATTTCCTAAGGTACTTCCCCATTCCAACTAGGGCTCTGACTGAATCAACCATCAAGAAGAAAAGAAATCCCAAATAACTGTTAGGAAATCTTTGGGATCCAGGAGTCTCCTAAAATGGATTACTCAGTCTACATCTATACAAAGCTTTGAATACCAAACAATTTAAACCCCACCAGCTAATTGTCTGCTAGCCATGGGGTTCCTGATCCAAGTAAAGTCATTAATTCAGCAGAGTTTATTGCGTACCTCTGGTTATTTTTGCTATTTCATTACAAAACACCTAGGGTTGGGATGTACCTGTAGTTATGGTCACACATTAATTAATGTAATTGTTGAAGGCTTTGCTGCACTGCCTTGCGGGTTAATAAGTTCAGTTGCTGACCATCTCCTTAACTCCTGCAACAGATGGATATGTGACCTGGCACACCACTAGCCTGGCTTCATTATTTAGTTTATTGCAATCTTGCATCAAGAGAGCAACTACCAGAAATGCTTTATGTTCAAATGCCCCTCCTTTCACCATTTTCATAGTGGGGGATTTATAGGCCTATTCAGGGAGCAGAACAGCAACATAACTTGGTATCTTCAACAAACAGCCATCCTGCTGCCACTGATAAGCTTTCCTAGGAGGGCAGTGATGGAAATTTAGCACTTTCCAACCCTTAATTGACACATGTCTCTGTCAGACATATACAACCACTAGGGGAATGCCATCTGACAGGTGGTAGGCAGGCTGACACCTTACGCAAGTTCAGGTTGTCTTTAAAGAAGTGAAATTAAAATGAAAGCATATCAACTTTTCGTAGTTCAGAGCTTAGAAAATGGAGAACAGAATATTTAAGAATCTTCAGTTTTTATCAGCAGTTTAACTCTGCGGTGTTCAATCACATGCTTGGCACTGTATTGTTTCACTGGCGTTGTGCCAATAACTCCACACAAGCCTACCATTTGTTATTATTTATTTACCCCATCCAACCCTGACATTGAATTACAGACAAACCACCCACAAAACTGAATTCATGATATAAGAAGTAATAAAAATGAAAACTACTACTACTATGTTGATTTAGCTTGATTAAAACCAAAACCGAAGCACCATTTCTTCAAGCAGGTCAAACATCAATTTAGATTTTTTTTAAAAAAACCAAGACATGATTGCAAAGGATTTTAGAAGGCAGACAGAATAGGGAATATTATTTTGACCTGAACAGCAGGGGAAAGTAGATATACCACAACTAGAAGCAGCTATTTAGGCCTGTAAGAGAAGTTTCTTATGGAATCCTACGGAATATCTTGCCCCCAGAGGTGAGACTGGCCCCTTCACTCCTGGCCTTTCGGAAGGCCCTTAAGACCTGGCTCTGCCGCCGGGCCTGGGACAACGGAGGCGGTAGTGCCTCCTGGGCTTGGCTAGCCCCGTAGCAACATGATCTATGCTACGGTTCCTAGTCCATCTTGGATTTTATTTATTCTATATTGATTGTGTTTTTTAGATATTTCCTATTTTGTATAGTTTTTAAATTTTAATTAATGTAACCCGCCCAGAGTCCCTTGCATGGGAGATGGGCGGGGAATAAATTGAAATAATAAATAAGATTCTCCATTACAGATTGGCATCACCAGACCCTAGAGACCTATCATTCCAGACCAGAAGCAGATCATGGACCAACCCCAGAGGAGGAGATGCCAAAGAGACCTGTGCCTTTGAATTGCCTTTTCAGGGAATAATAAACAACAGGGAGGACTTTCTTTTTTCTTGCGTTTTTGGATGGGAGGTTGAATGTTGGGGTTCTGTGGAGATGAGACTTGCAAAATCTGGCAAGATAGCATTTTTCTCCTAACCTTCAGGTGAAAAATACTTAGATGGAGAACTTGGATGAGGGTCTTGCCAGAATGTTGGGTGCAAACTACGTGTGTGTGAGAGAGCAGAGAGTAATGATAGTTGTCTGCTTCTAGCAGTGTAGTAGGATAGCCATTCTACTGGGCTAGGGTTTTGCCAACTATAATTAATTGATGAGGGTTGAGACAAAGGGTTTCCCTCTTTACTATGTCAATTTTGTTCATTGGTGTTGCATTATGCTGAATTATTTATGTTTGCCATTTGTTTCCCTTTCTAGTATGTGCTACATTTTGTGACTGTAAAGGAAATTCTGAATACGTACTCTTTACTCTCATCCAGTGGCACTGTGGCATGGGAGAGAGGGAGAACGGGTGGAAGTTGTTCTGTTAAAGGAGGTAAGGCCCATTCAATTATAATGGTTCATATCTCTGCATCTTCTACCTATCAGGATAGTCTGGAACACCAAGCAAAGTTACTCAGGCCTTGACACTACTCTTGAATATGGTCTTGATTTTAAAAAAGGATAATTTGACAGTGAATCAAGGAGTTTACTATTCTGCAGTATGGAGACATGGCCAGAAGTGGAAGGAAGCCTGTTTAGAGTCAGCTACTGCGAGATAGGTGTGCTGTTCAGTACAGGTGCAGATCTGTTGAGCAAGGAGGGATATTGCAACAGTCCATAAGAATACCACATTCTTTCCCCATCTATGTTTTTGAGACCAGCTTTAAGGGCATTTGCTTCATTCTGAATGATCAGGTGGTGGCATGAATTCTGCTGCCTAGCAGAGTCCCTGACTATGTTGATTCAATTGGTCTTCATGGTGGTATGGGTAGCTCATTTTTTTTATTTGAGTAACTTAAATATCACGCCCCACTAAAAAGTGTGGCTAAGGATATTATTGTCTCCATGACTTCCATGAAGCACATCATACCTGCAGTCTGATTTTTGTCTTGGAGGGGAATGGCCATACTGTATATAGATGCCCAGATATGAGATCCCTGCCATGTACAAACAACTACCTGGTGACAACTACGCTGCTGCAATATTCTGTTTTGCAGGGATAAGGCCAGATTAAATTGATTTTATTTATTATTTATTTATTATTTGAAATTGCTATATATTCTTGTTGTTCAAAGTCGGAAGTCACTTTTATGTAATCTTTAAAAATATTTTTTCTTATGTTTTTCACCTCCTTTTCTTTTTGTAGTTTTTTGTTTGTTTTTTTGTAGTTTTTATTCTTGCTCTAAACTCAATAAAAATTTTAAGTAAAAAAAATAAAAAGGTGGTGAGGTCTTTCCTTAAGAAATTATGCTGTATTTAGACACAGCCAGTTTTAACAACTATCAGCCGGTATTAAACCAAGCATATGATGAAGGCACTAGTTTTGCACCTCCAGGGGCTCTTAGATAAGACAGATTATATTGCACTTTTTCAGTCTGTGTTTCAACCAAGATATGACAGAGAGGTGGCCTTGGTCACTCTAGTGCAGTGCTTTCCAAAGTGCCACTGTTGGCGACACAGCAACGGCGGCAGCGGTGGTGACGCGGGGGCGCGTGCGGGGGTGTGGGCGTGCACGGTGGTGGCGCGGTGGGCGCACAGTGGCGGTGGTGTGCAAGGCGGCGGCCTCCGCTAAAATGCGGAAGCACTGATGGCGTGCCGCCACCATACACGCCCCGCCGCCGCTTCCGGGTTGTGTTGCGACACACCAAACTGTGTCGCAACACACTAAAGTGTCGCGACACACAGTTTGGAAAGCTATGCTCTAATGCATGATCTTTACTAGTAACCTTTGTTTACTAACTTATAAGCAAGGGAAGTTTAATCATATTGATCCTCTTGGATCTCTTAGCTGTGTAAGTATCTTGTTTGAGCACTTGGGAGACTCTATGATGGTTCCCTTTCTATTTCTCCAAGCACTACCAAAAGGTACCAAAAAGCAGGACCTGCTTCCCTGCCTGGGAATAATTGGGGGAGGGGGCACAGAAGGCTGTATCTTTTCTTATTATTTCACACTTATATGTTTCCACTGGGAAGGATCATTTGCTGCTTTGGTACCTACTGTTACCAATAGGGTAATAATTCTCTGCTTTATTCTATTTTCCTGGTAAGATCAAGATTTGACATTTCCAAGGCCTCTGAAACCTTATGCAGAGAAGACAGAGTTGGTACTGATTCCAGAGGCTATACTTTGGCATTCAGGAGATATTCCCATTGTGCAGGATGCTGCACTCATCCTTGGGGTTCTCCCGGATCCAGCACTGATTCTGGCCAGCCACACAGCAGGGAAGGCCTTTCAATGAACTTCAGGCAGAGACCTGGCTTTGGCGACTCATGTTAACCTCAATATTGGATTATTTCAGTATTCTCTTCATGGGGCAGCCTTTGAAGAGGGTTTGCAAACTGCAGCTAGCCAGAATGGTATGTGGTATCTCCAATTCCCAATTAAACTTAATGTTTAAACAACTTCACTGGTTCCTAGTTTCCTTCCAAGCCCAATTCAGTGTTGCTCACAATGGTGTATAACACTTCAGTCCAAACTACACATAGGACCACCTAGTCCTTGACAATTGGGCAGTCATTAGCAGAGCAGGTAGCATCACAGATGCATTTGACATCAATGCTTAATTGATGTCCACAACAAATGACCAAAATTCGCCATTGGACTTGAAGCAAGTCCTTCTTCCTTCCTTTATTTATTCACTAATTCACTACTTCATGTAAAATTTTATTTATTTATTTAGCATATTTATATAGCCACCCATCTCACAAACACTGACTCAGGGCAGTGTACAACACAACAACAGTTAAAAACTCCGTAACAATCTGAAAACAATAAAAAATAAATAAAATAAACAGATAAAGTAAACAGATAAAATGAACAGATAAAATCCAAGAAAGCGGGAGAACAAACATAATAATATACATCTATAAAACATAGTAATAGCTCCTCCTGGGGGTGGTTAGTACCATAATGTCCTCCCTATTATTTGACATCAATTCGCCAGATTGGATTTTATATTTATTTATATCATGTTAATAATTTGTAATTTTATACTTATATTTTAACCTTAATTTTATTGTAAACCGCATATAGTCCCTCGTTGGGGGAGTTGGGTGGTCATATAAATTTAAATAATAAATAAATAAACATCACTTAATCTCATACAGCCACCTTGCAGGCTCTCCTTGGGATCCCCAAGGCTGGTGAGAAAACCATGTTTTAAGGACCTTCCAGAAGACTAACAGAGATGGGGCTAACCTCACCTCAGGGGAATTGTGTTCCAGAGGGTGGGGGCCTCAGCAGAAAAGAAACTCCATCTCAATCCTGCCAGATGGAGTTCCTTTGAAGATGGGACCTTCAGCATACCCCTCCTCCCTGACCTGGTTGAATGAGTAGATGTAATCGGGAAGAGGAGCTCCCTCAAATAACCCGGTCCCATGCCATGTAGGTCAACCAACACCTTGAATTGCACCCAGAAGCAATCTGGCAACCAATGCCGCATTCTGAACCAGCTGAAGCTTCCGGATTCTCTTCAAGGGCAGCCCCATGTACAGCATGCTACAGTAATCCATTCTGGAGGTGACTAGGGCATGACTGATTGTGAGTAGAGCCTCACAGTCCAGGAAGGGGTGAAACTGGCACACAACATGAAGCTGTGAAAAGCATCTTTTAGGTTGATTTTTTAATATTTTTTGTTTTTGTAATTGCTTTTATTATAGGTTGTAAGGTGCTCAGACCTATTAAGGGAATGAACAACATAGAGATGTTCTCAGTAAACAATTAGGGCCCCGGTTAGCTCTAAAACACTTTGGAAACTACTTAATTATAACTACCCAGGTACTGTAGTCCCTCTATTAAAGGTCTATAAGGCTAAAGTAACACTATAATGACCTACGGTACAGAAGTGTGGGGTCTATCACAGTCATCATTACTTGAACAAACCCAGACCCGTTTTCTAAGATCCATTCTGGGAGAAGACAGAACACTCCAGCCTCACATTTTAGTGTGTTCTCTTTATTTCATAATATTTATTTGTTTATTTATTAGATTTGTCACTGCCCATCTCCTCCCACCAGAAGGACTCTGGGCGGTTATATCTCTTTTAGTTTACTATTACAGCCCTGAAACCCCCCTTTTCTTTGACTTATTTATCCAGCACAAATTAGCTATTTTTGATATGAAGAGAAATTTATAAGGTAGATACAAATTGAGTATTCATGTGGCAAAGCTCTCATTTTGTGTGTTGGTCTAAAATCTAGGTAAACCCATTTCATTTAATATTTCTTTTTGTTTTCCTGTTGTGTTGTTTAAATGGTAAAAGGTTAGTTTATTTTTAATATTCTTTTTTTCCCCTTTTCAACTGTTGCTAGAAAAACCTGAAGATGCTAATGAACAAAGACATGCATATCACGTTATTCTAAATGTCAGAATATGGGCTGGAAAGAAATGTTGTAATGAAATGAAAAATAATGCATTGCCCTTTTCCCCTTTGTTTCCAACTCCCCCATCCCCACCCATTCCACTGAGAATTTTTTCAGAAGTAAATAAATCTAATTAATAATAACAAGTAACAAGTGATGAGTTCTTTTGGTTTTCAGCTTCAGGATTCAGGTGGATTTCACATATCTCCAAGGAAGGTATAACAGCCACCATTATAGAAAATCATATTGCTCACCCACTTTCCAGATTTTGATCAACATAGCGTTGGCTGGGTTATGGCAGAGTTTACTTCTGCCTATTTTTCTCATGAGATTCTGTTATCTCCTCTTTACCATAAATACTAGAAGTAAAATTACCCATAGACACTCAAGAGAGAATTGAAGATATTACACATTAGAGTGAGAATTTTCTATGTTCTGGATTGGACATTTGTCATCAAAGGTGGACTATTATTAATATTAATTAATAATTAAATAAACTATCATATTGTATTGACTAGACAACTGCCATATTAAAATGTATAGTGCTTATTTATCACACCATGAGAGTAAACTAATAGCTCTGAGACAAGAAAATAAATATAGTGATTAGCTGTAACCAGGTAAAGTAACGTTCAAACAAAGGTTGCCTATATATATGACTATTTCCTCCAATAAGTAAACAAATAATCAATTTGTGATAAATACGGTGCTTATCAGAATAGATTATTCTTCTTCATATATAAAATGGCATACCGTTTATGGGTTGTTTCAGATATCGCAGTAAGCCAAATTGCTTTTTGTTCATTTTTAATTTAGCATGCTGTGCAAAGCCAGCATTGTGGTCTATAAAGCATGATTTAGAGTATTCTGTGAACCCAGTTATAGCTTCTTCAATAAATCATAGATTACAAACAATGACTTAGCACAACATTTGTGAAAGTGTGGAGAAAATGTACAGGCCAATTTTAGGCAGAGATATTTCTTTTTACAATAGTGTTTTAAGTTGCCTTAAAATCAACATGTATTCTTTATTCTTTTAATGTATCCTAATCTGATATTGATTTTAATAAATATAAATATAGGTTCCGCAGGATTTTTTTTAATGGGCTGAACAAAAATACCACATAGGAATAAAAATTAAGACCAAATCAAACATGCAGTCTTTAGGAAATACAGTTTTTATGGGAAAAATTAGTATTATGTTTTTCTTGTGGAGTCTGTATTTATATACTGCAATGCCCCATATAAAATAGTCCAACAATTACTGTATGTTTCATTATTCACATTGACAGTGTTTTCATTCTCCTAAAATCTTATAACTTGGAAAAACAGCACACCTCAAACAACCTGTTTAAAAATCTAAATAAGGAAGTATTATAAAATCCTGACATTACATGACAAATCTCCTTACTGGCACACACTAACACTAATTTACTACTTTTTTGGGCAGGTTTTATTTATGATTGCGGCTCACAATAACTTCCCAACAATTTTAACAGCTCCTATAACCTCTGCCATGTAAATAGATTTGGAGCAATATGAAGTGATTGTTTTTTAAGCCACTCTCTAAAGCAAGATGAGAAAATATTGTAATAGGAGAAGGAAAGGTTACAGCAAAAGCCCTTCTTTGGAAACTAAATTATTTGGCAGGGGAGAGAAGTAATTAAATACAAAATGTAAGCTTTCAGAATCACAACCTAGGATTAATATTTTTTTATATATTATACCTGGCAGTCTTATTCTAAAGCACATAAATTTGGGGAAATTAGCATGCAATGAATAATTAATTTTGTGCTTTGCTGATGTTTAAACAAATGGCTTTCTTGAAAGGAATGTTCATTCAAGCAATAAATCACTGCTTGGCTCCATGTCAAGAAGAAAAAGATACCACTTGACAGAATTATTGAATTGAACAGTGTGGTCACAAGGCAAATTGCAGCAGAGACATAGGTAGTGGATTGAACTTCAGTGACTGACTGGCACCAGGATAAGGTCATGGATACAGAAGAAAACTTATCATCTCATATTTTAGGAACACATTTCTGAATTTTGTAAATAATAATAATTACTGTTTCACATTTTATGAGGCTATTATTGTAACAAAGCTTTACCCTTCCAGAAAATAAATAATTTGTCCTCCAGACAGATAGACAATTCTCAATTCTGTTTTTGTTTTGTTTTTCTTTAAGTTGAGGCAAATAAAAGACTGGGGACATCAAGCTGATATTGCGGGGAGGGGCGTACTTAGCAACTAATATGTGATATAGAAATACTGTCAGGAGGCTGACCTGTTGTGTTGTCATTAAGATGTTGGACTAGTGACTTTAACTAGTCACTCTCTCCTAGCCCAAGGTACCTCACAGGATTATTGTAGGGGAAAAATGGAGGAGGAAGTGCTACATACACTGTCTTGAATTCCTACAGGTGGGATATAAATCCAACAAATAAATACAGTGGCTAAACAGAGCATTCACAGTGTAGCTGATCTCTCCACATTGCCTGTGGGTAAAATTTAACCCATCATCCTTAAACTATCTCATATAAAACATTATAAGCCAAAGTGGAAGGGTGAAATGTATACCATTCATCTTCACAGAAACAAAAGCTTCCAGTTTGCCTAGCCTTCCCTGAAAAAGGAAATTCCCTCTCTCACACACACACTCACACACACACAAAATCAGTTTATGAATGCACTTTTCCCCCCAACTTCTTCTAAAAGTGCTAAGTCAACAAACTCTAGCTAATTAGTTCTGTTTGTTCCATGACTGCTAATCAATTAGTGAGGGGAAAAAACACCTTTCACTTCTCTCATTCTAAATCTTTTTTTGCTGTTGTTGGGGTTGTTTAAAAAGTCAGATTACCCATAACCCATCAGGTTTTCAGGTTTCTTTAGTCTGAGAATATAATGTTTCTGCTAACTTGCATTCTCATACCTATTCAACCACCATGAAAATAAGTCCATGACAGCTGCTTGAAAATAAGCTTAGAATCATCTGGAGACCAATTGTAATGCAAAGGTCATATTTTCCAAGCTGTTTATAGACTGTAATTTGTAGGGGGAGTAATGTCACAGGTTGTCAATAATTCAAGGTAGAAAATTACAAGTCTTAATAGGCTATCAATTGTTCATTCTTCCCCATTTAAGTCTTTATCCCCAAAGAGTGGTTAAATTGCATTTCATTTGAGTTTATTTCTTGAACTTGAATTCCAGAGCTTCATTTGTTTATGGTAAAGACATTTTATGTAGTAAAATGAAACTAATCCCTCAACAAGCCCTTTGGGAATGTAGCCAATAAAAGTTCATGTTTCAGAGCAGTCTATTCCCACTAGGCCATTATATTCAACATAGCCTTTTGGTCATGCTGTTGGAGTGTATATGTGTGTGTGCGTATGTGTGTGTGTGTGTGCATATGCGTGTGTACGTACATATATAGATATACATATGTAGATGTAGATATCCTCCAACTCTGAAAAGTTAAGACAAAAGATCTACATCAAGGCACTAGGCACTATTTCAAGGCACTAAGCATTAATTAAAGATTTATCTCTTTACATGTTTACAATTTTACCCAATCACGTAGAAGTCCTAGTAAAGTTAATGGAAGCTATTTGCACAAAGCTGATGGGATAGGACGACACCATATGAATAATGGGGTGGGAAAACATTGATCTTTGGACTTAAAAAGGATTGCAATCCCAATGATTTGGCAAATCTAATTTCTTGTTGTTCAGTCGTTTAGTCGTGTCCGACTCTTCGTGACCTCATGGACCATAGCCTTCCTGTCCTCCACTGTCTCCCGGAGTTTACTCAAATTCATGTTCGTTACATCGGTGATGCTATCTAACCATCTCATCCTCTGCCATCCCCTTCTCCTTTTGCCTTCAGTCTTTCCCAGCATCAGGGTCTTTTCCAGTGAGTCCTCTCTTCTCATTAGGTGGCCAAAGTATTTGAGCTTCAGCTTCAGCATCTGTCCTTCCAATGAGCAGTCAGGGTTGATTTCCTTTAGGATTGACTGGTTTGACCTCCTTGCAGTCCAAGGGACTCTCAAGAGTCTTCTCCAGCACCACAGCTCGAAAGCATCAATTCTTCGGCACTCAGCCTTCCTTATGGTCCAACTCTCACAGCCATACATTACTACTGGGAAAACCATAGCTTTAACTATACGGACCTTTGTCGGCAAGGTGATGTCTCTGCTTTTTAATATGCTGTCTAGGTTTGCCATAGCTTTCCTCCCAAGGAGCAAGCGTCTTTTAATTTCATGGCTGCAGTCACCGTCTGCGGTGATCTTGGAGCCCAAGAAAATAAAATCTGTCACTGCTTCCATTACTTCCCCTTCTATTTGCCAGGAAGTGATGGGACCAGATCTGAGGTATTTTTTAATGTTGAGTTTCAAGCCAGCTTTTGCACTCTCCTCTTTCACCCTCATCAAGAGGCTCTTTAGTTCCTCTTCACTTTCTGCCATTAAGGTGGTATCGTCTGCATATCTGAGGTTGTTGATATTTCTCCCGGCAATCTTAACTCCGGCTTGTGATTCATCCAGCCCAGCATTTCTCATGATGTACTCTGCATATAAGTTAAATAAGCAGGGTGATAATATACAGCCTTGTCGTACTCCTTTCCCAATTTTGAACCAATCGGTTGTTCCATGTCCGGTTCTAACTGTTGCTTCTTGACCCGCATACAGGTTTCTCAGGAGACAGGTAAGGTGGTCTGGTACTCCCATCTCTTTAAGAATTTGCCACAGTTTGTTGTGATCCACACAATCAAAGGCTTTAGCGTACTCAATGAAGCAGAAGTAGATGTTTTTCTGGAACTCTCTTGCTTTTTCCATGATCCAGTGAATGTTGGCAATCTGATCTCTAGTTCCTCTGCCTCTTCGAAACCCAGCTTGCACTTCTGGTAGTTCTCGGTTCACATGCTGCTGAAGCCTAGCTTGTAGGATTTTGAGCATAACCTTGCGAGCATGTGAAATGAGCACAATTGTACGGTAGTTTGAACATTCTTTGGCATTGCCTTTCTTTGGAATTGGAACGTAAACTGACCTTTTCCAATCCTGTGGCCACTGTTGAGTTTTCCAAATTTGTTGGCATATTGAGGGCAGCACTTTAACAGCATCATCTTTTAGGATTTTAAATAGCTCAGCTGGGATACTGTCTTCTCCGCTAGCTTTGTTGTTAGTAATGCTTCCTAAGGCCCACTTGACTTCACTCTCTAGGATGTCCGGCTCAAGGTCAGTGACCACACCATCGTATTTATCAGGGATATTAAGATCTTTCTTGTATAGTTCTTCTGTGTATTCTTACCACCTCTTCTTAATCTCTTCTGCTTGTGTTAGGTCCCTGCCTTTTTTGTCCTTTATCATGCCCATCTTTGCACAAAACGTTCCCTTGATATCTCCGATTTTCTTGAAGAGATCTCTAGTCTTCCCCATTCTATTGTTTTCCTCGATCTCTTTGCATTGTTCATTTAAGAAGGCCTTCTTATCTCTCCTTGCTATTCTCTGGAAATCTGCATTCAGTTGGTTATATCTTTCCCTTTCTCCCTTGCCTTTTGCTTCCTTTCCTCAGCTATTTGTAAAGCTTCAGCAGTCAGCCACTTTGCTTTCTTGCATTTCTTTTTCTTAGGGATGGTTTTAGTTGCTGCCTCCTGTACAATGTTACGAACCTCCATCCATAGTTCTTCAGGCACTCTGTCTACCAGCTCTAATCCTTTAAATCTATTCCTCACCTCCACTGTATATTCATAAGGGATATGATTTAGGTCATACCTGAGTGGTCTAGTGGTTTTCTCTACGTTCTTCAATTTAAGCCTAAATTTTGCGATAAGAAGCTCATGATCTGAGCCACAGTCAGCTCCAGGTTTTGTTTTTGCTGATTGTATAGAGCTTCTCCATCTTTGGCTGCAAAGTATATAATCAATCTGATTTCGGTATTGACCATCTGGTGATGTCCATGTGTAGAGTCGTCTCTTGTGTTGTTGGAAAAGAGTGTTTGCTATGACCAGCGTGTTCTCTTGACAAAACTCTATTAGCTTTTGCCCTGCTTCATTTTGTACTCTGGGGCTGAACTTGCCTGTTATTCTGGTTATTTTTTTACTTCCTACTTTAGCATTCCAGTCCCCTATGATGAAAAGGACATCTTTTTTTGGTGTTAGTTCTAGAAGGTGTTGTAGGTCTTCATAGAACCGGTCAACTTCAGCTTCTTCGGCATCAGTGGTTGGGGCATAGACTTGGATTACTGTGATGTTGAATGGTTTGCCTTGGATTCGAACTGAAAGCATTCTGTCGTTTTTAGGGTTGTACCCCAGTACTGCCTTTCCCACTCTTTTATTGACTATGAGAGCTACTCCATTTCTTCTAAGGGATTCTTGCCCACAGTAGTATATATAATGGTCTCCTGAATTAAATTCGCCCATTCCTGTCCATTTTAGTTTGCTGATTCCCAATATGTCGATGTTCAATCTTGTCATCTCATGTTTGACCACCTCCAGCTTACCTTGATTCATAGATCTTATATTCCAGGTTCCTATGCAGTATTGTTCTTTACAGCATCGGACTTTCCTTCCGCTTCCAGACACATCCACAACTGAGCGTCGTTTCGGGTTTGGCCCAGCCGCTTCACTCTTTCTGGAGCTACTCGGAATTGCCCTCCGCTCTTCCCCAGTAGCATATTGGACACCTTCCGACCTGAGGGGCTCATCTTCATATCTTTTAGCCTTTTGATACTGTCCATGGGTTTTCTTGGCAAGGATACTGGAGTGGTTTGCCATTCCCTCCTCCAGTGGACCACGTTTTGTCAGAACTCTCCGTCATGACCTGTCCGTCTTGACCTGACTTCATTGAGTTACGCAAGCCCCTTCACCACGACAAGGCAGTGTTCCATGAAGGGTACCTGGTTAAAAGTACCTGGTTAATTAATTAGTACCTGGTTAAAAGGTGTTATTGCATCCCACCTTTTTTTTTAAACTGTAACACAGATGTCTTTTCGTTCTCTTCTCCCACATCTCAACCACAGGCTAGATATTCTGAATAATTCACATATTACATCCAACTCTTTTCTCATGGCTACAATTGTAAAGCAGGCATAAAGGAGAGTTACTGTACAATCTGATGATATGAACGTCTTTGTCACTAAATAAATATTTGGATGGGAAATACTCTAGGAATCGTGAAGGGGTCAGCACATCCACACTGTGGCTGAATTTCCTTTCAATGTCATACAGGGAAAGCAGTTCATGTTGATGACTTCTACAATGATAGCATTCTGGAATCCAGCATAGTCATGTTATGCAACAGCACACTGCAAGACTTGCAGAAAAGCTTTGTGGTGGAATTGTATGGCATTTAATTGATAAGTTGAGTATGCAGTACATACTTGCTGACCTGCAAGTCATGAAATTCCAAAATAATCAATCTGGTTCACGTGAGACAAAAATATATTGCATTCCCTCAAATTTACTCACTTTAATTACTTCTTGGTCTTGGGCTGAATCTTGATTTTTAACACCAGTTGTAGGTCAGAATCATATTAATTTCTAATGGCATTTGGCACATGGGGTACCATAGCAATTACCATGTTGGACTAGGACTAGAAGCCTAGAGTTAAATCCACCCTCAGCCATGGACGTTCCCAAGGTGACTTTAGGCCAGTCACTCTCTTTTAATGCAATGTATCTCATAGGTACAGTGGCCATACATCCTCTATTATAATGGTCATTCTATATTTCAGAAGGCTGTCCTTTAGATTTATTTAATTTAATTATTTATTTTCTTGGGTTTGCTCTTGAATTTTCCTTTGTAAAGCAAAATTATAAACATAAAACGATTTTTTTTTATCCTTATGAACTCTTTCAGATTTGCCTCTTTTTCAGGTTTGTCCTTTATTTTTTCAAAAAAACCCTTATTTTATTTTATTTTTTTTGCACAGAATTACCATGTAGTCAATTCAGTATCCTTCTTCTCTTTGACTTTTGAACATCAATTCTGGAAACTTCTACTAAGCAATTAAAATGTCAAATTCTTGGGAATTTTTGGATTATATACTGTATCTTGCTTGCCTAAGACTCAGCACTGAACTCTGGAGGTTGATGTGTTCAAGGAGAGGCTAAACAGCCATTTTTGGGGAATGCTTTAATTAATTCCTGCAGTGAAAAGGGGGTTAGGCTGCCAAATAATACCTTCTACCCTATGATTCTGTGTCAAACATGGCTATCAGTGTCTATAATAATATTATTTTATAATAATATTATAAAATAATATAATTATTATATTAATTATTACCATATATATATTATATGCTTATATATATATATATATATATATATATATATATATATATATATATATTTACCATATGTATATTATATGCTATAATTATTACCATATGTCTCTTATTCTGAAGATTTGTCACCTTTCTCTTACTATCATGGCCCATAGAAAATGTTCCTGTTTTTGAGGGGGGACTTGGTAAATTTTATCTGGCAAGCATAAATGATGAGCATATAACATAGAGAGACCAGTGTGAAATATAGCCCATGCAATTTTACACTTTAATAGTAACATGAGTCCCTCTTCGATATCATCTATTTCCCCCGACTCACTTTTCAGCCATAAATTGCCTAATTCAAACAGAGGGGCAAGTCAAAGCATATTATAAAGCCATGCACAGTATTTCAGGTCATATTAGTCTAGATGATAGTGCCAACCAGATCTTTGTACCTGAAGGGCAACTAATCTACATTTGTTTTTGCCTGTATTTTGCCTGTATTATGAAAGTTTCTTCTGAATTAAAGAAGGGAAGAAGGTCAGTCTGACTGGCGACCTTTATTTGAACATTAAGAAGACTGTCCTCAAAAAAATGCCCATTTACATCTACAGGTTTCAAAATACCCTCTCCAATATGTCAGGTAAATATTCAGCCATATTTATCAGAGTCCATCCCCTATACTAAAAATTAAATTCTATACAATTATAAAAACAGAAGAGTGTTTACAGTGGTTTTAGCAGCAGCACACAGCTACAATACAACTCAAATTTAAGCTCGTTTTTTTCTTTTCAGAAAATTCAGAACTACAATCCTCCATCCCCTGGTTTCAAACCATCTTCCTTGTTCCTTTGCAAGGGTTAATGGTACCACATCTATGTTCATGTATAATGAAAGAGAGGCCTTTTGAATTATTTCTCAGGGAAACCTGCTGCCTTGTCACCAGTTCATTGAGCCATGCACTAGACTAATTTGACTTACACTTATGGTCAGCTATTTGTCAAAAAGCAGATATGGGAGGGAGCTTTATATTCCATTCCCTTTGATTTACAGCTAACTTTTTGACGTGGTGTACCTCCAGAGAAACACATACCTATTTTCCATCACTTCACTGATGCTTGTTCACCATCTGTTACTACAGCAAAGGGAGTTCTGAGTCACTTCTGTATGTTTATGTTGTGTTGTATTGTGCAGGAGAAAATAAATAGCCCTCAAATTATGTAACTGAATCTTTCTTTGGCTCCTGCGCTTTTTCTATCTCTGAAACATACTTGTAATGCTAAAACCCAAGGTTCCAAATAAAAACAATAGTGTAATCAAGAAACACTAAATTATTTTGTGAATATACCCACACAAGCCTAATTAACAAACACAATTTATGGAATTTACTATCACAACATGATGTATTTGAAAGAGGCAGTTATCTGCCTCCTCCTCAAGATACCATTGCTGAACCCAACAGATCTGGACAATTTTCATCTAGTCTCCAATCTTCCTTTTTAGGGAAGGTTCTGGAGAAGGTGATTGGCTTACAGCTCCAGCGGATTATCTGGACCTCTCTCAATCAGGATTCAGGCCTGATCATAGTACTGAGAAAGCATTGATTGTAATTGTCTATGACCTTTGGCAGATTCAAAATGGGGATAGTGCATCCAACCTGGCCCTCCTTGACCTCTCAGCAGTCTTCGATACCATCAATTATGGTAATCTTCTGAGCCATCTCAGGGTATTAGGAGTGGGACGCCAATTCCAGTCAGTGTTGGTAGGCAGGGAGAGGTCAATCCAGAGGCCTCTGCTTTGTGGGGTGCCTTAGAGCTCTACTCTCTCTCCACTTCTATTTAACATCTATTGTATAAAGCAGGGCTTTCCAAAGTTTTCCCGCGGCGACACACCAACCGCCGTTGGTGTGTCGCCGCAGGAAAACCCGGAAGTGCTGATGATGATCAGCGCTTCCGGGTTGTGTGGCGACACACCAGACTGTGTGTGGCGATACACTTTTGTGTCGCAACACACAGTTTGGAAAGCTCTGGTATAAAGATTTATATGGCATAGGACCAGGATATTTGTGGGACCCCATCACCCATTGTTTCTGCTACCCCACCAGGTCTAGCAGGGAGGGCAAGCTCTGGGTCCCCTCCATCAAACAATCCCATCTTGTTGGACCCCATAGTCATGCCTTCTCTTGCCACACCTGCCCTGTTGAACAGCATCCCCTCAGAGATCCAGATGGCTTTGACCCTGTTAGCCTTTCATAAGGCTCTGAAGACCTGGCTGCCCCTTCAGGCTTTTCAGCCTGGCAGTTAGTCAAACTTTTTTGGTGTTGGTGATATGATTCTGTTTTGGGGGTTATTGTTTAATCGAGGCATCATGAGTTGGTACTGTTGTGATATACACCGCCCAGAGTCACTGCTGTGAGATGGGTGGCTGTATAAATTAAATCAAATAAATAAGTAAATAAATAAATATTTGATGACTGATATTTGAAAAGTTAATTAAGTTACTGGGGATTTGGATACTAGATACTATAGACCAAGGAGTTCGGAAGGTTACTGCCTTCAAGCTACCCAAAGGTCTCTGGTTGGCCACTATGGGAGACAAGATTATGATCTAAGTAGGGTTTGATCCAGCAGGACAATGATTATATTGTACTAGGAAACCATATGTTGTTTTGGTATATGTCCATGAGTCCTTGTAATCTGCTTAAGTTTGGTAGATCAAAGTTAGATACAAGAAGGTGCATTAATCAATTATACATAATGAATTATTTCATGAATTATTATGCAGTGAGCTATTTCATGAATAACATTCAACACCTATTGTGTCAAATACATTAACTGCTTAATATCATGCAGATCTGAACTTTCATTTAGGATGTTTGAAATAGGAAGTAAATCCATATCATTAATGAAAAGATCAAATCCAACAGTAACTGTTAATACTGAAATATATACTACTGTACATTTTATGTACATGTTTTGAAGTGGTCCAAATGTGGAAATGATTGAAAACAACACAGAGACAAAAACACAAAATAGGTTGTTTGGTGAACAAGGCATGGAAGTTATATTATCAGAGCTGCTACCTTTATTAGTTTTCTTTCAACATGACTCCATTCAGAAGTAAATCTCACTGAATTCACTAGGGATTGATCTTAAGTACTGTACATGCTTATGCTTTTTCAACTGAGATAAGTGAGATTTACAAATAAGTATGTTTAGCATCACATTGTGAAATTTAAATTCTTTCAAGAATATACTTTCCAAGACCCAATTGTACATTAGGTTTTCCTTGATGAAACCTGGTGAAGAATATGGGAAAAACATTTGGTTATGTAGTCATAACCTTTTCTGAAAAGAAAAAAATTAAACTAAAATATTCAGTGTTACAACATATGGCAAAAAGAAGGAATTAAATCTGTTATGTTAAGTTACATTGCAATACTTATATATCAAAGCACGATTTAGAAAGGAAGCACCAAAATGCAGATTGTACTTGTCTTATAACTCTGCTTGAGGAAATGGGTATGCATTTTCACTACTGTACTCTATCCAACTTTTGGTTCAGTTCAAAATGAAATTTTAATATTTTTTGTATAGACTGATGCAGACAAGAGAATTGTCTGAATGATTCTTGTAAGACCCAGAAAATAAAATTCAGTGCAGCATAATATCAGGTTGATAATGTCCTAGAAGGATCATGCTACTTAAGTGACAACTGGAGATTAAGTTGATTTACACATTATTAAACTAATAAATAGATGTACTGAAAACACTCCCAGCCCTCTATTAGGTTTTTAGAAGAGTGATCACAAACTTTTACAGGTCATTAAAGCAATGTTATGACCTGTAAAACATACTTCAAGTCAAGGACTAAGGCTTTAACAATTAAGAAAATAATTTATAATTTAATTTAATTTAATTATAATTTTAAAAAATAATTTATAAATAAATTTATAAATGTATAAATTATTTATAAATTAATTATATATTTATAAATATAATTATTTATAAAATTTATTTATAAATTAACAATTAAGAAAAGTTGTTTATAAAAATAATAATGGCAGGATAAAAATTAAATAAATAAATAAATAAAATATTTATTTAGTGTTAATTCCATGAAAAATTACATCAAAGGGACATTTGAAAGGATTCATGTTTGGTAGGGAATATACAACAACAACAACAAAAATCTAGATTGATTAAACTTTAAATAAGATTTACTTTATTGTTAGAGCCTGCTTTTATTTACATTTTTCCATCGATGAACAACAGAATTAGGCAACCTATAGCCCTAGA
The DNA here is from genome assembly GCA_023362775.1 of Charina bottae. Lineage (NCBI taxonomy): Eukaryota > Metazoa > Chordata > Lepidosauria > Squamata > Charinaidae > Charina > Charina bottae. The sequence goes on from JALMGJ010000005.1 coordinate 48,233,767, forward strand.
AGTTCAGGAAGCTCCCAATGGACTGCTTGTGGTCCTGAGAACCTCCGCTAAGATTATTAAAAATAAGTGACAACTTATAACAGACATATAAGCCCAAATATAGGTATATATTACAGTTTTTTTAAAAAAACCAAAAAAGTCCCCAATTTTCCCTCAAATTCAGTCCCACTCACAAAAGTGATGTAGTCCACTTTGTGATCCTTTATTCTCTTCAAAATGTTAATTGTGGCTCTTGGCTAACAAAAAAGTTGCCCATTCCAGTTTATAATATGGTTTTCAGGATTTCATAGCTGCAAATGCCACATCTTTTCCGCAGAGCTTACATTCATCTAGGATGTGGTCCAAGAAAAGCTGCTGGAGGAGGATCTGGTGCTTGAGAAAGTAGGAAGACCCAAGTCTTTCCATATTCCTCTCCTCTGATAATCTTTCCTGAGCACCTTTCTCCAGTGGCAGCAATGCTCCCAGGCATCTTCCAGGTAGCTATCTACCCTCTAGATATTATGAGTCTGAAGAAAGCAGTTGCCTTGGCCACCACACAACGTTTCACTCTAAGGACTGCTCAGAGCACATATAGAGGACAGACACCTGAGGCAGTTAACAGATCAATGAAGGCAGTGAGTGAGAGCTTGGCTGGCTCACTGTCCATCCTGATTGGCAGTTTCCACAGAAGTAATCACAAGACAACCCTGCGTAAGACACAGTAACTTCATTGCTACCAGAAAATGTCGATGATTGAAGATACGGGATAAGAAAGAACTTCCCCACAGAAATAATGGCACTAGGGTTACAAATATGTTCAACTATGCACAATGAACAAATCTACCAAGTTCTAGTGATTATTGTATACAGTAAAAAAATTTCAACTTTCAAAAATGAGGATATTCTGGTTTTTTCATGTAATACACCCTATATGGTACAACTTCCACTGATATACTCTTCTCCCTGTTTTCAACATGCATTCTGCCTTTCAAGCAGAAAGAATGAATGGACCAACAGAAGACGTTAAAAACTGGGATAGTAGCATATGTTTGTCTCAACTATTAAGTCATCCATGTGGAAATATGCATAGTGGATTATTAAACCAGTTATAGTTCAATTGATCACTCCCACCAGAGCTAACTGGGCCTGAAACACCCTATCTCAGTGTCTGGAGGCTGTGGGGGCCTGGAAGGGGAACAACAGGCTTCGACTGAACCCTAGTAAGACGGAGTGGCTGTGGATTGATGGCCGCTCGGGTCCTAGGAAGTTGTCATCTTTGGCTCTAGATGGGGTTGCACTACCCCATTCGGTGCCTGTGCGGAATCTGGGGGTTCTCCTGGACTCACGACTCCTGCTAGAAGAGCAGGTGGCAGTCGTGGCCAGGAGGGCCTTTGCACAACTTCGGATTGTGCATCAGTTACGCCCTTTCCTGGACCGAGATGCCCTCCGAACAGCCACTCATGCCCTCGTCATCTCCCACATAGACTATTGTAATGCGCTCTACATGGGGCTACCCTTGAGGAGTATCCGGAAGCTTCAACTGGTCCAGAATGCAGCTGCGAGGACAATTATGGGGGCCAGAAGATCGGCCCATGTGACACCGTTGTTACGCGAGCTGCATTGGGTACCGGTTTGCTTCCGGGTACAATTCAAGGTGTTGGTTATCACCTTTAAAGCCCTACATGGCATAGGACCAGGTTACCTGAGGGACCGTCTCATCCCCAGAACATCGACCCGTCCCACCCGTTCAGCTAGAGAGGGCTTGCTGCGGACCCCATCGATTAAAGAGTTTCACCTAGTGGGGTCCAGGAAGCGGGCCTTCTCTGCAGTTGCGCCCGCCCTTTGGAATATCTTACCCCCGGAGCTGAGGCTGATGTCCTCGCTCCCAGCCTTCCGGAAAGGGTTAAAGACCTGGTTCTGCCGTCTTGCCTGGGAGGGAAACGTCAACAGTTCCTCTTGGGGATGGCTGGCCCCTTGAAGCCTCCCAGTGACTTATTTTAATATTCTTCCTTGGAATTCATATTTTGTATTGATGTAATTTTATATATTTTTAACTCTATTTTATTGTGCACCGCCCAGGGTCCCCGTTGGGGGAGATGGGCGGTAATATAAATCTAATAAAATAAATAAAATAAATAATAAATAAACAACATTTGCCACTGTAGGTGCTGTCTTTTCCTAAACTCAAACCCAAAAATACATCTCAGTGAGTGAGACATATATACCAGCTCTGTCTTGCCCTAAGTTCCTGTTGTTCCTTCCTTAATGCCAAGCAGTAAAAATAAACTATGCATGCCTAAGAACACATGGGTGTTTCACTGATGCTGCAAATGGCTCATTAACTGATTGTAAATCAATACCATCTTTCCTTACCATTAAGAAGTACGTGCCAGTTCTACCTACCAAGGATTCTTCTTGACCACTTTGAAAACTGGAGGATTCGAGGGGCAGGAGGCAGTGAAATTATGTTTGTTTGGGCATAATTTGTATGTGTATAGAGGAGGTGGGTTAATAAAACCTAATACTGAGGGAGAACTAATTTATTTTTATTTGTTCCTAAACCCAAATTAACATCTCTGTCTCTCTCTCCAGTGAATGGGAGAAAGCTAACTATCTTATATAGTGCTGTATTTCAAATCTTGTAACAATTATTCAAATGTTAATGTGTCTCTTAACATGTAGTGAGTCCTTTCCTTTTATTACTCCTTCAGTTCTCTTCCCCTGATATTTCTGTAGGTCACATATTTTTCTGTAGCGGTTTACTGCTTTTCAAGATGCAATCTTAAAAATACAGAAGGTTGTCTAAAATTGTACTGTATAAGTAGAATTTCTTTCAGCAACTCAGCAGTAAATTTGCCTTTTCCTTTGTCCACTGGCTTTGCAGCTTTGAGAAATTTTCTGTACCTTTGCACTCTGAGATGCAAATGATAACAAGTAAGAGGAGTTGGTTACTCAGAAGTAAGTTCCTTCACATAGGGATAGTTTTCTTATCATTTTTAGAAAAATTGTGAGCCATGTGGGGATTTTATTTTTTCCTCTTTCTGACTTCCTCATCTTATGGTACCAAAGGAAGAACTCAAGCATAGAATTGGAAAGGCTGTTCTTCCTCCCTTCTTCAAAAAGAAAAGCTGGGCCTAGAGCAAGTATAAATGATCCAAGTGACTGAGAGATGCACGTGTATCTGGGAGGAAACCCAGGGTCCATACTTCCGAAGTGGGTGGGTAAATGTAAAAAGTGAGTTGTATTTTAAAATGCGGAGAATCACTAAAATTAAACACATTTACATATATATAGCTATAACTAAGAGTTTTATGAATACTAGGGTGAATAAAATGACAATAGGAAAGACTTTAAAGAGTTGAGAGTAAATGCCATTTTGTCTTCTAAAGAAGAACTTGATCTGGAATTGAGACTGGAGTTAAAGTTCTACTTGAAGCTTCATATGGGTGATCAGTGGATGAGCAACATCCATAGAGGTTGTGTATCCCAGAAGAGTGAGATCACTGCCTCAGACTGGAAAGGCAATTCGGTGCCCAGAAAGTTGGAGCTGGATGAACTGAGACAGGAGACTTGGGGTCTTTGGATGCTGTGCCTTGGGTGAGCCAAGAGTCTCTGAAACTCCTATTAAGACTGTTGCTTAGAAGCCTGCCCCCCTTCTTTGTTGTGTGTGGGGTGTCAATTGCTCGTTTGGTGGATAAGATGATTTGAGAATGTGGGACTAGATCAGCTGTATGTTTCCAGGGTTGGCAAAAAGTGGGGGGGGGGAAGCAAGGAGAAAGAGAAAAGGAAGAGGAGGAAGGAAGAAAAGACTGAAGTGAGCAGAAAATGAGGAAGAGCTGGGAATCATAAGGGGAAGCTAAGAGAAAGTGAAAACTTCACTAGTGTGCTGTACTCTGATTAAACAATTGAAACTAGTTTTGGTCTGGATCCCATTGCCTGGGGCTGTCTGGAGGCACACTTCAGTGGAGATTGTGGAAGAGTTAGAATATCCAAAGAAAAGGAGAAAGAAGAAAAAACTTCCTGATTTATGTGAGAGAAGTGAGATAAAAAGGGAGAAGATGGATGGGATGAGATAACAGGAAAGGAGAGGTCCTGGTCCTTTCTGAGTCCAATTGGTTGAGGTGAGTGTTGGTGGGGGTGGGGTGAATGAGTAGGAGCAGAGGAAGGAGTTGATTGCTGTATTAGGGAAATAGGAGAACAGGTGACTTACCGATAAGGTTTTGCTAGTGTGTAGTATCTGGCATTGGGTGATGGGAGAACAGGAGACAAGGCAGCTGAGGGGGCTGAGATGTGCAGAGATAAGTAAGGTGGAAGATGCGGGCAAGCCATTCCAGAAAACGAGGGATTGGAAATGTATTTCCTATTTCTATTCTGGCCTTCCAATAAGCCAAGTATCTGAATTGTGGGTTGAAGCTTCTGAATGGCGTCTTTTGCAATAAATCCAACCTTAACTGTGGATAGGAGAGAAGACCTGGTCTGTGTTACCAAGAAAGGCTAGATAAAGTGGGGCAAGTCTCCCTCACTGAAATCTATCCAGTTTGGTTTTGTGTATTACATCCATCTTCATTCAGGTACAGCAGGTGGATTGATAATTGTTACCAGGAGACCCTAGCCTTTGCAATGAGCATGGCTCCACAGGTGGCCAGATGTGAGACCATATTTGTGAGATTGGGCCAAAAGAAGTTGGGGTGCCACTACTGTACTGTCTCACAGCTGCATGGCAGCATCCCTCCCAAAAATGATTAATATAATTGCAGCAATTTATTTTATTTATTATTAAATTTATACACTGCCCATCTCACTATAAAAGTGACTCTGGGCAGCTTACAAATAAAAAAATCGTAAAAAACCATTATAAAAATACAAAAAAATACAAAAGATAGAAGAAGATAAAAGAGGAAAACTAAAAGGTGGAAAGAGCGTCTTTAAGCCACCAACCATCCCCAGGGCTGCCTATCACTCTTGGATCCCCAAGCTAGTTGGCAGAGCCAGGTCTTAACGCTCTTCCTGAAGGCCAGAAGAGTGGGGGCAAACCTCACTTCAGGGGGAAAGATGTTCCACAGGGCAGGGGCAATGGCAGAAAAGGCTCTCCTCAACCCTGCCAGTTGAAATTCTCTAGCTGACAGGGTCCATAACATGCCCTTCCTGCCAGACCGGGTGGGACGGGTTGATGTGATTGCAATGGTTATGTATTCATAAAGAATGATAGTACTGGATGATTTTAACTTCCCCTCTCTGGGATCAGAAGCAGCTCAGAAATTAATGGCCACGTTGATAACCATGGGATTGTCCCAGGTGATCACTGGTCTGACCCACATTAGATATGGGCTTTAGAGCAGATGAGATGTGATCAGGTTCTGGAAGACATTTCCATCAGACCCTTGTCAGAAACAGATCACTTGTTCTTAGAATAAATAGCCACCAACTTCTGCAGGGGGGAAGGGGATGATTAGGATGGATTACCCTCACCACCCAATGGATCTGGAGGACTTTCAGACAGCATTTGGAATTTTCCCAGTAATTGGAGGGCAATTTGTTAGCCTCTTTAATATGGCAGTGATGCAAAGGTATGTGGGAATGTTTTGGGGTGCTCCAGGGTCAGGTTCTTTCCTTAACTTATTTATCATCTACATGAAGCTGTTGGGAGAAGTTATGATCAATATGCTAATGATACTTAGTTCTACATCTCCACCTGGGTCCAATGGAAAATGCAGTGGAAGTTCTGACAGTGCAAGGAAGTATCAGAGTCTAGATTGGGAAAAACAGACTCAGACTCAGCTCAAGCAAGTTGGAACGGTTAATTCAGAAGCCTGCTGATTCAGGATTGTACCAACTTTGCTTCTCAAACAAGTTGTGCTTTACCAGAAAGAGCAGGCTTACAACTGGGGATCCTCCTGGAGCTGAAAACTTCAGCTAGTCCAGAATGCAGTGTCCTGCATGCTTACTAAGAAGCCATAATAATGCCACATGATACCACTGTGGCAGGAGCTGCATTAGTTACTACTATGTGTCAGAGTGCCGTTCATAATGCTAGCCATTCCCTATTAAGCCTTACATGGACCAGGACCTGAGAGATGACAATTCCTAGATAGTTTCAGCTAGCACAATCCAGCCAGCCAAGGAAACCTGCTGAGAGTTCACACTTACCAGGAGGTACAGCAGGAAGAGGCACAGCAGCAGGCATTCTCTGAGTGGGAGCTCCCTATGGAACAGCCTACCCAATGAAACAAGGATGTGTTTATGGACTTCTGGGATTAATTCTGGAGCCACTGATGCCTCTATTATTCAATATATTAATGGGGTTTGTAATTTATTTTAATTTATTGCTGATGATTCATGTTGTTTTATGTATTTTAATATCTGTACAGCATCTGAAGTCCATCCTGATTAAGGAAAGGATAAACCATAATAAATAAATAAATACATTTATTATTGTATCTGTATCCTACCTTCAGGGCTTCAGGCAACTTACCTAGGGATCTCCTCTTCTGACCAGTCAAAAGTCACCCAATGAGCTCTATGGACAAGTGAGGACTTGTATTCTGGTCCCCTAACGTGTATCCCCAGCAAATACTTTCTCACGGATATAGTCCTATGCACAAACACAACCATACAGTCAAACTCCTGACTAAGCTTCTCTCTGAACCCTTTTTGTGGAAGGGAGGGAAGGGGGAAGGCTCAATTCTCATTACTTCAAGAGCATGTCCATGTAGTTTTCTTGGTAACAGTATTAGGTTGTTTGCCATTGCCTCCTTCTAGGATATTTTTCAATTTCCCAGTCTGGTCTATAGCTCTAGAATTTCCTTATGTCATGCAAGTACTAACCTTGCCTAACTTGAGATCAACTAAGTTTGGCTAAGTGATGATAAGACAGTTTTTTGCTTAAATGGCATTCACTAGATTGATGAAATTGGCTTGTTGCCACTTTCCTAACCAAGTACCAAAAAAGGGAATGCAATTCTTTATTTCTTTGCTAGTCTGGTCACCATTTTTCAACATCCCAATTTCTGTGTGCTACAATTTTCCAGATGATTTATTTTGAGAAATTTAGCAAAGGTAAGCAAGATGAATATCCTTTGTTTAGCTCCAAACTACGCTGTTTTATCTTTCTTTCTTCTATTGTAGTAGAATACAACAGTAGAATATTGTACCATAGTACTTCAGTATATACATTTTCCACAAAAAAACCTCTGATCAGTTAAACCAAGGCTTTTTTCTCCAGCTACCTACTACTCAAATTCATCTACCTCTACCTACCTATTAGCACATAAGGAAGAAGTCAAAGAAAATCATGCTGCCTGCTTGTCTCAGCAAATCATGTCCAAATACTATTGATATTATGACCTGCTTAGCTTTCTTGAGATCAGACAGGTGCTGTCACTTGCTGTGATTATCATCATCATCATCATCATCATCATCATCATCATCATCATCATCAAAAGGTTGGGTCCTATAGAGGGCCAAATCCTGTCCTGGAGGCAGAGAACACAAGAGAAGGACAACATTCTGGACCAAGGATGATGGGTATAGGGGGAGGCAAGGCAGCATTGCAAACATGAGTTACAGCTGCCCTAACTTGATGCTAGTGAGCTAGAGTGGCCTAGTTTTGATACAGCCCACTGTATGGCTGATTACCATTCCCATGTTCTGGCACCAGCAGTTGAGAATGGAGTTGCAACATCCACAATTAGGAGGAGAGGAAGGGCATTGTTCCTGTTTGCTTCTACTTGCAGCAACCACAGGAATAATTCAGCAAATCTGCAGTGTCAGAGCTAACCTTTTTAAAAATGAAGTAGCAACTCAGCATAACTATTTTTAGATTCCTGGTTGGACAGAACATACAAATTCTAATAATGCCATCATTGTGGCATGTGTGTGTGTGCATGTGTGTGTATGAGCAGCTGGATAGTGTAGCGGTTAGAGTGCCACCCTTTGATGTGGGAGACTGGGGTTCAAATCACAGCTGGTACCTACCTTACCAGTGGGAGTCCTTGGGCAAAGACCCCCAAACGATTCACCTGCCTACCTCGAATATGAGAGTGACATGAACTAGGAGAGTCATGCTGGCTCGGACATTGCCCAGATTAACAAGGTCCACACCAGATGTTAGGGAACCAGGACAATCTAACAATAAGTGGGCTACTGGAACAAACCATACATGGACGAGACAAGAGAACCTGGAATTGATGGAATGCTACTACAACAGTAGACCTAATGAGAGGGGATATATGAAACGTATGAGGGAACTACAGAGGGACAGAAGACCTGCATCTACACTAACTAAGAAACAGCTAGTTACCCAATGCTTCAACATAGTGAAGAGGAATCTGCTCTCACCATTTGAGATTGACCAACTACACATTACATCCCAGACTCAAGAAGACCTCAAAGAACAACTGGAGGTGCAGCCAACACCTGAAGCTGGAACATCACTGCCACCCCCTCCTTTACAGAGCACAGAAGCTGATATGAGGCATAAAATCATGGATAAACTAGCAACAGTCAACCCTTCAGAATGATTACCAAGGCTCAGTGGAGAAGTACTGTCAGATAGTATGCTAGAACATGCCAATAGATCTCTCACAACAATCCCTACTACCACCATAACTCCAACCAATGAATTGGTATATGCTACAGTCACTGTAAAGGGGTGTGGTGGCTGAGCGGGTAAGACGCCAGGCTTGTCGATCGGAAGATCGCAAGTACGGAGGTTCGAATCCCTAGTCCTGCGTGACGGAGTGAGCTCCCGCATTAGCCCCAGCTCTTGCTAACCTAGCAATTTGAAAGCATGCAAATGCAAGTAGATTAATAGGTACCACTTTCGTGGGTAGGTAACAGTGTTCCACGTGTGTCATACCAGCCACATGACCATGGAAGCATCTTCGGACAACGCTGGCTCTTCGGCTAACAAATGGAGATGAGCACCGGCCCCTAGAGTTGGACACGACTGCACAAATGTGCGACGGGAACCTTTACCTTTACCTTTTTGTAGCCACTGTAATTCTGGAGATGCTTGGCTACATGATCAAGAAGAACAACAGTAAATACCCACCCCCAACCCCCTGGAAAATAAGTTGAAGGCTAAGATCAAGGCAACTCACAGAGAAGTTAGGCATCTGGTGGAACTACAGGGGTGTGTGGAGATTAAGGATAAGACTCGGCTACTGAAAAAAATACAAGGGTCTGACTCCATCTGAAGCCCTACAGACTGTTAAACGAAAGCTCACAGCACTGGCTTCCAGGCTAAGGAGATACACTAGAGAAGCAGAGGCCAAGAAGATAAATGCCCTGTTCTCCAAAGAACCATTGACGATGTACTGTGCAACCACACAGAAACAGCAGAGCCACCAACAGCAGGAACTGAACATTAGTGGAAGAACATATGGGAGAAAGAGAAGACACATAACACCAGTGCAAAGTGGCTGCAGGACCTGAGCGCAGACCACAGAAATCTCCCAGAGCAGGAACCAGTCACCATCACAGTAGCAGATATACAACAGCAGGTAAAGAACGTGAAGAGCTTGACAGCACCTGGACCAGATACGATCCACACCTACTGGCTAAAGAAACTAACAGCAGTGCATGAACGCCTAGCAACACAGATGAACCAGCTGCTAGCAGAAGGCTCCTACCCAGATTGGCTAACAGAAGGAAGGAAAGTGCTGATCATGAAAGACACCCAGAAGGGAACACCACCGTCCAACTACTGGCCAATAACCTGCCTCCTCACAACATGGAAAGCCCTATCAGGCATCATAGCCGCCAAGCTACAGGACCATATACAATAGTAGATGAGCACAGCTCAGAAAGGCATTGGAAACAACACCAGAGGCTCCAAACACCAGTTGCTCATAGATAGAGCAGTCATCCAAGACTCAAGGTCTAGACCAGAGCTTTCCAAACTGTGTGTCGGGACACGTTACTGTGTCAGCTGCAGCGTCTGGGTGTGTCGCAGCTGCTGCTGCCTCTGAGCCCTGCCAGGATTCCATGCAGGTCCTAGTGCCTGCCTTGTGACTTGTGCCTGGCTGCCTCCAAACCTGCCCTGCCAGGATTCTGCGCAGGTTTTAGTGCCTGCCTTGTGCCTTGCTGTCTCCAAACCTGCCCTGCCAGGATTCTGCGCAGGTTTTAGTGCCTGCCTTGTGCCTTGCTGTCTCCAAACCTGCCCTGCCAGGATTCTGCGCAGGTCCTAGTGCGTGCCTTGTGCCTTGCTGCCTCCAAACCTGCCCTGCCAGGATTCTGCGCAGGTCCTAGTGCCTGCCTTGTGCCCTGCTGTAAGAGTGTGTCACGAAATGATGCCCTGCTGTAAGAGTGTGTCGCGAAATGATGCATGTCTAAAAAGTGTGTCACCAACATGAAAAGTTTGGAAAGCTCTGGTCTAGACAGACCAATCTGAGCACAACCTGGATTGACTACAGGAAAGCCTACGACTCAATGCCACACACATAGATCTCTGAATGCCTGGCACTATACAAAGTCAAAAGGACCCTAAGGACCTTCCTCAAGAACTGTGGAAGACAACACTGGCAGTCAACTCAAGACAGCTTGCACAAGTGGCCATCAAGGGTGGCATATACCAAGGTGATGCTCTGTCCCTGCTGCTGTTCTGCAGAGGCTTGAACCCCCTCAGCCAGATCATCACAAGGACTGGATACGGATACAAGTTCGAGTGAAACTACCCTCAGCCACCTCCTCTACATGGATGACATCAAGCTGTATGCTGAGTGAACAAGACATCAACTCGCTGATCCACCTGACACAGATCTACAGTGAGGACATTGGGATGTCATTCGGACTAGAGAAGTGTGGCCAGATGGTAGTAAAGAGAGGGAAGTCAAGACTGATGGGGTGGAACTACCAGCAGGCCACATAGCAGACATACAGACCAGCTACAAATACCTTGGTATCCCACAGTCACATGGGAATGACAATGAGGAGGCAAGGAAGATGGCAACATCCAAGTACCACCAAAGAATAAGACAGGCCCTGAAGAGCCAGCTGAATGGGAAGAACAAGATCCACACCAGCAACACGTATGCCCTGCCAGTCATCAGATACCCTGCCAGTATACTGAGCTGGTCAAAGGAGGACATGGTCGCTGCCAATGTGAAGACCTGGAAGGAGGTTGTACGGAGTCCAACACCCAGAGACTGTACACCAGCTGGAAAGAGGGCAGGTGGGGTCTGGTGTGTGTCACAGCCACTTTCCTGGATGAAACCCAGAGCATCCAGGAGTACATTAGTAAGATGGCACCCAAAGATAAGCTGCTGAGAGAATGCCTGAGGCAGCAGCAGAGATGGGAAGAAGATCAAGCAGAGGAAGTGTCATGCAAGACAAGACCCTGCATGGGATGTACCATCAGCAGATAGCTGAGGTGGCTGACATTGGGAAATCCTACCAGTGGCTGGAAAGGGCTGGACTAAAAGACAGCACTGAGGCACTGATCATAGCAGCCCAAGAATAGGCACTAAGCACCAGATCCATAGAAGCAGGGGTCTACCACACTAGACAGGACCTGAGGTTCAGACTGTGCAGAGAGGCCTCAGAGACAGTCCAACACATAGTGGCAGGGTGTAAGATGCAAGCCAGAGCAGCATACACTGAACAGCAAACCCAGTAGCTGGCATTGTGTGCAGGAACATCTGCACAGTGTATGGGCTAGTCCCTCCCATAGGAGAAGGGAATTTTTATTTATATATATAAATATACACACACACACAAAACCAGTAGCTATATTAGGGTATCTGGGCTGCAAGAAAATGGGATAAACACTAGATAACAGGAAAGGGTCACTGAAAAATAGGCCCTGCCATCTAGTGATCATCTGCGTTTGTGCAGTTCCATTCTGTAGCCCTAAGTGTAATAAAAAGAAAAGTCTGCCACTTTGAAAGTGGTTTGTTAAACACACTCTTTATGGGGTGGGGGTAACAGCCATGACAATTACCAAATCACTTCTGCAGTGTCATGGCCAGCAGCTCTTCCATTTATATGCTTGAATGCCACCCTTCTCTCTCTTCACACACCAGTCAAAAGGCAACTGCTGTTCCAATCCAAGATATTTCAGCATCATTTTTCTTCCAGGGCAGGCAGAGGGTGCCTGCAATAAAAACAGGGTACACAATGGAAAATGGGAGTATACAGTAACTCCCTTCCTGCTGAAATTTGTTTCCCATTTTGGGATTCTTGGGCAGTATCCATTGATGGAAGTGAAAATGAGAAAATTACATATATACTGTAGGTTTAGAAGAAGTACAATGAATTACACAGTTAATCTGTTCCAGGCATATGGCATAAAACATAAGAAAAAAAAAAGATGTGGGAGTTAAGAAAACAGTTTGAATTATTAATCAGGATAAACACGCCTTTTTCCACTGTACACAGAAATAAAGGCAGTTAATCATCTCTTTATGCTTTTGAAAGTAGACCATTTTTTAAAAAAAAACAACCACAAACGATCAGCTTTCAAATATCATTATTTTGTTATTTGATATTGTTTTGCATATTTCTTTCTCTCATGATTATTTCATGATGTAAGCGTTTTTCCTAACTGCAAAATTGTTCTTTAATATTGATTGGATAAGTAAATCAATATTAAAAATATGGAATAATAAATCCACCCTCTTGCCAAACTCTGTGAGACATGTTTTCTATTTTATCATGGATATCTTACCCCCTCAACCTCTCTCATCCTCCAAAAAGCAAAAATCATGGACAGAAGTATACTTGATGATTACAGGAATACAAGGCAGAGATAGGCATGATGAAGCACTATTTTGCCAGAAGTAATTAGTGTTGTGTATTTGGAAGATGTATATTGCCAGTCATTGATCTGTGATTACTTTTAGGTAGACTAATGAAGGCGCCATGCTTATCCATATTCCAATTCATTTCCATTCTCTTCTACCCTACCTTATCAGTAGCAGGATTAACATGAGTAATAGAGCTGTATGCATATTTACAGATTGTAATTAAGTGTGGGTGAAAAATGAAAGAAGTGTCTTAAGAATATTTTATTGAAGCCTATAAAGCCTTCTCTCCAGGCTTATTTTTGAAATAATAGCAGAATAAATTTAAAGTCCATACCGTGAGTAGAATACAATTTATTCCCAGGAATCCTTGAGAAGTCAGATAAGTTACTTCAGTTTTGCATTGTCTGGCTTGCTGGTGAACTATTAGAAAAGCTTATGAACCTAATTTCTAAGATCTCTGCAGGCTAGTTTACAGAAGAAATTGAAGGGTATTCCAAAATGTGTATAAGACTGTTTCATGTCTTCCTTTCTGCAGATTTTAGTGGTTCATGATATATGTTTCAACTTTAGTATACAGGACTATGCACTGGAAGAGACCAAAGGACAAATAACTAACCCAACTTTCTTCTCATTGCAGTGAAATAAATAAATCAGAAAAAGCATCTAATGATATCTGAGATCAGAATACCGCAATCATGTATCAGGTACACCTCAGAAAGAGCCTGCCTAACAGATAACTCAAGATTGCCAACCTGGATAGTCATTTTTAAGCATATATTTGAAGTACAGGAATGCTACTGGATCAAAATGAACCATCAGTTGTGTTTTTAGTTGTGGAGTATCTACTAAAGCAGAGCTTTCCAAACTTTTCATGTTGGTGACACACTTCTTAGACATGCATCATTTCGCGACACACTCTTACAGCAGGGCATCATTTCGCGACACACTCTTACAGCAGGGCACAAGGCAGGCACTAGGACCTGTGTGGAATCACAGCCGGTCTGGAGGCAGCAAGGCACAAGGCAGGCACTAGGACTTGTGCGGAATCCTGGCAGGGCAGGTTTGGAGGCAGCAAGGCACAAGGCAAGCACTAGGACCTGCCTGGAATCCTGGCAGGGCTCGGAGGCAGCAGCAGCTGCGACACACCCAGACACTGCAGCCGACACACTAACGTGTCCCGACACACAGTTTGGAAAGCTCTGTACTAAAGGATGGACAAAGCAATTTACATATATCCATCCATATCAGTTTCTTGTGCATTCTGTCATAGGTCTCTTCTGTCCAATTTCCACATCCGTTGGCATGAAAATAGCATGCATTTTAATAAACAACCTTTACAATCAGTACATTACAACTTTCCCTAATCTATGCATTTTTGCAAGCCATTCTTGAGCCAAAAATTCTATCACAAATTTAGATAATTCCTGAAAAGATTACAGGATAAGTGAGTATGTGATTACTTGGAGAAATGATATGACAACAATCTTCATATACTGGAAGAGTTGCCAGAAGGAAAAAAGATTTGTTCTATACTGCTCCAGAGAGAAGAATAGATGTAATATCTATTAAATTACTGGACAACAGATTTTGATTTAATAGTAGGACAGAACTGTGATGGAAAAACAGTTTATCAAAGAAAACAACAACATAAAGGGTTGAGGAGCTTTGTGTTGCTGATGTTCTTCAATTAGAGACTGGGCTGGGGACACATCCCTTCACTGGGGACATTTTGGCTCTGGAATTCCTGCATGAAGCAAGGTGTTAGAATAATGGCCTATAAGCTTTCTTCCAATTCTCTGATTCAGTGCTGATGGTGTCCAACTGTCGAATCAACATCAATGTCTGCTGATTATATCCATGAAGTTGGCTTGACAGCATTATAAATGTAGTTTGCCATTGTTGTCTTTTGAGAAGTTTTTGAGATTCATGGTCTAGCAAAAAGCTCTGGAATCTCCAAGACCTCCCAGTGCTACCCACAGCTGACTTTTTTAAAGCTGGCTAATTCATACTACTTGCACTACAAGCTCATTTTAAAACTACAGTGAAATAACTTGACTGGCATCATTGCTTTTTTGATTGTTGGGAAAACAGATAGGAAGACTTGTGCCAAAGTCTATGACTTAAGTTGCAAACCAGAAAACTTCCCTTTAAATTTAGCAAAATTTTAGAAATTATTAAATTGCCTAGCTCTGGGATTCCAGGAAAGAAAGATTTGTTTGCATTAATTTTTTCATCAAACTTTAGGATTTGCTAGCTTTACAGTAAATAGATCAGTATGTTATTTAATTGATTAAAAAAAATACATCTAGTCCTGAAGCAACTGTTGCAGAGTGAACACAGTTTAGCCTTCTTTGGGTTTCAACCATTGCAGCACATTCTCTACTTTGCAACTTGCATTGTAAAGAGAGTTGTGTAAAAGAGGGCAGCCAGTAGATTGCAGATAGGGGAATTGGGATTTACCTACATATAGAAAAACAAGAAGAATGAATATGCTTTGACTGCATGAACTGAAATTCCCCAATGTCCTCAACTGTATCATAATGAAGGTGAAAGATAAAAGCCAATAGGGGACTTAAATATGCATGCCCTCAGGGCACTTTTCTTATCTTGGCAGCCATCTATCTACATAAGCCGAGCATCGTCTGAGCTCTGCGAGTGTAGCTTTCTCCCGAATGAAGCGTAGAGTGTTTGAGGATCGGGACATTCGCAGGGAGACCAAAATGCTTGTTTACAAAGCCATTGTACTACCAACACTTTTGTACACCTGTGAAACATGGACCCTCTACAAACGCCACCTCCAACTTCTTGAAAGATTCCATCAACGCTGCCTCCGAAAAATTCTGCAAATTACTTGGGAAGATAGGTGGACTAATGTTAGCGTATTAGAAGAAGCTAAAACCACCAGCATTGAAACAATGATCATCCAACATCAACTTCGCTGGACCGGCCATGTTGTTCGAATGCCTGACCATCGTCTTTCAAAGCAGCTACTTTACTCCCAACTTAAGAATGGAAAACGGAATATTGGTGGACAGCATTCAAAGATACTCTCAATGCTAATTTTAAAAAATGTAATATCAGCATTGAGAACTGGGAAGCCCTAACTCATGAGTGTTTAAATTGGAGGTCAGCATTTATTAAAGGCGCTATGGACTTTGAAGAAGCACGAGTACAGGGTGAAAGGGAGAAACGAGCTAAGAGGAAGGCACGTCAAGCAAACCGTCATTGTGACCATCCTCCACCTGGAAACCTATGCCCTCATTGTGGGAGGTTGTGCGGATCCAGAATTGGCCTTTACAGCCACTTACAGATCCACTGTTAAGATTTTACCCCTGGAAGACAATCTTACTCAGCTACAAGTGATTGCCAAGAAGAAGAAGAAGACCTCAGGGCAAACACATAGTAGATATACAGTGCTTATATCAACAGACTGCTTGTTTTAACAGAAATAACACCAGTGCTTCTGAGGGGTCAGAAAATAAAGTCAATCTGGTTTATTAAGTTTAATTCTGGAAATGGTTGATTCTAAAATGATAACCAGTCTCAATTCATTTACTTCATTCATTTATTCATACATTAAACATCTATTAAACATCTAAAGTCCAAAATGTTATTCCAGGGCTGTAAAAATCTGAGTTATCAATACAATGTTAAAGAAATATAACATGAAACATCATCAGAATGAAATTGAAAAGCAATACCTAAAAATGAATCATATATCTTTCCTACTGTTTCAACTCATAGAAGAGTTTTGTCATCTGGAAAGGTGCTAAAATTTATTAGAAGTGACACACAGCCATTTTGAATAAAAATGTCAGTCCTACTGTCGTTCCCCCAAATATGACTGAGACTTATCATGGGTATGACAAGATGCTCAGAATCCTTTTTCTCTGTGCTCTATTGAGATTGTCCACAAAGACATGGCTATAGCTAAGAACAAAAGATCAAGATAGAGGCTGAAGTATTTGTGGACTAATAGAGCTAGCAACTCACTTTATTGCTGAGAAGGCAATTACTCAGATAAGGAGGAAAAACTTTAGAGGATCAGCTGGATTTTACTGGTCTTCTGAGATGTGCAACCCCAATACCCGTCCCACCCAATCATGCAGAGAGGGCATGCTACGGACCCCGTCTGCAAGAGAGTTCCATCTGGCGGGGTCCAGGAGGTGTGCCTTCTCTGCAGTAGCTCCCGCCCTTTGGAACATCTTGTCCCCAGAGGTGAGATTAGCCCCTTCGCTCCTGACCTTCCAGAGGAACCTGAAAACTTGGTTCTGCCACCTTGCTTGGGGCCAAGGAAGAAATAGTCACTCTTCGGGATGGCTAATACCTTAGAGAGCCCCTCTCCTACATCAGATTGAGTTAGATCTTTTTACTATTCTTGCCTCTTGGATTTTAATCTTGTTTTACAACTATTTAATAATGGTATTTTTATATTGTATGTATATTTTATGTTTCTTGTTTTTATTATCTTATTGTAAACTGCCCAGAGTCCCTCCGGAGGAGGGAGATGGGCGGTGATAGAAATTTGATTGATAAATAAATAAATAAATACATCTGCCACTGAAGACAAAACAAGCCAACAATTGCAAGCTATCGCTGTGATGCAGAAGCTATAGTATCTACAGTAAGTTCCAGCAATTTAGAACCAGATCCTCAGGTTTCAAATTACCACAGTACTGTACATGTATTATTTTCTTTGTTTATTAAAAAAATTAAGCCATTCAATAGCCAAAGCTCACCAAGAGGTTTACAATAAAAACTAAAAATGAAATTCAAATAAAAACATATACAATAAAATCAAGTAAAATGCAAGATGAAAAAGCCACACAAACTTGGCAGCAGCAAGGCAGTCATTCAAATCTAAAACAGTATAAATTAAAATACAATTAAAAGCCAATTGAGAGCCAGTTTGGTGTGGTGGTTAAGGCACCAGGCTAGAAACTGGGAGACCTTAAGTTCTAGTCCTGCCTTAGGCACAAAGCCAGCTGGGTGACCTTGGGCCAGTCACTCTCTCTCAGCCCTAGGAAGGACACAATGGCAAACCACTTCTGAAAAACCTTGCCAAGAAAACTGCAGAGACTTGTCCAGGCAGTCTCTGAGAATCAGACACAATTGAACGGATTAAAAAAAAGCCAATTAAAAAGCCTGGGAAAATAGATCTTCACCTGTCACCTAAATGAAGCTAATGTGGCACCAGTCAAGCCTTGCCCAGAAGGGAATTCTATAAATGACACAGAAAAAGCTCTCCCCACTTCATAATCGAGAATCTAGAGGAAGTGAGAGTGCTCTCCTGGTTGAAAACTGTCTTTCACAATTGGGGAGACCCAAGGGCAAGCTATGTAAGTGCAGTACATCTCCAACTCTCTTTGTTTTTGCTTTGCTCAAAAGCAAGAAATGGTCGCAGCATGTTTGGAGGGAAAATGTTTCTTCCCTTCTCAGCCATGACCTCTCTTGACCAATAATCTCCTATGGCTGTTACTTAAAGCTGAAAAACATCCATTTGGCTTTTAAAAAATATTAATAACTCTGGGAGCAGTTATTAGCACAGCTACTATGAGAAATATTAAACCAGTGTATCTGTCAGCCCCTTGCTCCAAATAAATAGTAATTTAACAAACAGCTTTTAAAAAACTAAAAACTCATAAAATAATAAAATCTAAACCTTGTAAGTCCTGAGCCTGATCTAATTTGGCCTTTGATGGTGTTAATGAGAAAAACAAAAATATAACTGCACATCACTTACATAATATGCATCCATTGTTTTATCAATATATAGTCTATTTTTCATTAAAAGTAATCCCAAAACAGGATAATTAGTGTTGGAGGTTCCAGCAAATCAGCATCCCTCATTAGCATATGGATTATTGCTCTAGGAGGCAAACTCTCTATGTGCTTCTAGTGGAAGCTGCTTGTTGCCCCTCCCACTTCCTCTTTCTCTCTCTCTTGCTTTCTTCCACCGGAGAAGAAGGATCATGCAGCTGCTGGTCCTTCCATGGAGAGGCCATGTGCTAGGCCTCAACTCCAGAATTTTCCCCTTTTCTCCATGCAGCCCTGGCAGCAACATAGGGCCAGGGGTCCACAAAATTTAGGGAACAAGAAAAGAAGAACTGAAACCAATTTTCTACTGAAATGGATGTAACTGGACCAAATAAAGGTAAGAACTCTTTTGTACTTAATTTTTGTAACCAACGTTGTCTAAGCATGTAATTCTTTATGCTTGGGTGGGCTATGTGCTTAAGATCAAAAACCTATATTTCTCTAGCATGCTCATTAATGCTATTAAGATAAAAACTCCTTTCTGTGTGTGCGTGTTTCTTTGCTGTTTTACGCTCTGCTCCATTCAGTGGTACTAGCTGCCCACTAATGTTCTTCATTTAGGATGAGAGAGAGAGAGGGAGAGAGAGAGACTGGCTTTGCACTTGCAGTCATTATGTAGACAAATAAATGGTTTTCATTTGTTGGAAGACAGGTAAGATAATAATGAAAGTCATGTACACAGCTACTACTGATAAAGGGCAACTATAATTACATAGATGAAAATGAGCTTTAGGTGTTTTATACAGGAGATATGCAAGTGATAATACCGAAGACCTTAACAGGCTTTCCGTATTGTTCTCAGCATTATACCCTATTATATTTATATCTGGCTCTTGTTCTTTTTTGTCCTCCAATGAGTTTCATGCACCAATCAGTTACATCTGCTTATTTGCCAGGTCTCATGCCTTTTTCTCCTGCCAACTGGATTAGGGTTTCAGTTAGGGTTACGGATCCTACAAATTTATGAACCCATGCTGCTATTACATGGATATCACACCAATCTGCTGCAAGCAAAAGCTTTTTGGACATGGGATTTTCATAACAGCAACAAGCAAAAAAAGGAACAAGAGGCTTCACATTTGCTTTGTCATACTTTCCCCTTTAGACCAAAAGGAAAACAAGTAAAATGTATAAACCGCTGGTAGTAAAAATTCATGAGTTGGCTATATTTCACATCTACCCCTTTAAGATGCTGGGACAGGTATTTCCAAATCATTTGAATGCAAATTCAAGGCAATCTTCAACAAATACAGGAGTAGAGATTTAAAAAAAACTAAAAAAAAATAGTTGATTTAAACGAACTATAGACCATCAGTAAAGATAGGCTCTATGGACTGGTCAAATGCTCCTGCCATATAACAATATAACATCCATCTTTAATTTCTTATTCCACTGGTAAAGTCCACAGCCAGCAGTCTTTTGTAAGCCTAGGGTTTAATCATCCTCCTAAGTGGGTAGATTTGTCAATTAAATGGGTTGTGGTGCTATCTTCAAACCGTTCCTGACAAGTATGCATAACTTAAGAGTTAGAAAGGTCTAGATTCCAGGTGCATCACCTTATACATCTGTAAAAAACACTATTGTCCTAAAGACTTTTTATTGATTATGCTTTACTTATTCTTTATCCAATATATAGGCAAACATATACCAGAGCAACATCAGAATTCCTATCAGCTCACAACTAATTCACTACTTGATAGGTTGAATGAGGCATACCGATAACAGGGATTAGACTTTGTAGTTTGTATACTCACATAGAGCCACAATGCTTGAAGAATTTGATCTTTACGAATTCTGAAACAAGTGGGTCTCAACCTCATTTTCCAAAGTATGCACTATTTGAACATAACTAACTGTTTAACACAACTAACTAACTGTAGAAATGTTTCCTTTTAGAAATACTGCATTGTATTTTCAAGTTGAAAAAAACATATTAAAACATGTATTGTCATATAAAACAGGTTTAGAATTGCATTTGAGAGAACACGTGTTCTACAAATGTATCTCCATCCAAATTTTCATGTGGATCTTCTTCCTGAAAATGTATTACCTTTGCCCTGTTGGGCTATAGCTCTTTTCAGCTCTTTCTAATCTTGCAAAAAAAAAAAAAGTGAGATTATTTTTTTTTAAGTTTTTACTTTTTAGGCCAGAGCTTTCCAAACTGTGTGTCGCGGCACAAAAGTGTGTTGCCACACACAGTCTGGTGTGTCGCCACACAACCCGGAAGCGCTGATCATAATCAGCGCTTCCGGGTTTCCCGCGGCGACACACCAACTGCAGTGTGCAAAACCTGAAAGCAGCAGCAGCGCTTCCGGGTTTTTGCGCGCTGCCACACTTCCGGGTTTTCCCGCGGCGACACACCAACGGCGGTTGGTGTGTCGCCACGGGAAAAACTTTGGAAAGCCCTGTTTTAGGCAAAGAGAAAACAAATGAAGCACAGATGAAAATAAAGCTTACATTACTTACAGCATTATCTAAGCATAACAAAAGCAGTAAATTTAAGTAAGCTGCTAATTCTCCTCTCCTCACTAATGCAAGTTCTAATGCTTTTATATATGCCTACTCTCACCTCTACAATTATGAGCAAGGACCTTGTTGTTAACAAATTTCACTCATGGACAGATTTTGATTTTAACCATGAAAATGGAATCACCGAAGACACTTCAAGGAAAACAAAATATAACTAGGACAGATCCCATGAGCTGCCCTCTGTAACAGTGAACAATCTGAATTTTCCAGGGCAGCATAAGGGAGTGTCCTTATTGCCTGTTTTCCCCTAAAATTCCAGGAATCTGATAGTGATTAATAAAGGGCAATCTTTCTTTCTTAATAAATTCAAACATAATTTCAGGATCTGCTGCTTTCCATATAAAAGAGAGCTACTGAATATATTTCAAATTTGAGATTGTGTGTGAAAAAAGGTGAGGATATTTCTTTTAGCATGCCCAATGAGAAAAAAAAGCAAATTAAAAACTAACAGTAGGTCATGCTGCATCCAACTATGATACTATATAAGAAAATAAAGATTAAGCTAAGCAACTGTAGTAGCCCAAGCAGCAAAGAGGTGGCTGATGAACCTAAGCATGATTGTATTTTTGTGCATGCTGAGACCAAAGTTCATTTTAAATATATAGCACATGTAATATGGCTCTGTTTCCAAAAATGTGCATCATGATGTAGAACAACATGACATGTCCTTCTAAGGATGAATACTTAATAAGCTAATTGCAAGTTTTCATAGACAGATCGCCCAATAGTCTTGTGTAGTTACAGATCCAAAGCATGAAATCAGTTGGTTCCTTTGGCAAGAAGTAAAATTGTGTTCAGAAAAAATATATAATCTAGGCAATGAAAAGAAGGGTTGCAAGCCATCACAGAAACAGTTTCTATCAAAACTGCCAAAGTCAACTAAAATATAATCCAACTTTCAAGTCAATGGGAAAGACATAAATTTAAATCAAGGGAATTTCCACCCCTCCCAATGCCCTGATAGACAAGTCTGGCATTGTGCATTAGAAATGTGATATCATTCCTGGCGTAGAGAAGGACACAACTGTATGTAATTGCACTTTGGGCCCCAGCTAATGTCTGTCCAATTTTATCTGCAATATCCTTGCCATCATTTCTATTTATATTGAATGAGAATTAATCAGCCAGACATTCACAGTGGACAAAATAAAGCAATACAAGTAATTCAGCATGGCAGCATGATATTATCACTAGATACATAATATTAGTTCTGTATGACTACCATCTCTAGAGGCCACATGGTATGATAGGACTTCAGGTGCCTGATTCATAAAGTGTTATATTCATTCTTCAAGCACCTGCATGGCATTCCCTCTCAAGGGCAGCATCAGCAAGTGGAATATATTCTCATACCAGATCTATTAACTGTGCATCAAGGACATGAGAATTTAAAATCATAATCTTTTCATCATACCTCCAAGCTAACACTTGGCATTCCTTTTTAAACTGGAGTGTAGTTAGTATATAGAACATAAAGTACTGTATCATTTAGATCACCTTGGAATCTCTAGAGAATTACAAAATTGATTTACTGATTAACATTTATTCTTTTCCACATTTACCATATGTTTGCTTTGTGGGGACTAGACTGTAGGTTAGCTCACTAAATATTTACTAGATTATTAATAAGTGTCACAAGCATCAAACCTTGTATTTTTTTTTACTTTAATGAGATTGAGTTGTCAGATCCTAGAATTGTGTTAAATTATATATAGGAAAGCCAAATATAGTCCTATGTAAACCTTGGACTTTAGATGAGTATTTCCCTTTGTTTGACAAAGTCACAGTATTGCTTGCAATTCTTATGGGATGCTGCATTATGGAACTGATTAAGAGATTATGAAACATTAGGTCAAATCAGGTGATAAAATTGACTAAAGATTTCTCTTAAGGAACTGACACAGAGGATATTTTCATCTACATCAAAGGAAAAGGAATCTCTCTTCAAATCTATCTACAAAACTCAATCACCCATTCATCTGTTTTACTGGACTATCCTCATATGCAGCATACTGTATGTAGCACCCTTTCTTCCATTTTTTTTCCTCCAACAGCTACATTGTGAGGTAGAATAAGCTAACAGTACTACTTTTTTAGGGGTGTGGTGGCTCAGTGGGTAAGATGCCAGGCTTGTTGATCAGAAGATTGCAAGTTCAGAGGTTTGAATCCCTAGCCCCGCGTGACGGAGTGAGCTCCCGCACTAGCCCCAGCTCTTGCCAACCTAGCAATTCGAAAGCATGCAAATGCAAGTAGATAAATAGGTACCACTTCGGTGGGAAGGTAACAGCGTTCCGTGCGCGTCATGCCAGCCACATGACCGTGGAAGCAACTTCGGACGACGCTGGCTCCTCAGCTAACAAACGGAGATGAGCACCGGCCCCTAGAGTCGGACACAACTGCACAAATGTGCAGGGGAACCTTTACCTTTACCTACTACTTCAAGGTCACCAGCACTTCAAGGTTACCATGGTTCCATGGCTGTGGTTCACTGTGGCTAAATAAACAAATACAACAGCAGCTGGAATCTGCAAGTTACGAAGTACGTATGTACTTCATGCTCTAAATAGTGTGCCCATTATAATTTATTATTTGCCATTTATCCTCAGAGTTGTAGTATTGAATCTGTGAAGTATGAAGTACTTTGAAGCCACCTGATCCAATCTGAAGTGGGTCCCAATTTGAATTCATGCATGTGCTTTGATGGGGTGATTTGACTGAAGTGCCACTGAATTGTATGTTCTTTTGTAGCTCTGCACAGCCCAGGTTATGGCCTTTCATTTGATTACTTAAAAGTTAGAAGGAAACGAAGGATCTTGGCTCTATGGGCCTATGCTTAATATTGCTTCTATTTTTAATTTGGACCATGTGATTCTGCAGTCTACTTTGAGTTAATTCATTATGATTTCTCAGAATGACAACTATTCATCGACAAGGAGTGATTGAGTCAGCGGGATATGTGCCTCTTAAGATAATGATTTATGGAGGCAAGTGAGCAAAGCAAAGGCAGGGCATAAATCACTTGACTTCTCTGAGAGAAACATGATACACAATTATAAAATAATTAATCCACCTTCCTCTCACTCAGCAAGCACTGCAGAGTTCAAATATCAAATAGGTTCTGATTCATCACTATGAAGTTTCCAAAGGGATAATATTCTACTTCTTATTGGGAAAGCACCAATGTTCATTTAATTTTATACCTACTGCCATATATAACTCATCAAAATGTTCACAAAATAACGAACATCGACTTCTGGTGAGAATATGGCCAACTGAACACCCTGCTTGCGATTCAGTGGGCATACCTGCCAGCATGGATTTTTTGGGGGGTGCAGGTAGGTTTTCCTATTGCCCTAGAGCAGGGGTCGGCAAACCGCAGCTCGCGAGCCGCATGCGGCTCTTTGGCCCCTTGAGTGTGGCTCTAGCGGCTAGGAGGAAAGGAACAGAGGAGCCGCGGGCGTGGAGGGCGCAAGGCAATGGCAGGAGGCAGGGCGACGCTTCGCTTGCCACCCGCCCGTCGCGGCTTACTCGGACCCCGGGGAGAGGGCCGCCCGCCTGCCCCGTCTAAGAGAGCGACGCGCCAAGGGAACCGCTGCTGCGGGGCACCAGCAGGTGAAAGCTGGCGGGCGGGCGTGCTCCCCTGCCTGCCCGTGCCCAAGATGCCGAGAGAGTGCAGCCGGGCTGGGCGCCCCATCCCGAGAGGCAGCCCGGGCTCGTCCTCCCGCTCTTCCCTGGGGGCTGCGTTCCGGCGAGCAGCTGTGCTTGGCCAGGAGAGGTGGGGGTCCCGAGCAGCGGAGCCCGGGAGCAGCAGGGCCCGGCCGTGGCATTTTTCCCTCTCGGAGGAGGAAGAGGGGGGTCTTCCTGTAGCCCCAAATGGAGGTGCCGCTTCCCCGCCTGGACCGCCGCGCTGCACGGGCTTTGCGGGCATCTGGACGGTCTCCTCGCACAGGCAGGCGTGGCGGGCATGGCAGCAGCAGGCCCTAAGTGTGCGTGATTGGCTCCCGCCCGCAAACCCTTCCCCCTTCCACGCGATTGGCCCCCGTCCGCAAACCGCGCCCCCTTCCACACGATTGGCCCCCACCCGCAAACCCCACCCCCTTCCACGCAATTGGCTCCCACCCTCAAATCCCGCCCCCTGGCCCTCGAGTGATGTTATAAATGTTATAAATGTCAAAATGGCTCATGGCATAAAAAAGTTTGCCGACCCCTGCCCTAGAGTGTTTTCATGGACAGAAAACACTTGGAATCACCCATTTGTACTTCGGAACATTACCTTGTAGTCTGAGGAGCGTCAACGGCACTGATCCAGTGAGAGGAGACGGGAGTCGGGGATGCCCACATTTCCAAACCACGCTGCAGCCCTATTGAGACACTAGGTCGAGCCTTTCTCATTTCTAAATCACCCAATTTGTATATTTTAAAGTTTTTCTTACCCCAAGAGAGGCTTTTAACAACAAGAAGATATGAATCTCTTGGTGCTTTTCGCTGTTTCTGGAGGAGCTTTATTTTTTTTTCTTAACTGCTAGCTAGTCCCATTCAAAATTTAAGGAGGACTGAGAAATAATCATCTCTCCGTTATTATTTTTGCATCTAATTTGAAGGATTTAACATTCTCCTACACATTTAATTTGATGGTCTGAGTTTTTAGTTTTCCGTTCACTTTCTTTGGATGTTGTATTTAATGGTTTGCATATAGGATGTTAGATTTTGTTGTTTGAATTATGGACGACCTTAAGAAAGACTTTAAGAAAGCTTTCTCTGAGCTCTGTGCTGACTTTGAAGAAATATGCCATAAAACTGCTCAAGTTCTCTTGCAAGATGTTCAGGATATTATTTCTGAAATGTATCAACTGGCTGATAATTTTATGAAAGGAAAAGAAGAGAAGGGAGAAGAGACTTATCAAGGGGGAGATATTCTTCCCGATTCTGAGAATCCAGACCGTGAACTGCCAGCTGATGAATACATATTGGTTATGAAAGAGTTACAACTTGATTTTCAGCAAAAAAAAATGGTCTGTTTACTTTAACTTATGTTTTGAGAACGAGATGGTGTTTTGGCTATGTGGAAAATCTTCTGTTGACTTTTTAGGAGGGGCAATTGGGTTTTTTTATTCTTTTATAAAAATATGTCCAGTGCATAATATGGAGACAAATAAATGTTTTAGTTTACTTTGAGGTTGGTTAAGAAATTAAGAATAAGTATGTGGACTGATTTCAAAGCTGTATGATCTTATTTCTTATAATGATTTAAAGTCTTTGATTTTTTACGGTTTAATGGGGATAAGATTGCTATAATATTATTAAGTATAAAAGTAAGAATATGTATGTGGATTGATATTGTGCATAATATGGAGATAAACAAATGTTATGACCCTATTTTCTACGATGACTTAAAGTTGGTTTGATTTTTTAAGGTTTAATAGGGATAGGATTATTATAATAGTACTAAGCATAAAAGTTAGAATGTGTATGTGGATTGATATTAAGGCTTATATGATTTTATTCTCTTTAATGATTTGGATTAAGATGTATTTTATTAAGATGGATTAAGATGTATTCTATTGTTTTTACAGTTTGATTTATAAGACATAATAATTAAGAGTTTGATTATAGATTAATAGGGTTAAGACTATTACAGCATTATTACTACTATTAAACATTATTATTATCAAGTATAATAATACTATTAAGTATAAAATTTAAATATAATTTGACTTTTCTTATAGTGGTTAGAAAAATATAGAATAGTGGTAGGAAGGAAATATTAAAAAATGAGTTTTGTTTTTTGGGGGGAAGTGGATTTGGAGGTTTATATATCTGTTTATTTCTTTATATAAGGGGAAAGAGCAATTGCTTTTATAGTTTTATAATGTGTTAATGGATTGATTTATAGAAATAACGTGATTTTGGTTAGATATAGTGTAAGGGGTTAATTATGGAATTTGCTGTATATTCTTGGTGTTGAAAATTGGAAGTCATCTTGTAATGTTTAAAAATATCTTTTTTCTATTTTTTCACTTTTTCTTTTTTTCCCTTTTTTTGTAGTTTCTTTTGTAGTTTTTATCTTTGTTTAAACTTAATAAAATTCTTATTAAAAAAAACAAAATAACAAACATCAAAGACTGCACTGTGACTAAGTTTTATGACTGATGACCTGATCAAATACTCAGGAATTGTCTCTTGTATAGTGAAGGACACCACATATACAGAATAGAGAATTAATAAAAATTCTGCCATTTCTGCAAGACACAACAAACAGAACTGATGGAAAATGGTAATTTTATTGGTTTATAAGAGTCTTAGAACTGGGGGATATGTGAAGGACTTCCTCTTTCACTGAATAACCCAAGATAAATCACAAATCCAGACATATCCAAGTGGTATAGAAAATGAATTCTCATTATTCAGATGATGGAGTATCTCTAAGAGACAAGAAAAGCTTTCTTTTTTAGAATGTTTAATGTCATTTATAGCTCTGACTGCAAATTCAAAATATGCACATAATAACATGTTCATGCTATTCAGGGTAAATATACATAACAATCCATATATAGTTTTAAAAAGTATGCACAAATTGCATTTCTCTGTAGAATATTAGATACAAAATGTGTACATTAAAAGACATATACAGAAGAAGTGTACTGATGAAAAGTATATTGATGCAAATTTACCTGCTCAAAACCTAAATAGCAGGACTAAACAAACTGCACAAACATTAAAAATCAGTGAATACAAAATTCAGAGAATTACCTATTGTATTTAGCAGTAGTTTGCAATTAATGAGTAAATAATGACAACCCCTTTCTGCACCCCATATACAAGTATCTTTTAGGTCTTTCATTTATCTATGTTTGCTTCTTTTGTGGCTTATGAAAAAGTAGGTCACTCATTTGTCCCTTTTTGATGTTCCCTAGGTCTGTGCTGAACCAGGCTTAGTCGAATAAAATCTTGGGAAGACAACAACATCAGATTCATCAATCAATTATGTGCCATCAAGTCAATATCAGCTCTTAGAGACCACATAGATAGATCTCCTCCATGACGATCTGTCCCTAACTTGGTCTTTCAGGTTTCCAACTGTGCATCCATCACCACTGTGACTGAGTCCATCCACCCTGCTGCTGGTCATCCTCTTCTTCATTTTCCTTCTATCAACATTAGAGTCTTCTCTAGAGAGCTAGGTATTTGCATAATGTGTCTAAAGTAAGATAAATATTTATATTTATATATTTATATTTATAAAACTTCAGGGAAAATGACTTATTAGGCTTCACTGGAGAACACAGAAATAGGTTAATTTTTCATTATTACCAGAGGTTTTTTTTTTCATGTTCCTCAAGTTCCCCCCAAAAGTATGTTTCATTATCTCCATATTAAATAGATTTTATATAGCTGAGCTAGGCTTATCTTGATTTATTGAAGGAATACCTGCTGTTTGGAACCCCTTTATTTGGCAAAGTAAAGCTCATAAGATATTTATTTATTGCATTGACTGGTTTTATTAAAGCTTTTAATTGCTGTAAATAAAGTTCATGGTGATTTCACATTTATACTTGAGTTTAGGGAATGTTCAAATCAATTGATCCAGATGAAGAGAATGTTTCATTTCATGGGCTCAACGGTACTTTTTAAAAAATAGATTCCATTCCATATTTTAATATGCATTTCTTGTAGTCATAAATTAAAAAAAGAGAAAGGGAAGACTTACTCATGGTCACTCATGCCCTGGTCACCTCCAGGTTGGACTACTGCAATGTGCTGCCTTTAAAGAGTATCTGGAAACCTCAGCTGTTGCAGAATGCGGTGGCACAGGAAGTTATGTGTGTTTCTCATAGAACACAAGTTACACCTCTCTTTGTGAGCTGCATTGGTTACCAGTCTGTTTTGGGGTCCAATTCAACGTGCTGGTATTGACCATTAAAGCCCTTCATGGCATGGGGCCGGGTTATTTCAGGGACTGCCTCTCCCTGATTTCATCTGCCTGTCCCACTAGATCCAGCAGAGTGGCTATGTTATGGGTTCCATTGTCTAGGAAGCTACATTTGGCAGGCCCTAGGTGGCAGAACACATCATGCGACATGCTGGGCTTGAGGAATCCAAGGCTGGAGTTAAAATCGCTGGAAGAAACATTAACAATCTTAGATATGCAGATGATACCACTTTGATGGATGAAAGCGAGGAGGAGTTGAGGAGCCTTATGACGAAGGTGAAAGAAGAAAGTGCAAAAGCTGGGTTGCAGTTAAACCTCAAAAAAACCAAGATTATGGCAACCAGCTTGATTGATAACTGGCAAATAGAGGGAGAAAACATGGAGGCAGTGACAGACTTTGTATTTCTAGGCGCAAAGATTACTGCAGATGCTGACTGCAGCCAGGAAATCAGAAGACGTCTACTTCTTGGGAGGAGAGCAATGGCAAATCTTGATAAAATAGTTAAGAGCAGAGACATCACACTGACAACAAAGGTCCGCATAGTTAAAGCAATGGTATTCCCTGTAGTAACCTATGGCTGTGAGAGCTGGACCATAAGGAAGGCTGAGCGAAGGAAGATAGATGCTTTTGAACTGTGGTGTTGGAGGAAAATTCTGAGAGTGCCTTGGACTGCAAGAAGATCAAACCAGTCCATACCAGGAAATAAAGCCAGACTGCTCACTTGAGGGAATGATATTAAAGGCAAAACTGAAGTACTTTGGCCACATAATGAGAAGACAGGATACCCTGGAGAAGAAGCTGATGCTAGGGAAAGTGGAAGGCAAAAGGAAGAGGGGCCGACCAAGGGCAAGATGGATGGATGATATTCTGGAGGTGACAGACTCAACCATGGGGGAGCTGGGGATGGTGACAGCCGACAGGAAGCTCTGGCGTGGGCTGGTCCATGAAGTCACGAAGAGTCGGAAGCGACTGAACGAATAAACAACAGGTGGCAGGCCTTTTCTGCTGTGGTGCTTGCACTATGGAACCTTCTCCCCCCCGAGATTATTATTATTATTTATTTAACTTATATGACCGCCCATCTCCCCCAACGGGGAACTCTGGGCGGTTTACAATAAAACTGATTAAAATAGAATAAAGAATATAAAAATACAATCAAATAATACAATAAATAAATTATAAAATCCAAATGGCCAGATAGTTAAATTAAAAGGACATTATGAAATTAACCACCCCCATGAGGTACTATTATTTCCTCCTTCCCATGCCAGGCAGCAGAACCAGGTCTTCAGATCTTTCCTAAAGGTCGGGAGGGAGGGGATCTGCCTCAACTCTGGGGGCAAGGTGTTCCAGAGTGCTGGTGCCACCACAGAGAAGGCCCGCCTTCTAGACCCCACCAGATGACACTCTCTTATTGATGGGGTTCGTAGCAGGCCCTCTCTGAATGATTGGGTGGGGCGGGTCGATGATATGGGGATAAGACGGTCCCTCAGGTATTCTGGTCCCATGCCATGTAGGGCTTTAAAGGTGATAACCAACACCTTGAATTGTACCCAGAAGCAAACCGGCACCCAATGCAGCTCGCGGAGTAAAGGTGTTATATGCGCTGAACTTGGCGCACCTAGAACTGCTCTTGCGGCTGCACTCTGAACCAGTTGTAGCTTCCGGATAGTCTTCAAGGGTAGCCCCATGTAAAGCGCATTGCAATAGTCTACATGGGAGATGACGAGAGCAGGAGTGACTGTTCGGAGGGCATCTCGATCCAGGAATGGGCGTAACTGGCGCACCAGCTGAAGCTGTGCAAAAGCCCTCCTAGCCACGACTGCCACCTGCTCTTCGAGCAGGAGTCGTGAGTCTAGAAGGACCCCCAAGTTCTGCACCGGCTCTGAATGGGGCAGTACTACCCCATCGAGAACCAAAGATGATAATTTCCCAGAAGACGCTAAGCCATCAATCCACAGCCATTCGGTCTTGCTAGGGTTCAACTGAAGCCTGTTGTTCCCCATCCAGGCCCTCACAGCCCCCAGGCACTGAGACAGGGTGGTCACTGCATCACTTACTTCACCTGGGATGGAGATATACAATTGAGTATCATCAGCATATTGATGATACCTCATCCCATGATGTCGGATGACCTCACCCAGCGGTTTCATGTAGATGTTGAATAGGAGAAGAGAGAGAACCGAACCCTGCGGCACTCCATATAAGAGTGGTCACGGGCTGAATCTCTCCTCCCCTATCACCACCGACTGGGAATGGCCCTGGAGGAAGGAGGTGAACCAGCGCAAAACTACGCCTCCCACCCCCAACTCCCTAAGCCGACCCAAAAGGATACCATGGTTGATGGTATCGAAAGCCGCTGAAAGATCCAAGAGAGCCAGGATGGATGCACTACCTCCATCCCGCTCCCGCCAGAGGTCATCCATAAGCGTGACCAATGCAGTCTCCATCCCATATCCCGGCCTGAAACCTGACTGAAAAGGGTTTAGATAATCCGCTTCATCCAGGGTCCTCTGAAGTTGCAACGCCACCACTTTCTCAACCACCTTCCCCAAAAAGGGAAGGTGGGAGACTGGACGAAAATTGTCCAGAATGGTGGGGTCCAGGGATGGCTTCTTGAGGAGAGGGTGCACCAATGCCTCCTTGAAGGCAGTTGGAAACACTCCGTCCAACAAGGATGAGTTAACCATCGCCTGGACCCACCCACACATCACCTCCCTGGCCAATTTTACCAGCCAGGAAGGGCAGGGATCTAAATAGCATGTGGTGGAATTAACAATTCGGAGGATCCTGTCCACTTCCTTAGGTCCAACAGGATCAAATCATTCCCAGATAATAAGGCCAGGCCGCTCTCCCGGCATCTCCCCAGACTGCATTTCACGCATGCAGTCCAACTTAGACCGAATCCGAGCGATTTTATCCTGCAGATGCTCAGAAAATTCTTCCACACGGCCCTGTAGGTGGGTCACTGACTCCACCCTACCTAAGAGAGATTGCATAATCTTGAACAGGGCCTTCGGACGGCATTCTGCGGATGTAATAAGAGCGGAGAAATATTCACGTTTCGCCGCTCTTACCACCACAAGGTAGGCCTTAATAGCGGCTCTAGATTGTGTTCGGTCCGATTCCGCCTTCGTCTTTCTCCAGCGGTGCTCTAGGCGTCTCTTAATCCTCTTCAGGACCCTTAACTCCTCCGTGAACCACGGGGAGTATCGGGTTCGATGGGACAAGAGAGGCCGCACAGGCGCGATCCTGTCCAAGGCCCCGGCCGCCTCCCTATTCCAGGTGGCAGCCAGGACCTCCGCTGGACCATGCAGCAGATCTCCGGGAACAACCCCCAGCTCCCTCTGAAACCTCATTGGGTCCATAAGTCACCGGGGGTGGACCAATCGAATAGGTCCTGCCTCCCTGCAGAGTGGGGCAGCATAAGAGAACCTTAGGGATATCAGGACGTGAGATGAGGTTGGCCTCATGACTCCTGAGCTTTCAAAGGTCCGTCAAGACCTGGTTATGCCAGCAGGCCTGGGGACCCCAGGGGACAGGTGATCTAGTGAGGTGGCTCCACTATTAACATCCCTTTGCCTATAATTTTCTGTTTTAGTTCTGCTTTTATAGTTTTTAATGTTTTTTTAATTATTCTTATATAATGGTTTTTAGGTAATGATCATTTATATATTTACTGTTTTATTGAATTGTACGCTGCCCATAGTCACTTTCGTGAGATGGGTGGCCATATAAATTTGATTAATAAATAAATAATAAATAAATAAAATTTGATATTGGCTTTAAATCCATTGGAGGGATGGAGGGAGGAACATTCCACTTTGGAATTCAGCATGGCTGTCAAAATATTGGTAGGAAGGGGAAAGAGAAGGACAAAGTATGCCACTAAACTTTACACACATGTTCTAACAGAAAGCATAATATTGCCCAACTTTAGCCATTTTAAATTGCCATCAATTTCCGTTGGAGAAATTTAAGCAGAAGTTTAATGGTCTCTCTGAAATCAGTGGCATTCAACTTCAGCTGATTGTTCTAGGGAATTGAAAGAACTTGCTGATAGTTTCTGAGAAATCATTAAGTCTCTTCTCATGACAGCAACAGACCTCAATTTTTTTCTTCTGTCAGACACCTTTCAAATTGTATTTCAAAGTAAATTCTTGGTGGGGTGAGGAATGTGCTTTGGGGATAAGACACCGAGGACTTTTAGTTATTTTTGCCACAAAACTAGTGCTAAGCAGACAAATGCTCCTGGATTTTTTCTACTGTTCTCCTTCAATTTGATGGGGAGAATGATTTAGAAATTATTTTAAAGATGAATAGAATTTATTACAGGTGGAATGAGATATTGTTGCACTTATTTAGGTATAAAAACTGACTGCAAAGCTCTGAAGGGGCTTTGCTTCAACAAAAATGTTTGTGTGAAACATCTGTGCCAAGCTGTTTCATAAGGCAACACACATACACACACCTCTACCCCTACCCAGCTTCTAAAGAATAAAGTGGCCATGCTGCTTTCCTTCTCATTGTCCCAAGTCAATCTAGCAGCTCTGGCAGAAAAGGATTTGAAGCATTTGATAAGAGTGTGCTGCTTCCTTGCACAACGTGTAATATACCGAGGAGGAGGAGGAGGAGGAGGAGGAGGAGGAGGAGGAGGAGGAGGAGGAGGAGGAGGAGGAGGAGGAGGAGGAGGAAGGACCAACAACAACAGGGCTGGTTTAACATTCCAGCCCAAGTCCCTTTGAGGAAAGATGGGCAGTGATAGAAATTAAATAAATAAATAAAATAAAATAAACATCCTATTCTTTAATGCATTACAAAAGGCCAGAAGAGTCTGGTCAATCTGGATCTCTGGGAGGAATGCTGTTCCATGGGGCAGGTGCTGCAAAAGAGAAGGCAGAACTCCTGGGTTTCATAAAATGCCATTTCCTAATGGAATGGACCTGAAGCATGCCCAGTGAGTGAGCAGAAATGCTCATATCCTGACCCCATGCTATTAGACTTTATGGGTGACAACCAGTAACTCCCACTGAGAACCAATCCAACTTGTGGGGCAGAGGTGTCATATAGGCTGCTGCCACAGAAAATGCCACCCCAAACTGCCTGTGCCACTGAATTCTGGACCAGCTGCAGCTTCCGAATGTTTTCCAAGAGCAGCCACATGTAGGGTGAATTATAGTAATCCAGCGGGGAGGTGACTAAAGCACGACTTAGTATGAGTAGGGCCTTAACGTAAAATTATTGTGTGCCAGTTCCCAAGCTATCATATTTTATACTTATTTTCAAAATGTGTATGCAGTTCTTCAAAAGAATTTTTTTCTCAGGGTGGCTAACACTTTACAATCACACCTTTAAACCACTTTAAATTAAAAACAGCAGCTAAAAATGTATGGCATATAAATAACAACAGGAAACAGCAGAAATAAAATTAATCAAAGAGCTCCATGGCATCATAAAAGTAAGAATTTAAATAATAGTCGTATAAGTAAACATTAAAATATTAATATATTAAAATGTGCAGCAGTTATTTGTTTATTTGTTTTTACAACTGATTTTCATGGCTAGAATTTGTAATGAAAGGCCAACTTTTAATGTTTGTACCCTAATTTGACCTTCAAATAAGTTTTGTGTCTAGAAGCAAACCAAGCTGCCAACTCCTTTTCAAAATAGCCACTGCAATGTCAGGAATGATAAAAGATGATGAGACATGTTCCTCTTCTTTCTTTGTCAATCACAATGATAAATTCCACTTTGCAGCTTCCTAATTGCAATTTTTCATTGTTTTCTATTATTTTAAAAACAGCTTTTGACAATTTTATATTTTCTTTCGACTTTGGAAAACAACTTAACCCCTTTTTCTAGACAATAAATACTTTAAAAAGAACAGAGCTCATGCAATTAATGGAAACAATCATAGTATATAACATCAGTTTCCCTGTAATCTCAGCAACTAAATGAGATATTAGCAAGAGACAAAGGAACTTGGAAGGATTACAACAGAAATACTCAAGGGAGCCACTAAGTTAACAGCGATGTCAACATGTCTAGTTAACTACCTGTTAGGTTTTTGGCTTAAGATTTGGAATCTGACCGTTAATGCTTCCCTTGGGCTAAAACACAACAGAGGTGTATTTCCTGCATAATGCATAAGGGTGACCTAGCTAGTCAGTATTAATGAGTAATAGCATTTCCTTGATTTTGTGGTGTAGTACCTGTCACTATGAGAATCACAAAGCACATTCCAACTGGTGTATAATGTAGGACTCAATTACCAGCTAGAAAAATCGAGCCCCAGGTTGAATGGAAGGTGTCAGCTATAACTTATGTAGCAGAGAAGTGACTAATTTCTCCAGAAGAGTTTTGCCTACAAATGTGCTGATATAGCACCATATTCCTGATTCCACAGTTTCCTGGGTCACAGTTCCACCATAAAAACACCTGAAGTATTTCAAAGGTAATATTGCCAATTCTGTTTCCATTAATATTTGAAATTCACATTTGTGTCACCATAAGAACAGGGTGATGTGTTCATTGACTTTTACTTGTGGGAATCATCCATTCATACAAGACCACTGATGAATGTGCTGATAACGAACAGTGCTCAGTTATATCAGCATCAATAATTGCTAAGGTATATTTTTCATTATTGACATCATGGAATGCTCTGCATCAGTGAGCTATCAACTTATTATTATGTGGCATGCATATATGGGCAACTTCCATAATTAAACCAAAAATCAGCCCAATTTGACATATAAACTAGTTGCAGATGATCAAATGAATATTGTAATAAAGGTATCCCAGTTCCCTAATTTTGAGAGGGAAGCCATTTGTGTGTATTTCAATTGAACTGGTAGGCTGCTGTAACCTTTCCATTTCCATTTTTCTCTAGGCAAGGATAGATTCTGAGCTTAAAGCAATCATTTGCCTTGGTAACCTAGTGAAAATCTGAGACCTCAGTCAAGTAGTGACTGGCTGTGAGAAACAAGCAGGATGCTTTCCTCTGACTTCTTTGTTATGTGCAGATAGATGTAGATGAAGACAAATTTGAGTAAGTAAACAGGTGGAAAGAAAATTGAACAACTGCTAAGAGAAAACGATATGGAACATTGCAAGGAGGTTCCTACCCCGATGACAACTGATTTTTTTAAGACAGAGGCTGGAGACGATGACCAAACATCATGTAATCAGGAACACTATCAGTCAATAAATGGAAGTTTATTGTACTTAGCACAATGGTTGCGTCCCGATATCGGGAATGTGGTAAATGTACTGAGTAGGTATGTTGTGGCAAATTCTTAAAGAGATGGGAGAACCAGACCACCTTACCTGTCTCCTGAGAAACCTGTATGCGGGTCAAGAACCAACAGTTAGAACCGGACATGGAACAACCGACTGGTTCAAAATTGGGAAAGGAGTACAACAAGTTTGTATATTATCACCCTGCTTATTTAACTTATATGCAGAGTACATCATGAGAAATGCTGGGCTGGATGAATCACAAGCCGGAGTTAAGATTGCCGGGAGAAATATCAACAACCTCAGATAAGCAGACGATACCACCCTAATGTCAGAAAGTGAAGAGTAACTAAAGAGCCTCTTGATGAGGGTGAAAGAGGAGAGTGGAAAAGCTGGCTTGAAACTCAACATTA
Organism: Charina bottae; assembly: GCA_023362775.1. NCBI lineage: Eukaryota > Metazoa > Chordata > Lepidosauria > Squamata > Charinaidae > Charina > Charina bottae. The sequence continues at coordinate 48,270,421 of JALMGJ010000005.1, forward strand.
AAAAAACTCAGATCATGGCACAGGTCCCATCACTTCCTGGCAAATAGAAGGGGAAGAAATGGAAGCAGTGACAGATTTTATTTTCTTGGGCTCCAAGATCACCGCAGACAGTGACTGCAGCCATGAAATTAAAAGACGCTTGCTCCTTGGGAGGAAAGCTATGGTAAACCTAGACAGCATATGTAAGGCACTCCATCCGATATTAGTAATCTCCCTGCTCTAGAGTAACCCACAGACACGAGGGTTCTTAGCAGCAAAAGAGTTTATTACAGTATACAGAAGTTAGCATGAACAAAGACTTGAATGCTAGCATAAAGTAAAGCAAGTACATTTAAACCTTCAGCCCCCCCCCCCCTGAGTCTTTAGATGTTGCCACGTGTGCTTGTGTCTCCCCGGGTGCTCAGACAGAGATGTTGATTCGCGCTTGCCGTGTAGGTGTAAGCCGGTCTACTTCAAAGCCCCGGCAGGCTGTCTCTCTTTTGTATCAGTTTCCGTCTCTCGGGTTTTCCCTATCTATGTATTTCCCTAATGGCAGAGATCCGCTGATCTCTGACATGTACCTGTCCCAAGATGCCCCCCCCCCCAGCCTATACAACTAATTAATTAAGCTTCGGTCTTGTCCTGGAAGAGAAGAACATACAAGTATTTTATTTCCCTATGCGTGTGTTTCTGTTCACTGAGGCTTGTCCGGAAACTCTTTATGGAAGGTTTTTATCAATTTGGGAGCACGTGTGTGTTTGACACTAACCCACTCCCTGTCTCCAATCGGTAAATGTTGCCACTTTACTAAATATTGAAGCTGCCCCTTGTGCCATCTAGAGTCCAGAATCCTGTCTATTTCAAAGTGTGGTTCTTCTTCCACTAACATTGGGGCGGGTTCTTCTGGTTCCGGATGCCACTGTTGTGAGTTGTGGTGCTGTTTCAACAGACTGATGTGAAAAACGGGGTGCACCTTTCTAAGTGATTTTGGAAGTTGCAGCTTAGCCATCACTGGATTAATGACTTGCACAATTGGGAAGTGACCTATGAATTTGGGAGCCAATTTCCTGGACGGTTGCGTGGCCCTCAATTTTTTTGTGGACAAGTATACTTTGTCCCCTGCTCGTAATTCCCATTCCTTCTCCCATTTACGGTCTGCCTGCTTTTTGTAACTCGCCTTGGCGTCCGCCAGCGTTTTTACCATGATTGGCCAATTCCTGGTTATTTTTTCCACCCATTCGTCTGCTTTTAGGGGCTGTGCTAGTTCAGTGCTCTGGGTCATGGCCAGTTCAGGTATCGTTACGAAATTCTGCCCAGTAGCAACTTTAAATGGCGCCATCCCCATGCTTTGGTGAAGCGCGTTATTGTACGCGACCTCTGCGAATGGCAAGAGTTCAGCCCAATCGTTTTGTTGGTAATTTATGTAACATCTAAGGTACTGCTCCAATGTGGCATTAAGGCGTTCGCTCGCACCATCTGTGCACGGATGGAACGCACTACTGAGACCCTGTTCTGATCCAATTAATTTTAAAAATGCCCGCCAGAACTTGCAAGTAAAAGTACTGCCGCGATCGCTGATTATGTGTTCCGGCATTCCGTGAGCCCTGTAAATGTGTTGAATGAACAGTCTGGCTAATTTCTGGGCGTTCGGTATACCCTTGCATGCAATGAAATGTGCCTGTGACCACCCAAATGGCCGTGTTCCTTTTGCTCGCTGGCAAGTCAACTATGAAGTCCATGGCAATTTGCTTCCATGGTTGTGTTGGGCTTGCTACTTCCTGTAATTTCCCTGTGGGTTTGCCTATTTTCCTTTTCGCTGTTGCACACGTTGGGCATGTTCGCACGTACACTTTAACATCCGTGCACAATGATGGCCACCAAAACTTGCCCTGGACTAGATGTAATGTTTTTAAGAATCCGAAATGCCCAGCCGTTTTGTGGTCGTGGTGCATGCTCAGGACCCTTTGTCTTAAGGACTCGGGGACATATGCTTTATTGTCTTTCCATCCCAATCTGTCTTTCTCCTCTAGGGTGTGTTTGTGCTCCTCCCACCATGTGTCAGTTACTGTTGCCGCTCACAAGTCACTTGCAAATGGGTCGCTCCCCGCCATGCGTCTTGCGCTGCTGCGGGTGATCGCTACGTTCCCCTCCCCCCTATCCACTGGTGTCATTTGGCTTTCAGCCTCTGCTGACTGGGACAGGATTAGGGACTCAATTACCTCCTCCATTTTGCTTTCGTGCTGTGGCAGTCGTGATAGAGCGTCTGCCAAAATGTTTTCCCCCCCGGGGAAGTATTTCAGATTGAAATTGAACCTGCTGAAGAACTCAGCCCACCTGAGGTGTTTGGGATTTAATTTCCTGGGGGATTTGAGGGCTTCTAAGTTTTTGTGGTCAGTCCACACCAGAAACGGCTCTGCTGCCCCTTCCAGAAGGTGTTGCCATGTGCTTAAGGCATGTTTCAGAGCGAACGCCTCCTTTTCCCAAATATGCCAACGTTTCTCCATCTGGTTGAATTTCCTGGAAATATATGCACAGGGTCTCAATTTCCCGTTGTCATCTGTCTGCAATAAAATGGCCCCCACTGTGCTAAATGATGCGTCCGTGTGTATTACGAATGCTTTGTCTGCCTCTGGGTGTTTGAGGATGGGCTCTTTGGTGAACATCGTTTTTAGGTTGTCAGAAGCTTCCTGACATTCCTGAGTCCACACTAGCTTCGTGCTCGGGGGCGGGGTTTTTGCTTTTGCACCCTTGCTTTCGTTTTTAATAAGTCAGTAAGGGGCAACGCAATTTGCGCAAAATTCTGAATGAATTGTCTATAGAACCCCGCAAACCCGAGGAACGTTTGCAGTTGTCTGCGCGTTCGGGGGTGCTGCCATTCCAAAACCGCTTTGACCTTTTCAGGATCCATCTCGATGCCCTCATGTGATATGCGGTACCCCAGAAAGTCAAGTTTGTCTTTGTGAAATTCACATTTTTCAAGTTTTACATAAAGTTTAGCCTCCAGTAATTTTTCTAACACTTTCTTCACTAATTCCATATGCTCCTCTAAATTATCCGAAAATATCAATATATCATCTAAATATACAATTACCCCTTTGTACAGAAATTCGTACAGTACTTCATTTATGAACCTCATGAAAATTCCCGCCCCCCCCCCGCAATTCCGAACGGGAGCACTCTGTATTGGAACGAACCCAGTGGGCAGTTGAATGCTGTTTTCCACTCATCCCCTTCCCTTATGCGGACCCGATAGTAAGCTTCCCTGACATCTAGCTTCGTAAAAAATTTCCCTTTTGCTAGTTGAGCAAGCATATCTTTCAGCAATGGGAGAGGGTATTGTCTTGTCACAGAAATTGTGTTAAGACCCCTATAATCTGTGCAAAGCCGGAGGGACCCGTCTTTTTTCTTTCGGAACAATACTGGGGCTGCAAGGGGGGAATTTCCTGGTTCTATAAAACCCCGTGCGAAGTTTTTGTCAATGAACTTGCGCAGTTCTTGTAGCTCATTTTGCGTCATTGCATACATCTTGGGCTTGGGAAAAGGTGCCCCAGGGATGAGGTCAATTGTCGCGTCTGATTGTCTATGGGGGGGGGGTTCTTGCTCACACTCCTTCTTATCAAACACCTCCGCTACGGGGAGGTATTTCTCTGGTATTGGGTCCGTGCGCGTGCCACCCCCTTGGTCCTGTTCCCTACCCTCAATCTCCGTCCCGGTTGCCCCCAGCTCCCGGATGTCCGGTGTGCTCTCACTGTTTCTTTCTAGACCTGTTCCGTCCATAAAGTCCATTTTGCCCGATACCCAGTCAACCCTGGGGTTTCTTGCTCTTAACCATTTTAGTCCTAACACAATGGGTCGTGTTGCAATAGGAGCTACTAAGAAACGCAAAGTCTCTACATGAGTCCCCAAAGTCATTTGCAGTTCTTCTGTGTAAAACTCCACCGGCCCCCCTTTCAGTTCTGATCCATCCAATTGACAGAATGTGATGGGTGTTCTAAGTTTAAAAAGTTTCAGTCCCATCTTTTTAGCCACGTCTGCCTGCATTAGGTTTCTTGAGCATCCTGAGTCTAGCATTGCAACACCCGCATATTCGCCCCTCCCACCTAAAGTTCTCAACTGTACCTTTAGGTGCATGGTTGGACTGGTGTGTCCCCTTCCGTTGCGCCCCTTTGTGGTGGTCTGCCCATGGGCGCTAATCAGAACAGACCTCGCTCGTTTCCCGCCGGCTGAAACTTGTAGTCGGAGTCATCACTGTCTTCTTCCAGGTCCGGACCCTGGCGTGGGTCCACCATCGCCACTACCGCCCCTTTGCCTTTGGTGGTTGTCGCTTTGTAGTTGCCCCCGTCCGCTGGCTTCTTTGGTCAAGTTCTTTCTTTGACGAGCTGTTTCCCCTGCAGGCAAGCGTTTAGTCTATGTCCCTCCTTTCCGCAATGGAAACACAGACCCTCTTTCAACCAGCGGTCCTTCTCCTCTTCCCAATTCCACTGTTTCGTGTTCTTTCGTGGATGGGTGAGGAAGTTTTCCTCCTTACTCTGCCTGAAGTGCAGACTTCTGATGCTCTGCAGTTGCAATTTGTTGCTTTCGATTTTCCCCGCTAGTTGGATCCATCCTTCTAATGTTCCTGGGTCATCTCTGTCTAGTGCCCTTTCCAGTAGGTCCTGTCGCAGTCCATACTATAAATGTTCAATTTTGAACGATTCCGGCCAGTCCGGTAGTTTTGACAGAAGCCTTTTAAAATCCATAGCATATTCAGCTACTGATCTATTTCCCTGCCTTAACCTCCGGATCTGTGCCCTTGATGAGACTTTCGACAGAGTGTCCTCAAATCTCCTGCGGAGAGCGTACATGAACTTTTGGAAGTTCAAAAGTTCCGGTGCTCCACTGTCGTGCAAAGTGACCAGCCAGTCACCCGCCTCCCCTTCCAAACAGCTGGAGACGTACCTAACTTTGCTCACCTCCGTGCGGAAGGTATGTTCGAATTCCTCCATGAATCCCTGTACATGCATTAAAAAGCATGCCAGTTTCTTGGGGTCTCCATTGAATTTCGCCTTCAATTCGCCTATGCCACCCGGGCTTTTGGCCCCCCACGGGGACCTGCGTTGGTCATAGTACGGCGTCATGAACGAGCGATTGTGAGGGTGAAGTTCCTCCTCCCCCCCATTGTTTTCGTCGCCCGATTCTGCAATGTCTTCCTCATCATCGGATATCTCCGTGCTCTGTTCTTTCTCTCTGGGTTCATCTAATTTTCCCATCAATCTTTCCAAGGCTGCCCCCAAAGAGTCCAGTTTGTCACTTATTAGTCCTACATCCAGGTGCAAATGTGACACCTGGTCTTCCAGACGTTCGATGCGCTGGGTTGGGGTGACTCTTTTTTTTTGTGCCTTTCCCCCCTTTCTCCTCTATCCCTTCGCCCACGGCGACGGACCATCCCGCCAGCCTTGGCTTGCTGATGCTGAGATTCGGGGGTGGGGGGGTTGTTACCTCTAGGTGTTTTTCTTTTTTCTGGGCTTTCCTTCCCACTCGCTCGCCGGCTGCTCCTTCCATCGTTTGGTTGCTTGATGAACTGGGTCCCGCTTCTTCGTTGGTTTCTGCCACCTCTACCGGTCCCATCTCGTGCTGCGGTGGTGATGGTGGTTGTGTGTGTGACCACCTTCAACCGAGGGTTCGCTGAGTTTCAGAGCACTCCCCGGGATGGTTAGTCAAAAATTTTTTTTGATTCAAGTCTTTATGTAAGGCGCTCCATCCGATATTAGTAATCTCCCTGCTCTAGAGTAACCCACAGACACGAGGGTTCTTAGCAGCAAAAGAGTTTATTACAGTATACAGAAGTTAGCACAAACAAAGACTTGAATGCTAGCATAAAGTAAAGCAAGTACATTTAAACCTTCACCCCCCCCCCGAGTCTTTAGATGTTGCCACGTGTGCTTGTGTCTTCCCGGGTGCTCAGACGTTGGCTTGCATAGATGTTGATTCACGCTCGCCGTGTAGGTGTGAACCGGTCTACTTCAAAGCCCTGGCAGGCTGTCTCTCTTTCGTGTCAGTTTCCGTCTCTCGGGTTTTCCCTATCTATGTATTTCCCTAATGGCAGAGATCCGCCGATCTCTGACAGCATATTAAAAAGCAGAGACATCACCTTGCCGACAAAGGTCCGTATAGTTAAAGCTATGGTTTTCCCAGTAGTAATGTATGGCTGTGAGAGTTGGACCATAAGGAAGGCTGAGCGCCGAAGAATTGATGCTTTCTAACTGTGGTGCTGGAGAAGACTCTTAAGAGTCCCTTGGACTGCAAGGAGGTCAAATCAGTCAATCCTAAAGGAAATCAACCCTGACTGCTCATTGGAAGGACAGATGCTGAAGCTGAAGCTCAAATACTTTGGCCACCTAATGCGAAGAGAGGACTCACTGGAAAAGACCCTGATGCTGGGAAAGACTGAAGGCAAAAGGAGAAGGGGACGGCAGAGGATGAGATGGTTAGATAGCATCACCGATGTAATGAACATGAATTTGAGTAAACTCCGGGTGACAGTGGACGACAGGAAGGCCTGGTGTGCTATGGTCCATGAGGTCATGAAGAGTCGGACACGACTAAATGACTGAACAACAACAACAAAAGGTATGTTGTGCAACCTACCCAGAAGCATTGGAAAGGTATTAAACGAGTGTTTAGATATCTTAAAGGGACTATTAATAAATGTTTATTGATAAAACCATGTAAACCATTGGAATTAAAATGCTATGTAGATAGTGATTGGGGTAATGATGTACATGATAGGAAATCAATGTCAGGATTGATAATTATGTTTGGTGAAACTGTGGTGGGGTGGAGGTCTCGGAAACAGAGTTCTGTTGCCGTATCTACTGCAGAGGCAGAGTACACTGCACTATCTGACCTATGTTCAGAGTTAATATGGTATAGGCAATTGTTGAGGGATGTGAATGTAACAATTGAGGAACCTATATGTGTATATGAAGACAGTGAAGCATGTTTACAGATGGCAAAGAATGATAGGATCAGAGGGAGGAGCAAACATGTGGATATCAAATACCATAATGTTAGGAATGCTGTAAAAGAATCTCTGATTAAGTTGCAATATTGTCCATCTGAGAGTATGTAGCAGATGTGATGACAAAGCCTCTAAGTGTAGAGACATAGGATGTGTGTATCCAAAATGTGTATGTCTTCTATTCTGTATAAATGAAATGTAATATCTATTGTAAATTGGAGGGGTGTTGGGGTTTGTATATACCCAGGAATTTACAGATAGATAAATTATACTGGAGAGGCTTGATATCTAGGTGAGAGGGGAATTATTCTGCAAGTCACCCAATTAGCAACCATTGTTATAGGGATGATGTGGCAGTGTATGACTCATGCTACAGGTGCTAATAGTTTAGTTGGGTGTGGCAGATGATGAGAGTGACCTATAATGTGATTGGTCAGTTTATGTATATATACAGAGAAGTCTGGTATTCTTTCTTCTCGTTTGCTGTAACTTCTCATCGCTGTATCATTTGTTACCGCTGTGGATGTATTTTGGACTATGTATGTATATAAAGTAAATAGGCTATTTTATCTAATCTCTGCTTTAGTGTCTATTTACTGCATAGAACGTGGATCGCTGGTATCTTGGAAAAAGGAGCAGGCCGCTCCATGGTGTGCACTCTGACAAAAAGCCTCTCTTGGGCTGGTCAAAAACTCATTCTTTTAACTAGGGAAAAAGACATTTACCAAAGGTACAGAATTTATTAAGGAATAAACTAAGAGGAATAGAATAAGATATAAAGCAGGATAGTTAGGAGATAAAGGCTATCTTGCTAACCTTTGATAAATTGCTGTAGATAAAGGGATATCTGGGAAGCTGTAGTACACATTACATCTTTGAATGCTGAAAAGAGGTGACCTTACTGGCAAAAGAATAAAGAATTGGGGAGTTCTTGGTGCTCTCTGAGCTTGGCTGTTTTCTTGCATATGTTTCATTATGTGACTAGGTAACATCATCAGTGCTATGAGTGTGGGGTTTGCTCCCTATTTATATACAATAGCTTGCCCTGTCAATGTTGGTGGGGGTGTGGTTTCCTCCTTGGTAGGTCCTTGATTAGGGTATTGTTTTCTACTTGATTGTTTATCTTCTTGATTGTTTGTCTCCCTGGTAGTTCTTTGATTAGGGAATTGTTTTCTGCTTGATTGTTTGTCTTGTAATTGTATTCCACCATTTTTATATTTAGTTAGAAAAGTGGCAGGAATGACAAAAAAAAAAACAACAGTTTCTTTAATCAAAGACAGACAAGACTGTCTTCACCATCAAGCCAACTGGCTGATTTCACAAAGTTAAACAGAGCCATTTTTAGTTAGTACTTGAATGGGAAGGCGCAGGAAATAAAATAGTTGGTTCCCAATATGAAGATTCACGACTCTATTGTTTTAAAATCTAAACAGTGAACCCACTTGCTGACCAGATCACAGGAAATCTGTTAGAAAGAAAATAAAAAAGGTTCCACCCTAATGTACGTGGGGATATATGGGTTCTCAATGAGAAATAGTTAAGAGCAAAAGATAGAATTAGAAACAGAAGAAATTTTTTTTGAGATAGAAGAGAAACAGAAGGTTCAGAAAAACACTTTGACATCCTACACGAGCCAGACAATAAAACAGGCTACACATTATAATCTTGACATAAACACATTGTGGCAGTTGAGAGAAGGAGAAGATTTGAGTATGCAATTTGATAGATATTGTGAAATATGTTAAGGTTATTTGGTTAAAGCATTCTATGCAGAATTAAACGCATGGCATTTTCTTCCACTGTGTCTGGCCAGAGAGTGGAAAAATACAAGTGAAAACAATCTACATTGTTTTCCGCATTGTAAGTTTGGTTCTCAAAACATCTGAGACGTAGATGGCAGGTGCTGAGATATCTCTAGCTAGACAAAATAAACCCGTAATCAGAATCGTTCTCAAAACAAAGAAAGGCCAATACACAACACTGCCATCGTGTGACGCTTTATAGTAAGTACAATTACTACCAGAAATGCTATACTAAAAGAGATGCTCATGTTTAAACCAATCACATGTGAGCTATGAACCATGGGTAGTCCTTTATACTTATGTTCTACACATATATGTCTTCTGTTCTTTATGTAGGCTGCTATCTGCATGTACTTGTATCTGAACTGTAATCATGCCTGGTCTTTGCCTGGTCTTTGCACAGACCATGATGTTTTTTTTTTTCTCACTTCTGGTGATGGAACTCTGCTTATGCTTTGATTTTACCTTTTTGCAATAATGCACTATACATCCATTATTGCCTTATGCTATCAATAAAGATATTGTTAGCCTTACAACACGTTGTTTGGATTACTTCATTGCCTGGAACCCCGCATAGTTAACCATCACTTAACAGGTTATGGGCCCAGAGAGAATTTTGTGTTTTTCTTTGCTGCGCTGGATCTAGCTGTAACAACGGGGTTTGTTTTTAAGGCTGCATTTTGAAGTAAACGTGTTTTTCTTTGAGTGGTCAGCATGGCTGCTGCTGCAGGGCTAACCAGTCTGCCCTTTGAGCGTTTGAATGGCACAAACTATCGGACCTGGTGTGTGAAGATCAAGTCTTTCTTCCTAAAAGAAGGTTTGTGGAAGTATGTGAAAGACCCACCTCCAACCGGTGCTATTACTGAAGAAGTGCAGTTGTGTTTGGATCGTGCTTATGGCAACTTGATTCTGGGACTAGAATCATCACAGCTACTGCATATCAGTAATTTGGAGACCGCACATGCCTGTTGGGAAGCTCTTAAAGCCCTTTATTCCAAGCAAACCTCTGCTGCCATTGTTGGTATATCACGTCAGCTTTACAACTTGAAGCTGCAGCCCGGTGGAAACGTGATGACCCACCTCCATAAAGTCAAGACTTTGTTTCTTGAACTTGAGGACCGGGATGTTGTGATCCCTGATACCCAGAGAGCTTGTATCATCCTGTCAAGCTTGGACAAGAGCTTTGACATGCTCATCGAAGCAACTCAGACGTTGAGGCCCCAAGACCTAACTGTGGATTATCTTACAAATCGCCTGCAAGAAATCCAGCAAGCTCGTGATTTGGAGAGGATGCAGAGTAAGTCATCTGTTGCTGTTCCTGAGGCGTCAGCTCAGCGTTTTCCAGTTGGAACAGAGGCTGCGTGTGCTGTGAGGAGATGTTTCCGGTGCAACTCGACCCAACACTTCATGAGAGACTGTCCCCAGCCACCTCGCCCAGCTGGTGGAGCCAGTGGAAAGAGGTTCGTACGAAAGAAGGGGAAACAAGCGCCTAGACAACGTACCCAGGTGTCTGCTTTGCTCACGGCTGTGAGTAGACGTTCCCCAGAGACTTGGCTTTTGGACTCAGCCTGTAGTCAAATCATTGTCAACAATGAACAGTTGTTGTTATCAAAAAGCAAGCCTAACGTCCAACAGGTTGCTCTGGCTGATGGATCTATGGCTGATGTGTCCTTTCAGGGTGAAGTATACATTCCTTGTTTGGGGATAAATATGCAAAATGTGTTGTGTGTACCTACACTTGACTTTTCCCTCCTTAGCGTTCCAGCCCTGGTAAAGTCTGGTTATACTGTTGTGTTCAAGGGTACTGGATGTTCTATTGAAAAAGATGGGATAGAATGTGCTAGGGGGAAGTTAGTGAATCATCACTTAACCATCACTTAACAAAATATGGGGAAAAGCCCAGAAAAATACTCTGACATTCTACATGAGACAGATAACAAAACAGGCTATACATTATAATTTTGATATAACCTGAATAGGAGACTCAGTTTAATATGGGACATAAGGTTAATGGAACCATGGATTCTAATCGGATATAGAGTATGCAAATGTAAATTAAGTTTTAACTAGTAATATAATTGTTGGGAATATTAAATGATAAAAATTGATATGAGAAATTGTATGGATGTATAAAAATGTGATACTTTAACTGTAAGATATAAGGTTATAAAATTAGAGATATAAATATAAGGTGATATTATAGATTATATGCAAATTAGAAATTTTTCTATGGAGATACAAGAATGAGAAAATATATTATTAAGATGAGATGCTGAGTTGGAATTAGAATCAATGCTATTACAGGATGACTTATTTTTATAATTACTAGTATGAATATTATTGAGAATTGTTGTTAGGTTATGCATTAGTGGAACAGGTAGCTATAAAAATTTGTTCATTAGGTAAATATGTAGGAAGATGTAGAATATGGTATAATTATAGTCTAAATATAGATTATGTTTAAACTAGTGTTATTTTTATGGATATATATGAAATAGAATATATTTTATTTTACTAGAATTAAAATAAGGCCTTTCCTTGTTATATATATTTCAAGACTAATTGGACTTTATTAAGGATATAAATATAGATGTAAAAATGGAAAGAGCGAATAAAAAATATCAAACCGATGCAGCCAAGAACACTTAAATTGACATTACTTCAAGGAGTGGAAACCACAGATGGATTATTGGAGGATTGCAAGAAAGGTGAAACCTATATGAAGATCAGAAGATTGGATCATAGAAATTAAAGTGTATATGACAAAGAAAAGTTCCTGTGTATTGTATGAAAGACTAACATTTAAAGCAAATTATTGTACTTAATGACCAAAGATAGATTGGAGGCCATCTATCTTTTATACTGTATTTCTTTTGTCTATCATTTTTCTTGACTTCACTTTTTTTTATTTTTTTCTTACTTTGTATTTCTATTTTTATTTCCTTTTCTAACTTTTAATGTGTATTTTAAAATTCAATAAAATTTATATATAAAAGAAATAGTTAAGTTGCTGGAATTCTTGTAACCCCAATTCCTTTCATTTCAATAACTCTTGCTAAAGAGAACTCAGTGGCAATGGTGCTTGGAAAAGAATCACTTTCAGTTAGACTGAATGGGGGACATATTTGCTTTGTGATCCTTGCAGCAGAAATGGGAAAGAAATTATAGAAAGAACTAGAATGTAAATATGTTGAGTGAAAACAAGCTCAACTTAAATTTGTATAAGAGCAGAATCCAGTCAACACTCAATTGATATTAATTCAAATATAAATTAGTATCTTCTGTAATGAAGATTCTGTATTCAGTTACTACCTTAAGCCTTAGTGCTGGTGTTGTGCCTGTATACTGTAACAATAGCAAGCATGAAGTAAGACAGAGCTGCATGTGTCAAGTCTGCATGTGTCAAGTCAACATCTCAGGTAGAAAAAGAGCTTCAGAGAGCTTCTATTTGTGTTCACATATACAGAATGTCAACAGTGACCATTTGTATAGTTGGGAGACCTAATAAATTGGGGGGGGGATTGATTTGTTGGAGGCTTCTACTCTGAATATAAATAGAATATTCCATCAGACCTCCCATTCAACAGAGATAATGGGAGTGAAACTGGAGTGTTCCATCTCATCCCTTCTCTGACTACGGTTGTAACAAGCAAAGAAGGCCGCCACATCATTCTATAGGTGAGAATTAAAATATCCAATTCTTGAAGCTTGCCCCTATGTATGCATCCTAAAGCCTGCTTCCTATTTCTACCCACAAAACATACATCCTAGAATCACCTCTTCTTCCTGAACAAGATACAAGCACCCACCTCCATGCCCAGATCAGCATTGGATTCCACCATCAACCCCACCACCTTTAACACCCTAAAAGCCAAAGTTGGGCTAAACTCATCCACCCCTTCACAGGAATGTGCTCTCTTGCGATCCCTAACTCATATGATACCACACGGTTCTCTTCTGAACACTCCTGGTGTTTCTCACCTTGTCCATTTATAATTCTACTTTCTATAATCTAGCCATATCACATTGGGTTGCCAAGCAAACAAACCACACACACAGTACTTCATAATCCATACATGTCAAATATAAAGATAAAATTGTAAGTGAAGACAGCCTCAAAATTTGAAGATGATGGAGAAGGATAATAAGGAACTACACTCTCTTAATAGGAAAGAAAACAGAGGTTTCTATCTGTAGCTTGAATCATGTCAACTGGATTTCTATTTTCTCAGTGGAAACGTTTCGCTCCTTATCCAAGGAGCTTCTTCAGTCTGAGCAAAGTTGGTAAGGGAATCCTAATATAACCATGACCCCAGGTGTAAGGTCACACAGCTACCTAGAAACATATTTAGGATTCCCTTACCAACTTTGCTCAGACTGAAGAAGCTCCTTGGATAAGGAGCGAAACGTTTCCACTGAGAAAATAGAAATCCAGTTGACATGATTCAAGCTACAGACAATTCCACCTGGATGACTGAGAACCTTCATAGACAGAGGTTTCTATGTTATCCCGTGAAGAGCACCAGATATCTACTCAGTTGCCTTCCATGCATGTCATTACCTGAAACAACCTTTCATGGTAACAGACATGTGGGCAGCATAGATCTCCAGCTGCCAATGTTTACAAAACTGTAAAAGGTCAGAGAAATAAGCCTGACCTTTTCTCACTGGCCTACTGTGTAAACATGAGGTATTGCAAGACATGTGTATCGGGAGCTGATAATATCATCAGCTTGCATCTGGAAAGAGAGATGAACCTGGCAGGAAAAGGCTGCAGGGTGGAATGAACACAAGTTGAGACCTTGCAGGCCAGTAAGTAAATGACTTCCAGTGTAAGATGAGAGACAGATGTTAACCTAATTAAAAGAATACAGTTCTGTGAGAATCAGGGAAAAGTCAAAATCATAACATGCTTATTTTGGTTAAAATATATGCAAGTTGTATTTTGGTATCCTGAAGAAAATTCAAAACTTTATTTAATATTCAAATGTATTTGAGATCTAAGTTAATTAACAATTTGGATTATTTATATTTTAATGCTGCCTTTTCATTTTTGGGCAACCCAGGAAAACACATTTCTTGATTTCTACCACTAGATTGAGAGATGGTGAGATACCAGCTCCATATACCTATGTACTAGCTGTTTAGTTTCCAAATCAAAAGCCTATTTCTTATTCAGAAAACATAATGTCAGCAATATGTACCATGCAATGCACTGGCAATTGTGTTATCAAGAGACACAGCTTCACTAACACTTTCAGTGTTCTCCCAGACTTTTAGTTGGTGGGCTTAGTTCAGTGGGCTCACACTGAATAAATGAAAAAAATAATCCAAGCAGAGAGTATGATTAATATCTTCCTTGTAAATGCCCAAACGTCTTCAATTCTCATTTGTCTTCCTTATGCACAATGTATGTGACTTTCAAAATATGTGGACACCTTACTCTTTGACAGGTTCTTAATGTAATGAAGTCATAAGGCACACCAGACCCAGGGGACAGAGGTGGTTTTACCAAGCACTGAGGTTCAATATGTACAATTATTAGTGAATATAATTAGTGAATACATATTAGTGAATGAGTAAACAGTTCTACCTACAGCACAAATAACATTATTTGTGCATGAATACACCCAATTATTCATATATCAGCACACAGTAGCATCCAACAAGATTAGAAACTTATACCCCAGTGCATTTATAATCTTACTTTTGTATTTTTTACTTTTTCTCCTGATTGTTGCCCTTATTAATTGACATAATTCTGAAAATGATAGGAGACTTATGGTGGCCATATAGAGGCTAACAGACAACAGTTTATATTAAGTAATATGTAATTGTCCCTTAGCACTTCCCAGATGCCATCGTTTGAATAGTGAAAACAGTAACTAATTTTGAGTAAACGTTCATATCTATATCACTTCTCTAAAATGAATATATGTTTTTCCTGTATCTCATAATATTGATCACAAATTAATTAGTCCATTCAGTTAGTGGTACTTCTCATTGAGTTTAGAAGTCAGCTCTTAGCAGATGGAAGCACCTGGCTGACTTCTCTGAACTCAAGAAGCTAAATAAGACTGGTTCTGGTTAGTACTTGGCTGGGAGACTTCCAAGCATTATCTGGGCTATAGTCTAGATTGGGAAGTAAACAAAAAATCCAAAGAAAGTGATGGCCAACCACTTCCATAAAACTGCCAAGAAAACTGCATGGATATGTAGTCACCAGGAGTCAAGCTTGGCTTGAATGTGACTACTTTTATAGAATCCTGATTAATGGATACATTGCAAATCTTGAGTACAACACTGAAGCTACATTGGAATAATATATATTTTTTATTTTAGGAACAAAGCAACCATCACTGGGTTCTGGACCTAAACATTCACAATGGAAGCCTTCCACTGGCCTGCCTTTTTAAATTTAGGAACCATTAAATATCTCTCAGAAGTGTACCACCATACCACAGCTATAGATGTTTCTTATACTGAGATTAGAAATAATTCACATAATGCAAATAAATACAGATTGGAAAGTTTTTAAAATTTACATTTTGTACTTGGCAATCATTTTGCCTGAATAGATATGCAAATTGGAGTTTTGAACATACTTCTTAACCCTGTTTCACAACTCTAGCCTCTTTTCTGCGTTTCATACATGCCTATTCCTTTTTTCTTATATAATATTTATTTTTTATTTATTTTATTTTCTATCCCGCCTTTATTATTTTTATAAATAACTCAAGGCGGGGGACATACCTAATACTCCTTCCTCCTCCTATTTTCCCCACAACAACCCTGTGAGGTGAGGTGAGTTGGGCTGAGAGAGAGTGACTGGCCCAAGGTCACCCAGCCGGCTTTCATGCCTAAGGTAGGACTAGAACTCACAGTCTCCTGGTTTCTAGCCCAGCACCTTAACCACTAGACCAAACTGGCTCTATTATTATATTGTTCATTAACTTAAGAATTCATATATATCTTGTACTGCTCCCTTTTCACTTCACCTCAGAATCATACCCTTTAGTTAACAGTTGGCTTTGGTCATGAGCTGAACAGAGCTTCTTATTCCCATGCAAACAAAGGGCAGAGATTTTCTTCATCTTTACATCTCATTGGCTATTTACAGCTTTCATCTTTTCTGTTATGAGAACTTTTTTTTTCTTTCCTTTCCTCTTTTTTCACCAAGTATTGAAATATATCTTTAATGTATTATTCAAATGCCTTGAATGATTAATTAATCAGAATGCTGCTGGTTGGGGAGAATGGAACTGAGCTCCCAACCAGATGCTCCAAGTGAAAAGGAGTCAGGAGGGAGAGCATGTCAGTGAGTGTTGTTAACTGTGCAGTAAGATAATACAGGATTTCAGAGACAGTCTTCATATTTTTATGGCAATCATTTTCTTTTTTTTCTTCCCCTGGCATATATAAATTGAACATATTTCTTTTCATCTCCTTTGTCAAGTTACTTCAAGACATGGAAGCAGTGATATTCTCCAAACTCATTCAAATTGGCTTAGAAAGGATTGTCAAAAATTGAGCTCAAAGCTGGCCAGAGGATTAATTCCACTGAAAGGTTGTGCAACCACATGTTGGCATGTACCGTGGAATGGAAGCAAAGGACCCATAATCACAGCCAGCCAAAGACTCCAAACCCATTTCTACCACTAACTTTTTAATTCCATTACCTGTTCTTTTCCAGCCCACTACTTTCTTATCCATCTGGATTATTTTCTTCTTTTTTTTTAGCACAGGTTATTGGCTCAGCGTTGGTAAATCTCTTCCAGATTAAAGGGTTTTAAACTTGTTATAAAGTGCAGATTATATGAGATTTTGCAATGGCCAAGTATAATCTCAGCCGTGGAGCTTCTAAGTAATTTTAGACTCTGATTAAATATTCTTCAATAGGACTGAAACAGCAATGTACAGTTTTGAAGCACCACTTAGTTTTCTCCTTTTTCCCATCCCTGGTTTATTTTCATGAAACAGTGCAGATATGCCACTGCCATGTAATCTGTGCTCTATCTGTCACTGAACTGAACATAAGTTTCCTTGATGAAGAAAAAAGGGGTAAATTTCCTTCTTTTGCTTAACTTTTTAACTGCATTAGATAATTAGGCAAACCCTGAGTATACCACTCAGGTCAAGCATTATGCAGAGTGTTCTTCTAATAGCCAAGAACAGTACCCAGGTTTGAACAAATAATGGTGGGAAGATAGGGTGATATAGAGAAAGCAAATGCTTGTGTACACCCAGAGAGAAATGACATACCTAAAACATACCACTGAATAGATCTGCAAACCTTTTAAAAACATTTTTAATGGAAATGGAGGAATGAAATAATAAAGATTAAGCTGACAAGTCTTTTATTATTTAAAAACAGAGTAAAATGTTAATGGTCTCCAACAGTTTCTTTTCAATCAAATCAAGTACTTTTATATAGCAAAAGGAATGCTTTTAGTTCCCAAACTTTCAATAAATTCCTTTATTCTAGAACAATATATTATTCTTATATGTTATTCTCTGTGTATGTTTTATTTTTCTGCCCATTGCACTCAGCTCATGCCATACTGAATGGCAGCTGACCTCTGCCAATTTCTAATCTATATCACATTGAAATGTTATTAAATTCAGTTTTAAAATGAATTTTAAATTATTAAACTGTTCCCGAATGTCATTAGTATCCAGCAACCTGCCCACCCAAATGAACAAGGTATTCCAGCCATTCTGATTCCTGTACATGGAGTGCTTGCCTGAAAATATAATTCTTATTTTAGAAAGTCCCAGTTTTAATATGGTGCTAATTGTAGTTAATAAACAGGGGTTTTCAAAATTCTTATTACCTGAATATTTTAGATTTGGAATCCTCTGATGTTAATTGAGCATTATCATCAGGCCCAGAAGCAACACACAACATGCTGTCCATGCACAGTGTTCAAGAAAGGTAAATTGCACTTCGCGACACAGTCTGTCAGCATTATTAGCACTACTGCTGCTTTTGCTGCTATTATTATAGTTGGGTTGAGTGTACAATAAACTGGATCAAGGCAGGAGCCACATGGCTGAAGTCAATGGCCATGCTATCCTACTTAGAGATTTGCAGCCCTGCTGTATTTAATTAAGTCAGGGGTATGTATCCCTGAGCTCTGGTCAATGACACAGTTCAGCCACCTCTCCATTTCTCAGTGGAGATTCCTGTGTCCATATCAGTAAAACACTGCACAACCAAATCACTATTAAACTAAATTACAGTTCCCAGGGTAATGTTTTAACATATTTGCTTGCACACAAAACTGTACACTATGTGTTGTGAATGGAGAGGTCGCTCCCCCAAACCTTGCTAAAAAAAAAACCCTCATAAATACTAGCTAACTCCTGATTAAGAAGCTGGGGGCTACCAATCAGTGAAGTACAGCTAAACTAAAGTTCTTTTATGGAAAAATCGTACTCTAGTCAGTACGGAACATTTAATATGCAAAAAATGTCATGTGGTAATTTTATTGAAAGCTCCCACCCCCCAAAAAAATATGTGTGTGGAAAGGAGCAGATGGTTATTTGCTCTTCGGACTTCTAAGCCAGAGCAACAATCCATATGGATTAACACCCATACTTAAACTTGAACTCAGCAGATGGTGAGAACGTGGAGCTTAGACTAACAGCAGCGTATGGAATAACATCATTGTAGGTCATGCCACACCAAAGCACTATTAAATGAATCTCCAGTTGTGGACCACAGAGCCAACCCTTAGCTGCCTTTGAATCTACTGAAAACTGAAGAGAAAAAAGGGAGATGATCGCTTCCTTTCTTTTTAGCACTGTCTGTTGTAAAAGGCAACTGTTGATTTTTAGCCAGCTTTCCCTCTTCTCGCCTTCCCTGTTGAGGACTCACAGGTAACAGTTTAAAAGTTCAAGGGTTAAGAGAAAAAGGCACAAGAGCACTTTATGTCAGCTCCCTATATCAAAACCTGCATTTGTTCAATAGATTGGCAACACTCATTCACGTTTAATTCATTTATTGCAGCCTGTTAAATTATACATTAACAGTTTTAAATAAATAGCAGTGAATCCTTCACCATTGCTATTTTATGACGAAAACAGTTTGCAAAATAAAAGGCAAATTTATTGAACATTTTGAACTACATATTTTAAAAAACACTAGTCAATATGTATACTGTTTATAGTAACGGGAGGAAAAAGGTCACTATGAAGGAAGGCAGAATGGATTTGATAAATATCTGATTCAAAATACACACTTTTAATCTTAGTAAACATTTAAATTGGTTGCCAAAGTGCAGATCTAGTTGGCTGTAAATCAAAGCAAAAAGACAACATTCTGGAGCTGTTGTATTTCATCATTCCAAAATTCATATCTGGATATTTGAATTACTAAATGCTATCATTTCCATCTCAAGGAGAAGGGTTTTAGCCCATTTTCCATTTAACAGTGTATGAAAGGATGTCAAATAAAAGAAGATCAAGTCGTGCTCAACATTGTTCCAAAGGAAATTTAGAACTGTTAAAATAAAGCACTTCTTCACACATCCCACAATTAACGTGAGATATTCTTATGTAGCTAGAAACATTTTCTTAAAAAAGGTTGTTATTATTACTATGGTCCATCTCCTTCATTTGGAGAGAGTATGACTCAAGAAATAAGGTTGCCACCCTCACTGATCAGTGAAAATAACTCAGCACTCATAAAATCACTCATCTAATCATCAATGAATATTATTAACATTAATTACATCTTATACAGTGAAATGACAAGATAACAAGTCGGAGAATATTCATTTAGTATCAAATAAAATGGCCATGAATTCTCCTCTAAGAAAAAAGATCAACAAAGAGTACATTGAAAAGTTATAGCCAAACTGATTTTGGTTCCAAAGTCCTATTTCATAATTGTGCATTAAATTATGGAAATTCTATTTCCAACCAAAGAAAAGACCATGTAATCTTTCTACTTTCAAGACTGTTCTTCAATAGTCTTGCTTTGATGGGTATCTTAGGTTTCCAGATTCTAATTTCTTGATTTAAATATAAAGTTGGCCACAGAATCTTTATACAAACTGGCTATTTTTTAAAAAGGAATATGCTTCTTTGTTAGATGCCTAACCTCCTTTTTTAACTTCAGGTGTTTCTCCATCTTTTGGCACCTTTTCTATCTGATTGCCAGGAAGATTTTTTTTTTTTTGAAAAAAACAAGAACTCAAATATGAAGGATTCTTTAGGTATCACTTTTTTTCATTTAACTGCCCGGTGAAAGTAAAAACACAGTACCGAAGTACTGCACCTGTCATAAAGTTATTACGACTGAAGCTCACACAGTGTAAACCAATGCTACTGAAAATGATATTAATATAGTTCCCTCCTACAGAGTGTATATTATTTTATAGCTCTAGTATTATCTATCTACTCAGCCTGAGACTACAGAAGAAAGTATTCTGCTGAGAGCTTTTACACTTGTGTCTTATCCCACAGAGATAGGAATAGAATTAAACATATACTCTTTAACAACCTCTTCTGCTACCCAGTAATCTACTTTCTGGTTTTGAAATGTTAAAGCTGCATTTTGTGGTGTTGATTTTAATGGTGCAAGCTCAGATTCAGCTCATCAGCAGTCCCATGAGTTAAAGCAGTCCCATGAGTTAAAGGCAGAGAAAATTGAGGCTTGGATGTAATCTTGCTGCCGTTTTATAGTACATTCCACTAGATCAATGGAGTGTAGAAATATTGATTGAGAAACCTTGCTAAGCTGAAAAGCAGTTCCAGCTGCCAAAAGTGTCATCCAGAAGAGGGCTTATCAAACATCCCTCATTTTGTCATTTACTCTTTTGCCCTTATGCGCAAGGCCTCCCACAGCAACCTCCCTTCGGGCTTTAATTATCCTACCTCCCATCTCATTTGAAAACCAAGCACTGACACTAGGCCTTTCCTCTTCCTGTCTTAACTGATTTAAAAATCTATATTTTGTAAATGTGGAGAAAAGGGGAACAAAAATGTCTGAAAAGAAATGTGCAGCCCAATCCAAGGGAAAGGCAAATCACTCCATTTCAGTTTAGCCTGTTTTTTTTTCTTCAGAATGCACATTTGGCACACACACACACACACACACACACACACACACACAGAGAGAGAGAGAGAGAGAGAGAGAGAGAGAGAGAGAGAGAGAGAGAGAGAAAGACAAACTGCATTTGTGTATCTTTTGTTGGGCACATTTCTCTATCCCCCCCAATTTTTCCTAGTATGCATACTTTTGCAAGCAAAATATATTTTATGTATATTTATCTAAAGTTCAATTTTTAAAATGTGTATATATTTAATACACTTGTTTTATATATATCGCTGGAATTTCAAAATGCTAAAAGGCAAGATTTCAGCAGACAGGTTAATTCTAGCTCCATTATATACTGTATATTTAGGAAATATTAATTGGACAAATTAATATAAGGATCAAACAAGTGCTTCATCTGTCCCTTTCAATCCCATGTATATTTTCTCAGAAAGAATCCCTGAATTAAATGGGTCTCAACCTTTTACACTACATAATAAATGATTAAAAGAAAAAAAAATGGCAACATAATTAATGAAAAATATATGTAGAAATAAAAGTCATAGTGACATTAATATTGCACTGTATAAGTTTATGGAAGATAAATATGGTTTATTTCTGTCTCACCAAAGAACATGACCTCATGAATTTAGTGACAGCATTCTCCAGTCTATTGCATGTTACTTGTGTTTAATTTTATACTACCTCTTTTGAAGTGCTCCTACAAATGCCAATATGGATAATATTATCAACATTTTTTAATTAAAACATATTCTTTCCATTCAGTATTCCTTCCAGAATGGTAACTGGGAAACAGACTTAAAATAGGGCTTTAAAAAATTCTCTAAAGATAACCTTACACAGATTTTCCTACTCAGCATCCTCCACAATATGAACAGGTCTAAAAAATTGTACAACATGGAAATATCAAGCAAACATGACTTCTTAACTTTTGTCATCCAAAAATTGTCAATGGGACATATTCTGACCCCACTTCAACCATGGCTATAAAGAGTGTTTTACAAGTGGAAGTCTCCTAGCACTACTAGTTGAAAAACATTGTATAGGTATTCTGTATTTAATGTACTTTTTGTGCAGAGAAGATTAAAAAGTCAGAAGTAGTTGTGGAACAATGCAAAATGTTGGACTCTCCCCCCCCCCACCCAATCCCACTGTGTGATAGCATTTGGAAACACCCAAAAGTAACTATAAAGAACATATTAACTTTATGGTATAAAGTCATTTTGATTTCCTCAAAGCTTGCAGGAATGGGCTGTTCAGAAATAAGGTGACAGTGAAAGTTTCTGAGTAATTTTATTAGAAACTATAGGAAATTATTTAACTGAATCTAACTGACATGGTATCTTGAATTGCTGACCCTTTTTAATGCACATTTTGAGAATGAATGAATATAGTTCCAACTATTTCTAGATTTGCCAGTTCTATAGGCTAATGCACATCTCCCTTTACAAAAATAGCTGACTAAAGCTGATGATGGAATGGGCACAGATCTATAGGCATGACCCAAATCCTGTACTAATTTGATCATCCTTTGAATAAGCACTTTGAGCAAGATTGATCATGGGCCATCATCCTTTCTAGCCTCGGCCATTCTTTGAATGAATGGAATTGGATTAAGGTAATTTTCTTTGGTAGGAATTAGGGTTGTGCCCCAACTCAGCATGAACCCTGAACCTAATGCAGAATGGGGTGATTTAGTATTTTTTAAAATTCTTTCAAGTCACGGATGGACATCTCTGATTTGTCCTGTCTAATTTCCTACCCTGAGAAGTTCATGATGTCTCCTTCCCCATGGTATTTATAACATAATTGAAGAAAGTTTCATTTCACCAAGTCTTTAACCCTGTCTAAACGTTGTTGGTATCCAATTATTTGGGGGGGGGGTTTGATTTATTGTTGTTTATAAACTTGTTAATGTGGTGCAACCCATCCAGAGGTTTTTATTTAGGTAGGCTGTAAAAGCTGTAAAATAAACAGACAAACCAGTCAAAAGGATCTAAGCTCTGGATCAACACAAGGCCAATAAGGAACCAGCAGTGAAATAGATTGTATGACCTTTGCAGGAATTTGGGCTGCTGGAAAAATAGATCTGTAACTAGACTGTACACTGTTTTTGAATGATATAGTAAAGAGCAACATCTGTCTAACTCATAACACAATGAATTTAGCAGCACATAAATTCTTTTCCCAGTGTAAAAAGAATTAGCCTTTGTTCTTCCAATGCAATATATTGCCATGTGTCTCTGGATTTGCACACTCCTCATTGTCACTTGTTCAAATTTTGTTTTCATTACATACTTTTTGCATAATCAGTTATCTCCCACACGATGGAGCAGAATTTATATTTCCTTTCTGTCTAGCCATTCATTGTTATAGCAGTGAAACTTGAGTTCCCAAGGAGAGATTCAAACAGTGACATTATAGAAACAAACCCATTTGCAAATTATAAAGCTGTGATGAGCAACAAATCTGGGCTTTCTGCTTTCACTGATGACATGGGAAAAGATAGTTACAATTTTCCAACACAATGCTTCATTTTCTCCATAATAGTTCTCAGGCTTCTATGATAATCCTATATTAATGACAGTTATTTGTGGCCTTTTGTCCCTTGCTTAATTATATTGTATCTGCCCAGACACCAAATTTGGCTTTGATTTTCAAATGAGAGTCAGAAGCTTTTCAGAAACCAGTAGAAAATTAGGAAGTTTTGTTGTATCTAGAATTTCCATATAGAAACGCAGAGGAGATCTGGAACTTTCAGACTTAAAAGTATAGTTTCTAACCCATTAGCTAAAATTAAAAAAAACAACAACTAGAAATGATTGCATAAATATTTTAAAAGCTTTTAATGAATGACAACAAAGTGCACATATTTCTACCACCACTGGACAGTTAGTATAAACCATACTTTTAACCATCTATTTAACATAAAAGTTGTAGTCTTGCCTCTAAAAAAGAAAAGAAAAAGAAAAAGACAGATTTTAGTGTGATATTGTTCTTCAATGGAGCACCATAATTTCACCAAAGATCTTATCTGTTGAAGATAGATGCCTGTTGAAGTATCTCTCCATACAGATAGCAGAAATGAAGTTGTCAATTGTCATTCTGGGTTAGAAAGTCATAAACCATTACCTAAAAATCTGCATATGTTTGAAAATTTATCAAAAAATCTGCATATACTGAGGGAAGTGCATAAAAAGTTTGATTGGATTAAGCATTTTTTAAGTGGATCATAGGAAGTGCATAGAAAAAGGCCATATATTGGAAGCAATTGCATAGAGAAAATATGTAGAAAAATAAGTTCAAATGACAGCATCCATCCATCCATCCATCCATCCATCTAGAGAAATTAGACTAGGGCAAGGGTCGGAAATGGCGGCTCGCAAGCCAGATCTGGCTCTTTGGCCCCTTGACTCTGGCTCTCTCTCTCTCTCTGCCACCCGACATCCGGAAAGCCGGTCTCCGGAAGCAGCAGGCTTGGGGCGAACCCTGGGGAAGAAACAGAGACGCTGATTGGTGGAGGCTCAGAAGGAAGGACGCCTCCACCAATCAGCACACGCCAAAGGAGAGCAGAGAGGTGGGCTGAACAAGGCGAAGCCCGATTGGCCCTGCTTCCCCTCGGCTCGGGCTTCTCCAAAGAACAGGGAGACCGGGGACGAAGCCCGCCTCCCCCGAGGAAGGTACCGTTTGGAAAAGTTGAGCGGGGCTCGCTTTTCCCTCCTCCAGCCCCCACCCGCGGCTTCGGTTTGCGCGCATTCACACGCGCAGGCAGAACTCGGGTTGCTCGGGGGAAGGCGCGGGTGCGTGCCGGGGAAGCGACCGCGCGGTTAACTCTGCCCTGCCGGGAGAGGCAGCTCTGTCGGTCCGGTTGCCCCAGGTTTTGAGCCAGGCAGAGCGGAGAAGTTGCCCGCGGCAGCCGCTCTAGGAGCCGGCCAACCTCCGCCGCTCGTTCCCAGTGCTTCCCCTTGGACAGGGAGTTCCCTCCCGCTGCCCCCTCGGAGAGACAGGCCTGAAGGGGTGCAGAGGCCGGAGAGGGAGCCCCTCCATCTCCCCTTCTCTCCCTGCCTCGCCTGCCCGCAGGGCGCGGAAGCGCAGCCGCCTTGACGTCAGGCGCTGGTGGCGCGCGGCATCTTCCATGCGGGGTCCCGGCTGGCGTCTGCGCTCGGGCGCTGGCGGGGAAGGAGGCACGGGTCCTTCCCGGTGGAGAGGGCACAGCCTTCCGCTCTCCCGCACCCGTCCTGCCGGCCCGAGGGTGGCAGCTGTTTCTCCGCCACTCCCGGTGGGGCGGCCGGGCCGGGTTCGCGGAGCCGCTGGCTGCGCCCCCCCGTGAGCCCCCCGACCCTTCCACGTGATTGGCCCAGCTCCCATCCGCGGGGCTGCTCCCCGAGCCTCGCTGCCCTGGACCTCGTCTGAGGAAAGCGCGTGGGGCCGCGGAGCGGGAGGCGCAAGCGGAGGCCGGGGAGCTGCCAGATGGGAAGTGGAAAGGCTGGCAGGGGCTGCGGGAGCAAGGTGGGGCTGCCCCTTCCGTGGCCGGAGCAGGCGAGGGCTGCGGCGTCCCGTCGCTGCAGGTTCTCCTGCTCCGCTCGGGAGGTGCGCCGTCCCTGCGCCCCTTCGGGGGCAGCTGCATCTTGCCGGTAGTGCACGGAGGCCAGGACCTGGGTCCGGGGTGCCCTTGGGCGGCCTCCCCGGGCGGCCGGTGGTGCTTCTAGAGCCAAGGGAACCGCTGCCGCAGGGCGCTGACAGGTGAAAGCTGACGAGCGGGCGCGCTGTCCTGCCTGCCTGCGCCTGAGATGCCGAGAGAGCACAGCCGGGCTGGGCGCCCCATCCCAAGAGGCGGCCCGGGTGCTGCTGAGCCGACGAGTCTGCACCGTTGCTCCGCGCTCGTCGTCCTGCTCTTCCCTGGGGGCTGCGTTCCGGTGAGCGGCTGCGCTTGGCCAGGAGAGGCGGGGGTCCCGAGCGGCAGAGCCCGGGAGCAGAAGGGCCCGGCCGCGGCCTTTTTCCCTCTCAGAGTAGGAAGAGGGGGGTCTTCCTGTAGCCCCGAACGGAGGTGTTGCTTCCCCGCCAGGACCGCCGTGCTGCACGGGCTTTGCGGGCATCTGGACGATCTCCGCGCACAGGCAGGCATGGTGGGCGTGGCGGGGGCAAGGTACTTTTATGTGGGGCCGCGGCGCAGGAGGTGCAAGTGGAGGCCGGGGAGCCGCGGCCGCTGCCAGATGGGAAGCGGAAAGGCTGGCAGGGGCTGCGGGAGCGAGGCGGGGCTGCCCCTTCTGTGGCCAGAGCAGGCGAGGGCTGCGGCGTCCCATCGCTGCAGGTTCTCCTGCTCCGCTCGGGAGGTGCGCCGTCCCTGCGCCCCTTCGGGGGCAGCCGCATCTTGCCGGCAGTGTGCGGAGGCCGGGACCTGGGTCTGGGGTGCCCTTGGGCGGCCTCGCCAGGTGGCCGGTGGTGCTTCCGGCTTCGAAGGAGAGACAGACAGAAGACAGGAGGAGACAGAGATGAAATCTCTGTGAGGGGGAGGGAGGAGAAGGGTGGGCGGAGGTGGGGCAGGGGTGGTGGGTGCCAGCGAGGGAGAGAAGAAGGAAGGCAGTAAGGAGCGGCGGCAGGAGCAGCGAGGATGGAGGTCTTCACGAAGGACCCCGGGGGAGGAGGCGGGGCGACGCTTCACTCGCCGCCCGCCTGTCGCGGCTTACTCGGACCCTGGGGGAGGAGGCGGGGCGACGCTTTACATAGGCTGGCAGGGTCTGTGGGAATGAGGCAGGGCTGCCCCTTCCGCGGCCAGAGCAGGCGAGGGCTGCGGCGTCCCGTCGCTGCAGGTTCTCCTGCTCCGCTTGGGAGGTGCGCCGTCCCTGCGCCCCTTCTGGGGCAGCCGCATCTTGCCGGCAGTGCGTGGAGGCCGGGACCTGGGTCTGGGGTGCCCTTGGGCGGCCTCGCCGGGCGGCCGGTGGTGCTTCCGGCTTCGAAGGAGAGACAGACAGAAGACAGGAGGAGACAGAGACGAAATCTCTGTGAGGGGGAGGGAGGAGAAGGGTGGGCGGAGGTGGGGCAGGAGTGGTGGGTGCCGGCGAGGGAGAGAAGAAGAAGGCAGTAAGGAGCGGCAGTGGGAGCAGTGAGGATGGAGGTCTTCACGAAGGACCCCAGGGGAGGAGGCGGGGCGACGCTTCGCTCGCCGCCCGCCTGTCGTGGCTTACTCGGACCCTGGGGGAGGAGGCAGGGCGACGCTTCACAAAGGCCGGCAGGGGCTGCGGGAGCGAGGTGGAGCTGCCCCTTCCGCGGCCGGAGCAGAAAAATACAATGGAAATCCCTGGAAGCGCCTTTGGGGAGGAGGGTCCAGCCGGCGAGCAATGGCGGCGCCAGAGTTTTCGCCAGAGCGGCTGGCGTGCCGGCTGGCTGAGGCGGAGGCGCTGCTGGCAGTGCACATCTCCGAGCTGCTCCGGGCGCGCTGGCGCTGGGCTGTGAAGCTGGACGAGCCGCCGGACCTGGAGCGCTTCCGCACGCAGCTGACCGTTCAGCGTCCTCTCCCCCCGCTAGCCCGAGCCCTGCGGCCACATCCCTGCCGCGCCGGGCCTCGCTCAGCTGCGCGCGGAACCGCTCCAGGTCCGGCGGCTTATCCAGCTTCACAGCCCAAACCCCGCTCCCTTCCACGCGATTGGCTCCCGCCCGCAAACCCCGCCCCCTTCCATGCGATTGGCCCCCACCCGCAAACCCCGCCCCTGGCTCTCGAGCACTTCATAATGTGCACGAGCATGTCAAAATGGCTCCCGGCACAAAAAGTTTGCCGACCCCTGGACTAGGGGAACAATATGTGCATGAATGTAGTGCGGTGCTGAAATAAATTGGATTCCCACTGAACTGCACATCCTTATTTGTGTATCAAATATCCAGTGCTTATTTCTAACGATGCCCACTTTAAAATATTAGGTAACAAAATGAGAGAAAATATCTTTGCCTGTGACCCTGCACAGCCATGGCTAATCATAGTGGACAAAACTATACTAGATGGCTAATTAACTGGCTGGATACAAAATTGCTTCCTAGCAGGAATGTGCAAAACAGCCACAATTCACCCAGCAAGATGCAGAAGTGCTGCAATTTGTCTCATTGTGAAGTGGAAATGATTTGTGTCATTGAGATGATGGGTTCTGCCTCAATCAGGTGCTTTGCATCACCTAGCAAACTCAATCAACACTCTCAGTACCTCACAAGCCCTTCAACCCGAACTGCTGGTTGCAGTTACTTTGCTGTGCTTTTAGAAGCAAGTGCATATGGATCTGCAGCGAATATTTCCTTCAGTAAAGCAAAGGACCCTTAGAAGCTTTGCACAGTTTACTTCCTATATTCCTTTTCTATAAACAACAGTGAGGAAAGAGTCAAAGGTTTCCCAGTATATGTTGTTTATACCCATCTGGTTTTGGCACAGTGTCCCTATAATGATGGGGAGCTCCTGCTGACCCTATTAATTTCCAATTCAGTTGTAGCACAGAAGGAAAGGCTGAATCCATCCATCCATCCATCCATCCATCCATCCATCAGAATTTACTTGTAAGTTGCAGGGTGGATAGTTTTCCAGGGGCTTTGATTCTTGCCACAACCAACCTTTTCCCCTCACTGCTGAATATAAGGCACAATAATTATTTGATACCATTTAATCAGGCTGCATTTACACTGCTAAAGTAGAATACAAGGGTTAATTTCAGCATAGAGGCCCAATTTCTTTTTCTTGTCATGGATGAGGATAAGGGTGGGTGCCCAGATGGATGCCAAATTTTTGTGGTTTCCCATTGATCAGATGGAGGGAATACTTGTTAGCTTTTGCAGAGTTCAGTGTGATGAGGAACAAAACTCTAAGAAACAAGACCACAAATTGCATTCCATCTCATAACTGTAAATCCATGCATATGCAATTTTCTCTGATTTAAAATGTCTTGTTTAATAACAAACTTGCAGCAAACACAATCACAAGAGTCAAATGCATAAACAGAGAACAGCTTTGTAAACCCCTCATTTCAAGTATGTTAAATGGGCTAAAGTGAAATGTCCTAAGTGTAGTGAAATTGAAACCATCTGTCTCACACAACTGGCATTTGAATGTTGATTCATAATGGTAGGATTAAGATTTGGAGTTTATTGGTGGCCTTAGACTGCCATCCTATGTCCTATAAGTAAGACCCACTGAACTCACTTGGACTTATTTCTGCATAGGTATGAATAGAATGATGTCATTATAGAGATGAAGTTTGCACAGCTACTGTACATTTAAGTGATGAGTTATATTAGCTGATGGCCGGCTACCATTTAGATAAATGCTTATATATTATTCTTATTTAAACATCCACATACAGATTCCTCAAATCAGAAAGTTACCAGCTCTATCACTAGAAATAACAAGGAACTGTGTTAGATTGATTTTATTGAGGCCTAAAAGAAACATAATTGTAGCTCACTTTATTTGAAAATCTCTAGCACCCCGTCGTTTACCAGTTTCTTGGGTAGCCATGAAATGGAGGGAACATTGCTTCCCTACCTGCCTCATACATGGTAACAAGTGAATGAATTATTTACAGCATGCAACACTTTGAAGATGAAATTGTTACATAGATGCCAAGAAGATTTATCATCATGGCTCTGTAGGGAGGGAAATCATGTCTTTGAACACTACCATAGCTGATCAGAACAGACTTTAAAAGAAAACAACAGAATGAGTATGAGATAGAAAGTATGAAAAGACAAAATACAAAGGTTGAATAATTAAAACAGGCTATGGTGCATATGAACTTATTTCTCCCAGAAGCTCATACAGGGGGGGGGGGGAAACCCTAAATTAAGCTTTAAATAAAATATAGACTTGAAAATGAAGCCATCTGAAAGAACAATTCTGAAATTTAAGTTCAGTTCAGGACCTCTGCCACCATCTAACCATCAAAAAAAATTATGTGGATTCAATTCGACCTTTTTTTTATTTGCAATGAAATGTAAGCATATTTACAGCCTGCTCTTATTCATGACCAGACACAAAGTATAAGGTATTCTTTGTTACACTGAAGATGAACAGGATCAGCAGACCCACCAACATTACAGCCAATTTGCATTGTGATTCTTCTCTTTAGGCATGGCTGGACAAACTTTTTGGTACTAATGTCTACTCTTCACCTCTCAGTGATACGTCCAAGGTTACATTCTTAAAAATGGTTCGGGACAGACAAGAAAATGGGAGAGGAAAGGACAAAAACCAATTAAGAACCTGAATGATATTATAACTAAATTCTTAATATCTAATGTGAGTTCCTGAAATGTCAGTACCAAGACATGAAAAATTCATAAAGCCACTGAATGAAGTGCTGGGAAAGCAGATAGTTTTCTGTGAAAGTAGCACTTCTGTTGCAACCTATTGAGCTCAAGCATATAAATCAGTTGAACAAAAGCAACAAATTGTTGACTGAGCCTCTACTTATTTCATAATGATCAGAAATTTGGGATGATTTGGAGTTTGGGATGATCTGGTGCTTATGGACAGCAGAGCCTGCAGGGGGAAGGGGTGACTGAGTGATGCAAGCAGTATCATGAGATGAGGCCCACCCCTTTTCCACATGTATTGCAATATCATACACGTCTAAAAGAGGCAGATTTTGCAGCACAATGGCATGTTGCTGCTTTCATCATTCTGAACCTGCAGATGATCCTGCTTATGGTTAAGATATGTTAGTCCAGGAAAAAAAAAATAACAATAAAATCAGGTGCTTGGAAGAAAAGAAAG
This sequence comes from Charina bottae, assembly GCA_023362775.1. Taxonomy (NCBI): domain Eukaryota; kingdom Metazoa; phylum Chordata; class Lepidosauria; order Squamata; family Charinaidae; genus Charina; species Charina bottae. The sequence goes on from JALMGJ010000005.1 coordinate 48,301,014, forward strand.
GAAGCAGCCAGACTATACTTTAGGGATGCCATTAACATTAGTTTGTGGTGGACACAATTCTGTCTGCTTCCCAACTACAGATGAGGGCAAGCTGGATTTTCTTGCTTGATGCTGCAAATCTTCTTTGCACTACAGAAACTGTAGTGGTTTTTTAGACATCCTTGCTAGACCACCTATCAACTAGTATGATGCAAAAGCCATCCCATCATTAATATATGTCCATGCCTACCTCTCCAATATTTTTTTTCTTAATTAGAATCCACACTGTACTGCCTTGTTTAACATATGGGGAAATTCAGCTACATTTCTACTTCCAGTGGTGTAGACTATTTTCTTTTAAAGAGAAATCTCACCATATCTTCTATGTTCTGTTTCACCAATTCATTTCCAGGACAGGCAGAGCTATGCCATTCACGTCCTATGCTTTGATGCTTAATACACATTATTTACAACTTATCTCCCTTCATTTGTCACTCAAAATGGCAAGGCTTTCAGAACGGCTTATCACCATGCTGACCACACAACTTGGGCTGTAGAAGTTTTTGAAATACAAGTTTGCTGTTCATACTTTGTATCTGTCTGTACTTTTACAATGGCTCTTGCAACTCCTTATACCATGTAGTCATGTACATAGGTGTGTATATGTTGCAAGATATTTTATTTTATTTCTGTGGAAGCGGGATGAAAGTTTTTGTTAATTAATGCTCTATGAAAATGCAGGGGATGGATACCCAGTTATTGGCCAGCTTGGAGACAACCAAGTGTGCCCTAATTGATTGACATCTTCCATCTGTTCTAGATTCACAGAAGTATAGCTATCTCAAGATTATGTGAACATCACCATAGAACTAAAAAGAAGAGACAACTCTGAACAATATGAAGAGATGGGAAGTGAATGGCCGGTAGTCGGAAAAGGCTCAGTATTATTTTTTCCAAAGTGGGTTTTGGTATGTCTGTCCTGATGCCATCATTATTTATTTATTTATTGTTTGTTTGTTTGTTTGTTTGTTTGATTTATATCACTGCCCATCTCCCCCCACAAGGGGACTCATTAGCAGAAAGAGACACATAACTGAGTTCACAAAGTGCCTCTGAGCTTCTCACTTCCTCTTCCCAGACCTGAAGGTAAATTCTTCATATTTAGGGCTAGAGAAAGAGAAAGTGGCAGCAGATACTCAATATCACTTCAAGCATATGTAGCAGTAGCTCAACCATTTTTGGTTTGAGTTATAAGATGAATGTGCAGTACTGGAAATTCGGGTTTCTGTGAAACATTAATGATGCCTTGGTTGTCATAATTATCAATAAAGATGAATCAAAAAGCTGTTGTAGTCAAGTTTGTTTCTCTGTCCTCCCAACAGATCCCATTAGATTGAGACATTCTCCAGTAGTTTAAGAAATGCTATAAATATAATGGCAGTGGGGACAGGAAAATGACAGTGTTCAAATATTAATGACAAGATGAATTTATTTTCTTTGCACCATCAGTCTTGCTGCATATCACCCCAATCTGCTGTGGCTGTTTCTCATGAAAGATACTGAACATATAAAGTATTTTTCCTGCCTTTCTCCTATATTTAATTAAAGTATACTGCAATTAAAGCTAATTGAGACCTCATAACTAAACAGAACTATTCACTCACCAATGAAAAGATATGGGAAAGGGAGTCTGACAGTAGCATATCAAATATGACCTTGGATAATGTACTATTGTGGGAACTCTCCATAGTGTTATCATGAATAGCAGATAGTGTATTCATAGCGTCAGAAAAACTTACAGCTAACACCCTTGAACTCTTTTAAGTGTGAAGCAATCAAGACTGCCCATACTGCACACATGCAAATAAAGGATGATCAAGGGAGAATGAAATCTTTGGAGTTGTAAGATCATAGTTCATGCCCACACACATTCTGCTGAGGAATTAGCTGGTTTACACATTGTGCTTTCCTTGAATTAGTTTAGTGTGCTGAATAAATCCAGCTATTGTAGTTTGTAAACCAGGAGCTATGCTTACTTCAATATACTATTTCAGCCAACTGTGGCTTATTCAATAAACCATGGTTAAGCAAACTATGCCTTAGCATGCTGTATGGAACCAATTACTTAAAGATGCTAATTTTCGTGTCACTCTTGTAACAGGGCTGTAACTGCCCTACTTACAACTGATATGAAGCAAATAGCAGGTTTACTTACTGAAAACAACTGAATATCCTACCCCTTCTTGCCAGTTATAAATAAATATAAAATCAAGCACTTAGTAATAAATATGAGCAATAGGAATATGTATGGCAAGTTTGATTAGCAGTTGGCTAATTGCCCTAGAGCTTCTCGTGGCACTGAGTCCCATAAACAGATTATATACTAGGAGAAAGGAGTCCAATTTCAGAGGACAAAACCCTATACACACTTTCTGGATTCTGAGAAAAAGCAGACTTCCCATCTATTATTCATTCCACCTTACCTACCATGATTGATGCAGCGCATGCAGATGTCAATTGATACTTTCTTTTATTTCCTTTTCTCTTTTTAAACTTATCTGAGAGAGGGAAACCTTCCAATTTCTGCATGATTGATCAGAGTTTTATTTTCTCATAAGCAGCCAAGCCAATTTCTTCTAGTTTGACTTCTCAACATTTTAAATTCAAAACCTTCCATTTTGCTCTTTAGTTTAATTGATCTCTCTGGGGTTGGGCAACTTTCCCATTAGCAGGACCTTTTGCTAGTGCCTAATGCCTGGTTCTCCCTCCTCCCTTAGGAGGCTGTGCTTATGGTGCAGTATACAACCCTTGCTTCAAGCTCTGGGATTTTCCTTTTCTATTTTTTTAACAATTTTTATTTGTTTTGTCCTTACCACCAACTAATACTGCTTACTGAGACAAGGATGGGAAAACTGTTGGATAGAGGTAAATTTCTGTCCAATTTTGGCTAGATAGAAGCCATTTGGTTGGCTGGAGTGAGCACAGACTGACTGTAGTCATTCTTGCAATGGCTCAAGTGAGTCCAGTTGTGGGCCACATCTTTAAGGGTTTGGGGAGAAATGATGGAGGTTCACGGACTACCACCTAGAAATAGACATTCCATCCTGCTGCAAAGCAGAAAGTGAAGGGAGAAGCAGGAGTTATTTTATAACTTCTGTTGCAACACCACAGCTAATTTCACAGCTAGTATTCAGCCATGATTTGCTGAATCAATGACAATTGACTAAGTTCACACATGTGCTGACCATAAATCCAAAGTTGTCAAAGCACAATGGACGAGTTCATATAACATGCTAGGCCAAAAATAAATGAAACCCTTTCTGGTGTAATGCAAGGTATGAACTCAGTCAAATTATATTTAGTGGTATGCAATCCATTAGTGTATTAAGCTGCCATTTCTACTGGTCATTATTTCAACTGTCACTAATAAATTATGCTTGTTTTTCCTCCTCTACCCCATCTATGTTTTTATCCTTTCCTTTATAAAGCAAATTAAGGGCGGGGTCTGTTTTATTACTGGTTTTTGTCATTCTAGGAGACTTTGGCATTAAAAAAATCCTTCAAATAAATAAATAAACAAACAAACAAATAAATAAATAAATAAAGTGAGTCATTATTCAGGAACAGTGATAGCTCTCTCAGTAATAGAAGGGTGATTTTCTAGCATATGTTCCTGGCCTGCTGTGAAGTAAAAAAAACCTTAATTGCTAATGTAATATTAGTTAAGATGATCTGATGCAGCTATTTCTAAGTAAGAAAGATAGTGATACTAACTGGGTTCACACATAACCTAAACCACATTAGCTGAATTCACACAGTATTTAATCTATAATTGTCGTGGCTAGGCAAAGAATGATGCTTAGCCCCAGAGATAAGCTCTAGATCTTTATTCTCTACCTTACACAGAATCTAACCAAACTAAGCCACCAGAACAGTTCACTGGGAAAAAAAACCCCATGCACGCTAAGGGGGGCATGGCCTGATTCTCTTGGATGGCTGCCCAAGGTCTTCCGTGCTATGGAAGCGCTTCTCACCCTGGAAAGCGCCCCCTCCTTCTTGTCCTGCGACCTCCATAACACTACCTTCTCCTTCAGAGAGACATTCCATCACAATAATGTGGTTTGTCTGATTTATGATAATGTTTGCTATTTGATGTGTCTGTTAAATTACAGTTAAGCAAACCATGATTTACATGTCATTTCAACACAGAAATGTTGTACGGATCTAGGCTACTGACCCCCAGAGGTATAAATCTCCATGAAAAGATATCCAGGGATCTGTCAAACTCCAGTTGATCACAAGATGGCCACTTTTCTGGATCTCTTTGCTGCCATCCAGCGTTTGTCCAGATCTGGTAGCTGTAGCTTACTTCACAAATAATTTTTCTGTATTTATACATTATGTCCTCCAGTCCTACTATGCTCTATTTACATTAAGAAACCAGAATACAATATTCTAAAAGCAAGTATAATACTGGCCAATGACTGATCTTCATATCATGTAAAAGCTTCACCTGGTTCACTTCTCTGTGACATACAGCTGGCAACAGCAGTGTCAGAGCAACACAAACAAATGGCAATCGGCTTCTGAGGGAGCATTATGAAACTTGCCATGTGCAGCATGTGATACATTGTCTGGACTCACTCATTGCTGGGTGCCTTTCTTTTCAATTCCAGGGTTCTGTTCACTCACAATGGTTTTCTTTTCATTGATGTGAGTTAGTGTGATTGTTTCCTCTTCCCATTGTTGCATTATTGGCTTTCCTGACAGGGAGAAAGAAAGACTAATACTCTTTAACCACAGATAGCAAATGACTGAACACCAAGAGTGAAGTTAGTATAAACATTTTTTTCTCCTTTAAACAAGCTTTGTTAATTATTCTCTGCAGAATAAATGAAGAAGAAAAAGACAGCTGGGCTCCTGCAACATATAGGCTTGGTAACTGCAAAGCTGGAGTGCAGCTTAAATGGAATCCAGAATATTCATGTACTGCTTTTTGGTTTCCTTGTGGCCTGCTAGGTCATATACAGAGAAACCCTTTCACCTCCTAGTGTTCCTTTGTCCCCATTCCCATCATTCAAAGTTACAGTTTTCTAATTCCTTAGAATGAAGGCTGCTTCCCATGATGCATCTACCATACAAGAGAAGATGGCACTAAGCCATTGCTTCTTCACCCATGGTTTATTGAATAAACCACCATGGTTGGACTTACACATGATAATTCAAAACCAATTTACAGTTTGCTTGTTTTCAGCTTGTGTAAAACTAGTAAATTGCAATTTATTCAGTAAATCATGGCTAAAAAAGTCTTAGTACAATGTGTGAACCCAGTCAGTGTATTGCAGAACAGGGTCTTAGTGATAATTCTTACCCCAAATTCCGAGAGACCACTATGGAATAGTTGATCTGACACAGAAAAATGAGTGGAGGACAGGAGTTTTGTAACAGCTTTTAATTTTGCAGCGAGCTGCTGAATCCATATCTTCCCCTGTGATTGACTAAGACATTCCCACCATCTCCCAAAATAACCACACTACATTTTTGCTCCCTAATCGACAGAGCTTAATATAAACTTATATGAATGTTCCTATTCAGCATGTTCATATCTTGTGAGGTTGACCTTTAGAAGATACATAACACCCCTGTATGGATACACTTTTTTCAAGGTAGGCTGTCATAGTAATTGATAATCTTCAGTAAGTGTGCATCATTTCAATATTCAGCCCTGAACTGAGACACGGGGGGGGGGGTGTTGTTCGGTTCTTTTCAAGAAGAGAACTGTGTGATGTAGTGTTGGACTAGGAGTGGGCAGACTCAGGTTCTACCAGCTTTCTCTCTCTCACCTGACCCACCCCACAGGGTGGTTACTGTGGGGAAAAAGATGGAGGGAAGAATGCAGCGTGCATAGCCTTGAACTCATGCAGGAAAGGTGGCATATAATATAAGTTAAATAAATAAAATGAATAAATATAAACCTCACTAATAAAGAAAGAGAATTTGGACAGTGTTGCCATTTAAATTTAGGCTGTTTCAGAACATCAAGTTTAAAGTCATGCAACACTTACTTCTGTGAGTGTTCCTTCCTATGTAGCCTTCCTATGGCTATATGACAGTATGACTATTTAATGTTGGAGTGCATTCATATGATATACTCACTCATGGTTAACTTAACTACTATTTACAATGTTCTAGATATGCACACACCCTGAGCTACAAACTAACAACCTAAACTGAATTCCTCCCATATACTAAGCAAAAAGATGGTTGGATAATTTGAGTGAGTGATGCAAAATGTGAGTTCACAGTCCTGCTTCTGGAACTCTGTGTCTCCTTTTTCAGCTGTTTGATCGGAGTATGAATATGGGAAAGTTTTTATTACTATTGCATGACTAGCTTTACTTGCAGGTTGTACACCACTGTGTTTTTTCTAAGTATTTCTTCAGGCTTATTATTTCCCTCTATCCTAGTCAGGAGAGGAATCATAAATAAATTCCAAAAATTCTACTTCCTGTAGATCAGTGGTCCCCAACCTTTTTGGCACCAGGGACTGGTTTCATGGAAGACAATTTTTCCATGGACCTGGGGGGGGGAATGGTGTCAGATTCTGACTTCTCATAAGTAGTGCGCAACCTAGATTGCGCACTGCATGCGCAGTTTATGGTAGGGTTCATGCTCCTATGGGAATCTAATGCCGCCGCTGATCTGACAGGAGGCAGAGCTCAGGTGGTAATGCGAGCGATGGGGAGTGGCTATAAATAGAGATGAAGATTCGCTCGCTTGCCCACCGCCCACCTCCTGCTGTGCAGCCCAGTTCCTAACAGGCCACGGACCAGGACCGGTCTGTGGCCCGGGGGTTGGGGACCCCTGCTGTAGATCAAACATCCCTGGTTCAAATGCTGGCATGCCTACTCTAATCTCTGCATCCATGCCATAAATATTAGTCATACTTATCTAAACCTTGATTTAGACAGGTATGCTTGTCACTCAAAAATATATCACTCATATTCACTGAAAAAAGATAACCCTGAATTTAAGACTATTCCTCTTCCTCAAGGCATATTAGAGCCTCCCTCCCCCCCAAAAAAACTATCACCACCCTCCTGGTTTACCTCCTTTCCCAGTAAATCTAAGATTGCCTTTCCATTTTAAAGATAAATTATTTCAGGAAAACACTGAATCTTTGATTCTAGTAAGTACAATATTTATTTATTTATTTATTTATTTATTTATTTATTTATTTATTTGTTACACTGATATTTCACCTTTCCCCATAAAAAATCCATTTCAAATAAGAGAGCTTTTATTAACTGCAAATTCCTTCTACTTCAGCTCAAACCTGAAGCCATCAAAGAATCCCCAGTTCTCCCATGCCCATTCTTTTAAATCCTGCATGCCCCCCCCCCCAAAAAAAGAAGGCAACTTTCCAAAATGCCCTCTCTTCCATTCTCTGAAAAATGATAATAAAAGAACTGACAAAGTTAGTGTATAAAGAGAGAGGGGTAGTTTATATTGTAGAATACCTTGGACAAACTACATCTCCCGTGGCCTCAGGATCTTGTACTCTATCTGCTGCTACTGCATTGAACCTGAGTTACCAGGAAGATGGAAAAGAGGGAAGAGATGCACCCCTTTTCCCTCTTTGCTCTGTGTGGCTCATTGGTCAGATATAGATAACTAAGGATCAAGATGTTTAGAGGAGCTTCTTGTGTGAGTTTTTCACTTCTCTGAACATCTTGATCCTTAGCTCTCTCTTCCCTCCTTCCCTTCTTCCAACAGTGGAGTTGCATAAAGGTGGAAAAAGAGCTGCACAGACAGATTTGTACTCTGCCCAGTTGGAGTCCTTGACTTGGTTAGGCAAGTGCCCAAGCAGGGCTAGTATTATCACTTAATTTTAGAGTTTCAACATCATTTCTAAAAGACAGATCACACCAGCATTCTTTCCTAAATCTGTTTCAGGGCCTGAAAGCGTACTGGATAGATAACTCTAAAAACAATAATATACCTTATTTCTACTTTTTTGTTGTTTTGTTTAATCTGAAAAGACATGGCAAAGGGCTACAGGAACAATGTGTTCTAGGGTTAGGAAATGTGAATTTAAGTCTAGCTTTCAAAATGGTCCTACCTAATTGTTTTTCCCTCCACAGGAAAAAAGATACTGGTCTTACGTCTTTTCTTTTCCCAAAGAAAAAGCAGCATATACAGAAAAAATGCATATGCATCTCAGGGGAAAGTTGTATTGCAGCATCAGTAACAAGTACAATTACCTTTATGCTTCAGGGAAGTCTTCATCGGAAGATTCTCCCATCCGCAGAAAAAAATGTTTATTCTATAATGGACTCTTTTGAGTATTTCATACATAATACTAAGTTATAGTTTGCTTAACTATGGTTTGTTTGATAAGCCATAACTGGCTAGATCAGTGTTTCTCAACCTTGGGAACTTCAAGCTGTGTGGACTTCAACTCAACATCAGTAACAAGTCCATATGATAAATAAATAAATAAATAAATAAATAAATAAATAAACTCCCAGAATTCCCCAGCCAGCATGATTTTTACAAAAACACTAATCAATACACCATATTTTATGGCAATGTTCATACATTTTAACCCATACTCAAGTAGAAAGGTACTGCTTAGTACAAAGTGTGAACCAAGTCTCTGACTTAAGAGAAGCCAATGTGCTCTGCATGCATTGAGAAACTGATGCTAGGGAACCATTCAAATCATGCTGTACCACTTACCACCCCTCATAAACTGCTTCATTCAATTCCAAGTTATATTGTATTGAAATTTGCTCTTTAGTTTCTCAAAAGTTTTCTTTCTCTAGGGGAAAAAAATCTACTTTTTTTTTTAACCTGATTTCCAAGATGTTTGAGCATTTCTTTCAAATTTCTCTTGGTAGCATTTTTTAGGTTATTTGATGGCAATGGTGCTAAAGCTGATGTTATTTCTACTGTATTTTTTTTATTATTCTGAAGTCTTACTGGCTGCTTAAATCTCCCTATGTGAGAGGAAAAAAATGTCTAGAGTTCCCCCAGGATTGAATTGAAGCATGGGATGCCAGGGAGCCCACAAAACAGATGACTGTACAAAGAAAGACAGGGCATTCATATAGATTTCTTCACCACCATGGAACTAAATAAAGGCAAGAATGCTACATCCCACCCATGCAAATTTTTACTAAAATTGAATGAAAACAAGGAGAATTTGTTCACAAAATGCAGGAAGGCTTTTCTGCACAGCAGTAGTTCCAGGACATGCTTATCTTAAGAAGCTCAGGATCAAACCTTTGCAAGTACAACTATAAGCAACATTAGGGGACTATAAAGCCTAATTTCCAGTGTAGCTTTTTGTTTCAATAATGTTTTATGCAGTAGGTCACACTTGCTAGAGGGAAATAAAAGTTGTTTTGAATGCCGAGCCTGCACATTCGTCACTTTTGCTGACCTAAAAAAACACTGTGTATGTACACTAGCTATCCTTTATCTCTGCCAGCTATAGTCTGCTGATATATATACTAGAGTATAAATTGTTTTGCTTTACTGAATTATACATCAGGGACACCTTATTTCCAGCATCGGAGAGTACAGATTTCCTATTAACTTTGTTCCTCCTGTCTTATGATCAAATTTGTGTAACCTCTCTGGAACCCATCTGGAGATTAAAACATATAACTCTACTAGATTTAACACTATAAGCCATAGTTTTGTAAGCTTTTTCTATGGTACAATTTTATTGTGGGGTGCTGGTGTGTACAACTGAAATTGTGAGAGATCAAATCAGATGTCACAATAAATATGTCTTTGCATTTGACATGCACGATTTTAAAATAAAGCAACGTGAGTGGCTATATGAATTAACAGTTTTTACTGTGGCCATTGATCCCATTTGGCCAAGGCTCAAATGGTTCATGAGCTTACTGCATAAGTGATATTTGTTCCCATGACCTCTCCTTTGCAATCAAGATTCTGACTCAGTGCATCCTGGAAAATAGTGGTTATTTGGGGGGAAAATTCTTAGATTTCTGGGCAATAAGAACAATACATAGATATGATACTTGGAAACTCAAGTCTAGTCCATTTGTAACATGTAAAGTGACTTGAGCTAGACTCTTGGTGACTTGTGTGGTTTTCTTGACATCATGAAGTTGGTTTGTCATTATCTACTTCCCAATTTAATCTATAGCCCTGGCATTCCCTGGTTGTCTTCCACCCAAGTACAAGTAGTCCTCGTTTAGCAACCACAACTGGGACCGGCAACTTGGCCATTAAGTGAAGCAGTCACTAAGTGAAACCGCAACTGTGCTTATGATCTTACTTCAGCTTTCCTTTGCTTTACAGACCCGTGAAGGTTGTAAATGTGAGGATTGGTCGTAAAGTTACTTTTTCATTACTGTCATAACTGAACAGTTGCTAAACAATGCTAAATTAGGACTATCTGTACTAACCAAGCCCAGCCTTGCTTAGTTTCCAAACCCAGACAAAGTCAGCCAGGTGGAGTGTATGTTTCTAGTCATCTTGATTGAATATCACAGTTGAAACTTGTTCTGAGACCACTGTTTCAAATCAAATGTTTTTAGTTGGAAATGAACCCTTAAAAGATTAATCACTTGTCATGGCCATTGCTCCTAAAATAATCTAATTACTTCCTTTGGTGATCTAGACAGCATTGCTATATTATAATGGGTCCTGTGTCCTTCCCTTTGGTATATTCCTCTCTACTACAATTCTGAGGACAATTTCTCTTTCTGAACTTGGAATTTGTATTGGGAGAGAATGCTGTATTTGCTCAGTGATGTGTGTATGACACAACAGACAGATTTGACTTTTTCTATGCCAACATATGTTTTAATAAGCAAGCAAACAAAAACGAACATATTGAATCTGCCTGCTATGCTACTTAAAGACTGAGGAGCCTATTTAGCACAACATACATAGTGGAACAAACAAGAATTAAAACCCAGACTCTGAGGAGTAAAACATTCAAGGCCATCTGCTGAAATAATGGTGTCCCCCATTTTTTTAAAAAAAGAAGAAAGTCTTAAGTTCTTTCTATTCTGCTTTTGAAGTAATTTGCAAATGTTGGTTTTCTTATTTAAATAATAAACTGAACAAAATCCTCACCCTTCAGTAGGGCACATCCAATCTCTGTCATTCCTGCTTCAGAACAGATTCAGGGAGTAAGAAATTGAAAAGACCTTTGCTGGGAACTGCTGCCCACAGTGTGGAGAAGGCTGAACAAATGAGTTGACAACAGCCCCAGCAGAAGTGTCCTCTGTACACCCACATGCATTTTAAGAGGACATGGAAAGGTTCTGGAAGCATCCACGCTGAGCCTTCAAGGGGATGTAGCACCTCGGTACTTCAAACACTGGGGCCAGAGGAGTGATTTGATTACTTCACAAAATGAAATACAGCTGCCTATTTTTTTAGCTTTACCAAGATCATACCCAAGTAGAAAACGTATGCATTTTCACAAACATATACCAGACAGTGTCACAACTTTTAAAATGTTTGTGTCTCCACGAACCTAGTCCCCAGAAAGTAAATGATGCAGGAAACTGACCTCTGGTTTAAACCATAACCTAATAAAGATTTGAAGTGCCTCTTTATTATTAATGTTTCAATGAGTGATCAACATGCTTTTCATTTTTTAATCTAAGTTACTGGCTTGCTTTTTAATTAGTCCACTCCCCAAGTTTGAAAATGGCCCTTCCATTTTAAAGCACTGTTTTTCCCCTCATTCTGTCAGCAAGACTTATCATTTCAATAATGAAATCCAACACTTAGCATTGCCTCTCCCTGATGAAAATGAAATGGCAGTACTTTTCTCTTCTTGTTGCTGGGAGAACAACAAAGACAAGAAATTAAAATTTTATTCATTTTGCCATATTACATTGGAAAAAGACAAATCGGCATTATTGAAACCAATGAGCATTTCCTTCTTTTCCAGCGGTCTTCCTACAAGTAGAATTAAGTTTATTCAGCACTTCCATGAATACTGGATGTGCTTATATGTCATAAACCTAGAATCATTGTTTTTCCTTCCATATTAACAGATACAGAATTGGAAATGGGCACTTGAGTCTTCAACTTCAACCCTTTTGCTCAGCGCAATAAGGCAAATCAGAGTACCCCACAAAGGACTAGCCAGCATCTGCTACAATACAACACAGAGAGGTGCCTACTGCCTCCCTTTCTAATTAGTTCAATCTGTTGTGCTGCAACTACCCATAAACATTTCCCCTAAATATTAAGTCAGACTCTGCCTTCTCTACAGTTTAAGACCATCACTCTGTGTCCTACACTCTGGTCCTCTCTCTTGGTATGTTTGAATTATGAGTTTTCCTTAAAATGTCAGTATGGATGTCAGTTACCACTTACTGCATATCTGGAATGATTGGAACCTTAGCAGTCTAGTGGTGAATAACTAATAATTACACATATTATAGCTAATCATACACCTAGATCTATTCTGTGTTTACTAGATTCATGCATCAAAGACTGCCATAATAATTCCTCTGTTGGTAAAGGTTTACCTGTATTACATTTGCATAAGGAAGGTGTTGTTTCTATGTGGTTTTATTTGCTTATTTAAACTGTTTATTCTAAAATACCTGTGTGCCATTTTCTATGCAAAAAAGAGATACCAAATAGTGAACAAAAAGGAAAATGACACAGTCATAAAATATATTTTTTAAAAAATACTAAGACTGAGATAATTTTTCCTGAATTATTTCAACCATTCCCATTTAATTTGATGTAAAATATTTATTTAAATCTCTTGCAAAGGAGAGAAACATTTTGGCTAAATTATTGTGGGCTGAGTTGCAAGGTTTTTGCTGTTAAATTGCAGTCACCAGATGGCTATAGGATTTAACTGTCTGATCTTTCATGGGTGAAATCTGTCCAGGAAGACAGAATATTTGATGGGGAAAAGGGCAGAAAATGGCAGAAGAAAGGACAAAAGGCATACAATCTCACCCCTAACCCTAACCTGAAGAGGAGCTCATAAATTTCCATCTCAGACAAGAAAAAGATGACAGAAACTGGAAGGCAATTGAGGTGAATGGGGAAAATGTGGTCTTTGTCAAAGAAGCAGGGCTGGCTAGGAGGGCTGGCTTATTACACATAAAGGCTCCCTTTTAATAAACTCTTTACCACCTTAGATTTCAGGATGTACATTGAAGTGGCCATAACTTTGTGGCAGAGGAAGAAGCTGCTCCCATCCAAAATGCCAGTAAAGGTTTTGCCAATTACAAAGAGGCTAAATAGGACCCAGAATCTGCTGCTCCCTGGGGGGCGGGGGGTTTACCTAAATTAGTCAACAACCAGTTCCATGATAATGCACAACTGGGAAGGGGGCATGTCAGAACCCCCAGGATGGGGCCCGATACAGTACCGGTTCAGTGCACCCAACTGCTACATGAGGCTTCTGTGAGCCCTGTTGCTGCTTTGTGCTAGTGAAGTTGCATCCCACATCAGCACTGGAATTCTTCCCCACTGGCCCTGGAAACAGCCCATTCCATGGAGGCCAGTGGTAGTAGACTTGAAGGACTGAGCATGGCAGCCACCTGTGGTAATCTGGTGCCAGTGTTCATTCCATGCGTCTCATCAAGGGAGCAAGGTAGGGCCCTTTTCTGTGGAGGGGTACCTGGCCTCACATCAGGTAGTCAATTTAACAAACAGTTCCTGCAAACAGGACAGAACTAGCTAGATAATACACCTGCCTATTTGTCAATGGTGCCAGGCCTTTAATTTTTCAACAAAAATCCCATGCTATAAAATGGAGTGCTTATCTGCAGTATGTATCTGATTTGTTAATTTCTCATTTTGGAATGTGGATTTAATAACAATCAGACTTATAATGGAAGTGGAATCAAACTGTGAGCTGGATGAGGAGTCCTACTCCCAATAGTGGAGGATTCAGACAACTGCAAATCTTTCTATAACATTTGCAAGAGAGAATGTATTTAATAAAATTGGAATTAGCAATGCTTCCTGGGGGAAAATGCTTTATAACTTCTACAACTATCTTAGTGGGTCTTTAAATCTTATGTCTTCTGACTAGCATACACATTTCCATAGTTTTCATATACAACATTCATTTGTACTAGGTATCTGGTGTATTCATTTATCAGGAATTCCATCATTAATATTTCAAAGATTATTGTGCTTTCTTCCGTTATCTTGCACAGAAAAGGCAATTTCCTCTTCTCTTCATAAAAACCTTCCAAGCTACTGCAGCTATACCCACCTACCAAAAATTTAAGAAAATAACCAACCTTGAGAAAGAGACCTATTTACCCTTTTGTTTACTTCTTCTATGACTAAGAGCATTTCCTCACCTAACCATGGCAGAAACACATCTCAGCAGCCTCTGTTGCGCCATGTCTTCATGATATTGCCTTCATCTGGTCTCTATCCTATACCTCAATCATCCATAAGTCGTCCTTAATATTCTGGTTCCAAAGCAGTGTTTTCCTCTTATCCCAATCCAACTGGACATATTTTATTGAACATTGTGTTGCTTACACAGGCAAGTGTCTTTGGAGGAAGATTTTGGAGAAAGTGGTGCAGCTTCAGCTACAGAGGATCCTAGAGGAAGCAGATTATCTGGACCACTTCCACTCAAGATTTAGGCCTGAGCATGAGACACTCACAGCATTACTCACTCTGGTAGATGGCCTGTATCAGGACCTGGTTGGAGTGTGCCTTTCCTGCTCCTATTGGATTTCCTAGTAAAGTGCAATAGCATCATCAATAATATCCTTCTGGACTACTTGAGAAGATTGAGAATTGGAGGCACAGAATTACATTAGTTCCATCCTTCTTGAGGATGCAGTTCCATAGGGAAGGAATGCAATTGCTTCATTATGGGATACCATAGGACTCAGTTCTCTCCCCCATATACAATATCTACAGGAAATTGCATACACTTGGAGTCTGGAGTGATGTATCATCAACATGCCAGTGATACTCAATTGGCTGGGTTGGTAGCACTGAGGAGGTGCTTATCTGGTTTCTAGAAGTTATGATGAGATAGATGGGACAGAACAAGCTTAAATAATCCCAGGAAGTGAAGATTATGTTCTTAGGTTATGATCTGGCCTAATTCTATCTATGAGGTTAGTTCTGAATGGGGTTACATTCCCCCAAAGAAGCAGGTCCATGACTTGGGGGTTCTCTTGAACTCATAACTTCTGCTTAAACAAAAAATGGAGGACATGACCAGCAGGTCCTTTGCCTAGCTGGTGCAGGGTGCCAGGTGTTCACCTTTCTCTCTTATCCAGTTTGCCTATCCTGAGTGTTCATCCCAAGATAGGATGCTGACAATCTTGCCCTGTGGGAGGTGAAGGAGGGATACTTGGGTGCTTCTTGGTGGCCACCTCCACATTATGGAACAACCTGTCCCCTGTTAGCTTTCACAAGGCTATTAAGACTATATTGTTCCAGCAAGCATTTGGACTGATAGTGGATATGGACAGCCAAATTATTTCTGCAAAGTTATAGTTTACTGTCCTTTTTAGTGTCTCTTTGTCTCTCTGTTTTATTGTCTGTGGGTTTTTATTTATATGTTATTGCTACACTTACCGATGGTAATTGGGACTGGGAACTATGTTGCTAAGCAATGTGGTCATAAAGTGCAACATCCCGTGACTGCGCCAACTTATGACAGGAAATTCCAGCAGTCCCAGTTGCCATTGTTAGGTGAATCCCACACAGCTGCAGCGTCCTGCAGTCACATGATCGCCATTTGCGACCTCCTGCCAGCTTCCCCATTGACTTTGCTTGTTGGAAGTCAGTAGTGAAGGTTGCAAATGGCAATCACATTTATTTATTTTTTATTTTATTAAATTTATATTACCGCCCATCTCCCCCAACGGGGACACATGACCACAGGACGCTTGCATAATTGCAAGCTGGTTGCCAAGCGCCCGAATCGCAATCACATGACCAAGGGGATGCTGCAATTTGTCGCTGTCATAACTTTGAACAGTCGCTGAACAAGTCAATGTTAAACAGGACGGCCGTTATTGTAATAATCAATCTTTGAAATCCTTATTTATTTATTTATTATTCAAATTTATGACTGCCCATCTCCATGAAAGCAGACTCTGGGTGGTTTACAACATTAAAATCATTAAAATCAATATCAAAAACCTACACCCTTAAAAATACAATATAATAATAAATAGATAAGAATCCAGAGGATGGGAAGATCTTAAAAAAGGAAGGTATTACGGGGCTAACCACCCCCAGGAGGAACTATTACCTCCTTTGTCCCAGGCAAGGCGGCAGAACCAGGTCTTTAAAGACTTTCTGGAGGCCAGGAGTGAAGGCGCCTGTCTCACCTCCAGGGGCAAGCTATTCCACAAGGCGGGTGCTACCACAGATAAGGCACATCTCCTGGACCCCGCCAAATGAAATTCCTTCACTGATGGGGTCCGAAGCAGGCCCTATCTGCATGACCGGGTGGGGTGGGTAGATGTAATCGGGATGAGACGGTCCCTCAGGTACCCTGGCCCCATGCCATGTAGGGCTTTAAAGGTGATAACCAACACCTTGAATTGGACCCGGAAGCAAACTGGTAGCCAATGCAGCTCGCGCAGCAGTGGTGTTACATGGGCTGATCTCATCGCACCCATAACTGCCCGCGCAGCCACATTCTGGACCAGCTGAAGCTTCCGGATACTCTTCAAGGGTAGCCCCATGTAGAGCGCATTGCAATAATCTATATGGGAGATGACAAGGGCATGAGTGACTGTTCGGAGGGCATCTCGATCCAGGAAAGGGCGCAACTGGTGCACAACCCGGAGTTGTGCAAAGGCCCTCCTGGCCACGACTGCCACCTGCTCTTTGAGCAGGAGTCGTGAGTCCAAGAGGACCCCCAAGTTGCGCACTGAATCTGAATGGGCCAGTGCCACCCCATCCAGAGTTAAAGATGACAACTTCCTGGAAACCGAGAGGCCATCAATCCACAGCCACTCCGTCTTACCAGGGTTCAGTTGAAGCCTGTTGTTCCCCATCCAGGCCCCCACAGCCCCCAGGCACTGATACAGGGTGTCGACTGCATCACTTACTTCACCCGGGATGGAGATATATAGCTGAGTATCATCAGCGTATTGATGATACCTGATCCCGTGTTGATGGATGATCTCCCCCAGCGGCTTCATGTAGATGTTAAATAGGAGAGGAGAGAGAACAGAACCCTGCAGCACCCCACACAAGAGGGGACGCTTTTGCTGTCACAATGGCTTTTGTACTTAATGATAAAATAAGATGAGATTGCATATTGTTTCTTTAAATAGTCTCTGATCTTTGCTTTACACTTGACATATATTCTACAGAGAGATAATTTCCCTGTACAAAACAACAGCAGAGCATAGATACCATTTTGAGCATTTTTTGTATAAACATTGTTTTTCCTATAGTGCTGTGCAAAAACCTCTACACTATTGACAATTCCCTTTCATTTTGATGAAGAAGAAAATGAAAAGGGGGAGAGGATGGAAATCATGTAAAACCTTGTATGATTTTATGATTTATTTTATGATTGCATGACAATTCAATATCTGTATATGTATATATCTGTATAACTATGTATATGCATACTGTATGTGTGTGTATATGTTTAAGGGGAGGTGGATTATATATACCACCTTGATAGATTCTATATATCCTTCCTGCAATGCCCCTGACCATCACACCTGGATAGCTCCTAGGGTTAACCTACCATATATGGCATCTAATGTGCAAAGGCTCATGAGTTATATTCCCAGTAGAGGGTTTGATACTCAAAGAATAAGATCTAGCTATGTAGGTGTGATGATTCCCAATACAGATGAAACCAGTCACATACTTCCTTCTGGTGATCAAAATAGTTCTATGTTTTGTGTAAACACCGTATATAGCAAATAGTCTTTGTTCTAGTGAGCAACTTCAGAATTCTTTTTTCAATGCTAGTTCCTCTTGTGCTTTTTCCTAATATCTTTCTCTCTCTCTCTCTCTCTCTCACACACACACACACAAACACAAACACACACAAAAGGATTGAAATATGGACACTCCACAATTTGGGCTTCTTATACAATATAAAATTTATTTCTCCAACTTATATCACCGCCCACCTCCCCCCATAGAGGGGACTCTAGGCGGTTGCCATGCATATGGGTAGTACTATACTAACTATGTCAGGGGCGTGGTGGCTCAGCGGGTAAGACACCAGGCTTGTCGATTGGAAAATCGCAAGTTCGGAGGTTCGAATCCCTAGTCCCGCGTGATGGAGTGAGCTCCCGCACTAGCCCCAGCTCTTATCAACCTAGCAATTCAAAAGCATGTAAATGCAAGTAGATTAATAGGTACCACATCGGCGGGTAGGTAACAGCGTTCTGCGTGCGTCATGCTGGCCACATGACCGCGGAAGCATCTTCTGACAGCGCTGGCTCTTCGGCTAACAAACGGAGATGAGCACCGGCCCCTCGAGTCGGACACAACTGCACAAATGTGTGGGGGGAACCTTTACCTTTTTATACTAACTATAGCAATTATGTTGTGCTACATAAATAAGAAAATACTAACAGAAAGCCATATTATACTAACACATTTGTTTTTATTTTTTGTGCAAATGTATAATCAGAACATTTTAAGGATCCAGCCTGGCTTGCTAAAACATAGGACTTTGAGCCAAATCAAAGATGATGTTTGGGATATGCAAAAACCATTTGGTCCACTTTAAAGACCTACTGTAACCTTGAACTTCACAATAAGTGATGTACAAAATTGGGAACATTTTGAACTCAACCGAGTTCCAACCAAACCAAACTTTAAAAAGTTGTTAGTGTTCTGGTCATAAAAAAAAAACAAGAAGCATTTGGAACATGGCACTTGCTTCATTGCTTTTTACCCCAGGACCACAATAAGGGGTATGGTGATAATCTGTTAGCTACCACCCAACCTAGGGGGAAAAGAATCTCAAAATGATTAAAAACATTTGTAAAACCTAAAAAAAACCTATTAGAAAAAAAGGGGGATACAACTCTCTTCTTACCAGCTGAAAAATCAATTGGTTTAGAATCTATTAAGAGGAAAGCCCTCCCCATGGTTCTTTCTTCAACAGAGAGATTTATTTCAGTACTTTCAATAAATCCTAAAGCTGAAAATAACCCCTTAACAGAATGAAGGAGCCAATCTCAATTAGCACCTCCTGGCCTCAGGACCAACAAGGCAGGCAAACACAAACACAAAGAGAGATGTCTGTATTCCTTCTGAAGAGTTCTGGCATGAGCTCTGCAGCACCACCTTCTGAAGCTTGCCACAGCTCTGGCAAAATAGTTCAAGTCAAGAGTTTCATGGAAGTCCAAAATCAGGTCATAAACAGGTTCATAATCAACTGCAATAGCGTAAGTAAATGAATATCTGTTCAACATTACCCTGTACTGTACTGCCTCAAGTTGAGGGATTCAGCCTAGCTTAACAGATATCTGTTGATGATACCAAACCTACTAGGAATCCAATTAGAGGAAATAATTATTCTTTGGAGAACATAAATAGTTATCTCAATTGAAGCTTAAATATAGATGGCAGTTTGCATATTTTTTTCTGTCTTATAATTTCTAAGGTTATTTTTAATGTTATTGTAAAATAATATAATACTCAGAATTAAACATGGTTGTTCTATAAAGACTGTCTACAAATGTCCTTTGGAAGGAGCAGCAATAGCTGGTCTTGTCATCAAATATCCACCAAATCTTTACCATCAAATTTCTTGTACATCTTATATTCCTTTAAAATTAAAATGATTACACTAAACAAACAAAGTTTTAATTGGACATTGCAACAAAGCCATAATGTTTCTAGTGCAATCACACACCACAAATTAATTATTCTAATTTGATTAAAGCTAAAGAAACCATTTCGCCTTCTTTAGAACTTAACCAATGCAATCAATTTGTAAAGTAATTCCAGAGTTTGAAGGAAGAGATTAAATAGCAGTTACCAGTTCAAATGGTTTAAGAACATTTTAGGACTGGCAAAACATGTCAGTGAAATAACCTTGCCTCTTTCCACCCTTCTTAGTATCATCACAATCTCCTTTCTACCACTTGAAGTGTTTTGAGTTCAAGTAGAAGCAGTAGTGACACTGGATCACTAATGGAGAAGCAACATCCTCTAAGATACACTATGTCAAGATGATAGCAGAACAAGCAATAGTTATCTAAGCCCATAGGCAGACTTTTTGCACTGTGGGATCAGCAGTTCACAATAGCATCAAATTAGTTCTGAGAGAGCACAATAAATGCAAGTACTGTAAGAATACTGGAGAATACTCATGAGGAAGCACTATTAGAAAATTATGAATTCCTAAGACTTACCACTTGAGTACTAAAGGGGACAAGTAAAGGAACCCTTTGTATCAGTCTGTTTTAGCCTTGAGGGCAGTGGCTTGGAGTAGCCTTTCATAACACCTTGAGATGGGCCCAGATTGGAAAATGTACTACATCCAACAATGTAAGTCTTTCTCTAACTTAAGGAAATGGTAGATGTGGGCATAAGCATCCATGGGGATAAGGGGAAGGGATAAAACATGCATCATGATATCATGACACAAAACTTGTGACCTACATACTTGTGTCTAATAGCAAGACATAAGTACATAAGGATTGGATTTGTCTTGTGATGTCACTGTGGTCTTGTCATTCTTCCATAATTATGGTTTGCTAGAGAAGCCTAGGGTAACGAAGTAGAAGTTGCATTATGATAGTATCTGGATACAATGTTCACCACTGTTTTGTTAAAAATGAAATAGAAATGTGGCCCTAGTTAATTCTAGTGTAGTTGTGTCATTTGTTTATTTGGTTGATGGTACAGGTTAGGACCCACATCCCACTTGCCCTTTCATCTATAACTTTCAACTTAACCTGACATTATCAACATTTTAAGGAATGTTTAAGTATGTATCATCTTCCTATGGAAAACTGAGTATAAAAGAAATTTCTCATACAGAGAAGAATTACTTTATATTGCTCCAATTCTGGGATACCAAAATTTGATACATTGCAGAAGTTCCTATTGGTCTACATTTCACAATTTAACATCTGTATTTTCTATTTTCATAATCTGATCTACAAATAAAACCAGTTAAATTTCAGCAGATATACTGTAATAGCTTAGAAGAATCCTTTCACAAAAGACTAACTGCTGAATCTACACAATGCAGATACAAATTTCCTCAAATGAAATGAATTCACTTTAAACATCAGTGAACTGCTGTGATACATTTGTTATGATTCTATTAGACAATATATTAAGTGATTAAGTTAAGAATTCTGCTTAAAATAGATGTTTTAGATTTTTACATGCAACACACATCTTCTGCAAGGAAACCACTGAGTTCATCATTCATTTATTCTTCCCTCATTTCACAGGCGCAAAAGAAAGGAATTTTTAATTACATATAATAGATCTATATTAACAGTTGCCACAATAAATATACAGTAGTAATGATAAGAGAAAATACAATGTGGAAATTACTGAGTTCCAGATTCTTTATAATGCTATAGGAATATAGGAAATTTTAATAACCATTTAACTGGCAGATGTGAAATCAGAACCATTGACTGTAATCTTTGATAACTCTTGGATTACAGGGGAAGTGCCAGGAGATTACAGAAGAGCTAACATCATTCCGATCTTTAAAGGGGGGGGGTGTATGTGTGGAAGTAGTCCCAAGACACTACAGACCTATCATCTTGACATCAACACCTGGGAAAATCCCAGAAAAGATCATCAAGCAGTGGGTCTGCAAGCACTTAGGAAGGAACAAGATGATTACTAGAAGCCAGTATGGATTTGTTAAAAATTGGTCATGCCATGTTAATTTTATTGCTGTTTTTGACAAAGTGACTAGATTAGTAAAGCAAGGAAATGCTGAAGACATAGTGTACCTAGACTTCAGTAAAACATTTAATAAAGTTGACCATAGCCTCCTTTATAATAAAATGGAATAATGCGGGATGGATGATCCCACTACTAGACTGATTCACAGTTGGTAGAATAATTGAACATGAGGTCCTTAATGCCTACTTGGAGAAAGGTATGTTATGGGGTATAACATACCCCATGAGGTCCTTAATGCCTACTTGGAGAAAGGTATGTTATGGGGTATCTCAGGGTTCTGTCCTAGAGCCAATGCACTTCAATATTTGTATAAATGACTTAGACAAGAGGATAAAAATATGCAGATGGTACAAGTTGCTAACACATCAGAAGACAGGCCCAAGGTTCAAAATGACTTTGATAGACTTAAACATTAGGTTCTACCAACAAAATGCTGCTCACTGATTAGAAATTTAAGGTTTTCCACATAGGTAGGAAAAACCACATGCATCGGTATAAGGTAGGTAGTACCTGGCTCAACAATAGTACTTATGACAAAGATCTGAGTATCCTGGTGGATCACAGATTAAGCTTGAGTCACAATGTGCAGCTACCAAAAGAGCCAATGCAATGTTGGGCTCCATCAACAGAGATACAATGTTGAGAACATGAGAAGTAATAGTTCTGTTGTTTGCTATACAAGTCAGGCCACGCTTGGAATGATGTATCCGGTTATGGCCACCAGATTACAAGAATGATAAAAGGTAAAGGTTCCCCCCGCACATTTGTGCAGTCGTGTCCGACTCTAGGGGCTGGTGCTCATCTCCGTTTGTTAGCCGAAGAGCCAGCGTTGTCCGAAGATGCTTCCATGGTCATGTGGCTGGCATGACGTATGTGGAACGCTGTTACCTTCCCACCGAAGTGGTACCTATTAAACTCAGAGACAAATAATAAGAATGGTGAGGGGCTTGGAGGCTAAATCCTATGAAAAGCAGTTAAAGATCTGGGTATGTTTGGCCTAAAGAAGAAAAAGGCTAAGGGGAGACAAGATAGCAGTCTTCCAATACTGTCCTCTGGAATGAGGTCCCCCCTGAGATCCGGATAGCTGCCACCCTGTTCTGTTCCATCCCTCTGGAGAATTTCAAACAAAGCTTGTCTGACGATTCCTCCCCTGGGCAGGGGGTTGGAGTAAAAGACCTCCAAGGTCCCTTCCAACCCTAAATTCTATGCTATTTTCCTGCAATTCCATTTACTGGGAAGGATCTTCATGAGTTTAACTTGTGTACATACAATTATTATATTAAAAGGTAGACCATTATTATGCTGCATTGCCATTCAGAGGGGTTTAAAAGTACTGAATTTAGGGTCCTCTTGTGCAAAATGAAATAGGCAACCTTTTGGGACTGATGAACACATTTGAATGTTGTCTCACAAAATGGCTGCCATGATAGTTGTCACATAACTTCCCTTGCCCAAAAGACAATCTTTAAAGGATGCTCCCTGATTTTCTACTAGCTCTCCAAACTGCTCTCAACAACTCAGTCATTTCTTTAGTGCTATGCCAAACTCTTCAGTCCCCTTTAATTAATTCACTATGATCCAGTTTGAAGGTCTAAGCTTGATTTTCATAATATGGACTTCATAAAATTGGAAACAATTTGAACTTAGCTGTTCCAACCAGACAAAACTTTTGAAGGCTTTGACCATATGAAATTAAAAAAGGAATGAAAAGAAATGGGGAAGGTTGAAAATTTCTGTAGAAAAAGAAATTTAGATTTAAAAAAAACCTTATGTGGAGCAGAACAGATTTTATTTTGCTTCTTAAATGCCAAAAGTTTGCCCTTCCTTCCTTCCTTCCTTCCTTCCTTCCTTCCTTCCTTCCTTCCTTCCTTCCTTCCTTCCTTCCTTCCTTTCTATCTTTCACATTCACTCATATTTTTGTTTTATTCGAAAAATGCCCAGCACACATACTCACAACTGTCCAAGAAGCTCTCTGAGAACTAGAAGTGCAATTATTGGAGAGAGCAGAGTGCTTGCCAAATACTTTTTCAGTAAAATAAAGTTTTTTTAAAAAGACAGCCAGACCATTCCTCTTGGATACTCCTGTGTATAATGAGATAAAGCCTACCCTGAGTACAATTAAATTCTTTTTGTTCATTTGTTTTGTTTTGTGCAGGTAGTAAAGCATTTTACAAATGCAGAGGATAGGATTCAAGATGTTACCTTCTTTTTTCTGGGTAGTAGGAACATTTCCAAACAAAGCACTAGTTTGCACTTGCCCTTCATAAAATTAAAATTCATTTAATTTTCTAAGAATGTCTATATAGATTATGTTGGAAATGCAAAAAAAAAGAGGGGTCATTTTACCATATGTGGTGGACATGTGAGATAGCAAAGAAATTTTGGACTCAAATACATTCATTGATGCAAAATATTTTACAAATTCAAATTCCATTTAAACCAGAATTATTTTATTGGGAATAACAGAAGAACAAATAGGAAAAAAATTATAAGAATTATGCAATATATGATTACAGCAGCAAGACTTGTATATGCACAAAATTGGAAAATCAGATTACACCTACGATACAAGACTGGATGTTAAAAGTGATGAACATGGCAGAAAACAATAAATTGACATGTTTATTAAAAGAAAATTCAAATTATTACTTTCTTAAAGAGTGGAAACCATTAACAGACTATTTGCAAAATGCAGGAGGGGCAAAGCTTATATGGGGATTTAAAGATTAAAATATATATAAATTGATATATTAGACAAGAAATGCTTTTCAATATTATATATAGAACTAGGATGTAAGATAATTTTTTTTAAATTAACTTGACCAGAGATAAATCGG
This sequence comes from Charina bottae, assembly GCA_023362775.1. Classification (NCBI taxonomy): domain Eukaryota; kingdom Metazoa; phylum Chordata; class Lepidosauria; order Squamata; family Charinaidae; genus Charina; species Charina bottae. The sequence goes on from JALMGJ010000005.1 coordinate 48,325,730, forward strand.
AAGTTGACTAATTTCTATGTTTCATCTTTCTCTTTTTTTCTTTTGCTTTACTACACTTTTTTCTTCTTTCTTTGATTTGTATTTCTATTTTTTTCCTTTTCAAACTTTTATCTATGTATATTTAAAACTCAATAACATATATTTAAAAAAAAAGAATGTCTATATAGATTATGTGAGATCTGCAGATGGCCTTGAAAAGAAAATGGTACTATAGGCCGAGACTGCTTTACTGCATGCCATCCTCCACTTTAAGTAGATTTAATTAAAATAATCCTTGAAAAAAAATTAAAGGCAGGTTGCTTATCAGTCACTAGCAACCTTGGTCGCTATGGCATGATTTTTTTCTGATTTTACACTGTTTTTTTGTACCTCTTTAAGACATAGTGTTCGTTGCTACAAATAGTGGTACTGTGTGTGTTCAGGTTACTAAAATTATACAATATAGTGTGTTTGCAAAGAAACTTGGATCCCTGAAAACCAGTCTGATACAATTTATTTAGCTGGTTTCAGATAATGGGTTATTCCAGCAAGGAAATTACATTCTAGGGGCCACCCTTTTGGAGGTTTGGCTATCTTGTTAAATAGGAAGTGGAATCTGGAGGCAATGCAAATAAATCTGGACTGTAATCCCTCTTTCCTTATAGTGAGAATTATGATAACACATAAGATTGCCCTAATAATATTAAATATTTATATGCCTCCCAGAGGTGCTAAATCCCAATATCAGGATCACTGGGCTACACTTGAAAATACAATTGATGCCCTAGAGGACAAATTCTCACTAGATACTATTATCATAGTGGGTGATTTTAATGCAAGAATAGGGTATGATAAGCACAAAATAGCAAAACAGTTGAACCTTGACATTGATGAACTTCTAAATTTACTTTACAAACAGAATTTTAAAATTCTGAATGGCTCTTGCCCCAGAGATTCTCCTGGGAATTTTACATACTTATCAACAAATGAAACAACAATAATTGTATGTATCCCCTCTTACAAAATAGGAAAATTTCAAAATGTGGAGATTATTCTATGAAGCTGTAGTGATCACAAACCTATAAAATTCCAATATACTGGCTTTGAAGATAGTGGTATGTTGAAAATACATAATGATCACATTCCTGCACTGAAAGTTTCAGGCCAAAAAAGAATTAAATGGTCTGTTAATTTAGCTAATAAAATCACTGCAAAACTTCACTCAAACCATCTGGCAGATATTCAACTTAAATTGATTAATGCTGATCCAACTTCTCCAGTTATCCTGAGCCACTATCAACAAATAGTTGACCATTTAAAACCAGAACTAAGGCAGGACACTTCTAAATTAAGTTCAATTCACCACCAACATAGTCACTGATTAAATATGGAATGTAGAACAGCATGTTGTATGGTTAGGAATTTGGCAAGGAGTGCAAAAGATAGTTGTGCCCAATGGGTAACTCCGGAACTGTTTAGGAAGAAAAGGGAATATAAACTTCTCCTAAAGCACAAGAAAAGAGTATATAAAGCGAATCTTTGGCACTGTCTCCTGACTGCCATAGATTCAAAAAACACAACATTACTCTGGAAACTAGTAAATGCCAATTTGGGTGAAGATAAGAACATCTTAGAGGCTAGAGTGCCCAAAGAGGAATGGGAGAACCATTATACTAGACTGTTTCCTCCAAATTCCACTCCAGTTAATTCTCCAATCTAAAACTTTGTGATGCTACACCCTGGTCCCCTGTATCTTTAAAAGAAATTGAAGTTCTGATCCTGGTGTTGTCATCAGGCAAAGCCCCTGGAGAAGACTACATCCCTGGTGATTTATTAAAAGCTAATATCGTTTGCTGGAAGCCTATTTTGGCTAAACTCTTTAATAACATTAATTCCTCTGGCGAACTTCCTCAGGGTTAGAATACAAGCATAGTGATCCCAATATACAAAAAAGGTGATTGTAGCTACCCAGAGAACTATAGACCAATTCCAGAAAGCCCTTAAAACCTGGCTCTGGTCTCAGTGTGGGAGAACAGGCTGCAAGAAGATTACAGGCACCTGTGATTGCCTCCCTCCCTTTTACTTTAAACCTTCTCTCAGCGTTGGGACAGCACAGCAGCTGATAAAAGCCTTCATATGTAGCATCTCGGGGAGGAGGAGATGATAGAAAGTAGGATGTGAGTGCAGAGCTGGTGTGTGTTTGGAGATTCTGCAGCAGGCAGCCAGAAGGGAAATAAAGCAACCAAATAAGCAAAAAGGTGTTTGTTTTCCCACAGAGACTTGGAAGGTCCAGAGGAAACAACATGCAGAAGAGAAGTCCTGTAGCAAACGTCTGAATGCAAGTGTGTGAAAACTGCCCAAGTAAAGAAGCTCTGTTTACTAGATATGGTGGCAGCAGAGTAGGTTGGTAGTAGTGGTAGTAATATAAGAATAGTTAGACACCGAAATCAGATTAACTACATCCTTTGCAGCCAAAGGTGGTGGATATCAATACAGTCAGTAAAAACAAGACCTGGAGCTGACTGTAGTTCAGATCACAAACTTCTTATTGCACAATTTAGAATCAGACTAAAGAGAATAGGGAAGACCGACAGATCAGTTAGATATGAGCTCACTAATATTCCTAATTAATATGCAGTGGAGGTGAAGAATAGATTTAAGGGACTAGATTTAGTAGATAGAGTCCCGGAAAAACTATGGACAGAAGTTCGCAACATTGTTCAGGAGGCGGCAACAAAAAACGTCCCAAAGAAAAAGAAAACCAAGAAGGCAAGATGGCTGTCTGCTGAGACACTGGAAGTAGCCCAAGAAAGAAGGAAAGCAAAAGGCAACAGTGATAGGGGGAGATATGCCCAATTAAATGCAAAATTCCAGAGGTTAGCCAGAAGAGATAAGGAATTATTTTTAAACAAGCAATGTGCAGAAGTGGAAGAAGATAATAGAATAGGAAGGACAAGAGACCTCTTCCAGAAAATTAGAAACATCGGAAGTAAATTCCAGACAAAAATGGGTTTGATCAAAAATAAAGATGGAAAGGACCTAACAGAAGCAGAAGAGATCAAGAAAAGGTGGCAAGAATATACAGAAGATCTGTACAGGAAGGATAATAATATCGGGGAAAGCTTTGACGGTGTGGTCAGTGAGTTAGAGCCAGACATCCTGAAGAGTGAGGTTGAATGGGCCTTAAGAAGCATTGCTAATAACAAGGCAGCAGGAGACGAAGGTATCCCAGCTGAACTGTTTAAAATCTTGCAGGATGATGCTGTCAAGGTGATGCATGCCATATGCCAGCAAATTTGGAAAACACAAGAATGGCCATCAGATTTTGAACATAGTTTGAACATTATTTGGTCCTTCCCATTTTTGGTATGGGGATATAAGTTGATTTTTTTCCAAACTATTGAACAGTGGCACTTATTTCACATGCCAGTAAGGTAATGCTCAAGATCTTGCAAGGTAGACTCCAGCAATTCATGGAGTGAGAATTGCCAGAGGTACAATCTAGGTTTAGAAAAGGCAGAGGAACTAGAGACCAAATTGCCAATATCTGCTGGATAATGGAGAAAGCCAGGGAGTTTCAGAAAAACATCTATTTTTGTTTTATTGACTATCCTAAAGCCTTTGACTGTGTGGATCATAACGAATTGTGGCAAGTTCTTGGTGGTATGGGGATACCAAGTCATCTTGTCTGCCTTCTGAGGAATCTGTATAATGACCAAGTAGCAACAGTAAGAACAGACCACGGAACAACGGACTGGTTTAATATTGGGAAAGGAGTACGGCAGGGCTGTATACTCTCACCCTACCTATTCAACCTGTATGCAGAACACAACATGCGGCATGCTGGACTTGATAAATCCAAGGCTGAAGTTAAAATCGTTGGAAGAAACATTAACAATCTCAGATATACAGATGATACCACTTTGATGGCTGAAAGCGAGGAGGAGCTTTGGAGCCTTATGATGAAGGTGAAAGAAGAAAGTGCAAAAGCTGGGTTGCAGTTAAACCTCAAAAAAACCAAGATTATGGCGACCAGCTTGATTGATAACTGGCAAATAGAGGGAGAAAACGTGGAGGCAGTGACAGACTTTGTATTTCTAGGCACAAAGATTACTGCAGACGCTGACTGCAGCCAGGAAATCAGAAGACATTTACTTCTTGGGAGGAGAGCAATGACAAATCTCAATAAAATAGTTAAGAGCAGAGACATCACACTGACAACAAAGGTCTGTATAGTTAAAGCAATGGTATTCCCCGTAGTAACCTATGGCTGTGAGAGCTGGACCATAAAGAAGGCTGAGTGAAGGAAGATAGATGCTTTTGAACTGTGGTGTTGGAGGAGAATTCTGAGAGTGCCTTGGACTGCAAGAAGATCAAACCAGTCCATACTCCAGGAAATAAAGCCAGACTGCTCACTTGAGGGGAATGATAATAAAGGCACAACTGAAGTACTTTGGCCACATAATGAGAAGGCAGGATACCCTGGAGAAGATGCTGATGCTAGGGAAAGTGGAAGGCAAAAGGAAGAGGGGCCGACCAAGGGCAAGATGGATGGATGATATTCTGGAGGTGACGGACTCAACCTTGGGGTAGCTGGGGATGGCAACGGCCGACAGGAAGCTCTGGCGTGGGCTGGTCCATGAAGTCATGAAGAGTTGGAAGCGACTGAACGAATAAACAACAAAAAAACGACCTTGAATATAAAAAGAACCTGTGACACTCAGGGCTGGGGTTAATGTGTTGGTGGACCCCTGTCATGGTTTATTGTTGCTGTTATGGCTATTTTTAGTCCAGACTATGTTGTTTTATGTTTTAACTGTTTTTACTCTTTCTTTAGATTTTGTAAGCCACCCAGAGTCCACTACTACTAATATATATATATATATGAATACAGTCACTATATCAGTTTGAAGACTCATTAAAATAAATTTTATATATATATATATATATATATATATATATATATATATATATAAGCTAAGTATGGCAAAACTGATGCCAGTCACAGCTGCAGTAAGAAACTGGTATATTAGGAAGACAATCTACAAAAATATTGTGCTAAGTGAATTCGAGAACTACACATAAGACAAATTTGTACCCCATAATCAATATGCCATTTTGAACTTACATTAGGGCTATGCTCTGGCTCAGCATGAAGCCTGAACTCAGAGTGATATGGGGCAATTCAGAGTGCTTCTTAAATGATTCAGGCTACAACAAGTATCTTTTACCTGCATTGTCTCCAATTCAAAATGATCCACTGAGCTCTGTAAATCAGGAGTGCAATGTGTTGGAAAGAGCAACACCATGAGCCAAAACCAATTATTTGTTTTAATAGTACTTGTAACACTTACTCACATAATGTTTGGGAGGGAAGGCAAAGTATTGGATTCACAAATTAATGGGTTCATCCTCTAATCAGAGTAGCTCCTGCAATCAGTTGTTCCAGTCACATATTTTTCGATAGATGGCAAAAGTGGGCGTGGAGGAGGGAGAAAATAGATATTTCTTAACCACTGCTGCAGTTACAACTCACTGTCCTACCATTTCTCTTTTTCAGCAGTTACGTACATGTGTAATTTATTTTTTATCTTGTTTGCTCAACTTGTTTGCCCAACTTTTCAATTTTTCTATCGGTTTGCAATATGCAATATTATATTTCAAAATGTTATTTGTTTTAAATTCTTCCTCACCCACTAATTTATCTTTTCACACATCCTTCATTAATTAACTCTTTTTTTACTTGTAGGATGGTATATAATATAATTATTTATGTTTGTCTTCTTTTGGGGGGGGTGGCAGTGGGGTAGTAAGTATTATTCTCCAATCCCATTTTGGCCCTACTGACAGACATGTGTTTGTGTTTATATATCAGGAAGTGTCCTTAGACTTTCAAGTGGCAGAGAATTACTGGGTGCTCTGAAAATGTTATAGAAATGGTCTTAGAAAGCAGTTACTACAGTGAAAAGACCTTCACTGATTTCAGTAAAATCTGGTACACTTCTTCCCTCACATAAGGGGAGGACTAACTTGTCTGTATCTTTCATTCCATTCTGGTGAAAAGCGACAAAACAACAATTGTTCATGACATGATTATCCAAAAGGATCCCAGAAAATGAGTGAAGCAGTCAAGGTGGAACAGAAGGTTTAAGCAAGAATACTGTGAAGATGATACATGTTTATCATAGCATCAAATGTAACCTGGAGACAAATCATTCTTTCCAATCCAACAGAACGTTATAAAGAAATTATGTAAAGGGGCTCAAGACACTGTCCTTTTGTCCATCACTAGAATAACTCTGTGAAAATTGAACAGAACATGACTCAAATTTGCTGTGGTGAGAGAAGCTGGGGAAAAAATATACTGAGTTCAAAAATGCGTCAAACCTAGCTGGAAAGGGGTGGGTGGGTTGAAGCATGGTGTCTGCAGCACAGTCTCTCCCTAATTGTCTCTACCCATCCCATTTGGTCTGGCAGGAGAGACATGCTGAGTCCTGTTAGTTAAGGAATTTCATATTTCCAGACCCAGAAAGCGTGCCTTTTCTGTCGCAGCACCTGCCCTTTGGAACACCCAAGATTAGAGTGACCCCAACCCTGCCAGCTTTTCCAAAGACTTGAAGACCCAGATACTGTATGTTGCTGGGCAAGCGGGTTCACATTGTTAGTTGAAACCCATGTAGTTGTTGATTTGTGGTAAACTGGTTTTACCTTGGTTGCTATTACATGTATTGATGTTTTATGTTGTTTACATTTTGATTTTAAATGCTGTTAGCTGACCAGAATTACTATTTCTGGGAATCAAGTTGTAGCAATTGACTTCACTGGCTATAATGGTTGCCAGCTTGCTTCCGGGTCCAAGTCAAGGTGCTGGTTTTAACCTTTAAAGCCCTTCATGGAACTGGGTTATCTGAGGGACCGCCTCTCCCCAATTACATCAGCCTGCCCCATTAGATCTGGCAGAGAAGGCATGTTGTGGGTACCATCAGCTAGGGACGTACATTTGGTGGGTCCCAGGTGACAGGTCTTCTCTGCCGTGGCACCCGCCTTATGGAACATTCTCTCCCCCTTCCAAAATTAGATTAGCTCCATCCCTTTTGATATTCTGGAAGTCCCTCAAGACCTAGTTATGTCAGCAGGCCTTGGGCTCCCAGGGAACCAGAGACATGCTTAGATGGCTCCATTGCTGAGGTGCCTATTATTTTCTCTTTGCCTAGGGTATATATGTTTTGTTTCTATAATATACATATTTTAATATTGACTCTTATATTTTTATATTGAATGTTTTATATATGTGTTGTTTTACTGGATTGTTGTACGCCACCCAGAGTCACTTTTTGGTGAGGTGGGTGTCTATACAAATTTGATAAATAAATAAAGGTAAAGGTTTCCCCTGCACAGTCGTGTCCAACTCTAGGGACCGGTACTCATCTCCGTTTGTTAGCCGAAGAGCCAGCATTGTCTGAAGACACTTCCACTGTCATGTGGTTGGCATGACGTGCGCGGAACACTGTTACCTACCCACCAAAGTGGTACCTATTCATCTACTTGCATTTGCATGCTTTCAAATTGCTAGGTTGGCAAGAGCTGGGGCGAGTGCGGGAGCTCCCTCCGTCATGCGGAGCTAGGGATTCGAACCTCCGAACTTGCGATCTTCTGATCGACAAGCCTGGTGTCTTACCCGCTGAGCCATCGCACCCCCGTTGATAAATAAATAAATAAATAAATAAATAAATAAATATCTACACAACTCAGCAAAATTGGTGTTCCTGAAGGCATCAAAAAGCATGTGCCTTATATTTCACAATTTAACATTGATATGTTTAATGCCAGTTTAACCTCACCTCACGTATCTGACACTCCATTACCTCCTTGGTTGGAGTTTAAGCAGCTTAGTTTAATGAGCCAAGTTGCCTAATCCTTCTGATAAAGAAGATTAAGACTATGTCAGGAGACATGTAAATATAATTGATAACACATCAAAGCCTAGATAGCACATCAAAGCCTTGCTATTGGACTAATTTGATACAAATAGATATGTATCTATGTTTGTGTGTGTGTGTGTGTGTGTGTGTGTCATTTTTCCCCCTGTGCTGCCATTCCTTTTTTCTTCCCATAAGACAAATAAGGATTTCATAGCTAAAAAACCCACATCAAATGCATGCAAATGAGCAATGGTTTTTCTTTATTTTTAAAATCTAAACATGGATAGTATCATTTTGCATGTTTTATGGTGGCAGAAGAGGGGTTGCCATATGGAACCATTCCATTTCACATGAAAACAATTCACTGTTTTTACAAACTCTGACCAGCAACTGAAGCAGCCCAATGGGCTGCAGTGTTGTACAAATGAGTTCAATGGAAGTGACATTTATGAAATAGGAAGGAGACAGTATATCTTGAGAAATCTGTGCAGCATCTAGCCTGTCAGGGATTGGTCAAAGAACTTGGCTGTAACAAAATAAATAAACCTGTAAAGAATAACTTGTGCAGAGCATGCTTTCAACTTCTTCTTCCGTAAATGATTTAATCATTTTTTCAACGTTTGCCCATCACCATTGCTTCTAACCCAGCAAACAGCAATGTATAAACTTTCAGCTCTTCCACACAGTAATATTCAGCAACACCCTTATGCATATAAGATACCTATCTGTAAAAGCAATTGATCTGAAAACTGGTGAATGTTCTTTTGTGTTTGCCAGAGTATGACCACTAAAAGGTCATTTCTCGATCACACAATTGACGTGCTTAAGGAGCCACAATAAAAGGCATTGCATACCCTTGCTAAAAACAACTGACCAGGATAGCTGAAGACAATTGCAGAGTCATCTAGGATTTCCCTTTAAACTAATCTGGGTCCAAGAAATAAGTTGTTTCTTCAAACACACACACACACACTCACACTCACATACAGAGGCATCAGTTTGATGCATCAAATAGTAAGGTAACCTCTGATGTTTTTATAATGGTAAACATGTTAACATGGGGAAATATACAAGTAGCTACAGTTTAGCTGTACTAACTTATATTATCAGTCTTCTTGCCTTGAGGGAACAAAAAAACTCTGCAAGAGACTCTCTACCAAATGAATTCTCTTCTCAGTAAACTCTTTCCCTCTCTGGGCTTTATTTCAACCTCAGGCTTGCTAAGAAGAGGGTGATAAAAGGTGGTTCTTCATTTTTCATCATACCCATTTGACTCAATTGAGCAGTTGGGGCCTTGGCACAGACTAGTATAGCATGATTAGGAGAATAAATAAAATAGATAAAAATCAGGGTTAGATTCTTGAAGTAATTTCATAAATACCAAATGTGTGTTGGAGGGGGGCAACCTGAATGTGTTGAATTCTACAGTTTTAGAGGGAATAGGAGTAGAGAAAAAGTCAGCTTTGTAACCTAAACTACAGAGTCTGATCCATTTGCTTTTAAATACCATGTTCTGCCTACGGCTCAAGAACTACAGCTTATGTGCAGTTGCCTCAATATACTCACTGGGAAAAATAATGTGCTGTGGGAAAGGATGCTGTTCTAGCAAAAGAGAGATGGGTATTTCTTTCTCCTGCCTTTTTTTCCCTTTCTGCTTCCTATTTACCTTTTACCTAAGGGGGAAAACTGCTGCATTGATTTTCTTCATTATTAATGAAAAAAGCCACACCGCAATTTTGTTTATATATGTTGCTTGGAGGCTAACAGGAGAATGCTGAAGAAAGGCCTTTTATGAGAGGACTTTTATACAGCAAGACCAACCAACAGAGAACAATCATTTCTCAATTAAATCTCAACATAAGACAGTTTGATATTATTATATGCATTTGACTGACGAGCCCGTGGAACCATTAGGTTAGCTGTATGGTTTCTCCAGGATCCTGTCAAGTCATTTGCAGACATATGTCAGCAGTTAAGCCCTCAACCAACAGTTCAGTCATACTACACATTATTATTATTCCTTATACTCTGCCTTTCTGCCCAGAGGGCACTCAAGACAACCATCCATAAAAAATAAAACATAAACAATTAAAGACTGATAAAATAATTTAAAAAATACAGTATTATCCATGTCAAAGAGAAAAGTCATGGCTAAAGGGGTGTTCTTGAGTATAGTCTTCCTTTGCTTTATGCTAGAAATATGTCCTCCAAAAACCTCACATAAAGCATATTCACATCAAGCAAGACCCTGAACTAGGAGAAAGAAAACGGGTGGGGGGATGGTGTTAAATTTTGTAACCAAATGCACTGATGAATCTGTTCACAAAATTTTACAGCCTTATTCTTAAGTATTACATTACTCAAGCATGTTTTCTTCCTTGTTTCATGTTCTACGTACAGTCAAAGCATTTTCTTAATCTTTTCTATAGGCAGATTTACAATACACATGGTTATCATGGCAGACAAGGAGGTAGAATACATCACAGCACCATGAATTTCATTAGCATTATTTATTATGTTGTGCACAGTATATTCATCTAGGTTAAAAACTCATCTTAGGGCTTTGTTGTTCATATCAAGGCAGGCAATCAGGACATAAATCACAAGATTTTGAAATAAATAAAAAAGAACTATTTAACTAATTGTGCCAAGAAAACAACTGGCTACCAGTGCAGAGTTTCAAATATGGGAATAATATGTCCAATCATCATGCACTGATTAGCAGAATGCTTGCCACATTTGCACCAATTGAAAGTTCTATGCAGTCTACAAGGATAGCCACACAGAGCACAAAACAAATAAGGATGTAACTAAAATAATGCTAATTTGCTTAGAAAAGGTCACAACTAGCTCGCTATACACAATTGTGCAAGCACACTCCTTGCCACTGCTATGTGAATATCCCAGTTGGAAGTCTCCAATGAAGCCCAGTCCAAAAGAAGCTGATGTTAAGTATCAGAACCCAATTTCCTACGGACATAGAGCAACTCTTTCTTGTCTGGATTTCATTTCAGCTTGCACATCATTGCCAAATTTAGGTGCTGATCAGAGAATCAACAGCCTCCTTGGAGTCTTTTATTTTATTTTCCTCTTCTTTAATTATACAGTATAAGCCATGAAGTTGACCGGTTCTATGAAGACCTACAACACCTTTTAGAACTAACACCAAAAAAAAGATGTCCTTTTCATCATAGGGGACTGGAATGCTAAAGTAGGAAGTCAAAAAATAACCAGAATAATAGGCAAGTTCGGCCTCGGAGTACAAAATGAAGCAGGGCAAAGGCTAATAGAGTTTTGTCAAGAGAACACGCTGGTCATAGCAAACACTCTTTTCCAACAACACAAGAGACGACTCTACACATGGACATCACCAGATGGTCAATACCGAAATCAGATTGATTATATACTTTGCAGCCAAAGATGGAGAAGCTCTATACAATCAGCAAAAACAAGACCTGCAGCTGTGGCTCAGATCATGAGCTTCTTATCGCAATATTTAGGCTTAAATTGAAGAACGTAGAGAAAACCACTAGACCACTCAGGTATGACCTAAATCATATCCCTTATGAATATACAGTGGAGGTGAGGAATAGATTTAAAGGATTAGATCTGGTAGACAGAGTGCCTGAAGAACTATGGATGGAGGTTCATAACACTGTACAGGAGGCAGCAACTAAAACCATCCCAAAGAAAAAGAAATGCAAGAAAGCAAAGTGGCTGACTGATGAAGCTTTACAAATAGCTGAGGAAAGAAGGGAAGCAAAGGCAAGGGAGAAAGGGAAAGATATAACCAACTGAATGCAGATTTCCAGAGAATAGGAAGGAGAGATAAGAAGGCGTTCTTAAATGAACAATGCAAAGAAATCGAGGAAAACAATAGAATGGGGAAGACTAGAGATCTCTTCAAGAAAATCGGAGAAATCAAGGGAACGTTTTGTGCAAAGATGGGCATGATAAAGACAAAAAAGGCAGGGACCTAACAGAAGCAGAAGAGATTAAGAAGAGGTGGCAAGAATACACAGAAGAACTATACAAGAAAGATCTTAATATCCCTGATAAATACGATGGTGTGGTCACTAACCTTGAGCCGGACATCCTAGAGAGTGAAGTCAAGTGGGCCTTAGGAAGCATTACTAACAACAAAGCTAGCGGAGAAGACAGTATCCCAGCTGAGCTATTTAAAATCCTAAAAGATGATGCTGTTAAAGTGCTGCACTCAATATGCCAACAAATTTGGAAAACTCAACAGTGGCCACAGGATTGGAAAAGGTCAGTTTACGTTCCAATTCCAAAGAAGGGCAATGCCAAAGAATGTTCAAACTACCGTACAATTGCGCTCATTTCACATGCTAGCAAGGTTATGCTCAAAATCCTACAAGCTAGGCTTTAGCAGTATGTGAACCGAGAACTACCAGAAGTGCAAGCTGGGTTTCAAAGAGGCAGAGGAACTAAAGATCAGATTGCCAACATTTGCTGGATCATGGTAAAAGCAAGAGAGTTCCAGTATAACATCTACTTCTGCTTCATTGACTACGCTAAAGCCTTTGATTGTGTGGATCACAACAAACTGTGGCAAATTCTTAAAGAGATGGGAGTACCAGACCACCTTACCTGTCTCCTGAGAAACCTGTATGCGGGTCAAGAAGCAACAGTTAGAACCGGACATGGAACAACCGATTGGTTCAAAATTGGGAAAGGAGTACGACAAGGCTGTATATGATCACCCTGCTTATTTAACTTATGTGCAGAGTACATCATGAGAAATGCCAGGCTGGATGAATCACAAGCCGGAGTTAAGATTGCCGGGAGAAATATCAACAACCTCAGATATGCAGACGATACTACCCTAATGGCAGAAAGTGAAGAGGAACTAAAGAGCCTCTTGATGAGAGTGAAAGAGGAGAGTGCAAAAGCTGGCTTGAAACTCAACATTAAAAAAACTCAGATCATGGCATCTGGTCCCATCACTTCCTGGCATATAGAAGGGGAAGAAATGGAAGCAGTGACAGATTTTATTTTCTTGGGCTCCAAGATCACCGCAGATGGTGACTGCAGCCATGAAATTAAAAGATGCTTGCTCCTTGGGAAGAAAGCTATGGCAAACCTAGTTGTTGTTTATTCGTTCAGTGGTTTCCGACTCTTCGTGACTTCATGGACCAGCCCACGCCAGAGCTTTCTGTCGGCCGTCACCATCCCCAGCTCCCCAATGGTTGAGTCCGTCACCTCCAGAATACCATCCATCCATCTTGCCCTTGGTCGGCCCCTCTTCCTTTTGCCTTCCACTTTCCCTAGCATCAGCTTCTTCTCCAGGGTATCCTGTCTTCTCATTATGTGGCCAAAGTACTTCAGTTTTGCCTTTAATATCATTCCCTCAAGTGAGCAGTCTGGCTTGATTTCCTGGAGTATGGACTGGTTTGATCTTCTTGCAGTCCAAGGCACTCTCAGAATTTTCCTCCAACACCACAGTTCAAAAGCATCTATCTTCCTTCGCTCAGCCTTCCTTATGGTCCAGCTCTCGCAGCCATAGGTTACTACAGGGAATACCATTGCTTTAACTATGCGGACCTTTGTTGTCAGTGTGATGTCTCTGCTCTTAACTATTTTATCAAGATTTGCCATTGCTCTCCTCCCAAGAAGTAGATGTCTTCTGATTTCCTGGCTGCAGTCAGCGTCTACAGTAATCTTTGCGCCTAGAAATACAAAGTCTGTCACTGCCTCCACTTTTTCTCCCTCTATTTGCCAGTCATCAATCAAGCTCGTTGCCATAATCTTGGTTTTTTTGAGGTTTAACTGCAACCCAGCTTTTGAACTTTCTTCTTTCACCTTTGTCATAAGGCTCCTCAACTCCTCCTCGCTTTCAGCCATCAAAGTGGTATCATCTGCATATCTGAGATTGTTAATGTTTCTTCCAGCGATTTTAACTCCAGCCTTGGATTCCTCAAGCCCAGCATGTTGCATGATGTGTTCTGCGTACAGGTTGAATAAGTAGGGTGAGAGTATACAGCCCTGCCGTACTCCTTTCCCAATCTTAAACCAGTCCATTGTTCCATGCTCTGTTCTTGCCGTTGCTACTTGGTCGTTATACAGATTCCTCAGGAGGCAGACAAGATGACGTGGTATCCCCATACCACCAAGAACTTGCCACAATTTGTTATGATTCACACAGTCAAAGGCTTTAGGATAGTCAATAAAACAGAAATAGATGTTTTTCTGAAATTCCCTGGCTTTCTCCATTATCCAGCGGATATTAGCAATTTGGTCTCTAGTTCCTCTGCCTTTTCTAAACCCAGCTTGTACATCTGGCAATTCTCGCTCCATGAATTGCTGGAGTCTACCTTGCAAGATCTTGAGCATTACCTTACTGGCATGTGAAATAAGTGCCACTGTTCGATAGTTTGAACATTCTTTAGTGCTTCCCTTTTTTGGTATGGGGATATAAGTTGATTTTTTTCCAATCTGATGGCCATTCTTGTGTTTTCCAAATTTGCTGGCATATGGCATGCATCACCTTGACAGCATCATCTTGCAAGATTTTAAACAGTTCAGCTGGGATACCATCGTCTCCTGCTGCCTTGTTATTAGCAATGCTTCTTAAGGCCCATTCAACCTCACTCTTCAGGATGTCTGGCTCTAATTCACTGACCACACCGTCAAAGCTATCTCCAATATTATTATCCTTCCTATACAGATCTTCCGTATATTCTTGCCACCTTTTCTTGATCTCTTCTGCTTCTGTTAGGTCCTTACCATCTTTGTTTTTGATCATACCAATTTTTGCCTGGAATTTACCTCCGATGTTTCTAATTTTCTGGAAGAGGTCTCTTGTCCTTCCTATTCTATTGTCTTCTTCCACTTCTGCACATTGCTTGTTTAAAAATAATTCCTTATCTCTTCTGGCTAACCTCTGGAATTTTGCATTTAATTGGGCATTTAATTGGCAAACCTAGACAGCATATTAAAAAGCAGAGACATCACCTTGCCAACAAAGGTCCGTATGGTTAAAGCTATAGTTTTTCCAGTAGTAATGTATGGCTGTGAGAGTTGGACCATAAGGAAGGCTGAGCGCCGAAGAATTGATGCTTTCGAACTGTGGTGCTGGAGAAGACTCTTGCGAGTCCCTTGGACTGCAAGGAGGTCAAACCAGTCAATCCTAAAGGAAATCAACCCTGACTGCTCATTGGAAGGACAGATACTGAAGCTGAAGCTCAAATACTTTGGCCACCTAATGCGAAGAGAGGACTCACTGGAAAAGACCCTGATGCTGGGAAAGACTGAAGGCAAAAGGAGAAGGGGACGGCAGAGGATGAGATGGTTAGATAGCATCACCGATGTAATGAACATGAATTTGAGTAAACTCCGGGAGACAGTGGAGGACAGGAAGGCCTGGCGTGCTATGGTCCATGAGGTCACGAAGCGTCGGACACGACTAAACGACTGAACAACAACAACATAAGCCATCCAGAGTCATTTCAGATTTGGGTGGCTTTCGATAGATAGATAGATAGATAGATAGATAGATAGATAGATAGATAGATAGATAGATAGATAGATAGAAGCAATAGAGCTGGGTGTCATCAGCATATTGATAATGGAAAAACTCCAGATGATTTCTCCCATACACATTTTCACCAAATGAAATATATTCTCTTCTATGTACATGCACACATCCATACAAGCAGACACACCAAAGGTTGATCGTGCTGGTAGTGTCTTCATCCTTCATGCCAACAGTGAACCAGTTGGGCATACATCCTAGAAAATTGCCAGCTTCAAAGGAAGGGGCCTTAGAAGCTTCTAGACCCAACTAGTTTCCTTCTAAAGACATCATTTTTTTTCCGCCTTTGAGATGGCTCTAACCTCTTCAGGTTAACTATAATACTATAGGTCTCAAACCAATATTAAATCAATGGAAAAGAACCCTAACTCAGATTAGGAAGTCCATGTGTTTTATCTCACAGGTAAAAATATGTATTTGATTATACATAAATGGGTGGGACTGGCACTCAGGAGCATTGCCTGCTGGAAATGCTCACGGATTCTATCTTCATTTGTTTTCTAAGGAGGATTTAAACAGTGGCCTTTGATTTATTTTGATTGATTTGACTGAAGAAAATAACACTTAGGAAAGACATGATAGCCATGTTCAGGTATATAAAGCAGGGGTCCCCAACCTTTTTGGCACCAGGGACCACTTCCATAGGAAAAAAATTTTCCAAGGATCGGGGGGTGGGGTTTGCAGGCAGCAGCCAATCGCGCGGATGGGGTGGGTGTGGTTTGCAGGTGGCAGCCAATCATGTGGACCGGGGGCGGGGATTGCAGGCGGCAGATTTTCCCCGGGCTGCTTCTCAGTTCCTCAGCACTGTCCTTCCCTCCCCCCTCAGCAGGACTCGAGGTCTCTCTCTCTCTCTCTCTCTCTCACACACACACACACAGTTTGCAAGCTGGGGCCAATCACGCTCCTCGGCCCACCTCTGCCCTTCTTTGCCACGCACTGATAGGTGGAGGTGTTTCCCCTTCCAGGCCCCCACCAATCAGCTACTCCGGCTCACCCTGTGGCCCACTTCCTAACAGCCCGCATCCCACCAGTGGTCCATGGCCCACAGGTTGCCAACCCCTGATATAAAGGGAAGATACAAGGAAGATGGTCAAGAACTATCTTTCACAGCCACAAAAACTAGGCCCAGAAATAACAGCTATAAGTTGCAGCTACCTAGATTTTGTTTAAATATAAATAAAACCTCTTTATGGTAATATCTGTACAGCAGTAGAAAAGTCTCCCTATGCAGGCTGTGGGTTCTTTAACTCTGGAGGTTTTTAAAAAGAGGTGAACAGCCACCACTCATGGATGGTTTAGTTGTTTCCTTATTGTTTGTAGGTTTACGTATTGTGCTTTGTATTTCTTTTTCATTAGGTGTTGATTTTTTTCATCCGTTCAGCAATTCTTCCCTCATATATGCACTTAACTATTCTTCCTTTAACATAATGTGTTAAATTTTCTATAAGTTATTTGAAAAATGAATGAGAAAAATTGATTTATTTTGTGTCATAAAATCAATGTTTACTCTTAGCAACCATAAATAGATCTTCTCCAAGATGATCTGTCCTCATCCTGGCCCTTCAGGTCTTCCAAAAGTGCACCCACTGCCACTGTAATTGAGGAGTGAGAAAGAGCTAAATATAATTTCTTCCTGCCAGGAAGCTGAGGGAGTAGTGCAGGTGGGATGAAGTTAATGGCCTGAAACAGAGGTCATGGAGCAAAAAGATACCCATCCTTCCTAAGGCTCTTTCAAGAAAACTGACATACTATTTCAAATTGAATGGCTATTTAACCTCTCCATCTTTTCACTGACAGCCATTTTCTTCTGCTTTATCTGCTTGACTAATCCCCACTAAATTTAATTAATCTCTATTGTTAAATGGGAGCTTTTCAAAAATGTATTTTCAAAAATAAACAACCAATGGCATGTTTAAAATAGAATCTGTGTAGGCACTGTTTAATTAGAAATTATGTTTATTATACTTTGGGGGATAGTGAAGTTTATCTCTACCAGCCTTGAATGGCCTTCAACAAGATCAGCCTGACTTGCTTCAGTAAAATTCTATGGCAGGGCAATTGCATGAAGTAGAAAAGCAGTTATTTCTTCATACAAATGAAAAACCTGCTCAGGTCACCCTGAACATTTCTCTCAGAGTTGTGTTCTGTTTCTTATGTAATAACTCTGCAGCTGACCTATCACACTTCATAATCAACATGTAGCATGAAGCCATTAAAAGAAGAAACAGTTTTGACAAGCTGCCATTCAGTCCTATATTGAGAATCAAAATATGTTGTATAGATGCAACCTAATTAATGAAGTGATCCTTATTTGGTTCTTTGAATGTGCCATTTTTTCTCTGTGAGTTCAGACACCACTCATTTATTTATGGGACACCTGGATTATTGTAGAGACCCATGGAAATGACCTTGGAGAAGGAACATGACAGTAACTGTAAGTTCATCTTGTGGTTCCCTATAACTGTTCCCTTGAGAGAAAATTGTTAAGTTACTGCAGGGCATTATTACACTAGATTGGCAATGTTTATTTGGCATTTAAGTTGCCCTTAACTGTATATATCGTTGTTTGATTACTGCAGCATGGTCTGCATGGGTCTGCCCTTGAAAACCATCTGGAAGCTCCAACTGGCCACAATGTGGCAGTGTGAGCAGTGATGGGCTTGCAATGGCATGCCCATGTGACATCTCTGCTCCATGACCTGCACTGGTTGCCAGTTTGCCTCTGAGTGCAATTCAAGGTGCTGGTTATAACCTAATAAAGCCCTACATGACATGGGACCCAGCTATTTGTGAAACTGCCTGTCTTCTACAGATTCTGCCTGTCCAGTACAATCTGACAGAGTGTAATCTCAGTCCTCTTGATTAAACAGTGTCATCTTTCAAAATTCAGGAAGCACGCTTTTTCTGTAGCAGCACCTGCCCTCTGGAATGACATCCCCCTGAGGTCTATATAATTCTCACCCTGATGATGTACTGGAAAGCCTTAAAGGCCTGGCTATTTACTCAGTGCTAGGGTAAATATGGGACTTCTCTGTTTGTAATGTTTCATGTTTGTTTTGTTGGATTACCATTTTGTGACTATTTTTTTTAGTTATTTTTGTATTTGTGTTGGTTAATTTTTTGTATTTTGTTATTTTTTTGTTATTTTATTGCTGTTGAGCTGCCCGGAGTCAATTGGAGTCAGGCAGCATCCAAACTGAATGAATGAATGAATGAATGAATGAATGAATGAATGAATGAATTTATACTGATAGCATTTTTAACATGTTCCTTCAGTGATCTACATCTGGCCCGGAGATAGATACGGTAGGTAGGTAGGTAGGTAGATAGATTTTATGCTATGTATGCAGAGCTACATTTGAAATGATTAACAGTAACAGTTTCTGTCAAGAATGAGAGAAAAATGATTTGTCACAAATCTCCTCATAAAAGGACCATATTCTAATACAACGTAGTTTGTGAGGCATATAAAGAGACCAATGGATCAATAGAAAAAAGAGAAAGATAAAACAAACATTGATATGATAGTAATAAATTGATCAATTAATTCAATTTACAAAGTGCTAATTTGGATGACTTAAGGAAACACAGAGAGAATTAAAAATGCATTATGTAGCATATTTGACGAAAATGGACTTGCAGCTGTGTATGCGAGGATAGCTATAAGCCTGTTTGATATCTACAGTAGATGTTTATGTAATAAGTATTCAAGTATAACTGAAACTGCACAAAGAGCAAAACATCTGGGCTATGACATGGCCTGCTGCAAATATTCTCATATGACAGCTGTAGGATGGATTTCATAGGCTTTAGGGATCTACTTTTAAAAAAGCAACAAGAAAGGAAACCATTAAAAAAGTAAATAAAAAAGACCTGGTTTGATTTCACTGCCAAAGTGAAAGGAGGTGTTATGTTTGCTAGTAGCTGGAGGTGCAGACAAATCAAGCAGTATTAAATGTGGACACTCACCCACATATTCCTGTTGCTAATAAACTGCCTTGCTGCAGGGGAATCTGCTTCTTATCCTAAAAGTATCCAATTAATTTTTAGCACTTCATGTCTCATGTGCTTATTTGCATTAACCCAGCCAATTGCCTTCTAGTCCTAATTCAAGTTGCCATCCAGTGACTGTACAATGAAGTGTCCAATCATCCATTCCCAGGAGACTACTTTAATCCCCTCTGCCATTTGCTTCAGTTTTGTTTCTAGATAATAAAGTAGCATGCATCCATTCCAGGCACATTGAAAACACTATCTGAAAAAATATGCTTTTCAAAAGAACAACAGAGTTGCCTCATATATATAGCTATTGCACAGCTTTTAAACTGTTGGTGTGATTTCTACATGAAATTTGAAATAGCAATGTTGAAGTAAGGATGGTAGCCCCAGACAGACCTTAAGGCTTAAGAATTAGAGTGGTTCATTCTTCAAAACTCAGTGTTTTGCCTGGAAAAAATAATTGCAGAGGAGAGACAGAAAATGTTCCAGACAAGAATGTAACAAAAGAAGATGCACAATCAATAGATTCCATTATTCAGTGATTGAGTAGAGTAGACAATGCTTTCTATCTACTATGGGAGGTAGGTAGTTAAGACCTCATTCCCAAAATAAATGTAACTGGAGAATTTACCCTATATGGTATTGTACTATATATGGGTTAGTCTTGGGAGAGTTTAATAGTCCATCCAGTTTAATAGAGAATGTTCTAATAATTTTCCACCTAAAGAGTTGGTAATTATTTATTATTTCAAGTATTTTCAAGTTTTGATTCTTGACCATCTCAAAGTCAGTTTTCCATGTTCCTGTATTTCATGTCTACCCATTGTTTCCCTCTTTGGATTCTTCAGCTGAACTGTAAAACAGGGCTGCCAAACTTCAAAGAGGTGCTTCACTTCATGAAGGTTCAATCAGTGCATCTCTTTGAAATGCCTAGTTCAAGAGAAGCAGCTCTCTATTTCAAAGTCTCAAAACAGGTGGTTGGCTGAGGGAACTTGAACATGCTTCAACATTCTTAGTGAAGTATCAAAATGGAGCACACCTACTTCCCACATCCCTTATGAAGAATATTTTTAATCCCATAGATTACCTAGTTCTAATATGCTGATTTATTGTGAAATTATATTTTCCAGCAGTTGTGTGAAACAGACCAACCTGCTGGACTAAAGCAACATTATGCTCTTCATATGGACCTCAACCCAACCAAAAAGACCTCTGCAGCAAAACTGTTTTAGCTTTAGTAAGTGTTATTCCTTCCTTCCTGAGAAAGAGACATAAAAGAGTATAAGAAAAGGAAAGGGGATGAAAGAAGTATCAAGAAGAAAAAATGGGTTTCAATTTACCTCTGGTACACTGACTACTTGCTTTGGCTCCCTGCTGCCCCCAACTGAAAAAGATTGCTTTAGAAGATAGTGCTATAGAAATTTGGAAAGCCATATCTTTGTAAGATTCCTCTTCCATCATGGTGCAATAATAGGATTCTGTTTTCAAAGCTAATCATGAGATCCTGCAGTTCCAGTGAATTACTCTGTTATTTGATTTTCCCTTCAACAAGAAATACCAATTTTGGAAATCAGTGATGATTTGATTGGGCAATTGCCCTACCTTATTTTTGGAACTTTTCGGAGGAGCCCAATTTTTTTTTAAAAAAACCCTTCTACTTGAAACTCTCCTGTATTGGTTACAACAGAAGACCTCCAACTGGAAACACTATAAGTTATTTCAGATTTTTAAATGTATAAAATACAACATAGTTTCCCAGTCTCAGAAGCAGTTAGAAGAATCCTGAAAATAGGAAAAGCAATATTACATCAGATCAAATGCAGTCCAGCAGTAGCCAAACGTTTGCCTATAGAAAGCCCATAAGCAGGATATAAACATAATTGTATCTTCCTACAGCAAGTGATATTAAAAGCTTGTCTTTTGGAAGTAATATATAACCAACATGACTACTAACCATTGAGAGCCTTTGTTGTGCTTATCTTACAAGAAAATATTTCACTGATGTAAGCATAAAACCCTACTGTCAGAAAGCTGTCAGAGCATCCTTCTTCCTATATTTAAGAAAAGGGGATTTTCTTCTCCTTTTTAGGTTTCAGAGCAATAAATCTTGCCTGAGCTGTAAAACTGGGGGGGGGGGGGAATAGACATGATAAAACCAGTTCTTTCCATCTTTGAAGTATTTCTTACCTGCTTCGCAAGGGCTAAGTTATCACCAGGCACTACTTTTATCAGGAAATTCTCTCTTGCTTTTCCTCACAGCAATTAGTAAAAGAGGACACTGTGAAATAAACTGAAGACATTCGAAGAAACCCATGTATCTGATCCAGGAGCTGGAACTGTGATATTAAGGTTTGAAGGAGATCTCATGTAAAAATAATAAAATCAATGAGAGTCTACATCCATGTTTTGGTTCCATAAAAAGGTAAAGGTTCACCCTGCACATTTATGCAGTTGTGTCCAACTCTAGGGGGCAGTGCTCATCTCTGTTTGTTAGCTGAAGAGCCAGCGTTGTCCGAAGATGCTTCCACAATCTTCCGAAGTGGTACCTATTAATCTACTTGCATTTGCATGCTTTCGAATTGCTAGGTTGGCAAGAGCTGGGGCTAGTGTGGGAGCTCACTCTGTCATGCGGGGCTAGGGATTCGAATCTCCGAACTTGCGATCTTCTGATCGACAAGCCTGGCATCTTACCCACTGAGCCACCACGCCCCTACATATGGTTCCATACATACATGCATATGGTTCCATAGGAGCACTAAAAATGCAAAATTCATCATTTAGACTGTGTTTGAAGCCTGGTAGCACTTTACATTGCATTTTGGTTGCCTTATAGTTAATTTCAGCAGTATAAGAGGGAATGGTTTTCTTGCATGTACTCATAACTACTTTTAGCTATAATGTATATCCATGATAATATAAAGCCTGCTCTGGGTGAACTTTCGTACAAAGTTCTCTCTGCTGCTTCCCACTGTCCTAAAATGGCCAGTAGCAGCAAGAGAACTCTCTATTGTTCAATCTATTCCATATCAAGAGCCATCTACAATTCTAGGCTAATGGAGTCTTCCTCCTTGCTCAGAGCTCTGTTCCATTCTACTGGTAAATATGACACAAAAATCTGTGTATTTTCTCTCGCTGTCATCCTTCCAACAGAAATGGTGACATTATTTCTCCTCCCACTCCTATCTCCTTTCAGAGAGAAGGTCCTGATTAAACTAATAAGCATAATTTGCTAAATCTATCCCTCATGCAGGAAACACCACTAAAAGGGATGGTCCACTAAGCATCAGTATTTCTTTATGTAATATACACAATAAAGGTCAGAACAGAAGACTGTAATGGTCCCCTTTGGGCCTTAAAATCTATTAGTGAAACCCCTAAACTGAACTAAGCAGATAGAAATGATGCAAATGACAGCTTTTCTTCAGAGTGGAAGGAGGGAGGAAAAAATAATTAAAAGGGGGTATATCAGGCATATTAATATAAGAGCAATCTGTTAAAGAACTATAGAAGCAGGCTTCATGTGTGTGTTTGTGTATGTTTTAAAACAACATTGTTCTCTGAAGTAAATGCTGAAATGAAGTGCTCATTAGACATCACATAATTAGCTCACGTAAACTATTTGCTCTACTGAACTGAGTTATTTGGGTGGTTTTAGTGAACCTGGAAATGCACCTGTAGTAAAATTTTCAAGGAGATAACTGTTTTGCCTCTAGAAATAAAATAAAGAAGGGTCCTTATTAGCTACTCATTTATAATCACATGAGCTTTTGTGGAACACAAACCACTCCATCAAATGCATGAAGTGTAGTCCTACTTGGGGGGTAGAAGAAGTGGGGTAAATGTAAAAAGAGATATAAAAGACAGAATTGTGTATAAATATTAACCTTTAACCAAAAAATTGTTAGATGTAACACATATTCTCTATTCATTTACCACCACCTCCCTCAGATGCTCAACTTTACTCAAACTACAAAAGCTCATTGTTTAACAATCAACTAATCTGAGCTGGTTTTGCAATATCTGGCTTTTGAATTTTAAACCAATAAATAGTGGAATCATATGCATGTTTATTCAGATAAAAGTCATAGTATGTTCAAGGTGCTTATTTCCTAGGAAGTATGTTCAGATTTGCATATTAAGTATTCTATCTTATATACAATTACCTAGTAGTAAACATTTTAAAAATGACTGGATTAAAGTAAACCTGCTTAGGCTGACATTCTTACTGTTTTACAAAAATGCTCTTGCACCATTTGAGCATTAAATCAGTTATGAACACAAGTCAGGTAAGAACAATTGGGATTGCTTTTCCAAGGGCTTCCCATTTGGTCTCCCAAAATAAAATAAAAAACTCATTCAACATTTTTTCTATCTCCTTTCATTTGAGGTCAGGTATCTTCATATTTGCAATTTCCTGTGGCTGCTATGTTCTGTTGTTGCACTCTTATCTGAGGGGGAAAAAAAACACCAAAGCTCTCACTTATCTTCTCCAGTCCAGACAATAGCTCTCCAGTGGCTCTTCAGCAGAAAACTAGACCCTGCTAAATTCAAGAGGGTAAACAAAATCCATCTCTTCTGGCAAGTCTTCTCCAAGCTAATGTGTGCAGGTGTAATTACCTGTATCCCTTATGATGTCCTTGTTTACAGATTAAAGCCACAAATCTAAAGCTAGAACTACAGTTAAAACAGATGGTTCAAAAATGAATATTGGCTGATTCTTTAGTACTTCCACTTATACCAGAGAGATAAGTGGGGTTGCCTTTTAATTTCATGACTGAGCCAATGAAGCAGCAAATAGACTGTAATATGAGGAGCTACTCTACAGCCACGGCTCCCTTTACAGCCTGTTACATTTGTTACCTTATCCACCCACATAGTATATAATCAGAAGTGTGCGTCACCACCTCACCTTTTATGTTAGAGACATTAGTAGCAAATTTTGGCACTTTTTCCATTGCATCATGCAATTGTTGTCATGGGGACCAAATCCATGTTTGACATGTGAGAAATAATGTAATCATGAAGCTACACATTCAACCAATTTTTGTTTAGAAAAAAGATCAAAACTGAAGGCTTTTAGTCACCAGCTATTCTTTAAACAGGCATTCAGAAGCATAGTCCTTCTTGCTAAAAATTAAGCTTGAAAAGCTATCTAAAGTGCTGTTTAGTTTCCTCTCTCAGCAATCAATTATAAAATTCTGAGTCTATGTAGTATACTATGGCTATAAACAACATTCAGACAATTTTGTGGCAGATAACAATTCCTTTTGTTTAAAATACCCATTAAGGACTTAATCTATAGCCTAGAGTCAAGACTTGAGAATCAGATGTTACCATCACATTGTTGTTGTAAAAAAAAACCCTCTCTATTTCTGTGCTCTTGTCTTATCTACTAGACCAACAGAAAAGATGCCTGGTAGTTCTCTACGGTAACTTGATCTTTGTAAATAAAGCCAAATGAATGGTAATAAATTATAATAGTACCACTTTTAATGATCTGATCCCTGCTTTCTGAAGTCCAAATATAAGTGTCATTTTCCTGAATTTTTCTATATCTTTTCAGGAGCTTTCAGGCTCTGTCCGCCTGTTTGCAGAGGATTTCACACAAGCAGAGTAAGTATCAGGTGACAATATGACTGGATGACTGACACTGGTTCCAGGATTCAAAAGGGCTCATCCATTCCTTGATCCTGCTGGCCTAAACTTTTGACAGATCGGAGCTCTGTATTGGCTGCCTAGCAGCACAAGTTCTTCAAACACAAGAGCAAACTAGTGACAAATTGTATTCAGGGTCATTTAAGATAATGGATGGCTGCTGAGTGCAAGTTCAGCTCCTCTGCAGCAGTGCTGCTACCTATCCTAGAAATCTATCCTAGAAACTATCCATTCTCTTTTTCAGCCCTTTCTTGGTGAATAATGGTACTAATGGAAATCATGCTCTGTCTCTGCACAGGAAAACATGTGTATTAAATATTGTTTAATAGGTAACTAATGCTTGGAGCAAAAATGTGTAAATAAATGTATCTTGGTTTTTGTAATAATTTTTGCCATGAGGCAAAAGTATTATTTCAGGCAGTCATATCTTGGAAAAATAGGGAACAAAAGAGATGATCAAGACTAACAAAAGATAGTCAGAAAGAGACAAAAAGGGGAAATGATTGGACCAGGTAACTGTAATGATATGTGGGAATGACCTTGGGAGACAGAAGGAAGAGCCACAGACTGGACAACTAGCATGTAAAAGCCAACATCTCAGCCAACAGGAGAAGAGTAGCATTTCAGAAGGGACCCTCCCTAGTTTTCCAGAGAGTAAAAGGAAAGGAAGGGAGAAATACTTTCACTCTTTCAAGATTCTGTTAATGTAACCTTACAATAAAGATAGAGTTAGTATTCATTGTTGTGCTTCTTGTCTGGACTACCTTAAAGCGCTAACAGTAACTGTGTTGAATTAACAAGGAAGAGCAGATGAGTTGTTGTCAAGCTTATGTTTATTGCTGCGACTAAAAAAAGAAATGGCTTTTGGATCTGAGAACATTACCTTGCAGAAATATCTTTTTGCCAGGTCTGCCATTGCTTTACCAAAACCCTGCAATCAGTAATGCAAATGTGAAATGCTGAGCACGGATGTCAGCACAATATTTGTTTGGAAAGATCGTCCTTTTCCAATATTATTTTTATGTCCTTTTGCTACTAGAATTCCTGCCATGGAAGGGACTATTGAAAGCACCCCACTTTTCTTCAAACTGTGATCCTTTCTCCCAGCTAGACATGCCTGCCAAACTCCTAGTCCATAAAGATAATCAGTTTGACTAAAAAAGAGAATTATCCCCAGCAGTCAATTTTCTGATCTCTTGGCTTGACTACAGAATTAAACTTGGGTGTCAACAATGAGGCAAGTTCTTTCCAGTTTGGCTTAGATTTGGCTTTGGTATGGAGATGGCCTTGGTCCTTTTGGTGAATGATAAGAGAACTGAGACCCTGTTCTTTCAATGCATTGTGCTATTGATGACCATATTATTATTCTGAAGCACTTCTTAAGAACTAGTTATTGGAGGCATCATTTTGCAATGGTTTTGTTGCTAGCTCTGAAAGATTTCTATTTGCTGTTAGGTATTAGGAAGATTACTGCAGATGCTGACTGAAGCCAGGAAATCAGAAGATGTCTACTTCTTGGGAGGAGAGCAATGACAAATCTTGATAAAATAGTTAAGAGCAGAGACATCACACTGACAACAAAGGTCCGCATAGTTAAAGCAATGGTATTCCCCGTAGTAACCTAGGGCTGCGAGAGCTGGACCATAAGGAAGGCTGAGCAAAGGAAGATAGATGCTTTTGAACTGTGGTGTTGGAGGAAAATTCTGAGAGTGCCTTGGACTGCAAGAAGATCAAACCAGTCCATACTCCAGGAAATAAAGCCAGACTGCTCACTTGAGGGAATAATATTAAAGGCAAAACTGAAGTACTTTGGCCACATAGTGAGGAGACAGGATACCCTGGAGAAGATGCTGATGCTAGGGAAAGTGGAAGGCAAAAGGAAGAGGGGCCGACCAAGGGCAAGATGGATGGATAATATTCTGGAGGTGACGGACTCAACCGTGGGGTAGCTGGGGATGGTGACGGCCGACAGGAAGCTCTGGCGTGGGCTGGTCCATGAAGTCACGAAGAGTCGGAAGTGACTGAATGAATAAACAACAAAATTAGGAAGAACAGGTTTGTGGCTATTTGTCCTCATTATGCTCTTAATACTGAGCTTAACTTTCCTGCAAGCTCAGAAGTGCACTTCTTGAGAGACTTTGAAGACATAGGAGAACAATGATGAAGCTGAATTTGGACAAGACAGAATTCTTGCTGATGCTGGGATTTGGGATTCAGGAAATAAGCCTAACTTGGAAAGGGGTCATTTTTCCTGTTAAGGTTTGCATCATGGATGAAGGTTTTTCTCAGTATAACTATTGATGCAGAATAGCCAAGTTACATTAGTAGCCAGGATGGCTTTTCTTCAGCTTCAGTTAATAAAATAAGTTCAGCCACTTTTGAAGAAGAGACGTAGCATTAGAAATACATGAACTGGTTACCTTAAGATCATTGCCATGATAATGGTCTGGAAATTGCAGTTGGCCCAGGATATAACTGTGGGTGGTAAGTGACATTATCAGGAAGTGTCATATCACTCTCATGTTACAACAACTACACTAGCTACTGGTTGCTTTTTATTTACCCTATTTATTTATTTGCTCAAATTATGGGCAAACTACCTAATTATGTAGTTTCTGCCTTGTGCTGTTAGAACTTCAGACAATATACAAGTGTGAAGGGGAAATTTTGCCTTTCATCCATTTGACTGAAAGAAGCAGCCATGAGTCAAAGAGCATTCTGCCAATGGAAGATAGTTGATATCCAATTCCATTTCACCTGATCTCAAACTTTTATCTTACATCAATATTTCATTTTCAATATTTGATATTTTTGTTTATATTTTATAGCTGACATTTAATGGCATGTAGCAGTGAACAGCTTTCAAAGGTGACATGAAATTAAGAAGCAAAAATATTAGATTGGTAGTATACAATTATATTATTGCTATTATTGGAATATATTTGACATTTGACAATAATGGGCTGATTGTAAATACATATCTGCTGAAAGCATGAGATGCTAAGAAGTCTATCTGACTCTCCATTTTAAATTTTTGTAATAAATAAATTACACTTGCATTTAAAGGTCAAACTTTCATAAGACAGTACCAAAGGAGGGGAAAGATAAATGGCAAAATTTCAGAGTTATGCATATTTTGCTCCATCATTACTGAACTGTGTTATTTCAGGAAAACAGGTGTGAAATTATTAAAGTATTGGAATCGGAATGGAAAGACCCATTTAAAACCTAGATTAAAAGATAAAAGGTACTAATACATAAATCATCAGTTAAATGGATTAGAATAAATTTTAATAAAAATAAAACTAGGAAAAGACATGGAAAATAGCAAAACCTTGACTTTATACCTGAAAATTAAAGGAGCAAGAGCTTTTTCTTTTTTACAATGGCAATTTTTATTTTTATTTTTTTGAAAAAATATAAAAAACTACAAAAAAGAAAAAACACTACATACAAAAAGAAAAACATTAAAAGTGCAGAAAAGAAAAAAGAAAAAACTTCTAGAAAGTTACATATACACAGGTAGCTTCCCGCTTTTCACAGCAAGAATATACAGCAATTTCCACAAACAAACCCTTCCTCTAAGTCAAACCATAATCACATTATTTCTATAAATCCTTCCAATATATAAATCTCCAATAAATTTGCTCCTTCCCCTTACATAAAATATATACATGCATATATTTAATTTTTTACTTCAATCCCTTCCTTTTTTAAAAAATAACCCATTTAATAATTTTCCCCCCTTCTATTACTATTCTATATACTTCTGTCTACACAACACACATCGAATTATAAAAACAAATAAATTTTCTGCCTTTATAATAAACAATCTTAACTCTATTAGATCTCTAAAACAATATAAAACATTATATCTATCAATATCCTTTACGTTTTACAAATCTATAACCCTATAAAACAATCATATTAATCCCTTTATCAATCCAATTATATATTCTTAATTTTTTAAAAAATTATCTACTTACATAATTAACTATCTTAACCCTAGTTATATTTAAAAAACAATGTAAAATATTGTCAAAATAAAAAATATCTTTAAGGTCTTAGAAATCAAAAATCCTGTAAGTCAGATTAACCTCTTTATCAGTCCAATTAAATATTCTTAATTTTTTACCCCTCCTCAAAATATACTAGGGCATTAAAACATTTCAAGACCACACCAATGGCAGTTTTTTTATATATATTGAGATCTACAATGGCTTCAGAGAATACAAAATTCCCAGCGAAAGAGAAAAAAAACTCCCCCACAGAACACTTTCTCAAAACAGTGACCGAAATAGACATAACATTTCCACCACTTTAATCCCATAAACATCAGTCCAGAATTCTCAGCCAAGAGTTTTTCATTTTCACCCACAACAAAAACGCCATCTTTTCCTGTATCTTCTTCTTCTTTAATCATAGTATTTTCACATAATTGTTCCATTTTGACCAAGATCTCATCTCTAATGTCCCAAATAGTCTGTATGATGATTTTACAGCCCTTTAAGAGAGTATTTTCTTGCTAACAACGTAATTTTCTTAGATCTTCTTTAAACTCTTCCATTATTCAAACAGTAAATTATGGCATACCCTAAAAAGTTAACTCACAAAGATAGAGGTTAATAAATTAATCCAAAATTAACCAAAGAAAATATTTCAGGCAGATAGTAGAGAAAAAGTAAACAGAAATTAGCCAAAGAACATATTCAGACAGGCACTAAAAAAAACGTAAACGGAAAGTGCAATTTATAATAATAGATACATGAAGAGAGAAAAACACTTTGTCCTTGGAATTTAGCCAGAAAGATAGCAAACAGAAAGGCAGTATTACCGTATTACTTTAAATAATAACCCAGGTGGGGAAGAAAGCCAAAACTTTTTTTTTATAATTAAAAAGCTCCGAAAATAAGTATAATCACCAAGAGATTCCACTTCTTCTTACTGCCAAAAGCTTCTCTTAAGATATAAAACTTAAAAACAAATTAGGTGTTTAAGATGTGGAAAGGCGACGACTTAGTCCCCTTTTAATAAGGGAATGCAAGCGTGGGTCAGACATGATTAAATCCCAGCCTCCCAGTGTAGTCTTACCGCTTGATCGCAGACTCTGTCTACGGTCTCCTGGCTGCAACTCACCATCTGGAGGACAAATGGGTCGATTCTTAGTGTTTTCCTTAATCCGGAAAAACACTTGGGGCTACAGAAAAACCAGTCTGTGCCCCAAAAAAACCCACACGCAGCCAGCTCTGCCTGTGGAGCTCACAGGCAAAGTTGTTCAGTCAGCCATTTTCCACAGGAAGCCAGCAAAGGAGCAAGAGCTTGATGAAACTTGGTAAGTAAAACTTTCCACAAAATGGAAAGAGTTACGAAAAGGGCTCACATCCATGAGGATAGCAAACTGATTTTGAAGAGAGGAGGAGGAAAATAGGAAAGAAATCTCTCTGACCATTCTTCGAAATTGGTGGATTTATATAAGAGCAGGTAATCTTTTAGATTCTTTCATCCCAAGACATTTAGGATTTTAAAGGTCATAACCAGCATTTTATACTTCACTGAAATCTAATTGATAATCAACAGTTTATACCATATGGCAGCCATTCTGCAACATAAGGAAGCTTCATATTTTGCCCTTACTTTGGAATAATGAATGTATATTATTGTTTCATTTTAGATTTGACAAGATATTGAAGTGGTGGGTAGCTTCTGTCTTTTAGGATCAACAATAAAGGAACCAGCAGTCAAGAAATATGCTGTAGACTAGCACTTGGTAGAGAAGCCATGAAGGTCTTGAAAAAGATACTCAGATACAGTGATTAGAATTGTGCACACAATGGTTTTTCTTGTGACACTCTATAGAAGTGAAGAAGAAGCAGGATAGAAAGAGTATGGACACTTTTGAATGTTGGTGTTAGATTTAATACTTTTGAACATTGGTGTTAGATTTAAGAATTAATATTCTCTTGAGAATGCCATGGACTTGCCAAGAAAACAAACAAATGGATCATTGAACAATGACAACCAGAGTCAAGGGACAAATGACCAAACTCAAATTATCATACTTTTTTCCAGTTTCAATGATACCTGTTACTAGTTGCTGCTTACAGAAAAATAAGATGTTTATCACAATTTTCTCTTTTTAAAAAACATTATTAATAATAAAGAACATAAGTGAAGCAGTCCAGTTGACACATTTCACAAAAAGCTAAAAACTGGTCTGCTTCAATTATGTTATCTATTACTATTACATTTTTACATTGCCGGTTTGCTAAAAGCCATTAAGGATATGTACAGTAAAGCTTCATGTAAACATGAAAACACAATAATTAAAACAATGGAACATTCAAGGAATTTCATAATGTTTTTATAACTGTTTCCTTCTAAGCTTTGGCAATAATGTCAGCTTTTTCATAATCCTTTCAGGTGTTTAAGATTTTCCTGAATATTTCAATCCATAACTACACTCAGAAATTTCAGAAAGATTTGAGTTTATTATGTTAGGGCCTGAGGGGAATAAATTGGACAAGAATATTGGGAAGTCACTCAAATATAGAAGTTCCAATCAACCATAATTGCATGGCCTGTTTAATTCAACTGTTTGAATGAAGATATTTCATTTCTTCATTCTCATGTTCTGGCTCATTACAGTTAGAAATACTGGGGTTGATTTTATCCTGTTTGTTCCCTATATTGCAGTGCAATACGTTTTAAGATACCAAAGAGGCAGTCATGATTAATGAGGGATATGGGATGCTTCAATTACAGGTGTCAGTTACCTTGCAGTGGAAACAACCAACTAACAGGGTACACTGAATGAGAGATGCTGTGATTGGTGGCCAGCTTAGTATGAATGAGTTACTCATATAATATAGCTTAACCATGTAGAATGTTAAGGCTTAATTCCAAAAGTCTGTACTAGGAAAAACAAACAAATGAACATTTGGCACAGAAGCCGACTCCCTTCTTTGCCAGCTTACTTACATTTGATAAGAGCACTATGATGGCTACCCACTGAAATGTACCTAGCACAATGTCCTCCCCACCCAAAATAAGCATGGAACAAAACAACTAGGTGAACCAAAGTTTTCACAGGATAAGTTAGAGGCACCAATTGGTAGCTCTTAATTTTCTGCATGCTGGTTTTCTCTAGTCTCTGTCAGCTAACCCCAATGTGCAGAAGGGCAAAAAGCAGCTACAGAAAGATGCCTGTCCTGCATGTTACAAAGATTATTTGTGGGCCAAAGAAATGTTCATTAAGATTTATGTGCTCCAGGGCAGCACTCCAGCTATTTATGGGGAACTGTATACAGCTATTTACTATGCAATAAAAAAGAAAGTAATTATCATTTGCATCGTTTACTGCACTTGCTCCAGCTGAAATACTGAATGCTTAGATTTTACAGTGACCTCGTATATATTTCAAGACAGATATGGGTCTTCACACTTTTTGTGCTGTTTTCAGCTAAATAGGCATTTATTTTTCCCCATATGCTGTCTGCCTCTTGTTGCTAATACTGAATGACATCTTGAGTACCACGACTTAGCAGGGACTTGGATCTATTTTGTGATGGGGGAAGTACTAAACTTTTCATGCAGCCAGTTCCTATCTGTAACAAATAACAATCTACATAAAATGCTTCATAGTCCTGCCCTCACTATTCTGCTACAATATAATGTTAATCTATTATTGATTTTTAAAAAGAAGAATAGGAGATGCCCAATGTGTCCATTTTCACATCTTGGTTCAGCCAGTCCCATAATTTTAGGATTTCCTTTCCCTGAATGCCTAGCTAGCACAATGACTTGGCACATAACTGAAAATCTGCTGAGAAGTTAGCCTTGTCTCAAAGTATCAGTTAGAATGTAATGAAAGAAATGTGGTTCCTCTCTGTGGAATTTATTAGATTTATATCCTGCTTTTCATTCAGAAGCTCAAGACAGAACACGGTACTCCCGCCTCCTATTTTTTCCCTCAACAAAAACCCCAGGACTTAACTCAGAGAGTGTCACCTAGTAAGCTTCTATGACTGAGGGTGGAGTAAGAAAGTTTATAGTTGTAACCACATGTCATAACATATAACATACTATAAAATACAATAAAATAACAGCAAAATAGTAACATTGTAAAATGAATAATAAAAAGAGTATTAGATGTAAGGAAGTTTATTTATTTTTTTATAATTCAATTTATATCACCGCCCCATCTCCCCCAAAGGGGACTCTTAAAACAAGATAAAGAGCAAACTTAAGTATTTCTTTCTAAATTTAAATGATAGCAGAGCAAAAGTAACAACCTGGCTGCTAACAGCTGGAAACACATCTGCAAGAAGATAGCTCAATTGTTCGAGGCCCGAGCCCTTGAGTTCACCTACCATGAATATTTTGGCCCTAATCTCATTGTAAGTGGGGCAGTGGAGGACATAATGAATAACGTCCTCTGCTAGACCAACACAGAGATGTTCAACAGGGAACTTATAAAATCTCTTTGAGATATGCCGAGGGCATGGTCTGTAGATAATGGAATGTAAAAGACCTTCTCAGTGAGGCACTGGTAATATTAACCAGGTACTGAGAGAGACTTCTATGTTTTTTATACCAAGATGAACATTTAGATGATTGAACTACAGTGGCATCTTTATTGGTATCCCTTTCAAAAAACCAATCTCTAATATTTTCAGTTTCAAGAACTAAGTTCTCCCAAAGGTGGTAGGAAATACATTTGTAGGATGGGCAACAATAGTTGGTCCATTGATTCCCAACTGTGTAATGGAGAAAACAGAGTTTGACAAGGTGGGATTCTTGAAGGCTTTCTAGGTTCTTATATTGCCCCAACAATACAAGATGTATTCTAACAACAATAGAAGGTAGCCCTACCTCCATCCTTAAATACAGGTAGTCCTCGACTTACGACCACAATTGGGACCGGAATTTCCATCGCTAAGCGATACGGTCGTATAGCGAGATGTCACGTTACCACATCGCTTAGGAAGAGCAATCCAAGCAATCCCCATTGCCATTGTTAAGTGAATTCCATGGGTCGTTAGGCGAGGACCCACCCTGATCCAAGCCATTCCCAGCTTGTGTCCTGTTCCGACTAAGACTCGACACAGGAAGTGATGAGTAAACAATCCTTTTATTTAACAGCAAAATATACAACAATTCACACTGGCTGATAGTTCACTCGCACATAGCCGTTTCAATGTGCAGCAACAGGCATGGCGCAGGAAGGCTGTCCACGTGGCAGCAAGGTGAGATCCATAGCGGGGCCAGAACACCAGGCAGGGCTTGGGTTCAGAGTCCGATGTGGTAACAAGGCAAGGCACGGAAGGAAAG
Organism: Charina bottae; assembly: GCA_023362775.1. NCBI lineage: Eukaryota > Metazoa > Chordata > Lepidosauria > Squamata > Charinaidae > Charina > Charina bottae. The sequence continues at coordinate 48,360,170 of JALMGJ010000005.1, forward strand.
TCCTGCGTGGCTACAAGGCAAGGCTTCAAAGCAGGATCCGGCATGGCAACAAGGCGCAGCGCGGAGAGGCAGTCCTGTGCAGCAACAAAGCAAGGCGTGGACTTGAAGGCCGCCGTGGCAACAAGGCAAGGCATGGAGAAGCAGCCCGGCATGGCAGCAAGGCAAGGCTTGGAGATGAAAACCGGCATGGCAACAAGACGAGGTGTGGAGAAGCAGTCCTGCACGGCAGCAAGGCAAGGCTTGAAAACTGGATCTGGCGCAACAATCAGACAAGGCATGGAGAGGCAGTCCTGCGCGCCAGCAAGGCAAGGCTTGGAAACGGAATCCGGTGCGGCAACGGGACAACATGCGGAGAGGTGGTCCTGCATGGCAGCAAGGCAAGGCTTATAGGCAGAATCCGGCACGGCAGCAAGGCAAGGCTCCGCGGCAGGGCCCAGCGTGGTAACAGGGCAAGGCACAGAAGGGAGATCTAGCGCAGCAGCAAGGCAAGGCTCAGAGGCACGATCTGGCGTGGCAGCAAGGCAAGGCTCCAAGACGGGGTTCGGCGTGGCAGCAAGGCAATGCTCAGGGTCTAGGCTCTTCTCGGCGGGAACAGGCATCAGCATAGGGTTGTGTGAACGGTTGTCGCCAGCAACCTGGTCTAGTTTCTGGCGCCTTTTAGCTCTTCGATTTTCCCAGTTTCTGTGAAGGACCCAATCGCGCCTCTCACTGCTCAGCCGATCTCTCCACCCTCCTTTCTAGCACGCTGATAGGTGGCGGTGAATCTGCCCCTGACTTTCACCAATCGGTGGCATAGGCTCTTGCCGCCCAAAGTTCTGTGCTGCTCCACCCCCGGTTCAATTTTCACGCCCTTTTCAATGGTCGGCTCCCCCTCCTCCATCTCGGACTCAACCTCCATCCTGACAGCTTGGTCCCTCCAAGCCCCGAGCCTCGGTAAGGTAAGGGACTGCTTCCTCTAACTCCCTCCACCCACCTATCTGCCAACCATCTCTGCCTTTTTGGCTGCCCTGCACCCTGCCTTGAGGGGTGGCAAGCAGCCCCAGAATTGTGTGGCTCTGGGGCTGCTTGCTACACTGTGCCTAAGGGGCTTCTTGGCACGCCATGACTCTGGGCTGCAAGAAGCCCCTGAGCCGCAGCACAGTGCAAGGCCGCAGCTCCCCTGGAAGCCTAAGCCACCCCAGTCCACCCCAGCAGCACGGTGCCAAACTACAGCACCCAGGAAGCCCCAGCAAGTGCTAGTAATTGCTAGCAACCCGCAGTGCCACAATTGCCCTCACCACCCTGCAGTCCGAGGCCCCTGCCACCCTGCGCTCCACAGCCACAGCTGACCTTTGCCGTCTTCTTGCTGACAAGGCATGCCCGCCCTGGCCCTTTGCAAGGCAGCTGCTGGCCACGTGAGGCCGTCTTCCCTAGGTCTCATGAGGAAACCACCATGCTCGACCTCAGGAAGAAAGCCTCATGTGGCCAGCAACTGCTTCACAAAGGGCCAGCAGCAGGAGCAAGAAGTCAATATGTTTGACTCCCACCATCCACTGCAGCACAAACTAGGAGTCATCAGGACATTGTCACACAGAGCAGAAACCATCCCCACCTCCATGGATTCCAAAAAGAATGAAAATCAGCACCTGAGAACAGCCCTGAAGGCCTGTGGATATCCAAATTGGGCCTTCGCTAAATCTAAGTCTACCAGACCTAAAACAGCGACAGATAGGGCTGAGACTCAGAGTAAACGGAAGAACCTGGTCATTCCATACATGGCTGGCGTGTCTGAAAAGATAAAAAGGATATTTGGCAAACACCACATACCTGTATATTTCAAACCCACCAACACACTGAGACAGAGGCTTGTATACCCCAAAGATCAAACTCCAAAACACAAGAAAAGCAATGTAGTGTATGCAATCCAGTGCAGTGAGGAGTGCTCTGAACTCTACATTGGAGAAACCAAACAACCTTTGTACAGGAGGATGGCCCAACACAGGAGAAGTAACACCACAGGACCAGAGTCAGCAGTTTATCTTCATCTAAAGGAAAAAGGACACTCATTTGAGGACATTAATCTTCACATTTTAGACAGAGAAGATAGGTGGTTTGAGAGAGGGGTCAAGGAGTCCATTTATGCCAACTTGGAAAATCCTTCCTTGAATAGAGGTGGGGGGCTCAGGCACAATTTTTCCCCTATTTTCCTTCCTGCTTTGTCTTCTGTGCCTAGGAAGATTAAGACCATTTCACAAGCTCAACAGCAGCATGGTAATCTTAACGATCCTCCTTTGGATGATAAAGGGACTTAGAAATAAACATCTCAAATAACCATGACCTAGCCCCAGGTGCAAGGTCACACAGCCACCCTAGAAACATATTTAAGGATTCCCTTACTAACTTTGCTCAGACTGAAGAAGCTTCTTGGATAAGGAGCGAAACGTTTCCACTGAGAAAATAGAAATCCAGTTGACATGATTCAAGCTACAGACTGTTCCACCTGGATGACTGAGAACCTTCATCGACACATTACCAACTCTTACTATAGACTCATCTATACTATATTACTTATAGGGGATATGGTAGAACAAATATTCCAACTATATTCCAGTAAGTCAGAAACACATATTTATTTATTTATTATTTTATTTATTAGTTGGATTTATCCCCGCCCATCTCTACCGTGGTAGACATATCCACAATTGGTCACCATAATAGCTGGAGTTCATGGTAGAAGTCATCTTCCTGGTTTCCCATTACATGCTATCTACCCATTATCTTCCTACTTCCTTTACCACACCAAATCTTACCAACTTTGTTGGTCTTCCTGAATTCTCTGGATTCAGGATGTTCAGGAATTGGGATGTTCAACAAAGTCAATCAGATACAGTATAGCATGGTGGGGGAATATAGTGTGTAGATTCTGAATGCTCAGGAATACCAAGTGTAATATTTTTGCTTTCAAACAGCCTGGAAACTGGAAATTTAATTCAGAGGGCAGGCAACCTGCAATAACAGTTCCATTTTTTACTGTGAATATTTCACCATCACATGGCTTTTTAGAGTTTCCTCTATCCCTCTTTCCTCAACGGTCTTTGCTCACTGTCTTTTTATTATCAGGTCCATCCCAGCTGGCTTTTCCATCACCTCACCTTTGCCACTTTTTCATCTAAAGGATTCACACATGTGATCAGTCTCCTCTATCCCAGTTGAAAAGTATCCATAGAACCACACTATCCCACCTAATGTTCAAGAAGGAATATGACCATCCTTAATTACTCTTCTTCTTGCCACCTGTAGAACCTTATAACCAGAGAAGCAGCTAGTACAAAGATGAGCTTGGTCAGGTCTGTTTGCCTGAAATGATTACCAATCATCTAAAGCTGCCATCTAATAATCATAAAAGGTACTTTCCACATCCAGTGGGATAGTTTAAAAGAAAAGTTTTTCTACCTCATTTATCTGATTTATAACTTTTTCCCCCTTTTGTGAATCAAGCAACTAAGAACACATCACATTGTCTCAAGTTGTTGCTGCCTGACAGGTTTTAGTAATGATCTTAGCTTTCCTAAGGCAATTCATGCTGCTTAAATCATTGTTTCTGTTGCAACATGCCCATCACAAAGTGGCATTCCAGCAACTGTGTCAACATTCCTTGGCAGTGGGCTGCCCAAAAAGAGAAGGGGAAAAAACAGTGAACAGAAAAGTTACTTTTTACAAAAAAGGGGGCAAGAGAAGGATCAAATAATATTCCACTGGGGAAACAAGCTGGCCTGAACTGCCAAATTTGTGGAGGAAATTGCTGTCTTGGCTGTGAAGAAAACAATGGAGGAATTTTCATTATTGCCACAGATAAAGTGGAACAAGATAAAAAAAAACATTTTTAATATGAAAATTAAAACATGAATTTGAACGATTGTAGTATCTGGCTGCAACATAACAAAATTGAAAAAAGTGAAGGGGGTCTGAATACTTTCCGAATGCACTGTATACTGAATTTAAAATGAACAATTTAAATGTAAAAAGCAAATTACAATTGTACAGAGTGTAGTTTCTAATTATGCCTAATTCCTTGGATCTTAGTTTCCAGACATACTTTCTTATAAATGCAATTATTTTTATTCCAATCAATAGTTAATAATTAAATAATTAAAAAATTAAAGAATGTTCTTTTATCTTGGTAGTATATTTGCATCTTTTTTCAAGTTATTCTATGCATTTATATAATGTGGCACACTATTCTGCTAATTTATTTCAGAAAACTACTAAAAAGTGACCAGTAGTTTGCATTATTTTTTTTAAAGTCTGTAAAATGGGTTTCGGTTCCATGTATTTAGGATAGGAGTGTCCAGCATCCAAATTCCAACAGTAAAATACATATAGCTTTACTTTATTTTCTCTGAAAACAGACAAGATCATGTTGTTCTGATCTTCTGATTTGCCAACCATGAGACAAGTACATTCACTAAGTTGCAGATCTACATTTCCTAGGGAAAGTATGCCTAAATTCATCAGATGAGTAATTTAGAATATGGCAAGTAATAGTAGCTATTCTTTCCACTGGATCAAGACTAGCATGACTATTCCAGTTGTGCTCTTTATGAAAACCACTAGCTAATACCGTGTCACTAAGTAGTCACTGAAACATCCTAGCTTAAGTAATATTTATCTTGCACCAGCAGAAGTGTAGCCAGGCAACCATACCTTGCTTGTCTGAGACTGTAAGCAGGTTAAAATCAAAAGGATAGAATTACCCTAAAATCTCAGCAGGAATTCCTATCTCATTTCCTTCCTGCTACTAGTTGGAGAAGCTATTTTGCAAAATATGTATCTTCATTTCCAAGTATCAATTTTACTTTCAGAAGTTGTCAAATTCAAAGTACTTTTTTGATGTCTAAAATCAGTGTCTTAGGTCAGGGAACAGAGACTTTTTTTTTACTTTTTAGTCTCGGAGGGTAAAAAGAATATATCTTATGACACAGTTGTCAACAGAGCATGGGGTTAAAACATATCAGCTAATTTTAAAAAATTGTGGGGCTGTGGGGGAATTTAAAAGTTAAATTTAGGCACTAAATCTTAACAGGTATATTTTAAACCTTAAAAGGACAAAAAAAAGTCTACTGTATCTCAGGAACATGGTCTGGGAGTACCCTGGAGGCCACATGTGATCTACAAGTTCCCTCAGCCTGGCTTAAGTAGTCTTTCAGGTTCCTTTCACTTTTCTCCATATTAGGGTTACCAGATATCTGAACAAGCAAAGGAGGACACGGACAATTGGAAAGGAGATCAAATGGGGAGGGGGAGGAAGGAGGACACATTGACTGTTCAACTTTCTTGGCATCTGCAACAAAAATTATAATGAAAAACTGCAAAAACAAATGTACTTATTTATTTAATTAATTAATTAATTAATTTATATAATAAATAAATATATATAACTTATCCCTATATGCATATGAAATTACTTTCTCCAGCATCAGAAAGACTGGTTTTTCAATCACAGAAATGTACTGGAGCAGGTTAGGAGTCAAAACCAGTTAGTATGTAACTGATTAAGGTCTTGTCAATTTCAGGCAGCAGCACAAGCTGGTCATAGAGCTGAGCATATTAACTTGCAGTTAGCACTATGGATAAAGGCTGGTCAGGTAGCTTGTTAGATGCTCAAAAAGACTGACAGTTGGACAGAAGACATGAGGACAAAAAGGAGGACATGTTCTCCTTTTGCCAGATGTCTGGTAACGCTGCTCTATATGTTTCTGCTCCACAGGTACATCTTCAACAGAAAATCTTCTATTGGGACCCTCCCATCTCAGATAAGAAAGATTAAGAACAAAGAATGAACCTTCTCAAAAGTGGTGTCTCAGGTCCATAATGCCAACCCACTCACAGGTTTGCCTGACAGTTATTTATTCTTTGAGGGCACTTAAAGGCTTTCTATTTTCCAAGCGTTATAAATTCAGTTTCAGTTTTGCTGGTTTATGCAGCTTCTATATTATTTTTGCTTTTGTATTTATGCTTGGGGATGTATCTGGATGGATAAGGCAAGTATCTCCAATGACAGATGCTATGGGGAGCAACAGCAATCTCCTGAACATTCCCCTCTATCTATGTGTGCCTTGCACTGCAATTCTAAACTCAGATGTGATGAAGATTCTCTATCATCTGTAGTAATGAAGTACAGTAAACCCTAGATTAATAGACCTCATTAATAGATTTCAGAATTTGTCCCTACTTCCGTGCATGTACAAAATCCTGTTCACAATTCTATACATCCATAAAATATGTAAAACAGACTGCATAAAATCATATTCAAATTTAACAGATATTCTAATTTAACAGTCACTCCCCCCCATTAGTCCATTAAATTGCAGAAGTTATTATAATGTTCAACTGTTAGTATTGTCAGCCTCTGCATGTTGAGTGGCAGACTGGGTGCTTTTTTTTTTTCACTTCAGGCAGCGAAATCACTTGTTTTCAGCCTGTTTATGCTGTAATTGTTTTATTATTATTTTATAAACTGCCCTGGGAATATGATTAAAAGCATAAAAGTGCTTATTCTAACTAAATAAATCATGGATAACCATGAAGAAACACATTTCATGCTGTCTACCAGCTGGCATGACTTCTCTCTCCTCCACAATCCAGCCTTTTTCTAATTAAGTTTATCAAAGTGTGCAACTAGAACCTTTTCATAGAGAGCAAATTGTTTCTTCTACTCATTTTTCCCCCCAAAAAACAAGTTAAATCCAATTTCCCATTCATACACAGACAGGCATTTCTGTGATTTCTTCAGAACCTAGCCACAGTGTTAACTGATTCAAAAATGGGCTGTGTAGAAATGGTGCACTATTTGATTGATCGATTGACTGATTGATTTGATTTATTATAGCCACTCCACTCCCAAAGACTACTCTAGGAAATCCCCCTCCAATTTATTAATTCCAGAACTTGTTGCTGATGGCACACTATACAAGAAAAGGACTTTAAAGCAATATAAAGGAAGCCACTACAATCAAAATCAGCATAATTAACACTAAAAAGACCATATAAAATGGAAACAATTCTGTAGAGGAAATCTGAAAGCATAGATTTTTACACTTTTAGTGAAACAAAAAGGATTTTTAAAAAACTGATTAACTTTCTTATCATCAGAATGAACATCATCAGTTTGGAAATAAAAAGCAAGACTATCTTGAATACTTTCTTTACAATGATATGTATAAATCTCTTTTTACTTTTGAAAGCCCAAGATAAAACTCCACTAAAAGTAAACTCCTGAGGTCAAACCCACTGCAACAATAGCATGATTTTGACGGTAAATTATCATTTTCACACAAATGATTTCCCTACTATGTATAAAATATAAATATATAACCTACTCAGAAAATATGTATCATATTTGAAATTCAGGAGCTGAAAATTCAAGAGATTGTCATAATGATTCAATAATATTCAACAGCATCTATTTCACATTTTTCCCATGTGTGGAATCCCATAGTGGAGGCTAAAGTCTCTAAATTCATTTTTTGTGAGGCACCAATAAAATCATGATTCCCTAAAATATTACATATTTCACCATTCTCCACACTCCTCTCTATTACATACTTTACCGAGAATTTACAGCTACTCCTGAATTATAAGAAGTAATCAGTACCTTCCAAATCACTCATTTCTGTTGACAATTGATAGAATGTGTCAAGAGAATCTAAGTCATGATGAAAATTTAGAGAAGCTTCTGTGAGGAGAGAATAGGTTAAATTGGAATAATTGGTTTGGGAAGCAGGTGTTATGGAAACAGGTAAGGAACATTTTATATATAAAAAATTCCCTTCTCACCCCTATGCGTGGTATGTGTCTTCCTCAGCCTCAATTCCTCTACCAGAGGAATGGGAGCTTGAGGGTTCTGCGCAGTATCTTAGTTGTTCCTAGTATTGCACTCTTCTGGACAGAGAGCTCTGATGTTACTCCTGGGATCTGTTGGAGCCACTCTCCCAGCTTAGGAGTCACAGCCCCAAGTGCTCCTACCACCACTGGGACCACTTTGGCCTTCACTTTCCACATCCTCTCTAGTTCCTCCTTCAGGCCCTGGTACTTCTCCAGCTTCTCATACTCCTTCTTCCTGATGTTGCTGTCACTTAGCACTCTATCACTACTGCTGTCTTCTGATCCTTGTCTATTACCACAATGTCTGGTTGATTGGCCAGCACCTGCCTGTCTGTCTGGATCTTGAAGTCCCACAGGATCTTAGCCATGTCATTCTCCATGACCTTCTGTGGAATCTCCCATCTGGACTTTGGAGGGTCTAGCCCATATGCTGTGCAGATGTCCCTGTACACAATGCCAGCTACTTGGTTGTGCCGTTCAGTGTATGCTGTTCCTGCCTGCATCTTACACCCTGCCACTATGTTTTGGACTGTCTCTGAGGCCTCTCTGCACAGTCTGCACCTTGGGTCCTGTCTAGTGGTAGACCCCTGCTTCTATGGATTGGGTGCTTAGTGCCTGTTCATGTGCTGCTTTGATCAATGCCTCAGTGCTGTCTTTTAGTCCAGCTCTTTCCAGCCACTGGTAGGATTTCCCAATGTCAGCCACCTCAGCTATCTGTTGATGGTACATCCAGTGCAGGGTCTTGTCTTGCCATGGCACTTCCTCTGCTTGATCTTCCTTCCATGTCTGCTGCTGCCTCAGGCATTCTCTCCGCAGCTCATCTTTAGGTGCCATCTTACTGATGTACTCCTGGATGCTCTGGGTCTCATCCAGGACAGTGGCTTTGACACTCATCAGACCCCACCCACCCTCTTTCCAGCTGGTGTACAGTCTCTGGGTATTGGACTTGGGGTGAAAGCCTCCGTACATTGTGAGGAGCTCCCGGGTCTTCACATCAGCAGCCTCCATGTCCCCCATTGGCCAGCTCACTATACAGGCAGGGTATCTGATGACTGGCAGAGAATCTATGTTGATGGTGTGGATCTTGTTCTTCCCATTGAGCTGGCTCTTCAGGACCTGTCTTATCCTTTGGTGGTACTTGGATATTGCTGTCTTCCTTGCCTCCTCATTGTGGTTCCCATGTGACTGTGGGAGTCACAAGGTACAAGGTACTTGTAGCTGGTCTGTATGTCTGCTATGTGGCCTGCTGGTGGTTCCACCCCATCAGTCTTAACTACCTTCCCTCTCTTTACTACCATCCGGCCACACTTCTCCAGTCCGAGTGACATCCCAATGTCCTCACTGTAGATCTGTGTCAGGTGGATCAGTGAGTCGATGTCTGGTTCACTCTTAGCATACAGCTTAATGTCATCCATGTAGAGGAGGTGGCTGATGGTAGTTCCATTCTTGAACTTGTATCCATATCCAGTTCTTGTGATAATCTGGCTGAGGGAGTTCAAGCCCATGCAGAGCAGCAGTGGGGACAGTGCATCACCTTGGTATATGCCGCACTTGATGGCCACTTGTGCTAGCTGTCTTGAGTTGACTTCCAGTGTTGTCTTCCACAGTCCCATTGAGTTCTTGAGGAAGGTCCTTAGTGTCCTGTTGACTTTGTATAGTGCCAGGCATTCACAGATCCATGTGTGTGGCATTGAGTTGTAAGCTTTCCTGTAGTCAATCCAGGTTGTGCTCAGATTGGTTTGTCTAGACATTGAGACTTGGACGACTGCTCTATCTATGAGCAACTGGTGTTTGGAGCCTCTGGTGTTGTTCCCAATGCCCTTCTAAGCTGTGCTCATCTACTAGCATATATGATCCTGTAGCTTGGTGGCTATGATGCCTGATAGGGCTTTCCATGTTGTGGGGAGGCAGGTTATTGGCCGGTAGTTGGATGGTGCTGTTCCCTTCTGGGTGTCTTTCATGATCACCACTGTCCTTCCTTGTGTTAGCCAGTCTGGGTGGGAACCTGTTGCTAGTAGCCGGTTCATCTGTGTTGCTAGGCATTCATGCACTGCTGTTAGTTTCTTTAGCCAGTAGGTGTGGATCATGTCTGGGCCAGGTGCTGTCCAGCTCTTCATGTCTATGAAGGTTCTCAGTCATCCAGGTGGAATTGTCTGTAGCTTGAATCATGTCAACTGGATTTCTATTTTCTCAGTGGAAACGTTTCGCTCCTTATCCAAGGAGCTTCTTCAGTCTGAGCAAAGTTAGTAAGGGAATCCTTAAATATGTTTCTAGGTGGCTGTGTGACCTTGCACCTGGGGCTAGGTCATGGTTATTTTGAGATGTTATTTCTAAGTCCCTTTATCATCTAAAGGAGGATCGTTAAGATTACCATGCTGCATTTCTCAGTGGAAACATTTCGCTCCTTATCCAAGGAGCTTCTTGGTATGGTAATCTTAACGATCCTCCTTTAGATGATAAAGGGACTTAGAAATAACATCTCAAAATAACCATGACCTAGCCCCAGGTGCAAGGTCACACAGCCACCTAGAAACATATTTAAGGATTCCTTTACTAACTTTGCTCAGACTGAAGAAGCTCCTTGGATAAGGAGCGAAACGTTTCCACTGAGAAAATAGAAATCCAGTTGACATGATTCAAGCTCCAGCTCTTCATGTTCTTGACATGCTGTTGGATATCTGCTACTGTGATGGTGACTGGTTCCTGCTCTGGGAGAGTTCTGTGGTCTGCTCTCAGGTCCTGCAGCCACTTTGCACTGGTGTTAAGTGTCTTCTCTTTCTCCCATATGTTCTTCCAGTACTGTTCCATTTCTGCTGTTGGTGGCTCTGCTGTTACTGTGCTGTTGCACTGCAGTTGGGAGTACACCTTGGATGGTTCTTTGATGAACAGGGCATCTATCTTCTTGGCCTCTGCTTCTCTAGTGTATCTCCTTAGCCTGGTAGCCAGTGCTGAGAGCCTTTGTTTAGCAGTCTCTAGGGCTTCAGATGGAGTCAGGCCCTTGTATTTTTTCAGTAGCCAAGTCTTATCCTTAGTCTCCACCCCCTTCTGTAGCTCCACCAGCTGACTAACGTCTCTATGAGTTGCCTTGATATTAGCCTCCAACTCATTTTCCGGGGGGGGGGGGTATGTACTGCTGTTCTTCTTGATCATGTAGCCAAGCATTTCCAGGATTACAGAAGCTGTAGTGTATACCAGTTCATTGGTTTGAGGGCTTCAGATGGAGTCATACCCTTGCATTTTTTCAGTAGCCGAGTCTTATCCTTAATCTCCACCCCCCTGTACAGTAGTTCCACCAGATGCCTAACTTCTCTCCGAGTTGCCTTGATCTTAGCCTCCAACTCATTTTCCGGGGGGGTGGGGGGTGGGATTTACTGCTGTTCTTCTTGATCATGTAGCCAAACATCTCCAGAATTACAGTGGCTGTAGCATATGCCAATTCATTGGTTGGAGTTATGGTGGTAGTAGGGATTGTCGTGAAGTCTCTTTTGGCATCTTCTAGCATCCTATCTGATGGTACTTCTCCACTGAGCCTTGGTAATTGGTCTCGAGAATTGACTGTAGCTAGTTTATCCATGATCTTTTGCCTCATATCAGCTGCTGTGCTCTGTAATGGAGTGGGTGGTAGTGACATTCCAGCTTCAGGTATTGGCTGCACCTCCAGTTGTTCTTCCGGGTTTTCTTGAGTCTGGGATATAATGTATAATTGGGCTATCTCAAGTTGTGAGAGCAGCTTCCTCTTCACTATGTTGAAACATTGGGTAACTAGCTGTTTCTCAGTTAGTGTGGATGCAGGTCTTCTGTCCATCCATAGTTCCCTCATACGTTTCATATATCCCCTCTCATTAGGTCCACTGTTATAGTAGCATTCTATCAATTCCAGGTTCTCTTGTCTCATCCATGTATGGTTTGTTCCAGTAGCCCACTTATCATATTGTCCTGGTTCCCCAATATCTGACACGGACCTTGTTAATCCGGGCGACAACCGAGCAGGCATGACTCTCTTAGTTCATGTCACTCTCATATTCAAGGTAGGCAGGTTAAGCATTAGGGGATCTTTTTCCAAGGGCCCCTACTGGTAAGGTAGGTACAGCCGGGATTTGAACCCTGGTCTCCCACTCCAAAGGCGGCACTCTAACCATAATGCTATCCAGCTGCTCATACATACATACATACATACATGCATACATGCATACATGCATATATACATATACATACACACACATACTGTATATATATACTGTATATACATACACATACACACATACACACACACAGAGTGAGAGAGAGAGAATCAGTTTTTCAGTCCAATTCCAACAATGAAGCTATTCTAGCCAATTCAGTAATTCCCTTTTCAATTCTCTATAACATGATTAATTAAAACTCAAGCAAGTCAATCCCACTGATAAAGCTAATAAAAAGCTTATTAGCACTCATGCATTCATTTTGATTTAAGTGTTTCTATTAAATATTAGTTTACTGCTAACTATGTGCTGAGACATAAAACAAAATCCAATCACTTCTGCTACCCCAATAGAAGCAAACCTAAGATTTTAGCAGGGACTAAAAACTTCTTTCCTCCCATCATTTCAATTACCAAATACAGTAAGAACTGAAGTCTGTATTCATTCATTCTGCTGGACACAATAACATGTTTAATAATTACATCTTGGCATGTGAATGCATTCAGTCTACAACAGGTTCAAATACAGTATTCTTACGCCAATTTGGAACAGGCCTTTCATGCCTGCAAATACTGGGTTTCACTGAGAAAAGTCAATCATTTGAAATGCATTCTATGTTACGTTAAGCAAATGAAAATTGGTATAAATTCCAGTTAGAATTTTCTGTCAGCTAGCAAAATTTAACATGGGGCTCATTTTGCCAGGAGAACCTCTCATATAAATAACATCTACAGACAGGTCTATAGCACTGATCCCCAATTTTGGGCACACTTAGAATCTTGAAAGCACGTTGTGACTGGTACTGCTCGTGTAGAATCCCTTACACATGGCAATTGGGGTGAGTGTGGCCAAACACAAAATGAAAATGGTAGATGTGGCCATGAGGACCAAAGATGGTGTCTGTGGTTATACTGATCTTTTTGGAAGGGCTGTATTAGAAAAGAGCCACACTTATAACTTCTACACTAATGACTTCACTTCTAAGATTTTCCTTGTTAGACTGGGCTGTCACATGAATGAAGCCCAAAAGTATTTCCTGCATGTTTATAATACACTGAAAATAAAGTGTACAAAAACAAAGTGTACTTTAAAACAAAGAAAACCAACCATTTCCTTTTCTTGCTCTTCACCTATGTTTTAGCAGCAATTTGCATTTATGAAACTAACTACAGAAGATTCAAGTTCTAAGGGATATGAAAAACCAATCTGACATATGCTGGCTGCTAGGCACTTGCATACATGGTTCTTGTAGCAGTTAGCAAAATCTTTGTGACGAATAGTTAGAGATACTATTCTTCAAACACCAAAAAGTTCCAATCATACCCAGAAGTTATGTCATTCCAACCAACATATCAGTATGTCTTTTTGTTGTGGTGATGTTTTAGAACATGATGGCAGAGCATTTTGTTTTTATATACTATGCCATTTTCCCCAACCTCCACATATGTTGTCCAAATTTCTAGACAGCTACTCAGAAGCCAAATCTACCAGTTGCATCTCCTCCTTGCACTCTATAAGGTTTCTCAATTCTGAAATCAGCTCACAGTCCTTGGGCCTTTCCCCACTGCTAAGTTGAAGTGCTACCCTCCCATCCTTCAGCCAACAGAACATTATATTAGCAAGATATGTGCTGTTCTCATTCCCAATCCTTGTCTTTCCTCTACTGCCTCTGTTACCTGTCACTGAAGTCATCCATTTCTCCAAGGTAATGGATAACGAAGCCTAACAAGTTTTACACATCTTGAGGCTGTCCTGGTAGTACTGGTATAAGGGGGAAAACATAACACTGGTACAAATAAAGATAACTTAAGGCTACTTCATTCATGGGCTGGGGACAAGATGAAGGCAATGTCATAGGAACATGACCAAAAAAAGATGTGGCCAGGGCACATTTATGCTATAGTAAGGTGCTAGTGGCAGAAAGGAATTCTGAGCCTCTTCTGTAAAGTACAACCTGATCCTGTTTAAAAACTAAACAGCTGAACTTTCCAGATAACCATTTTTATTCTCTGGTTATTTCAGAAATCATTTGCATTTATGTATAAAATTTTGAAGCTTTTCAAAAATGTTAAATTAATGTTGAGTTTCATAGCAAGTGCAAGTGATACTAGTTACACTATGTAGCTTACCTCTTAACATTATTTCACCAAATCATCAGGATATTTGGGAGGAGATGGGTGGTGATAAAATCCAATAAATAAATAAATAAATATTTGAGGCCTCTAAAGTTGGTATGAGAGCCAGTTTGGTCTAGTAGTTAAGGCATCAGGCTAGAAACCGGGAGACCGTGAATTCTAGTCCTGCCTTAGGCACAAAAAGGGTGACCTTGAGCCAGTCACTCTCTCTCAGCCCTGGAAGAAGGCAATGGCAAACCACTTCTGAAATCCTGCCAAGAAAACTGCAGGGACCAGTCCAGGCGGTCTCCAAACGTCAGACAGGATTGAATGGATTAAGTCTGTGTGTGTCTATTTTAAAATTTAAAAATGCATGATAAGCATTTTATGTTAAATAAAAAGAGCACCTGCCCTCCAAAGTCCTATTTGCCCCTTTTTTAGATTTCAGGCATCATGTTCTTCTTGTCTGTATGCTTCACAAATCTCTCATATATCCTACTGATAGGAAGCCAAATCTTATAGTGAGAAATCTTTCAGTAAAGATAAACCAACACAAATTGCAACTAGCCCTTGAAATGGAAAAAAAAATTTCCTGACAGAGAAGCTTTTCATGTTTCAGAACTAAATCAAATGGCAGCTATAATTCTTTTGCCATAATCCATCTCCAGATATATCTCAATTATACTATCCAACTTCTAAACATGTGATTTTCTTCACTAAGGTGCCCTGAGAATATATGCCCTCCCCTAGAATATCTCTGTAATGATGAAAAGCAATTAAGGAAAGGTGATTGATAAACTTTGAGACAATTGGCTTGATGTGGTATTGGATGATTACATTGAATATATGATTCCTTCTATAAATGGGGGGCTATTTAGCAAGAGAACTTAGTTGAGAACTTAACACCAATTGGGATGGTACCAAATATGAAATTATATAATATTCATATTAACCATATCATCATCATCACCATCACCATCATCATCTTAACCAGCTTCAACTAATATCCTTGCCTTTTTGTTATGGGCCAAGAGAAATTATGGATAATTTTTAAAATCAGCCCCATATAAAATTTATGGGAGTAAACTCCAAAGGAGGGTTTCAGAATGTAGATAATTGTTACAAGGTTGTATCACAGGTGACATATCAGCCTACTGTTCTGTCTGCCTCCAGTGACAGTGCCTGATCTAGGAGCATGCCCAGATTGCAAACCTGATTATTTAGGGGCAATATAGCCTCATCCAAAAAAGATTAAACCTCATTCAGCTGGGCAGATGAACATGCTGAGATTGCATGGAAATAAATGTGTAATCTTTCCATTTGAAATTAGTGACATAGATTGGATTTAAAGGGGCTGAACTTTGTATTTATTGATTCCTTGTAAAACAAGAGCTTAGGTCAGCCTCCTGAATTTGGTGTCCTCAAAATGTGTTACAGTCCAACTGTAACTGAGGAAAGCTAGATAATTACTGCTTAAACTGTACGAGGCTTCTGAATACAAGATACTGGGAACAAGCAAAAGAAGCTGTTAAATTTCATGCCTCGTGTGTCAGCTTCCATTGATATTTGGGAGTGATATTAAAAACAGATTTGTGAGACCAAATGGATCTTGATCTTTTGGCACCAGGTAGATTTTAAATTCTTCAGTTCATCCTTACCCTTTAAATCAGATGTAACTTTTGCAGGAAAATGTATTTACATTCAGGTCCAAAATGAAGTAATAATTTTAATTTTAATATATCATGCAACAAAAGCACCATCTACTTCTTCCTGTTTACATTTTTCTTGTCACATGATGATAATGAGCAGAGACATGGGTGGTAGTATCACATTCTCATGTGCTTAGCCCTATGTGTAGCTTTTTTTGTTGTGTTTTGTTTTGTTTTGTTTTGTGTTTTGTTTTGTTTTGTGTGTTGTGTTGTGTTGTTGTGTGTAGCAGGATGCCTATTATACAAATCAGCATACAAGAATAGGAAAACAAGAGAATTGGCAGAGCCACTGAAGAACAAGTAAAAAGGGCTTCTGCTACCCAATTATACAATGGCTTTAGGACCAAAGTTCAATGCTAGTTTTCAGCTCTTAAACAAAAAACAATTTACTGTTTTCTCAGCTGGTCATTTCTATATTGTATTTGCCCCAAAGAGGAAACACACTGCCCCCAAATAGAATGAAATAGGATGTCTGTGTAGCAAGAATTACCAGCCCTACTGTGTATGCATAGATGTACATTTAGAAATAAATGCTATACCAGGTAACCTGTGTCAGTCTGCTGCCTAGGTAGTCAGTGATGAATGTTCAGCTTCAAAGTCCCTATCCATAATCTTAATATTGAAACCTGGCTTGAGCTGGACAGCCCATTAAACAAAGGATTGTCCTCTGTAAAGTAAGACAAACAGCCACTGCCCCCGAGTCTGCAAAACTGTTGATAGGTTCCCTGAAGTTATCATTACATAAGTATTTATATCAACTTTTTTAAAATCTGTATTTATATCAAGTATTTATATCAACTTTTTTTTTAAAGCTTCTCTCCTGAAATTGATTTCTTTGCATGGTTAGCTAGAAATTTAACTATGGGTTTCTACAGAGGTGTAATTTTTTTCTGGAGAGTGTCTTGATTTATGTCACAAAGTCATATTGGCAAAGGTTCTCTCTCTCTTCTCTCTCTCTCATATTCATATTCATATATATATATATATATATATATATATATATATATATTATATTTGGCTTTTAAATATGATGGACCTTCTTGAGGGGAAGAAACACATATGTTTTCACTAATTTGTTTTCAATAAGCTGGTTCATTTTAGAAAGTTACACAGACGGTAAGCAGGGGATGATATCTGAGGCGGTTTGCCAAGAGATGCCTATGGCTGGAATTGTCCGATTCTGGGTTGCTATGCTTCCATCCTTTGTCACTGTCTTTTTCTATTGCTACGTATGAAGACCTGCCTTTCACTTTGTCACTGCAGTGTTCAGTAACTATTTTGAGAGGCTATTTATTTAGCTGAGTAATCTGTTCTTACAGCCTTAAAAAATACAAGCTTAATTTTAGTAATAATGCTTTATTTCAAGCATGTAATATAATATTTCCTTCTTTCCGAAGTAATTCTATTATTCTTAGTAGGAGGGAGAAAATTCTGGTTTAAAAAAATTAATATCATGCTATTTTTAAGACTGAGGAGTAACTCCACGCATAATCAAATTTATACTGTTCTATAAACAAAGATAATTATACAACATGTAACTTCTGGAACATGATTATAGCTTCTCACTTTAAAAAAAAACACTCTCAAACACACTGCAGCAATCAATGTAAATTTAATTACCAAATAATAAAATTTAATTATGGGA
This sequence comes from Charina bottae, assembly GCA_023362775.1. Taxonomy (NCBI): domain Eukaryota; kingdom Metazoa; phylum Chordata; class Lepidosauria; order Squamata; family Charinaidae; genus Charina; species Charina bottae. The sequence goes on from JALMGJ010000005.1 coordinate 48,377,682, forward strand.
TTACATTTGAAATGTATTATTATGGGATGGAGCAATGCTCCATCTTCCCCTTCCTTTCTATTTTCAGTTTCTACCTGGTGAATTCCAATAATAAACACAATACATGAAGTATATAAAAAAGAGCTCAGTGATACTGAAATTGACAATTAACCTTTATTCATCCTAATTATTGACAAATCATGCCCCATGTAGATGTCTTAAAAATAGAAACTGAGAAACCGTCACAAAAAGAAAGGAGCTTGAGTATTCCTTGGCCCTTGAATTTCAAGCCCAGAAAAAGTTGCCAGTTTTATCTACAATGAAGTGAGCCAGAATTTGGAGAGTTCCCATAAAATCATGTCAATTACAACTGTCTGCCTATCTGTACTGACCTGGGTGAAGGGTCAACAGAACTCTTCCTATCAAATAGTCTACCGTTCCATACTTTAACTGTGGTTTATCACAGGCTAAGGGCAAGCCAGATGGCTAGTCCTAGAGCTGGCAAAAAAGCAAACTGGCAAAAAACTGCTGCCATGATTGCTCAGCCCTATGCTGCTACACTAACCAGACTGGTGATTGATACTGTCCTTACTGTTTTAAGGTGCAACAAGTTAAGGAAAGTGACTGGTGGCTTTCCCTGGCTTTGTTTCTTCCCATGAAGAGTCACCTATCAGCAGAAGAACCACCATCAATCACTCTCTAACTTGGGGCAGGATGAGGTTAGATGAGTGTAGGCAGGTGACTGGAACATTAGATTTAGTCATGTGTCAAACTGCCTGAGTAATAAGTTACAGGCGTGGAGGTGTTTAGTGCCTGTGGTCTGTCAGTCGGGTTATCTACTTAAAGAGTGCTACACCCATTGACTAGTTGCAGGCACAAAGGAAGGTTGCACGGGAGAGAATAATTGGTAACAGGTTGTTCCATCTTCAACTAATGCTGCAAGGTAATGGCATTGCTAGCAGGGAATCCTGTTCTATCCCTGTGACTGGTAGGATCTGGAAATATCCTATGGATGGCCATGAAGCTGCAGAAGAACAGGCAAAATTGTGCCATCCCTTCCCACCGGAATAATAAAACAGTAAAATTATGGTCATGAAAAACCCTAACTTGTAGCATTGAAAACCTCCACACTTGTAACTTATTACTCAGGCAATTTGACAATGGTGACAAAACCAGCCTCAGGCAGCCAGCAAAACCCAGCTCTGTTAATAAGTTTATAAGAAGTCCACATAAGACCTGCCATTTGCTTCTGAAAGTATCAGGCATTGTGTGGGCAGATGCCTCTATGGAAACCATTGTCTAGTCCAGAGCTTTCCAAACTGTATGTCGGGACACGTTAGTGCGTCGGCTGCAGTGTCTGGGTGTGTCGCGGCTGCTGCTGCCTCCGAGCCCTGCCAGGATTCCACCCAGGTCCTAGTGCCTGCCTTGTGCCCTGCTGTAAGAGTGTGTCGCGAAATGATGCATGTCTAAAAAGTGTGTCACCAACATGAAAAGTTTGGAAAGCTCTGGTCTAGACTCTCTTGAAGCCCACACTAAATTGAAGGGCAAGTCCCATGGAACAAAAGGAACTCACAGCTATCCCAGATCCTATCCCTGATTGTGTCAGCAACCACATTGCTCTATCATTGATAGAGCATATGTCCACAACAAAAATTGTGTCAGGGAAAGATAGAAAACAGAACTTTTAAAATGTAACTACTAAAGGCAACTGTGAGCAGGGGATGAGATGAAAGCAACATCATGAGGGCATGTTGCAAAAAATGATTAGTGGGACACGTTCATGCCACACTTAGCGGGATCAGAGAATGAACCCTAAGTTTCAAGGTACCTTCCATTATTTTGTAGTACTCTTCATCTGACCTGTGCAAATTGTTCAGTGAGGTGTTTTGCCGGCACACAAAATACCCCTCTGGACCCACTCCTCAAAGCTGCAGAGTAATTGTTCACAGGCTCAGTGCACCTGCTTCAAAGTTTTCAAAAGGTTATCTGGTCATGTCAGATCCTCTCATGGAATGATTTGCAATGTCCATATAGTCATCAGGAGTCAAGCTCAAATGAGGAAATGTTTGCCTTTGCTGTTCTTATCATCCATTGCAGAAGAGAAATGCAGTGCTAAAATTTCATTATCCAATTTCCAAATGCTCTTTTGCAAAAGTGGCTTCTGATTTAATTGCTTATTCTCAGGGTACTTTAGAATATTTTTAGAAATTGCTTTAGCTGGCTTTTTGAGTTCACATTATTACTGAAAGGTAGAGAAGGTTGTTGATGTTAAGGCATCCCTCTATCATTCTCCAGCTTCCCTGATTGCCCAGGCTTCCTAAACCAAAAAAACCTTCCAAGCAGGCATTCTATCATGACATCTTCTCTTGGGATTTAATTGAAGCATGGGAAGTCTGCATAACTGTTAGAGAAATTATTGCAAAATGAAAAACAGAACATTTACTTAAACCTTTTGACCACTCTGTAACTAAAGTAAGTGCCAGAAGCCAGCATCCTAACCATGAAAATTTCACCCATTTTTCTCCTTTGGGTGGGGGGATAAAAGCACTTTATTTCCTAACCTGGTCTACTTCAAATGGCTGACATTAACTTGAAAGCCTTTTTAGTCAGACACCACAGGACAGACGACTTCCCTTGAAATGCACGGTTGTCAACAGAACTGGACAACAGAAATGAAGGAGTGGCAAGGGAGCCAATGAATGTGCTGGCTATGCTCTTCCTCTAAGGAGGACCTTGGGAAGCCTGGTCAGGCCTACAGAAATACCTTAATCATTTTGGAATATACTGTTTGGGCATCATGATGAGGCATAAATATCTCATTCTACTTTTGTTTGTTAATCAAAGTGATTTGGACAACTTATGTATAAATGTCAGACATGTGAAATTCCAAACAGGCCTGAAAATCATGCTTGAATCTGAAAAGTATAAAGAAACAGTTTCAAAAGTATAGCTTATACTACTGATGAAAAAAATTAAACAGTAGCTACTATATTTTTTTTAGACTCTTAAATAGTTATGAGCCATTATCCCCTCAAAGAAGGCATGCATAAATGTCAACATTTAATTGCAAAGGAATATCCAGTGGAAAAGCAAATTCAACCACAACACACATATATTCTTCCTAGTAACTTTCAATAATTACTACCATCTTTTCTGACAGTTGTGAGTCTTTAATGGCTACATGGCAGGTAGAAATTGAAGATCTATTCTTGCATACCTTTGATTTCTATTCTGAACTATTATATAGCAGTTAAAAGCTCAGATCCTTGTTTTAAACATTTTAATCTGAGACCTGATCAATACAGATTTATTACACTTGTGGCCTCACTTTTCTTCCAAGGATTTCACACACACACTTTCCTCCATTTGAGATAGGCTACATTGAGAGATATGATATTTTCAAAGTCTATGGTTGAAATAGGATTTAAATATAGGTTTCTCCAAATGCAGACTTTCTGTGGACAGTAGCAATAGCTAGTGCCCATTAATAATATTTATCATTTATGCAACATTCTTCAAAGTTGCCAAAAAAGAACCCCTCACAGATATTACCACAGAAGCTTTTAAAATTCTTCCTGAACTTACAGATACACACATTCATGAGGTTTGCCTAACATCACTCAAAAAAAAAAATACAGATTAGATTTGATCCACCAACTTTGAAAGTTACACTTGGTTGCTTAAACATTCTCCTTCCTTTGGGTTCCTTTTGGTCAAATAGTTACGTAAACCTTAGAGTCAGTTCTACTACTTGGGAAGCAGTAAAACCAAATCCTTATGTTTCTCTATCCAGGGGAAATTTCCAAAGCTAACTGTCTGGGAGTCTCATTATTTCATTAGAATCTCTCTCTTTAATCCAATGTGTCTTATAGATAGCTATGGTTAATCATTGATAATAAAAATGTATTAAACTTCACCATTAGCCTCTCAATTTCAAGATATAGTGATGGCCATATAACTGAATATCTTAGAAAAATCCATGATGGACAAAACAATCAATGGTTACTAGTCATGATATTATGTCCTGTAATAGAAGCACTATTCCTCTGAATATCAATTGCTGGGAAACATGAGTGGTGTAGTGCTATTGTATTCAGGTCTTGCTTGTTGATTTCTCATAATCACTTGTTGGCCACTATGGGAGCCCAATACTGGGCAAGATAGAAATTTAATCTAATCCAGCCTGGTTCTTCATATGGGTGGTTTACAAATCACATCTCAAAACCAACACTGGTTTTAAGATAATAAAATATCTTCCAGGCACACTTCATTCAAATGCATCAAAAGTTCTCTAAAATGTCTGGATAATGAGTATACAAATAATTATAATAATACAACTGTTCAACAACTGATAAAAAGCTCGACTTTGGTTTTGATGTATACATTAATCCTTTCACATGGTCCTAATTGTGTAGATAAAAGTGGCCAACAATGAATTTTATTTTAAAATCTTAACATAATAAGAAACTTGGGGCAACATGTCACTAACTTTCACTTTAGAAACAAAGTCATTTAAGATTGTAGTGGATATCATAAAAGGCTAGCCAAACAGAATGACTCGGCACCATTTTCATTTTATTCACTGAGAAACCATTAAATGAATGGCTGATGCTCTCAATTCTAAACTATCCACACACTGCAGTGTACTGGGTATCTAGAGAACAAATACAGGACACAACTAGAAAAGGAAAAACCGATATCATCTATGTAGAAATACCTTCAAACACTTCATGCTTTAAAGAACATAGCCAATTAACTGAAGAACTTTCCCCCAACTCACTTGGAAATGAGCAATAAAGGGAAATAAGAAATTTAACAAACTATCACTGTAGTAATAATCAGAATTATACATTGTTTTAATGTAAAGTATATGCATAATCTGTTGTCTTCAAGTTTTTAATGCAACTTTTAAGTTGTAAGGCATGAGGACATTTCTTGTTTAAGCAATGACAAACTTGTTCTATCAGCTTTAGAAGTTTGCAGTTCAAGGTGGATTGATTTTAATGGATTTGTATCAGACATTTGATAGACAAAATAAGTAAAAAGGGGAAAGGTCCTATAAACCTACAAGGGAAGCAGGATTTTTGCTTGTATGGTTTGATTTAAAAGTTCTTGAAAAGCTTATAAGATTACAGTTTAGTCAATGAAGTCTAACTCCTCTAGAAGTGCTGGTGACATCCACATGAATGCTAAATGGTCACAGTAAAATTAATAGTCATACATATAAAAAGGATTTTATAATGGTCAGATATCTAACCTCTATTTTTTACAATAAGCAAAAGGTGACAATAATAAAAATGAATATAAATGACAGGAACAAAAAAGGCTGTGAATAAATAATCTATCCCATAAATAAGAGTCAACTTTATCTCATTTTTGGTTTGGTGTCTTTTCTATTTCTTTGACTCCCTTTATTTTCTCTTAGAAGGCTAACTCCCAGGGAGCTCTATTATATATAGAGCCCCAGCCTGCATTATCCTAGTTCTCCCAAAAAACAAGATTTTTCAATTTGCAAAACACTATTATTAAACAAGTAGCTCTATTCAGCTGGATTAGTCTTCATTACAGCAGCACAAGACACCTTGGAAAGCTAGAATTACTTTTTGTAAAGATACTTAACAGTGTAAGAGTTGGATTATCAGATATACAGAGGAGAGAAAACATCTAATTAGAGCTACAGGGATAAACCCAAGAACAACAGGTGAGATAAAAATCTTCATCCTGCAATGCTGGTTTTCTACTCAAATGAATAGAAACCACTAAAGGTACATGCTGATGGAGCCTTGAATTGCAAACCTGCACTCTTTTTAGGTACTTGAGGGAGTGGGAAAGGAATTAGGGGCAGTCTTGAAGGAGATTCTGACAGTGGTATGCCTCTGATCAACATTGATCCTTGATTATCCTTGATGGTGACAACCTATATTAAACTAAAGCTAGGGAAATAATGAACTGGTGACACCATACAGATGAGAAACACTTTCTGATCTAGTGTCCCAGCACAAGGAAGACAGTTGTATACATTTTCTAAAAGCAGTTAATATCCTGAAGTTTGAAAGTGTAAGAGACAAAGAAAAGACTGGCTTATTCATGGACAGAAACAAAAAGATAAACCTCTTCTGAACAGGAATGGGTAGTCAGAATGTAACAGAAGAGTAGATAGCAATCAGTACTCATCACTCAGCTGATAGAGAGCTTCAGCTCCTAACAGGATTCTTTATTACATTTCCATTACTCATCTTTAAATGTTGACATTTTTTTCCCTATGATGCCAAGAAAATATCTCCGGACTGAAATATGAGCTGCTTTTACTTCTGATTTGCTTATCCCAGGCAAGCACACATTTTTATCCTAGTAATCTCAGAGAGCCTTAGCCTACACAATGACCAGCTTTTCTTTTTAAATTTGTATCTGTTGGTAAATGCAATTCAAGGCAGTACCAAGTGGAGTAGGAAACTTTCCGATTGGAAACGGAAACCTCAGGGAACCACTTCAGATACAACAAATATAAGATCGTAAAACGGAAAGAAAAAGAAACTCCCCCAAAGGGAGCCAAATGCTGCTACGACTAATTGATGTTGCATTCATCATCATCATCATCATCATCATCATCATCATCATCTCAACACAGAGGGAAGGGAAAGCTAGTTACATCTTGCTCGAAAGCAACTAGCAGGGAGGGATCTGATGCTTCCTGGGAGAGCGCCATCTCCCTGCCCTGAGCACTGTGGTCTGTTGCTTGATTGTTATGGCTACTCACACTGCTGTTGTGGCCCGACCAGTGCACCATGGCTTGGTTATGCGCCGAATCTCCAGTGAGAGCAAAGGTCGTGCTCGTCAATTTGAGTTCTTCCTGTCGGAAGCGCGTGGCTTTTGCCAGCAGATGCTCCGGCGCTGCTCGCGCCCGGCTCTCCAGCTGCGCGTCTCTTTCAGCCGGAGCTCCTCTGGGCTTCCGACTCGTCCGCCTCCTCCGATCGTTCTGGTTATTTCTCCGCCGGCCCAGGAGCGCCGATCTGGCCACGCGGCCGGCCTCCGAGGGGGCCCCCCGGCGCCCTCCGCTCCCCGCTGGAAAGCGAGCGGGAGCCGGCGCTAACTTTTTGCGGGTGGGCCTGTTAGCACCCGGAGGAGATAGTCTGGGGCGGATCAGGGAAAATTCTGGGAGCTCGCCGGTCACTTTGCTCGGTCCCATCCAACCCTTTGATCCCATCCCGTGACGTTTCTCCCCAGCAGAAGCAGCCGAGACGGGACCCCCGGCATCCGCCGCCTCTTGCCCGCGGTCCGTGGGCTTCTCACCTCTTTTATCCACAGGTATCTCTCCGGCCTCATCGCCTCCTAACGCCGTCCTGAAGTTCATTAATAATCCTTGCGCCGGTTGCTGCGGCTGCAGTTGCACCTGCCAGCGGCACGATCGGCAAGTGAGGTCTGCTCCGATAAAGCCAAAAGTAAGGATCAAAAGCCAGGTCCGGGCGGCGAGCAAAGCGAAATGCCACCCGTGGTACCAGCCAGTAACTTTTCCCATTGCCCAGGATACGGCTGGGGAAAACAAAGCAAAGCAACCCTGGTTTGCGTGCGAATGAGGAAAGGGAACGAACAAAATGGGACGCAAGTTGGAAAGGGGAGGCTGCAGATTGTTTTTTTTTTTTTAATTGTTTTATTAATCTAGAGGAAGATGCCAATAACTCCACAGAAGTTTCCGACACTGCCGTTATTTGAAGCAGAGAGAAAAGGGAAAAGCGGTGTTATTCTTCTTTCTTTTCTTTCTTCCTCTCTCTCTCTCTCTCTCTCTCTCTCTTTCGGATTCCCGCCCCCCACCAAAAGACTGGCGTTGCTGATCGGGCTTTTGATGGAAGGGAAAGCCACAACCACGGGGGGAGGAGCTGAATTAAAGAGAACGGGGAAGGGAGAGGGCGCGCCTCACCGCCAGCGCACCCTGGCTGGTGAATGTTCGTGCTTGCTTGGGTGGCAGTCGCAAAATCGCCTATCCACTTGCTCCCCCGCCTTTCCTTCCCGGCGCCCTCTCTCCAACCGCTTCTACTCCCCGGGATTTTGTGGTCGGTATAGTTAGGACGCGGACGGCCCCGCTCACTTTTCTGGAGCTAAGTACTGGGGGGCAGGGGGTGACATGAAAATGCTTGATAACTCTTCGCCGTCTTTCTCAATTATATGTCCATTTAGCCCAGGTCCGTTTAAAATTAGAAAAAACAAGTAAGCATCGTGTGTGTGTGTGTGTGTGTGTATGCGTGTGTGCCTGCACGCGCCTGCGCGCTCGCTCTCTGTCCCGCTTTAAAAAACAAGCAGATTACAGCTGGAATGTACAAAAGTCAATTTAGCTCTCCCCTCCGTCTGCTGTTTGCACCCTCCTGTTTGCTTCTTAATAGAAATTCGTTTTTAATTCAACACTGGATTGGTTCTCAATCACTGGAACTCAGAATTTGGAATCGAGTACCCGGAAATGTAGCAACATCTGTTTCTCAATCATTGTATTTGTTTCTTATTTCTTTCCACCGCTATTGGGACCAGCATTCTTGCATTATGTACTGCTCCATCAGTGATTAAAGTGTACGTTGCTACAAAGCCACTGATCCAGCATGTGGCTGAATCTGACCTTACCTTACATCAGGGGTGATTCCTATTCATATAAGATACTAATGTTTGCACTAAGTATAAGTTTGCAAAAGCATTCAACTGAAAATCTGCGCATGCTGTTTGGATATTAAGTTGTCAAGTGGTACCCCAGAAAATGAAATAATTGAGAGTTGCCCCTACATATATATCATGCATAATTGTTATTTGTAGTTAATTCAGGATGGAAGGTGAATGTAGCAGTCAAACAACATGGATACAGAATTAGGAAGAAAGAAGCTTTGAGCCACAGAAGACTGCTGGAGTTGGCAACACAACATGGCTTCCCCCAGGTTAGATAATGTGCCATAATTTAAACTTTTTTTAAAGAGGAAAATAAAAACCTTCACTTCGTTTTTAAGGCCCATTTTATTTATGCCAAATAAATAGAAATAGGAGAATGTAATGTGTTAGCCATGGCAATATGTTAATCATGGTAGTAAACACAAAACATAGTGTAAAACATGGCTATTGAAAATGCATACTTACTGGAAGTGGATCCAAAAATTTCAGAGGATTTGGATCAGAGTAAGGGATCAGGTTGCATAGTTGCACTGTGGGCATATATATGGGGCACTGTAGCTAGTGTGCCCCATAAAATTATGTACCTTTGAATAAGCATAGTTGTGTACCCAAAGTGGAGAAGACTGCAGTCTAGTTCTATATCTTCCTCTCAACTGTAGACTGCCTTCTCTTGTTCACTAAGAGAAGTGACTGCCAAATCAGAGAGATGGCCTTCAAAAAGCACCTTTGTCCATTTATACTTGGGAAGCAATTGCTACTGCCTGCTGCATTACTCTTGGACTTAAGTGGTGGCTGTCACAAAGAATTGAGATAAATAAATCACTCAAACGTTGCCAAGATCTGCTTGGATAAAACTGTCAAGAATGGAAATACGATTTTGAGAATATAAAGGCAGTGAAAAGAATTCAAAGAAATTCCTATTTTCTAAGGTGTATGCCCTCTAGCTTTGAATGGCCAATTATTTATAGGGAGGAGTAAGGGGTTGCCTCCTCCTTGACCACTTTATAATTTTCTCCTTTGCTTTTCCATTCCTACTTGTCAAAGATTCTACAGTGTATTGAGCATTTAAAAGCTGTGGAGGGGGGTGGAGTTTGGCCTCCTTTCCACCTATATCCAAATTTGAGAATGCAAAATGCAAGATAATGCTTACATAGAAATCTTAGCTGCACAAGAATTATTGAGAGCTTTATAAATTCATGTTGATTTCACATGGATGTAGAGTTGCTTTAGACAGTTTGTTTACTTCTAAAGGATTTTAGTTGCTGTATAGCAAGCCCTCTCAAAGCAGCAAAGAAGTAAAAACACATTGCTGGCTCATGTACATAAGCAGCTGCCTGCACCTATTTAGCAGCATCTATGCATTGTGTCCTAGCAGGTGGCAGCACAGAGCCAACCTTGGTTGATCTCAAGAAAAGCTAAGCAGGATTGGGCCAGCTTAGTACTTGAATCACAGCGTTCCACATGCGTCATGCCGGCCACATGACCACGGAAGCGTCTTCGGACAACGCTGGCTCTTCGGCTAACAAACGGAGATGAGCACCGGCCCCTAGAGTTGGACACGACTGCACAACTGTGCGGGGGGAACCTTTACCTTTTTAGTACTTGAATCAGAGGAAATCAGGAAATCCAGAACTAGCCTAGTAAGTTTGAAAAATATCCAAGAGGAAGCAATAGCAAATCACATACAGATTGATGCCAAGAAAACAACAAAGTCATACTTGGTCAGGAGTCAAGCTAGACTTGAAGGACTCTTTGCACAAACATAGAAGACATGGCATGGAAAAATGGAAGAATGAATTACATCTGTTTAGGATGGTGGAGAGTCCAGTTTTGAATGCTCCCCTATGCTAATAACTGTATGACGTGATACTGTGAAAGGGCAGAACTTTTGTCCCAGAATTGTTAATTTTCTATTTCTAGCATATTTGTTCCTTAAGCATTTATAATCTAAATTATTTAGACTGTTCAAAGTCACATTCTTCCACTTGGGTCTTGGGTAGAATGGTTTTCTCATTCTATTGCCCTCCAAAGGATTTAGAAGGATTCTAAGAATTCCCAACCTGGGACACAAGCTTAGGAAACACTGTCCTAAACTTGATCATGCTAGATGAACCTGCTTCAAATATGTCTATACGCTCTTAATCCACAATATAAATGCTAAATTGTAGCATTTTCTTTCAAGTTGTTTCTGCCATGAATGAATGTTATTAACACAATATAGAAAATAAAAGACCCATTGAAGTCTGAATTTTACATTCTTCTGAGAGCAAGTAGTTATTGTACTTGATACCTATCAAATTAGAAGCATTGTTAGCCTTTTGTTTGGTCCAGTTGTGTCTTAACTGGCAGAAATGCCCAGGTGAACATTTTTTTCTCCATCTTGGAGATGGTGGGGAAAGCTTTAACTGTTGTATTCCATGAGGGTGTAGCAACTTTGCCTAAAAAACTGATGATCCTAGGATAAAATATCAATATAATTAAAAGGAACCTTTAAAATATTATATTGGTTTTTGTAAGAAATGATTATGTATTGGTACTAATTTTGTTTATACTAGCTTAATTGCCATGTTGTCTCTCCAAGAATCTTAAGAACTGCACCTGAGAATTCTTTATAAGACCTCAAAGATCTATAGTTCCTGGGGGAAATGATGAATTGCTCCTGGTGCTGATTGAAAGTTGATTGTTCATTTCTGAAACTGGTGGTTCTGCTTCCAGAAGTTTCTTCAGTTAACCAATCAAGAAATGTTCCATAAAGATGCCTTGCATAGAGAATACTAATAATGCTCAGAAGGTTAATTGGCCTGAAATTGCCTAGATCAGTCTTATCTCCTTTCTTAAATTTTGGAATAGTTATTGATCTACAGCAGTTCTTTGACCTTTGGAATAAGCGGTCATTATAGTTAAATAAATTAGGCAATACAGGAGCCCACCAATCAGACTTTTACTAGTTCTGCAGGGATCAAATCCCCATGTAGCTTGGCTGTTCTTCAACTATGCTATGAGTTAGGAAAGAATCAATAGCTAAGTCAAATGCATTCAGTTGAAAGAAATGCTCACTAAATAGAGCCTGAAAATGCTCTGTCTATATATCAGACAAGATTAGCCTCCCTGGCTAGTAAGTACTGTATATATGCATGTCAGGGGAAGATAGGTCACAAGACACCTTACACTAGCTTTTTCCATTTAGCCATTTTGTGCCCCATTTTTTCTTTTTCAACAGGGACTGAAGCTGTTGCTTCAAGGTAAATACAGTACCCTCCAAACAGTGCCCATCATTATTTTTAAAGATCCTGTTAACTTCAGTTTTAGCTTTGACACAGTCAAGATCAAGCAATGTCATAGGTTTAAACTTTGATCTAAAACGTTAGCCAGTAATGCAATATTAAATCCTGGATGGTATTGATCAGTTGTTAGAAGGTACTTCTCCCATGTCTCTTGCATCTCAAATGGATTATCTAAACTGAGGGGCAATAGGAAGGCTAAAAATGAGCAAAGGCTCTCTGAATCTCCTTAAACCTCTTATCTGTGCATTCCTATCCAAATAGTTTCATCTGGGGAATTATTCTCAGGCCAGTGGATCCAAGTATTATCGGTAAATTTTGCTAAAATGGAAAAATTACAGCTATCAGACTGAAAATCAATTTTAAATTCAATTATTTTGTTTAATAGGGACACTAGCATATAATCAATTGTACAGGCATCTCTTCCACCCCAGAAAGTTTGCTTCCATTTGAAAAACTTAGAATTCAGAGATTGAATTTTGCGGTCAATTTTGTTAGCCCCTACTCCCCATAATTAAATCAGTCTATGAGGTTTCTACTTCCACAAGGATATGAGAATGATTTCAGAGATAAAACAGCAAGTTCTGGACACCAACTTGCAAAAAGGTGTGAATTTTTTCTCCTATTACTGTGAAGGTGGTCTGTACGGAAGGCATTTTACTCTAGCCAACTATCTAATGATATCATGTCTATTCTACACATTATAATGTTTTGCTCACTAAACTGAACTTCGTACTATCTAGGGTTGTAAAATATGATGCAAAGTATAAAATCCTAATTAAAATTTTATTGAAACAAAATAATATACTGAGAAAAATGGAGTTGCGGGGAAAATTGTAAGTTTCAGCAGTGACAAATCCAATCATTATCTTTCATATTTCCCCATTAAATTCTATAGGTGTCAAGTGTTAGAAAATGTATTTCTAGCAAGTTTCGTATTCCAGAGAGAAAAATTAAAAGATAGAAAATACATTGTGTTTTAGTGTGGATGAAATGCAAGGAACAGAAAAATATGTTTCCTTGTAATACGTATATAACATACTAATCATTGGTTTGTTTTACATGCAATAAATTTCTGCTGCAAAATAAAAAGGGACAAGATAAGAGACAATTCAAAGCCATTATTTTCATCGCTGAAGTGATATTCCTTTGCATGTCTGTTAGCAATCACAGAAATCAAAATATTGGCTGTCTGAAGGTCCATCTCAAGTGGCTAAATTTTCTCAGTATACATACATTCAGCAAAAATCCACCTGATGGATGTCTTTTTGTGTTTTTTAAACTAGGGCTGTGCAGATCTTCAAAGAGGTGCTTTGTTTTGATGGCAATTAGAGCAAACACCTCTCCAAGGCAAATGGAACCCTGGTTCACTTGGCAACAGCAGCTCAAGCAAACTACTAAAGGCAGGGTAGATTGACTGATTGAGACTGCTATGTCTACCTTGACTTTTCGTGGAGCCAAATTACCCCTATTCTAATCATGTACTACATGTACACCAACCACACACAGTAAAATAGAAATGTCACAGGTAGTCTTGAAATGTAACTACAGGTGTCCTGTGAAATTTTGTCTCACTTGAGTTATTAACTGGCAAATGTGCACCATGTAACTTTGGTTAGCTGAAGTAGCACAGCAGAGGTAATAGTAAAGTGAAAAGCTTCCTTGCCTAAAGTCTTACTTTGTGCTTTGTGCTTTAAAGTCTTACTTTGTGCACAGTGTGCTAATTTTTATTCCATGTCACAGTTATACAGGGAAAGGACAATTTATAGACTTTGTCGAACACCCAGACAGGACCTTGTCATTTTGGAAATCATATTCATAATGTCAAAACCTTCATAAAGTCCCACATTCCTCCTGGTTCTACTTAAAAAATTCTTAATTTTCCCTATTGCTTTCAACAGTTTCCCAGGCAAATTTGTGATGTTTTAATTGTGCTCACATGACAAGTGGTCTGTGGACACAAATCTGAGTCACACACCAAGATAAATTATAATTTCTTGAATAGACCTTAGTTCACACAAAGCACTTACTAAACTCTAAACAATGGTTTTCAAACAGCAATGGCTGGCTTCACAGAACATGATAAGCCACAAACATGTAAACCACATTGTGGTTTGGCACAATAAATAAACCCAGCCCGCATTTCAAATTCTGGAAATAGGAGCCAGATTGTAATTGGATGACACGCTAGTCTTGGATAAGCCTCAGACTAAGCCTAAAAAGCCATGTGGGCTGGGGGATATGTTGCCATATGTAAAGTTGTCCTGGCCTCCTTGCCCTGGCTTGAAGATTCCCCGCCCCCATACTATTCACTGGAGATACAGCTTCATGGTCAAGAGTCTATTGTGTTGTTGAGGCAGACTGAAACCGTTCCAATGTATTCTGGCTTCAAAGTAGTGTTTTCCTTGGGAAAGTGCTTGCAATGGTCTGTCAGAATGTCCTCTAGACACAGGAGGAAGGAGATCCGCAGACTAGGCAACAGTCAGATAAAAGGCAGAAGCAATGGGGGTTTGGCAAATGTCTCAGAAGGGACCCTCCCTAGTTTCTTGGACTGTAAAGGCGAGGAGGAAGGGATGTATTTTCAGACTTGCAAGATTCTGTTACTGTAACCTCACAATAAAGGTACTGTTAGTACTCATGGTTTGTGCTTCTTGTCTTCACTACTTTGAAGGGCTGACAGTCCTCCAAAGCTAGCATTCTACTGTGCATGTAGGAGCAGTCTCGAGAAGTCAGCTGCAATTCAACTGCTGCAGGACCACCTCTTCCCACCTGGCTGGAGGATTCTGTACCCACAATACTAGTTTTGCTCTGGCTGTCAGAGAAACTGGACACCTTACCAGTGCAGATATTTCTCCCCCCCCTTTTTTTTTAAAGTATTTTGCTTAATTCATGGGAACACTGACCCTGTAGAAGAAAAAGTCTTCCATGAGCTCAATGTTCCCATTGGAAAGGTTGGAGAAAGTTCTTTCTCAAGTCAATTTACTGACTTTCGTTGCCCAGCAGATCTCAAATCTGAAAAAAAAAACTATTCTCTGTGGGCTCTTCCTATAGATTCTTCATGTCCAAAGGCATAACATCCACTGAGTCCTATTTAGTACTCACAAGTAAACCCTGTGGAATTTGATTACACTTTTTCCTGTTTATAGAATCACGGCCTTGTAAAGTAACCATGAACAGCTACTGAGTTCAATGAAGATTTCTCCCAGCTACAAGTTCCTCATTAGTGACTGTATTACATGTGATATTCTCCTGATTGTTTTTATCTATGTTTACTGTTTTGTTTTTAATTAGTTTTGTTTTAATAGTAGGTTTTATTGTACCCCACCCAGAATCCCTTCGTGTGAGATTTTTTTATTTATTTCGCGTCCAGATCAAACTTTACTCTGCCAAAATGTAGCCACCGCCACAGCTTTGCCATTAGCTTGCTGTAGGTCGTCAACAGTACAAGGCTCTGACAGTAATCGACACACCATCAGATGCTCCGGGTCTTGGTTTTCTCCTCATTCACATAACGTACTGTCGTCAGCCAACAACCCCCACTTAAATAAATTCGTCTTGCACCTTGGTACCCCCCACCCTCATCGTATTCGTCTGAGATGGGTGGCCATATAAATTTAATAAATAAAATGAGGCAGTTGCCAAATAGAGGTAATCTCCAGTGTTTTCATTCTGGATCCCTCCACATCTTGACCTGACCAGGGTAGTATTAAAAGCAGACATTGTCACACATGCATAAGATGGGAAGAAGGAAAAAGACTACTAGAAATGAAACTCAAGCCAGGCTACTTTAAGTAACAAAACAAAGTCAAAATAAATTCCAAGTCATTGTACCGCTATTTTTTCCAACATTCTCCCTGTATCTGCCACAGAGGTTCAGTCAAAAAAGTAAACAAAGACAAGAAAGGCTATAATGTTCTGAGCACTTAGCTTGGTTCAAGCCCTTGGTGACCTTCAAGGAACTTCAGTGACATTGTTACAATGGAGATGTCATCCACAAGAGTACAAGGAGAAAAGCTTTACCAAATGGGGCATACAGTGTAAGCATGCAGCCATCTGTGGTACTCCCTGAACCAATAGCTGAGGAGACCCCCTTTTGGATTTACCCCAAAAAGCTAGATTGGAGGAGACTGCCTGCATGCTTGCTTCATAAGGATAAGGATAAGCATGAGAGATAAGGTGAGTTCCATCTCCACTCTTTAGCATTCTCTGGGTTGACAGCAGCAGCCAAGCTGTTTGTTTTTCATTTTTCTTTTCAAAGCAGAGCGCGAGCAGATGAGGTCTACAGACATTGTCCCTGAGAGGAATATCCACAAGCATAAATAAAAAAATAAGGAAGGACCACCATTTCTTTTTTTCCACGGAGCAAAGGCCACCAAATTCATATAGAACCACTGGTGTACACTTAATCCACTAGCCATCAAGCAGAGTTTCCTATCCATAATGGCTGGCTTCATGTAACACACTAAGCTCAAAGCAAAGAAACTACATCAAATGACAGTGTTTTGAAGATCTTTGTTTTGAAGATCTATAGCACTTTCTTTTAGCCAGACCTGGCATGCCTAATGGGTAGTTTTTCTTCTATTCCTCCTTGAAGGTGGATATTCAAACCATATTATTATCTGGGTGAATATACAACAGTAAATATGCAACAGTAAATGTCAGGTGAGTGTTTCATAATAATAACTATACATAGGAATGCTTGAAAGAAAATAAACACCCTAATGAAATTATGTTTTTATTTGTTGATTTCTGTGCAAATATGTACAGTGTATATCTTATGTTTAGCCTTGGTTTTTCAAACCTTAGCACTTATTGTCATTATAAAGTTACTCTGCCAGTTTGCCTAATTTTCTGAAAATTTAAACAGATGTTAGAGGAAATTTTATAAGTAATCATTGATACTATAGATCAAAGATCCTCAGGAATGAATACTGAAATCCATTAAATTCAGTTCCTATAAATCAAAATATGTGATTCATTTCCCTACACAAATAAAATAAACATATTTGCCTGCTAAATTTGTTTTGGAAAGAGCTAATTTCTTGTATCCAAGAAAACAAAATTAATTTCAAGGACAAGGGGACAAAAAAAAAAACACCCCTTTTTAAAACATCCAGTCATGGTGATTCTTTACTTTTTAGTGTTTGTAGCATTTCAGAAATGTAGATGATGGAGATACATTCATCTTTTTTCAGTAGTACTATCAGCTGACTGAGACTGGATGTCACACTGTCCTAAACCAGAAACCATACTTATCCACAGGCTGGATTCTCTCAGCACACTTAACCAAAAACAAATAAACCAGATTTTTGGCTTTGTACAATGTATGAACTCAGCTACTGTACATAGCCTCTGCTGTTAGTTTATTATGGAGTAATTCAAAGTGATTTTGTTAGCTTGTTATGGAATGATTGAAAGAATGGTAATAATGAATACCAATTGAGTACTGCAATGTGAATTCAGCTGTTTTGACATAGGCATAGCCTCTGCAATATTTTCATGCTGCTCCAAGTCTGTTTTCAGTAAAGCTGGCTTTGCTGAGCTCCATCCTCCCATCTCAGCTGACCAGCTCAGTGGGGACTGTGAAAAACAGGACCCAACCAGTGCTCTGCCATTACCCTTTTTCTCACCTGAACTTGTGGGGCACTGTTTGTTTTTTCCTACACAGCAGGAGGGTATTCATTCAGCTGAAACTGAAAAAGTGTACATTTATTCTTTTGCAATAATCAGGCTGTTTCCTACTGATCTTTACACTTGCAGCAATTACTCCATTCTTCAGGGGACTCCTTAGAATTGCTCACACTCCAGAGGTTAGTGAATTCCAACAGACTCTGGGAAAACTTCCCAGCTAGTATGACAGTTGGTCCTGTTGAAGTCCCAGTCACACTGAGAAATGTAAGGATGACTCAGGCTGCTCATACAATCACTTCTGAGCATCCTTTCCCACTTCACAGAGCTTGTGCCAGTTCCTTTGTACGTACACCAGCTGAGGACAATCACGATAACCAGAACAGGTGGAGGAAAACTCAACTTGAATCTTGGAGGAAAGCTCATCTTGAACATTAGAAAGAGCTCATTACTGAGCCTACTCTGTGATAGTGATGGAAGAGAAGCATTTTTCCTCTGCCATCATTGCCTCCTTTCAGTAGCCTTTCAATGATTCCAGAGTTTGGCTGAATGGTTGGGGGCCTTCTGGGATCTGGTCCAGCATGTTTCCTTTAGAAAGTTACTTAGCTCAGCTTGTGGAGATCTACATAAGCTCCACAGTGTCCTGGGAGCACATAATGGCACAAATGTCAAAACAGGAGAGTTCCTGTATGCAGAAGGAATATAAGCCTGAAATCCTATACACTTACCTAGAAGTAAGCCTTTTCACCTCAGAGGGTTTATTTCAGAATAGAAACTTTCAAGCTTGCACTATAAACAGATGATAAGATGTCAGTCTAGATCTGAATCTCTTCATGTCTCTTCCTTCTATAGGCCACCCCAATCAGCCAAATCTGTGGCGTACAATTCCCCAGTATGTAAAGGTAAAGGTAAAGGTTCCCCCTGGACATTTGTGCAGTCGTGTCCGACTCTAGGGGCCGGTGCTCATCTCCGTTTGTTAGCCGAAGAGCCAGCGTTGTCCGAAGATGCTTCCACGGTCATGTGGCCGCATGACGCGCGCGGAACGCTGTTACCTTCCCACCGAAGTGGTACCTATTCATCTACTTGCATTTGCATGCTTTCGAATTGCTAGGTTGGCAAGAGCTGGAGCTAGTGCGGGAGCTCACTCCGCACACAGGGCTAGGGATTCGAACCTCCGAATTTGCGATCTTCCGATCGACAAGACTGGCGTCTTACCCGCTAAGCCACCACGCCCCAGTATGTAGTTGGGGTTAAAAGTAATATAAATCAAATTTATAAACAAATTGCACGTGTACAGTATGTCACCCAGTTTGATGATAATGAAGTTGGTAGACATACTCAGAATACAGTACAACCAGTTTCTCTCACGATTGATAGTTATAGTGAACTGGCCCCCATGGCTTGATGGAAAAGCCAGGTTTTCATTAATTTCCTGAAGGCCAGGAAGAAAGGGTATTCCGTAAGAAGGTGGCAGCAACTGAGAAGGCATGGTTACATGGCCCCTGAAGATGGTAGTCTCTGATTGAAGGGACACATAAAGAGGGTGCCCTGATCAATCTTATTGGGCAGACAGATGCTACTGAGAGAAGGAAGATACCCAGGCTCTGAACCATGCAGGGCTTTAAAAGTGACAGCCAACACCTTGAATTGCACCCAGAAGCCAAGTGGCAACCAGTCTAGCTCTTGGAGTACAGGTGTTACATAGTGCCATAAGGTGTGTAGAGTGCATTGCAATAATCCAGTCAAGAGGTGACTAAGGCATAAGTGACAGTGATACCTCCTCTTTCAGGAAAAATTGCAACTGGCTCACAAGATGAAGCTGTGCAAAAGTCTTCTTGGCCAAACTGCTACCTGCTATGAACAGGAGCTGTGAGTCCAAGGCAACCCCCAATTGTGAATCAGTTCTGTTTGGGGGAGTGCAACCCAATTGAGACCTAAAAATAGAATCTCACTGGACTGAGGGGGAGGCTGTCTGAGGCATTTTGCAAACTACTTTCTTGGCCTGGGCTCAAGTTTCATTTATCTGATCATTGCCTTGGTAGCGGATCTTCCCTCTGTCCTTCAATACCATCGTCTTTATTCACTACATTAGGGGTCGAGATATAAAGTTGGGTATCATCAGTGTAGGGATTAAAGCTGGCCCCATGCCAAAGAACAACTCACCCAGCTGTTCAATGTAAATATTATATAGAAGCAGGGAAAGTGTTGAGTTCTGCAGCACCTCACAGTTGAGGAGCTTAGGACTAGATCTCTGACCCCTGCCACCAACAACTGAGACCATCCCGCTAGGAAGGAAGATAACCACTTTAAAAGAAGTGCTTCTCACTCCTAGCCTTTGGAAGTTGCTCAGAAATATACCAGGATCAATAGTATTGAGAGCTGCTGAGAGATCAAGCAGGGTGGCACTACCCTATTCCAATTCCATTAGAGATCATCAGTAAGCATGATCAATGTCATCTCCATGTTGAACCCAGACTTGAAACCAGGTTTGAAACCTGGCAGAAATTAGTCCAGATAATCAATTTCCTCCAGGGCATTCTGCACTTGCAGCCCAACCACTTTCTCCAACTTCACCCCAAAAAGGGAGCTGGAAACAGGTTCAGAGTTGTCGACTATGTCTGGACAAGGGCTTCTTGAGAAGGAGATGCTCCAATCCATCTCTTTCAAGGAAGGGGTCAACATACCCACTCTCGATGCATTTCATCACTCCCCCAACTCAGCTTCCTGTCACCTACCTGGAGGCTTTCACTAGCCAGGACGGGCAAAGGCCCAGAATGTAAATGGTTCAGATGATGCTGGAGAAAATCCTGTCTGGGTTATGGTTTAGTATATTGTATGAAGCCTCAGGCTACCAGATCTAGGCTGCAAAATCTGGGTGGCCACAACTCTAACAAACAGATGTACCAATCGAAGAGAATAGAGAAAAAACAGATGTAGACAACACTAACTCTTTGCTATCACTCAGTGGTTGTGAGGGGTTTGCAACACAGATCTGGTACCCCTAAGGAATCCAGCCATTGTAACTGTAAACCATGGTTTGTGGCTTAGAATGCTGCATTAGCCAGGTTTATCTGTGCTTTTCCACTGAGCCTTTCATCTAAAAGTAAAGATATTTTGGTGAAGGCAGCTTATCTCTTTTCCCTAATAGTTATCTTTCCAGGAACCGAAACTGAATTTATTGTTGTATTTTACAAAGCCCCAGTTTAATTCTATACATTGAGCTATAGTAGCTATAGTGGTTCATGGAACAGATGGATGGACTGGCAGGAAAAATCTATTCTGATACATAAAATTCCAAGTTAGATGTGCAGCAATAGATAAAGTGCCATAATTTTCCAACTTGTGCTGACTCTGAACAATACTGCTCACCTAATATTCTCTATATATTTTTGTCAGTTGCTCTGGTTCTCCAGTGAGACTTTTTAAAGCTGTATTTTCATTATTTCTACTTTTTTTTGAGCAACAGCTTTCTTTCTGTATCTGTCGCTGTTTTAAAAGAGGGCTGCCTTTCCTTGTTTGAACAAATACTATTCCACAGAACTGCTCTGCAATTCAGATGCTGACAGGCTATAAAAACCATTTAGGCAAACCCCTTTTGGTGACGGATGACAGCATAAATCTTCAACCAATCCCAAGAGACAACCCTCTATGTCTCTTTCCCCCACCTTCTTTTTCAGAGATCACTGAATTTCAGCCATTGCTGAAGGAGTAGCCTGACATTTTATCAGCTCTGGGTTTATTTGTATTGACAAGACAATAAAAATTCTTGTCTATCACTGTCACCTTTAGCACTTCACTTGACTCCAGAAGAATTTAATGGAGGCAATCAGATAATGATGAAAAGGAAAGGAGCATTGACATAATAGTCTACAAATACTGGTTTTAGTTTCTTGCAATTATTGAAATTGTGTATGTACTGTATAAAAAGGTATATGCTTTTGTCTATTTATACATTTCTTATGTTTTAACACCATCCTGTTTTCATCTCAAGAAGTTAATAGTTCATATTCCATAAAATGTCCTATATAATAAAAGCAGACCTGCTTTCTACCTTTAATTCCATATTTAGCTAAATGGCACTATCCCTATCTAAAAGAGCTTGGAGAAAACCAGATATGTACAAAAAATATTTCTAAAAGATCGAACATGCCTAATGGCCCAGGCATGCTAACTACTATTTTTTTTATTTTTATTTTTATTTTTATTTTTATTTTTATTTTTATTTTTATTTTTATTTTTATTTTTATTTTTATTTTTATTTTTATTTTATTATTTTATTTTATTATTTTATTATTTTATTATTTTATTTTATTTTATTATTTTATTTTATTTTATTTTATTTTATTTTATTTTATTTTATTTATTTATTTTATTTTATTTTATTTTATTTTATTATTTTATTTTACTTGGAAAACTAAGGTGGAATTAATGGAATGGAGTGTTTTGAAAGTGGGCAGAGATTGCTGAATAAAAGTAATCTACACTACAGCATTTTGTTGCCATTTTCTCTTGTAATAATTGAATGCAATACTAAAAAATGTAAAATGTAATATTGAAATGTCAGTGTCAGTACAGAAGACAGAGATAACCCATATAGTCAATTATTTTATTTAATCAATTAGTATTTTGTTGTTGTTCAGTTGTTTAGTCGTGTCCGACTCTTCGTGACCTCATGGACCATAGCACGCCAGGCCTTCCTGTCCTCCACTGTCTCTCGGAGTTTACTCAAATTCATGTTCATTACATCGGTGATGCTATCTAACCATCTCATCCTCTCCTGTCCCCTTCTCCTTTTGCCTCCAGTCTTTCCCAGCATCAGGGTCTTTTCCAGTGAGTTCTCTCTTCGCATTAGGTGGCCAAAGTATTTGAGCTTCAGCTTCAGCATTTGTCCTTCCAATGAGCTGTCAGGGTTGATTTCCTTTAGGATTGACTGGTTTGACCTCCTTGCAGTCCAAGGGACTCTCAAGAGTCTTCTCCAGAACCACAGTTTGAAAGCATCAATTCTTCGGCGCTCAGCCTTCCTTATGGTCCAACTCTCAATTAATCAATTAGTATACTATTTCCCAAATCAAAGCCATCTCATAATGGTGTGCATCATCATCATTGGCGATCACTCGTAGCCGAGTAAGATTGTCTTCCAAAGGTAAAATTTTAACAGTGGATCCATAAGTGGCTGTAAAGGCTAATTCTGGATCCGCACAACCTCCCACAGTGAGGGCATAGGTTTCTGGGTGGGAGACGGTCATGATGAGGGTTTGCCTGACGTGCCTTCCTTTTAGCTCTTTTCTCCCTTTCTCCCTGTACTCGTGCTTCTTCAAAGTCCATAGTGCCATTAATAAAGGCTGACCTCCAATTGAAACGCTCATGAGTTAGGGCTTCCCAGTTCTCAATGCTGATATTACATTTTTTTAAATTAGCTTTGAGAGTGTCTTTGAATCTCTTTTACTGTCCACCAATATTCCGTTTTCCATTCTTAAGTTGGGAGTAAAGTAGCTGCTTTGGAAGACGATGGTCAGGCATTCAAACAACATGGCCGGTCCAGCGAAGTTGATGTTGGATGATCATTGTTTCAATGCTGGTGGTTTTCGCTTCTTCTAATACGCTAACATTAGTCCGCCTATCTTCCCAAGTAATTTGCAGAATTTTTCAGAGGCAGAGTTGATGGAATCTTTCAAGAAGTTGGAGGTGGCGTTTGTAGAGGGTTAGAAGTGCAGCCTTCATCCGCCTTCGCAGCTGTTGTAACAATACATCTTGTTATCTTCCGCCTGTTCTGCCGTTGAGGTCTTTCTTGGATCGTTCTTTGTCTGGTTCCTCCCCCTGGACCTTACCGCCATGGGTGACCCTACCAGGAGTACATGACTCCCGACGGCTTCACTCACAGGGTTCATTGGGAACACACAAGCCCACTCACCACAACAAGGTGATGATCCAGCGAGTGAGAATGGTGTGCAATAGGTGCTGAGAGAATAATGGAAATTAGAGATGCAAAATACAATAATATAAAACATTCAGTAATATAATATTACAGTACTCCCAACATCTAAATATTTCAAAACATGCAAATGCTCTCTGTACTGTTAATCTACTTAATAGAAGTGTTTCTAAACGGTAAGTTTTTCATGCTTCTTCTAAAAATGTGGATGAGTTGCCTTGGGACACACTTTTCTAAAAGATGTTCCCCAAGAAAGACTCCAGTTGTGCAAGCAGTCTAAAATCTGCAACTCAGTTTCACACATTTTACTAAGTCATAATGGGATTTGTTTGGTTGTAGTTTAGACTGCAAACACAACTTTGTATATCATAATTTGTAGCTCAGTGAAATGTCAAAAGTAGTCCCATTATCCTCCATTGGAGTAGGCTAGTCTTGTGGTGATAAAGGCATGAGTTATCAAAAGGCATGAGTTATCATCACCAGAGGCTTCGCATCCCAACTTGAGGTGCAACTGGGACACCAGATGAACCTGGACAACATTCAGAAAAGCTTCAGGTCATGTAAGTTATTGGTATAGTCTGAAGTAGTACAATCCATAACTAAAATTCTCTTATCCTGTTTGTGATAAACCTGAAATTCAACATGATTTTTAAGTTTAGGTTAGGTTGAGATGGGATGCAGTCTTCTGGTCCTTGAGAGGGTGCTTGGTGGAGACAAAATTTGGATGATGTTCTTTTTTCACTAATGGCAAGATAAGTCTCGCGTGCAGAGAGGGCATGCTTCGGACCCCCTCAACAAGAGAATTCCATCTAGCGGGGTCCAGGAGGTGTGCTTTCTCTGCAACAGCCCCCGCCTTATGGAACATCTTGCCCCCAGAGGTGAGACTGGCCCCTTCACTCCTGGCCTTTCGGAAGGCCCTTAAGACCTGGCTCTGCCGCCTGGCCTGGGACAACGGAGGTGGTAGTGCCTCCTGGGGTTGGCTGGCCCCGTAGCAATAAGACCTATGCTACGGTCCCCAATCCATCTTGGATTCTATTCTTTTATTTTATTTTATTTTATATCTGGATTTATTTTTATACATCTTCTACTTTGTATGGTTTTAAATATTTTAAATTTTTAAGTCTTGATTATTGTAACCCGCCCAGAGTCCCTTGTATGGGAGATGGGCGGGGAATAAATTAAATAAATAAATAAATAAATAAATAAATAAGTCTCACAGGTGGAAAAAAGCTGCATTCACACCATTTTTCTGAAGCAGGTCTGCCACTGCTTCTCCGCCATGGGATCTCAAGTAACTGAGCAAAAAAACAGGAATAATTCTGTTCACAGAATGGAGAAGCCATATGTATTTTATTTCACTTACATCAGACTCAAAGGACAAATCACAAAAGCACCCAGCGGAAGCCAGTAGAATATAGAATATAGTAGTTTCTGCAACATATGAACTAAGTTCACACAATATACTAAGGTAAAATGTAATAATTCAGGGTAACGTTGTGACAGATGATTCTATTTATTTATTGACCTGAGGCATACATTTATAAGAGATTGGATGCACACAACATACTCAGCCATAATCTAGCACATTTTAGTCATACGCAAACCCAGTTCAGTTTCTCCCTCAGATCAGCTAGGATTGTTCAGACCTCATTTTATCTTTATAACCCAAGCTGTTCACAGCATTAAAACAAAAAATCCCAAAAATACACAAATAAATATGTTAATTAAACAGCAGATTTATACCAGCAATATGTAATGCACCCCACCTAGAAATGGAAAATTATTTCAAAATTCATCCCATTTCCTATTCACTTTCCTTTTCTTTTTGTAGACAACTGAAACTCACATAAATTGGTCACCCTAACCAAAAGATACGTTGTTGTTAAGCAAACAAATTTTGGCAAGATGCAGTCACTTTCATGTGCTCCTTTCTATATCAATTTATCCCAGGGTAATTCAACTGAGGATTTAAAAACTCTTCTGCATTTTGAAGCCAAGTTTATTCTCCTTCATTTCCCTTTCACACTTCAGACAACACTTATTTAATGGATGAGGAACATTATTTTAGCTACAGAAGGAACCTTTTCCCCTAGAATTACTAACACTCTTTTGGCTTCTTTTGAATTTCCCTTCATCTATAGAGGAAACTTCAGAATAATATTGCCAGTAGTTACTGCTCAAGAGATAGTTTGTATTCTCATTGTTGCTGAGCCCTAATCCTAGCAAAAATCACACGTTCAGACCAGGAGTGTCATTAATTTGTCTTTATTATTTATTTAAACTACTCATATTTTTAATGCACCATCCTCCTAACATATCAAAACAACATATAAGAAGCTTAATTATTAAATAAGTTGTTGTTTATTTGTTCAGTTGCTTCTGACTCTTCATGACTTCATGGACCAGCCCGCGCCAGAGCTTCCTGTCGGCCGTCGCCACCCCCAGCTCCCCCACGGTCGAGTCCGTCACCTCCAGAATATCATCCATCCATCTTGCCCTTGGTCGGCCCCTCTTCCTTTTGCCTTCCACTTTCCCTAAAATCAGCTTCTTCTCCAGGGTATCCTGTCTTCTCATTACGTGGCCAAAGTACTTCAGTTTTGCCTTTAATATCATTCCCTCAAGTGAGCAGTCTGGCTTGATTTCCTGGAGTATGGACTGGTTTGATCTTCTTGCAGTCCAAGGCGCTCTCAGAATTTTCCTCCAACACCACAGTTCAAAAGCATCTATCTTCCTTCGCTCAGCCTTCCTTATGCTCCAGCTCTCGCAGCCATAGGTTACTACAGGGAATACCATTGCTTTAACCATTGCGGACCTTTATTAAATATATTTTGATATAATTATTAAATATATCATGATATAATGCAATAAAATTATAGAACTAGAATGAAAAAAATCAAAAGCATAAAACAAGCAGCCTAAGAAAACAAGTACATTTTAATTTGCACTAATAGCAACAGTGTACCGAACAAGCTTTAGTGGGGAAAAGCATTCCAGAGGTAGGTTCCCATTATAAAAGAGATGCTTTAGCTAGTTCTTACATGGTAATATTCTCTTAGGAAAGAAAAAAGGGTAAGATGGTGAAGGGAGACATGTTTCCAAGGTGTTTCTTATATTAAAAGTAATTACTAGCACATTGAGTTTCTTGGCGATGTAGCTACAGAAACACCAACTCTTTGTACCTTTTACCCTATTACCTGGTAGGGGCCTTAGGAACAGAGACTTAGCCTGTGAGATTTGCTGTGATTGAAAAGTTTCACGAAGGCAAAGATCCAAGAGGAAAGTGGTGTTTTTACTAGAAAATGAAACAAGACTTCTCCTGTGCTCCAGAGAAGAGGAGCCAGAGGGACATAGCCATTCTGCTGTAGCTGCCAGAGGGCACAGACATTACCCGGAAACTAAAGTCTTTTCCTTTCTTAGCTCTCATAGGAATATCAGCAACTGCTGCTGTCATTAGGGCTCTCCAGAAAGCACAGAAGCTGGGCAACAAGGGATCTGAACCTTGGAGTGGGGGAAGAAGTAAGCCCCAATTCCTGCTTTGATGCCCTTGTTTGCTAGGCATGGTAGAAGAACTGCTGTGGAGGCAGCCATTTTCCACTTTCTTTATGTCTTGAGGACATCACTGTGGGTGTGGAGAAGAGCAGTTAGGCTCTCCCCTTCAGCCTGCATTCTCTGGGAAGAATAGAATATTTCCTTCCTCTCTTTTATCACATCATGAGGGCAAAAAGTGGAGACTTTCTATTGTAGCATGTAACTTACTTCATAAACTTCGCTTGTGCTTTTGGATCTTAAGCATTTGTTTCTAGATATTCTTAATTGACTTGCTTCTATTCATACGTGTATATACTGTTAAATATATATAACTGGAGGATTCCAGCCAGGGTTACCTCAAACATTTCCCTACCAGAAGAATTGGAAGCAGATAGGCAGCAAATAGTGTAATATGTTTCTCTATGGAGATACCAGTTAAATTCTAGCACCCACATACTACTGTACACTTTTAAATAATCTTCAAGGACAGACACATGTAGAACCCTCATGCTTCCCAAATATTACTATACAAAAATGTTATAAATGGTGTCTAGTACTGTTTCTGATACTCTAGGAATGAACATCAATGTTAATATATTCAGGGCTATACACCATAAGTTCTAAGGCTAGATCTTTGCTCAGGTTTACAACAAACAGGCAATCCTGCCCCCAAGAAGCAAGTAGTACTAGTGAAATTGCTCATTCCAACTCTTCCAAATACTGGAAAAGAAGGATAGCACACAGTGCCCTCAAGGGCTACTTACTTGAATCAGAATGCAATGATAACAATACATGTTATGAAAATATTGGTAGAAAAGGTAGCAAATAATACTCTCCCTGGTAGGTCATCTAATCTTAACAAATTTTTCAGGTGTTCTATCATGGCACCATGAAAACTTTTACATTTCCTGGATGGCCTGTAAATATTGTGAACAACATGTAAATTCTCCACTTACTTCCTAATGTAATGACAGAAGCAGGAAGCATTAGTTTCTAGATGGCACACTCCTTCTCAGATACTGTTTTTGATGGTGACCGGAATGTATACTAGACAATATCTTACATGTATCTCTTTTCATCACAGTGAGAGCTGTGTTTCATATTCAAATCTGCCAGATAGCTCATTCAAATGTTCTGTAAAACTCTGTATAATCCCCTTAGCAGAAATTCAAACCCACACCATTACTCTGCAGAATCCTTAATACATAAGGGATTGTCTACTTTCCCCTAACATCTGTGCACACAACACTTTCAGCTAATAAACCATCATGGGTTCTTATCTAATTCGTTTCTCACCAGATTCCAGAAAGAAACAGTGCATGACATACACCCACCCTCAAAGCACAGACAGTAAGCAAAGTTAGCATTTTTTTTCTATTTATGGTGGAAGTAATATCTCTAAAAATATTAGTATATGCTTCCCCTCTTTACAGGAGGAAGACTAGGGTGGAATAAATAGAATAATTACCTTGATTGATTGGTAGCGGTCAATTAAGATTTAATTAGAAGCAGGGGGAATCTTAAATGGATTGCCTAAGGTAGTGCTGATGGAATTTGTTTTATGATGGTGTCTTGATAAAATATGATATAATTTCTTTCAGTTCCTAATATCCTAAGTTTTTCCTTTCTCCTCCTTCTTTTTATTTGGGTTCATTGGATCTCAATCTGCAGCAACATCTGTTCATAGAAGCAATGTGGCAAATGTTGTATTGATATATCTGGGAAAACATGCCTAGTTCCTCCCTTGTGAATCTCACTCCACATTTCTGGACCAGCAGAAATATATGCTATTTATCTTAATGCCTCTAGAGGGCAATGTCTTTAGATGCTATTGTTGCTAGATCCAGCATAAAATAAAATAAAAGGCAACAATTGCAGGTAAAGCTTACTTGCTTGCTTATTTTTAAAAAGGAAGTGCTGCTGGACTCCACAAATTCAAAATACCTTGCTAATGAATTGTACCATAAGAGGCCAGAGGAAGAAAAAAATAGGTGGCTGGGGGGATGGGTAGGAGAATGCTTATTGATTTTTTAAAAAATGTCTGAAATGCTGTTATTTTGCAATTAATGTTCAGCATTTGAGAGCAATCTAATGAAAAGAAACAGCTAAGCAGCCTGCACTTTTGAGAGTTTTTTGAAAAACATTATTTGCTATTCTTCCTAAAAGTGGTACTCTGTGAGTAATATCAGATGTGCATTTGTTATAAAATGGGGGAAATTCTCCTCTCTCTGTGTGTGTGTGTGTGAAAGAGAGAAAGAAAGAGAGAGATTGCCTGAATAAGGATAAACTATACCAGGCAAGGAGATTTCTGTCAGTGGGTTACTGAGATTTCTGTTACTGTTTTACCTAAATGCCAAGACATTAGCCAGTTAGGTCAACATTTTCAATATCTATTTCCTTTATTCATACATTTTATATCTAATTTGGAACCCTCCAAACAACGTATTACTTATTTCAACAACTTTCTGGTTATTGATCTATCTACACAAATATGGCAGATAATTACAAGCATGGAAGTGTAGGAAGCCTGTTGCTTCATCTAGTTCAGCATTGTTGCTTTGATTGACATTGGTTCTCCAAGGCTTCAGGACAGACTTCTTCCAGCCTACCTGGTGATGCCAGGAATAGATCTGGGACCCTTTGCATAGAAATCATGTCTTCTGCTACTGAAACATGTTCCAGGAAAAGGGCAATCTCTGATACTTAGATTTTGAGCATATTTCAAAACGTCAAGCTCAAACGAAGTGATGGAGTGGATAACATGCAAAAGACAAAAGTGTATTAGATAACGATTCAGGGTGATTATATGACCAGAAACCAGACAAATTCACTGTCCTAATGCTTAGTGGATACACTGGCTCAATCAAAACTTATTTTCCTTACTTGCAGCACCTAGTCCTTTAAAAACAATTTTAAAAAATATTTCCATAGTGTATTGCTTCTCTTGCAAATTAAAAGCCCTAGAACCTTGGGCTTTTAACTCGATTTTGCCTCAGATTCTGTAATGCCTTTAAAATTGAGGTCCGAGAATAAGTTATACCTTGTTTTTCTATGTTTTAATTAGCTTAATTACTAGCAGAACTAGTGTGTCAACTCCATGACTATTTTTTTATAAGAATTTTATCAAGTTTCAAACAAAGATAAAAGCTACAGAAAAACAAAAAACATATTATGGAGATTGCTGGTAGAGAAGGAGGGGGCCCTCTCCAGGGGGAAAAGCACATGTGCAGTGCAGAATCCCTTGGACTCCCACCCAAGAAAATCAGAAAGGAACCGCCTTAGTGTTCCAGGGTTATTCCCTTAGTGTTTGCTAGTTTAGTTCAGTTTAGCAGGATTCTGTCGAATAGAGTAGGACAATAAATACTAGAATTCAATTATTGCCTCAGCATGGTTCTTCACTCTAAATCCTGACAAAACTACAAGGAAAAAAAGAGAAAAAAAGAAAAAGCTAAAAAAGGTGTGGAATCAAAGAGAAATTTTTTAAAAAAAAGATTACAAAAAGAGGCGACTTCCAACTTTTAACAGCAAGGATATACAACAATTTTGCATAATCGATCCCTTACTCTATATTAAACCAAAATCACATTATTTGTATAAATCATTCCATTGACACATTATAAAAATCACTAAATACAATTGCTCCTTCCCTTTATATTAATATATATATATATATATATATATATATATATATATCTCCTAATCAACTTCCCCCCAGATAACATTTATTTATTTCCTTCCTACTACTATTCTATACATTCCTGTCTACTATAATAAAGATCAAACTAAAACACTTATAAATTGTCTGCCATTATACTTGATAATACAGCAATTTTAATAATCTTAATCATGTCAAACCCAAAACCATACATTATTTTTTATATTATACCTTAATAATCTTAATCCAAATTGTTAAAGATAAATGAAGTCAGCCAAACCCTAAAAGTAATCCAGATAGATGTTCTTAAACCCTTACCCCACTTCAAAATAAACCAGAGCGTTTACATATTCCCACAATGCACACAAAGCTTTTTTCTTTAAAAAATTGAACAGCCCAACTGTCCCCCTCAAAAACTCTGACTTCTCTTCAGAAGACCTCCCATACATAATAACCCCTTCTTTTCCATAGTGTTCCATCAGAAGATCAATTTCCCTTATGGCTTGCAACTTGATCTCTCCCTTTAATTTCTTCAACTCGACTACCCAATCTTCATCCAGCATTTCAACAAAAGTCCTGATCTCACTCTTAGAAGAGACATTTCTGTCGCTGTTAAATTCTTGTTTCATTCACAACATCCCCAACCAGATGACACATTTTAGACCTCATATTTTCCACAATGTCCTGAATGCCTTGCATAAAAACTTGGTAAAAATCAGAAAGAATCTGTTTAAAATCTCTTTCTTTTAATCAGAGAAAGTCTGATTAAAATCCTCCATGTCTCACGCAGTAGATCATGGCACCCTCTAGGAGGTTAACCAGCGAAAGTCGAAGATATGGAATGTGTTTACACAAGTGAAAGTGAGATTTTCAGACAGTTCCCCAGGGAAAGTAGAAGCAGAAAGCTGAAAGTTCAAAGCAGCCGATTCAACGTGTAGGAAAATGCTAATATCTTCAAATTTAGTACAAAAATAATAACAGGGAGACAATTATTTACTTTCAATCCTCCTTGATATTTGGATGGAAAGCAAAGTTGAAAACTTAAGAATTTTTTTTAAAAAATTAATCCCAAAAATAGCAATAAGCACCAAGAGAACCGGCTTCTCCTTGCAATAGAAAGCCTCTCTTAGGGTACGCGTACTTAAAAGAAATATATATATAAATTGGGTGATTTAGAAATGGGGTGGCCAGTCTTAGTGTCCCTTTAAGGCTACAGCACGGCTTGCAAAAGGTGACGTCCCAGCCTCCCGGCTCCTCTTACGTGTCGAGCGCGAATGCTGTTTGCGATCTTCTGGCTGTAAGCAGCCATCCGGAGAACAGATGGGGTAATTCCAAGCATTTTC
The DNA here is from genome assembly GCA_023362775.1 of Charina bottae. Lineage (NCBI taxonomy): Eukaryota > Metazoa > Chordata > Lepidosauria > Squamata > Charinaidae > Charina > Charina bottae. The sequence continues at coordinate 48,409,671 of JALMGJ010000005.1, forward strand.
CTTTTTCCGGAAAAACACTCCTGGGCTTCAGGAAAAACCTGCCTGAGCCCGAAAAAACTGCTGTGTTGTCAGTTTTGCCCGCTAAGTCTGCCATATCCCCACCGGAAGTCCCTCAACTCCATGACTATTGACAGCTAATGGAATTTGGTTTCTAGCAGGCTCTGAAGTGCCTCCATTTCCATCTTCTAAGATACGGGAAATAACTTGTAATGGGCCCCTCTATTAAGGCTAAGTAACTATGAAGGCCAATTTAGCTGACTATTTAAATGTGAGCATTGTTCCCATTTATATTAAAATGTGTGCTTTGAAGTGAATATATTTCTAAAAAGCTTGTCTCCTGAGTTTTGACAGTTTCAGATTTTTACATTTTAAACTATTTCAGTTGCTTTTATGGAAAAATACAATGCTGTGGTATGTTTCAAACTTATTTATATAGTCACATTTAGAAGCTACTGTTAAGTATTTTTCTATAACAGATTGAATTTTAATTGTGGAGTCCTTGGTGCTCTCTGCCTTGTTGTTTTCTTGCAGACGTTTCATTGCCAGGCTAGGCAACATCTTCAGTGCTAAAAGGGAGTGGAACTTGCTCCACAGTTCAAACCTGAGCTACAAATATTCTCTTCGATTGAATTTTAATTAAAAGCAACATCTATCAGGGTTTAATAGCCAATGGCCATTGCCCTCATATGGCCCTCCACCAAAAAATTGTCCATTCTGGTCTACATAATAATATACCATATATATTCTGCATGAGTTAATAACCAATTGTCATGTTTTTCAATATTTCTCATCCAGGCCCCCAAATGTGTTAAGGGCCCCGTTTCTTGGCTATACTGGTAATTATTACGATAATTTTCTCGGTTGTCAAATATATTTATTTTTGTATTGTTTTTAATTGTTTTAGAATTGTTTGCTGCCCAGTCTCACTTGGTTGAGATAGGCAGCTATAGAAAATAAATAAATAAATAAATAAATAAATAAATAAATAAATACATACATACATACATACATACATACATACATACATACCTATCAATATCTTTTTGTAATCCAGATATCCAATACTGGATTGCTGCCATTTTTTTCTGATGTGATTCAGTTATTCATTAATTCCAAATTAGTTTGTGTTGAGAACTTGTTTTTAGGTTTTTGCTGGATGTTTCTGTTGGGTTTAGGGTTTTGATTTGTTGATTTGATAGTAATTGTAAACCACCCAGAGTTTGGGTGGTGGGGAGTATGCAAATGTTTATGTAATAGATATAGACATTTTTCATAAAAATATGAGCAAATCTACATTTTTGCTATGTGACACGTACTGTTAGTTGTGTCATGATTTCATATGATAATGCTCCAACTATTAGCATCTGACCTGTCCTTGTGTACCTTGCAGTGTTTCTTTAGGGTTCAAGTCAGGGAATTTTCTGTTATCTAATCCTCATTATGGGTGAGATCATCTGTCACCATGGGATGAGGTATCATCAGTATGCTGGTGATACCCAGTTATACATCTCCATCCCGGGTGAAGTAAGTGATGTGGTGATTGCCCTTTCCCGGTGCCTGGAGGCTGTGGGGGTCTGGATGGGGAACAACAGGCTTTGGCTGAACCTTGGTAAGATGGAGTGGCTGTGGGTTAATGGCTCCTTGGTATCCGGGAAATTGTCATCCTTAGTTCTGGATGGGGTTGCATTACCCCAGACAGACCTGGTGCAGAACTTGCAGGTTCTTCTGGACTCATGACTCCTGCTCAAAGAGCAGGTGGCAGTCGTGGCCAGGAGAGCCTTTGCGCAACTTTGTGTTGTACTTGGTTCCTGGACTGAGAGGCTCTTCAAACAGTCCCTCATTCCCTGGTCATCTCCCATATAGACTATTGCAATGCGCTCTACATGGGGATACCCTTGAAGAGTATCCGGAAGCTTCAGCTGATCCAAAATGCGGCTGCGCAGGCAGTTCTTGGTGCCCCAAGGTCAGCACATGTGACACCACTGCTCTGCGAGCTGCATTGGGTGCCAGTTTGCTTCCAGGTCCAATTCAAGGTGTTGGTGATCACCTTTAAAGCCCTACATGGCATGGGTCCAGGCTACCTGAGGGACCGTCTCATCCCCATGACATCGACCCGTCCCATCTGGTCATGCAGAGAGGGCATGTTACAGACCCCGTCTGTAAAAGAATTTCACTTGGCAAGGTCCAGGAAGTGGGCCTTCTCTGCAGTGGCCCCTGCCCTGTGGAACACTCTGCCCCCAAAGGTGAGACAGGCCCCATCGCTCCTGGCCTTCCGGGAGAACCTGAAGATTTGGCTCTGCCGTCTCGCTTGGGATGGGAAGGGGAGTAATTATTCTTGGGGGTGGCTGGCACCTTAGAGCTCTCCTCACAGAATTAGATCTTTATGGCCACTTGGTTTTATACTTATTTTATATTTATATTCGGTAAATTGTATATGTATATTTTAGATGTTTTTATATGTATCTTTTTAATATGGTTCTTATTGTAAACCACCCAGAGTTCCCCTTTTCTGGGGAAGATGGGCGGTGGCAAAGTTTGAATTAAAAACAAACAAACAAACAAACAATTGAAGCCATTGTGTAAAGCCGGGATCAGCAGCACAACATTTGCAACTACCATAATGTGTATGGCCTCACTATATAGTACCCTGCAAAATAAAATTAGAAATAGGGAAAGGGAAAAAATAGCCATTCTTTCATATGAGAATTTTACCTTATAATTAAATATATATATATATTTAAAAATTCTTATATTTTGGCACCTGATACATTGTATCAGTAATCTTGGTAACCTCTGGTCTAAATACGTTCCTGTACAAAGTATCTATTTCCAATTTACATAATGCACATGCCATATCAGATATAATTCCGCTGGTCCCTTATTCTCAGGAACATTCTTGGCAGCTGAAAAGAATTATGAGAGAATAGATCTAGGCTGCAAATGTCTGGATGACTAATAGACAGCAGCAAAGATTATGGGGATTTAATATATTTCCTTTCCTATGAAAACTCAAGGCAGCATGGATTGTCCTCATTTTATCCTCAGAAAAACTTCTGAAGAAGATTGGGCTGAGACATAGTCATCTAATTAGCTCCATACTAGAGTATCACCAGCAAGTCTCACTAGCATTTGCATTATACTAGCTTTATGCATAGCTTTCTAACACAAATCTTGTTCCTGATACTTCAACCCAATTTCATTTGCAATACCAGAGGAAGAAAATATTTTCTGAAACAACACATTTCAAAAACTTCTCATAAATTCATGTATTGCTGTTTCAAAATGAGGGATATTTTTTGTTTATGAATTTCATAGGGCTGATATCCCAGAACTGTTTTAAATATTTCTGAATATTTAACAAGCTTAAAGATGGGACAGCCAGTTAAACACTCTTCATGAGAAGGATGTTTTCCTCTATAATTGAGTTAGCACACGTTTAACTCTCTAGTCGGAATCAGTGTACTTGACTTGGGCTGAATCATTTCATTTGTTTAGATCTTGGTTAAATATATTCAAGGACAGTCTATCTAACTTCCATTTGTTGGAGTAAATAAAGCACTTTGGGGCACAACTTAATATATAAAATCTTGAAAACAATACTAGGTCAATCATGTACAGATGAATAAAAGGCACAAAAAAGGAGAAATGTTTGTTCTGGATTTTAACTGTTAAACTTTGAAAACAAATGCATGCACAAAGAAGTTCTTCATAACTTCTTTGTACACCCTTCAGTTATATTTCTAATCCGGATCTCATGAATTAATGGCACTTACACTTTATATAACCAGTGGTGTGAAAAAACTTTCCTGGCCACCTTATGTTGGTCAATCAGTTTTATATTTTTACTGTCCTGTAGGTTACAATCCAGTGACTCTTCACATCATGTATCAGGGAATGTAGGATTGTTTATATATTACTCCATGGGGAAAGACAGGCCTTTAGCTAGGGAGGTTGGAATCTATCTTTGGCTATTCCCCTGCTAGCCTCTGTAGCTGGTGCTTTCTGGGCTCAGAAGATCCCAAGGTACAAAACGTCCAGAAGATGCAAATACACAAGATCTAGATCTAGATACGTGTATCTTATGCAGGTAATCATTAAGCAAATCCAACCCGATTTTATGACCATTTTTTTCGGTGATCATTAAGCGAATCACATGGCCATTAAGCAAACCACGTGGTTATTAAGCGAATCATGTGTTCCCCATTGATTTTGCTTTCCGGAAGCTATCTGGGAAGGTTGAAAATGGTGATCATGTGACTGCGGGACACTGCAACAGTTGTAAATGCAAACCGGTTGCTAAGCACCCAAATTGCGATCATGTGACCGTGGGGATGCTGCGACGTAAGTGCAAGGACCATTCGCAAGTCAGTTTTTCAGCACCTTCATAAGTCCAAACTGTTGCTAAACGAATGGTTGTTAAGTGAGGACTACCTGTATTACTGCATTATATGCAAGTACATACATAGGGACAATTATAGAATAGCATATGAATCAAATATTTTTTGGTTGAATCCAATTTTATTCATGATTCAGTCTAATAACCTCTTACTAATTAACACCAATTATTTGTGTTATGAAAGGGCAAATCTCATGCCTAAATGATAGAATTTATGTAATTAATTAGCAAATGCCAGGACAAAATGGCCAGGCTAAGGTGTATTCCCCAATTATATTTTTAATATTAATCATCACACATAATGGAAATCTGTTACTATCAAAACATCTGAAGTATATGTCAGAAGGTTATATTGGAATCACAAAGCAATATCCCAGACAAAACCTAAAACCTAATCTGGTTTCCAGTTTTGTCTACTAAAGTTTTCTCTCTGTTATCTCACTCTCTTTTTCTGTGAATGTGTATTTGTTACATAAATGGTTTAACCAAATGACTATTAGATCTAAATTTTCAACAATATCTCAACTGAATTCCTTAATCCATACTATTTCTAACTATTTCTTATTAAATATTTAAAATTATTTTCTTGCACACAGCTATTTCTCGTCTTTATTCCATAATCTCTTCAAGAACATTGTTTTCTCTCCTCTTTTCTTGTTAATAATCCATCTTGTAAATTAATAAACTAGTTTGCATTCATATTTGTAGATTAGGTAAAGCAATGGGACACGTAAACTGATAATAGTAACTTGATAGCCTTTATATAAATTATGATACCAAGAACATTTCTAGAGAAATACCCCAAACTATTAGATATTTCAATGGTAAGTTTTGCATTTATTTCAATACATAGGTAAAGGTTCCCCCGCACATTTGTGCAGTCGTGTCTGACTCTAGGGGGCGGTGCTCATCTCCGTTTGTTAGCTGAAGAGTCATCGCTGTCTGAAGACGCTTCCACGGTCATGTGGCCGGCATGACGTGCACGGAACGCTGTTACCATCCCACCGAAGTGGTACCTATTTATCTACTTGCATTTGCATACTTTCAAATTGCTAGGTTGGCAAGAGCTGGGGCTAGTGCGGGAGCTCACTCCGTCACACAGGGCTAGGGATTCAAACCTCCGAACTTGCGATCTTCTGATCGACAAGCCTGGCGTCTTACCCGCTGAGACATTCATGGTAAATATTTATACAGCTATTAACCACAAATTTTATTTCAAGGACTATCAAGAGCCTGAGGATTATGACAGAAAATACTGAATCATGCTGAGATGTTACAGTGCCTACATTTATAAGAACATATTTGAAGTCAGCAGTGACAATAGGGGTGGGGGGCGAGGCTGTTGATTTATTTATGATGCCTTATAGTTGCTTTAATAATTATGAATATGAGAACAAAAACATTTTTCCAGATAAAAAAGCATAAAGCAAGCTTGTTTGGATTATCATGATGTGCTGAAAGCATTTATTTGACTCCTCATCTATCTATACTTTGCTGAGCTGCAGAATAAACATACTGTGGTGTTGTGCTGTTGAAGGCTCAATGTTGTAAATATTTCATTACTTTTAAAATGATTCACTATTAGCTAGGTGTTTTGGTGCTCTGGAAAAAAAGTTTTAAATAGTCATTTTTAAATCTTTATTTCTAGCTTCCAGATGATTTCTTCAAAACTGGGTTTGGTGAGAGCCACCTCTTGGATTCTAATGGAATGACACTTCTCCCCACCTTTCTTTCTGCATACTTTTCTTGAATAGAGAAATTATAAAAAAAAGATGGATACAGTGGAACCACAGAAGTCCATAATTACCATTGTTGGAAGACGATAAGCAGGATCCAGCCCAACATTGCCTTGGATATCTTACTGATATTAATTTTGCATCTTAAACATCTTCTATATAAGGAGCACTGCATCTTCTCTAAACAAGCTAATGTAATGCCTACCTTTTTCACTACCTGCATTTAATTTGAATCTATCAGTGATAATGAAGAAAAATGTATCCATTCTTCTGACTGTATATTTCTCTCTCGTTACAGTAATTCATTTCTTTTAGGTTGTCATTTCTTCAGCTATTTTACAATGTAATTTCTTGCTCGCCATTTTTGCTTTTTTTCTCTGCCCTTTTCCATTTCTCTGCAATCTTCTTGGTATACATTGACCCATATTGACCACAGCAGATTGCATGCACCATAATCACTCCAGGAACAGAAGCAGCTTCTATTCCTGCAAGGAAAATTGTCCTAACAGAAGGCTTAGCTTCAGATGAAAACAGTGCAAATCTCAGGTGCTTAAATTCAGGGCTTACCTGTTGCTCTACATATTTGTCTGTATACTTTAGATGTTTGTCTACGAGAGCCTCATACCAATAACTCAGATTCTGCTTTCTTCTCCCAGGGACAGCTGTTTATCAAGCTGTGTAAAGCGAGGCATGAAATAATGGGCTGAATGTGCATAAAAGAAGTTCAGGTTTTGTAGCAGCCAAGACTGTTTGTAACAGCAGTTGGGCAATCAAGAGAGGGAGGGAGAAGTATCCTGAAGCAAGTGTTGAATATTTTAAGAAAAGACAAGCATGTTCCAGTATGAATCCTCCTGATCATCTTCAACAAACATCTTTTCCCTAATACCTCTGGACATACTTCTGGTTAAAATTAAGGGCTGCTAAGTAACTTTGGAGAAGCCTAAAACTGCTGCTCCAAAACAATTCTTCATGCCACAAAGACTTCACTAATTAGGAAGTTTCTGGGACCTTAAAACATTTTAAACGCAGATTGATGTTTTTAACAATCCTGGAAATTCCTTGCAGTGGATGCTTTTAATTCTATCCTGCAGTTCCTGACTGTGTTATTGTTTTTCTTGCTTCTATACTTGTAATAAAATGTGTTTCATTGTTGCCTTGGATACATACATATGGTATATGCCTGTCAGATATGAATTAAGTGCAGTGAATCCTGCTATCAGTTTTCAGCTTGCTTTCATCCTTAATTTCGTAATGCTAAAGAAAAACAACCGGAGTTGGAAAATTAGAAGGAATGATTCATATGGGGGTGGGCGGGGGTGTTGTTGTTTTCTATAATGAATACATATAAGTGTTTTTGTCGACAATATCTCCATGTTTTATTAACCTTTTTTTTTGGGGGGGGGGGCAATGTATATGCCCTTTGGCTCTATTACCTGCCTGAAGTACTGAAAGGATAAACTCGGTGTTGGGGCTATAGATTTTCATGTGTCAATCCATTGCAACCAGATTCTACTGTAGAGACAAAGTGGTGGGCAGGAGAAAAAACTCATTTAAGTTGATAGGTTTTCTATAAGAAACTTCTTTCCCTTTGCTTCTTGGAGAAAAGACAGGAAATATATGTAATTAATTACCATGCCTGCATTAATTTGCTCTATAGTTCTCCAAAATGAAACTATTCTTTGCCCAAAGTGGTCCACAAATCTCTCTGTCTCTGGCCCTCTCTCCACCTGTATTTGTAGATATATAGATATGTACAGTACACATGGATAGATACACACTTATAGTTCTATAGGCACTTTGGGCAGGTCAGGCTGAAACCTGTGGATTAAATAAACTCTAATTAGATCCTTAAGCATATAAATGTCAACTAGGGAAGAATTATTCATAGTCAGAAGATTTTTTTTCTAAATCTCCCCTCCCCCTGCCCCCAAAATGTGATCAACTATTTGGCCAGGCCCTGCTGAAATATGTTATTAACTAAAGGATGGGATCGCTAATTCTCATTGACCAAAATATTCTCTCTGCATATACATTTCAGTTCTGTTAAAAAAATTGCAGTAAAAACTGTTCCAGGATTTAAACCTCTTTAACTACTTTGCTGCCATTTGTCTGATCTCAGCACATCACCCCTTTCACAGTGGAACCTATTAAGAGTTAGCATGCACAGACTTTGCTGGCAGATTGTCCAATTAACTCCTCAGCACCTTGATTACTTCATCAAGCAACCACTTATGCAGGTGCCACCTTTCCAAATGAGATATTCAACTCAAGTAAAGGGTGGGAGGGAGAGTTGCCCTCTTGCCCTGAGCAAATTCCAACTTGGGTAATTACATTCTTTCTAGACTCTCCTCAATCAATTTCATTTGGTGACAATGTTTCCTTGAATTTAAAATACCTTCATCTCCATCTGAATAGTGCTAGTGAGGGATAGGGATGGTGATGTTTTTATCATAATTGTCATGTTTTGATCCATATGGAGATAAGTTTGAAGAGGTCAGAGATTGAAGCTGGACTAGGTAATACTGCCTAGGAATTTTGGGCATCACACTCTAATACATCCAGAGGACATGAGTTTGGGGATGGTTGCTCCAAAAAGGTTTTTCAGACAGAAAGAATACTATGACTGTATTTAAAATCTTGCCTCTTTTCATTTCCCCCTTTCCATTTTGATAGACACACTTGCAAATTATTTGGAAGAAGAGCTTAGACTGGCATGAGATCAAGCCTAGCACATCTCACCTATTCACCTGTAGCATTCAAGTGCCCTGGCTTCTTTCAGTCTTTGGCCTTTAAAAAAGGCTGCCTTGATTTTAATTAATGCATTTTAAAAGCAGCTTACCTTTCAGGTGGCTGGGCTGACATTAGACATGAAACACTTCTTCCAAATCATGTACAAATTGTGCACTGCCCTAAGACATGATTATTCTATATGACAAGCACCATTTTCTGCATTGCTTTTCAAAATTCCAGAAAAGCCCCAATGATTGTTAAACTGAACCAAATATAAACATTTTTTATTACAGTCACTGACCAGAATTTTATACATAGATAATGAAAAATATATGACAAAAAGAGAAAACAAATTACCCAGAAATTAAGATAAAGTGAGGCAGAATTGGAGTGTAGATACTAAAATACTACTAAAAAAATCTACAGCACTAAACTGTAATCATATTTTACCTTTTATTCTACCACCAAAGTTGAGTTGTATTGTTACTGTGTGTGCATAAAGCTTTAACTGTGTAATTGCCCAGCCTTACTCACAAAAAGCAAGTTATGAGGGAGAGGACTGATGGGATAACTTCCTCATGTTTCCACAACATTTCTTCCACAAAAAAGAAAAATCATATAAAATCCATTTCTATGAAGGAAAGAAGGAAATTGCCCAGGAGAGTTGTCTGGTCTTAGAAAACAATTCAGAAGAACCACTTTAAGAGAGACCTTAAATTTAATAAGTGGTTTCCTATGTTTTTTTCAGGTTCACATGACAGCCCAAAAAGACCAGGCACCTTAAATAGATAGCAGAAGGATGCTGTGCATAGATTCAAACAAAATCTGAAGCACTTCCTTTCATATGATTTTTGAAGCATATGCAGGACTACTGCACAGTATCTTTTGATTTAATAGCCTTGGAACTATTTCTTTTTTTCCTTCCTCCCTTCCTCCCTTCCTCCCTTCCCCTTCCCCTTCCAGAAGGGACTTGCACATTAAGCTTAATTACATTCAGAAATAAATTCAGTCTTCACATAGTAGTTAGATGGAGAAAAAATAGAGATAGCTTACATTTATTCAGTAGAACTGGATAGAAGTAGATTCATAGAAGATCTGTGTGCAAGCGAGATGAAATGGACAAGAGCTGCATCTTGCAGCACCTCCTGCTTGCAGGTGTGCCAGAAGAGTAATGGAGATCATTAATCCACCAAACTAGAGGAGGAAGTGGAAATCAGGTGACCCATGTGACATCCCACAAACACAATAGAGATGCATTTACTAGAAAGGACCCCACTTATGCTTATGAGACAATGCTGAGTTGACCCCTGATAATTCCAACAGATTCTGCTGCCAATACATTCAGTAGTATTAGTTCATGTTGCATATTTGGGAATAACAATAACAAATTGTACTAATTTCTGTTAATAATTCACCCTGGATCTCTCAAGCCACTCTAATCTTATGTAACTCGATTCTTATACTCACCTTAGTGTCAGTGGATACAGAAAAAGTATTATTCACGGTTTAGCATTTGACTCTTCTTTCCTTCTTTATCTTATTTGTATTCTTGACTATGTCACATTAAATGATTCAGAGCTCACTTTTAGGACAATACCAGAACCGAAGTTTATGAAAAGAAAGATAGATATCAAATTCATAACGTTCAAATAAGCAATATTTTTCTTACATCCTAACATCATACCAACTGCTGCACCTTTGAATATTGAGTATGGCACATAAAAGTGGCAGAGGAGTGGATAAAAAATATTTCAGCAATTTGTTTGTTGAAGATGGAAATCAAGTTGTTAGCTTCTACCTTGTTGAATGTGGAAATTAAGTTGTTAGCTTCTTTATCTTATTTAAAGCATGAAAACAAGAGTTATTCATAGATTCCTGAATGTTTAAAGGGTGACAGAAATGAAACTTAAATGTCACCAGCTGAATTCTTAAATGTGTCTTATGTTGTATCCAGTTGATTACCATTGGCATACCAAAAACAAACAAAACAAAACAAATAATATTTCCACCATCATGGAGTGACACAAAGAACCTGTATTACTACCTAAAATATTCTCAAAGATTACTGATCTATCCATGTGCGCACGTGGATTCTGTGCCACTTCCTTTTCAAGGTAGCTGCAAGGTGTCTCCCTTTCCTTTGTTCCCCTCCAGTGAAGAGGTATCTATATATTGTTTACCCCCTTAGGGTCCCAGGACTGTACTTGGCCTTCTCTGCAATAATGCAATTTAAGTGTAACCCTGAAAGGTTATAAACACACATAAAATTTTCATACACCCACTAACCAAGCAGCAAAGAATGAAACACTGAAAAACTCCAGCGATTGGACAGTTGGAGAGGCAAGGCATTTCTCTCTTTCAGAATAAGGGATGACATTTCAATGTATGAGTACTCAGAAGGCAAATAGCACCATGGTGCCTCTTCTCAAATTAACATGCATTCATGAATTGTATATAGTAGAGGAGATATGTGGAGACCATTAGCAAAACATGAGTACAGTCCAGGGAAACAAGAAAGCTTAGGGAAGAATTCTAAAGTTGCCTCGCTGTGACTCGCTTTGGTGTAAGACCGAGGGAGAGGAGGAGAAATGTCAGGCTTTCACAGTTCTGTTATTATAACTTATGTCAATAAAGTAAAGATTTTGTATTTCTTGAGGAGGCTGTTTCCTGACATGGCTTACCTTGAAGGGCTGACATCAGTCTTGAATGCATGACAATTTTTTCCTTTCCCTCTCTCTTACAGCAAAAGGTATCAAAGCAGGACAACATTCCACCTTTTTATATATAATTCAAGGCAGTGTACTTACATAATGCACCCACCTTCTATTTTTCCCACAATGATAACTGTGTGAGGTGGGTTGGGCTGAGAGAGTGACTGGCCCAAACTCACCCAATGGCTTTCATGCCTAAGGGAGGCCTAGAACTCACAGTCTCCTGCTTTCTAGGCCAGCATTTTAACCACTACATTTTCCCAGCCTGAGCTTATAACAGTCTCTGCATATCTTCTCCAAGGTCATCTCTAAACATATGCAGCTATAACAGACTATGCCCACATGGTTTTCTACCCATGCCATCACTGTTGCTATTTTTCATGCAACTTGAGGGAAAATTAATGTGATAGTGGAAAGAGGCTTTAATTCTATTTCCTTCTTTTCTAAACTGTGCACTATAAAAGAGAAGCACAGTCTCAGGTTTCCCCCCAAGGAAAGGAATATGTAGAAGAATGAACCACTGCAGTACTGAAGCAGGAATCACCCTCACTACATAAGACTTCACTACCATCAGCCTGTTAAACTAGTATTGTCAGAGCACGCAACGCTGGGGCGGCCAGTGCTTCTCCAAGACATCAAAGGTATACGTTCTATGCAGTAAATAGACACTCAAGCAGAGAATAGATAAAATAGTCTATTTACTCTATATACATACACATTCCAAAATACAGTCCAGTAACGTCCAACACAGATACAGATGAGATGAAGTAATGAGAAGAGCGTGAACACCAAATCTCCTCTGCTTATATACATAAACTGACCAATCACATTATAGGTCAAACAAATTATCTGCCACACCCAACTAAACTATAGCACCTATAATATGAGTCACATCATACCTTCTACAATGGCTGCTAATTGGATGACTTGCAGAATATATCAACTCTCACCTATATACCTCTAGCCTCTCCTGTATAATTAATCTACTTGTAAATTCTGGGTATTTTATAAACCCCAACAAGTATACACTGTGTTCTTAATTGGCAATCTGACCCATTTATCCAAAGGTAACCAATGTTGAAAATCAACACCAATCCTTACATCTTATCATTTATAGGAGGAAAAAACAAACATTGGATCTACTGTATCTACTGGATCTGATTCCCTCAAAGGCCTTTTATATCAGTTCAGCTATTCTATCTATCCAAATTTATCACTTTGCCCTCAGCTTAGCAGGCTAGAGAACTGACGCAAGCACAACTGAAGAAACGTGTATTTAAAAATATATTATCCCAGTTAGTTTGTGTCTCTTTTACCCTTGGTAATAGATCTTAAATCTGACAAAATAGTAAAAGCTATTGCATTTCAGCGTTCTGCTTGGCTGCTGGTGAATAGCAGTATTTTAAAGTGTTTTTTAACTTGTTTGTTTTTCAGGTTTTGCTGGAAGTTTTGCAAACTTTGCTGAATTGAACTGAAGGCACAAGAGGGAGAAGCGGGTAGAAGTTGTGATATTATATTATTGCCCGAAGTGTGAAGAAATCTAGGCATTTTCAAACACACATACACACTGCAAAACAATTGAGTCCAGGATAACCATTCTGTGCATCTATAGATTAAGCATTGAAGAAAATCAAATGTACATACTCTCTATTTTAAATAATGAAGTGTACCCTTATTTTAAATTCAGCCTCACTTACAAAAGCAAGTTAAAGCCCCACAAAGTTTCTTGCGCAGGCTCCTCCATTCACTATTTTTGTTTAATATTATTATTAAATGCATACCCTGCCTTTCTGTTTGGGTAAACACTCAATGTGACTTAGAACAATTTTTAAAAATGCAAAATATGAAATTAATGAATGGTATACTCTAGTCTGGAATATCAATTTAACTATAGCTTCTCATCTTTATAATCTTTTGAAAAGCAAATAAACGGAAGTTACTACATCTGTTTGTACAGAGTTTTATTAAATAGCCAGAGCATGACCTTGTAGAAAATTAATTATCAACTTGAATAAGGCCACCAGAATTAATGAATTATACCTGTAGGAACAAGGTCTGACAGTAAAGAAAATTGTCTGCAAAAGATCATGAGCATGAGTAAGGAGTAACATTAAAATTAAATGTAAAAATAGATCATGGAATGTACATACTATTAATGGATATCATGATTAGAAGCTTCTGCTTTTAAGTGAAGAGTCTGAAATTTTTTTCAGAGACTTTCAGAAATTTTACAAATAATTACTTGGCTATGGAAAGTATTATTTTTACAATCTTAAACTATGGATATAAGGAGTGCTAGATTACTGTAGATCAAAGACTTATTTTTATAGGATTCCTGATGAGGGAGATGGGCAGTGATAGAAATTTGATGAATAAATAAATAAATTCTTAGTACTGTACTATTTTTTAATTTTTTTGTTACATTACACATTTGCAAAAATATCAGTAATACCAAACAAATTTAATATGGATTATCTACTATTAATACCTCCTATAGGAATACCTACAAAATTCAGCATGTCCACCAATCTCCTGGCAAAATCAAATCCTATTTACTGGGTTTTCCATTTCTAATCATTATACAAGTTGAGAGAAGGAACGCCTGGTCTCAATCACTGCTAGGTAAATAGCCCAAAAGAGCCTATGACATGCCAGTGGTATTCCCAGAACCCAATCAATTCCCTTTGAGTATCTCCATGTCTCTCTAAAGAATGCCAGTGCTAACCCACCCCCGCCCACCCCTGCCCTTGCTATAATGCATACTGTAAGTACTACATTGTATTCACTGCAAATGCCTGTCAAGCAGCAAGTACAATCTCACACAGGAAAGAGGTTCCAGTCAGCTTTTTGGTTGAGCTGTTATTGCTTTGAGTTCATTTTCCAATATAATGAGCCATTATTCTGTTCACACAATACTAGACTGACCATATTTCCTTGAGACAAAAACGGGACATTGGGATGACAAAACAGGATGGGGTCTTATGTAATATTCTGTATTCATGAAAAAGACAGGGGTCCCCGCCCCCCGATCCATGTGATTGGCTCCCACCTGCAAACCCCACCCCCCAGTCCACACGATTGGTTCCTGCCTGCAAACCCCACCCCTGGTCTGCGCGATTGGCTCCCACCTGCAAACCTCACCCCCAGTCCATGCAATTAGCTCCTGCCTGCAAACCCCGCCCCGGTCCGCCCTCCTCTCTGTCTCTCCGCCCTCCTTTGCTGCACACTGATAGGCAGGAGGGCTTCCTCTTCCGGGCTGCCTCCAATCGGCAGCTCTGGCTCAGATCCTCCTTCCATGCCATTCTCATCAGGTTTAAAACATGGGACAAATGTGAGATTTTTATCAAAACGACGGGACGGTTCAAAATGCTAAAAAAATGGAACTGTCCCGTTCAAAGCGGGACGTATGGTCAGCCTACACAATACAGTATAATGTATTTAAAAATGTACTTCTTTCTCTACTGTTCTTCTTGCATAAGTTAACACGTTGCCTTAAAAAAAGCTGCTGAGAAACATGGAATCTTCCGTTAATGAGATCAGCAAGAATTGCTTCAGGATCTAGTTTACTATGATGAATGGATAGGTTTCAAGTGCCAGCTCAACACATATTTCTAAGATTGATATACTCATTTCTTATGCTGCATATTGATTCACTGAGATGAGATGTAATAGTTCCACTCCAGTTGGCGTTGGTTGGCCAGCAGCTGAAGAATGGTACACCTATTTCGGGAGAGAAAGAAAAAATGAAAGCAAAGTGAAGATAGTTCTGAATGTAATAACAAAATACTGAGAAAGGGATTCCTATAGGGAAAAATGATGAAATGGGGCAGAAAATAATTGAGAAGGTATTAACAATAATCTTTAGCAACACTTAAAAATTATAAATTATAATTTTATTTTAATTATAAATGATAACGTTTACAATTACCTTCCTTGTCCTCTGACACCAGTGAGAAAGAAACAGAATTTTGAACTTAATTAAATTTCAGAACATTGGCTGAAATGTTCATCAATGAGAAGTGACTAAACTCCATTACATCCAAGGAAACTTATGTGGGATGGAGCTGTTAGTGGGACTGTTATCTATAATAGGAATAAATATGGTAGTTGTGGAGTCCTTGGTGCTCTCTGAGCCTTGTTATTTTCTTGCAGCCATTTCATTGCCAGGCTCGGCAACATCTTCAGTGCGAAAAGGGAGTGGGACTTGCTCTCTGTTTATATACCATGGCTTGTCCTGCTTGTGTTGGTGGAGGTGTTGTTCTCTCCTTAGGAGTTCCTTGATTGGGCTGTTGTTTGTTACTTGGTTGATTGACTTAGTTAATAGTTCCTTGATTAGGGTATATTGTGCTGTTTGATTGTTCCTCTGGTGCTAATCTTGGTGTTAATCTTTGCATATCTGGGTGATGATTGCTGGCAAGGAGGTGTTCTGGTCTTTTGGCTTTTCTATTGTCTCTTATGAATGGTATGTAAATGTTGTTTACCTCTATGTGTCTGTTGATCGCTGCTTTGTCTGAGTGCCAACCTTCCAGGAATTCTCTAGCATTTTTGGATTTGGCTTGGTTTACGATGCTCACAGTTTCCCAGTTGAAAGTATGGTTGAGTCTGTTAGAAGTAAATTTTATCTTACCAGATTCGTTCCTGAGCCGGGAGTAAAGAAACTGATGAATTGCATGAAGTTAGGAGCTTATTCACCCAAGAGCAAAAGCAATGACAGCAAGCTGTTAGGTGGGCGGCCACGCAGGACCCCCTTCCTACAGCACATTATATAGATTCCATTCAACTCCTCCTTTAGAAGACCACCCCTTACTCAGTTACCCATACTCCACCTTACCCTCATTCCATATTAGGAATTTCCTTCCTTCACTCCATATTAGGAACTTCCTTCCATCCTTGCTAGGGCCCCTTGACTGTTATTAAACTATTTATTTATTTATTTATTTATTTATTTATTTATTTATTTATTACATTTATATCCCGCCCATCTCCCCCACAAGGAGGGACCCTAGGCGGTTCCAGAGGAAACAATATCTTTCCTCTGGAGAAGCTATCCTTGGAAAGTACACTTTATCTTTCTATGGGAACAGCTATCTATCAAGGCCTGTTAGAAAGGAAGGGTAAGAAAGTTAACAAAACTCTTCAAGGAAATACAACATGGTTTCAGAGCCATAATGCAAGTGCAAATGTTTCTAATATATGAATATGAAATATATTTGTATTTATATATACAGAAATGTAAGAATATGTTTACAATCCAACAATGTGTTGTGAGATTAAGGAGTTTTCATGGCAGTTGATCCTTATTGAAGGGTAAATTATATAGATGAATATAGCCTTCCATCTATTTCTGTTGAACTGGACCTATATATATATATATATATATATATATATATATTCATCATATTTATATATAAAGCATTATATCTTATATTTAATTCTTTAGTATATTATACTATATACTATAGTATATTATTTATAATTTGATAAATAAATAAATAAACCTATTTGATTAGGGAAAAGTCAATATCTATGTTTATTGCTGACTGGAAACCCCTTATGGAATTTTTGTAAAAAACAGAAAAAAATGAACTTATGATCTATGGTTTTGATGATTAGATAGGATAGATTATGGAAAGAAGAGAGTCACAATATAACTTTAGAAAAAGGTAAATCTAGTAATGTACTTATAACTGTTGTAAAGAAGATCGGAAGCCACTTCTTTGTATCTTTTAGCATTGATCTGTCTTAAATTAGATTATAGTTTCCAAAATGTGTAACTTTAGTCCATCACATCTGGAAGGTACCAGGCTAGGAAAGGACACTGGGTACATGTAGAGTTTTAATCAGTACATGGAATTTATGGCAACAGCTTTTGGAACATTTTCTACTGTAGAGTGAAATAAATAGGCAAGTGTCTGCCCTGCTTGACCCATGTTATACAAAACATGGATAAAAGTCATGAAAGTATGAAAGTAATTTGAATTTGCATCAATGAGACTACTATTCCAAATGCTATTATTGTGTGGTCACTTCAGTTTTGAGGGTTCTCCTGCAACTGTCCTAAAATGTGGAAGGAAGAATTTGCTGAGAATAAGATTTTTGGAAGGAAGGATTGTTCAGGGTTATATGTTAATTAGGTAGGGTGGGTTCATTTCTTTAATAAGCATGGCAGAATGCTTTATTTCACAAATATAGACAATTTTGACTTTACCAATTGAATGACCGATATGCTTCCATTGCCATCTAGATTGCATATGTGCCCATTGCACATTGAGATATTAAAATCTCAGTTGTCATTATTTGAATGGATAATTTCACTATAAGGTTTTAGAGCAGAGCTTTCCAAACTGTGTGTGGCGACACAAAAGTGTGTCGCCACACACAGCGTGGTGTGTCGCCACACCACCCGGAAGCGGCAGCGCGCGCGTGCACAGCGGCCGCCATGCACGTGCGCGCCGCCGCACGCCGCCGCACGCCCCCCCGCGCTGCCACCATGCGCGTGCGCGCCGCCGCACACCCCCCCGCGCCACCACCGTGCGTGCGCGTCGCCGCAAGCCCCCCCGCGCCGTCGCCGCCGCCGCAGCTGGCGTGTCACCAGCGGCGGCACTTTGGAAAGCCCTTTTTTAGAGGATTGAATCCAAGTGCATGTTCATGCTCTAATTTTTAGCAGGCATCATTTGATGGAATTTCTGGCACTGAGTACATAAGGTATGGGATAATATACACAAATGTTGCAGAAGTCTTCCCTGCCTACTGTTCCATTAATTAAAAAGCTCAGCAATCAAGGTATTTCATTATTAAAGAGAGAAAGTAACATAGGAGGGGAAAAATCTCAAGAAAATTGTAGCAGAACAAAAACAAAGTAGACCACTAAAATATGTATTTGGCATGGTTGTTAGTTAAAGGCTTGAATCATTTTTAGCCCTTCTGGTAACAGGACATTTCTTATCAAAGTTAAAGAACAATACCTTAATTATCAATCTGTAATTGCATAAAGTATGTTAGACACACTTATTAAAATAATTTAAACTAACCATACACATACATACATACATACACAAACATGCATACACACAAATGAAAAATTTGTATAATGACCAGTTTCTTCATCTTGCTAACATAGAGCTGCCAATTCTACTGCCAATTCCACTGCAATGAATCCTGAAGATTTCCCCTACACAGCACGTACATATATCTTCCTGGAGCCTCACTTCAGAAAAAAGGGCCTGGCCAGGATAATAATAATAATTTAAATATATATATTAGTTGGATTAATAACTGCTAATTAAATTTCACTGCCTATAAAACAAGCTTGTCCAGTTACAAAATTAATTTGTTCCACATCTGAATATACCAACCATGCTCTCTATTGGTGCCTGGTAGAAGCCATGATAATACAATGCATGTCATGATGTTGTTGTGCAAATGACATGAATTACACAATGTGTCTCATTGTGGGATGACATCATGATAAAAATGATGTTGTTTGCCTTCTTGTCCATCTGTAGATGTCCATGATGTCCATGACCCACAAATCACTCAATACATGAAATACACAAGAATACTCCCATTCCCAAGTCCCCTTCCAGCAGAAGCAGCAAAAAAAAGTTAAGAAAAAAATGGAGATAGGGAAAACGGTGTGGGTGGCTGCACCTGGAAGAGAAATTAAGAGAAAGCAATGGGAAGGGAGACTGGATGGAGAATTATTATTTAATTAGCAAATAAATAATAATGAGGCTAAGGAAAGTGTTAACTAAACTGGGAAGGAAAAAGAAGTGTCACAACAAGGTTTCACCAAACATCATGTCCCAAAGCAGGAGCTAATCCTGAAAGGTATGGTTTGCAGCAAGAACACATGCAAGCATTTTCACTCCATAACCATTCATCATTTTCACTGTGATCGGTAAATGTAAGATGATCTACCCATTTTATGCATCATTTTTTTTTGGTGGAGGCGGTGGAAAATTAAGCCTACCTCTCATTAGTATTTTGTATTTCTATACCGTCTTTTGAATGTTCAAGATCTTTCTTGACATTATTAAAAAGGTACACATGAATATTGTACTTTTTTGTCAGCTAGGGTTATGAACGAGTTGTCCAAGGCCACCAAGTATGCTCATGGCAGAGGCAATACCTGAATGCTTAATTTTTTAATTGAATATCTTAACATGTATATGATAATACTATATATATGGCATTAACCCTCAGAAAAGCCAACAATTAAAATCATAAAAGGCTACTAAGTACTTCAATAGAAGATGATTATTATAAACCACCTAATCAGGTGGTTTATATTTCTAGCAAATAATTGAACATAATAATTTCTGCATGAAAAGCTTGGGCTATGCTCTCCCATTGTGTTTTGACTCCATGATCGTCTTGTCAAATTTTGGTAGCAAAGATCAGCCTTGAATCTTCAGATCAGCCAGAATTTAAACACAGAATTTAAATATAAATTTAAGACATATTGCTTACAATAATATATTGCTTACAATGTGTGAGATCAGGCATATCAACAGTGGTGGACAAAGCTAAAAAGATTTTGTCTAGACAAATAAAAAATAAACATAACATGTATAACAAATGTAGCATAGTTTATGTACTCTGAACAAATTACTGATTGTGGAGTCCTTGGTGCTCTCTGAGCCTTGTTCTTTTCTTGCAGACATTTCATTGCCAGGCTAGGCAACATCTTCAGTGTGAAAAGGGAATGGGGCTTGCTCTCAGTTTATATACCCTGGCTTGTCCTGCCTGTGTTGGTGGGGGTGTTGTACTCTCCTTGGTAGTTCCTTGATTGGGTTGTTGTTTGCTGCTTGGTTGATTGACTGAGTTAATAGTTCCTTGATTAGGGTCTAGTGTTGTTTGATTGCTCCTCTGGTGCTAATCTTGGTGTTAATCTTTGCTTATGTGGTTGTTGATTGCTGGCAAGGAGGTGTTCTGGTCTTCTGGCTTTTCTATTGTCTCTTATGAATGGTTTAAGATGCTCACAGTTTCCAAGTTGAAAGTATGGTTAAGTCTGTTCATGTGTTGTGAGATTAATGAGTTTAACAACACCCCCACCAACACAGGCAGGACAAGCCAGGGTATATAAACTGAGAGCAAGTCCCACTCCCTTTTTGCACTGAAGATGTTGCCTAGCCTGGGAATGAAACGTCTGCAAGAAAACAAGGCTCAGAGAGCACCAAGGACTCCACAGTTCAACCCTGAGCTACAAATATTCTCTTCGATTGGTAAATTACTGATTTTATAATTCAACTGTGTCCACAATCCTAATCACCTTGAAAATCTACATCATGTATTGAGTTGACAAATCATTGAGAGCATTGTTTTGAAGACTTCATTGTTTTGAATTTTTTTCTAAAATTCAAAATCCAAAACACAAGAACCAATCGTGTCTGTGTGTTTCTCTTTAGCTTTAGTTACTATTGATACTATTCATCAGAGTAATATAAAACTGTATAATATTTCTTTTTATTTGTATGCCTTAATTTATTCTCAGTTCATAGGACATATCATTTTCTTTTGGTCAATTACGAGAATATATTTTTGCATACTCAAGATAATATATATTAACATAAAATAACCGTAAACCTAAAATTTGCAAAACAAATTTACCCAAAACACAATTATAAGAAATTTCGGCTTCATTGGTATGGACATGTCCTTAGAGCGGCACCATCCACATGACGCTTACCATCTTAAAATCTATGGCCGACGGCCACCTGGGTGACCAAAACAGAGATGGCAGGACACCATCAATAAGGACATGCAAATTGATGGGCTATGCCCTGAGGATGCGGATGATCGGGCAAAGTGGTGTTTCAAGATCTGAAAAGCAGACCCCGCGAAAATAGTGGGAAAATGCTAGGAAGAAGAAGAAAAAGAAGACAATGAAAATAAATTAAAGAAGTATTTCATCTCAATCTTTTCTTCTCTAAATTTGCACAAAATTTAAGCATCTTTTTATATACCTCTGTGACTGAGTTGGCAAGATAAAAAGTAGACTACTGCATATCTACACATCTTAGTAACATTAGGAGGACTGTAAAATTGGAGAAATGAGTGTTGTGTATCTTTATAGAATACACAGTTTAGCAGCATACAGTATATTCTGTTGATTCAACTTCCCCAGGGCTGCAAGGGGCAATCTCTTACAACATAGAATTTTCCTACTTTTTTCCAAAGAGTACTTCAATAATTAAAGATTATATATACTACATTTATATATACTACATTATATATACTATATATATATATATATATATATATATATATATATACACACACACACACACACACACACACACACATACACATACACATACACATACATACACACACACACACACACACACACACACATACATTATATTGTATATACTACATTTTGCCAATGTTAAGTTTCTTCAGTAATTGGAGGTTGTTTTACTGGAAAAGTAATCAGCTGTCTTCAGGGGATAGTTAATTTTGTACATATTAAAATAATTTGGAACCATAGACAAATCCAACTGGTGTTCCACATCCCTTATTCTTTGTTTAATAGTAGCTCTGGCACTCTCTAAACCTAATGTAAAGAATGTCCCTGCAGAAAAGTAATACTGTAGCGGGAAAACTCACCTTCCCAAATGACAGGAGACGAGACCAGCGAGGTTTAGAGAATACAGGTTTATTGCTAGCAAGGTTCAGAGTAATAACTTGGCAAAGTCTGAACCCCGGGCTTCACCCAGAGTCAATCTTTTATAGGTTTTGCAATCAATACAATCGGGATATCACAAGATCAGCAGTTGTCGGCTCAAGTGTCACAAGCTCAGCAGTTTATACTTAGAACATCAAAACAGGATAACAAAAGGGGAAGTTATCTTACACCATCTGCAGCATTTTAGGGAACTTCCAAGGGTCCATAGCATTCTGTTACAAAGGTCAGGATGTTGGTAAGAATATTTAGGCAAGAGGATATCTGCTGTTGCAAAAGACAGGTGTTGATTATGGTTGATTGGATTTGATTAGATGTAGCGTGGGATAGAGCAGGCCATAGGTCTAGTAGGCCCTAGAGCAGCACTTGTGGTATAGAGAACTGTATGATTCTGGCCTGCCTGCTTCAATACAACTGAAGCCTACCATCCACAAGATGATTCCAAGGGGACTGCTAAGAGTCTGTCAACACAATGGGGATCAAACCCAAAGGGCTCCGTTTAATTTTAATCAATAATTTAAAATTGTCATCCACAGCCTCACCTCTTATCTTTTGAAGTCCAGCCTCAGTTTGCAAAATGATGTTGGGGATACAATTAGGAACTTGAAAGAGTGCCGTTAAGAGTTTTGACTGAATTCCAAAATATTGGGATATGACTATATAGGATTTGTCTTAAGGTTTTCCTTTGAGCATATGGGTTAGTTTCAGATAAACCCTAGATATTGGCAAGCACTCTTCAAAATGATCCAGTCCATAGTGAACTACAGAAGTGGTATAAATTGGTTATATACTGAAAATTTCAACCCTGACATGTTTTCTCTGAAGAGCAAGCATGGGCCTTTCCACATAATGGAATCTTCATCAATTAACCAGCCTGAAAGCAACTTCTCTTAGGAAGTATTATGTCAGCAAATGCTTGCCTGCTTTCCTGGGAATAATTATATAAAGCCGGATATGTTTCTAGCAACTTGGATAGGAATAAGACAGTGCTGGAAGCAGGTCCATTCTGATAACATTGCTATCTTCCTCTGTTGTTTATTGGGCAGTATTGTTAGGAAACAGATGACACAGTAGGTGGGAAGGAGACCACTAATTTTAAACCCATTATTCTTTTATAGTGCTTAAGGCTACCTGGTAACTGCCTACACCAGTGACAGGAAGCCTGGGGGCTTTCACATATAGCTGAAGTACAGCTTCTAGTAACCTCTGCCAGGATGACTAATAATGAAGGTAAAACAAAACACATCAGCTTGTCTCTGTGAATACAGAGTAATAGCATGTTGGGTTGGCTAATCCTTAAGAGACACCACCTCTAATACTAGGAAAGGACCATCCAGCAATATGTGTGTGGTATTTAGGCATGTACAAGGCAGAAATGTTTGCTGTCATGTCAAGTAATGCTTAGATTAACCGTAAATTAGGAACACAATTATGTGCAATTATGCCTCCTTTTCCTCCAACACTCTAGTCATCTTGGCACAGCTGACTAACTGCCCTTCCTGGGTATTTTTTAACAAAACAAAACAAAAAAAATTACATAGTGGCTCTATCTGGATCAGACCTACATTGTACAGGCTGGGAAAAACCTGAGCCTAGTGTGATAACAAGTGATGTTCTGTTCTGTTTTTGTGGTCTGTCTTTTAATAGGTCATCCCTAGGAATTGATTTGGCTCTATTGATTTGTCTATTAATCTTACTGGTGTCTGGTTTAATTCCCTCAGCTGAGCATCTCTGTCAGGTAGGTCAGAACAAATGTGGTTGTAGATGATAAATTTGGTAGTGTGTTCTGGGTGGAAGTTGAAAGCATGTGGCTATGCCTGGCAATCTGTAGGTTTCCTGTAAAATGTAGTGTTTCTTTGTCCACTGTAGTTTTATGGTGACATCAAGGATGCAGACTTCACTGGAGATAGGTCTTGGCTGAGGTTGACGATGGGGTGGAAGTTGTTGACATTCTGATGAAATTTGATGAGAGATGCATTTATGTGGGTCCAGATCATGAAAATGTCATCAATGAATCTCAGGTAAGGGAGGCTCTTTCAGGAGTTAGAGTTAAGAAAGCATTGTCCTAAGTCATCCATGAAGATGTTGGCATATTGAGGACCCATGAAGGTGCCCACGGCTGTCCATTGACTTGCAGGTACATGTTATTGCCCAAAGTGAAGTAGTTAGGATGAGTACAATCTGGTGGCAAGGTGTGCTGTTTTGACATCAGTGATGATGTTCTTGATAGCTTGAAGTCAATGTCTGTGGGGAATGTTGGTGTATAATCTCTCAACATCCACGATGGCTAAAATGGTGTTGTTAGGGAGGCTGCCTATGGAGTTCAATTTTCTTAGGAAATCTGTGGTGTTTCTTATGTACAGTGGTGCATAAATGTTTGTGAACACTTTTGAATTTTCAGTGTTTCTGCATAAATATGATCTAAACCATGATCTGTCCTCCACACAAATCTTAAAACTAGATTAAGAGAACCCAATTAAACAAATGAGTCAAATACTGACCTAGATTTGAATGAAAGCGAACCACAATATGGTTAAATGTTTCTTGCAAGCATACCTAGAGACACACTTGATTTAAACCTTTTGCCAGAGGCAAGCTGTTTGCAATGAATGTAAGAAGCCTATTTATGTAATCTTTTTCCTCTTGCATAGTGAAGAGACAAATGAACCTGGGATTTGCTTAGTAGTGGAATGAGATATGTCAAGAAGCTCTGCTGAAATTTATAATGCTCAGGAAAGCCATAAAATTGTGGTTTGGGAGTCAACAAAGGCATCCTTCTGTACTAATTGCCACAGATTTTAAAAGTATGGTTATTTATTAATTAATTTGCACTAACCCAATCCATGGTATCTTGCATGTTTATAAATTGTTTTTGACTTGTTTGCAAAGCCATGGTACAAAGATTTCATATGATCCAATTAAGCATCCATAGTTGTGCTGTATATTTCTTCTCAAGAAAGGCAAGTAGCAAAACAGGGCAATGAAGTGTGATTCCATCGCTCTGTACAGCCACTGAGGAGTGATGACAAGGAACAATAAAAAGGAATTAAACTTAAGATATTGAATTGGAGTCTTTCAAAGTCTGGACTTGAATTTATCCTATATATAAAGCACACTGGGCATTTCTTGATTATTCTCACAAGTAATTATATAGAATATTCCAATATTATCATCCTAAATAGATGCATGCTTACTTTTATCACTGTATGAAAGGTTTTAAGAAGTAACGAGAGATCCAATATCCAGGTCAGATGCCTGACGTTTTATGTAACTACCTCCAGAGTCAGAGTCCCAGTTCATTCTTCGAGTGACTACATTTATAGTCCTTGTAGCACCCTCTTTATCCTCTAGATCAGGAATCTCAAAATCATGGCTGCATATTGTTGGGAATATCAGGCTTCAACTGTGCATTGTCTCACGAACATAAGGGGAGGGACTCTTCTACTGAAACGTGCCGTTTATTATGAAGTGTATCTCTGCCGTATTCGTGGGAGGTGCCTGTCACCTGACTTCCTTTTTCCTCTTTCTCTTTGGGCCCCTCATGGCCAGTCTCCATATTCCTCCCTTCCTAAGCACACGTGCACAGCAGCAGGGCCACATGGCGATGTGGGTCTGGTCAGAAAAATACCTCGCATGCACACACTGAAGCATTTCTACAATGAAACTGCTTGTAACCAAGATCTGATGAATAAAATGTAAGCTATCTTTATTTTGTTTTTTCACTAACTAAAGTGTGAAGACTGCTTTATTTTTCCTGAATGTAATTAAGCCTCATGTGCAAGCCTTTCTGGGACACTTTCACTCTGTTAAAAATTGCTAAGCGCTGCCTGGAGTTCTGTTACTACATTTCAGACTCCAACACATATGACCCCCCAAATCATTTTCTGCATCTGCAAGTATACCTTTTGGCACTGAAGGTGCTGGCCAGCAAGGCAAAGTTGCTGAGAACCACACAGACACATAGTCAATGGCAGTGGTTCTCAAACATTTTTGTCTCAGCAACCCTTCACATTCTTAAAAATGATTGAGGACCCCAAAGAGCTTTGGTTGATGTGAGTTACATCTATCAATCTGTACTGCATTAGAAATTAAAACTGAGAAATGTTAAAATATTTATTTGACTTTGTGGACCCCCAGGGTTCTCCAGACCACACTTTGAGAGCTGCTGGTCTAGGCCATAAGAGGTGCTACAGAAAGAGAAGCAGCTTGTCAGTAAAGCCTCATGACTCACCTCAGCCCATCCAGGTGGGTCTTTGTGAGGGAGTGAAGTTGGGAAAGGTAGCTAATGCCAGGCAGAAAAACTTCTCAACCCATTTCCCTCATATATTCATTCATGAACCCACAATGTTGCTCACAAGCACCCAAACCAACATTCCAGCTGCCTGTGGTAATTAAGCTACAACCTAGCATTTTCAAGGATGTGCCAATGTCCAGAGGCAGCCTCACCCTAGCCAGGCTCTTAGCTTTAAAAAGCAAAAGCTAAGACAGAGTGGGGAAAATGTGTGTAGGAGGAATGGTGATAAGCAAACGGCATACAGACGGAAAGCAGAGGTGAGGTCTGGAGATTGGCAGCTATTACAAGCAGGCAAGAGGACTGTTGAACTGCCAGGACCACAGCTTATGGTGAGCAGCATATCCTGGTGGGAGTCCTGCCTGGACCCTGGAGCTTTGCCAGGAGCTCAGTAGCAACTAGAAGATGAACAACCACACTGAGACAGCACCTCCACCCAACTAGTGCAAGAACTTTTGGAAGGGGCAAAGTTTTTATAGACTTTGAGACTTTTGTTTGAACTGAGTATTAAAAGACTGAGTATAAAGGACTGAGTATTAAAGATGCATTTACGTGGCAACAGTAACTTGCAAGTCCTAGAAGTGGGGAGTTGACCCATAGCAATACCCTGTTGTTGGGGAAGGTGTGTGCTGCAATAAAGCATTGTGTACAGATTTGCTATGCTGTGGTGTGTCTAGTCCTTGGAGAGCAAAGGACCCTCCCAGTCTTCCAGCAGCAGTGGTGTGTGGCTGGCCAGGCCATGCAGTTGATACCCAGAGGCTTCCTGTGCCAAGCAGCACTGCTCTCTAGAAATTCCTGCCTGCTGTTATGCTCCAAGGGAGGGAAGGAGGAAGCAGCTGAGGAGAAGATCAAGATATGGTCACCCTGCTATGAAAATATCCCTGTCAGGCCAGAAAGAGAGGAAAGAAAAAGGAGGTCAGGATTTCAGTCATTCTTAATGGGACAGACTTTCTAGATTTTATCATCCCATGTTATTCTAAGTTCACCCTATATCATCTTAAAAAAGGTTACATATCAGCCCCATAATACAACCAAGTATTGTTGCTCTGGTTAATGAAAAGTGCTGCCAACTAAGTGCCCCAAATGAAATGGCTCTGTTTCACAGCTCTATTTTGCAAGTAGCTCTGTTTTGCTGTGAAGGTTTTTCTTCCCCCTTTAATACATGTATATTTACTAGCATACTGTGATCCTCTCCATTTTCTTCACTTTTGACTCACTAGAGACTTTTGTGTCAATATATGAAGAGACTTCAGCCCTAGCACTAAAGAACTGATGCATCCCTCATGACAATGTAAATGTGAGACCCCTGTTTTCTATGATACCAGCTTGCTGGTATCTCATAATAAGGATTTATGCAAAACTGAGCACTGTCTCTTTATTGTACAGAAAACTTGAATTATGCCAGAAGATCAAGACATCTAAACCAGTGACAGGCAACTTTATTTTTATTTTATTTATTTTCTATCCCACCTTTATTATTTTTATAAATAACTCAAGGCAGCGAACATACCTAATACTGCTTCCTCCTCCTATTTTCCCCACAACAACCACCCTGTGAGGTGAGTTGGGCTGAGAGGTCACCCAGCCGGCTTTCATGCCTAAGGCGGGACTAGAACCCTCAGTCTCCTGGTTTCTAGCTCGTTGCCTTAACCACTAGTTGCTAGAATCCTGAGATTTCCAAGTACAAACTTATTTTTTGAAATATACACTTAGAATTAATGAAATGAGTTCATAATTCTTGCCCAAAAAATAAACGTTGGGTTGCCTCTCTATTCACCCCCACCCAGCTTCAAGTTTTCTTCATGTTTGTAGTATAATTGAAACAGGAAACAATCTGTTTGCTCTTGCCATTTTTAAACAATTGGGAATACAAAATCCTTATCCTGCTGCAAATCATAGAGATCTCCCAGTAAATCTTGGCCTGCCTTCTGCCCACCAGTGTCCTAATCAGCATGTCTAATTCATCAGATATTAAGGTCTCAGAATTACTGGATGCCACAATAGTTCCACAATATCATCCTTATCCCTGAACTGTATGCAATAAGAAATCAAGATTACATATCTGGTGTGGAGCTGTCCAGTTGAAAGGTCTTTCTAGGTCAAAGTTTAGTAGTTATTAAGCAGGCACTGGAAACTTCAGTATATTTCAGGAATGTAAATATATTGCTGAATTATTTTCTTTAGGAATTCCAAATATAGCTCTTCAAGAGTAAATAGATAAGCCATGGCTTCCATATAGTCGTGATTCTGCATTCCCAGTTTAACGTACTGTATTATATAATGTACCATTATAATCACAGAGGATACATTTTTACAACTTTTTTTTTAAATTATGTGATGCCTTTAGAAAAGATTCATGTCTGTAACCTCATTACGCAGGTAGATCTGGGTTGTGTGTGGAGGAGGTACTTTCTACTGTAGAATATACTTAATTTATTTTGATGATAGGACTTCCAGTGGCATGGAGGCTTAAATAGCTGTCAGTTTGTTCCCTCTCCTCCTCTCTTTATCAATTACTTCAATTGGATCGATATTTTGATGAGCCACTTTCTACTTCTGTTTTAAACTTAAAAAGTGCACTTTGTACTCCTTAGAGAAGAAGTGCACATTTAATTATGCCTCATAAAATGAAGTCTAAAAAAGTTTTTGCTTCTCCAGTTGAGGAAGATGTTCCCAGTCCCCAATCTCCAGAGGAATTAGTCTTGACAGTAAAATCTAAAGATAAAACTATTTCTACAATTGAGGTTATTGATATTCAATCTGAAAAGCTTTCTGAACCTTCTGATATAATTCACATCAGGGTTGGGGCTATTTTTAAGGAAGAACTTATTTTCCAGTTGATGGAAAATTTGCAATCAATTTATAATCTTATAGAGACCAACCATGGCAAATGAGGCTCAGAGATGGCTAATATCCATAGAGATATTGGTACATTGGACAAGAATATTACCACTTTGGATTGTGACATGAAATTATTATGGAATGATATGAAAACATGCAGGCACAACTCAGAAAATTTCAACAAGAGCTGGAGAGGGCGAAAACACTAATTGCTTGCTCCCATGGACCCAGGCTGAGAGCTACTGAACCTAGTTTCCTAGCGTTTATGTTCTGCTGTTTTATATTTTCAATTTTAGGTTTATCTTTTTTAGTCACTGGTTTGATTACCAATTTAATATTGATTTATACTCATATATTATACACCTGATTATTTATATTTATAATGGTAGCATTTATTCCCTCTGAATCTGGCTTATTATCTATGGTTGATCTGTACATTTATTTTAATTTTAAATTCTTTACATGTTGAGGTTAAGGATACTGAGTTTAAATATGGAAGATAATGAAAAATACTCTCAAGTGTAAAAGATATTGAATGTATTAAGTAGATATAAACCTGAAGTTTTATTTCTACAAGAATCTCACATTACATATGACCACCACCCCCAAATTGTCAGAAATTGGTTGGTCAGGTGTTTCATATATCTGTGGAAATAGCACTGAGGCTATTAGAGTTATGATCTTAGTAAAGATGTTAATAAGATAATGACACAAGGATATATTGATTTCTGCGGACATTTCATTATTATTAATCTGAGGATATTTGGTGGTCATTTGATCTTTGTTAATTTTTATGGGCCCATAAAAATTATCCTGATATATTTTATAGATGCCTTGCAAGACTTCAAGGTATCCAATTTGATCACTTAGACGTGGGAGTCGATATGAACTAAGTGATGCATTTTGATTTTAATCAGAATATTCTTCTTCATAAAGTACATTTATAATCAGAATTGGAAAATATTGCAGGCTTATTTACAAGAGTTTAATTTGATTGATGCTTAACCCTAACCCTAACCCTAACTTCATCCTCATGCTAGGAAGTATATATGTATTTCTTATGCTCATAAAATTGGATTCACAGTTTATTTATTTATATTTCCTTCTGAGGTTCTATATTCTTCTATTCATCCTGTTGTCATATCCAGTTATGCTCTATTTACATTAACACTTTAATTAAAAGATGTCAAAGTATCCTATGATTCTCTTCGATTGGTATCCTATGATAGGTGGAATTTTAATACTTCTCTGTGATGGTTTTTTTAAGCTGGGTTATTTAATTAACTTTACAAGTTTTGAAGTTAATCATGAGTCATCCACTTTACAGACTATATGGAATACTTATAAGATACGTATGAGAGGTTATGTTATTGCCTACACCTCCAGGAAGAAGCAAGAAAATAATATTTTTTATCAACAGTTGGAAAATGTAGTTAAAGCAAGCTTTAACTGACTTGGGCACAGAGAGAATCTTCTAGCTGTGCTCCTGTCCTCTGAAGATGCCAGCCACAGTGACTGGCAAAACGTTAGGAACCAAAACTGCCAGAACACGGCCACACAGCCCGGAAAACCCACAACAACCAATCAGGTTTTTGTTTTATATATACATCATTACATAGATTGGATAATAAGGGAGATCAATATGACACTGATCAATTTTTGAGTCAGGTAGATATTCAATACAAGTATGTAAAGAGTTGAGTTTTATGATTTCTACTTATTATTTAAATATTTGGGACGTTATATTCCTAAAAATATTTCTAAATATCTGAAAATAAATATGCTGAAACTTTTAGGAAAGATTGACTTGGATGTTAATAGACAGATTAAAATTCCATTAAAATATTAAAATAATATTGTTTCTAATTTGATTCATATCTTGACAGGCATCCAAATGTTAATTCCAAATACTTTTTTCAGATCAATTAGTTGTTTAGGAAATTTGTTTGGGAAAATAGACCACAAAGGATTTCACTAACAAAACTGAGATTACCACTTTATTATGGTGGTTTTAATTTACTGGACTTGCAAAAATATTATTAGGCTTATTTTTTAGAAGCTACAAGTATTTAGAATGAAAATGTGTACAATATAATCCTCTATGGACCTTGGTAGAGATTTATTATTTATTCCACTATGGGTCATGGCAAGTTCTTGGATCAACATACAGTAGAAAAGATGCTTTATTTCCAGAGTGCATGCTGTAAGAAATATTTGAGCTTTATTGGGGAGTAGACTGTGTTTTGATATTGAAACTCACAAATATTTCTTTGGAAGAATTCTGTTAAAAGTAGGTGGCAAAATGTTTTATAGGAAAGTATGGACAGAAGCTGAAATAGTAATTTTAAATCAATTATTATGTAATGATTACTTTAATGATTTACCTTGGTTTCAAACTGAACGTGGTCTCTGAGTTCATAAAAGTGGCAGTGTTTTCAGCTTAAGCATGCTTTGATGGCCCAATATGGGCCAGATTCCTTGGCCACTTCAAAGGTACCCAAGGTGGTTTCTTATCTGATGTAATCCATGATGGAAGTTAAACCCATAACATATCTTTACCAAAAGTTAAAGGATGTTTATAAAGTGGATACTAATGGGATTTATCAGTCATGAACTAAAGAATTGGAATCTCCGATAATGCCACATCAATGGTTACAAGTCCTTAAAAATGTGAAAGTGGGACTGATGGATTTGAAACCAAAAATGATTCATAAAAAAATTGTATCTGAGAGTATACTAGACTCCCCATAGAATATATTTGAAAGGATAGACATCTGATTTTCTATGTTGGAGATGTAAAAAAATTGTAAACTGTTGGAATAGTATTTCAATGTATATAAATAAATTTATGGGAAAATCCCTAAATGTTAAAGATGCAAATGTGTTACTTAATTATATCCCCAAATGTTGGGATCTCACTGTCTTTGAGAAAATATGGTTGTAACAGGCATGGGAGATTGATAAAATAATTAGGAAAAGCTTGGCAATAGTAACTGTTGTCAGATTTTTATCCATAGTGGTGAAGATGCACCCATTTTAAGAGGAGGCTGAGATCCATTACATTTTGGGCCTGCTCTGGACATAAACAGAAGCCTTCAACGCAGGAGAGGGAAATGTGATTTTGCCTTTCATTTTTTTCCTTTTGCAGACAATGGGAAATAAAAGGTAGGGCCTGGTGATACATGCTACTGCTACAAGCCATAGCTAGGATCTAATAAAGGTGTCTATCTGTCCATTTCTTTGGATATGGAAAGTTTTGTGTGTGCAAATCTATCACCAGTTGGCTTAAAACAAGAGCTCAGTGCCCCAGAAATCAATCAACAATCAACAGAAAAACAATTAGTGTGATACGATCTAAAATTAATTAAGGATAATTGCCACAGAAACTCAACTTCATGGCAGTCTTGAAATCTTGAAATAAGGTGATAAGAAGAAAGAGTGGATTCAACCACACTCAATTCTAGTTGCTGTATTTGGATAACATTACTAGTTTTGAAATCAGTTTATAAGAGGGAGGGATGTTGAATACAAACAAAAAGCGAGTTTATCATTTGCCAATTCTGCAGACCTTTTTCAGGGTAGAATTTTCTTAATAATCACAATTTACTTTTTCTGTCTTGGCTTTTCAGATCTAGTTTTTTTAATGATTGATTATGTACTATCAAGTTGTTGTCGACTCTTAGCATCCAGATAGATGATAGATGATAGATGATAGATGATAGATGATAGATGATAGATGATAGATGATAGATAGTTTTTGTTCATAACTTCAGATCTAGTAAGAAGATAAATACAATATGGATCAGCATAAGAACATGTATTATGCCCCCACCCAAAAAAAAGTCTTCATATTTTTTCAAGCCTGTCATTTAGTGTGATTGAAGAGAAACTGCATTCTAATTTTCCCCCCAAAATGAAGACATTCTAATGGGTGGGATTTAGGACTTTTGTATGATTTTTGTTAAAAGGGAGGTGATGATGAGTATGATGTCTCTTACTGTGCAATAAACTCTCTGGTAATCTGCAGCTCCTGGCTTCCCACATTTCTATCACATTTCAAGGGAACACATCATGAAAGCATTCCTGGTTGTCCCCCCCCCCCCCCAACACATCAGGAAGCATTGATAGAAAACAATAACAGTCTCTACAACCTTGCATCAATAAAGTAAGCTTAGCAACACCACCAAAAGATATTTAAAATAAATTTCAAGAGTTAGGGTCTGAGAATGAGTTTGAAAAACAGAAATTTTATTTCAAGGAGAGAAAGCTTTCTTTTCTTTCCAAAACTGGAAAATGGATTTCAAAAATGTATGAATAAGAATGTTAGAATAACCATGTTGAAACAGATCAAGAGACTAATGAGTCCAGCATTTTTTTCCTACTATGGAAAAGCTTATGCAACATTCACAAGTACAAAGTAAATGCAATACCACCCTCCTTCTCATAAACTCCCAGCAATAAGATGTAATAGAGCTCTACCAAGTTTGGAAAGGTACTTCGATCTGCTGAAGATTCAATCAAATCAACAGATTTACAAATCAAAGCCTGGACCCACTTTGATGTAGCAGATCAAAGCAGGTGGCTTCAAAGTGCTTTGTGGCCTTTTGAAGCACTTCAGAGATTCAATGGATTTTCTGCTGCATCTGGGGTGGTTACACTGTAGATAATGTAGAATGTTGCACCTTTATTTCTACACATGGAAAAAGCTGACGGGGTGGAGTGGTGTGATGGGCTTTCTAACATTGACATGAGCAATGGCCAATGAGTTTTATCACCCATTAAATCAGGGCTTTCCAAAGTTTTTCCCACGGCGACACACGAACTGGCGTTGTGCGGGAAAACCCGGAAGTGCGGCAGCGCACAAAAACCCGGAAGCGCTGCTGCGCTTTCGGGTTTTGCGCACTGCAGTTGGTGTGTCGCCGCGGGAAAACCCAGAAGCGCTGATGATGATCAGCGCTTCCGGGTTGTGTGGTGACACACCAGACTGTGTGTGGCGACACACTTTTGTGTCGTGACACACAGTTTGGAAAGCTCTGCATTAAATGTTATGCCTATTAGAGCTGTTTTGAAGTTGCAAAGCTAATATTCTGTTGGCTTCATTCACAGCTTCATTTATGTTCTCAAATTCTTTATCACGGACAGACAAATCCCTTGATGTTGATGTTGCTCTATCTTCTGCTAATGGTACAAGCGACTTCTGTGCTGGCCCTGCCATATAACTGAGAGTTCAGCTAAATATCATCTCAAGGCTGACTGGTCCAGTATGCATCTTTTATGAGAAACCTTACTTTTAAATTGTGCATTATTGGAGTATGGTTAACCCTTTCAGCAATAAGGGTAGTAGGGCAGCCTGATACTTAGGGTCCAAGTCAAACATTTCCTGCTTTTAAAAATAAGAGGTGGCAAAACTAGGAATACCAGTTTTATGTGTCAGCAACTTTTTCTCTGAGATGTCTTTCTCTTCACCATTACATCCACTGTTCCAGCCTG
Source organism: Charina bottae (assembly GCA_023362775.1). Classification (NCBI taxonomy): domain Eukaryota; kingdom Metazoa; phylum Chordata; class Lepidosauria; order Squamata; family Charinaidae; genus Charina; species Charina bottae. Next base: position 48,444,556 of record JALMGJ010000005.1, read on the forward strand.
CTTCTGTTGTATCTGATAACTAACATAGAGTACTACACGCAAGCCACAACTTTGACACAACGAAGTCCTGCTCAGAAGAAGGCTACCTTTGCTAATGTCATCAACCTACCTTATTTGTGAGCTCTGCCACCTCACAAATGGCAAGTCAGTGGGCATTTTTCAATGTCAGGACAAGTCTGGTGTGCTAGTAAAGCAAGAGTTTATTATTTTTTTAATTAAGTTGTTTCCCCCCCAAAACATCTACCTACCATGGTCCAGCATGGTAGATTACAGTCTATAACCCCTTCAATGAAGAGGCCTTCATCCTGCAGAGTATAATAATAGCACACCCATTTACATTTTTGTTCCTTTCCCTTCTTTGTTAAGTAAATTCTTTTTCAAATATATGTTTAATATGTTATTCCATTTCCAGAGTTGCATAGTGGGTATAGATGAAACGCTTCTTAAAACACTTCACCCAACTGAACTATTTATATTATCTTAGATAATACTAACAGTTTTTAAACAGAGCCACTTTGGTGTAGTGGCCAATGCACCAGGTTAGAAACCGGGAGACCATAATTTCTAGTCCCACTTTAGGCAGGAAGCCAGCTGGGTGACATTGGGCCAGTCACTTTCTCTCAGCCCTAGGAAGGAGGCAATGGCAAACCACTTCCAAAAATGTTGCCAAGAAAACTGCAGGCACTTGTTCAAGTAGTTGCTAGGAGTCACGCTGACTTGAAGGAAAAACTGAAAACTGAACTGTACTGTGAACACAGTACAATTTATTTAAATGCATTATAGAAGCAATAGCTTAAATAAAATATTAATAATATAGACAAGATATAAACATTCTAAAGCTAGGTTAAATATTGTCCCACCCCTGCGTGTTCATGATATTCTTTATTCCATATATTTTCCCCTCTTTTCCAAAAATTAAATGAATTTGGATAGGTAAGGTTGCCTTACCTTTAGTTCTAAACCAACCTATCTTCCTTCTCCTCCTCTTTTATAAACATTCTAGCATAGCTGTACTCATCCAGGTGCCCCATATTCTCCAGTATGGCTTAGGAATATTGCCTGCAATGGTTAGGTAATTGTTCTTTAAACAAAAATACAAGAGGATGGACAACTGTGTCTCAGTCATATTTTGTTTGGTAAGCAATTGGTAATGCATATAGATTCTGATTCAGCTGCTAATAACTCTTATAAGGGCTGAGAAACCCTTGTACTCAAAATACATTATTAGATTAGACAAAACTGAATTTAGTGGACAAATTCTTGATTCAGTACAAGAGAGTTTCAACTGTTCATTTGACAATTTTTTGTATTTTAGGCATTCTATTCTTTGAAAACATTGACAGAGATGCTCATTTCTAGAGTGAAGTTGTTGTCACCATCAGCAGTACTGCAGCAATATAGGCACCACATAAACCATATTTATTTATTACAAGATAGTTTAGAAACAATATTTGCTTCTAATCATTTATACTGATTTTATATTTTGATAATTAATTCTATAGGTAAGGAGATAACAAAAAGTAATCACTGTCTCTAGTCCTGCCTCAAACATTAGACTGAGATTTAATTATAGGCAACGTCCTTCAACATTCTGGAATATGCATTGCTACAACTGCCCATCTTTTCTATTTGTCACTATGGCTGTTCTTTTAACTTTCTTTGGGTTATATTTAAAGTTACTGCCCTAAAATTCATAACTGTCTTTACAAGGAAAAATAAAACAATGAGTATAGAAGATATTTTCCTTGACTGTAGTATTTGTTAATGTTCCTTTGACGTGACAACCAATACATATATGTACACGTACATGCACACACACATGCACACACACACACACACTGTAACTTAGAAGTCATCTATTTCCCACCTGGAAGAGAGAAAAATCTACAGCAGCAGCAATTCTAGCAAAGAGATCCTCTCAGGGATTGTTTGCATCCAGGTCATAATCACAGGTTTTGCTGAATCTTTTAATGAGACATCCCTTGGGGATGACAAGAATATCTCTAATAAAAGGTTCATTTCTTATTCAGGATTCCTTCAGGCAGTGGGAAGTCCCATTACACTGCAGATATCTATTTGACCTTTTTCACCTCTGCAGTATACATATGCAAATAGGGGTGATGTCCCATTAAAACTGGACAACTCAGCCAATTTCTCTCCATTTTCCATTTTTCTCATGTGAAATTTGTTCCATAAGGATTTGGTATCACTTTGTAATTTCTTTTGAAAAATATAAAGCCTGTATTCATTTTCATATGTACTTTCCTAAGATAAAAAATAACAATTTTGTATGGAAGTTTGTGTAATATATTTTTCCCAAGTATATACTGAATTTTTAATGAGAGAATTGCATCACAACATACAAACACAAAACAATAACTGTATCCTGGTTTGTACACTGAACTGCAAATTTCAGGTTTGTGGATTCTTATTGGAAGATGAATTAAACAAAGTTCTTCCTCATGCCTATACTTTGTAGAGAAAATTTCATTTATTTATTTAGATTTGCTGCCTAGATCAGTCTTCCCTAACTTGATAACTCCCAGATATGTTGAACTTCAACTCTCATAAGTGCACCAAGCCATTGCAGTTCTTTGTTCAATCTCATCGTTAGTGGGAAACAAACTGAGTTCTGATGGCATGTCAAGGTCTCCACTCCACTTCCAGTCATCTTATTAATCCTCCAAATGGCACCTGGGGTCCAGTCAAAACTGTCCATGACTCACTATTTAAAAGCTTTAGAAGCTTCAACTGCAGCAGTTTCACAAAAAGTATCTTCACTTTTGCCTCACTGCTGTTTTGCCCTCCTAATAAGTCACAATTCTGCAGACTTTGCTCATTGCCCCTCCAACAAACACATGTCCTGTACAGTTCTACCAGTTTCCAGGTCAGTTCACCTTCAATCCATCTCCTTCATTTCAGTCCTGTGAATGAGCTTAGATATTTCTGCCATCCTTCATGCTGATTATGTATCTTCATATGATGATTATGACCAGCAACTTTTATTGCCAGAGCTTCTGTTGTTAAACAGATGTATGAGAACCCACCAAACTTTTTTATTCTCAAATGTTGGTGAATTTTAAACACTTGAGTAGTTGTTACAATATTAACAGCCACACCAACCAGATACCGCAAACATGATAATGAAAAACTGCTACTATTTTTTTAAAAAATTCAGTTCAGTTCCTTGGAAAAATTACATAAATTCTAACCTTGTAAGAAGGACAGTTCTACACTTACCTTCGGAACCACCAGTTTCTTCACCGAAATATTCAACAGCATTCTTGTACTAACATGTGAGTGAATGTCAAGACTGCTTACTTGAATATTATCAACCACAAGTTTTACATGAGCCAGAAATGTCATACAGCTGCGAAAAAGTCAAATGCTACCTCAGGGTACATTAGCAGGAACATAAAATCCACAATTGTTCCTGTCTACTCTGCCCTATGAGACCCCTGTTAGAGTACTGGGTCCACTTGTAGGCATCCCCATTAAAAAAGGGAGTAACAAATTGGAGCAGATTCAGATGGTAAAAGATCTTGAAGCCAAGCCCCCTATGAGGAATGGTTAATGGATCCAGCACATGTTTAGATTACTGAGGGGAGATGTGATAGCAGTCCTGGAAGGATGTCACACAGAAGAGGCAGTTATTTTCTATAGCCCCAGGGGGCAGGACCAGCACCAGTGGATTAAAACTGCAAGGTAGGATGATCAGGATAGACATCAGGAAGAAATTCTTGACTATACAAGTCATCAGGCTGCCACATGAAGTGGTGAATTTTCCTTCATTAGAGGTCTTGAAACAGAGGCTGGATGCACAACCTGTCAGGGAGATAACTGGTGAAGAAGGAGGGGGCTCCCTCCAGGGTGATAAACGCATGTGCAGTACTGAATCTCTTTGCTTACCTCCCAAGAGGCTAAAGAAGGCCCCACCCTAGTTTCATGGGCCTTTTCTCTGAGCATCACTAATTCATTTCAGTTTAGCTGGATTCTGTCTAGCAAAGTAGAACAATAAAACACTAGAGCTTTTACACCAAGTCTCAGTGTGTTCCTTCACTTGAAGTCAGGACACAACCTCAGCTCATAGATGTTCCAGTAAAGCCTGCACTGAGCTGAGGTTGGACTAGATGACCCCAAAGGTCTTTTCCAACTCCACGATCCTATAAAATTCACACTACATATTTTCTTTGGAACTTTTGTTTATGTCCTGAATCTTAATCATGGTGGCTGGGGAATTCTGGGAGTTTTAGTATATGTGCTGCTGAAGCAAGCACAAGGGAATTCTGGGAGTAGAAGTTCATGTGTCTTAAAGTTGCTGAGGTTGAGAAACACTGTGATAGAAGACCTTCTGGGAAAAATCTTTCGGGTAATGTGGCTTGACAATCACACTGGAGTAGTAACAACAAGAGCTTGGAAGCCCCAAGAGGAATATTAAAGAGAGCAGAGCCAAAGGATAAGCCTTATGAAAGAGCAAACTTGATTCCTCCTAAATAAAAAAAAAAATGGGAATTATGGGTGCCAATCCTACTTTCACAATTTACCGATATACTGTAGACCAAAGAACCAGAGTCCCCGTAGACTGGGTCTTGCTATAATAGTACCAATTTTTAAGAAGGGAAGGAGAGATCTCCCTGAATATTTTCACCTAATTAGTTTCTTATGCATTGTAAGCAAAGTATGTGTGAAACATTTATATGGAAACTCACAGATTGGATGGAGACAGAAAATATTCTTGTTCCAGAACAAGCAGGCTTCAGAGTAAGCAGAAATACCCACTTTCCCAAATTTCCCAGAGTTTTCTCTCTTGATTGCTTTAATATTCTCCCATCAGCAAACCTTGCAGGCAAATATAAAAGGATCCCACATAAGGAAAGACTCATGAGGCATTAGAAACCCTTGTCCTTATTCTTCTGCACTGTTATCTTTACACAAACACTTGTAGAACTTTGCTATACCTTTTGATGCAAAACATTCTAAATGTTCCAGATGGTATTTAGGTAAAATAAAGATCCAAATATTACCTGGCAAGTAGCAAAATTCTGTTTAATAGCATGCAAAATACAGAGATCCCTTTAGGAGCATCAAATTTAGTTAGACAAATATTTTACAATATTATATTACTGAACTCATGGAAGCTCATAGTGGCACTAACCTGCAATCTTTATTTATATATATATATTTGGATTTTGAATATACATAGTTAAAAGTTAGAAACAGAGAAAGAAATAGAAATACAAATCAAAAAGAAAAAGAAAAAGAAAAGAAAAAGTGAAGCAAAGAAATAGAGAAAAAAGATGATACATAGAAAGTAATCCACTTCCAATTTGTCCCCGGTCATAGTAATTTACAGAATTTATCTTACATGCTAGGTCTACATATGACATTAAAAAACATTTCTTGTCTAATACATCAATCCACCTATATTTTAATCTTCAAATCTCCATACAAGCTTTGCCCCTCTTGCATTTCCCAAATAGTCCATCAATAATTTCTACTCTTTAAGAAAGTAACAGTTATAACAATATAAATTTTCTTTTAATAAACATATCAATTTATCATTTTCTACCATATCCATTTTCTTTCGATCCATCAATTTTAGCAATAAAAAGTCCATATAAATCAGCCATTTATCTCTACTCCATACTTCTGTTCTATTCTATAAAATGCTTCTTGCGTTCTCCTGGTACCTCCCTCATATCCATTTTATATTTCTCTAAAAATGTTTTAACTTTTAAAGTAGAAGTTATCCTTAGCTTTTGTCTTTTAAACACCTTCTGTTCTCTAGCATACCATGAATTAACTCTAGCAACTTTATCTATTTCAAAATCCAAATCTTGTTCTCTCATTTCTAGAAATTTAAGTAATTCAAAAACAATACATTCTCTTGCATTCTCATTTAATTGTTCTTCTTCATTTGGTTGTTCTAAAGCTGCTCTCACATTCAAAATATATTCCTTCTCTCTCATTTGTGCTAATTCTATAATATCCAAATTGTATTCCATTTCTTTAATAGCATCCAGTTCCTTAGTAACATCTTCTAATATAATCTCTAATTTTTGCATCTGGCCTTGCACATCTTTAAATCCCCCTGACAAAGTATTCAGTACCTCCTTTACTGTCTGCACTTCATTTTTAAAATCTTGTTTAATCTCATGAATTATCTCTTTCTTCATTTCTTCCATCTTCATATCAATTTTTTTATCTAAGAATGCAATTTGTTCTTCCATCTGTTTATTCTGTACCGTTGAATCTTCCATTTTCTTACTTAATGATGACATTGCTTCCAGGAGTTTTTTCATCTCTAGCCGGGGGGGGGGGTCCATTTATGCTCCAGGTATTGAAAAAACAATAAATGTCCTTCCAGTTCCTTTTTTTTTATCCTTCCTCCTCAATGCCGTAGATGTCTTAATGTAAATAATTTCCTGTAAGAGAAAGAGAAGAGAGGGAAAGGGGAGGACCAAAAACAAAAGAAAAGAGCTAATAATTCTTTTAGGGAAAAAAGGGAGTAAAAACTACAAAAAGTAAAAGTCATACTTTAAATGCAATTGTCAAAATAGCTAAAATATAATCCATTAAAATTATATATCCATATAAGTATAAGAATGAAAAATAAAAAGGAACAAAGAGGCTTCTTCTTTTTTTCCCCCCTTCTCTATTGTAGACAAAATAATAACAAACAAACAAAAAAAACTAAACAATCCCAAGGTTTCTCACGCCAACTTGTGTTCAGAATAATAATAAAAAAATGCAGCTACCATGAAAATAGGCATACAGCAATCCAATTTTCTGTACAAAAGGGATCCAGAAAAATTTATTTTATTTTATTTTTTTATTTAATTAAATTTATATAACCACCCATCTCCCCCAACGGGGAACTCTGGGCGGTTTACAATAAAATGGATTAAAACAGAATATAAAACATCAGTGATGTTGATGTTAAAATCATAACAATTCTATAGAGCCACTTATATAATTCAAGAAATATTCAAAAAGATTCTTTCATAATAAAAATCACAAATTGATAAGAAAAGGTATTAAATCATTAATTCATTATTCCATATTAATCCATAAAAAATTCAAGTCCGAGCAACTTAGTCCAAAGAAAAAAAAGAATAGTTCCAATTACCATAAGAGTAAAAGCAAGCCACAATTAGAGTAAAAGAGAAAGTCACTTAATCCGTTTCTGGCAAAGTCAATTAGCTTCCCGGTTCCACCGTTTAAGTAATCCTTTGACAGGAAAGAAATAAAACACCAGCATTTATAAATCAAGTCCAGAGACAAATCTTAGAGGTTAATAGGCAAATAATATTTAAAAATAAAAATATGTGTCTAAAAGGTTGGGTGCTGTGCTACTTATCTTGAAGAATCGCGGTTTCCGCAGAGCTTCGGTTGTCAGTTCCAGCCGTCTTTCACCGCTTCAATCTCCCTTCTCCTGTGGTGGAAAAACAGGGGTTGGGAGAGAGCGGCGATCTGACGACCCTTCTGTGAGCAATCTTCTGCTCACCCTCTCTTCGAGGGCAATTTTTCAGCAATTTTTTTCTTTTTAAATCGCCGCAAACGGAAAAAAACACGGAGCTTTCTGCTCAGTGCACCAGCCACCTCAACACCCGGAAGTGGCACTAACTTGCAATCTTAATTTTAAAAAAATGATAAAGGGTCTTATCAATCAATAGGTTTTAACCCTAAATATTAATCTTTCAAATTTTAAAGTGAAATAGTATAATAAAATTGTGGTACATTAAAATAGTATTGTATTAATAAAGACATTTAATAGGTATAATATGTATCAAATTAGACAACCAGATTTTTGGGATCTTAACACCACATACATATATTCTTATTGTCTTCTTTTTTACTTTTTACTGTTAGTTTATAAATAGTATTTCTGTATATTTATTTGAGATTTATAATTTTAGTTCTAAAACTGTACATTCTAAATGTCAGTGACCACAATAAAGACTATTAATTCATTAATATTGGGAATATTCAAGGAAAGACTGAAAATCTGCAGTATGCTAAGTTTCATCAGTCCCCCATATTTTTTTTAATCTTAATTTTCCACAGTCAAGGAAAAGTTCATTCTTCTGTATTCCATATTTTTGAGTATAGGAAGGGACAAAGTCTATATTGTTTAGTGAACACAGCAAACGACTTCATTGCAAAAACTGTGTGCTGTGTTAAGAAATCAGAGTAGAAAAATAGCATTAACTCGTATCTCTATCTTGGTTTAAAGTAGTGTCTTTCACTAGAGTTGCCAGAATTAAGAGTTAGGGAGTAATGAACTATTGTTAGCAGTTGTATTTCTACATCGTGCTTTCACTTGAATATCTGTTGGCAAGTTTCACCCTACAAAGGTGTCAAAAAGATGTGGACAGAGAGAGAGAGAGAAAGAGAGAAGAACAAAGGGAAGAGAGAAACACTGTCATAGTGTATACAAAAGAAGAGAACTAAGAACCAATCAGAAGGTGTGCAGTAATGGATTTTATGCCACCATAGGCATAATCAATAGTATACCCCCCTCTTAATTCCATTACTTCCCAAAGTATATCCTTTGAAGTTGGTTTCACTAATCTCTATGGATTTGGACAGTTTTTAATTTGATAGCTTTAAACTGATATTTAACTATATTTTAAGATCCATTCCTAGTCATGTTACACTTACAATAACAATATGGTTTCCAGCCATTCTGATTGCCTGTTTTTTAATTGACTGAATAAAATTACTAATCAATGTGTTATAACTGGCAATGTAACATTTATCCATTCCCCTTTCCTTATTCTTTTTCTTGCCTTATTTATGTTAACATCACTTTGCCTGGATTTCTATTGTATTTAAGTCTTTTGAGTTTTGAGATTTATGTGATGAAAGAAAATTGTGGCTTCAATTGCACTTTACCTTACTTTCTTATTTATGTGGTGCTTCTCTACTGAGATGGTCAATCAAAACAGCTTTCAGTTGAAAAAAACCCAAAATGTATCAAAGTATAGCAAACAAAGATAAAGATTACAGAACACGCACACTTACTCAAATCAGTAGAAAGCAATGGTGTCATTTAAAAAATCAGGCAGATAGATTATATTTCAAAAGCTAACTGGAACAAGAATTTTTTCATTAATCATATAAAGCAAGACAAAAAATACAATCAGTCCCTCAATCTAATCATCAGGAAGGTTCTGTCCTACTCATGAATACCAACCTAATCAAATACCTGTTGAATGCCTATGTCATTTTGTCCTCCAGTTCAGAATCAATGTAAACAAGCTTTTGCACATACAGCTGTTGCATGGAAAAAGCAATATGTTTACTGAAAGGGGGAGAATTATCAGGCATTTAAGTGTGCATCTCATATCACTGTATGATAAGATAATAGTCTAGGACCACAGTATTGAAAAGAGCTTAGGTGGGTAAGGAATAGGCAAAAAGGAAGCTGCACAGTGATGTCATGATGCAAATCTCATCTTACATCCTTGCAGTTAACATATGACACAAGTACATAAGTTGCAGGTTTCTCATGATAACATTCCCCCACCACTATGCCCCCCACTGCAAACGGATGTGATTGTGGCTTCAGATTGACTCCTCTTTTCCGGTACTGATGGAACCATCAGAAGCAGTGGGAAGCAACAGATGTGTATCACTTACTTACTCAAAATCAAGGCTGTACTCCTATTTTTTTTCTTTGAGAATTGTGGAACTATATACCTTTTTCCAAACTGTAAAAATGGATTATAGGCTACAGTCTCTTACATTATTCAATACACATTTACATTGATTCAATTGGGCATTCATATATAACAATATAAATATATAATAGTTTCCACTGCACACAGAACATGCTCAAAGTAGTAGGCATTTCAACGCTTAAAATAATGCCAAGCAATATGTTTGCTTTTTTAATTTAGTGTTTAACATAGTGACTTTCTATTATGGAAAACATATTTATCTCTCCTTTGGTGATACTGCTTTTGTACTGAGTTCTCAAGTTGCAATATATTGTGGCTGCAAAAATACAATTTATTCTTCAGTTAGCTACAGAACTATGGTTCTAAATGCAGCCTTAAATATAGTTGCACAAGAATAAAGAACAGGACAGGACACTTTTATTGAGTTAACTAGGATAATAAATGTATTGTTATTACACAGCAGAATCTGTAATTAATATTGTCAACTATTGAATAGAAATGTCATAAAAATTGTGTTACCCCTCCCCTTTCTCTATATGGCCTTTCAGACCCTTTCTGTATCCTTAGGCTTTTTGCTAATTACTTTTGACTTTACAAATACTCTAGTTCTAATCTTATTTTGTTTTTTAAATGATAAGATTCAAAATTTAAAAAAAATAGATGAGGTTTTATTTTATACATATGTAAAAGAAGTGGGGGAAATGTTGATGGGGCATCTATTCTACTGGAGGTGGGAAAGAGGAGGGTATTATTATTTATTATTATTATTATTACTACTACTACTACTACTACTACTACTATTACTGTCCCAAAGACCCTGGATGGCTAACAACATCAGCATTGATAGCTAAATATGTCATCATAGAGAAAGGAAATGTAACAAGTTGACAGTTATTGCCCCTTCCATTTGTCCTGTTAGAATGCCAGTGAGTAGTTTCAACTCCTTGCAGAACCTATCCTTGTTCCTTTTCTTAATGCCGGGTCAGTAAAAAAATAAAACTGAAATTATCCATGACCTCCCCATGAATGAAAAAGCTTGTATAAGTGTAGAGAATAAGAAAGATGACCTTGATGGACATATGCAGGTGCTGTTGCCTAGGCAAAAGGGGCTAAAGCATTTTTTAAATCCAGAACATCCAGATAACATTTGGAAGCACCTCAGACCACATCTCACTAATTCACTGAAGAGTAGGAGGAGGAGCTACAACATAATCAGACTTACAAGATACTCTTTTTATAGCCAATCTCAATAAAAGTGGTTTTAGCCATCCTGTGGAGTTGATTTCTTGGTCTGGCCTGCCTAACGGGGCTGGCATCAATCTTGCAAGTCTAATTACGTTGTGTTTCCTCTTCCTATTTATAGTTCAGTGAATTAGAATGCGATTTGGCTATTTGTGGACTTAAAATATGATTTACCTCTTGTCACCTTGGCAATGGAGTTTGCATATCTCTGTCAAGCAGAGCAGGACAGGAAAGCTCCTGTCTACAGCTGCCATTAGGGGCATGGTGCAGCTCTGTTCCATTGGAATGACATCAACTTTGCCAGAATTCCAGTCAGAGACATGATCTATATCAATTACTTGGACTGGGAACTAAGGATAAATTAGGGATTCTGCTTCTGTATCAGCCACCTCACTGTACTACAGAGTTCCTGGCTGAGCTGGTCTTGGAATGGTGGTAGAGTTCTCTAAAGTATAGATGCTAAGTGATTTCACCATCTTCTTTGGTCCTGCCTATTGCAGCTGAGGATGTTTATAGTGGCCATGGATGTATCCCACTTGAACTCACATAGCCAACACATGTTGGTGGTAATACTCTTTTTTTTTAATTATGTTTTATTGGATTTTAAATATAAAAAGCTAAAAGTTAAGAATGAAACTGAAATAGAAATACAAATTAAAAAGGAAAAGAAAAGTGCAGTAAAGAAGAAAAAAGAAAGAAAGAGACATACATAAAAATTGGATAACCTCTGATCCATCTATGGTCATAAGAATAAAATAGATAGTTTGTTTTTACATGCTGGCTATTCATATAACATTCATATATTTTTCTTGTCTATTATATACTATTTATATATAATCTAATCATCAAAACCCCATATTAGCTTTACTCCTCCTGCTTTTCGCAAATAGTCCATCAAAAGTTTCCACTCTTTAAAAAATAAAATTTGAATTTTCTTTTAGTAAACAAATCAATTTGTCATTTTCTGCCATTTCTAATAGTTTCAACATCCATTCCTGTATTGTTGGTACACTTTAATTTTTCCAATACTGTGCATATAAAAGTAAAAAAAAAAGTTTTTCTATTTGTACATCCCAAATTCCAAATAGAAAAAGAAAAAATTCTGGTTTAAATCTTTTAAGTTATACCTAACCCTGCTATTTTTAATCTCTCACTATAATATTTCTTCAGATTTTGCTCTTTTATAACTTTCCTCACAAGATATATCAGTATATCTCTTGGCACTTTCTTATCTCTAACGTAGCGTGAGTTAACTCTGAAGATTTTATCTATCTCAGAGTCCATGTCTTCTTCTATCTCTAAATATTGAGCTAAAGCACCAACTATATATTTTCTCATGTTCTCATCTAATTTTTCTGGAACTCCTCTCAATCTCAAAATGAATTCCTTTTCTCTCATTTCTACTAATGCAATAACATCTAAATTATATTCCATATCTTTAGTAATGAAATCTGATTTAATCTCCAATTTCTTAACCTGTCCTTGTGTCTCTTTAAATTCCCCTAATAGAGTATTCCTGGATCGCGACGCCCTCCGAACAGTCACTCATGCTCTCGTCATCTCCCATGTAGATTATTGCAATGCGCTCTACATGGGGCTACCCTTGAAGACTATCCGGAAGCTTCAGCTAGTGCAGAATGTGGCCGCACGAGCAATTTTGGGTGCACCAAAATTACACATAACACCTCTGCTCCGCGAGCTGCATTGGGTGCCGGTCTGCTTCCGGGTACAATTCAAGGTGTTCGTTACTAACTTTAAAGCCCTACATGGCATGGGGCCAGAATACCTGAAGGACCGTCTTATCCCCATTTTATCGACCCGCCCCACCAGGTCATTCAGAGAGGGCCTGCTACGAACCCCATCAATTAAAGAATGTCATCGGATGGGGTCTAGGAGGCGGGCCTTCTCTGTGGTAGCACCCACACTGTGGAACATCTTGCCCCCAGAGTTGAGGCAGATCTCCTCCCTCCCGACCTTTAGGAAAGAGCTGAAGACCTGGTTCTGCCGCCTGGCATGGGAAGGAGGAAAGGATAGTTCCTCATGGGGGTGGTTAATTCCTTAATTTATTGTCCTTCGTTTAATTCCATCTCCATCTGGATTTTTAATTATTTATTAATTTATATATTGTACATTGATGTTTTATCCTGTTTTAATCTATTTTATTGTAAACCGCCCAGAGTTCCCCGTTGGGGGAGATGGGCGGTTATATAAATTTAATTAAATAAATAAATAAAAATAAATAAATTTGCAACTTCTTTGACATTCTGTATTTCATTTCTAAATTCTTTTTTTAAATCTTCCTTCATCACTTCCATTTTTTTCTCTACTTGTTGGCCTAGAAGATTGTCCATTTTTTTGTCCATTTTTATATCTAAAGAGGCAATTAAGTCATCCATCTTTTTCTCCAAAGTAGCAGTTAAATCATCCATCTTTTTCTCCAAGGCAATAGTTGAATCATCCATTTTTTTGTTCAGTGCTGTAATCGCATCCAATATTTTCTCCATGTCTGATGTTGGTACTTCTGAAGGTGCAGCCATGGACTCCTTTTCCTTATCTCTATCCCTCTTCACTCTTGCAGCCACAGTAACCAGGTTGTATATAATATTCCTATAAAGAGAAAAAAAATAACAGAAGACAAAGGAAAACAACTATAAACAGTAAAAAAAGAAAAGGGAAGGAGGAGGGATAAAAGTTATTAAAAATTCAAAAGAAAAAAGGGGAAGAGAAAAAAAATTCCATATACAATAAAAAATTAAGAAATAAAAATAATACTACCTTTTCTTAATAGATGTTGCATAAAAAAAAGGGCAGAATGTACTTTGGTAAAATCAACAATTCTCACATGGAAAAAATAGAAGATAAGAGTACAACGGGTATGCCCTTTAACTATAGTCAAAATATCCTTGAAAATATAATAATAATCCAATTCTCAGGCAAGCTTATAATCACAAGTTCCAAAGAGGAGAGAGGAAAAAAGAAAAGGGGGGGGGGAGAAAGAGCTTCAGCTCTAAATGTCTTTACTCTCCAAGATAAAATGTAACAAAAAGGTCTATTAAAATCCCATATAAAAAGGAAATTCCAAAAAAATGTTCAAAGCAAAGGAACTCCAAAAATACCCTTTATAATCCAAAAAATATCCAAACACATTACAGGAAAAAAAAGAGAAAAAATGCCATCTCAAGATGAGAAACAGAAGAAAAATAAAATAAAAGGCAGACCATTAATCCATTTGAATTCAAAATCCAGAGAGGAAAGTAAATTAGTCCCACATAGGTAGATAAGCCATTCGTCAATAGTCAATGTCACTCAGTATCACTTAGCTCCGAGTAAAGTCATTATTCTTTAAACTCCCACAATTTTCTGAAGTCTTCTTAGCAAGAAAGTTACACAAGCACCAGCAGTATCAATCATGTCCATAGAAGGATCTTAGCAGATAATAAGTAAAATTAAAATAAACACAAATATAAATCAGTGACTAAAAGTGCTGAATTTAGGTGCTACTTATCTGAAAAGATTTCGCGGTTTCCTGCAGAGCAATAGCGATGTTTCTTCCAGTCGCTTTCGCCGCTTCAATTTCCTTTTTCCCGTGGTGGAAAAGCGGGAATTGGGAAAGAGCGGTGATTCCAGCGACCCTTGTGGTTTATCTTCTGATCCCCTTTTCTTCAAAGGGGAGATTTCAGCAGTTTTGTCTCTTTAAAAACCACTGCAAGCAGGCAAACCGCGGAGCCGAGACAGGAGCGCTCGGCTCAGCGCACTGACATCTTCAGCACCCGGAAGCGATCTCTGGTGGTAATACTCTTGAGTGGGCCTTTTGCTCAAACTGGGATATGTGATACAACTCCATATGTGAGATACCTTGTGGTGATTCCATTGTCATGGATGGAGTTCAGTCATTATTAAGGGAATAAGATCAATTCAGTTATCCTGCTCAAAGAAGTTGCTGGAATCAGTGGGTTTCTCTGAAACCTTAGAAAGTTTTACTGTTGATTCTACTGGCAGTTCTCTTGATATTTTAGTTGAATCCTGAAATAGAGAACTTTCAAGGTAGTAGACACAATTGCCCCCAAGTGTGATTTCTGAGCCACATCAAAGCTAACCTCCACTTTATGGAGTAAAATAGCAAAGAAGATATCTAGAGTGTAAGACTTACCTCATAGTTAATCTTAGAGCTTGTACTGAAGAGGTATGTACAGAAAGGATACAGTACTCTTCTATGCAGATGTCATCAGCAGATTCTCATCCTGTTGAGCTGTTCAGACTTGCAGGAAAATTAGCATTTCTTCCTCAACTTTTGAATTCATAAATATAATTTTCTTTAGCTCACTGTGATGCCTTCAGGAGCTTTTTGATGAAGGCATCACAGCACAGGAAATGAAGTTTTACATTTCAAACTACAGTACCTTCAAGCTAATGCCAGGGGTAGAGTACTCAGGTCTTCCTCGTACATGGTTAAACTGAATTAGTCAATTGATGACTGCTGGCAATGTAGATAGCTTGCCTAGGGTAGTGAGATCTACTATCTATCTTCTTGTCCCTAGTCCAACATGGCTTATAACTTATTTGTGGAAGGTTCTTGACATTAGCCTGGTAAATTTTAATAATGCTTCTCTGAAGAAAAGTAGTTTGCCCCCTTGTTTATAACAGCCACTTACATGACCATTGCTTAAGAAACACTCTTCAGATACCTCAGATTAGGATAGTTACAGGCCAATTTCCAAACTTCCATGGCTGGGTCAGGTAAATGCAAAAGGGTTGGCTAGTATGTAAAATCCCTAAAAGTTCCATTTTGTCCCCAGGGCTTTTGTGTGTATATGTCTGTATGTCTGTGTGTCTGTGTGTCTGTGTGTCTGTGTGTCTGTGTGTCTGTCTGTGTGTGTGTGTGTGTGTGTGTGTGTGTGTGTGTATATATATATATATATATATATATATATATATATATATATATATAAATAAATAAATAAAACCACTGGGAGACATCATCAGGAAATTCAGACCAAAGTACTATCAATATGCTGATGATGCTCAAATCCATTTCTCTGTGCTAAAAAGACAGAGCAAGTCTGTAGCCTGGGAGTATGCAGCTTGATTTCTCAAATGGAATCCATGGCCAAAAGCATATTTTATAATCTTCAATGGATATAGCAACTGTGTCCATTCCTGGATAATAATTACCTAAATATAATAATACATCTACTGATAATCTCCAAGTCTGACTTTTGTAATGCACTCTGCATAGGGTGCATTCCTTTGTGTGACTCAAAAGCTTCAGTTGATACAAATTGCTGCAGGCAGGTTGGGCTAAGATGTATCCCATACATAGCATGCTGCACTAATGTTGAAGTAAGTACACAGGTTGCCAATTCATTTCCATGTAAAATACAAGGGGTTACTTATTATTTCTAAGGCCATGAATGGTTTGGGCCCAAGCTGCCTTAAAGAAGGTACCTCCTGCAAGACTCACACTGCCTTCTTAGATCATCTGGGAAGGCTGGTCTCTAGGGCTGGTCTTTCTCCATGGTGGGAATGCTTATGTGGAACTTGCTTCCCAATGGGGTCTTGAAAAAAATATTTTTTCCAGTTTGCCTCTAACAATGTCTAGTTGCATATTTTGTTAAAATAATTTGTGGTACCTTAAGTATTAAATAACACTTGGATTTTGTACACTACCCAGAGTTTTTGGGAATTGGGTAGTTTTAGAAATAAATAAATATGCCTTTTTAATAATCAGATTTTTACAAGTTTTGGAAGGAATTATTGGAAAATCTAACATTTTAATGCAAAAATCGATATAATCTCTTCTAAGCCAGAGAAGAAACAATTTACTGTAGGTCCACCATATCTATTATCTCAGCCCTTGCAGCGCTGTTTGTCCTTTTGTTTCTGTCCGTACAGCTATTAAAGTAGCAAAAATAAAAGTAAAACTCACCAAGAGGCAACAGCAAACATTTTCTCTAAGGCACTTAACATCTGTTTTTTTTGGAAGAAGGATGGTTTCTTCTGTGCTGTAATCCTCAAGATGGAATAACTAGAAATCCCCAAAGAACCTGTGCCAGCTTTTATTTAGTCTACTATCACTTCTTCACCGAGGCTGCAAATGCACTTTTCAATATGCTTTCTGTTACTTATTTTTCATGTAATTGATAATGCATCCTGCACAAACACAGACACACCCCAGGCACATATACAAGAGCAGAGAAACATCTGTTAACAAGAAACATAATGGACATAATTTTGGACGGGAGAGAAAAACTGAAACACCAGTCCCAGGATAACAAAGCTTTGGAAGTCAAATAAAAATGTGAGGTGAACAAATGACATTTATGACATTCCCTGAATACTGGAAGGGATCTCACACTTGTTCAATGGATGAAAAGAAGTCTACACATTCTAACTCTACCACTTAAAATAACTGTTTTTCAGGGAAAGGTCTGTGCTTCTGGTCCTAAATTTCTGGTCCCTAAATTTCTTAGAGGTGGTAAGATAACCCATGACACTTAAGAGTATTTTACTTCATTGAAAAAATAAACCAAACCAGAATGTGGGCAGAATATACCCAACCTAAATACAATGCTGCACAAACTAAATACATGTGAATACATTTAAGATGTGCTAGCAACTATACTCCTTGAGACTGCCAAAAACTCCAACTGAATTTCTAAAGAAAATAATTCAAAAAACCATTTAAAAACATTAAGTTAATTCATCTTCTGCCATATGTGCATATATATGTTTCTTGTTACCTGTTATTTCTATTTAAATTATGCAAACATTTGCATATATCATCTTAGAGATTTTTGATGAACTAAGCATACTACTTGACAATGTTATATTTTTATTTACTTAAATCAATTTAAAAATAAAAGCATAAATACTTATTTGCAGTGATGGTTACAGAATGATGCTGGGTTTCAGCTGAATCCCTCACAAGGTGGTTTGCTTGTTGCCCTCATTCATTAATCTGAGACCAAAATTAAGGCAAGCAAATGA
Organism: Charina bottae; assembly: GCA_023362775.1. NCBI lineage: Eukaryota > Metazoa > Chordata > Lepidosauria > Squamata > Charinaidae > Charina > Charina bottae. The sequence continues at coordinate 48,462,471 of JALMGJ010000005.1, forward strand.
ATGCACTTTTGCTTATCTTAAAGTGAATAATACTGTATATCAGGCCCCTACAACACTTGATTATCCATTGTATATATGCCTAAGAATAGAGTTCAAATGAAGAGAAAATGCATGTTTATAAATAAGTTTAGATATAACCTCTTGAGTGGGAGCTCTATTCATCTTGAATAAAGAAAGGTCAGAAATTTAAGGTTAAGTTTTTATCTGCTTGAGTAGGCAGATATAATTTGCTTTGGGGTATTGATGCCTATTGGATTGCCTTTCTCCAATAGTTTCTGCCCATCCAGTAAGATTTGGAAGGGCCAACATGCTCCAGATCCCATTAGCAAAACATTGTCATCTTGTGAGACATCGGAGACATGCCTTCTCTATGGTATCTCCACCTGTGGAATAACATCCCTCCTGAAGTCTTCATGGCCTGGACCTAATCAGAAGATATTTTTGAAGACTTAGCTCTTTTGACAGGTCCTGTAACAGGGTGATTTGTGACTCTGCACAGTGCACATTGTTTTGTATTGTTGCTTCTCCAATGTGGGTGGGTGATATTTTTCATATTGTTGACTGAAAGATGCCTGTTTATAACTCATTTTTAATGTTTGCCTAGAGTGGCTTTGGTAATTGAGATGGCTAATGAATTTTGTAAAAATATATAGGTTATTTGAATTATCTGGTCCAGAAATAGTTCTGATTCACAAACATGCAAGTGTGAACCCAGCTATAGAAGAGAGAGGGAGAAAATCAACACTGTCCATTTGACAAGCCTCTTGTCCTTAGCCCACAAACCTCTGGTGGACCCTAAAGGATCAAATCAAGTTTCAAAAATCTGCCTACATCAGATTATATGGCAAACTGGAACAAGCAAGAATTGTCTGCCATATTGCATATTACAATAATACAGTATATAGTATGTGCAATATTTCATTTTCTGTACCAGCCATGAGATTAATCAGTTTTGTTGAATAGAACTAAAACCCTCAAGTCCTCCCTTTTCATGAGACTTTTCATTCCGTATAACAGAGGAGAGATATTCAGGGAGGAAAGGGAATTCTCTGAATTTTCCAGAGTGGTTACTTTTAGGAGATAAACATGGAAATTCTCTTTTTATTATCCAAAACAAAATTTTGCTACAGTTTCAAACAATGGCATAGCTGCACATCTACTTGGTGTCACTCCTAAAACAGAATGGTGCTGTAACAAAACTACAGTTGTTTTCTTCAAACTACTCCCCTTTAGTTGGAGTGGAGTGGAACTCCCAGAATTCCAATCAGCTAATAATTGAAAACAGATAATTATTTCCAGAGGTCTGAGAAATAAACTGGTGTCACCTATTGGCCATATTTTTTGCAGCAACTTTGGAAACATATTGGTATGTTCACCTATATTTACCAGTCCCTTTGTTTCAAGGTGAACTGAGCAGGAACTTCAAAGATTCATTTAATACATAACACAATGTTTCTCAGAAAATAGACACTTCCTCAATAAATATGGCAATGCCACTCCAATGACCATTGATTTATTGAGAAGCTCTTAAATAGTAGATCAACTTCTTGGTCATTTTATGGACACTAATAGTATTGCCAGACACCCTAAGAAATATGGGTCTGCCCTTTCGTACAGATGACAGAAAGGAGAAGTTACAGCTGCAAAAGTGGAATATCATTCAATAAAGAAGAATGTAGACCAAGTACCTGCAGAAAAGTTCTTCTCTCTTTTTCAAAGTGTTCTGAATTAGTGTGTGGACACCCCTCACCATTATTTCTTTGAAGAGAGGAAGAAATCCACAGGTTCCCCTTCCCTGCTACCCACCCTCCACCCCCTGGCTGCAGGTGCAGGGATAGAAAAAGCATCACCTATGAATATCTGTCTGAGACTCAGATGTGCATTGTGTTAGAGATATCGGGTTTCAACCAAGCACGTCTCACACAAGCTTGAAGGAGGAGGCAGCCTCTGCTGTAACCTAATCTTACTTGCTTTGTATGGGAGGGGCTGAGTCCCAATTTCCTGTTCCTGTTTCTGTTCCCTTCTCTTCTCCTCTCTTTCTCCTCGAATCTCCTACCAAGGACGATGGTCAGCTATGGCTGCTCACGTTGCTCATACTTCCATTCAGGTGGGCCACATTAAAGAAGCATGTGGGTCTCGTCAGAACCTATTGCTCGCATCCATGGACCATTTCAATTAAGGAACTGTGAGTTACAATAAAATTGTAAACTCTTTTTCATGTTACTTTACATTAACATGTGAAGTGTGTTTATTTTGTGTTTTGAACTGATTAAGCCTTGTGCAAGTTTATGGGAACGCTTCTACTCTGCTATATACTAATAAGAAGCTGCGTGGAGTTCTGGTATTACCATCCCAGAATTTCTACACATTGAAAGCATAGAGGCACAAGAAAACTCCAATAAAACAAAATAAAATAGTTGGAAATCCAAGTTCTAAGCAACCAGTGAAGAGCTATCTAACAATAGTTAGGAATTTGGAAAGTCTGGGTATTTGAAACCAAAATATAGGTGTGAGGAAAAAAAACAAAAACAAATCCTACTACTGTTATCCATTAACCTCCTCTATGGGTACTATTGCTGCTTAGAGCACCAGATGGTATAGACGTTGGTTTTAATGAAGGATAGTCCCTTGCCTGACTGCTCATTGGAAGGACAGATGCTGAAGCTGAAGCTCAAATACTTTGGCCACCTAATGCAAAGAGAGGACTCACTGGAAAAGACCCTGATGCTGGGAAAGACTGAAGGCAAAAGGAGAAGGGGACGGCAGAGGATGAGATGGTTAGATCGCATCACCGATGTAATGGACATGAATTTGAGTAAACTCCGAGAAACAGTGGAGGACAGGAAGGCCTGGTGTGCTATGGTCCATGAGGTCACGAAGAGTCGGACACGACTAAACGACTGGACAACAACAACAAAAGTCCCTTGCCAAATCCATATTATACCACAGTGGTTTGAATGAGCTTTCCCAATCCATGAAAAACAGAAGAAGTTTGAAAACTGAAAAATTCTGGATAGGAAAGAATGAAAAGGATATTTGTAAAGGATGTAGAATGTGAAGCAAAGTTTCTTAAAGAATTCTCTAGAGCAGCAGAACTTTTCTAAATAGACTTTTCTAGCCTGTTTCCCTATCATTTAGAAGGCCTGATGAGGGGGATGTCTCTTTATTGAGAATTTTAGTGATATAATAATACATTATATAGTGAGAAAACTCTGCTTCTGAAAAAATATCTTGAAACAATTAGGATCTGCATTATGTACATTAGAATTCAATGTCCAACCAGCCATAAAGGTGTTCCTCTGTGTGTGGATAGATAGACAGCCATAAATACTGTATATTCTATGGTTGTTGTGGGTTTTCCGGGCTGTGTGGCCATGTTCTGGCAGTTTTGGTTCCTAACGTTTCGCCAGTCGCTGTGGCTGGCATCTTCAGAGGACAGGAGCACAACTAGAAGATTCTCTCTGTGCCCAAGTGGAGGGTGTGTCTTCCTGCTGGTGTTTATATCTGCTGAGAGGGTGTGTGTCTTCTGTGGGTCATTTACAAGAGATTAGGAGAGGGTTTATTGTGGTAATTAAGGGGTGTGGTGCTGTCATGTGTGGGATTAGCACATCTATTGTGTGAGTTGTTTGCATATTTCTGTGGTTGAGTAGAGTTCATTGACCTTTTGCAAGCTGTGTTTTTCAGGACTGGCAGCCAGGTTTTGCTGATCTTTAAGCTTTCTTCTTTTTTATTGAAACTGTGTTGGTGTTTATGTATTTCAATTGCTTCCCTGTATAGTCTAACTTAGTGGCTGTTGGTATTGTCCAGTATTTCTGTGTTTTCAAATAAGATTTGGCGAAACGTTAGGAACCAAAACTGCCAGAACATGGCCACACAGCCCGGAAAACCCACAACAACCATCGGATTCTGGCCGTGAAAGCCTTCAACTATACACTGTACAGTATATTCTAATCTATCCAATAATTGGAGGATTACAAATTTGGTTGAAACACTGAAATTTTCTTTAAAAGAGGGAGAGAAAGAGATAGAAAGAGAAAAAATGGTAAGACAATAAGGAAAATAGTGTACAAGTAATACATTGCGTAGGAAATGTTTAACATATACAATATATTCAGATTCTCCTTCTTACTTGGTAAACCATTTTACAGAAAAGTCATATTCAGACTTGCCCAGATCAAACCACACCTGAATCCACATTTTTGCCATGACTTGGCTTAATTAAAAACAGATATTGTAAGGACCACATGAAAGACACCTGATTTGGTCACCTAAGGCATTGATTTGTCAGGTTGAATTAATGCTTGCATATTTTCACTAAAGTGCAACATAAGCAAGGATTTCCCTCAAACATTATTTTTAGAGAGAACTGGTATAAGATGTTTTATTGCTGGTACATTACTCCAGTCATGTCTGTAGCTTGAATCATGTCAACTGGATTTCTATTTTCTTAGTAGAAACGTTTCGCTCCTTATCCAAGGAGCTTCTTCAGTCTGAGCAAAGTTGGTAAGGGAATCCTAAATATGTTCCTAGGTAGCTGTGTGACCTTACACCTGGGGCTAGGTCATGGTTATATTGAGATGTAATTTTTAAGTCCTTTTATCATCTAAAGGAGGGTCGTTAAAATCACCATGCTGCTGTTGAGCTTCTGAAATGGTCTTAATCTTCCTAGGCACAGAAGACAAAGCAGGGAGGAAGATGGGGGAAAGATTGTGCCTGAGGCCCCCACCTCTATTCAAGGAAGGATTTTCCAAGTTGGCATAAATGGATTCCTTGACCCCTCTCTCAAACCACCTATCTTCTCTGTCTAAAATGTGAACATTAATGTCCTCAAATGAGTGTCCTTTTTCCTTTAGATGAAGATAAACTGCTGACTCTGGTCCTGTGGTGTAGGGGAAGTAACACCACAGGACCAGAGTCAGCAGTTTATCTTCATCTAAAGGAAAAAGGACACTCATTTGAGGATATTAATGTTCACATTTTAGACAGAGAAGATAGGTGGTTTGAGAGAGGGGTCAAGGAATCCATTTATGCCAACTTGGAAAATCCTTCCTTGAATAGAGGTGGGGGCCTCAGGCACAAACTCTCCCCCATCTTCCTCCCCGTTTTGTCTTCTGTGCCTAGGAAGATTAAGACCATTTCAGAAGCTCAACAGCAGCATGGTGATTTTAACGACCCTCCTTTAGATGATAAAAGGACTTAAAAATTACATCTCAATATAACCATGACCTAGCCCCAGGTGTAAGGTCACACAGCTACCTAGGAACATATTTAGGATTCCCTTACCAACTTTGCTCAGACTGAAGAAGCTCCTTGGATAAGGAGCGAAACGTTTCTACTAAGAAAATAGAAATCCAGTTGACATGATTCAAGCTACAGACAATTCCACCTGGATGACTGAGAACCTTCATAGACATACTCCAGTCATGATTGTTAAAACTTCTTTTTTGCAAAATTCTAGAAATGCAATGAACAAATAAGATACTTCTTCCACATTTGGTGGCAATGTTGCAAAGCTCAACAGTAATGGAAGTTAATTCATTGTAGAATGAAACAAATTTTGAAAGTCATCATTCCATTTCAATCTGAAATACTATAATTGAACTTCACTAAACCAATTTCTTCAAAATACACTGAAGTGGCGTTATATAACAGCTGCAAGGATTTTATATATTCTTTATTGGAAAATATCTCTAATCCATTCTCTAGAAAAATTGCTAAATAAACTGGGAATATGTTTTGATGTGTAAAATAACTTTATATCTAAAAATGAATCTGAGGTACAATCCAATCTTATTTGGAAATAATTTCTGGACCACAATTTTATTTATTTATTTATTATTATTTCTAACTTATATCACCGCCCATCTCCCCCCACAAGGGGACTCTGGGCGGTTTACAATAAAGTCAGCGATTAAAAACATATAAAATACTTTATACAATCAATTAAAAATATAAAAATATAAAAATATAAAATCCAAGAGGCTGTATCTGATGTTTACGAACCGAACTGAACTTTATGGTGCGAGCCATCTCCAGGAAGAGCTATTACTCATCCCGTCCCAAGCGAGGTGGCAGAGCCAGGTTTTCAGTTGTTTCCTGAAGGTCAGGAGTGTGGGGGCTAGCCTCACCTCAAGGGGCAAGATGTTCCAAAGGGCGGGTGCTACGGCAGAGAAGGCACGCCTCCTGGATCCCGCTAGATGAAATTCTTTTACTGATGGGATCCGTAGCATGCCCTCTCTGCATGACCGGGTGGGGCGGGTCGATACTCTGGGGATGAGGCGGTCTCTAAGGTAACCTGGTCGCATGCCATGTAGGGCTTTAAAGGTAACAACCAACACCTTGAATTGGACCCGGAAGCAAACTGGTAACCAGTGCAGTTCACGCAGCAGAGGTGTCACGTGTGCCGATCTTGGGGCACACATAACTGCGCGCGCAGCCGCATTCTGGACCAGCTGAAGCTTCCGGATATTCTTCTTTTATACATGGAATTGTGCCATATCTCAGATTTGAGTTCCAGAATCCATATTTTAATCTGACATATAGTCAGATTATATTTTCAGTATTTTATCAAATTATTGTTTATTATTTATAGCTTTTATTTTTCCTCTTATTGATTTAAATTGCACTAATTAAATATTTATTCAGTTTAATAGAGACATGTCTTGACTAGAAATTGGGCATGAAATGTCTATAACACTCTAAGTCATTAAAGGTGTATTAGAATATATTAGTCATATGATACTTTAGATTTGCTGTTTATTAAATACTGTACATCCTTCTGTATTTTATAGCTTATATTTTCCCTCTCTTTCTGTCTTTTTTACTATATTTTCTACATGCTTTAAAATCTATTTGTATTTGCATTATTCCTTTTCCTTTTTTCTTCAATATGATAATATAATATTATTTGGAACATTCTACCCCCGGAGGTGAGGCAGGCCCCATCACTCCTGGCATTCCGGAAAAACCTAAAGACCTGGTTCTGATGCCTTGCCTGGGATGGGAAGGGTAACAGCTCCTCCTGGGGATGGCTGGTCCCATAGATCCCTTTTAAGAACAATTTTATTTCCTCTTGGATTTTATCTTTAATTTATTTGTATTTATATGTATTGTATTATATTTTTACTTATTTTAATTATTGACTGTAAACCGCCCAGAGTCCCCTTCGGGGGAGATGGGGCGGTTATATAAATGGAATTACAAACAAAACAAAACAAAACAAAACAAAACAAAACAAAACAAAACAAAACAAAACAAAACAAAACAAAACAAAACATAATAAAATAAAATAAAATAAAATAAAATAAAATAAAATAAAATAAAATAAAATAAAATAAAATAAAATAATAAAATAAAATAAAATAAAATAAAATAAAATAAAATAAAATAAAATAATAAAATAAAATAAAATAATAAAATAAAATAAAATAAAATAAAATAAAATAAAATAAAATAAAATAAAATAAAATAAAATAATAAAATAAAATAAAATAAAATAAAATAAAATAAAATAAAATAATAAAATAAATAAAATAATAAAATAAAATAAAATAAAATAAAATAAAATAAAATAAAATAAAATAAATAAAATAAAATAAAATAATAAAATAAAATAATAAAATAAAATAATAAAATAAAATAAAATAAAATAAAATAAAATAAAATAATAAAATAAAATAAAATAAAATAAAATAAAATAAAATAAAATAATAAAATAAAATAAAATAAAATAAAATAATAAATGTATGGAGTCCTTGGTGCTCTCTGAGCCTTGTTGTTTTCTTGCAGATGTTTCATTGCCAGACTAGGCAACATCTTCAGTGCAAAAAGGGAGTGGGACTTGCTCTCTATTTATATACCATGGCTTGTCCTGCCTGTGTTGGTGGGGGTCTTGTACTCTCCTTGGTAGTTCCTTGATTGGGCTGTTGTGTGCTGCTTGGTTGATTGACTGAGTTAATAGTTCCTTGATTAGGGTATATTGTGCTGTTTGATTTTTCCTCTGGTGCTAATCCTGGTGTTAAACTTTGCATATCTGGGTATTGATTGCTGGCAAGGTGCTGTTCTGGTCTTTTGGCTTTTCTATTGTCTCTTATGAATGGTATGTAAATGTTGTTTACTTCTATGTGTCTGTTGATGGCTGCTTTGTCTGAGTGCCAAGCTTCCAGGAATTCTCTAGCATTTTTGGATTTGGCTTGGTTTAAGATGCTCACAGTTTCCCAGTTGAAAGTATGGTTAAGTCTGTCCATGTGTTGTGAGATTAAGGAGTTTTCATCATGTCTTCTGACTGCTAGTTGGTGTTCATGGATGCGCTCTGCTAGTCTTCTCCCCGTCTGTTCTACATAGGGGCTGCTACAGTCCTTACACTGTAAGTTGTAGATAACTCCTGTTTTTTCTTCTTTGGTCGTTTCTGAGATGTTTATGATGTGTGGCAGTGTTATCCTTTTCATAGCTTCTGTTGGTTGTGTTGTAGTGGGTTGTAGTCAGGCACTTTTTGGTAAAGGTGCGTGGATATCCATTTTGCTGGAAAATGCTGTATAGATGATCTGTTTCCTTTTTCTGGTGTTGTGGGTTGCTGCAGTGCGTTAGTACTCGTCTGAATAATGTTCTTATACAGCTTCTCTTGTTGGAGGTTGAGTTGTTGCTTTGGTAATGGAGCACTTGATTAGTGTGGGTAGATTTCCGGTAGACTTGTGTATTTGTCATAATTATACCCAAGCATTTTACGTTCTTCTCAATCTTAAAACCCGTTTTATTCATCAATTCTGTTTGATCTTGATCATTCTAGCCCTCTGCTCTCCTCTGATATCATCTCATCACTGTTTGTCATTGGCAGGCAAGGCCTGTAGAGGATGTGGTGACATACTGTAAGTGAAGAGGGCTGAGTTGAGCTTTTTGGACCTTTTTCTTTTGAGGCAGATTTGGGTTTTTCTTTCTCTTGGGGGGCATGAATTTTTTTTAATGTTTTGAGAGTGAGGGAAACAACGCTTTTCCTTGTCCATAAATGCTTAGTAAAAGCTTGGATAGATGTCACTTAGCATTAAGAAGTGAATTCTGCCTAAAATCTCCATCTTGAGATTGACCTTGAACCATATATCTCAAGGCTAAAAACTTCTGGTTTAATTTTTGAACTTTCTTCCTTCTTTCCTATTCCTTGATTTTTCTCAGTAAAGGCTTTTCATTTGTACCATTTTGGTTGATCCTGACAAACATAGTACACAACTATGAAAGTTGGACTCCCCCACCCCCAGGATATATGTACAGTATATCTGAGGCTGTATCATAAACCCATAAAACCTATACCAGTTTTATTTATTTTTTCTATAGTTTTCTTTTCTAAACCCAACAAACATCAGTAGTGTATTGCACCATTATTGTACTGCATTTTACCATTGAATGTTATAGGCAATAACACTGAATGTTATAGGCAATGCTGGCTGGAGTATTCTGGGAGTTGAAGTCCACACATCTTAAAATGGCTGAGGTTGAGGAACCCTGGCCTAGACCCAAAACTAAAACTTGTTAAAGTGAAACACAGCCTTGGTGCTTAGGGTGTTCAGTCCTAATACACTTGGGGCAGAATGCTCCTGGGAGGTCACAGTTTTACTTTTAAGCACATAAGCATGTCTGAAGCTTGCATCATTATAGATTTATGGGAATACAGATCCTCAAGCTCTGCTCCTGTACAAGCCTTATAGGTTTTTTTTTAAATTAAACATGCATCAGAACATCACTTTGTGGGCTTCTACAATGCCCTACATTATCATAAATCATGGCGATTAGGGGAGAATGTATCAATAAATGAATCTCAAGGACAATTCATATTATCATAGTCACTGACCTTTGCTGCATATTAGCACATCTTTAACAATGTAAGTCTTGGCTTGCATTTTCCTATCTCTCCCTCTTTAATACTGAAATAGCATGCAGATGAAGATAGCCAGTTATGTATTCTTGGTTCAGATAGGCTGCGCACATTGGAGAAGTTCTAGTAAATTTCATTTTCATGCTAAGTATTCTGTAATAATGATAAACTGCTCTGAATGTTCCTGAAAAATGAGACCTTGCAGCCAATTGTTACATTGCTGCTACAGCAATTCGACTGTAATTAAAGATATTGAGATATGTAAAAATACAAAAAGGAATATGAACAATGAGGCTATTTTTTTAAAAAAATTGCAGAGCATTAGCACTTAAGTTTATTTATCCTAAAGGCCAACATTTGTGTTAATAAAACATTGCTTAGAGGTGGGTGACATTATCAAATAGAATCATTTAACATCATCAATCTTTGTTCCTAATCTCACACTGGATATGATTGTCCCATGAGCTTAAATATTAAAAATAAAAGTGGGGATAGAACAGACAAACTTTTCTGTTTTTTGTTTTTTGGTGTGGGGAGCTCTAGTGCATAGCAGAGATGAGATGATATCAGATGATATCTTTTTCCCCTCTACATTCTGCAACAAGGAACAATGGAAAAACTATTGAATATGACCCAAGGCTCCTATCAATGTCATCAGCTTTGCTTTGCTTTGCTTTGCTTTGCTTTGCTTTGCTTTGCTTTGCTTTGCTTTGCTTTGCTTTGCTTTGCTTTGCTTTGCTTTGCTTTCTTCTGTTTCTCAGTGGAAAATTGCTGTTACATTTGTTTATATTCTCTGGATCTGCAAAAAGCCTAGGGTACATGGAGGAGTCAAATAAGGATATTTTATCATGATGATTCTGTTGTGTTCATAGAATAAATGCTGCAGGCTACCCAGTTGCAGGTTGTTTGCTTGATAAGAATATTTTTTCTTTCTGTGGTGTTGATGAGGTTATCACAATACAATATGGTCATGAAATGCAATATTAAAAAGGCAATCAACATGTCTAAATTCAGAGATGTTTGTAAGAGAGATTTCCAGAGGGAGTTCCAGAATTTGTACATTTTCACATCAAAATAACCACGAGTTATTAACCAGCCACTTTAACATGCATTGATGCTGCACTATTCTCTGGCAATGATGCCTTCTCAGTAATAACAGTACCACTATCCAGGGATTCAGGTGATCTGGCAACTGAAACTTCAATTACATAAAAAGTCTCCCTCTGGAAGCTCTGCACTATAGGAGATCAACCTCTACATACAGAGATTGATGCAGAGGGGCTGAGTGAGTACTCAAATTAGTTGGAAGACCACCTATTCCCCCAGTCTGTCTGCACCCTTAGGACATTGGTAAACAACTGTTATGGCCCCTCTATGAATATATTACATTTTGTTGGTTAATTCAGATTCTTCTTTGGCAAGGTCTAAGTTATGGAACACGTTTTCACTGGAGTTGAATAACATGTTTTAGCATCCTTCTAAACTACAGGGAAATTGATTGTTTCATTTCCTTGTAGTTTAGAAGGATGCTAAAACATGTTATTCAACCACACTTTTAGTGTTTTAATATTCAGTGCCACTGTTAAGTATTACATGGAGAAAATGTGATTTGATAGGATATAGTCTGAGATTATTCTAGGGTGCTTGAATGTAATTACAGGTATCAATGCTGCACCATTCCATTCCCTTGATATTGTCATCCTTGGGCAGCTGAGCAGATATTATTTTATTTTATTTTATTTTATTTTATTTTGCAATTTTAAACACTGAAGCTCCACGTGACTTTGGGGCAGACTGTTTCATCTTTCATCTTTAATATATTACAAAGTTAACAAGTACAGTTTGTGTGTGTGTACAGTATGTGTGTGTGCTATTTACAAGAGTATACACATTGCCCACTATTATGGCATGACTAGTTCATAAGAAAACTTTCCCCTGTTAAAATAGCAGCTTAACAGTAAAGGCTTGTAAGCAGACACTGCCAAAAAGTCATGCCCATCTTCCTGTTTTAGTGTCAACATGCTTCATAAAGGTCAAGGGTTCCAGCATATTTCATGATGACATTTCCTTGCCTTAATTTATTGGAACACTCACTTCTGCAAAGTTTTCAGTGCCAATGTACCAAAATCCAATTTTATCTGAAGCTTCATTTTCTTTAGCTCAAACATCACTGTCTTTTTTTTATGTGAACATTTTCTGCTCCCTTATATGATAGCAGGAATTTACAAATGTATATAACATTCAAAAGGCCACCTTTTTAAAGGTGTACACATTAAAACTCAGGTCTAACTTACTTATTGTAGTATGCTTTCTTTCTTTGGGTTATTCTTAAATAAAAGGCATACATTTGGTAACTTTGTTATCTTACATCTTGTCCAAGCAAATATCTAATAAGAGCTCATTTTATTAAGGAATTAAGATCAGTTAATGAATGGCATGACTATGAGACAGCAAACAGGGATAACTCATGGAATTTGGAAGTGCAATTTGGCAGGTGAGTTTAAAGAAATCCAAAACAATTTGTCTTTAAGTCAAGCATTTACACTAGCCTGAGAAGGAAAAAAGAAGAAGCAGACATCTTCTGATGGTGGCCCCACAAAAAATAAAAATTAAGATACCGAGGCAGACCTTTGCAGTTGTGACTCGCATAGTTGTGGCATGTTTAGGGTGATCAGATCTGGGCTGCAAAATTCTAGATACTGCTACATGCCAATAAAAGGATAGAGAAAACAACTCCTTGCACCCATCTAGTGGCCAACTGCAGTCCTGAGCCAAGATTTGAATGTATATTCAAACATGCCTATTCAAGCATGTTTCTGCCTGAAAGCAACCTAACATAGATTTACAGCAAATGCAACCTTGCTGAGGCCTAGAAGAAAAAGTAAAAGGATTCTGGCAATGACTCGTCATACTTCCTCTGGTGAGAAAGAATGACGTTTTATTAGATTAAACAAAGGAGGCAGGAAATGACCGAGGAAGCCATTTTCTGTGACAACCAGAAGCAATAAGCATAGAAGATGTTCTGTGTACTGCTGGAACATCTTATAGTTATAGGCCTAGAACAGTTATAGGCCTTGTGGATGAAACAGGCTCTGAATGATAATGGTGGGGGTGTGGGGGGAGATTACACTTTACAATAGGAGACAGAACTGTCTAGATAGGATGCAAGTCAATGATTGGCTATGCAAATGATATTGACAGAAGAGAGCTGGCTTCTAGGATAATGGTCTGACTTATATTAATAATGGACTGCTGGCACAGGTTGGGTTCCTTCTTATAAGTACTGTACTAATATTTTTGCTGAATCCTATTGAGGTTGGTGATAAAAATCCCGAAGTAAACACCTCAGAGAAAGTGTTGTGCACTGTAAAAGGAAATAAAGATATTGCTGTAATGGGGCTTGTTAAGCCACTCAGTGAAAAATCAGAAATAACATTGGTTCATAGAATTTATGGCCTTTGCTTCCTATGCACAACAGCTCAGAGTATGATAAACAAATTAGTTCAGTTTGAACTCTTAGTACAGTAAGGCGGATCTGGTTGATTATTCCAATGACTGAAATATAGCAACTGAAAGGTACAATTTGTGCAAAAGGAACAGAAGCAATAAAAAGGGAGGAAGACTTCCACTGTATACTCAGAAATCCAAACAAATGAACTTGGCAATGCTTTAAAGAGCATCTGGATTAAATTAAGTAGAATAACTAATAAAAACAATATTTTGCTGTCTATTATGATATCTAACCAGACGTGGATGATGCTCTCCCAAGGCAAACCACAGATGTTTCAAAGAGTCATTAATTAATAGGGATGTGGGTCTTTATCTCACTCCTGTTGGGAAACATATTCTGCAAAGCATGGTCCTGCCAAGACATTCTTGCTAGTAACTTGTTCGTTTGCAGGGTGAGGAAAGCAGAAAAGGGTCAGCTATCCTTGACTTCATATTAATCAACAGAAAAGATTTAGTCAAGGAATTTCAAATAGGAGCTTTGGAAGAAAGCAAACATACTATGCTGAGATTCCTGGTTTTAAGGAAAAAACTGAAGCTGGATGTAATTGAAATAAAAAAAGCAGATTTTAAGAAGCTCAGTAATGATTTCCGGCAGGAAAAACTAATGAGGAAAAGAGCTCAAAAGCGGTGGGAGTTCTTAGAAACGGACATACTGAAAGCACAATTGCAAACAATTCCAAAGAGGGAAAAAATAGAGACAACAGTAATATTAAGAAGGTATTAGAAAAGCAAAAGCTCTGAATAAGCTGAGATTGGCAAATATGCTAAAAACAACACAAAAGGTTTTCTTCAAATGTGTTGAAAACAATAGGAAGAGAAAAAATCATTTAAGAAATGGTATGCTGAATAGGCAAAAGAAATCCAAAATTTAATTCCTATTTTAACCATCACATACCAACAAGAGATTATTTCTCCCACCAAGCAAGTAAGAAGGAGCAGCATGGAAAGCTGAGTATGTTAGAAACAATGTTTTATGGGTATGTGCATTTTCATCATTAATATCCAACATTCTAAACAAGAATCAATCTCTCTCTCTCTCTCTCTCTCTCTCTCTCTCTCTCTCTCTCTCTCTGTGTGTGTGTGTGTGTGTGTGTGTGTATGTATGTATGTATATATATATATATATATATATATATATATATATATTCATCTTAATAAAGGATCAAAGTATCTATCACTCTAATCTGTCATTGTCACTGAATTCAAGCATTTCATTTTCAGTGGCTGCCAAACAGGATATAAATATGTACTGTATATGTATGTCAGTTTCTGTTTAAATAACTGAGAATCAAACAAATCAAGAACTTTGTTTAAGATAAATCATATGGGAGATCTTCTGATGACTTTTTTCTTTCTTTTTTAAGCCAAGCATTTAATATTTGACTCTTTGAAGTCATCCCTGTTAGTTTATACAGTATATCTGCTGGAGTGTGAAAAATGACAAGGAGGTACACAAGTTTTTTTTAAAAAAATCCTCTAGATACAGCTTTTCAAATTTTATTGATAGCTTTTTTACATTTTCAGATTGTATTTACAGCTATGAATATAATTAATTCAACTATTTCTGTTCTGCTCAAAGCTGTTCAGCCATGGAGATTTCCTCACATATTTTATTTGGAAATTATCTACTGCAATTTTTAGGGTATTAATTCTACATTAATCATGCCTCTGAATTGTCTCTTTTTCAAGACATTTGCAGGTAATTTCCTTGCAAAATCCAATCTGCTGCAAAGACCTATTCAATATAAATATATAAATTGAATTTAAATAAATAAATAAGTAGATAAGTAAGTAAGTAAGTAAGTATATCTATGGTATATATCTACAGTTCTCCTTGATTTTATAAGGAGCCATGTTAGTTTTTCTGAACTGTGAGTATAATGCTTCGACAGAGTCTCTAGAAGCAGGACAGAAAAAGCAGTTATATGAACTGATTTTTTTTTATAACATTTTGTAGTACCAACATCAGACATTTTTATTTCAAGTTATGTACTTGCTTTTCAAACACAGTTTTTCCAAAAGGTGAACTTATGCTGCACACCTCAGGGAATTTATTTGCAGGATTTCTCTATCATGTCGCATTTCTTCAAAGGCCCAGGTTATTCCAGCCAAGCCTAGTTTATGTCTGTAACTAAATTAATACATGGGGCCTGGAACTCACATTAGAAAATAATACAGATTTTACATGTCTTTTTTACTATTGGTAAAAGTAACTGGATTTGATATGTATACAATCATTCCAAAATGTATTTAATCTGGAGAGAAGACAGAATGAACCAGAATGTGAGCAGCAATCCTTTGTTCGAGATGCACCAGTTGGTGGCCATTGTGATATGGATGATCCATTATTTCAGATATTCTCAAGTGGTTCCAATTCCAGGCCAGCATTCTTCATAATTCCAGCAGGTGTGTTAACATTTGCACTTGGGACCTCATGCATGTGGATTCTGAGTGGTTCTGTATGGCTAAGGCTAACTCTATAACCAATATGGTTCTGATATATATAAATGATCTGTGGATTGGCATAAGAAAGAGGTAGGTCATTTTGTTCTAAACATATAGCTGCATACTTTTAGATATTTGTGTGATGTACAATACAAAATGCTAAAAGACATGAAGAAAGAAACATAGAAATGCAATAAGGTGCTGCAAAATTAAATGATATACTTCATACAAAGCAGCAAATACTTGATAAAGACCATCACCAATCATGAAAGGATACTCAGCAAGTCACTATCTTTCAGATAAAACTATCTCATGTGGTTGTTGTTGTGATGGTGGTGAGCAAAAAATGGAAGAAGAGATGCTGTCGGCTACTTTGAATACCTGGAGGAAAATAGAATCTAAAACTAACCATGAAACAAATAAATAAAACATTCCTGTTCATTCTAAAATAGAATCGGTTTCACAAGAAAAATATTCTGAAAATAGAGGAGTAGTTCTATACTGAAGAAACAACTGAGCCTGTCATTTTCAAGGTATAAATCTGTGAGTTATTTACTTACTTACTTACTTACTTACTTACTTACTTACTTACTTACTTACTTACATTTGAATTGGTATTATTTAAAGAAGCTAACAAGCATGTGATACCTATAAATTAGTAAAAAATATGTAAGGGAAACTAATATAGTTTGGCTGTTCAACTGCTACTGACTGGTGAGGAAGAAAATAAATTGCAAAAAGTTTATTTGAGATTAATTTTTAAAAATTCCCTTCTCACCCCCATGGGTGGTATGTTTCTTGCTCAACCTCAGGTCCTCTACCAGAGCCCTGGGAGTTTGAGGGTTCTGCACAGTATCTTAGCTCTTCCTAGCACTGCACTCTTCTGGACAGAGAGCTCTGATGTTGTTCCTGGGATCTGTTGGAGTCCTACAAACTGGGGAAGGAACCACCAGGGAAACAACTTAGGACAGAAAAGAAAAGGGTAGGAAAAAACTTTAAATTAATCATTACAATCCTGGTACAGAAAGGTCTGAGGGCCCAACAGCAGAGGAATTGTCTAATCGGAGAATATGATAGCTGCAGTACAGACTAAATAAATGGCAAGGTGTTGCCAAAATGTCTCAGTCCAGACATTTCTTAGACTCAAGCTGGCATGAGTCAAAGACAGGAGCAGCTTATGTGATAAGTGTGGATATATCCATTATGTTACAGCTATGTCCATATAATTTTGTTAGTAACAATGCCTTCCATTGCCTTCTTTAGGGTTTCATCTTGGAGTTGAAAATTATACCTGGAACTTGTAAAGTACAAGAGAAGAGAACAGACTAGTAGCCATTCCTCACTACTGAACTGAGACCTATCCATCCATTCTTGAATCAATGGAAAACTATACTGGCATGAAAACTTCTGTCCTCATTATTTACCTTACTCTGCCTCTATTGCCTCTGTTTCATGTAACTGCTGTTACTTGACTTCCTATGAAGGTGGCACACTCTAGCCCATGGATGATGTCGCAATAAGGGGAAAACACTACTTAGACGTGACTAAGGATGACTTAAGTCTGTTTCATTCATGAGCTGAAGTTGAGATAAAAGCAACAATATGTGGCCGAAAAAAGATGTTGCTAAACAGCATTTGTGATATGTTCTGTCAATGGGGTTTTATACCACTGATCATGGTATACTTTTTGACTACCTGTAAGGGCTGGGGTGCAGCACAAGTTTATAGTGGCTGTAGACCTACCTGAGAAGGCAATTCTAATTGGTAGTAATGGGGGATGAGCATCTGAGTCTCTGGCTGCTGCTGTATGAGTTACCACAAGGCTAGGCCTTAACAGCGGCTCTAGCTTGTGTTCGGTCGGATTCGGTCTTTGTCTTCCTCCAGCAGCGCTCTAGACATCTCTTAACCCTCTTCAAGACCCTCAGCTCCTCCGTGAACAACAGGGAGTGTTGGGTTGAATGGGGCAAGAGAGGTCGCACAGGCACGATCCTGTCCAAGGCCCTGGCTGCCTCCCTATTCCAGGCTGCAGCCAGGGCCTCCGCTGGACCGTGCAGCAGATCCTCGGGTATAATCCCCAGCTCCCTCTGGAACTCTGCCGGGTCCATCAGTCGCCAAGGGTGGACCAATCGAATAAGTCCTGCCTCCCTTATCCTGCCTTTATTATTTTTATAAATAACTCAAGGTGGCAAACATACCTAATACTCCTTCCTCCCCCTATTTTCCCCACAACAACAACCCTGTGAGGTGAGTTGGGCTGAGAGAGTGACTGGCCCAAGGTCACCCAGCTGGCTTTCATGCCTAAGGTGGGACTAGAACTCACAATCTCCTGGTTTCTAGCCCAGCACCTTAACCACTAGACCAAACAGGGAAGCCACAATGACAATTATTCGTGTGATCATCTCATGACTGGACTACTGCAATATGCTATACTTGCCCTTGAAAACTATTTGTGATAGCCCGCATGTTTGCAGGTGAAACCAGCTTTAGCTCATTACACCTCTATTGTGGAGTTTACATTGACTGCCAATATTTTTATAAGGTGCTTGCTTGACCTATATACTCCTTCCTATATGACTTGGAAACATCTCTTTTAAGGGAAATCTGCGCATCCTGTTTGATCAGCCCAGGAAGAAATGCTTCAGGTTCCTTCTTGTGTCAGCCCTCCAAGGTAGACCAAACTTAGAAACCAAAGGTACACAAGCTAATACTATTTTGATTATAAGGTTATAGTAACAGCATCTTGCAACTCTGAATGCACTTCCCACTTCTTTCCTTTTTTTCTTCATGAGAAATAGGGAGAGTCATGTCTGGGTCGCTTTCTTAAATTTCATTTCTGCCCTGGACTCAGATGTCTTTTATCTGACCATTGTCTTGGTTGCGACTCTTCCTCCTGTTCCTCAAGGTTATCCCTTCTTCCCATTACACCTTGGGAACTTAGGGAGATGACAGCCAAAGGCTGGAAGCAGACTTCTTTGGTGGCGGTCCCATCCCTATGGAATTGTAGAGAGTAAGGGAGATGACCTTGTTGTTTCCTGAGCACCTCCCCTCAGCTCAGGAACAACATGGGTTTTTTTAGATCACATTTTTCGATAAGAGATTTAGATTACTCAATCATGTGATCTTGGATCATGGATCTCAATTTAACTCCAAGTTTTGAAAGGCCTTTCATTTACTAAACTTTAACATTGATTGGTCATCTTCTCTTCATCTAGCAACAGATGGACAATCTGAGAAATTAAACCAAATATTACATAATAGTGCTATGTCTCTTATCTACAAGATAAATGCACTGAGTTGTTGCCAGTTGCAGAATTTGCCTACAGCAACTCAGTATGTTCCTCCATCAGCATGTCTCCTTTTCAGGCAACTTATGGTTTTAAGTCCTGGGAAGCAACATAGTAATCAGAAATAACTCAGGCAAGTTCCTCTCAGATTCTCTGGGATACAAGAAGGAGGGGAGGTAAAGATTGGCAAGATTCTGTTATTATGGCCTATCTCAATAAAATATACTACTAGTCTTCTTGTGGAGTTGGTTTTCTGGGCTGGGCTGGGCTGGGCTGGGCTGGGCTGACAAGAACATGCTATTCTTCAAAATCTGAATATCTGCCATACTTATAAAATTTTGGAAAACCATACAACTTTACTTTTCCAGATAACTACATGGCGTGAGATTCTTGTGGTGCAGGACTGTTTGACCTCTTAATTTTCAACTTGATTTTAATGTCATGCTATTTTTGATTTTACTGTTATTTTATTGAACGTTGGTTCCCTAAAGTTTGTTGAAATTTTGTAAATAAACAATAAAATTGCAGTTGATGGAGAATTTTATTTGCAATCTTATGATGAAGACAAGAGCCAAACTTGAAGAAAGAAATGTCAAACGAACAGGCAGATTTCAGAAAAGACAGAGGGACATGTGATCAGATAGCTAATATAAGTTGGATAACAGTGTCATGGCCTCAAAGCCAGGCTCCAAGACCCGGGCAGATCAGGTCCCGCCAGGCACTTTGCTCACAGATTCAGCACTGAATTGAACACTGACGCTCTCTCAGGTCCCTCCTTAGCCAGCACTGATCCCTCTTTAGCCAACATGGGTGCCAAGAAGCAGGAACACAACACACCTGGCCTAAGAATCCTGAACCCCATTAAAGTAAGCACCTCACAAGTAAGTGGCAAGATACTGACAATGCAAGCAATCCTGGTTCCTCGTTATTGGCCATCACTGAGCAAGGAAAGCTTCAGCTGTGCATGCTCAGTGGGGAAAGGATTTAAACCATGCAGAGACTGCCTTCCATTGCTGGAAGCAACTTCAGCATCTGGCTTTGTACTTCACATATTCTTGCTCCTGATCATGCTATGTTTTTGACCTCAGCATGTTCTTGGCCAAGTCTCTGACTCTTCCTTTGGCATTTTTCAAGACATTATCCGTTTTCTGATTACAGACTGACTGATCCTGCTTACGTCTCCCCCTCAGCTTCCAATAATCTGTCATGCACATGCATGCTCTTTCTTCTGCTTCCCAACTCCACTTCTGTCATGTCTCCTGCCTGTCTGATGCCATTTCTCCAGCCAGGTTTTCATAACACCTTTGAAAGCCTCACTGCCAACACACAACTCCAACCACCCATATCAGCACTCTTCTCATGCCTCCCCTTGTTTCCCCTCCTTGCTGCATTTTTTACCAAGCCCCTTCCACACTGTGTGTTGTCTTCCCAACACCTCTGAAAGCCTCACCCCAAAGTGCCTGCATTGTGCTGGAATCTTCACTGCCAGTTGCATGGGCAATTACACCCTTTGCTAAAGGCAGGACCCAAAAAAACAGAATGGGACGCAGAGCTTTGATTGCTCCATTGGTTAAAGCAAAGCTTTGATTCCATAGATCATGCTAGTATGTGGGGCATATTAAAGCTAGTCGGTGTGCAAGAAAAACTAATTATTCTTCTGAATAATCTCTAGAATGAACAAGAAGCTAGCATAAGAACTGAATTTGGGGAAACAGAATGGCTCAGAATGGGGAAGGGAGTGTGAAGCATGTATATTTCAATATCTATTTAGCCTAAGAAATGAATATATCATATGCATGGGAGAGTGGGAAGAGATGACAGATGTAATTAAAACTGGAGTTTGGAATATAACAATTTGAGATATGCAGATGATACCATTTTCTCAGCCAAAAGTAAAAAAGACTCAGAAGAGCTCATTATGAAAGACAAAAAATGGAAAGTGAAAAAGGCTAATGTTAAGTGCAAGAAAACCAAGATAATATTTTATTTATTTTTTACAGGACAATTTTCTTTTGTTGTTAACCCATTTGAACTATCAGGAGATGGGAGTATTAGCTAGAGCAGAGCTTTCCAAACTGTGTGTCCACAGCGTGGTGTGTCGCCACACCATCCGGAAGCGGCGGCATGTGTGTGCACGGCGGCCGCCATGCACGTGCGCACCGCCGCACGCCCCCCGCGCCGCCGCACGCCCCTCCCGTGCCGCCACCGTGCGTGCGTGCGCCGCCGCACACCCCCCGCGCCGCCGCACGCCCCCCCGCGCCGCCGCACGCCCCCCCGCACCGCCGCATGCCCCCCATGCCATCACCGTGCGCGTGCGTGTCTCCGCCACCGCCGCCGCTGGGTGTGTCGCCAGCGGCGGCACTTTGGAAAGCCCTGAGCTAGAGCTATATGTATATTTCTGATTTTCTTATACTAAATAGAATAAATTCAATATTGCAAAAGTAGCCTAATGAAAGGTAGTCGGATAGTGAACCCTTTGATGATAACTTTGATGATTCCTCTTCCCATCTTGCTCTCAGCCACAGCCATGGAACTACAGTAGATACTAATGAAGAGGAAAATGTTATTTGAAATTACAGTCCTAACATTAAGGATAGACAAAAGCTTTTTCCAATGTTTTTCCAATGAATAATTTGTATGGTTCAAGATTATCCTGACTGGAGGAAAAAAACAATTGTAGCAGCTTTTAAACTAATGATACAATGCCATGGATAATTTCCTTTAAGTAGCTCAGAGATGTGAGTGAATGAATCATATATCAATTCAGGAAGCAATTTTCCTCAATGAGTTCTACCTGCTGGATATCACAATGCATTTCAGATGGCGTAAAAGCTTTCATTTGAAATAAGTCTCTGAAACTAGCTTAGGTGCAAAGCCTAAGTGTGCGTGTGTGTGTCTGTGTGTACAAGTATCTTATGGCACTTGCCCTTCAAATGTACCTCTGTACAGCAGGCAAATTGATGCTTGGAGAGCATCATGGCATGTGGATTCCAACAATTCTTCATAGGTGCTGCTACTATCCCAATGGAGGTCTTGATCGTCCTAGCATGTTATACTTTTATATCAGATTTATTCACCACCCATCTCACTCAGACAGCAACTCTGGGCGGTTTACCTAAAATAGGAATACATGGTCTAAAAATATTTTAAAATATGAGGAATATGTTTTAAAGCACTTCATTAGACTATAGCAGGGCTTTCCAAAGTTTTCCCGCGGCGACACACCCACCGGCGTTGGTGTGTTGCCGCGGGAAAACCCGGAAGCGCTGCTGCTGCTGCTTTCGGGTTTTGCGCGCTGCAGTTGGTGTGTCGCTGCGGGAAAACCTGGAAGTGCTGATGATGATCAGCGCTTCCAGGTTGTGTGGCGACACACCAGACTGTGTGTGGCGACACACTTTTGTGTCGCGACACACAGTTTGGAAAGCTCTGGACTATAGAATTCTACTTCTTCACAGAAAAAAAGAACTGAAAATAATAATTTTTAAAGCTGTATCCAAGTTACCAGGGAGTTATTATGGAAAAGATAACACCACATACAACAATTTGAACTTTACTCGGCTACATTTAAGTTGCTAGGGCATCTTGGTAAGGCTAAAATGAAGTATGCTGAGCTGAAGTTTATAAAAATGATTTGGCATTACTATGTCATAGACTTAAATTATCTATCAGATTGACCAACCTCTCTTGGCCCAAGGCTATATTCTGATATATTGTAGTCCTAGGGGTACATGTGGTTTTATGTGGCATGCTCAGTTTTAAAAGTGGGTGTGGACATATAAAATCTCCGATATATATGAAAAGCTATTTCTAAGAAATTTGCTACTGAAATTTGATGGTACACCACATGGCATCCAATTTTCAGGAACAATCGAGGAAGAGGCCTGGGAAGAACACAGCAATGCACTCAGCCAAGGGCCATAGCTTACCCAACTTAATATATAGGAACAGGATTTCAGATGTAATGAAATGTGGGAGACACTGCATTCATATGCATCTCATGAGGGAGGGAGGGAGAGAGAGAGAGAGGGGGATAGACATTAATGCACTATAAGTACAACCAATTCAGAGAATTGTGGGAACTTACAGATCTTTTTGTCCTTTATCGCAGCATTTATTCTGGGCTAGGAGCCAAAAGAAAATGAGGAAGTTTCTAATGCTTTTCAGGGATCCCACCTGAATATGTGAACCTGCTACACCATGACATGGGAAATTGGTCCATCTGGCTTACTCATTACCCAGTGTGCAATTGATCTATAAGTCTCAGGCTCGTCCTCAACCTGTAAATGCTATGACTGAATCTGGAACCTTCTACACTCTAAACATATGCTTTATCACTGAGTTACAAAGACTACCTTAATAGTCTTGGGATGGGTGAAGAGGTAAAGTAAAGGTTTCCCCTGCACAGTCGTGTCCGACTCTAGGGGGTGGTGCTCATTTCCACTTCTTAGCCAAAGAGCAATGCAAAAAACATAAAATAAACAATAATATGATATAAAGCTCTTCTTGGTTGTAAGCCTCCCAAAGTTTGGTTTAAGATGGGTGGTTATACAAATGTTTTAAATAAACAAATAAATACAAATACAAATACATTATATTTAAGAAAAATCAAAACTGTAGTAACCATAATACTATAACAAAGAGTTACAGATTTTTACAAGAGACCAAATAGCATAGCCAGGCTGGGGTTTTCAAGTCCCAAATGCAGAGTAAAAGCCAAGTTCTCACTTTGTTCCAAAAATTCAACATTGTTGCACCAACCTGGCTTCCAGGGGTTGGGCAATCCAAAGATGGAGTTCTGCAACCGAGAAATCCCTCTCTTGTGGCCCTGCATAATGTACTTCTCCTGGCTATGAGCACTGAGAAGGGCCCTCCCTGCGGATGTCTTTCTTTCCAAGGTAAGCCATTCTATTTCATGCTAAATAATGGAAAGTTTTATTTCCAATTTTAAGATCTGTGCAAGGCACAGAGAACTATTTCTGAATAAATAGGTATCACAGGAGATACATGTACAACTGATGACTTTCCAACCTAAACATTACTCTTGAAGCATATATTGTATCAGCTGAGTGGTTGACAAGTCCTCTGATTTTGTCCATTTTGACAGTAAAAACAGTGATTAAGTGTGATGGCAGCAGGAGTTATGAAGATACACACATACACACACACACACACACACACACACACACACAGAAATCTTTTCTAGCTTCAAGCTGTTGGTATGGGGGTGCACTATAATCTGTCTAACTATTAAAGACCATTGTGGCTAACCTTGGACGTAAATCTGCTGTATTGGGAAACTCATTTGATGAAAGAGGATAATCTTTCCAGACCTTTTCTCACTTGTGGCTGGGTATAGCAGGGAGGAAACCATGAGTGGACATGAAGACTCAGAAATCCCATAATGTATGGAAGCTTCATTTAGATTTCCTTTCATTTTTTAACATTCAGCTTCTTGCAGGGATTACTGATACAAAAGCTTTATTAAAAGTTGCTAATCTATTCCTTGGGGAAAGAGGTTTTCAGCAATTTTGTACTGGAGGAAGGCAGTGAACTGGAACAGCAGTCTTTGCTAACAAAACAGAACAAGGATAACACTACAGTGCAAGCCTAATAGATGGCTTGCTAGATAATTCTCCATCTGTTGTATTTTTCCTACCAAGATTAGTGCCATTCACTGCCTATGCCCAACCAAGCTTTGCACTAGTAGATTTTGTGGCAGATAGATAGAATTTGGAAGGTATCCTGCTCACTTCCACTCAGTCAGAGCTTTCAAACATTATGTACTAATGCCATATAATGCACATCTGTCAGAGAAAAGCTGCACTGAACTCAGGAAAATTTTTCTCTAGGAAAATGTTCATACTGTTGCTACTTCCATATGTTTAGATCAAAACAATGATGACTTCTGAGTCTGGCTTCTTAACTGATTCATGCCAGTTAACTGCAACTACAAACATCCCTGTTGACATGAACAGCTAGCAGAAGCAGTAAAACAGTATGAACTGGCATGTGTGTTCATGATTAAACATTTTCTTTTTTAAAAACCCAGTTTATTTTGACATCTGGACATAATACGAAATGAACTTGAACTGATCTAAAATTTGAATTGATCCAAATAAGGCAACTTCCTTTCCCATTCTGCTCTATTAAATGTGGCTAGGAAGTCAAATTGGCATTTAAATATGCTTGTGCGTGCAATTTTTCCTTTACTAGTGATGTATTTGATTGAACATTATGCTTTTTGCAACCAGCTTATTGCATAGCATGGCTTTCACATTCCATAACCAGTATGAGCAAGATATTTCCTGGGTCACTACTTTTTCTAATATTTATGATACTATAGACAAATTCACAACTAATGCAGAGAAGGAACATTGATGGGACTCTTCTAGGAGGGAGAGACTCCATTGCATTGATTCTGCTGTCAGACAAGCTCCATTTGGCTTTTTCTGTTCCTCAGCTGTTATCTTTTAGTTGCATGCTGTCTGCTGCTAGTCAACCTCGAAATTTTTTTACAGAATGAAATTATTTACAAACATTAAGAATATGTACTATACACAGTGAGTAATAGAACATGGTCATATCCCAAAAAGCTTATATGCCACTTTAAATACTATGTTGCAATTCTCTTATAATTTGCGGTCAAATGATATTCCCTTTCTGTGGACCCAAACAAACTGAGCCATGGAGAAAGTAATATTTTATTTTTTAGGTTACCGGATTTTTATTTATAGATAGATCAGATCAGACCAGATCAGAGAATCTCAGGGAGGGATCTCTTCCCCATTCCTTATGTTTTTTGCATTGTGCAGTTTAGATTTTTGAGTATATACAAAATTATTTTTAAATTAGTCTTATTTATAAAGTGCTCTGGGAGACTTTTCAGTGGGAAGTGACATCATGAGTGCTTGAATCAAATAAATATGCTCACCAGTTTCAGTGACTTTATTTCAGGATTATTCAAGAAATAACTAATCCAACCATTCTAGAATGCCCTTCACAGTGAAATGCTAAATGTAGGATGTTCAAACTGTACTGATCTTAAAGTGGCTTAGAACATATCCTCTTGATGAAATATTGAAATAAAAAGGTTGAATGCTGCTAATCTTTGGCTTTTAGCCAGAAATCACCTGGGCCAAAGTGAAGATTTTTTCCCCAGATTAATATGTTAGATGCCCTTGTGTCTCACAGGCCCCTCTTGTGAGATTACAGCTAATAGAGGTGATAGAAAAGTAAAAGTCAAGTCACATTTTTTTTAGCACAACTGGCAGAAAAAGCACACATTAATTTTAATCTAATTTCTAAACAGTGTTTTCTTGTTATTTTTATACCTCTCATATCTCTTTTTTCTTGAGAGGTAATAGAAATGAAATGAAAGATTGTCATTAATTCTTAAAAATAATTTGACTGAGTTTTCAGTGCTACTAGAAGAATCAAGAGTGGTGGGCTACAAAGAGAGACAGATTAAGTAGGCTGGAGAATAGATCCTTCAGAGCATTAAAACCTTTCTTCTTGCTTGACAATCTCCCTCCCCCCCATCACCCCCACCCCCACGCCTTTATTGTTGTTACTGAGTCATTTCTCAAGGGGAGTCTATGCCATCCTGAGATGGTAAGATTTGTCTGTTTACAAATGCAACCTGAAGCTAAATCTTTTCCCAGCTTCACTCGAACCACATTTGTTCTCCTTAAAACAATTTCAGGATGGCAAGGGATTACTGTTCAACAAAGAAGAGGTGAAGTATTAACTAAAGAAATCAAACTAAACTAAAGAAAACTGTCATGGTTTGTTTCCCACTTTTCATGCATCAAATTAAAACAAATACATTCCAGAACAAAGGCCAGAGAACAACAGTTGGTCCACTCACAAGTGTAAAGATGATTCTAAGGCAGAGCTTTCCAAACTGTGTGTCGCGACACAAAAGTGTGTCACCACACACAGTCTGGTGTGTCACCACACAACCCGGAAGCGCTGATCATCATCAGCGCTTCCGGGTTTTCCCGGGGCGAAACACCAACCGCGGTGCGCAAAAATCTGAAAGCGGCAGCAGCGCTTCCGGGTTTTTGTGCGCTGCCGCAACGGCGGCACTTCCGGGCTTTCCCGTGGCGACACACCAACGGCGGTTGGTGTGTTGCCGCGGGAAAACTTTGGAAAGCCCTGTTCTAAGGTGTGTATCCTTAGGCTACCCTATTTTTAAAGCAGGCAAATGAGAAAGGGCTGCATCTCTTCTCTGTCCTTCTACTATTGACATGGATACACACTGTGTGGAACAGAAACTTGGAGATGACCGTTTGACTAGTATTCACATGACTGCACAGAGTTCCCAACTGTGCAACTGTGCTCAGCTGCCTTTCACTTCCAAACTTCTCCCTCAATATGAAGATGCAGAAGGCAGGACTGGAGTGTGCCTGCCCGTCTCACCTCCATGCTTTGAAAATGAAACCCGTTACCTATCATTTCCCACAATCCCCCAGAGCTCCTGTTCATCTCACAATGCTTATAGCATTGTGTACTGCTTTAAAGTTTTCATTTCACATTATTATTATTATTATTATTATTATTATTATTATTATTAATTATTATTATACATTATAATATATAATTATAAACCCAGGGTCCCTCCTTGAGGGGGAGATGGGCGGTGTTAGAAATTTGATAAATAAATAAAATAAAATAAAATATTGCTATTATTGCTACTATTCATAGTTGACCTTTTTAAGAGTATTGGCCAGTGGATGAAGCAACTATTATGTATTACTTTTAGGAATGAATAAAGCAGTGTTTTGCTATTAAATCTTTATAAATCAATTACATTCATATTTATTACATTCATATATAGTCACAGTTTTTAAGCAGTTATTTAAATTAGTTTACAGTTTTTAAGTGAGATTCCTGATTCTTCATAAGCACCAAGAAATTCAATAAATATGATGTAAATAAATAATAAATTATTATAAATTAGAATTTCTTTTTCCAGAGTACCTTTTTACTTATTATAGAAATGTTACAGAGCATTAACTCTATATGCCTATAACAACATATGAAACTAGCCAGCCCTTGCATAAGGGGACCGTCTCATCCCAATTACATCTACCCGCCCCACCCGGTCATGCAGAGTGGGCATGCTTCGGACCCCATCAGTGAAGGAATTTCATTTGGCGGGGTCCAGGAGACGTGCCTTCTCTGCGATAGCACCCGCCTTGTGGAATATCTTGCCCCCGGAGGTGAGACAGGCGCCTTCGCTCCTGGCCTTCAGAAAGTCTTTAAAGACCTGGTTCTGCTGCCTTGCTTGGGACAAAGGAGGTAATAGTTCCTCCTGGGGGTGGTTAGCCCTGTAATACCCTCCTTTTTAAAGATCTTCCCATCCTCTGGATTCTTATCTATTTATTATTATATTGTATTTTTAAGTGTATAGTCTGTAGCTTGAATCATGTCAACTGGATTTCTATTTTCTCAGTGGAAACGTTTCGCTCCTTATCCAAGAAGCTTCTTCAGTCTGAGCAAAGTTAGTAAGGGAATCCTTAAATATGTTTCTAGGGTGGCTGTGTGACCTTGCACCTTTATCATCCAAAGGAGTCTTAGAAATTAAAAGTCCAAAGGGACTTAGAAATTAACATCTCAAATAACCATGACCTAGGCCCAGGTGCAAGGTCACACAGCCACCCTAGAAACATATTTAAGGATTCCCTTACTAACTTTGCTCAGACTGAAGAAGCTTCTTGGATAAGGAGCGAAACATTTCCACTGAGAAAATAGAAATCCAGTTGACATGATTCAAGCTACAGACAATTCCAGCTGGATGACTGAGAACCTTCATCGACTTTTAAGTGTATAGGTTTAAATATTAATATTAATGTTGTAAACTGCCCAGTCTACTGTCGTGGAGATGGGCGGTGATAAATTTGAATAATAAATAATAAATAATGAGAATCAAAAGTAGAGAGAGGCTCAGCATCACCAGGTCTCAATGCAGACAATTTGCAAGATGTTCAGAGAAGGGGAACAGCGATGATCAGCGGATTCAAAACTAAAGCTTACGAAGAGAAGTAGAAGGAACTGGGAATGGTTACTCAGTTGACAAAATAATAATGAAGTGAAAATATGAATAATGAATAATGAATAATAATTCATTGTTATATTAATAATAATAATGAAGTGAAAATATGAATCATATCTCTATATGATAGCACTCTTCAGGTATCTGAAAGGGTGCCTTCAAATACCTTAACAGAGAGCTGAGCCCTGTGTTCTATTGGCTCAGAATGCAGAATTTATGTTACAGGAGGGCGGAGTCCAATTTAATGTTCGGAAAAAATTCTCAACAGGGACAATGACAATGGGACCAATTTCCCAGAGAGATGGTGAGCTCTGCTTCATTGAATGTGTTCATATGGAGCCTACACAGCCTTCTGCATGGTTGCTTTAATTTGGATTCCTGGATTGAGCTGGGAATTGGACTTGATAGTGAAACGAACCTTTTCCTTTGTTTCTATGACAGCAATATGATAATTTGATACATGATCTAAGTGAGCTTCTAACAAGTTATTTTTAAAAATGGAAAAAATTATTTGAGCCTTGTGAGACTTCATCTCCTTTTTCTCTCTCTCTCACTGTAAGTATAATACATTTACAAAATATTCCTAGCATCCTATATTTGCCGTAAGTACAACGGTGTTTGGGACATTTACTCCCATATCATACATCTCTCTTCCAGTAATTTTTAAATAGACATCCAGTAATTTAATAGACATTCAAAAGCTCAATACTATGTGCATCCCTTACAAGGAAAGAAGGGATAAATCAATCTTACTCTTGTAAAATCTGTGAAACTGTTTGCTTAAACATGCCTTTAACAGACTAATATTTTCCAAAGCATTTCCATCGTGTTTCCATATCTTCTTCTTGGTGTATCCAAATTTAATATCCAAATTTCCCTTTATTTTCTTTTAATTGATGTAAAAATGTTGTCTAACTGGAACAAATGGGCCTTGATCCAAACCAGCTGCCCTTTATCTAATTTTGATCAAAAGGGAGTAAACAAGAAATGGATTACATTTTCACTTCTATGGGAAAGAAGCAATGGTACATGCACAGTTTGAAAAGAGAAAAGACTGACTATGAATCCAATTTGTAGGAAAACAATTTAGAAAGCACATTGTTCATCCTTAACTGATGAACTAGTAGCATCTGAGATCATGTGCTCCATTCTGTGAAGTGCTTACCTTACAACCACAAAATACCAAGTCTGGTTAAGAACCAGGCAACTTGTGAATGTCTCAGACCTTCAGTATTGCTGCCCAACAATTATTTCAATATGAGTGCCATGAATATGAGAAAGACAAAAACAAAATAAACAAAATGCAACTATGATTCAGAGAGACTGTACAGTGAATATAATGAGAAAAATATTCAAAGGTTTGGTACCATTGCTGCATTTTAAAAAACACAGATCAGTGTAGCTTAAATGAAGCTTTATCCCTGTGCTCAAATGCATTTACCATTTTGATGTGGAATTCAAATGTCTACTCACATATATGATATTGCACAAATATACTGTATGCCCAATTATACACAATTCAAAATAAATAATCACAGAGTTAGAAGTGATAACTTTTTTAGCATAAATGTTGAGCTCAGGTCCCAGTGATTAGAAGAACATGTCCATGTAGTCTTTTGGCAGCAATCTGGAAATGGATTGCCTGTATCTTCTTCTCATTCCTTGAAATGAGAAGTACACCCTTAAGTTTTAAAACATTACACAAGAAAAGAGATAGTTGAACCATTTGCTGAAGCATCAAGCATTTCAATGGGGATGTTGTTAAGCAATGGAGCTATTGTGTTTTGGTACAATGTACAGGATATTAAAGATGTCAGGATATAGCAAGAGCCAAAGAGTCTATGAATCAAATTATCAATCAGTCTTGTAATGCAGAAGGCTATTTTGATAGACACATGTTATCCCTTGCCATAGCAAGCAAAAGTAAATTGAATAGAAAGCCAGGCTGCAAACAACTTGATCTGGAAAATAACCAGGATAGAAGAATTATTACCTCAGGAATTTTATCAGGCTTTCAGTTTTGCTAAATGGGAGTGTATTCAGTATAACTCAGCAAGAGTTGGTGCTCTGGGGCAAGAAAATGCAGAGGGGACAAATTTAAATAATGTTTTAACATGTTAAGTTGCCTTGGTGATGAGTGAGCAGTGTGTGAGCAGAGAGGATCTTTTCTTTAGAAAGTATTGTGATGCTCTAAAATATAAATCCCATTGGATAACATCTTAGAAGCAATTATGCACAATAGGAATACTATAAAAAGGTAAAGGTTTTCCCCTGCACAGTCATGTCTGAGTCTAGGGGGCGGTGCTCATCTCTGTTTATTAGCCTAAAAGCCAGCGTTGTCTGAAGACGCTTCCGCAGTCATGTGGCTGGTATGACGCATGCAGAACGCTGTTACCATCCCACGGAAGTGGTACCTATTTATCTACTTGCATTTGCATGCTTTCGAATTGCTAGGTTGGCAAGAACTGGGGCGAGTGCGGGAGCTCACTCCGTCACGTGGCACTTGGGTCTCAAACCGCCGACCTTCCAATCGACAAGCCTGGCATCTTAATCACTGAGCCATCGTGCCCCATAGGAATACTATAGTGGATATTAAAATTCTACTATTCAGCAATAGTAATAATAGTAATTATAACAAAGCAGTAGTAATAGCAACAGCTGTAAAAAAAAAGGAGAGAAAAATCCTATAAGAAACAGCAATTGTTTCTTTAAATGTCCATTAAGGCAGTGCTTTCCAAACTGCCGCCATTGGCGACACAGCAACGGCGGCGCAGGGGCATGTGTGGTGGTGGGGGCATGCACGGCGGCGGCGCGGGGGGCACTCGGCATGCATGGCAGCGGCGGCGGCCTCATGTTTTCCGCTAAAACGCTGAAGCACTGATGGCGCACCACTGCCGTTGTCGCTGCTGCTGCCGCCACCCCCCCCCCCACTTCCAGGTTATGTTGCAACACACTAAACTGTGTGTTGCGACACACTAAAGTGTCGCGACACACAGTTTGGAAAGATATGCATTAAGGAATACTATAGTGGATATTAAAAGAAACAATTGCTCTTTCTTATGGGATTTTTTTCTCCTTTTTTTACAGCTGTTCCTATTACTACTGCTTTGTTATAATTACTATTACTACTATTGCTGAATATAATTATGACTTTTCTTGTTAACTTTATAATTTTGATCATTTTAGAATAATAATTTTAAACTATTTATTTATTATTTAAATTTATCCCCGCCCAAACAATGATAAGCAATGTAGTATAACAAAGCATTCTGTGAACAACATAGCATGCGTGTGTGTGTGTGTGTGTGTATGTGTATGTATATGTATATGTATATGTAAAGGAAGGGGAGAGACAAGAATGAAAAATTGGGCAAATAAAGTAGTGCTTTCCAGCTGTTTTGGACTTCATCCTCCATCTGCTCCAACAATCATAGCCAGTGACCCAGTGACAATAGAATGGGGATTTTGAGAATTATAATAAAAAAAAATATGGAGGGTATCAGGTTTGTTTGTTGTTTATTTGTTCAGTCGTTTCCGACTCTTCGGGACTTCATGGACTAGCCCACGCCAGAGCTTCCTGTCAGCCGTCGCCACCCCCAGCTCCCCCAAGGTTGAGTCCATCAACTATCATCCATCCATCTTGCCCTTGGTCTTCCTTTTGCCTTCCACTTTCCCTAGCATCAGCATCTTCTCCAGGCTATCCTGTCTTCTCATTATGTGGCCAAAGTACTTCAGTTTTGCCTTTAATATCATTCCCTCAAGTGAACAGTCTGGCTTTATTTCCTGGAGTATGGACTGGTTTGATCTTCTTGCAGTCCAAGGCACTCTCAGAATTTTCCTCCAACACCACAGTTCAAAAGCATCTATCTTCCTTTGCTCAGCCTTCCTTATGGTCCAGCTCTCGCAGCCATAGGTTACTATGGGGAATACCATTGCTTTAACTATGCGGACCTTTGTTGTCAGTGTGATGTCTCTGCTCTTAACTATTTTATCGAGATTTGGGATATCAAGTTACTTATCTGTAATAAATAAATAAATACATATCAACATCTAGCTTTGAAAATAAATGTGCCTTTAATTCAAGACAATTCATATACTATCTCCTTAAGAATTATGTAAGTTTCTTCATCCATCACATAAGGAGGGCATAAGATTGAAAATGTTGAATTATGGAATTCTTCTAAATACCTGAATAATAATAAAAAAAATGGCTACAAAGCAATGCAACCGGTTGTCATTTTCCAGAGGTCTCCTATATGTAGGACAATTTGGGATGTTGAACTTTTCCTGAGTAAGTTTGGATATTACCTACCCAGAAGAAAAAGAAAAGTAGGCATTCTAAATAGCATAAACTGAGGTTAAATAATGAAGGGAAAGAGTGCACACCATGGTTTCTAAAAATGCTTTCCAACTCCTTTCCCAGCAGTGACCAGAGAAGGCATTTGTCAAATTACTAAGAAGGAGAAAGAAGAGGGACTTACAGTGGAGCAGCCATCTTTCATTGTGGTAGCCTTTCTCTTCTTTTCTGACTCTGTGGATAGAATCACTCATAGAAATAGCTGAATAGTGAGTGATGTATGCCCAAACTCATTCAGCTTGCCTTAAATACTTTGGATATAATATTATTTTATTATATGTGTCATAAAGTAGAGAAAACAGCTTCTCTTCAGTCATCTCAAGCCAAGAGCTTAAAGAAGGAGAAAAGCAGAATGACCTTATATACTTTATTGAAATCCAAGATAAGAGAGAAAGGGGTGATGGCTCTCTCCCTAAACTCTGATGGATTAGATAGAGCTAGATTAACTCTTATGTATTGTGATCCCAGCAAGAATGAATGACAGGTTCTGAATTAAGGGCAAAACTCTAGTCCATTTCTAAACAGATATATAGTAAATTCACAAGTTTGTAAACTGACATTTCTGGGATCTATGGAGATCTTAAAATCTTGAAAGCTCAAACCTTTACATTTGACAAAGAATTGGAACCATTGAAGATAATTTCTCATGAAACCATGATTAAGATTTAAGAATTAAGAAAAGGATTAATCTTATTATACTCATTTCAGATCTACAACTTAATCTGAACCACTTAAACTCACCAGAAATAATTAAAAATAACCTTTCTTTGGAAGCATTTACAGTACATGGAAGAAATCATTCAGGAAAACTTCTCATTGCTAGTTGACTTTAAACTTGAGATAATGGGCATTTACAGATTAAGAACAAGAGATAATCCCTTACAAAGTTCTGCCCTTATAAATATTATTTTTCAAAAAAAAATCTAGTTCTAGAGATCACCTTTTACAAATTTCAGGACAAGGTACTGAATTGAAATAGAACAGACATAAAATATGATTTATCCATATTTTCCTTTATAAGGGCTTCATTTAAGGAAAGATTTTGATTTGGTGCATACACTCACAAAAAATGCTGCTGTGGAAATTTTACAGGCTCTGTGCTTATCTGAGGAGAACAGGTTTGCATCTCTCATCCTCTCCCCTTCTCTCTCTTTCTTGCAATTATATGAATTTGGAAGCTACTTGCCTATGTCTCTATTCCCAGGATCAAGGAGGGGTGGGTGGAGGGGTGTGTAACCTAAGCCAGATTGAAAATTTAATATATGTCCTTTCTTTACTTTTAAACATTAGCGCAGTTGCGGTGGATGCTTTCTTTTATGGTTTGTTGCTATCTTTGAATTATGTTTAAATTCTTTCAACTTAGATCCATATGTACCATTTCAATAGTTATTCTTCATGTATTTGCTATTTAGTATACTTAATACAGTACACAATTAATCTAAAGCAGGGAAATTGATATTGAAAAATCTTTTGTCTTTAATGATACTTCAAGTAGTCAGTTGTAATGTAAAGATCCTTTTTTGGCTTTTTAAAGAGACAAACTTGTAACAAGCTAGAAAAATTACAGCTAAATATCATTAGGTTGCAAGAAACATATTATCTAATGAACACTTCTTTTTGAGTTCTAAGATGTGGATTAGACTATATATTACTAATATGAATTATTAGTGGATAATCAAAAAAAAGCATGCGGGGTAGCTAGTATGTTTAATAGCAGTCTTAAAGTTGATGTGGAATACAAACACTGTGAGAGGGAAAGACACTTTGTTTGTTTGTCTATTTATTTATTTACTGTCAAGGTAGGTGGTGTCACAAATGCTCTGATTAATTTTTGTGGCCCTATTAAGATTACTTTTGAAATATTTCATAATTGTTTCTCTAAACTATATTCTGTAACTCATCAATATATAACTTGTGTTCAAGATTTCAGCTTAATTCAAGACCCTTAGTTAGATAGAAGCACTTAAGTAATCTTTTTCCTTTTTTATTAAAATTAGAATACATACATATATACATACATACATACATACATACATACATACATACATACATGAGTTTATTTGGCATTTTTCAAATCCAAAATGGTTTTTAAGGCATCATCTAGGGTTATCTCTTTCATCTCAGCAAAATAAAGACTCAGAGATTCTAATCTTATACAGTTGGAAAATATGGTTAAAGATTTACTTTTGTTATATGCCAGAAATCTCACAGACAAATTCTATTAAGTGTTTATTGCAGCAATGTTTAAATTGGGGCCACCACATTCAGAACTATTTAAATACTCTTTGAAATGTATCAGAAATATTAGGAATCAAGAGAGAAAGCTGGAAAGTTATTGAGTTATCACTTGAAAGAACAAAAACAATGAAACTTTATATTTGGAATTCAGATCAATTATTGACAGATTTTTAAACTCATGTATATATTCCTTTCTTAGGAACTTTCATAACTGAATAGCAATTTCCTGAAAAATATTGAAATGGAAAGAGATCTCCCAGGAATATAAAAATAAATAAAATAAAAAAATTGGCACAACCATTGAAATTACAAGAAATTACAGAGACACTTTAATATTTGAAAACAACAAAAGCCTCCAGACCAGATGGACTGTATATTTCCTTTATCAGTTTACGAGTCTTATATTACATACTTATAGTACATACTGTATGTACTAAGGACTGAGAAATACTAAGGCCTACTAGATATGCAAGTTATTGACCAATATCTCTGCTTAATGTGTATAGTAAAATATTAAGTACATCTCTAGCCAGGAGGCTACAGAAAGTAATACCATCAATAATCTACCCTCTCAATCTGGATTTACAAAAAAATAGATAAGCATCTGACAATATTCAATCTAATGATTGTAAGTTTAGATTTCGCAGCACATAAATTGGAATCAGCTGTTTTAATTTCATTGGATGCCGAAAAGACATTTGATATGGTTCAGACTGAATTCATGAAGTATATTCTAAGATGATATGGGTTTCTACTATTTTTTGTTCATTGGATTACAATTTGGTATCTTCATCCAATGGCTAGAGTTATTACAAATGGATTTGTCTCTCAGCCTATCAACTTTTGAGGAGTATATTTAACATTAACACAACAAAACCCTTTAAATATCTTGGGAACAGAAAACTGAGCCATGACAATAGGGTTAATATGATGGATTTTTTTTAACTTCTGCCTCGGAGTGAAGTCTGTAACTAAGCTGTCTTTTTCAGGAAGGGAATGACAAACTAAGACAAATAAAGGTAACAAGAGATGAAGTTATAAGCTTAATTGACAAATTAAAAATAAATAAATCCCTGGATCCAGATGGTATGCAACCAAGGATTCTTAAACAACTAAAATGTGAAATTGCTACTCTTCTGATAGAACTGTGCAATTTCTTTTTAAGGTTGGCATCTGTTCCTGAAAACTGGAAGACAGCCAAACTGAATTTTGAAATGGGATCAAGGGAAGTTTAAAAGAAATGATATGCCACTCGCCTTAACATCTGTTCTGAGAAAACAGTACAAAGTATTATTAAAGAGAAAATAATCAACTATATAGGAAAATGAGCTTTACTGGAAAAAAATATGGCATCTGAAAGAGTAAGGCTTGTCTCATTAATCCTGCAGACTTTTTCAACAAGCATATAGATAGGTGAACCAGTAGACAAAATTTAGCAGCCGTAGGATAAGAAGACAGGCATTTTCATGACTAAATGAAAGGAAATAAAGAATAGGAGTAAATGGAGAATTTTCAGACTGGAGACAAATTGAATTTGGGTCCCAAGGGACTGATGTTGGTAAAAGTTCTTTTTATTTTGTTTACAAATAATTTCAGCAGTGAATTAACTAAGGTTGCCCATCATACCTAGAAATTCACACTGGTAACCTCAAAAAGAGATGGTTAAGAGCTTTAAAAGGCCCTGTCCAAACTAGGTGAATGGGCTCCAAAATAATGCACATTGATGCAAATTGGCACCCAAAAAATCCAGATTTTACATGTACATGAATGAAAGTAACCTGGCATTGACTCATCAGAAAATAAATAGTAATATCATGATGCATAGCTCAGTAAAAATGTCAACCCAGTGTGTGGCTGCTGTGAAAAGGCAAATCCTATCCTTTGCATCATTAGAAAGGGAAAATGAAAATAAAAGAGCCACTATAGTAAAGCTCTTATATAAATCTATGGTGAGACCTTTTCCAATCCTGTGGCCACTGCTGAGTTTTCCAGATTTGTTGGCATATTGAGTGCAGCACTTTAATAGCATCATCTTTTAGGATTTTAAATAGCTCAGCTGGGATACTGTCTTCTCCACTAGCTTTGTTGTTAGTAATGCTTCCTAAGGCCCACTTGACTTCACTCTCTAGGATGTCCGGCTCAAGGTCAGTGACCACACCATCGTATTTATCAGGGATATTAAGATCTTTCTTGTATAGTTCTTCTGTGTATTCTTGCCACCTCTTCTTAATCTCTTCTGCTTCTGTTAGGTCCCTGCCTTTTTTGTCCTTTATCATGCCCATCTTTGCACAAAACGTTCCCTTGATATCTCCGATTTTCTTGAAGAGATCTCTAGTCTTCCCCATTCTATTGTTTTCCTCGATTTCTTTGCATTGTTCGTTTAAGAAGGCCTTCTTATCTCTCCTTGCTGTTCTCTGGAAATCTGCATTCAGTTGGTTATATCTTTCCCTTTCTCCCTTGCCTTTTGCTTCCCTTCTTTCCTCAGCTATTTGTAAAGCCTCATCAGACAGCCACTTTGCTTTCTTGCATTTCTTTTTCTTAGGGATGGTTTTATTTGCTGCCTCCTGTACAATGTTACGAACCTCCATCCATAGTTCTTCAGGCACTCTGTCTACCAGATCTAATCATTTAAATCCATTCCTCACCTCCACTGTATATTCATAAGGGATATGATTTAGGTCATACCTGAGTGGTCTAGTGGTTTTCTCTACATTCTTCAACTTAAGCCTAAATTTTGCAATAAAAAGCTCATGATCTGAGCCACAGTCAGCTCCAGGTCTTGTTTTTGCTGATTGTATAGAGCTTCTCCATCTTTGGCTGCAAAGTATATAATCAATCTGATTTCTGTATTGACCATCTGGTGATGTTCATGTGTAGAGTTGTCTCTTGTGTTGTTGGAAAAGAGTGTTTGCTATGACCAGCGTGTTCTCTTGACAAAACTCTATTAGCCTTTGCCCTGCTTCATTTTGTACTCCAAGGCCAAACTTGCCTGTTATTCCGGTTATTTCTTGACTTCCTACTTTAGCACATGTACTAACTCAGAAAAATAAGTCAAGAATTCACATCATTTCCAAATAAATCTGATAAGATTATCAGGGGGCTTATCTACATGTACTGAAAATGTAGAAAATTTTAGATTAGTTGCTGAATAGTGTTTTGCCATTATTACCTACTCAGATTTCTTGTTATCATTTCTGGTACTTTATTAAAGTCCTCCTTATTCTCAGTCCCTTCCTAGGAACACTGTATAAACTGAGTGTCCACTTAGGGTCTTTAAAATCAGTTCATTGTTTTGCTGCAAGAAGAGTGAATAATGTGCTACCTTTTAATATTCAGACATATTATTCCTAACTCAAGTACTGTACTTCGTCAGATTGATAGCAAAATGGCTCTTGCCAGCTCCTTTTTTTAAAGAGCAAATTACTCCACATATTTGCAAGCTTCTTGGTCTGAATGTTGTCCATCATCATTAAACCGAGTCACCATATTCAATGGCAGGAACAATATCTCTGTTGAGTTAAATACATATTAGACATCTAGAGAGCCATGGCAATAGTTCAGTGGAGTTAATATATGCCCATATAATCACTGAGCAGCTGATTTAGAGTAAATGCTTAGCACATTGTGACAATCCCATTGTGAGTTTCCCTATATTCCTTTTTGCATCAAAGAGATTCATCTCTGGGCATAATTTGTAATTTATAAAGGGCAGTATCTTTTGCTGCAGGTTCATTGCTTGGAAGCTGCTACATATATCAGCTGTACTATCCCCAATCTTTTTGAAAAATGCAGGCTCTTTCCCCGCACTGAGATAAGCATGAAAGAAGTGATCCCAAGAAACAATCAAATACAAGGCCATATCCATATACATAAAAGGACACATTAATATATTGCAACGCTCATAACATCAATTTCTAAAAGTAGGCTGAAAATAGAAATGACATAGGCAGCCGAGGGTCATAATAGGTCTGTGATGTGGTGACATGTTTCAAGTAGGTGGAATTAGGGCTTTGGAGGATTAGTGGTTTGGTTGATTGTTGGTAGTGTTTAGGTGTGCTAAGCCTATCATATGGCTACCACACATTTTTGTTCAAATCACAGACATACACACATCTTCAGTGGGGAATTGTGATCCATTTTTTGGAAATTTGAAGCTGAATTTTGACAGCATGATATAATGATTCAAATGACATGATTCAAAGCACAAAAATGAGATTCAGCTAATGAATAGAGCAAAGTTTCAATTGCATGGTCATATCCATCATCTGGACATTTTGATGCCCCTGCAGACACCCCTGTTAGTGAGGGTAAATTGCATGATTGGTCTATTTATTTAAAATATTTCTAGCTTGCCCAGTATCCAAAGGATCCTCTGGCAGTTTACAGTCCACCAAAAAAAAAAAAAAAAAACCACCCAAGTAAAATAAATAATAATTTGATTTAAAATATACATTAACAGACAAGTGACGGTGTCAAAAAAGAACATAAGGGACCAAAGACTAAGTGGTCAAGAATAAATCTCAGATGCTCATAGACATGACACAGATGTGCTTTGTAGTAGAAAAGAAATGTCATAAAGATATAGATTCTACCTTCTGTAGTACATACAGTAGAAATCAAAACCTATATACTGTATGTCTCTCTTCTAAAGTTTAAATTCTAGACCTTTCTTCCTGCCACTTTGAATTAACTGAAATTTGGCCAGTTGCTTCCTGGCCTTGAAATTAGGAGACACTTGCACAGTGTTTACATAATGGCTGTGTCTCATCTGGA
Organism: Charina bottae; assembly: GCA_023362775.1. NCBI lineage: Eukaryota > Metazoa > Chordata > Lepidosauria > Squamata > Charinaidae > Charina > Charina bottae. Next base: position 48,502,997 of record JALMGJ010000005.1, read on the forward strand.
AAACGCAGAGTCCTGCCTCATCAGCTACATTCCTTACACCAAATTCTGAATATGAGAATAAGAAACTACGTTTTCATCTGGAACCAAAAGGCAGATAAGGTTACTGCCCACCTGGCCTCTGAAGTAATGATATTCTAAAGCTGAGGTATTACAACAGAGAATGCCCTCTTCTTTGTCCCTAATATTCTTCTCCCAATTATAGGATGCTGAAGATCCCCCCAGTCCCATATGGGATATCATAATTTTCAGACAGGTACATTCCAGAAGATCATCAAGTACCAGGGTTCTAACAGCCTTAAACATCAGTACTTAAATATTGAAGTCCAATGGGTAAGATATAGGCAACCAATGCAGTTTTTTCAAGATGGTGTTATGTGGTCTCTGAAGGCTGTTCCTGATGACATCCTCATTGCCACATTCCTCATTAGCTGGAATTTCATGTTCAAGGGCAAACCCATATGGAGCCCATTGCATAAATAATGAGCTACTGTAGTCAGGCCATTCCTATCCAGGAAATATTGTAGCCCCCAGATCAGGAATTGCTGCCTGAATGCTCCCTTTAAGTAACAGAGATAAATCTAGAGTACATAAAGGTGCACCATTCCTTCAAAAGGAATGTAACCCAATCTAGAGACCTACCAAGTTCTAGACCTCTGATCCACCAATCCTTAGTGCTGTCAGGATTCAATTTATTGGCCCTTATTGTCATGAATGGCCCTGCCACGAAGACATTCGTGACATGACGCCACACAGGGAGTGTGGGCAGATGGGCAGGAAGGAGACAACCAATGTGGATTCAGCACCACGTACACCAGACAGGGTTGTTGTTGTTTATTCGTTCAGTCGCTTCTGACTCTTCATGACTTCATGGACCAGCCCACGCCAGAGCTTCCTGTCAGCCGTCACCACCCCCAGCTCCCCCAAGGTCAAGTATGAGTACCAGACAGGGTACTCAGCACAAAAGAGGTGCAAGACAAAAGGAGACAGCGGCGTACACAGACTTGTTAAAAAACAGGGGGGGGGGAGACGTACTTAAATTGGAACTTGTGGAAATGTAGTCACTTGAATCTTTAAAGTGTATGGATCATGAACTGCAATAAAGATTCCTTTCGATTCCAACATGTTTCGTGTGAGGAGTGCTGATTGCTAGCTCAGGAACATCACAGAAAGATTTAAGTCAGAAAGGATGGACTTAAACGAGAGCAATCAGATCTTCGAGGACAGTCCGTGGATTGAAGAACTGGAGCCTGAAGGCGAAACCTAAACCCTGGGTGGAGAGGTTAGCGGCACAGGTATCTGGACCCCACCAACCCTTGGCACAATCGCAACCCCATGATAGGATGTACGCTGGTTCAAAGGGAAAAAATCAAGGCTTGAGAATAAACCAGACAGAGTGCATCGTTTAGGGCTAAAAGTGTTTACTTGTAGCATAAGGCAATAAATGCATATATAGTTAAGGCAATAAATGCAAATGTTACATTATTGCAATAAGGAAAAACAAAAACAAACTTATAAGCAGAGATCCGTGTATTGATCCCAGGGCCAGAGCTCATGACACGACCTATACCCAAAGCCATGCATAGCTACGCACTGCCCAGTAGTAGAATACACGTGAAGAACTACATGGCTAAAGACACAAAAAGTCAAGAAGCATAGAACACCATTTTGCATGGTTAGATATTCAGTTCTTCCAGCTTTCTGATTGGCTGGAAATTAGGTGTGACACACACCAGGCCTTTGTGTAGGCCATAGCACAAGGTGGCAGTGCTGCATCTAAGCAAGCACGTGACCTCCCCCTCCCTGTTCTAGACAGAGCAAGGATTCCCACAGAAGGAATCAGGAGACATTGTTCCCATGTGAAGTAGCCATAACAATACACACGTGACAGTTGTTATCTGGCCACCTGCAGTTCACGTCACCATGAGAACGCTTCGCTGGTAAAGGATGCAATTTGGCAAAACAATTTTCATATGGGAAATCTGACACCCCGACCACCTGGGGAACCATGCCACAATGGCAATTGTTGTTGGGTTATGATCCCCCATGGGCTTAGCACGTCAGGGGAGACTGCAACAAGAGATCAGCTTCAGCGACACCCAGTTATGGAGGAAGATCTGAATTGGGAAGGTTGGTGGCGAACCGTGCAACAGACAAAAGGCTCAGGCAGATGGAGGAATGTATGGATCGTTTGCAGGGAATACTGGAAAGAGTGCTGCAGAGGCTAGAATCGTTGACAGTGGCCAGAACAGAGATGGGCGCCCAACTGGCAACAGGTGAGAGCCCTGGAGGTTAGGGGACAGAAGGGGGACAGCCGGCGACAGGAAGAGCTCCCAATGACCACCCCTTCCTGAGACCTTCTGTACGGGGAGTGAGCCAAGCACACAGTACCAATGGCCATGTCAGAGCCAGGGAACTAAAGACAAAATTTGTTGGTGACCTGAAAATATTAGCCTGCTTCCTGACCCTGATGAAGGGTTTTATGAGAGAACATGGGGGTTCTTTTTTTCTGAAGAAGCCAAGATAAACTATGTGTCATCCTACCTAGAGGGGGAGGTGGCAGAATGGTTAGTGGGGCTCCACGATGCCCAAGCTCTAGAACTGAGGAGGTTTGATGAATTTATGAGTGTGTTAAGGGAAAAATTTGAAGAACCTTTGCTAAAATTGAAAGCCAAGGTGAACCTATAGCGCCTCAAACAAGGAGACAGGTCAGTTTCCAAATACTCACTGGAGTTCAGGAAACTGACTGGAAGGCTATCACACTGGCCAGAGTCTCTGAAGGTGCAGTGTTTCCAGAGGGGTCTGCAAGCAGAAATCCTGCAATGGGCCTTAATGCGAGGCAACCCAAAGATGGTGAGGGAATGGGTTTGTTTGGCTGGAGAAATAGAGAACTTACCTGCTTAAGTCAAACAGCAACAATGGAATGAGGCAAGAAGCAAGCATGCAACAGGGCACAACCCCCAGTCCGAGAACTCCGGGAGTCGCAAATCATGGGAGGAGAAGGAACACTGAACAGGAAAGAGATTGTGCTTCAAATGCAGTGGAGAGGGACACCAAATTGCCAAATGCCCCCAAAACGCAGGGCCTGCAGGAAGTAAGAAAGGGGGTGGCAGCACCAAAATGCCGGCAGTAAAGTTCAAGGCACCCACGGCTGTGGCGAAGGGGGGAAGACCCCACAATCCCCGGCTGGAGGAGGGGGACTCATCTGAGGAGGAATGCCAACAAGTGGGAAACGGCGACAGCTTGTTCCGAGGGCTGATGAGCAGGCTGAGCATGAAAGGCATGCAAATTGGATGGTGAGTGGGGACTGCCCAGCGATGCTGGTAAAAGTACAGATAAAAGCATATGGGGGAGGGGCAGTTTAGAACTCACAGGATTACTGGATTCGGGGTACACTTGAAGTCTCATGCATCCCACCATTGTAACAAAATTGGGGTTAAAGATGGAGAAATTAAAAGAACCAACTGGCTTTGTACAACTCAATGGGACTGAGATGAAAGGGGGACCAGCTAAGTATTACACCAAGCCAGTTCAAATGAAAATAGGTGTCAGAACCCTGGCATGGCCCCAGGGTCCCGCCATTCATGAGCGCGGAAAGTTTGAAAGGACGGAGATGAAACTGACAAACAATAGAGCAGGGCGGAGACAAGAAAATGAGCAACAATCATGCCCCTCGGCTGACGAACGCGTAAGCGTTCAAGAACAATGACAACAGACTGGCAGACCGGAGTGAAGCCTGCAACGGGGAGGGGTTTGGGTGCCTAGGTGGGAGAGTATAAAAAGCCAACCTAGGACTCTGGCCGCCATTCTTGCCTTTAACATGTGATTACCTCAGTGTATGCAATAAATCGTTTTCTGCTTATAAAGAGAGCTGAAGTCTTTTCTTTTAAGAGAAACGTTGCCCACTGCATGAGGAGCTCCTCACAGAAAGGCAAGAATCCAAACCAGCCAGTTTTCCGGGAGCAAACTTGAGAACTTTCGGGAAGCTCCGCGGTCGAGACCGGCTCCTACGCACACCAGGCAGAAGACCCGGGAAAATTTTTTGGAAGGCGGACTGGGTGGCGAGCAAAGATCGGCGATCCCCAGCAGCTTTGTGGCGAAAAGAAAAAGCGGATGGGAGAAGCAGCAGTGACAGGCGTTGCCCTAACAGCTTATAGGTGGCAGTAGCGCGGCAGCAGAGAGCGGCGATCCCCAGCAGTTGAGAGGCGGTGGCAGCGCGGCAGCAGAGAGCGGCGATCCCCAGCAACTGAGAGGCGGTGGCAGCGGCGATCCCCAGCAGCTGAGAGGCGGAGGCAGCGCGGCAACAAAGGGAACCGATCCCCAGCAGCTTGCAGGCAGCAGACAAGCAGCAGCAGCAACCGGCATTCCCCAGCAGCTGGCAGGCGGCGGATACCACGCGGCGGCAGACGATGGCGGAGACCACGTGGCGGCAAAGCGGCAGCAGCGACCAGCGTACCCCAGCAGCAACCAGGCAGCAGAGAACCGCAGCGGCTAAACAGCGACCAGCGCTCCCCAGCAGCGAGCAGGCAGTGGTGCCACCAACAAAGTGGGTGAAAGCAATGGAGCGGACCGGGCTAAGCCACAGCGACAGGGAAATAACTATGCACCCAACCGATGTGACAGAAGCAACAACAATGCTGGTGCCGGAAGAACGGCATAAGCAAAAGAAAGACAGGGTGGGGCAGGGAAACAAAGCCCCTCACACCCCCACCATGCAGGCAAGCCACCCTGCAACTGAGTGGTCAATTGGGGTGGGAAGAGGCATGGCCCCAGCACAAGGGAAGCCAGCAGCGAAATCACGAATCTCCCAGGCCCAGAGAGTCGTGGCGCTCGAGGAAAGGGCAGCCAGAATGGAGATGGGGCTAGAGAACATGGATGCCAAGCTAACGGCTATCCAGGCAGCCTTAGAAACACTATTGAAAAGACCCCAACACCAAGAGAAATACAGACACACGTTAAACGACAGTCAACCCGCAGAAACTTCCGATTCCGAGAACCCGAAGGACAGCGAGGAGGAAGAGGACTACGGGGAGGACTCAGATGAACCAGCAGCGCAGCCAACCTATGTGAGCAACCGCACTCACTACCAAATGCACAAACCGGCCATCATTACTAAACTAAAAACAAAATTTGACGGGGACCCGGAAAAGTTAGCATGTTTCCTGAACCATGTAAGAGAGTTCATGGAGGAGTCAGAAAAACTATTTCTTAACGAGGAGGCCAAGGTTCGATATGTGTCCAATTTCCTGATAGGTGAAGCAGCAAAATGGTTGGCGATGCTACACGACACCAGGGCGAAAGAACTAAATAATTTTAGCCTGTTTATGAAAGCCCTGTGAAGGAGATTTGAAGACACTTTGTCAGGCATGTCAGCTAAGGCTGAAATACAGAGACTTAGACAAGGACACCAAACTGTAGTGGAATACGCACTAGAGTTCAAGAAACTTGTCAGTCGCCTCCCGAACTGGCCAGAATCATTTAAGGTCAAATATTTTCAAATGGGACTGAGACCGGACCTTCTAGACATGGCAGCAGGGAGAGGGGACCCAGAAACGCTCGACGAATGGGTTCAATTGGCAGGGAAGGTCGAAAGCACTAAAATGCGAATATGCTCGTACTGCCAACTACAATATGCAGGGAGACCAGTACAAACCAGTCGATACCAACAAAAAAGGAACTACGAGAGGAAGCAATGGGTGGAGGAAAAAGAGCATTGGGCAAAAAACAAGCTCTGCTTCAAATGCGGGAGAGAGGGGCACAGAATTAATGAATGCAAACAGCCACCAGAGGGGAGCAGAACCAGAGATAAGCAACACAAAGCCCCACCCTTCAAGCAGACCACGGTGAAAGCTGCGACGGAATGACACCAATACATAGAACCAGAATCTTCCACGGATGACACCACAGACGAGGAGTTCGTGCCAGTGGGAAACGACAATGGCCTGCCCTAAAATGCGCCACGGGACAGGCCTTCAGTAAGGGGCGCAGCGACACCATGACTACGGGAGACTGCCCCACGATGCAGGTTAAGGTAGTACTTGAAACCTTAGACGGGAGGGAGCAGTTCATGGGGGCAGCAATGCTGGACTCGGGGTGCACCAGGTGCTTGATGCACCCATCAATAGCAATAGAGATGGGACTTAAGCTATTCAAGTTAAAATCACCCATTACATTTTGCCAACTAGATGGGACAAAGATGAAAGGGGGGGCGGTGGGGCACTACACGGAAGCTGTCAATAAGTCGATGGGAACACACATGGAAACCTTGCAATTCATTGTAGCCCCCATATCAACACAACCTATTGTATTAGGACTAAAATGGTTGAGGGAAAGAAACCCCCAGATCGATTGGGTGTTGGGGGAAATCGAGTTCATAGATGGGAAATACCAAAACGAGACAGACAGAGCAGAGAGAAACGGTACAGAGCTAGGAGCTGCGGGGACGGTGAAGGAAGGGGAAACTGAAGGGAAAAAGGAGAAAACATTCCCCAGAAGCTATAAACCCGTCAAAGAAGTATTTAACGAACAAGAGTGCGACCAGCTACCGCCCCACAGAAAAACAGACTGCGCCATCGAGCTAATTCCTGGTGCGACATTCCCCAAGCCCAGAATGTACGCAATGACCCAGAGGGAGCTGCAAGAACTGCGTAAGTTTATTGACAAGAACCTGGCATGGGGTTTTATCGAACCAGCAAACTCCCCCCTGGCAGCACCCGTGCTATTCCAAAAGAAGAAAGACGGCTCACTCCGACTATGCACCAATTACAGGGGATTAAACGCCATCTCGGTGACAAACCAATACCCCCTACCCTTACTAAAGGACATGACAGCACAGCTAGCCAAAGGGAAAATCTTTACCAAACTGGATCTAAGGGAAGCATATTACAGAGTCAGAATAAGAGAGGGGGATGAGTGGAAAACAGCGTTCAATTGCCCGCTCGGCTCGTTCCAGTATAAGGTACTCCCATTCGGAATCGCAGGGGGCCCAGGAATTTTTATGAAACTGATTAATGAAGTGCTATACGAGTTCTTATACCAGGGAATCATCGTATACCTGGATGACATTCTAATCTTTTCAGACAACCTAGCCGAGCATAAGAAACTTGTAAAAGCAGTGCTGGAGAAATTACTTGAAGCCAAATTGTATGTCAAATTGGACAAATGTGAATTTCAAAAGGAGAAATTGGACTTCCTGGGGTTCCGGATTTCACACAAAGGCATAGAAATGGACCCCGCAAAAGTACAGGCAGTTGTGGGGTGGGAACCCCCGCAAACCAGAAGACAACTCCAAGCGTTCATAGGGTTCGCCAACTTTTACAGAGACTTCATAAAAAATTTCGCACAAATCGCGCTCCCACTAACTGACCTGTTGAAAACGAAATCAAATAAAAACAAAACACATGCAAAACAACCCAGCTGTAAGATCAAATGGACACCAGAATGCCAGGAAGCATTCAATAAGCTCAAAGCAATGTTTACCGCAGAACCCATCCTGAAGCACCCTGAGGTAGACAAACAGTTCATCATTCACACGGATGCGTCCAACAACGCAGTTGAATCTATACTACTACAGGAGGGTGAGAACAAAACACTGAGACTGTGCACATACATCTCAAAGAAGTTCAGTGAGATGGAAAAAAGATGGCACATATGGGAAAAGGAAGCATTTTCAGTCCGTTACGCACTGGCAACATGGCAACACCTGCTGGAGGGGTCATTGGTACCATTCGAGGTCTGGACAGACCACAAAAACCTGGAGGCACTAACATCCCCCAGGAAGTTGAACCCGAAGCAACTTCAATGGGTCGAATTCTTCAGCCAGTTCAAGTTCACCCTAAAATATTTCCCGGGGGGAAAAAACTACCTGGCAGATGCGCTGTCCCAACTGCCACAACACGAAGGCAAGACAGAAGACGTCACGGAAACGCTATTCCCCGCCGAAACCACAAACAGGGTGGTCACCAGAGAGCCGCAAAACACACAAGGGGGGAACATGGCGGTGGCAAAGAATCCAAAAAGGGACACAAAGGCACAAAACCCCCTTGAAAACGACATACAAGCAGCTGTACCAGACGACGCATGGTGGGGCGAGAACAAAGAGACACTACAAGAATACAATGGGGGGTGGTGGAAGGATGATAAACTGTATGTGCCGGCTAGCGTACGATTAAGGATACTAGAGAAATGCCATGATCACAAAGTGGCAGGGCACTTTGGATTTGTAAAAACCATGCATCTCACAAGACGCAAATTCTGGTGGCCCTCATTGCGAAAAGATGTCAAAGACTACGTCAAAACATGCCCAACATGCGCAACCGCAAAAAGGACAATAGGAAAACCCAAGGGGTTGCTGCAAACAGTGGCAGACCCTACACGGCCATGGGAGCAAATAGCCATGGACTTCGTAGTAGACCTGCCCATGAGTAATAATAAAACAGCAGTATGGGTGGTCACGGATCTATTTTCAAAACAAGCGCATTTCATCGCGTGCAATGGAATACCGACAGTGCCCAAACTCGCAAGACTTTTCATCCAACACATCTACAGAGCCCACGGCATGCCAACTAGAATTATCAGCAACCGCGGGAGCACATTCACCTCCAAATTCTGGAAAGCGTTCCTGAAACTAATCGGGTCGGAACAGGGACTGAGCAGCGCATTCCACCCATGCACAGACGGAGTGTCGGAACGCCTGGTATCGATTCTAGAACAATACCTACACTGTTACATCAGCTATCAACAAGATGACTGGGCGGAGCTATTACCATTTGCAGAAGTGTCATACAACAACACAGTCCACCATAGCATGGGATTCTCGCCATTCAAAATCGCCACAGGACAGGATTTCGCAACAATCCCGGAGGTAGACAGGATCCAGGGAAACAGCACTCCGGCACCACTACAAGCTGATGAATGGATAAACAAAATAAACAGCAACTGGCCAGTTATGCTGAAAACACTACAGGAAGCAAAAGAGTCATACAAGAAATATGCGGACAGGAAACGGGCAGTTGAGTGGGAATTGAAAGAAGGGGATAAAGTATACCTTTCAACAAAAAACTTACGATCAACACAACCATCCCACAAACTGGCCCCAAGATACATTGGGCCATTTCCCATAACAAAGGTCATTAACCCAGTGACAGCACGACTGCAACTGCCTAAATCGCCGCGGAAAGTACACCCTGTGTTCCATGTGAGCCTGCTAAAACAGTACCACCCATCAGAACGATGGCACCCTGAAGCCCCAGAACTGACACCTACAATAGTTAATGGGGAGCTGCATTTTGAAATCGCGCACATCTATGACTCACGACATCACAGAGGGCGGCTGCAATACCTAGTCAAATGGCAGCACCTTCCAGAGGGATTCAGGGAATGGGTGGCGGCAGAACATATGCAGGCACCAGTCCTCATCAGGAACTTCCATCGTAAATTCCCCGACAAACCCCGTTGACCTCTACGCTAACTATTCCAGACACCAAGACCATGGACAGGATGAAGGCCCACGAGCACGGGACACAGAAAAGGGGAGGGGGAAGATCTTGGGATGACGGTATGTCAGAACCCTGGCATGGCCCCAGGGTCCTGCCATTCACGAGCGCGGCAAGTTTGAAAGGACGGAGATGAAACTGACAAACAATAGAGCAGGGCGGAGACAAGAAAATGAGCAACAATCACGCCACTCGGCTGACGAACACGTAAGCGTTCAAGAACAATGACACCAGACTGGCGGACCGGAGTGAAGCCTGCAACAGGGAGGGGTTTGGGTGCCTAGGCGGGAGAGTATAAAAAGCCAACCTAGGACTCTGGCCACCATTCTTGCCTTTAACGTGTGATTACTCAGTGTATGGAATAAATCGTTTTCTGCTTATAAAGAGAGCTGAAGTCTTTTCTTTTAAGAGAAACGTTGCCCACTGCACGAGGAGCTCCTCACAATAGGAGACCATGAAGAGGTGTTGTGATTTATAGTGGCCCCTGTCTCAGACCTGCCAGTGGTTTGGGACTATCATGGTTGTGAGCCTGGAACCCCCAAATAGACTGGGCAAAAAGCAGCTTGAGATTTGTAGATGGGAAGGGCGAGGGGCAGCCAACCAAACACGAACTAGTAGGTGCAGCCTCAGATTTAAAGGAAGGGGCACAAGGGGGGAGATGATAACTGAGAACATCCCCAAACAATATAGAGATTTCAGTGAAGTGTTTGGGGAGGAAGAATCTAACCAGCTGCCGCCCCCCCCCCACTGAAAAAATGACTGTGCAATTGAATTAGAACCAGGGGCGGCATTGCCCAAACTGAGATTGTACCCATTGACCCCCAAAGAATTGAAGGCGCTGCGGGAGTTTGTGGACAAAAATTTAGAGTATGGGTTCATTTGCCCAGCCACCTCCCCAATGGCAGCACGTGTGTTATTCAGAACAAAGAAGGACAGATTCTTGAGAATGTGCATGGACTATCAAGGACTGAATGCAATTAGCATGGTGAATAAATATCCATTGCCATTAATGAAGGACATATTGGCTCACCTATCGAGAGGAAAAATATTCACCAAATTTGATTTAAGGGAAGCGTACTTCAGGGTACGAATTTGGGAGGGGGATGAATGGAAAACAGCATTCAATTGCCAATTAGAATGTTTTGAATTTTTGGTAATGCCGTTCTGATTACGGGGGCTCAGGAATGTTTATGCAATTAATTAATGAAATTTTACATGATTTATTGTACAGAGGAGTACTTGTGTATCTTGATGAAATTTTAATATTCACAGAAAGAATTGAAGAACATGTGGAACTAGTGAGGGATATATTGAAATGCCTAGCTCAAAATCAATTGTATGCCAAACTTTCAAAGTGTGAATTTCACAGGGAACAGCTAGACTATCTAGGATACAGAATTTCAGAAAAGCTGATTGGAATTGGCCCAGGAAACGTATGGGACATAGTGATGTGGGAGCCTCCTAAGACTAGAAAGCAACTCCAAAGTTTTCTAGGCTTCGTGAATTTCTATCACCAGTTTATCCCCCATTTTGCACAAGTAGTGATGCCTCTCACTGATTTACTAAAGACCAAAGGGAAGGGGGAGTAGGGGAAAGCAAACCGCCCAGGGTCCCTCCTTGTGGGGGAGATGGGCGGGATATAAATGTAATAACAAATAAATAAAAAGCAATGAAACCTAGAGCACCCATAAAATGGACAGCAGAGTGCCAAGAGGCATTTGAGCGATTAAAGACATTGATCACATCAGAGCCTATACTAAAACATCCAGACCATGACAAACCTTTAATTGTCCAGGTTGACTCATCAGAAGTGGCCATGGGGGGCCTATTGTTACAAAAGGACGAGGAAGGGAAATTACGGCCCTGCACTTTTCTTTCTCGTAAATTTAATGACATGGAGCATAGATGGCACGTTTGGGAGAAGGAAGCATACACTGTTAGATCCGCGTTAGTAACTTGGAGGCATTTACTGGAAGGAGCAAAACACCCATTTGAGGTGTGGACTGATCATAAAAATCTGGAAGCACTACAAACTCCAAGGAAATTTAACCCCAAACAGGTCAGATGGACTCAATTCTTCAGCCGTTTGATTTCACATTGAAGTATTGGCCGGGGGGGGGGGGGACTTCCTGGCAGATGCATTGTCTCAACAACCGCAACACAATAGCCAAAGAGAGGTGATAGACTCAATCATTCCTACCAAACAGAAAGGGGGAGCAGCAGTAACCTTGGGCCAGGGGAAAAAGCCCAATTTAGATGCAGTAGAAGGGGTGCAGGGGGAATTGAGCAAAGTGCTGAAAGCCGATGACTGGCTACAAGCCAACAATGGCAGCCTGATAAAAAAGGAAGGATTATGGTGGCAGGGAGACAGGCTGTACATCACAGACTCCATTAGGAAGAAGATCTTGGAAAGGCGCCACGATGCAAAATCAGCTGGCCATTTTGGATTTTTGAAAACCATGAACCTCCTAAGAAGGCAGTTTTGGTGGCCCACCCTTCACAAGGATATAGAAAGCTACGTGGTCAGCTGCCTGACATGTGCCATGGCCAAACACGTGTAGAGAAAACCTAGAGGGCTATTACAAGTGGTAGTCAATCCCACGAAACCATGGAAGCAAATATCCATGGATTTTATTGTAGATTTACCAGAGAGTCATAAAAAGACAGTGATTTGGGTGGTCACAGACTGATTCTCCAAGCAGGCTCACTTTGTACCCTGTGCCAGCATCCCAATGGTGGGGCAACTTGCCAAATTGTTTATACAGCATGTGTACCAGCTGCATGGGGCACCTGAGCAAGTGTTAAGTGATCACTTGCTTGGGATGGGAAGAGTAATAGCTTTTCGTGGGGATGGCTTGCGCCATAGAATTCTTTTAATACATAACATCACAGCTTCTTGGATTGTATATATTTATATTTAATTTTAAATTGATACATTGTGTTAGATATTTTACATGTTTTAATTACTGACTTTGTTGTAAACTGCCCAGAGTCCCCTCTGTGGGGGGAGATGGGCGGTGATATAAGTTGGATAAATAAAATAAATAAATAAATAAATCACAGAGTCCAGTTCACTTCAAAATTTTGGAAAGCATTTTTAAAACTAATGGGGGTGGAACAGGGTCTGAGTTCGAGTCACCACCCAGCCACGAACGGAGGTTGTGAATGATCGAATCAAGTACTAGAACAATACCTTAGATGCTATGTAAATTATCAATAAGACAATTGGGTAGATCTGCTTCCATTCACAGAAGTAGCTTTCAACAACTCGATACATCAAAGTACAGGATTCACCCCATTCAAGATAGTAAACTGTCAAGATTTCGTAGCATTCCCAGATTTACCTAAGCCTGATGAAATCACAGTCCTGCTTGATGAATGGGTGAAACAGATAGCTGAGGGGTGGCCAGCAATACAGAGAGCACTAGAACATGCAAAAGAAACTTACGAAGGTTATACTGATCGCAAGAGGGCTCCGGAATGGAAACTAAATGTGGGGGATAATGTATATTTATCCACAAAATTCTTAAAGTCCTCACAACCCTCCAAAAAGCTAGGTCCGAAGTTTATAGGGCCCTTCCTAATCACCAAAGTGATCAATGAGGTGGCGATGTGTCTGCAATTACCAAAGAACCTCAAGAAAAATCCACCCCGTGTTTCACTGCAGCCTATTGAAACCAGCTAAAGAATCAGAATGCTGGCACCCACAACAAAAAGTGCCAGCTCCAATAATGATAGATGGGGAAAGTCACTTTGAAGTACAGGAAATATTAGATTCTAGATTATATAAAGGAAAGCTGCAATACCTGGTGCAGTCGAAACAATTCCCCAAATCACAGAGTGAGTGGGTCTATAGCTGCAACGTAAAAGCACCCCAATTAGTAAAGGATTTTCAGAACAGATACCCAGGGAAACCAAAACAAGGGAGGGGTTAATCTTCGGTGGGACAGAATGTCACGAATGGCCCTGCCACTGAGCCATTTGTGACATGACGCCAGACAGGGAACGCGGGTGGACGTGCAGGAAGAAGACAGCCAATGTGCATTCAGCACCACGTACACCAGCAGGGTACTCAGCACAAAAGAGGCGCGAGGAAAAAGGATGCAGTGGTGTACTCAGACTTGTTGGAAAAGGGAGGGGAAGACATGTACTTAAATTGGAACTTGTGGAAATGTAATCACTTGAATCTTTAAAGTATATGGATCACGAACTGCAATGAAGATTCCTTTCGATTCCAACATGTTTCGTGTGAGGAGTACTAATTGCTAGCTCAAGATCGTCACACTTATTCAGCCTATCACAGCATCCAGAAATTCGTTCAATACCTGTACCTTCTCACATGACTTTCACAACAGAAAGAAATATATCTCATGATACCCAAACTCAAATTTACTGATGATCTCACCCCATGTCTTAAGTCACCCAATGGATGTTAACCAACAATGATGACATTAAATAATGTTAAACAACACAGCAGCCCTGGGACAAAGCAGAAATAACCTAAAGACAACCCCATAGGTAGTATAGAACCTATCTCCAAATAGTCAATAGGCAAAGTCAGTGCTATCAAATGCCACCAAGGGATCCAGGAGGATTAACATAGTTGCACTGCCATATGTTTCCTCCAGAGCTGGTTATCTGCACAGGTAACCAAGGCATTTCTGATACCAAAATCAGCATTAAAACATAATGGGATTGAGTCCAAATAATCTGTATCATCTACAAATATATGAAGATGATTAGCTACCATCCTCTAAGGTACATTGTCTAAGAAAGAGCTATTATAATTATTCCCAAGTGCTGCCACAACCAGGCATATCTTCTTTAAGATGGGTTGCACCACTTACTATTTCCAGCTGTGGGAATCACTCCTTAATATAATGAAATATTTATAACTAGGGTCATTCTATCAGTTTCTGTTTGCTAGTTCTAAGATAGGCAAGGATCAAGGCTACACATAGTAGGCCAAAAAGTTGTGTCATGTCCACATCCTCAGGTCTCAGAAATTGAAGATGATCCACCAAACATGACCAGTCTGTGATCTAGACATCTCTCCAGGTACAGCTATTGTACAGTGACGAAATAAGTGATGGGCATCTGCAGCTTCAAAATGACAAAAGCATTGTTTGTTATTACACTGCACGCTTTGCCCCTTTTGGATTGGCAGTGACATCACAACACACATATAAAAGGGTAGGATTTGCATCATAATGGCACAACACTGCTTTTGTCAGATGGACCAGTTTGATTTCACCAGACACTGCCATATTGGTCAGAGCAAAACTAATGGGCAGATTATCTATTCTGTCTTTTTGACATATGTATTTTTCTTTTTCTTGGACCTACTTTTCTCTCTCTCTTGGTGATATATCATACAATAAAGCTACTGGAGAAGAGGCAAACCACTCTTGACAAAATTGATTGTATACAAGGGTATTTGAAATCAGGCTGAGGACCCCATGCAATTAGGCTGCAGACCAGATCTGAAGCTTGGGCTTTAGGTTGTCTGCCTTTGCTTTAGAAACAACAGCCTGGAACTTTTCTATCACACCAACTGTCAAAGTTAGGCCAGCAGAAATGAATACTAACTGATTCAGAATATTATATTTGTGTAGATTTTAATTACAGATTGCTGAAAATAGAAACTATTATTATGTATATAAAACAGTATATTACATTTCCACACAAATCATGTCTAACAATCCTTTTTCTGTGCAGAGTTACTTTCATAATTTCATTCCATGTATAATATCAATATTACATACTTATGCAAGAATATATTTATGATCAGATGTGATGTGAATGTTATGTACTAAGGCATAGAAGCATCAGAAGAGTGGTCTGAGCCAAAATGAAAACATAGTTCAACCTTACTATTCATTCTTTTCAGTACTGGGTAGCATGTGGTACAGAATTTATCTTAGTTTGCAGCATTTAATAAACTGCAGCAACCCAGAACAGACTTGTCCAATAAAATAAAAACAATTAATAAGCCATTACTGTCATTAAACAGTACTCAACTGGTTTCCATTTCCATAAAATTTATACCATGTTCTTCCTTTTTATAAATAAAAAATAAGATATGACAAAATATCCATGGTAATTGAAGCAGAAAATATATTTACCTTTCTCCCCCCCACCCAAAAAAAAAGGAAAGAAAAAAAGAAACCCATCATGAAAGATATGATGTGATCAATTTACTATTCAAAGCCCCAAAAGACAGTTGTTCAAAATCCTCTTCCCATAAAAACAGATTTCTCTTTCTACCTCAGGGTACACACTATAGTCACAATTCACATAGTAGTGAACAGGATGCCACTGAGAAAGTAACAGGGATGGTTGCTAGTAAAGACATCCTGGTTTTCAGTCAGAGACCAAAATACCCAAAAGTGTAGGTCTTAGATTTACACAGCTTCCTTTCTATATTTTTTCTAGATTTTGACAAAGCACCATCTAATGGTTTTGTTATGCATATGTGACAAATATACAGGAGTCATTTATCACAGACCAGTCACTCTAGTCAATATTTGTCTCAAGAGCAATAGATGCTATTACCATGCATGGTCATCCATATGTACATATACAAATGTAGAGATTAAGGAAATGAGTGTGGCATGGACACTGATTGATGATGATGATGATGATGATGATGATGATTGATGATTTAAAAGTGAGAAACCCAACATGACTTACAATTAAAACTCAATAAACAGAAACAGTTAAATACATACAATAAATGACATTTAAGGATACTAAAAAACAGTTTCAACATCCCGCATCACTTGGTGGATCACAAAACACCTCAACCCTTGGGAGGGTTTAGAGGAGGGTTTATTTTCTTTAAATATGAGCGAAATAGCTCAAATATAAGTTTCAGGTAAGTACTGAAAGCTTTATTTTTAGCAAATATCTTTCAGCAGAAAAAAATGCTCACCAGACCTGTAGCACTTGAATTGTACTTCCAATAAGTCCTAAGAGATAGAATGATGGAGCCATGTAAATTCATATTTGTCAAATAATGAATTTGAAACAGGAGTCACAGCAGGACTTGGGAACAGCTTGTATGCTGGTGAAGTCATAGGCAGTGGACAGAAATGATACTCAGAAATAAAAAGAGAGGGGAAATGAAAATGGTATTAAAAATGCTATAATAGCTTCATTCAAAATAAGGGGAATAATCACCTCATTTTCTGGGTGGACCTGTATGCTTACAAAGAAACCCAATGAAGAAATCAATTATATTCTGGCCTCTCAGCTTTAGGTTATGATTTAAAATAACATGACTGCCCCAAGCTACTTAGATATAGTGAGTACTGTATTCTTCAGAAAGAGTCAATCAGATTACACTTTCAATATTATCATGGTTCCATGTCCCTACAGCAAAAAAAGGAAGATCAACTTGAGGCTAAACCATACCTAAAGAGCTCAGGGCCAATAAATGTATTTTGCAAAACTAGAATTAGTTTGAAGAAAAAAACACAATGCTTCCCCATAGATCTTGCTGCTTATAAATATATTTTACTTATACAAATATAACACATAAAAGAAACATATAACCCTGAAAGGATATGAACTGCAGATTGATCAAATATTAGCAAAATATAAGTCTCTAGTAGGGGCGTGGTGGCTCAGCGGGTAAGACGCCATTCGATTGGAAGATCACAAGTTTGGAGGTTTGAATCCCTAGCCCTGCATGAGGAGTGAGCTCCCGCACTCGCCCCAGCTCTTGCCAACCTAGCAATTCGAAAGCCTGCAAATGCAAGTAGAAGAATATGTACCACTTCAGTGGGTAGGTAACAGCGTTCCGCGCGCGTCATGTGGCCACATGACCGTGGAAGCGCGGACAACGCTGGCTCTTCGGCTAACAAACGGAGATGAGCACCGGCCCCTAGAGTCAGACACGACTGCACAAATGTGCAGGGGGAACCTTTACCTTTTTTTTTAAGTCTCTAGTAGAAGATTTCATAGAGCTGCATGCTAATTATAACCAGTGTTAAATCAGATCCACTGCAATGCTATAAAACAAATAATTGTGTAGACCAGCTCTTCAAACCTCTCCAGATAAAGAGAGGATGGGAGATTGCCCACAAGTGCTCCAGACAATTGCTTCTCACAAGGAGACTGCAAGACAGTGGTTTCCAGCAGGTTTTGAACACTGGAGACAAAGGAATAGCCATCTTGCTCAAACTGTGGTCAGCACCTTTAAAAGGACACTAAGTTTGCATACTTCCTTTTCTAATCATGTTCAGAAATTGCGTATTAACTACTTTTCAGCTATTAGAAACCTTTGGATCGACAAATCTGAAAACATTGGGTGAGTCTGCATTCAGTCCTTAAAGAAAGAAAATTTTAACTACAAGCTTAAGAACGTATAAAATTTGAAATAAACAGTAAAAAGCTATTTAAGACTTTGATTTTAGAAAGTTATAAATGGATTAAGGGTCCAGATAAGTTTGAAATAAGACATTGGAATTAATTATAAAGAGTCCTTCCCATGGGAAAGTCAACTTGTTTTTAATTTTTTCGAAGACATAAAAGAGATAAACAATTTTAAAAATTGGCACTAGCGGGAACTAAAGATTTTAATTAAAGGAAAGGAATGCATAAACCTGATTAACCAAATAGTAATAGATTAACCTTCTGGCCTAATAGTAAAACAGCTCCTTTATGGATCAGACACACTTCCCTTCAGTTCTTTGGAAAAAGTTGGTCATCAAGGGCTTAAGTTCTATTATGCATTTTGAAAGAATAACAAATTGGCAAAGTGAGGGATTTTAACAATGAATATGCAAGAATTGCATAACTAAATAAAAATAAAGAGGCTCAAAAGAAGTCCCAGCTAGATCAAATCAATATTTTTGTTCCCATTGAGGCCATTATCAACATGTGTGCAATAGCATCTTCTCACACATGTTCTCCAGCATCTTGTATAGAGATGTTTCATCATATATCACATGCAGTGAGTTCTGCTACTCAGTAATATTTTCTAAAAGTGAGTCAATGTAATAACTGCATCAGAAATGGTGATTCACTGAATGACATCCTATTACTCTTATGGCTCAAAGATAGAAGTCCTACATTTAGAATCAGTTTCTCAGATGCCAACTTCAGTTGTTTCCTCCAGAATTGTTGCCTAGTCTTATTCAACATTTAATAGCTTATTACTGACATGGGTATACCTCACAATGACATGCCCACACATGGTAGAATAGGAATTGAAGGGCTAATTCATTACTTTATTAACAAAGATGACATGAATCTCAATTTATACACATGGTACTACTACTCTAGAATTCAAGGACACTGAAGATTTTGTGTAGATAAGCAAACTGAGCATGGAAGAACTTTTTCTATCTTTAAGGTCATGTTGCCATTGGCTTTTTCATAAGGATAAGATGTGCTGACTCAAAAGTATTTCTCATGTTGTCCAGGTACTGACAAATGCAATGAGCTACAAATTTTGGGATGCACAGAAGATGAGTATCATAAATCATACCAAATAGCCAACTAGATTGCCTAAGAAGCTTTCATACAGGGATGAGAAATTAATGCAGAAAAGAATGATCTAGATGTACATAAAAATCAAACATTTCCTATAATAAGAAAGATGAATCTGAAATGTACTCATGCCTAACAAAAGGATATGTTGTGAGGAATACCACAAATCTAGTGATAGGGGCTATCATCATAGATTTGTTACAAACAATCTTGCTGTATGTTCTTGCCATTGCTAGCAACAGCACCACTGGTGCAATGAAAGGTAGTCTGCAATTGCTAGGAACCTATTAAAAGGAAACCTACTGTAAATCTTTTCTGTTGAAATGGAGTTTTCTATAATAGAAGTATCCATCCTTTAGATTAGAGATAAGCAATGTTTGAAGGGATGGGGGCTGAAATGCAGAATCTTGGCCTTCTGGAGGGCCACAGGAAGCCCTCACAATAACATGATGAAATCACTATAAGGACTAGTCTTACTTTTGAGAAGGAAGGCTGGGGGGTCATTTAAGGGTGAGAATTGGAGGCCCGTTGGGGTCAAATTTCTCTTATTTCCACCATTAAACCCTCCAATCCCCTCCTGGCCACAAGTTTCCAATTGTCAGCCAATATTCAGCCATATTTCAAGGTTTGAGGGAATTTTTAAAGGTGGATATAGGAGTGATTTCTTTTTCAGAGGCCTACCATTCTCATTTCCATGCTTAATGCACTCCAAAGGCCAACAATATTCACAAATCACTCACCACCACTAAAAATATATCCTGAGACTTGAGGGCTTTTTGAGAATTAGGAGGGAGAATTTTTGGAGAATTAGGAGAATTAAGGGAGGAATGGGAATTAGAAAACTGATCCTTAATTCTGAAGAAACAACAACAACAAGGTGGGTGACATTCGTCCATTTAGCTTCTGAAATTCAGCAGTATAAGTGTGATATGGGGCTGCAAATATGGTGCTGAATAAGCCATGTTCAGACTATAGCCCACCCCACTTTAGTTTATTATTTTATTCCTTTCTGTTCCAAATTATATCTATGCCTGAAAAAGCACAGAAAAGGAACAATTGAAGCTCTGTGGGTTTTTCTCCTATATGTGAACATATCCAACCAATAATTTGACAATATACGTAGAGAAAGTAATTGTTAACTAGTAGTTGATCTGTAATCTGTGTAGTCATGTCCATCTGTGAGAAATTATTTTGCCTATACAAATATCAAAAAAGGACAGCATTTTTCTCTGCGATCCCAACTTACTCTTTCATATTAGCTTTCAGTTGCTTTCCTGTATCTCCATGGAATAGACATAAATGATTCTAGGTCATGAGTGAAAAGCAGTTGGACTTTGTTTCAAAACCTCATTGCAAAACCAAAAACTCTTTTTACCTGCTTTCAAAGAAGGATTATTATTAAATACAAATAATACTATCTTAAATCTTTCTTGGAATACATTTTTCATATTCAAAATAAGAAAAAAAATCTTAATAAGGAAATATACAGTATGTGTGCCAAATGCTTTCCAACTAATCTCCTTTTCTCACTTGTTCTTGGCATTTCAAGCAATATCATTCTTATCCTATTCAAAATAAAGAACTAAATCAGGGTGATGGCTGAATTATTATGACGACTTTGTTATTTAAACAAAACAATATGGCTTAGTGATAAAGTCACTAAGAATAAGCTGCAGGATGCCCATCCTGGTTCCAGCTCAGATGGGAAGGTCAAACAACCAATTAACTGCTGACAGACAAAACTAGTTAATATAGCATTGAGGGTGTACCCCAGAATAAATCTATGGAACATTTCTTTTTAGACTGCTCACTTGCCAGCTAATTTCTGTTCAGGGAAGTCCACTAAATCAGCTCCATACCAACTGCAGTACCAAAATTTGGACTCTTTGATTGTATATTGGAAAATATAGCTGTCTGGGAGAGCACATGGATCCAGATTAAATCCATTACATTGCTATGTAAAAAGTTCAGTCAGTATAAGAGATGAAAGACCACCCCTTGAAGTTTCCAGAAAGCTTTTTATGACATATAGACAATAATACTGGATTAGATGAACCTGCTGACTAACCTGTTATAAGATAATGTATTGTATTCTTGCATTTCAGAGTAGTCAGGTCCATAAAGTAGTTTAAATCTATGTGTTTAGATTGTATCCCAACATATTTTCTATGTTTAAGCCAGATAAATGTGTACTCAACCACCATCACTGAGTTGTGCAATATTGTAATGTCTCATAATGAAGTAAATAGGTGAAGAGGATTACTTCTGGGCAGATGGCTCCTAATGCTCACAATAAAAATACACAGAAGGCTTTAAAATGGAAGATCATGTTAACTGCTACCATCCTCCTATGTAATTCTGTCCTTGAGGCTGGCCAGTTGTATACTAAAAGCCTTGGTTGGAAGATGCATGAGATGATGCTGTATTCCAGCTAACTGCTCAACCCAGTAAACATAATACATATGATAGTTACTTTAACATAATGGTAAACCTTAGTGTTTAAGGCTACCTGTGAAAGAAAGAAAAAAAACTTGTCTGTTCATATCCAGCTGGCTTCAGCTTGCTCCTAGCTGCTTGAAAAAAAGATTCATGACATGTACTGTAATTATTTCTTTTAAAACATGTGAGTTAACCTATTTAAGTCAATAAGAGGTATTCATCTGATGTGGGAGCTTATAGGTCAGCTGAAGTATTGATGATCAGGATAAATCCCTTCTGATGTAGCCTTTCACTTAACCTCCACAACTAAGTTTAAGAAAAAGGCTAATTTAAATAGTGTAATTGGATCAAAATTTCTCATTCACCTTTTATGATATTACCAAACCCATGCAGGTTCCTGTGGAAATGTCCTTGTTATCTTTCACAGTAAGTATAATATTTGGCTTTTTTCACCCCTTTTTCCCTTACATTTCTAAAAATGGCTCTTAGCTCTTAGGCTCAATTAGTTTTGTTATCTGTTTTTTCCATAAAATCCCAATCATTCCTATGGCCTCATAATAATGGAAAGAAGTGTCTATGCTGAAAAGCTGGTATTTAGACTAGCTCACTATGAGCTGTACCTAAACTTACTTACTTACTTAACTTACTTACTTTATTTATTTATTTTCTATCCTGTCATTATTTTTTATAAATAATTCAAGGTGGAGAACATACCTAGTACTCCTTCCTCCTCCTATTTTCCCCACAACAACCATGTGAGGTGAGTTGGGCTGAGAGAGAGGGACTGGCCCAAGGTCACCCAGCTGGCTTTCATGCCTAAGGCAGGACTAGAACTTACAGTCTCCTGGTTTCTAGCCTGTTGCCTTAACCACTAGACCACACTGGCTCTCTGTGATTTTCAACTTTTCTGTGATGTCGATCTCTTCAGGCAAAAATTAATTTAAAGTCAGTGGATTCCTGATGAATAACAAAAATATTGATATTCGTTTGTCAGATTCAAGTGCCTATGAATGTTTGATATCAGAAACATAAATTAATAGGAACAGTCATTTTTAAGTTCAGATGCTTTTCTAACTTACAGCAAACACTTCCTTTAAATACACTTCTTGTGAAAAAAGGAAAGAACATGAGAACATAAGCAGTGCCGTGCTGGATCAGACCCCTGGCCCATCTTGTCCAGCAATCTGTTATCACAGTGGCCAAGTAACTGCACAAGATAGTCCACTAGTCTTCCAGCAGACGGCCTTCAGATGCAGTCACACTGCCATCAAAGCTGATAGCCATTGTCCCCTATGACTTCCATGAATTGGTCCAGCACTTCTTTGAAGCCAGCCAAGCTGGTAGCCAGCACTACATCTCATGGCAGCAAATTCTAAAGTTGAATTATGCATTGTATAAAAAGCTTTCAGATGACTTTATGAATGGGGTATAAAATAATAATACTTTAACACTGATGCATGTTTTTATTTCATAAAAATTAAGGAACTCAGTAAATAATTCTTTTAAAAAAACACTTTGGCAGAGTGCATGGTGGGAGTTAGGATACAAAAGGTTGAGAATCAGTGCTCTAAGAAATAGTAAAGGAGACATTCAGTCACACTAGGTACTTTTGTGTTCTTTCCCCCCCTCCAGTACTTTTCTTCAAAATAGAAAGTACCAAATGAACTTGACTCTCATGACTTCTAATTAGGCTGACCATACGTCCCGTTTTGAATGGGACAGTCCCATTTTTTAAGCATTTTTCAACCGTCCCATCGTTTTCATAAAAATCTCAATTTTGTCCCATTTTTCAAACCCGGCGGGAATGGCGCAGAAGAAGGATCTGAGCCAGAGCGTGGACCAGGGGGCGGGATTTGCAGGCAGGAGCCAATAACGTGGACCAGGGGGTGGGGACTCCTGTCTTTTTCATGAATACGGAATATTACATAAGACCCCGACCTGTTTTGCCATCCTGAAATATGGTCAGCCTACTTCTAATTAGGGTGCTCTCCCAACTATAAAAGGGGCGTGATGGAATAGCTGTGTCATGCGTTCCGCGCATGTCATGCGGCCACATGACCGTGGAAGTGTCTTCGGACAATGCTGGCTCTTTGGCTAACAAACGGAGATGAGCACCGGCCCCTAGAGTCGGACACGACTGCACAAATGTGCGGGGGGAACCTTTACCTTTTTTACCCAACTATAAAGAAACCAATTCTACCTACTATTCTGCCTTGCACATTCCAGTGACTGGGTCAGCACTGGAAACAATTAGGGTTTGGGAGGGGTTTTTTTACATTATAGGTGACTAGTTAGCCAGTTTTTTCTTTGCATAAACATGATGTGAAGAAAAACAATGCATAGAAGATTGAAATTGTCAAATGCAGCCAAAACCAAAAGAAGTCTTCATACAAACACAGCTATTCCTCTAGCTATTAGTCTCTTTCAGATCTGAGTTTCATTTCTATTTTCTCCTATCCCTCATATTATTGTGTACATCTATCATCCATTCTTCAGTGGAGAAAACCAGATGGATGGGTGTTTACTTGTTAAAAGTTTCCAAGAGATGCAGCATACCACTCTTAATATGGTACATTTGGCTTGAACTATTTTCCTGGAGATTAATGAGGGTCAAATGACTGCTTTATTTTTCAAAGAACTGGGATCACCTGGGACAAGAAATACAGCGATTTGCCAAGACATCCTGCTGTCTACCAAGGGCTTCCCCATTTCTTATAAGGAAGCGATCTGATAACTCACAGAAGCAACATTATTTCTTTCCTAATTTTGAACTGATTTCTCTGAAATAGGATTTTGGTGGAGGTATTATGAGATTATATTGCTGCTGAACATTGAAATCCTAGTTGGAATAACTGTTTGCCCCGGTTAAAAAAAGAAAGAAAGCAAATCAAAGTTTTTAAAGCCTTGAAATAGCAAAATATATTTTCAGTTCTGCAACCTTCAGGATTTTTTTTTTAATCAAAGCAAATATATCAGTTCTCCATCGAAGAACTGGCTAAAAGAGACACTACAGGTAGTCCTCTCTTAACAACCATTCATTTAGTGATGGTTCAGACTTACAATGGGGCTGGAAAAAACGACTTATGGCCAGTCCTCACACTTACGACTATTGCCGTGCCCCTGCGGTCATGTGATTACAATTTGGGTGCTTGGCAGCCAGTTTACATTTATGACCATTGCAGTGTCCTGTGGTCACATGATCACCATTTTAGACCTTCCTGGCTTCTAGCAAGGAAAATCAATGAGGTACTGTGTGATTTACTTAACAATCACATGGTTCACTTAACACCCGCAGTGATTCCCTTAATAACCACCGCAAAAAAAGGTTGTAAAATCAGGTTGGATTTGCTTAATTCTGGTCCCAATTGTGGTCATTTGTCAGGATGGAGGCTGAGTCTGAGTTGGAGGATGACAGGCCGGTAGTGGGAAAAGCGGGAAAGAGCTGGGAAGGCACGAAATTCAAACCAGGTGGTGGATCAGAATTGGAGCTGGTGATTGGGGACAACCAGGAGGAAGAACCACCTCCACCTATCAGTGCGTGAGAAAAGAGATTGGAAAGGTGGGCCGAGCAGCATGAGGTGCGATTGGCTCCCGCATGCAAACGGTGGGAAAACCAGAAGAATAAAAAGCGTACGAAGCCTGCGCAGGTTGCCAGAGACAACCGTTCTAGCTGCCCAACACCGACGCCCCGAGACTCCATGCCAGACCCTGCTCCTGAGCCTTGCCTTGCCACCGCTCCAGACCTCGACCTCGAGCCCTGCCTTGCTGCTGCATCGGAACTGGTCTCACCGCCTTGCCTTGCTGCCGCACCAGACCGGGAGTTCCAGCCTCGCCTTGATGCCGCACCATTCCTGAATTTTAAGCCTTGCCTTGCTGCTGCGCTGGACCATGATTTCAAGCCTTGCCTTGCCGCTGCACCGGATTCGGAACTCAAGCCTCGCCTCGCTGCCACGCCTGTCCCTGATTCCAAGCCCTGCCTTGCTGCCATGCTAGACCCTGAGCTCAAGTCTTGCCTAGTCACTGCACCGGCCCCTAGGTTCTAGTCCTGCCTTGAGGCTGCGCCGGACTGTATTTCCAGGACTTATCTTGCCACCACGTGGTGGCTTCCCACACACGTGCCGGCCTTGAGCTAGTACAGCCTGTGTGTAAGGACCATTGGCTTATTTAAGGCATTATTGTGTACATTATTGTAAATAGAGATTGTTATATCACCTCTTCCTGCATTGGGTCTTAGTCGGAACAGGACATCGTTAAGCGAGGACTACCTGTACTTGTGAACAAGCCCTGCTCTCCTTAAAACGCAAGCTCAGAAAAGAAGAAAATATTTAAATTTCACTTCAAGAACTGCATTTGTTTAGATTTATACGCTGTTTTTAATCTGAATTTCTCCCAAAAGTAGTGTTTAAAAATAAACATTCTAAGCTTTCTTTCATGCTTTAACACATCAGCCACAACTTTTAAAAATGCATGGCTAAATATATAAGGAACATATTGGAGAGTGGAAAGCTGTTAAGAGAATTTTTGAAAGTACAAGTGAATCCTATGCTACCCAACATTTGTTGTAAGTGAAAAAAGCAACAGGACCTGACTCTCAGTTATTGAATTTTGGACTTAGTCTTTAGGTTCAGAAGTATCTTGTAGTGTAAACAGAACCTGTAGCATATGTCAGATAAAGCCAGCCTACTAAGGTTTGGTCACCCACTTATCAATTAAAAAGAAAATATGTCAGCAGAAAGAAACCCCAAAATGATATACGTAGATCTGCATAAAATATGTATATATAACAAGCATATGCATACATTTGGAAATAATATAATGTAAATAGTACAATAATTCAAATAGAAAATAAAATACATTGCTTTAGTGGGAATATATGAGACGAGTAGCAGGAAGGATATATTTTCCCACTTATGGTTCTCCTATTTTAAACCTGCTTTTGACTGAGCAGCCTGGTGTGTGTGTGTGTGTGTGTGTGTGTGTGTGTGTGTGTGTGTGTGTGTGTAAGACCGTTCTTAGACATTCCTTCAAATGCAAATATTTTAATGTAAATTTGGACATGTACTTGTGAACAAAGTTGGTACTACAAAGTTGGCTTTGAAGCTATTTGGATTATTTAAATGAAAGAGTATGGATCTAAGGGCTGGGGCTGAGGTGGGAACCAGTGGTTCCTAGGCTAGTGAGACCCATTATATTATATCTCAGTAGTCATCTCCAAAGGCCATCAAGTAACCAACCAACTACTCATTAATTTGGAAGTGTAGGAAGAAGACGACTAGATTTTAACTTCTGGAGCATAGATATATAAAGTCTTTAATTTCTTTTCTCTGCAGTGGACAGTCAACTTATGTGTTAAAGGCTTCATTCTTGTCTGCAATAACGATTCTAATCTAGATGAGTCTTGTCCACAAGTCATCTGCCAAGTCTAACAAACAGTTGAATTAAGTGTTAAGTGTCTGGAGATCTGTGATTTACTGCCAAGTCCTGGTGTGAAACGTGATGGAAGAACTCTACTCGTTGTTTCTCTATACTTCAATTGTTTCTCACCTTTTCTTTTTTCTTTTGGCCATACTGTCCAATGCTAGATGAGTCACAGAACTATACAGAACAATTGTTCTGCTTCCATCAAAATAAATATTGCACTTTTCATCTGTGAAGATTTAGGAAGAAGGGTTTAAATTTATTTCCAAAGTTCAAGCCAGCTTTAAGCCAGTCCTTCCCTATTTCTACTACCCATGAAAAAAATAATTGGACTTTATTCCACATATGAAAGTGTAACATGGGCATACTACTTTTCAGAGTCTTGACTTCATGAACAGCCTGAGCCTTCACATCTAAATGCTGAGGTTCTAACAGAGCACTGGAAGACTTCACAACAAACAAGATATCCACTGTGAGGTTTAGATAGAATTCTCAGTGCCACCCATAACGAAAAAGGTATCTAGTGATGACATCATCTCCACTATTTAAATTAGCCAGTTTTTAATATAAAAGTTCTGAATTATTAACTTTCCCCCCAAAAGTGATATTTGATGACAAAAGTAATATCTGTGCAGTACTATTAAATGATTCTTATGAGAAAAGCTGTAGTAATGTGACAGAACATAATAATTAAGCTGTCAAAAAATACACAATTCTATTTTCACAGAGCTGTCTAGATCACTGGGTTTCAGTTTCAGGGACCATTCATCAGGCTAGAAAGATTTATTTTATCTTTAATTATTGTGTGGAAGGTGCTATTACAGAAAACAATTCAAGAGAGTTAACCTGTCCAGCAGATGGGAAAAAAATATTGTTTTTAATGAGAACTTGAGAACTAAGACAGAATGCTCATCAGACATAGGTGGCATAGTACACAAAGGATTATCTAAACCTCACACAATAACCTACAACAATAATGGTGGTCTTTGTTGGATTCCTACCCCAGCGCTCTTTATCTTGAACACAGTCTTTTTTTACTTGCATGTGGGTTGGGATAGATATAGAAGCTTTCTGGAGTTCAATAACTGTGTCTCAGTTAGTGAACATCAATAGTCCTCCATTCCTAAATATTTAAGTTTCCTTAATCCTCATTTCTAAAGCACTGGCAAGTTGTTCTTTCTGGTTTTTTAGTATCTGAATAACATTTTAAATGCCTTTTGTTTTTTCTCTCTTTGATGTTGAGATTTAATCTACCCCCGGGAAAAAAAGCATATTTGTAAAAATAATTTATTTGTACATGTCTCAGAAACAACTGGTTGGAAATTTTTAATCTCCTGCAAAAGAATAGAGGATAATATATATTCTTGTGAGATGATAGAACATGCTTGGAAGCATATAGATCCTGAGATGAACATGTGGTATCAGTAAGAGTTCAACAGTGCTAAAGATGGGAATACATTTGTCAGCCAGCACTAACTGCTGAATTTTAAATCAGGTTTTTACTTATGTATGGATCTGAATCAAAATGTAGGGAATATTCAAAAAGTTTTCAACAGGGACATGGAAAAAGTAATGCTTTGGCTGCTTTTAGGCATCACACTTACCATATGACAAAGTATGCCTGAAAGCACAAAACAATTAAATTCCTGAGATTAAACTTCTCATGCTTTCTTAAGTAAAAGTAGGGTAAATCAAAGACAGCTTGTGAGGCAGCCCATGTGTCAGTGATGAATAAATTAAAGGAAGAAGTATGCAACAGATCTCACTATGTTTTAAAGCACTTAGAACAGTGTTTCTCAACCTTAGCAACATTAAGATGTGTGGACTTCAACTCCCAGAATTCACCAGCCAGCTACACATGTTAAAGCTGCCAAAGTTGAAAAACACTGGCTTAGAAGGATGTTTTCAAAGAACAGCTTCTAAAAAACAACAACTAGAACAAGAATTTAACATGTTGACATTTTTACTCATTGTCATCCAACACTAATAATCACATAGAGGGATTGACAGGTTTCTTTATGGTGGTGGAGGTGCCATATGAGGGTGAAGACAGTTTGAATTGGGAGGTCTATCATTTTAGTCCTGTTGAAATCTTCATGGAGGTCAAAAACTTAAAATGCAGCCAAGAACCAGGCTTCTGCCAGTAAAGGGATCAAAGATTAGCTAGAGCAGGGGTCCCCAACCTGTGGGCCGTGGCCTGTTAGGAAGTGGGCCACGGGGCTCCTGCCTGCAAACCGCCCCCAGTGCACGTGATTGGCTCCCACCTGCAAACCCTGCCCCCCCTGGTCCATGGAAAAATTGTCTTCCACGACTGGTCCCTGATGCCAAAAAGGTTGGGGACCGCTGAGCTAGAGGTCCCAGCTGGAGATGAGTTGCTACTTCTCAGTCTTCTTCAATGCCATCACCTTGTTTCCTTTCTGTAGTATCACAAGAAAGGATCCTGGATTTCTCTTCTAATTTGCCCAAATAGAGTATAAATAATGCCTGGGTAGTAGAATATCATATGTAAATGATAAGGCATATTGATGAGAACAGCAACTTATTACTGTTTCTTTTTACATTAAAGCTAGATATTTATTTTTATAGTTCATAAATGGTTAAAGCCAAAAAACTTATTAAAAAAATTATTTTTCCAACTCTTTCCATACCTCTTATGTAATACTTTTTCCATAATGACATAATTAGTATGAATCTAAAATGATAGGGAATCTTTTTTTAACTTATGAATACAGTGACCATATATCCTGTATTACAACGGACAGTCCTTTATTTCAGAAAGCTGTCCTTTAGATTTATTTAATTTAATTATTTTTTTCTTATTTTGCTCTTGAATTTTCCCCTGTAAAGCAAAGTTTTACTTTAAAGTACCTTACCTTACCTTACCTTACCTTACCTTACCTTACCTTACCTTACCGGGGTGTGGTGGCTCAGTGGGTAAGACGCCAGGTTTATCGATCAGAAGATTGCAAGTTCGGAGGTTCGAATCCCTAGCCCTGCATGACGGAGTGAGCTCCCGCACTTGCCCCAGCTCTTGCCAACCTAGCAATTCGAAAGCATGCAAAATGCAAGTAGATTAATAGGTACCACTTCGGTGGGTAGGTAACAGCGTTCCATGTGCGTCATGCCAGCCACATGACCATGGAAGCATCTTCGGACAACGCTGGCTCTTCGGCTAACAAACGGAGATGAGCACCGGCCCCTAGAGTCGGACATGACTGCACAAATGTGCGGGGGGAACCTTTACCTTTACCTTTAAAGCAAAGTTATAAGCATAAACAAATTTTTTTTTAAATCCTTATGAACCTCTTCCAGATTTCCCCCCTTTTCAGGTTTGTCCTTTATTTTTTCCAAGAAAATATGGCACTGTACTTATGAAGCAACTATGTAAATTCTTATTTGTTTTATTTTTGGGTGAGGTCTCTGTAGCTGGGATAGAGCAAGGTGAGGGCAGAAAAGAAAAGGAAAGAATACCCAGGTTTGATAAATGAGGTCACATCTTTATTTACTTTTAAGAGAGATAAGCAACAGAACCAATACATCTACCAATGGCTCCCTGCCTTTCTTTTAATTAAAAAGATTAGCTGGGAATCTAGGAAATTGCAATGTGAGGTGCTGGCCTCATTTACAACAGTGCCTCTGAACCCCACAAAGGTATTTTTAGAAAATAAAAGCGGGCAGCTGTAGTCCTGTGTTTTGTTTAGAAGCATACCATGTTTCACAGAAGAAAAGCCCAGGGTGCTAGGCAGAGTCACTTCACTCCTTTGCCTTTTGGTAGATGAGTGTTTTGTGGCTGGCACTTCTCTCAAGGGATTCAATCTTGTGGAATCCCCACTCCGCTGTAATTCCATATATGCCTTCCAGAGCAATAGGTTGTCTGTCTCTGAGCTATAGTTTCCAGGGGGCTATTGATTCAATATAATCAAGGGATAGCATGCAACCTATTTACTACCAGTGGTATGACTGGGGAATTGTGTTATACTAGAAAGAAGGCATGCTTGGGAAATACTTTTACTGTGCATTATTTCTGCATGCTTCTAATTGCCCTCTTTTTTCTTTATACAAAGATTGACTTGATACTTCAAAGGACAATCTCTACCTTATAGCATTGCAATGTCCTACAACAGTGTTTCTCAATCTTGGCAACTTTAAGATGTGAGGACTCAACTTCCAGAATTCCCCAGCCAGTGTGATTCCCTGCAGTATTAATGTGGCCATCTACCAAAAGGCAAAGGAGTGAAGTGACTCTGCCTAGCACCCTGGGATTTAAGATACAGTCTGCCTCTGTTGAGCAAAGCAAACCCTGATGAACAGCTGTAACTGCAGCTTGTTGCCTTCACTAGATTTCAGTAGATCCTTCAGATTTGAAGGCTTTTGTTAAGTGGAAATCACTGATTATGCTTCAGAAACACATTGTGAATATCAACGTTTTTCTGCCGTTCCTCTTTTAGCAGATCGCAATGTTTTTCATCCTCCAACCTTTAAAAAAATGCTGAGATTTTTCACAAAAGCAGAAAGGAAATTATAATAGAGAGCCAGTTTGGTTTAGTGGTTAAGGTGCTGGGCTAGAAACCTGGAGACTGTGAGTTCTGCTTCCGCCTTAGGCTTGAAAGCTGGCTGGGTGACCTTGGGCCAGTCACTCTCTCAGCCAAACTCACCTCACAGGGTTGCTGTTGTGGGGAAAATAGGAGGAGGGAGGAGTATTAGGTATGTTCGCCGCCTTCAGTTATTTATAAAAATAATAAAGGCGGGATAAAAATTTAAATAAGGAAATAATAAGGAAATGGTGAGTATTTGAGAACTGTTGCTAGCCCGAATAATTCTGTTAGATAGAATAGTTGCAATCTTTCAACAATTCTATACCATGTCTCTCTGGGAAGAACAAATAACAGAAATATAACAGAAGCAGGTTTATCAGACCAAATTCAAAAATCTATAGATGTTTATAGGGGTCTAGTAGTAGTTACTAAAATGCAAAATTAAGTTGTAACGTACAGACACATAAATATACACAACATTTTTTAGCTCTAGGATATGTTTTATAAGGTTTCAGTCAGGCAACTTTGGGTCTTTAAATTACGGTCCTGCTCTTTTAATAGATAATAGGACAAGCAGCATTTAGTTATGATAAGGATTTTGTATTTTAGAATAGCTCTAGGGAAATTCACCAGCTGGCCAGTTATTGGTTTGTAAAACAAAATTCCCACAAAAAACAGCAATTTCATTTAGGTCAGCTTAGATGTGATTTTTTTTTCCCCCTAAAGGAGGAAAAGTTAAAATTACTGAGGACTTTTGAAACTTGCTTATTCTTAGAATAGACATACATGGCTGCATCCAAACACAAACAGATGGGCCAGATCTAATTGTCAGATGTGGTTCCAATGCTTTCGGTCTGTGAATCTGACAAAAATATAAGCCAACATGTATTGATAGCTATCAAAGTACACTTAGCATTGTGAAGGTGTATAACACAGAAGTGAATGCTGAAAGTTATTCCCACTTTTTAAAATACTTAGTCATTAATATGGTTATGTTTAATTCCATAACTTCTTCCACAGATGCTTAGTATGTGCATGATTCACATCTATACCTGTGACTTCAAGCTACCAATTAAGAGTTTTCCATTAATATTTTCCAATGTAAGCTCTTTTTCCTGTGGGGTGATGTTGGCTATTGGGGTTCCAGGCTTGAAGTAATCCAAACAACGTGTTGTAAGGCTAACAATATCTTTATTGATAGCATAAGGCAATAATGGATGTATAGTGCATTATTGCAAAAAGGAAAAAACAAAGCATACGCAGAGTTCCATCACCAGAATGGAAAGAAAAACATCATGGTCTGTGCAAAGACCAGGCATAGTTACAGTTCAGATACAAGTACATGTAGATAGCAGTCTACATAGAAGAAGCATAGGAAAAACATAAGTGAGATGAATACCCATGGTTCATAGCTGAATTATACCCATGGTACACAATTCTGATTGGCTAATATGGGCTTTTTGTTATGGGAAAGTGCTTGCAACAGAGGGACTTGGAAATTTCCACTTTCCAGGCTAGATTCATAGTATAGAAATACCATTCGCTTGATTCTACATAGAATACCTTTACCAAATACTTTAACATTTCCATTGTCTCCTAAACAGGGCTGAATTAAAATCCTGGGTGCTTTCATAATTGAATGGCCCCAAGATAGATCTTTAAATCTTTAGAGAGCCAGTTTGGTCTAGTGGTTAAGGTGCTGAGCTAGAAACCAGGAGTCTGTGAGTTCTAGTCCCACCTTAGGCATGAAAGCCAGCTGGGTGACCTTCGGCCAGTCACTTTCTCTCAGCCCAACTCACCTCACTGGGTTGCTGTTGTGGGGAAAATAGGAGGAGGAAGGAGTATTAGGTATGTTCCATGTTGAGTTATTTATAAAAAAAATAACAAAGGTGGGATAAAAAATAAATAAATAAAGTTAATTAATTAATTAATATTAGCATTGTATAGAATGTATGGATACAACAATATAGTTGTAGATCTATATCATATTGATGCAGGGGTGGGTGGGTAAGTGTTAACCTTTTCATAAGCACTTTTGAGCATCATAGGATCCATGCCCAATGAATATTTACACCTATCTTTAAGTAACCATAATACAGTGTGAGTCTGTATTCACTTGGAAATTCAAATTGCAACTTTAGAATCCATCAATTCCTAGGGGCCCATCATAGGTGTTACTCAGGACGTAAAGCTGTTCTAGGCCAACAGAGACTGTACAAATCTGAAAATTTTGACTAAACAGAATTACCAATCGAAGAGAATATTTGTAGCTCAGGGTTGAACTGTGGAGTCCATGGTGCTCTCTGAGCCTGTTGTAAACAGAGTTACTAAACTCTTCAAGGATCCCTTATATCTTTGTTTATAGATCCTCTGTTTGCAACTTTACAGCCAAATCATGGCCAGTTTGAGGTCGGTATTATCAGTACAGTGATGATACTCAATTATATCTTTCTATTCCAGACTATCCAAAGGAAGCTGTTGAGGTTCTTTCTCAGTGCCTGGAGTCTGTGAGGGTTTGGATGGGAAGAACCGTCTCTGACTCAATCATACCAAGACTGAGTGGCTGTGGGTGTTTGGGCCTCCTCGATCTTAGGATATTTCATCTCTGACCTTGGATGGGATGGCACTTCCCCATTGGTGGTGCACAACTTGGTGGTCTTCCTGGACTCAAACTACTGCTCAATGAGCAGGTAACAGCTGTGGCCAGGAAGACCTTTGCACAGCTTCATCTAGTGCACCTGTTGACACTTTCCTAGATCAGGTGGTTCTTCAGACAGTCACTCATGCCCTTGGCACCTCCCGGCTTGACTACTGCAATGCACTCTACATGGGGCTGCCCTTGAAAACCACCCAGAGCTTCAACTGGTCCAGAATGCAGCAGCATGAGCAGTGATCCGCATGCCTCAGTCTTCTCATTTAACACCTCTGTTTGGCAAGCTGCACTGGTTGCCAGTTTGCTTCTGGATACAATTCAAGGTGCTGGTTACCTATAAAGCACTACATGGCATAGGGCCTGGTTACTTCAGGTACTGCCTAACTCCCATGGTATCTGCCTGGCTGATTCAGTCTGGTGGGATTGCAAGCTCCGGGTTTCTGCAATTAAGCAATGCCATTTCTCAGGACCCCGGAAGTGCACCTTCTCTGTTGCAGTGCCTGCCCTTTGAAATGAGGTTCCCCCTAAGATCTGAATGGCTCCAACCTGCTAGTGTTTCACCCAGGCTTTGATGAGGATGGCTGAAGCCTCCTTTTTAGCTAGGTTGCTTTCTTTTGTCTCCACCTAGTTTGTTATTCTGCCATCTCTACCCTTCTTTTGTTTCTCGTTTTTTTCTTGTCATGTTTTTCATGTTTTAAATCATTTATAAACTACCCAGAGTCACTGTGAGTTGGACAACATATAAACTATAATAATAATAATAATAATAATAATAATAATAATAATAATAGCCTAGATAGACCCTATTGCAAGAGAATCTGCATAATGTAATATTAATATAGTATTAGGAAAATAAAAGAAACCTATCACAGTTTAGATTACATTGAAATGCTATGATCTGCCAAAGCAGATATTTTAAAGGAGAAACAAGTTAGAAATAAAACATGCCTAGATAATTCAGTGATTGCAGACAAAGTATACTTAAAATTTACGACTGTGGCTCAGTAGCAGAGTAGAAGGACCAAGGTATCATCCCCCAAGATCTCTAAGGATGCTTGGGAAAATTCTGATGTGAAACCTTGAGAAGAACACCCAGTCAGCATTGACAGTATTTGGCTAGGCATTATAAAATATGAATGTTAAATCCCTGCATCTCCAATGTACCTCCCATGGATGCCAGTATGCCCACTTGGTTATATTTTATTTTATTATTTTAATTAAAAATAATTTTATTTATACGGATCCAAAAGAACAGCTTCCTGGATGTCAGCAGCCGGCGCGGAAGCGAGGCATGCTGGGGCATGTAGTCCGATGCCTGCAGCTGAAGAGCCGGTTCCCTGCCCTCCTCCCTATCGTGCGGTAAAACTGTATATGATATGTGATGTATAAATTGATATATATACTGATGTTGTAAGCTGCCTAGAGCCCTCCAGTAGGGAGGGGATAGGCGGGGTATAAATAAGATAATAATAATAATAATAATAATAATAATAATAATAATAATAATAAAAATATGTGCAGAGCAAAGTGCAAGCTCCAAGCATTATCTTATTTCAAAGAATGCTTTTGAGCCTTGCATATGTCCTAAAACATTCTTAGAAAATAAAAATATATTAAAAATCTTTTAGATGGTCTTTACAAATAACATGCTGAAGCTGAGTTACAGCATACTTTTGAGTTTTGTGCTGTAATAATAAAGTTTATATGTGTTAGTCTGCTCACTTTTTGATGCTGTGAACAAGGACTATGGGACAACAACAGGACCTATTAAGGTCTGGACAGAATGGAGCTTGAACTAGTTACACTGGAAAACAAAATCTCTCAGAATCCGAATGAAATGGAATCTGAACTGAGCTAGCCTGGATTTGACTGCTTGGCTTGAACCAAATATGGCTTTAAATAGACCTGAATGTCTGGCTTTGAGGAGTTGTAATCAAAATCAAAGATTACATAATCAAGTGTCTCTCTCTAATGAGCTATGATATGCAACATTGCAAAAACAAAATATACAAGCACAAGAATAGCCTTGTTGGATCAAACTAAGGCCCTAAGCTAAACTAAGGTCTAGCTTAGTCCAATGTATTGTTTCTTACAGGCCAACCAGATAGCTGTGAAATGCTTGCAAATAGGAGATAGAGGTATATTTGCTCCTACCATTGTTTTCCTGCAAGTGGTATTTGCAGGGATACTGACACCAACCCAAAGGTAATATTGAGTCTTGAGCCTGACATCTCTAAATAGACCAGTTAATTCAGCAAATTCCTTTTTACAGCCATTCAAATTAGTGCCACCACCTCATCTTGTGGAAATTAATTCCACAGGTTAATTATGCACTACGAGGCTTACAATTTACATTTCTGAAAGGTAGTCAATAGCTTACAGAGAGTAGACAGCGTTAGGTATTCTATGCTGCTCTGAAGTTTGAAATGTGAAGATAACACATATGAGTTCCTCATAATTAAAACAATCAATTTAAACCATGAAATGGATCATTATTTATAGCAGCTCCGTTTGACCATGGAGGCATACAGAATTTGTTAGTACTTATTGGAACACTAAAAAATGATCAGTTAAAAGTAATGTTAAGAAGAACTTGCACTGCTGCTTTCTGAATACATTTAATTTGGGGAAATTGTTATGAAATTGCTTTTCTCACATAACTCTGTTGTAATGTAATACTAATTCTCACTGGAGGC
Organism: Charina bottae; assembly: GCA_023362775.1. Taxonomy (NCBI): domain Eukaryota; kingdom Metazoa; phylum Chordata; class Lepidosauria; order Squamata; family Charinaidae; genus Charina; species Charina bottae. The sequence goes on from JALMGJ010000005.1 coordinate 48,539,727, forward strand.
ACAAATGACCAGGCTCAAATGATCATACTTTGGACACATAATGTGAAGACCTGGCTCTGTAGAGAAGTTTCTGATACTGGTAAAGATGGAAGGGAAGAGAAGTAGAGGACAACCACCAGCAAGGTTTATGAACTCAGTTACAGTGCTGATGGTGTACCATTGGAAGACCTCAAGGACCAGGTTAGGGACAGATCATCATGGAGGAAATCTGTGTGGTTGCTAAGAGAAGACACTGAGTTGATGGCACATAATAAGTCAATCAATGCAGTACTATGATACCCAGGAACACGTGTTATTTTTATAGAAAGGTTTCAAGAGTGATTTCATTTAGCTGCAGTTAATTTGGAAGTCATTATTAGTTTTCATTAACTTTTCTATGTTCCAGTGATAATAAATACAGATCAACAATAGACTTACGTTTTCCTTCTGGTGGGGACATGGCGGACTGAAGTCCTCGCGAGCTCTGCGGGCAGAACTGACAACGCAGCGTTTTTCTTTGGGCTCAGGCAGGTTTTTCCTGAAGCCCAGGAGTGTTTTCATGGACAAGAAAACACTCGGAATCATCCCATCCATCCTCCAGAATGGCAACTTGTAGCCAGAGGATCACAAACGGCATTCGCGCTTGTCCGGTAACAGCCGCCGGGAGGCTGGGACGTCACCATTTCCAAGCCACGTTGTAGCCTTAAAGAGACACTAAGTTCGGCCACCCCATTTCTAAATCACCCAATTTATATTTTTTTAAGTTTACAGTATGTACCCTAAGAGAGGCTTTTTACAGCAAGGAGAAGCAGGCTCTCTTGGGGCATATTGTTATTTTTGGGGTTAAAAAAAATCTTTTAAGTTTTGTCTTGTTTCCCATCCAAATATTAAGGAGGATTTGAGAGTAAATAATTGTTTCCCTGATATTATTTTTTGTGCTGGATTTGAAGAAATTACTATTCTCCTACATGTTGAATCAGCCAATTTGAACCTTCAGCTTCCTGTCTTCACTTTCACCTGAGAACAGTCTGCTATTCACTCTCACTTCATGTAAACAACTTTTGAACATCCTCATATCTTTGACTTTCGCTGATTAAGTTCCTAGAGGGTGCCATAATCTACTGTGAGAGGCATGGAGAAATTCAGGCAGACTTTCTCTGATTTCCATTGAGACCTTAAACAACCTTTTTCTGATTCTTACCAACTTTTTATGCAAGGCATTCAGGACGTTATGGGCAGATATGAGCTTTAAGTTTGGAGATGTTGTGGATGAAATGGAGGAATTTAACAACGTCAGGAATGTTTCTTCAACTTTGGCTGAGATGTTGGAGGAAGATTGGACAGTGGACTTGAAGCAATTAAAGGGACAGATCGGGTTGCAAGCCATGAGTGAAATGAATCTTTTGATGGAATGCCTTGGAAAAGAAGGGGTTAATATGTATGGGAGTTCTCTTGAAGAGAAGTCAGAGTTTTTGAAGGGAGCAGTTGGGCTGACTGATTTCTTTAAGAAAAAAGCTCTGTGTGTAATGTGGAGATATGTAAATGCTTTGGTTTATTTTGAAGTGGGATAAGAGTTTAAGTATATTTATCTGGATTGCTTTAACGGTTTGGCTGACTCTATTTACTTTTAACAATTTGAATTAAGACTATCAAGGTATAATAATAACAAAAAATAAAGAATGACGTTTGGGTTTGGGTTTGACATGATTAAGATTGTTAAAGTTGCTGTATTACTAAGTATAATGGTAGACAATTTATATGTTTTTTAGTTTGATTTTTATTATAGTAGACAGGAATGTATAAGTAGTAGGAAGTAAATAATCAAATAAATGTTATCTTTGGGGGGAAGTTGATTAGGATATATATATATATATTCTTCTTTCTTTTAATATAAGGGGAGGGAGCAACTGCATTTAGTGATTTTTATTATGTGCCAATGGTATGATTTATAGAAAGAATGTGACTTTGGTTTAATATGGAATAAGGGATTGATTATGGAAATTGTTATATATTCTTGCTGTTAAAATTCGGAAATCATCTTTTTCTGTAATTTCTAAAACAATTCTTCCTTTCTGTATTTTCACATCTTTTTAGTTTTTTTTCTTTTTTGTAGTTTTTTCTTCTTCTGTAGCTTTTATCTTGTTTGAAATTCACCACCCTGCCTAATATTCCAGTAAAATCAAATTGATTTTTGCCACTTTTTTGCAATCTTGATTCAGTAGTTAGCACCATCAGCTTGCTGAAACAGCCTAAGATAAAGAGAATAAACGAACCTAGCTTTGTATACAGTATATAATTAAGTAAATGAATAAATAAATAATCAGTTAATGATACAGGGCAAGTAATATAACTATCTTTCCCCCACTCCCCCTTTTTTTAGTATGCCTATCAAGAAATGAGTATTTTTCTTCATAACTTAGTTTCTATCACCTGTTAACCAGAATCTTGGAACAGTAAGTTTAATGCTAACATATTCAAACTGAATCTGAAGTGTTCTTTGAAAATATGCTAAAAGAGGTTATTTCATATTTGCTGGAAAATGCTCCATGACCTTTGAGTTCTTTTCTGCTTTTTAATTTGTAGATTGCCATAATATTCCCATTCTATATTTCTGAAGGACTCTTATGCCTGATGTGCAAGAATTTTTAACAACCATTCAAAAATTAAATTATCCTCTTCTTCCTTCCCACAGCTTCTGACATCAATACTTTTTTATCACATTTTTATCATATTTTATCACATTTTTATCTGTTGCTGTTCAGACCGTTTGAAACAGCATTCCCTGTGAGATCCGGCTGGTCCTGACCTTGCCTGCCTTTGGAAAGCCATTAAAGACCTGGGGTTTTTTTCCCCCAGGCACTGGGTCTGGGAGTGATATGACCCACTGGATGAGTTATTTTCCCAGCATTTTATGTGTTTATATATATGTTTTGGTTTCTGTTCTTTAGGTCCTTGTATTATGTAGTTTTAGTGCTTGTCGATTGGAAGATCGCAAGTTCAGAGGTTTGAATCCCTAGTCCCGCGTGACGGAGTGAACTCCCACACTAGCCCCAGTACTTGCCAACCTAGCAATTCGAAAGCATGCAAATGCAAGTAGATGAACAGGTACCACTTCAGTGAGAAGGTAACAGCGTTCCGCGTGCGTCATGCCGGCCACATGACCATGGAAGCATCTTCGGACAATGCTGGCTCTTTGGCTAACAAACAGAGATGAGCACCGGCCCCTAGAGTTGGACACGACTGCACAAATGTGCGGGGGGAACCTTTACCTTTTACAGTATTTTTTTCCCTCTGAGTTCTGCACTGAGTAAGGATCTATATAAATGAAGCAAGCAAGCAACCAAGCAAACTAATAAAGATCACCAGGATTTAGAAGCTGCTGTATATACCCTAACTTACCTCTGCATATCAGTTTATGAACACAGATTAAAGGCAACCTAACAGATGTGACATGGGTCAAATAATGTTGGCTTGGCCTTCCACAGACCTCTTGCATAAGACAGCAGGAGTATGATGTTCAGCAACAGTGAACTAGATTGGATATGTCACTTAGTTATTTGAATTTTTATTTAAAAAAAACTGTTTCAGATCATGAAAATATTGTTAAAAATTGATGGATGTTCAATAATTTGCTTGCAATCTGTTTAACTTCATAGATATTTAAGACTGATTTCATACAATTTCTGTATATGCTTTATTTCCTTAAGCACCATTGACATCAGCATCAAAAGTTATTTGTGACTATTATAACTAAATAAATTTCCATTGATGAATAGCTCAGCTAGCTTAGACTGAATGTTGCATTCAACTCGGCTCTCTTGGGAAATGAATTTATTTTTTGGTTTTTGTTTTTAAAGTTTTTTTGAAGGGGCTTCAAAATGATGATCCATAACTACATTGGAATTTCCCCTGGATTATCCTCCATATGAGAACAAAACTGAAAGGACATGGCAGTCAGAATCTTCTTAACAGTATGAATAAGGAATGAGAAGGAAGGGGGAAATGCTTTCTTCTGCTGAAGAATAGTCAAGATGATCAGATCAAAATCCTTCCTAGTCCAGCAATCATATACAGTATGTGAAGCCTAGGAACAGAATAGGAGTTCAATAGCATCCTCCTGCTGATATTCCCTGGAAATTGATACTCAGAAGCATTTGCTTTGATGTTGGAGGCAATAAATAGGATCATAAAGAACAACTATTGACAGGTTTACCCCCACCTCCACTAGTACTGCTGCAGCCATCATACTGAAAATTTGTAGTTATGGAGGGGGGAGGGAGGAAAGCCAGGATCTTATCCCAATAGCACAATATAGTCATAACTCCTCAGGAGATATGTGTATATACAACTTTTCTATCAGTTATATCAAATAAGTGATAAATATGATTGTAAACAATCACACACCACTACAAATGCAAATTTACATAAAAATAGCATCATTGGCGATCACTCGTAGCCGAGTAAGACTGTCTTCCAAAGGTAAAATTTTAACAGTGGATCCATAAGTGGCTATAAAGGCCAATTCTGGATCCGCACAACCTCCCACAATGAGGGCATAGGTTTCCGGGTGGGAGACGGTCATGATGAGGATTTGCCTGACGTGCCTTCCTTTTAGCTCTTTTCTCCCTTTCGACCTGTACTCGTGTTTCTTCAAAGTCCATAGCGCCATTAATAAAGGCTGACCTCCAATTGAAACGCTTATGAGTTAGGGCTTCCCAGTTCTCAATGCTGATATTACATTTTTTAAAATTAGCTTTGAGAGTATCTTTGAATCTCTTTTGCTGTCCACCAATATTCCGTTTTCCATTCTTAAGTTGGGAGTAAAGTAGCTGCTTTGGAAGACGATGGTCAGGCATTCGAACAACATGACCGGTCCAGCGAAGTTGATGTTGGATGATCATTGTTTCAATGCTGGTGGTTTTCGCTTCTTCTAATACGCTAACATTAGTCCGCCTATCTTCCCAAGTAATTTGCCGAATTTTTCGGAGGCAGCGTTGATGGAATCTTTCAAGAAGGAGGTGGCGTTTGTAGAGGGTCCATGTTTCACACACCACTACAAATGCAAATTTTCATAAAAATAGCATTGCAATTAGGTCATGACTGCATCCCTTGCAGGGTTCTTTGGAAGTAAGTACTTCTGACTGTATAGGTTCAGCCTGTAGCACAGTAAGCTTTAAGAAAAGATCTTTAGCCAACTGAAATGTCACATTTAACTTTGCATTAGAAAACTAAGTAATATTTCAGAAAAGTATCTTTAATCACCACATGAAGTAGGGACCCCATCAAAGAAAAAGAAAGAAGTATGCAGCCTTTATTTTATTGCTTTCCAAAGTCACTAACTTTCTTTATGCTAATCTGTACTAAAATTTCAAAGACATTGTCATCTCCTCTGCTCACCCAAGCAAAAGAAGGTCTAATGCTCCATCTGATACTCCAGCTTGTACAGAGCAGCTCTTCTTCTAGTGGGGAAAAACCAGTCCCATTACTATGCTCTCTTGTGTAGCATCTTCACTGCATCACTTCAGGTGTCAAGAGGGCAGTTCTGTTGATGTTGGCAATGACTTTCAATGGGAAAGTTCATAATAAATTATTTTAGGACTACAACCATTTGTATGTTTTTCTCATTTTTCTCAGCCAAAGCAAGATTTTCTCTGCCCCCAATATCCTGTTAATCTTCCATATATTTTTTTCTAAAGTTGGCAGTTTATGCCTTCTAGGTTCATATGTAAATGATGCTAACTATATTTGCAGCTAACAACCTACCATCTTTGCCATTATATTTTTGTTAATTATACCACTAAATTACATTTTCAGGCTGAACTTGACCCACTCATTTTTGTATAGAAAGCAGGAAAGAATGTAAAAGAGAAGATTATACGTGTTTACTTCCAGGATCTTTAGTCATTAGCATTTTGGTGTTTTACATGTGTATGTGCATGTGCACCCACAAAATATACTTTTTATTTTTTAAGGAGATGTATGCCTGGCATGAAATAGGCAACAAATGTTGGTAGGGCAGAGAATAAAGCAGCCTGAAAATTAACGAAAGGAAATCGTTTAGTAAAATCTTTTAGGTTACCTGAGGGACCGTCTCATCCCCATGACATTGACCCATCCCACCCGGTCATGCAGAGAGAGCATGTTACAGACCCTGTCTGCAAGAGAACTTCATTTGGCAGGGTCCAGGAAGTGGGCCTTCTCTGCAGTAGCCCCCACCCTCTGGAACACTCTGCCCCCAGAGGTGAGACAGGCCCCATCGCTCCTGGCCTTCCGGAAGAACCTGAAGACTTGGCTCTGCTATCTCGCTTAGGGTGGGAAGGGGAATAGTCATTCCTGGGGGTGGCTGGCACCTTAGAGCCAACCTCACCGATTTAGATCTGTTTTAGCTGCTTGGATTTTATATTTATTATTCGTCTATATTTATATTTGGAAATAGTCTATTTATATTTTAGATGTTTTTATTCCTATTGTTTTAAAGTGTTTGGTATTGTAAACTGCCCAGAGTCCCCCTTTTCTGGGGGAGATGGGCAGTGGCAAAATTTGAAAAATAAATAAATAAATAAATAAATAAATAAATAAATACTTGAACAGTTTCCAAACCACATTTTTCTTTCTTTCTGCCAATGATGGACCTACAAAGTGCAGTGCTGCACTTCTAATATGAAATTAAGACTATATTTTCACTTGAAAAACTGAGCTTTCCTAGGTGCTGAAAGAAGAGAACACTTTCTTAATGATCACCTTATTTTGGAAATCAAATACAAAACAGATTTGACTCCCTCTCTTCTCAAAATTGATCAAAGAAATAATCCTCTCCAGAACTACTGTGTTTGCTTTGGTGGTGATTCCTAAAATTCTTCAAAACTCTTGACTTATCATTAAAATAAAAAAAAAACATATGATGCACTGACTGCAGGCTTATAAGATAATGAGATGAAACTAAGTAAGACTCAAAGCAGAGTGAAAATGATCTGATGGCTGTGGTGGTAAAAGGTAACCCCCCCCCCATACACATGTAGGCTGAATTCACTAACAAACCTCTGAGATGCCCCCTCCCCCCACATATGAACTGCTGAAAGTGTCCTTGTAAGAAAACATTCACAGCAAGCTGAATTAACCCTCAGTGGTGACAGGGCGAGGAATCAGTCAGGAACCTGTGGCCAGTAAACCAAATTGTTTCTATTCGTTGGCCATATCTCAGGGATAGTATGGCTAGCATGCTGACCTAGTAGGAAAGGATGAAGATCACACGGATGGGTTTATCTAAAATATTCCAACATCACACAGTAATTCCCACTGTGTCTCCCTTTTTGTTTGTTTTGCCTTTGCCTTTCTTTGTATTGCAATGTAGTGGGCCAAAGACATATAAGCCCTGGTTCTGCTTTTGATCATTGCTGCTCAACAAAGTATCAAAGCTTTGCTGGGGTCCAGTAGATGCTGTATTATTGCTTGTATGCATGCAAATAAAATTATGTTGTATCTTCAAAGTGATTTGGTTGCTTTAGGTGAGCCAGGCTTTGGCCACAACATGGCACAAGCCAAATCAACAAACAAGCTAAGACCTTACAAATAAAAGAGACAAAGAATGTATAAATTGGAAGGGGCCTAACTGATCATCTGATTCAATCCCCCTGTTAAGTCTACTAAATCATGCCTGTTTCCTCACACTCCTCGAGTTCTGGAATGCACAGTTGGCAAAGGCATTAGATGAAATTGCTGCCAAGCAGTCTCTGTCTGTGCTCCATGGTTCACACCAGAGCTTCAGGAAATCAAGCAGAAGAGATGCCTAGAGTATCAATGGTGAAAAATGAAGGGAAAATATGACCACATACAGGTATGAGCCCAAATTCTGGCCTATACCATGGCTATTAGAATGGCAAAGTAGAAATACTTCTCTGCCCTGCCTTGTTAATGAATATTGCAGTTTTTTCAAGATGACCCAGACCCTTTTGTGAAATGATAGCTGAGAAAAAACTGCTCTCAGGCTGCTGTAATTCATTTGCAAAGCATTTTGAAAATAAATTGCTCATATTTGTTCAAATCTAAACATATTTGAGACAGAATCCACTGAGATGCCTGGGACAATGTTATATGTGATTCCTATGAACATGTGGAGTCCAAGGAAGTGGACAGGGTCCTCTGTAGTATGAGCTCAGTCACCTGCAGGCTGGATATCTCCCTCTCTTGACTTGTTCAAGTTGCCAGAGTGGAAGGAAGTGCCTGGATTTGAGGAATAACAAATGCTTCTTTGAGAAATGGAGTTGTACCCATCACCAAGGAGAGCTCCCCAAGAAGCCCATGATTTCTCCAGAGGCTTTAGACAACTTTTACTCAGCCTCCAACCTTCCCTTTTGGGGAAAGGTTGTTGAGACCTTGGTGGGAGTTCATCTACAGAAGATCCTTGTAAAAAACCGTTGTCTGGAACCCTTTCATTCAGGGTTCAGACCTGTAATAGGATTAAAATTGCATTGAACATTCCTGTTGATGACAAGCATCAGGACAGTACAACCCTTCTGGTCCAGATCTCTCAGCAACAACCATGATATCCTCCTGGACTACATGCAGAGTTTGCAGATACGAGGCACTGTGTTACAATGGCACATCAGATGAGGTTGTTTCTGTAACAGGATGCTCTAGTGACAGTAATTCATCACCTTGTATTGGGATCACTGCAATGTCCCCTTCTTAGAAGACTACTCAGAAACTACCCTTAGTCCAAAATCCAGCCACTTGCTTGCTATCAGACTGGACTTGATTTAACAGTGTCACTCCTATACTGCAGGAGCTGCATTGGTTATCAGTAGGCTTCTGAGGACAAGTCAAACTGCTTCTGATTTCCTTTACCTGAATGGATGGTCAGATGTGGGTGGTTTGTGGGCTCTATGTGTGTGTAAAGACAGGCCTTTCATGCAGCCACCCCAGGCCTTTTCTCCCTGAGGTTGAAATTGTTTCCTTTTTTCTATCATTTTGGAAAGAGGTGAAGGCAATCATTTTCTGATAGGCCTCTCAGGATACGTTGGGGTAACATGGCTATTATATGCAATGCTGTCTCTAGTGGTTATGTATTATTGTAGTTATGTGGATTTGTTATTAATCTTCTTGTATTTTGAGTTTTCACTTTCAAAACCATTCTAACTCCAAACCTGCCAAGTGGGTACTTTCTCAGCATCTTAACTACGGCCTTGGAGTGAACTGGTGAAAAAGTCTTTCTTTTAACGGATAACAAAGTCCAAGTATCCAGAATAGGAATTACTCTTAAGCTCAGAACATACCATTACAGGTTCTAAACAATCCTCCTAGATAGATAACATATCCAAACTTAATATCTATTTTTTAAGGTGGCACTCAGGTTAGAAACTGCAGTTTATTCAGTTTTTCACTGTTGTTTGTTTATATTAGCACAGGATTTTGATTTGGGAATAGTGTACTGTGAGGGGAATAGAATCTCTTCCTTTTTTATGAGACCTTGAAATCACTAGAAGAATCACTAGAAGAATTAATTACTCAGGCTCATATAAAGAACCAGTATCTTCGGTTTCTGTCTTTCACCCCATCTAGTAATAATCACAATTTTACAAACTAGATGCCTATCACAAAACAGAGCTAATTTTTATTTATTTATTTATTTTTCTATCCTGCCTTTATTATTTTTATAAATAACTCAAGGTGGTGAACATACCTAATACTCCCTCCTCCTATTTTCCCAACAACCACCCTGTGAGGTGAGTTGGGCTGAGAGAGAGAGACTGGTCCAAGGTCACCCAGCTGGCTTTCATGCTTAAGGCGGGACCAGAACTCAGAGTCTCCTGGTTTCTAGCCCGTTGCTTTAACCACTAGACCAAACTAGTCATTTTCAGAGCTATTTCAGCAGATCACTTCTGCTGCATGAAGCTATTTACACTCAGGATGAGAATTAATAATGACAAGGAGCATAATGGATGAATAGTTACATGAAGAGATTTATTTTCTGAAAAGGACTGAGTATTGGTACCTGTATACAACATAGCAATTGGCCGCTTCAACATTATATGCAGAGTAATATACAGTAATGGATTCGTGTTCTTCATCAGCCTAAAGGAAATACTGGTGAAAGAAGTGGATACTACCATTGATACAATATATTGTATATCAATATATCAATATCAATATTGATATTTGTTTGCGCATATTCCTTTTTCCTGACATTAATTTCCATTCATCTTGGGAAAGTATTTTGAACACTTGTGAAAACAATTGAGGCATGAAACTTGGAGGGCTTCTTGACCTACTCATTCCAGCTGGCATTCATTTATCAATCCATCTCAAGAAGAATTTAGCATTCTGTACCATGCAGAATGGGGTGGGTGTGAAGGCTTTATTGGTTTTTTCTTGTTTTATTGGCTTTTAATTCTGTAAGCAGCCCAGAGTCACTGTCTGTGAGTTGGGCAGCCATATAAATTTGTTAAATAAATAAATAAATAAAAATGTATGCTCACTTGATTTTTATTGTCCTATTTTGGAGGGTTCCACCCCAGTTTATTTTTCTATAAATCTTTTCTATTTCAAAACTCGGGATTTGTCTTAGGCTGATTATACCTTTCTCTTGTGTAAGGGTTAAGCGTTGGAGAAAATTATATTTGGTCTAGATTTTTAAGCAAAGTGATCTAGTTCAGACAGATATATTACCTTATTTCCGCACCTCTCCAATTTTTCTCCAAAACTAGAGAAATTCCTGCCTCTCCAAGGGTAGGGGGTGGTGGTGGAAGTCATGTAAAACTATGTACATGGGGACATGAAATAATGTAGCATTTATACCTATCTGCTCTGAAAGCTTAAGGAAGGGTGCACTGTATATATCATTCTGATAGCCTCTATACAGTATATCCCTTCCTGTAACCACTGAGTACCAGAACCTGGATAGCTCCTAAAGTTACTATAGTGTATATCAGAGCTTTCCAAACTTTTCATGTTGGTGACACGCTTTTTAGACATGCATCATTTCGCGACACACTTTTACAGCAGGGCATCATTTTGTGACACACTCTTACAGCAGTATGTCTATGAAGGTTCTCAGTCATCCAGGTGGAACAGTCTGTGGCTTGAATCATGTCAACTGGATTTCTATTTTCTTAGTGGAAACGTTTCACTCCTTATCCAAGGAGCTTCTTCAGTCTGAGTAAAGTTAGTAAGGGAATCCTTAAATATGTTTCTAGGCTGGCTGTGTGACCTTGCACCTGGGGCTAGGTCATGGTTATTTTTGAGATGTTTGTTTCTAAGTCCCTTTATCATCTAAAGGAGGATCGTTAAGATTACCCTGCTGCTGTTGAGCTTGTGAAATGGTCTTAATCTTCCTAGGCACAGAAGACAAAGCAGGAAGGAAGATAGGGGAAAGGTTATGCCTGAGGCCCCCACCTCTATTCAAGGAAGGATTTTCCAAGTTGGCATGAATGGATTCCTTGACCCCTCTCTCAAACCACCTATCTTCTCTGTCTAAAATGTGAACATTAATGTCCTCAAATGAGTGTCCTTTTTCCTTTAGATGAAGATAAACTGCTGACTCTGGTCCTGTGGTGTTACTTCTCCTGTGTTGGGCCATCCTCCTGTACAAAGGTTGTTTGGTTTCTCCAATGTAGAGTTCAGAGCACTCCTCACTGCACTGGATTGCATACACTACATTGCTTTCCTTGTGTTTTGGAGTTTGATCTTTGGGGTGTACAAGCCTCTGTCTCAGTGTGTTGGTGGGTTTGAAATATACAGGTATGTGGTGTTTGCCAAATATCCGTTTGATCTTTTTTACAGACAAAAACACGGCTGTGCCATGGGTTCTCCTGTGTCACCCATTGTGGCCAATTTATACATGGAAGAAGTGGAGAAGAAAGCACTCAACACATTCCAGGGAACGGTGCCCACCCACTGGTTTAGGTATGTGGATGACACCTGGGTCAAAATCAAGGCCCAGGAAGTACAGGCCTTCACGGACCATATAAACACTATAGATGCCAACATTAGCTTCACCAGAGAAGACACCAAGGACAACAGACTGGCATTCCTAGACTGTGAAGTCCTCATTGGGACCGGTGGCAAGCTAGAAATAGGGATCTACAGGAAACCCACACACACAGATCAATACCTGATGTTTGACTCCCACCATCCACTGCAGCACAAACTAGGAGTCATCAGGACATTGTCACACAGAGCAGAAACCATCCCCACCTCCATGGATTCCAAAAAGAATGAAAAGCAGCATCTGAGAACAGCTCTGCAGGCCTGTGGATATCCAAATTGGGCCTTCACCAAATCTAAGTCTACCAGACCTAAAACAGCGACAGATAGGGCTGAGACTCAGAGTAAACGGAAGAACCTGGTCATTCCTTACATGGCTGGCGTGTCTGAAAAGATCAAACGGATATTTGGCAAACACCACATACCTGTATATTTCAAACCCACCAACACACACACACAGAGGCTTGTACACCCCAAAGATCAAACTCCAAAACACAAGGAAAGCAATGTAGTGTATGCAATCCAGTGCAGTGAGGAGTGCTCTGAACTCTACATTGGAGGAACCAAACAACCTTTGTACAGGAGGATGGCCCAACACAGGAGAAGTAACACCACAGGACCAGAGTCAGCAGTTTATCTTCATCTAAAGGAAAAAGGACACTCATTTGAGGACATTAATGTTCACATTTTAGACAGAGAAGATAGGTGGTTTGAGAGAGGGGTCAAGGAATCCATTCATGCCAACTTGGAAAATCCTTCCTTGAATAGAGGTGGGGGCCTCAGGCATAACCTTTCCCCTATCTTCCTTCCTGCTTTGTCTTCTGTGCCTAGGAAGATTAAGACCATTTCACAAGCTCAACAGCAGCAGGGTAATCTTAACGATCCTCCTTTAGATGATAAAGGGACTTAGAAACAAACATCTCAAAAATAACCATGACCTAGCCCCAGGTGCAAGGTCACACAGCCAGCCTAGAAACATATTTAAGGATTCCCTTACTAACTTTACTCAGACTGAAGAAGCTCCTTGGATAAGGAGTGAAACGTTTCCACTAAGAAAATAGAAATCCAGTTGACATGATTCAAGCCACAGACTCTTACAGCAGGGCACAAGGCAGGCACTAGGACCTGCGCGGAATCACAGCAGGTTTGGAGGCAGCAAGGCACAAGGCAGGCACTAGGACCTGCGTGGAATCCTGGCAGGGCAGGTTTGGAGGCAGCAAGGCACAAGGCAGGCACTAGGACCTGCGCGGAATCCTGGCAGGGCTCGGAGGCAGCAGCACCCGCGACACACCCAGACACTGCAGCCGACACACTAACATGTCCCAACACAGAGTTTGGAAAGCTCTGGTGTATATACTCACTTGAAGTGCAAAGGTCCATGAGTTCAATTCCTGGTGGAGGGTTTGAATCCCATAGAATGACATCTGGCCACCTATGTCTGATGAATCCTACATGTGATCAAACCAGCCATGTAGTGCCTGCCTCCTGGTAGTTAATGTAACTTTCCAAAATTTGTGATGCAGCTGTAGATTCAGAAATTGCATAATATATAAACTTACATTTAAAAAGAAATACAAATATAAATGAAATTCTTTTAAAAAAATATTTGTACATTGATGCAGGAATTTGATGGGACAGACTTATTACTGAATAAATGCAAAATGGACATAGCTAGAATATAAAATACTTCACCCTTCCCTGGTTTTGGGATGCTATATTGGCTACATAAGGACTAGCACTTGGATAACTGATTAGCATATAAAGGAAATAATAATGTGAGATGTATGATAGATCATTATTTGTCATGACTGCCATCTGAGAATCACAATATGCCCTTTCAAGTGAGAAAACAGCAAAATGTTTGCTATGAACATATAAGATCAATGATTGTCCTGGCTGCATGATCAGAAACTCTTCTCTGGATTTAAAGTTGTGATAAATTTGTCAGGTTTATCTTGTAATAAATTCAGTCTAAGTGTCATATGCATACAAGCAGATAGATCAGTAGGACAACATCAAAAACAAGGAGACAGGAGAAGTCATATACTGTAAATCATTCCAGGAAGTTTTGGAGTCCAGAGTTCTGTGAATGAGAGGTCACAAAGGGTTTGAGAGACTGGAGCTCCAGTAACTTTTACTTAGCCCAAGTTGTTTTGTAACTTGCAGCTTATGACCCCACCTGAGCACAATTGGCCTTGATCAGGTGTGGCTTTTTTAGCTGGGTATTCCTGAATAGTCTTGCCAAATCCAGCTGCCTGTCAGTGTAGTCAAGCACTTGTTTACCCAATCTTTTGATGCCCATCTTCAGATGCTGATTTTTTTGACAGCTGAGTAAAGGAAGCTCCTGGTTTGGGTCAGAGTTTTCTGAGTCTAAGGCTGGAAGAGTGAGGCTGATGGCTGGCCCAGGATCGCTGCTGGGTCCTTGACAGCCTAAGTCAAATTCTTGGGCTGCTTTCTCCTGGGTTTCCTCTGTTTGTTCTCATCCAGATTCATACACCGTGTTCTTAGCCATGATAAAAGGACTCTTGCTAGCATATGGAATATAAGGCATAGAGATCAAATCTGGTTACTGAAGTAAAAATAGTGATATGATAAAGAAGTAATGAATTTAGTGTACGATCTGTTGGGATGAATTAAGTTCTCCCCCTGCCCTGCATGTTGTCTTCCCCCCAGAACACTGTCTGCCTCCATGTTGCCTCCCCCCAGAACAGGTAAAGGAAGCCCAACTGCTCAGACAAAGGATTCCCACTCGATTCAATTGGGAAGCTTGACACACAAAAGGTCAGCTCATTCACAGAACTTAGCCAGCCATTCAGGTAGATCTTCTTCCCCAGACCAAACCTTGACACACAAAAGGTCAGCTCATTCACAGAACTTAGCCAGCCATTCAGATAGATCTTCTTCCCCAGCCAAACAGATCTCCATAATCAAATAACAATAGATTCCTTCCAAATGCACATTCCAAGTAAGCCACAGCCCACAGGGAACACAGACAGGAAACATGAACAGCAGGGGGCCCAACCACAGAGCGCCTCCTCTCTGAAATCTGGCAAATTACACTTCTCTCAAGTTCCTAGGGGGCGGGAACACCTTTGCATAGCAACAACCAAGCTCTCCTATATAAACGGCCTGAGGGGAAAATACAGGTGTGGCCACCTTCCAACTAGCATATTCTGTACTTCTGTACTCTGCATGTGCTCTTGGAAATAAATCAGCAAACCTCTGTTCCAGCAACTGCCTGTGTGTCTATTCATTCCCGGCTTGGGACAAACCTTGGTAAGATTACCTTCTAACAGATCTTTTGCTCACTTAATGTGATGTCTGCATAGAAACAGCCTGCAAGTAACACAAAAGTTAACTGCAGAGGTAGTATTCATCTCAGGCTTTTGGAAACAAAGTCTGAACATATAACAGAGACAGCTACAGATTAATTTTTCTGAAAGATCTATCTTGTAACCAGTCTACAAAAACTAGCAATAAGCAAGTTTAACCTTGATACATATGGAATTATTTTTTCAGCAGCTTCCCCAGTCAGATGTTCTTCAGATAGTTAGTGACTGCAAATCTCAGAATTCCCAAACTGTGTGGTGGACAAGTGTAGGGATAGAATTTGCAGGAAAAAAAAGCTATAAAATTTGTCAATAGTTTCAGATTCCAAAGAGTTAATGTCAGTTTTGGCAACTGAGAAGGGAATTTTATGTAGCTGCTTGTGACACTTTTTCCCCCCTACTGAGTCTAGACCTATAATCTTGTAGCCCTGGAAACACTTAGTATGTGATAACACACCTGCTTCACTACGTTGTTTCTCCCTTAGAAAGCATAGCAATTAAAAAAAAAAATGTCTGTGTTTTATAAATCTGGCTTTTCTCTATACAAGTCTCTTTGTTGGCATGATTTGTATGAGTTATCTACCCTGGAATCCATCTTGTGGCCATAAATGAATAAGCTTCTCAATCTTTCTGTGGTTAAAATAATATCCACTTCACTTCTACAATTATCTGTTTCTATGTTGAATTCATCTAAGCAACATGTGCTAAGTGACTGTACACCAGCCTGTCAGACCTAACAAAACATTCCCCATGTTGGGGAAACCTAGGCTTAGCATCTATATTCTAGCCTCTATTAACCTGAATGTAATCAACAAAGTAAATCACAATCAAAACTTTATTGTAACATTTTTGACACCCTATCTCTTTACACACACTCTCATCTTTGTCACATCTACGTTTGTTTGGCATCAGCAATTAAAATGGCCAAACTGGGAAGGTATTTAAAGTGAACGTTGATTAGATTCACAAAGAGGAACTC
Source organism: Charina bottae (assembly GCA_023362775.1). Classification (NCBI taxonomy): domain Eukaryota; kingdom Metazoa; phylum Chordata; class Lepidosauria; order Squamata; family Charinaidae; genus Charina; species Charina bottae. Next base: position 48,555,996 of record JALMGJ010000005.1, read on the forward strand.
AGATTTTAATCACATTTTTCTCTCTGATTTAAGAGCAAAGATTATACACAGACCAGCCTATGTTCCAAGTGGAATCTGTTACGGTTTTATGTTTTAATAGAATTTTAATCAGGAAAATATTCTGCTATCTGGAAATAAGAATTTAGATCAGAAGATATTTTCTGCTAGCTTGGAGACAAGAATTTGGGTCACAAGATTGTGGTGCCAGTAAGACTGAGTTTCTGTTTGCATTCCAAGGCATTCTATTGTTCTGTTACGTGTCACCCGGGTTCAGAGGTCAATTGTCATGGTTACTAAGTATTCTGATCTAAATGCAAGAAGGTATATATTAGCATATCTTTGTCTTGTAAATTTGTTCTTTTGTTTACTGCCTTGCTGTCTTGTTTCTTTTATTCTCTGCTTGTACTGAGACTATCTCTCTCTGTGAGTATGTCAGAAGAGAGAAAGATTTTGTAGTTCTGTTTTATTAATATATATATATATATAATGTTTGCTGAAAAAGTCTTTTGTCTTTATTTCATCTCTCAAAATTGGGAAGCGCTTCTGGAATATTTAATACACAAATAGAATCTTATTAGAGGAAATATAATTTGTTCCAGGTGACTTTTCAAAATGAATTCTAGGTTGGCACTCAATCTGAGTTCAGGCCACTTCAATGAAATCAGAATCACTCCCAGACTGCAGTACCTCATCACTGGCCTGTGACGATAAGTCTAGATAGAGAATTGCAGTCAATTTCCAGGCAGGGCTGAGTCTCCCTTTTTAAAAAGCATCCAGAAAAATAATACCTAGGAACTCAACCTGAATTATGAGCAACTTTTCTGCTGGACCCAGGCACTTGATCTCTGAATGTAATTTAAAATCAGAGTCTATCAGGGGTTAAAAGCAAGGCATGAATAACTTTTATAGAACATAGCCAGAACTGATGAAACAGAACCCATCAGTGATGGTTAGAAATGAACATAAAGGCAGCTTCTGGGCAGAAGAAAATGGTGGACTGACACATCTCCGAAGAGCAGGGATGATGCTGAGGTAGAGAACTGCAACCGGGTGGCAAGCCCAGACCAGTGGAGCTTCTCTGGACAAGGAAAAGCCAGAGAGATCACCCACGTGTGCTCCAGAAGACAGCTCCTTGTGAGGAAACTTGCAGGAACTTGTAAATAGAGCACTGGGAGCTGAGGAATAAAGATGAATTTCACAGCCTCAAGTGGATCCTGTAAAGGACACTGGGTCTGCCCAAACTTCACTTTATAAAACACTTTTGGATCATAACTATTTAAAAGCTATAGAGATCTTCAGAGCAGCAGAGTAACTAGACCTCCCGGTGAATGTTCCTATGACCCGGGCTGTGAACAAAGGGAAACAGAAAGAAATAAGTACAAGGATTAAAAAATAATCTACAGCAAAAAGCTTACTAAGTGTTTTGACTATGAAAATTTAAAACAGATAAGGGTTTAGCTGAATTTGGACTGTACTTATTTTAAAGCATTTTTGAATTAATTAAACAAATTAAATAAATAAATAGCCCACACCACCATGGAAGAGAGGACTGTTTGGGCTTTCTAAGAGAAATGATTGGTGGATTTTTCTAAACAAAAAGACAAGGGATTGTCGTTAAAGTGCATAGATTGTAGGATGTGTTGAATGGGACTAAAGAGTTAAGAATATAGAGGAAGGAAGGAAGGAAGGAAGGAAGGAAGGAAGGAAGGAAGGAAGGAAGGAAGGAAGGAAGGAAGGAAGGAAGGAAGGAAGGGCTCCCTTTTGGCTGTTGATTTCCCTTTTTGGACAATTTAAAAAAAGAAAGAAATGGCTATTATCAGGAAAGCAGCGAAAGAAGAGAGGAGAGGATTTTATTTATTTATTTATTAAAATAAATAATAAACAAACAAACAACCTGGGGAAGATATTAAGGAGAGGGCTGTCAAAGCACTAACAGAATCTATGGAATGGGAAGAGGAACATGTGGGTACAGAAGCAGACAGCGTGCACAGAACCAACACAAAATAGGTAAACATAAAAAATGTTTCAAGAGATATACCTGTGCACCGTGTCAGGAAGATGATAAGGGATCACATTATATAACAATACTTCAACACCAAGTTAATTCTGCCCAAAGAAACATCTATTAGAAGATAGCCTATAATGAAAGAATGTAAAATAGACTTACTTGGCCAGGGGTAAAATATTAAGTACCTTCATAAAAGACTGAAAACCCTTTATGAACTTTTTGCTGAAAACGGTTAAAAGTGACCTGGATGGTTTTTGATTTTGTTAATTAAAAAGAGCTGAATATAGGGAGAGGGGAAATATGTATGAAATTTTAAAGGGGAGGAGAGAAAATAGCTTGTTTGTAACTGCTGTAAAGATTGGAAGTCGCTTTTTTCCCTAACATTTTTCTTTTTTCTTTTCTTTTTTCTTTCCTGCCCTTTCTCTTTCATCTTTTTTTACTCTGTTTTATATTTTTTCATGTTTCTTTATTCATGTGACAAATTTTCAATAAAAATTATTTTAAAAAAGAAATGAACATAAGAAACTTTAAAGATAGCACATCTGGCTCCCTAATATAAATGACTTATTATTTCTTCCTTGGATCCTTTCACAAATTGATTTTGCTGTTATTGGTGTCTTTAATTTCTCATTAATATCTGTAGAGAACATGATACTAGCCTGATTTATATTAGATATTTAAAAGGTTTTTTTCCCCCAAGACCTACATGCTGCAAGGTTGAGATTAATATCTTTCTACACCTTTCCATGGTTTCAGTGCTACTGCAGTGCTCCCATTGAAAGTATCTGAAGGAAGGCAATAACATTTTAGGGCATAATAGGAAACCCTACAGCTTTTGATCCACAAAATTCCAGTTGCTGTGGACCCACCAATGCGTTTTATTCTCATAATCTGCCCTAAATTAGCCCATGGCCTGCATAGTAAGAATGGATCTACACCTTCTATTTTTGCAAGTAAATCCATCTGTTTCATTCCTCCTCCTCATTCGCGTTTTGGACCTCTCCCTCCTTTAGAAAAACAAAGTCAACTTTGTTTAACAAATTGAAAAAATGATGTAAGAATTAAAAGCATCTTTCTTTTAAATTAAAATCTTGACTGGAATTAAAATAGTTAAAATTTACTCCTTTATAACTGATGTGAATATAGAACTGTGATGAAGATCCTTAATTTTCTTTGCACCTGTATAATGAGAACCAGTGATATCTTTATATATGCATGAGAAACAGCTAAAAATATTTTTCTAAAAGAAATATATGAAAAGTAAGTCTCTTTACCAGTAAATTTTAAGCCAGATTTCAACAAAGTTACCTAAGCAATCAGAAATTGCCACTAATATTAACAGGTTTCTTGGTTTCCTGATCTTCTGAGAGTCCTCAGAATCAGAAAATGGAAAAACACATGTTTTGATGGTTTATGAATTTGGCTTAAATTCTTGGGATTTGGCTTGACTTCTTCACTCACAACGAATGATCTTATTCTTGTTTTTTACTTTAATAATTCCTACATTGGCTATTACATTTCATCCATTTTTTAACATAAACATTAGGGTTGTGTAAAGCTACCATCTAACTCCCATTAATGGATGATTTTGAAGCACTTCACAAATTAAGTGGCTTTTCTGCAGCTTCTGGTGTTCTTATACACATGACATGATGTTGGAACTTCACTTCCATGTATGGAGAATATTCAGTGTGGTTGAATGGTGCAGTGGGTGCTCTGATATTGACATGAGCAGCTGGCCATTGAGATTTATCACCTCATTAAACTCATTAAAATTCTGCACCATTCAACAATTAGTGAATGGTGCTAGGCTAACACAGCCATTGGCTCAAATGTTTGTTGTAGGAAATATAAAGCTATGAATATTACTTCTTCTCTGTGGCTTGCCTATATCTGTGGCATTGTATTGCTCTATCAGTCTGCTTTTGCTGCTTTTTCTATACAACTAATTTAGAGTTCTGCCAGCATCACAGCCCTAACATGGCCCTAACAGTGATGATGACATTATTTCCAGAAGAGGCCAACTTTGCCACCCAGCTATGCCAACCTTCTTGGCATGCCAGCAACCTAGTGATCACAGACAGCAAAGTTGTACCATCCCTCAGGCACAAGTCCAAGGGCATTATTCAGTGTCATGCTGCCATCCCAGAAAACAAGTAGAAAAGTTAAGAGCTGACATTTTAAACAATATTTATTTTAAGTTGATGCAGGTCATTTGTGGCATTGGTTCTTGAGGCTCTTTGCTAAACAATTGAGAGGTTGCAGTGCAAAGAAAGATAGCTAAATCTAATTGACTAAACCCATTCATTGTGTACCTCTATATTTTCCTGACCTTGGAACTGGAAACCATCCTTCCATCACATTCATATAATGATTCATACATTACTTTTTGTTCTTCAAATTTCTTACCTCACTCTTTTGGAAAATCCCATCAACCCTTCTTCTCAAACCTCCCAGAGCAGCATATAAATTTAATGAATTATTATACACAACAACGTGAAATCACAGCTGCCAGTTCTTTAGCTGGTATTGGCCTTCATCGAGTTCTTCACAAGAACCTAGGATGTCATAATGTATTAACATAGTATATGTGTGGATCCAAGCAGTAATAAATTACAATTTATTACTCACAATTAGCCAGATGTTTTTAGACTGGATTTGGCATTTTTATCCACCTATCGAGTCCTTCCCAAGGACCTGGGATAGGCAGATGTTGTTGTTCAATGGTGTTAAAGGTATCATCGCAGGATGTAAGCTGCTTCAAGTAAAGCTGCCTTTTCAATTGACTTGGTGATTTTGTCAATGCCAATGGTGTTCAAGTGGTGCACCAGGTGTTTTGGAATTGCACCCAAGGTGCCTATTACTATTGGGAATATCTTTGCTTTCTTTTGCCACAGTTGCTCTACTTCTATTTGCAGATCTTCGTATTTTGTGATTTTCTCCAGTTGTATTATTATTATATTAAAATTATTCACACAGTCAGCCAGTATTATTCTTTATTACAATTTATTATGCACAATAAATTATATTATTATTCTTTTATCATATATTTATTTTGTGATTCAATCTTATTAATTTTGTTCACATATTCAAACCACCTTAGTGTACTTCTTTCAGACGCCTGTGCGTGAATTTGTTTTATGTGTGGAGATCGGTGCACAACGATCAGCACAGAACCTTCACAGAAAAAGGCTTTTTTATTTTATTTTATTTATTTTATTTATTTATTTATTTATTTTAATAAAAATATTTACTTGAAGCAGCTTACATCCTGCGATGATACCTTTAACACCATTAAACAACAACATCTGCCTATCCCAGGTCCTTGGGAAGGACTCGATAGGTGGATAAAAATGCCAAATCCAGTCTAAAAACATCTGGCTAATTGTGAGTAATAAATTGTAATTTATTACTGCTTGGATCCACACATATACTATGTTAATACATTATGACATCCTAGGTTCTTGTGAAGAACTCGATGAATGACTTCTTTCATACTGGTCATTCACTTTTGCACTTGACATTAATTCATCACCCATTTATTCTTGATCTTTTTGTTTTACCAAACTGTCAAAGGGTGGGAAAGGAATGAAGACTAAACCAGACATACACCCAGTGTTCTTCTGCCAACTGAAGTGATTTTTATTGTTACAGTGTGAGTAAATGATTTGTCCTTATATTTCCAATATTCAGTGGTCTTATTTCCTCTATGTGTGCATAACTTAATTACAAGCCTAACTTGGCAATCTAATAGACATTCATTCACAGAGCATCCCTGAAGTTCCTTAACTGATTTAATTGTTCCCTTATCCACACAGTTGCTAAACATAATCACTGGACTTTATTATGTTAGCTCCTTCTTTAGACAGAAGGGAAAAAAAACTCAAGCCCTAGTGCAAAGCCATCCTCTGGATCATTTTTCTCCATTCTGCTATGGCTCTAGGTCCATATTTTCCAATGCTACTTTTCTCAGTGTTATCCAGACCTTTGTCAGTTACTGCATTCACATAATTTTTTAAATTATTATTATTCTGCATGCTCTTGCTGGGGTTATCCATTGCACATCTCTCCTTCCTCTGGTGATCTTCTCTCCAGCCCTGTTGCCTTCTTTTCTCCTCTTCAGTACCTTCAGTCACCAGATCCCTTGATCATCAAAAGCAGTTCCAGCCCACACAAAAACAGAAAACAAAACTCCTTACCCTAACAATTCTGCCAGTTATAAATCTTGCCCTAGGAAGGAGATGTGCTTGCTCACAGTATTCTGCTTCAACCAAGCACCTTCTAGCTGTCTATGTGACATTTCTCTTACTCCAGCAATAAGACAAAAATCCAACCTTGAAATAAAATACAATACAATCTCAATCATGGCAGCTTGTCCTGACACACACTTCTTAAGTAATACATTCAACTACTTCTATTTTTCTCCTGCCAGACCCAACTCTCTCATCCCTATAACAATGTGGACAGAAACATATTCTTATACACAGCCATTTTCATCTTTTTCCTTGCAACAGATCACATTCCACACATTATTTTTCTACCAGCATTTGCATATCTCATAAATTCTCCATTTCCATATCTTTAGTAAATGTTCTATCAATGTATACAAATTTATTCACTTGCCCTCATTATTTTACCATTTGTGTCTATCTTGCAATCGTTCACTCAGTTTTCCCTATCAAACACAGCTACCTGTGTTTTTAGTACATTAATTTTTAGATTCATATACTTTGGTTATTTGTATACTCTATCTTCATTCACAGCAGATTATTCATGTTTTCTGGCAATAAAACAGCATTGTCTACATACAAAACTAAGGAACTCTACTGCCAGTTTGAGGAGCTTGGGCAGGGAAGCTGTTATACAGCACGGAGGCTGGTACATGAGCAGCAATCCCATCTGATCTTTATAACCCAGGTTCACCAACAGGGTCTCACATTCAGCTACAGTATGTCTGGAGCAGCACCTCTAAAAGCCATCAGAGATTCCTGGATGACAAAAGCCACATCTCTACCCCTACCTTGGAGTCCTGGCTAATGTCACACTTGAAACCCAGGAGGGTAGATTTCTGGGAGGGACACCCCCTCTCCCCCCCTCTCCCCCCCTCTCCCCCCTCCCCCTTCTGCACCTAACAAAGTCTATCCAAGTTTTTCTCTGCCTCATCTTATACTAAACAAAATCAAAGATGGCTATTTTGAGTTTCTCTCGCACATTTGCTCCAATCTCTGGACTATGTAATTGCTTCCCCAAGTCCTTTCTTAATGGCTCATTCCTTCCTTCCCCCCCTTAACAGCTCTTTCATATCTTCCACAAGGTCATCTCTTTATACCCACTCTGATAACAAATCTAATATTTTTCTATCCTTTCACCACAAACAGGATAATTGGTCTCTACTAATGGACTAAAGTAAACGAGGAGAAGTGACAGTTTTAAGGCTCACTCAGTCATAAACGATAATCCAAATGTTACCTAGAGAAATGAAATACCTTCACTACATTATACATTAAAAATACATTTGCACTTGGTGTTTAACCAAGAGGGAGGATGAAGTGAGTTAGTATGTGAAAAACAGACTTCCTCAGTTAATGAGACAAATCATTTGAGTAAATTGAACTGTCATTGTTTAATGAAAGACATTAGATTGGGTTGTGTCCTAAGTGAAGTAGAAACACCAACATGGGTGCAACCTTCAATCTCTATGAGAAAAGCAGCTTTCACTTTCCAGAATAACCAAACTCAATTCTCTTAAATGAAACTTAGTTTTCTCCATCAATCTTTCCTGCTTGTCTGCTCAAAATGTTATAACTTAAAATGCTGCATATATGAACATGTATGTATGTATGTATGTATGTATGTATGTATTTGGATTTGTTAAGACCACCCAACTCGAAAAGACTCTAGTTTACAATAAGCTTTTCTAGATTCTTTCTCTTTTGATGAGAATATGAAACACAGCCTTTTTATAGTGGCATCCAATTCTGGAATTCTCTAAGAACTAGATGGAAAACTAACTTAGAAATACTTTACAAATTCAGCAGTGTTGAAAAGATTATCCTTATTTAGTTGACAAATGTGGAGGGGAAAATATTCTTTTAGAAATAACATCTAGTTTTTTACAGACTATTTAACTTTATGAAGTCAACCATGTAGGAATCACAGAGCTTCAAGTAAAATTATCCACCTGTAACCAGACTCTCAATATACATGCTGGTATTTGATACAATATAAAACAGGGTAACAAGAACGTACTACCAGGATCATTTTTCAATTATGAATTATTCCATGGAATTTTATTCTCACAATCATAACTAAAGAGTTGCACTGCACTGGAAAGCTTATTCATATGTCTATATACTTTTGTGTTTGATCATATTTATTATAACATATAAAATTGTAAACTGTTTTGATATATTTTACAATGAAAAAATATGTAAATTCTGTAAATAAATAAATGCTTATTCATTTAAAATAGTATGCTCCCCTGCAGTACCGGATTTTCCCAAGGCTGTTCGTGTAACATATTATGACAAATGAGCTGTGGGGCAAGATTTGCTAAATTAATTTTTAAGTTTAGGTGAAGCCTGTTTGAAACTAGGACTATGTTTATATCTGTTTGCTGAACTATGGATGTCATGCAACAGCAAATTATATGGGGGAGGGGTCTCATTGTTCAACTTGACTTTTCCAGCCCAGATGCTGCTTCTAGATTCATTTACTCTCTGCTGCTGCTGCTGCAGGCAACCAAGAATCTCTGTTTGACTGACAAGTGACTAACACTGAGTTATCCAGCTATATACAGTATTAATGAGAGAACTCATTAATGAAGAAGTATTTCCACCTGAGTGCCTTTTTTGGCCATCTTTTGTCAGATACACCGGTCAAGGGAAAGACACTGGTATTGACTATATTTCTGCAATTAGCAAATGAAATATTTAACTATAGACTACATTCTGCTAAGAAATACAATCCATTTTTGCTGAACAATCCTTTAAGTAGAAGCATCAAACCATGACTGTTCAAGAAGGGAAATTTGCAACACTTAAGTACTTCAAATTCATTTCCTAAATCCCTAGTATCTGAGGCCTAACAAAGCTGAGAACACCATTTGTGCCACAGGAGACGGAGTCAAATTCTGACTACTGAAGCAACATCTTAAAGGAATCTAATGTCCTTCAGCAGGTAAGCTGATTGAAAGGCCACCAATAACTGTTTAGAAAAATGAATAACATATCATTAACAGCAAGGCTGCTGTGGCTTGAAGATTGGGCAAAATGAGAAGTGGGCAGCCATTCTTCAGACAAGGACCAAGGCCTGGTTTATGTAGCTTGTTAAGAGCTGAGCACAAGAAAGTGAGTGCCAAGAAGGGAGGTGATAGGATCTCACCACTAAACTAGGGGGGGGGGGGAGATGATTGGATTGATACAAGAGGGGAGAGAAAATCAAGTAAAAATTGTATTGGGTTAACTTAAATAAAACTTGGACACATGCAGAACAGATATTCTCTCACCAAGCATCAGTCCCTCTAAACAATAAGTGTGAGCTAGCTGCTTTGAATTTTCTGTCCACATAAGTTGAACTTGTAAAACACAGTGAACTGTAATAAGCAACCTTCAGCCAGCTGAAATGTAATCTTCAGGCAATCCAGTTCATCTGAAAGTAAAATCTATTGACCCTGATGAAACTTATTTCTGAGCATCAACATAGGCTTGCACTATTATTTTCTAATTAGAAATGCAAACAATCTTGCAAAGAAGTGTTGTTTTTGAGTTGCTGGAATGAAGCAGCAATCCTATCAAGAAAAAGAATCCAGCTTTTGCTTAATTGTATTCTTCACTGGGTATATTCTAATTTGTAAACAGTAACTTGAAAGACATATTGAGACAGTAACTTGAAAGCCATATTGCCATATCATGTATTTGCCAGAGAAAGGAGTCCCCATCAATTAACCAGGCAGTCTGGCAGATGCCATTACTCCTGCTTAGAAAGATATTTATTCTAAATGATATTTCAGTTTTGTAGAAGAGATGGTCTGTTCTTTGCTCCAATGTTCAGGTGATACACTAATGTGTAGAACTGAACATACTTGCAGAAAAGAACAGACCTTCCCTTCCATAAAACTGGTGTGATTTGAACCAGTGATAGGCTGACCATATTTCCTTGAGACAAAAATGGGACCCTAACCTACACATGGCTCGCCGGACAAAGTGGGCGTGCATGTGCGCACCTGCCCACGCACATGCACGCCCGTGAACGCCCACCTGCATGTGCGCATGTGTCTAACAGCCTTGCCAACAGCACGGTTCCTGCGGTGTCCCGGCAAACGGGGCGGGTGGACACTCTCTCATTGAGAACGGGACAGAATTGACATTTTTATTAAAACAACGGGACGGTCGGGAATTGTTTAAAAAATGGGACTGTCCTGTTCAAAACGGGATGTATGGTCAGCCTAACCAGTGAGAATAGCAAAGTTATCATTAAGCCTAGTAACCATATAGCAATCTGAAAAGATAAATCCTAGCAGAATTTTTAGTTTCTCATCTTTACCAGCTAAATTCTACTATGGTTCAGTCCCTGACATAACTAATCTTCCAGGATTTTCCACTATCTCTACTTCTGGTTTGTTGCCTTGCTTTACAAAGGTGGAGGAGGCAATATTGTTGAAACTAGCTAGCAAATTTAGGAGGAAGGAAACATTCAGGTTTTCCTTTTTAGATAAAGTAGTTCTGATCTATTGACAGAAAGTCCTGAAAATGACCTACCTTATAATTATTTTCAGTGGAGTAAGGTTGCAAGACTGCAGGTCAGAACTCTGGGTGAAGTTTTGAAAACTGCAATTCATTGAGAACCATAAAGACTTTACTCTTCAAATACTCAATTACTCAGCTGAAATTTCTCAAGCTTATATATTAAGCCTATGTGGGTCATCCCACATTCAATTCAAATGAGAATTTTGAGATTTGAAGAGTATAATTTAATTCAGGTACTTGATTTGAGGTCAAACTGATTTCCTTCATGAAGCTTTAATGAGAAAGAATCAAAATGTTTGCATCTGCTTCATTTGGGGCAGGGGACAGAGTGGGATGAAAATAACAGGGACTCAATCCCAAAGCAATGTTAGCCTTGTCATCCTAAAAAGGCTCTGATAAGCAGAGAGTTTAATGAGGTGATAAAATTCATTGGCTCACAACTTAAGTTGTTACTCATATCACTCAACTATCCCAGCATTTCCCATATATGGGAGTGAAGTTACAAAATTATATATTGTTTGTAACAACCCAAGAAGCAACAAAGAAGCCATCTAATTTGCAAAGCACTTCAAATGATTTTTAAGGGCTTTCAAGCCACCAGATTCAATTTACCTCTTTGAAGCAGGTACCTATTTCAAATTTGCTTCAAAGGAGTGATTTGATCAAGACTTTGTTGAACCAATACACTCCTTGGAAGTTTTGTGCAGCTTTACCTGGGTATTTATCATTAATAGCACCCTTTTCCTGCATATATTTTTCTTATACAAGAAGATTCTGTTTTCAAGCCAGCCAGGCTGTTTATAGGGTCTTGCACAAAAGTTCTTTAATGTTAATTCTTTGTTGTCATTGTAGCTCTCTTAATACAATGAGACCATCTAATCCAGCCCCCATTTATTTAGTGAATATTTTCTTCTTCTGAGACCTTGGGGACAAGGTTGTTTTGCCTCCCATAGCTAAAATGTCCAGGTATGTTGCTTTCAGTGTGATAGCTGATTTTTTAAAGTTTTCTTCCAGAGGAAATATACCTGTATTGCCAGGGCCATGTATAGACCTAATTAGAAAGGAGGAAATTCTGAGAGGGAAACATATTCTGTTTGTCAAATGGTCTCCTAGGAAGAGCACTGTATAACCAATCTGAGGTAGGCTAAAAAGCACTTATCCATTACTAGTATTTTCACAACCCTATAATGATTGGATTCCTACAAACCTAATTATATATTCACCATATGGTAAGTATATCATTCAATACTCTCTTGCATGTCAAAATTGTCCATTATAGGGCAGATATAAGGATAATATATCATTATTATTTGTGTCATCTCATTTATTGCTTTAAAGTCCATTAGTACTTTTCCTAAATTGTGTCTTTGGGTGTTTTTAATTCTGAACTCACTTGTGTGTCAGCTATGTCTAAACTTACTGGGTTTGAACTCTGAAATATGGGCGATACGATGTTGTTTGTGTTCCAGCTAATACAAGTTACTTTCCTTTTATCCCTGTCCACCTACTTTCTTAATAAATTTATATAGTATAGCTTTGGTTTGCCTTTCCCTGTATCAGATCTATGACTGGTCCTGCTTTGGCAGCTATTTTGTACAGTCCTTACCACTTAGTTTGTAATTCACATTTCCTACTAGGTAGTAACAATGCAACTTTCTTACCTGTAAACTTTTTTGGGGGGAGGGGGAGATGGTATATCTATCATATAACCACTTTTGTTTCTGTTGAGCCTTCTCTAAGATTTCCTATGCTAATTGTTTGTATTTTTCTAATTTTTCCTTTTGGCCAAAATATACTCTACCGTATTCTTAGGACCTTCCACTCTCTCTGTCCATCTTTCTTTCACTATATCTAAGATTCCTCTGAGTCATCTTCATATAAGAGTTCAAAGGAACTGAAAACAGGGGAAGCCTGTGAAATTTCCCTATATGCAAATAATAAGGAAGGCAACCACACATACCAGTGTTTATGATCCTCTGCTGCATATTTTGTAGACATATGCTTTAGCATCTGGTTCAATCTTTCTGTAACACCTTCTGTCTGGGCATGATAAGGACTAGTACAAATTCCTGAAATGCCTACATCTTCATACAAATGCCTGAGTAAAGATGATTGGAAATTTGATTCTTGATCTGCCAAAATTCCATGGTGTATTCCTACCATATTAAAGTTCTTAATTCTGTAATTCTTTGCAGTCACATTCTTTCTAAGAAAGACCCAAATAAGCAGTACCTCTAGAGACCCTTCTGTATTCTTCTTCCAACTTCTTCCCTCTGTTCTGAAACTGCTCTGCCCTTCAAGCTGTTAAATAATCCTCTGCTCATTCTACTGCTGTTTTTCTAGTTTCTTGGTGATGTTCTCATACCCAAAACTCCACTAGACCATAAATAACTTTGTAAGAATTGTTCTAGGAGCATCTCCTCCCTTATTTCCTTGGCTTTTTTATATCTGGTTGCAACCATTTCACTCTAAGTCTGTCAACAGAGCCTTCAATTCTCTCATTCCTTCTTAGGGAAATAAAACATTATCTAAACCTCTGCTTGTATGTCTATTTTGGTACATCATAATACTAAATGGCATTCTTCACTTTCTTGTAGTTCACAATGTCTCTGATTGACATATGTGAATAAATGTTAAGAGTTCTACGTGTGAAACTAGGTGTTAATCTGGCAAGCCATTCTCTTGCAGGCCATGCACACACAGCTGCAACCCTTTCAACCATAACAAAAAAGGATTCTATATCCTCCCATTTTGTCAACTTTGGGATATTAATATTCCATGGGCCATCCCTGTCACAGGATGGAGTTGGCTGATTTCATTCCTCTAGCTACAGTAGCTCTTGGAAGTGAATGCCTGAATTATTTCTTTAAACTCCCCAACTGAGTCTCCCATCCCCATCTCTAATGCTCTATCTCATCTCTCTGGCTCTCTCCAACATCTGTCTTCATCCTGCTGATGTAACATCAACTGCAACATCTTCAGCCATGGCTCAAAGGGTTCCTCTTTTAAGCCCTCTTTCTTTTCTTTAGCCTAACCAAGGGATTATCTCTACCTTCTATCCCTTCCATTTCTGCACAGATTTCTGGTTTCTGGGGTACCCTTCAGTATGCAAGTGTATAGAGACTGGTGTCTAGGTCTGCTCCTAGTGCTTCAATAGACCTTGAATAGATCTTGAATAGACCTTGGAGTTCTAGGACCAAATTTATTTCTCTTCTGAACTAACTCAGTTCTCTGTTTCATTCACAGGAATTGTAATAGTTCTGCATCCATTTCCTATCCCATTACATGCTACCACCATCTGTCAGAGGCTGGTTACAGATAGGAATGAAGTCAGACATAAATGCATAGCTAACAACTGAACTACAATGATGTTTATCATTACACAAGTTTAGTGCAAAGTGTATGTACAATCATTGTAGTGACCAAGTATCTATTTAAGTATGCATTAACAGAATTCTTTCAAAAGATTCAAACCTCTGGTATTGTAGTTTCTCTTATGATTCAAAAGGTACTTAGCTGCTACCTTCTTCCCACACTCACTTATCTACAGCACAGCTTTAGGAATGCTACCAGCTGTTCCTGTTTGCCTGACAATTAATATACAAGGGTTTATGATTGTGTCTCCTCTTTAACCCACTCTTGCCTTGTTTTCCAGCACCTGAAGCCATCATTTACAGTCCAGGGATGTGTTCTCCTTTCCAGTACCTTTCTTTAGATTTCTCCTTGGTCGTCAGGTGCCTCAAGCTTCTTATCAGTTTCTTCCTTTGTCTGGTTCCTGGCTCACTCAGCTGCCTCCTCTCCTGCTCCATGTCATGTCCAATCACCTCTCACTCTAGCAGCATCTCCTGACAAGCCTAGAATACCCCCTTCCCTTTTTGTCTACCTGCTCTGGTTTCTTTTTACACTTTATTCCTACATGCCATCTTACAGGCGATTCTAAGGAGTTTAGATTTTTCTGTTGCTGTTGTTGTTCTCTTTGCAACTGCCTATATGTGCCTAAGCTGTGCATCTCACAGTCAAACTACCAAGGAGAAAAAACTTTGACTTTGGCTTTTTCATGTAACAATTTCTTTGTTGCAGGGCAGTTTATTCTTCCACAGTGAAGCTCTAACCTAATGCTTTAAACAGAGTCAATTATATTTTCAGAACCTAGCACAAATTCTATTTCAGGATGAACTCTCTACATATACAGTATAAAAACTCATATACAATATTTCTCCCTTAATATCATAACGGACATGACAATCAGCCAAGTGTGGAATGTTATTAATTTAGTTTTTGCAAGAAAGTTTATTTATTTATTATTTATTATTTGGATTTATCCCCGCCCATCTCTACCATGGTAGACTCTGGGCGGTTGATAGTTAACTGAATCAATCTCTGTTCTTAGGCTTTTGATAAGGAGCACTCACATTTCTGAGGACACGAGCAAGATGTATGGGATGTTGAATGTTATTGAATGTTGAATTTTATTTTAACTTATTTATAGTTGTATTTTAATTAATTTTATTTTATTGTAAACCACCCAGAGTCCCCCTTGGGGGAGTGGGCGGAGATAAATCTAATAAATCAATCAATAAATCAATAAATGGGTTAATATAGCATATATAGATTATATATCTTTGTCTGAGCTGAACTTTTCTCTAGACTGGTACATGTTCAGATTGTATTATGTGGCTTCATTCTATGACCAAAATATTGCTCTTATCTTAGAATGCAAGGAGTTGAACAGAAACGAGACAATTGTGAAGCTATTATTTATTTATGGCAATTTGTCTAGCTACAATCAAGATGTTAGTAATACCTGATTTTACTGTGTTTTGATCTCACTGCAATTAGCTGACTTTTTTTTAGGATAAATGGTTACACTATTTATTAAAGTATCCACTAATTAATAATGTCAATAATCACATTTTATGCATATTTTATGTATTACTATTCTATCTGATACACTTCCACGTAATTGGATAAATTGGGTTGTATTACAAGTGCTCACTTAGAATTGTTTTAAAAATAAAGCTATCCTACTATTTATTTATTTATTTATTTATTTATTTATTTATTGAATTTCTATAACCGCCCATCTCCCCCTCAAGGAGGGACTGGGCGGTTCACAACACAATATCAGCAAAATATAATAAAAACTATGATAAAAATAGAATTACAATAAATTACAATAAAATATATATGAGTGATTTCAGGTAAATTCTATGTCACTGGAGCTTCTAATTATTTCTAGTAGTTTTAAGAAACTGTACTGGTTCTCTTTGGAACAGAAAGTATATCAAACCAAAAGTTACATAAATATATATGCATTATTGGAAGAATTTAAGTCCAAATAACAAGAATGACTTATCATAGCAGATTAATTGACATGGAAACAAAACTAAATACTATTTTTCTGTTTGGATGAAGAGGTTGCAACTAGTAAATGAACTCCTGACCCATGAATGGAATACTCTCACAATTCTGTTTAATGTTACTAAAATATAATCATAGGATTCATACAAATATGAAAGAATGACTAGTATTTTAGATTGAGGGTTTTTTTTAAAAAAAAATGAAGCCAAGACCCCTAGCTGGATAAGGCTTGCATTACTGATATGCTCAAGCCTATTTACTTATTACATTAAAGGAAACATAGAGAGCAAATGTCATACAGTGAAAATTATTTGGTCTTGATCTGAGAGTCTGGCAAATGTATGCATGAAACAATAAGAACATTGCTTTGAGTTTAGAATGTATCAGCCCCATTTGGAATGTTTTATCACAGCATTTTTAAGGAGTTGTGTTCTACCATATTGAACTTGGAATATTTTGACTATTCCACTAGATGGATCAATATGATTCAAAATACAAACATTTTGTTCTGAGCTTGAAATACTGAAAATGACCATTCTGAGCTAGAATATTTAATCTTGGAAAATGTTTTTCATAACTCTAAGGTCTGAATTTAAATTCTGATTCACCTATGGTCTTGGACAACTTTTTGGCTCTCAGCCTAGTCTATCTCACATGGTTGTACTGAACATATTTCATAAACATGGCACTGAAATGGAGCAATAAAAGAGGTTACAGCATATTAACTTAACAAAGAAACAAACAAATTTCTATGTCCTCTTAGCTAAAACAAATACCAAATTAGGGAGATCAAAGATGCTCGAATGCAATGCTTCAGTAAAATTTCTTTATAGTCAGTGAAATGTAAAATTCATAAATATATGAAATGCATCTCTACATATATTTTATGCCATATACTGTATTTTATGTCATATACTGTAAATATAATATGGAAGCAACATAGCCTGCCTACATGGTTTTGGGCAGTATGTGTAGCACAATCTACAGTATATTTGTGCAAGGATGGTGTTCAAGAATACTTTAGGAAATGTAAACCATGAAGTAGTATGGTTACCAAACTTACAAGTGCTTCATAAAAAAAATTTCGGTGCTTTTAATAGCTTTAAAGAACAGACAGTAGTTGGAAGTACAACACTCCTGTCAAAAACAGCACAAGAAAATACAGCAACTTTATCTGTTCTTCATAAGCATTAAAACTAAAGAAACCTATTATTTTTAGTCTTTTTTGCAACCTTGGGAACAGGCCAACAGGGCAAGCCTACATATTCTCACAGTCAACACCACATTCAAGAAGGAATAAAAATCTAGTGAAAAAGACCAAAACTGATAGACTTGGTTGTGTTAATCATATGGCTGGTACAGTATGGCTGGTGTAATATATAAAGCCACCCTCAAGAAGAAAATTAGGTCTTTGATGTTCTAATAGATCCATTCCACATACAGAGGTCATAGTATTTCAACAAAAAAAACAAGGGTTGTGATATTTCATTCTTGAGACTTTAATGGTTCTGCTTCATTTAAAATCTTTTCAATATAGTCCCATTCACTTTCTCACTTAACTAAATACATATATTCCCATAGCTAAATATTTGATCAGAACTCAAATTCTGCTCAAAAAAAATAATGGAACAGGAGATAAGTGAAACTGGGAGCATTCAAAGAACACGGTTGTGGAAGCGTATCTGTAAAAGATAGAATATATATATATATATATATATATATATATATTCATATATATATATATATATATATTCATATATATATATATATATATATATATATATATATACACTGTATATATACTATATATATATATATATATATATATATATATATGAATATATATATATATATACACTGTATGTATGTATGTATGTATGTATGTATGTATGTATATATATATATATATATATATATATATATATATATATATATATTCATCAACCGCCCAGAGTTCCCTTGTGGGGAGATGGAGCAGTATATAAATTGAAACATAAATAAATAAAAAATAAATATATGAATATATATATGAAATCCTTAAAGGAAGTTAATTAGCCAGATCTGAATATCAGTATGATACCCTATTCATTGGTTTCCCTCACAGAACTTAGCCAGAATGTTTCCGTAGATGTTCATAAATCGTAACTGAGGACAGAATATTTCAGTTCTTCTGTCCCTTTAATTTTTGGGTGTCCCTGTTGAGCTTGTCCATCAGAATTCTAATTAATTCTTACTCTGTGATGCTTAGTCAGGTGTGGAAGTTCTCTTATTGGAATGAATTAGAAGTGCAACTCAATGCCCATTGGCAGTTCAATAACGGTCAGATTACAATGAGATATAAGTAGACCACCAACAATCTCAGCATGGATTTGAATTAGCAAGTACAGAAATGAGAAGATCTGTGGAGCTAGCCTTGGGCACCTGGTCCTTTGAAATGAACATGCTATTAAGAACTGTCAGTGATTCCTGTATGATGTATCATATAGATAGGACAAGGAATATTGCCTAATTGGGTTAGATGCTTGCCCAGCTATTGTAATCAGCCAAATCCAAGAATCAGAACACCCTCTGTATAATAATACACTATTCCTAATGGTCCATATGAATAATAAAGGACTTGCTCATGGAATTGCCAAGTTTATTGGAGAGGGTGAATGAGAGAGTGAGAAATAATTCCATCTCCGTAGGAACATACTGATAACACAAAGGCATTTTGTGGAATCAAACAAGCATGGAAAAAATCTAAAGCATATCATGTGAAGAATTGCAATGGCAGTCTGCATGTAAATGTGACTAGGCATCTCAGATTTTCCTTGGGGAATCAGAAAATTAATCACCCATTTATTTTTAAGCAAAATGATGTGAGTCACCAAACTATAATCTGTCACAGCATAAAATGGACTTAATTAGTATCTGTCTTAAAATATTTGTCAGGTCAAAATTAGCATACAAAAAGGCACATATTGACAGAAGCTACATACAAAATGCATATGTCTGGGAAAAGAGAACGTGCACACAAAATATTATGTCAAGAAAGTTGTATTTGCATATAAAATGCAGGGGGTGTTCTGCTTTTTAATTTGAAAAATGTTCATATACAGTAAAGGTGATTCATACTACTTCTCTGAACCTTTTTTCCTCATTATTTGTAAAGACCCACTATATGACTGGAACTGGGTTATGGAATCCATGTCAGCCATATGCAAAAAGATAAAGACACTTTTGATGTCAACATAACAATCAAGAATCCTTGGAAAAAGGTGGATAATTATTTTTGCTAGTTGGTAAGAAAACACTATTGTATGTGCCTAAATATACTGTATATATATATGGGGGGGGGGGAGAGAGAGAGAGAGAGAGAGAGAGGGAGGGAGGGAGGGAGGGAGAGAGAGAGAGAGAGAGAGAGAGAGAGAGAGAGAGAGAGAGAGAGAGTTTTATATAGTTTTATATAGAGAGGGAAAGATATACGTATATCCCAGGAACAAAATCAGAGCTCTCTGTTCAGAAGAGAGCAGTGCTAGGAACAGCTGCGCAGAACCCTCAAACTCCCAGGCCTCTGGTACAGGACCCGAGATTAGGAAGACACATACCACCCAATGGGGTGAGAAGGGAATCCTCCTAAACCAATATGTCTCTGATTATTTGATCCAGATATACTGTATTATATCAGTCATATATCGTCTGTTTTTCTCTCTGTCTGGTCAGGGTTGGCATAACAGAAGGTATAAACAACCTCATGGCTTCAGAGGCAAACTGGATGTTGAGCCATATTCTGTACTTTCATCAGGAGATGTTTGATGAGTCAAAATGTAGAATTAAAAAATTATGTGTTTGGTTGTGAATATATTTTTTCACAGATTTGAAAATCCAACAATTTAGAAGACAGATTTTAGCAAGCTTCAGATATGAACTCTCCTAAGTTGCCAATTTCTACTCATGTTAAATGTTCATAATGATTGCATGGTTTCTATCAAGTCCTTACAGATGTGAAATACTTTTATGGCCAGTCTCAAATACTATATAGTATTAAATAACAGCTTATAATTGTGAAAAATTGCTAGGAGCTACTGGAAGTTGTTGAGTCGACCATGGCAATGGTTAGCCAAGAGGTTAATTGCTATATAGGGAACAGAGGTCAGGCCAAAGGGCACCTTTAAAAAACTGGGAAGATAAATAATAGAGAAGCAATTAGTAGGAAAGCAACACAGCTGTGGGAAGAGGAAAGCGCCTCAGAAATTCATTATGAAATGCAAGGCAAACCTGTTAGTTGAAAGAAGAAACTAAGCATGTTAAGTGGAATTCTGGGGGCTAATTGATCTGACAAAACTCAAGGAAGGAAAAAAACAGAAGTAGCTGAAGTCCAGAAACTCTGGGCATAAAAGACATTGAATCCTTTGGTTATTGGAAGTGGACGGTTCTCAGTATAACTGTGGTACATAGACTTTGGAGAGAGGCCTGCTTGTGGTCTTCAGCTGCTGTATGTTAAACCCAAGAACTCTAGCTCTATAGCCTGAGACAAATTTTGGAATCCCACAAAGGAAAATGGATTGTAAATCAATAAGAAAAAAGGATGGATTTAAAAAAAAAAACATGCTGTTTAGATGACCATGGAAGGGGCAGAGAATATGGCAATAGTATTTGAGTGTATTTATAAATAAAAGTTGAAAATAAATGGAGTCATAGCTTAAGCGTTCCAGCAGGCCTTCTTATTTCTACATCACTGCAGGGAGATTGCCAGCACTCTACGGTTCTTCCAGCAATCAAATTTAGCTTTCTTCTTCTTTGCTATTCTTTATATTCACCCGGACTGTCTATATGCACTCATGTACAGAAACAAATCTTCTGGTAGGATATAACTTTTTCTGGGTATAGAAAAAACTGCTTCTTTCTATGATTTTTTTTTACTTAGAATATCTCCAAATTATACATTATTAAGGGAAAAAAACTGTTAGCCTTAGTTTCTATGTAAATACATTATTGATAGTTTAACTAAGGAAATGCCTAACCAGACATGGCCAGAAGGCTTGAAAAAATTTAGCATTAACACTCTGCTATTCAGTTTGATTCAATTTTAAAATTCTATGATATATTAAGATATATGTTATTTTAAGTCTTTTGGGAAACTGGACCACAGAAAGACCAGAACAAATGAATAAAGAAACAAGACAGGGGATCCTGAACACACACACACACACACACACACACACACACACACACACAGAGAGAGAGAGAGAGAGAGAGAGAGAGAGAGAGAGAGAACTGCTGTACTTAAGTTAAATTGGCAGTGATCAAGGTAGAAGGTTTAACTTCAGAGATGGCAATAAGAAGAAAAGAGTTGCACAGGAATTTGGTAAAGGCAGATAAAAAGGATGAAAGAGAACCGAAATAGATCATTATTTTTCCTTTCATATTCTAACTCCAGTAGAATTATAAACAAAGTATGAATCAGCACCAATCAGAAGATCAAGAAAATACATCTTGTTTCTATTTTGTGCTTGTGAATTTTCCCTTCCCTCTCCCCAGCTGAGCATGAATTAAATATAATAATTGTTTCACTCTCAGAGTAGCAAAATCTGCCCTCCCTCAACCATCAATAACTTAGCATTACTCTGTCAAGCCAATGGAATGCATTTACAGGTGCTATTGAGCCACAGCATTGAACTATGCAACAATGATCAATTGTCTTGGTTGTTTATGAACCTTGTAATATATTACACTTCAGCAAAGGAGATTGTTACCTTGTCGTGGTGCTGGAGCCTGAGCACCTGAATGACGCCATGAGCTAAACCGTGAAGGGACACCCAAGACGGGAAGGTCATGGAAGAGAGGTCAGACTAAATACGATCCCTGGGGAAGGTAATGGCAACCCACCCCAGTATTCTTGCTGTGAAAACTAAATGGATCAGTACAACCAGAGATATGTCGGTATACCATCGGAAGATGGGACTCCCAGGTTGGAAGATGGTCAAAATGCTACTGGGGAGGAACAGAGGATAAGTTCAACTAGCCCCAGATGTGATGACGCAGCTAGCTCAAAGCCGAAAGGACAGCTAGTGGCCGACGGTGCTTGTGGTGAACGACGAATCCGATGTTCTAAAGATCAACACACCATAGGAACCTGGAATGTAAGATCTATGAGCCAGGGCAAATTGGATGTGGTTATTGGTGAGATGTCAAGATTAAATATAGACATTTTGGGTGTCAGTGAACTGAAATGGACTGGAATGGGTCACTTCACATCAGATGACCACTAGATCCACTTCTGTGGACAAGAGGACCACAGAAGGAATGGAGTAGCCTTCATAATTAATAATAAAGTGGCTAAAGAAGTGCTTGGATACAATCCAAAAAACTATAGAATGATCTCAATTCGAATTCAGGGTAAGCCATTTCACTCCAAGCCAGACTGGCAGCTCGACAAGTCAGAATTTTTTCAGAGTGCTGAAGACCTGGCTAGCTTTTCCCTGTTTGCGGGGGTCTATAGAAAATATAAGACCACTGAAGTTTCTCCCTGGAGAGGGGAGAACCAGAAGATTGCTCACTGGGTCGTTGGAATTGCCCCCTCCTGCTTTTTTTGTAGTTTTCCACCACGGAAGGAGCAGGGGGTTGGAAGCAGTGAAACGACTGGAGAAGCACCAAGCTTTACAGGGAATCATAAGTCTTAGAGACACTAGAACAAGAAGCCGGCTTTTAGATCACTTTTATTATTTTTTCTATATTAGATCGTTTTATCATCTAAGGTCTACCTTTGGACTTTGCTCAAAATGTTGGCAAATTTTGTGCTTTCCTTGCTATAATAATTACGGTGGAAGTATGATGGATTTTATATTTGCAACATAGTGAAACGTTTGCATTTTTTTTTCTTTTACCTTTCTACTTTACCAGAGAGGATTCTGTATCACTTGGAAGTATAAGAGTTTTCATTGAATATCTTTTGAATATATTTTGTTGGACTAACTATTGATGAATTTGTTTTTATAAACTGTATGAAATACTGCTTCTTTCCTTATTTTTGATTATTGGATTTTTTTATCTTTTACTCTAAAACCTTTTTGTATTTAGGAAAAAAATTCTTTTTTCCTTCTCTTCTTTTTATTTCTTATAACTGGAAACTATTTGGGATTCAATAGACTCTGCTGGTAATTTTCCACTCAGCTGTTTACTCCCTCTCTGAGAAACTGTTTGTTTTGGCTAGAGAATAAGCCTGAAGAACAAAGAGGGGGTGGGGGAAAATGGCATCTTCAACAGTAATTCAAGAATTTAAAAAAGAAATCAATGAAACTCTTTCAGAAATTAAGAAAACACTGGAAATTTTATTGATAGATTGGCAAGGTCAGGAGCAAAAGATAGAATTAGAAACAGAAGAAAATTTTTTTGAGATAGAGGAGAAACAGAAGGTTCAGAAAAACACTTTGACATCCTACACGAGCCAGACAACAAAACAGGCTACACATTATAATCTTGGCATAAACACATTGTGGCAGTTGAGAGAAGGAGAAGATTTGAGTATGAAACTTGATAGATATTGTGAAATATGGGGAAAAGTCCAGAAAAATATTCTGACATTCTACATGAGACAGATAACAAAACAGGCTATACATTATAATTTTGATATAACCTGAATAGGAGACTCAGTTTAATATGGGACATAAGGTTAATGGAACCATGGATTCTAATTGGATATAGAGTATGCAAATGTAAATTGAGTTTCAACTAGTAATATAATTGTTGGGAATAATAAATGCTAAAAATTGATATGAGAAACTGTATGGATGTATAAAAATGTGATATTTTAACTGTAAGATATAAGGTTATAAAATTAGAGATATAAATATAAGTTGATGTTATAGATTATATGCAAATTAGAAATTTTTCTATGGAGATACAAGAATGAGAAAATATATTATTAGGATGGGATGCTGAGTTGGAATTAGAATCAATGCTATTACAGGATGACTTATTTTTATAATTACTAGTATGAATATTATTGAGAATTGTTGTTAGGTTATGCATTAGTGGAACAGGTAGCTATAAAAATTTGTTCATTAGGTAAATATGTAGGAAGATGTAGAATATGGTATAATTATAGTCTAAATATAGATTATGTTTAAACTAGTGTTATTTTTTATGGATATATATGAAATAGAATATATTTTATTTTACTAGAATTAAAATAAGGCCTTTCCTTGTTATATATATTTCAAGACTAATTGGACTTTATTAAGGATATAAATATAGATGTAAAAATGGAAAGAGCGAATAAAAAATATCAAACCGATGCAGCCAAGAACACTTAAATTGACATTACTTCATGGAGTGGAAACCACAGATGGATTATTGGAGGATTGCAAGAAAGGTGAAACCTATATGAAGATCAGAAGATTGGATCATAGAAATTAAAGTGTATATGACAAAGAAAAGTTCCTGTGTATTGTATGAAAGACTAACATTTAAAGCAAATTATTGTACTTAATGACCAAAGATAGATTGGAGGCCATCTATCTTTTATATTTCTTTTGTTTATTATTTTTTTGACTTCACTTTTCTTTTACTTTTTTCTTACTTTGTATTTCTATTTTTATTTCTTTTTCTAACTTTTAATATGTATTTTAAAATTCAATAAAATTTATAAAAAAAAGAATTCAGGGTAAGCCATTTAACATCATAGTTATCCAAATATACGCCCCAACCACAGATGCTGAAGAGGCAGAAGTAGATCAGTTCTATGAGGATCTGCAGCACCTACTGGATAATACGCCAAAAAGAGATGTTATTTTCATTACAGGAGACTGGAATGCTAAGGTGGGTAGTCAAGCGACACCTGGAATTACAGGTAAGCATGGTCTGAGAGAACAAAATGAAGCGGGCTGATAGAATTTTGCCAAGAGAACTCACTGTGCATAACAAACACTCTCTTACAGCAACCTAAAAGATGACTTTATACATGGGCTTCATCAGATGGTCAACACCAAAATCAGATTGACTACATCCTTTGTAGCCAAAGGTGGTGGACATCTATACAGTCGGTAAAAACAAGAGCTGGAGCTGACTGCAGTTCAGATCACAAACTTCTTGCACAATTTAGAATCAGACTAAGGAGAATAGGGAAGACCCACAGATCAGTTAGATACAAGCTCACTAATATTCCTAATGAATATGCAGTGGAGGTGAAGAATAGATTTAAGGGACTAGATTTAGTAGATAGGGTCCCGGAAGATCTATGGACAGAAGTTTGCAACATTGTTCAGGAGGCGGCAACAAAAAACATCCCAAAGGAAAAGAAAACCAAGAAGGCAAGATGGCTGTCTGCTGAGACACTGGAAGTAGCCCAAGAAAGAAGGAGAGCAAAAGGCAACAGTGATAGGGGGAGATAAGCCCAATTAAATGCAAAATTCCAGAGGTTAGCCAGAAGAGATAAGGAATTTTTAAAGAAGCAATGCACGGAAGTGGAAGAAGATAATAGAATAGGAAGCACAGGCATCGGTGAGCTGCACTCTGTTTTTTTACTCATCATTGTTGTTGATCATGTTGCTGAACATTTTTAAAACTCATGTAGAATTGTACTAATCATGACAAATATAAAGGCAGTTCCAACTGGTCAAGAGTGTAATCCTAGTATGACTATCAGAAATACATTCCACTGAGATCAATCTGATTTACTCCAAAGTGTTATTGGATTGTATTTAAACCACAAATACTAAAATGCATTTTCTGCTTCTTGAGAAAACCTGATGACTTGTAGATTAGTCTTCCCTAACTTGAGTGTCTTCCAGAAGTATGAATGTCAGCTTGCATGATTGTCAGCATAGTGGCTGGGGAATTCTGGGAATAAAGTCCATACATTTGGAGGCCAATTAAGTTTGGAATGGTTGATGTAGTTTGACAATCTATTCTGGCAATAAAGTAAGTGAGCAAAGCTCTTAACTTTCATATTATAATTCATTCTTTGCACATGACTAGATTTTTACAAAAAATTGAACAGGAATTTGCACAAAAGTGGGGAAAGTAGAATCTAATATACAGAAGCCTGCTAATGTAAACTATGTGACAAGGGGAGTCTTCTCAGTATCGTCATCAGTGACTCATAACTAGCAAACAGCAAGAAGGATCAAGACATTATAAAATAAGGTAGCAAGAACTTACAGGATAAAGGTAAAATATGAAGGGCAAGGAGAAGGGTATTATGTCTGGAGTAATATGTCTGTTACTGTTCAATGGTGGCAAATGTAAATCCTCAAAATAGAGCTTATTTTTTATTTGATATATTTTATTTTATTTTCAAATTATATATTTAAAATACAAAAAAGAGAGAACTATAGGTTAGATAGAAAACAGAACTAAAATAAAAAGAACAAACTATAAAGATGTGAATAGAAAGAGAAAATAGATAAGGCGACTTCCGACTATCTCCGATACAGATATAAGATTAAATACAAAACTAATCTCTTACGAATAATTAACCTAACCTAACATTATTTCTATTACAACAAATCGTTCAATCTTTAAAACCCAAAATCAAGACATCATTTTTTTCAATTACAAGCAAATAATCCAAAAGTGGTTGCCAATTTGAGATAAAAGTAGATATAGAATGCTCTCTTATTAAAACTGTTAATTTAGCCATCTGAGCCAAGTCCATTAATTTAACAATCCAATCTTCAACTGTAGGTATTTGCGGATCTTTCCATCGTTGTGCATATAACAAACTTGCTGCCGTGATCATATACAGTAGCAGAACTCCATGTTGTTTCTCTAGTTCTTTTTCCATCAAACCTAAAAGAAAAACTTCTGGCTTTCTTTGTATATTTACTTTAAGAATCTTCTGAATAACAATACATATTTGATCCCAGAACTTTTTAGCTTTCTCACAAGTCCACCAAAGATGATAAAAGGTTCCTTCATCCTGTGAATATTTCCAACAAACATTAGTTATACCACTATACATTTTTGACAACTTGTCAAGAGTTAGATACCAACAATACATCATCTTATAAAATTTTTCTTTCAAATTGTAATTCAGCGTAAATTTCAAACCTTTCTTCCACATATTCTCCCATTGATCCAGCATAATATTATATCCAAAGTTCTTTGCCCATTTGATCATACAATCCTTAACTTGTTCATCTTCCATATTCATCTGTAACAAAATCTTATACATTTTAGTGATAACATGATCATCATTTATACATAAATCCATTTCAAGTTGAATAGAGCTTATTAAGAGATTCCAAAATGGTAACTGTAGGCAATAGCAGCAGGCAACTGACTGGCATGGCAATAAAATTAACAAGGGAGAGAGTGAGACATTCCCAGCTCTGACAAATGAAGGTATGGATAAGAGAAGGATGAACATGGAACAGTGCAGAGATTCCCCTCCCCCACAAAAATGATATGTGGGATAATATGGACTGTATGTAGAAAATCTATCTATCTATTATCTGTCTGTCTGCCTATCTGGTTGCTAGGAGTTGAAAATGACTTGATGGCACATAATCAATCAATCAATTGACTGTATGGCCTAAGTTATATTTGGGGAACCCCTGAGATCAGGACATCTTAATGAGACAGCAAAGTGAGTTCTTCTGTTGTGTTGGGCAACTAAGAGATAAAGATTTTGTATGTGAGCAAAAATGACAGTGTTATTTATATGTAAAATGCCCATTTTAAGCAAATCAAGCTTAATTATATCTTTCTGTGATGTGAATGATAACTTTCTATGAATTGTAACTATAAATATTTGACTTTAAGAGCTTGGACTTTTATTCCATTTCATTCTTCAGTTATTTTTACTGTAAATATTAAGCCTGAAAAACAAGCAAAGCATATCATGTTTATGCTCCTTTTTACTAACATAAATTTTCTTACCTTTCTTACACCCAGTGAGCAACACATGATACCTAATGTTGATAACTAAAGTGTAAATCACAAAGAGCAAACAGATATCACAAAAGTAAAATGAAGAAAATAATAGTAACTGACAACCAAAATCAAAACAAATTCATAACTTCCCTTCTAAATAATGAATTCAAAGTAACTCTCAGAATTCACATGCTATAAATTTGGAAAATAAGTTTAGCCTTTATAATGAATGTTTGTTTTTGATCTACTTCCTTAATCTGGCAGTATCAAAAGTGTCTCTTACACACTCTCTTTAAGAGAAGTCCTACACTGTTCCAGTCACAACTCCTGAAACATTTTTCCTCCTTTAGAACAATTGACTTTTATGATGAAAGATCAAAATAAATTTGGAAAGCTACCCAGAGAAAGTAAAAAGAGGTGGTGTGGAATGAAGCCAGAGCTTTTTCACTTGCCTCCTCATATCTGTATAATCTTGACCTTCAGGGTTGCCTTTCCTGCTTTCAAAATCTAAATGACACCTCAGCTATAATCCTGATTGTAGTGCAAGATCAACCTGAGAAGCCTATCCACATAAAGTATTGTTGGAGAAATGAGAACTGGCAGTCTCATTCATTCTAAATAAGTCTAAAGCACAGAATTACATTCTTTGTCTGCATTCCAGATTACATTTAATAATTCTTTCACTATTACCTGCAAGGAGTACATGTGGGGAATGGCACAAGACTACTTTTCTTTTTGCATTTTCACTGCTAACGAACAGTAAATAAGTTTTCAGAGTGTTTTTTTACCCCCCCCATCAATCAACTTGACATTCTAGTAGTATGAAGTGACCTTTTTATAGACATTTGAGATGAAGATGGGAATAAGCAATGAAGGAAGTCTCTGTAGAACATGGCTCGAAAGCATTTATTGTTTTATTTTGCTTGCTTTAAGAGCAATAAAGACAAATCTGGAGACCCTAACTAACTTCCTAAGGTCAAACAATAATTAAATGTCTACTCAGTGCCCTCTCTACAGTGAGACATACATTGAGGCAGCTGACATCCTATTACCATAAAGGGCAGCTTCTTGTATGTTGTGTAGGCCATTTGGGAATGAATGGAATAGTGTCTGGAATAGAATGAGTGCAGAATTTGGATATCATTTTGTTAGTAGAAAAGATCTCCAATTCAAGGGAAGTCATGCCAATCTATCTGAAACATATAGCAACAAAACTGGTCTGAACTGCTCTAATGCTGTTGTAACCCTAACCCTGGAAGCATATATTTGAATGCATAGCTCTGCTGAGAAACAAGAAAAGGGGACTGCTGCCCTCTTCTCCTGCACGTGGACTTCCCATATGTTTGGCCACCATGGAAACATTAGAAGAGTGTATATATATAGCTCAGGGTTGAACTCTGGAGGCCTTGGTGCTCTCTGAGCTTGGTTGTTTGCTTGCAGTCATTTCATTACCCAACTTGGTAACATCATCAGTGCTGTCAGGCAATGAAACGTCTGCAAGCAAACAACATACTCAGAGAGTACCAAGGACTCCATGGAAACATTAGACTGGATGTTAGATCCAGCAAGGCTCTTTTATTGTCAACAACAGTAACATTGCTTTAATTAAACAGCAAGCTTAAATGTTCTTACAAAACTGGTATTGACTTTTAAATACTGTGTGAATATCTTCTTTGTAAGATTTGTATCATACCATACAAGAAAAAATGTGGGAGGAAATCTGCATTACTCCAATGATTCATAACAAAATCATCTAACCCCGCAGGAGATGTAACATATCCACAGCTTCTCTTGCTGAAAGTGCTTCTGGTGTATGTCTCTCTTGAACTATTAATAAAATTCTAATTGTGCACCCTGGTAGGAAGCTCTTAATCACCATAGTGATCTTAATTAGGATTGATTTGCAGTCCAGCTGAGAGTTCTTCCTTTGCAGCAGGAGATACCTGCTTGCCCACAAGTATGGCATAAATCTAAAATGGAGAACTTTTTTTTGTTTATTCCTGAATCTGCTAATAATGAAGAAGTGATGAGCAGTTGTAGCAACAGTCATAATAGTAAGACATGGGGTGCAAAGAAAGGAGGAAGCTTGGTAATTAATGCCTTTATCCTGTTGATAAAAAATGTGCTTTGCTTCTTTCTTTAAAAAGTATACAAAACGTTTTATCTAGAATATGAGTCATTCATTTAGCAGATTTACACATGACCAACATGAACTTGTTAAAAAGTCTATAGGATTATTTCTAGAGTAAGCCTATTAGCAAAATATAAGTCAATTAGTTAAGATCTGTAGCAAGATCCATTTTTCCTTTCTTCTGAGTATTTATTTATACTTTGCATGCAGTTGTGTTTCTCTAAGGGTTTGCATTAATTTCTGAAGGACTTGCAATTCATGTTTTAGTAGCCAAAAAAAATCATATGAGTATGGATATAGTTAAATTTAAATGAACTGAATTTACTTAAACCACAGTATTTGATATGCAAATATGTTATTCACATGGTATAATTATATATTAAGATTTTCTTAAAGTATAATTCATAGGAATTATCTCCTTACTGTTCAAGTATATCACATCTTAATACATATTGTACCACTTGATCAACATTTTTACTGTAAGCATGCTGAAATTTTCAGTTCATACTCCAAGCTGCAAATGCCATAATGTATGGCAGACTTCTGGGTTTGCCTAAGAATATCTGTATGTTTCACAATAGACTTAGTTTGCAATATCCAGGGCCAGCACTCAACTCATATACCTTAGGCTATCCTTGCTTTGAATGGGCAGACTTTCAGGATATCCTTCATCTGATCCATCACACAGAGAATGCTAAAGCAACCTGAAAGCCAGGTGTAAGCATTACAGATCCTGCATGACAATTTTGAAAGGTCACCACCTTTATGGTTTTGCCCCTCTTGATGGTTATACCTTGACATTCAGCTCAATAGTGCAGATGTTATCAGTACTAAGATGATGCAAGATTGTGATGCTTTATCCCCCTCTAATGGTTACTAATAGGTACTCACGTGTATTCCTTATATTTATACCTTGATGTAGAGCAAGAATCTAGGGCTCTGAATTAGATTTTTGTTTGGTGGAAATATCAGGTTACTTTTTTAAAAAAGACAAATATCTAGACCTCATCAATTCAGAGCCTTAAACTTGTACCTACAGTACAATGTATGTATTTGGCATGTGTCTGTCTTCTCCAATATCCTGTCATTCACCATATGGGGAAATTAATGGACATTGTACAAAATCTTCTGCCTGTGAAACCAAAAGTATTCATTTTATTAGAAAGCATTTGTCATAAAGATATTATGACCCAAATCATAAGAAATGTGTCTAGGAGAAAATGCAGGTTTTTTTATTTTGGCTTACACTGACATATGTTGTTAAATTAGCCATCACTTTGTATGGATTAAATCTGGTTTTCAGTGTAGTCCTAATGTTCAGGGCCAGATTAGTTATCTTAGAGAATTCATTGAACTTAAGTAATTATTAACTATGGCATACAGATCAAGCAATCGAATGGTTACAGATGTTCCATCTTCATAAATGTATGCAATATATTTTCTTGATACAATACTCTGCAAATTTCCTAAAACAATTCAAAGAAACTAATAAACCATAGCTTTCCAAACTGTGTGTTGCAACACTTTAGTGTGTTGCAACACACACTTTAGTGTGTTGCAAAGCGGTGGCGCAGGGGCGCATGCGGCAGCGGCGCGGGGCACGCACGGTGGTGGTGTGCATGGTGCCATCAGCGCTTCCGTGTTTTAGCGAGGCTGCTGCCACTGCCGCACCCCCCCCCCCGCACTGCCACATCCCCCCCGCGCTGCCACCGCTGCCGCCGTTGGTG
This sequence comes from Charina bottae, assembly GCA_023362775.1. Lineage (NCBI taxonomy): Eukaryota > Metazoa > Chordata > Lepidosauria > Squamata > Charinaidae > Charina > Charina bottae. The sequence goes on from JALMGJ010000005.1 coordinate 48,587,829, forward strand.
TGTCGCCAACGGCGGCAGTTTGGAAAGCACTGTAATAAACAAATCATTCCCTTCACCCCCAAAACCAACTCCCCTTGGAGATGCTTTCATTAAATTTGCATTTTCCACACAGTGACATCCACTCTTTTTCAATGGCTGGAATTACATTTTCAGCCAAGAGGGACCAGCTTTTTCCCTCATATTTAGTAAAATACTTAGCGACAACCACATTTTTGGAAAATAATTTACTCTTAATGGACTACATATCAATGAGAGGCAGCGTTCCAATTTTTGTATTGTGTATCATATTCACCACTCAACATGAAATATAATAGATAAAAAGTTATCTTTGAAGCTAGATCCATAGTAGTTTGTATACCAAATAGCATTATAAAAGGGCCACTACATTACCCACCTTCACTTCACCATAGTGAATAGATGAACAAGTGCTAGATACATTAATAGAATCCTGTAATGTTATTGTACTTAGAAGCCACATAATCCAGCACTTTTTATTTGGCATCAGTGAAAATAGTAATAGAAAAGCATTTTACATGCACACACACACCCCTCATATATCCAGGTTAGTTTATTTTTATTGTTGACTTTTAACTTTTTGTAGAAATTGCATTTTGTTATGTAAGCAGTCTTGGAGGTCCACTGCATAAAATGACAGGTAAGAAAAATAAATCAAAAGATGGATTCTGAGCACAGAATAAATACAAGTATGGAGATTTTGTTAGGAATTGGCTTGCATGAAGACCAGCTAAAGAAAATGGTTATGATTAAAAATGAATTTTGTGCCAGCTCTGCTTCCAAGTTCCATCTTGGCTGTTAATTATATGCTATTTGAATGATTGATTCATTGATTGATTGATTATAAAAGAGCTTTATTTTTGAGAATCCTAAACTGATTCAACTGAGGAATGTCAGAAAATACTCATATTATTGCGCTATTATAGCGCTATGCAGAAATGGGCAAACAGCAGTGTGTACCTAATCTTCTACATCATGACTCTTGATATCATCACTCTGATTGGCTGCTAGAATATAAGGTCCTAGAAGCAGGACTTATCCATCAGTGATAGGTGCTGCTCCAGTGCCAATCATCTTCCCACCAATCCTGGAAATGGACTTAAATATTAATAACAGAGTGTACATCTTGTCAGTTTGTCACAGGCTGTATAATGAAACATGAATTTGAGCAGGGACTGATGCATTGAGATAGTTGCATTTCTCCTGTTGATCTCCATCAGGAAAGAAGGATGATGCATCACCCAGACTGTCAAGAGTTAAACCAATTGTTCTGAGAAAGCACCAAGAAGCTTCATTAGCCTGGTCTGATGAGATACAATTTCACATGTATAAAAATGGAATATATCCTTAAAATATGTATTCTTGCTAATATCAAATGCACTTAGCATTTGGGAAAAGATTTTCCAACTAATAATAAGTACAAGTATTATAAGGAGTGAATATACTTCCATTATTTGCTAGCTCCATCAGCATCACTGCTAAAAATGTAAATATAAAGTATTGGCTGAACAAGTAAAGCGGCCATAGAGGAAACTTAAGTGCCTGATGGTATGGAGATAAGTAGAAGTCTTCCAAAAAAGGACCTTAGGATAAAGAGAAAATGGATATTAACAGAAAATGGTACAGGGGAAATTAAAGTAAAAAATTATTTAAATGATGTGGAACTGGAATTCTAAAGCCAAAGGAAGAAAAAGATGATTTGCACAATCTTGCAAACAAGGACCAGTATGACAAAAAGCCATGCTCAATTTTCAAAAGCTCATTTTCCTGTCAAGAAAAATAGAAAAATCAATGCTAGGAATAGGCATTTCTATAATATTGTCCATAAGTCACATATATATTGTGTTGCATTCTTTATGTACAGAATCACCTGCCCAAACTTATTAGCACATGTTTAACTATTTGCTTTATTCTAATTTCTGTATCACAGATATTTGCTGACTATTATTACTGAAATATCCAATGATTACCACTTGAGTTCAATGTAAGCAGTGGGGAGAATGAAGGAAGGAAGGAAGGAAGAATGGGAAAACTCTGCAGAAGGCAGGACAGAGTAAAAGAATTAAAAGTAAAGAGTAGCTGGATGAATCCCAAGAGAGCTTTCTTCCAACAGCAGAAGAAAGTTTTGCAGTTGTGGATACAGTGCCCAAACTCTGAGCTCTGAAAAAGCCATCACACCCTAACAGAAGAACTCTGCCATATGAGTGATTTTATGTGAGTCTCAATAGTATCAATTGCTAATAAATAACAATCTCTTTAATAAAATTGAGTTGTACTAAACTTTGGTGTTGGTTTCTGGCTTGGGTTGTTCTTCAATATCTAACAATCTTACAATGCAGGACTAATTGCTCTGTCTGCATAGAGGGGATTGGGGATGGTGGTAACATCAGTTTGCCAGAATTGTGTCCTAAGGATTGTGCATAACAATTCTGTGAACAAGAACCTTTTTTCTTAATTATTCTTTTTTGTTCATGATTGCTATCCTTTTGTATGAAAATGCTAAGTACAATTTGGCCTTCATGCCAAATGAAGGGATGTTTGATTGTAAAGGAAGAATACAAATGTGATGGAAATTACTAAGAGTATTTTTATTTTCTAGGACGGTGCAGCACTTCAGAAATTATTTGAAAAATGTCTTTTGGCACCTAAGATTGCAAATCTATCAGAAACTTCAAAGCAGTCACATCTTTTTCTGGGATTGGACAGCTGCCAGAGCATCCTAGAAAACAATGTAGCTGCTCTAAAGCAGTGTTTCTCAAACTTTGCAACTTTAAGATGTGTGGACTTCAACTCCCAGAATTCCCTAGCCAGCCATGCCACTCCCAATTCTGGGAGTTGAAGTCCACACATCTAAAGTTGCCAGGTTTGAGAAACACTGCCCTAAAGCATGCAACAAGGTGGTACATTCACATCCTTGTACATTTTGGAAACAAAACTGAAGCAATATAACCCTACTATTTTATTGCTGTAAATTTTGGAGGAGGCCTATGACTTGTTCTCAGAGGGACTGGGAGTTTTTGAAACACACAAATAAATAAATAAACAGTACATTGTTAAAGCAGTGAGGGAAATCTAAGAAAGAAAATGAAAAACTGCCTTAAAGCTTCATTGTCTCAGAAATGCTGAAGTGAAGAATTTGTTCCATCTCAGGTCTAATTTTGAAGAATCACCCACCCTAAGAAGATTGCTTATGAATGGTGATTTCAAGTTAGTCTGATTTAATGGCGGAATAACAGAAGTTTACCACATAAGTCAGTGTAACATTAATAACCACTACTTAAATTTTAATGTTGAGATGGTATATTATGGTTCCACTGCTACCTTTTCTGAATCTTCTGGTCGATTTCTAAGAAAGCAATAGCCTAGTCAATCTGTATCACATTAGACAATATAGTGCCCCTGGATGTACTTGTATCTAAAGTTACTTCCCTTTGTACCTACAAAATTCCCTGCTAATAACTGTGATGTGCATTATCTTGCTTTGTTGGAGACAGGGGACCTAGCTGGGTATGTTTCAAAAGCACTGCTCAATATATCTATGATTACTATTCCTCAAAATGCTTTGAGTACCATGTGGCCTCTGACACATTCTTAGGAAATAAAGATGGAAAGTGGCCAGAAGCCAATGCTTTATTTTTTTGTACTCAAATGACCACTTTTACTAAAACTGACTAGATCACTTCTAAAACATGTTAGGCCATTGCCATATAAGGCTGCAGAGAAGCTTGACTTGTGGGTACCAATATGAATATCTTTTCCATCACCCCAAAGCAGGGCTATAATCATATATTACAGAAGCAGTGCTAGCTTTGGGAGTCCTGGGCAAATGCACTCCTAGTAAGCCCCCCATATCCTCAATCAACCCACCCTGTTCTTAATGCTGCCAGGCTGTTCATTTGTTCAGTCTTCAGTGCACCCAAGAGAGAGGGAAAGAAAGTCTGCGTTGTTCCTCTGTCTCCGTGCTGTCATTGTTGCTTTTACTCTTAGGAAGTGTAGGCAAGGAAAAATAACAGCCAGACTGCTAGAGTTTGCATTGAGTAGGCTGCTGGGAAGTAGACTCAGGCAGGTAACTCATAGTTCGGACCATCAATGCCAGCCCTTTACCATAATCAGATTTTGTCACATAATCCACTATATTTCTGTGAGTGGCCTAGAGTCATTGGGAGTCAGGTGGCATAAAAGTTTAATAAATTATTATTGTTATTGTTATTATTGTTGTTATTATTATGTCCTTGTGTAGTTTTAATTTTTAATAACTTTTCTTCTATATAAGATATAAACAATTTGTAAAATGCAGTAGAGATGGAATTTGCTCAATATTTAAATTAAATAAAATGCTAAGCAAACAAATTTAAACACAGCTACAGACACAATTCAAAATTATGCCACAATTTGAATTCAAAATGATGGTGGCTATGTTGAAAGTTAACATAAATTTAAATATATTCCCTCTTTGTTTCATTTCTCAGATTGTTTATATCTTACTGTATATAGAAGTGAAGTTATTAAAATTAAGCTGCACAAGGAATTCATGGATTCTCTGCATATAAAGTATGAGGTTATTCTTCCCTCTATCACTTTAGCAATAGGGAAATTGTTGGTACTGTTATTTCATTAAGAGAAAAGGCTGTATTTAGAAACAATATTAGAAAGTTGTTGCTCACATAACTGAGCCAATGTTTTGACAATAAGTTGACAAGTTCAATTCATAATAGAGAAAATCTATAAAACTAAACACATTTAAAGTTTAAAACGAATATTCATAGCACATACTGTATGAAAAATTGTTGTAGGAATACCATACAATTGGTTGTTTTATCAGGTCAGTCTCCAATCTGATTAACATTTGTGGACTTCCTGAAGTTCTTTCAACTCTACAAGGGTTAGTGAATGTCAGGTAAGGTCAATGTAAGCAACTATCAACTCAGACCTTAACCAGGAAGAATACACTAATGAAACCCAATTGGATTAACAGGGAGGTATAAATCTTTCTCAGACAGTCTGTCAAAGACTTAAATGCAGTACAAATCTTGATTTCAGGGACAACTATGATGTAGATCAGTGAGTGGCCACATATCAAATAATGAGAAAGTCTAAAGAAAGGAGGCTCTACCACAGAAACAGACAGTGGCTTGTATGGAACTGCTACCCTTTCATACATGTGTTGTGACATCACATGTACTTATAAAAAGGACAGAACTTGTGGCATAAGTTCTGATGAAAGCAGCAAGCTTTTGCACATGCTTAGCTTTTATACCAAATAAAGTGGTGCTTTCAGCAGTTTGTTAAACTGGGTCTTGCCAAGGGGAAGAAAGAGCATGATGCCTATCTAGGTGGCACAGTGATTTGCAGCACCATTTGGGAGGTTTGCCTTAGCAACTGAGGAGCCTTGTAGTTGTTAAAAGAGGCAAGCCTCACATTTAACACCACTAAATGTTACTTAGGCTATAGAGAACTAAAATACTTGAATTTCCTAATGTGAAATGAAGAGATAATGCTAAAGAAAAAAAAACACTATAACTGGCAGAACACACACAGGGTTGATAAGTTACTATATAGGGGCGTGGTGGCTCAGCGGGTAAGATGCCAGGCTTGTTGATCGGAAGATCACAAGTTTGGAGGTTCGAATCCCTAGCCCTGCGTGCGGAGTGAGCTCCCGCACTAGCTCCAGCTCTTGCCAACCTAGCAATTTGAAAGCATGCAAATGCAAGTAGATTAATAGGTACCACTTCGGTGGGTAGGTAACAGCGTTCCGCGCACGTCATGCGGCCACATGACCATGGAAGCGTCTTCAGACAACGCTGGCTCTTCAGCTAACAAACGGAGATGAGCACCGGCCCCTAGAGTTGGACACAACTGCACAAATGTGCGGGGGGAACCTTTACCTTTACCTTTACCTAAGTTACTATATAGATGTATTCAGTAGGAGGCTAAACAGTCATCTAACTGGGACAGTTCAATATGGATTCCTGAACTGATCAGGTAAATGGACTCACTGGCTAAATCACCCTTTCTAACTCTATGCTTTTATGATTCTAGAGAATGGGGACTCTCTAGAACAGGGGTCGGCAAACTTTTTATGCCGGGAGCCATTTTGACATGCTCGTGCACATTTTGAAATGCTCGAGAGCCAGGGGGCGGGGTTTGCGGGCAGGGGCCAATCGCATGGAAGGAAGCGGGGTTTGCGGGCGGGGGCCAATTACATGGAAGGGGCAGGGTTTGTGGGCGGGAGCCAATCACGTGGCTTATTGGGGCGGGTGGGAGGGCCCATGTAGCAGTTTCCCCCCCCACCGGCTTCCCGCCCCTCCCTCCTTGCCTGCAGAAGGCGGCCGGCCTTCTCCCCCCACTGTTTCCGGAAGTGATCCAGCGCCGATCTGCGGGCTGCGGGGGCTCCAGCTTCGGAGGGCGCCGGCTGCCAAGCTGTTCTGAACCAAGGAGCCAGGGCGGAGCCAGGGCAGGGGAGGAATGGGGAGCGCCAGGGGACTCACCCGCTGCTGCTTGGCTGCCACCTTCCTCCTCCGCTTCAGCCGCCCGCCCACCGAGTCCCGGCCCTTCAGCCCCCGCTGGGGCGAGGGGGGCAGGGACTCAGCGCCCGCATGCCCAGAGCCCGGCAGAGCTGCATCTTGCCCCGCCCCGCCCTGCCCTCCCAGAGTGGCCAGCGGAGCGCCACTGGCGCCCACCTGCTCGGGCAGGTATCAGCCTCTCTGTACGCTCCTTCCACTGCTGCTGCTGCAGGGAGACGGCATCCACCCGGCCCAGCTGCCTGGGGTCCAGGGAGATCAGCTCCGGCGGGATCTGTGCCGAAGAGCCCCTCCCGCCTGCCCACCCCGCCCACTTGCCTGCCTGCTTGTCTCCCTCCACGAGGCCCAGGTGCTCTGGAAGGCAGCGGGGGGCCTCGCAGAGGGAGGCTGAGCTCCGCAGCCGAGCCTGGGCGTGCGTGCGGGAGGGAAGCCGCCATTGCAGGCTTCCTCGCCGAGTTTGTCCACCGCCTGCAGGGAGGGAGGCGGGGGGGACAGGGCTGGGCTCTGGGGCGGGGGCAGGGGCCGCGGATGACAGGCCAAAGGGAGATGCCAGGGCGACTGTAGTGACCGGAGGCGGCCAAGGGGAGAGCAGGCGGCTCTTCGTCCTTGGCGCACCACGGGGCCAGATGAGCCTCCGGCTGCTGCTTCCTGCGCCTGTGGCCTCTTCGCTGCCGCTGCCGCCCGCCTCTTCCGCTCTCCGCTTCCACCTCGCTTGCTGGAACGTATTGAAGGGGAGGAAAAGGAAACATTAAGATGAACCAGGAGCTTTGCGGAGAGCGGCAGAGGCAAGGAAGGCGGCGGCTGCTGCTTCCTGCGCCCGTGGCCTCTTCGCTGCCGCCGCCGCCTGCCTCTGCCACTCTCCGCTTCTCCGCAAAGCTCCTGGTTCATCTTAATGCAGGGCTTTCCAAACTTTTGCCGTTGGCGACACACCAACGGCTGGCCCACGAAGACCTGGAAGCGGCGGTGCTTCTGGGTTGCTGCCGCTGCGGCGGCAGGGGCTGCCCCTTTGAAAGGGCAGGCTCCGGGGACCCTGAAAATTCCCTCGGTTCCGGCAGGGAGGCGAAAATCGCATGCGCACGCTGCTGGCTTCCCAGCGCACAGCTGATCGGCGCGGAGAATTTCCACCCCAGGCAGCCCTGCAGCATGCGTGATTTTCGCCTCCCTGCCAGAACCGAGGTCATTTTCGGGGTCCCCGGAGCCTGCCCTTTTGAAGGGGCAGCGGCAGCAGCGGTGTCCTGGAAGCGCTGATGGTCTGCTGCCACCACTGCCCCTTTGAAAGGACAGGCTCCAGGGACCCCGAAAATGCCCTCGGTTCCGGCAGGGAGGCGAAAATCGCATGCGCACGCTGCTGGCTTCCCAGCGCACAGCTGATCGGCGCGGAGAATTTCCACCCCAGGCAGCCCTGCAGCATGCGTGATTTTCGCCTCCCTGCCAGAACCAAGGGCATTTTCATCAGAGCTTCCGGGTTGTCACGCGACACACTTGGGGCCCCCAGGCGACACAGTATTGCGTCGCGACACACAGTTTGGAAAGCCCTGTCTTAATGTTTCCTTTTCCTCCCCTTCAATACATTCCAGCAAGCGAGGTGGAAGCGGAGAGCAGAAGAGGCGAGGCGGCCTCCGGCTGCTGCTTCCTGCGCCCGTGGCCTCTCCGCTTCCACCTCGCTTGCTGGAACATATTGAAGGGGAGGAAAAGGAAACATTAAGATGAACCAGGAGCTTTGCGGAGAAGCAGAGAGCGGCAGAGGCGAGGCGGGCGGCGGCGGCTGCTTCCTGCGCCTGTGGCCTCTTCGCTGCCGCCGCCTGCCTCTGCCACTCTCCGCTTCTCCGCAAAGCTCCTGGTTCATCTTAATGTTTCCTTTTCCTCCCCTTCAATATGTTCCAGCAAGCGAGGTGGAAGCGGAGAGCGGCAGAGGTGGGCCACTTGCCTGCCTGCTTGCCTCCCTCCGCGAGGCCCCCCGCTGCCTTCCCGGGATCCAAGCCAGAGAGAAAGGGCGGCGGCGGGGCCGCACTACCGGAGCGCCCGAGTGCCAGACAGGCAGCTCCGCCCACGCGCCTTCCACGCAATCGGCCCGCAAGGACCGGCCAGGGAAGGCGCGCGGGCGGAGCTCCCATCCTGCTGCACCCCAGCCGGAGCGCCCGAGTGCCAGGCAGGCAGCTCCGCCTGCAGTGCGCCCAGCATGGCGACGCTCTCCTGCCTGCCTGGCGAGCGCTTCGGGGGGCGGCGGCAGCGGCCATTACAACGCGGGCGGAGGAAGAGGCGGCGGCGGCAACCAACCAACTTCCCCACCCGCCGACCTCGAAGAAGCGCTGCCCAACTCTGGAAGGCTCCCGAGGGCGGGAGGAGGAAGAATCAATCACCCTCCTCCAGCGCCGGCCATTTGGGGGCGGGATCCAATCGTGTGGAAGGGGCGGGGGTGAGTTCAGCTGCGGAAGAGCCACACTCAAGGGGCCAAAGAGCCGCATCTGGCTCGCGAGCCGCCATTTCCGACCCTTGCTCTAGAACATCATGTCAATCTCAGGAATGAGTAGGATGAATTCACTCCCTTGTTAGTTCACACAATACAACCAGATATGTTTGGAGCTAACTTAATTTGAGTTAAATAAGTCATTTGTGAAGGTTACAGAGTTTCTACCACATGCTTACTCCTTCATCCCCTTCAAACCAGTTAGGTTTGCTTTTTTGAATACACCCAAACAGCATTAAGTATCTGTATCTGGAGTTACTTAACTGAACATATCAACCCAGAGTTCTCACTCGATGCACAAATGACCAAGCTCAAATTATCCTACTTTATATTACATTATGTGAAGACCCAGCTCTCTGGAAAAGACTCTAATTCTGGGAAAGGTGGAAAGAAAGAGAAGATGATGACCAGCAGCAAGGTGGACTGATTCAGTTACAGTGGTGATGAGTGCACTGTTGGGAGACTTGAAAAAACATATTGTCATGGAGAAGATCCATCTATGTTGTCACCAGGAGTCGAAGACAACTTGATGGCACAAAATCAACCAATCAATCTGAAGTTAAGAAAGACCCTTGACAAAAGTGAAGTTTTGTTTGCATGTGGTTTGTTGCTTCAGCTGGTGGACATAGTATAGATTCAAAGTTTTGGGGTTGTTTAACTTTCACCATGAAGCTACTTTTCTAAGGAAGATTTCAGCTTTAATGACCATTTCTTAACCATGGATATGTCATTAAATTAAATACAGTATATCTCACAATATAAGGATCTGGTCTTCTGTTATTCTGATGACAAAGTATATTATTTGATCCATTTTAACCTCTGCTGCTTTTAATTTCTCTGACATTGAAGAAGCAATTTCAGTCTTTAATTTCTGGAGTCCAATAATAAAATCATCAAATTATTATTGTTTCCTGATGCCTGTAGAGAAGTTTCCCATTGATTTAAACAGAGGTTCTGCTGAGATCCAAGCTATTGACATAAAGTTTTCCACATTTTCTTGATCAAATCACTAATATTGTAAAGAAGATGGCAATAAAGTGATTAGACAAAAGGTTAAGGAGAACTCAAGCCAATGCAGCCTAACTCTCAACTATTATTGCATCAGCATGGCATCAACTGTCAGAGCTTTATGTGTAGGGAAAGTCTTTTTTCATAAATGTTAAAGGGAATTATTGATAGAATCCCAGAGTCCCACTGTGAGGTGGAATGATCTATAGCTTAGCCATCCCATCTGGCAACTAATCTATACTAGACACAAATATGACATAGATTAATTTATTCCCTTTGATTTTAGTAGGAGGGGTGAATAAAACCAAATGGAAAGAGAAACAGAAATTCTGCTCCATTTGCTTTTTTACATAGCTGAGGATGCACCAGATTCATTTGAGGTGCAGATTTGAATAGCTCCAAAACTTCAGGTATAAAAATTATAGCTAAAACAACCATTAAATAAAACAGCACTTAGCAAGCACAGGCCTACCAGAATAGAAGTGTCTTCACCCATTTCAAGAAGAGGCCCAGTCACATTAGCTAAAAAACTGTTCTATTATATTCGAATTTTAAACTGCTTAAAAATCTCTATCACATTGTTCATGATTCACAGAGCACCAGAAATAAAAGCAAAGTATTCAAAAATATCTGATATAATAAGATTTGCTACATATTTTTACTTATTTTTGTTTAAGTAATTATTCCCTATTATCGGAGGAGGAGGAGGAGGAGGACACAACAATGGTATGTTGGAATTGTTGGAATGGTATGTTGGAAGGAGAGCCAGTTTGGTCTAGTGATTAAGGCAATGGGCTAGAAACCAGGAGACTGAGAGTTCTAGTCTTGCCTTAGCATGAAAGCCAGCTGGGTGACCTTGGGCCAGTCACTCTCCCTCAGCCCAACTCACCTCACAGGGTTGCTGTTGTGGAGAAAATAGGAGGAGGAAGGAGTATTAGGTATGTTTGCCACCTTGAGTTATAAAGGCGGGATAGAAATAAAAATCAATAAATCAATAAAATTTATGTATAAAGCATGTGTTTGATGCCCTAAAGTATTAGTGTAACCATGTAAAAAAAATTATGGAACTTCTGAATTCAAATGGAGTGAATTCAAATGGAGTGACATCAAGAACACAATATGCCGGACATCACAGTAGTTGAAGAAAAGCTGTAGTTGAAGAAAAGCAAGAAAAGTCTTATTTATAGATAAATATTTATACCAATAGACAGTGGAATACTTTAAAAGAATCTGGAAAGATTGTAAGATATTAGGATCTACCATCTGAAATACAGAGATTGTGAAATAAATTGGCAAACATTTAACCAGTGATTATGAGCTATAACAATGGAATAGTCAAAACAACTGAAAAAATTAGCATTATTTGACCTCACAACATTTAGTTTACAAAGAAAAAACAGCTTTGCTTTGAACCAGATATATATTATGGGGATATTTGGACAATTTTTAGGGTTTGGGATAAAGTTTGAATGGACTCTAAATTACCAGCATTTGTTGAGCATTCTTCAGAAGTGTGTGTGTGTGTGTGTGTGTGTGTGTGTGAAAGTGACCTTGACTTTTGAATAATGTGATGTAATATATAGAGGGAGAAAAGAGAAAGAGAAAAATGTCATATTGAGCTTAGGAGGACTTATTCCCAGCCTAAAACATCTTTTCCTACCATGAAAGGAAATATCAAACAATGAAGTTTACTTTAGATCATAAATTGAGCTTATGTTTGACGACTGGCAATATTGGCAAGCTATTTCTCCAAGGGTTTTGTTTTATTACTGAAATAGCAGGGTAATAATATGAATCTGAATCCTTGTTTACATGGTTGGCTGCCTGCTCAAGCAAACTATTGACCATCTGCACAATAATTCTGTTAGGCAATAGAGTGCCCTAAAATGTTCAGTGATGATCATACAGTGGCAGGCAAAATAACAACAAAACAAAAGTACACCTGGGAGGAAGTCAAATATATTGTTTAATAATACTAACTTTGGTTCAGTTCTATTTTCAGTTCATGACAGTTTGCAGAGTGATGAAAGACAAGAGAGATATTTTTTAATAATTAGTTTTGCTTTCATTTATATGAACATTAAGGAAAGTTATTTAGACTATTAAACTTGCAAACTTTATTTCAGATTTATTTTTCTTCTTTAGTTTTGATTTTTTTTAAATTTATTTGATTTAGGGTAAATAATTCGTTAATGTAATGTAATGTAATGTAATTATTTAAGAAAATCATGTATTTAATCAAATTTGATTTGGGGGACAGTTGGATAACTCTGGGGAAGAGCCTGCTTGCAGCTGGTAACAGCAGGAACATCTGATTTGGGATTTGGAACTCAGTAGTGATTTGAAACCTACAAGACCAGAGCCGAATATCTCATATATTTCCCCTACTTCAACATAAATCAGGAAGCTGAGAAAAAGTTGTACGTAACAACAAAAATGTCATTCTGGTTCATTATCAAACTCTCCTCAGAAGCTGATCCCACTATATTCAATAGTGCTTTCTCAAAGGTTAATCTGCCTAGGATCATAGCCTTAGAAATTCTCATTTGTAAGAATTGCTTGCGCTGAATATTACAAAAGCTCATAATACAATAGATGATAGAAGGTACACTTCAGTTCACTAAAAATGATGGACTCAAGATTGCATAACTCTACCTAGGACTGTGACCATTGTTTCTTCAAATGTAACGGGGCTTCATTATATTATAAAGTTTTAACTGTATCATTCAGGTTCACCCAAAAGATGGGGGTTTATAAGACTCAGAAAGGGTTACATTGTTCATTCAATTCCCCCTTCTTTTTTCTTGCTGCCTCCTTTGGAAAAATTCTGGCACAATGCTAGTAAAATAAACAGTTTTGACACTTTGGATAAAAAATATCAATGTGATCATTTCAAATATGAAATTATACTTTTCATGGTCCCCTCTATGTTGTGGGGCCTGGACAATTGCCATCCCCAGGTCCTGCAGAATGAGATTGGATTTGAACTACATCTCTTAATAGGCTGTAGAAATACAAGCCAAATCAATTGAACCAAGCACAGAACTGAGAAAAAGAAAGAAACTTCTGATATTATTCTAAAGTGACTTTAGATTTCATTCAAAAACTCCAAAAGCAAGTCACCATTGAAATCTGATTTTGAAGACTGCCCTCATCGCAGCCTTGATGCACTGATGGATTGATGCACCTTATAAAAATGAGCTCATTTATTGATTATAAAGTGAAACAGCAAGCTAGAAGTACAGCTAAAAGGGAAACCAGTGGTGTTATTGTTATGTTTACCTCATACACTTATACATAGGGGTTTACATTATCTAACTTATGCCTCTCTCTCTAATGTCCAACCAGGTGGTCTATAACTATGCAATCTTTCCCATTTCTATCTCTCCATAAAATTTTCAGTCCCATCCTGCTTATTTCAGTATTCCCTCAGCCCAACCAACCTCACAGGGTTGTTGTTGTGGGGAAAATAGGAGGAGGAAGGAGTATTAGGTATGTTCGCCGCCTTGAGTTATTTATAAAAATAATAAAGGCGGGATAATAAATAAATAAATAAATAATAAACAAACAAATAAACAAACAAACAAATAAATAAATAAAATTATGTGTTCCCCCTTCCCTCCAAATAAATTTTAAGTCCATAGTCATAGTCTACTACCCTAGTCTCCATTTTCCCATCCTTTTCAATTTACAAATTGAAATATTTGCCGTAGTTCTGTTTTAAGGAATACATATTTTCCTCTTCAAAAATGCTTCTACCTTCCCACAAGTTAATCAGTCCATGGTACTATGTCCTCCTGGTTCCATTTACTGATGCCATGATTTTTGCCACTTTGCAATTCTCTAATGATATTCCTGTAAACTTTCCTTCCAAGAGTGAAAAAATGGCTGCTGCAAGTCCATTCTGGTCACAGACTTGCTCTCCATATGCAATGTTTATTTGTTTATTTGTTTATTTATTTATTATTTAAATTTATCCCCACCCATCTCCCCGAATAGGGGACTCTGGGCAGTTTACAACATATCAACAGTTAAAATCTATACATATAAAATTTGTTGTTGTTGTTCAGTCGTTTAGTCGTGTCCGACTCTTCGTGACCTCATGGACCATAGCACGCCAGGCCTTCCTGTCCTCCACTGTCTCTCGGAGTTTACTCAAATTCATGTTCATTACATTGGTGATGCTATCTAACCATCTCATCCTCTGCCGTCCCCTTCTCCATTTGCCTTCAGTCTTTCCCAGCATCAGGGTCTTTTCCAGTGAGTCCTCTCTTCTCATTAGGTGGCCAAAGTATTTGAGCTTCAGCTTCAGCATCTGTCCTTCCAATGAGCAGTCAGGGTTGATTTCCTTTAGGATTGACTGGTTTGACATCCTTGCAGTCCAAGGGACTCTCAAGAGTCTTCTCCAGCACCACAGTTCGAAAGCATCAATTCTTCGGCGCTCAGCCTTCCTTATGGTCCAACTCTCACAGCCATACATTACTACTGGAAAAACCATAGCTTTAACTATACGGACCTTTGTCGGCAAGGTGATGTATTTGCTTTTTAATATGCTGTCTAGGTTTACCATAGCTTTCCTCCCAAGGAGCAAGTGTCTTTTAATTTCATGGCTGCAGTCACCATCTGCAGTGATCTTGGAGCCCAAGAAAATAAAATCTGTCACTGCTTCCATTTCTTCCTCTTCTATTTGCCAGGAAGTGATGGGACCAGATGCCATGATCTGTTTTTTTTTTAATGTTGAGTTTCAAGCCAGCTTTTGCACTCTCCTCTTTCACCCTCATCAAGAGGCTCTTTAGTTCCTCTTCACTTTCTGCCATTAGGGTGGTATCGTCTGCATATCTGAGGTTGTTGATATTTCTCCCGGAAATCTTAACTCCGGCTTGTGATTCATCCAGCCCGGCATTTCTCATGATGTACTCTGCATATAAGTTAAATAAGCAGGGTGATAATATACAGCCTTGTCGTACTCCTTTCCCAATGTTGAACCAGTCGGTTGTTCTATGTCCGGTTCTAACTGTTGCTTCTTGACCCACATACAGGTTTCTCAGGAGACAGGTAAGGTGGTCTGGTGCTCCCATCTCTTTAAGACTTTGCCACAGTTTGTTGTGATCCACACAATCAAAGGCTTTAGCGTAGTCAATGAAGCAGAAGAAGATGTTTTTTTCTGGAACTCTCTTGCTTTTTCCATGATCCAGCGAATGTTGGCAATCTGATCTCTAGTTCCTCTGCCTCTTCGAAACCCAGCTTGCACTTCTGGTAGTTCTCGGTTCACATACTGCTGAAGCCAACTTGTAGGATTTTGAGCATAACCTTGCTAGCATGTGAAATGAGCACAATTGTACGGTAGTTTGAACATTCTTTGGCATTGCCTTTCTTTGGAATTGGAACGTAAACTGACCTTTTCCAATATAACAATAAATAGATAAAAATCAATAATGTTTACTCATTATCCCAACACCCACAGTAATCTTTCAGGAACATAAAATAAGTTCATCTGTGATATATTTCATTATAAAGTCTAATGACCTCCTGCACACAGACTGAAATATAAAGACCCCACCATAATTTATTTTATTCATTCTAGAGAGAATGGAAGTAAGATACCAGCAGCGAGATGAATTTTCAGAAATCAGGGAGGGAAATGCATCTGTGTACTTCAATTTATCAATACTTACTTTAAATCCAAAGATAGAATCCAGATATAAAATCTATTGAGAACGGATACTATTTTCAATATAACTATGGTGATATTAAAATTATATTTAAGTTCTACCATTTATATTTATAACAACAATAAAAATCCATAGACAACACCCTTCCTTCCTTCCTTCCTTCCTTCCTTCCTTCCTTCCTTCCTTCCTTCCTTCCTTCTTCAAATTTCTAGGCTGCCGAATGCCAGAAAAACAATATAAAATCAATATAAAAAGGACAACAGATGTGCAGAGGGAAAAATCAAAACGCTCACCCCATCACTTAATTTAAAGGGGTCTAACCACTAATTTTAATTTAACATGTTCCAAACCTTAAAATAAATAGTGAAGAATGGGTTTGGAATCTAAGGTAATTGTCCAATAAGAAAGAAAATAGTACTTCCATTCCTTTACAGGTAGTCCTCATGTAGCAGCTACCTCGTTTAGCCACCGTTTGCAGTTACAATGGTGATGGAAAAGTAACTTTGCGACCAATCCTTGCATTTATGACCTTTGCAGATTTGTAAAACAAATGAAAGCTGAAGTAAGATTGTAAGCACAGTTGCGGTTTCACTTAGTGACTGCTTTGCTTAAAAACCGAGTTGCCAGTCCCAATTGTGGCCGCTAAATGAGGACTAAAGGTAAAGGCAAAGGTTCCCCCCGCACATTTGTGCAGTCGTGTCCAACTCTAGGATCCAGTGCTTATCTCCATTTAAAAAACTATTTACCTACTTACCTATTTTATTTTTTATGCCGAAGTGTTGCTGATATAGCTAATGGTACAATTCAGATATGAACTCTCATTTATTCTATGAATATTATTTATGTGGCCTTTGCCACTACAAAATGGAGAACTAAATAATAAAACCAAACAGATGAAATATATTCAGGCATTCCAAAACACATAATAAATTGTCCATTAAATACATGAACAGGTTATGTGTTATTTGTCAAAAATGCTAAAACTTCCAAGAAAACACCATTGAAACTTGCAAACAAACAAAAGATACATTCCAAAGCAACTGGACAAACTAGTTCATTTCTCACCACAACTTCATCTTTCTAATATCATTAAAAAGTCTTTAAAGTTGCAGAGCCCACTTCTTCCAAATTGATCCCAGAAAACAGTGATGAAAAACATATTCCAAGGAAAGGAAAAGGGGCAATTTTAATTCTTGTCTTAGAGCTTGCACCACAACTTACCAAGCCCATTATTAAGAGGTAAACGGCATAAGACAGAAAGTTACCTGCATAATTTACAGAGCAATAAAAATTGGGTTAGTTGTTTGATAACTTGCCAGAGTATAAAGGTTGATATAAATCAAGTAAATAAATAGTAAAGGCAACAGCCCCTGCCTTTAGTGTAAGAACCCGAAAAGATGTAACACAAAAGCTAAATAGGGTATGCTGGGAAAGAGATAACAAGAATACTAAAGTACTAATTTTATAAAGGCCTTCGTTTTCACCTCTCCCATAGGTTTGTGTAATTGCTGCTGGGAGAAAGACTAAGCCTTTCTGCCTGCAGTTTTCATGTTTTCAACATCATATGAACCTTTTTCTCCCTCATACCTCCCCCCCCCAAGATTGTGTAACATATTGCTTGATGGAAAGATCTCATTTTATTTATTTATTATTTATTATTTAAATTTATATGACCGCCCATCTCCCCCAATCGGGGGACTCTGGGCGGTTTACAATAAAAAAAAATACAATTAAAAATACCATATGAAATTACAACAAACAATATAATAAATAAGTATAAAATCCAATCTAGGCGAATTGGTCTTAAAAATAGGGAGGGGATTATGGTACTAGCCATCCCCAGGAGGAGCTCTTACCTTTCTCATCCCAAGCTAGGCGGCAGAACCAGGTTTTCAGATTTTTCCGGAAGGCCGGAAGCGAGGAAACCCGCCTCAACTCCGGGGGCAAGATATTCCAAAGGGCGGGTGCTTCTGTAGAGAAGGCCCGTCTCCTGGACCCCGCCAGATGGAACTCCTTTACTGATGGGATCCGGAGCACGCCCTCTCTGCATGATCGGGTGGGGCGGGTCGATGTTATGGGGATAAGACGGTCCATCAGGTATCCTGGTCCCATGCCATGTAGGGCTTTAAAGGTAATGACCAACACCTTGAATTGTACCTGGAAGCAAACCGGCACCCAATGCAGCTCACGGAGGAAAGGTGTTATATGTGCTGATCTTGGTGTACCCAGAATTGCCTGTGCAGCTGCATTCTGTACCAGCTGTAGCTTCTGGATATTCCTCAAGGGTAGCCCCATGTAGAGCACATTGCAGTAGTCTATATGGGAGATGACAAGGGCATGAGTGACCGTTTGGGGGGCATCTCGGTCCAGGAATGGACGTAACTGGTGCACAAGCCGAAGCTGCGCAAAGGCCCTCCTGGCCATGACTGCCACCTGCTCTTTGAGCAGGAGTCGTGAGTCCAAGAGAACCCCCAGGTTCCGCACTGGTTCCGAGTGGGGCAGTGCCACCCCATCCAGAACCAAAGATGACAATTTCCCGGAATGACCTCAAATCATTTCCCTTCATGACTTCAAATAAATTTCAGGCAGTCAAATAAATCTAATAAATAAATAGCTGCAATGTTGTGTGCATTTCCTTGATCTATATAAATGTATTATCAGCATTTTGGAGGTGTTGTTGTTGTTTATGAATCAACTTAGTTTGCTTTTCTTTTATTAAGTTAGGCAATTATTATAATATTTCTAAGAAAGAATAGCAGATTTCCGAACAGTTTTAGCAATAAATCATAACATCACTTTAAACTATGAAAATTTTGTTGTTGTTTATTCGTTCAGTAGCTTCTGACTCTTTGTGACGTCATGGACCAGCCCACGCCAGAGCTCCCTGTCGGCCGTTACCACCCCCAGCTCCCCCAAGGTTGAGTCCGTCACCTCCAGAATATCATCCATCCATCTTGCCCTTGGTCAGCCCCTCTTCCTTTTGCCTTCCACTTTTCCTAGCATCAGCTTCTTCTCCAGGGTATACTGTCTTCTCATTATGTGGCCAAAGGACTTCAGTTTTGACTTTAAAACTATGAAAATACTATACAAAGATACATTGATCTAAATTATTTCCTACTTTGGCAGGTTCATGTAATAAAACAATTTCTTACAGCTTATGTAGGTTCTTCGACAATTAAGCTTCCATCCACTTCATCCTGTTGTCAACAAAACATTGACATTCCATAATATCATTAGGAATCAAGCTCAACCACACAGAGACTTCATATGTTTTAATACTGATTTCAGTTTTGCTGTTTTGTTCTTGACATCTGGCTCAATTGAAATCCTCTGCTTCTGTGTTCTTTTCTGCACTGACTCCACGTTTGTAATGAAACTGGCTATTATGGTTTCAATTCCCATATTAACTAAATTTCTGCCCCTGCTTTCCTCTTAGGAGAGAATTTCTTGGGATGTCTCACTAAAAACTCAATGACCTTTTAATTCCACTGACCTAAACAGCCTCTGAATTCCAAATAATTCAATAACTAAATAGAAAATAACCATTTTAACAATAAACACAAATACTAAATGATGAACAGTTTCATCCATTTACAGTAATATGTTGCATATATGATTAGTATATTAGTATATTAGTATATTAGCGTGGTGGCTCAGCGGGTAAGACGCCAGGCTTGTTGATCGGAAGATTGCAAGTTCGGAGGTTCGAATCCCTAGCCCTGCGTGCGGAGTGAGCTCCCGCACTAGCTCCAGCTCTTGCCAACCTAGCAATTCGAAAGCATGCAAATGCAAGTAGATTAATAGGTACCACTTCGGTGGGTAGGTAACAGCGTTCCGCACATGTCATGCGGCCACATGACCGTGGAAGCGTCTTCGGACAACGCTGGCTCTTTGGCTAACAAACGGAGATGAGCACCGGCCCCTAGAGTCGGACACGACTGCACAAATGTGCGGGGGGTACCTTTACCTTTACCTTATGATTAGTAAAAATATATTTATAAGTCAAAAAACCAGGATCAAGCTCATCTATATCTATTTCACCTCTAACATAGAGTAATCCTTCCTTCCTTCCTTCCTTCCTTCCTTCCTTCCTTCCTTCCTTCCTTCCTTTCCTTTCCTTTCCTTTCCTTTCCTTTCCTTTCCTTTCCTTCCTTCCTTCCTTCCTTCCTTTTTTCACCAATAAACTTTAGTTTCATCTTGCTTGTCTTACTCTGTGTTCTATCACATTTTCCTTCTTCATATTAGAGATGTTGAAAGATTGCCTGTTAAAAGCACTAATTGTTCAAAGCTGACTTTCAAAACATAGAAATTGCCAGAAGAATAAGGGAAAAATAAAAATGAAAAGAACAATGAAGTGGGAAAAGTGTTTGAATATCAAAAGCAAGATTTTAACAATCACTTCCTGACTGCAATTACCTTAATCCCCTCCAGTGCCTAAATGACCTGTCAAGGTGTCAAGGAGAGAATGGCAGAAAATTTTCATACAGCCTTCTTTGTCATCATCTTCATTTCTTCTGGTTAATTAGTGGGATGCAGAAAGAGGCAGTCCAAGGAAAAATGTAATTGTTTATAAACACAAAAAGGAAATCAAATGGGCAGAGAAAAGAATCCACAGATTCAGTCATAAAATGGTAATTCTCAGGGAGTTGTTTATCATCTGCACCTACTCTTCTCCTTCTGGCTGGACTAGCCAAGCAAAAACTGATCCTTGCATTATCTCTCTTGATTATATCCCAATGCAAATCTCTTACTATTTTTAGCTTTTTATCTCCTCTATATGGAGACAGACACAGATATGTGCATGTCTAGGTGTGTGATTAAGATTAGTATTTGTTAGGAATCCTTCAATACTTTTTAAACCTTAAACTCACAAGTTACCTTGGTGCTAGGAGCAGTTTCAGTTTTATTCTTCCTGTATTAGACCCAAATACCATATTTGCACAGGCTGCATATTTAGCCCCAATCCTATATAACCTTAGTCTTGGAAGATAGCTGAAAGGTTTATGGAAACAAAATATTTTTCTCTGTTCTTTGTAGAACTAGGTAAAAGCCATTTCCTTTTAGCTTCTTAAGGTAAAGGTAAAGGTTCCCCCCGCACATTTGTGCAGTCGTGTCCGACTCTAGGGGCCGGTGCTCATCTCCGTTTGTTAGCCGAAGAGCCAGCATTGTCTGAAGACGCTTCCATGCTCATGTGGCCGCATGATGCGCGTGGAACGCTGTTACCTACCCACCAAAGTGGTACCTATTAATCTACTTGCATTTGCATGCTTTCAACTTGCTAGGTTGGCAAGAGCTGGAGCTAGTGCGGGAGCTCACTCCGCATGCAGGGCTAGGGATTCGAACCTCCAAACTTGCGATCTTCTGATCGACAAGCCTGGCATCTTACCCGCTGAGCCACCACGCCCCCTTTTAGCTTCTAACTCTGCCACAAATGAGAATGAACAGTAGATCCCAATGTATACACCAGGGCTTTCCAAAGTTTTCCCGCGGCGACACACCAACCGCTGTTGGTGTGTCACCACGGGAAAACCCGGAAGTGCCGCTGTTGCGGCAGCGCGCAAAAACCCGGAAGCGCTGCTGCCGCTTTCGGTTTTTGCGCGCCACCGTTGGTGTGTCGCCGCGGGGAAACCCGGAAGCGCTGATGATGATCAGCGCTTCCGGGTTGTGTGGCGATACACCAGACTGTGTGTGGCGATACACCAGACTGTGTGGCGACACACTTTTGTGTTGCGACACACAGTTTGGAAAGCTCTGGTATACACTCTGGGTTACCTCTTTCTTATAGATACGTCCATCACTCTGGTCCTATGAAGGCACTTGCAAAAAATGTCACAACTGCAATGCTGACATCTTGATAGCTTTGGCATACACTGTGTGAATATACACAGCACAAAATCAGCTTAAAGGCTTAATTTGCATTGGTAACAGGGTTATGCATTGCAACAAGATAAATGATCTCTTCAGGATCAACAAAAATGAGTAAACTCTTGCTTATGGCAAATGTATTTTCCTGCATAGGTCAGATTCTTACGGTCAAAGGCCATTAGCTGCCAGTTACTTAATTGTACACATTAACCTCTGAGAACTAAAAATCATGTTGTCGGCAGTTTTGCCAGTGCTGTTTTTTCTCTATACACAAATGTCATAGACTTATCACAATAAATAAACTGTAACTCTAGAATGGATTGTTTTCAGTCATTTTTGCAGAAACAACTGAAAGAACTTTCATTTGTGCAAGTGAATACAGTAAAGTTATAATGTATTTTTGAATTAAAATGTCAACATCAATATTTGCAGGAAGTATATTTGTAATTAATATTTTCAGTTAAATGTTAGATGTTAGATGTTAACAATCATAAAAACACCAAGAGATCAGACAGAGAACTACATCTAATCTAGATGTACTGTAGTTCCAGAAAAGTGACACAATTTCCTGAGTAAATGATCTTCAATAGCATAATCACTATGCTACAATGCTACTGAAGAGTTACAATGTTTAATTAGCATTATTGGCAAAAGCATCTGTTTCTAAGCACAATGATACCAAAATGTCAAAAATGCTTTGTGACATCTTGACACAATGTCTGCTCTACTCTACTTGCATGTGATGTCATAACAGAAATACAAAATGTGGAGCTTGTGTTGTGACATTGGATTGCCCACCACAGATGCCTAGGATTGTTGGACCTAGCATTCAAAAAGCTAGTATAGAAGTCTCTTTTTTAAAGATGAGGAGGAGGAGGAAGAAGAAACATTTTATGCTGCCTTTAATCACAGTTTAGGCTAGGATGGTTTGCATTTGACTGAGCATTTGAGGATGGCTGTTTTTCATTAGCTATTTCTCTTTGGTGTTTCTATAGATATTTACCCCATTAGACTTGCTGCTGCTGCTGCCGCCGCCGCCGCCGCCACCACCACCACCGCCAACACTGCTGCCAACACTTTAATAACATCTTCTGGAACAATGCTAAGAAATATTGACACACACACCACAGAGAAGAGGCTGTAGCCCCAGAAATAAGGAAGTGTCACTCTGAACCCTCATAGGAAAATAAATGACAAACGGGATAAGGAACCTTTCGTAAAAAGGAGCAGAGAGCTGATGGAACCCACAAAGCACTGAGAACTCATGAATCTTTCCACATTCCTTTTCCCTGCTAGTAGGCTAAATGTGTAAAAGACAGAAGAGGAAGGACAGGCTGTTAGGATTCAAACCTAAAATTTGAATTCTAACAGCCTGTCCATGGCAGTTGAAAGGGAAATAAAAAAGGGGTGGAAAGTAAAGAAAACTCATTTGAGGTGAATTGGGAGAATAGAGATATAGAAAGACAGAGGGAAGGGATGGGGCAAGGTTGGCTAAGAGCAATAAAAATTGCACATTAAACACTTAGGAACCACTTTAAGAACTTGTAATCATTAATGCCTACAGAAAATTACACATAGATGTACTGTATGTAATGTCACATGAATGCATGTTAAGTTCAAGCAACCAACTTGACTTTGTAAATAGTTTTTTATATTTAAAATGTCTTTCAACCCCAGTTTGTCTATGTATGGGAAAACTGTGAAGATGACACCATCCTAATACTGTAACTAACATAGCCATCCTTCCTCTAACATACAGTAGCCATGTTCAGCTACCCCAACACTACTGGGAGATTGGAGAAGAAGTTGCACATGCAAGTGTGCACCTCCATACTTCTGCTTTTCAAATGCCTAAATAGGGCAGGTAAGTGAATGATTTACTGTATATCTGACATTGGCCATTGGTGGTTGTCACAGAAGACTAACCAATTAAAAGATATAGTTACATTATTAATTAGCAGCTAATAACTCATTTTTCATCCTAAAAAAATGGAAACACAAAGAGATGGTAAGGGATAATGATTAACTACTGGAATAAGTCCGGGGAGACTCACTTTCAAATTGTCTCTCCACAAGACAATTAAATTTGTGATAAATTTGTGATAAATTACTCTCTCACATACTAATGTTTCTGACAATGTTTTGTGAGAATAAAAGAATAACAAAACACAAATGCTGATATGAGTTCCTTAAAGGAAGGATGGGATATCAGTAATGATAATGATTATGTAGACAAGACATTAATTGGATTTAAATTAAATTAAATGTATCACATGTATATTTGCAGTGTGTATGGCTTTACTCATGTCTAAGACAAATGAAATATATTTTGCAAGGCATGCTGCTCAGTCTGGATTAATATTAAAAATAGGTCTATGGCTATTTTAAGGCCGCTTCTACATACCAATACCATATCTGTCAGCATGTTGGAATCAGAAGTAGAAACATGGTTCTTGTAATGTGCTATTTCTTTTTGTTTTGCTTACCCTACCCCCAGAACATATTTGGTCTTCCATATCCTAAAGGGACATGAGTAACTGGGTCAGAAGTAGTATTTGCCATTGCAGGATAAGCCTTTATCCCAAAGCAAGAAAATATCTAAATAATGAGTTACGGCTAATTTGAATTGAAGCTGAAATTGTCATTGACCAGTTCACTCGAAGTTTTAAAAGTTTCTTTTCTATCCTGCAAGGTTCTGTGGCTGCTGTCCAAGACAAATAATACTGTGACAGCAATATATAATCCTCAATGTCTTGGTGAACAGCTAAGTTTTTACATTATCCCAATTTCTGCAAGGGATACTTCAAAGTTTTCACTCCTCCTGCCACCCTACCCTGGAAGCTTCAGTGGCCTAACTGAGGTCAGTTCCACTATGGACTGAGTTGGAAGAACTTAGCCACAGTCAACTGTTTTCTTCCCATTTGCCATTCCCCTATATAGCAAAAAACTAAAAACAACACAGAGTACCTAGAAAAAACTTGTTCATCCTTGGCTACTCTAGGACTGTTTGTGTAGGGCAGTGTTTCTCCACCTCAGCAACTTTAAGAGGTGTGAACTCCAACTCCCAGAATTTCCTAGCCAGCCATGCTACTCCCAATCCTGGGAGTTGAAGTCCACACATCTTAAAGTTGCTGAGGTGGAGAAATACTGTTATAGAGAATAGGGGTAGCAACCACCCCAGGCTCCTTCAAACAATGTGGTTGACTATAAACTTTCTTTTATTCCATCCCTTCTCACTAAGTTAGCATATTTGCATAATATGCTAAGCCACCTTGACCATGCAAAGACGAGATTTTGTTTTGTAGATTAGATCGAAGTTGGATGACTAATCAATGCAGCTATATTTCTTGAATATAGTGATTTTGGATGCTATCACGTCACACTGAAGCAATATATTAAAGTTCTCCAATCAAGATACAATTGTGTGCAGAAACAAAGCACACGGTTTATACACTGAACTCTTGAATATATTTGTTAGCCTTTGTTGTTGTTTATTCGTTCAGTCATTTCCGACTCTTCGTGACTTCATGGACCAGCCCACACCAGAGCTTCCTGTCGGCCGTCACCAACCCCAGCTCCCCCATGGTTGAGTCTGTCACCTCCAGAATATCATCCATCCATCTTGCCCTTGGTCGGCCCCTCTTCCTTTTGCCTTCCACTTTCCCTAGCATCAGCTTCTTCTCCAGGGTATCCTGTCTTCTCATTATGTGGCCAAAGTACTTCAGTTTTGCCTTTAATATCATTCCCTCAAGTGAGCAGTCTGGCTTTATTTCCTGGAGTATGGACTGGTTTGATCTTCTTGCAGTCCAAGGCACTCTCAGAATTTTCTTCCAACACCACAGTTCAAAAGCATCTATCTTCCTTCGCTCAGCCATTTGTTAGCCTACACTCTTGGATTCCAGATGTCTTTACCTGTTCCTCTTTTTTTTTAATTGGAGAAGGGAAGTTATAATTCCCATGGTTAGATATGAATTAACCACTTAAAGCCATCCCCAATATTTAGGATGCTTTCAAGGTGAGAGAGATCTTCACTGGTCAAATTACCACGTGTGAGGACCTTTTAGACTGTTTCATTATAAAGTGAAATACAGTATCTTCTCGACAAGTTATTTTCTTTTACCCTCTCATTTTGCTACTCAATGTGCTAGTAGCACGAACCACCAATAGCATAAAGTTTCCCAACGTTTAATTTTTTGTGTACATTCTTTAGATCCATTGTACTTATAGTCATTAAAGAGATATTGTCTGAGACCAAAGCCACACAATATTCTAGGCTGAGTCCTGAAGCAGAGAAACGTTTTTCAATAGCCTTTTCAATATTTTCAGCATTTGCAAGATTAACTGTGATCATATTCAGAAAGTGAGTCCTGACTGACCCTTCAGAATTTTCAAAGTTAAGCAAGTGTTGGGAGAAACTTCTCATCCTAGTCAGAACTGCTATTGATACATTGATATATTGATTGATATATTGTTTTGTTTTAATTATTAGAATGTTGTACTAATTGCATTTGGATAGCACCTGGGTTCTTTTTCCAATACATTACACAAGTCACTTGCTTTTTTGCTTCCACATGCATAAGTGGTCACTCCTGGGGATGGCTAGATTCCTAGAAAACGCCCTAAAGCTGCCCTTTTACTCACAGACTGATAAAGAATGCTTAACCATCTAGATTTTATTACATTTTATATTTTTACTTTCTATTTATATTCATTTTATTGTACTGTATTTTATACCAGTTAATTATGTTTTCATTGTAAACCGCCCAGGGAGGTGATGGGCGGTGATAAATTCGATAAATAAATAAATAAAATAAATATTTCTCCACTGTTTCACTGCCTGGAGACATTCTACCTCCTGGTTTACTGAAAATTTCATTTACAAAAACCAGAAAACTGAAAAAGTAGTTCAGCATACACCATTCTTTCTATTAGTAGATTTTTGTAATCTGGACCAAGAGGTCAAGAAAATCAGACATTCATATATATATATATATATATATATATATATATATATATATATATATATAATTTATTTATTTATCTGATGTATTTGTCCATGTTTTTATTTTATTTTCCGTATTTGTCCTATGTTTAACAATACCTTTACACATTTTTGCATTATGAATCCCACCAAAAAGTCACAGGGACATGTTTCACAAAAGGGTTACATGCTTCCTTTTCTGAAGGATCTATAAATCTGTTATCTGCAGAATATGAG
This sequence comes from Charina bottae, assembly GCA_023362775.1. Classification (NCBI taxonomy): domain Eukaryota; kingdom Metazoa; phylum Chordata; class Lepidosauria; order Squamata; family Charinaidae; genus Charina; species Charina bottae. The sequence goes on from JALMGJ010000005.1 coordinate 48,614,595, forward strand.
GAAAATAATGAAGTTTCACAATGTTTTTGTTTGCATCTTTGTAAGGTCATACTGGAACAATACGATTCTGAAAATAAAATATTGTGTTGTATAAGAAAGGTCTTGGATTATAGCATTCAAGCAGTTTCTGAAACTAAAATACTGCTCTAAATAAGGCCCTTGCTTAGAGCATTTAGACACTTAAAAATACAATAGTTCTCAACCTAAGAGCTGAGTTTTAACTTTGAAGCAAGTCTTGTAAATGAAATATTGTACTGAATAATAATATAGGCTCTTGACTTAATAGAACTTAAGGAATTCTTGAAAATCACATAAAACGATAAAGCTGAGTTTGACCTGAACATGGACATGTTTTCTTGGCAACAATGTAGAACTGGTTTTCTATTGCATTAATGTAATTTTTCCCCCTTCTCAGCCTAGTCTATTCTTCTGAGATTTTTTGTGGTCTCCCATTCAAGCACTAACAGATCCAACCAGATTTAACTTTTTAAAGATCAGCCAGAGTTGGCTATAAGCTGTGTATGCTGTGCTTTGTTCTGAATAATCCAGTCTGTACTGTGCATTCTGACATTTTGTGGCCAGCAGTTTCTGAACAGGCCATTCAAATCTTCGAAAAGGTGTTTTGCTTCAATGAAGGATCAAGTGAAGCCCCCACCCTCAGAGCTCCTTCATGAAGCCGTGTGGCCCCCTTACTTGTAAGAGCAAAACAATTGTGTTGTTTTCCTTTTCATCCCTCCACAGCTGTTCTGATAATTGCAAAAGCTGGAAGAGGCTTCTATGAAGGCTTAGTTTAGCATTTTACAAGATGGCCGATGGTTCCTCCTGCTCTTTTTAATTCTTTTTCTCAAAGTCTTGCCCTGGAGGCTGGACTAGAAAAATATGCACGAGAGCAATGCCACTTTGGCTTTCTTTAAGTCCATCTCACAGGAACTGCAGTCAAAACCCTCAAAAGGCAGGGCTTTAAAATTTAGAATTTTCCCTTGGAAATCAATAAAATGGCAAGTCCTATTCTTGATATTGGGGATGGTGAAAGAAAGTTGCCAGTCAGTGCTGAATTTTGGTTTAGTCTCCCACCCTCAAAATACTGGAATAGATTGCCATTTAATTAGTTTCATGGGAAAAGTTTCTAAAGGCGGTAACATTGGAAATTTGCTATTAAGAAATAGAAAAATCACCACAATAACATCACAATGATGAAATGTGTTGCTATGCCATGAAACAAACTCCACAAACTTTAATAGTTGCTTTGCAATGGTCATGCAGGTATATATAGGAGTGGATGTTGCATTATGATGTCACCACATGGATTTCAGCATTCCTCTCTCTGCCCCTGGATACCTGCGTTAGAAAAGATCAAATGTACAAATGTATATGCAGTTTCTACCATTGATCCTTATCCTCAACTTTTTTGACTAAGGGCTAGCTACAGCTAATTTGGGGGACAATATAATGTGTGAGATTAACAGCTACAATGTTTTGGTTTGAATTTCTATTGTTGTTTTTCAAGAATCTCTAGACCTCACATCTCGTTTACAGGGTATCTTGTGGGTTTATCAGAAATATTCCTGAATTCCCTATTTTGAAGAAAGCTAAAGCTAATGATTTCACAGGAAAATAATTTAACAGTCATGTTGCTCTTGTTAGCCAGAGGGCTGCCAATAACTTAATCCTAGCCCAGCTAAATGAGCGGGCATTTTTCCATGGACTGACTGTGTGGTTGATGATTGAAAGGCAATAGCTCATTCTGTAGTGGCATTTATGAAACCCTAATATTTAATCATGTTTCTTCTAATCTGGGATGTGTAAATATATGGGGCATTCTCCATACAAAGCCTTTAAAAATACACCCGTTAATGCATATTGTCATTTTCCTTGACTTTATGCATTCATCATATTCCAAAATGTCAGCCAAGCAAAGTCTTGAATGTGTATTGGGCAGAAGAAACTAACTTGAAAAAATAAATTACCTTATCGTTATGCCTTGAGTAGCATTTGTAAGGGTCAATAATGGCCCATCAAAATGCCTTTATTGATGCAAAAGAGATTTGCTTCAGATGAAATAAACATCTCTGCAAAAAAAAGTCACTACTATTTACATTTCCTTTAAAAAAAACCTCAAATAAAGCTTTCCTGCACAGCACTAAACACCACAATAAACATTCTTATCCTTTTTCTCTCATTTACTCAATAGACGTTAAACACACACTTCAGGCCTCATGCTGGCTGAAGGGTGATGTTTGAATAGGGCTGTGGAAGATGACTATAATCAGAAATCAGTAAGAAGATGAATTCAGAGAATATTCCCAGTCCATGTACTGGAAAGAAAAAAAAATGAGAGAGCTTTCTAGAAGCTGAACACATGGGATTATAAAATGGGTCATAAATTTGACTGCATGAACATGGTGCTTAATGAACTAATTCTGACTGGGTTCTTGTAACAATTATAGAATTGTTACACACTCTCACCTGAGAAATCCATCCACATGTGTTGTTCTGAGAGCTAATTTGGTTGCCATAAGTCCCAAAATTCACCCTATTGTTTCCCATTGCTCAGCAAACAATTTCTTTCATGCCTTATAATGTTTTAAATATATTCAAAGATGAGGATAGAGATATTCCATAGTAGCCCGCCTGCTTGGTGTGGTTAAGTCAAACAATGGAAGGTGGTCTTTTTGTCCTTCTTCCCACCCCCACCCATCCCCATCTGTTTGTATTCCACTCCTCAGACAGTTGGAAGAACTGTATTATGCCACTTCCAGGACAGAAACAGTTCAGAGCTTGTTGGCATAAAAAGAAAGCCTAAGGTGAGGTGTTGGAGGAAAATTCTGAGAGTGCCTTGGATTGCAAGAAGAACAAACCAGTCCATACTCCAGGAAATAAAGCCAGACTGCTCACTTGAGGGAATGATATTAAAGGCAAAACTGAAGTACTTTGGCCACATAATGAGAAGACAGGATACCCTGGAGAAGAGGCTGATGCTAGGGAAAGTGGAAGGCAAAAGGAAGAGGGGCCGACCAAGGGCAAGATGGTTGGATGATATTCTGGAGGTGACGGACTTGGCCTTGGGGGAGCTGGGGGTGGCAACAGCCGACAGGAAGTTCTGGCATGGGCTGGTCCATGAAGTCACAGAGAGTCGGAAGCGACTGAATGAATAAACAACAAAAAACAAGGTTCTGCATATTATCATCCATCTCCTAACTCCAGGGCTGTGCAAAGCAATTGAAAGGGCATGTTGCAAAGTACACTAAGACAAACCAAACATCCTCCCCCAAAGCATTAGATCATCTGGGTCCCCTAGAATAACTGGCACAGCTGCTTCAAAGATGTTCCACTGCTGTTTCTACATATGTATGCCTGCACAACTACTTCTCTTCTCTGACAGTCCCAGCAGACGTGTTGCCTGTGCAAGCACAGGCAAGCAGAGACAAGTGGGAACGGTTCTGAATTAGCTGCACAAAGCCCTCCCAAGAATGCAACAGTTGCTTTGTAAATATGAACATGACAGGGCAAATAGGGGGTGAGGTACTTCAGGATAGGGTCCAGTGGGACTTCAGCCAATGCTTGGCTTGTTTTAGGATTTCAGTCTTAAAAAATAATACTAGAAAAGTTATTTCTATAAATACAAATGTGCAATCTTCATATTTCATATTGGAAGAATATATATATATATATATATATATACTACATATATTCAATATTGGAAGAATAATGTAATTTCAAAAGTTTCTATCATAAAATTGTTTTCACACAGAATTTTTTTTGTGGGGTGAGTGATTTTTGGTCTACAGTAGAAAAGGCATTGCACTAAAGTTAATTTGTTTCTTTTGGCCATTTTTTTAAAAAAGTACTAAAATGTGGGAAGTCCTTATTCTTCTGGAGTCTGCACTGCTGAGGCCACACCTGGGGTACTGTGCATGATTCTGGGACCATAGAAAGAACAGGTTCAGGGGAGGTTGACAAAGATAATACAGGGGCTAGAGGCCATGCCCTATGAAGATAGGCTTGAAAAATTTGGGAACTTTGGTTTGGAAAAAAGAAGACTGAGGGGAACATGATATCTATGTTCAGGTACATAAGTGTGCCATAGGGAAGATGGCCAAGAACTACTTTTAATTGCTACAGAATATAGGACCAGAAATAGTGGATATAAGTTGTATCAACCTAGAGTTCATTTAGATATAAGGAAAAACTTCCAAGTGGGAAGATCTGTATAAGAGTCAAATAGTCTATCCACAGAGGCTGTGGGTTTCTCCAACTCTGGAGTTTATAAGAAGAGACTAGACTTTTCAGAATGGTTTGATTTGGTTTCATTCACACTGCTGAGGGTTGGGCTAGATGGATCCTTTGGTCCTATCCCTCTCCACTATTCTATGATATGATTCTATGATGAAGATGAAGATGCCCTGACTCACCAAAGTTCTTGTTGATATCCAGAATCTCTGCATCCCATGACACTTGTCCCACTCATTTGCTGGTCTGTCTACATTTGGGTCTAAATTAAGATATAAACTACTGCTTAATATTGGATTTATGACTCTATCCTTGTAACATTACTAGAGGGAAATGCATGTGTAGCTCTTACTTAGGGTATACTTTTTCCTTAACAGAGACTCATTAATCCCTTTTCTTTCTTTCTTTCTTTCTTTCTCTTTCTTTCTTTTGTGAGAAAAACTGTTAAATCATCTTAAGTATAGAAGCAACTTCAATTGCTTTATAACAAAAGTGGCTATAGTGATTAATAGGGACAGCCAGAATTACTACTTAATAAATTTCAGTTTGTTACTGATGTGGGCATGTGGGTTGAAAGAAACCTTTCTTTAAAAGCTGATTACCTTCTTTGTTGATGCCTGTTGTATTATCATTGCTTCAGCTTTTGGAAGTTGCTTGTTGCTTCCTTTTCTTTTCTCTCTTATGTTTGGGTTTATCCTTTACTTGTAGAAGAACAAAGATGAAATATTAATGATCAAATGGGCATGTGCACAATTCTATGGTTATTTCTCTATCTTTATATACAAATGTATCCTATTCTGCCTCTGTTTTAGTGTAGAAGGTCATCAACTACAGTCTATGCATAAAAGTGACACTCACAATGAAGACAACAATGTCAGTGAAATGAAATTAATAGTGCAAAATGCTAATTAAACAGGTAAATTGTCTTTCTCCCCATAAAAATGTATTAGCCTGACTGATATTTACTCTTCTTCTGTTCTGAAATTAGTGTATTTCTTGAAGCTTATGGGAAACTGTAACAGTAATGAAGCAGAAAAATGATGAATGTTAAAAAATTAAGGTAATCCATGAATGGTAATAAATGTACTCCTTTTGGTGCCCATGCACTTTTGATGAGCTAGTGAAGTTTTAAACCTCTTTAATTTAAGACAGAGAGGTTTTATTTCTTTCAAGCTACAGTGGAAATAATTTCCTTATCTATCATTTAGAATGGTTTAATACTTTCATTAATCTACACATCATAAAGCAGAAAGTGATTTTTATACCTATACCAATCACTTTTTGTGGCTGGCTGCAAATGGGAAATGGCTGTTTTTCTGCTGATTCTGAATTTAAACTTAAGGGCAGTAGCCCCACAAGTCTGAGTAATTATGGAGGCAAAGATTTAAAGACAGGCAGAAACACTGTCATCTCTTTCTTGCTGTTATTGGACTTATTATTGGCTCGGAGAAGAAATAAATGAACAAAGCAAAAGGAAATAACCTCAGAGAAAAGAATGGAGTCTAAGCATATTGATGGATGGAAAGAAAGCAATGTCTTAGAAGCAGAGATACAATAGTGATTGATTATTAAGTTTTCATCCATAAAATCTCTTCTCTTTCAACTTTTTAAATACCCTACAAGTGTTCTTTTTCTGCCAATTCCTTCTCAATCCAGGAAATTTCCCAGACTGATGCTAATTAACAATGCTGTGAAACATGGTTAAGTTGCCCAGCAACTGTTTTAATGTCATCATTATCAGCTATAAATTATTTTTAAATTCGTATCATATCATATGTATATAATAATTAAATTATTTAGTACAATATACAAAAGTAATTAATAAATGCTAGTTTCTTATTGCTAAAACCAAATGTTCATAACTACTGGTATCATATTACACCAATATTGAAAAATCTGTACCGGTTGTAAATTATTTCCATACTCCATTCAAGATTTTGACCTTTGAAGCCATAAAATATCTAGCTATCTAACAGACTGCCTCATTATGATTTTGTACAATTATTATGATCTGCAGAAGATACTTTTTTGGAACATAGCTAACCCAGAAGACATTTCTTGTTGCGCCTACAAGGAAAGGCTGTCTCAGGTGCCACTTCTAAACTCTTGAACAGACTCTATTCAGAGCTAGGTTTGTTCACCTCCTGACTTGACTTGAAGATTTAGCCATACTAAGCAATATACATTTAATAAATGTGTTATTATTATTATGACATGAAATGAAACATTTCCCTTTTGATGGCACCAAAGAGATTAACTTCTTCAAAAAATGGAAAAATTCCTAGAATTTTATCCTTGAAAAATTAAATTTTATACCTCACATACTAATATTTAGTAAACAGCAAATGAATTATTTAAGCCTGTGCAAAAATCTGTGAGTAATTGAAACAAAAGACATATCCATTTCAACCAGTTTCACAATGCATTCAGTGTTGTTTGATTTTGTAATAATAAATCATCTTAATCTAACAGTATTTACCATAGTTGTTCTCATCTCTTACCTTTTGGAGGTTTACCACAATGGATTTATTATTTCTTTGAATAATCCAGGCTCTATCTTGTGCTTGAGAGTCTTTAAATGTTATACATCCTGTTGGATCAATTTATAAACTACCATAATGATCAAGCTTCATCCATTATTATCTATTCTCATTCTCTTTATTCTTGTAATTTCTTCAGTTTGTAGGATTGAGGACCAGGAACTAACAGCCACATACAGAAATAAAGAAGCAAGATTTGCTCTGATTCTAAATCCATGTATTGTAAATCTAAGGGGAAAATGTAAGAAGCCTTTTTTTTTTGTTTTTGGTAGAACAGAGCAAGTTTTTAGGCCTATAAATGATTGCAAATATACAATATGTCTCCTTATAGTCCAAAAGATCTGAAGGGTATCAGGTATGAAATGATGGTTAATGTAGCATTTGATCACCAGAAACAGGAAGCACTATAAAGTAGAATGAACAGTGACAAAAGTAGTACATACAAGAAAAAGTTTATTAACAAACAAGGTACCATATTTCTAAATTGTTATGTCTTTGTTGTTCTATAATAAATAGTAGAAAGGGCTTTCAGAGCACTATACCCTCATATACTGAGGAGGCGAGCTTCAGAAGAGTCTCCAAAAGTGTATTGATGTATTGTATAGAAAACAGGTGTACATTGAGAATCTCATTCAGGATCCTGATAGGCATTGGATGGCAAATCCAGGTTACACAATTATTTCACATGTTCCTTTAATGGATAAAAACATCCATCTGAGGCCTCTGTTATTCTTTTTTCTTAATAGAATTTTTTTATTATGAAACCATCTGTGTCTGAGGAGGGTGATATGACTGTAAGTGCATTTACCTTGAGTTATTGTGTGATTACCAGAAAAATGTTTAACGCTTTTCTACCCCAAGTGTACTTAATGCAACAGAAGGAATCACTAGCAGACTATAGATACTTTGTAATTTCCGAAGTGGAATCATCAGAGTAGTGGTTCTGTCCAAATAATGGAAGAACTGACCATGTGAGGTGGCAGCACCAGAGGTTCTATGCCAGACATAGCAAAAGACTGGAAGCCACATGCTCTTCACATTCCATATTTCAGTCTGATTATTTCCTGATGTAAATATAGGAAAGAAAGATTTTAAAAGATTGGATATGTTCATTCACCATACTGAACTCATACAGCATCTTTATACAAACTCCTTGAATTTTTATCCAGATATACCAAATGGCACAGTTCATAAGTTAAGGAATTAAACATTTGTATTATCACTTTCATATACAGGGCTGATAGCTTTTTAGATGAAGAGTCAAAAAAGTAAAATGCAGTACATGCCCTGATTTATCCCAGCTAAGATATCACAAAGAAATCTTATACCTCAAACATTTTCAGAAACTCCTTATATTATCTACTCTTTGTACATATTATGGGATGTTCTTTCAGATATGCACACTTAAATTGGTATTAGCTGTGAGTGACTTCATTTAATTTATCTAGAAAATTAAATGAAAAATAATGAAAAATAAAATAGGGAGCTTTGTCACTGCCATTTTCTAGGGTTTTATTTTTAACTTTCCAGTCTAGACTATGGCTTTGGTATTTCCCAATGGACTTCCAGTCCAAATACTAACCAACTCTGACCCTGCTTAGTTTTCCAGGGTTAGCTAAGTTTGCAACTCTTGCTTTTATGATGCAAATGCAATCTAGACCACCACTAATATGAAAGCAAAAGCACAGCTGGGGAAAAACACATTTTGTTTGGCAAATCAGTTTCAAATTGAATATTAGATTTGCTTTTATATGACAATAGAAGCTGTAGGGAGTTCAGGAGTAGCTCATTAAAACCCTGAACTTTGCAGCGTCAACATACGTATTTCAAGCTTTTAGGAATAAGATATAGTTAAGAAGGGTCACAGAGAGTTCCCTAAAAGATGTTACATAAGCTAATCTCTTAGAACATTCAGGTGTGGGAAATCTGTATGCTTTGGACTACAGTTTGCAATTAATTGACCATGCTGGTTGGAGCATATATGGGAATAGTCATTCAGATAAAGTTGCCTATCCTGTCTTAGATAATATTTCAACATATATTAAGTGTGTTTCAGGGTTTTTTTTTCAACTGGATAAGTCTATGCTAGTCTTGTTTGGAGTAGTACTGATAGTTTAATTAGCTTTTGTGTATACACATAAGAAACTGTAGCAGCTTCTCGTCACCTGATATTATCTTTTGGACAGTAAAACTTTCCCTACTTTTAACTATAGTACACACTATGTCTGATCATAGTCCAAAGCCTACAGAGTAATGTGAGGGGTGCCTGACTGGGAAATCTGTCACCCCATTGATTGCCAGAGATAATATGGCTGACCTGGTTAGTTGGCAGATGTCCCCTTCCTCCCTCACTGCTCCTGAAGCTCCACATGTAGTGGAAGATAAACTGCCCAATTGAAAGTATAACATTCTGCTATAACTGAATAGATATTGCCTTTCAATGTACAAAACTTAAGTTCATCCCTCACAGCTGTCACAGAATAGAGAGAAAGAGAGAAAGAGGGTAGGGAGGAGGGGGAGGAGGATAACCAGTGTGGTGTAGTGGTTAAGGTGCTGGACTAGAAATAGGGATACCCATGTTCTAGTCCTCCCTTAGGCAAAGAAGCCAGCTAGGTGGCTTTGGGCCAGTTACTTTCTCTCAGCTGTAGACTTGGAAGTTGATCAATATCTGTCTACCAACCACCACAATGGATCAGTGTGGTAAATTATGATCCATAATCTTCAAAGAAAAGTCTTTCATCCTGCAGTGGGTTGATTCAGGATGATGATAATGATATCAACAACAACAAAACGACATATAGTGTTTTGTTTTATAAACTATACTTAACACGAACAATTGGAGACCATTGTTTATTGCAAGTAAAACAGCTGAAGAAGATAAACATGGATTAAATTATTACATCAAGGCAAAAAGAAAATGGTCATTGCAGTTTGCAAAGAAAACATCCTGGAAGTAGAACAATAACTATAAAAATGAATTGTTGGAAAACCTTTTAGAAAATTGGAGAAGTAAACCATTATGTAGCTAGTATATAAAAGAAACTGAACATAAAACAGACAAGGCCAGGAACTGGCAATGGTTACAAGCTGACACCATCAAGAAGGAAACAGAAGAATCAATTTCTGCAGCTCGTGAACAAGCATTACAAACAAATATGATGAAATCAGGGATTCAACATGTATCAAACATTACCAAATGCTGACTTTTTAAAGAAAAACATGAAACCCTGGATCATGTAATTTATGGATGCAACAAAATTGCTCAGGCTGACCAAAACCATCATTTTTATTCTATGGGTTCAGTCATGACACTAAATGAGAATTTCCAAATTAATGTAATGGAGAACAAAGTGGAGGAATACAGACTTAGGCTCATGTAATTTCATTTTAAAATATTTTTTTCCTATTTTATGTGAGCTGAGCCTAAGCTTACATTTTCAATCACTAATACAGGAAAAATATTGAGTTGCAGAAGGTGAATTAGATATGGTTATGACATGGTTCTAATATCACTGGGTACTGATAGTCTTTAAATTTACTAGACAAATAATAGACATTATATTTCTAAAACTTTCTATTGGGTGGGGGCTAAAGAGAGTAATTTCCATAAACCTCCACAGATCTTGAATTATATTTATAAAAAGGACAAAAAGAAAAAAATATAATTTAGGTAAAACCCAGTAAAAGAAAGATGTATTAAAATAAAAATTCCAAGGAAAAAAATCTGTTCTTTGCAGCATAAACAGCCTAATATTAAAAACAAATTTATTTTGAATATGCATAGATGATTTTACACAATTGATAGTTGGCAGTATCACCTCTATGTTCTTTCTTGAAAATTGAGACAATTATGGTTACTTCCAAAACTGGAGAAATATTTCCAGATTGATTAATGTATTCTCAGATTGATTGAGAAAAGTGAGGCCAGAATAGGGCCCATCAATCAATATGAGATTTCAGCATTTCAAACATGACATAGTAACCATCCTTTGGATCTGCTGTTTAAACTTGGCTTGAACTTCCTTATCTGTTTGGCAACATGTTTATGGAGATTGTGAACAAGAAAGATGCACCTTTCAAGTAACTGGGGGCCTACCCTGAAACTTGCCATCTTTGCATGATTCTCCTTCAATCTCCGGGCCATTTAAGATTTTGGAAAAGAAAATACCCCAAAGCATAACAGCCATTTTACATAATACAACTCAACCTAGAATCTAGCCAAGTATGGTTTAATCAACCTAGCAAATTCCACCACTCACTGTTTTCCTTATATCAACACAGTTTTTTCTTCAGAGCCAGTTACAATAACTTGTCTTCAGCACTTTTATATGGGAAATTTAGTCAACCCTGCCCTTGTAGTGATGGTTCAATTACATTTATTCTCCATGCGCTGTTCCACAGTTTTTTCTGTAAGGATACTGAAAGATGGCTCATTTTTACATTGTTGCTATATGCTCCAAGCCAGCCTAAGGAATCTTATGTTAATTTCTTTCCATCAGCTAAGAAAAGCCTTATTCCTTATAGAGTGGTAAAATTTTGCACAGTAGCTGTGAATGTGTGCAAACAACTGGTCTACATGGGTAATATCTTTATATTTGCTCCATTGATCCTTGGACATGCATGAATGTACCATTAATTGTAACTTAGCATTAATATTTTAAAAATTAGATCTTATGGTACAATTTATTTCAATATCATTAATTTATAGCATTATAGACTCAGTATCTATTTTTAGATTTCACTTACAATTAATTTTATGGACTTTTTTTTCCTTTTTGGCTATACCTCCATGGCTGGGTTTTTTATTATCTTGTTTCAAGCTGTTCATTGATCAAAATAAAGTTATTTGTGCATCTATGGTCTTTATGCTAGCTGAAAATATTTGTGCTGAAGTACTAAAACTGAAAAAGGAGTGGTTGGATAAGTGTTAAGTATAAAAGGCATTTAACCTTTTAAAATTGTTTTACATACGATTGGACAAATGTATCTCCTGCTCAGATATCCGGGACTCCCAAAAAGCAATAATCTGACTACCCTGTCTTCTCTTTTAAATTGCATACTTGAGCTTCATGTCCTTTCCATAGTGCACAAATTCATTTTCCAAAAAAGGTCTGGGTAGGCTACTTTATCACAAACAGCCAGAGGTTTTAAACTGATTTACTGTAATTGCTGTAAATGTAATTTAAAATCTCATTAACATGCATGGCACTTGTATCAACACAGTTGGATGCCGAGCTGTAGCTGCTTTTCCCCCCCTTTCTTTCTGTGAACCTCATATTTTTTATAAGAATTTTATTAAGTTTCAAGACAAAGATAAAAGCTGCAAAAAAACAGAAAAACTACAAAAAAGAAGAAAAACTAAAAAGGTGAAAAAACAAGAGAATTTTTTTTCAAAGTTACAGAAAGATGTGACTTCTGACTTTTAACAGCAAGGATATAATTTTTTTTCCCCATAATCAATCTCTTACTCTGTATTAAACCAAAACCACATTATTTCTATAAATCATTCCACTTTGGCACATTATAAAAATCATTAAGTACAGTTACTCCCTCCCCTTATATTGAAATAAAGAAAACAAAATTCATATGAACCTCCTAAGCAACTTCCCCCCCCCAAAGATAACACTTATTAAATTATTCCCTTCCTATTACTATTCTATACATTTCTGTCTACTATAATAAAAATCAAACTAAAAAACACATAAATTGTCTGCCATTATACTTAATAGTACAATTTTAATAATCTTAATCTTAATAAACCCAAAACCAAAGCATTTTACCCTAATAGTCTTAATCCAAATCCTTAAAGACAAAAAACATCAGCCAAACCCTAAAAGCAATCCAGATAAACATTCTTTAACCCTTATCCCACTTCAAAATAAACCAGAGCATTTACATATCCCCACAATGTGCACAGAGCTTTTTTCTTAGGAAAATTGAACAGCCCAACTGCCTACCTCAAAAATTCCAACTTCTCTTCAGAAAACCTCCCATATATAATGATCCCTTCTTTTTCATGGCATTCCACCAGAAAATCAATTTCACTTGTTGCTTGCAGATCCCTCTTTCTCTTAAATTTCTCCAACTCCACTATCCAATCTTCATCCAGCATCTCAATAGAAATCCCGATCTCACTCTTAGAAGAAACATTTCTATCACTATTAAATTCCTCATTTTCATCCACTACATCTCCAACCAGAGGACACATTTCAGACCTCATATTTTCCACGATGTCCTGAATGTCTTGCATAAAAGCTTGATAGGAGTCAGAAAGAATCTGTTTAAAATCTTGGTGGAAGTCAGAAAAAATCTGTTTAAGATCTTCCATGTCTCACACAGTAGATTATGGCTCCCCCTAGGAGCTTAACCAGTGAAAGCCAAAGATATAGAAGAGTTCTGGAGTGTGTTTACACAAAGAGAAAGTGAGATAAGCAGACAGTTCCCCAGGGAAAGTAGAAGCAGAAAGCTGAGAGTTCAAATCAGCCGGTTCAATGTGTAGGAAAATGCTAATATCTTCAAATTTAGTACAAAAATAATTACAGGAAGACTATTATTTACTCCCAATCCTCCTTAATATTTGGAAGGAGAATGAAGTCCAAACTTAAAAAGAATTTTTAAAAAGTAATCCCCAAAATAACGATAAGCACAGAGAGAACCAGCTTCTCCTCGCTGTAGAAAGCCTCTTTAAAGTACACATACTTAAAAAAATATATAAATTTGGTGATTTAGAAATAGGGTAGCCAGTCTTAATGTCCCTTTAAGGCTTCAGTGAGGCTTGAAAAATTATGACGTCCCCGCCTCCCTGATAACTCTTACCAGTCGAACGCGAAATGCTATTTGTGATCTTCTGGCTATAAGCAGCCATCTGGAGGGCAGATGGGGTGATTCCAGGTGTTATCCTTTATCTGGAGAACCCTCCTGGGCTTCAGGAAAGCCTGCCTGAGCCCAAAAAATATTGCCGCATTGTCAGCTCTGCCTGCTAAGCCCGCGGGCACAGCTGTTCAATCCGCCATGTCCCCACCAGAAATCTCTGTGAATCCCATATTGAGATAAAATGAAAAACCTGAACTTCACAGCTTAAAATCTCAGATAAGTTTGTAGAACATATATTTTGGAAACCATGATGAATTGGGGCTTGTTTTCTCTTTTAGGTATTAAGTGACAAACTCTGTCACCATAGCTACCTTGAGTTCTAAGAGTAATATTTTATTAGGGTTAGGATATTAGGATATTCTATAATAATAAAACCATAGTACTACACATAATCCATGCACAGCAATCTGTCCAAACCAATGATGTATGCTACCTCCACAGGTTCTTGAGAAGGATTACAAGAAGAGAATTGCAATACAATAAAACATATATCCAGCAGGTCGTAAAAATATCTTGGGCATCACACAGCAGTAACCTAGTATTAACACCTGGTACAACTTGGACTGCTATCCCCATTTCCTTGGCACAAAAGGCTGTTCAAAAAAGAACCATCTCAGTGGCTTTCTTACTTTTATCATGGTAGCAGCTTTCCTAAAGAGCCAGTCTGGTGTAGCGATTAAGGCACCAGGCTAGAAACCAGGAGACTGTGAGCTCCAGCTGGGTGACTTTGGGCCAGCCACTCTCTCTTAGCCCTAGCAAGGAAGCAATGGCAAACCATTTCCAAAATCTTGCCAAGAAACCTGCAGGGACTAGTCCAAGCAGTCACCAGGAGTCAAAACTGACTCAAAGGCACCCTCTCCCCCATAAAAAAAGCCTTCCTAACCTGCAGGTCAAGCTATTCCAGAGTGATAAGCCAATGACCTAAAAGGCCTGCCTTCAAGTTTCCACATCCTAACCTCAGGATATCTACTGCATTCTCTTTTAGCCAGCTTGTACTGGTCAAGAAGATTGTGCTCAGAGAAAATGGCCTTGAAGGTAACAAGGACCCAAATCATAAAGAGGTTTATAGGTTATGACCAGTTTATTAAATTGGGCTTCGAAGCAAACTTTTCCACCCTCATTGTATCCAAAAACTGTGTCCTAGCTTTCTGTTGGGACAGGAAGAACTGCCTAAAGGCCAGCTCTTGGGGCAATACTTCATGGATAAAATCACTTGACTTTGCTCTGGCATAGACACCACATGGTGGAGTTAGAGGTGGTGCTTGAGGTATCACTTGCAACCTGGGAATCATTGTCAGAGGGAGCGTGCGGAGATGGAGCGGCCTGCCTCTCTCCTAGGCACCAGTGATCCACATACTATGCAGTAAATAGACTCCAAACAGAAGTTATATCAAATATCCTATTTACTTTATATACATACGTATTTACAGATCACTTCCACAAGTAACAAATGATACACCATCAACGATACAGCTTTCACGAGGTAAAATGGGAATAATGGGAAATGAGAATGTCTCTGCATATATAGTGAACCTGACCAATCACATTATAGGTCACTCTCGTTATTAACCACACCCAACCTAACTCTAAGCACCTGTTGAATGAGTCACACATGACACATCATTCCTACAACAATGGCTGCTAATTGGGTGACTGTGCAGAATATTTCACCTTTTACCTAGAAATCAAGCCTCTCTGTATAATTTATATCTAGAAGTAAATTCCTGGGTTTATCAAACCCCAACACCCCTTCAATTTACAATAGATATTACATTTAATTGTACAGAATAGAAGACATACACATTTGAGATATACACATCCTATGTCTCTCTAAGCTTAGAGGCTTTGTCATCACATCTGCTACATTACATTCAGATGGACAATATTGCAAATCTATACAATACAATAAACTTCCAATTATTGACTGATCACATATTCTTGATCACATGAAGGTTGTTCATCGTCTCCAGTCTCTGTCATGACAAAATCTGTTGTCATTGGGGTTGAAACTTCTTTACACCGTTCCATATTGTTCTCTCTTAGCAGTGCTTCAATCTTCTTCCACTGCTCTAGAACATAACCCCCATCAACCTTCTGAATACCCATGCCTAGGTAATTCTTAATTTCTCCCAGATCTTTGACATCAAAGTGCTGTTTCAGATTTTCAGTAAATTCAATTACCCTGCTTTGATCTTTCGCTATAAGACACAAATCTTCTACAAAAATCAAAAGCAAAATATGTTCATCGTTTTCACATTGCTTTACATACAGACATGGGTCAGCTATACTACACTTGAATCCCATTTTTGTAATTCCTTATCTAACCTAAGATTCCAGCAACGTGCCGACTGCTTGAGTCCATACAATGCTTTCTGCAACTTGTATACCCTTCCTGCAATCTTTGATTCATACCCTGGGGCTTCAATCATATAGATCTCTTCATTCAAATCAGCATGCAAATATGCTGTTGTGATATCATAATGCTGTACTACACAATTCCCAGCTGCTGCCATTGCTAAGGCAAACCTAAATGTCTCCCCTCTTAGCGTTGGTGCAAAAACTTCATCATAAGTCTGATTCTTTATCTGGGAAAATCCTTGTGCTACCAACCTAGCCTTATACTGAATATCACCATTCACTAAGGTTTTCTTCTTATACACCCATCTACAGCCTACTGCTCTATGCCCCTCAGGCAGCCTAGTAGATTTGAAAACCTTATGAGAATCAATGGCTTTCATTTCCACATCCATAGCAGCTTTCCATCTACTCTGCTCGTGTTGTGGCAACTCCAATACGTCCCTGTAATTACGAGGTTCATAATCAATGAAACACACTTTTACATCACCTGGTGTATAACGTTGAGGTGGTATGCCCTTGTTAACTCTCTCAGATCTGCGCAACACTGTAGCATCCTGCATCATTAGCACACTAGGAGTTAATTCCTCTTCCTTCTTAATCACATCAGTGGCCTCTCTCCGCTCTGAAAACTCAAAACTTCTCTGACTAGGAAGATAAACCTCACTACTCCTGTGTAATCTCTGCCAATTGCTATGCTCACAAAAACTTGCTGATCTAGAAATAACAACTTTCCTGCCATCAGTGAACCTATATCCCTTGGTCCCTGGCTCATACCCTACAAACGTCATCTTCTGTGCTTTTGCCTGTCCCTTCCTACGTACCTCCTTATGCACGTGAACATAGGCAGTGCACCCAAACACCTTCAAATGAGCTAATGGTGGCTTCTTGCCATATAACATATAATATGGAGTTTGGTTTACAGACACACTCCATAACCTGTTAATTAAATAATTAGCAGTTAATATTGCCTCTCCCCAGTATCCTCTTGATAACCCTGAGTCAGCAATGAGTGAATCCTTTACTGTCTGCAATGCCAAATTCCTACGTTCAGCCACGCCATTCTCAGCTGAACTATGTGGGTTAGTTCTCCTATGCACAATGCCCCTTCTACCAAGCCATTGCTGAAAACTCCCACTCAGAAACTCTGTACCCCGGTCAGTTTGTAAACTACACACCTTTGTGCTATATCTACGTTCCACAAACTGTACCGAGTTTCTAAACTTTTCAAATGTTTGACTTTTAGCTTTCAATAGGTAACAGAATCCAAATCTGGTGTAATCATCTACAATGACTAAAACATATTTAGCACCCCCTATTGTAGCTGGTAATGGACCAATTAAGTCAGCGTGAACTAATTCAAAACATTTATGTGACTTCCTATCACTGAATTTGCTCACAGGAAACACCTTTGACTTTGCAACCTTACAAGCTGTGCAATCCAAATACACTTGGCACTTTTTCAATTCCATTCCAGAACTTGCTTCTGACATCTTTTCAATCACTTTGAAACTCGGATGCCCAAGCCTTCTGTGCCACAGGTGCGCACATGAATCATGTGTTGGCTTATTAATTGTAGCTACACCATGATGGCTGCTGCTTGTCCTGGCTTGTACTATTTCATAAAGACAGTTTTGCAAAATACCTTTGCCACAAACATTGTTATCTTTCATAACAATACATTCATTATTACCAAACCGTACAGTATAACCCTGTTTATCCAATTGTGACACACTAATTATATTGTACTCCAGTTCAGCTACACACAACATTGATAATTCAATATTTAACCCTGGTACATATACAAATCCCTTACCAGTGACAGATGCAATGCTTCCATTAGCTAGAGTAACATGTTCTTTATCAGCCTGCCTAAAACTCTTAAACATCTGTCTGTTACTCCCTATATGCTGACAAGCCCCACTGTCAATTAAAAATGGTCCCTTTAAATCTTGTTCTACACTTGAACTAATTAAGGACAGCTGTGCAGCGTCTCCCGGCTTGGAGATTTTCAGCTTGGCCTTCAGCTTCTGTTTCTTATCACAATCCCACAACAAATGCTTTTGTGACCCACAGCAGAAACATTTTCGTACATACAAAACATTCTCAGAATATTCCTTAACACAAACACTGTTTTGCTTAGACCTAATTACGTTAGAACACTGCTTCCTTGTTAGTGAAACCTTACATAACGGTAAGCTTCTTAGATAAACATTCTTTAAAGCTTCCCAACACTTATAGGCTAACTGACAGTCTCTAACATAACACAATTGGCTATCTTCCAGACATAAAATTATGCTTGCCAATGCTCTATCATCCTTTAGAGCAACTTCTTCATCTTCCAGGTCTGGTTCAGGGCAAAGTACACTCCTCCAAAGCCCTTCACGCCAAAGATACATTTCCATTTTATATGCCCATGACGAATAATTACTGTCATTCAGTCTTTCCAGAGGAAAACCTCCCCCGACTGCCGGCAACATCTTCGCTGTGCTCATCTGTCTTCAGCCCCTTCTGGGCAGACACTGATGATTAAAGACACAGACCTTATCAGAATGTCCTCCAGCTGTAAAACAAGCGTAGGAGAAAAAACACACACACAGGCACGGAACCTGTTAAAGCTCCAAATCACTCCAAATAGCCACACGACTCCTGGATAGGCTTCCAAAGCTTCCAGCTCACAGACTGCACACGATCCACAGCCAGTGCAAAGCCTTCCGTCGTCTATGGCGTCTCTGCCGCCTCTGGGCCCATAACCCTGTCAGAGGGAGCGCGCGGAAATGGAGCGGCCTGCCTCTCTCCTAGGCACCAGTGATCCACATACTATGCAGTAAATAGACTCCAAACAGAAGTTATATCAAATATCCTATTTACTTTATATACATACGTATTTACAGATCACTTCCACAAGTAACAAATGATACACCATCAACGATGCAGCTTTCACGAGGTAAAATGGGAATAATGGGAAATGAGAATGTCTCTGCATATATAGTGAACCTGACCAATCACATTATAGGTCACTCTCGTTATTCACCACACCCAACCTAACTCTAAGCACCTGTTGAATGAGTCACACATGACACATCATTCCTACAACAATGGCTGCTAATTGGGTGACTGTGCAGAATATTTCACCTTTTACCTAGAAATCAAGCCTCTCTGTATAATTTATATCTAGAAGTAAATTCCTGGGTTTATCAAACCCCAACAATCATCTTGTTAATGTGACCTAGAGAGTGGCTATCCATATAATGAGGGAATATTCTTAATTTTGTTATATAGATTTTTTCAAGAATTTTCATGGAGTAAAGGCAGTCCTTTCCAAAGGCTTTCATTGTTCTCAGTGATGCCAGCACATAGCTACAATTTGACTGCCCATGCATTGGCTTATCATATTTTCATCTTAGGCATTCATGTGGACACACAATGGCTACAGTTAATGTTGAAGGGCAAACACATTTAGGCTTACACAACTTTATTTGATCTCTTTGGATGCAAACTCTGGTATCTCAATATGAGATCTTCTAGGATTGAGTTGAAAATCTATTATCCTACCTTTCTATCCATACAGCATTACAATTGTTTATATTAAAATTTAGAAATAAGTAAAAGAGCTAAAATTACTATCAGGGCAAATAAAAATATTTACTGGATTTCTGGGGAAATATTTATGGATAAAGCATTTGCTCCCCATACAATAAAAAAAAAGAGTGAAGCATGAAGTACATGTAAATCTACTGATTTATATAGTTTATCATTATTCTGAATCCTAATTTCATTTCGTATAGCAATACTTTAGCTTATAGTCAAATCCCTTTGCACAGCTGCCAAGCATCAAAAATAGCCTCAGGTAGTGAAACATTGGGTGCTTCCAGATTTATGCTAACAATCAATTCAATCTAGCACTACCAAACAATAGACAGTGTAGCTATTCCTTTGTGTTAGGGAAATATTGTTGTATCTGGAATACACATGTATAGTAAAGATAACACATCATCTCCCTTTTATTTTTCCTTCTACTGAATATATATTCTATGCATTAATGGTGGGGGTGGAGGGGACACCTTTTCCCACATCAGTCAGTAAACTGTCTTTTAATCATTAAAAGAAGGAAAAGGATAGGAGGACTAATTCTTCTCAGAATGCTTTCAAGATTCAGTTGTCTTGAAGCAGCCAGAAAGACAACTTATTTCTGACCACATAATGCTAATCTGATCACTATATTATGAAGAAGAATTTTTAATCAAGACAGCATTACTGAAACCTTCTCTTCTTCATTTTCCCCACTTCATTTGCATAATCCTGAAAAAAACACCCTTTTAAACCATTCCTATAATTATATAAATGTGTTCCTTATCCCAGAGATGTATTTGTCTCAGTTCTCCTTGTTTCTTGCAATTTATAGAACAATCTTTTGATAAGAGACCCTAATCTTTTGCTGCTTGCTTAGACAACTACAAGCTATGGAAGGCATTCAACTAGATGTTCTCCAGGCTCTTCTACCTTGACAATTCTGAGATTCCTATCACAGGAATCATTTTCCTAAGAGAAAAAAAAACTTTACCATTGCATATAGTGAGACTAAATTGGCTGATATCCAGATACACCAACTTGTCTGTTCACAGCCTAATGATCCAACTATAACACATTATCTGTTTCCGTTCTTAGTGATGCCTCATTAATGGTCTAGGGTAGAATTTTACAATGTAGCCAATAGCATAACAATAATGCTATTGCAATGGAATGTGCCCATTGCGCTGTATATGCGTATTTCAACACCGTGTTTTAAGTAAAGTTGTACAATAGGCATAAACAGAAGTTTTACTGACCACTTAGTATGATTTAGTCCCATATCAATGTGCCTCTGCAAACACAGTGGAACATTTACTATGATTCAATGGGAATCTCTAATTCTTACACTTCAAGATATATCAGTTGCAGAACTTTTTTTTTTTTAATGGAGCCTCATTCCCTCAGGAGACAGGCTTTGGGACAAAGAATAAATAGCTACAATTGCCTTAGATCTCACATGTGACGAGGACCCAATCTAAGATACATTTTGGCACTTAAAATTCTTAGAAAGATCAATATTTTTCACTTCAAGGCAGTAAAATTGATCACAATACAATCCCAAGGGTTCTTTCAGTATTTTTATCTTCCCTACACTCTTCTGTTTATTGGACCATTGACTTTGATGGCTGAAAAAAAATGGAGAAAATAAAATTTTTCAGAAGAACACTAGACTCACGTTTAATAGTATCCTAACTAACAGCTCACCAGCACAGGGGAAGGGGTGTGAGAGAATGGGACTCCTGCTTCATGGCACACTCCTCACCTATCAGTTGACTCCATCCCACTGCACCATGCTACTTCTTCCCTCACCCCCATAACTCTTATCTGGTGCAGTGGATCGTATTGTTAAGCTGGCAGTTATGGAACAGAATGAAGGCTGCATGCTGTGGTGGGAGGGAAACAATCATAGGGAGTTCCATGGTGAGTCTCCCTCCCATTGCACAGTACAAATCCAACACCTATCAGCTGTTGCAGTAGGTTGTGTAATTCAACGGGGGCTCCTACCACAAGATCATGCAGTCTCCCCTGGTACCTATTAGCTGAGGGTTGTGCTGGGAAGAGAGATTTTCCCTGAGCTACAAATATTCTCTTCGATTTTCCCCTGCATCATGCAAGGGGCAGTGGTGCAGCAGGAGTCTCCCTCCTGCCACAGTGTGACTGGAACTAGAGGGTGATTGCACAGTGCAATGTGAAGACTCCCACTGCATTGTGCAACCCACCAAGCCAACTGACTGGTATTGGGAGGTTGTGTGATGCAATTGGAGGATCCTCCAAAACCAACACCAAGTCATCTGCAAATGCCCTTAACTTTTAGGTTTCTTTTTAAATCTTTACTCCCACAATATTCTCATCTTGTCTTATATTTCAAGAACTAAAATAAACAAGAGAGGAGACAGCGGGCATCCCTGTCTTGTTCCTTTTTGTATCTCACAAGGTTTTGTTAGATCTCCATTAACAATTATTTGTGCTTTCTGGGACATATAAATTGATCTAACCCATTCAGTAAAATTCTCTCCAAAGTTAATACCTTCCAGAACTTTGAACAGGAAGGCCCAGATCAAATTGTCAAAGGCCTTCTCTGCATCTAAGAAAATCAATTTGGCTTGTTTTTCATTATATTACTCCGAGTATTCCAAAATGTCCAACACATTTCTAATATTGTCCTTTAATTGTCTTTTAGGTAAAAATCCACATTGATCTTCATGTATAAATTCTTGCAAAATTATTTTCAACCTCTCAGCCAAAACCATTGTAAACAACTTATAGCCATTATTCAATAATGATATCGGCTAACAGTTTCTTGTTAAAGTCAAATCTTGTCCCTCTTTAGGCATTAATGTTATATTAGCCTCTTTCCACCTCTCTGGCATCTTTCCTCTGTAAAATAGAGTTCATTGTATTTTGTAAAGGTTGTGAAAGTTCATCATCAAAACATTTATAATAAGATCCCGGTAATCCCTCTGGTCCAGTCACCTTTCCTGTTGTAAACTTTTTTATAGCTTTGCAAACTTCCCTTATTTTTATAGGTCCATTCATAATCTTTTTCTGTTTTTCTGTAAAATCTTGGTAGATTTTCTTTCTTTAAGTATTCATCTATTTTCTCCAGAGAAATGTCTTGTCCTTTATATAATTTGGAATAATATTGAAGAAATGCTTTTTGCATAGCCACATTATTAATACCGTATCTCCCTCTTGAAATTTCACTATCATTTTCTTTTCTTTTCCTTTTCATTATATGCCAACCATTTCCCTGGTTTGTTTGCAAACTCAAAGTTTTTTTTACTTTGCATAGTTCATTTTTATTTCCATTTCTTTTATTGTTAACATAGATAATTGTCTCTGTAGAAGCTTAATTTGTTCAGAAATAATTAACTTCTCTGGAAATGTCTTTAATTCTTCTTCTTTTCTTTTTATCTCATCCAAAATAGCTTGTGTTTTCTCATCTCTTCTTTTTGAGCTCATTGTTATGTTGTATGATATAACCTCTAATGAAAGCTTTACTTGCATCCCAAACCATTCTTACATCGGTATCTTTAAATTATTTTTAAAAAAAACTCTTTTAATTTATTTTTACAATCCTCCACCATTTCTTCTTTCTGTAACAGCATTACATTGCTATTCTTCTCCAGAGAGATTCAAAGGAGTGGTCTACTTGCTGGTCTTTCGTTCTTCACAGCAGTTGCTGTCTCCACTTGTTTGTGGTGACATATTCAGTCAGCCATGACTCACACCAGAAGCTAAATCACTCTGAATCCCAAACAAAACCCCTTCTCTCTCAACTCCAATAATGCCAGATTATCTAAATCTTCTTCCACCTCTCTATTTATAACTTCTGACTTTCTTTCCAAAATTTATACTTTGTCATTAATTTGTTTTACATCTCCAGTCACTTATTTTAGAGTTTTCCATCTTCTTAACTTCTTCTTTCATCTCTTCTTTCATCTTTACAAGTCTTTCATCCATTCTCTCTTCAAAAGCTGTCAATTTAGTATTAAGTGATTCAGACAACTTTTTGCCTAATTCCTCAAACATTTTCTGAAGCAACTCCGGTGTAATTCCTCTTTCTGCAGGTTGCTCTAATGATCCTCTCCTCCCTTTTCCTGTTTTTGCTGCTTTTCTGGTAGTTGCTACTCTAATACTGTAATCCAAAAGTGAAGTGTCTCAATTACAGGAGGGAAAGTAAAAGGCATGCTTCCCTCTTTTTTTCCCCTGTTTTGTCTTTCTGTGTCCTTAATACTTTCATCTCAAATGGCACTCCAAAATTACAGTCACTGTCACAAGCTGGCTCATATTACCTTTATCTTTATTTTCTAAAATCCACCAATTGTCTATGCTCTTTAATGCTAAACAAATAACATTCCCACGAAGGTCAGGTCCATTTGTTTAATTCCAATATTTTCAAAAGCACTTTCACCAAAATTTAATCTTTTAAAATTACTGTCCCCTTTATCCATTGCAAAGTTTCTTACATCCAATCCTTTTAAGCTTTCTGCTGAAAATTTAAAGCCTTTAAAGCCTTTTTTCCTCCTTCTTTAATCCAGAAGGAATGTTGACTCACCAAGTGGATCTCTCTTATCCTGCCACTCAGAAAATCTCTTCAACTGTAAATTGATTACATCCAATAGTGATAAAGAAAGTGAGGATTTTGCAAACCTCACCGCAATGTTGTCCCTTCATCTTCAGGGACATCTAGTCCACCATAGAACCTCACCCGGAAGCCATTTATGCTTGGATTTCTGTTTAGGGTAGTGCAGACATAAAGTTTTGAAAATCAAATACCTGTTTTGGATGATCAAGGGCCTTGCCTGCATAAGAGAAGTATTTAATTTCAGCACTGCAGCAGTTTCTAGAAATAAAATACTGTTCAAGATAAAAAAAAAACCTTGCCTTGAACAATTAATGATTTTTAAGAAATAAAAAAAATCTATTTAATAAAAGAGCTTTATTTCAACGTCCTAGCAGTTTCTAGAAATAAAGTACTGCTTTGGATTAAAAAAAACATCCTGGGTTGGAATTCTAAAGCATTAAAAAAAAAATTCTATTCTGGATTTAAAAGGCCCTTGACTGGAGCACTTTATCAGGTTTTGATAATAAAATGTTATATTCTAGATAAGAAAGTATCTTGACTTAATTCCTTTACAACCAATTACCCAAACCCCAAAAATAGGCCATATACCTGGTATTTTCTGGCCAGCACTTCTTTAATATAGCCTGCTGGCTACTCCTTCTTTCTTTCCACAATAATTCCATCCTAGTAAGACCCATTAGTTATATGTGAGGCAAAGACCAAGCAACATCTGGCCAAATCTTTGCTACAGCATGTGGAAAAGTGGGGTTTTCCTAGTGGACCATGGAGGAGGAGGAGGAGGAGGAGGAGGAGAGGGAGGGAGGGAGGGAGGGAGGGAGGGAGGGAGGGAGGGAGGGAGGGAGGAGAGAGAGAGAGAGAGAGAGAGAGAGAGAGAGAGAGAGAGAGAGAGAGAGAGATATCTGCTTGGCAGATATTTGGCAAGATAGTGCGGGTGGAAAGTTGCTGGGGCTACCAGGAGGGAGTGCACTTGCACCATGCATCAGACTCTGGGATTTTCCCAGAATGCCTTTTACAAAACTATGACAATGTCAGAGAAACTGGGACAATTAGATGCTTTGATATTCTATATCGGCTGGTATAAAATGGATCTTAATCAATGTGTTATAGATTAATTGATGTAGAAAAAAGGTCTACAATTTTTCTTCTTGAGTGAAGATTACATCCAATTTAATACTGCTGTTTCAGCTGCAAACAAGATTAAGTACAACTCAAACTCTCTTCCAGTTTGCCTAGAATAATACTAATTCTATAGTTCTTACATGATAAAAATAGCCCTACACGATAGTGGAGGAAATTGTGTGTGTGTGTGTGTGTGTGTGTGTGTGTGTGTGTGTGTGTGTGAATGCATGAAAAATCAACCAGGGTACATGTTAAGACCTTTCAGTCAGGGAAAAATATCAGGGTTAGCTGCATACAACTGATATTTATTATTTTAAGTTTTATGAGCAATCAGTATATTTTCTTTTACAAATATTCATGACTTGCTTTCCTGCAGTTGGCATTTCCTTTTGCCAAAACACCATATACTTTCCTTTTTTAAAAAAACCATTAATCCCATTCTGGGATACCAAATTGAACAATAATTTCTGCTGAAATCTTAGTTAACATTTACTTTGGAGTTGAAAAGAATTCTACTCTGAAGCAATGATAACTATGTTACAGTGTATTTTGTATTTACTCTCTTGAATTCTTTTTTAAACCCACATTTGCATAAAAATTGCTTTGTTCTATAGACAGCCACTGAAGCATTTGTGAAGGTGGCAAGGGGGAAAAAAGTGTTGTTCAGAGACAATCTGCTGATATGGCATATAATAAACATGTGGGGTCTACTTTGATATTTTTAGGTTAAAGTATTTTGTGAATGCAGAGGCTCTTCTGCTACCAATCACATAGCCCTCTGACAATTCTGCACCTGTAGTAATCATAAAAGCTTCTCTTTCTATACTTGCCAATTCATCTTTTTAAAATTCTTAATGAAATTAGGGTTGCAATTCACAGTGCATCTTGCACAAGCAACTAAACTAATACAATAAGCAATTACAAACCCCAGAGTGGTTCAGTATTTTCATATTCAGCAGCCTAGAATTCTTGTTTTGCACACTCTGGTTTCATTGACCATAGAGGACCACTTCTATCATTACATTTAATGGAAAGAGAGTGCACTTGCAAGTTGCTCCTGTCTTAGTAAATGACAGGTGGGCATGATTAATACATTGCTTTGGATAATTTCCTCTTTAGGAAACCTATTTTAAATTTAACCAACAGTGACAACAAATAGAACTGTTTTCCTCTGGAAAACTGCTGATTTAACTTTTGTCAGCTATAGCAAATGGTATTTGTCTCAAACAATTGCCTCTTCTCTTTAAAAATTAACTATATATGCAATTCTATAGTAGTGGTTTCTTGCAATGTGTCTGTTCATTATTAGCTTTTTTTTAACATTCTTCACTTCAGGAGTTTAATTTCAGGGCTAGGAAACAGATGAACCTGGACTATCAAGTTATTACAAAGGGTAGGCTCAGGGTACATAGCTATTACTGTACTTAACATTTGACTTCTGTCAAAATCCTTCAACTAATTTCCAGGGTCTTGTTAAATATTTTAATTAAAACATAATAGGTTAAACCTACAATTTGCCTCTTTTAGATGTAAGGGCTTCACCCTTCTGCAGAAGGGTTCTAATCCAGTATTCAGAAGTGAATGAATGCAAATTTCATCAATTCTCCCTCTTGACCCTATTCCTTCAGTCTACTTCAGGGAGTTAAGGAACTACGGAAAAAGATGTGATTCTGATGGAAAGAAAGTGAAAACTGTCAAAATTACCTCTACTTTCTGTTGGTGTCTGATAACTTTGTGGAAATAGAATTCTACTCTGCTGGAGTAAATCGAAAAAGTGGGTAATTTCCCTGGGCATCTTCAAATATGAAGTCAGTCGTCCCATTGACATATACTGTATCTACTCCCTCATTTGCTGCAGTTTCTCATATGGAAATCTGTTCATTTAAGCAGATCAAACAGGGGATGAAAGACTTGAGATAAGGAGTGGATAAGGTGTTTGTTTGTCCCATCTTATTTCTCATTTCAGCTGAAGATGCAAGCGAAGAAAGGAGAGGAGGAAACTTTCCATTATTGTCTTGGAGAACATCTTTCAGTCAGAATGAAAGCAAAGATTATAGCTAAAGAATAAAGTGAAGAAATGTTTGTGTTGGTTGTCAGAGGACTGAAAGCAACTGTCTCTTCTGGATATAACTTTGTCCTTCCCCTCTAGTCTCCCTTTTATTTATTTATTTTTACAGAGAAATTACACAGACTAAAACACAGATTCTAACATAAGTTATGTAAGGTGTGGTTGAACTCTCTGCTCCTTCCAAAGCAAAGCTATTCCACTGCTGTAATCTGTGTGAGAGCCGTTTGGATAGTAGGAGATTGTTATCATGTTCCTCCTCACTCTTCTCATCTTCCAGATGGGCACATTCAGTTACTTCAACCTTTCTTCTTACAAATGGTTTTCCACACCAGCAACTATTTTCATTGCTTTGTCTCTTAATTCATGCCTATATCCTTTTTAAACAGAAAGAACTGGAATACCTTGGATTTGGAAATCAGCTGTATCCCATACTTTAGATCAATGGATGGGGGGGGGGCAATTTTGCTTCCTAGCCTTCCAGAGGGTGATGACATTGTCAGAAGGGGTGGGCCAAATATTTGGTCCATTTGGGGGAATGATTAAAGGTGGGTATGGGAGTGGGAGGGCCCTAAGAGGCAAAGTGTTTCCATTTCCACCCTTGATTACCCTTCTATAAATGCAAGAAAATAACCCCACAAAATGAGGATGGGAATACCAGCAGCTGAAGTGTTAATGCTTCCTAAAATTTAATTCGCCAATTTGTGTCTGCATAAGATGCTGACTAATATTCAGCTTGTAGTCAACTATAGTCCAGGCATCCTTTTCACATATACCAAGCCACGAATTTACAAATATTCAGGGGGATGGGCACAAGTACTAACGTTTGAAGATAAATTTTAAAAAAGAAAGTCCCCCCCCCCCAAATTAAATTGGCACCAATGCAAGGAGACAGAGTTGGATGATGATTGTGGAAAATAGCCATTCAGAGGCATAATAGTTTGAATATCCAGCATTATCTAAGCAAGAGTTCAATTCTTTGCCTCTTTAGATTCCATGGATTCACTTTTTTATTTTTTATTTTAGTATTCTTGTTCTTGCAAGAATCTTGCAAGTGCACTTTTGCAAGAATTATAGTAACTTTTTTCATTTCAGAGGTTCTTTTCACCAGAAAAGAAGGAACTTACCACTCACAGCAGCTTACAAAATATAAAAGCAAAGCAAAAACAACAAAGCCCAATCCCAAATCATAAACTTACATAGTCAGAGGCACAAAAACTGCCAACCCACCCCAAAAGAACTTAATATACTGTATATACTCAAGCAGCAATCGAATCAGGTGTCTCTTTAAAAATGAACTATCTATTTTAAAATAAATCTCATTGGATTCATTAAAACTTATTTTCAGGCAGATGTATGTTGGATTGTATGTAAAATAACATTTTCAATGTTTTCCAAGACAATGTTGTTTCTTCTATATGTGATCCTTATTCTAACTGGGTTACATAGTCTTACCCTTTATGAGATTTCCACTTGCTTTTGTAAATAAATAACCGACAAATTCTGCAAGCCACCAAATGCAGCATTATGTATATAATGAGTCAAACTCAATTCAAGGGAATCTTTATCTTTTTTCCATTTGTTTTTAGAGGGATGGGGGTGGGGTAGGAAAGGAATTAGCCCAGGACCAGACAGCAGCTAGATTTTTGTTGTTGTTCAGTTGTTTAGTCGTGTCCGACTCTTCGTGACCCCATGGACCATAGCCAGGCCTTCCTGTCCTCCACTGTCTCCCGGAGTTTACTCAAATTCATGTTCATTACATCGGTGATGCTATCTAACCATCTCATCCTCTGCCATCCCCTTCTCCTTTTGCCTTCAGTCTTTCCCAGCATCAGGGTCTTTTCCAGTGAGTCCTCTCCTCACATTAGGTGGCCAAAATATTTGAGCTTCAGCTTCAGTATCTGTCCTTCCAATGAGCAGTCAAGGTTGATTTCCTTTAGGATTGACTGATTGGACCTCCTTGCAGTCCAAGGGACTCTTAAGAGTCTTCTCCAGCACCACAGTTTGAAAGCATCAATTCTTCAGCACTCAGCCTTCCTTATGGTCCAACTCTCACAGCCATACATTACTACTGGAAAAACCAAAGCTTTGATTATATGGACTTTTGTCGGCAAGGTGATGTCTCTGCTTCTTAATATGCTGTCTAGGTTTGCCATAGCTTTCCTCCCAGGGAGCAAGCGTCTTTTAATTTCATGGATGCAGTCACCGTCTGCGGTGATCTTGGAGCCCAAGAAAATAAAATCTGTCCCTGCAATTGCATTAGTGATTTGTATATGTGCTAATGGAAGGATTTGTAGAAATAATGTGATCTTGGTTTGATATAGAGTAAGGGATTGGTTATGGAAAGTGCTGTATATACTTGCTGTTGAAAGTTGGAAGTCACCTTTGTATGTAATTTTCAAGGTTCTTTTTTTCTTGTGTTTCACACTTTTTTAGTTTTTTTTCTTTTTGTAGTTTTTTTCTTTTTTGTAGTTTTTATCTTTGTTTCAAACCTAATAAAATTCTTATAAAAAGAATTAAATAATGCTCCATTCTTTTAGTTAGACTGATTTCAGAATTTGCAGGTTATATTATTATTATTATTATTATTATTATTATTATTATTATTATTATTATATGACTATAATACTACTGGGCTAGACTAATGCCAACTTATTTTTCTTCTGGGGGGAAAAGGGACACTGAGCTGTGGATTGTGCCATTTATTTCCTTTTCTTCATACTTAAGGAATTACCAACAATTACAAAACTCCAAATCAATTTTTTGTTTTAAATGAACATAAAGTTTTACAAGTGTAGGACGAAACAAAGGTGTGAAGAAAAAGCATATTGTTTGCTTCATATAAGGCCTTTACATATCAACCTAATGAGCTAATATATTTATTTATTATAACAATAAACACAGCTGTAAACAGATCATAAAAATAATACATCATTTGCATATTTCTATAACAACATGTCAGCTGTAATTGGAAAATAAATTAAATGATCCATCTGCTTGCTATCATCTATGCTATTCTTCTTCTCACCCACAATATTTAAATACAGTCAGTATTATTTATACTAATTATCTGCTAACAACAAAAACAACAAATTAAGCCACCCAATACCTCCTCAGAGGAATTGATTGGCCTGGTAAGATAAATTTTCTTTTCTTACTCCCACTCAGTTACTTTTGGTTTGGGGTTTTTTGGTTTTGTTTTCTGTTTTTGTTACATTCATCTTTACTGACCATGTTGCATTTGCTTTTCTTATTGATAGCATTCACTTTGTCAGCTGTTTTATCTTTGTTAATGTATTGTTTCAATGACATGTCTTATAAGAGGTGGAAAGGCATCCAGTTAATTGAACTATTGAAGTTTATATATCTGAGGTCTGGAAACTGATAAGTAGTAGTAGTTGTCACATTCCTTTATGAGTAATCTACAGGAAGCTTCACGTCATGAGTGAAGCCAGAGGCCAAAGTGAACAGGCCCTCCCAGGAGTATCCACACAGGGGAATCAAAAAAGTTAATCTGGTAGCCACAACAATAAGATTAAGCCCCGTCCCTTTTAGCATATGTTGTATGTGAGACATATAAAAAAGCGGTGGGACTTTGATTGTGGGGCCACAACTGCCACCTGGACTTTTTTTATATTCTTCCCCCAGCCAACACCCCTGGGGTCTCTGCTTTTCTCTCTTTCTCTATTACTCTCTCCCTCTGATGATCCTTTCTCTCCCTTTTTCTTTTCTATGCTAGGCATACTGCTAAGGGAGAGATAGGTTGCATCTTCCAAGGATCTGGAATGTTTGCATGCAGAGGGCTTTTGAAATTCCAACAGCCATGTGGAATTAGGCTGCAGAGTTCCCACCCTCTTCTGACATCACCATGCAGAGTCCTGAATATTATGAAGTTGCCTTCTGAAGACACACATCTTGATCTGATGTCATAGGCAGACATCAGTGGGCACCATACTTTCACAGGCCCTGTTTCTGTGTGTGTTTAAAAGCAACTGTGGAAACTGATAACACAGAATTTGACTTATGGACAACTGCCTAAAAAGGGGAATTCTAAAATAGAGTCATACTTTTATATATGAGTGTACAAGTAGACATGGACAGTCCTGATGTTCCCTTTCAGATACTATCACAGTTCTTATCTGCATTTCCCAGTTGCCCATAACCAGAACAAAGAGAAATTTGTTTGGTGGCTGCTGTGGGTCTTCCGGCTGCCTTCGACAATACACAGAAATTTGTTTGTTTGTTAAATTTATATGGCTGCCCATCTCACCCAAAGTGACTCTGAGTAGCATACAATAAAACCAGGAATTAAAACATTTTACAAACCCATTAAAACAATAAGAATAGATAAAACAAGGTAAGATGTTACATGCAATACAACCAGGGTGCAGGCTCTCTATTATCAGTGGATCCCCAGGCTTGCTGAAAAAAACATATTTTGAGGGCTTTCTGGAAAGCCATAAGGGTTGGGACTGACCTCACCTCAGGAGGGATGATCTTCCAGAGGGCAGGTTCCATGGCAGAAAAGGCTTGCCTCCTAGGTCCTGTCAGATGGAACACTTTCATGGACGGGGCCCACAGCAAGCCTGTAATGACTCCAACTTCAATGCCCCAATAAACACTTCTCGATGCAATTCATTGAAATGCAGAATAAGCTTTATTCAGGATACATGTAAATTGAAACACTCCTAAAGATCCGAATGCCGGATTCCCGCCAAACAGCACTAATTTACCTCTCTCCCCTGCGCGCCAATTTCGCAGCGCCTATGATGTCAATGTCCAGAACTTTCCCTCTCCATTCCCAAGCCTCAGGTGGCTGACCTTGACGCTGCATTCCACAGTCTCCGATGAAACCCACAACACTTGGCACACTTACCCCTTCCCTACCGTTCACACGCTTATGCTAAATCTACACCCCTAATGGCAGGATTCAACTATGAACCCTGACATGGCCTCTCCTGCCGGACCTGATGGGACTGGTAGATGTAATTGGGAAGAGGCAATAACCTGGCCTCATGCCATATACGGCTTTAAAAGTCAAAAACAGCACCTTGAATTGGACCCCGAAGCAAACTGGCAACCAATGCAGCTCACAGAGCAGAGGTGTAACGTGTGTCCATCTATGGACACACATAACTGCCCGTGCCACTGCATTTTGCACCAGCTGAATCTTCTGGATACTCTTCAAGGGCAGCCCCTTGAAGATTGCCTTGCCCTCTATTAATATGCCAATCACGTTCAGAGCAACCTCAAAGTACATTTATCTGCTTCACTACCAAAGTATACCTTTCCTTATTATACTGCCTCAAGAAGTCCTGTCCATTTGGGCTAGAGCACTTCAGTTGGTTGCAGGCTAACCTCAGCAGTTCATTGGCTATTTCACACATGAAGAATTTCTCTTTCAATTGAGCCAATCCTCATCATGCACACTAATAGGTTCTATACCTCCTTTTACTAGCACTGTTGCCACAGCACAATGGTTAAGATTTTTACTTTGTAATTCATATATTCATATATTTCTTTATATAAAAATGTATAACCCACAATTCAGAGTCTCTAAATCAGTGCAGGATCTTATAACAATGACTGCAGGGAAAAGGAAAGGATTCCATAGCAAATTCAGGCCAATACAGCAGCTAAAATAGGTAAAGGTAAAGGTACCCCCCGCACATTTGTGCAGTCGTGTCCGACTCTAGGGGCCGGTGCTCATCTCCGTTTGTTAGCCAAAGAGCCAGCGTTGTCCGAAGACACTTCCACGGTCATGTGGCCGGCATAACACGCGCGGAACGCTGTTACCTACCCACTGAAGTGGTACCTGTTCATCTACTTGCATTTGCATGCTTTCGAATTGCTAGGTTGGCAAGAGCTGGAGCTAGTGCGGGAGCTCACTCCGCACGCAGGGCTAGGGATTCGAACCTCCGAACTTGTGATCTTCCGATCGACAAGCCTGGCGTCTTACCCACTGAGCCACCACGCCCCTCTAGCTAAAATAAGGCATCCAATAAAATAGATGTTCCCAGGGGGACAAGGGCTTTCCTGATAAGGTCTACAGCAACCAGTGAAAAACTATTTAAAAAGGTACAGGGAGTGCTACAGTTTAGGTGCAGCCATTGAGGAGACCTTGAGTCGACTGATATTTTTGTTTCAGACAATACCTGTTTTGACAACTGATGCACCATTTAAACAGTGGCAGAAGGATATATCTAAATTTGTGTGGCAGAGGAAAAAATGAGTTAAATATAAGGTGTTACAGGATGCAAAGAAAAGAGAAGGATTGGGTTTACCCTATTTGAAATTGTATTTTGCAGCTTGCTGTTTGGTTTGGATGAAAGAGTGGGTGCTGCTGAGAAATAGAAGGCTTTTGGAATTAGAAGGACATGACCTGAGATTTGGGTGGCATGGATATTTGTGGTATGATAAAGTCAAGGTTAATGTGGATTTTAAAAATCATTATGTTAGACATGCCATATTGAGAATATGGAATAGATACAAACCCAGATTGTGCCTGAAAACACCTTTGTGGCTCTCAGCACAAGAAGCGTTTTATATATGAGAAATAATAGGCAAACACAAATGGCTAACTTATGGTGAGATACTAGAATTTTGTCAAGGGGAATACAAAATAAAATCAAGAGAAGAACTGTTGGCAGGGGGACATAACTGTAGTTGCCAGTAATTTTCTTATTTACAGTTATTAGAAAG
The DNA here is from genome assembly GCA_023362775.1 of Charina bottae. NCBI lineage: Eukaryota > Metazoa > Chordata > Lepidosauria > Squamata > Charinaidae > Charina > Charina bottae. The sequence goes on from JALMGJ010000005.1 coordinate 48,648,640, forward strand.
GTTTAAAGTAGGCAAAAGATTTTATGGTTTTGAACATTGTAAGACTGAGTTTGAAATTGAATTATTTATTTATATTTATATTTCAAATTTCATCACCGCCCATCTCATTCAAAGAGCGACTCTGGGCGGTTTACAATAAATTATGCACAAATGATGAACATATAATTGCTAAAATGTATTAACATCTACTGAAATTTGAAACAGAAAACAAATGACAGAATGTATGATAAAGTGGGGTAAAAATGTTGGTTATACAGATGGAACAATGGGAAAATATGTGGTTGAAAGGATTTGAAATTTACACTATGTTATAATCTTAAAGAAAATTCTTATAAAATGATGTACCGTTGGTATATGTCACCAGAGAAATTGTCTAGAATGTATAAAGGCACTTCAAATTCTTGTTGGAAATGTGAACAACTAGAAGGGACATTTTATCATGCTTGGTGGATGTGTAAAAAAGCTAGAAAATTTTGGATTCAAATATATATGTTGATTCAGAGGATTTTAAAGATTAATATACAAATGAGACCAGAGGTCTTTCTTTTGGGACTGATGGACAAACAGTTGGAAAAAAGTCATGGAACTCTGTTTTTGTATATAACTGCAGAAACATTATTGTATGCACAAAGATGGAAAGATTTGGCAATACCTACAATGGAGGAATGGTTGGTGAAGATGATGGAACTCACTGAGATGGCCAAATTGACTTCTTTGATTAGAGAAAAGACAATATCTACATTTATTGCTGACTGGAAACCTCTTATGGACTTTTTGCAGAAAACAGAAAAAAATGAACCTATGATTTATGGTTTTGATGATTAGACAGGATAGATTATAGAAAGAAGAGAGATATGTTATAACTTTAGGGAAAGAAGTAAATTTATAATTGTACTTATAACTGCTGTAAATAATATTGGAAGCCACTTTTTTGTATCTTTTTTCTTTCTTTTCTATTTTTTCCCTTTTCTTGCACTTTTAGCTTTCTCTTTGATTTCTTTCTTTTTCTTTTTTTCTTCCTTACTTTATATTAGTTTGTATTAGTTTTTATCTTCCTTTTTAAAACTTTTAATTAAATTATTTTTAAAAAGACAGAGAAGACCTTTTTTCTTTAGAATTGCATCAGATCCTGGTTTAGTCTTATATGGAATAAACTAAGCCTTTTAGAGCTTTAAAGATCATTAATAATTTGTAGAGTTAAAGAGAGAAAAAGCTACAGCCCTTACAGAACAGATATAATGTAAATATACAGTGGGACTGGGAAACAGGACTGTACATAGTGTGCCCAGCCTCCATGTGTTTTTGGAGGACCAGAAAGAACGATATGCTCAGAATCCACTCACCATATAACCAGAATCTAGTAGTGAAACCTATATTCTTAGGAGAACGATTGTTGTTGTCTACCCTCTAAAGGTTAAATGCATATCTGATATACATTATTTTTCTCTTTTACTCTCTGTCACATTTTTACCATCTAACATTCCAAATATTTCAGAATTAATGGGATTTATCACTGAGTAATTGGATTTGCAGAGATTGTAGTTTCAAAAGGCAAGAGGAAAAACAACATATGGATGGGCAATTTCTGTTCCTTTGATTTTATGACTGTCCCATCTGTTCTAAATTCCCACTTCCACAGATAAATTCTGATTTCAGTAAGGAATGATGTAAGTTGGAGGATACAAAGCCACACAGTTGGTTATGAAGGCCAACCAAAAAAACTTCCACTACTGCAAAAATCTGAGCTGAACTTTTGAATCTCCATAAACACCATTTAATTTCAGTCTTTGGTCAATCAACATTACTGCAGGGGAGTAATGCTTAACTTAGTTTGTTGTCTCACTTTGTTCCCCATTTTGCTTTGAAGCCTTTTATTTTATTTTCAGTCTGACTACAGTGAAGAGGCTGGATCTATCTTCTTACTATCAAGTTTTGGCTGTTGCTTGGTATTTGTTTCAAATTGTTATAAACAGAATCATCTGTGGAGTCCTTGGTGCTCTCTGAGCCTTGTTGTTTTCTTGCAGACGTTTCATTGCCAGGCTAGGGAACATCTTCAGTGCAAAAAGGGAGTGGGACTTGCTCTCTGTTTATATACCATGATTTGTCCTGCTTGTGTTGGTGGAGGTGTTGTTTTCCCTTTAGGAGTTCCTTGATTGGGCTGTTGTTTGCTGCTTGGTTGATTGACTGAGTTAATAGTTCCTTGATTAGGGTATATTGTGCTGTTTGATTGTTCCTCTGGTGCTAATCCTTGTGTTAATCTTTGCATATCTGGGTGTTGATTGCTGGCAAGGAGGTGTTCTGGTCTTCTGGCTTTTCTATTGTCTCTTATGAATGGTATGTAAATGTTGTTTACCTCTGTGTGTCTGTTGATGGCTGCTTTGTCTGAGTGCCAAGCTTCCAGGAATTCTCTAGCATTTTTGGATTTGGCTTGGTTTAAGATTTTATTTTTATTTATAATTCAATTTATATCACCACCCCATCTCCCCCAAAGGGGACTCTGGGCAGTTGCTCACAGATGCTCACAGTTTCCCAGTTGAAAGTATGGTTGAGTCTGTCCATGTGTTGTGAGATTAAGGAGTTTTCATCATATCTTCTGACTGCTAGATGGTGTTCATGGATGCGTTCTGCTAGTCTTCTGCCAGTCTGTCCTACATAGTGGCTGTTACAGTCCTTACACTGTATGTTGTAGTTAACTCCTGTTGTTTCTTCTTGGGCTACTGGGTCTTTTCAGTTACTTAAGATGTTTTGAAGGATTTTGGTTGGTTTATGTGCTACGGTGGTGCCATGTGGTTTTAACAGTCTGTTGGTAGTTTCTGAGATGTTTCTGATGTATGGTAGTGTTATCCTTTTCATAGCTTCTGTTGGTTTTGCTGTGGTGGGTTGAGTGGTCAGGCACTTTTTGATAAAGTTGCGTGGGTATCCATTTTGCTGGAAGATGCTATATAAGTGGTCTGTTTCCTTTTTCTGGTGTTCTGGGTTGCTGCAGTGCGTTTCTGTTTGTCTGAATAGTGTTCTTACACAGCTCCTCTTGTGGGAGGTTGGGTTATTCCTTAGGTACTGGAGCACTTGGCTAGTGTGGGTAGATTTCTGGTAGACTTGTGTTTCTAGAATGCCATCATTTCCTCTACTGATGAGGATGTCTAAGAAGGGTAGTGTGTTGTTGTTTTCTTCTTCCCTTGTGAATTTTATTCCTTTGAAGATGTTGTTGATGGTTTCATGTGTTTCCTCCAGTTGTTTCTTTTTTATTATCATGGTGTCATCTACATACCGGATCCATTATTTGGGTTGTATGCGTGGGAATGCCTTTCTAGACATTGCATTACAATCTCTGCTATGAGTCCTGAGAGTGGTGATCCCATAGGTGTTCCAGAATCCTCTTCACAAGAACAGTATACCTGTTTGATTATTTTAATTGGCATGTGCTTTGAATCCATCAAATCCTGAATTAAATTAGGCAATTGTAGAAAGAGTACTTTGGCCACGTAATGAGAAGACAGGATACCCTGGAGAAGATGCTGATGCTAGGGAAAGTGGAAGGCAAAAGGAAGAGGGGACGACCAAGGGCAAGATGGATGGATGATATTCTGGAGGTGACGGACTCGACCTTGTGGGAGCTGGGGATGGTGACGGCCAACAGGAAGCTCTGGCGTGGGCTGGTCCATGAAGTTACGAAGAGTCGGAAGCGACTGAACAAATAAACAACAACAGAAAGAGTTTATGTCTTTCTAGGCAGAGTGGGATATTTCAGAAATGAGCAGAAACTTTGGAACAATTCAACAGTTCAAAAGGCAGCAAAAGGCTAGATTGGTTAATGTGGTTTCAAATATTACTCATTAAACATTAAAATATGGAAACAGTTTATATTAAACGTGATGCATATTCTCTTATTTATTGCTTTTAGTTCTCTTCTGTTTCCCTTTGGAAGCTCAAGGTAGCATACATAGGTGTGTCCCCTTAATTTTATCCCCCAACAGCAAACCTGTGAGGTGGGTTGAACTGAGAGTGACAGGTCTGAAGTCACCAATTGTGATCTGTGGTCAAGAGGATTGCAGTTTGGTCTTTCAGAACTAATTCCAATATCTTAACTACTATACTACACTACGATCCCCTCAGTTAATGTACTCATTAAGATATAAGATGTGTGTGTAAGAGAGAGAGAGAGAGAGAGAGTTGGTCATGAACTGTTCCTCCTGATTGAGAGAAACTTAGCAGAGTATTGAATGCTTAATAGTGCCAAGAATCTAATGCACACAAAGTATCTACTTTGCATCCATATAAATGAAGTAATTCATAATAAATTCATAACTGTGCAAATTTTGGGCAGAAAACTAAGATTAGTACTGTATACTAATTTAAATTTAAAACCCCAGAAACAAAGCTAAAAAAATGTAACTTTCAAAATGGAATGAAGCCAAGACATCAATAGCTAAAATCTTGAGATTCTTAGTGGTGACATCAGTTTTGTGAATAGTCAATAGCACATCAGTTTTGGAGCTTAATTGAATATCTGCAATTTGCAGGAAAAAGCCTTTTCCAAACTGCTGATTTTTAAGCAGAAATGACAATATTTTAAAATATAATCCATAATATGCCCTTTTAACACTGGGATTAAAATATAGACAATTTTTTTGTATTTACAGCACCTATGCCATCTTCATTAGAATTTCCAGAAACTGAAGAATCTTGTAATGATCCCAAAGTTTGACAGAAAACAAAAACATAGGGTATAGGCCACTATGAATGCTATCATACTCTGTGCCCAATTTAAACCTGAAAGCAACAGACCTCAAAATAAGAAGCAGAGATGTGTTTATTTATTTAGAACCAATCATCTTCTAGCATGAGGGAGCCTGGGCATCATGGCCCCACAGGTGGAGCACTTCAACCCATTACCTCCTGGCAAAGCTCATCAAACATCATCCCTTGAAGCTGTTTCTCAGATACAGAGCAAAGTTTCCAGCCTTGCCAAAACAGATTTCCTTTCCAATGCAGGTACTACATAGTTTAGGATTAGCAACTTTGGTGGAACAGCTCTGAGTGACCAAATTGAATCCAGTCAGTTAAGAGCTTGGAAAGCTTTATTTTGTTTATAAGTAAAACAGACTTGAGGGAAACATACCTTATACACAAAGACTAAATGCCCAAGAAGATCAACAAACTCCCTTGTTCCAAAATATCTGTCCATGTGTGTGTATATATATGTGCCTTTGAGTCAGTCTTGAGTCTTTGCAACTACAATGGACAAATCCATGCAGGCTTTTTGGCAATATTTTTCAGAAGGAGTTTACCATTGCCTTCTTCCTAGGACGGAGAGAAAGTGACTGGCCCAAACACCAGCCAGCTTCTGTGCGTAAGACAAGACTAGAGCTCAGGTTCCCCCATTCCTAGTCCAGCATCTTAAAACAACTAGACCAGATGTTTACAAATAACATCTCAATATAACCATGACCTAGCCCCAGGTGTAAGGTCACACAGCTACCTAGAAACATATTTAGGATTCCCTTACTAACTTTGCTCAGACTGAAGAAGCTCCTTGGATAAGGAGCGAAACGTTTCCACTGAGAAAATAGAAATCCAGTTGACATGATTCAAGCTACAGACAATTCCACCTGGATGACTGAGAACCTTCATAGACATATAGATCAGATTGGCTCTCATGAAAAATTGGGGTAGAAGTCTAATTAGATCCACATGCAGAGTAACCCCTAGCATATTTTACAGAGAAATTTAACCTCCACTTTTTATATGTGGAGTCCTTGCCATTGCTAATTAACCTTCTGCTAGATCTTACTACTTCGTGGTGACCTATGCAGCTGCTGTTTATTTTTTTTTAAGTATAGATTATTTGCATTTACCCAATATCCATTTGGAATTTTAGATTTTTCAGCAACCCCATCTTGAGGGCTTGGAACAGTAATAACACTTAAAAAACAATTTGAAACAGCTAGCAAGATAAATCTTTCTAAGCAAGTGTGCAAGTTCAACAGTGACTTTTAAATCATCAGAAAGAAAAATTCTTCTGACATATCTAAAAATTCTCAAGTTTTTTCCCAAGAGAAATTGGTTGCATAACATGAAGATGAGATGTGCCTGCAAAAAATTTGCAAACATCAGAACCTTATTGAGAAATTATGAATCGTATGCTATAGTAAAATTTCCTTGCCCTATAGAAAAGGTTTTCAGAAAGATTTCTCCTTGGACACTCACTCCAAATATACCTAAAATGTTTCTACCTAAAGTAAACATAATATTTTAATTGGGAACCAGCTGATACTCCAAATCTTTCTTCATCTTTGTTGTTTTTTCATTCTGTTTCTGATGCATACTTCCTTGGTACTTTTTATTTTCTACTGTAGATTGTATTTTTTGTCTTCACAAGCTGGGAAGGGAGGGAGGGAAGAGGTGGTTCAACATCTTAAAGATTTCTTCTATAAAATTATTGTAGCAGTTTTGATTTTACACACATATACAAAGAACAATACATAGATATGTGAAGCAGTTAATTCCTATGTTTATACCAATGAGTTTTATTCACAGCAAAACAGTGGGGCTTGGCCCACAGTAGGGAGTGGAAGTTCTCATTCCAAGCCTTCATGAAGACAATTTAATTAAATATATATCATCTATGGGGCAAGAAGGTAATGGCTGCCTGGTTTAATGGTTAATTATTTTTATTATTATTACTATTATCTAAGACCTTTAAATTATTATTTAGCCTCCACTGTAATTAGGTTAAAATCCCTTTTGTATTACCATTTCATTTTCTTCTTATCAACTAAACAGCATGGTCTCTAAAAGCACAAATCTCTTTATTAGTAGGAGGGCAAGCTGCCTTGTGTAACATTAATGAATCTTTCATTAGTTCATTCAGAAATCATTGCATAAAAAGTGAAATGAGAAAAAGAATTCATTTGTCTTTTTCTGGTTGTTCTCTAAATGAATTTTTGAGGATGATCCCTGCAATTCTGATTTGTTTTCATTTGTTCTGACTTTACTAAGGTTTATATACCGCTGCAATCCATAAATACTCTGAGTGGTTTACAAATACATGTCAGCTAGAGGATGAAAAATAGTACATCAAAAAATACAGTGATAATACGGGGATAATTATTTGCATTCACTAAATATTCAGAGGAATAATCAATCAAATATATATCGTAGTTAGCGTATCAACATTAACAAGGATTCCATATTCAAGGCCTTTTGGAATAACCAGTCTTTAAAGGATTTCTGAAAAATTAGCTAGGTAGAGTCATCTTAAAGGGGCGTGGTGGCTCAGCGGGTAAGATGCCAGGCTTGTTGATCGGAATATCGCAAGTTCGGAGGTTCGAATCCCTAGCCCTGCGTGCGGAGTGAGCTCCTGCACTAGCTTCAGCTCTTGCCAACCTAGCAATTCGGAAGCATGCAAGTGCAAGTAGATGAATAGGTACCACTTTGGTGGGTAGGTAACAGCGTTCCGCCCGTGTCATGCGGCCACATGACCATGGAAGCATCTTTGGACTACGCTGGCTCTTCGGCTAACAAACGGAGATGAGCACCGGCCCCTAGAGTCGGACACGACTGCACAAATGTGCGGGGGGAACCTTTTGATAGGATGTACGCTGGTTCAAAGGGAAAAAATCAAGGCTTGAGAATAAACCAGACAAGAGCGCAGCGTTTATGGCTAAAGACACAAAAAAATCAAGAAGCATAGAACACCATTTTGCATGGTTAGATATTCAGTTCTTCCAGCTTTCTGATTGGCTGGAAGTTAGGTGTGACACACACCAGGCCTTTGTGTAGGCCATAGCACAAGGTGGCAGTGCTGCATCTAAGCAAGCACGTGACCTCCCCCTCCCTGTTCTAGACAGAGCAAGGATTCCCACAGAAGGAATCAGGAGACATTGTTCCCATGCGAAGTAGCCATAACAATACACACGTGACAGTTGTTATCTGGCCACCTGCAGTTCACATCACCATGAGAACGCTTCGCTGGTAAAGGATGCAATTTGCCAAAACAATTTTCATATGGGAAATCTGACACCTTTACCTTTTTAGAGTCAGCTTAATCTTGGGAGGGGCTGTGGCTAAGAAGGGTTTCTGGGTTCAAATACATATAATGATACAAAGAATCTTAAAGATCAACATTCAATTGAAACCAGAACTTTTTTTGCCAGGATTAATGGACAGCCAATTAGAAAAGAGCCATGGAAGATTATTTTGGAAAGAAGGGAATTATGATGTAACTTTAGAGAGAGAGGACAAAATATAAATGTATTTATAACGACTGTCAAGAAGATCAGAAGCCGCTTCTTCATAATCTTTCTTTTCCTTTTTCCTTTTTCCATTTTCTTTTTTTCTTTTTTTCCTTTTTTCTTTTTTCACCTTTTACTATTTTTCTTTATTATATTTACTTGCTTTTATGGTTTTTACTTTAAGTAACTTATTAATTTCTTCAATAAAAATTATTTAAAAAGAAAATTAACTGGTTGCCAATGCAGCTCCCCCTGTAGAAGTGTTACATGGCAATAACTAGTGGTATACATCACTGATGGGGCCACAGCATTTTGGGCCAGTTGAAGTTTCCAGATGATCTCCAAGGGCAGCCCCAAGTAAAGTACATTGCAGTAGTCCAAATGAGAGTTGATTAAAAGCATGAAGGAATGGAAGTGGAGCTTCCCAATCCATAACTGGATCAAAAGATGTAATTGCACAAAGCCCCTCCTAGCCACAGCTGCCCCTGCTCCTTGAACAGTAGCCAAGAGTCCAGGAAGAGTCCCAGATTATGAACCAGTTCCACCCAGGGTAATGAAACCCCATTCAGAACCAAACATCTCTGGTTCCACAGCCACTCTGTTTTGTTGGATTTAAGCCTGAGTGTGTTCTTCTCCATCTAGTCCCTAACAGCCACCAGATGCTGGGGCAGAACTTTAATTATATCTTCTCCTCGGCCCAAGAACAATATATACAACTGAGTATAGCTGAGTTATATTGGACATTGATGATACCTAACCTTGGGGTGATGGATTATGTCCACAGTTAACTTTATATAAATGTTAGTTAGGAGAAGTGAGGGTGTTGACCCCTGCTATATCCCACCACAGAGGGCCCTGCAGGAAGATTGTACTACTACTGACTGGAAGTTCCCCTTTAGGAAGTAAGTAAACCACTGCAAAACAGTGTCTTTGTAATAGTATGTGGGAATGACCTTGGGGGATGGGGAGAAAAGATGCTGTCTAGGGAATTATCATATACAGTAAGAGAGGGCATAGCCCACAGATACATAACAGGAAGAGAAAGGAACTCAGAAAGGAACATCCCTAACTTATCAGGCTGTAAAAGAGATGGCAGGAGATTTGGACTTTCAGACTTGAAAGATTCTGTTAATATAGCCTTACAATGAAGTACAATTAGCTCATCTGGTTGTGTTTCCTGTCTGGTCTACCTGGGAAGACTGACAGTCCCACACTTCTAACCTCAGTGGAGGCATTCCAAGAATTATGGTACCAAAAGCCACTGAGAGAACCAGCATGTCAGGATGGAGGCTGAGTCCGATTCGGAAGAGGAAGGGACGGTAGCAATAGAGGCAGGAAAGAACTGGGATGGCGCAAAGTTTGAATTGGGTCCGGAGCAGCTGATTGGAGGTAGCCCAGAAGAAGACTCGCCTCCACCTATTAGCGTGAGAGAGAGAAGGTGGGAAAGGCAGGCAGAGCAACGCGAGGCACGATTGGCTCCCGCTCAGAAATGGTGCAAAAATCAAAAGTATAAAAGGCGAGCACAGCATGTACCCATTGCTGGAGACAACCATTCACGTTCCATACTGCATCCTGGAGTGAATTGTGATCCTGTCGCTGTGCCAGCATCCCCGCTCGAGCCCTGCCTTGCCTCCATGCCAGAGCCTTGCCTTGCAACCTTACCAAACTTCGCACCAGAGCCGTGACTTGCAAACCAGCTGAGCCTCACTCAAATCCTAGCCTTGCCGCCCAGCTGCGCCTTGAGCCAGAACCTTGCCTTGTCGCCCAGCCGTGTCCTGAGCCAGAATCTTGCCTTGCCGTCTTGCTGCGTTTCACACCAGAACCTTGCCTTGCAGCCGCCGTGTCAAGCCTCATGTTGGAACCTCCCTTTGTCTCTGCACCAAGCCTTGTGCCAGAACCTCATTCTGCAGCTGTTGCACCCAGCCCCTTGACACAGCCTTGCATCACAGCCACATGGTGGCTGCCTGCATTTGCACCCAGTGGAACTGAGCATGGCACACCACCGAGTCTGTGAGTACCACGTGTCATTTATTTGAGAGATTGTGTGTTCAATTGTAAATAAAGTACATATTTCACACCTTCCTGCTTTGGGTCTTAGTCAGGACAGGACAGATTGTCTTCAGCCTTACCCCAGTGGGGGAATACAGAAGGTTGTGGACCCTGAACTAATCCAGCATGGCAGACCAGCAACTCATCTTGGAACATGCGCAGCTGAGACAACAAGTCACCGTGATGAGCGCGCAACTGTCCCAATTACATGCCCAACAGTCGGTGCCTCCTACCATGGTTACAAGTGCCCTGTGTCAATGCCTGAAAAGTTTGATGGGACTCTCGCACAATTTCCCACATTTTTTGCCCAGTGTAAACTGTACCTGAGCCTTCATTCAGAGGAATTCCCCACGGATCGCCACAAGGTGGGACTTCTGATTAATTTATTTTCAGGTTCTGCCATGTGCTGGGCCTCCCCCTTGATCCTTCAACCAAGTCCTCTCCTGGATGATTTTGATGGGTTCTGCCAGCAGCTGCAGCTGATGTATGAGGACCCAGATAGGACACAGACCACCAGCAGGTGCCTGAGGGGGTTGAGGCAAGGACGGCGCCTGTGCTTCTCATTGAGACCATTGATGGCAGAACCCTCCGCTCCAGTCCCGTGTCCTCTGCCATGCAACATCTGTTCATGAGAGTTGGCATGCACCAGGAGTAGCTGGAATTCTATGTGGTTGCCACACCTCACTTCCCAGTGGTGCTGGGGTTGGAATGGCTACAGGCGCATGAGCCACAGATTGCATAGTCTTCTGGAAATATTGAATTCTCCAGCCCTCAGTTCACTGAACACTTATCCAACATTCTTGCTGCAGGACAACTCGTTGCAACCAATTTACCACTGCCTCCACAGCTCCAAGACTACACAGACGTAGTCTGCACCTACTCGACGAGAAGGAAGCAGACCAGCTACCACCCCACAGATCCTATGACTGCCCCATCGATTTGGTGCCAGGTGCCAGACTTCTGGTGGGGCGAATTTACTCCCTCTCAGAGCCGGAATGAGCAGTGCTCAGAGACTTTCTTGATACCAACTTGAAGAGGGGGTTAATCAGACCTTCCACATCTCTGGTGGTGGCTCCTGTGCTGTTTGTGAAGAAGAAGTCGGGGGAGCTACGGTTGTGTTGTGATTACCGGAGGTTAAATGACATCACTATCAAGAACTGACACCTGTTGCCATTGATTTCGGAGCTCCACAAGCAGCTTCAAGACACCCGGATCTTCACAAAGTTGGACCTCAGGCGGGTTTACAATGTCATCTGCATCCGCCAAGGAGACGAGTGGAAGACCGCGTTTTGCACCCGCTGCGGACACTTTGAATATACCGTGATGCCGTTTGGGCTTTCTAACACTCTGGAGGTCTTCATGCATTTTATACATGATGTATTTCTCCTTTACCTGTACCTCATCATATACCCAGACAATTTATTGATTTACTCCTCTTCTCCGAGCGAGCAAGAACAACACGTTCACACAGTACTGCAGTGGCTGCAGGAAAACTGGCTGTACACCAAGCTGGAGAAATGCCAATTTGCCCAAGACACCATGGACTTTTTGGGTCACCAAGCCTCATGTCGGAACCTCGCCTTGCAGCCGCCACTCCAAGCCTTGCGCCGGAACCTTGCCCTGCCATTGCTGCTCCAAGCCTTGCACTGGAACCTCGCCTCACCATCACTGCTCCAAGCCTCACATCAGAACCTCATCTCGTCCTCGTGCCAAGCCTTTCACACCTTCCTGCTTCGGGTCTTAGTCGGGACAGGACACAGGAAGACCAGGAGAATCTCACTTCCACTATCCCAGTCTTACCACAAGTAATCAACAAGAGGGATCTATGTGGTTTAAATAATATGCATAGGTCTGAAATCTGATTGAAAATAGTCCAGATTATTCATTTCCTCCAGTTTTTTTTAATAATTGCAGATGAACTACTTCTCAATAACCTGCACAAATATGCAGTAATCACTGGCCTAACTCAGCTGTTACCTCCCTGCAGGTCTTCACCAGCCAAGAAGGGCAGGGATCCAGACTACAAGTGGCAGAACTAGCATCATGGAGAACCCTGTCCCTTTCCATGTGATCAATAGGTTCAAACTCATCCCAGATAAGACTGTGAGATGTAGCCTCAGATACCTGAACAGAACTTGCCAAAGTTCAAGTGAATCTGAGGAGTTATACAGTATGTTGATAAAACATAAAAGATTAAGATATCTAGCAAACTCCTCTCAGCAGCCCAACAAATGTTCTTCTGCCTATCCTTCACTGAAAGGGCTCACTGCTCATATCACCACAGTGCAGAATCGAATCTAATTTTTTTACCCATGTCTGACCAGATTTGGTTTTCATCTTTTATCAGTGATGCTCAACTGCTTCTTCTCATGGAGCTTCCAGTAAAAGAATTAGCCCCTTTGATCAGCAGACAGTGGCCACTCAGGTTCATCTTGTTTAAGGATGCAGCCACCCCATATTCCAGCAGTGATTAAGCCCTCAGCAGAATTGCCCATCCAGATTTCATAAATTGCCCTCTGGAAACCAAATGCATCCATTAGATACCTGGGGCAGACTAATTTGAATAGGTTTATCCCCCACGCATCAGTTACTTTTGAATGCCTAAATAGTGTTCATATCTGTCTAAGATTATTAAAGATTATGGCTTCTGATTTCAGCTGTTTCATGAAATCCCCAAGGCCTTTAGTCAAAATCACAGGGGTACAGTCTCCCAGCTAGAATAGCCAGAAGCACAAGGAATAACCTTACATGTCACCAGAATTTGTTTCCTATGAATTAAGTTGCTTATGAGGTTGCTTACTCTTTTTTAAGCCACTCCATAGCTCTTATCATGAAATATAGAGATACTGGCAAAGGTTGGTGCTAATTTTATTACATACAGCTTGGCTGGTCCTATTGACCATAAGGTCTTTTATAGTAGCTGCTAAACATTTGCAGAAGCAGCTAAAGTCATTCCTGATATTTGCATGCAATTAAGTACATGAAAATACTGTAGCATGGGAAGCTGAAATCCCAAGAACTGTTACTGTTATTCACTCTTTCTCAATTGGCAACTGCTTCAGTGGCATATCAAGCAAAGTTTTTACTACTGACACTGCTTTTGTTTGTTTACATTGTGCCGTTCAGCCCAAAGTCCCAGAAATCTATCAACAGATATCAATAACCCTTCCCACAAAAGAAAAGAAAATGATACCATAGAAGTTACAGTAAAATATAAGAATGCAACCCTGCTGCCTCCTGCTGTTTGGACCATGTCACAAACATGTTGGGGGCAGGAAAATACAACTTGTATGGTAGCCCCCGGTTCAGTCTGAAATCTCCCTTTCAGCTTGTTCAGAGAAACTCTCACCCTTGAAATCCCAACAATGCATCATTTTAGACTAACAAATTTGATAAATAAATAAATAAATATAACAAGAAGAGCCTTTGCAACACTAAAGGTATTGGAGGGGACATGGAGTTATTAGAAGGCAAAGTTTATGAGGAGTCCTCTCTCCACCTTCCCTTTGCATACGTGACTTTTTGCTCATGTTTAATGCCCATAGTGCCTATAAGGATAAATCTTCCATAGCGGGAAGGTGAAGGAAGCATATAGCAATATTCATCAATACTTAAATATTGATTGGATTACAAATCTCACTGATGCTGATCATCTTATTATTATTATTATTATTTATCATATTTATATCCCGCCCATCTCCCTCACAAGAGGGAGAATGTAAGAGGAAGGGATAGCATATTTTTAAGGTGATGAGCAAGATGTTCACTCAGCATTCCCCACCCCCTCCCCTCCCCCAAATAACCCACATTGGGCAGATATAAAATATTTTGTTTTTATTTTAAAAAACAAAACAAAAACAAAAATCAAACTGATTTATATGTATAAACTTTAAAGAGAACATAAAAACTAACACAAACTAATACAGAATAAAGAAAGCAAAGAAAGAAAAAGAGAAAGAAAAGTGCAGAAAGAAGAGATAAAAAGAAATAGAAAGAAGCTTCCAATTTCCTTTGAAGCAAATATGATTACAAAATTATCTCTTACTCTATGATTACAAAAAACCCTCACTTTTTTCTATTATCCAGCTTTTTTTTCCTGTTTCATGCAAAATGTCGATAAGGGGTTTCCAGTCAGCTATAAATGTATTGTTTTTTCTCTAATCAAAGAAGTCAATTTAGCCATCTCTGCAGGTTCCATCATCTTCACCAACCATTCCTCTATTGTGGGTAGTGTTGAACTTTTCCATTTTTGAGCATATAATAATCTTGCTGCAGTTGTCATATATAAAAACAAAATTCCATGTTTTTTTTCTAGCTGTCTGTCCATTAATCCCAAAAGAAAAGTCTCTGGTTTCAATTGTACATTAGTCTTTAGAATCTTCTGAATTAGTGTATTATTTGTATCCAATTTTTTTTGGCTTTTTTACACATCCACCATACATGATAAAATGTCCCTTCATGTTTTTCACATTTCCAGAAAAGATTCAAAGTACCTTTATACATTCTAGACAATTTCTCTGGTGACAAATACCAACAATACATCATTTTATAAAATTCTCTTTAAGTCTAGAACATAATGTAAACTTCAGTCCTTTAAACCACATATTTTCCCATTGATGCATTTGTATATTGTAGCCAAAAATTTTAGCCCATTTTATCATACATTCTTTCTTCTTCTGTCTCATATTACAACAAAAGGTTATACATTTTAGCAATAACATGTTCACCATTTGTACATAGTTCTATTTCAAACTCAGTCTTACATTGTTCAAAACATAAAATCTTTTATCCACTTTAAACCTTTCTGATAATTGTACATAAGAAAACCATTGACAAGTACATCCTTCTGTTATCAAATCTTCTCTTTATTTTCTAATCCCCTTGAGAACATTCTAGTACATCACAATAAGTTAACCATTTATGTTTACTTATCGTTTCTTGTCTATAAAGTGCTTCTTGTGCTGAAAAAAAAATCAAACTGATTTGTGACTAGCTAGAACAACAACATCTCATTTTTTGCTCTTACTGCCATTTCCATCTGGTGGTACTCAAGGGGAATCTGCAGAGCTGTGAAAGCCTGTGCTTATCCCATAGACTTCTTCCAGTCATCTGAGACCAGATCTGCTTAACAGTTTGAACTTGAAATTGAAGTGGTGTAACCACAAAGTGGGCAAAGCCCTATCAAGATGAGTTGGACTTGAGGTTCAGTGCTGTGGAGGCTGCTTGGCTTTCCAGGAACTGATCTTAGACCTTTCAACGTGTTACTTCCTTATCCCTCAGAAGAACAACCTTCCTGAGTCCCAAGAGCAGCCCCTGCTGAGTTTGATTTCACAGCTATGTGGAAGAGCTGGCTACCTTCAACTAATTGTCTGGACTTGGATCAGATAGAGTAATAGTACATCAGTCCCCATTTTCTGAACCTGACTTTTAATAATCTCATAATTATGGCTTTAGGAATTCAAGGAATTAACTAAATTGACCCAGTACAAAATCCCTTCCTTCCTTCATATTCTTCCAAGAACTTTGGGAGGTTCTGCCTACTGCCCGAAAAACGACAACTTCCTGGACGTCAGCAGCCGGCTCAGAAGCAAAGGTTCTTGGGACATGTAGTCCGACCTGCGATTGAAGAGCCGGTTCCCTCACCCCCTCCCTAATCGCGCGGGTAATATAATATGATTGTATAATTGAATTTACATGATTGTAAGCCGCCTAGAGCCCTCCATTAGGGAGGGGATAGGCGGGGTATAAATAAGAAAAAATAAAATAAAAATAAAATAAAATACTGCCAGTCCTTGAGAACCAGGAAGTGAGATGGAAAGATACACCAGTCTTCCTTCCTCTTCCCACTCCTACTCTATTAATATTTCTTTACATATAGGCTGGCTTTTCAACCCACTGTTCCTTTGCTTTTTATTTCTTGTCCTTCCTCTTCCCCACTTGACATAGCCTTCATAAAGCCTGGCCTTTGTCTCTTTTTCATGCTGCTCCTCACTAGCCCCCTGTTTGTTTTTTCCTATTCCCACAGAAGTGTTAAATTCTATTACTGAATTCTATTTCCCCAGCGATTGCTACTTCCTCCTTCACTGCCATTTCTCACGTAGATACTTGTGTTGTACAGTTTCTCAATAAACTCTGAGGTGTACGCAGTTAGCACTTTTGAGGTCCATATTCATCTGTAGTTTTTAAATACTCTTTAATTAAAAGAGCGTCCTTGTATACCAGTCCCTGTTGATGGTCCCTGCATCAATCAAAGAGTTTTCAAAACTCTTTCAGAATTCTGGGGTGATATAAGGGGTCATAACGTGGAAGAAAAATAAATAAGCCACTCAAAGAATACACACATATAAAAATACATTTTTATGAGAAGCATATACCCAAATTGAATCTCTGTGGAAATAAGCTGATCTGAATTTACAGTACCTCTTGTCCCTGTTGGTGTATTATTCCTTGAAGGTAAGTCACAGCAATATAACCTTATTAGGTAAACACCTGCAAACTTTAAAAGGTCAGGCAGCACGTGATTCAGGCTGAAGAGTATAAAAGAGCCTGCCTGCCCCACCCTGCTTACTCTGTTTCTGTTTCTTTCTACTATCTGGTATGTGGAATTGTAATACTTCCAGGGATCTGGAAGAAGACTGTAAATAACTGTAACTAAGTTACTACAATGACTGGCGTCATTTATGGTCTCTGGTGCTGATCGCTTTCTGATACTCTGCGTGTGCAAGAAAACACATTTTCCAACAGTCCCATCATCAGAACTGGCTGGCAACCATTTCTGGAGGGCAAAAACAGATGATGTTCCTTTCTATAAATCCTCCACTCATGCTGAAAACAGCCTAATGCTGCCTCTGGTTCCAAAATCCACTTTTTTTGACTATGTCAGCTCAAGTACTCCTGTCTGTTTGGGCTAAAGTGCTAACTTCAGCAGTTTGGCTGCTTTGGAGAGAAAGGACCACCTTTTTACCTGAGCTACTGCTTAACATTATCTCTAGTATCTTTTAGACTTCCCCTTGAACCTACCTGTTGCAAAAGTACAATCAGAAAAACTTTCGCCTTATAACCCAGATGTTGAGATTTTAAACCAAGTAGGAACTTTTTAAAGAAAATTACTGATTTTCTTCCAAGGCCTTTTCCCACGGGTGGGGGGATTGGTTTGGTTTTTTGGTTGGTTGGTTGGTTGATTTCTCTTCTAGACATCTATGACTTGTTTCTTACCTTTATTGTTCTTGCTCTTAAAGGGTAAATCTCCAGAGTAATTTGGAGTCAAACAGCCTCCTAAATAAATAAATAAATAGATTTCATGTGCCACTTATGACATGCCTGGAGCAGGAGACCCTTCATGTGATTACTCATGCCTTGGTCATCTCTTAATAGGACTACTGCAAATTGTTCTACATGGGGCTGCCCATAAAGACTAGCTTGCAACTACAACTGGTCTAGAAGGCAGCAACTTCAGTACCTTCTGGTTTGCCCAAGTAATGCTATCATTGCAAGATCTGCATGGTTTGCCAGTTAGTTACCAGAAGCAGTTCAAAGTGTTGGTTGTTACTTTTACAGTCCTACTTGGCTCCGTACCAGGATATATCTGAGTTTGTCTTCTCCCAGTGGTTTCTGCTACCCAATATGATCTAGTAAGGAAGGCACTTTTTCAAGCCACATCCTTGAGCAATTGCTACCATTAGGGACCCCAAGTTTGTACCTTTTCTATAGGTACCCTTTCCTTTGTCATAGTGATCCATCTGAGGTCAGCATCAACCTTGTTGACGTACAGTAAAGCTCCCAAGACCTGTCTATTCCAGAAGCCTGTGGGGACTGATAGTATAGTGGGTCCCTTCCTTGCCATAAAAGATTGTTACTCTTGGTGCTGTTTTTCTCCATGTGTCAATGGCTAGGAAAATTATTGTCTTTGGAGGTTTGGTTATTTATTTCTATTTTAATTCTCACTATTTTAATTTTGTGTTATTGCATTATTTATTTATAAATAAAATGGGGTTTATAAGAATCTTAAATGTATACATTACATAAAGCACTAGAACCCAAATTCTGCAGTCTTAGAAGGCTAGCCTAATGTGTGAAGAAAGGAGGAGCTGCAAAACATTGTGGTCAGATGCTGCCACCTGGCAAACTTCGACTATGCTTCTCAAATCTGATTGCCAGGTGAGACAATGACAAAGGGAGAGCCCAACACATCATGGTATATGTTCACCTCACAAAACAGGGTTGTTGGTAGACTGGCAATGGCAGTGATTACTTTTAAAACCATTTGCTTTTATTGCAAGTTGATTGTGAACCATTGCCTTCAGGTTTTTGTGAAAAGCTTTTGTTCGCTCCCACCCATATACTGTAAGAGAATTAATAGTACCATCACTCTGCTCCCTCTTAAGAATTAGGTAAGGCCTCAGAAAAAAGGCATAATATGAAACTTGTTCCTAAAGCAGATACACTTTAATCTCCAAAGACATTTGTATGGTTCTTCACATAATCATTAGCTTTCCCTTTGCTTCAAGCCACCTATTCTTCAGATACAAAACAAACAACCTGCCATTTGCATGACAAGTAGCTGCACCAAGAACTTAAAACTGACTGCTACCAGTTGCCTGCAGCAGATCAACAGCCACCCATATAACTAGGTTTTGTCAGCGGTGATTTGGCTGACTACTAATGCATATAATGCTACAAGCACAGGAGGCACAGCTAGCAGTTCATTGTAAGGTCATATCTGAGTTCCGACACCGAAAGCAACGGACCCTTTACCCTCAATGAAATTCTCCCCCTCCCTCCTTTTTAATGAAGTGACTTATTCTGTGCCCAGTAAGAAAAGAGTCATTGTCTGGATAACTTTATGCACGGATGTTTCCCAGTCCTCTTCTAGTTCTACAAGAGGAAAGAAATATATGTCTATAGCATTGTTGTTAATTTTAGTATCTTTGTTCTTAATTATTTTTAGATCCCATTATACTTATTGTTTTTCTGATATAGATGTATAATTTATTTCTATTATTAGATATTTTGAATGTATCTGGTCTTAAGACTGTAATAAAATTGAATTGAATTAATGAGATTATTTCTATCAAAATGGCTATGGCCAGAAACCATATTGGTTTAGTAGACTAAGCCTGCACACAACATATGATCCTTGAAATTAAATGCAGAAGTTCTAGGAGCAAAATAAGCTCTTTTTTTAACCCCTTCCTTGGCCTGAAAGCAGGTTTTGTCAATAAACTGATGATCAGTCTTTACAGACTTAGAACAGACTATAGGATTGGTGTTAGGATTGGTAGACAGTCATTTTCTGCTGAAGGCTGCATTATTTCAAGAGTAACCTGTTGGGGGCTGCAAAGTGCTAGGGCTAAAATATGCCATGGATGGCACCAGAACAAAAACTGAATGTGGACACCCATTAGCCTTTGCCTCTTTCACTCAAGCATCTGGCTGCAGGATAGGACAGATGGCTCTCACCAGAGGTTTGAACTGATCCCTTGCATAAAAATTATGAAATAAGGCTGACAGCCGCAAAATTAGCTCAAAAGTTGCTCTGGATTGCTCACTTTTGTTTTAGAGATAATTGTATTCAAATTCAGTTAGTAGGCTTGGGCCTTTATTTTGCCATATGCTGTTACTGAAGCCTGCCAGTGTCACATATCCTTCCCCCCCCCCATCTCCCCATGCAACCTCCTGGACATCTTTCACTGAATCAGATCAGTTCTAGTATGCTGGGTGGGTGAAGAAGAAAATTAATTCCTTGCCTCCCATTTCAGTTAGGAGAAGAATATGCATTTCAGAGTGTGGAAGAGCAGGCTGCTTGAACAAAATTGCAGGCACTTGTGCTGCCTTCTTTCCCTCCCATTTGAGCCTTTCCCACAGTATCAGCACAGCAGAGTTGCCAATAAAGCTGCAACCTTGACACAGGTGTGGGAGGAAAACGGAGGAGATGTGTGTTTTGGAGCTCTGCAGCAACCAGCAGACAGAGTACTGTACAGCAGCCAAAAAAAAAAAAAAGAAAGTGTTTCCCTTCAGAAGGAGTGGATGGTCCAAAAGAGAAGAAAAGAAGCCCAGCAAGACAAAGCACAATGTAAAAAAAGGTGCAAGAGCTCTACAGGCTGGCCATTAACAGAAAAAGAAGAAATCTCAGAGAGAGGGGGGGGGCTTAAGGCAGAACAGTCTTAAGAAAGAAATGTTGATACATACTAGTAATAGTATAAAGCATACTATATAGGTAATTGTAATAGAGTAATAGGTAATAGTAATAGTATAGTAATTGTCATAGTAATAGTAATTATCATAGTAATACTATAGAGATAGCAATAGAATAGAATATAGGAAGCACTCACATATCACTTTTATCTGTTTGTTTTTACAAAATAAAAGATCTCCCCAACCCTTATAGGGAGATATAAAGAAACCACCTGTCCAGGGTCCAGTGCTTTTGTGTCTCTCTTGAGGCTGGGTCAATCCAATTGGGTACAATTTTAAAAAGAACCCATGATGCAGATGTACAATAATACACTAAAATCAACACCATTTATATCATATACCATAATATATTTAATAACATACAGTTCACAAAGTAGCAAAATCCAAATTTATAGCTTAATAATGTTGGAAACAAATCAGCACAAGGCTCAAAATAATACATTTTAAAGCAGGGCTTTCCAAAGTGCCGCCGCTGGCGACACGCCAGTGGCACCGCGGTTGCGGCGGCGGCACGGCGGCGCGCGCATGCATGGCGGCGACACAGGAGAGCATGCGCGGTGGCGCAGGGGGGCGTGCGGCAGCGCGGGGGGCATGCGGCGGTGCATGCGTGTACGGCGGTGGTGGCAGCGGCTGCCGCTGCCAATGTGCACACGCTCGCCGCCGCTTCCGGGTGGTGTGGCGACACACCACGCTGTGTGTGGCGACACACTTTTGTGTCGTGAAACACAGTTTGGAAAGCTCTGTTTTAAAGATACCAAATTTTAAGTTAAGGTAACCTGATAATTTAATGTTCTTTGAAATGAATGAATAGTTCAGATTTTGTGATCTACTGACATGTGTATTTATCTTTCTCTGAATGCTGAAGTTGACAATACTGAATGGAATCAGCTAGAAAGTACATATTATCTTCATGCTGTGTAAAGCTAAGTTAAATCAAAAGCACTTTGAAAAGCCAAACACTATACCTCAGTAAGTGGCAGTGCCTATCTGATCTGGCAAATCTCAGAAGCTAAGCAGGAACAGCCATGGATAATAGCTGGGAACCTCAGGGTTACAGTGTAGATGGGAAGTTGAAAAACATTGTGGAAAAAGGCAAGGGCAACCCATTTCTATAATTTAACCAAGAATGCTGCATGAATATAAGGTGAGCTTGACTCAAGGAAGTCTTAATTGTACACTATAAAGTACACATTGTTGCTGTTGTTCGAAAGGTGAACATTCAGTATTGTCAATTAAAAGGAAAGAAGTATCTTAGCTCTTCCACATCAAAACACATACTTCATCTGTATCAGAATTCATTTTATCACATTGTGTTTCTCTGTATGTAATTAGATCCTTTATGTGAAAAATTGAGTGTGTTTTTATATGCTTAAATTGCTATTAGATCTTTATTTCATACATCAGGAATGGCTAGTCTCCTTTTTAACTAAAGTCTTAGGTCTGTAGCTTGAATCATGTCAACTGGATTTCTATTTTCTCAGTGGAAACGTTTCGCTCCTTATCCAAGGAGCTTCTTCAGTCTGAGCAAAGTTAGTAAGGGAATCCTTAAATATGTTTCTAGGGTGGCTGTGTGACCTTGCACCTGGGGCTAGGTCATGGTTATTTTGAGATGTTTATTTCTAAGTCCCTTTATCATCTAAAGGAGGATCGTTAAGATTACCATGCTGCTGTTAAGCTTGCGAAATGGTCTTAATCTTCCTAGGCACAGAAGACAAAGCAGGAAGGAAGATAGGGGAAAGATTGTGCCTGAGGCCCCCACCTCTATTCAAGGAAGGATTTTCCAAATTGGCATAAATGGATTCCTTGACCCCTCTCTCAAACCACCTATCTTCTCTGTCTAAAATGTGAACATTAATGTCCTCAAATGAGTGTCCTTTTTCCTTTAGATGAAGATAAACAGCTGACTCTGGTCCTGTGATGTTACTTCTCCTGTGTTGGGCCATCCTCCTGTACAAAGGTTGTTTGGTTTCTCCAATGTAGAGTTCAGAGCACTCCTCACTGCACTGGATTGCATACACTACATTGCTTTCCTTGTGTTTTGGAGTTTGATCTTTGGGGTGTACAAGCCTCTGTCTCAGTGTGTTGGTGGGTTTGAAATATACAGGTATGTGGTGTTTGCCAAATATCCGTTTTATCTTTTCAGACACGCCAGCCATGTATGGAATGACCAGGTTCTTCCGTTTACTCTGAGTCTCAGCCCTATCTGTCACTGTTTTAGGTCTGGTAGACTTAGATTTAGTGAAGGCCCAATTTGGATATCCACAGGCCTTCAGAGCTGATCTCAGGTGCTGATTTTCATTCTTTTTGGAATCCATGGAGGTAGGGATGGTTTCTGCTCTGTGTGACAATGTCCTGATGACTCCTAGTTTGTGCTGCAGTGGATGGTGGGAGTCAAACATCAGATATTGATCTGTGTGTGTGGGTTTCCTGTAGATCCCTATTTCTAGCTTGCCACCGGTCCCAATGAGGACTTCACAGTCTAGGAATGCCAGTCTGTTGTCCTTGGTGTCTTCTCTGGTGAAGCTAATGTTGGCATCTATAGTGTTTATATGGTCCGTGAAGGCCTGTACTTCCTGGGCCTTGATTTTGACCCAGGTGTCATCCACATACCTAAACCAGTGGGTGGGCACCGTTCCCTGGAATGTGTTGAGTGCTTTCTTCTCCACTTCTTCCATGTATAAATTGGCCACAATGGGTAACACAGGAGAACCCATGGCACAGCCGTGTTTTTGTCTGTAAAAGTCACCTCTGTATGAGAAATAAGTGGTGTTAAGACACAGGTCCAGAAGATGGCAGATCTGGTTTGGGTTGAGATGGTTTCTCCTTTCAAGGGTGCTGTCCTCTTCTAGTCTCTTCCTGACAGCGGATAGAGCATGAGTGGTGGGGGTGCTGGTGAAAAGGGAGGACACATCGAAGGAGACCATAGTTTCATCTGTATCCAGTTTCAGGATCTTTGCTTTGGAAACAAATTCTTCCGAATTATGGATTTGGTGTTCAGAGTGTCCAACTAGAGGTGCTAGTATGGTAGAGAGGTGTTTGGCAATGTTGTATGTTACCAAATTAATGCTGCTGACTATGGGTCGGAGGGGTGTTCCTTCCTTGTGGATCTTAGGAAGTCCATAGATGCAGGGGATGGCTTCTCCAGGATACAGACGGTGGTAGGTAATCCTATCAATGGAGCCATCATGTTCCAATTGTTTCAAACTGTCTATTACCTTTTTCTTGTAATTGCTGGTGGGGTCTCTTTTCAGTTTTTCATATGTATGGTGATCCTCCAAAAGTGAGGTAATTTTATTGTGGTAGTCTGCAGTGTTTAGAACCACTGTACATCTTCCTTTGTCAGCAGGTAAAATGGTGATGGTTTCATCTTTGCTGAGGGTTGTCAGGGCTCTCCTCTCTTGGATGGTAAGGTTGGGGGGAGGAGGTTGAGCACTGGACAGAGCTGCAGATATTTTAAGCCGGAGTTGTTCCGCTTCCTCAAAAGGTAGGTGGTTGTTGTGGATGGCCGATTCTGTGGCTGTAATGAGCTCCACCACCGGAACTTGCTTGGGAGTGATGGCAAAATTAAGACCTTTGGCTAGGACATCTCTCTCTGGTTGGGTGAGTTCTCTGTCTGAGAGATTTTTCACCCACATGTTCTTTTTGTCCTCTGTGGTCCTGTTGTTGTTATTCCTCCCAGCAGTTTCTCCAGTGCCTTGTTTCTGCTTGCTGCGAGAAAGAAGAATGTCAAATTTCTTAGTTTGCCTCTCCTTGACCTTGTGATGCTGGGCCAGCTGTACTTTATTGCCAAGCTGAATAACTCTATCCAGGACTGGGTCAGGAAGGGTGGCTGTGAGTTCCTGGTGAAGGTTTTCAAAATTGTATTGCAGAGCATCAATGGTGAAGTGGACGTGCCTTATTCTTTCATTTAGAAGATGTCTTTGTGCCTTCTGCAGGATCTGGTCTGCTCTGTGACCCTTCACCGTGGATTGCAGGCATAGGCTTGTCGGGATGAGTCTCTGTTGTCTGCATCTGAGGTTGAAACGTAGGTGGTTTCTATAGTCTGCCACCTTTCTTGCTGTCTTCTCGAATTTCCTTACCAACTTCAGGGTTACTTCCCCAAAATGTATGGCAATATGTCGATGAAGGTTCTCAGTCATCCAGGTGAAACAGTCTGTAGGTTGAATCATGTCAACTGGATTTCTATTTTCTCAGTGGAAACGTTTCGTTCCTTATCCAAGGAGCTTCTTCAGTCTGAGCAAAGTTAGTAAGGGAATCCTTAAATATGTTTCTAGGGTGGCTGTGTGACCTTGCACCTGGGGCTAGGTCATGGTTATTTTGAGATGTTTATTTCTAAGTCCTTTTATCATCTAAAGGAGGATCGTTAAGATTACCATGCTGCTGTTGAGCTTGCGAAATGGTCTTAATCTTCCTAGGCACAGAAGACAAAGCAGGAAGGAAGATAGGGGAAAGATTGTGCCTGAGGCCCCCACCTCTATTCAAGGAAGGATTTTCCAAATTGGCATAAATGGATTCCTTGACCCCTCTCTCAAACCACCTATCTTCTCTGTCTAAAATGTGAACATTAATGTCCTCAAATGAGTGTCCTTTTTCCTTTAGATGAAGATAAACAGCTGACTCTGGTCCTGTGATGTTACTTCTCCTGTGTTGGGCCATCCTCCTGTACAAGCTACAGACTGTTTCACCTGGATGACTGAGAACCTTCATCGACATAAAGTCTTAGGTCTATTTGTTGTCCAGTCCCCCCAAAACACTTTGTTATAATGGTTAAGGAGCTGGATTAGAAACTGGAAGACCATGAGTCCTCCCTTAGGCATGGAAGTCAGCTGGGTGGCTGTGGGCTCTGTCTCAGACCACTCTCTCTCAGACCAACCAACCTCACAAGGTTGTTGTTATAAGGAAGGTAGGAGAAGGGAGTATTACTTGAGTTGTACAAATAAAGGCTGGAATATATATATGTCATTTTATATTTGTAGAAACCAGAGATTGAAACAATGGTTTATTGTAAGTTATAAATTCTGGTTACCACTGGTCATGTCAGGTTCAGATTATTGAGTGAACCTACATCTTTGAGATGTATATGGGAAAGTAGGATGGGGCCTCATATGCACAACACCTGGAAGTTAACAACTTACTCTTTTTGTTTCTCTCTTTGTTTTCTGATAGAACTCTTACTTCTCACAAGTACTTTAAATGCAACAAAAGTTTGAAGCCTCGAGGTTGTGAGATGGATGACGTTTTGTTAAATGGCTTCTTGAAGAAAAAGAGATCCATCAAGCCTTATCTTTTGTCAGGATGGTAGCCCTTTTGGCTATCCTAGAAACCAAATTTGTTATCATAACACTTTCAGCAATTTGACTCTATTGAATTTAATGCAGCCAATCTGGATCAAGTTTATGGGTTTTAGCCTTCTGATTTGCATGAGTCAAATGAACAAAAGCTTCCCTTTCCTCTTTTCTCCATTCTCCCAGTTTCCCTCTTAGCTCTTCTGCATCCAGAATGCTGCCTGCCTGAATAAGGTTCTTTGAAATCCTTCTAATTTCAGAGGCTGTCACCATTTAAACTTTTGAACACTTGCCTCTGGCTGACTTCAGTATCAAGAGGCCAAATGAAAATGTCAAGCATCTAAAGAAGCTATATAAGATTTTACATACTGTATATTTAAAACATAAATGGAAACAGGAAGACAATAAATTAAGTGAAAGAGATAGATATGAATCTATGCCCATACTAGCTACTAAAAGAAATTGGGAAAATTAAACAACTTTGGAATTATATGTTAATTTGATATTTTTTAACCTGGCAATATTGCCTATTAAATTTCTCAGTATATTAAATTGAATGTGAAGTTTAAACACCCATAAAGTACAACATTATAATATCATTCAATTCCCAGTTTAGAAAGTCAGATCTCACTGCTTCTGCTGCAACTTTTTCTTTCAAATTCCTTGCAGTCATTTGGTTTTAATAACTCTCAACATATTCCGTATGAAAAGGAAAACCTACCAAAATATCCTAAACAAATTAAATGCAACCAATTTTTGACATGCAAAATGTATTTTAGATTTGCCCTGATAAGGTCTTGTGTTTCATTATTATTAAAAATGTCAACAATATTTTGCCTGCTGGGAGTATAGCTTTCTCTCTCTCTTTTCCATTCTAAAGACTTTATTGCATATTTTACCATTCATATCAGCAGAGGCTAATAGATTTTCTTTTTTCTTTCTGTTTTTAACCAGTTTTAAGATCCTACTATCCCTTTCCTTCCTCTGAACCTGAATTTCATATCAATTTGAATAAATAACATTATGATTCAATAGTGTAAATAACTATAGTCCATAACACATTTAAGCTTCTATATTTAGAGTTAAGATTACAGTATTTGAGAAATCTGTATCTTAGTGTTCCACTTTAATCAATGTTTCAGCTAGAACACAGTGTACTATGATTGCTTTCCCCAGTCATGATAAGCAGACATGTTAGAACTTCACCTCAGAATTCCCAGCAAAGCTGCAAAAATATGTTCTATTTTTTTATTTTATTTTTTGCAACTGGGATCAGTTGGGAGAAGGAGGGAAATAGGCAAAAAAGTTTCTAATATTTTGGGGAAATGTCTCTTGTTCTCTGGGCATGATCTTGTTGGGAAAATATATCTTGTTCTCTTCATCTTTTGGGCATGATCTTTTCCAGAGCTATAAGTAACCACCTTGTGTCATTTGGAATAAAAAATTATATTATAAAATTTAATAATGGCTGAAGCTTTCTACTTCTATTCTACATTAATTCCATATAAATTCACTTGTACCCTATGTCTGCATTAATGTGATGGATTAAAAAAACCTGTATGAAATTATCCTTTTAAATACAGACACAGATAATAATATAATATAATATAATATAATATAATATAATATAATATAATATAATATAATATAATATAATAATATAATAATATAATATGTGTGTGTGTATAATTTTTATATAGGCTCTGTTCATATGATGTATGTATCAGATCAATTCATATAGGAAGCTGCAACTATCACATTTGTTAAACTTACTTACAAAAAAAATAATTGGAGGTAAATAAATAATCAGGGAGAAAATAGTTACTTACAATGAAGAATATGGTCTTTCATCACCCAAACATAAGAAGAATAAATGAAGAGAAGCACCGTTTGCAGCAAGGAACTTTACTATAACCCTGCTCAGAGTTCACTTCATGTACATCTTGAAGGGAAGCTGTAC
Source organism: Charina bottae (assembly GCA_023362775.1). Lineage (NCBI taxonomy): Eukaryota > Metazoa > Chordata > Lepidosauria > Squamata > Charinaidae > Charina > Charina bottae. The sequence continues at coordinate 48,676,362 of JALMGJ010000005.1, forward strand.
TCAGGTTCTCTTGAATGTAGGTAAAGCTCTCTGAGCAATCCAGGGCTCTAATCAAGCTAGTTTCAGTTTGTGCAGAGACCTGTGCTTACATTCAGGTAAAGAAGTATAGCTTTGCTTTATTTAGGGAAAGAAGATTGGAGAAAGCAAGGGGTAGAACAAGCAAGGCATACAGCTCCATCTTCTGCCCATAGAAACGTTAGAACTGGGCTGCTGGGTTCCTGGTCTGCTCTTTGTCACTGCTAATATGAAAAGTATGCTGTTTCTCTTTCATCAGAAATTTGAGATGGTGGAAAATTTGGGCCAGTCAAGACATACGTATGCACCTTTATCTAACCCTATCAATGTGCACAAACACAAACCTTCCATGAACATGAGACCACATGAATAAAACAATTTTATAGAATACTAAAATTGACCACCATGGCCACAGCACATCCAGACAATTGTAAAATACTGCAATCATGGAACTGAACTAACCTAATTTAGTTGAATTTACAGTTAACTAAAAACAGTTCATATGATTCCTTCCCACATAATTAATAAATGTCCCCTTCTCTTACATTAAACACAGGAAGTTAATGGCAATGATTGGAACAGCTTGTAAGGGGTTGCATTCAAGATTTAGGGAGAAGATTCAGGTGGCCCAAAGGTTGCAAATTGTGTACCCCAGGAGCCCTTGATAGATTCAGCAAAATACAAATGGAATGCATGCATGCATGCATGCATTCTAATATTCTACATAACAATACCCATTAAAACGAAATGGGTGGATGGGCTCACTTTTAATGAAGTATACCATGAACAAAAAGTCAAGGGAAAGCAATCACAAATTACTGTGATTATCCCTCTGACTCATCCATTTGCAATGCCAGCAAGTGGGGAAATGTGCATATACTACATAAATATGTTTGTCCTTTCATTGTAGTGAAAACTGCAGATTGACTTTAATTTAAAATAAACATTCTTGCATTTCTGCCCTACAAACACTTGTTTTTTAGGCAAAGAAACTAAATTGTAAGACAAGGCATTGGTAGCAATATGTTAAGATAACACTGATTAATGAAGATAAACACCACCTGAGGAAAAACCTCCTGCTTCAAGCTTTCTGTACTAGGAAAGCAATGGTCAGTTGCTTTCTTCCTTGTGTGCATGTACTGTATTCCTGGATGGATGGATGGATGGATGGATGGATGGATGGATGGATGGATGGATGGATGAATACTTTTTATACGTGTGTGTATATGCATTCATACACAGACACAGACACACAAAGGTGAATTAAATTTATACATACACAGTGTTAGGTTAAAGCAAGCTCAACATTCAAATTCAGCCACCAAATTAAAATCTATTGGGCCTATCAATTAACCTCTGCAAAACCTACTTCAGTGTGCTTTGAAAAAATGGTCTGCAATATAAAGCATCTCTTCAGTTTATATGAGTTCAAGAAATATTGTAATTCAAGGTTAGGTTCATAACAGGATTGACACAAACTACATGATTTGCATAATTTGCTGATGACATCATGACTTGTATGACATAATTGTAGCTTTTATTAGATACCTATGAATAGAATGTCAAATGTATTAAGGTACACAGTGGGAATAATTCTTCGATTGGAATAAAATCATAAGCTAGAATGGCAGGGAACAAACAGAATGCCACAGTTCTATATAGGAATGTTTCCTCCACACATAGCATGTTAGAAATGTACTTTTTGGTTAGAATGGTATAATCACCGGAATAGTACATTTTAAAATTTAAATGTCCAGTATTGAATTTGATCTTGTAATATTTTCTGGTGGAAAAGATAGAACTTTCAAATACCAGGAGAAAAGAAAAGGATGAATCAAGGACCACAAAGGAAGATAGCTAGAGCTAAAATCCATTTCTGTTGATCAGTGAACCAAGATAAAGGCAATTCCCTCGTCTTTACTGCTTGCATATCTTCATCCCTCTGAGAGGGTATGGGGTGTGTGTGAGAGGGATGATTCTGCCTGCTTCTCACCATGGTCATTCCCCACCTGTTAGTGTCTCCACCCACAGGAGTGCATGTCCTGCAGTGTGTAGGTAAGTACTTTTCTGGAAGATGGGAGGGGGACCTCAGAAGTTTTAAATAGGGACAGTTGAGAGATAGTTGGAGGAGAGCTGTTGGTTAAAGGAGTGGCTGCTGGTTGTGAGAACATAAGTATGGTAAATAATGGCTAGAGAGGAAAAGGGGGAAAAAAGAAGAAGGAAAGGAAATGGAAATCAGAAGTCACAAAGCCTATAGAAAGGTTGCATCTCAAGACTCAGAAGATATTCCAAGCAGAGAGAGGATGAAGTAGTGAACTGAGAACAGGAGATTACTGTTGAAGGTGTTGGTACATATAGTCAAGATGGGAACAGACAAGCTATAATCAAGGGAGATGGGCGGGGAATAAATTGAAATAATAAATAAATAAAATAAAATAAAATAATCAACAATCCAACAACCTGAACCCTCAGAAATTTCAGCCAAAACTAAACTGAGAGAAGAAGATTGGGAAGGAGGACAGCTTCATCATTTATTCATACACTGTGAGGCACCCAGAGTCAGATGGTGTCTAAGTCTAATAAATAAATAAGCAAACAAACAAATAATTTTTCCACCAACTCTTTCTTCTGCATTAAAAATGGTGATGGCTGTTGGGACTACAGAAAAGAGAAGGCTGGCAAGCCAGATTCCTGCATTTACCCAGAAGAGATTTCTCAAGACCATTGAAATGAAGTCTGAAAGAAAGGAAAGGTACTGCATCAACAGGTAAAGATGAGCAACTGTTTTCGTATTATAAGCAACTGGCCTCAGATGACATGGCTTGCAGAAATAATCTGGAAGAAGCAAAGCAAATGATTCTGAACAAAATGCAGGGAGGAGGAAAAAGGGAGAAGAGAGAGAAAAAGTACTAAAAGTCTAAGAGTTGATTTGCAAAGCAATAAAAAATATCAAAATATTAGTAAATATGAATAATCAGGGAGGAGTGAATACAGGAGGGTGAAGAAAGTTGTTAAGTACAGAGGAAGTTTCGCATTTAAGACTGAAGTCTAACCATAGTAAAATAAGTTAAAATAAGATAAAAAAAGAACAAGTCTTTAAAATGAAGAAGGAGAAGATTTGAAAGTGGCACAGGTAAGAAATCTGCATCTTTAGTGAGAGAGCCTTTAGTATATATAAGCCCTTTTTGTAATAAAACTCTGATCTCCTGCCAGACTGCCATCTTCCTTTATAAAATACCATATACAGTAAAAGACAGTTACAAGTGGAAGGAGTATAGCAGAAGTTCATGCTATACAAGCATAAGTTTCTTCCTTTGATATTAGATTTTATTCAATATGTATTAAGAAATGGAAAAATAGAAAAGGTACCAAATGAAGGTGGTCCTTGTCATCTCTCTTCAAAATGTTTATTAGAATCTAACCTTTTTCTACCTTTGTTCTGCAGCAATGATGACTAGAAATTTTACTGAAACACTGTCAGTATTCTGAAGCTGCCATGGAATAAATAGAATGTCATAATTCTGTAAACATATAAAATTCTGTATATGATGGAAAGATTCTGAATAGTTCAATTAATCATGGTCAAAGATACAGTACATCTCGATAGCTTGCCTGTACTAGAAAGGAAAAACTCATAAAAAGGAATATTTAGAATATTCCAGAGAGTTTTTATAAATCAAGAGAAATTCCCACAAGAATGTTCTGTTCTGTTCTTTTCACCTCTTCCATTTTAATATCTTCAACATGTCTGTTTTTATCACATATATGGAAGGAAGAAATTGATGAGAAGCCTTTGGATTCAGAAGGTTGTGAACTTAAAGAAAAAAATTTGAATGATTCATAGAAAGGCACAAAGTACTCATTCTTGAAGACTTTCCAGATGGAAAAGAAAAGAACAAAGAAATCATTTTTCCTCTCTGAATTTCAATTAAAACAATGTGTGGTTTTGAAAGGAATACACACACACACACACACACACAAATGGAGCTTATTAGAAATGTATGGCAGATGGCTGATGCATTTAACTTCTGTAAATGGAGTAGAAACTCGGCAAGTAAACTCTTTAAACCTTACATCCATAAAAATCACAAACTTCATGCTTTGTGTTACTGTCTTCTTTTAATCTTATGATTAATATTTATTTACTAGGACAGCAAACCTCATAATTCCGCTGTAATATTACAAAGAACAACAAGTAGACATGAATACTTTTAAGGCCCATTTGGAATAAATACTGTTTTTTTAATAAAATTAAAGCTGTAGATGTACATGCTTGGCTACTCTCTCCCTTCAGTTTGTCCTTTCCCAAAAAACTGATTCTTACCTTAGTCTTAGTCTAATGTGCAAGTATGTGCATAAATTTGTGCAAACTGTTTTAATAAAACCAAGAGAATGCATACTTTTGTTATTATACAGTATACAACTTTTTCTAATCAATACAGGTTTTACATAATTTGTCGTAACATAATATATATTATTTCTGTATTCTACTTTCCAAAAAATACTTATAACTTTTCCAAATATACATTATTTCCTATAAAACAATATATGTAACTCTATAAATATCTAAAAGCAATTTAACAATTAAAACACTGGATGCTAGAGGTCTCTGGGTATTATTGTATTCCATGAAACAGTCAAGTTCATGTTGGATTTCTTTTATATATCTACTTTAGATAAATTGCTCAAGCCAGAAAAGAGCAAAAAGTAGTATTGACCAATCTCATAAACCCTAATATTACACAAAACTGCAGATATATGGCACATATTTTAAATTAAGAATGAACAGAAAATAGTGCCAATTTTCTGCTTCTATTTCCACATTTAGACAAATATCATAGGTAGTTGACAATTGCCTTAGAAAAAAAGACCCAGCTGTATTTGATAGTGAGCATCTATCAACAGAGCTTCTCTTATCATGAGTACATAATCTGTATTTTTAAAATGAAATTGAAATCCTTAACATGGTATATTTAATATCCAGTTACTATAAGAAAAGGAAATTTGTTAGAGATCATTAACAGTAAAATCTTAAATACAACACAACCATGATTTGATGGACCATTGAGGGGAAGGGGTATCCATGAAATCCAAATGACCATTAAATTGAGCCACTTAATTTGCCTAATTACATAATTAATGGTTTTACATCATTTGCATTATTCAAATGGCATAATGTGAAATAAATTGTATAAATTATGCCAGTTGTCTGGACTAGTTTACACAGCAAAGTGGAAAGTAAAATTTTAACCATTGCCTCCAAAGTAGGTCTGGAAAATTAAAGTTTTACTGTATTACATGCAGCAGGAGTAGCTTTGTAGAGCAGTCTGAAAACTAAGTCCAAGTAAGTCAGAAATCTAATGACAAATGTACATTGTTTATTTTCTATAAAACAAGTGAGCAGGGTTGGCAACGAGGATCAAAACGATATTTTTCTGTGAAGCCTAAATCTCACATGTTTTATTTAAATCAACAATTTTAGGTCTTTTGTTGCAGACTTCAAATTTTGCTGCTATGTTTTTAGCACCATAAAAATATGGGGGAAATGCTGCTTAGTCTTGGTGTTACGACACTCTACTGATGCCAGAAATTGAAAACAAACAGAATTTTCATTTTCTGCAAATTAAGCTAATTTTTCAAAAGTTTCTATCTTTTTCCTTTTTTAACTGATAGCAAAATTGGAGCTGTAAACTCCAGGTTGGTTTGGGGACTTTCTCTGAAGCCAGTAAGCTTTTCAACTACACAGTAACACAACCCAAGCCAAACTTCCCTGGTACAAATAATCAACCTTTAATGGAGTGGAACCTGCTGGGAATGTTTTTATTTTGATGCAGGTCAGAGGTAATGAGACATGTAATCATCAGGAATGCAAAGGATGACAAGTGTGCTTCCATTAATGAACATTATGGGGTGCCCTTTTCAACTTGGATTTTTTTCAGTGACTCTGAAAGAGTGCCAGCAAGTTGCCAAAAAACTGAAGCACCTGCCGTGAAGCTATTTCATGCCATAGTCAATAAAAATGCTCACATCAAGAGAGGAAAGAGAGGTAAGCATATAGGTCACATTTTCAGGAAGCTGAAAGAGTTGAAGGGTCTTAAACAGGGAAGGAAATGCATCAGTATAAGGAGGCATCTTTATGCCCACTTGAGCATCTGCAAAGCACAAGCATAGCAGGTATTGGTCTCTCAGCAAGGCAGAAAGTCAAATGAAATACTGTCAAATTTAACCCTTCTGTGATAACATTCTGAATGCAGTGAAGACTGCTATGGAGCTCATTAACTGTCCTTCATTTTAAATGAAAAGCTGTAAAAATAAGTTAGCAAAGAAATATTATTTTAATGAAAGTCCCCAGAGCAAATACAGGGAGGTACTAGACTTCACCTCTTGCATTTCTTCCCCATTTCAGTTCTATGAAATTTCTTCCCCGTTTGATCTATGACTTGACAAGAAAAGATCAAATAGTACAATTTTAAAAAAATGATAGGAAAGTGTTTCCATTTGGTTCAAAGGAACACTTCCAATGTTCTGGGACTGCATCTCTGCATCTCCCAGAACTCTCCTCCAGCTTAGGGTTGCTACCAGTGTTACTATGTTCCAATACAAGAGAATATATGTAGCTCCGTGTTGAACTGTGGAGTCCTTGGTGCTCTCTGGGCTTGGTTGTTTGCTTGCAGATGTTTCATTACCTGACTAGGTAACATCATCAGTGCTAGTGAGCGAGCACTGATGATGTTGAGTGAGCACTGATTATGATTATGATGATCAGTGCTAGTGAGTGAGTTACCTAGTTGGGTAATGAAACATCTGCAAGCAAACAACCAAGCTCATATATTTTGATTTGCAGCTAAGTGGGAAACACACATACACCCTCTCATACACATGTACATAGAGACACAGATACATTTGCATGAAGGTATAAATGAATGATGGGACATGAGACTCAAAACAGGCTCTAGTGGCAGAAGGGTTTGTCCTGGAAGATTTCAGTTTCCAGAAAATATTAAAATGGAAGCTTCTAAGAAATTTCAACAAAATATGAGACAGTTCTGAAAACATGAACTGGTCTTCAGAACAAGAGATGATTCCCATCTGAATTGCATCAGGTGATGGTACTCAAGCAGAAAGGTATCAGATAGCATAAGAATAGTAGCAAGCTGGTATTTGCCAAGCCAAAGTTATTTTAATAAATAACTTCCCATGAGATGGTCACTTCTGTGAGTCATTTGTGTGAGATGGGTAGCTATATAAATTGGACAAATAAATAAAAAGAACCTCAGAAAGACCACATAGAACAAGATACTGTTCTTCTGGAGCTCAAAACTAGCATGGATCACTACACGTCAAACCAAATCCCATCTCTTTACTGGACATAACATAACATTTATTTATTTGGTCAATGACCAGCAACATACACTTAATAAAAATTACAGATACAGGTGACTAAATCTTATAAGTACGACTATATATAGAGAGCAATAAGTTAAGAATAAAACCCTATACTATAATAACATTTTAATTTAACTAAACATTAAATGAACATTCTATTAATGCTATATTATAAAATATTATAAAATGAGTATCCACAGAAAATTATTAAAATAATGAAACAGAATATTAGTAAAAATATAAGCGCAAAAAAAATCCCTATTTTTTCATCTGATTTTGTCTCATTATTATTGCGGCAGCACAAAATTTAGCTACTGGACAGGTAATGCTTTGATTTGAATATTGTAAAAGATGGTTCTCATAGAAACTATCTGGTCTCCCTGGAAATCTTTCTATTAGGGGATAGATGTATTTTGATCTAATATCCCTATAATATTTACAACGTAATAAAACATGAGAGATATTTTCAACCTCCTCTATACCGCATGTGCAGGTTCTCTCTGCTAGTGGGGTTTTATTATATGTACCTTGCAGGAGTGCTGATGGAAGGATATTAAATCTAGCTTTAAAAAATGCTATTCTAATCTTAGGAAAGGTTAGGTCTTTCAAATAGCCTGCTGGTTCCCATGTGCCCCATCTTATCCGATTTCTACTATGAATAGGTATTCTATTAACTTCTAACTGGAATTCCATATCGTTTATTCTATTGTTAACCAATTGTTTGGCTTGATCGTAGTCTAATGATTTTAAGAATAATGGGGAAAACCCATACAGAGCCAGCTTATGTTCTATCGCCTGTTTCCAGGGAGAAGAAAAATTATCAGTCAGAACTAGTGGGGTCAATCCAACTGGGAAGAATTGAAGTTTCATCCAAAAATTTAGCATCATCTTCCAGGCCCTAACCTGAAATTGAGGCATTCCTGTTTCTAATCTCAGCTGGGCCTTTGATGTTCCTCTAGGTGCAGCTAAAATTGATCTTAGGAATTTTGTTTGTACAGTTTCTTGTGACTCTTTCTTCAAAAAAATTCCTGTTTGTGCCCCATAGAGAATTTGTGCCAATGTTTTAGCCTCAAATAGTTTTAAGGCTGCAGGGACTAATTGTCCTCCACCTGTATAAAAAAAACGTTTAATAGCATTTGATGACCTAAGGGCTAATTGCATTACATAATTCACATGTGCATTCCAAGTACCTTTCGAGTGAAAAATCACTCCAAGGTATTTAAATGCATTCACTTGTTCTAAGTTGTGCCCTTCTACTTTCCAAGAGTATTTAATAGCTCTTTTAGCAAAGACCATGATTTTTGATTTGTCGAAGTTAAGAACCAAATTATTTTGTTTGCAGTAGTTTAATGTTGCTGCTATGGCTCTTTTCAGCCCAATTGGAGTTTGTGAAATAATAACGGCATCATCAGCATAAAGAAGTATTGGTACTTTACGTTGTGCTAGATTCGGTGGATGAGAATCCAAATTATAAAAAAGATCTATCAAGGAGTTAATATATAAATTGAAAAGAGAGGGAGCAAGAATACATCCCTGACGTACTCCTTTCTGCACACTTACTAAACCAGATAAGGTCCCTGAGGGGTTACATCTCACTTTTAGAGTAGAGTTAGAATATAACTTCTGTATAAGATAGAGAAGGCGTCTATCAATGTTTGTATTTTTCAATTTTTCCCACAGAGCATTTCTGGGTATTGAATCAAAGGCCTGTTTAAAATCAAGAAAGGCCACAAAGAGGGAAGATTTCTTTTTATATGTATATTTTAATACAAGGTGATGAAGCACCAAGATGTGATCAATTGTTGATCTCCCCTCTCTGAATCCAGCCTGTTCATCTCTGATTATATCCTCAGACAGAATCCAGTCTTGTAATTTAATGTTTAAGTGTTTAGTGTATAACTTGCTAACTACACTTAATAAACCTATAGGCCTATAGTTACATGGATCATTTTTATTGTCCTTTTTATAGATTGGTACAATGATTGCCATTCCCCAATCCTTTGGCATATATCCTGTCTGATCTATATATGTAAAAAGAGATGCTAGTATATCTTTACTGGACAATTAATCAGTTGTCTCATTTTATAGTCTCAAGATTTTTCAATTTGTTAAGGTCCTTCTTTTGAAATCTCCATAATAATTTACTTTTTTATTTCTTGTAAGATAGTAACTGGCTCTATTTTAATGCAGTTTAAATAGCTTTCTGCATCCTGAGCTCAGTCAAGCCACTGTAATACATTTTTAAAAATTCCATTCACATGAAAGCACATTCTTAATTCCACGGATTTAAATGTGTATAGATTTGCATTTCACTGAACATAAACATCCGTAACAGGGAAGGTGAAAACACACCATGCTCCTAAGTAATTGTAGAAAACCTGATTCAGAAGGACATTTTGCAGCAAACTTTCCAATCCAGGTCCCCCCATATATTTTATACCAGAACTCCTATCTGTCCCACCTAGCATGGCTGACAGGAGTTGTAACACATAATATCTGGAGAGATACAAATCAGGAAAGATCTTCAGGAGAAAATCTCAATATTCTAAAGAAGTCATAACAAAGAAGCCTCTTATTTCATCTCCCACCATATTCCTATGCTCAAGTGACGTGGATATATCTGTTCTCCATGCAGGCATCTTGTCTACAACATTTTCTCACAGCTTCTTCATAACTTTCTGAGTTATGAAGGAGTTTTAGGAAACAACTTTAACATATTGCTTTTTCTCTTTTTCCCAATAAAATCATTATTTCCTGCTTCAAACACAGCAAACTGTTTACAACAGAAACTAACCTGAAATAGCCATAGCAATTTTTTTTCCATATGTCATCAGGTTCATATTATATACATATGGTATTGGCAAGAAGAATAGTGCAAATGAAATGTATTCTTTACATTTCTATAGAAATAGACCTTAGGATGTTTATAGCTTGCATATATTTTACACATTTTTCTAAAGATGTGTTTTTCTCACCTCTCATTTGTTCTTCCTCCTTTTTTTATTTCCAGGTTTCTTCTAATAGCTCAGTAAACAAGAAATTGAATCAGAGTTTATTTGCTTCTATTGTACTTTACTCTAGCAAGCTTCAAATTTACCTCAGTGGCATTGTTAACATATCTGTATGAATGTTTCATTACAGTCGAAAGACCAGCAACATTAAAATAAGCCAGACTACAAAAAGACAGAACCATGCAGCAACATGGGAAGGGAGAGTGGATTTATTCTCTATAGCTCCTAAGGTAGGACAAGATCCAGTGGTCAGAAACTTTACAAATGGAGATCCAAAATCAAGATAAGGAAGAATTTCCTAACCATATGAGTTATTAACAAGAGGAACAGCCTGCTCCCTGGAGCTTCAGGAGTTCCATCACTGGAAGTTTCCAAGCATTGTGTGGGATGGTATAAGGATTTTTTCCCTGAGCAGGAGTTGGACTAGAACTTGTTGTTTATTCGTTCAGTCGCTTCCGACTCTTCGTGACTTCATGGACCAGCCCACGCCAGAGCTTCCTCTCAGCCGTCGCCACTCCCAGCTCCCCCACGGTCGAGTCCGTCACCTCCAGAATATCATCCATCCATCTTGCCCTTGGTCAGCTGCTCTTCCTTTAGCCTTCCACTTTCCCTAGCATCAGCTTCTTCTCCAGGGTATCCTGTCTTCTCATTATGTGGCCAAAGTACTTCAGTTTTGCCTTTAATGTCATTCCCTCAAGTGAGCAGTCTGGCTTTATTTCCTGGAGTATGGACTGGTTTGATCTTCTTGCAGTCCAAGGCACTCTCAGAATATTCCTCCAACACCACAGTTCAAAAGCATCTCTCTTCCTTCGCTCAGCCTTCCTTATGGTCCAGCTCTCACAGCCATAGGTTACTATGGGGAATACCATTACTTTAACTATGTGGACCTTTGTTGTCAGTGTGATGTCTCTGCTCTTAACTATTTTATCAAGATTTGTCATTGCTCTCCTCCCAAGAAGTAGACATCTTCTGATTTCCTGGCTACAGTACTAAAAAAAAGTGGACTAGAACTAGAAGACCTCTAACATCCTTTCCAATCCTATGATTCTAAACAGCTTGGACTCTGGGTATAAGGCTGCATCTGGCACATATTTGAAAATATGGAGTGTTGCTCTCAAAAACTTGAATTTCACTGATTCCAGTATGTATGGTGGTAACTGAGCTCCATAGCGAAGTTTCTGCCATTATTTTTTGCAGTAGGAATAACATCTCCTTTTGAGTGGAAGAACTAATACTTGCTGCAGCACATCTTTGTACTATCTGTACTGGGTATTCAAACTAAACTTTCCTCTAGCATGAGGCATGAAAATCCATGCCTAGGTATTTAAAATATTTTACCTATGCAATGATGTTATCCTGAATTTGCCATCTTCTTAATCTAGATCTTTAAACAAATACTCTGATTTTTGTTTTCTGGTCATTAATCTACATGTGATTGTCAGAACAGAACTGGAAAAGGTCTCTCAGTGTTTACCTAAGGCCACTTTGAGATTGAAACAACCACAAATAGCAGAATTGGAAGCCATTTATCTGTCTTAGCAGATGGAGGTCAATTTCATGTATTCGCTTGGCTAGGAATTTAATATAAAATGTAAACAGCAAGAGGGCCAAGAGGCAACTCTGTTTGGTGTTGGGACAGAGTTTATAAGATCCCTCTGCTGATAATGTCTTATATGCAAGTCTTTATTTTCATGTAACTCATAGATGAGCAGGAGCAGACATCCATCTGTGTTTATGACAAGGAACTTTTCTAAAATAATTTCCCTGGAGATGGAATAAAAGACCCACTTAAAGTCAGTAAAGGCTACATAAAGTGATGTGGAGAGCATACAGATGCATTTGTGCACCATGTGTTATAATACAAGCCCTTGATCTATGCTGGATCTTCCTGCTTAGAAGCCGGCTTGCTCTTCAGCCAGTAGATTTTTTCCATGCCTTTGTGTCCTGCAGCTTCCAGTATAGCCTAGAGTATAGGTTACTTATTGTCTTTATTAAATGTAAGGGACAGTTATTAGCAGGATCTGCTCTGTTACCTTTTGTTAAATTTATAAATGCTAATACTCAGTTATTTGGTATGAGAGGCATTTTATTGATTAAGTGTAAAGCGAAGCCGGATTTGGCACCCAATTTAAACCCTACCCCATTCTAGCCATTCTATGTATCTGATGAAGTGCACTGCAGCTCATGAATGCTTAAGCTTTTTAATAAAATTAGAAAAAGGTGATACCAGACTCCTGATTCTTAATCACCTCCAGGGGCTTTGTCAGCTTTCAGCTGAGCTAGCAGATTTATGATTTCAGAATCTGAAACATATGGTCAGTCAGGTAAAGGGTACTTAAATGCATATATAGATCTTGTGGAACCCATCTGGGATGTTATAATGTATTGAAAGTTTGAGTACTAAGTTGTGGCAGAAAAATGGCAAACCTACCACAGAAAGGTCAAATCTGGGAGCCTGAATAGGGCTGAGGATTATTCATTCTATGCATGTCTAGAAAGTAGACCATCTTAGAGAATTACCAATCCACTGTTGGTGGAGCTGCTAAGGTTTTCTGAGAAGAGTAATTTGATTCTTTTTGTTTCACACACACACAAACAGAATTGAAAGCCAGCAGCATAACACACATAGTCAAGAACTGCATATATAGAAGTAAGCAGCCCATTTAAAATGCACTGTTCCTTTAAAATGTGTTATGTCTTTAAGACTATTCAGTCTGATGCCAGTGTTTCAAGGCACAAGGTTCTCACTGGACAAAAAGTATTATCACATTGAGTTCAATAATATAGTACTGTTTTAAAGTTTTTTAAAGTGATAATGTTTATATAACTGTATAATTGCTAACAACAACAAAAAGTGATTCTTTATATATGTTCAGAATAAAAGGAAAAGAAAATAATATCATCTGTTCAATGAAGAGGAAAAAAGCTAAGAGGTAATGTAGAATTATAAGGCAGAATTATTCAACCCAACTGAATCAAAATACAGTCTTCAACAGCAGCAGCAGCAACAACAACAGCAACAGTTTGTTCTCCACCAGGAAACTGTAAAGAGGAAGGGGCAAGATTGAAACTTGAGACTGACAGAAACGTGGTCAGAAAATATCTCTTTATTTTGAATTACTTTAAATCTCAAAGATCAGATAAATAACGTACTAGCGTGCTGATGGCGTGACTGAGACATTATGTGTTCTCCTTGGTAAATTTTGAGGATCTGGTGAAGTAACAGATAACTAGAGGAGAGTTATGTTGTTCTCTTCTTCAAAAAGGGGGAAAAGACAGGGAACTACAGATGAGGGAATCAGACATTGATACCTGGGAAGATTGTAGAGTGGAGTCAGCACGGATTTTTTTCAAGAACTAATCTAAGCATACTAAACTCCTCTCATTTTTAAATCAGGTAATTTCCCAAACAGATTGTGGGAATTCAGTAGACATAATAAATCTTCACTTCAGTATAGTATTTGACAAAGTAATCTTAACATGCTGATTAACAAGCTGGTTGTCTTGAATACATAGTTGGGTCAAAGAGTTTATCAACAGTGGGGGAAAGTATCTAGTGCTATACCACATGGATCTGTTCTGGATCCTCTACTGATTAGGTAAGTGTTTAGGCTTTTTAATTATTAAATATTAATCATCTTCACATGCCATTTTTACATCATGTTTAATATTAATCAGCTTTCTTAGATCCTTGTGAACTTTATTTTTTTCTCCTTAATGGTTGACATTTTATAGTATCATTACACACTGCACTGTCTCTTTATGTGGACTATGTGCCCTTTTGACAGCTGGTCTATCTCAGTAAATAAAGCTAAACTATTGAGGTGAGGTGAGAAAATCGCCAAGTACATTCAGGAAACCAGCTGGACCCTTCACAAGCTCAGGTTGGTCTCTTTTAACCAGCCCTCCACCCTTACAATAGTTCGTAAAAACTGCTAGTCTAAAACTGACAGAACGTGTGTCCATGGCAATGGTGTTACAGAGGGCTCATCCATTCACAGATCACCAGTTCTAGCTGAACAAAGCATCTAATCCAGTGTATGCTTTGCTACATGTGTGGGGCCATGTATCAGTTGGACAGATTCATGGGCACACGCATAGAATCCTGAACCCTCCTAACTGGGCGACCATAAATATTGAAGTCTCCCAGGACCAGGAGAGTAGACCACTGGCTGGCCTCCCCCCTTCCCTTCAGGTTGGGGTCTATGCATATGTATATATGTTGAGACATAGCTACAACATACCCAGATTTAAAGTATGATGGAAAGTCTGTAGCTTGAATCATGTCAACTGGATTACTATTTTCTCAGTGGAAACGTTTCGCTCCTTATCCAAGGAGCTTCTTCAATCCAGTTGACATGATTCAAGCTACAGACAATTCCACCTGGATGACTGAGAACCTTCATAGACATATGATGGAAAGTGGTGAAAACCTAGAAACCAACCAATGTTAAGTAAAGGTAAAGGTTCCCCCCGCACATTTGTGCAGTCGTGTCCGACTCTAGGGGCCGGTGCTCATCTCCGTTTCTTAGCTGAAGAGCCAGCGTTGTCCGAAGACGCTTCCATGGTCATGTGGCCGGCATGATGCGTGCGGAACACTGTAACCTACCCACCGAAGTGGTACCTATTCATCTACTTGCATTTGCATGCTTTCGAATTGCTAGGTTGGCAAGAGCTGGGGCAAGTGCGGGAGCTCACTCCGTCATGCAGAGCTAGGGATTCGAACCTCCGAACTTGCGATCTTCTGATCGACAAGCCTGGCGTCTTACCCACTGAGCCACCACGCCCCAATGTTAGCTTAGTCATAAACACATTGAAGCAAAATCCATGGATATTTTTGGAAATACAACAACTATAAACCACACATGGAAAGTATTACTTTCCATTGTGACACTTTTATGATGAACTCATTGTGTGGCCAGAAATATTCTTTCTCCTGTTCACTAGCTTTTCAAAACTGAGATTAGAACATGTTCATCAACTGCTTTTGCACTCCAAAAATGCATATAGATACAGATAATACTGTTGCTTTCTAGTTCTTCTGTTTACTCAGGTGGTAAATCTCATATCCTCTCCCCTGCTCCTTTTTTTAAGTAGAAGCAGGATTTGCTATTTAAGAGCTTTCTTGCTTATTTGCCAGTCAGCATTTAATAAGAATGATAGTGTGTATATACTCTTTAAATTTTGCTCAGATAATTTGGAGCATCATTCTAAATAATATCAAGAGCATATCTTGTATGTTGTTTTCCAGACATGCATGGTCTCCTCAGCTGCAGAGGAGAAGTGGGTGGAATTTGTGTACCTATATTCTCTCTTTTTTGTTTTTTTCAAATATTATTAGATAATTTGACAACCGTAATAGAAACTGTTTACTTTCTTGTTTAGGCTGCTGTTCACCAAATTATGCTTTATAGCCTATCGTTTTATGAGCAAACCAGATTCTGGGCCAAGTTGGGAAAGCACAAAGACAACAGTCCTTTGCCTTTGCCATTTCTAAACTACATAATGCTTGCTCCAGCATACCACTGGCTAGATCATGGTGACTAAGTTTCAGAGGAAATATTGCACAATGAGTTTTTAAGAACTTTCAGATAGGTGATTTGCCATTCACATTCAGAGCAGTTGCTGTTCTGAATGGAAACTCATTTTTTCACAACCTTTCTCTGCAGTGCATTAATGCTAATTAACGAGGAACAGATGGAGAGCTCAGACTTGGGCTGTTTTCAATCATTTATGTCATTTTTAGTCACTTGCCAAAATCACACTAGGAATGGTAGATGTGTATGCAAGCAGAATGTCAGGTTCTTCTGATCTTCCTCCTCCTCCTCCTTTTTAAGCCCCATCTCTGATTTGATCATCCTTTTTGTCTGGATGAAATTACCTGGGCATTTTGGGAGGACCAAAATGATTTTTAAATAGACTTCAGATATTGTTTACTTTTCTTACTATACCATAAGAATCTAACAGGACAAAGAACACAAGGCTTTTAGAATTTGAGTGTGAATGAAAAGCTGCTGAAAAAACTGCAGAAAGTATAAGAATTACTGGCTGCATTTTCAAACAATGTTCACAGCACAAAATAATCAATGGCAGTTACAAAGTTTTAACATTAAGGTGATATATAAGGTGTGCCATATTTTAAAGGTGTAAAGGAAATAAACGCTTGGATACAAGCTGCTATCAATGCCTCTCCGAGGGAAGGGGAGATGCCAGAGGACCTTAAAAAGGCATTGGTTCACCCAGTCCTTAAGAGGCCAGGCCTGGATCCAAAAAACTGGACAGCTTTTGTCCTATCTCAAACTTTCCCTCTTGGGGGAATATTACTGAGAAAATGGTGGTCTGCAGCACAAAGGGCTCTGGATGATACCGATTATATGGATCCTTGGCAATCTGGATGACCTTTGCCAGGGGTGAGATGGAGGTGCCACAACCATCCTTGTCCTCCCAGATTTTTCAGGAGCTTTCAGTATCATTGTCTGCAGTATCCTTTTGGACTGAGGTTTGGAGGTTTAAGGCATGGTGTTATGGTAGTTCCACTCCTACTTGAGCAGGTGGGTCCATAGAGTGATTGTGGGGGCAAAGGTCAGACACCCAGGGACTTTGTTATGGAGTCCCTCAGGGTTCAGTCCTTTCCTCTATCTGTTCAACATCTACATGAAACCACTGGGACAGGACATTTGCCAGTTTGGGATGAAGTAGCATCAATATGCAGATAATACTCAGGTATACATCTCCACCCCAGACTTCCATCACATTGGGAGTTGTGGCAGAAGCCCTAACTCATTGTGTAAAGGCTGTCAAAATATGGAAAGGGAAAAACAGTCTCAGACTCAACCCAAACAAGAATCAGTCAATAAAGTGACTATTGATTTAGAAGCCAACTGCCAGGACTATACCCATATTTGGCTGTTGTTTGGGTTGTGATCCCCCAGAAACAGCAGGCTTATAATCTGGCAGTCCTCCTGTACTCATGGCTTGTACCAAAGGTGGACAGCATAACGAAGTGGGTATTCAGACAGCTTTCAGTGGTGCACCAAATGCGGCCAAACCTGATGCACTGAAGATGGTTGTTCTTCTTGTTCTCTTAGCCATTGCCAGTACCACATATATGTATTAATATACCAGCAGCCAGGGCTCTTACATCTCCAATACTTTGACAACTGTACAACAGTGCAACAGGGAAGAACTTTCTTATATTGCATTGAACAATTAGTGAGTCCAGATACAACAGAACTGTCCAAAGGTTGGGAAAGAGGGAGAAAACAATTATTCTGCTTTTATACAGAATTTCCTATTTTAACAGAGAGCTATGTCTAGTTAGTATAAAAGTTTAGCTTTTTTTAAAAATTGATATTTATTTCACATTAAATAACAAAGTTACTACAGAGGTTACCAGCATTATTTTGGGTTGGTTATTTATTTATTTATTTTTATTAGAATTTTTAAATACAATAAAAGTATGAAAAATCAAAGCAAAAATAAGAAAAAGAAAAGAAAACATATAATTATGACTTCCGTCCTTCTTTCCATCAAGTAGCTATCACCTTACTCAAGTTACCAGCACTATTTAGAACATAGCTTTCCAAACTGTGTGTCGTGACACTTTAGTGTGTCACCACACACAGTTTAGTGTGTCGCAACACAACCCGGAAGTGGTGGTGGGGGCGTGCACGGCAGCGGCATGGGGGCGCGCGGGGCAGTGGTGGTTTGCATGGCGGCAGCAGCAGCGACGACAGCAGCGGCACGCCATCAGCACTTCCGCGTTTTAGCAGAAAACACGAGGCCGCAGCTGCTGCCACCACCGCCGTGCATGCCGCCGCATGCCCCCCGTGCCGCCGCCGTGCATGCCCCTGCTGCTCTGCACGCCCCCACGCCGCCGCCGCTGCCGCCATTGGTGTGTCGCCAACGGCGGCAGTTTGGAAAGCACTGATTTAGAAGTTAGTGGCAGGTTCAGTGAAAGTTCCAAGACATCCAATAGTAAAAAAAAAAGAGTTGAATCACTCCATAATTAAAATTTCTATGTATGTTTTCCTATCAGAATGGTACGTGAAAGCAGCTAAGATATTAATTCAGAGTCTGTGTCTGTATGATATTTTACAATATGTCTGAGGATAATTTAATCTGTCTCCTATTATTATTAATCATACTGCTGGGTAAATATTTTGACAGAGGCAACTGAATCAATTAAGGTTACAACTGCAAAACCCATCCTATAATCCTAGTTAAATAGCCTCATGGTTTCTAAGCAAATCAGTTGACATCAAATATTTACTCAGTAAACAACACACCTAAGCTATGATAATCATCTGGAAAGAAGAAAGTGTAAAAGACCCATGGGAGCTTTAAAATGTCTAATGGAAGAACTTTGTAACATAAAACTTGTCTAAAAACAAATAACCCCCCCTCCCAACAAAACTCATGATGCACAGAAGTCCAAAACTTTTCAGTTCAGATACCCCTATAAATACTAAACAGCTATATGGATGAGCTGGGTTTTTTTGTTTTGTTTTGTTTTGTTTTTAATGAGCAGTTCCCATGCACCTGGGGGTGGACGTGAACATGCCACTGACTCTTGCTAGGAAAGGAGCACTGATACTGATGGAAATATTTAGGTGGTTACCTCCTGGTTTTATAGATAGGTCATTTCATCATAATTCATAATTCATTGTAATCAAGCAGGTTCCGACCACAAGGTCCAGCCCTGAATTATGCTGCTATCAGCTGTCAGCCTAATAAGAAGGCTTCAACGAAGACCACCAAGGTCACTGTCTCACCACCACTGATGTTCTATAACACTTCTAATAGGATGCAGTATGCTGTGGCCTCCTACCTTCCATGCCACTTCTTCCTCCCACACACCATGGCCACCGTCTCATTATCACAACCAATGGAGCCTTTCAGCCTGCCACAAATTACCTTCTTACCTTTGGGAAGGCCCTGGCCCACCAGCATACACTGGAGAACATGTGATTGGCAGCTCAAGGCTAGAGCTCCTGGTTGTAATCATCAAAGTTACCGTCATCAGCTCAACCCTTCAGAGGCCCATAAGCACCAGCTCCACCACTTCCTGCCATCTTGGGCAAACCCCGGGCCATGTGCAATCTCCACCAGAGCTGCCTTATTATCCTCTCGATTTCCCGCCTGTTGTGAACGGGAGCCAATTGTTTCTCCTGCTGTTCGGCTCTTTTTGACGCCTTCCTGGCTCGCGTGTTGATAGGCAGCAGTAAGTCTTCTTCCGCATTTCCTCCAATCAGGGGCTCTGGATTCGACGTTGGCTACTGACTGATTTTCGTGCCTTCTCCCTCTCTTGCTGTCTTTGCAACAGTTGTTTCTCCAACGGTCTGTTCCCCCTCCTCCATGTCAGATTCAACTTCAGCCTCAATCATCACACCCAGATACATACAAATACATGAACTTTGACCATTTTGCCTATCCTCAAAAAAAGAATATGAAGGTTTGTTATTGCAGCTATGTTTATGTATACAACCAGGATGCCTACATTCTGGTTTATGGAAGATTTCTGGGCATTTTTGTGATGTTAATTGGAATGGAATAATATAATGCAGCTTTGAACAATTTTACATAATAATTTAGGAATCAGACCATTCATAGTTGTAAATCACTTAGATGAGACAGTTGAGATGCAGGTGAATTCATTTAAGTTTAAAACTTCTCACTGCAGGCAGTTACCTATATTGTATCTCACTGTAGCCTGGAAGTTTTCCAAGATAGCTACATGGGAAATTATTGTTTGCTTGTGTGTTTTTCTTATGAAGATGTGACAATTACTGATAAAATATAGTAGGTTACTATAGAGAACTTTAAAAAGGCAAACTGCAATCTCTTTTTAGGAAACTGTGCAATTATGTTAGAGTTTATGGTGAACAGATGGATCCAGAGGAGTTTTCAAAACATTTGATGCACAATATAGTTACTGCAGACAGTCAGCCTATACCTACATGGAAGCCTATAAAATAAAATAAAATGTTGATTCTATGGTGGACTGCTGAGTGTACTAAAGTTATTTGAAGGTACAATGCTTCATTCAGAAAAAATAAATTAACTTTAGCAAGTGATAATTTCCTGAAATATAACTGTTGTGAAATCATACCTAAGAAAATGGTTAAAAGAAATCGTTTGGAGACAATTATCCCTACTTAGTTAATCAAACTCTCTTTTGGCTTGGGAGGGTATTGGGAGTTTGATCTAGGCTGTAGTCAGGTCCTTAAAGAGGCACTGGTTCAATGATTCCTTAAGAGAAAAAATATACAATTATCATACTATTTCTAGCCTTTTATTTTGGGGAAAGGTTATTGAGAAAGTATGTAGCTGCAGAGGTCTCTAGAGGATAGACATTATCTGGACCTTGTCAGTCTGAGTTTCATTATGGAGTGCCTCAGGGTTCAGTCTTTTCCCCTATCCTATTCAGCATCTACATCAAACTGGTAGGAGAGGTCATTCATCAATTTGGGGTGAAGTACTATCAAGTACTATCTCAGTGGGCCTGGAGTGGATATAGGGGCCTTCTCTGCAGTGGCACCCGCCCTCTGGAACATTCTGCCCCTGGAGGTGAGGCAAGTCCCCACACTCCTGACCTTCCGAAAGCAATTGAAGACCTGGCTCTGCCACCTCGCTTGGGATGGGAAGAGTAATAGCTCTTCTTGGGGATGGCTTGCGCCGTAGAGTTCTTGCAAACGTAACATCACAGCCTCTTGGATTTTATATATTTATATTTAATTTATGATTGATATATTCTATAATGTATTTTATATGCTTTTAATCACTAACTTGATTGTAAACCACCCAGAGTCCCCTTTGTGGGGGGAGATGGGCGGTGATAGAAGTTGGAAAAATAAATAATGAATGAATGAATGAATGAATGAATGAATGAATGAATAAATAAATAAATAAATAAATAAAACTGAGTATCATCTGTGTATTGATAGTAGATATTCAGTTATATATTGTATCTCCATCCCAGACCCACTGAGAGATACTGTATGGTGAAAGTCATAACCCAATGTCTGGAGCTTGTGAGGTTTTAAAGGGGAAAAGCAAGTTCAGATTCTACCCAGACAAGAGGCTGATTGATTCTAGGACTATATTGTCTTTGGCTGTTGATGGACTTGTGCTCCTCTGGAAAGATCAGGCTCACAATCTGAGGGCCCTCTTAGACTCGTGAGTCCTGCTCAAAGAGGAAGTGGATACCCTGGCCAGGAGGGCATTCGTACACCTCAACTGTATGTGGAATAGGATGCATGCCCTTGTCAACTCTTGTTTAGATTACTGTAATTCGTTCTACATGGGGCTGCCCTTGAAGGGCATGCAGAAACTTCAGCTAGTCCATAACACAGCAGCACACATGCTTGGTGGTCAGTCATAGTACTGCTACATCATATCTCTGTTGCATGAACTGCATTGATTACCAACAGGATTTTGAATGCAATTTAAGGAGTTGGTCACTACCTATAAACTGTTAGATGGTTCAGGGCCTGGTACCTTAGGGACCACTTTTCCCCAATACTTTCTCTCCCTCCTACCTGGATCACTACAGAATCGCTGCTGAGGATTCCCACCTACCAGGAGGTATGGCATAAGGAGACACAACAGCAAATGTTCTTTGCAGCTACTCTTGTCCTCTGGAATAGCTTGCCCCCTGAAGCTCAGAGGATCCCAGAAGCAGGTGGAAACACAGCCCTTCCAGAGGCCTTATGGATTAATTACATATAATGAGAATATGTTGGGGTTTGTATAATACCCAGAATTTACAAGTAGATTAATTACACAGGAGAGGCTAGAGTTATCTAGGTGAGAGTTGATATTTTCTGCAAGTCATCCAATTAGCAGCCATTGTAGAAGGTATGATGTGACCCATATTACAGGTGCTGTAGGTTAGCTGGGTGTGGCAGATAATTTGTTTGACCTATAATGTGATTGGTCAATATTTGTATAAAAGAAGTGAAGCTTTAGTGTTCACTCTCTTCTCGTTACTTCATCTCATCTGTATCTGTGTTGGACATTACTGGACTGTATTTGGATTGTGTATGTATATAGAGTAAATAGACTATTTTATCTAATCTCTGTTTGAGTGTCTATTTACTGCATAGAACGTATTACTCTGGAGTCATGGAGAAGCACTGGCCGCCCCAGCGTTGCGTGCTCTGACAGAATATTTTTACAGTTCTGTAATTTTAGCATCTTACTTTTAGCTACTATCTTAATCAATTTTATTCTGCCTTTGTATCCTGCTTTTATTATGTAAATTTGTAAGCCACATATAGTCTGGTTGGTTTGAGGCAATCAGATAAATTTCATAAATAAATAAATTTTGTAGAAATCTGTTTGTAGATGGTTTTGTAGGTCTGGTCTACAGACAGATAAGGAATTTGAATGGAATTATATCTCAGAAGAAAAAAATACCCATGTTACTACTAGAAGATAATCCCAATAGGCACCACTAACATGAGGCCTTGGCAAGAATTAGGAGTCTGGAAAATTGGTCAGAAAGTTATAGGCAATAGCAGATCTTTTCAAGTTTGTATGATGATCTTCTGCATGACAACCTACCAGGGGAGGATGATGTTTTGAATGTAGATTTCTCTTTGTGGGAAGTGGGAAAGTATTTAGATAAAATGTAAAAATAGCTCCCCAGGCAGGTGTAGTATTACTTGTGGGATGTTATGGAATCTATATCACGACTGCCAGTAAAGCTAATTGAATTGTACAATTTGGTATGGAGGTTAGGTAGGTTGCCCAATCCCTGGAAGAATACTATCTCAACAGATAAATGTGGTAAAGTTTTGTCTTTAGGCTGATACTATGTACCTGGAAAGGGATGAAACAAATTATAATTATCAGATTGGTGCTCTATTTAGAGAAAAACCATTTATTGACTACAGAAGAAAGTGGTTTCCATTGTAGTTGAGAGACTATAGATTATATTATTCAATTGGAAATGGAAATTCAGCAAATCTTTCAGTGTAAAGATTTTCTGACAGCTACTGTATATCATGAAGGCCTTGAAAAGATACTCAAATGCCATGATTTGTCTATACCCACAAAGGTCAGAATGTTTAAACAATGGTATTCCCCGTGATACTCTATGGGAGCAAAAGCTGGGCTTTGAAGAAGCAGGATAGAAACAGTATTGACACTTTTGAACTTTGGTGTTGGAGAAGACTCCTGAGAATATCATGGACAGCTAAGAAAACAAACAAATGAATCATCAAACAAATCAACCCAGAGTTCTTACTGAAGCCACAAATGACCAGGCTCAAATTATCCTACTTTGGACACATTATGTGAAGACCCAGCTCTCTGAAAAACTCTGTAATGCTGGGAAAAGTGGAAGGAAAGAGAAGAAGAGGATGACCAGCAGCAAGGTGGATGGACTCAGCTACAGTAGCAATGAGTGCATTGTTGGAAGACCTGAAGCACCAGGTTAGGGACAGATACATGTGGTCTCTAAGAGCTGACACTGACTTGATGACACATAATTTTTGGCACATCATTGTTTATATATTAAAAAGCCTATAATAGGGTGTGAATATTTGGTTTACTTTATAAATCAATCGATTTAGGATTGCAAGGTATAATATTATAGTGGTCTCAGGATTTCCTAACTGATAGAATATTACAAGTGAGTGGGAAATGCATGTTCTGGACCAAAACCTAAGGACTATGGAATCCTCCAGGGAAGGGTGGTTAGTTTCACTCCATTTAATAGAATGATAAATGATTTGCCTTCAATTGTTCCAACAGGTATGGAGTTAGGACTATATGCCGATGATTGTGATGTACTGGTTAGAAGTAGGAAAACAGATATAGTTCTGAGAGAATTAAATAAAGCTTTCATTAAATCAGAAGAAGGGGGAAGATTCATGGGGTTTCCAGTTTTCATTTGCTAAGAGAGTGAACATGATATTTATATAACCATGCCCAGAGGAATTAGGATTGAATCTTTATAAATAGTGGTTCAAATTGATACCTAGCTTTCAGTCTGGGGCCACATATTTTGATTGGAAGCATCAGATCCTATTGGTGTAAACCTCATCAGCACCTGTTATGAAGTATTTCAGGGGGATTCACCTGGGGGTCTGTTAAGGAAACATTGTTGAAGTTGTACTGAATTTTTATTAGGCCTGTTGTAGAATATAGTATTCCATTTATCAGCTTCAAAATCATTGTTGCACACAATGGATGACATTCAAATGAAGGCTTTCTGTGAGATCCCTGACTGATCTGTGGAGCTTTTATTACCATACCTTGGAAGTATTATGCAGGGGAAAATGATAATGTCTACATCTTTAAGAAAGTCTTTATGGAATAGATTGAGATGTAGTCAGGAAAGTTTAAGAATAAATATTTCATCAGACATTTAATGTCTTAGGAAGAAATGGTGCTATGCATAACTTCCATGTGGGAATAATCTGTTCTTGATTATGCATACTAAGTTGTGAGTAGAGCTTCCTTATAGATCTTCCATTTTACATGGATGTGAATAACTATGATAATGGATATGAATTATATAGGGGCAGGAAGGCAGATTTTTGGCCTGTAGAATCTAAAATTACAGCTCTTAAGTATACATTTAATACTGGAATCAGTACTAAAGGACACTTAGTTTGGGAATGTAAAAACAGCTTTTTCATTTCTAAGGTGGCTTTTGAGTCTCTACCTGTGTCTGTCAAAATGGCTTTATTATTTCAGGGATTTAATAGCAATATCTTTGGAATGGATTAGGAATATCCATATGTAAAGATTGGTAATGCTTCTTTGTTAGGGTTCATGACTGTTGTAATGGACTGTAAGAATGATCTGGTGAAAGAAGTTGGGTTTCTATACACAGAATTGCAGCTCCTGGGTTTTTCAGTTCACTTCTGTTGGGTTCCAATGCGCATAGGCATTTGGGGAAATGATCAAGCAGATCATGCAACTAAACAATTAGATTATTTTTAAGGAGAAGGATTTCAGTAATGGAATAGGATATAGAGAACAGTGGCTAGGAGAAAAGAAACTTATAATGAGAATGTGTGTATATATTTAATCAGTGACTTTAAAATATATTTCAGAATTGTTCAATGGAACTGGATATCGTCTCTGATAACTAGGTGCATTTTTTCTCTTCTCTTATATTCTTTTTTCTACTGTTTGTTGTTCTATTACTCTATTCCATTTTTACTGTGAATAAAGAATTATTTGACGGGTTAAAAAGTGTCTGCAACCTAAAAAAATAAAGATTGCTTCAAACTCAACTCCTGATATCCATGTCCAGTTCTTGGCAACATTATAAAAGTGCTTTGCTATTGCTTTCCTCTGGTATGTTTTTCTGACTTACCAGTCTAGCCTACAGCCCTAGAATTTCTAGGTAGTCACTCATCCAAATATTAACCTTCTCTAACACCGCTTAGCTTTTTTCAAGATAAGCCAAGTTTGGCTAGGTACTGCCACCTGAGGTAAACTCCATAGTAAGAACCACAGTACTATTAAGAGACGTACCATGTTATAGAAATATTTGCAATAAATAAACTATCTTGAAATACAAACATTTCATATTTATTTACTTTATTCATTCAGAACAATAGTACATTCCTTGTGAACTTCAGTTTCCAGGACTAAGCTACTGTCTTTATTTTGAGCTCTTTTAAATACTCCTTCATTCCGTTTTGTTTTGTTTTCACTTCCTACTAACATCAATACAATGTCAAATGAAGGATTGTGCTGGGAGACCCTAACCAGTCATACTACATGACTAGGTGGTTCTCAATACCAGGCAAGGTGTTTAATGCTCTTCCCAATGGGTGCTGTGTCACTGGCCTTAATACCTGCCTGCTGGGCACCAGCAGTTCCAATGTTTGCAAAGCAGCATTCAGAGGCAATTCCTAGCCTTATATTTCACAATTTAACATTGATCTGTTTAATGCCAGTTTAACCTCATGCCACGTCCTTGTGTCTGACAAATCCCATTACCTCCTTGGTTTGAGTTTAAGCAGCTTAGTTTAATGAGCCAAGTAGCCTAATCCTTCTGATAAAGAAGATTAAGACTATGTCAGGAGACATGTAAATATAATCGCTCAACTAAGCATTTTGTTTTGTTTTGTTCTGGTTTTGGAAATCTGTACAGTATATAAACTGATCTTCTAGAAAGGTTTCTCCCTATCATTGCTACAAAGCTGTTAGAATACCCAGGCATTTGAGAAGTACACTAATTACAGTACTTAGATACAAACAGAGGACAATTAAACAACTTATTTGATGGTTATGACATAGTTTAGACACTAAGAATAAAATTTACAAGCTGCAATTTTTTTAAAAAAAATTATTTGGTCTATCTTGCTGAACTCCCCTTCATCTTCCTCATTCTTGAACAGAATGAGAGGCAATTCTGGCTGTAAGGTATTTGACCAAAAATTAATAAATGCTTGTGTTTAAGCAGGAGTTTTGATAACAGAAATATAGAATGTTTGCAGGGAATGTACTGAAAGCACTTGAGTCAGCAGGGCTAGTAAAATTAAAGGGCCCCTTTCAGATCATGGACTGAAGTTTTGAAAGCCTGCCAGGCACATGAAAACATTACTATATATTGGGGGTGAATCTTATATGCTTATTCATGTAGCTCAATTGAAATAGTGTTATCCTTCTGCAGGCAAAAAATTGCAAAGGATCTATCAATGACTTCCAGTATTCTTGACGTTTGTGTCTTCCCACCCACCTACCCAGGCTTGATTTTCGGTTCCAGTCAGATCAGGGTAGACTGTTCAGGATGTTTAAAAATTCCTCTGCAATGAAATGAAATGAAATTAAATGAAATGAAATTAAATGAAATAATGAAATAATTAAATTAAATTAAATTAAATTAAATTAAATTAAATTAAATTAAATTAAATTAAATTAAATTAAATTAAATTCTTCCTATTTTTAGCTTCAGCCCATTTTATTGTACCCTTTTGCTCCTAGCCAGGGGGATAATGGAATAATTTAATCTTGTATAGCCTCTTTGTGAATTGCCTTATTTGGATTTCAGGTCTCATGTTGAGGAATATTGTCATCTACAATAGCTGTTTTATTCCTTCTTTTTATTTTTCAGCAAAATAATGTTGAACATGAATGTTACCATTATTTATAGTACTATTTCATTATTTAAAATTAAATTAAAAATAATTAGCAGAATTCAGTAAAGGCTCTTGTCCTTCTCCAATCTAATGGAATGCAGGAACTAATGTGAGCAAGTCTATTGACCAGTTATTCCCTGGTAAATTACTCATTAATTCCCCAGAGTGGATCAATAGGATGGGGGGGGACACCCAAATATGCCTGCAATAAACATTTCTTTCAAGTACCCAAAAACTTTTCTCACTGAAACCTACTTTAAAGAGTGGACATTTAGCTGGTGCAGGAAATTTAACAGCTTGGGTGCTGAGCAAGGGTAGGGACATATAGTATTTCTTTTGTTGGCATGGGCAGCCCATCTCCTTTTGGCTTCTTGAAGCTGAGAAATCTTCACCTGATTTTGGTGAATTCACAGAGCTGGTAATTCAGATTATTTGGGTTGTTCACTGAGATTGAACTCAGAGCCACTAGCCATTTTGCTTCCCTTCCACTGTTTTGGGAAATTTTAGGTTACTTTCAGTCACCAGGCTTTCTCTAGGAGTTTCCTCCTATCCTGAACTCCTTCCTGGTAGCTTCTGAATGATTCATGGTTTTATTCTGGGCTTTTTAGCTGTCTTATTGTGGCTTCTGGGCCAGAATTATTTATTATTCTATATATTGTATAGTGATGTTTCATACTTTGTTTTAACTATTTTATTGTAAACCACCCAGAGTTCCCCGTTGGGGGAGATGGGCGGTTATATAAATTTAATTAAATAAATAAATAACATTGTTGCATGGTGGGTTCTACGGGGAACAGTTAATAAACGATCCAGTCATTTACTTTTAAATATTTTAATTGGTAAATAACTCAGCAAACTTGGTGAAAAGATAACAAACATACATAAAGGTGTGGTTACAGAAGGTAGAGGGGGAAAAAACCAATGTTCCCACCCACTTCCTGTCTCCCTACATATATTTCTGGCTTTACTAACACATTATCATTTTACTATGACTGTTGCATATCTAGCACAGCCCAACCATCATGACTAATAGCGAAGGCTTTTGGGAATTCTAATTTTAATTCTGCTATATTTGGAGGACTTTGGGTTCTCCACACATAATATATAGAATTTCTACTTCACTACTTAAACACTATATGTACAATATAGTGGGGTTTTTTTCCTGTTTGTTTGTTTGGTGCCTTTGAGTCAGCATTGAGTCCTGGTGATTGCCTTGACAAGTCCCTTTAGTTTTCTTGGCAAAATTTCGGAAGTGGTTTGCCATTGCCTTCTTCCTAGGACTGAGAGGTCTGGCCCAAGATCACCCAGCTGGCTTCGTGCCTAAGTCAGGACTAGAACTCACAGTCTCCCAGTTTCTAGCCTGGTACCTTAACCACTACACAAACTGGATCTCCCAAAATGTGGTATACCACTTCATATATAAATCACATAGCTAAATGAGCCAAGTAAATTGAATCCATATTATGGCAGTTAAAGTCCCTTTTGAGATTAAAGGGACACAGTTGCTTGACCCACTGATTCTTGGGACACTTACAGTAAATTGTATTAAATTCAGGAGACATGAATTGTATTAAAGTAATATACAGTAGCTCCAACCCTAAGAATCTTTGCTTAACATTTTGCTGGAAACTGCAGCCATAGATACCAGAGGTATCTATTTTGCTCAGAACCAGGAAGGAGAAAGTTGTACTTACATCATCTTATATTATTACTTAAGCCATTGAGTTAAGACATTCATTACAATGTTTGTTTATTTTAGAGTAGATTGTCAGATGAAGAAGAGCACCTTTTCATACCTGAATGCACTGCTTCTTTTCATGGCAGTGATGAAGAAAGAAACGACATGCATTCCACTGATTTTCATCCAAAATCCATTTAATGCTAACTTTGTCTCAAAAAGAGCAAAAGAGATAAATAATTCATGCATACAAAGGAGAGCCTAGATAAGCATGTGTCAATTGATGCAACCTCAAGTTTACAATAAACATTTCTAAATTCCAGTAGCAGAAAATGTCCCCAGTAAGAAAAAAAAAGTGTCTCCGGGTTTTCTGTTGATAAACGACTGCATTTCTGCAATGTTAATTCAAATGCACTGAATTGTGAAATGTAGCTAATATAATTAATCTAGTTATATTGTAAATCTGCCACAGAAAGATAACATGAGAATATTAGCTTCAGACTTTTGTAGCAGGTTAGAATCTAATTGTGGTGACTTCAACAATTTTATTTAAAATAAAAGTAATCTCTTTTATTAGTTTCTAGACAAAAGGAATGCAAACTACATTCCATGTGTATTGAAAAAATAATGCTGGAATTGATTTAGCAACCACTTGCTGGAGAAAGATACACAGATACATAATGGCTAACATACAAAATGTTGTATTTTAGTGCTAATTTTGTACCTATATTTAATAGTAACAATTACCACAATTCATATTTATTTACTTACCATTAAATTGGTATGAACCTGGGCATTTTGGGGAAGAGGGGAATAAGGAGCAGCAGCAGCAGCAACAGCAGCTTTTCCAGCTCAGGAAAATTACAAATTTACATATGCATTATGAAAAATGCAAATAATTTCATGTTGAGCTTAAATTTCTATGACTTCTTTAGTGACCACATAGATTTTTATCTAAGACGATCTGTCCCCAACCTGGTCTTTCAGGTCTTCCAATGGGGCACCCAACGCTGCTGTAATTGAGTCCATCTATCTAGATGTTAGTTATTCTCTTATTCTCTTTTCTTCTATCTTTCTTAGCATTATAGACTTCTGCAGAGAGCTGGTTCTTCATATAATGTCTCATGTATGATAAGTATGTATAAGTATGATAACTAGCCCCAGCTCTTGCCAACCTAGCAATTTGAAAGCATGCAAATGCAAGTAGATGAATAGGTACCACTTCGGTGGGTAGGTAACAGCGTTCCGCGTGTGTCATGCGGCCACATGACCGTGGAAGCGTCTTCGGACAACGCTGGCTCTTTGGCTAACAAACGGAGATGAGCACCGGCCCCTAGAGTCGGACACGACTGCACAAATGTGCGGGGGGTACCTTTACCTTTACTATGATGCCTTGAAGAGTATCTCAGGGTATCTCAAAAGTCATAACCCAGAGACATTCTTTTCATGAGCAAATGTGAGGGTTCTTTGTTTTCGAAGGACTGGACACACCACAGCTTTGAAGATAACTGTACACAGTGCTTTATTGTAGCACGTTCCTGAAAATGCCAAGGTGTGGCTCAATTAGCCAGACAGGAAGTGTGCTTGGGAGTGTGCTGTTTCTCTCAGCAAACTGGTGGGGGGAGGGGGGAATGAATGAGCCCATCTCCTCTCAGGTTGTAAACTTTTATGTCCCTTTGGGAAAAGGGATGAGCTGAGCCTAGCCTGGGGAAGTGGGGGTGGGAAGTGTTTCTGCCTGGCTGTAGCTGCTTTTCCCAAGTGCAGACAGCAACCCCAGCTTCACTTCCTCAAAGCAAGTGAGGGATCCATCCACACAAGGCTGTCCTGGATGGCAGTAACCTTTACATCACTGTCAAAGCTCTGCCAGTAATGTTCTGCCATTGATGGCAACCAAAGTAGGATCATTTGAAGAAGGTGTCAAAGATAGGCAAGGATTTACCAGATTCTGGGCAACATTTTCCTCCACACAATCCACTCCATTTTCCCAGCTTTGAGAATTTCTCAGTGTAAAATATTACTTATTGGAATCTTAATACGTAGGCAGCCTTAGTGGGTAGCAGATGTGAAAGAGATTATCCATTCTACATAGTGTTTCATCACATAGCCTTCAGCCCATGTTGGGCACTAGGATGCCTTCAGCATTATATTTTATTTTCAACTACTTTATAAAGTCATTGTTATTATGAGAAAAACTGAAAAGCACTGAGCAAGCTGAATGCATTAAAGAAAGTATAAATAATAAGTGCTTGAAGCAAAAAAACTTAGTGTATATAATATTTATACTAGAAATCCGTGTGTTAATTTGAGTTGAATTCATCCAAAGAAGAGCTACAGTACAAAAAAACAGAAATAGTAAGAGGTAGAAGACCACCCTGGCATACATCAGGGGCTGACTAACTCAATGCATTATTGATAGGCTGCAAAGGCTTTTATCTCCAAGTCATTAGCATTTTGAATCAATCCAATATCAGAAGGAACTTGAGGCCATTACCAGCATTTCAAAATTGCTTATGCTCAACCTAGAGAATTTATTTTGCTGTTCTTCTTTTTCCTTTAAAAAAAAAAGAAGTATCCTGATTAAGAACCCAATACACAGGTGCAGACATGCCCATCTGCTACCTTTCAAGGTAAGTGGCCTTATGCAAAGTACAGATAAACAGTAAGAAGTAGAAAGCAAATGAAATGAATGCAGGAGAGAAGAAAAGACAAAAAGGAAGCCTAATTGAATCTAATTTACACCAGCAACATTGCCCCTTCACGCCTTTTTATCCTTGCAAAGCATCCTTGCTTCCATTATGTCGATAACTTTTGTTTTTTACAATTTCAATTTCTCTCTTTTTGAGGATCTCATCAGTTCCATCTAAACTGTCTCTGCTTTCTTCCCGACCTTTCTTTAAAGCATTTTTCTATTTGATCCCCATTCTGTACACTACTCTGTACAACCAAGTACCTATACTCATGAGTCCCTTTTGTGTTCAATCCATATTAATTCATCACCCCTTCATTTTTAAGCCTATTGGTTCTGATGACGTACATATCATCATGCAAATGACACAAATTATATAGTTGCATCATGAAGGATGTGCAGTACATAATTCACATCATTGTACATCTTGCCCCCTGTAGGCCCCTATGCGCACACACTTCTTCAGTATATTATTCCCACTGTGTTCATCTAACTTTTATATTTCTCTTAAACGTGTAACAAAATAAAAAAGCAGAAAACAGTTTCCTTATGCTTTCTTCACTATTCCCTCTTTTGTGCTTTATAGTTCTGTATTTGAATATTGCAGAATTTGAGTCAAAGCACACAACTAGACTTCGAAAATATATTCAACTGCAGAAGCTGGGAGAATCATTCTTGGGATAATGCAGCAAAGAGAGCCAAATGCACTCCTTTCCATGGAGTCTGAAATGCTCAGGAGACCAGTCTCCTTTACCATTAACCTTGACATCTCCTCCTCATGCACGACATTCTGTATAAGGATCGCTGCCAACACCTGCACCTGTTTGTTTTATTTATTTCATATGGCATTTTTTTTTTCTTGCTGGGAAATCCCTTGTGAGGTCCTGCAGCCGGCTGTGTAGACTATTTAGCCGTGACAAGTCACGTTACCCGGGGTGCACCACGGGGGGCTAGTCTACATTGCACCCGCTGTTTCCTTCCCGCTGGAGCGGGAAGTACCTACAATATCTATCTATTCGCATTTGCATGCTTTCAAATTGCTAGGTTGGGAAGAGCTGGGGCGAGTGTGGGAGCTCACTCCGTCACACGGCGCTCGGGTTTCGAACCACTGAACTTGCAACCCTCCAGCCGACAAGCCTGGCATCTTAACTGCTGAGCCACCACACCCCCAACCTGCACTTGTGATTAACTAAATAAAAACTTGACATACATATGACTTTAAACTATAAAACTTGCATAAAGCAAACAACTAGTTCCCTCTAATATTATATCATGGAGGATAAGTAGTATTTTCAGATTAACTATTCAAAGCCATGGAAGATGGTGCTGATGGTCTGAGCCCCATCTTCAATATGCTGCTTGATCCTTCATTGCCTTTCACTTTTGTTCACCTATAAGCATGTCCTGTAGATAAAATAGCTTAAGAGGTATTTGGAGGTATTTGGAAACTTGGGGCTCAGGATAGGGAAGCAGGGATCAACTCCTAGATTTAAAAATTTGGCCTTAACAGTTTCAAAGATAGCCTTACAATCATAAGTTCCAAAATAAGAGTCTGCATGCTCAGTTGTTGGGTTGAAACTTTACATAATGATTTATCTTTATGTTCATTCCTATTCCTCTGTTGAAAGTACTTGGAGATGCTAGCTGGAATTATCAGTTACAGTCAAACACATCTGGAAGATACTGATTAGGGAATTCTACACTGAAGAGTTCCTGCCCCCTCCCATACAACTTTTAAATTGCATGTCTCTGTAAATAAAGTGGCAAGCATCCTCGCTCTTAAAAGGAGTTTTTATTCCATTTAGGACCTCTTCTACTTTCATGTGACTATCCATCAAAAATGGCATTATCAATTGTATTATGCAGGGCTGTACAGAAGAAAAATAACCTGTTTTATTGTTACTGTCACTCTTGCTTGTATCAGTCTCAGAACATACCTAGTTACAATTTTATGTTGTCCTAGAATCTGCTGGGCTGAGCAATAAAGTCAAATAGCTATTCCCATATTCCTCTGTTTAATATAATGTATTCTGGCCAATACCCCAGATTTTAAAAAGACAGAACAGCTTTGAAGTATGCAGAAAAAATAAAAGATTATCTTTTTATATAAATTTACCTAAAAAATGACAGAGCCAATATACAATGCTCCATTTTGCTTAACATCAACAAAATGATAGTTGTCTAACTGGGCAAAACCTAAATAAAAGAACTCTCACATTCCTTCCTTAAAGTACCAGTTGTAATATCTACACCCCCAAGGAACATGAAAAGCATCCTGCTGGATCAACCCAAAGCCCTCTGTCTCCATTCTCAGGCTAATACTCTGTAAGTGTTAAGGTTTCAGTTCACAAAATCCCTAGTGCCAAATTCCATGCACTGAAAGAACGACACCAATGTATCTGCAGCCACCTCTTTCAATAAGAATTGAATGTCCAATATGAGCAACTCAAGTAAATTATTGATAGGCCCCGACTATTGGGAGATCAGAGGGGCTGAGGTTTCTCCACTATGCCCACCTTGTTATGAACGAGTATACAACCAGAGATTAGGCGTGATCTGCCTGTATTGCCTTTTGGGAAAAAGTTAAGAGAGAGCTTTTCCAGTTGGCCTTTTTTATTAATTAAGATAACCCTATGGAATAGTTTATTTGTTTCCATTTTAAGATAATTTAATATTGTTACAGGTGTTGTTGTTGTGCTATGGATGGTTTTCTTGCATGGGAGATGGGTGGGGAATAAATTGAAATAATAAATAAATAAATAAATAAATAAATAAATAAATAAATAAATAAATAAATAAATAAATAAATAAATAAATAAATGTGGAGAGTTCTTTGACTGCAGCTGCAGAGTTCTAGATGACTACTGGATGATAGCAAAGAGTTTTTAATATCTCTTTCTACCATCTAGCTGTCATCTGGATTTTTGCAAACCAGATCTGATAATCCTAATATGTATGTTTTGAGGATATAAAAACAAAACAAACAAGAATAGTTTTTACTATCTCTTGTGCTTACAAAACCATTAGTTTCTCTCTCTCTCATCTATCTTATAGTTATTTTAAGTAGAATTTGTTTTCCATATGACCTTTCCCACTTATACTAATGGGATGCTTTTCCTAAAATGTGGGACATAAAATAATATTAATCCTAATTTGTTCAAGTGCTTATCAATTTAATCTTCCAAAGGAACCTGAAACTACTTTGAGAATATTGTGTAAATCTGAGCAGAAACTAGCATTCCATAAAACTAGCCTGATGTAAAATTGTTTTGTAGGTACCTCAATTTGGGGAGAAGTGCAAGATCTATAATGTATCAGTATCCATAGAACAATCAAATTGAAAGCTAAAGTACAGTTAAATTTATGCAAAAAAATAAGTTTTATTTTTTTCTAAGAAAAGGAAAGTAGTGCTAATCAAGATATATTTGGAAAAAAGACTTTAAATGGAAGTTTAATCATGATAGTTTTATCATGCTATATGATTAGCTCCTAGGACATGCTCATTTATGCCTCTGTTAAGGAAGATAGCCTTCCTTTCATTCTCTACTTTGACCTCCTGGTGATATTCTTGCAGGTTCTAATCATCCTGGATGAGTACTGAGTTAGGAGAGAATAGCTAATGCAAGAATATTCCTTCAAACTTCCCCGTTTTTCTGTTCCTTACTCTTGAAGGGCAGTAGGTAGATTTCCTCACATTGCTTTCATTCAGTCTGGTCAGGCTTCAAACAGTAATTTCGCAATCTCTTAATGTTATTCTCATCTCCTTTAAAAAGATGGTTATACTAACTCTAAAGCACCTGAGGATATTTAAAAGAAGAGAATAAGAGTTGGAGGTAGGATGAGTTCCTGTTCAATTAAATTAGTATATTCACTTCCTAGATAACCAAATATACAAAAAACTCTATAATTTTACAGATCTGATTTCATATGAAAATTAGGGTTCTGTGAGTGCTATATTTGTTTGCTGAGGGCTGATATATTTCACACGATACACACATGAAACAGCAATGCAATTTGGCTTTATTGATCACAGAGTTACAGTTCAAAATGTGAATATTTTTTATTAAAATGCATAATCACCTTTAACCTATAAACTTAATCTATAAAACTAAGCTTGACATTACTAAATTATACATACTCCCCTATGACAAATTAGTTTTCAAAGATGGGAATGTGCAATGGGAGTGATCTTTCCAGCCAAAGTATCAAAGTCCCAGGAACTGAAGCATCGGGCCTTGTTAAAGCTTAAAGTGGGAGCTTATATACCAAATAATCCAAAATAGATCTCCTCACAAAGGAACTAAACACACACACACACACACACACACATAGAGGGAGGGAGGGAGGGAGGGAACACCCAGAACATAAAAACAAAATAGCCAAGGCCAACAATCACATATTCTATTCAAGTCCTTTCAGACCAGATGGACTTATCCCATACACTCGCCCAGTGCCCAGGGACCAACCAGGTTTTCAGGTCCTTACAGAAGGCAGGAAAGGTTGGGGCCATCCAAACTTGGGTGAAATGTTGTTCCATAGGGAAAACTGTGTGGCAGAGAAGACAAACCTCCTGGCCCTTTAGGTGACAGTGTTTCGTATAAGGGACTTGAAGCATG
Source organism: Charina bottae (assembly GCA_023362775.1). Lineage (NCBI taxonomy): Eukaryota > Metazoa > Chordata > Lepidosauria > Squamata > Charinaidae > Charina > Charina bottae. The sequence continues at coordinate 48,712,865 of JALMGJ010000005.1, forward strand.
TTCACCTTGCTAGACTTCATGAGATAAGCAGAGATAATTGAAGACAAGGTGCCTCACAAAAAAATTGGTCAAGTGCCATGTAGGGCTTTATAGGTGATAACCAACACATTGAATTGCATGCAGAAGCTTATAGAGAGCCAGTGCAGCTTGTGAAGTAGTGATATTACATTTGTGTATTGAGGTGCTACCTTAATTACTGATGATGTTGCATTCTAGACCAATTGCAGCTTCTGGGTGGCTTTCAAACATTGCAATAGTCCAAATGGGAGATGACCAAGGCATGACTGACCATGAGCAGGGCCCTCTGATCCAGAAACAAGCACAATTGGCATACAAGTTGGATTTATGCAAAAGCTCTCTTGGCCATGGCCACCATAGGTTGTTCCACCAGGAGCTGAGAGTCCAAGAGGACCCCCCAATTGCACAACAGTTCTATCTGGGGAGTGCAACTTCATCCAGGACCAAAGTGGAGAGTTCCCAGAGCCCGGGACCCCAAATCTCAAAGGCACTCGGTCTTGTTTGGGCTTAACCCAAACCTTTACTTCCCCATCCAAAACCTGTACTCCCATAGCTTCCAGATAGAGTAAAAGAACTTTGATAGCATCATTTGGTTTGCCTACAGTGGAGATGTATAATTGGGTATCATCAGCATATTGATGATACCTGATCTTATACCAATAAATGACATTGCCCAGTGGTTTCATATTGATTTTACATAGAAGCAGAAAGAAAGTAGAACCAGAGGAACCCTGTAAAGCAGTATACACATTTCAGGCTGAACTTATGGAAACTCAGAGTGGAAATGGCTTTTCTTTTTTTCAGGGGCTCCTGAAATCAAATATTCCTTGATGACATGTGGCACCAAGCAATACAAGACAGCTTGCAGCATAAACAGGTTAGAATAAAGGATTGTGTAGGAGTTAAAGCAAATACTTTCAGAGGTAGAAGTCTGAATGGCTTTGCATCTATAATTAAGGTTTAACTCATTAAAGTTTCACAGATATTTTATCTGTATTGGATATCAAAAGAAATGAAGAATTTTTGTACATTGGGGAAGAAAAAGAAAGAAAGAAATTAACATATGGTATAACATGTCATAAAACATAATATTGTAAAACTGGAAGGAATATATGGCTATTTAATGAATCCACAAAAGAAATGCCAGACAGAGATCCAAAAGAATCAGGCAAGCAAGTTAAACAAGACATGGGTACTTTAAGGTTTGGGTTTGGGTTTATTAGGAGTGGATGAACCTGTATATTTCTGCTTCCACCAGTTTCTCAATTTTCTAACCTTAAATCCAGTCTCTTTCTGTATTGGTTTGAAGATTTAGGGGGAAAGGGGATACATCTTTTACAAGGATTTTTGCAAGAATATACACAGCTTTTGAATATATTCTACTTCCTATACCTATTTTGGCAACCATATTTGTGTATGTTATTTTCACCAACATATACATTTTTATGTTTTCAGGTGATCATTGCAAACATCATCACCACCACCACCACCATAAGCATCCCTGAGGAAGAATATCCACAATACTTGATCTTTGAGGCTAAGTCCAACTATATGTTACATGCAAGTAATGATGTACTGAAGTCTATCTTGCAATTTTTCAAAGGTTTTCTTCCCCTGTAAAAGAGGCTGTTGGTTTGCTACCTTTTTGCTTTCAAATTTCTCCCAGAGATGTTTTTGAGCCTACTTTAATATTGGAAATAATGGAGGGTACTATTGCTAGTACTTGGGTCATGGTGACTCAGCGGGTAAGATGCCAGGTTTGTCGATCGGAAGATCGCATGTTCAGAGGCTTGAATCCCTAGCCCCGTGTGACGGAGCGAGCTCCCGCACTCACCCCAGCTCTTGCCAACCTAGCAATTTGAAAGCATGCAAATGCAAGTAGATTAACAGGAACCACTTTGGTGGGTAGGTAACAGCGTTCCCCGCGCGCCTAATGTGGCCACATGACCGTGGAAGCGTCTTCAGACAACGCTGGCTCTTCGGCTAACAAACGGAGATGAGCACCGGCACCTAGAGTCGGACATGACTGCACACGGGGGGAACCTTTACCTTTACCTTACTATTGCTAGTGTTTCTGTTTTGTATTTCACATTTTTCTATCACTCTGAAGCCTTCCTGATGGCTTTTATCAGTCTGAAAAAGGCATCTGAAAGGTATTCTTTTACAAAGTTTTCCCTTAGGATTTAATTGAAATGTAGGAAAAGGAGGTTGCAGACTTCTAGAGACATAACTGTACAATCCAAGACTGAACATTCACCCACACCACTTGTCACCTCTTCAAAGCATTGGAGCAGCAAAGTGCCACATGTACAGAAGATCCTTCTGCCAAGATTGTTACTAAAATAATGCAGCACTGTGTCTTCTATGCATGCACATGCATGTTCATAAGACCAAAAATCAGAGCCTTGAAGTGATCAAATAGTTCTAAAGCAGTGGGTTCTGAGGAACACTAGACAAAGTACATTTCTGAATGGTTTACACATTCTTACTTAATAAGGATGAGAACACCTCACCCCATCCATAAGAATTTCATAATTTCTCTTTTCCTTTGAAAGAGATTACCCAATACACAATGTGTCTACCATACATACTTTCTGAGAAAACCTATAACCCCCAACTATGAAGTTCCAGATTTACTGTATATTTAAAAATGCAAGAATATTTGTCAGGTGGGTTTGTAAACAGTAACAGCCAAAATGGTCTATGAGTCATGGGTTGTTCTTACATGCCAATGTGGGTAACATGTAATTTCACTTAGAAATGCTACAACTTTATACAGAGTATCTTAGAATCTGCAGTAATATCAGAGTTTTCTATTTTATAGCCTACATGAGCTGTTTAAAGTTAGATTTAAATAATTTCAGGACAGAAACTTTAATGAAAGGTTCTTAGGAACATGTGATGTATTACTTCTGTCAAGGATACCTATATTACATTTGCATTGTGATTATATATTACATTGTGAGCCCAGTAATTAAGCAAACTAAAAATGAGTAAAGGCAATGGTGTGGCACAGTTCTCACTGAATAATGTACAAGCTACTTTAAAAACTGATAATTCCTTTTTCGGTTAATATTCTTCCCTGACTACATATGGTTTAATGTAAGCTATCCAACCACATGGTGACTGCAGCCATGAAATTAAAAGACGCTTGCTCCTTGGGAGGAAAGCTATGGCAAACCTAGACAGCATATTAAAAAGCAGAGACATCACCTTGCCAACAAAGGTTCGTATAATCAAAGCTATGGTTTTCCCAGTAGTAATGTATGGCTGTGAGAGTTGGACCATAAAGAAGGCTGAGCGCCGAAGAATTGATGCTTTCGAGCTGTGGTGCTGGAGAAGACTCTTGAGAGTCCTTTGGACTGCAAGGAGGTCAAATCAGTCAATCCTAAAGGAAATCAACCCTGACTGCTCATTGGAAGGACAGATACTGAAGCTGAAGCTCAAATACTTTGGCCACCTAATGCGAAGAGAGGACTCACTGGAAAAGACCCTGATGCTGGGAAAGACTGAAGGCAAAAGGAGAAGGGGACGGCAGAGGATGAGATGGTTAGATAGCATCACCAATGTAATGAACATGAATTTGAATAAACTCCAGGTGACAGTGGAGGACAGGAAGGCCTGGCGTGCTATGGTCCATGAGGTCACGAAGAGTCGGACACGACTAAATGACTGAAGAACAACAAAATCCAACCACAAACTCTTGTGCATGTACACTAAAACTTAAATTGTTAGAAGGCCTCATTTTCATTCTCTAATTCCTTCCTGGAATAATCAGGAATAATTGTTGAGAAGAATGGTCCCATGTCCCATTTTTTTAGTTAAACCTTCAATATAGAAGCTGAATATACTCTTACACTATGAAATATAGGTGAATGATTTTCTGCTTTGCACAAAATTGTTTTGTGTACTTTTATTAATCATGGAGGTAGGTAGGTAGGTAGGTAGGTAGGTAGGTAGGTAGGTAGGAAGGAAGGAAGGAAGGAAGGAAGGAAGGAAGGAAGGAAGGAAGGAAGGATTTTTTTATAAATAATTATTATTTTAATTGTGGCCAAATATCTTAATGTCATCCAATATTTAGAGCATCTATGTATTGCCACCTAGTTTCTTCCTGCTATGGGAATTATTTCTCCCTGTAAGAAATGGAAAACAAGGCTATTATCTTTTCCACCCACTTCTTGTGATCTCTGTGGGAAGAGGGATAGTCACAATAAACCTACAACCATTATAATTAACTTCATGATAGTAAAAGAAAAATAAGCAGCATTCATCTAAAGTACATGTTTTTGGTTATGCATTTAGTTAGTCAATGGTTATGCAGTTTACTCAATATGCAATACTGCTTTATGTATTAAAAATAAATTTTATTTATTTATTTATCTATTTATCTATCAAATTTTTATGGCTGCCCATCTCACAAGAAGTTACTCTGGGCAGTGTACAACAATAAAATAAAACAACAAACATATAAAACCAGTAATTATAAAAAAGAAAACAATCATTATTAAAAATTAAAATATTATTAAAAATTAAAATATACAAACCACAAGGCACAGAGAGAGTGAATATATCAACCACAATAGTGGAGCCATCTTAGAATATCACCGGTTCCCTGGAACTCCCAGGCCTGGTGACATGACGAGGTCTTGAGGGACTTCTGGAACATTCAGGGATGGAGCTAACCTGAAGAGGGGGAGAATGTTCCATAAGGCGGGTGCCACGGCACAGAAGGCCCATCTCCTGGGACCCACCAAATGTACATCCCTAGTTGATGGTACCCGCAGCATGCCTTCTCTGCCAGATCTAATGGGATGGGCTGTTGCAATCAGGGATAGGCTGGGAGAGAACCCAGTCCCACACCATGAAGATCTTTTAAAGGTTAAAACTAGCACCTTGAATTGGACCTGGAAGCAAACTGGTAGTCAATGCATCTCGCAGAGCAGAGGTGTGATATGTGCTGTTCTGGGAGCACACATAACTGCCTGCGCTGCTACATTCTGCACCAGTTGAAGCTTCTGGATACTCTTCAAGGGCAGCCCCTTGTAGAGCAAATTACAGTAGTCCAGTCTGGAGGTGACCAGTGCATGAATGACTGTGAGCAGAGCCTCCCAATCTAGGAATGGGCACAACGTGCACACAACATGAAGCTGTGTAAAGGCCCTCCTAGCCACGACTGCCACCTGCTCTTTGAGCAGGAGTTGTGAGTCTAGGAGGTCCCCCAGATTGTGCACTGGGTCTGTCTGGGGCAGTGCCACCCCATCCAGCATCAAAGATGGCATAGTCCTAGAACCAGTGGGCCCCCAAACCCAAAGCCACTCAGTCTTACCAGGGTTCAGCTGAAGCCTGTTGTTCCCCATCGACCTTCACAGCCTCCAGGCACTGGGATAAGACGTTCACGACATTGCTTAATTCGCCAGGGGCAGAGATGTATAGTTGGGTATAATCAGTGTACTGATGATACCTCACCTCATGGCAACAGATGAGCTCACCCAGTGGCCTCATATAGATGTTAAATAGGAAAAGAGAGAACACCAAACCCTGCAGCACCCCACATAGTCAGGGCCAAGGGCAGGACCTCTCCTCCCCAATCACCACCAACTGGAATCAACCCCAGAGAAAGGAGGCAAACCATAACAACAATGTGCCACCCACCTGCAACCTTCTGAGCCGATCCAGAGGAATACCATGGTCAATGGTATTGAAAGCTGCTGAGAGGTCAAGTAGGGCAAGGATGGATGCACAACCCCCATCCCGCCCACGCCAGAGATCATCCAAAAGCTCGACCAGTGCTGTTTCCATCCCATATTCGGGTCTAAATTCTGACTGAAAAGGATCCAGATAATCCGCTTCATCCAAGGTCCTCTGAAGCTGTCTCACAGCCACCTTTTCAATCACCTTTCCACAAAGGGGAAGTTAGATACTGGATGAAAATAATGGACAGAGTAAGAGTCGTGTGTTTAATATATGTGGAAGAGATCACATGCCACACTTCCAATCCTTTCCGGTCAGTTTATTTTGCTGTTATATAGTACGGTATGGTTCTTCACAGATCGCTGTTGAAGTGATATCTTCCTTATATGGCAGCTATATAGGAAAGTAGCATAGAACAGGATCCCAAATACTATATCAGCCTCCTTCTTTACCTAACTAAAAGATGCACTGCAAGAAATCTGAGACTAAAATTTCTCCAGTTTTCCCACTATAGCTTCACTTTGCTATATTTTTAATCCAGCCTTGCCTCATGATCACATCCAAAGCCAGACACATATGACACATTTGTAAATCAGCTCATCAGGTCAGAAGAGGGCTTTTTAAGTCAAATGAAATGATTGTATATCATTGTATATCAGCTACTCTCATGACTGCTTCATAGGTAAGCAGTCTACACACTAACAATGAAACAGACTTCATTCTTTGATGTTACACCTTCTAGTGCTCATAACAACTTCATAGCTATATTCATTAACAGGAAAAAAATGTTGGAAGGATGGATACATGGCTATGAACAGATATCTAACTGCAAAAACAAGAACCTTAAGGAAATTCACTTTGGCAAAGCTATGGTGTGCTTTCCACCACTTGCTAATGGGTGCATGAAACAATACAGATGGATGTGTGTGTGGTGGTATCCTTTATATTTTATGTAAAATCAAGATCATCACTCCCACACTGTGAATACTTGATGTAAGTACAATGAACTTATTATTGTCTTAATTAATGTATTGTTCATTCACTAGCACTCATGGAATTGAAGGAATCTTCGCTATGAGTTTAGAATTGCCAAAGAAAGAGAGAGGAAGAAACAGAATTATATATAAAAAGAAGCCCACACACCTTCTGCTGATGAATTCTACTGCACAGCTTTATTGTTTTTGCAGGCAAACACCACCATCAGACATTGAAAAGGTCATTATAGGTTGTAAACAGCCAGATTCTCTTCCCACAAACTCCATATGTTTTCAGCACTTGGCTGTTTTTAGTCAATTGATGAAACAGAATTGAACATATCCATTTATAATGTTGTATGCATCCATTATCAAGAGGTGGGAAACAATGTGGTGGAAACAAAGTGGTGGGAAACAATGAGAATAGGAGGAGGAAGGAGTATTAGGTATGTTTGCTGCCTTGAGTTATTTATAAAAATAATAAAGGCGGGATAAAAATAAATAAAAAATAAAAATAAATGTAGTTTTTCCAAAGAGTTTTCCAAAGTCAAACACATCTGAGGATTAGGTTAAAGAAAGTTGGACTTGCCAACTCCGAGATTTTTGATAAAATGGCTCCTACTTGTCTTCAATTTAGTGAAGGGGAAAAAAATAAGCAAGGCTAAAACATTATATATGCAGTATCTACTGGCATGTAATAATTCCTGAACTTATATCTTCCAATTATTACCTGTATACAGTTTCCAGTTTTCCAAGTCTTAGAAACAGAGCAGCAGAAAGATACTGTACATGTCTTAATTAATTTCCGTAATGAAAGGTTTCTGGCTTCCTAAACCATCAGCAATTTTACCTGAGAACAGTTAGGCTATCTGGAATTTCTTCCATGCCTTGGAAGTGAAGGGGAAAGTGATGAACATTTCCTGGGTGACTGGCAAAAATATTGGAAGTGTGAATCCAATGCTGCTAACTCTTAGTACCTCATGTCCTGCTCTCTGCAAGGGAGTAGTGGAGTGTAGAGGGTGAGTTAAGGATTTTCTCTGTGTCCCTTCTTTGTCTCCCACTCTGTCTGCTCTTTAGCTAGGCAATCAGCCCTGGCTTAACCATTAAGCAAAATAAGCACATGCTTAGGGAACCACTTACGGGCGTGGTGGCTCAGCGGGTAAGACGCCAGGCTTGTCTATCGGAAGATCGCAAGTTCGAAGGTTTGAATCCCTAGCCCCGCGTGACAGAGTGAGCTCCCGCAGTAGCTCCAGCTCTTGCCAACCTAGCAATTCGAAAGCATGCAAATGCAAGTAGATGAATAGGTACCACTTCGGTGGGTAGGTAACAGCGTTCCGCGTTTATCATGCGGCCACATGACTGTGGAAGTGTCTTCGGACAACGCTGGCTCTTCGGCTAACAAACGGAGATGAGCACCGGCCCCTAGAGTCGGACACGACTACACAAATGTTACCTTTACCTTTTTAGGGAACCACAGAGTTTTCCCCCTAGCTATCGTGCCCTTAACTCTTTCACTGCCACACTCAACTTTAGTTTATAGTACAGCACATTTTGTGTGCGCATGTGCTTCATGTCACTGTTGATTCCTGGTGACTGCCTGGACAAATCCCTGCAGCTTTCTTGGCAAGATTTCAGAATGGTTTGCCATTGCCTTTTTCCTATGGCTGAGAGAGAGTGACTGGTCCAAGGTCACCCAGCTGGCTTTGTGCCTAAGTGGGATTAGAACTCATGGTCTCCTGATTTCTAGCCTGATGCTTTAACCACTACACCACACCAAATTGGCTTTCAGCACTTACTGAGTCTTAATGTCTTGTCAGTTAAGCAATGGAAGGGCTGAGGGGCACCATTGTTGGGCTGGGCTTAGGGCATCAATTGGCCTTAATCTGGCCCTGTAGACAATTCCTAATCTTAGATCACTTTCTTCTGCCTTTCTTCCCAGGTACACACACACAGAGCCCCCACTCCATGACTCTTCTTCTGGTTTGTTGTTGTTTATTCGTTCAGTCGTTTCCGACTCTTCGTGACTTCATGGACCAGTCCACGCCAGAGCTTTCTGTCGGCCGTCACCATTCCCACCTCCCCAATGGTTGAGTCTGTCACCTCCAGAATACCATCCATCCATCTTGCCCTTGGTCGGCCCCTCTTCCTTTTGCCTTCCACTTTCCCTAACATCAGCTTCTTCTCCAGGGTATCCTGTCTTCTCATTATGTGGCCAAAGTACTTCAGTTTTGCCTTTAATATCATTCCCTCAAGTGAGCAGTCTGGCTTTATTTCCTGGAGTATGGACTGGTTTGATCTTCTTGCAGTCCAAGGCAGTCCACTCTTCTTCTGGTAGAGTGTGGTAGAAAACCTACTTCATGATCATCACTCAAGTCAAATTCCTCTCTCAGAAATGCTCATATACATACCCAAAACACTTCAACTCATCCCCCCCAAAAAAGAACAAAAGGACCACACATTGATTCTTCCTACATAAACATAAACATAGAAGAACTCTTTTTCTTTGGCAGAACATCCAGTCATTGATGGTCCTCCTAATCTGCTATTACAGATCTGTAAGAAGAGACATTCCAATAACATGGCCTCTGTCTGATTTTGCTTTTTTATCTGAAAACATGAGGCAAAGTCAGTCTATGAGTGTTAGAGTGATAGAAAACAATCTCAGAAAAGAAATAGGATTATTTCTGTTGGCTCCATTCCCCCCACCTGATTCTAACTGCTCTCTTTTATTTATTTTTCCAGTGTCTAATCGTCTTTCTTGCTTGGCGTTACAGCTGTGTGTATATACAATAGCAAAGTGTCTTGGGTGCTACACAGAATTAAATAACTCAAGGCAGGAGATAGCACATTGTATAAATTATAGAAAACAAGGGTCTGGAGTTGTTCCGTGGTGAATAAATTAAAGAAAAATAACAGCAGGAGAGAGAGGCAAGCTCTCACATAAAAGATCGAGAATGGGGGAGGGGGGGAATGGCTAGTCAATGAGGCAGAAAGATGCAAGAAGGGAGAAGGCGATAAAAAAAGGGAATCATTTCTCTAAAGACAACTGATGACAGTTGAAAATAATGCACTGAAAGTGAATATTTTACATTAGTTAAATCCATAGCCCATCAGAATTAAAGAAGACAGATATATTATTAATGTCTATCTTTGAGTATATTCTTTAAACACATATTTTATTTCAAAGAATGCATCCATCCCATTTCAAAGAATGCATCCATCCAATTTTTAAATAATATTTTTGGATATGGACATGGGTTGGGCCACATTATGTTACAAAAATATGTAATGAATTCTTGTGTGAGATTCATGCTGTGAAGAATTAGAAATGACTACAGCCTTGTACAGTTTCATCAACCTGTTGCCTTCCAGATGTGTTGGATCACAACAACACCCATAATTCCTAGGTAATAACCCATTGATAGGGTTATGGGCTTGAAATCCAACACTTCTGGAAGGCCACAGATTAATTCATAGTCTATTGGATAAGCAGCAATGGAAAAAAGAGTATGCAACATAGGAGATTGTGTGCTGCTATCTTGACTTTTTGGATTCTTCACCCCATCCCTCCACTTCCCCTGTCCACAATTCTATGTTTCTATGATTCAGCAGAATGGAACTCAAGGTGTTCTCCAAATGTTTTGTATGTTGCTATCTTATATAGAATGTGGGAAGAGGGCAATTTAGGCTTGGGAAGAGCAGAGAAGAATGCACAAGCCTTCCCGTGAAAGTTCAAGAGCCCCAGTTTGAAAGACAGGATGAGTCATTTTATGTGTCTCAGCATGTGATTTACTACTTGTGTATTCAGCTAGTGCGGATACCAACAACAACAACAACAACAACAACTTTATTGATTTGTCTTACGACCATATCAAAGATAAAACGAGATAACAAAAGTACAATTTAACTGATAAAATTGATAACAATACACCAAAATGTTCCATTTTGATAAAGGAAATGTGATAATTAAATAACCTGAAATAATGATAAATACAATATGTGTATAACAAGTCAAAATTCAAATGAGTTCATCACCCCTACATGACACTCCAATCTGTTCAATATAACGGGCTCTCTAGTGGGGATACCATACTGAAACAAGTTAACAATTGTTCATCCTTAGGATCTCATCTGAGATCAATTGTTTCAGACCTTTTAGTTATTTGCAAAATGAACTTTTGCTGAGCCATATCCATTTTCCATATTGCAGCCTTCCATAACCTTGATGTTCTTCAAATAAGTGGACTTCAGTTCTGAGAATTCCTAGTCAGAATGGCCATTGCTGTCAATTCTGGAAGTTGAAATCCACACATTGGGAAGGACTCCATAGGAAAGAACTGCACTGCATTCTCCCTACTATTAGCACCTTCTCCGTGTCTTATCTTGTGGGCAGGAAACAGAGATGCTGAGCGAGGTAATCCCCATATAAAAATGCTGTCAACATTCACCAACAGAACAAAATGTGACCTTGCAAGTTCTCTGTCTCTCTCTCTGTCTCTCTTTTCCCGTATCTGCAGCAGCCTCATTCAAATAATTAGAAAGTTAAAGGTCCAAGGGTTTTGCCTCTTGATGTTCATTGTGGATTTGTTCTCTTTGTTTCTTCTATCTTAGTTTGTATTTGCAGGTGAATATATGTTAGTGCTTTGGGCATTTTGACTAATTGTGGGCTTACCCAGTGAGTGGTGAAAGCCAAGAACTGTTTTGGGTGTTCATCTTAATTTTTGTCTTGAGATCTTCCCACTCAAAGGAAATTGCATTGCCCATGATGAAACATGAACAAATCAATAGCCATTTTCAGACTCTGTTGTGTTAGTTAACAAGATACTTTATTAAATTAGAGCTGCTTGTGGCAGAATTGCCTTCTGTTTTCTACATTTTAGAATTGTTGTTTTCAAATTAAAATAGAACACTTTTTTCCTTCAGAAACACAATGGAAAAGCTTTATTACTACAGCTTCTGCTGAGCAATCCTGTTGACTGAGCAAATATGTCTTCTTAAGTATAATCCTGCTGCTCAGTTGTTTAGTAAGTAAGTGAAATGGTAGAGATTGGTTAACCTTTGGAGCACAGATTCCAATTAGAACTGGCCCCAAACTTCACAGTGTGGTTCACAACAGCGTCCATATTATGATTTTCATATCAAATATGTGAATAATTCCATATTTCTATGATATTTCTTAAACACAAAGCTAGAATGTTCTGAAATTTAGGACTGTGCAAAAAAAGCAGTTTTAGTCAAGATAAAGCATAATTTTTCAATTCATTAATTTTTAACGTATCATCAATTTCTCATTCAATATAATGGTGCTCTGCAAATTCCAAAACTTCTGAGTGAGAATCAGGCCAGCTATATCAACAAATATTCAACCTATCTTCACCCAAGCACCGTATTAATTCTCACTGGTTGATGAGAATTTTTCCCTTAATGTGAAAGGAGATCTCAGACTGACACCCTTGTATTACCAGAGAATGCTAGCTAATATCTCACAAAAAGTGCCAGTAAGGACTGCTGTCTGTAGGCTTTTTTTATATGAGTATACTCAATTCTGTAGGCAACGTTACCAAATCAATATTCTTTTCTGTACAGCCTTTCATATTTATAGCTACTAAGTCGTAAGATACGTTATTCCTTATACGTTTTTCCCCAAACCCATGAATTTGTGCAGACATTTTGAATAAAGAAAGATGAATGGCAGTAGATAGCTTTATTAATGTCATTCATGCATTTTAAAACAAAATTACAGAATATAGAAAGCATAGAATTTTGATCTAAAAGAAATCTGTGACAGATTTCTTTTATAGACTAATTGTCAGCAACATCATAGTTACTGTTTATGGGGGAGTCTGAATTCTTTCTTCAACTACAGTAGCAGATTTTAAAGCTAGCTTCTGGTATAATATACACTTTGGGGGCTATCTATGAATGAAGTCTCTCTAAGGGCATAACTACACAGTTTTGGCAAAAAGAAACTGCATTTTATTACCTCAGCATGTACCTAGCTCACTACTCAAATTTTTAAAAAGAACATATGAGATTATAACCTTGCTCAAACATTTACCTGTGCGGGTTTGAAAGTGTCACAGGAACTGGCCCTCTAAGTCTACATACTCAGTACATCATGCCCCCATATGTTCTCTATGATCTCTGCATCTTGTGCTTGTGTTCTTTTATATATAAGCACAGCTCTCAGTGTAACACTCTGATAGAATAGGATTTCATGCCATGTGGAGAATTGTTCATGCATTCAAATGACCATAGGTACAGCTCTTCAGATTTCTCAACAAGAGCAAGGGACATGTGAATGTTTCTTGTATATCCTGTACATGATTGCAAGATCTCATGTACATAGACAAATTCCTCAATGAAATTCAGGTCAGCGCATTCCATATATCTCCTACCTCTAGCCTATTTATTTGGTTGCTGTTTGTTCTGGGTTGGGGGACGACTGTCGAATAAAATGTGCTTTTTAGCAGGTTACTAGACAAATGCATGGAGAACAGCAACCTATTGCCCTTTGAATCTAATGAGCTTCTGTCTCTATCTCTTGCTTTATTTCATACATTTTCCAGAAGAAATTATGAATTTAAAGACATGTGATTGTGAAACACTCTCCAAGAGACTATTGTCTTGAGTGAAAGTTTTGAGTTACTTGGTCTATAAATCTGACAAATAGTACGGATTTTCAGTTATATCAAAAATATGCATAGTTTTAAGAAATTTACCTCGAATTAGAATTATTTCCTACCTTTCATACAAAAGATCCCAATTTAAATCTGCTGATACTCTACATTTTTAACATGACATCATATAATTATTAATCCATTCCTGAAAAATCATCAGACTAACATTAAAGGTAATAGAAAACTGCCAATCATTGACAATTTTTCTCAGATATATGTGTTTTTTCCCCTCTTCCTCATAAAAAATGCTGGATTATACTGATTTTCAGAAATGTCTTTTTCCCCTTCATAAACAGAAATTTTATTTTCTGGCAGAACACATACAATGCTACTTGAAACACATATATTCATTATCTTATTTATCCAAATATATCTTATTGGCATGTTCCATTTAATCTAATTACTTTTTATGAAAGAAATAACACTCTCTAATATAAATATACAAACTTACCTATTGAAATGTGTAATATCTTATCTAGGTGTAGACAAGTAGGAATTAACCAGACAAATCCCTCCACCAATTAAGAATAGCCTTACAAAGAACACTGAAATAAACAGCAAACATGCCTTTTCTTGTGAATCAGGAACAGGGAATCCCTGATCCTCCAAGATATTGCTGAACTATAAGCCCCAGCATTCATGACAATTGGTCATGTTGGATGGGGACTGTCAGGTTTTAGGTATGTGCGCCACCTTCGTTGACAAAATATTTTTAAAAAAACATGTAAATCAGCTGTGTGATTCACTTGGTTTATATATTAAGAAGAGGGCATTATGATTTGTAGGTATCATTAAAACTGAAATCAATGTGGTCACAAAGAATTCTGAAAGTCACCATTATCAAGAGAGATTAAAATCGTACTGCACAGTCTCCAAATTAGTGCAGACCATGATTAAATGTGAGGGTACTTTTTTCCCCTATGTTTTTAGAAAGCATATGAAAGTGGTCCTAGAAAATGCATTATCTTGGTCCCTTTTGAGCTGCACAAATACAAGGTCATCCTTAGGAGACAGACTGGTCTTGTATTGGTAGGTAACGGGCCTAGCTGAATGGCTGTGAAGAAGACAGCTGAAGGTCATCTCTTACTGTATAAGCAGACATGATAAGTGAGACCAAAGTAGGCAACTACCACAAATAATACTAAGAACCCAATGATTTTTTTTTCTGGAGCAGACTCTGATAATTCTACTGAGACCAAGTAATTTTAGATCAAATGGGTAGATAACATTGCCATCATGTTGTGAACTGCATCAAGGGGAAAGCATCCAAGACTCCTTCAGCAGATACAGCAACATCCCTAAAAAGGTAAAGGTTTCCTCCGCACATTTGTGCAGTCGTGTCCGACTCTAGGGGCCGGTGCTCATCTCTGTTTGTTAGCCGAAGAGCCAGTGTTGTCCGAAGATGCTTCCACGGTCATGTGGCCGGTATGACGCACGCAGAACATGGAAGGCAACATCCCTACCAGGTTGTAAAACCTGACAAACCCATGGCAGGCAGAGTTTTCTTTCCCACATCAGTCTGTCCAAAGAATGGATCAAAATTGTTACTTGTTCCACATGCTACCACTTCTTTACATGTAGCCATAGGCGAAATGGCCATCTTCTAGATTAGAATAGTACTCAAATTCATGTTGTATCATATCCTCATATGAGGCATGTATTTTACGCTGTTTATTTATTTTATTTTATAATAAAAAATTTTACTTTAGTTATTTCTATATGATTTCAAAACAGCAAATTTAGACTACCTATTGCATAAAGTATTATTTTATTATTGTCATCAGAGATAAAAATATAATACATTGGCTGTTTTTCCTACATAGGGAAATGGGGCAAAATAAAATCTTCTTTGGCCAAAGTGGCCTCTACAGATTAAAAGAAATGGCAAAACTGACCTGTTTGGTCAGAGATAAAACAAGT
This sequence comes from Charina bottae, assembly GCA_023362775.1. Lineage (NCBI taxonomy): Eukaryota > Metazoa > Chordata > Lepidosauria > Squamata > Charinaidae > Charina > Charina bottae. Next base: position 48,728,148 of record JALMGJ010000005.1, read on the forward strand.
ATTTTTATAAAATACCAGAAACCTTTTATGGACTTTTTGCTGAAAATGAAAAAAAGTGAAGTGATGATCTATGGATTTGATGATTGAAAAAGGATTAAATAAGGGGCTGAAGGGATTTTTGTAGTATTAAAGAGGCAGGATGGATAATGAGTTTGTTTATAACTGTTGAAAAGAAGATCGGAAGTTGCTTTCTTTTTTTATCCTTGTTTCTTTAATTCATTTTTTTTCTGTGCTTTGTTCTTCACACTATTTTTCTTTTTTCTCCTTTTCTTATTTCTTTATATTCTTTCTTTACATTTAAATTTTATTTATATAAAAACTTTCAATAAAAATATATTAAAAATAGAGATTAAAAGAGATGGAAAGGAAATTTAAAATGATTGAGGTTATCAAGGAAAACTGAAGTTATTGAAGTGAAGACAAATATTTAAACTGAAGGCTTTGCCAAAAGAAGCCAATGTTTGAATAAGATAAATGCATATTTTTAGCTTGACCATGCATGAAGCATCCTTAAGGAAATGTTGAAGCAACCAAATAGCATTGATGGGAAAGCTATAGAACAAATATGAATAAATACTTTTTGTTAATTGTGAGGGTAAGATGGATTGTATTCAAGAACACAGAAAACTTATCCTGGACTATAGCTTGTTATTTCACCTTTGTAACATTAACAGTTTGGGGGATCCTTACAAAATCTGGTGATATGACTGACAACATGTCTATAAAAATCAAGCTTTTAGTATGAATTCATTTTGTAACCAATTTGAATTGATGTTTCCTTTGCAGGACAAAGACTTATCAGGATATGTTTCCCACAGTTTTAACTAGTCTGCTGGGTGAGCTGTACAGGCTTCTTCCTTACTGTAAGCAGAGGATGTCAGTTGTTTTCTTTGACTGTCCAACTGTTGGAGTACATGCACATGGGGGGACGGGCATAGGAGAAGCAAGTTTTGTTCACTCTATTATTTGAGCATAATGCTGAGACATTTCAAAGGCATGCACTCTTGCATAGTATCTTGGTGAGGATTATCTGAGATTCACATAAAATGAGTTTTCTGAGCTTAGCAGAAGATCATCACTGTATTATTTGTGTTCATATTTCATGCTCTATGTTTGTAACTCAGCCAGGTGTGAATAAGCATCCATAATTTCTCCTTCCTATTGGTATGCCTGACAGAAACTGCATTGTTCAAAGTCTGTGTTTTGGACAAGTTTGAAATACTGTCAAGTGTAACCTGAGGTTTCTCATAATCGTTGGCCCCTCCTGCATTGGGCAGCATTCTAGTATAATATAACCATATTGATTGCCCTCCCAGTGATGGAATACTTTTCCTTAAGGTCAAAGCTTGGTTTCTAGTCTCTCAAACCAGTCCTACCATGTATATCCCAAAACAGAGGGAGAGTCATGCAAGAACTTAAGAAAAACACAGAGCACTCTGACAATACTAGGCACAAAATGGTTGCTTAATGCGTGTGTTGTTGGGCAGGAAAAAAAAAAAACAGGGTGACTACTTCTGCTCTGTATGTCTTCCAGTAAAGAATGTGAAAAGGTAACTTTTTTAATTCATGTTACCAGGACTCAGTAAAATCTATCCCAACTTTATTACCAATGTTGTGTCTTTTGAAGATTATCCAAGAAACATGCCAACAAGTTTTATCAATATCAAAATAGATCTATCCTTGTGTTATAATTTTTCTTACTTCCAGCTGTTAGCCTTTTCTCTTTGTGTAGTTTCCAAATGTGAATTGACCCACTTCTCTAAAGAAGCTAGGAGCAGGAAATAGATTAAAACAGAACACTACAGTTTGTACATGCTGATTGGCCTGTATATGAGAAGGAGAGAGAAGAAATGCTAGGATTTCACTTTGTGCATCACAGAGATGCACAAAAACACAAAGTGTGGGACTGATTCTTGTTCCTTCTGCCTTTCTGAACACCAAACTTGGCCCATAAATAAATACCTTGCCAGCGGCAATACTAGAAGGCCTGGACGTGCGGTGTTCAATATGGACTATAATGAATGAGATATTATAAGGATTTAGTACTTTAAGGCAATTCATTCAAATACAGGTAGTCCTTGACCTACGCCCTTTTGTTCAGCAACCATTCGAAGTTACGATGGCGCTGAATTACAATTACAATTAATGTGGTTACAATCAGTCCTCGGAGTTCCAGTCATCCCAGCACCCCCGTGGTCACATGATCACAATCTGGGTGCTTTGCAACCAGTTCACACTTACAACAGGTTGCAGCACCCTGCGATCACATGATTGCTATTTGCAACCTTCCCTGCCAGCTTCCCCAGAAAGTCAATGGGGAAGCCGTCAGGGAAGGTTGCAAGTCCCTGAGTTAAGTCTCCCCCCAGGTGTGCACCCTCCCCCAGCCCCTCTGCATTCCCACCAGGCTGGCCACTCACGCAACCCTGCTCACCCTCCCCAACCCTCCCTTGCACCCTTGGCCAGAGGCCAGGAAGCAACACCACAGAACTGGATTGTTAAACAAAGATGATGAGTCCTTTGTGAGCAATGAAAGCAGCTTAGTAAAAAAGATAATACTGTATATGGCAAAAATAAAAAATAGCATGCAATTCTCTAAGGAACAAAACACTTTAAGGCCACTTTCACTAACCAGTGTCCCACCTGCAATGCTGGTCTAAAATAGCTATAATCCCTAGATAAAATCTATGCTAACTATATACTATAGGGAGCATCACACAGTACATATTACTAGTGCCAGGTTGCAGAAATATTTCCTTGGAAAAAGGGAAGCAGACTGTCTTCTTCCCATTTTTAGCAGCACATAATTCATCTCTCTTTCCTACTGTAGGCAATGTAACATTTAAAAGAAAGGAGAACCTATAGAACTGGCTAAAAAAAAGCTTTAACCCAATGTGTTTTGATAAGGACAGCAATTAAATTTCAAGCAATTACCACCATGTTTTTAGAATTTTATGGTTTTATCTCTTATATATACTGTAGTTTCCTGCAGAGTTTTTTTTTTAATGTATTATGCTTTGGAATAGGTAACTTCCATGCTAAGGCAGTCAGTATGATACCATGGGTGGGCAGAAAATTAACTTACTTTCACAACAAACTCTCTTAAAAATTTCTGTTTATCTTCAATGAGACCACATTGCCTATATCAGGTATCTTTAGTGATAATACTTTATCCCATTTTCCAAGGTAGACCATTTGGCTTGAGATGTTACACTTTCATGTATTTCTAACATTGCAATAAAAATTATAGTAACAAAGAGACTAAATCTGAAACTGCTAAAATTCAGTAGCATCAAATAGTTTGCATACCTAAGATGATGTAATTCACATTTAACAAGTATTTATCATAGCAAGTCAGCTTCAGTCTCCATTTGGGTAGTGGTGACATATGCTGGTTTTTTTCAGATGAGGCTGATTTTATCAAATTGCCTATCACTACTCATCTAGTGAGAAATCCAGGTAACATTGCCTTCCATTTTTCATCTTCCTTTCTTCTCCCACCACTACCCCCCCCCCCATAATATCTATGAAGTCCTCCATCTGGGAGAATCCACTGTCATAGTATGCTCCATTAACCCTTGCCTAGTATGTCTGATTGAAGCAGACTGTCCATTAAGGACAATGCCTTAAAATGTCTCAGTGCCCCATTCAGATATCAATTCATTGTTCCAGATGTTCTCCTCTCCCCAGTGGTGTTGCCAATAGAAGGTCACTCTCCCCTTCAATTGCATATGGATGTATATGAGTGTCTTCAAAACCCTCCTGTCTTCATTGGAAGATAAAGTGCTTTACACAAATATTGTGTACCAAGTACCAAGAGAACAACACCTCCACCAACACAAGCAGGACAAGTCATGGTATATAAACAAAGAGCAAGTCCCACTCCCTTTTCGCACTGATGATGTTGCCTAGTCTGGCAGTGAAACGTCTGCAAGAAAACAACAAGGCTCAGAGAGCACCAAGGACTCCAAGGACTTTCTATTTGTTTTTCCAAAAACAATATCCTTTGAGAGACTACTGTATGAGAGTTGTGATGAGGGAAGATCGATTTTAAAAAACATGAACAAAACCCTCTGGGAATGGCAGCTCCAGGATCAAGATGGTTTAGCAGTAAACCTGATATAAAAATATTTCTGGAGAGGGAAGTAAGGAAGATCAGTTGTAAAGAACAGAACAGAACAACTCCATGACTTGAGAGAAAGAAACAATTTTTATGGTAAGAAAGAGAAAAGATTGATTGCAGATGCTGTAATGCCTTGGTTTCAGACAAAAATGAAATGTTGATTCTGGATATACTAGGTGCAAAGAGGCAAAGATCATGATGAAACCATCATGTTCCCTGATTGCTGAAGTTGTGCTGAAGTTTTGGATATTATTGTTATTATTATCTATCCTTATTATTAGAATGATATTGATATGACAGATGTGATAATGTAACAACTTTCTAAGAGAAGAGAATCAGTTCTCTTTGACAGGGAAGTTGGGAACAGTCAAAGCTCCAGAAGAGACATAGCATCAGAACAGCCAGTAGATGGGCAGTCTAATGGCAGATTAATGCAGTTGCCTGAAAACAGTGTAAGTATGCATAATTTTCTGTTTCAACATAACAGAAATGTAACTACTTAGAAGTTGCCATGTAGTCCTGACCAAATGAATAATCTAATATTGTTACTTTATGGAAGTGAAAGAAAAGCTGGATGAGGATAAGGATGAGGATGAGGATGAGGATGAGGATAAGGATAAGGATGAGGATGAGGATGAGGATGAGGATTTGACCATTCTAAGATTTGCTAAACTTGGGTTTTAAGAAAATTGTGAACAAATCCTGTCCCCACCCCCACCCTCACCCCTGTGCCATTAGTCAGGCTTAACTCCTAGTGATCTCATGGATAATGTATTCCATCTTGATAAATGTACACAAGCAAATGCAACTACTTTGGAACCCATGCACCAACCAAGGACTACCAGATTTATTTGTTATTTACAGACAGACCCCCAGCCTCCAATCACTGGGAAAGCACTGAGACAGCAACACTTGGTCAGCTGGGGCAGAGATGTACAAATAAGTATAATCAGGATATTGATGGTACATAATCCTGTGCAAATAGATGACCTCAACCAGTGACTTCATGTAGATGCTACTAAATTGGAGACGCATTAGATACCTGAGGCACCCTAAAAAGCAGAGGCCTAAGGCAAGACCTCCCTCCCTCCACCAATTCTTACTGGAACTGATCCTGAAAATAAGAGAACTACTGCAACTTCATGCTTCCCACTCCCAATCCCCTGAGCCAGTCCAAAATGATATTGTGGTTGATAGTATTGAAAGCAACTGAATGATCAAGCAGGGCCAGGAGGGATGCATTCTCCCATTCCAGCTCATCCAAGGCATCAAAAAAGGTAGCCATTTCCTTCCTTATCTTATACAGGTGCTAAACATAATCACTGCTTTGTTGTGTTAACTCCTTCCTTAGACAGTTTTGCAGTACTTTCACTTCTCTGCTTTTAGCCTAGCGAGGAGGTTGGAAATAACTCCTTTTCCTATGCCTCTTCGAAAGCTAGCACCTTTGTCATACTTCTGCACATTGCTTATCCTAGTCTTTCTTTTCCAACACAGTTCCAGTCCTTTCACAAGTTCTGTAGACCTCCTCTCCAATTATGCTTCTGAGGATCCCATCTCCAACATCATTGCCTGCTTTTATTTTCTCAGTAGCTCCAATCACTCTGTTCCTTAGTACACATACAGCAACTCCACTTCACACAGGAACAGGCAGCACTAACATAACATACCTTTGTCTGACATTTCTGCCCATTATAAAACTTGCACTAGAAGGTAGATTTACTTGCTCATGGGTGTCTTAATTAGCCGAAGAACTTTCTAGGTGTCTATGTGACACTCTTCATAGATTTGGCAAACAGACAAAATCTTAACTTTGACATGAGTTATAACTCCATCTCAATCATGACAACTCACCCCGCCACAAGGTGCAAGTCCAATCACAAGGGAGCAGTAGAATGTAAATAGAGTGTTAAGAATTTACTTTGTGTCTCCTCCTTGTCCGTCATTCTGCCTGTTCTTTGAGTAAGAGCAGGGCCGCAACTAGGGGGGCAAGTGGGGCATGTGCCCCAGGTGCCGTGCTGGGGGGGGGCGCGCCAAAATGACACCCGGGGGGCGCCAAAATGACAAAATAACTCATGGGGGGGCTTGGAATCCATGTTTGCCCCAGGTGACACAGACCCTAGTTCCATCCCTGAGTAAGAGATGGCTTATCTCAGGTTACTTCCTTCTCCTTTTCTTTCCATGTACATTTGCAGAGACAACATGTTTTTGGACTCCTGTCCTGGTAGGTTATAATAATTGGGTGCTAGGCTTTGTATTTCCTGATCATATATTTACTGTAAATAAATCTCCATTGTGTCACAGTCATAAAAGTGCCTTACTAATCATTGTTCAGGTCAGATTCCTGATCTCAGGAATGTTCACACATAGAGAGAAGACATGTCAGCTCCCCCCTCTTTGGACCAGTGACTTTTCCAGCCCTATCCATCATACATGGATTGCTGTTGTGGAAGCAAATTAAGGGAGGCCTCCTATGTAAACCACCTTGAGCTCTCAAAGAAAAAGTGGGAAGCAATTCCATAAAAAACAATGAATAATCCTAATTTGGGGAACGGGTAGAATACGTGTAGCTCAGGGTGCAATGTTGGAATATTGGTGTTGGCTGACTTTGGTTTTCTTCCAGGAAACATTTCATTACAACCCCACATCCTTGTGTCAAAGCACTGACAATGTTGCCTAGTTTGGTAACGAAACATTTGCAAAAAAAAAATCAAGCTCAGCAATCACTGAGATCCCAACACCTGTGGGAACCTTCCACAGATCTGTCAATGAAGGTTCTCAGTCATCCAGGTGGAACAGTCTGTAGCTTGAATCATGTCAACTGGATTTCTATTTTCTCAGTGGAAACGTTTAGTTCCTTATCCAAGGAGCTTCTTCAGACTGAGCAAAGTTAGTAAGGGAATCCTTAAATATGTTTCTAGGGTAGCTGTGTGACCTTGCACCTGGGGCTAGGTCATGGTTATTTTGAGATGTTTATTTCTAAGTCCCTTTAACATCTAAAGGAGGATCGTTAAGATTACCATGCTGCTGTCGAGCTTGCGAAATGGTCTTAATCTTCCTAGGCACAGAAGACAAAGCAGGAAGGAAGATAGGGGAAAGATTGTGCCTGAGGCCCCCACCTCTATTCAAGGAAGGATTTTCCAAGTTGGCATAAATGGATTCCTTGACCCCTCTCTCAAACCACCTATCTTCTCTGTCTAAAATGTGAACATTAATGTCCTCAAATGAGTGTCCTTTTTCCTTTAGATGAAGATAAACTGCTGACTCTGGTCCTGTGGTGTTACTTCTCCTGTGTTGGGCCATCCTCCTGTACAAAGGTTGTTTGGTTTCTCCAATGTAGAGTTCAGAGCACTCCTCACTGCACTGGAGTGCTCTGGATCTTCCAAAGATCCTTTAAGATTCCCACCTTACATGACACTTTGTCTTGTCACTGGCCATACCACCATGGCAACCACTTTCTGTACAGACAAGCTCCATCACCACCTCAAGAGCCACAGGGCCTACATTGCACTCTGACATTTCCAGATGTACCCATTGGCCAAAAATATTGATAACATCTGTATTAAGCTGCAGTAGAAAGATGCTCTATACAACTTTCTACTAGTGAATGTACATCCTAGCAGTGGATGTACATTCACTTCTTCAGATGTGAAGGAATCCTGGGTCAAACAAACTTTTCTCATGTATGGAGGAGTTCTATATAAGCCTTTATCTCTTTTGTAATTGTCAAGCACATTAGCCAGCCAGAATGTCAGTAGATGGAGGGTACAACTAGGCTGTGCAGTCCATGGCCTCTCCAAACATACTTTTAATACATGAAGGTTTTCAACTTCATTTTAACATTATTTTGTCCAATGTCCTGATTGACATCATAATGGTAGACTAATTTATGGAGATCAGGAAGTAGCTTCACCTATTTTCCAAACAATTTATTTAAAAAATAGAATATATCATACTTTAGCATATAAGTGTGTGTATGTTATAATATAAAATATATGTACATTTATCTACGTGTGTGTGTGTGTGTGTGTGTGTGTGTGTGTGTGTGTATATATATATATATATATATATATATATCTTTTTGATCTGATGCTAATATAATAATCTCAAAATGGATGACCTTTAGAATTCTAGCCAGCCATATTCTGTCACAACAAATCAATGGAATCAAATTCATAAATGTCAACAAGACTTTGCATGTGTGTATGTGTGTAACTATCTCTATATACTTTCATCTTGCACTGGCTGTTAAAGATGGATCAGAAGTGTAGCATTTATCATTTGTAACAGAGAAGTAACATTGAATGAACTTGCACTTTAATAGGGCCAATGGCAGCAATTCAATATTTCTTATGAAACTTTGTAATACAGTATGTCAGCATTCAGATACAGAGTTATAGAGGTTCAAAGTCATTACATGTCTTTCCCATCTATGAACAAGTTGAACTCTTATTTCTATATGAACACTGCCATCTGTTCTGGATTTCAGGCAACAAGTTACATGAAATTATCATTTTGCTATACATTTTTTTCATAGTGTATAGAAAATAGCTATACTGAATAAGGTACCATGATACCTTAAAGCACTAGAGGTTCCTACAGCCCAGTGTAACAGTTGCATTGGAAAGCTGTTGGCTGAAATTATCTATTCATTCATTCAATTTCTAAGGCCGCCCATCCTCAAATAAGGACATTGTTGCCAGATCAGCAGTACTTAGGCAATAATTGACCCTAATCATTTTATAGATTATATGAAACTTTGGAGTTAATGTTCTCATGGGAAGGGCCTGCTCCAATAAATTACTGCATTTAAAATGTGGAAAGCCAGACCTGTTGCATCTGTGGGCTTCTCATTCTACCACATGGAGCCATGGATTTGTGCCCTAAAGCTAATTCCAAACTTTTGCATTATATTGGGGAGGGATTGGGGCATAGATTATGCACTAATATTGGTGACAGAGACTCACTAAAATTCTTACTATCAGAATTAGAGACAGGGAAATGACTGGTGAACAATAGTAAAGTGGAAAACCTTTCATTTCAGGAATGGAACATTCTGGAAATCCCCAAAATTTTCTGATGTTCCTCCAAACCAGGCTTATCCAATAGTTCTGGGACTGATACAATGGTTTTCCAGAAGTTAATCCTCTGCACCAGAAGTGGTTGGTAGTGTTCCAGACATGGCCCAGCCCAGAAATAGGTCTATTTCCTCCAGACACTATGTGTGGAATATCATAAATTGTTTTCAGTTTGGAAGATTCCCATACAGAAAATCATTGGACCACTCTTGGAACAGCCAGAGTGGCACAGTCCAGAGGAGGAATAGTAGGTTTTACACATACCTAATCAACAGTATCCAATAGTGATAATGATAATTATGATGCTATGTTGACTAAACCAAAGCCTAAACACATATTTAGAAGCCTGGGCAGGCATTGTTGCTATTTAGCAGCTCTGACTCTTCAAGTGTTAATGCAAAATCTCTGCATTGCCAACCTCCCTGGGCTTCGAGGAACATAAATGGTCTCTGCCTCCACCTCCATCCTACCGGTTGCTGCTCAGGTTACTGCTTCATCTGAGTGCTTCTACCTGATCTTATGGGTTCATCTAATGAGTGAGATTAGATTCTATTTTCTGAGAAATCTAAAATCTTGAAATTAACTTTTAAGATTTTCTGTAACTAGCTGGATTCTAATTTGAACATTTTTATTTACCTCTACTTGATGCAAGATCATTCAAATTCACAATGAGAATGTTCAAAACTCAGCATAATTCAAGTTCGTTCTTTCTTTCTTTCTTTTCTTTCTTTCTTTCTTTCTTTCCAACCTCTTCAATATATCTTGTTTTCCTTTTCTCCTGAAAAAACAGTATGCTCATAGTGGTTTTTTTTTTAAAATTATACTCTGTGTTGGAATCCCAACACAGCTGTGCATTCATTTCTGTAGATTTCTATATCCATATTTTTTTATAATAATGAAAATGTCTAAGTAAGTTAAATATCTTTAAATCATTGTTTCCCCTCTTATATTACCTTGGGTACCTTTTGCTGCATGACAGGAAAATATTCTATTTTCCCTTTGCAAATTAAATACTCCTATGTATATTCTGCAAATTCTAAACCTGTTTTGTTGTGGTCTGGCTGGGTAAGTGCAACCTCACTATTTCTTTCTCCTCTTCTCATTTGTGTAAAACTAGACAGGTACTCTGTTATCCCTAAAGCAGACACCACTTATCTGTCACTTGCAGGACTTGGTTAATGCATGTGTCAAGCCTCCCAAGAACACTGTCTTGGTGATAGAAATATAATGGGTACAAATACAGATGGGTGGGCATTAAATTACATGTCAACTCTGACCTTCAGAGGTCAAAGACTCAAAGGCTGAGAATGACAGATGTGTTTTTGAGAGTCCTTCAGACATCTGCCATGGCAATTCATGGCTGGCTTTATATTCATGGGAGTTCCAAGGAAAGTCAATCCAGTGTGGGTAAACTGATTTAAATGACATGACACCACTGTTTATGTGGCTCTAGAGCAGTGTTTCTCAACCATGGCAACTTCAAGATGTGTGGACTTCAACTCCCAGAATTCCCCATCCAGCATATGCCAGGGGATTCTGGGAGTTGAAGTCCACACAACTTAAGGTTGCCAAGGTTGAGAAACACTGCTCTAGAGCATTCTGAAATGGTTTGCATTTTGGAGAGTTCAGTGCTCATGCCAGGCATTTAAAAACTTTCTTCTAATTTAACTATAATTTAAAACAGGGATAAACATTTACTTTGACTACTATTGAGTGTACAGGCCTTTGGAAATCCTCTAGTTTTCTTATTACTGATAAAGCCAGCATAGAATAGGAAGAAAAACAAATTAACTAGGAAAACTCAGCTGTAAAGTGAAAAACATAACATCATGGTATCAAAATAATAAGGTTTCTTTTCTTTTTATGGCACTTTTCAACTTTTCAATTCAGGCTGTTGGACAAACTGAGAAGAACAGGTATTTCAGATGTATATACTGTTTATCTTGTAATGTAGGAAGAAATAAAGGGCATAAAGAAAGTGTCACAAGGTTTGATTAAATTCCTTTGTACATTTTCCACAAAAACAGAGTAGGACATGCTATACATGTGGAAAATAAGATATTGTCAGGAGATATGTTTAGAGATACTTTAGCCTAGTTCATTAACCATATTGTGATTTGTTTGTGTCCTGGCTTAGCATATAGCACAAATCTTGCCACTCCAGATTTATTCAATAAACCACAATAACTAAGTTACTTTATTATTACAGTCCATGAGTGAAAAAATAAATAATGGTTTATTTATCATTTAACAGAGATCAGTACAATGTGTGATCCCAATTTCAGAGTTCCCAGAGAATTCTGGGCAGGTTTTTCTACCATTTACTGAAGAAGGATTTTGTCTCCAGAAGGTGGAAAATAATAAGATCAATAATCTTAAATTAAAACATTAAATTAAATATTTATCTTGATCCCATTTTAGGGGACTGCAGTCCTCAGTTTACCACTCAAAGGACACATGTGGTTCTTTGCCTGAAAAAAATTGTGCTCCCCTGTTTTAATGACAAAATATTACTAAAACATCAGGAAAATCCATAAAGGGAATTGCCAGGAAACTGACATTTGTCCTATTTTCCCATGTAAAATTAGCAATAACATGTTTGATTAATTAAGCTTTATCCTTTATAATATGCAGTCATGTTATTTTCCCATCTCTTACTGTGAATAATAACTTTTAATAAATTGTAATAACAGTTTGTTTACTTGGGACTGAGTTTAGGTAGTGGAATAACTGTCTCATGCAATGCATACTTGGAAGGAGAATTCGGGAGAAGTTGAAGAGCACAAGGCTATTTGAGCAAGTCTGAATTGTATACCTAATCAAGAAATGCAGTGCAGGCAGACAATAAGAACAATGGCAGTGATGTATATTGTTATTTTGAATGGCTGAAATTAAAGTGATTTCTTTGAATGTAAGAGGTCATGGGGTAATATCAATAGGTACAGAGCCACGTCTAGTGAATTATATGAAATGGGATATAATCTTCTTCAAGGAATAAATAAAATCAGCCAACAGTTACCAAGCCTAAAAGACAATTGGTTTGGGGAACATTATGCACTTGCATACTAAGGTGTGGTTATACTTTTTTTAAGGAAGGATTTCTGCTTACTTTTTTAAAAACAGTACAGTTAAACAGCCCTATACTTAATGAATTTGAGGGCTCTTTCTTTAATATTTATGTAATTTTCTTCTTCCCACCCCCTTTGCTAGTTTGATATGGTTACCTTACTCTAGCACTGCACTGTGTAGATTTACATTTAGTGCATTTCTTAATAATCACTACCTGGACAATGATGAATGTATGTCAATATACTCAGGTGACCTCACTGCTTTGGAAGCTGCATTAGTTATCAATTCACTTTTGGTTCAAGGTGTTGGTTGTCACCCTTAAAGCTCTATATGGCCAAGTTATCTGAGGGATCATATTCATCTGCCCATCTAACCAGATCAGATAGGGTTAACTTCTACCAGGTCCCATCCCTCCAGGATTGGCAAGAAGTACTGTAGATGTTCTCAATGGCCACCTCCACTCTTTGGAACTCCCAGTAGAAATCTGATCTGCCTCATCCTTCCTAGGCTTCCGAAAAACTTTGAAGACCTACCTGTCCTGTTTTGCATAGGAGGTGGGTATTGTTTGATTAGAAAGTGAGGTTGCAGGCAAACAGTATTTGTATTTGCTGGTGTATTTTACTATTTTATTTTATTTATTTTATTTTATTATTTTATTATTATTTTATTTTTTTATTTTATTTTATTTTATTTATTTTATTTTATTTTATTTTATTTTATTTATTTTTTTATTTTTTATTTTATTTTATTTATTATTTTATTTTATTTTATTTTATTTTATTTTATTATTTTTTATTTATTTTTTTATTTAATGCTTATATTTATTTGGGGTTCTATGGAGTATTTTATATTTTACATAGAGCCTATGGGAATGAGCAGCATACAAGCAATGTAAAGTAAATAAATAAAGATGAGAATTTGTCAACATGAGGCATTTACATCACTAAACAAATTAATGGCAATCCAATGTAATGTTTCAGTGGGCTGTGATACCAGTGCATAAAGGCATCCTATAGCATTGTCAGACTAGCAATGGCAGGGCAAAAGTGAGGGAAGAGAAACAGCTTTGTCTTTCTAACCACTTCTTGGTAAATTTTCTCTTTAGTTCCTCCAATTGCAAAAACTGAGAAATGTTTCTTTAGAACAGCTTGCAACTAGTTTAAATATTTTATCCAGTTTGTAGACATGCCAGAAGCTCAAGGAGAGCTTTGGATCATTTGTATCTAAAGTCCTTCTTGCCAACCACTATGATGCCCAGGTTTTGGCCTTTCCAACATCCAAGATTTTAAATGAAAAAGAGTCAGACTCAGAGGTCAGCAGATGGAGCATCCAATGCAAACAAGCTCTTAAATGTCTGTGTGAATTGGCCTTTAAATCAAAAACAGTTTTTAAAACATAAAACTTCACTTTGGTTAGTTAGATGCTGTCAAGGCTCATCTCTTAGTGATACAAATATATATATTTTTTGCATAAGCAAACACCACAACCCTTTAGTTAACAATACATATGCCTGAATGCAGGTGGAAGAAAGTAAAATTGTGGCATAGGCAATTTTGTAAACAAGCTAGACATGTAAAGAAATGGGGGGGGGGGACTGAATGTGTATACTATAGGCATATTAATGCAGCTAAGAGTCCTGTTTTGTTTTGTTTTGTTTTGTGTTTTTCCTATTCATATAGAAAAAATATTTGAGCCAGTACTGTATGAAGTATGATTAATACAAGCCAAGCACACCTCTGACAATTCTGGACTGTAGCATGAGGTCACATTGATCTGGTTACAGCAAATAATCAGCTCTGTGCTCCAGTCTCTCTTGTGTAATTCTGCTGATTTTCTTCTAGCTTCAGAGACTACATCAAAATAAGAAAAACTATACATTTGAAATATATTCAAATGTATGAAATACACATTACATAGGCACTCTGACTTTTCTGGACTAAACTCTCCATTTAGGTTCTTATTGTTATATAGAAGTTTGTTTTTTTCCCACCAGTACCATATTCATAAAAGAATAGCGAGGATGTATTTTAGGGAGAAAAAAATTCTACAAAGAAAGAACCTGTAGCTTGAATCATGTCAACTGGATTTCTATTTTCTTAGTAGAAACGTTTCGCTCCTTATCCAAGGAGCTTCTTCAGTCTGAGCAAAGTTGGTAAGGGAATCCTAAATATGTTCCTAGGTAGCTGTGTGACCTTACACCTGGGGCTAGGTCATGGTTATATTGAGATGTAATTTTTAAGTCCTTTTATCATCTAAAGGAGGGTCGTTAAAATCACCATGCTGCTGTTGAGCTTCTGAAATGGTCTTAATCTTCCTAGGCACAGAAGACAAAACGGGGAGGAAGATGGGGGAGAGTTTGTGCCTGAGGCCCCCACCTCTATTCAAGGAAGGATTTTCCAAGTTGGCATAAATGGATTCCTTGACCCCTCTCTCAAACCACCTATCTTCTCTGTCTAAAATGTGAACATTAATGTCCTCAAATGAGTGTCCTTTTTCTTTTAGATGAAGATAAACTGCTGACTCTGGTCCTGTGGTGTTATTTCTCCTGTGTTGGGCCATCCTCCTGTACATAGGTTGTTTGGTTTCTCCAATGTAGAGTTCAGAGCACTCCTCACTGCACTGGATTGTTACCTTACCGCCCAAGAGAGGAGAGCCCTGACAGCTCTCAGCAAAGATGAAACCATCACCATTTTACCTGCTGACAAAGGAAGATGTACAGTGGTTCTAAACACTGCAGACTACCACAATAAAATTACCTCACTTTTGGAGGATCACCATACATATGAAAAACTGAAAAGAGACCCCACCAACAATTACAAGAAAAAGGCAATAGACAGTTTGAAACAATTGGAACATGATGGCTCCATCGATAGGATTACCTACCACCGTCTGTATCCTGGAGAAGCCATCCCCTGCATCTACGGACTTCCTAAGATCCACAAGGAAGGAACACCCCTCCGACCCATAGTCAGCAGCATCAATTCGGTAACATACAACATTGCCAAACACCTCTCTACCATACTAGCACCTCTAGTTGGACACTCTGAACACCACATCCATAATTCGGAAGAATTTGTTTCCAAAGCAAAGATCCTGAAACTGGATACAGATGAAACTATGGTCTCCTTTGATGTGTCCTCCCTTTTCACCAGCATCCCCACCACTCATGCTCTATCCGCTGTCAGGAAGAGACTAGAAGAGGACAGCACCCTGGAAAGGAGAAGCCATCTCAACCCAAACCAGATCTGCCATCTTCTGGACCTGTGTCTTAACACCACTTATTTCACATACAGAGGTGACTTCTACAGACAAAAACACGGCTGTGCCATGGGTTCTCCTGTGTCACCCATTGTGGCCAATTTATACATGGAAGAAGTGGAGAAGAAAGCACTCAACACATTCCAGGGAACGGTGCCCACCCACTGGTTTAGGTATGTGGATGACACCTGGGTCAAAATCAAGGCCCAGGAAGTACAGGCCTTCACGGACCATATAAACACTATAGATGCCAACATTAGCTTCACCAGAGAAGACACCAAGGACAACAGACTGGCATTCCTAGACTGTGAAGTCCTCATTGGGACCGGTGGCAAGCTAGAAATAGGGATCTACAGGAAACCCACACACACAGATCAATATCTGATGTTTGACTCCCACCATCCACTGCAGCACAAACTAGGAGTCATCAGGACATTGTCACACAGAGCAGAAACCATCCCCACCTCCATGGATTCCAAAAAGAATGAAAATCAGCACCTGAGAACAGCCCTGAAGGCCTGTGGATATCCAAACTGGGCCTTCACCAAATCTAAATCTACCAGACCTAAAACAGCGACAGATAGGGCTGAGACTCAGAGTAAACGAAAGAACCTGGTCATTCCCTACATGGCTGGCGTGTCTGAAAAGATAAAACGGATATTTGGCAAACACCACATACCTGTATATTTCAAACCCACCAACACACTGAGACAGAGGCTTGTACACCCCAAAGATCAAACTCCAAAACACAAGAAAAGCAATGTAGTTTATGCAATCCAGTGCAGTGAGGAGTGCTCTGAACTCTACATTGGAGAAACCAAGCAACCTATGTACAGGAGGATGGCCCAACACAGGAGAAATAACACCACAGGACCAGAGTCAGCAGTTTATCTTCATCTTAAAGAAAAAGGACACTCATTTGAGGACATTAATCTTCACATTTTAGACAGAGAAGATAGGTGGTTTGAGAGAGGGGTCAAGGAATCCATTTATGCCAACTTGGAAAATCCTTCCTTGAATAGAGGTGGGGGCCTCAGGCACAAACTCTCCCCCATCTTCCTCCCCGTTTTGTCTTCTGTGCCTAGGAAGATTAAGACCATTTCAGAAGCTCAACAGCAGCATGGTGATTTTAACGACCCTCCTTTAGATGATAAAAGGACTTAAAAATTACATCTCAATATAACCATGACCTAGCCCCAGGTGTAAGGTCACACAGCTACCTAGGAACATATTTAGGATTCCCTTACCAACTTTGCTCAGACTGAAGAAGCTCCTTGGATAAGGAGCGAAACGTTTCTACTAAGAAAATAGAAATCCAGTTGACATGATTCAAGCTACAGACAATTCCACCTGGATGACTGAGAACCTTCATAGACAGATACAAAGAAAGAACTATCAACATATTTTCTAGTGACATAGTTCCCAAGTCATAAAGTCAGGGTCATTTTATAGAATCTCCATGACCTTAACAATGTCTTATCTCCAGTAACAATACAATATCAGTTATATCTGTTTCAGCATATCTCAGCAGTAGCAGTATTAAAACTGCAACATGTGAATATTGCATGAATTTAGATAAATTTGACAAAATATCAGATATCAACTCTACAGTCTTATCTTAGTCTATGAAGGAAAGTCCTAATAGAGCCTTTTCTGCATGTGCTAATTAAGGTCATAGTAATTTAAATACTCATTTCAGATCCCCTTCATTTCAAAGGAAAGTCATAGTTTGAATCTGTCAGCATTCTTGTTAATTGCAACTGGCTAAAAAATTGAACTAAATTAGAGCTTTTATGTAACTCTAGAAATAAACTACATCATCAATGCATTCTTCCCCACCCCCCACCAATTTTTAATTTTTTTTATTTTCAGCTATAACAAAAGTTGCAAATAGGAAATTAGCATTAGAAAACATTTAAGGCATGCTTACAAGTAGAGCACATTAAGGGCTAAAATGAAATCTTGTAAGATTTTTTTGAAAAGGATTTAAAATAAATAAACCCTGTAAGTAAGAAATTAACATAATTTTCAATTATAATTTTTAAGGAAAAACTGATAAAGAAAACATCTTAAACAGCAAAATGAATAGTATTTAGTATTGCAAGCTTGACATGTAGGTTTTTATTTCCAAAAAGAAAATTTTAAATGACTGATTTCTTGAGTCTAAAATAATATACTGAATAAAACCCCATTGTAAATAGAACAGTTTTAAATAAAAGGGTTGGATTACAAATGTGCTATTGATCAAATTAACCCAATTCACAGCCTAAGAATCTCCATTCGATTATTTACTTCCCCCAATTTTTCTCTCTATGTACCCAGTCTGTTACCATGCAGATTGGTCCTTAGTTTGTTAAAAAAATGCTATAATGTGAAGGAAAGCATATTCTATCAGGGATTTTAGTTTAATACAAATATTAATATTTCTCTGTGATGATATGTTTTCAAAATCACCATGATAAGAGAGTCAGCCAGTTTCCACAGCTAGGACGATGGAGATACTGGTAAAATCTTCCTGGAGATGGCTCGCACCGTAAAGTTTGGTTCGTAAACATCATATACAGCCTCTTGGATTTTATATTTTTATATTTTTAATGATTGTATAAAGTATTTTATATGTTTTTAATTGCTGACTTGATTGTAAACCGCCCAGAGTCCCCTTGTGGGGGGAGATGGGCGGTGATATAAGTTAGAAATAATAAATAAATAATAAATAAATAAATAAAAAACACATGATAAAATGATCTGTTTGACCCCTGGGATCTAACCATTGTCAAAGTTGCTGACTTTGTATGAGTGGTGACAGAAATAGATGCATGGTAAGATTATCCAAATAAGCAGGCTTCCGGCAGAAGTCTTTCTATAAACCCCAAGAATGTACTAGTCATCCCATGTTGAATCCATTCCACAATATTCACAGGAATAAATGGCCCTGTACTGGATTGTTCTCAGCTTCTTCATACCCACTCCATCAGATAGCAAATCAAGATTCGGTGTCATAAGGTTCATTTCTGAATAAGACACTTCTTAATTTTAGAAACAGGATATTTGCTCCTAAACTGAAAGTTAAAGAAGTTGAGTGACAACTAGAGCTACACTAATGTCTACAATGTATAGCTAGAGTAAATAGCAAGTAAATCAGTGATAAGCCTATGCTACAAATATAGGCATCACCTGCTGCATACCTGCTGAGTGTTGAGAAGAGCAGGTAAGAATAAGTAGCTTCTGTTTCAGTTGCTTTCACTCCTAAGGAAATAAATACCCTAAAGTAATAACAAAAACCTTTCATGAATTGCATGAAGGAAGGAATTCTGGTTTACAGTAATGTATAAGGCAACTTGATGTAACTTTTTAACTGGTAACTTCATAAAACAGAGCAAGTGTCATGCAAGTTATAGTCTCAGAATCTCCTGAGTCTGCCCCACAGTGGCTGTTTACAGATAGTAAACCACAGTTCTGAAGAAATGGGGTTGTCAAAAAAGGTAGTGTGCTGATACACCATGGCTCTATCACTCCCACTTGGCTCCCTCTGCCAGCCAAAGTGTCTACACAAACAACAGATGCTCTTCCTGTGATTTGTTTACAGTGATAATAATAAAGTCTGAAGCCATGATTTATTCTTGGCTTCTGATCCCTAGTTTCTTTGGTATGTATTTGTTTTACTGCTTATTTATATGTTTTATCTGCCCAATAGCTAGAGGTTTTTTTTTGGGGGGGGGTGAACTGCAAGGCAGTTAAATAACATAAAGAGTACAGGAAGAAAGCAAATAAAAATATCAATCATACAAACATATCAAAACTCTGCATACATTGTATGTCTTTGTTTTTATTTTTACTCTGTTGTATGCTGCCCAGAGTCTGCAGATTGAGATGGATTATAAAAACTATTAAACAAATGCCACTATCCAGAATAAGGCTGTCACATAAAGCAAAAACTCCTCCTCTCTTCTTTCATTTTCTGACATTCCCTCTCCTTCTCTCTTCTCTTTTACGCACATTTTTTGTGCCATCTCTCTCTGTTTGGGTAAAAGAGGAATGAGAGAGAGCATACTTCAAACATTTTGTGACCAACCACATCCCTAAGCATCTGAGTAGGGGGAGTGGGGGAAGGGAGGGCAAATTACTGTACAATATGTGCATCACGATGTTCTGGTGCAAACCCAGTCCCTTTTGTCCTTGCATCATAACATCACACACAAGTACATAAGGCAGAATTTGAGCCTTGACATGAGAATACACTGTCATTTTGATGAAATCTTGTCTTGCTGCAAATGCCCCAACTCCATCAATCCAAGGTTTTATGATTTACCTTCTAATAACCATGTATCTCACAGTGGTTTCACCCTCAACGCTTTTTAAAAATGAGCACATATGCCCTCCAAAATACTTTCTTTAACCATTATAGCATGAACTTGGCCTAGTCCACCAGAATTCTGTTTCCAATAAATTTATATCAAGGGAAAGAACACTGTAGATCTTCCCTCTACTTTGCTCACAACACCTTTCTTCTTGAAGACGTATGCTTAAGATGTATACCTTTGCTCTTGGAAGTATATGCCTGGATACACACACCTTGGTTGTGTAACCACCTCTCCCTGAGGGTATTTGCCCATTCCACTTATTGTAGGTCTTATCGGGTGAATGCACTCCAGGTCCCTTCCCTTAAATGTTGCCATCTAGCAGGACCAGAGACATCACCTTGCCGACAAAGGTCCGTATAGTTAAAGCTATGGTTTTCCCAGTAGTAATGTATGGCTGTGAGAGTTGGACCATAAGGAAGGCTGAGCGCCGAAGAATTGATGCTTTCGAACTGTGGTGCTGGAGAAGACTCTTGAGAGTCCCTTGGACTGCAAGAAGGTCAAATCAGTCAATCCTAAAGGAAATCAACCCTGACTGCTCATTGGAAGGACAGATACTGAAGCTGAAGCTCAAATACTTTGGCCACCTAATGCGAAGAGAGGACTCACTGGAAAAGACCCTGATGCTGGGAAAGACTGAAGGCAAAAGGAGAAGGGGACGGCAGAGGATGAGATGGTTAGATAGCATCACCGATGTAATGAACATGAATTTGAGTAAACTCCGGGAGACAGTGGAGGACAGAAAGGCCTGGCGTGCTATGGTCCATGAGGTCATGAAGAGTCGGACACAACTAAATGACTGAACAACAACAAAAAGCAGGACCTAGGAAGTGTGCCTTCTCAGTAGCTGTCCCTGCCCATTGGAACATCCCCCTGAGATCCAGTAGGCCCCTATCCTCCTAGCCTTCTAAAAAGACCAGGCTTTCCCCCAAGCATAGGGGTAGTGTGAGGCTGGAGCCCAGTAAAGTTCTTTGTGTATGTGTGGGGTTGTGTTGCATTTGGGGGCACTGGAGTCTCTATGATGGTTTTTATTTTTTTACATTTTTTATTGTTTTTACTGTCATTTGCAAGCCACCCAGGATAATGGGATGGGTAGCTTTATAAAGCTTTTAAATAATTTTTTAAAAAATACATACTAAAGTAGATGGTACCTCTAAGCATATGTTCAGTTCAGTGTCTTTTACTCAGTATCCCAACCAAGCTCACAAATCTTTTCTCATAGAAATCCACTGATTTATTTCTAAACATTTTCCAGTGAAAGAAAGTGTATTTTTTCCCAATCATTAGACAACTGGGAATCAAAAATATTTGCTGATCTATTAAACATCACATAGAGATATACCAATTGATCCCAATTTGCTTTCTACCTGCCAGCAATCTATAATATAGAGGCATGACAACTGCATTCAGGTTCCTTGTATATCTAAAGGTAGGTTGTAGAGTTCCAGTTAAAATATCAGAGAGTCTCAGAATCTTTATTGTAGGAAGACTTCTTTCTTATGTTGTTATTGTTTTATATTTCAAATCAGGAGCTGATAAATTATTCAGCTACAATGAACCTTGCATACAACCACCCAACACAAAGTAAATTTAATGTAAGTTAAATGTGTTTTTGACTAATGGTTTCTGCCTGCTTGATTTATCTGTATAACATTGGTAGGGTATGATCGAGGATTGGTATGGATAATTTTGGCATTTCTAGGCTTACATTCTGCATGCCTAAGTATGGGAAGCTTATAGAATGATATACTTTAAAATGGTTATTCAACAGGAGGAGGGAGATATAATGGGGTATCTTAATTGGGCAATATGCAACTTCCCCATCCCCCAAAGAGTACTGTACAGGATACATATTTATTCCATTTTCCTCATCCATGGAACAATCTGGGAGGAAAAAAATAGAATTAAATGAGCCTAATACATTTCAAACAACGTAAGTTCAGAGGCCATGCAGCAGCTCCAGACAGCAATGATGCAATAGGCCTTAACTTAAACAGGGCAATAGATCACAGGCACAATTGTACACATCCACTACCAAATAAATATGTTGGTATCCTATAGAAGCACTACATTCTAAAACTACATACAGGGGTCAGAGCCAAACTGGACATGATGACACAAGATCTGTGATCAAATATTTCTTTTTATAGGCTAAATGCAGTGGAAAATTCCCCCAGGTCAGAACAGACCTACAGCACAAAAGTGAGTATACATGTCTAGGAAAATTAAACTTTCCCAATCCAAATTGTATGATGCTACTTTGGGAGCCTTTACGCTGTAGTTGTGGTCTAAATCAGGGACCCCAGCTGTCACAAACAAGGCTCCTTTTGATTGGATGATTTTGTAGTTCTATTGTGGTTGTAAGCTGCCCACAGTTGTGCTCCAAGTTGGGCAGCCACACAAATCTTTTAAATAAATAACTAAATAAACTAAATAAACTAAATAAACTAAATAAACTAAATAAACTAAATAAATAAAACAAATACCCAAACCCTCCATAGGAAAAGTTAGATCTTGGAAAGAATACTTCTACCCTAGCTGTTACTTCTTTATATGTTTAGATGACAGACTGACTGACTAAAATAGAGAGCTTCCCACCAAATCAGCTGCTACCCATACTCTCAAATGGAGCAATCTAGCCACTTGGCTAAGAAATAGAGGGTGTGGCACAAGGTCAGCCAGCAGATATGTGTAAATCTCATCTCTTCTCTGAACCTTGTCTGGTAACTTTTTACAGGTATTCTCACTAGATTGTACATTCGCTTGAACTGTACTTCAGAATGCACATAGAGATATCTGAGGGTAAAACACCACAAACTCATCTGAGAAACAGGAAGCTATAAGTGGCAGAAACTGATAAGTCAGTCTCCTGCTTTATTTCGTTTTCCTAAGCCATACAATCCAACTATTGTACATTTTCCTCTTCAATGTTTCCAGCTTTGACATTCCAGTCCAAAATTACAAGCAGCACATTTTGTTTGCACATTCTGTCGATTTAAAATTGAACTTGATCATAAAACTCATCAACCTCCTGTTCTTCTGCATCAGTGGTTGGAGCCTAAACCTGAATGATCATCATCTTAAAGGGTTGTCCACAAAGTCTAATCAATATTATTTGGTCATTGATTGAATTGTAGCCAAGTACTGTTCTAGCTATAGTCCTCCTAACTATAAAAACAATGCCATTCCTTCTTTGTTTTTCATGTCCTGAGTAATAAACAGTGTGATCTTCTTACTGAAAGTGTCCAATCCCAGTCCATCTCAATTTATTGATGCTTAAGATGTCAATTTGTAGTAGTTTCATTTTATCTTTCATTGTGTTGAGCTTTCCCATGTTTATGCTTCTTACATTTCTTACATTGTTCCTACTGTAATTCTATCTTTGTAACTTCAAATGTTCTTTTCCTGTATGGCAAGAGCAGCAACTATATGTCCCAAAGGCTTTAATCTAGCCACATCATGAACACTATTACTACTCCAAAAGATCCACAACTTGTCCTCAGTAGCATGTTGAGTACCATCTGACCTGAGGGGCCCATCATATATCATCAGTAATTTTATATTTTCCACCCATGTGGTTTTCTTGGTAAAAGCACAGGAGTGGCTTATCATTGCCTTCTCCAGAACAGTATGAACTGATACCTTTGCCATTGTCACTAAAGTGATTATCTGCCTCCAGCATCTTCCTATATCACTTCTGCCCATTATAGGTGCCTGCTTGCTTTAGCTGGGCAGCTGGGATGACCTTCACACCTTGTGTGACCCTCCTGGGAATATATACACTTGGCATACACTCCCAACATTCTTCACTCATTGTTTCCAGGAACACCCCCCACCACGATGAGGAAGCACAGCAGGACTTGGTGGTGGTGGGGAGTTGTCTCTGTACAACGTATGAAATGGTCCTATGGAACTACCATACATTGTAGTCAGGGTTTACACCTAATATGCATCTGTAGTTATTGGATAGCCACTGATTACTTACTTATTGTATGTGCAACAACCACAAGATAGCAGTGCTAAGCAATCCATTTTTTAATAAAAGGAAGTCAGAAACATAGCAGAGATATGTATTGTCGAAGGCTTTCACGGCCGGAGTTCAATGGCTGTTGTGGGTCTTCCGGGCTGTGTGGCCGTGTTCTGGAAGTTGTGGTTCCTAACGTTTCGCCAGCATCTGTGGCCAGCATCTTCAGAGGGCAGGAGCACAGATAGATTTTGCTTCTATCTGTGCTCCTGCCCTCTGAAGATGCTGGCCACAGATGCTGGCGAAACGTTAGGAACCACAACTTCCAGAACACGGCCACACAGCCCGGAAGACCCACAACAGCCATAGCAGAGATACCCAATTTTCCCCTTTATTCCAGGATTCATCTGTCTTGGTCTCATGCTTTCTGTCTAGCATAACATAAAAGTCCAGGGGAGAAAAGTTCTGCCTAGAAAATTTGTTTTTCTCTTCATTCATTGTAACTCATTGGAGCTTTTCATTCTACCTGAGCCCAGTTGATCAGATAAAAAAGGAGAGTGCATTGATTTTTCTGGAAGAGAAAACGTTTCAAAGTTCTTAACCTTAAAAATAAAGATCCAATATGTTTGTTAGTTTCTCTCTGTTTGGTCTGTCAGAGCTGATAATAAAATGAATGAGCAGGGGGGAAAGGTTCTCCCAAGTCTCAAAAAGTTGAGCTAGTGGAAGGTTGTGGAAGCACCTTAACATAGTGAGAAGAGTCTGTAGCTTGAATCATGTCAACTGGATTTCTATTTTCTCAGTGGAAACGTTTCGCTCCGAAACGTTTTGAAACGTTTCCACTGAGAAAATAGAAATCCAGTTGACATGATTCAAGCTACAGACAATTCCAGCTGGATGACTGAGAACCTTCATCGACATAGTGAGAAGAGCTTTTATGTTGGCCTGCTAGAGAGCCCTCCCATCTGCTCTTTTGAAGGGCAGGTTTTTCAACATTTCTAAGGAACAGCATCTGTTCCAGTGTGGTAAGGGGAAAATGGAAACTGTGGATTGTGTACTGCTGCACTGCTCTTTTATAGAGATATTCAGGCTATATATTTCCCCAATCACAACACAACATTTAGGAAGGACTAAGGATGGTTATTTCAACCTCCTGTTGTCTGGAGGTGGCAGTCTTAGGTAGTATAGACAGGTTCTGTATTCTAGCTATGATAGAATGTAACCAATTACTTCAAATGGGATAATAGTGTTTTATATTAATATAACTTTATATGTGTTCTGGTATATTATTTTAATTATATTATGTTTAAATTTTGATATATCATTTTAATATTATTTTACATTTCAGTTGCTCTAGTCTACAACTCTAATAAACTAAACTAAGCAAACTAAGCATAGTGGCAGAACTTGAGTTTGTGTCCATAACATAATGCTGAATGACTAAAATATCACCATGGTAGCAAAAGAGTATAGTAAATATTATATACTTTTTAAACCATCATCAAAAACATCTAAATCAGCAGGCAAAAAAAAAATCCCCTTTGTGGCTAGGTTGAAACTCATTTCATCTTACAACGTAGACCAAACACTCATGTTAGCATGTGCTTCTTGTTGGCTAAGTTCAACTGAATCTGCTGTCTCTTGTCAAGGTAAATATTGCCCCTGTTTTATCAATGGCACAGGCTTAGCAGCCCACCCATCAAATTTGTCCATCATCATCTTGCCATCATACAGTAGATCCTGACTGAAAGTCCCTATGTATATTATCCTAAAATCATACTTATATTCATTATAGCAGAATATAGGAAGGACCAGGTTGGGGACAGATCCACCTGGAGAAAATTTATCTGTGTGGTTGCTAAGAGTCAACATCAACTTGATGGCACATAATCAATCAACAAATCAATAAATCATGCATATAGCAACTTGGGTTGCTAACCTTATCATAATTCCCTGAAAGGTATGGCCTTCATTGCAAATATTTAATAGTATTTTTTTTTTATTTTCATTCTTACCCATCCAGATGATGTGAGAATACTGTAATTAGAAATATTAATAACCAAGCTGAAGCTAAAGTAACATATACATCATCAGGTCAGATCTCCACTAAAGCATCCAATCTCTATAGATGGCCAATCTAAGCTATTCTTGCACATTCATAATATAAAACATTTGTATACAGGTAGAAGTTCATAAAAAAACCATTCTATGTAAGAACCGTATAGTCCTGATCTTGACAGTGCTACTATGAAGCACTTGCATGGGGTTGCTGCATACTTATATGGAGTTCTTACAAGTATTGAAGCAATTTTGTGGGTTTGGCTTAACAAGCTCTGTGTTTTTTGTCCACAGATAGGATTTCTGGGCCACCCATACACAGGTATGAAATTTCTGTTCCCTTTGCCAATTCCTATACTGCCTTTATTGCTTCAGATAATGAATGAATGGTGCTGCCCTGATTATGTATGTGATAAGCAAAGCAGTTGGATGATTCCACTGACTTGTTTGCCTTTTTTCTTCAGCACATCATAATTGAACATATTTTACACAGTACTGCAGCAGGAATGGAGCAAATCTAATTGCAGGATTCTGCCCATCATTTCCAGGCTCCTTCCGGTGTTTCTCTTCCTGCACCCCATTTTGTCTTAACCAAAGTTTCAACTATTTTTTAAAAGATTTCAGCTTTGAAGGAATCTGACTCCCATGCACACTCTTATTAAGGATATCTCTCCCCTCCTTTCTTTTCATTGCAGAGGCAACACATGCTGACTTTCAAATTCCTTTGTGTTTGGTTCTGGCAATGGAGGGCAGGGTCCCATCATTCCATTATTACACTATTTCAGCCATGCATTAAATTGGTAAAAGGTTTAGAATTAATATACTAACTGTACATCTGACTAAGCAGTCTAATTCTATTGAGCAATTCTGATAGACTTTTGTTTAATCACTAACTGCTTCCACTACATGGAGGCTATAAAATGGTGATATCCACATGTCATGTTATACTGTACTGGGTAGATGAGTCCTTGTGGCAGGGAACCTTTTGCATGCAGCTAGAATAGGACTGTCCAAGGAAGGACAAACCCAGAGATAGATGACAGATGACAGATGACAGATGACAGATGACAGATAGTGTCCTTACACAAATTCCTAGAACCACCAGCACAATGCTGCTGAATATAGCTCTTCAGCACACAGCAGTAGAATGATGACAGACACAGCTGAGCAGGTAACAGAGTAAAGGGGTTTTCTTTACATCAAACTAAAATGGTCAACAAACACCTCTCTGATCCTACCCACTCCTGGTCACCTGACTTCACCTACAAAAACCATGGGACACAGGAGAAAAAGATGTTGTCAGGGCCTGCCTGTGGCATAATTACATACACTTGGGAAAAGGCCCTCTCTCTCTGAAGTTAGAAATGCTCGAACACAGTGGTATTTTCCTGATTTTTTCCACCAGAATAATGTATCTGTGTTTTGCTGCTGCTGCTGCTGCTGCTGCTGCTACTCTCTCTGATCACAGAAACCCCCAGCAGATATTCTCCTTAATGTTTCAATTGAGGGAACCAGAATAGGGAATTATGGAAAATATATCAACCAATTACTAAATATTCCTTCAAAAGGACTGAATTGCTTGTCATTCAAATTCTTCATCATAGATGGAAAAAAAATTGTCAAGCTCACCTTGTATTAATGAGGGGACTTCAATCTGCTATCTCTCTGCTCCCTGATACTATTTTCAGCCATATTCAACCCATTTCCCATGTATGTGCAAATACATGGACTTTTACCTTATTTAAACCTCACCAAAATAATTAAAATAATCAGCTCAAATTGATGCACATCCTTTTGTGGATGGTGGGATACATATGGATCTTGTGAAATGTGCTGGGGCCTTATGCAAGTGGGGAAAGGGAAGAGGTTGCGGTCAAAGGAAAAAGTAAGCATGTCCCAAATATCTATATTTTACTAAAGTTTTTAAAAAATAACTCAGTCTTCTCCAAGCAGCGTTTTCCATTGTCTCCAGTTTTAAAATAAACTTAATTTTAACTTACTAAAAATTAGTGGCATCTGAAGATTGCAGGTTATGTGCCCATAAAAGGTAAAGGTAAAGGTACCCCCCGCACATTTGTGCAGTCGTGTCCGACTCTAGGGGCCGGTGCTCATCTCCGTTTGTTAGCCAAAGAGCTAGCGTTGTCCGAAGACGCTTCCACGGTCATGTGGCCGCATGACACGCGCGGAACGCTGTTACCTACCCACCGAAGTGGTACCTATTAATCTACTTGCATTTGCATGCTTTCAAATTGCTAGGTTGGCAAGAGCTGGAGCTAGTGCGGGAGCTCACTCCGCACGCAGGGCTAGGGATTCGAACCTCCGAACTTGCAATCTTCCGATCCACAAGCCTGGCGTCTTACCCACTGAGCCACCACGTCCCTTTATGCACACATAAAGTATGTGCCCATACTTTACATTAAATTATGCTTAGTAAATCGTAGATCCGGCTACCTATTTTGTTATTAGCTCTTCCATCTCTGTAGAAGTCTAGTTTGTGAAACTGCAGAAGGTCAATACTGTTTTCCCCAACATGTTATCTGATGTAACTTTCCCCATTCATCTTGCTCTCTGTCACCAATTTTTCATTGCTTCCCTGAGGGGTGCTTCAGGACACCTTGTGCAATAAAACTGACAATATTAATGAAGACTTTTTCCTGCATGTGCAGATTCCATATATTATCCTTGTTATCTTATGATGTGTTTTTTGGGGGGAGGGGGGGCTAATGAAATATAGAGCAGCTCTGCTATTTAGAGTATAAATGAATGGATACAAGAATGCCTCACTGGTAGTCTATACACAACCAATAGACTGTTGTCATGTATATAAAAGCCTAGATTATTATTAAACAGAAACAAACAAACAAAAACATATTGCTTGTTCTGGAATGCATACAGTACTGCCATTTTTATTAATTATTCTTGAAGTTTCAATCACCCATCTCAAATTCCCTATACGTACAATAAAACATAATAAAACAGCTTTTTAAAAAAATGAATGAAATCTTCTTGGCTTTTCATCTGGCATCACCATCAGAATGCCTGCATGATGCCTCCTCCTATTTCTTTCATTCTCTTGGGGAAATGATAGTGCCATTGAGTTGAATGCATTAGCATGACAAATATGCCATATCCCAAGAAATGCTCAAGTGCTGTGGCTACATCCAAGTTCTCAGAACAGGTCTTTGTGCCGATGAAAATGATTTCAGTATTGCCCTTTTGGATAAAAGTGAATCCAATATTTCCAGCAGGTCAAGTACATCTTCTGCCACAGTCATCTGCCTGTTTTATTTTTGTGAACCTATTCCATAGTCCAAACCACAAACCAGATATGTCCAGGTTCTTATCCTTCATTCAAACAATTGTTTTTTTCTAATCTGTTCACTTATGTGCTATCAGCTATTAGGCACACAAGCTGATTCTACTCTATATAAATTTATTTCTCTTCAAATATGAGAGAAATTTACATAAATATTTAAACTTCAATACTTATCCTGAAGTGTGAGTGGTGTCTTGAAAGCACTTAAACTTCATTGAATGGTGTCAAATAATTGTACTGTGCACGGAAGCAGCACAGCTTTTAATTTCTTTATATTGGAACATAATATTCTTATGATTTTAAGAAGTTTGAACCTGAACCTGATTACCCATGGGCACCAATCTTTCTGGAAACCTTCCCTTGGCACTCACCAGGCTCCCTGTCCCATTTTAAAATATTTATATTCTTAAAATGGGGAGTTAGAATAATATAAAGCACCAATCTCAATCTGCTATATTTCCAGTAACACTCCATACAGATCTTAGAAACATTTGTAAAAAATGAAATGGTGGATGGCTACATTCCAATAACTTGTCTCTCCCCCTCCAAGAAAAGGTGGTAGAGATCATCCTAGAAGGCTAGTGACAGCAGTGATCCTTTATCTTTTGGTAAATAGGTGTTTTGTGATTGGTTGCACATGCCTCACTAGCAATTTTTGTGAGAATGCTGGTGATGCATTGCCAAAATTCCACATGTGTCCTCTAGCCCCAGATGGTTGGAAAATCATTCTAGAATGTGCTGCTCAAGATTTCATTCCCTTTTCAGTTACTGGGTCTGTACACAGAGGTACAACGACTCTGCTCAGATGCCATGCATTCTCCTTCCTCTGAAAAATGGATGGAAATTGCTTGCAAGCAGGAAAAAGACAGCAAGAGATAGGAAAGGTTTTTCTGATTAATTTTAAGCCTCCCTTGAGAACTGGGAGAACTTTTCTGCACTTTGCTGAAGGTTGATTTAGAAAAGCACAGGTAAAGAAAGAGCCAAGTTATCCAGTATCCTCAAGATTTAGGATAGTAGTGGTCCTTCTTTAAAATTCTCTGAATTTATTTGTATAACAAGCTTTTCCTGAAAGGGGAATATATTCCTTTCTCATCTATAATATTTATAAAATATTTCTTTTCTAACTGCAAATATTCTTAATTATACAAGGGACCATCATTAAATCATCATTATGCCTTGAAAGTCCATTGCAAGTGCTGAACTTTGTGAACCAAAAAGCAATCACAAATTTAAAAGGGGGGGAAACAGTAAAAAGGTGGATTTGTGCAGCATAAACTGTACGTTGTTCATTTCTTCGGCAAGTCTAGTTTATTTTTAATTATTCATAATACTTCACAGTACACTAATAAAAGCTCTGGAGTTTATTAATGTAAGTGATGAAATTCTTGCAATATGAAACTGCATTACATAGTCTCTGGCATTAAATCTCATGGAGTCCATAGGGGGTATTTTTGTGGGCAAATTAGCTAAATGCAGATTATCAGGGTACTAATAGAAATGTCTGAACATTTGTTAAATGTTGCCTTGTTAATATCTGCAAGCACTCTCTTTCATGGACTAATTAAAAGGAGGAAAATTATTTTCCCAAGATTTCTGCAAAAGCCTAATTCACCAAGGAAGCCTCAGGGAAGCTTTTCTGTGTGGCATTCCTTAAAATGCATGGGAAGAAGCTCTCAATGCTATTCTAGTAATTTCATTACAATATACAGTATATATCACAGGTAAACACGTTCTGCTCTTCCCCAGAACTACAGTCCTTGGACTTGGCCTTCTTTTCATCTTGTTTGCAGCTGCAACTATGTAACCTCCCGTTAACAGAGAACATGTAAAGATTCACCATGAATGGAAAAGAGAACCAGTTGAATGTGATGGTGCACTGGCATAATGATGCTTTGAAAATGAAAAAGTCTCCAGTGTAGCTACAAATCTGAAGGAACTACCAACAAATGTTATCACACAATCAATTTATTTCCCTTAAAAATTCTAGTAGAGCTACTAAATGAAATGCTAGTAATCAATGCAGTTATATGCAGTCTTAGAAAGTCGTCTTTCATACGTTCTGACAAAATAATGGGCAGCAAGGCTGACAGTGTCCAGATCAGTTTGTGATTTTAGCAACATGTAATACGTATCAGTAGGGGCGTGGTAGCTCAGTGGGTAAGACGCCAGGCTTGTCGATCGGAAGATCGCAAGTTCGGAGGTTCGAATCCCTAGTCCCGTGTGATGGAGTGAGCTCCCACACTCGCCCCAGCTCTTGCCAACCTAGCAATTCGAAAGCATGCAAATGCAAGTAGATAAATAGGTACCACTTCGGTGGGATGGTAACAGTATTCCACACACGTCATGCTGGCCATACGACCGTGGAAGCGTCTTCGGACAACGCTGGCTCTTCGGCTAACAAACGGAGATGAGCACCGGCCCCTAGAGTCGGATACGACTGCACAACTGTGCGGGGGGAACCTTTACCTTTACTTTTTAATATGTATCAGATTATTCTATTTACTGGAATCTTGAACATTAGACCCATTTCAAAAACCTCTCATGGAATTGTAATCTCAGTTCATCACAGGTTACCCAAGATCAAACCAATTCCCAGAGCCCCACATATGCAATGTTTATTGATTCTATATATTAGCCTGTCCAACATGAACCCCATTTTTGCTTCAACCAAGCGCTTTTCACTAAGCTTCACAAAAGAAAGCAAGAACCCAAGTGGATACTATGGTAATTTGGAAATCTTGTTTATACAACATTGCATCACTCTGCTTTTGTTAGTTACAGGTGACTTATTCCAGATGGAATTCTAATAAATGTATGCAGCAAGATTGCTGGGGGCAAACAAACTAGAATGAGCACAAGAGATTGTGGGGGAAATGGAGAAATAAAAAAAAACTTTCCCAGTTTTAGAGTAAAAGCAAATAGGTTTTTGTGTTACCACTTCATCTAGATAGTTTAAAATAACCTTTGCAAGAATGGTCATTTTAAGTTTTTTACTATCATAAACCCAATAGCGAAACTGAGTATAAATCTTTTTTTAAAGGTACTTAAAAATATACAAGCAAGTGCAAAATAAAGCAGTAAGTAGAAATTATATGAAGAATCTTTGTTGTTTTCTCCCCAAAGGTATTTGTTTTATATTTAAATACATTTATCCAAATCTATACTCAAACTTTTGTACCAGTACTTAACAATGGGTATATTTTAGCTACCAATGGAAAAGAGGGGAAGGTTTACATGATTCCTTCTTTCTTAGTTTCCTATGATTTTCCCTTATTTTCACCATTCCACACTCCATTCCCAAAAGGAGCGTGAGGGGTGGGGGAGGAGGCTTCATGAGGATTATTTAAGTGAGTATAATGTATACTATACATATACATATACATATACATATACATATAATATAAAGCGTGGTGGCTCAGCGGGTAAGACGCCAGGCTTGTCGATCGCAAGTTCGGAGGTTCAAATCCCTAGCCCTGCATGACAGAGTGAGCTCCCGCACTAGCCCCAGCTCTTGCCAACCTAGCAATTCAAAAGCATGCAAATGCAAGTAGATAAATAGGTACCACTTCGGTGGGAAGGTAACAGCGTTCCACGTGTGTCATGCGGCCACATGACCGTGGAAGCGTCTTCGGACAACGCTGGCTCTTCGGCTAACAAATGGAGATGAGCACCGGCCCCTAGAGTCGGACACGACTGCACAAATGTGCAGGGGGAACCTTTACCTTTACCTTAATGTATTTAGAGCACATATCTGCCTGGAGGACAATTTCAGCTGTTTGTTGCTTCCTTCCAAACCAGCAGTTAACACCTCAGTTCTCCCTCTTACTCCTCCAGTGTGTTGATTTTGAGTCTCTAAAAGGATTGTCATCTCTCCATGCAGAGGTAGGAGTCTGTTAGCAGAGAGTTTATCTTGAAAATAAAGCTAATGGAGCATGCGCTGAAGCACATGGAATATGCACACGGTATGTGCTGAAGACCTCTTCCAGAAAATTAGAAACATCGGAGGTAAATTCCAGGCAAAAATGGGTATGATCAAAAACAAAGATGGCAAGGACCTAACAGAAACCTGTTTGTCTTCCTGATACCTAATATCACCATCCTTTGTATGTATCATTAACTGAGTCCTCTTTCTGACCTATACTAAAATTCAATATTTGTTTAAGCAGCATCAGCATCAATTACTAAGTGTGGTTAGAAATTGATTTGTGTGATAAAAAGGAGAGGGAGAACATTTCTTCACTGCATCTTTAAGTTGCTACTGACCTGGGCTGATGCCAGCAGAACTCTAAATCATTTTAAGAAAATTCTTTCCAGATTGGGATGCTTACCAGTGGAATGCCAGGTATTCAGCCAAGATTGCTGGCTGCTGTGACCTCCCTCCCCTTTGGACAGTTTCCCTTGTGCAGTGCCCACTCAACTTTCTGTGCCAGAAGAGCCATTGTCAATCATTTTCATTTTGAGGGCAGATCTTACTGTATTCTTTAAATAATAATAATAATAATAATAATAATAATGATGATGATAATAATAATAATAATAATTTATTTATTAATCAAACTTATATCACCGCCCATCTCCCTCCGCCGGAGGGACTCTGGGCGGTTTACAACAAGATAACAAAAAACAAGAGACATAAAATACACATACAATATAAAAATACTAAGTTATAAAACAAGATAATAATTATAATAATTATAATAAATATAATTCTGTTTACAAAGCTAAAGTATAAAAGTGCACATATATACCGGCACAGCAATCAACTTTAAAATAAAAGTTCCTTTCTGGCATTTTACAAACTTTAGCCTCCTAATCTGTACTGCTATTACTGTTATAATAGTGTCCCAGTAGGTTATAACACTTACCTGATCTGTAGAAGATAAGAGGTTCCAAGCAAGGCAGAAATATTCCTGTTTTTGTTGTTAATTACTGTTTTTCTTTCCCTGAGCTACTTACTTTATTACTTTTTTTAGCCAGTTCATTTGTGCATCATTTCATCTTTTTGCTGTCACTTGAGGTAGAGTTTCAACGTAGCTCCCAAATAGTATGAATGAATAAGAATTGCAAACAACTTAGCACAGTATTTACCTGGAAGGAGATTTTTTTTTTAAAAAAAATAGCATTTCAGCAATGCACTGGTGAACTGATTATAAGAAAAAACACAAACAGAGGAAAAGCAGGTAGCACAGAGAACAAAAAACAATGCTTTTTTTTAAAATTCTGCTGGGTTTTGGACCAGTGACCTTCTACAAGTCAGTCAACTATTACAACTACTATGCTACTGAGACAACACAGCAGCTGAAGCTACTGCAGAGATTATTAGCACAAACCTGGAAAATGGAAGAAAGGGTTTTTTTCTTAATTATGCTGCAGGGTGGTAACTATTGACCTGTGGGAGGGGGTGTGCTTGCTACTGCATGAAGCAGCCAATCAATGCAGGAGTTCCCTAGAAGAAAGTAAGCAGAGAAACTAGTTAGGAACTCTTGCACTTCCAGAAGCCAGAAATCACAACTTTAAAGTCAGACGAGGAAAACATGGATAAAAGTCACATTGGCAGTGGGCTGTGGATGAGTAGAGGACAGTGTTGTCTGTTTTCTGGGTTCCAGAAATGGTCAATAGCCTGAACTTGAAATGGGGTGACCTGGCAGTGGGGATATGCCCAGAAAGAAGACAGAGAAAAAATATGGCTAAGACTGAAACAATTTACAACTTGAAATATGGCTATGAAGAAAAGCGTGTTTTATAAAATACCGTCCTAATTGAAGAATTTAGGGGAAATATATTAGAAAATAATTTTCTGTTGCTGCCAACTGTTAATTTGTTGCTAATAACAATCCCAGAGCAGGAGGAATAAAATTTATTTTTGACTAATAGTTCTGCTTCCAAAATATGGAGGCTGTTTTCCACTGCAATTTATCTCCTAAATGCACTGATTTGACTGATGCTTTCAACATATATTATGGATGAAGGAGAGGCTGGAAGAAGAGTGAGGAAGGAAGAATACCTTGTGTGATAGGGAAAAAGCACAAGGGGTTGGAAAGGAGTTCTGCTTTTCTTCTGTGAAAAGAAATAAATGTTTACAGCTCAAATTGATATGTTGTGCAAGATGTCATTTTTAATTTCAACTTAAGCATGATTTATATGACCTGCAATGCATTTCTGGAAGACAGCCATCTTTTTCATGACTTTGATTTTGGATCATTTTTTAAGCTGAAAGATTTTTGCTGTCTTTGATAGAGCTTTAGGCAAAAGCTAAAAAATTAGATGGGGGATATTTAAACACAGATACTTTTAAGCAAATTGCTCTCTCTGCAAAAGTAGCTTTTAAATGACAAATCAAACTAAAGAAAGAGTTTCAGTAGTTCCCAGCTGAATTACAGAAAAGGGGCTATAGTCTGAAGTCCTGCAGTGTTTCTAGATGCAAATCATTATTATGTTGTTCTATTGCTAGCCTTCTAACCTAACAATAGAATGTTTAAAAATGCACACGGATAAAATAATAAAATTTTAAAAGCATGTTGAAGCATAATTTAAATACAGCTTTATACGTTAAGATCACTTCTCAAAAGGTATCTTCCAAAATCACTGGAAGGGGTTGTGGGTCAGGGGAGCAAGAAAAAAACAGCATTGTGCTGTTGTGCTGCAAGTTCCACCCCTTTTGTACATATGTCACAATATCATTTGGATGTATGAAAGAGCTGGAGCTTGTGATGCTACTTTCACCATTTTGACAAACAGATCCTATGGATGCCTCTGGTGTCTTTACTCTTTTTTGTAAGGGCAGAGAGAAAGTAGACCAAATGCAAGTACTTCATAACATAAGATAGAAAAGACCTTTCTTCTACAAGCCCAACAAATAAGACTGAATGTGAGTCAGAAATTAATACTGTACCTGATTTTCAGCAATGGATGGATGATATCTCTTGTTTGTCAGGATATGAATTAGGGTTATTTTTTTAACAAAGAGGCAAAGAAGACATTGAAGCAATATAGTAAAAGATTTTGGAGTTCGGTTTATAATTTTCTAGACTTTTTTCTTTCTCGTTTTTCTTTCTTTTTTTAATAATTATTATCACAATTATCAATGTGTGGTTACATTATGCTTTAATGCTGTTTAATGTATTTGTGTTTTTCTTCTGTTAATTAGTTGGATGTAAGAAATAAATAAATAGAATTCTTGAAGATTTTAGTATCTGGTCCATAACAAGAGTGGTAGCCCCTTGGATATTTGGACTCTAAGGAATTTAAGTCTTTAATGGTTAAAACCGATGCCTTACATTGTACCTAGAAAGCATTTCGCTTTCTTCTTGTGAGATGGGCAACCATATAAAATCGATACATACATACATATGTATATATACTGTATATACATACAGTATGGATTTTTCAGCAAGGATATTATATACTGCAGGTTTGATGTGTTCACACAGAGTGCATTCCAGCAGCCTGACTATGATATAATCAAGGCATGCATCAGGATCAGGTCAGAACAGTTACAGCAAACAAACTGTATGAAATTGGACCAACATACTCCTTGCCTCTACATCAAAAATAGCTGAAGAGTGCTCTTAGCCTGCAGATTTTCTCTTTCAGCAGCAGTAAAAACACATTCAGGATAGGCTGAACCCCAGTCCCATGGTTTTGTTCTCTATGGCTAATAGTTCCTTCATCTCTTACAGAGTTAATTTGAGCTTGTCTGTTGCTCCAGATAAACAGTTTCACATAAATATTAAACAGCATAAGGGACAAAATGAAACCCTGTGAGACAGTAGAAGCCAAAGGCAGATGTGTTTAGTGCTAATTCCCCAGTGCCATGTCCTGGATATGGATTGACAGGAAGGATTGGAAGCCTTGCAAAACAATACCCCCAAGGCCTAAACCTGCTAGGTGGTCTAAGAAGATTGATGGTATTGAAAGCAAAAGTTAGATCCAGAAAAACACAAATTTTCTAGCACAAATCATCTCTCAGGACAACAAATCTCTTCTCAGTCCCATATCAAAACAAAATTGTGTTCAGGTAATCTATCCTCTGGATACCCCTGGAATTTCTTGGCTACATCTTCTTAATCACCTTACAGTATTTTTTAGATAGCCTTATAATTTCTCAGTTGTTCTAAGTCAAGATATTGCTAATAGTCTCCTTTTACTGGGGAAGACATATTCTTTCCATAAGGAAGCATTGATCACTTATTTTACTTAAGGCCAATCACACATGTGTGTGTGTGCGCACACATATACACATGCGTGCGCACACATGCACACACACACATATTTTAAGCTCTAGGTCTATAAAAATAATTGCTGGTTGAAGCAGCTTCAATAGTAATGTAGTGTGGTGGTTTAGGTATTGATTATGGAGAGGAACAACTGAGTTCAAGTCCCTGATCAATCAAGGAGTCCACTACGGTTATTACTAGAATAAACAAAAGGGGTAAAGCCCCATGTTCCCCATCCTGAGCTCTCAAAAGAAAAGGCAGGATATAAATATGCTACTTTTGTCTACACTTCAGAGTGCTGGTTAGCCAACCACCTACCACCCATTCCATTGTTGTCTGACCAGCCTATCCCCCAGTATGTTTTTTGGAAAGGGAACTAAAATGGTTCTCTTAAACTTTTTCCTCAGATTTTATATGGTCCCAGGCAGCAGTCACTGGTTCTTTTTCAGATATCAAAATTATTTTAGCTTCTGCTAGCTATTTCACATTTCTGTAATTTGACGCATTTGAAGTATCTTGGAGAGGGGCCTTTTCTGGTAGTGTACTATAATCTAAGTATGTAGCATTTATTTCTAGCAGTAAGGAGGAACAAGAGAAAGAAAGCATACTATTATTAGAAAAGCGTATGCAATTCTTAAAGTTTTCTTTGACTTGCAAGTGTGGGTAGCCATAATTTTTCTTCATATTATCACTGGTATTGATGTCTCAGGTGTGAATATTAAATGTATAGTGTCAGTGTAGGAAGTTAGCATAAAAAGGTTTTCTTCATTTCTGCTACAATATCCATTCTGGGAGATCTGTAAGGGTTGACAAATATTTACCAGGCACAAATTAAACTACACATCTGTATCTATCACACTGTTCCCTTTCTGAGTAAATAATATGCAAGTGCAGAAAAGGAGTAGAGAAATATTATGCCCAAGAAATAAAGGAATGAGATAAGAAAAAGAAAAGGAAACATAAATTGTTAACTATACTTCTCCATACCTTTATTTCCTTATTAGACCATCAATGCTTCCACTACATTCACAAACTTATTTTATTCTTTATTCTTACCACTCTTTTGTTGAGGATTCCTTAACTCTATTTATCTATAACTTTCTCAGTCTTCCTCTCAATCCATTTACTCTCTTTTTATATATTTATTTTGCAATTTAATCACCATTCTATCTATGGGACTAAACCACTTCAGTCCAGTTCATTCATAACTTACTCATTCTTGACATCATCTCTTCTTATTTTACCACACACCATTCTTAAGTGCTCCATTCACACTGCATTCAGTTTACATTCATGTTTCTCATGACATACACTACTCTCCCTTCCATATAATAAAATAGATGGAAGCACACTTTTATAGGTAAAGGTTCCCCCCGCACATTTGTGCAGTCGTGTCTGACTCTAGGGGCTGGTGCTCATCTCCGTTTGTTAGCCGAAGAGCCAGCGTTGTCCGAAGACGCTTCCATGGTCATGTGGCCACATGACGTGCGCAGAACGCTGTTACCTACCCACCGAAGTGGTACCTATTAATCTACTTGCATTTGCATGCTTTCGAATTGCTAGGTTGGCAAGAGCTGGAGCTAGTGCGGGAGCTCACTCTGCACGCAGGGCTAGGGATTCGAACCTCCAAACTTGCGATCTTCCGATTGACAAGCCTGGCGTCTTACCCGCTGAGCCACCACGCCCCTACTTTTATACACACCCCTACTTTTATACACTCTTATACACAGCTATTTTTAATTCTTCTGTCAAATATGTATTCCTTTACAACAAACCATATACTACAATCCATCTTTTACCAGCACTGGCACATCTTAAGATATCTCTCTCCATATTTTCCATATTTAGTAAAATAAAAAATAAAAATCTTTCAAGGCACACAAATGTACCTACTTGTTGTCATTTATGTATAACTTACAGTTGTTCACTCCATTTCCTCTGTCAAATACAATTACTTTAGCCTCTAATACATTAATTTTCAGTTCCATATTCCCCATTTTATCATACAGTATAACGTCTGCTGCTAATCATTCAATTTCTCACCCAGCAATAAATACCATCTGCATAAAAAAATACACATGCAGTTCACATCCTCAACTAACACACTTCTAATTTCACCACATTCCTTATGTATGTATCCATAAATAGATTAAGCACCAAAGGGACATCATATATCCTTGTCTTACTCTGTGCTTTGGGCTGAACCATTCACTAAGCATTCCATTTGTTCTCATGTCTGCATTACTTCTCTCTGATATTGTTCCTATCAAGTTCAGCAAGCAACCCTCAATTATACATTTATGCATCATCTTACACTCTTTTATCTTACTCTTTTATCCTTATCTCATCTTACTGTATTTTATCTCGTTTTATCTCACTCTAGTCTATTTTACCTTATCTTATTGTATTTTACCTGTCTTATTTTACTGTATTTTACTGTGGCTGATGCCCATTTTTGATACAGTCAATTGACTAATCAATAAAGTTATACTTTGCCTACTATACATTTATCCAAAACT
The DNA here is from genome assembly GCA_023362775.1 of Charina bottae. Taxonomy (NCBI): domain Eukaryota; kingdom Metazoa; phylum Chordata; class Lepidosauria; order Squamata; family Charinaidae; genus Charina; species Charina bottae. Next base: position 48,768,098 of record JALMGJ010000005.1, read on the forward strand.
TTCCATAATTCTATTCAACAAAACCATTTTTCTATGTTAAAAAACTTACAATAAATTTTCTTTCTTGCATGCATATATTTCTGTGATTTCAAAGAACAAAATATGTTCTGTACTTTCCCCTTTGTATAGGGAGACAATACCAACTTTCTTCCAATTGCCAGGCATAGATGCAGTATTCACATACACATTAAACCAACTGCACAGCCACTCCATAAGCAAGCCACATTTTATTAAATTCTCAGGGTGTACCATCTACACCTGCAGCTTTACTATTTTTCAACATTCTCACATCATTCATGGCTTCATTTTCATTCATTTTTTCTTGGACATTAATATGTACAGTTTTTGCTTGAATTCACCCTCCAATATATCGCTGTCTTTCCTATATAAACTCTAAAGTACTCCTTCCATCATTCCCTTACTTCAGTTTCATTCCAAATCATTTCATCAGTTTTATTTTGAATCTCATTCATTCTGCTGGAGACTCCTTGTTCATCCTTCTGTACACTCTTCCAAAACAATTTTTATGTCCATTAAAGTCATTCTGCATTTCCTCTGCCTCTTAATCTTAACTGTTCCTTGGTCTCTTTGACAATTCTTTGCAATTATCTTTTTCTTTCTATGCACATTATGCAATATCTTTCTCTCATCCTAACTTTTTTTGCAGCAATCATTCTCTTTTATGCAATTTTTGTCATCCACAGTCTCTTCAACATTCCACAATCATCCTTTTTTATACTTTCCATTAACAGTCCTGTTTCTAACGCACTTCTTTCATTTCCATTTTTCCCCAAGATCCTTTCTTGACACTACCAAAAAAAATAGTCTGTCCTATATTCAGTACCTCTCATCATTTTTATTACCAATTCTCTCAGCCTTTCATCACAGACAAACCAACCAACCATGCCTTTAGATATAGAATCATCATTTTGTCATTGTTCTGTTCAGAGTTTGACCACCAGAACTTTTTTAAGAAAATAGTTTTATTAATAAAAACTATTTACAAGTATTAGTCCATGAAAACAATTGAAGAGTACTGGATCAACTGGATGCACTTGAGAACAAGCAGCTATGCAATAGCACAACTAAAGTTCAACAAGTATCAACAGTTCTGGATCAAGATGCTAGGTAACAAAGTTGACTAGGAGACTTCAAGCTAGGACTTGGATTACTGATCCATCTGGCAAGGCTGGATTGGTTCTTCTGGACACTGGACTGGAACTGCAAGATAGACTGGACTGGTTCCTCTGGGGCTCTGGACTGGAACTGCTAGACAGACTGGGCTGGTTCCTCTGGGAAACTGGACGGGTACTACAAGGTAGACTGGACTGGTTCTTCTGGGACTCTGGACTAGAATTGCAGGATAGGCAGGACCGGTTTCTCTGGAACACTGGACTGGAATTGCAAGGCAGGCTGGATTGGTTCTTCTGGGACACTGGACTGGAACTGCAGGGTAGGCAGGACTGGTTCCTCTGAAACGCTGGACTGGGACTGCTAGACCATCTGGACTGGTTCCTCTAGGACACTGGACTGGAACTGCAGGGTAGGTAGGACTGGTTCCTCTGGAACAGTGGACTGGAACTGCAAGGCAGACTGAACTGGAACCACAACAAACTGAATGAAAGCTGCAAGGCAGACTAAACCATCACCACTAGGCAACACTGCCTGTAAGCCAGGCAGGACTGGGTACGATAAACTAGAAAGCTCCCCAATGACAGAACAGGGCGACCCGAGACTGACGCGATGAACCACACAAGGTTGAGCAAGGTACTTAGCTGTAGCGGTGGGGCATTGCCCTAACGAGGCTGCCGAACGCTGAGAAGCCGAAGACGCCAGCTGACAATCGCTCAAAAAAACGGAAGCCTTCCCACTGGGGCTTTCTGAAAAACTACGAGCTAATGTTCCCACGCCTATTGATGCTGAAGTGAGCTGGACTTCTTTCACAGCTGGAGTCAATTCTAAAATGAGTTGAAGATCTGGCTCCAATTCTTCAGTGGTGACAGGACAAGGCTTCTCTGATGATTCTGGCTGGGCTTCCCCTGAAGACGCTGTTCGGTCTGTAGAACGGTTGTCCCCAGCGATTGGGTGCTTGCTCTTTCACCCTTTTATCTTGCTTTCAGCACGCCTTCTTTCCTCAGGAGCAAATCGGAGCTCCCGCTGCTTGGTGTGCTTTTCTTCCCGCCTTTCTCTTGTACTGATTGGTGCTGAACAAGGAAGTGAGTCTGGAGCACCAATCAGCTTCTCAAGATTTTCCCGCGCTGCCAGGTCATCTCCAGGTTCGTTGCTCTGCACCTGCTCCTCTGGCATCTCTGAGTCTGGCACCTGTTCATCATGAGATTGATCACAAGCATTGCACTTTTGAACCTGCCCCTGTCCATCACGAGTTCTTGCCGATTGCAGCAAAGGGTAAGTTTCGTTTCTCCATTGGTTTCTTTTTCTTCAAAATCAGAGTCAGAGTCACTCTGGACTCTGACAGTCATGTGTATATATGAACAGACTTATGGTCAAACAACTTACATGAAATATTCACAAAATAGTCACCATTCTCATTCATTCTTGGATCTCCAAATGGCCCAATTGCTTTTTCTGTCCTCTCTCATCCATACATGTCACTTAATAAATATTTTTTCCATAGATTGCATTTATTCAGAATGGTACACAGTTTTTCTCAAAATTCATCTCTGATTTTTACATTATCACCATTCACTGGAATATAACATGCAATTATTATCAACCTAGGGATTTCTACTTTCCTCCACACCATAACAACATACTTTATGACATACATTGTAGCCCCTTCATTCAAAATTAAACCTAAAGCTTATCTTTCCTACATATATTCATCAGTGCCACTCAACAAAATCAGACCACCTTCATTCAGATCCATTCCAACTTTTCCTTTCCTCTTTGTTTCATATATAGAGGCATAACTTATCTATATTTCTTGCTTTCATTTCATTAATGCTGTTTACTGTTCACTCCTCCATTCAAAGTCACAATTTTCCATTTGTTATAGTCTGAAGCAGATGGGACCATGAATTGACCTTTGCTTCCCCTCATGGCTTTGTTCACTCAAGACTTTCATGTAACACTGTTACACTAGGCTGCACAGAGTCTGCTGGAGTCGGGCAGTATCAAAATTGAATAAATAAATAATAAATAAAACAAATTGTATGTGTAGGGTGCACAAACTCAGGATTAAATAATTTACATAAATGGCTTAGAGACTTATTATTTGAAAAATCACTTGTCTCATTATGAATTTACCTGGGCACAAAAGTTTATGGGACAGAATTTTTTCACGTTACCTAATATCAGACTTTCTCATCTGCACATGAGAGAGATTCTATAACACCCATGTTATAGAATGCCCAAATTCAGAAATTGCATTTGGCCCTGCTCCTCCCAAAAAGCAGTCAGCATACAATTGTTCTTTTCATTTTAATTGTAAATTAATTTTGGAATTTTTTTAAATTTTTGTTCAAGTCAGTGTTGATTCCTGGCAACTACCAGGATTAGTCCTGCAATTTTCATGGCAAGGTTTTTCGGAAGTGGTTTGCCATTTCCCTCTTCCTAGGGTGAGAGACAGTGACTGGCCCAAAGTCTCCAGCTGGCTTTGTGCCTAAGGTGGGACTAGAACTCATTGTCTCCTGGTTTCTAGCCTGGTCACTTAACCACTAGACCAAACTGGCTGTGTATTTTAATTTATGTTCATTTAATTTTGCATTTTAGGTTTGTTACCTGTTTTGAACATTTGATTGAGTAGAATGGCAAAATGTAAATCAAATTTTAAAAATGCATAAAATAATTAGGTGCAAATAGATAGAAGCTGCGTTCAGAAGGAGGTACTTTTGAAATACCATATACAGGGATTGTCTGTGGCTTGAATCATGTCAACTGGATTTCTATTTTCTCAGTAGAAACGTTTCACTCCTTATCCAAGGAGCTTCTTCAGTCTGAGTAAAGTTAGTAAGGGAATCCTTAAATATGTTTCTAGGGTGGCTGTGTGACCTTGCACCTGGGGCTAGGTCATGGTTATTTTTGAGATGTTTATTTCTAAGTCCCCTTATCATCTAAAGGAGGATTGTTAAGATTACCCATATACAGGGATGTCTGTGGGGGACATCAAAATCTGCAAGCAGCATAGCAATCAAAGCTCTGGCTCCTATACATACAGTAGGAATGGGGCTTCAATCATAACTCTACACCTGCTACCTTACAGAAGTTTACCCCCTTCCCAGCAGATACCTCTGATCATATACAGTATATATATATATATATATATATTGCAGTGGAAAGTTAAATCTCTCAGGACACAATACAGGACAATATAATTACAGCTTAGATAGCATGATTAAACTTACCCTAAATTTTAGAATATCTGACTGAAAGCTCTGTCATTTTGTCCACTAAATTTTAGATTTACATCTTTTTGCTTCTCCCTCCATTTACAGCATTGCTTTCAAATTTATGGTATCTTTCACACAGCCAAATTAAGTGCATTAAAAAAAATCCCATCCAACTGGAAATACAGAGCAATTAAAATCAATCAAAGTTACTAGGATGGTACTTTATAGTTTAAAGCACATAAAGTGAACATGTACAGTATAGCGATAATTGCTGGGGGTAGAGCAAGCACAGATCTGGTAATAAGCTTTCTATCAGCATATGTTTACCAGCCTGATTTGCTCTTTATATTATAATACCAAAGAGAAGCTAAAGAGGTTTTCTGCATCTTTCATGGTTGCCTCATTCTCTAAAGTGCATTCATTTTTGAAATTGCCATTTCCACTAGTTTGACTCTAACACTTCTATCACTGCTATTGTTATTCTCCTGATTTTTTTATTTTGTGGGTATTTTATTTTATTATACAGTATATTTTTATTTTCTTTTATACTGTCTTGATATTCTAGGATGAAAAAGAGGTACAGTATGTTTGTTCTGCCAAGTGTCCAAGCAGTGATCAGGTGCTCAGGCAATTGGTTCTTTTATATCCAGAGACAATAAGCACACCAGTGGATAAAGAGAGTTTAAGCTTTCTTATAAACTTAAGCAAACAGATTTAAACAGAAACACAGTTTAACCAGAAACACAGTTCAGGAAGATTAAACAAAAGCATTAAAAAAATAACATAAAGAAAGAAATCATAACATACCCAAGCAAGGTGACACCTTTATTCCCTTTTGCTACCAGGAGCCTCCTGACCAAGGTAGCAGGAATACCTCAAGGATGGTTCTAAGTTCCACAGCACCCCAGTATGCAGAGTCTGTGCAGAAGCTCCCAAATTCAAAAGACAACCCTAAGGTTTTTAATCAAAGTCTGGCCCTCAAACCCCGTGACTCCGTTTCCATAGTACCAAGGCTGCATGACCCAACCTTGACTAGGATGGTTCTCAGAGTCTGTGCACCTGTTCATGACATAATCCAAGAACCTGGGAAGCTATACAGATAAGCTAGTGCCTAACAACAACAATCTCTTATCTCCCCCCCCCCCATTCCAAGCCGCTGGAGGGGCTGTTGGAGGAGTGGACTTATGCTTAAACTAACAATCTGGAGGTTTTCTCTTTTCTCCCCACCCCCACCCCTCATTCCAAACAGAAATAAAAACAAGCCAGTTAAACATCAGTGTAACTCAAAATAAACTCTAATCTTCGTGTGAGGGAAAAAATCAAAACATGTCACTTAACTCCTCGAAATAACAATGGTCTTCTGCATTGCCACTACAATGTTTCAATAAATATATTAAAAACAGTAGCATTTGTTTATTTTATACACACACAAAAATTGCAGGACAAATAAGAAACAAGGATTGGAAGGGAGAAAGTGGGGAGAAGGAAATATAGACTTTACTCCTTGGTTATGTTTCTGGCTTACTCCCCACAATCAAACAGTACAATAGCTTTTAGAAGAATGTTTCACACTTTACAAACCCAACATTCTAGCTAGCAGTGGGCTGATCTGTGCCAAGATCATCTCAAGAAATAATGCAAATATTCCTTTTACATCTGGAAAATTGTAGTCAGTCTAGAACCTAAATAGTCATTCTCATTTGCTCAAGAAGAATTCTTCATTCAATAAAAATGGGAAGAAGAAAGAGGAAGACAGAACCATCAATAGTGCAGAATTGTAAAATATTTCATTTCTGAATTGAACTATTAGCTTCCCATTCTTAAAGATTTTAGACAAAGACAAATAGCTTCATATCAGAGACACCTACAGTATCCTGAGCATTGGACAACATTCTGAGCTCTGAGCACGGTTGTTACAGTCATAAATCACCCATGCTTGGATAACTTCTCAGTTCCACTTTCTAGAGTACAGTATATGATTTTCTAACATCAAGATATCCACATTGCTTTTCTAATGTTTCTTTTCTTTCTGTCTCCAAATACACTGAAGCAAGAGATATATTACCTTTTGGAGAGAAAAGGAGGGGTGGTCTTAAACAGAGAAGACTGCATCAATTTGTCTGCATTACAGAATTAATGAGCAATGGAGAGGCATCAAGATCTCTGCCAGCACTAACATAATCAATTACTGCCTGAGTAGCAGTAAGAAAGGCTTGTTGGCAAATTGAAGTTTGGACATTGAAGGAAATAAAACAGAATAGTCTTGACAGAAAATCATGCTGTGAGCCTATGACTGAGCGTCAGCTTCCATTGTAAGAAAAAAAATGTCTCAGCAGTAGACTGTCTAAATTATATGTGTTGTACAGAAACCTTCCTTGTTAACTGAGCAGTATCACTCCTCTTCTCAGTCAATTAGCACCTCGTTAATGGTCCACCTCCTAAGTGTCAAATCTCAAATCCTTTTAAAATCTTATTCTTTACATATCATATAGACTGACATAGGCTTTGGCATCAGGTTCTTTAAGAATTACAATTTCCCTGCATATATAAGGCCTCTTACTACAATGTTGTAGTAAGTTATAGCATTCCAGCTATAGCATGGATTTCATTAATTAGGTTCACATGGCCCAAGGTTTTTATTTTATTTATTATTTCAACTTCAAGGCCACCTGACTCCACAGCAACTCTGGGTGGCTTACAATTTAAACATTTAAAAGAAATTTAAAAGGAAAGAGCATATATCAAAGAAAATATGACAGAAGAGAGGGAAAAAAAAAACAAAGGAGCTCAGCACCATCCAAACCTGGGAGAACAACCAGGTCTTTAACAATTTGTGGAAAGTCAAAACGATGGGAGCAGTACAGATCTCTGGGAGATATCATCCACAGGGCAGAAGCCATCAACAAGAAGGTACACTTTCTGGCTCTCACAAGGTGACACTGTTTAATTGGTAGGACCCAGAGCTCGCCCACTCCAGCCAACCTCACAGAATAGGCAGAAACATGTGGAGATAGGCAGTCCCTCAAGGAACCAGGCCCTATGCCATGCAGGGCTTTATAGGTGAGAGTCAGTACTTTGAATTGCATCCAGAAGCCAACTGTCAACCAGTTCAGCTTGTGAAGCAGTGGGGACATGTGTGCATGTCTGGTTGGAGGAGATGGGCGGTAATACAAATTTAAATAAATAATAAATATGTATGATCAGCTGTAGCTTCCAAGTGGTTTTCAAGGGTAGCCTCATGCACAGCACATTACACTGATCCAATTGAGAGGTGACCATGGCATGAGTGACTGACTGAAGGGCCTCCTTTATTCAGGATTGAATACAACTGGCACCCAAGATGAACCTGCACCAAGGCCCTCTTAGCCACAGCTAAGAGGACCCCCAGATTGTGCACTAGTCTCACATGGGGAAGTGCAACCACATTAGAGACTAAAGATGAAGCCACTTGGTCAGGACTTCAACTTCATCACTTGGTTGGTCCAGGTTTGAGATGTATAATTGGGTATTATCAGTATATTCATGATATCTGACCCCAAACTGACAGATTACCTCACCCAGTTTTATGTAGATGTTAAACAAAAGAAGAGACAATTGAGACTCTGTAGCACCCCACAAATGAGTGGCTGTAGGCGTGACCTCTCAACCCATTAAAACTGATTGGAACTGACCTCAGGGGAAGAAGGAAAAGCACTGCAAAACAGTACCTCCCACTCCTAAACCCCGAAGCTGGCCCAATAGGATACCATAGCCAGTGGTATCAAATGCTGCTGAATGATCAAGGAGCACCAGGATAGATGCACCACCCCCATTCCCATCTCCACCACAGATCATAATCAAGTGTGACAAAAACCTTCCTTGCTGTCTCCATACTTAATCCCTACCTGAAATCCAACTGAAACAGGTCTAGATAATCCACTTCCTCCAGGGTCCTCTACAGCTGAAGCCCAACTACTTTCTCCACCACCTTTCCTAAAAGGGGAAGGTTGGTGACTGGGTGGAAATTGTCCAGGACAGTTGGTTCCAGGAATAGTGTCTTGACAGGACAAGGTGACCACCCCCTCCCATAGAGAAGCAGATACCCAGACATGGGCCCAACTCTGAGTTACCTCCCAAGTGGCCTTAACCATCAAGGAGCCTGGATCTAACAAACAGGTGGCCAAGCTCATAGATTCTGCCTACAAAGCCATACCTCAGGCACTTCCTTTGGACCTGTCCAGTCAGAGTCTACCTCTGAGCAAATCCAAGCAACTCTATCTGCCAAATAGTGAAAATATTACTCACAGCACATCCCACCACTATACTGATTTGTGTTCCCCTTCCATCCATCCCATATGCTACTCTAGAGGGCTCCCAAGAACATCGTTTTTACAGTGGCTTTCTGAGGCCACAGTATTCTTCCACCTAGGAAATAATCTTAGCTGTGTTTTCCACATGGATATGTACATAGATACATACATATGGCTGAACCTGTGTGTTTCTGTTTGGTGGGTATATGTGTATCATAATAGCACTGCTATGTGCAGAGATTCCCCTGATTTCCCAATATTCCTTGAATTCCAGGGAATTCTATCAGGCATCCTATAAAAGCTCTAACTTCATCTGTGATTGCTTTGGTTTTTCTTTATGAGCCGAGGATTGTGTGGTCATTCCACCTGCATTCCATTAAAAATATAGGACAAATTCCAAGGTTGTGCTTTACTTGTGTGACAGATAAGAAACTGATGGCTGGTGAAATATTATGCCAACTAACCCCTTTGAAGGCATTGTATTATGAACCCTACTAACCTATATCATTTCTATGTCTATGAAGGTTCTCAGTCATCCAGGTGGAATTGTCTGTAGCTTGAATCATGTCAACTGGATTTCTATTTTCTCAGTGGAAACGTTTCGCTCCTTATCCAAGGAGCTTCTTCAGTCTGAAGAAGCTCCTTGGATAAGGAGCAAAACGTTTCCACTGATAAAATAGAAATCCAGTTGACATGATTCAAGCTACAGACTATATCATTTCTACTTTTTGAAAGATTAAAAAATACAGTATATACAGTAGATGGGATGAAGCTTCTTTATGAGATGAAAGAGTTGAGAGCGCAATGTCCACATGCTTTGGGACACTTTGCCTCCTATAGTTTATTGGTTCCCCCAATCAATTGGCCTTTAAGAAGACTCAAGACCTTTTGTTCAATAGGGCATATTGGCACTGTGCTGCGGCCACATTATTGACATATTTGATTTCTATTTGTATTTCTGTTGATTTTATATTTGACTGAATTTTCTTCTGGTTGATGCTTTTGCCCATCCACAGTGTAGCAATATGCATGGAATTACGTAGAAGAGTTGCAGCAGCAGATAGAAAAGTCAGCTTAATGTCAGAGATTGAGGAAAATTAGCTATCTATAAATACATTTGTATTTATAGAGCACCTACCTGAATATTACTTTGTTGCAAACACCATTATGCAAAACATAGGAGATATGATCTCTTTGAACACAGTTAGACTGACTAACATAACTTCCCATCAAGCTAAATTGGCAACCTTCTCACACAGAGCTCACATCAACCTAACCAGTAAGTACAGTATATATAGGCAATATATGAATAATGAATTTGTTATGAAATATTAAGATAAATTTATTTATTTATTTGTCATATTTCTCTACCGCCCATCTCGCATAGAACGACTCTGGGCGGTTAATAACAGGTTAATAACATCTGCACAAATATAGTAATGAATAGCCACATTCATCATCAAGGAATATTAATCACTGAGTCAGACTACAGCAGGTCACATAAGATAAATGACGACAAACTGGACAAGTCCACACTTAGAACCTGATAATTTGGAATTCAGAAGGTTGAATGCAGATAAAATAATTTACTGACCCAGAGCGAAATTTCATTTTATAATGAAAAGGAAACTAAAGCAACAATGTAACTAAATGTAAAGGCAAGTCTCTTACAAGTTGAATTTAACTGCTGGTGACTTCATGAACACATCTATATAGTTTTCCTGGCAACAATGTGGAAGTGGTTTGCTAATGCCTCCTTCCAGGATGGTGGTGTTTTGTTTTTGTTTTTAATTATCCAGTCTATCCTACAGACAGCTCTGTGCCCTATTTGTACTAACCAGGCTTAATTCTCAGTTCTTCAGGCCAGAGAAGTCTGGCCATGTCCTGTTACCTATGGAGAAGTGGATGGCTTTTTTATTACGTATTAATAATCACAGAGGAGATACATTTCTGTTCAGGTGTTTAAAACTAATTTAGAGTATTTAATTTAAAAATAATTCCAATTAGAACATGAATAATTCAATGAAACTAAATATTTAAAACTTAATCTGGTTAAACCTTTATGAAAACAAGAAAATACAATGCAATCATGTAGTAGTATCGGTTAACAAAAGTACCAGTTGACCAAAATATCTGTATGCCTGTATACAAATATGTTGCAACCCTGAAAAATACAAAAAGCCTAAACTTCTATATTCAATATTTCTAGCAAGCAAGATATTTATATAAGCCTTGCTAATATAATTAAGAAATGAAGACACAGTTTTAAATATAGCTATTCCTTTTTTTCAAATAATTTTATTAAGAATTATAATTTAAAAGAATAAAAGCCATACAAGCTACAAAAAATACAAACAGAAAAATGCAAAAGAAAATAAAAAAGTGTGAAAAAGAAAAAAATAGGAAAAGAAAAAGAAAAAAGAAAGAAGAAACTTTTCCCTTCATCCCAGGAAGTAAAGACAATCTTATTTCTCTTTGATTGGTACAATCTTAATAGCTTATCACTATCTCTAAATACATCATAATCTCCCTTCACCCCATATCTCATCTACTTAATTAAAAAAAAACCAAATCCAAATGCTTCATCATTCTTTGTCAGCAAAAGTCCAGTAAGGGCAACCAGCTGTAACTATTTTTCTCCTTCAGCCCTGGTCAAATAAGCCAACCTTGTATTCCTTCCCTGAGTTTCTAAGAATATCTTTTAACCCCTTCAAAAAGATTCCCAGAGCTGGTCTTCTGTTCATCTGTGTTTCAAGCCAAAAATCTTTCAGGACTTTAGCATATTTCTTTTGTATATCCAATAAGTAAAGTTTGTCCTTTTGTTTGTCACTTCTAATAAAGTCCTTCAAAACCTTAACAGATCTCTTTTGTATAGCCAGTTAAAAAAAATATCCAAGTCAGTTTCCTGGTTCAATATTTGTACATCTCCTTTATGGAATAAGTCATCCATCGGTTCCATCTATGTGCCCATATCTTTTTCCATATCTTTCTCATTACTTGTTACATGTGAGTCTCCCTTCAAAGTAATTTCAAATGTAAAGCTAATTCCTAATTGCAGGATTCTTCCAAGACATTTGTTGTTGTGTTAATTTTTCACCAAGAATAATTTTTGTATTTTAAAATAACACTAATCTAAAAGATGTCTCTGTTTAGTTTCCCAATGGTTTGCAATACAAATCTAGCAAGTAACAACAGGACTGAATGAATTTGTGGAACTTCCGGTAAAGGTATGACGAGCTAAACACCTCTCCATAAAGATCGGAGACAATGACCACAGCAAAGACCAAAGACCGGTTCTTCGGAACCTCTCTGGACAAGGAGAGGATGGGAGATTGCCCACATGTGCTCTGGGTTGCTGCTTCTCATCAGGAAACCACAAGACAGCAGTCCCCCATGGGTTTGTGTGCCGGGAAACTGTAGTGGCAACCTGCGGAAGACCTTTGTATTTTGAGGAGTTAGGTGGCATGCTTTGATTTTCTTTCCCCACACCTAGGAGATTAGAGTTTATTTTGAGTTATACTGATGTTTAATTGGCTTGTTTTTATTTCTGCTTGGAATGGGAGGGGGAGAAGAAGAAGAATATACCCACTCCTCCAACAGCCCTCTAGAACATATCTTTGTGGGAAGTGGGGGGAGAGAAAACCCCCAGCTTGTTAAGTTTAAGCATAAGTTCACTCCTCCAGCCACCCCTCTAGCGGCTTGGAAAGGGGGGGATGATAAGAAATTGTTTATGCTTAGGCACTGGCTTACCTGATGGTTTCCCAGGCTATTGGAATGATGTCATAGACAGGTGCCTGGCCCCAGAAGGAATCCCAGTCAAGGTCAGTCTGGGCTTGGTCACGGGGTTTGGAAGCCAGGCTTTGATAAAAGCCTTAGTATTGTCTTTGGAGTTTTGGGAGTCCACACAGGCCTGAGTGCTGGGTGCTGTGAAAATTGCCACCTTGGGGTATCTCTGCTGTCCTTATTAGGGGGCTCCTGGCAGCCTATAGGAGATTAGGTATTACCTTTCCTGGTATGTATGATTTCTTTCTGTATGCTATGCTTGTTATGCTTTGTGTTTTTGTTTAACTTTGTTTGCTTTAGTTTATAATAAAGCTTTAAGTTTCTTTATCCACTGGCATGCTATTATCTCTGGATCTAAAAGAACCAATTGCCTGGGCACCTGATCAAGGCGCTTGGACTCTTGGCAACACAGAAACAAAGGAATTAATCATCAAGCTCACAACTGCAGTGGAGCCTTTTAAAGGACACTAAATTCGCTAATTTCACTTCTAATCACTTTCAGAAATTGCTCATCTAACCATCTTAAAGCTATTAAAGATCTTCGGAACAACAAATTTGAAAAGCCACCTTGTGAGCCTATCTTCATTTCCGAACAAAAGAAAAATGAACTATAAGTTTAAGAACTTAAAGTATTTGAAATAAATGGCAGAAAGCTAAATAAGATTTTTGACCAAGAAAGGTATAAACTAATTAAATTTGAAATATTGAAACTTTTACTATAACATTTTGGAACTAATTATATAAAATAAACAGCTTTTTGTGGGAACCAGAATTATTTTGTCTGTTGTAAGTCATAACAAAAATTAGAGACCTTATGATTTAAATTGGATACTGGAGGATACTAAAGATTCCAGGAAAAAAGAAAAAAAAACTGCCTTTAGTTTTGATTAGGATTGGGATTCACAAAATGACACAGAACACTACAACATTTGAAATATTAAAGGATATCTTCAAATAATGGGGCCAGAAATTAGTAGCCACAATATCAACAATATCAATAATGATCTGCTTCTATGGATAGACTATGTTTAAAGGATGCTAATGAAGAAATGACAGGTGTGAAACGAATCTTGCTTGATGCTGAAATAGTGGAATCAGAAATATTGAAAACCATGGATTATAAGACAGAGAAGGTATTTAAAGTTGAAATACAAGTGACAGGCCAAGAGAATAACCCAGGTAAGGACTCTTTACTAGAGTTGGCTGAAGTTTTAAAAGTTAAAAGGGAAATACAAAAGATAAACCTAGAGAATAACCTGGAAAATGTCTTTATTGTATTTAGAAAAGAAGCTTGTTAAAGCCTCGAAGAAGCCTATGTGATGGGCCAAAAAAGTATTGAAGAGATATCAAATCCTATGACAATATATGAATGAACTAAAGATTAAGATTTTCAGAGGTAAAAGCAAGGGATATAAAGTTGGTTTATTTGATCAAGCTTAAAATAAGGCGTGTTTTTATGAAATTCTGGCAACCCTTTATGGGCTTTTTGCTGACACCAAGATTGAAAAGTTGATGTCTTATGGATTTGCTTAATAGATAAGGGATGGATTATGGAAAGAAGAGATACCTGTTTGTAACCTTAAAGGGGGTGAAGACCTACCAAACTTGTTTATACTTGTTGTGATGAAGATTGTAAGTCACTTCTTCATATATATTTCTTTTTCTTTATTTCACTTTTTCCTTTTTCCTTTTTCCTTTTCTTCTTTTTTTACTTTTTCCTTCTTTGCACTTTTTACTCTCTCTTCTTTACTTTCTCTCTCTGAGTTTAGCTTGTATTAGTTTTTATTACTATAATTAATTTTATATTATTATAATTATAATATTCAATAAAATTATATGTATATATAAAGGACTAAATGAATTTGCCATGTTGCCTCAGTATTATAAACTGAAAGAAAAATACACAATGCCCAACAGCAGGATTAACCAAATTTGTTGAACAATTTAGTTTTCCCAATTTCTTCAAAGCCTTTTTACTGAAAATATTGATTAATTTGCCATTTCCATCAAAAAAGTTTAAAAGCTACCAACTCAGTTCTTTTTTATGCTTCCCCCCCCCTTGATTATGAAATTTAGCAGCAAACTGTCAAACAATGGCAGTTTGATATTTTGCTTGGGGGGAAAATGTGTTAAACTTCTTATAAATTTGATAAATCTATTTTACAAAGAAAGAAAAAAGTATCCACGCCGCCATCCCAAAGATATTTAGACATGTTGCCACATGTCTGTAGTTTTCAGAGGCTCTGGAAAAAGGAATAGTAAAGGTAAAGGTTCCCCCCGCACATTTGTGCAGTCGTGTCCGACTCTAGGGGCCGGTGCTCATCTCCGTTTGTTAGCCGAAGAGCCAGCACTGTCCGAAGACGCTTCCGCGGTCATGTGGCCAGCATGACGCGTGCGGAACGCTGTTACCTACCCACCGAAGTGGTACCTATTTATCTACTTGCATTTCATGCTTTCGAATTGCTAGGTTGGCAAGAGCTGGGGCGAGTGCGGGAGCTCACTCCATCACGTGGGGCTAGGGATTCGAACCTCCGAACTTGCGATCTTCCGATCGACAAGCCTGGCGTCTTACCCGCTGAGCCACCATGCCCCTTAAAAAAGGAAAAAGGAATACATTTATTTATTTATTTAAATTTATTGGCCACCCAACTCCAGTGGACTCTCGGCAGCACACAAAACTAAAAAAGACATAAAAACAGCTAAAAATATTAAATCAACTGGCAGCCCAGACTAAAATGCTCTAATAACAAAATCCGCAAAACAAAACAAAATGGGCCATTAAATAACAAGCACTCCACTTTAGAGGGTAAATACTGTATGAGTGTAACATGCAGTTGAAACACTTTTGTCACCTACCAACCCTGAGGGCAGATAAAAGTTATCTATTTGCTTCACCCTGCCCCTGTTCCACTGGGGCAAACATGACAGATTCCAAATTGCTTTTCCTACAAGACAAGCTGAACAGAAAGAGGAAACTACATTTATACCAGCAATCCCTCTGTCTAGTTCAGAATTTCAGAGTGGGATCTTTTCCAGTCCTGCCTGGAAGTGCTAGGTACTGAATGCACTAACTTTTTTCCTGCATTATGAATACGTTTTACCACTAATAGACACCATGTATTAGAAAGGAAATATATTTAAAGTCAATCTCACTCAGAAATAAATTCAACTGTATGTATTTAAATAACAGATACAGTTTCTTTGCATGAGCAGAAAGTTTGCCACAGTATCAATGTATTTTTATTGTGGAAAAATCCAAACTTGGGAGTCTCTTTAAAACAATTCAAAGGGGTAAAATCCTGTGTCAAAATAATAAAACTTTTGTCATAATATAGAAAGGGTGAAGGGAGAACAATCATACTCTCCAATGACCCTTTTGGAGGCTGACCTGTTTATGACTTGATTGAACTGGCCCAAATCCATTATTCAGGGTCAATAGCTTTCTCCAAAAAACCTCCCAAACCTTGAGTACTGTTTTTCTCAGAAGCTACAACCTTCTGATTGAATGGCATTCCTCCTCATTTCCTTAAGACGTAAAGGGCAAAGCAGTTTTAATTGTAGTGGAGAGGTAGAATCAGGAGGGAAGTGTGTTTCTCAGAGGAACAGACTACCTAGTTCATGAAATGGTACTTAGATTAGATTTTTAGATTTTTTTTATCCTGCTTTTATTATTTTTATAAATAACACAAGGCAGCGAACGTACCTAATACTCCTTCCTCCTCCCATTGGGATCACAGTATTTAATCTTGTGTTAGGCTTACCAACTACAAGGAAAGAGATAAAATTAAATATAACTAGTATACTCCTTTATCAAATAGATATTGTTTGCAAGTTCATCCTTTAAAGAGGATGTTTACATTTTACAAATTATTTAATAATTGCTGCATATACAGTATGTATATTGTATACATGATGTGTAACTTGATGTGTTGTAGTGTGTGTATGAAGTTACACCTATAAACCTTAGCTGGAAATTCCGGGAGTTCTCGTCCAATAGATCTGGAGATCAGCAGGTTGAAGATTACTGTGCAAAATAGAACTGTGCACCAGTTATCTAGAAGAGATATTTTATTGCTAAAGAATACATCTGTGTCAGAGGTGTGCAAAGAATGTAGATTCTCTAAAATATAGGCATTCTCTATTTTTTTCCCCCAGAACTTTTAAAATGCAAACACTAGAGGAGGACAAGACAGGAACAAATTATAGTAAGAAATAAAGTCTCAAGGCCAATCAATAAGATGGGTCAGGGGAAATGTTTCTGAAGCTTGATGATAGTTTAAAAATAATTCTTACATGAACACTTCTCATTTTAGCTCATTTTAATCTCATTAAAATGAGCTAAAATGAGAAGTGTTCATGTAAGAATTATTTCTTTGATTAATTATGTCTTTGTGTAAATTCCTTATTTTCACTCATGTTGGTATGTTGATTTATTTTTTATTAAATATTAGTCCCTTCATTTGGGGGAAAGATTAAATACTTTCCTTAGCAAGTCTTCTAGAAGTGGAAAATAAAACAGCTTGCATTAGAGCTGGCATTATTCTTCTGGGGACCCTCTTCACTGTTAAACCGTCTCCCAATCCACCTTTCATTACTGAAATAGCTTTCTTGCAATTGTCAGGGTTAAGAGGGAAAATGTACATACTGTACTGTATGTTGTGCATGCAATATTACTCACAAGGTGTTTATCTCAGCTTTCTGCCTGACTACCTGACAGGGTGCAAAAGGTGTAAGCATGATTTTAGAATCAAAGCACTAGGTTTTTGCTATACTGTTGCCAGTTTTTTCTCTATAAACTGCAGAAGAAGAGACAATGAAATCTTATTTTTATTGCTTGAAGGAACAAACCTATTTAGAAATCAGTAATTATCAAATTTTCTGCACTGTAATCCACCTTTCACCATGGTAGTGCATTCAAATCCCTCCTGGATAGAATTTACGGGAGATGAAGTCCAACATTTTTGGAAGAGCACCAGGCTGGGGAAGGCTTAAACAGCTGGTGTAAAGCTGGATTGTGAGTAGACTGTCTAGACTGTAGTTAAAGCAGAGCATCTTAACTATCATTTGTAAACAAGATTTTGATTAGCTTACTTTAACAGTAGTATAACCTATAGATGAAGCCCAGACTAATGACTGTCTTATTGGGCTCAAGAGTGGCCACAGAGTAGAGTTGCTCCTACATCAAGTCCTGTTCCCACTTCATTTTCAGGACATTTGCATGAAATATTCAGAAGGAGACTTTCAAGGCTTGTTCAGAAAGTGAAGGTGGGCATATCTTTCAAAGGCTCACTCCAAGGCCCTTCCCTCTTCTTGTCAACATTCACATGCATGCCCAGAAGCCCCTTGTCACTGAAGTTACAGTAAATGTCCCTATGAATGTTTCACCCAGTCCTCATTTCATACCCACCTTAGCTATGCAAGGAATGAGTCAAAGACCCAAAGAATGTGATAAAGACTCTGGTGGCTATTGTTTCTTTGTGTACCCTAAACAGTTGCAAATACAAAGTGTAGAGTTTCTGTTATGAAATCATGTTTTGTAATTTTTCATCATTGTGGCTAGCAGTAGAAGTCTACCAAATGGCTACAGAGAGAAGGACTTCCAACTGTTCTGACTTCAGAGGGCAGGGGTATAATATGATATCTCTCAGGTACCAGTCAAGAATTTTAATTTAATTTTATTTAAATTTAATTTTAAATTTTATTCTTTTCCCCCCCTCTACAAGATTACATGCATCTGTCTTTGGAACAATGACAAATAGTGGTGATATCAATATTAATATCTGGTTTTACAGAGATTTCTAGTTGTTTCCTAAGATGACACAATGAACCCAGTTTTATACACTTAATTAATGAAATAATGAATTTAAAATTTTATAATTGTAAACTATTTATTTATTTACCGATATGTTATTATTTATCCACTATGTCTCTTTCTATCATATTTTTTCTTTTATATAGCTATTTATTCTGTTCTTTTAAATGTCTGAATAAATAAATAATACATTTTAAAGATTAATAATTAATTTTTAATTTTAAAAAAGGAAAATTTTAATTTAATTTATTCTAATTTTGAATTTGAGTTAGTTTAATACATTCGTCTTGTTGGGTGACTCAAAGCTGAAGAATCCTATCGAAAGGCAGCTTTCAAAGTTTATCTGTCAAAAACTATTTCCTTCCAGTCCAGTGAACTCAGAAAAAAATGACCGAGTACTCTATCCTTAAAGGCACATGGGCCTAATCTAAACTGGTAGTTCAGGCTCAAATTTGATGTATAGTCTGAAAATATTATTAATTCAGATATTATAGACTATGAATGAGAAGACCATGGCAAATTTAGCATTCTCATTACCTAACTTCCTTAGAGGTATACACAAAGATTCAATCTCTAAAATTAAAGTCTATCTTAGAGGCCTGTGTTCTGTGTTCTGTGTTTTATGTTATGTATCACATTAGATATTGTCAATATTGCCACATTGCCCTTTGGTATTATCACATTGTATTTCCTGTTCAAGCATATCAAGTGCCCTAGTTCTTTCTTCCATTTTTTTGCCCCTTTCCTGATGATTAAGAGGATCATTTCTACAAGGAGGATTTTCCTGTTGTCAGATACTTATCTCTACAAATCTGGCTGCATTGCAAATATAATCTATACATCTCCTGCCTGACCTTTTCTTTGTTGTAGCTAAGGGAGAGAGAAATCAAAAGGTGACAAAAAGATATATACGTCCATGTTTCTTCTTATCTAACACTGAGTGTCTCCATTTCTATTCATCAACACTTTTCTGCATTTTATTGTTACAACCTATAATGTTATAACCTATTTTTCAGACACAGTGATGTGGGCCATTTCAATCTTTCTGAAATTTCAGCTGACACACATCCATTCCTTCTGTTATTTCTTTTAACAAAGAGAACTTCCTTGTATTATATCAAAGTGGATGCAAAGTGGATCCTATGGTGCAATTCATTTAGTTTGTGTTAAATCTGTCATTCGGAATGTTAAACCTACACATTTATCATTTTAAAGTATACAAAAGCTCAGATTTTTTAATGGGACTTCTGGGGAAGAAATTGTGAACTGAATACGGCTCCATTGAGAGTAGAGCCGGCCACCGTGGTGGTGTAAAGAGCCGGCAAGTGGACCGGCTCTTCGGGATTCCTCTCTGGACAAGGAGAGGATTTGGGATTGCCCACAAGTGCTCCAGACAGTTGCTCCTCACGAGCAGACCATAAGATAGCAGTCTCTGGTGGATTTAAAGTTCTGGGAGATGAGGGAACGCCATCTTCACCCAAATCACAGTTGGCACCTTTTATGGACGCAGGGTTCACATGCTTCCTTTTCTAATCAATTTTGGAAATTGCTCATTAACTGCTTTTCAGCTATTAGGAACCTTTGGGATAACAAGTTTTACTGCACCAGGTGAGTATCCTTCAATCCTTCATGAAAGAAATTTTAAATTTATTTATTTTATTTATTTATTATTTAAATTTATATGACCGCCCAACTCCCCCAACGGGGATACAAGTTTAAATACAAGTTATTAAATATTAAATACAACCTTAAGGACTTTAAAAAATTCTTTTTTGGAATAAACAGCAAAAAGGTGATCAAGAACATTGATTTTGGAAAGTTACAAATGGACTAAGGGTCCAAATGGATTTGAAATAAGATTTTGAAATTAATTATAAGAATCTTTCCTATGGGAAAATGCTGTTGTTTTGAATTCTTAAAAAAAACATGATAGGATGGGACTTTGAAGGTTGGACACTAGAGGTAATTAGAAGGAACTAAAGATTACAATTAAAGGACAAGGACACTTAAATTTGACTTACTAATATAGAATGGAGCAAAATACTTTAACATTGGACATATTGAGGGATATTTGTGAACAATGGACCCAGAAGTTAATTTTAAAAGGAATTGCCATTATAGACAGACTGTGTTTAAAAGATGTTATAGAGCAACAAGTTTTACCGGACAAGACTGAAACTGATCTGAAAGTGGATTTAAAAATGACTGGCTACAAGAATGATATGGAAAAAGATTTTATTTATTTATTTATTTATTTATTATTCAAATTTATCCCCGCCCATCTCCCAAATAAGGGACTCTGGGCGGTTTACAGAATAACAATAATTAAAATCTATATATAAAATTACAAATGATATAAAGATAATTATAAATCCAGATGGATAAGATATTTGTTAAAAGAAGGACATCAAATTAAGGGATTAGCCATCTCCATGAGAAACTATCCCTTCCTCCTTCCCATGCCAGGCGGCAGAACCAGGTCTTCAGCTCTTTCCTAAAGGTCGGGAGGGAGGAGATCTGTCTCAACAATGGGGGCAAGCTGTTCCATAAAGTGGGCGCTGTCACAGAGAAGGCCCACCTCCTAGACCCCATCCGATGACATTCTCTAATTGATGGGGTACGTAGCAGGACCTCTCTGGATGACCGGGTGGTGCCGGTCGATAACATGGGGATAAGACGGTCCCTCAGGTATTCTGGTCCCATGCCATGTAGGGCTTTAAAGGTAATAACCAACACCTTGAATTGTACCCGGAAGCAAACCGGCACCCAATGCAGCTCGCAGAGCAACGGTGTTACATGTGCAGATCTTGGAGCACCCAATACTGCCTGCGCGGCCGTATTCTGCACCAGCTGAAGCTTCCGAATAGTTTTCAAGGGTAGCCCCATGTAGAGCGCATTGCAATAATCTACATGGGAGATGATGAGAGCATGAGTGACTGTACGGAGGGCATCGCGTTCCAGGATTGGGCGTAACTGGCGCACCAACTGAAGTTGCACAAAAGCCCTCCTAGCCACGACTGCCACCTGCTCTTCAAGCAGGAGTCGTGAGTCTAGAAGAAACCCCAGGTTACGCACCGGTTCTGAACGGGGTAGTGCTACCCCATCGAGAACCAAAGATGATAATTTCCCAGAAGACGCTAAGCCATCAATCCACAGCCACTCGGTCTTACCAGGGTTCAACTGAAGCCTGTTGTTCCCCATCCAGGCCCTCACAGCCCCCAAGCACTGGGACAGGGTGGACACTGCATCACTTACTTCACCAGGGATGGAGATATACAATTGAGTATCATCCGCATACTGATGATACCTCATCCCATGGTGTCGGATGACCTCGCCCAGCGGTTTCATGTAGATATTGAATAGAAGAGGAGAGAGAACCGAACCCTGCGGCACCCCACACAGGAGCGAACACGGGCTGGATCTCTCCTCCCCTATCACCACCGACTGGGAGCAGCCCTGGAGGAAGGAGGTGAACCAGCGCAAAACTACGCCGCCCACCCCCAACTCCCTAAGCCGCCCCCAAAGGATACCATGGTCGATGGTATCGAAAGCCGCTGAGAGATCCAAGAGAGCCAGGATGGATGCACTACCTCCATCCCGCTCCCGCCAGAGGTCATCCGTAAGAGCGACCAATGCCGTCTCCGTCCCATATCCCGGCCTGAAACCTGACTGAAAAGGGTCAAGATAATCTTTTAAATAATCTTTTAATCTTTTAAATAAAAAGATGCTACACTGGACATACAAAAGAAACCACCTGATGTCTTAATAATTAGGGACATACAAATAACAAACCAAAAAAGCGAGCTGGATAACTTTCCTATATTGGATCTAAAAAAGAGACTTGTTAAAGTTTTGAATAATTTTTGAATAAGAATTTTATTAAGTTTAAAGCAAAGATAAAAACTACAAAAAAGCAAAAAAAAAGCTACAGAAAAGGGAAAAAAACTAAAAAGGTGAAAAAAACACAAGATGAAAAAAGATTTTCAGACGATTACATAAATAGATGACTTCTGACTTTCAACAACAAGAATATACAACAATTTCCATAATCAATCCCTTACTCTATATCAAACCAAGATCACATTATTTCTATAAATTATTACATTGGTAGATTATAAAAGTCACTAAACACCATTGCTCCTTCCCCTTATATATATATAAAAAAGTAACCAAACCTCCAAATCAGCTTTCCCCCCCCCAAGAAACCAACATTTATTTAAATATTTCCTTCCTACCACTATTCTATATATTTCTGATCACTATACTAAAAATCAAATTATAAAAACATTTAAATTATCTACTTTTCTACTTAACAATCTTAACCCTATTAAGCCTAAAACCATACAATTATTATTATCTTATAAATCTTAAAAGATCAAACAAACTTTAAATGCAATCCTATAGATCTTAATCCAAAACATTACATAAAAATGGAATAATACAAACCTTAATATCAATCCAAATAGTAATATTCTTAATTCTTATAATAAAAATCAAATTATAAAAACATTTAAATTGTCTACTTTTCTACTTAATAATTCTATAACAATCTTAACTCTATTAAACCTAAAACCAAAAAATTATTATTACATTTTATAGATCTCAAAAAATCAAACAAACTTTAAAAGCAAATCCAAATCATTGGGAAAAAATGCAATCATATAAGCCTTAATATCAAACCAAATACATATTCTTAATTCTTGCAATGCAATAAATCTTAATCCAAATCATTAAAGAGAAATGGAATCCTGTAAGCCTTAATATCAAACCAAATACATATTCTTAATTTTTTATCCCACATCAAAGTATCTCAGAACATTTACTTGTCTCCATATTACACACAGGGCATTTTTCATAGAGAAATCAAACAGCCCAACTGCCCCCCTTAGAAATTCAGACTTCTCCCATAGAACGGAGTCATTTCTTTCCCAAAACATTCCCTCAGAAAAAGAAACCCGTTGGTATCTTGCAAGTCGAGCAGTCTTAACCATTTCAACACCAAAGTATATTTGTCACCTGGTATTTCCTCAAAGACTCCAATCTCACTATAGGCAAAAGCATCTCCATCTTGATTGAATTCTTCCTTTTCCAGAACATCCTCAGCCAGCTGACACATTTTAAGGCTGATATTTTCTACAATATTCCAAACATCTTGCAGAATAGCTTGAAGAGTGTCATGAAAAATTTGTTTGAAATCACAACAAAGCTTAGAACGCAGCTCGGAGAAGATCTCCTTAAACTCTTCCATGTTTCAGGAAGTAGATTATGGTACCCTCTAAATACTTGGCTAGTGCAGATAGGAGCTAATGGGTTAATGAAAGGCTTCCAAGAGTAATTGACAGAAGAGAAAGTATGTTGACCAGCAGCTGCAGCTCCAAGGAAAGTGAACAAGAAACTCAAAATGGCAGATTCAACATGAAGGAAAAGGTTAAATCCTTCAAATTAGATACAAAAAAAATAGCTGGGAGATGATTATTTATTCCCAGTCCTCCTTAATACTTAAATGGAAAATAAGCCAAAGTTGAAAAAAAAGATGTAAAAATTAATCCAGAAATAATGATAAGCACCAAGAGAGTTTTCTTCTTCTTGCTGTAGAGAGTCTCTCTTAGGGTACATAAACTTAAAAAATATAAATTGGGTGATTTAGAAATGGGGGTGGCTTGACCTGGTGTCCCTTTAAGGCCACAGCACTGTCTGGAAATAATGGCATCCCTGACTCCCATCGTCTCTTACCAGATTAGTGCCAATGCTGCTGGTGATCCTCAGGCTATGAGGCAACGTTTTGGAGTGCAAATGGGATGATTCTGAGCATTTTCTGTCCATGAAAGCACTCCAGGGCATCAGAAAAAGCCTGAGCCCCCCCAAAAAGCTGGCGCTGTTAGACCTGCCCGCAGCGATCGTGGGAACAGCTGTTCAGTTGGCCATGTCCCCACCAGAAGCCAAAGTTTTGAAGAATTTTGTGAGAAGGGACAAAGAAAAAATGAAAAGAAATCAAGTTCTAGGACATTATTTGAAGGGATTAAAAATCAAGATTGTTAAAAGTAAAAGGAAGAAATATAAAGTTGGTTTATTTGATCAAGGTTAAAATAGATGTTGTTATCTCTGGTAACCCTTAATGGACTTTTGCTGACTAGGACTGAACAATGAGGTTTTAAGGATTTGTTTATAGGTAAGAGATGAGATATGGGAATAAGAGATCATTTGTTGTATTTGAAGAGAAGGTGATAAGTCACTAAACTTGTTTATACTTGTTGTGATAAAGGGGGAAGTCATTTCTTTATATATTTCTTTTCTTTTTTTACTATATTCTTATTTTTTATTTTCTATTTTTCTTCCTATTTTTTTATTTTCTGCATTTTCTATTTTTTATTCTTTTATTTTTCTTAGTTTGTATTAGTTTTTGTCTTTTTAATTGTAATGTTTAATCAAAATTACTATAAAAAAAGAAATAACAAGCATGAAACAAATATAAGGAATATATATAAATGGGGGGAAAAACTTAGATTTTTCAAAAACTTTTCTGTACTCTCTATTTCCAGGTAAGCAAACATAGGTATGAAAGGCTGTTAGTCTCTTCCTAGAGTCATTATTATTAGCGCGTCCAGTGAGCTCTCTAGTTTTACTTCATGTAATACTGAATTATTTCTTCTTCTTCTTTTTTTCTGCCCAGAAACTGTCAATAATTTTCTCTACCACCATAGTTCAAAAAGATCCATTTTTATTCATTCTGATGGTCTATCTTTCAATCATATATTACAACAGGACCTGCCCTTATAATACATTCTTTAGTTGACCATGTAATGTCTTTACACTTACATATGTTCTCTACATTTGTCATTGTCTTTCTCCCAAGCACACAGCACTTTATTTTATATCCACAGTCACCATCCCTGTGGATTTTTCAGGCCAGGAAAATAAAGTCAGCTTTTGCACTCTCATTTCTCAACTTCATCAAAAGATTCAATGAATCTTTCTCACTTCTACAGTGCTAGACAGCAGGTATTAATGGAATGTGTTTTATCCTGAAATGGAGATGCTGCTGTTTAAGAAAGTTTTGCTTGCTGAATTACTTACAGGAGCCTGAGCCATAGTTTTATTTGTTGGTGCTTGTTTTCTGACCAAGACAATAACATCAATGGCTCTAGGCATTCCCATTGGATGGTGTCATTGGAGAACCTCTGGTTTGAATTGCAACTCACAGCATTTTTCACCACTGGCCACACTTGCTGGAGGCTATGGGGATTTGTAGTTGAATAACAGCTAAAGGACGATAAGTGCCCTATTTCTGTACTGAACAGAAATAAGATTGAAACAGACTGCCAAAAAAAAAAACCTGTGAGGGACGGTTAGAGTAATTGATATTTTTCACCTGGAGAAAAAAGACTTATGAAATATTAGACATTGCCAGTTATTTGGTGACAAGAAAGGTTTTTCTATTGCTCCACTGGGTAGAGTTTGAGTGTGGGATCTGAACTCATCAGATTAAAAATTACAAGACAGTAGATTTCATCAAAACACAGAGGAAAATCTTCATGATGGTATGAGTTGTTCATCAGTGCAATAGTCTGTTAGTAGTTTTGCATCGGAAGCCAAATTATCCACCTATTAGAAATGTTATAGCAGCAGATTTATCACACTGACAGGTGTTTGGGTTAGACACCTTTGAAATCCTTCAAATTCTGTGATTTTATCCCTTAACCATCTAAAAAAATGTGTCAACATGCAACCTAATCCACCAAACTCTCCTTTTCTCTGTCCAACTTCAAAATAGTATATCGATTGTTGCTAATGAACAGAAGGTATCTCCTTGGCATGTGGGGAAATCTTTATTTGTGTGAATGAATCAGATATTAGAGATGGTGACATCTTTCTGCTTGGTTGGGTGGGGGATCTAAGTTTTGTCAGAGAAAAAAATAGTGATTGATAATTTCAAGGTATTAAATAAGCAATAGAGCAGAAAGATTCAGGGCTTCTTTTTCAGGGAATTCGATGTGGGCAGTTGGCTGCCCAGTAGGAATCCCACTTTGCTCGACTCACTCTTTATGTAAATGAAGCCAATAATTTAAAAATCTCTTAAGTTTCTAATTGTCTCCCATTCAAGGCAATTCTCATCATTCAAGGAAGGTGGTTGTTGTGGGGAAAATAGGAGGAGGAAGGAGTATTTGGTACGTTCGCCACCTTGAGTTATTTATAAAAATAATAAAGGCAGGATAAAATTAAATAAATAAAATAAACTGGAAAACCAGGTAATAATACAAGTTTCTGCTCAAAGAAATCACCATGAAACCATTATTTTTATTTATATTGTTAATGTTTCTCCACACACAGAATCAAGGAAAACCATTAATCCCAAAAAATAAATAGCTTCCTCATCAGTTTCCCAAGAATTGAACTTGATTTTTCCCCTGTCTGTGACAGTAATATGAGTTTATTGTCTTACGCATTCTCAAATACACAGAGGAAATCTGATTATTTCAAGAGCAGATTAGTTCTGGTTTAATGAACAGCCAAATATGCAGGTGTTTTATTTAATGCTCTGAAATCTATACATACTGTATCTATCATGCTATACCCATTTAGGATAAGGAATGTAATGCAGAACAAAGAAAAGTAGTAATATTAGAAAGCCAAAGAAGTTAAAGGCAGGAGATTAAAGAATAGTGTTTATTAAATAAGCAATACAATTA
Organism: Charina bottae; assembly: GCA_023362775.1. Classification (NCBI taxonomy): domain Eukaryota; kingdom Metazoa; phylum Chordata; class Lepidosauria; order Squamata; family Charinaidae; genus Charina; species Charina bottae. The sequence goes on from JALMGJ010000005.1 coordinate 48,795,018, forward strand.
AATTAATAGAAACATAGCTAAGACTACCTTATACCAACACCACTCATAACATCTCTCCACTCCATTTCTCCATCCTTGCTTCCTCCACAATGCTCTTCCTTCATTGTCTTTTGTCTTTAAACATCAACACCCCTCTTTCAGTATCTCATCAGCTCCACCCAAAATCAGCTTCACTTGACTTTCTCAGTCTTCCCCTCTTTTGACCCATTCCCAAATCCTCTTCAAGGATTTGTTTTGAATTAGATCTTCTTTCATTCTCTTTATATGACAAAACCACTTCAACCTATTTCTTTTATTCTTGACATTCACTTTTATTTTGAATCCACATTCATTGAGCATGCCTTCATTCTTGACGTGACCTCATCTTTTTTCCTTGCACATACTGTGTCTCCCCATTCACACTGCATTAAACCTAAATTGATGTTTCTCCTAACATACCCTATTCTCACTTCCATATAACTACAGTAAATGGGAAGAAGCATTTTTGCTTTTTCAGGAAATATAGCAACATTTCCATGTTTTAAAATTTCTCCCTCCCTTTCCTCATCTTTAATAAACATTCTGTCAAGGTATGCATATTCATCTACTTGCCCTATTTTTTGTCATTTATATATGATTTGCAACTGTTCACTCCATATTCCCTGTCATACTACCTCAGTCTTTGATACATTAATTTCAGATCCACATTCCTGACTGCATCACACAGTCTAACATCTAACATGGAGATCAACTGCAAACAAAGTGCATATACATTCATGTCCCCAACCAATACATTTCTGACATCACCATAAGCATTTCTTATATATTTATCCATAAATACATTGAACAACCAAGGGGACATAATATCCTTGTCTTACTCCCTGCTTAGTGCTGAATATTTGTTAAGCTTTCCATTTATTATCATGCCTGTTTCACCTCCATCAAATACTGCTCTTATCATATTCAACAAAAAACTTTCAATTTCATGTTCACCAAAACCACTCCATAATTCAGGCCTATGCCCTTTAAGATATGCAGTCTCTAAATCAACAACTTTTCAATAAGTGTTCTTTCTCAGATTCATACACTATTCAAGTTCTTGCTGAAAAGTAAAAATCTAATCTGCACATTCCCAACCTGGCAAAAAGCTGCACTACATTTCCCAAATGATGGTCATTGTCACCTCTTTAAATAATGTTTTCATTACTTTGCTAAACTTCACAAACATTACAATTAATGTTTCTCTTAAAAAGAATAATGATCTAGATAGATTATAATATTATATATAAGCTAAATAGTAATAAAATTATATTCTTGTTATATAAAAACTATATAGTTTAAAAAAGAAACCTAACCTACAGTATTGGAGATGGGCGGTCATATAAATTAAATAAATAAATAAATTGTATAAAAAAAGAAAATAAAAGAAAGTAAACCTATGCTAAACTAGTGTACCTAGAACAAAAACAAAAATAAAAATAACCCTAGAAAAATTATTTAATCCCCTTTCAGTAAGAATTCTGCAAACCTAATTCTTCTGTAGTTTTTCCATTCACTCTTGCTATCTTTCCCTTTGTATGGGGGACTAATAATAACATTCTACCAACTGTCAGACACGGATGAAGCTTTCACACAGGTTGCACACCACTCCACAAGCAAACCACATATGTATTTTAACATTTATCCAGTCTTGTCATCTATGCCAATAGCCTTAACATTTTTCAACATTTTCATGACATTTATGACTTTCTTTCCCCAACTTTTTTCTTGGACACTAAGATAAGTAGTATTTGTTTTAATTCCACTCTTCCACATATTACTATCATTCCCAGACAGATCTCTAAAATATTCCTTCCTAAATTCCCTCATTTCAGTTTTATTCCCCCCAAAAATAATCACTTTTACATTTATGTGTTTATCGAATTGGCATGTTCCACAGTTTCAAAACTCTCAGAGGTACACTAAAATATAAAACATACATGGTTATAAATAAATAAATAAATAAATAAATAAATAAATAAATAAATAAAACATCTACAGTACAATAAGATAAATAATAAACTGAAAATCAACATTCAGTCACATATGTATGATAGTATCGTTTCCAATAATTTTGAATTCTATTTACTCTGTTGGAAGCTCTTATTTAGCCATGTCTATGCACTTCCAAACATTTTTTTAAATTTCAATCAAAATTGCTTCACATTTTTTCTACCTCTTTGAGTATTAATAATTCCTTGCTCACTTAGACTATATTCTTTAAAACTATTTTGTTGTTCAGTCATTTAGTCGTGTCCAACTCTTCGTGACCTCATGGACCATAGCACGCCAGGCCTTCCTGTCCTCCACTGTCTCCCGGAGTTTACTCAAATTCATGTTGAACTCTATTAATTCATTATATTTTTTCAATAGGACTCCTACTTTCTCTTCTTGCTTATTATTCTACTGTCATTTTCATTTCTTTTACTTCTTTCCTTTTCTTCCATGTCCATTTTCCCCCAAACCCACTCCTGACACTACTAAAAAATGTTCTAAGAATCAGAACCTCTCATCACTCTCATATCTTTCACTAATTCTCTGAGTTTCATCATAAACAATCAAATCAATCAGACTTTTAGTTTTATACCTATTCCTTTGTATTTTAAAAGTACCTTTTTCTAAACAAATTCTCACCATTCTCATTCATTCTTGAGTCTCCAAATAGCCCAGTCACTTTTTCTTTATTCTCTTGGCTCATTCCCACTCATCCAGTCATGTCAACTAACAAATTGAACAGATTGAACTGGATTGCAGTTGTTTTAAATGTTGCACAATTTCTCTCAAAACTCATCTCTGGTTTTCTCCAATTATTACCCTTCACTAAAGCGTAACATTCAATTAGTATTAAACTATGGATTCACACTTTCATTCACACCTATAACAATGTTAATAATACCAATTCATACTTTACAAATCTATACATTTACTTTACACATGTATTCCAATCAAAGAAAATACTTGTAGCTCAGTGTTGAACTGTGGAATCCTTGGTCCTAAGGAGAGAACAACACCTCCACCAACACAAGCAGGACAAGCCATGGTATATAAACAGAGAGCAAGTCCCACTTTTTTTATTTATTTTTATTTTTTTTCTTTAGTAACAGAGGTTTGGTTTGGTATGGTTTTACTTTGAACACAGGAACCCTCTCTTAAAGGTACAGTAAAAAAATAGCAAATGCAAACCAGAACAATAAAATAAAAAATAATACTGAGGAAAGCATTCATTTCTACTTTCTGCTGAAATTAGAGGCAATTTATAAAGTGTTTTATTACTCCTTTACTGAGACTTCTGATTCATTCTCAGGCTGACTGATATTTTCCCTCAAAAAATATTTCATTTTTCCCAATTCTAATGTTGGCTATTATAATAACTAAAACTTCCATGTACTACTGAGAAAAGTTTGCTTCAGTATTACAGTATTTATTGGTGAGAAAAGTTTCAAAGTCTAGCTCCCTACAGGGCCTGATTTTCTGTGCATGCATGGCTCCTTTGAGCACCACAGAACACTGCTAAAAAAGGTGGGGGGAGAAAGAAAGGCATCCTTTCATTCAGCATAATTATATCAGCAAAGACTTCATTTCTGAAAGAAGAATTGGCAAGATGTCTTGAGAGACGGTGGGATTTGAGGGCAAGAAATTAGTTTGATATAAATAAAGGAATAAACAAGTCATTTTCTGTAGACACATGGAGAGATGGAACTGTGAGTAGCACTCCTCCAAACCCATTGCTCAAAGCATCAAAACACTGTGGCATCTCAAAAGCTTTGGTTTGAGGTTAACATAGCCAAAGGGCCATCTATGCAGGCATATACACACACAGGTGACACAAAGAGGTCCTCAAATCAGCCACAGTTGAGCCTTTGGGAAGATTTGGCACCTTTGATTCTTTGAGCAGGAGATTTGGAAGGGTTTTCTGCAAAGCAATCTGCAAGTGCTCTTGTATGTTCCTGATAGTTATCATGGAATGTACTGTCAAGTAGTAATATTTAGAACTGTACTACATGGCCCAATTTGAAATAATTTCCTTTGTTACAATGCACATTTTACCCAAAATGTGAGAAAACTACCAGTGTTCCTTTAACGATTCTTTGCAACTGTGAACTCTTCAAGGTAGACCAGACTAGGAAACCAAAGTTACGACTGCTAAAACTACTTTTATTATAAGGTTATAGTAACAGAATCTTGCAAGTCTGAATACGCTTCCCCACTCCCTCCCTTTATATTTGAGAGAACTAGGGAGGGTCAAGTCTGAGACGCTATCTCAAATTACAATTCTGCTTTGGACTCAAATTTCTTTAGTCTTACCGTTGTCTTTGTTGTCTTCATTGCAGCTCATCCTCCTGTTCCTCAAGTTTATTGCTCCTGCCCATTACAGCAACGCTTGCCCCATAAACATCAAGTAGTGAAAAATCTTAAGCTGTCACACTATTACCCCTTTGCTATCATAAAAGTAGCCATTTAGCCAAGGTGTAATAAAGCAAGTTATATTAGAATCAAGAGATTTCCAGGTCAGCTCTTGTGATGCTTCAGCACTGCTGGGATCTAATTATATGGCTGAAGATATACAAAATTCTTTTATCACGTCATAGTTGCCTAAGAAGTTTGTAACGTTTAGTTAATATCCCCCCCTTTGTATGATGAAAATGTTCTAACTTGACTGAGAAAATAGTGGTTATGCGCGGAACAGAAAACTTCATGGTTATGCAGAAGAATTGGCAAAATGTCTGCCTGGCTGAACCTGATTCCAGTCAGGGTACTTCCTTTCTTAATTCCTACCCGCTAAGTACAGAATGAAGAGTTTGCCCTCAATTTTTCCTGTCTCTCCACATGTACTCCCCCAACTCTCTCCTACAAAGCAGGTGGATACCTTAATCTAGGCACTTCCTTTTCCAGCAAGTTCTCCTTATGTCAGCATGCTATATAGATTGGGTACACTGAAAGGAATTTTCCTTGGTTCTGATTAGTGTTTTCCAATTTCATGTGCCTTCAACCATTGCAGATATATATTGTACTGCTCTGCAGCAAAAATCACCATGGCTTTCAGTAATTGAATGTCTCTCCTATTCTTTTTTTATTATCTTTCTGAAAACTACACCCTGTAGCTAAACATTACCTTTGTTTTATGCCACAGATGCTGTGTACTGCTATGTAGTATTCAGTTTGGAGGCATGTTCTCATAAATAGTTCCATTTTTAACTTCAGAAGCTCCAATCCTACAATCATTGCCACTGGGATTAAGCTCTGGTGAACTCAATGGGATTTAGTTGTGAATAGATGTACAAAATTGTACTGTCAGTGACTTCCTAACATTTTTGTTTTGTTATTGGTGTGTCAAATTGTCTGATTTTTTTTTACATTGCTGTTACTATTGAATCAATATTATCAGCAACTTTGGAAAGATTAGGCTTAAGTATTAAATAAAGAAATGTATTCCTCATGCTATCTCATGAACATCTTACAGCAAAACATGATTCTGTATAACTGTACATAAAATTTATTTTTCCAGGGGGTTCATTTAGAAAAGTAAATCCCTGCCTATGTTTCAGAGAACATATAATTTCTTAGTAACACATTTAACTTTAGGCTATGCACTATTATAAACAATTTAGTAATGCACTCCTGTGCATGTTTTCTAAGAATTAATTTGAACATAATTAAATGAGACTTACTCCCAGATAATTATATTTAGAAATAAAGCTTAAATGAATATACACATGCACAAATCTAGGAGTACCAGGCCTGGGTAGCTTCATGAAGATAGCTAGGTGGTAGCAGAGAGAGAGATATTTCTGTATCCATTTGCTACCATGTAATGGTTATCTGGATTTTTGCAGCATGGATCTTGTACCCTGTTACCAAGCATGGCAATAAATATCAACTTTCCGGATATTCAATCTCACATTCACTAACAGCAGAAGCTTCACAGATTCAACACAAACAAAAACAATATACAGTATCTGCCTACTTCAAAACATAGGGTGGGAGGGAGAGATCCAAGTCAGTCAAGAGGTTAATGCCTAGTCTTCTTCCTCCTGCCCTTTGATTCAATAGATTTTGAGCTGTCCTTTGCCCAGCACTGAGAATCAGAGGATCTGTTCCTGTACATCAGAGCTTTCCAAACTTTTCATGTTGGTGACACACTTTTTAGACATGCATCATTTCGCAACACACTCTTACAGCAGGGCATCATTTCGCGACACACTCTTACAGCAGGGCACAAGGCAGGCACTAGGACCTGCGCGGAATCACAGCAGGTTTGGAGGCAGCAAGGCACAGAACCCTGGCAGGGCTCGGAGGTGGCAGCAGCCGCGACACATCCAGACACTACAGCCGACACACTAATGTGTCCCGACACACAGTTTGGAAAGCTCTGCTGTACATAGTAAGGAAGATGACCGTGATGGAAATATGCAGGAACCATTACCTAGGCCAGAGCTTTCCTGTTGGGACACGTTATTGTGTCGGCTGCAGTGTCTGGGTGTGTCGCGGCTGCTGCTCCACGCAGGTCCTAGTGCCTGCCTTGTGCCTTGCTGCCTCCAAACCTGCTGTGATTCCGCGCAGGTCCTAGTGCCTGTCTTGTGCCCGGCTGTAAGAGTGTGTCGTGAAATGATGCCCTGCTCTAAGAGTGTGTCACGAAGTGATGCATGTCTAAATAGTGTGTCACCAACATGAAGATGTCTATGAAGGTTCTCAGTCATACAGGTGGAATTGTCTGTAGCTTGAATCATGTCAACTGGATTTCTATTTTCTCTGTGGAAACGTTTCGCTCCTTATCCAAGGAGCTTCTTCAGTCTGAGCAAAGTTGGTAAGGGAATCCTAAATATGTCATTCCCTACATTTCCTACATGGCTGGCATGTCTGAAAAGATAAAACGGATATTTGGCAAACACCACATACCTGTATATTTCAAACCCACCAACACACTAAGACAGAGGCTTGTACACCCCAAAGATCAAACTCCAAAACACAAGAAAAGCAATGTAGTTTATGCAATCCAGTGCAGTGAGGAGTGCTCTGAACTCTACATTGGAGAAACCAAACAACTTTTGTACAGGAGGATGGCCCAACACAGGAGAAGTAACACCACAGGACCAGAGTCAGCAGTTTATCTTCATCTAAAGGAAAAAGGACACTCATTTGAGGACATTAATGTTCACATTTTAGACAGAGAAGATAGGTGGTTTGAGAGGGGGGTCAAGGAATCCATTTATGCCAACTTGGAAAATCCTTCCTTGAATAGAGGTGGGGGCCTCAGGCACAACCTCTCCCCCATCTTCCTCCCCGCATTGTCTTCTGTGCCTAGGAAGATTAAGACCATTTCACAAGCTCAACAGCAGCATGGTGATCTTAACGATCCTCCTTTAAATGATAAAAGGACTTAAAAATAACATCTCAATATAACCATGACCTAGCCCCAGGGGTAAGGTCACACAGCTACCTAGAAACATATTTAGGATTCCCTTACCAACTTTGCTCAGACTGAAGAAGCTCCTTGGATAAGGAGCGAAACGTTTCCACAGAGAAAATAGAAATCCAGTTGACATGATTCAAGCTACAGACCAACATGAAGAGTTTGGAAAGCTCTGACCTAGGCAAAAGAAACTGAAATATTTTTTAAGTCCAGAACAACAAGATAACTTTTGGAAGCAGTTCAGAAAGATGTCTTCCTAATTCACTGAAGTATAAGGAGGAGGAGATGGTATAGCACAATCAGACTTGTAAGATTCTGTTATTATAGTCAATCACAATGAAAATAGTTTTAGCCTTTCTTTGGAGTCTGACTTTCATAGTGACTGTTTATTTTGCAATTTAATCATGAATATATGCATCTTTGAGCACTGATGTGAATTCTACATGTGAGGCCACCTAGATAGCTCTACGTACCTAGATAGGTAGAGCTCAGAGACTTCAATGTGTGGACAAGATGGTGGTTTCAGGCAGAGAAGTTTAGATTTGTTAACGGGAAAATTTTGGGACAAACTGTATATGTAGAAGAGAGACTAACTTCACTTGAACCAAAACAAGACTGTGAGTGCATAAGATCAAGAAAGTGGTAGAACAGCTTTTAAACTGATATTAGGGGGAAACCAACAGGCTTATTCTCCCAGCAGGCACTGCCTCCCAACAGGCTTCTGGGTGCAATTCAAGGAGCTGGTTGTCACCTTTAAAGCCCTACATTGGATGGGGCCAGGATATTTGAGGGACCACCTTTCTCGAATAGTCTCTACCCACCCCATCAGGTCTGACAAGAGGGACATGATCCAGGTTTCATCTATTAAAGAATGTCATTTAGTGGGACTCAGGAAGCATGCCTTTTCTGTTGTTGTCCCTGCCTTCTGGAACACCATTCCCCCCAAGGCTAAAGTGTATTTATTTATAATTATATTTATACCCTGCCACAATTCCCAAGGATTCTTGGCAGTTGGTCCTGACTCTGATAGCCATTAAGACCAGGCTATTCTCCCAGTCATGAGGGTCAGGAGGTTAGGTGAGCCTGTTCGATATTAACAATTATTGTTTATGGTTATCCTCATCCACCACTTTTTCATTTTATTCTTGTTGTGTTTTTTAATTTGTATTTGTATTTTTATTATTATATTGGGGTTTTTTACCTGTATTCACCACCCAGAGTCACTTATGCAAGAAGGGTGACCATATAAATTGAAATAAATAAATAAAGTGCACAAAATCATGCATGGTAATGAAGAAAATAGAGAGGACATTTTGCTCACTCTCTCAAAATATTATGACCATGGAGCAAATAATGAGGCAGATTGGAAAGAGATTTAAAACACACAAAAGGAACCACTTCTTCAGATAGTGCATAATTAACCTGTAGTATTCTCTACTATGAGAGCCAGTTTGGTGTAGTGGTTAAGGCACCATGCTAGAAACCGGGTGTGATGGTATGTGGGAATTACCTTGGGAGACAGGAGGAAGAACCACAGACTGGACGACTGGCATGTAAAATATATCTCAGTCCACAGAAGGAGAGGGGATATAGGAAGCATTTCAGAGCAGACATAGCTCTTAAGGGAGATTTATTATTATTTATTTAATTAATTTTTATCCCACCTTTATTATTTTTATAAATAACTCAAGGCGGCGAACATACCTAATACTCCTTCCTCCTCCTATTTTCCCCATAACAACAACCCTGTGAGGTGATTTGGGCTGAGAGAGAGTGACTGGCCCAAGGTCATCCAGCCGGCTTTCATGCCTAAGGCGGAACTAGAACTCACAGCCTCCTGGTTTCTAGCCCAGCACCTTAACCACTAGACCAAACTGGCTCTATAAGATTGGATAAAACTCAGTGTTATCTCTGGGTGGTTGGGAAATACCTCCCAAATACAGTACTAGCAGATGAATTATGGTGAATGTCTTCATCTCTTGCTTGAGAACACTAGAGAGGTTAAAACCAAAATGCCAGACTAAGAAGGGTCTTTATTTAATCCAGCAAGGTTATTTTTCTTTCTTTTCTTACTTCTCCAAAAATGAAAAGTGCAAAGCTAACTAGCCACATCTTGCCTTTGTAAAAAGGAAAGGGACTTGTTTCAATATAATAGAAACAGCGTTTAATTTCAGCAGACATTTTAAGAGAAGCTGGCTCTGTCAGCAACAGGCCTATTGATTCTTGTTCCCTCTCATAGTGAACAACTAAATTTATCTGGAAAGAACTTTTCTATAGCCTTACCTCTATTCATGTCCAATTTTGCTGCTGGTGTATTTAAAAAAAAAGATAAAATTGATTCCAGGTAGGGAGTTGCTGTATAAAAAGTTATAAAGGAACCTTTTAAAAAGCTTTAAAATGCTTTCCCTAATTCTACAAAGAGCTAGCATACATTTTCTCAAACCGATATTCACCCAGACATAATATGCTTCATCCCCCCTAATTTCTAGCCTGCATGATTAAGGGCTGGGAAATACATGAATTACATTAATCTCTAAATCATGAATTAGTCAGATAAGAAAATTCTTTTTATACATCACTCTAATTCCTTCTGGAGGAGGAGCAACTATAAAAATAAAATAAATTGGTACATGCTGCATACCCAGAAATGCTATTCCCTTTCAGCATATTCAGTCTTATACAAAGCGCAGAAAAATAATATGAAGTAGTGAAGAAGAAAAATTAAAGGAAGGAGAGGAGAAACGAGATCAGATCTAGCTAAATTTAGTTAAAATAATGGGAAAATAATTCAATTGCTAATAAAGAAGTCTGTGATGGTATCACAGTTAAAAGAATACTTAACAATTCTTGATTTAGCTGGCCAGCAGGTCCTGAGTTTCTTTTCATTAGTCAAGGGTATAGCCCAGAGCCATTAAGAGATTTTTCAGTCTTTGTCTTAAAGCAGTGAATTGCCCTTGAGTCTGAAGACTTCTTCAACATTCTTATTCTTGTCATTTCTTGTTGCAGTCATTTTCCCTGGCCAGGAACTAACTCATTATCTTATCTAAACTTTCACCATAATAATTTGGCTTTTGTGAACCAGCACAATATTTGCTTTATTCTGGCATTAACTCCTTTTTCCAAAACCAAGTATTTTACTTCTTTCCTGAGCTGCTTGCTTCAGTACTGATAAACTATCTTCCAAACAAACTGCAGGTTCCATTCCTCATATGGCATAATTTAGCTGCTGCTTCTTTTTTCAAACTCTTGGTGTCAGACAGAAAGCATACCCTTTGTTAAGTTTTTGGCATCAAGATTAATGGTTTTTAATGGTACTGCTATAAGCTATTGCTGGTAAGAATAAACTAATTGTGTCTTTTGGCTATTTTAATCAAATTGGGGCTTTCGGGGATCATAACAACAATTTAGCCTCCACTGTGTAAATTCAGTTACTACAGTTAAATTATGCTAGGGGATCCACTTTCTCCAGGGTAAAAGTGAATACTGCTTTTCCATGCTCCTTTGTTTCGTTATATGTGCATAAAATAAACTTGTTAATTGAATTGAAATTTAACATTTGTCTGGGTAAACTATTTGTCCATTGCTTGGCAGCGGGAGTAGAGCTGTTTCCCCATTGTGTATGAATTTGATCTATTTTCCCAAATAGTTGGGAGTCAGAAGTATTCTTGAAATAAAAAACGAACAATACATAAACCCAGAGTTCCCCGTTGGGGGGAGATGGGCGGTCATATAAATTAAATAAAAAATAAATCTTATTGGCAGGCCACATTTTTAGCTAAATAGTCATATATATGCATGTAAATAGATTGTAAAATCTCTATCAATAGTGAGGTAATAGTAATGGATATCTGCCTCTCTATGATTGTTTCCATGGCAGTCCACAAACTGAATGGTGAATGTCTGCAGCAGAGAGACACCTACTTGCATAGGCTTATCATACAAATCGTTTAAATTATTAAATTAATGCATTTTATTCCACTTCCCATATCAAACCAATTGAAAAAACTGATGAAAATACAAAACAAATAACAATCATCAGTTAAATAGGTGAAAACATTTTAAATCCACAAATCAAACACATTCAGTACTCAGAGAAAGAAAAAGGACAGATACTTTTCAGTCAATAAAAATTATAGTGAAATGAAAAAAAATTATATTAAACATAGGCTGACCATATTTCCTTCAGACGAAAACGGGACTTTGGGGATGGCAAAATGGGACAGGGTCTTATGCCACCATGCTGGCCTCCAGACCCCACCCCCAGTCCCACACAATTGGCTCCCGCCTGAAAACCCCGCCCCCATCAGCGCGATTGGCTCGGATTTTAATATTTTTTTTTATTTTTAAAGGTTTTTTTCTTCTTCTACCAGTAAATGGTAATGGTATGGCAGAGCTGGTGTGTTTGGGGAAGGCCGGAGCACACACACTGTGCACACAGCACCGTCATCGGCCGGAGGACAAGGGGAGGGGATGGAGGCCCACCACTGCCCCATCCCCCTTGGGCTTGGCCGAGGGAGGGAGGAGAGTCACTGCTGCTTCCGCCACCGCCACCACCGCACAGTAGAAGCAGGAGCTGGCCAAGCTATGGGACTTCAGCCACACCACTCCACCCCTTGCCGCCTGCCAGGCTGCGGGAGCTCCCACAGCCCGGCGGGCGGCAAGGGGTAGAATGGTGCGGCTGAAGCCCCCCAGTGCAGCTGGCTCCTGCCGAGGACGGAGGCCCACCACTGCCCCAGCCTCCTCAGACTTGGCCGAGGAAGGGAGGAGAGTCGCTGCTGCTGCCACTGCCGCCGCCGCACAGGAGAAGCAGGAGCTGGCCGAGCTAGGGGGCTTCAGCCACACCACTCCACCCCTTGCCACCTGCCAGGAGCTCCCACAGCCCGGCGGGTGGCAAGGGGTGGCATGGCGCAGCTAAGCCCCCCCAGCGTGGCCGGCTCCTGCAGAGGACAGAGGCTCACCACCGCCCCGACCTCCTCGGGCTTGGCCGAGGGTGGGAGGAGAGTCACCACCGATGAGCAGGAGGCGGGCGGCAGCACAGCGCGATGAGGTTTTGATGCCTCCCGGGAGAGCGGTGGCGGTGGCGGAGAGAGGGACGGTTCCAGGCAGAGGTGCTCACGGAGGGGCCGCTGCTGGGCAGGGGAGGCAGCTCCTCAGGCCCCTCATGAGGAAAGGCAGTGCCATGGCTCCACTGGGCCCTCCTCTCCCTCCTCCACCACAGCGCCTGACTCACTTTCCTCCTCCAGACACGCTTCAGGCTGCAGCCCAGCAGACGCACGCAGCCCAGCCCCGCAGACCCCGCAGCAGCCGGCGCAGTGTCTCTGCCCCACCTCTCATGCAGCGCTGCCGAGCCCCTCGCAGAACGCCACCCCACCCCCTGGCTTGGCCACCATCCTGCCTCCCCAGCGCTGACATCTGCGAGGCGAGACCTAGAGCATCTTGCGGGCAGGATTCTGAGGCAGGATCTCGGCCTTTTAAGGTTGGAGTCTCGCGCCATTTGCGGCTGGGACCCAATTGGCCAAGCAGCGCACTGATTGGTAGAGGGGCTTCTTGTTCCAGGCTGCCTCCAATCGGCAGCTCTGGTTCGGACCATACTAGCTTCTTCCGGTGGTCGGCTCATCTTCCTCCGACTGAGTCCGAATCTAGCATGGCGGCGGGGGCTGACCCACTCCTATCAGGCTTACTCCTGACTCAGATTGTTGAAAAACGGGACAAAATCAAGATTTTGACTATAACAATGGGACGCTCCAGAAATGGTGAAATAACGGGACAGTCCCGTTCAAAACGGGACGTATGGTCAGCCTAATTAAACAACAAGAAATATTCATGTATTTAATATGAGGTGTGACCTCTCCCCTCTTGTGGATCCCATCACTCCCCGTGGTTCACAGAGGAGTTGAGCTGAAAAGAGAGAACAGACGTCTAGAGCATCGCTGGTGCTCAACAAAGGACAAACTAGACCGAACACGGGTTAGAGCCGCTTTTAATGCTTTTAACCTTGTGGCAATAAGGGTGGCAAAGTGTCAGTACTTCTCTGCCATTATTGCATCCACGGATTGCTGTCCTGCAGCCCTGTTTCCAGTGACACCTGCCTCTTAGGTAGAAGGGGCTTGGAGAACATCTTGCAGGGGCGTGCAGAAGAATTTGTTCAGCATCTATCGGACAAAGTCGCTCGAATTTGCTTGGAGTTGGACACTGGCCTTGTTGCAGGTCTGGAGGAGATGCCTGGGGAGGAGTCTTGCCTGTTTATCTGGGATCGGTTTGAACCTGTTGGGCCTGAGGAAGTGGACAGGGTCCTTCGTCACCTGCTCTTTATATCCATGCCATCGCTGGACCACACTATACTAGACAATTTGCATCCAGTATGTAACCTCCCCTTTCTGGAAAAGGTGGTTGCGCAGCAGCTTCAGAGGACCTTGGATGAAGCAGATTATCTGGATCCCTTTCAGTCAGGACTCAGACCTGGGTATGGGACAGAAACAGCATTGGTCATGATTTTGGGTGATCTCTAGCGAGGGTGGGATGGGGGTTATGCATCCATCCTTGCCCTACTTGACTTCTCTGTGGCTTTTGATACTATTGACCATGGTATCCTCTGGATCAGGTTAGGGGATTGGGAGTGGGCAGCACTGTGTTGTGCTGGTTCACCTCTTTCTCCAGGGTTGGTTCCAGTCAGTGGTGATTGGAGAGGAGAGATCCTGTCCTCAGCCCCTACTATGTGGAGTGCCACAGGGTTCGGTGCTTTCTCCACTCCTGTTCAACATCTATGTGAGGCCGCTAGGTGAGATCATCTGTTGCCATGGGGTTAGGTATCATTGGTACACTGATGATATCCAATTATACATCTCTGCCCCTGATGAATTAAGTGATGCTATGGACATCTTATCCTGAAGTCTGGAAGCTGTGAATGTCTGAATGGGGAACAACAGGCTTCAGCTGAACCCTGACAAGACTGAGTAGCTTTGGGTTTTGGGTCCTGCCGGTTCCAGGACTATGCCTTTTTGGTGCTGGATGCGGTGGCACTGCCCAAGACAGACCCAGTGCACAATCTGGTGGTCCTCGTGGGGAAGGGAAAATAGGAGGAGGAAGGAGTATTTGGTATGTTCGCTGCCTTGAGTTATTTATAAAAATAATAAAGGCGGGATATAAAATATAAATTGTTGGATTCATTCTAATTTTAAAACCATAGACATATGACATACAGATGCCAAAATGTATTTCTATTGTTATTTATGCACTGGACACTTTGGTTACTTTTGGGCATCTAACTTGCTATATTCCAACAACTGTTTGAAAATAGAAAATATTAAATCTTCTGATGCCAGAGAAATTTTAAGCTCTCATAGTTGCTGGCCTATATGTAAACATCAAAAGATGTTTAACCAAAAATGTAGTCATTTTGGCAGCTTATATTTATACTGCAATACTTCAAAAAGGAAAAACAAACAAAAATTCAGGATCAAGGCCTATTAATAGCTTTAAACTATATGTTTCACACTCTACCCAAATGACTTAAGAAAAGGACAATTGATAATGCTATATAGATTACTATTGATAATATAGGATAATCAGCATTGGGCTGAACACCAGTCACAAAGTCCAAATCACAAAATAGACCTAGAGAACATGGCACAATGTAAGAGATATTTTCTCAGAAACATATAAATATCCAAGTCATTTAAATAAGGAGGAAGATTCTCAACTATCAACTGAAGTTAGCAATTTCTCTTGGGCATTGTACTTCACTGAATTTTTGTTGTTTATTCGTTCAGTTGCTTCCGACTCTTCGTGACTTCATGGACCAGCCCACGCCAGAGCTTCCTGTCGGCTGTCGCCACCCCCAGCTCCCCCAAGGTCGAGTCCGTCACCTCCAGAATATCATCCATCCATCTTGCCCTTGGTTGGCCCCTCTTCCTTTTGCCTTCCACTTTCCCTAGCATCAGCTTCTTCTCCAGGATATCCTGTCTTCTCATTATGTGGCCAAAGAACTTCAGTTTTGCCTTTAATATCATTCCCTCAAGTGAGCAGCCTGGCTTTATTTCCTTGAGTACGGGAGACAGTGGAGGACAGGAAGGCCTGGCGTGCTATGGTCCATGAGGTCACGAAGAGTCGGACATGACTAAATGACTGAACAACAAAAATGGACTGGTTTGATCTTCTTGCAGTCCAAGGCACTCTCAGAATTTTCCTCCAACACCACAGTTCAAAGCATCTATCTTCCTTCGCTCAGCCTTCCTTATGGTCCAGCTCTCACAGCCATAGTACTACAGGGAATACCATTGCTTTAACTATGCAGACCTTTGTTGTCAGTGTGATGTCTCTGCTCTTAACTATTTTATCAAGATGACAAAGTCTGTCACTACCTCCACTTTTTCTCCCTCTATTTGCCAGTTATCAATCAAGCTGGTTGCCATAATCTTGTTTTTTTTGTGGTTTAACTGCAACCCAGCTTTTGCACTTTCTTCTTTCACCTTCGTCATAAGGCTCAACTCCTCCTCGCTTTTAGCCATCAAAGTGGTATCATCTGCATATCTGAGATTGTTAACGTTTCTTCCAGCGATTTTAACTCCAGCCTTGGATTCCTCAAGCCCAGCACATCGCTAGATGTGTTCTGCATACAGGTTGAATAGGTAGGGTGAGAGTATACAACCCTGCCGTACTCCTTTCCCAATCTTAAACGAGTCCGTTGTTCCGTGCTCTGTTCTTACCGTTGCAACTTGGTCATTATACAGATTCCTCAGGAGGCAGACAAGATGATTTGGTATCCCCATACCACCAAGAACTTGACATAATTTGTTATGATCCACACAGTCAAAGGCTTTAGAATAGTCAATAAAACAGAAATAGATGTTTTTCTGAAATTCCCTGGCTTTCTCCATTATCCAGCGGATATTGGCAATTTGGTCTCTAGTTCCTCTTCCTTTTCTAAACCCAGCTTGTACATCTGGCAATTCTCGCTCCATGAATTGCTGGAGTCTACCTTGCAAGATCTTGAGCATTACCTTACTGGCATGTGAAATAAGTGCCACTGTTCGATAGTTTGAACATTCTTTAGTGTTTCCCTTTTTTTGGTATGGGGATATAAGTTGATTTTTTCCAATCTGATGGCCATACGTGTGTTTTCCAAATTTGCTGGCATATGGCATGCATCGCCTTGAAAGCATCATCTTGCAAGATTTTAAACAGTTCAGCTGGGATACCGTCGTCTCCTGCTGCCTTGTTATTAGCAATGCTTCTTAAGGCCCATTCAACCTCACTCTTCAGGATGTCTGGCTCTAACTCACTGACCACACCGTCAAAGCTATCTCCAATATTATTATCCTTCCTATACAGATCTTCCGTATATTCTTGCCACCTTTTCTTGATCTCTTCTGCTTCTGTTAGGTCCTTACCATCTTTGTTTTTGATCATACCCATTTTTGCCTGGAATTTACCTCCGATGTTTCTAATTTTCTGGAAGAGGTCTCTTGTCCTTCCTATTCTATTGTCTTCTTCCAGTTCCGCACATTGCTTGTTTAAAAATAATTCCTTATCTCTTCTGGCTAACCTCTGGAATTTTGCATTTAATTGGGCATATCTCCCCCTATCACTATTGCCTTTTGCTTTCCTTCTTTCTTGGGCTACTTCCAGTGTTTCAGCAGACAGCCATCTTGCCTTCTTGGTTTTCTTTTTCTTTGGGACGTTTTTTGTTGCCACCTCCTGAACAATGTTGCGAACTTCTGTCCATAGTTCTTCTGGGACTCTATCTACTAAATCTAGTCCCTTAAATCTATTCTTCACCTCCACTGCATATTCCTTAGGAATATTAGTGAGCTCATATCTAACTGATCTGTGGGTCTTCCCTATTCTCTTTAGTCTGATTCTAAATTTTGCAATAAGAAGTTCGTGATCTGAACTACAGTCAGCTCCAGGTCTTGTTTTTACCGACTGTATAGATGTCCGCCACCTTTGGCTGCAAAGGATGTAGTCAATCTGATTTCGGTGTTGACCATCTGGTGAAGTCCATGTATAAAGTCATCTTTTAGGTTGTTGGAAGAGAGTGTTTGTTATGCACAGTGAGTTGTCTTGGCAAAATTCTATCAGCCTATGTCCTGCTTCATTTTGTTCTCCCAGACCATGCTTGCCTGTAATTCCAGGTGTCGTTTGACTACCGACCTTAACATTCCAGTCTCCTGTAATGAAAATAACATCTCTTTTTGGTGTATTATCCAGTAAGTACTTCACTGAATACCACACAGTATATACAGTAAGGACTTGACATCTATTTCTGAATTCAGTTTCAGATCTGTCTTGAAGAGACTATTAGTATGGCTAGTAAATTGCCTACATCATAGGCTGACCATATTTCCTTCAGACAAAAACGGGACTTTGGGGATGGCAAAACGGGACAGGGTCTTATGCCACCATGCCGGCCTCCAAACCCCGCCCCCTAGCCCATGCAATTGGCTCCCGCCTGCAAACCCCGCCCCCGCCCCACATGATTGGCTCCCGCCTGCAAACCCCGCCCCCATCAGTGCGATTGGCTCGGATTTTAATATTTTTTTTCGATTTTTAAAGGTTTTTTTTTTTCTTCTAGCAGTAAGTGGTGCAGCAGAGCTGGTGTGTTTGGGGAAGGCTGGAGTACACACACTGTGCACACAGCACCGTCATCGGCCGGGGAACAAGGGGCGGGGATGGAGGCCCACCACTGCCCCATCCCCCTCGGGCTTGGCCGAGGGAGGGAGGAGAGTCGCTGCTGCTGCTGCCGCCACCGCACAGTAGAAGCAGGAGCTGGCCAAGCTAGGAGACTTCAGCCACACCACTCCGCCCCTTGCCACCTGCCAGGCTATGGGAGCTCCCGCAGCCTGGTGGGTGGCAAGGGGTGGAATGGTGCGGCTGAAGCCCCCCAGCACAGCTGGCTCCTGCCGAGGACAGAGGCCCATCACTGCCCCAGCCTCCTCAGACTTGGCCGAGGGAGGGAGGAGAGTTGCTACTGCTGCCGCCGCCGCACAGGAGAAGCAGGAGCTGGCCAAGCTGGGGGGCTTCAGCCACACCACTCCGCCCCTTGCCGCCCGCCAGGAGCTCCTGCAGCCCGGCGGGTGGCAAGGGGTGGCGTGGTGTGGCTGAAGCCCCGCAGCGCAGCCGGCTCCTGCAGAGGACAGAGGCTCACCGCCGCCCGGACCCCCTCGGGCTTGGCCGAGGGTGGGAGGAGAGTCACCACCGATGAGCAGGAGGTGGGCAGCAGCACAGCGCGAAGAGGTTGTGACGCCTCCCAGGAGAGCGGTGGCGGTGGCGGAGAGAGGGACGGTTCCTGGTGGAGGTGCTCGCGGAGGGGCCGCTGCTGGGCAGGGGAGGCAGCTCCTCGGGACCCTCATGAGGAAAGGCAGCGCCATGGCTCCACTGGGCCCTCCTCTCCCTCCTCCGCCACAGCGCCTGACTCACTCTCCTTCTCCAGACACGCTTCAGGCTGCAGCCCAGCAGACGCATGCACCCCAGCCCTGCGGACCCCACAGCGGCCAGCGCAGTGTCTCTGCCCCACCTCTCATGCAGCGCTGCCGAGCCCCTCGCAGAACGCCACCCGACCGCCTGGCTTGGCTGCCATCCCGCCTCCCCAGCGCTGACATCTGCGAGGCGAGACCTAGAGCATCTTGCGGGCAGGATTCTGAGGCAGGATCTCGGCCTTTTAAGGTTGGAATCTCGCGCCGTTTGCGGCTGGGACCCAATTGGCCAAGCAGCGCACTGATTGGTAGAGGGGCTTCTTGTTCCAGGCTGCCTCCAATCGGCAGCTCTGGTTCGGACCATACCAGCTTCTTCCAGAGGTCGGCTCATCTTCCTCTGACTGAGTCCGAATCTAGCATGGCGGCGGGGGCTGACCCACTCCTGTCAGGCTTACTCCTGACTCAGATTTTTGAAAAACGGGACAAAATCAAGATTTTGACTATAATGATGGGACGCTCCAGAAATGGTGAAATAACGGGACAGTCCCGTTCAAAACGGGACATATGGTCAGCCTACTACATCAGCATATATTCACTGTATCACCCAGCATTACACCAAAATCATTTCAATAATCATTATTACTACTCCATAATAACTCAATAATATTAATAATTACAAATGATGTGAAACTACAAGTTTGTAAAATTGTGATTATTTTATTGTATCATCTCAGTTTTACAAAATCTCTTGTGATTATTAAAGCTGTTCTAGAGTAGACAGATAGCAACTTTATAGTTCTCGGTGAAATCTATATTTCAGTGACAGAACTGGGAAAGCTTCAGTTAAATTTATGATGTAGAACTTCACAGTTTATCTTGCTGAATGATGCTGTACAAATGTGTATTTCTAGTTGCTACTCAGGGAATGTATCTCACTGTTGATGGTGTAGCTTTACAACTCAGTAGTGAAATGTCTGTCTCTGAAAGTCTTCCATCTGTTTTTTTTAAAAAAACTAACACAAAAGATATGCTTTTGAAAAAATGTTTGTGATCTTTAGTTAGTCCACAATATTTGTGTAATCTGCAAATTCCATTAGCACCTCTCCTGTAAACTTTGTGGGACACAGAAATATCACAAAATGTTTATTATTTCTGCTTATGGAATTGAAGAGAGCCATACAGCTGAACTATTCAAGTATGAGGACGTGTTAGTGGGCAAGGGTACAAGCATATGCAGCTTCCACCTTACAGTATTTGTTAAATCTAATATGGCCCCCTGGAAAAGATTTTTCAGCTTCGCACAGAAAGGAAAATAAAACAGTTCCAGAAGGCAGTACTGAGCAGCAGCAGACATCATGCAGATAACTTGGAGTGAAGCCAGGACATAACTGCCAGGTCTTGAAATCAACAGATGGATATTCTACTCAATGCCCAGGTGTAATGCAAAGCAATATGCTTTTACTTGATTGGACTTCAAAAGACAATTCTCTAGTAAGAGTACTGATGGGGAAAAAATGACTTGGCCCCAACTCATTACGCTGATCAATAATCTATTAATGTTAACCTTGTTAATACTGAGTGTTAATATAATTTATAGCTCAACATTCTTATAATTATTTCTCCTCCCCCCTCCCCACAAAATAGAGTTGGATTAAAAGTTATGACAAATAGGAAAAGCATCAACAGAACAAAAAATAATCATCCTTCTTAGTAAAACTTCCTATTAATGTTTTGTTCCAATTCTGCAGATAGATAGCATTACATTTCTAAAGACCCATCAAGTTGTCTTTCATTTTGTTGAGTATTGATTGTTAAAGTAAAGCTATTGGTAGAAAGAGTTGGAAAGAGTAGAGAAAAGGCTGAGTTTTCTTTAAGCTAGAAAAGTTTTTTGGTCATACTATCTCAATAGATAGTATGACCAAAAAACTTTTCTAGCTTAAAAAAACTCAGCCTTTTTAAATTATATTAATTAGCTTCTTAAATTATATTAATATATAAGATAATGTATTAATTCATGATATTATGATTCATAAGTCATTAAAAAGATTGTTCACTTTCTTATGTTAAAGATGTAGTCAGTGTGAAAGTACATTATTACACTGCTTTGGTCATGTCACTTGATAGGTTCTTTCTGGCTGGATGCTCTTCTTAGGGTGAATCAGGGTGTTGGATGGACATGAAAATGTAAAAATATCACTGTGGAAATTGATTCCACTTGTGGGTAACCTCTGTCTGGACCTGAATGGAGATAGTATAACCTCCTGGTCCTTTTGTAGTTCCCAGCAGACTTCAGAGCTATCAACCATAGTATCCTACAGAACTGCCTGTTAGGGTTGGGGATTGGAGGTACAGTTTTAAGGTGGTTCCACTCCATTTGAGGTGGAGGAGAGCTCAACCTTGTGGTTGCTCCCTTGTGGGGAGTTGCAAATCTTGGTTCTCTCCCACCTATTTTTCAACATTTACATGAAGCCACTGTGGGTGGTCATCTATAGGTTCAGGATACAGTATCATCAATATGATTGAAGTATATATAAATCAAAGCAATCAACAGCATTCCAAAAAATTGGAATTAGTTTATGAAGAATTTTAGATTTGCTTAACTTGGACTGTTGCCAAAAAGATAATCATACATTCCTGGAAATACACTTGTGTACTAGATACTATAGATTAGTTTGATGAAACATGTAAACTCTTACCTTTTAAATTGTCTATAGAGGAAAGATTGGACAATATGATTCTGTGTTGTCAAGTTTTACATTTTGTTTAGCATCTGAGTGGTAGCAGTTTTTCTGCATATGTAATTAGTGTTGCATAGAATTGCTGTATGTGATATAATTTGAATTAGCTTTGGGGAGATTGTTTTATTTTTGAAAAATTCTGTTTTACTTTATTTTTATGCACATATTTGTAGTTCTATATTAAACCAATTTAAAAAATCAAAAAGCATTACAAACGCAATTCTCCATGCAGTGTTCCAGTATAAGAAAGTTTCAATTCAAATTCAGTCCTTGTAAATAGATGGTAAATAAAAGTCATCTATTCATTTTGATCTTAGAATATCAAGACAATTTTAAGTATAATTGCAATACTTTTTCAGCTACATTGGTATGGGATGTGGCAGGAGCAGACAAAACATTTCCAACTAAAAGGAGAAAAATCAAGTAGAACAATAATTCAAAGAATAAAGTTAGTATTGGGGGTGAGATAACTCAGTGGTTAAGACGCCAGGCTTGTCGATCGCAAGTTCGGAGGTTCAAGACCCGAGCGCCGCGTGACGGAGTGAGCTCCTGCACTCGCCCCAGCTCTTGCCAACCTAGCAGTTCGAAAGCATGCAAATGCAAGTAGATAAATAGGTACCACTTCGGTGGGATGCTAACAGCATTCTGCGTGCGTCATGCCGGCCACATGACTGCGGAAGCATCTTCGGACAGTGCTGGCTCTTTGGCTAAGAAACGGAGGTGAGCACCGCCCCCTAGAGTCAGACATGACTGTGCAGGGGAAAACCTTTACCTTTTAAAGTTAGTATGTGATTACCAAATAAAGCAATCTGCTAGTAAACTGAGAAGACTGAAATAGTTAAACTATATCTAGTTCTGATAAAGGCATGATAATACAGGCTTTTTATTTTTCTCCAGGTAGAAAGTAACTTTCAAAGAAGCTAGCACAGAGGGAGCAACTAGCTGCCCATTGGGCGGGGATCCTAAACTCTAGGAAATTAAACCTAACTTTATATACAGTGTTAATAAGAGATCATTCTATTTCTGGATTTATATCTACTTGGCAACCACTTTTAGAGTACTTGCTTGTGGTGGAAAAAAATGAAGTTTTGACTCTGGGTTTTAGTGATTAAATTATTTGTTTTAATAGAAATAATGTTATTATGGTTTAATTAATGGTAAGAGATTATATTTGTAAATTTATCTATATCTGTATTGGAGAAAGTCAGAAGTCATTTTCCGTTTCTATTTTCTATCTATTTGTACTTTTATAGTTTTTTCTTTTTTCTTTAGTTCTATTTTCTATCTTTTCTATACTTTCTATTTTGTATTTTACTCTGAAAAATAATAAAGTTCTTATATATTAAAAAAAACCCTAACTTTATATAAAGCGTCAGCTATATTAGGTTTATCATATCTTTGCACAAATCCAGATCTCCACTACATGGTAGCAAAAAGTTAGTTTTCCGTATCTCTTTGCTCCCAACATGCTCCGAAAAACAAAGTAAACTCTGGGTTTCTTCACTGAAACAATGTCATCTTATGGTACCCAGGAGGCATGCCTTCTCGGTAGCAGTCCCTGCCTTTTGGAATGATAATTCCCCTGACACATGATTGGTCTTAACCCCACAGACCTTTAGGAAGGTTGTTAAGCCTTAGCTTTTTCCTTAGGCCTCGAGGTCAGAATGAGCAAAATCCCCAGTTGATGAGCTATGGAAAATTTCATTTCTAATTGTAATTTTATTGTTTTAGTAAGTTTTAATGAGGTACGTTGTTGAATTGGTTGACTATGTTTTCTTCTTCATCTTCTTCCTTTGTACACCACACCACCCAGAGTCACATGGCCTGAGTTGGGGGGCTGTATGAATGCTTAAATAAATAAATAAAAACTAGTAGTTAAGCAGAATTTTGTAGTGCTGTTTTTTCTTCTTTTCTTTCACTGAAAAATAAGCTCAGAGATCTAATTCAGAGTGCCCACTTATGAAAATATAAAAATAAATTATTACTTGAGCCCTCTCTCCATTTTTAGTCAGAATTTATGGGTTTCTGAAAATGGGAAACTGAAATGGAGCAAAATAAGGCAGTCTTTATATTAAGTAAGCTAGAAATAATTGTCAGTGCTGTTTTAGTTTGTTTTTAAATCAGTAGAAGTCAAACCAGGCAGTTTCCTGTGGAAAACTTCTACTAGAGAAGGTCAGTTGTGATGGCTCATCAGCTTCCCACCATTTAGAGCAGGGGCGGGGAATGTCCGGCCCGCAGGCCATATAAGGCCCGTGGAATCATTTGGTCTGGCCCTGCCAAGGCAACCGCAGGCGGGACTTGAAATTCAATAAATCTAGGAGCTCCCGCCCGCAAACCCCACCCCCTTCTGTGCAATTGGCTCCCGCCTGCAAACCCTGTCCACGGTGCTTGTCATTGGCTCCCACCCACAAACCCGCCCCCACTATGCACAATTGGCTCCCGTCCACAAACCCTGCACCCACTGTGCACAATTGGCTCCCACCCGCAAACCCTGCCCCCCGGTCCGCAAATGATGTTATAAATATCCAAATGGCCCTTGGCAGATATAAGGTTCCCCATCCCTGATTTAGAGGAACAAACAGACTGGTGAATTACACTGACTGACATTCCTGACAAGAATGTAGCTGGCTTTTTTTCCTAAAGGGGGACTACAACTCACGGTCTTCTAGTTTCTAGTCTGGTACCTTAACCACGACACCAAACTGGCTCTCACATGATCTCTAGTTCACAGCAATTATAAAATCATTTAATAAGACTAGTGATCTGCTGAGAGACCAAGGTGAGAGTAAGAAAAGGTCAATGTATCACCTCACATCCACACACCCCAAAAGTTTGCTCCAGTGATAGGAAGAGGTGATTTGAAATACTTTTTAGGGTTATTTGATTTGCCAAATCAATATTCTGAAAGAGCCACACTTGATATTCCATGAGATTGATATTACATGTCTACACATGCCCCAAAGAAGAAACAGGCTACACAAATTAGGTATTTGGTCACAGCCACATCCAGAATGGCCCTGGAGGCACAGAGTCTAGTAAATGATGAGCAAGGGTAGTTCTACCTCAGAAGATGAACAGATTGCTGACCCTGACCATATAATCCCAAGGATTATTTATGCACCTTAGATTGCCTGCTACAGAACGTTTATGTCAGGATATGAAGAAAATATCATTTTCACACTGGACCCCCTAAACCTCACTTCAGGCTAATTGAGGCAGCACTGGATTATTGACAAGATAGAGGTGAGGTAAAGTGATAAAGGTGAGGACATGTCTTATATAAATGGTTAGTGGATCATATTTGTGCTGCAGTAGGGTGCATGTGTGAATGGTCCCAAGGAGGAGAGAATCATATGTTTGCTTAGCTGACTCAGTTCATGTTACTTGTAAGTCTTTGACAGTGAAGAAGTAGGCATATGATTGAATGTAATATTCATAAACACAAAAACATTCTTTGGCTACGTCAAAATCTAGGCTTGGGGAAAAAAATGCACTAATTTATTACAGCAAGTTTACCAGAAGGTCAAAGTCAGAAACCCAAAGGTAACACAGAAGAATGTAAATAGTCCAAGGAAGGGACTCTTAAGTGAAGCCAAGTCTTAAAACAAGGTGCAGCATTTCATTAAAAAAAAGGGAATCACCACCACAGGAGGATATTCAGCAAGTAAAGTTAAGTAATATGAATTAGATTGCAAAGGTCTGGAACTTAATTGCAAAGGTCTGGAAATATATTGTATGTGTTGTTTTAGCAATTACCAAACTTCTTTAAAAGATTTTTAAAATCTGATATCTCCGACCCCATGTTTAGTTACAGAATTATTTCAATTAATAAGCTCTTTGCTGATTTGAAATGCTTTACTTCCAAAATTTCAGATACTTGTGAATAGCTCTTTGGATCTTAAGGACATATCCCATTTGTTAGGTGGATGCCTCTACTTTTACTGCATGGCAATCATGCTCTTTAGTAGTGGGCAAAAGTACATCTCCTGAAAATGATCTTAGAGATCACATCCAAGTTATTAGTCATTCAAGCTGGATTTTCTGGAAGTGGTAGATTAAATTATCTGGATAGCACTCAGTTGCTATTGCTAGTGTAAAATAAAGTAGCTTATTGTTGGATTTGCTTAACATACTTAGCCTAAGCCTGGCTTATCAAATACAGCTGCTGTGTTCCATAATATGTTATGCCTATATATATACATACACACACACACACACACACAAAACACACATATATATACATACGGCTTAATGTGATGGCCTGATTCATGCAACATAATAATATCTGGTTTTTACCACAAGCTATAAACAACAACTAATAATAAGCTACTCATCCTTTCTAGCATGTGGTACAAACCCAGGTACAAGTATTTCTTGCAGACGTTTCATTGCCAGGCTAGGCAACATCTTCAGTGCGAAAAGGGAGTGGGACTTGCTCTCTGTTTATATACCCTGGCTTGTCCTGCCTGTATATTAACTATACTGTCTGTCACCTTGCAACAATAAAGAAAGCTCAAAATCCCAATAACAGATATTGTAAAGAATTATAACGTTCCCTGATAATGGGGTAGAAAAATGAAATATTTTTAAGGAACTAGAAAATAAATTTCTTTTTTTTATTTTATTAAGATTTTAAATATACAAAGTTAAAAGTTGAAAATGAAACAGAAATAGAAATACAAATTAAAAAGAAAAGAAAAGAAAAGTGTAATAAAGGAAAGAAAGAAAGAAAGAAAGAAAGAAAGAAAGAAAGAAAGAAAGAAAGAAAGAAAGAAAGAAAGAAAGAAAGAGACATTGAAATTAGATAACTTCCGATCTATCTATGGTCATAAAAATAAAATAGATAGTTTGTTCTTACATGCTGGCTATTCATATAACATTCATATATATTTCTTGTCTAATGTATACTATTTATATATGTTCTAATCATCAAAACCCCATGCAAGCTTTACTCCTCCTGCTTTTTGTAAATAGTCCATCAAAGGCTTCCACTCTTTAAGAAAATAATGGTTTGAGTTTTCTTTTAATAAGCAAGTCAGTTTGTCATTTTCTGCCATCTCTAATAATTTCAACATCCATTCCTGTATTGTTGGTACACTTTGATTTTTCCAATTTTGTGCATATAAAAGTCTTGCTGCTGTAATCATGTATAGTATTATTCTAAGAAAATGTTTTTCTATTTGTACTTCCCAAATTCCAAGTAAAAAGAATTCTGGTTTAAATGGTATTCGTATCTGTAATGTATTTTGCATCAATGAATGTATCTCGGTCCAAAATTCTTTTGCAATTTTACATGTCCACCACATATGGTAAAAAGACCCTTCTTGTTTTTTACATTTCCAACATAAGTTGGAAATATTCCCGTACATTTTTGAAAGTTTTTGTGGGGTCATATACCATCGGTACATCATCTTATAAAAGTTTTCTTTTAGGTTATAACACAAGGTAAATTTTAATCCTTTAGTCCACATGTCTTCCCATTGTTGAAGCTGTATATTGTGACCGATATTTTTTGCCCATTGAATCATACAGTCTTTAACTTGTTCCTCCACCATTTCTCCTTTTAACAATAATTTATACATTTTAGCAATTAAATGTTCATCAGTTTCACATAATTGTATTTCAAATTCTGATTTGAAATTTTTTTTATCTAATTTTTTTTATCTTATTAAAAGAAATTTCTCTATAAGTTGCATATAGGAGAGCCATTGAAAAGTATATCCAAATAATTATTTTCTTAAAGAGTGGAAACCATTAACTGACTATTTACAAGATGCAGGAGGGGCAAAGCTTATATGGGGATTTGAAGATTAATATATATATATATTGATGTAATAGACAAGAAATATTCTTTAATGTTTTATATAGACCTAGCATGTAAGATAAAATTTTTAAAATACTATGACCAGATACAAATCGGAAGTTGACTAAATTCTATGTTTCAGCTTTAACTTTTTTCTTTTTTTACTTTACTACACTTTTTTATCTTTTCTTCTTTCTTGATTTGTATTTCCATTTTCTTTTCTGTTTCAAACTTTTATCTATGTAAAATTAAAATCTAATAAAATTTGATGAAAAGTATATCCTTCTTGAGCAAGTTCTTCTTTTGATTTTATTACATAATGCCCTTGTTCTTTTTTTAAGAGGTCCTTATATGTCAACCACTTATCTTTATTTCTTACTTCTGTTCTATAAAAAGCTTCTTGTGTGGAAATCCATAAAGGTCTCTTATAACATAAAGTTAGTTTATATTTATTCCAAATTCTCAACAAAGATCTTCTAATATAGTGGTTTTTAAAGTCCACATTAACTGTAGCCTTATCATACCACAGATATCCATGCCATCCAAATCTTAATTCATGTCCTTCCAGATTTAATAATTTTCATTTTTCAAAACAATCCATTCCTTAAGCCATACCAAACCACAGGCTGCATGATATAGTTTCAAATTCGGGAGTCCTAGACCACCTCTTTCTTTTGAATCTTGCAAGACTTTATATTTTATTCTTGTTTTTTTCCCTTGCCAAATGAACTTAGAAATATCTCTCTGCCATTGTTTAAATGGTTCCTCTGATGTCAATATAGGTATTGTTTGAAAGAGATATAGAATTCGTGGTAATATATTCATTTTAATCGCTGATATTCTACCCAGTAGTGATAATTGCAGCTTTCCCCATCGATCTAAATCTTTTTTAATGTCTGTCCAAAGTGGGGTATAATTATTTTGAAATAGTTTGACATTCTTCGATGTTAAATAAACTCCCAAATATTTTATTTTTTTCTCCATGGAATATCCTGTCATTTCTCTCAGTTTTTCTTGTTGATGGTAATTCATATTCTTGGTCAAGACTTTTGTTTTCTGTAATTAACTTTAAACCCTGCTAATGACCCAAAGTCTTTCAATTTCTGCATCAATAATTCAATTCCATCCAGTGGATTCTCTAAGGTAATGACTAGATCGTCAGCAAAGGCTCTTAATTTATAAACTTCCTTTTTAACTCTAATGCCATGAATACCATCATCTTGTCTAATATCTCTAAGTAAAACTTCTAAAATCAGTATGAACAAGAGCGGAGATAAAGGACAGCATTGTCTTGTACCTTTTTGTATTTCGCAAGGTTTACTAAATTCTCCATTAACAATTATTTTTGCAAATTGGGGTCTATATATTGATTTAATCCACTTAATAAAATTCCCACCAAAATTCATAATCTCCAATACTTTAAACATAAAAGACCAGTTTAAATTATCAAATGCTTTTTCGGCATCTATAAATATCAAAGCGGCTTGTTTTTCATTATGTTGTTCTAAATACTCCAGGACATCCAAAACATTTCTAATATTATCTCTAATTTGTCTTTTAGGTAAAAAACCTGCTTGATCTTGATGAATAAAATTTCCAAGAATATTTTTCAATCTTTCCGCCAATACTGTTGTAAATATCTTGTAGTCGTTATTCAATAATGATATTGGTCTATAATTCTTTGTTGAATTCAAATTTAACTGTTCCTTCGGAATCAAAGTAATATGGGCCTCTTTCCATGTTTCTGGCATAATTCCTGTTTCCAAAATCGAATTCATAGTTTTCTGAAGAGGAATACATAGTTCATCTTCGAAATATTTATAGTAAGCTGCCGATAAGCCATCCGGACCTGGCGCTTTTCCACTATTAATTTTCTTAAAAGCCATTGTCATTTCTTCTTTTGTTATAGGATTATTAAGTATTGTTCTTTGTTCATCATTTAAAGCAGTTAGTCTTTGCTTACTCATATATTCATCAATTTCTACTAATTGAACATCCTGTTTTTTGTACAATGCTGTATAATAAGAATGAAATGCTTCTTGTATCTCCACGTTGTTCACTAGAGTTTTCCCTTTATGTTGTATGTTAGAAATTATATTTCTTTGTCTTTGTTTTCTTAACTTATAGGCTAACCATCTTCCTGGTTTGTTTGCAAATTCAAAATATTTCTGTTTTGTAAATTTCATTTGAGTTTCTATTTCCTGTACTAAAATCATTGATATTTGTTTTTGTAGAAATTTAATTTGAGTTATCAATGTATTGTCCATCGGTTTGTCCCTCAACCAGTCCGTTGTTCCGTGCTCTGTTCTTACCGTTGCTACTTGGTCGTTATACTTGGTCGTTATACGGCCAAGTTATATGGTCATAGACCAACATAAATATCAATTGAAGTTCTGGGCACTCTATCCAAAACTATGGTGATGACAGCAGCATCTTGAATGCTGCTATGTGTAGCTAGTTACTTTGCTGTCCATCATAGATGGATGATATAATTGACAGCATCTTCTCTCTGTTATGTTGGCACTAAGACAGCAAGAGCCATACTGGTCTCTTATCTACCTTCTGCTGCTCTCTGAATTTAGCCTCCCACCCAGTCTTATCCAAAAGGACCAGCCATGACTATCTCACATTATCACTTA
Source organism: Charina bottae (assembly GCA_023362775.1). NCBI lineage: Eukaryota > Metazoa > Chordata > Lepidosauria > Squamata > Charinaidae > Charina > Charina bottae. The sequence goes on from JALMGJ010000005.1 coordinate 48,825,041, forward strand.
GGCATATCTTCAGTAGAAAAGGATCCCAGATGGCAGTACTTCACATAACAGGCTTGGACCAGCTCAGGTATTCCCTCAGTTAAGGAACAAGGTTGGATTTAAGTATGTTCACTTCGTCCCACCATCTTACCTATGCATAGCAGTGCCTAGGAAGAGCCCTTCTTGCTTGGTGGCAAGTGGCTGAGCAGGCTATCGAGAACGCTATTCTCTCTACCAAGTCACATATTAGCAAGATTGCATTCTATTTAACTGGTGCTTTTGCAAAGACTTGGGGTCAGCTTAATTTATTGGTCTACAGGTTGGGAAGTAATGTGTATAGAATCCCAGATGGTCCCAATATTTGTTGTACTGTGAATTTTGATACCATGGTTGAAGATTACCCCTTTAGGAACCATTCAGGATGGATGAACTTTGAAAGAGCAGTCTGCAAGCCTATTGGGAACACTGATTAGCAGCAGACTGAATGAAGGTCAAAATGAAATATGCATAGCAAAGTAACTCCACTGGAACCATTGGAAGTACAGTAAGAATAAACTTGGCTAATGCAGGCTAATTCATAATTCAGTCTGGAGGTTATTCAGTTTATTTTAGTCTGGAGGCTATTTGAGAGAAAAAATATTAGGATGGCAGATGGTTATGCATTTGCATCCAGGAGATAAGAAAATGAGGACAGAGGAAGGCTAGGTTTTTTAAGGATCCTTTGAAACATAAAATGTTGTATGTGACAAGTAGCTTTCCAAAACCCACTACTTCATCAAATATTACTTTAAGCCATCCCCAAACTTTTCCACAATTGCTATATGATTCTTCCTTCATTACATAGTCATATCCATATCTGTATCAATATGTAGGTATGGAAACACTTTCTGTTACAAATGGCTGGTGTAGGTGTTAGGATAAAAATTCTAATGTGCCATCATTAGGTGTCAGCCTGGAGAGAGGACAGCCAATGTACTGCCCAACACCAGTGACTAAGGAGGCACAGCATACATGTTTTGTGCATCCACATAAGTGTAATAGTATAGTCATAGTGATATTACTGAAAGCAGCACCACTGTTAGCACGAGAAATCCTAATTGATCCTAATCATACTTTTGCTATTGCTTGTGGCACAGCAGTGAGCAATTTGTCTCATCTCTATATCTCTCTTTACAAATTAAGCTGGAATAGCCTGGTATAAATGAAAACACACAGGGTGCTATTGCTTTGTAAATTGTGCTTATTAAATTCAAATTATTCTTATCAGGGCACAAAGAGCATTACATTCTGAAGGTTATTGTACATGGACATTGGCACAGATATCTTTGATTAAAATGCTTCTTTTGTAAGCAGGTCATGCCAGCTTTTGAATGTGAAGTGGCACCAAAAAGGAAGTGCTACTATCACCAATTACAGTATTATAGTGCCTATACTTCAGGGTTATTGTTGTGGGAAAAAATGGAGGAGTGAGTACCATGTACACTGTTTCTATAAAAAAGGTGGGATATAAATCTAAAACATGAAGAATGGGTCAATGAAGACTTAAGAAAATGTTTTGTGTGTCATTTACTGTATATGGAAGAAGTTTAAGGCCAAGATAGCTAGACCTGTTTTCAAAGTATTAACTTTAGATTAATACTGGTATTATATTAATATTATCCATATTAGTATCCAAATTAGTATTTTACTTAAAAAAGTATGTATTGGTTACAGTATTGGACTAAGATTAGGGAGACCAAAGTTCAGGTCCATCAACAGCAATGGAAACTCACTGGATATTTGGATCAAGTAACTATCTTTCAGCCACAATCTATCTTTCCTGTGCCAGCAATTACAAATGCAGGAGGTCAGATTTAGATAAAGTTATTTTAACCTGTAAATCTCACTATAGGTATGTGAAAGGGAAAAACAAACAAGCTTACTTGAGAAGCTGAAGTTCCATGCAGACAAATCTAAGAACCAGGATTAGAGCTGAGTGTAATCTTGTACCAGTACAAAGGTCAGTCAGGGAATCAGAAGTTGACATAATCATATCCAAGGTGGAAAGTTGTTTGCCAACAGAAGTCTGGCTCCCAAGCATTTCTTTTATACTCCCAACTCAGGCATGCCTATTTTCTGGAGTTAGTCCTTTTCCTTTTGAGGAGTCTCATTGAATATCATTGTTCTACTTACTTGATTTTTTTGTTCGTACAAGGACTGAGGACATTCTGCAACAGGTGGCTGATTATCTGACTACTCCAGAACTGCAAGCTCATCTTCCAAGAAGGCCTTCTCTTTCTGACCCTCAGATATCAGTAGATATCTAAGAAGTTGCTGGCTTTTGAGCTGCAAAGTCAGAACATCTCAACCTTGCTCTTCCAATTCAGAGTGTAATTCATCAGACAGGTCTATCATGGTATTTACTATGGTAGGGGGAGGAGGAATGGAGGCATGAGTGCTTGGTATGCCACCTTGAGCTCCTGGAGGAAAGGGAAGACATAAATCTAACAAATAAATAAATATTTGCTCTATCCTCATAGAGCTATACCTCTATCATCTATATTACATTTCAACATGACCACTATGACTTTGTCGGTATTATTGCTACTCTTTCTTTTACTACCAACAAAGAAGTGATAACTGCACAAAAGCTGCTGTTAATGACACTTTCATGAAAGTGAAATTCACCTCTGTCCAGTTGTTACTGTCCTCTTCTATGTTTACTTATATCAAGGTGACTGACAGTATATTTATTTTTTATTTGTTTATTTATTTTCTATCCCGCCTTTATTATTTTTATAAATAACTCAAGATGGCGAATGTACAAATACTCCTTCCTCCTCCTATTTTCCCCACAACAACAACCCTGTGAGGTGGGTTGGGCTGAGAGAGTGACTGGCCCAAGGTCACCAAGCCGGCTTTCACGCCTAAGGCGGGACTAGAACTCTCAGTCTCCTGGTTTCTAGCCCGGAGCCTTAACCACTAGACCAAACTGGCATTTGTTAGAATACTTAAATTGCTTTGGATGATATCTCCCTTAGAATTATATTAATTACTGTGCAATTATGAGCTTACTTTTAGTGAAAAGTGTTTCACTAAGTACTACCGGCTGTTGCTCATAACATTTTGGATTACAGAGAACAGTTACAGCCTCTGAAATAACAGAGACCATATAGCATGAGCAGGGTAAGCGTGGGCAAATGACAAAACCTGTGTTGCTGTGTTGTGATGCAAACCAGGTGACTTAGTGTAATGGGCTGTAAGAGTGACCTTGAGGAACAGGAGGAAGAGCCGCAACCAAGGAAACAGTCAGATAAAAGAAATTTGGGTCCAAAGCAGAAATGTAATTTGAGAAAGCATCTCAGACTTGACCTCCCTACTTCTCACAAAGAGAGAGGGAGGGGGAATGAATATTCAGACCTGCAAGATTCTGCTACTTATAACTATATAATAAAAGTATTAGCATTCATAACTTTGGTTTTCTAGTCTCAAATGGCTGACACTTAGGTACTTGCGCCTGATGTCAAGATGCACATGCAGAAGGCCTGGGCTTGTGTCTTGATGCATGTTTCATTATTTTTTCATCATTGTAATCTGTACTGGACATCTATGAAGTTAAGCAGAACACAGGCGTGCTTCAAATCAACTGTTATCTGGTATGGAATTTCCTTTTCAAAGAGTTAACCTCCTCCTAATAGAAGTCCAAAGTGGGTCATGAGAAGAGTAGAAGTGTCCTGCTCATGTAACCCAGCAATTAGTATTCAGAGGTTTATGGCCTCAGGTACGAAAAATCATTTAAATTTCTTATTTAGTAGCCATAGGCAGTAAATTTGTTTACTACAAATTTCCTTTTTAGAGCCCTTCAAATTAGTAACTATCAGAACAATTTACAGTAAATTCCATTGTTTACTTATGTGCTGGGTAAAACAAAAGAGTTCCTTTAGATGAATCTCCCACATTCACCTTCACTGGATGATCTTAGGTTCAAGGATGTGAAAAGGGAGAAAAAGTCCTCTTTATTTCCTCTATACTATCACACATCTCTAAACTTAACAGCCCCAAATGTCAAAACTTTTCCTGAAAAAAGTTATCTCCTGATCATTTTTGCTCTTCTTTTGTATGTATTTTTCATACATGATGCATACCTATCATGCCATTCCCTTTTTGAAGTAAGCACCATTATGCAATGTGAAAGCAGTAAGCAAAAGAAATTAAATTCAACACAGTTCACTATACTTCTCCATTCATTTCTGTCCTTGTGTCAGGGTTCTAGTGTGAATCCTGCCACTTGTCTTTGTAGAATTAGAACGTGTTGTGTGTGGAGGGGAAAGACATGCCAGGAGCAGAGCTGTGTCTAACACCAGAGACTGTGGAATGCATCGTCAAGGTCGTCCACCTGCAGGAGCTGGAGGGAGCAAGCACAGAGTGAGAAAGTAATGGATATTGACATCATGGGCGCGAAGAAACTGGCGCGAAGGGGGGATAGCTAAGTTGGAGAGTTTGGTGGGAAACCGTCATTCAGATCTTTGGGAGTGCTTTGATTTACATGTATCCTTAATAAAAGCTTATTCTGCATTTCAATGAAGTGCATGGAGAAGTGTTTATTGGGGCATCGAAGTCAGGGTCATTACACCTTGCACACCATCCTTGATTCCACCATGCATTGTTCTTTAAACTTCTCTTTTTGAATCTCTTATTCAACACCATCAAACCATGATTTTCTCAATCCTTTTTTCCGTAATGTTTTTGCTTCTTGGTTCAATTCTCATTCATGCTTGGTTCAATTCTCATCCAGCCACATTAACATACTTCTTTCATACTGTCACTCATTTTTTATTCAATCCATATTCATTCATCACATTCATTTTTATCCTGCTCTTCTTGTTTTACTGTCCACACTTCCTAATTAGCCCATTGCTAATGCCAACTTACTTTTATGTTTCTCTTCACATACCAAACTCTTTCTTCCACAGAACAAAGTAGGCAGCAAAGTATCCTTTTATACACAGCCATTTTCACTTTTTTTCAATAAACATTTATTCCTCTTAACAGACCATATTCTATCCACTGCCATATGGACATCTTCAAATCTCTCCATATTTTAATTGTTAGGAATTATTCTATCAAAGTTCACAAATCCATCTACGTGCTCTCAGAGCATATATTTTTCAGTTTTATAATACCCATTTTGAATTACAATGACCACAACTGCATGTATGGGTGGGGAATTATATAAGACTTAGGAGTGGGTTTTTTAATTAATTTTTTACTAGAGTTTGTCAAAATATCCTTTCTCTGATAAGTTAATTCCAGCCAAAAGTGTATCTATGAAATAAAGATTTCATGGACTTTATTAATTTTGCCTCAGTATACAACTCTTTAAGTCAGGGCTTTCCAAAGTGCCGCCGCTGGCGACACACCAGCGGCGGCGGCGGCGGCAGTGCGGCGGCGGCACGCGTGCGCACAGTGGTGGCGGCAGTGCGGCGGCGGCACGCACGCGCATGGCAACAGCACGGGGGGCATGCGGCGGCACGCGTGCGGCGGCGACACATTGGACATGCGACGACACGCGCACGCACAGCGGGGGGGCGTGCGGCGGCACGTGCGTGCACGGCGGCAGCAGCAGCCTCCGCTAAAACGCGGAAGCACTGATCCCGCGCTGCTGCTGCTGCCGCCATGCACGCGCGCGCTGCTGCTTCCGAGTGGTGTCGCGACACACCACGCTGTGTGTGGCAACACACTTTTGTGTCGCGACACACAGTTTGGAAAGCTCTGCTTTAAGTATACATTGAACCAGATCTTCCATTTTAATGCTCATCCTCCTATTCGAACCTATCCTATGGAGCCAAGTTGTAAAAATATCAGTTCCTACTATTCTGTCAGGATTCCCACCTGGTTATGGGAGAGAAACAGGATTGGTCACTCTGGTCGATGACATCCATCAAGACGTTTATTAGATCCCTGAGCAGCACCCAGTACCACTGGCCATGGAACTCTTCTGGGCTGTCTGCAGGGGTTGAGAGATGGGGACACCATTTCACGATAATTCCAGTCCTACCTCTGTGAGCAATTCCAGTTGGTGGTCATGGGGGCAGTGCTTGAGGCCATGGGAATTCCAATGTGGAGTTCTTCTGGATTCAGTGCTTTCTCCCATGTTATTTAGCACCTACATGAAACCTCTAGGGGGGGTTTTCAGGGGTTGAGCCAGCCAGAGATGCCACTGAAGTCCTGAACCAGAGCCTAGAGGCTATGATGATCTAAATGAGGCAAAACAAGATCAGATTAAATCCTTCCAATTCAGAACTGCTTGATCACCTCAATAGACATCAAGGCAATAATATCAGTCCTGATAGTAATTCTTGACAGGGTCAGATTCCTCTAAAATGATTCATGATTTGGGGTTCTCTTGGACTCTTGGCACCTGCTTAAACAGCAGGTGGAAACTTTGGCTAGGGGAGCCTTTGCCCACCTTCAGCTATTGTATCAGATATAACTCCATCTGGGCTGTGATTGGGCAACAGTACTTCATAGTTTAATCACCACTCAGTTGGACTAATTGCAATGGGAAGAAGGAATAATCCTGAGGAACAGCCGCAACGGTGGGATAAAAAAATCTGAGTCCAGGGCAGAAATGTAGTTTGAGAAAACATCTCAGACATGACCCTCCCTAGTTCTCCTGAAGATAAAGGGAGGGAGGGGGGGAGCGTATTCAGACTTGCATTCTTTTTGTTTTTTGGGTGCCTGTGAGTCAGTTTTTGATTCCTAGCGACTGACTGGACTAGTCCCTGCAGTTTTCTTGGCAAGGTTTTTCAGAAGTGGTTTGTCATTGCCTCCTTCCTAGGGCTGAGAGAGAGTGACTGGCCCAAGGTCACACAGCTGGCTTTGTGCCTAAAATGGGACTAGAACTCACAGCCTCCCAGTTTCTAGCCTGATGCCTTAACCACTAACCAAACTGGCTCTCTAAGATTCTGTTACTGTAACCTTACAATAAAAGTAGTATTAGCATTCATAACTTTGGTTTCCTAGTCTGGTCTACCTTGAATGGCTGACATTACTGCAACAATCTTTACATGGGGCTGCCTTTGGAAGCTACAGCTAATAAAAAAAATGCACTGACCAAATTCTTGATAGGACAACCATATCATGTTAGAATAAAACTGATCTTGCTTCACTGGTTGCAGATAGGCTTCCAGTACCAATTCAGAGTGCTGGTTATCACCTTCAACAATGTTTAATGTGCCATACTGAGATATTTCAGATAATACCTTGTCAGAATTGAATCTACCTGTCAAATCCAGTTGTCAGGAGAAGGCCTGCTAAGATACCTCCTCAAGAGATACTATGATACTATACAATTATAGAAAAGTCTTTTACTAACCATGCATGTCTCCCCATACAACACGTGTTAGCCTTACCAGGTAGACCAGACAGGAAACACGACCAGATCAGCTAATTCTACTTTATTGTAAAGCTACATTGACAGAATCTTGCAAGTCTGAAAGTACAATTCTCCTGCCGTCTTCTTTACAGCCCAAGAAACTAGGGAGGGTCCCTTCTGAACATCTTGCCCTGCCCATTACCCAGCTGCAGGCTATGCTGTCTCTTAACTGACCATTCCCTAGGCAGCATCTCTTTGTCCCATCTCCCAAGGTCTTCCCCACATACCATTACAACACCCTTCTCATCCGGATTAAAGGCTGGGTTTGGCAGGTTCTTTTGGAAGCCTCACTTTTCCTTTGGGTTCTTATAAAGTAATCAAAGTTATTAGCAATGCTCTACCTTTCAAATTAAAATTTTATTTCATTTATAAGGATATAAGGGCATGCAAATTATAGTGGGAGAGGTAATGTCAGGTTAATTGCATGAAAGCAAAGGATCATATTTTAATTAAGCTTTAACTGGAGTTGCTTAACTGCTGTTTGATTTTTGCCTTCAGATATGATATGAAGCTGTTTAAAGAATATCTTTACTGATTAAATAATAACAATAGCAACTTAGCAGTGATTCAAGAGCCAGGGGAGCTTAATGATGTGCACTTCTTTCTCCTCCAGCATAGCTTTCAGTAGGCTCAATTTCATAGCCTTCTTCAGCAGCAAAGCACTTCACGGGCAGGAGCAACCAAATCTCTCGGCTGCTCTATGTGCAAATTTGCACGGCAGTGCAGTCCATGAGTAGTTTACCAGTCCCTTTTATGTTAATGGTACATTATCAGGTGATAATGACCACATTAAGTCAAGATTCCATACAAGAAGAAAAACAGTATAAATATAATTCTATTGCATCACATTTACATGTGTCACACTTTTTTTTAAATTTTAATTTAAGGCCTGCAGATCATATACAGCATTTGAGCCTACTTTTTTTAAAACAACAACTGGGATCATCTGTGACCACATCACTGAACTTTAGTGGTAACTCACCAAGTATCATAAGTTTTCTGTCATTATGTTATTTTAATGAATTATTTTAAGCCTAGAATTTTAAAATCAGGAAAAAACTCAGCCCTCATTTGTGTTGGAGCCCAGTCTGTTTATGTAAGGCAGTTCTACCCGCTGTGGTCTTCCAGGCCAAAAGTTAAGCTCCAAAAATATATGCCCACAGCCACAGAAAAGCTGCCTGATTTAAACTACAGTATATACACAGAGTCTGGATGCTACTTTTCTGAGATTTATTATAAAATCAGTGTCACTTCCAGGTTTTGGATATGTGATGCTATACCAACCATTTCACACTGTTTCTAGCTCTTCTAACCAAATCATATCATATCATATCATATCATATCATATCATATCATATCATATCATATCAGCCAGTTTGGTCTAGTGGTTAAGGTGCTGGGCTAGAAACCAGGAGACTGAGAGTTCTAGTCCCGCCTTAGGCATGAAAGCCAGCTGGGTGACCTTGGGCCAGTCAGTCTCTCTCAGCCCAACTCACCTCACAGGGTTGTTGTTGTGGGGAAAATAGGAGGAGGAAGGAGTATTAGGTATGTTCTCCGCCTTGAGTTATTTATAAAAATAATAAAGGCGGGATAAAAATTAAATAAATAAATTAAATAAATAACCATCCCTTTGCCTTGGAATACAGAACATATGCCAAGTCTATAATCTGGAAATAATGTCATCTGAGTGTCCTGAAAAATAGTCAGTGAACCAAATACTGCAGTTCCAGGAGGATTGTTTGTTTGTTTGGAATCACTTATTCCTTAGGAATAAGGAATCTGATATCAATAATTCCCGGCATTTGGAACTATCAGAGGAGATTGTTGGACATTGTGGAGGAGCTGGGCCTAAGAAAGTCCATGCTGTTTTCTTGCTCTTGTTGCTTGCTAGGACCACAGTGGCCATAGGTGTACATTGCCAGGCCCTTGTTAGACACCATACTATGGTCATGTCTGGAAATATTTTTTCTGACCATAATTATGGTGTATCAAATGCATTATTTATTTATTTATTTATTTATTTATTTGTTGAATTTCTATAACCGCCCATCTCCCCCTCAAGGAGGGACTCTGGGCGGTTCACAATATAATATCAACAAATACAATAAAAACAGTAATAAAAACACAATACAATAAAATTACAATAAAATACAATAAAATCCAAGAGGCAAATGGTTCTAAAGTGACGTTACATTACACATAACAACAACACTTTCTAGCATTTTTTTTGTAGAGGGGAGGCCAGAGGCTGAAGAGAGGTTTGAGATTTTAGTTGAGGACTTGCTGATTTGCCACTACATCACACCAATCAAAGGGAAATGACTCAAGTTAAGCAGAGCAGCAAACTTCTTGAGAAAGTCTGTCTACTGCTTTGGATTTTGGAGAAATTACTTTATTTATTTCATTCACTGCTCTCTCTTCTTTCCTGCAGTATTATCATTTTTCATCTTTACCCTGTTCTGTATCTTGGAATATAGAAATTTCTGAAGGTACTTGGACATGCTTCAATTGTTAGTATTGTTTAACAGTCAATTTAAAAACACAGAAAATTTGATTGCCAAATAAAGACGTAAACAAGTCACAATATTTACAATTGAACGTTGAATGTTCTGACGGTTGTCTGCTAACATTCTGAATTGTTAAACAAAAATCTAAAAATCTGAAATGTTGACCTTAACATTTATGCCATTCATAGTATTCATCTTCTAATGCTGCTCATATACAGTATTTAATATTTTTAGGGCTACTTTATTTCTCTCCCAAAACATCTGTTATTTTCCATGATTTTCAGATCTTGATTAAATCTCAGCTGATATTTATACAAATGCGATATCAAAACACACTATATCATGAGGTTGTTTGTGTTCCCACTGTTGGGAACATCAAAGAGGATTAGGGCTCGGTGCTTCAGGGACATAAATGAGATGTTGCACTCAAAAGTATGTACAGCTGATCCCTCTTCCAAAATTGCAGCACCGCATGCACTATGCCTGCAATGACCTTATCTTTCACAATAGACTATGAGATTGACGGCAGCATGCTATGCAGCACATTGTCTCCTGCTCTACCACAGCACAGAGCATGATGGCAGTAACCACAGCAGCACCTATCCAACTCACTGCCAACTACCGAGTTCTTCTACTTATGAATAAAAAATAAACTCTCCCTTGAATCAAGGTCAGTTCCTAGTGACAACATGGGTACATTGATGAAGCATTTTTTGCAACAATATGAAAGTAGTTTCCATTATCACATTCTGATTTTTTTTTCTTTGATTTACCCATCTTACAGTCTCAGTATTTCATGGTGAACTCTTCTCCAAGTACAAACAAGGTTCAAACCACCTTCACTTTCCAAGATCAGCCAAGGTTAGCCAGCTGATGCCACCTGCTGCAGGGTCTATTTGTAATAGTTTTGTTTTAAGAGCCTTAAAAACTAGTTTCATTTTAAGAGCATTAAAACATGTTTACAGAATTGGATAGGATAACAATACCAAATAAAAGTATTACATTTATCGCAGGCATATACAATGCTCATGAATGTGTGTGGCACAACAAGCAACAGATGTGACACATTTAAATATGGAAGCCAGAAGTTCTGAAGCAAGTTTCTGAATGGCCATAACTAATATGTGATACAAGTTCAGCTTTTTGCAGTTTTCAATGACAAATCTTTTTATAGTAGCATTATTGTTGGGAGTTACATCCTTTGCAGTGCCAAAAGGACTTCTGTAAGCCAAGGCCATGTTTACATCACCACAAGGGACCACTTACTCAGTAAACAGCTGCTTTGGGTTATTTCCTTCTTATGTAGCAAATAAAAGGGAGTACTTAGCTGATAAATAAATGGATACTAACTCTAGTGCCATAAAAAAAACTCCTGCATTTTAATAATAGTTCACATTCAATTTAACCAAACAGAATTTACTTTCAATTTTTTTTCAACTGAAAAGATAGTGTTTGGTCAAATTCCTGTGAATGAAGAGTGGTATTCTTATATTTATTAAGTTATGAATAGCCAAAGCTCAGAATGTAGCTGTGGTTTTGTGTTCGAATATCATTGTTCAATCATCTCTCCAAGAGCATGCAGCCTCCCTTATTTCTGTGTTTCAATTTAATCCAAAGAGAAGACATCCAGAAACAACTTCTCTCATGGGGCTTTTTCAGATCAGGTTCCATAAGGGAATACCAGTGCATTGGGAAAATGTGTAACAAAAAGCAACATGAGCAATAGCACCTTCCACTACTTCCAACATAAAATAAGCTCAAAAATCAAAATTAAAAAATGTTAGAACTTTGAAAACAAGATAGGAAAACAGCTCTGTTTTTCAAGGGAAAAATTGTGAGTATTCTGAGAACTTGTAAGGGAAACTTTGGCACAGCATTAACTATCTCCATATTATTCACAAATCAAATACTAGGAAACATTCTTTAATGCCAGAAATTATCCAGAGTGAAAATATCTACTGCAAAATGACTGCTGAGAGGATGTCCTTCGTACCACATGCACTTTGTATGGAAATCTTCATTAATATGTGCTGTGCACATCTATAGGGGCGCGGTAGCTCAGCGGGTTAAACCGCTGAGCCGGAAGGACTGCCTGTATAAGATCTGATGGTCGGCAGTTCTAATCCCCGCGTGGCGAGGTGAGCTCTCGTCATTCACCCTAGCTTCTGCCAACCCAGCAATTCGAAAGCTAATTAAGGCGAGTAGATAAATTGGGTACCACTTACGTGGGAAAAATGTGCTATGTCCTGTCGGGAGCCGTTCCACCGGAGAAAAAAGATGGAGAAAAAAGATCGGAGGAAGACTGAAATGCTGCCGGTGAGGACAGACAGACCCGGAAGTGACATCAACAGGACATCAGCAGCCGGCTCAAGGCATCCTGGGAATTGTAGTCCAGAGCCTTAATGAGCTGGTTCCCTTACCCCCTCTCCTGGTGCGCGGGTAAAATTACACTTAGGTGATAAATGTATGTATAAAAATAAATGTACAGTGTATGGACATGTATGTAAGCCGCCTAGAGTCCTCCGTTAGGGAGGGGATAGGCGGGGTATAAATACCACTATAAATAAATAAATAAAAATAAATAAATACTACAGTATTTGAAATATAACAATAATCACCTTGTTATCCTTGGAAATTATACTTCTTGCCCACTTTGGGTGTGAACACTGTTATCACCTTCCAGGGTTTCCCTTCCATTATATTTAACAATATAACCAAATGTAAAATATGTTTGTGTGTGTGTGTGTGTGTGTGTGTTTTATTATACATATATAATTTATAAATTATATAATTGGTAATTATATAATTTTGGGGGAGATGGGTGGTAATATTATTATATAATAAATTAATATTTATTATATTAAAATAATAAATAAATAAATATTGATAAAATACTGATAAAATAAAATATAAAAATATAACCAAAAAAGAAAAATAATATGAGTGTGCATTAGATCGAGCTAAATACAAGTCAAATTGGATTGCTTTACCACAAGGCGAACCACAAGGATCCTTCCAAATTGGACAATCACTAGGCTTTTGTGCAGGTCCATGCTTTGGAAGACAGTAGAAAAACAGAAACTATCACCGGAAAAAAAACCAATTTGTATTGCTTTCATTTCTCTTTAAAACTCTAGAATAGCGAGGAGAGGAAGGACTACAGTTCAGTGACCGTTGGGTCTACTGTACAATCACAATAAATGGTTCATCAAGGACTCCCTAGTCCCAGTGTAGACAGGAAATAATGTTGGGCATTATATTAACTTTTATTTAGGAGCAAGATTTAATTCTAAATCAAATAAAAATATATAGACTCTGTCTTTTCATAGAGCAGCAAAGACCGTCCTTTTAAGTGAGCATTTGGAGATTGAGCCCTATAGCATGAATTGTGTTCAATTCTTATGTGCTTTGTCATTTTTTGCATGTATATTATTAGTGTTTTATTAATGTTATTATTGTTGTTATTTTGTTAGTTTTATTATATGGATGTTAGCACTTGGAATCTAGGGGACTGAGCAAGATGCACATGTCAATAAATGAATCAATAAATATCCTTTATTTAAAAAATCAGAATTTAAATAGCCTAGCTCTAAAATATGTACTATGAAAGGTTCTACTGCATCTGCAAATTACAGTTGTTTCTGATAGTCAACAGAAGGCAAAAAAAAAAGCCAATCTCAAAATTTTAAGATTTTGGTTTGCTTGCTGATTGCTTGGTAATAATAATATTTTTAAAAAAAACTCACCTCAATCTAAGTTATACTGAGCTATTTTCTAAATTGCACCCAGGCTAAATCCTGTAGTCAGTATATTGCCCTAAAATTAAACAATTTGCTAATTTCTCTTCTGTCACAGAATTCACAGGAAAGTGTGAATGTTTTCTTTGGCCTTTAGTTGTATTTCTTTATGGAACATGTTCATCTACAGTATATCCCCCCTGCTTGTTTGTGGAATGTTTCCGGAAGTGATTAAGTTGAGCTGATTTTGTCATATTCTTCTGCACAGTTTCTTGAAAGAAAAAAATTGGAAAAAAAGTATTTGCCACTGGTAGTATCACAGCATTGCTTTTATGCCTTTTGGAAGTCTTGGCATTGCATACTATATTAGACATGGAGGTAGCATGTACTGAAACTCTTTGTAAAAGAGTAGCCAAAGGTGTTAAGAGCTGCCATGGCTATGTGAGTTTATTTTTATCACGTTGTGTCTGCTAATGTCTGCTAGCATTAGCCAGAAAAGGTACTGTACTACCAGGCTCCTTCTGATTTTTTGTTGCCATAGATTAACATGGCTCTTTCCCTACAATGTCTGTTAGTGTGTGCACTTTGATGCCTGTGAACAGCATGGGGAATTGAAATCGGTGAGACAAGAAATTAAAATGTACTGCAGTTTCCATCCCAGTCCATCATACAACCCAATTGCTTTGGTCCATTCTGCTGTATTTTTAGATTCTCACCAAAATAAGTGAGCTATTAAGCATCTGCCTGGGAGGGTTTGCCCTCATCCACATGGTCATTCTGTCTTCAGCAAACCTGGTAGAAACTCTGATCAGAAGAAAACAGAGAGTCAATAAAAGTGTATCCCATACATAGAAACAAAGTAGATTTACTTACCATGCTCTGTGTTTGTGGTATTCCATCCTATTTTCCCTTCATTAATTTAGACTAATTTAATTTCTTGCTAAGAGCTGCTCCCTTTAACTGATTCTCACCTTTAAAATCCTAGAAGGACCTCATGTGGTTTGAAAAAACAAGCCAAATGGGACAGGCATTTCCATTCAAAGTATAGTCTGAAGGACCAGTTTTTCAAGAATCTGCCATCATTTTAGAACAGAATTATTATATCTAGACAACCTAATCATCTAACCCTACTCATTGTTCACCATGTGGTTTAAAATAAAATTATACATCAAGATGAAATGAATGGCAATGATCTGATATCTTCATATTCCAGAATCCTTCCTTACTAAGACTCATTTAGGACTTCAATCCAAAGTTCTTCTGGTATTGTTATATTAATGTTAACAAAAACATTTACTAGAAGAATGGTGTGTTGCTATGGAAATCTATAGCAGTCTTGCTTCTGGAAATGTGAAGGGTATATACAAGTGCAAAAAGATGTTTAGATTTCATTTATCTTTTTTGCACAATAACCTATAATGGATTTTGAAGCCCGTATGTGAAAAAACTCCAGCAAAGGAGATCGTTACCTTGTCATGGTGCTGGAGCTTGAGCACCTCAATGACACCATGAGCTAAACCGTGAAGGGACACCCAAGACGGGAAGGTCGTGGCAGAGAGGTCAGACTAAATACGATCCCTGGGGAAGGTAATAGCAACCCACCCCAGTATTCTTGCCGTGAAAACTAAATGGATCAGTACAACCAGAGATATGTCGGTATACCATCAGAAGATGGGACTCCCAGGTCGGAAGATGGTCAAAATGCTACTGGGGAGGAACAGAGGATATGTTCAACTAGCCCCAGATGTGATGACGCAGCTAGCTCAAAGCTGAAAGGACGGCTAGCAGCCGACAGTGCTGGTGGTGAACGACGAATCTGATGTTCTAAAGATCAACACACCATAGGAACCTGGAATGTAAGATCTATGAGCCAGGGCAAATTGGATGTGGTTATTGGTGAGATGTCAAGATTAAATATAGACATTTTAGGTGTCAGTGAACTGAAATGGACTGGAATGGGCCACTTCACATCAGATGACTACCAGATCTACTACTGTGGACAAGAGGACCACAGAAGAAATGGAGTAGCCTTCATAATTAATAATAAAGTGGCTAAAGCAGTGCTTCGATACAATCCAAAAAACGATAGAATGACCTCAATTCGAATTCAGGGTAAGCCATTTATCATCACAGTGATCCAAATATACGCCCCAACCATAGATGCTGAAGAAGCAGAAGTAGATCAGTTCTATGAGGATCTTCAGCACCTACTGGATAATACACCAAAAAGAGATGTTATTTTCATTACAGGAGACTGGAATGCTAAGGTGGGTAGTCAGACGACACCTGGAATTACAGGCAAGCATGGTCTGGGAGAACAAAATGAAGCAGGACATAGGCTGATAGAATTTTGCCAAAACAACTCACTGTGCATAACAAACACTCTCTTCCAACAACCAAAAGATGACTTTATACATGGACTTCACCAAATGGTCGACACCGAAATCAGATTGATTACATCCTTTGCAGCCAAAGGTGGCGGACATCTATACAGTCGGTAAAAACAAGACCTGGAGCTGACTGTAGTTCAGATCACGAACTTCTTATTGCAAAATTTAGAATCAGACTAAAGAGAATAGGGAAGACCCACAGATCAGTTAGATATGAGCTCACTAATATTCCTAAGGAATATGCAGTGGAGGTGAAGAATAGATTTAAGGGACTAGATTTAGTAGATAGCGTCCCGGAAGAACTATGGACAGAAGTTCACAAAATTGTTCAGGAGGCGGCAACAAAAAAAGTCCCAAAGAAAAAGAAAACCAAGAAGGCAAGATGGCTGTCTGCTGAGACACTGGAAGTAGCCCAAGAAAGAAGGAAAGCAAAAGGCAACAGTGATAGGGGGAGATATGCCCAATTAAATGCAGAATTCCAGAGGTTAGCCAGAAGAGATAAGGAATTATTTTTAAACAAGCAATGCACGGAAGTGGAAGAACACAATAGAATAGGAAGGACAAGAGACCTCTTCCAGAAAATTAGAAACATTGGAGGTAAATTCCAGGCAAAAATGGGTATGATCAAAAACAAAAATGGTAAGGACCTAACAGAAGCAGAAGAGATCAAGAAAAGGTGGCAAGAATATATGGAAGATCTGTATAGGAAGGATAATAATATTGGAGATAGCTTTCACAGTGTGGTCAGTGAGTTAGAGCCAGACATCCTGAAGAGTGAGGTTGAATGGGCCTTAAGAAGCATTGCTAATAACAAGGCAGCAGGAGACGACGGTATCCCAGCTGAACTGTTTAAAATCTTGCAAGATGATGCTGTCAAGGTGATGCATGCCATATGCCAGCAATTTTGGAAAACACACGTATGGCCATCAGATTGGAAAAAATCAACTTATATCCCCATACCAAAAAAGGGAAGCACTAAAGAATGTTCAAACTATCGAACAGTGGCACGTATTTCACATGCCAGTAAGGTAATGCTCAAGATCTTGCGAGAATTGCCAGATGTACAAGCTGGGTTTAGAAAAGGCAGAGGAACTAGAGACCAAATTGCCAATATCCGCTGGATAATGGAGAAAGCCAGGGAGTTTCAGAAAAACATCTATTACTGTTTTATTGACTATTCTAAAGCCTTTGACTGTGTGGATCATAACAAATTGTGGCAAGTTCTTGGTGGTATGGGGATACCAAGTCATCTTGTCTGCCTCCTGAGGAATCTGTATAACGACCAAGTAGCAACGGTAAGAACAGAACACGGAACAACGGACTGGTTTAAGATTGGGAAAGGAGTACGGCAGGGCTGTATACTCTCACCCTACCTATTCAACCTGTACGCAGAACACATCTAGCGACGTGCTGGGCTTGAGGAATCCAAGGCTGGAGTTAAAATCGCTGGAAGAAACATTAACAATCTTAGATATGCAGATGATACCACTTAATGGCTGAAAGCGAGGAGGAGTTGACGAGCCTTATGACGAAGTTGAAAGAAGAAAGTGCAAAAGCTGGGTTGCAGTTAAACCTCAAAAAAACCAAGATTATGGCAACCAGCTTGATTGATAACTGGCAAATAGAGGGAGAAAAAGTGGAGGCAGTGACAGACTTTGTATTTCTAGGCGCAAAGATTACTGCAGATGCTGACTGCAGCCAGGAAATCAGAAGACGTCTACTTCTTGGGAGGAGAGCAATGGCAAATCTTGATAAAATAGTTAAGAGCAGAGACATCACACTGACAACAAAGGTCCGCATAGTTAAAGCAATGGTATTCCCTGTAGTAACCTATGGCTGTGAGAGCTGGACCATAAGGAAGGCTGAGCAAAGGAAGATAGATGCTTTTGAACTGTGGTGTTGGAGGAAAATTCTGAGAGTGCCTTGGACTGCAAGACGATCAAACCAGTCCATCCTCCAGGAAATAAAGCCAGACTGCTCACTTGAGGGAATGATATTAAAGGCAAAACTGAAGTACTTTGGCCACATAATGAGAAGACAGGATACCCTGGAGAAGAAGCTGATGCTAGGGAAAGTGGAAGGCAAAAGGAAGAGGGGCCGACCAAGAGCAAGATGGATGGATGATATTCTGGAGGTGACAGACTTAACCATGGGGGAGCTGGGGATGGTGACAGCCGACAGGAAGCTCTGGCGTGTGCTGGTCCATGAAGTCACGAAGAGTCGGAAGCGACTGAACGAATAAACAACAATGTGAAAGAAATGCAGAATTACATATTCAAAATCAATGTGCATCATCATCATCATCTTATTCAAAGATCAACCCTATTAAATTGATTTTGAATATGTCCCAGATCCATTTGCTGTATTGATCTACTGAGGTCAACCATATTCTCCAAGTTCTATTTTTCTTTTCTTCCCAATTTCCTTTAATAGAAGAAAAAAACATAAACTGAAATAAAATATGCAAACAGAAAGGACCTTGTAAGCCTCCTAGTCCATCATCTTGACAGTGTTATTAAATGCAGAGCAATAGGATTTCTCACATATAAAGACATAACCAGTTTCTATTTGAAAAGTTCCATACATAGAGTGCAAAATGTTGTAAGAATTTGCAACACCCTAGTGATGCAAATTCAGGTTTCCATATCTTGGAATGATGTACAGTGTACCTAAATACAAAATTATTTCAGAGATTCTGAGCAGCCTTATCTTCATCCTTCTCTTGTAATTATTCTGGGGAAAGCAGCATTTATTTTCCTTTACACTTATAAAAAAATAAGAGGTCTCCCGGGGGAAATAAAGAATTAACAATACAGCTCCTCCTCTACTTCTGACATACAGAAATGTCCACCCAAAGTTCACCTTCACTTATTCTTTCAGCTTCTGCTTTCAGTGAATAAGTAAATGAGAACATTTTGTTGTTCATCTGCATGGTTGTTCTTGGGATGCTTCCAAACGAAAGATATATTGTAAAGCAAGAGATAGCCAGCGGGATGTAGCATTTAGACTGGGGAATTGGGAAATTGTTAAACCCAAGTTCAAATCCCCACACAAGAATTTACATCCAACCCACCTTGTAAACCTGTTGCAAAACTAAAAATGGAAGGTCAAACAATTTGCTCAGCTTAGAAGAAATATAACATACAGTATAGAAGAAGAACATTGAAATAATGGTCAGGAGGATTACAAATGGAACCTGATATCAACTGGACATTTTATAAAATGCTGTGAGGCAGAATGATTGCAAAAGAAAAAAAAACCTTGTCTAAAAGAGCTCTTAGTGTCAAAGAAAAATAAAATGTACTCTTGTATGATCAACAATTTGAAAACTCAACCTTTCAGTCACTAAGTTGAGTTAACTGGGCCCGTCATTTTCTCAATTATTTGTAGTAGAAGAACAGAATAAAGTTTTCTTAAATGCACAGAAAGAGAGAGTGAGATCCTATGTTACATTCTAGTACAAAAATAAGTAAGCAAAATAAGCCTGAAATCTGCCTACCCTGGTGTAGATCACATGAAAACTCATTCTAAACCAAGTTTACTTCAATAACCTCTCTCTAATCCTCACTTTCCCTTATGTTGCCCTTACATAGCACAATCACTTCTGGCTCCAGAAATCCAGATGACCAACTAGGCAGCTGCAAACAAACTGAACAAACTTTCTCATTGCTGCCCTCTATTATTATTATTATTACGACATCATATTTGTATAGCCGCCCATCTCACAGAGAGTAGTAGATTCTAAGTCTTTGCGACCCAGATCTGATTGCTCTATATTAACTAGCTACCCATATTTTGCTTACAGTATGACAATGGAAACCAGTGAAGTATCAGTCACTTATTTCACTTACTAACCTCTCATTGAGAACTGACCTTAACACACACACACACACACACACACACACACACACACACAGAGTGTTGGTGGTTTTGTTTTGTTTTTCCAAGTGCTCCTAACCATCTAATATTGCTTGATGGATGGCTTGAGAGTATCATCATCATCATCATATTATCATCATCTCTCTCCTCCTCTGAAGCCAAATAAAGCAGGCTTCAAAAATACCGATACAACATAGATATTTTTGTGGAAAGGAGCTCCACCAGTGAAGGCTTTATAGCAGTGGAGATCCCCACTCCATCCTCTAAGATCTCAGTGAGTTAAAATCAGCCATCAGCAATGTTCTTGTGAAAATGCTTGACATAAGACTGCAAAACAGGAAATCCTGGGGGAGAGATAGGTACAATTCAAGCCTGTCAGTTATTCCACTCTAAAGCTGACATATCACATTCCCCATCACCACTATCACCATTACTTTCCTTTGTGGGCAATTTACAATAAAGCAAACTGCTGTGCTGAAAATCCCAGCAAAATACCACACAGAGAGAGACCTTCTGTCAGGTCCAGCATGCACCAGCAATTCTTGGGATGTGCTGTTCCACAGCCCTCCATAGTAACTCAAGATTGTAGTGAGGATGCCGTCTTACATTTCAAGTATTTTGGATCTGAATTACTGAAGTTTTGATAGTAGTCGGGATGGGGAGAGGAGTTGGCAGTTGTAGGGGTTTGGTGTGCACAATCAAAATTTCAAAAACATGTCACAAAATGACTTTGCAAGGAGGATGAAGGGTTGTCTATCTACAAAATAGCTACTATGGATATTTTTATTTATGTATTTTTATTTATTTAATTTATATGACCGCCCATCTCCCCCAACGGGGAACTCTGGGCGGTTTACAGTAAAATCAAGTTTAAAATAAGAATATAAAAGTACAATTTAATTAATACAATCTAAATAAATATAAAATCCAATTTGGAGAATTAGTTTTAACTAAAAGGAAGGACATTATGGAATTAACCACCCCCATGAGGAACTGTTACTTTCCCCTTCCCATGCTAGACGGCAGAACCAGGTTTTCAGCTCTTTCCTAAAGGTCAGGAGAGAGGGAACCTGCCTCAACTCTGGGGGCAAGATATTCCAAAGGGCGGTGCCACTACAGAGAAGGCCCGTCTCTTGGACCCCACTAGATGAAATTCCCTTATTGATGGGGTCCATAGCAGGCCCTCCCTGAATGATCGGGTGGGGCGGGTCGATGATATGGGGATAAGACGGTCCCTCAGGTATCCTGGCCCCATGCCATGTAGGGCTTTAAAGGTGATAACCAACACCTTGAATTGGATCCAGGAGCAAACTGGCACCCAATGCAGCTCGCGGAGCAAAGGTGTTATATGTGCTGATCTTGGTGCACCCAAAATTGCCCGCGCGGCCACATTCTGCACCAGCTCTAGCTTCCGGATAGTCTTCAAGGGTAGCCCCATGTAGAGTGCATTGCAATAGTCTATGTGGGAGATGACAAGAGCATGAGTGACCGTTCAGAGGGCATCGCGATCCAAGAATGGGCGTAACTGGAGCACAAGCCGAAGCTGTGCAAAGGCCCTCCTAGCCACGACTGCCATGTGCTCTTTGAGCAGGAGTCGTGAGTCTAGAAGGACCCCCCAAGTTCCGCATTGGCTCCGAATGGGGCAGTGCCACCCCATCCAGGACCAAAGGTGACAACTTCCCAGATAGCGTTAGGCCATCAATCCACAGCCACTCAGTCTTGCCAGGGTTCAGTTGAAGCCTGTTGTTCCCCATCCAGGCCCCCACAGCCCCCAGGCACTGAGACAGGGTGGCTACCGCATCACTTACTTCACCTGGGATAGAGATATACAATTGAGTATCATCAGCATATTGATGATACCTCATCCCGTGGTGTCGGATGATTTCACCCAGCAGTTTCATGTAGATTTTGAATAGGAGAGGAGAGAGAACCGAACCCTGCAGTACCCCACATAAGAGAGGTCACGGATCTCTCCTCCCCTATCACCACCGACTGGGAACAGCCCTGGGGGAAGGAGGTGAACCAGCGTAAAACTACGCCGCCCACCCCCAACTCCCTAAGCCGACCCAAAAGGATACCATGGTCGATGGTATTGAAAGCCGCTGAGAGGTCCAAGAAAGCCAGGATGGATGCACTGCCTCCATCCCGCTCCCACCAGAGATCAGCCATAAGTGCGACCAATGCAGTCTCCGTCCCATATCCCGGCCTGAAACCTGACTGGAAGGGGTCTAGTATTCACAAAACATTCAGCCCTCTAGCTAACAGTTCAAACTTTGTCCTTTTTTTTTTCTGGCCATATGAAGAAACTTTCAATTAAAATACTGGGCTGCAATCACTCTCCTATATATTGTTTGAAAACACACACTGCTCTTACTTCACAAGATTGGTGTTATAAAATTAGAGGAAACCTTCCTTGATCTCCCACCACCACCACCAAAAAAATCCCCTGGGATTTAAATTAGGATGATTTGGAAGTATTCTTGGAAATAAAGATCAAGTTGCTGGATGGCACTTTGTTCTGAAGCACAGCAGATTCCTATCCTTTTTCTTAATTAAAAAAAAATTAAATTAAATTAAAAATCAGGTGAACCAAGGAGACTAGGAGGCACAAGGTTTTCTGCAAGTCAGTTTCCACAGCGTTGTACATTTGTCCCATCTGCAATATAAATTGCAATATTTTAATATTATCATTTTAAAACTTTAAGGATTCCTAATAAATATGTTATTTATTATTTGTTATATCCTGTCTTTCCTCCAGGTGGTATACACAGCATTCTTCCCCCCCCCCCACAATAACACTCCTGTGCAATAGATTGGGTTGAAAGAGTGATTCATCAAAAGTCACCCAGTGAGTTTCCATGGCAGAAGGTGACTTGAACCTATGTCTCCTCAATCTTAGATAACACTCTAACCACAATGCCATGCTTGACTCTCATATATAATATATTCTTCTCCCCCTAGTGTTTATCCAGTTGCTCTTGTTATTATGCTTACTGTATAACAGAAATAAGAAAAGTAGATGCTTCCATTTTAAAAGAATTAAGACCAGTTTTTAAACAAAGTAGGCAAGAAAGTTTTCAAATTATATCTTCATCTTTCTGACACTCAAAGGTGGATGATAGTAAAAAAAACCCTGCTCTTTTCCCTCTCAATAATTTTTTTAATTGGTTGCCAGTGTTGCAGCTATAACACAGGCTCTTCTGTCAAACACTGTTAGAATGAAGCTCTGTTTGTAGACAGTAATGGGCAAAAGGTCTCCCTTTCTATGCTTAGAAAATGCTAAGTAATCAATTTCCAAAGAGATCAGATGTCAGATAGAAAAGTGTGAATCACACTGTCTGTTCAGATGGACAGAAAAAATGTCAAACTGGAGGAATATTGGTTGAACAAATCAGATGAGCTATTCAACTTGCTAAATAAGGTGTGGGGAGGGTTGCAGCAATGGCCACAGAAGAAATAAGAATGCAAAAACAATGGGTGTGATTGAGGCAAAGTTAGACACATTTATATGGCATTGATTTTAGAGGGGATAGTTAACTATGTGCTTATATTTTCCCAAAGAAAATCAATGAGATGCAAAAGTACAAGCTTTGGCTCAGTCTTGCTAACGTTTCTTTTGCAAACTTTATTAATATTACCCATGGAAAATTCACCCCTCCCCACAATCATAAAACGCCTGGCTTTGTAGAGACTGCTGCCTTCGGAAGAAGTACACACAGTGTTTGCCTATAACACAATATATCCAGCTCTGCTATATTATACCAAAGAAACTTTGGTACAAAGAGACCGAAATCCTGTGAGCCAAAGTGATCAGCCATAGATTTCTACAGATTTCTATAAATTTCTATAAATTTCCAAAAGTTACCTTCTTTTACTTTTGCAACTCAAAAAGTTTCAATTAATTCTTTTGCCTAATACCTAATTCCACACATACATAATAAGTATGTGTGGAAATAAAATACAGTATTATATGCTCTAAACATTCCAGATAAACAGGACAAATATGTTTTATTCTCACAGCTTTGTATGGAAGATAGGCTTGGCAAGAATTGATTCTTCATACAATGTAATTGTTTCAGTTTCCTGCCAACTACCCAGAAATAAAATGTTATCTCCTTTATGCCTTGTAATTATAAAGCATTCTTGTTCTATTTACTCTATTTTTTTTCCTTCAGTGCCTATCAGTTTTGCCAACATATTCCTCATTTTTTGAAGTTTGTAATTGGTCCACAACCACACAATCCCTGTATTTCCAAGGAAATGTTAGCAAGAGAACACATCTTTGGTCCTTCCTAACATTGCTGAATCATAAATGTAATGTAATCCTTTACAGATCAGTAATGGCTTTTATCCTGTATGTGGCAGCTCCAATCATTTTAAATAAATATACAGAAATGGAGAGTGGAAGATTATCAGTATGACTGAAATTGCAGATTCCTAAAATAGGTATGACTTTTAAAAAATAGTTGAATGAAGATATCACACCAACTTACCTTTTTGGTAAGTCATCAGTGAGTGAGGACAATGATCTCTATGGATTTGGAAAACCTGCTCTTCAGGATTTTGGGTCTTTGGGTTGGAGAAAGAAAACTATCTGTGGCTTTGCTGGCTTCATGAACTCCCAGTCTTAGAGTTTAAGGGCTTGTGAAGCCCAAACATCTTTTTTCAACACCAGAAAGTTTACATTTAGAGTTCCTGCTTTTAGAAAGTTCACACAGCTTAAAGCATTACAGATCTCTAATGTGCATATGAACAGTTAATCAAGTTATGGCTTTGATTTTTTTCATTAATTTGGTCTTCTTTATTTCTTTATCAAAGAGAATATTTGTAGCTCAGGGTTGAACTGTGGAGTCCTTGGTGCTCTCTGAGCCTTGTTGTTTTCTTGCAGACGTTTCATTGCCAGCCTAGGCAACATCTTCAGTGCGAAAAGGGAGTGGGACTTGCTCTCTGTTTATATACCCTGGCTTGTCCTGCCTGTATATTAACTATACTCTCTGTCACCTTGCAACAATAAAGAAAGCTCAAAATCCCAATAACAGATATTGTAAAGAATTATAACGTTACCTGATAATGGGGTAGAAAAATGAAATATTTTTAAGGAACTAGAAAATAAATTTCAATAAAATATTACGTTTAATATCAATTGATCAAATCAAATCTTTATTATGGTCATAGACCAACATAAATATCAATTGAAGTTCTGGGCACTCTATCCAAAACTATGGTGATGACAGCAGCATCTTGAATGCTGCTATGTGTACTGTAGCTAGTTACTTTGCTGTCCATCATAGATGGATGATATAATTGACAGCATCTTCTCTCTGTTATGTTGGCACTAAGACAGCAAGAGCCATACTGGTCTAAGAGCCAGACTAGGCAACATCCTCAATGCGAAAAGGGAGTGGTGTTTGCTCTCAGTTTATATACAGTGGTTTGCCCTGCTTGTGTTGGTGAGGGTGTTGTTCTCTCCTTAGGAGTTCCTTGATTGGGCTGTTGTTTACTGCTTGTTTCTTTATTTTATATATGTCCTCACTTTCCTCCAAGGCTCAACTCAGTAACATACAGTATACAGTAAAAGTTGCACCCCTTTATTCCAGATGTAGCTGCAACTTCAAAGCCTATCGGGGTTGCGTCATGTTTGCTTTGATCCTAAGGAAATTATTATTTATTGATAAAATCTCAGTTTTTATGAGCTCCTCTAAAAAATGGGTTTCAAAGTACTGACATTTCTTTGTCAATAATACTTTTTAAAATTATGCTTTATTATATTGCCAGAAATCAATTACTATATAAATCTGTAATTTATCATTACAAATTTAGTCAATAAATGGATACATAAGTGGTTTTTCTGTCCACGTATAGCATTCATTTCCCAAACTTTGGGAGTAGTCATCAAGTATGCTTAATGATCACAAGCCATGGATGTTCTGCCTGCATGTATCTGTCAACTATCCACACAGCAAAATAAGGAATTGTAGTATTTGAAAAAGCCACCTTACTGCATGTTTACTGAACAGAAACCTGTTGACAGAACTTGCAGGTGCAGCTGCTCTGCTTAGTTCAATAGAGACTGACACTGAGTATATTTCAGATGGGAAAAGTAAGTCAGAATGAAATAATAAAAATGTCATAAGAAAGAACCCAAAAGACAGAATTCAGAGTCACTTCCAATGCTATTTTTACAGGAAAGGGACAAAACTACTTCATACTGAAAGTTAACATAATTTCCAGGTAAATGTGAAACTCAGAACAGTAACTTTCCATTCAGCCCATTGCTATAACTGCTTGCTTTCTTACATGTGGACTTTTGATAAGACACTATAATCTTCTCTTTTTCTCGAGTATAAAGCAAGACTATTAATAACACAGTGATAAGCCACAGCAGTTCTAACTAAACAATTACAATGAATTATGGATGTTCAACAGAATTTCTTTGAAGAGTGTTAAATAATCCATAAACTACTACTATTTCTATGTAGCGCAGCATTGATATGTCTACTAATAACCAGCTATAGAATTTTTCCATTCTGTTTTTCCATTCTCCTTTCTCTAGCAGCCTAATATCAATGGAAAGTTAAAAGTAAGTTAAGAGATAGCTAATTCATAAACAATATGTGAAAAACAAGGTTAGGTAGGAAAGCGTGCACATTTGTTCAGTTTTTAATAAACTAATTTTGAAATGTTGTTATGGGCATACTTTGTATAAAAGTATTTTTATAAATAGATCCATGTAAATCCATGTAGAATAGTCTGATTTCACAGATTTCTTTCTTATGAAAGTTTGACTATATGAAAAAGTAATTGTTTTTGCTTACAGTGCAGTTACAGTATATTTGGATCAATTATTCTTCATTTGGTTATGGTATGAAAAAAGGGGTTTGCATTTCAAGACCACCAAGAAAGTAGATGGAATGGATCCTTCTAGAGTTTTGAATTGGTTGTGCAATTATTTCACCACTGGTCTGACTCACCTTAACACGGTATCTAAAGCTTACAATAGAACAGTAAACAAACAGTATTTTGTATCTCCCTGTTCACCAGACTTTCTATGATTTGACTTCAGGTTTCTTATATAGAAACATGAAGTCAAACCATAGAAAAAAATCATACTCCCTCCAAGATAAAGTAAAGTAACTCTCCCCAAAACTAAACTCACTGCTCAAAAAAATAAAGGGAACACTGAAACAATACAATGTAAGTCCAAGTCAATCACACTTCTGTGAAATCAAACTGTCCACTTAGGTAGCAACACTGATTGACAATCAATTTCACATGCTGTTGTGCACATGGAATAGACAACAGGCGGAAAGCATAGGCAGTTAGCAAGACATCCCCAATAAAGGAGTGGATCTGCAGGTGGTGACCACAGACCACTTCTCAGTTCCTATGCTTTCTGGCTGATGGTTTGGTCACGTTTGAATGCTGGCGGTGCTTCCACTCTAGTGGTAGCATGAGACGGAGTCTACAACCCACACAAGTGGCTCAGGTAGTGCAGCTCACCCAGGATGGCACATCAATGCGAGCTGTGGCAAGAAGGTTTGCTGTGTCTGTCAGCGTAGTGTCCAGAGCATGGAGGCGCTACCAGGAGACAGGTCAGTACATCAGGAGACGTGGAGGAGGCCGTAGGAGGGCAACAACCCAGCAGCAGGACCGCTACCTCCGCCTTTGTGCAAGGAGGGACAGGAGGAGCACTGCCAGAGCCCTGCAAAATGACCTCCGGTGGGCCACAAATGTGCGTGTGGCTGCTCAAACGGTCAGAAACAGACTCCATGAGGGTGGTATGAGGGCCCGACATCCACAGGTGGGGGTTGTGCTTACAGCCCAACACCGTGCAGGACGTTTGGCATTTGCCAGAGAACACAAGATTGGCAACCTCGCCACTGGCGCCCTGTGCTCTTCACAGATGAAAGCAGGTTCACACTGAGCACATGTGACAGACGTGACAGGGTCTGGAGACGCTGTGGAGAACGTTCTGCTGCCTGCAACATCCTCCAGCATGACCGGTTTGGCAGTGGGTCAGTAATGGTGTGGGGTGGCATTTCTTTAGGGGGCCGCACAGCCCTCCATGTGCTCTCCAGAGGTAGCCTGACTGCCATTAGGTACCGAGATGAGATCCTCAGACCCCTTGTGAGACCATATGCTGGTGCGGTTGGCCCTGGGTTCCTCCTAATGCAAGACAATGCTAGACCTCATGTGGCTGGAGTGTGCCAGCAGTTCCTGCAAGACGAAGGCATTGATGCTATGGACTGGCCCGCCCGTTCCCCAGACCTGAATCCAATTGAGCACATCTGGGACATCATGTCTCGCTCCATCCACCAACGCCACGTTGCACCACAGACTGTCCAGGAGTTGGGGGATGCTTTAGTCCAGGTGTGGGAGGAGATCCCTCAGGAGACCATCCGCCACCTCATCAGGAGCATGCCCAGGCGTTGTAGGGAGGTCATACAGGCACGTGGAGGCCACACACACTACTGAGCCTCATTTTGACTTGTTTTAAGGACATTACATCAACGTTGGATCAGCCTGTAGTGTTCTTTTCCACTTTAATTTTTGAGTGTAACTCCACATCCAGACCTCCAGGGGTTGCTTACATTTGATTTCCATTGCTTTTTGTGTGATTTTGTTGTCAGCACTTCAACTATGTAATGAACAAAATAATTAATACGAATATTTCATTCATTCAGATCTAGGATGTCTTATTTCAGTGTTCCCTTTATTTTTTTGAGCAGCTTATAACAGTTGCTATGCAATTACCATCATGCTTTGAAGTTCTATCTAAATAACATTGTTTTCACAACTGTATGGAATGACCACAACAAAAGGCCATGTAAAGTGTTCTAAATCACTGGGGCCATCACAAAGAAGGACTACCTTCTGGTCCATGGTCCTAGATGATAGCATGACTTAATAGAAATTAACTATCTAGTCTCAGTAATCTGAACAGCAGACTCAGTAGCAGTCCATACATTACATTTAAGGTTAGTTTTTATCTTCCCAATAATAAAGTTGTAGTGTTCTGGTGGATTCCAGTGCTGCCGCTGATTCCCAGGGAGGAAACGCATTCCAAGCTGATAAGAGGATTCAGAGCCTGGACACTGTTGCTGGGAATTTAAGAGGTTCAAGGTAGCTCCGCCCTAGAGCTTTCCCAGGTTATTTACCCTTAGGTTAGTTAGAGTAACTTTCATCTGGCAAGATTCTGTCTATACAGTGAGAACAATAAAGAACTAGAAATACCTCGACTCAGCGTTGTTCTTGGCCTGGCCCTGACAAGTGTGGTCCAGACTTCCTGGGATCTCCAGGCTTGTATAGAGTAAGTAAGATGAACTTGACAGAGATAGGCCAGATCTGTTACCAAAGCGATAAGGACAAAAATATGACTTACATCCAAAACAAGCAGAAAGTATGCATAAATGGCTCAGACTGACACCTCCTTAATGCACATGGGTATAAGAAGGTGAGGAGACATAGCACAAGATTCTGTTATTATAGCTATTCTCAATAAAAGTAATCTTAGCCTTCCTGTGGAGTTGATTTACCTGAGCTACCTAGCGGAGCTGACAGGGTATTCCATGCACAAGATGAACAATTCATCATTCTCATAACTTATGTTATTATAAAAATCACATCAGATTATTTTACAATCATATTTCATTTTTTTCCTACAGACTCATTACTGAAAGGTTAATAGAAGCAAATATGTAGTCCACGTGTCTCTGCCAATCATCTAATTTGGTAAGTGCAATCAACAGTGCAACATCTGCTGAGCAGGTACAGTTATCATGGGACATTTATTCTTACAGTCCTCAAAAACATTTTACTGTATTTATTTGCAGAGCTAAAATTATAGCTGTTTTAAACCAAGCTTTTTAAAAGGTTAACTTCATTTGTAACTGAATGCATTAGATATTAATAAGTATAACAGAAATGTATTTTCATTGTGGCACAGTGCTGTAGATTTTTTTAATTATATATTTGCATGGTATTAAGCTGGTTTTATTTCCCAAGTCTTTTAGCAATTGCTGTTGTTACTTGACAAGTATGATTATTCCCAAGATGATTTCACATTGAGATAAGCAATCAATGGGATCATCAAAGAGTGTTCTAGTACGGCTGAGTCAAAACAAAGGCAATATTTATGGACACTTTGGGGGCCTCCAAAAATGCTTCCATTTGGCCTTTCAGTGGATCACAAAGGTCAAAATTATTATAAATTCTGTATGCACAGAGCCATTTCTATAGCCAAAAGCACCACAGTAGCAGAAACATGCAGTTATTTTCTATATTCTAGGAAATGTTCAGCCTCATATATAAAGATTGGAATGAAGAGCCTG
This sequence comes from Charina bottae, assembly GCA_023362775.1. NCBI lineage: Eukaryota > Metazoa > Chordata > Lepidosauria > Squamata > Charinaidae > Charina > Charina bottae. The sequence goes on from JALMGJ010000005.1 coordinate 48,855,281, forward strand.
AGATAGGAATCTCATAAACTAAAACCAGGCAGAGCAAGAAATAAAGAGGGAACACAGCAGAAATTCCTAAATCTTTATTGCATGACACTGTGCCTTGTGGGTTACACAGAGTAATTAGTTTCACTCTCAAAATGCCCTTACTTTTAGGAGTCATTGCCTTCCTATAACTTATATCCATTATTCTAAGTTCTGTACTTCTGTGTGATACCCTTTCAAGTATTTTGAAACCATAAAACCATCAGCCTCAAGAGCAGATAAATGGGAATAGAACAAGTCAAGACCTTTAAAGATCATAGAGTTATTGTCATAGAATTGCAGATGGCAAAGAGATAGTGGAGTCTATTCTTTTCCTGTCTGTGTGTTCTTTTTTTTTTAAATCCTTTTTAGGTGATAAGTGCACATAGGCTGCAACCAATAGTTGATGTGTTAATATGAATTTTATTTCTTATGCCTTTGCTTTTGGGGGCATGATATCAGCATAGCATGATGTGTTTACCTCAGAACCTTAAACCAATCTGAACTATTGCTCTAACAAGATTGGATGATACAATTTTAATGCACTTCACCTGCAAGCAGATGGATTCAGATGGTGTCCTGAAGTCTCAGGAACAGTTTTTTGGTTATAGCCAGCAGTTCTGCCAAGGCCCTAGTCTTGTCACAATCACTCATAAATATCTTCAGAAGAAAATGTATCTGCATTTTGATACTCTAAGGAAGTGACAGATGACTAGATAGCAACTGACAAAATATAAATCACAATAAGTGTATTTGTGTGAGTGCACATGCATACAGCTTGCCAGGAAAGCTCTTTTAAGTGATGAAATGTGCTCTCTGAAGCATCAAGAGATCTGATGGAGGCTTTAAGGCTCACTCTGATAAATTTACATTACATTTTACAGACAAAATCAGTCACATTCATTCCAACTTGGATGCCACTATTTTGTAGTTTAATAATGATGAGAGTCACCACCTGTTCTTTGGATCTATGTCCTTCCTGGATACTAACATCTGCCAATACTGGGTTTAACATCTGAGCTCAGAAGTAGTTAATGCTTCTTTGGGGGAGCATTTGGTTTCTACAACACTTAAGGAGATTGTAGTCAAACTTATGTTGAAGAAACCAGATGATTTCATTTCTCACAACAGCTATCATAAACAGTAAAAGGAAAAGTATCAAACATATAAAAACACAAAACAATAATGTTACTAATAATTAATCAAGGGCATCTTATCACTCTCCCTAAGCCCTGTGAAACAATTCCATTTTAGTAAACTTTTGGACGGTTAACAATGTGGGACAAAGTCTGATTTCTAAGGGGTGATTATTCCATAGCATACTGTAGGTGCAGCTGCTGAAAAACAGCTCCAATGAACCTTAGCCCCCATACTTGTGAAATCAATGGATCACCAGAAGTTTCTCCCAGGGCACACAGTCAAAATATATTTATTCTGCCTGGACAAGGTAATCCTGCAAGTACCTCAGTGCCAAATAATATAGAGCTTTATAGATCACAAACAACACTTTTACTTGGTCTTGCAATCCAGTAGAATCCTGTGTAGGGCTGAAATCACTGGTATAATGGGTGGGTGCATTCTGGACTAACTAAAGCTTCTGAGTAGTCTTCAGCTGCAGCCCCATGGTCAGCACATTGCAGAAGTCTTGACAAAAAATGATAAGGGCATAAATCACTGTGATGGGACCCTCCCAATCCAGGTAACTCTTCAACTGGCACTCTAACCAGATTTGGGCAGATGCCCTCTGCCATGGCTTCCATCTGCCCCTGAAGCAATAGACCCTGCCAAGTTGTGATCATGATCTTTCATGGGCAGTGCTACCCCATCAAGAGACAAATCAGAGCTGTCAGAGAATCTCAGTGTACAAACATCAATCCATCTTGCTGGGATTCAATCTTAGCCTGTTTCATCCCATTTAGACCCTAACAAACTCCATACTCTGAGTCAAGAAAATAGATGTCATAGATATCTCCTGCATGAACTGGGCTAGAGATGTACAATTAGATATCATTGGCATACTAAGGATGTCCCATTCTAAATCAGTGAATGACCTCTCCCAGAGGCTTCATGTCATTGTTAAACAGAGAGGGGAGAGAACTAAACTGTGGCACCCTGCAAGGGAGCAACTACCAGGCTAATTTGCCTCCCTCCATCATCAGGAACTAGAATCACATGCTAAGGAAACAGTAGAATGACTGTAAAACAACCTAAACAACCTTCCCCAATCTTCATATGCAGTTCAGAAATCTACCATTGTGGATAGTATGAAAGGCCACCAAAAGATCTAAAAGGACCAGTGTACTACACCCCTCTAAAAGGGGTGTACTAACTCCATCAAATTCTTGACAAAGTTCATCAACAAGGGTAAGCATCCTGTGCCAAGATCTAAACCATTGCCTGAAAAAGGTCCAGATAATCTGCTTCCTCTAGGGTGCTCCACAGCTGCCCAATGATCACCACTCATTTAACTTCTCTAAAAGGAGTAGGTTAGAGATAGGTAGTAGTTGTCAAGAATGACAGGGTCCAAGAAGTGCATCTCGATGCTAGAAAAAGTTGAGACTTGCAATTCCCATTGTTATTGAACATTATCAACTATCTGAATTCATTCCAGTGTGGTTTAACTTTGGTTTTGGAACAGAAAATATTGGTTGGGCTGGTGAACAACTTGCAAATGAATGTAATGCAAGCTTGTTAATTTTCTTGGCTATCTCAGCAGCCTCCAGTACTACCAGCCAGAATATTTTTCTAGACCTAGTTAGAGTAGGACTGAGGAACACATGCTTTCTAGAGGAATATTCTTTGTTGGCCTTTCTTTGTCCTCAAGTTCATATTACTGTAAGAAAATGAACAAATTCAGATTTTATTTTTAATCAGATGGATGTGTACCATCTTGACTTGTTAGTTTTCAACTTGTCAATAAGATCTAAAATTTCATCACTTGCCAATATTTGCTTTACTCCCTCAGATTTCTTCAGGCACAAGTACTTCACCATCTAATATAATTCTGACCAAAATTTCTAATATTGGCTCCTGGATTCTAAAGTCCAAAATATAGTGTAAGAGCTTCTTAATGGGTATATGGATTGCACATGTCTATATTGCACATTGGTATAAATGATATACAGTACTTGTTCTCATGCTATAACTAACCAATGGAGAAACTCACTTTCGGTGACTATCAAACAGTTACTGAAGTAAAGCATCTACAAAAGTATTGAAATTAATTATAAGGCAAATGAGATGAGAACAGAGTATAATATAGTTTTCATCATTATTTTAAAAAGAAACATTCATAAGTTATTTCCTCTCTTATAAATCAGATGTCAGGCAGAGTAATAATAACAATTGTGATATACTTAAGAAAATTTGTATTAAAATATTACTCATTGGTAGTTCAACCACACAAAGACACTGTTATCCTCTTCTATAGGAATCCCTGCTGATATATTACTTGAAGTACCATAGCCTTTGGTTGTTCACTGCCCTCACTTGGTCTAAGACAGCTACAGAGATATAGTAGAGCTAGCAGAAGTTAATGGACAGTGATAAGTGAGTACAAAAGTCTATTCTGGAAGTGGAAGGAATGATGCTAAATGTTAAGAGACACAATGATACAAAACCTTCAGACAGCTTTCAAGAAAGCAAACTTCAGACCTGAACTGAGCTTAAGTATAGATAGAACCTGATAGTTACCTTTAGCTTGGAGTCTAACCCTCCCATTTTCTTTTGATAGACTATTTGCCTTATTAAGTTAGAAAAAACTGTGAGTGTGAGGTTTTCAATTACTGACAAAATCACCTCTTGACAGTTAGTATTGTGGACTTGAGTTCCCTTCAGGACTACAGTTTCTCAGCTCTACCATCAGTCATATCAGTGTCGCTCTCATTTCTCACAAATAAGGATGTAACATCATTCTCCTCGAGTTTTTCTGACTCACTGTTTTGAGCTATGAAATTCCCCCAATGCTTTTTATAACATAAGCAGCTTCTGTCCAAATGTAAACTAGTTTATATCCTTTCTAATCAAATTTTCTGGATGAGAAGAAGTCAGCCATCTATTTCCCTGGAGTTCCTTTCCTACATCCGGGGTATGCCATTATAATATTATTTTATTTTACAAGACCAAACCTCATGAGAGCACATTGCACCCTGACACTGGAATTTCCCATCAATCAGACCTCACTACTTTTACAACTTTCTGGATCATGGTGATTAAAAGCAGCAGCAGCAGACAGGGAGCTGCCGGTACCTTCCCTGGAACTTCCATTTCCCCATCCCATGACTGCTGTGATCATTTGGGCTGATGGCGGCTACTGCTCTTTATACATATTAAGGTCAATTGCCCTGTGAAGAAGAGCAAGAGAATCATCAATTTGGAGATGATGGAACCCTGAAAGCTTCCGTAAACAACCCACTGCTATCATAGCAGCCATTATAAGTATACTGTAATAAAACATTCAGCATCATTCTCTTTTCCTTTTCCTTCTCCGTGTTCTTTTCCTTCTGTGTTATGTCTTTTTAGAGTGCAAACCTGGAGGGGGGAAAGGGAAGAACTATTGAAACTGCTTGGAATATCTTGCGCGCTAAAGGTTTTAAAATAAATAGATCCCAAGAGCATTTTTGGTATGCTTTGCATACTTTTTTTCTGCATTGTTATTTGTTCTGAAGATGGATGGAATATTTTATTTTTGTATCCCAGTGGTTAAGTGATTAACATTGTGATGTATGTATTAGAAGCAAAACAGCTCCCAAATTGATTTAGGGCATCACCATATTCAGTCTCATTGAGCTATGAATATTTTAAAAAAAATGTAATGAAGGATAGGCACAGATGTACAAATTTGAGTGCTGAGCAATTTGTATAGTGGGTAAACATGCAGAAGTTCACCTTCATTTATTATCAAGAGATCATTGTTTAAAAAAAACAGCCCATCCTTCCAACATTTATTCCCTCAGTCTGGGAGCCAATTTGCACTTTAATTTCAGCACACATAGATATGCCAGTAAAGTCAAGAAGTAGCTAATTCTGTACGATGTACATGTTTCTAAACACATTGATACATTTCCAGCCATGAAAGCCTTCGACTATACATTGATATATCCTTCAGAGGCTACTACTATTGTTTCCAATACCCAGCTACAAGTCGATCAGCTGGGCAAAAGGAAGAAGTTGGTGAGGCACCAGGGACGGATTTGGTCATAGAAAAAGAAGCAAAATCATTTTCCATCTGTGTTTAAAATGATAAAGAAAAAAAAAGAACAGAAAAAGGGTACTACATGAAGATGTTTTTAACATGTAGCCCGAAACATTTCAGTCTTATTCATTCTTCAGAGGCTCCATAAGTACAAATGTTCACTGATTGGATAAATTCATTGGCGATCACTCGTAGCCGAGTAAGATTGTCTTCCAAGGGTAAAATTTTAAGTGTGGATCCGTAAGTGGCTGTAAAGGCCAATTCTGGATCCGCACAACCTCCCACAATGAGAGCATAGGTTTCCGGGTGGGAGACGGTCATGATGGGGGTTTGCTGGACGTGCCTTCCTTTTAGCTCTTTTCTCCCTTTCCCCCTGTACTCGTGCTTCTTCAAAGTCCATAGCGCCTTTAATAAAGGTTGACCCCCAATTGAAACGCTCATGAGTTAGGGCTTCCCAGTTCTCAATGCTGATATTACATTTTTTAAAATTAGCTTTGAGAGTGTCTTTGAATCTCTTTTGCTGTCCACCAATATTCCGTTTTCCATTCTTAAGTTGGGAGTAAAGTAGCTGCTTTGGAAGACAATGGTCAGGCATTCGAACAACATGGCCGGTCCAGCGAAGTTGATGTTGGATGACAATATACAATATAAATTCATGAACTTTATATAAAAGAAAAGCAGATGTTCTTTATTTATAGACACTCTAAAACACATGCTAGTTATATAAAACGTATTATAGCCATCATCAAAACATAAATCGACAAAAAACAGAATATCCCAAATCTGTATGCTTCTTGGAAACTTTTCTTGTGCCCCAAGAAACATGATTTGCTTTTGACAATGAAAGAAGAGTGTGATCTATGCAATTCCTTGGACCTCAAATCAAGGCCAGAATTTAAGCTTTCTGAAATTTGATTATGATATTCAAGTTTTGAATGCTGGCAATTAAACAAGGGGGGGAAACACACATGCCAGCTGATTTTTACCATTAAAACTTTTTTCACATGCATAAATGATAGATAAAGCAAGACAGGCAATATCACAATAATGCTTTCAAATAAAGGTTTCTGATGTCAAATTTCAGGCCTGTTAGCTCCTAGTGAGAGACTTACTCTTAAGCTACTAACTGAACACTTTAATATGGATTTCCTCCTGTTGTAATGAACTGATGCTCTCAAGGTGAAAAAGAGCACGAGCATATGGAAGGAGGCATGTCGTTCTATCCGCAAAAGAAGAGCACTGAATTAGCAGTGATACTCTTCCTGTGCAGTCAATGTGCCATTCCATGAAAAATGTCTCAGGGAGCCCAATCTGTCAGTAGCTTTCTGAACTGACTTTTGCTCTTGATATAGGAAACCAGCTCTGCTATCTATCTACAGCAGCTCTTTCCTTGCACATAGATACAAGTATTTTTAATTGCTGGGGCAGAATGAGCCAGTAGTATAGAAAACAGCAGGAACAAATCGCCAACCTTTGTCATATCACCATGTACCACGTGTGATGTGCATAATGACAGAGCATATCCATCTGCTTTGCTGGAACTCCTTTTTGAATGAATATATGGTAAGGAAAATGTATTCCTAGTTAAGATAACCTCTTTACCTTCACCACACCACCGATTCTTAGCATGTTCATTTTTTAGGAGCAGTAAAAATATTTAGTTATTGCGGCTGGGTGTCAGGATGGAGGCTGAGTCCGATTCGGAAGAGGAAGGGATGGTAACAATAGAAGTGGGAAAGAACTGGGATGGCGCGAAATTTGAATTGGGTCCAGAGCAGCTGATTGGAAGCATCCCAGAAGAAGACTCGCCTCCACCTATCAGCGTGTGAGAGAGAAGGTAGGAAAGGTGGGCAGAGGAACACGAGGCGCGATTGGCTCCCGCTCACAAACGGCGCGAAAATCAAAAGGATAAAAGGCAAGCGCAGTGTGTACCCATTGGTGGAGGCAACCGTTCACGTTCCGTACTGCATCTTGGAATGAATCACGATCCCGTCACCATGCCAGCATCCCCGCTCAGGCCCTGCCTTGCCTCCACGCCACAGCCTTGCCTTGCAACCTTGCCAAACTTTGCGCCAGAGCCTTGCCTTGCAAACCAGCCGAGCCTCGCATCCGAGCCCTGCCTTGCCGCCCTGCCACCGCCGCTCCAAGCCTCGCGCTGGAACCTCTCCTTGCAGTCGCCACTCCAAGCCTCACGCCGGAACCTTGCCCTGCCGTTGACACTCCAAGCCTTATGCTGGAACTTCGCCTTGCCGTCGCTGCTCCAAGCCTTGCGTTGGAACCTCCCTTTGCCTCTGTGCCAAGCCTCGTGCCGGAGCCTCATCATGCGGCCGCTGCACCCATCCCCACGTCAGACCCTTGCATCACAGCCACATGGTAGCTGCCCACGTTTGCGCCCAGTGGAACTGAGCACGGCACACCACTGAGTCCATGAGCACCATGTATCGTTTATTTGAGAGATTGTGTGTTTAATTGTAAATAAAGTATAGATTTCACACCTTCCTACTTTGGGTCTTAGTCGGGACAGGATACTGGGTTCCAAAGCTCAGGATCAAGTGAAGAGCTTGAACTAACCCAGTGGAATTTGTGACCTTGGTCACATTCACACATCTGCTTTGCCATACACCCTCTCGTCACAGAAAAAAAACATGCCAAAATGTTATTACTCCCACAGCATGTCTTTACCAAACACCCAAAACTGATCTGTCCATACAGCTTTAACCTTCAACATTCTAAGGACTGTGATTGATTGTTCTCTTAACTAAAATTGCAGCCCATCCAGCATGTGAAAAGCCTTCTCCAATTGTCATGCACAACACTGGTTACTCCATACATTGCATTTTTTTTCTTTTTTCTTTCCCGTTATACCATCAACCAATTGATTTTTTTTATTTTGCATCCCTTGAAATGATTGATCAAGCAATGGACCTCTAGGTGACAGCAGAGAGAGTTTTGTATCTCTTGGCTGCCATCTAGTGGTCATGCAGCTAAGATGCAACCAGTAGATGAGTCCTGCTTGAAGAGATGAAATTTGAGAAAGAGATTTAACTATGGTAACTGTGTGGGAGAGAAAGAATGTGGAGTCAGGTTTCTGAGAAGTAACTGAGAAGGGAATTCCCTGCCAGGCTGGCTAAAGAAATGCAAGTGCCAAGTCATTTCAATTATATTTTCAGTGACATGTTAAGCCAGGCATGGAGTGGTCAATTTCAAGGCTTGTAATGTTTTTATATATTTGAAAAATAATGGCTGTTCTATTCCCTTTGTAATCAAAAGCAGACTGAGGAATTGCCAAAGAGGTCAGGACCAGACTAAAAGGGTTGGTCCCATAGGAAATGACAGAACCAGTCAGAGCTACTGTACAAGATTAACAGCATGGAGCATGTCATTTCAAGATGCCTCCCTGAAGCATCTCAGTGTTCCCTACATTAGTTGCACACAGCATCTTGTGGCTAGACATTACAGAAAACACTTCCAGAGCTTAGCAAATTAAGTCATCTTTGGCCAAACTCAGCAGCCAAAGGACATTGAGATACAGGAGGAGGCAAACAGACATGTGGTTCAGTTGGCCATCCTCGTACCAGAACAAGGAAGCTGTGTAGATCTGAACTTTCTCTTCTTCCTTGTAGCAATGTGCCTTGACCTAACATTGACTCCTTTTGATACTGTTCTCCATTTCAAGCCAGTTTGCTATGTAGTCTGGGAGTAGGTGTACAGAGCAGTGTAAATACAATCTCTGTTTTCTAACATATGGAGGAGATTTCCACTCTGACAGATTTATGCCTATAATTTATTGAATATCCAAACATAATTCACTAGCCTGTTTACAGACTGAAGGAGATTCTTACTTTTGAAAATGTATGACTAGCCAAGAATCTTGTTTTTTTCTCTCTTTCCACAGCAAAAATTCCCCATATATCTGTATATACAGACATGATCATTCCAGAAAGTTCTGCAAAGATGAAACAACCGTTTCAGAGAACTCTGTGCTGGCATGAATCCATAAGGTGTATTTGCTGCAAAGAGGAAGGGAGGGAGGGATTGGAGTTACTTTTAAAAGTTGGGGAGGGGGAGAGGAAGGGGGAGGAGGAGGAGGAGGAGGAGGAGGAGGAGGAGGAGGAGGAGGAGGAGGAGGAGGAGGAGGAGGAGGAGGAGGAGGAGGAGAAACAACAACAACACTGCCCAGGTTTTATTTTTCATCAAGATCTTTGGCAGGACCCATGTTTGGAAATGAGAAAAAATTAAAGGTCCGTGCATTCCTAGAACAAGTTCATTGGATCCTGACTTTATTTATCCATAGTCACATAATCACACCTTCATAATGAAAGATTACTGTTAATATTCTGGTAACAAATCACAATGCTGATAAAATGTTAGCAGGAGTAATTAGCTGAAAAAGTCATTCATCTTTCTGTTTCAAGAATGCAACAACATATGGGCATTTTCACTTTCCACTATCCAATCCCAGAAAACAATGGGCTCTTCATCACCACAGAACTAAAGTGCTCTCATATAGTGCAGGAACTGGAGGAAAAGCTGCCTGGTTTAAGAAGTACTGACTACACATCCAACCCCTATTTTTCCTTGCAATGGAGCATAGTAGGAGTTCTATCCACACAAGAAGCAGGGGAGGAGAGAGGAGGATGGGAAACACCTCTGTTGGGTCTTCTGTTGCCCATTCTCCACTCTCACAGAATAATCACTCTGTGGGATTGAAGGACTGGCCCCAGAGAATATATTCTCTGCCACTTCTCTCCCCCATTCTCTCTCCCTATTCCTTCTCTTGCTACCCGTGGCAAAAGAGGTGTGGGAGAGAAGGGCGGAAGCAGGATTGGAGGACTGGCACCAAAACAGCCATTCTTTCCCACTTCTCCTTACCTGTAGATGGCAGAAGAACTGAAGCAGAGAAGGGGCGGGTGGGGATAATTTACATACCAGTTCTCTTGGCACTCAAACAACTGCTTCTCCTCACAGCTGGAGCCTTTACTCCACTTTCATTTTCACAGGGGAAGGGAGGTGGAGTGAGATGGCTCTGTAGCCAGCAGCTCCACAGTGAGCTGCTGTGGAGGGCAGCTTTATCACAAACCTGCTGGCTACAGAGCCACAGCTCTTCTGCCAACATTGGAGTCACAGGCAGCTTCACCATGGCTTTTCCACCTGCAGGACCACTTCCATCCTACCCAACGTTCATTTACCACCTAAGTCATTGGCAGCTTTAATCTGGGACAGCTGGCTTCAGAGCCAAGGCTCTTCTGACAACAGTCCTATGATAATATATGAAAATATGATATGATTGCCCTTCGGGGGAGATGGGGCGCTAATAGAAATTGATAAATAAATAAATAAATAAATAAAATCTGCCCACAGCTTATCTGTGAGGCTGCAGTCAGCAGCAATCACAGTCAAACTGCCCAAGATTACTGCAAGGAAGAAAAGAAATGGTGTTTCCCACACTGCTCTGCTGCATTGTTTATCCTAGCATGAGCTAGCTGTCATCATATGCTTGGGATTTGGACAGGGCCGCAACTAGGGGGGGCAAGCGGGGCATGTGCCCCAGGCGCCGCACGGGGGATGCGCCAAAATGATGCCCGGGGGGCGCCAAAATGACAAAATAACCCGGGGGGGCGGCGGAATCCATGTTTGCTCTGTGTGACACAGACCCTAGTTCCATCCCTGGATTTGGATAATCAGGTTCTTATTTGTACAACAATAATAAGTATACCAATGTAAGCTTTTTATTTTACTTTATCTGTCTTGTTTTAAAAATATTAAGTTTTCTGTTTCCCAACATCACCAAAGTGGTTGTCTAGAAATGAGAACTACCACAATTAGCCCTACTACTCAGCAATCTACAAGTCACCCTTGGAGCCAACAACATAGATGCCTGATTTCAGGAAGGACAGTTTATTGATGTGTTGTGGAACACAAGGAATTAGGGTTGGAACTGAAACAGGAAATATAAACCTTTCATTACTCTAATTGATGCATCTCTCTTGTGAGGACAAAATTGCTCTTATGATATATTTTTATGAATAACTGTACTCCCTACTGTGCACACTCTGCATCTTGACTGGCTTTGCCTTTCCCAGCTGTCTATGGCAGAAGCTTGCCAAATCTCATGCCTTGCTGGCTTTATGAGACTCTGCTTAGGTTTCCCACAAACATATACATACATACCCCACCACAGGCATACCTACATACACATGCACAAAATCTCTCTCCTGTAAACATGCAGAGCATTATCTTTAAATTCTTTGTGGGGAAGCCATGAAAGAGGTAAACATTGTGTCATCATTCATTGGCGATCACTCGTAGCCGAGTAAGATTGTCTTCCAAAGGTAAAATTTTAACAGTGGATCTGTAAGTGGCTATAAAGGCCAATTCTGGATCCGCACAACCTCCCACAGTAAGGGCATAGGTTTCTGGGTGGGAGACGGTCATGATGAGGGTTTGCCTGACGTGCCTTCCTTTTAGCTCTTTTCTCCCTTTTGCCCTGTACTCGTGCTTCTTCAAAGTCCGTAGCGCCTTTAATAAAGGCTGACCTCCAATTGAAACGCTCATGAGTTAGGGCTTCCCAGTTCTCAATGCTGATACTAATTTTTTAAAAATTAGCTTCGAGAGTATCTTTGAATCTCTTTTGCTGTCCACCAATATTCCGTTTTCCATTCTTAAGTTGGGAGTATAGTAGCTGCTTTGGAAGACGATGGTCAGGCATTCGAACAACATGGCCGGTCCAGCGAAGTTGATGTTGGATGTTGTTTCAATGCTGGTGGTTTTCGCTTCTTCTAATACGCTAACATTAGTCCGCCTATCTTCCCAAGTAATTTGCAGAATTTTTCGGAGGCAGCGTTGATGGAATCTTTCAAGAAGTTGGAGGTGGAGTTTGTAGAGGGTCCATGTTTCACAGGCGTACAGAAGGGTTGGTAGTACAATGGCTTTGTAAACAAGCATTTTGGTCTCCCTGCGAATGTCCCGATCCTCAAACACTCTACGCTTCATTCGGGAGAAAGCTACACTTGCAGAGCTCAGGCGATGCTGAATTTCAACGTCGATGTCGGCTTTTGTAGATAGATGGCTGCCGAGATAAGAAAAGTGGTCGACATTTTCTAGTGACACACCTTTAAGCTGGATTGATGGTGCTGCGGAGGGATTGGTTTGAACTTGCTGGTAAAGCACTTTGGTTTTTTTAATGTTAATCGAGAGGCCGAGCTTTTCATATGCTTCTGCAAAGATGTTTAGGATAGTTTGAAGATCTTCCTCGGAGTGTGCACAGACTACGTTATCATCAGCATATTGAAGTTCTATAACAGAAGTTGCAATCACCTTATTTTTTGCTTTCAGCCTACTAAGATTAAAAAGCTTTCCATTTGTTCGATATATAATTTCTACACCAGTAGGAAGTTTCTCTTCAACAAGGTGTATAATCATAGTGATGAAGATAGCGAATAAGGTTGGAGCAATAACACATCCCTGTTTAACGCCGGATTCCACTTTAAATGGATCGCTTTGAGAGCCATTGTTATTCAGGATTGTTGCCATCATGTCGTCATGGAGTAGCCGCAAGATATTCACAAATTTATCAGGGCATCCGATTTTCAGAAGGATGGTCCAGAGAGCAGTACGATTTACAGTATCAAAAGCTTTAGTCAGATCAATAAACGCCATGTACAGAGGGTGGTTTTGCTCCTTGCATTTTTCTTGAAGCTGTCGTGCAGTGAATATCATATCCACTGTTCCCCTGGAAGGGCGGAAGCCATTTTGCGTTTCAGGGAGGATGTCTTCTGATACAGATAGGAGACGGTTTGCAATGATCTTTGCCAGGATTTTGCCTGCTGTGGCTAGAAGGGAGATGCCTCAATAGTTTCCACAGTCTGTTCTATCACCCTTTTTAAAGAGAGTGATAATTATGGCACCCCTAAAGTCTGCTGGAATCTCCTCCCTCATCCAGATTTTTTCGATGAGCTTATGAAGTTGTTGTGTAAGTTCAGGCCCGCCTTCTTTAAAGACTTCAGCAGGAATCCCATCAGGTCCACTAGCTTTGTTATTTTTCATTTGTTTAGTGGCTTTACTGACTTCCTCCAAACTAGGGGGTACTGCAAGCTCATTTGTTTTTGCGGGATTTGCAAGAAGACTTCATCAGCCACAGTAGAGTGACGATTAAGGAGATTGTGGTAATGCTCTTTCCAGCACAGTGCAATAGACTCTTTGTCCTTTAGAAGTTTAGCACCATCTACTGAGTAACATTGTGTAATCCCCTGGTAATTCATTGCTATGGGTAGTGAGAATACAATTGTTAGCTTCTCCCACTGGGGAGACATCTCAACAAACAAGTCCTCTGCAACCTGCCAATGAGCTGATAAACAATTTATTTAAATTGTGGAATTTGGGACACAGGACGTAGGTAGGTAACTCAGGGGCTACATTGTTGGAGTGTGTGTGTTTTTGCACACGCAGAGTATCAGAAAGTGATTAGCATTGGAGACCAATAAATGACACCAGTCATTTAAGTAACTTAACTTAAGTAAAGGTAAAGGTTCCCCCCGCACAGTTGTGCAGTCGTGTCCGACTCTAGGGGCCGGTGCTCATCTCCGTTTCTTAGCCGAAAAGCCAGCGCTGTCCGAAGACACTTCCGCAGTCATGTGGCCGGCATGACGCGCGCGGAACGCTGTTACCTTCCCACCGAAGTGGTACCTATTAATCTACTTGCATTTGCATGCTTTCGAATTGCTAGGTTGGCAAGAGCTGGGGCGAGTGCGGGAGCTCACTCCGTCATGCGGGACTAGGGATTCGAACCTCCGAACTTGCGATCTTAGTTGCAGTTAAATTAGTTACTCATACAAACAGATATTTACAGTTATCTTCCAGATCCCTGGAAGGGTTACAAATCCACATAGTAGAAACAAGCAAACAGAAAGAAACAATAAGCAGTAAGTAGCAAGGAGAGAGAAGCAAGTAAGCAAGTAAGCAATGCTTTCGAATTGCTAGGTTGGCAAGAGCTGGGGCGAGTGCGGGAGCTCACTCCGTCATGCGGGACTAGGGATTCGAACCTCCGAACTTGCGATCTTAGTTGCAGTTAAATTAAAGACAGGGCGGGGCAAGCAGGCAGGTTCTTTTATACTCTTCAGCCTGGATCACCTGCTGCCTGACCTTTTAAAGTTTGTAGGTGATTACCTAATAAGGCTATATTGCTGTGACTTATTCCTCAAAAGAATAATACAGACACCAACATACATGTGCACTATGGACACAGGCTACCCAGCCTTACTGTATGGACTGCTTAACTGGTTTGTTTCACCTGCTTCCTTTGCTTTACGTTATACCTTTGGGATGTTTATTTCATTGAACTTAGAAACTTATGCTACCTTTTCCAACTAACCTTCCGGTGAGTAATTAGAACAGCTAATAAAGTTTAAGCAACACTTATGTTTCAGTTGCTTGTACTGAATCATGCTACTAAGCCTTCAAAGGATCAGATAAAGAATCTGCTTTTCATGCCCGATAGACACTGTTCTCAATAAAGGAAAACAGTCATGCAGACGTTTTGCTAATTTTAGTCAAAAACAGTACTAGGATTAACTGTACGTTGAAGCAGCTGGCACACTTGAATCTGCAATGCTTCAAAGTAATATAATAACTCTGTTGTCTGTTAATTTTCTTTCAACCTACTTTTAGTGACATCATATTAGGTTCAGTGAAGAACCATGAAAAGAAAAGAAAATTATTCAGGTCATAGACAATCCAGTAATCAAGTACATTTTGATAGACATTTTGATGATTGCATCTATCTACCTTGCTGGGTACAGATGATATGGGTCATTTGAACATTTGATGAGAAACTGGTTCATGGAATTGCACTTGTGCAGATATAGCCTAGGAAGTAACAGATTGCAAAATTTTCTTTCTTCACTGCAAAGTGTGATTTGTGAGAACCCCTGCCAAGGAAAAATGGTTCTAAGAGTGGTATTACAAAATTTATAGGCATTCTTTTAAGAAAATGACTATGGTCATAAACTCAAAGGAATTACTTTGTATAGACTATCTTTAATATTAACATTAAACTAGATTAATTTCTAGTGTTGCTCATTTCCTGATTTTAACTAAATTTCCTGACTTTAACTACCTTTTTTGTTTGTGTGTAATGTTAATAGAAGAAGTAAAAAAGTAATGCTATAGGGCAGCACACAGCTTCTCAACTTTCAACAGTTCTATAAAACAAAAACCCTGAGTATGTGTCAGTACACTCCATGTCCTTTCAGGCTGGAAGACTGAAGACAACAATAAGTTGGCTTGCAAGGTAATCACTAGATTTAAGAACTTAGTTTGCATAGAATAATGTGAGCATGCTCAGGGTAAAACTGGTCTTTGGTTGCACTTATGCCATACTGGCCAAAAATGATTGATACTCTCTTTACCATAAGCAGACTGTATGAGGCATTGGTTTAACTAAAGCTGATAAATAATATAGAGAAGGCATAGATTTGGTATGTATGTATGTATGTATGTATGTATGTATGTATGTACTGTATGTATGTATGTATGTATGTATGTATGTATTTTTATTTATTTATTTATTTATTTATTTATTTATTTATTTATTTTCTATCCCGCCTTTATTATTTTTATAAATAACTCAAGGTGGCGAACATACCTAATACTCCTTCCTCCTCCTATTTTCCCCACAACAACAACCCTGTGAGGTGAGTTGGGCTTACAGAGAGTGACTGGACCAAGGTCACCCAGCCGGCTTTCATGCCTAAGGTGGGACTAGAACTCTCAGTCTCCTGGTTTCTAGCCCGTTGCCTTAACCACTAGACCAAACTGGCTCTCAGTTAAAATATTAAAAAAACATTAGTAATTATGGATAGCAGTAACCATGAACCCATCTGCTGACCATCATGAAATATGGAAGACTGTGACTTAGAATGTAAGAGGAATAAATGCTAAAAAATATGAATTAACAAATGAAATTAAAAAGAATATTGTGTCTCTGAAATTAAGAGAAAGGAGAAGGATGTAATAGACTGAAATGGAGATGATCTGATCTTGTGGAGTGGAGTTTATGAAGTCTCAGACTGCTTGTGCATACATCCCAGAAGGAGATGCTGAAGTTCTCCATCCAATGTGAGGTGAAAAGTTGGAGCCCTGGTGACAGTCCTTCTTGGTAACTGCCCCCATGCTTCGGAACACCTTGCCTCCTGAGGTACATGATGCCTTCAACCTACTAGCCTTAAGAAGGCTCTTAAGACTGCTTTGTCATATTGATACTTGAATTTTCAAAGTAGGTGATATAGAAAATGTTGTGTACTAAATAAATAGATAAGTGAAGGTGTAGGTTTAGATGTATGTGGGTAGAGGAGTATGGAGATAACCTTTAAGGAGGAATGCAATAACTGTTAAGTAAATAGCAACTTAGTTCTTGTCAGGATGGAGGCTGAGTCCGAGGAGTCTGATCTAGAAATAGAAGGGCCGATAACAATAGAAATGGGAAAGAACGGAGTTGGCGCAAAATTTGAATTAGATTCAGAGCAGCGGATTGGAGGCAGCCCAGAAGGAGACTCGCCTCCACCTATTAGCATGCGAGAATGGCGATGCGAAAGGCAGGCAGAGCAACGGAAGGCACGATTGGCTTCCACTCACAAACGGCATGAAAATCAAAGAGATAAAAGGCAAGTGCAGTGTGCACCCATTGCTGGATACAACCGTTCACATTCCGTACAGCTTCCTGGAATGAATTGCGATCCCATCGCCACGCCAGAATCCCCGCTCAGACCTCGTCTTGCTTCCACGCCAGAGCCTTGCCATGCAGTGCAGCCAAGCCCCATGCCGGAGCCCTGCCTTGTCGCCCTGCCACACACCGCACCAGAACCTTGCCCCGCAGCACAGTTGTGCTTCAGGCCAGATCCTAGTCTTGCCGCCATGCCATGTCCCACGCTGGAACCCTGCCCAGCCTCTGGGTCCAGCCTCGAGTCTGAGTCTTGCCTTGCCTTCACGCCCAGCCTCGATCCAGAACCTCGCCTTACAGCCACCGTTCCCAGTCTCATACCAGAATCATACCTTGCAGTCGCATCAAGCCTTGTGCCAGAATCTTGCCTTGCCTTGCCTTGCCTTCGCACCAAGCCCCGAGCCGGAACCTCACCCTGCAGCTGCCACGCCCAGTCTCGTGCCGGAATCATCCTTCGCAATCGCGCCAAGCCTCATGCTAGAATCTTGCCTTGCCTTCGCACCAAGCCTCAAGCCAGAACCTCGCCCTGCAGTTGCTGCACCAAGCCTCATACCAGAGCCATGCCCCACTGCCACATCAAGCCCCGCCACCACACCAAACCTCGTACCAGAGCTGTTCCTCACTGCAGCACCAAGCCCCCCATTGGAGCCTTGCACAGCAACCACGTGGTGGTTGCCCGTGTGCGCGCCAACTGCAAACAGATCACCGTAAGCCACCTGAACTCTGTGAGTACCTCATGTTGTGTCAGAGTCAGCGATACTGGTTAAGTTTCTATACCATTTCACCTAGATACACTGAATACATTTCCAGTCTGTTCTATCTGTAAATTCCTGGTTTTATTCACAAACCTTAACACCCCTCCAATTTACAATAGAACAACATCTAATTAAATATCTTGCACATCATTACCCCAATCACTATCAACATAACATGTTAATTCCAATGGTTCATATGGTCTTACTATTAAACAATTATTAATAGTCCCCTTCAGATATCTTAATACACGCTTGACATCAAGCCAATGCCTCTGAGTAGGTTGTACAGTGTACCTGCTCAGAATGTTAACCGCATTCCCAATATCAGGTCTAGACCATTGTGCTAAATATAACAAACTTCCAATTACTGATTGGTATCTTTCATGTTCATATGGAGTTTGGTCCTCATCTTCAGTCACTGCTTTGAGAAAATCTACTGTCATCGGTTTAGGGATGTCTTTGCAATTCTCCATGCTGTAATCCCTAAGCAACTGTTCGATTTTCTTCCTCTGATCTAGGAAATATCCTTTCCTTTCAATTTTTTCAATTCCTACACCTAGGTAATTCCTTATTTCACCTAGATCTTTCAGTTTAAATTCTTGATTCATCTGTTTAGCAAATTCTTTTATCCTTCTTTGATCTTTTGCTATAAGACACAAATCATCTACAAATGTCAGCAGTATCATCTGTTCATCTCCACATTGCTTAACATATAAACATGGGTCAGCTACACTACTTCTGAATCCCATATTCCTCAATACTGAATCCAAACACAGATTCCAGTTCCTCAATGTTCCTCAACCTGGTGTGAACTGTTGTGCAGGTATACCTTTATTTACCCTCTCAGACCTACGTAACACAATAGGTTCCTCCTTTACTGTTACTTCAGGGGTTAAATCCTCCTCTGCTTTCAACTCATCATGAACAGCACATCTCTGTGAGAACAACTCACTTTGCCCTTGACTGGGAAGATAAATGTCTGAACTCCCATGTACCTTGCTCCAATTACTGTGCTCACAAACATTTGCAGACCTTGAGATGACAATTCTCTTGTTCCCATCTGTAAATCTATACCCCTTGGTTCCCTGCTCATATCCCACAAATATGAGTTTCTGTGCCTTAGCCTGTCCCTTTCTCTGAACTGCTTTGGGCACATGAACCCAGGCTGCACATCCAAATACCTTTAAATGTGCTAATGACGGCTTCTTGCCATATAGCAGACAATATGGAGTTTCATTTATTGAAGAACTCCACAGCCTGTTTATCAGATAATTGGTGGTCAAAATTGCTTCACCCCAATAACCACTAGATAAACCTGAATCTGACAATAAAGAATCTTTCATAACTTGCAACATACCATTCCATCTTTCAGCAATTCCATTCTCAGCAGCACAATAACGATTAGTCTTTTTATGGCTAATGCCCCTCCTACTTAACCATTGCTGAAAATTACCTGCTAGAAACTCAGTTCCCCTGTCTGTTTGTAATTCACAAACCTTCGTGTTATATCTACGCTCCACGAAATTCACCCAATTCTTGAACTGTTCAAACACATTATTTTTATGCTTTAATAAATAACAAAAACTGAATCTTGTAAAGTCATCCACTATTACCAATAGATATCTAGCTCCCCCTAGTGTTGCAGACATAGGGCCAATCAAATCAGCATGTACTAACTGAAAACATTTTTCAGACACTCGAGCGCTACATTTGCTTACCGGATATGCTTTTGACTTTGATACTTTACATACAGTACAGTCCAATAGATTATGACATGTTCTCATATCAATGCCTGTTCCAACCTCAGACCTTGAAACTGGCATGACCTAGTCTCCTATGCCAGATATGGGCACAACCATCATGAAATGGTTTGTTACTCATTGTAGCCGTACGTGCTACACCATCTGTCTTGGGTTTCATCACATATAGGTTGTCCTGTAATACACCCTTTCCACATATCTGGTTATTTTTACTTATTTGGCATTTTCCCCCAACAAATTTAACTTCATACCCCTTCAGGTTCAATTGTGACACACTGAGTATGTTATAATCCAAATCTGGGACACAAAGCATTTCTAACTTTACATTTAAACATGGCACATAAACAGTCCCTTGCCCTATTACAGAGGCACAACTCTCATTTGCCAGGCTTACGTGATCACAAAGAGCTGGTGAAAGACCTGTAAATAGTTCTGGATTGTTGGCAATATTCTCACTTGCCCCACTATTCAGTAACCACTGGTCTCTGGAACTCCTCTCCGCTGACTTCACCATGGATATCTGGGCATCACTCCTTCGCTGAGCTGGTCCATCTCTGCCTTTTATCTTCTTTTTTATATCACAGTCCTTTTGCAGGTGCATTCTGGATCCACATCGGTAACAACGCTTCAAGGTACAAACTTTATCTCTCTCTGTTGAGGAAACTCTTTGCAATACAGCCTCTCTCTGCCATTGCATATTATTACTCCCCTTTGCCTTGATATGTTCCTGCCACCTCCGCTCTTCCTCCAGAAGCTGGCCAGTTAAATAACTCACTGTCAGGTCTCTTTCTGACATAGACCCAAGACTTGTAGCTAACATATCCCAGGACTCATTCAATGAACTCAGTAGAACATATACTTTATGTGATTCATCAAAATTCATGCCACGTTCATTTAATTCAAGAAAAATGTTTGCCATATACTGTAAATGTGCAGAAATGTTATCTCCTTCCCTCAGCCTTGCATGATACAATTTACGTGTTAAAGCAACCTTGCTTCCAGCAGTGTCTCTTACATAAATCATTCTCAGTGCATTCCAGCATTCTTGAGCTAACATACACCGCTGTACATGTATCAACTGGCTGTCTTCCAAACATAATATTATGCTTGCTAATACTCTCTCATTTCGCCTCACATCCTCCTCTTCCTCTAAATCATCAGGATGGTTACTCACGGCTTGCCAAAGAACTTCACGGCGTAAAAACATCTCCATTTTATATGACCACGTGATGTAATTAGTTTCATTCAGCCGGGTAAGAGGAAATCCTTCCTCGATAGCAGACTGCATCTTGCTGTGCTCACCGCCCACAGCCCCTCCTGGGCAAGACAGCGACGAAAACTTCACACAGGACTCTGCCAAAGAACTTCTCTCAGCTCCAAACTGGTCCTTGGATCCAAACAACCGGGCACGGAACCTGTCAGAGCTCCAAATCTGCCCTCAGATCCACACTCCTGGGCCCGTAAGCTGTCAGAGTCAGCGGTACTGGGGCGGCCCAATATCCAAGAAGCCTTAGAGCAATATGTTCTTCCAGTCCTGATAGGAGTTACCAGACTCACACGAAATGAGGTTTAGGTAAAAAGTCTATTTACAATTATACATACACAGTATTCATACATAGCAGTCCAAGTAATACAGATACGTTGTCCAATGGCACATCAAATGAAAGAGAGAGAACAGCACCTTTACACAGTACTTTTATACACATATCTGTCCAATCAGGACTCACATTACAGTAGCATTGCATCAGCCACATAATACATTAGCATATTCTTGCCAGTAGGTGTCATCATCTTTCACCTGATAGAATGATATAGCAGTTTCTATACCCTTTCACCTAGATACACTGAATACATTTCCAGTCTGTTCTATCTGTAAATTCCTGGTTTTATTCACAAACCTTAACATGTTGCCTTTGTTCCTTCAGATTTATTTTGTGTGTTTTAATTGTAAATAAAGGACTTTATCCACACCTTCCTGCTTCGGGTCTTAGTCAGGACAGGACAGTTCTCAAAAAGAAGAGGGGGTCAGAAAAAAACATAAGATAACCACACCTTGATTCTTTTAGTATCAGAAGAAGGAAACTGTCAGGCTTTCAAGATTCTGTTATTATACCCTCCAATAATAGAGTTCCAGTAGTCCTTATGGAGTCTGTTTCCTGATCTTGCCTACCTTAAAAGGCTGACAATGTCAGGAAGAATTAATTGATGTCATTTAGGTAGTTATGGGTACTTATGAAATTAGGTTCCATAGGTTGATTATACTTGCATGTTATACTCCAGGGAATGGTGATATTTCAAGAACCAGATATGAGTTTCAGGAAAAATTGTGCAACATTATGAAATAATGTGATCCAAGAAAAAAATTGTTTGTTATGTGCATGAATGGATGGGAATGAGATAAAAGAGTATCCCCAAAAAAAAAAAGATTGGGCCATTCAGGGACCCAAAAATCAATGAAAATGGTGATTGCACCAAATAATTATTTTCTTAAAGAGTGGAAACCATTAACTGACTATTTACAAGATGCGGGAGGGGCAAAGCTTATATGGGGATTTGAAGATTAAAATATATATATATATTGATGTAATAGACAAGAAATATTCTTTAATGTTTTATATAGACCTAGCATGTAAGATAAAAATTTTAAAATACCATGACCAGATACAAATCGGAAGTTGACTAAATTCTATGTTTCAGCTTTATCTTTTTTCCTTTTTTACTTTACTACACTTTTTTATCTTTTCTTTTTTCTTGATTTGTATTTCCATTTTCTTTTCTGTTTCAAACTTTTATCTATGTAAAATTAAAATCTAATAAAATTTGATTAAAAAAAAGAAAATGGTGATTGCTGAATTTTTGCTTAGAAAATGTTGAGCATATGTTCATTCATATGTATATGTGCAGAAATTAATATAAAACTAAAAGTATAACTGATGTGATTGTTTATGATGAAAGATTGACATAATTAGTGAAGGTTAGAGGATTAATAGAAAATGGATAAAAAAGATGGTGTTGAATTTGATTGGAACAGAGTGAAAAGAATTATGTTACAGAGTGTTACAGAAGTGTGTGGAGTTAACTGAAATAATGTATTGTAATATTAAACGTAATGATGATGTGAAAGAGGCTGTGGATTGAAAAAAGTACATATAGTAATATGACTACTGTAAAAAAAAGGCTGAGGGGAAGATATTCAGTAATGTGCATAGAGGGAAAAGTCGCAAAGAATGTAGTCAGACAATAAACAGTTAAAATTAACAGCAGAGAAAATGCAGAGCAATTTCAGTAGGATAAAACATTATTTTAGAAGTGGATGATGAGGGCTAAGCAAGGATCCTCCAGCAAGATGGAATTAAGAATAAAAAGCAATGAAATTATTTGGATGAAACTAAAGTCAGAAAATGCTAGAAGGAATATTTTATGATTTATACAGGAAGAATGGTAATATCTTAAAAAGTGTAATATGAACAAATGCTATAAATGCTAGTGTCCAAGAAAAAAAATGAAAAGGTAGGTATAAATGCTTTGAGAATGTGGGGAAATTGCAAGGTTGGAGATGTATTCAGTGTAATTCAGTGGCTGCTAAATGCATTACAAATGGTATATAATGGAAGCAAAGCATGTGTTAAAATAAATGGAATGTTTGGCAAATGCTTTAACATTTATGGTTTAACATTTAGCAGAAGGCTAAATAGTGTATTTATGGACAAATGTATAAGAATTGTTTGTGGTAATGTTAGAGCTGGGTTGGTTGAGGACTTGAATGTGCATGAATATTTAAGTCTCCACTCAAGTTTGCAGAATATGCTGTGTTGATTGGGGCTGAGAACCTGTATGATTTCCAGTGAATGTTTGAGTATATGATGCAAAGAGGGTTATCAGTCTGAAAATTAATGTATTGAAGACCAAGGTACTTGTGTTTTAGAGGGAAAATATGTGCAATAATTATAAGTTAAACATAAATGGTGAAATTATGCATAACTTGTAATTAGAGCAATTTGATGAATTTGCATGGCTTGGTGGAATGTTTACTAAAATAGGAAAATAGACGAAAACATTTAACAGATGCAAATTCTGGTAGAATGGTAATGGGTAGTATGTGGTCTGTTGTGAGGAATAAATGTTTGTCAAAGGTAGTAGAAATGGCTGTGTATAAGAGTGTGTTTCAGCCCACTTTGTTATATAGAACTGCGAGCTGGTTAAGTCAGGAGAAGCATAATATTTGAATACAGTGGAAATGGGTTACTTAAGAAGTGTGTGTAGTAAAACAAGAAGTGATAGAGTTAAAAATGAATGGGTTCAGAATGAATATAGATTAAGTACAAAAATAAGTGATAATGATGAAAGACGTATGTTGAGGTGGTTTAGTCATACAGAAAGGATTGGATCACAAAGCAAATATATAAAGGAAGGGTGAATGGGTTGTGAGAAAGGGAAGACGGAAAACTGGTTGGTGGAAATGATGAGGTCCTCCAAAAGAGAGAGGCAAGATGTTTGAGTAAGAAAAGGCAATGCATGTGGTAGAAGCAAGGATGGTTTGCAATAATAGAAAAGTTTGGAGAGGTATACTAACTGTTGGTATAAACTAGTTTTCGCTATAGTTCCTTTCCTTATCTTTTTGGCTTACTATTTCTTATTTATTCTTACTATATCTTATTCTTTCTGTTCTTTGCATCACTTGTTTACTCCAAAGGGGAGCAATAGTGAGAGATAGAGATAGAGATAGAGATAGAGATGGAGATGGAGATAGATGGAGATGGAGAGGGAGAGGGAGAGGGAGAGGGAGAGGGAGAGGGAGAGGGAGAGGGAGATGGAGAGGGAGATGGAGATGGAGATGGAGATAGATAGATATAGATATAAATATCCATATGTTTAGCTTCTCATGCAAGTAAAGTCTCATAAGGTATTGTAATTTAATTTCCTTTGGTATTCAGTGAATGAAAAGGTGGGATATAAATTGTATTGATGAAGATGATGAAGAGCAACTGATAACTTAGCACTGTTCTGCCTCTCTATAATTTAAAAGCGGGAAGTAGAAACTTTAATCTTGGTTTGCAGAATTGATTAATATAGATCAGCTATGGATAACTGTAATGAATCATGGCTTCAATATATGTATACCTGTAAATATGCATTTGTATATTTTTGTTTCTTTTTTTCAGATTTTGTTCTTTTATAATTTTGTGTATTCAGTTTTTGTGTATGGCCAGATATTGCCAGCAGAGGCACAGTAGTGTTCTCTCTAATCCCAGAAACCTCTTAAAATACTCGGTTTAAGGAGGACTCAGTTTCCTTCTTCCATTTGCTTAAAGGAGTAAGACGTTTTGAAGTAGGAGCTGCCCCTCCTCCAATGACATCATTTAATCTAAATTTATTTATTTATTTGTTTGTTTGTTCAGTCAGTCAGTCAGTCAATTAATTTATGTAGCTTCCCAATCAATGTGTGACTCAGGACAGTATGTACAATTAAATCAGCATAATATTTAAATATATTAAAGCATAATAAAATAGCAGTAACTCCATACAAGCAAAAATAACCAAAGACTGTCAAAGATGGCATATACCTTTCTGACCCAAGGAAAGAACGAGACCTGACTCTTGGGAGGAATTCTGTTCCATAGTTCAGGCACAATGATAGAGAAGGTGCATCTCCTGAGCCCCACCAGATGACAATACTTAAGTGATCAAACCTGGAGCATGCCTATTCTGTCAGAGCTTACTGGATGGGGAGAAATAATCAGAGACAGGAGCCCCTTCAAATAACCAAGCCCTGTGCCATGAAAAGCATTACCAGATAGTAACTTGCTCCTTAGATTGTGCTCAGAAGCCTGCTGGTAACCAGTGTAGTGATGTTACATGGGCAAAGTGAGCTGTGCCCATAACTAGTTGTGCTGCTACATTCTGGGCTGGCTGAAACTTCTGAGTGGTCTTCAAGGGCAACCCTATGTACAGTACAGCATATTGGAGTAATCCAGATGAGAGGTGGCCAAGGCTTATGTGTCTATAAATTGGGCCTCCCATCGCAGGAATGTGCACAATTGGCTCATAAAATGGATTTGTGGAAAGCCTTTCTGAGCCACAGCTACCATCTGCTGTTCAAGTAGCCATGATTTCAAGAGGACTCCCAAATTGTGCATGAGGTCTGTCTGGGGTTGCGCAATCCCATCCAAAACCAAAGATCAAAACTCTCTGGATTCAGGTGGCCCCAGAATCTACAACCACTCAATCTTACCAGAGTTGAGTCTGAGCATGTTCTCCCCAGTCAAGCAAGGGAGAATCTGTATTTTGGTCTAGATTTAGTTTCTAGCTCATGATGTAGAGTATTTAGGACTGCCTGTCAGGGGAAGCAGAGAGGAGGGCGGAGCACTGGATAAGAAGCGGGCACGCAGCTCAGAGAGCCTAGCCTATTTCCCCAAACGTCAGAAGAAAGCTCCGCCCTAGGTTGAGCTGATATACTTGGGAATCTTCAGGCACTGTTAGTTTAGCAGGATTTCTGCTTGTAGGTATGCAATAAACACTAGAGACTAGATTCCTGGCCTCGGCGTGTTATTTCTGCATCTACACACGACACTGCCTTTTCAGAAATGGCCATATCCCCAAAACATTGGGAAGGATTTGAAGGACACTCTTTCTTTTACAAGTGTCAATCCCTGAGAAAAGAAATTACAAAGACCATTTTTTTCACAATATATACAGTATTTCACAATATATACAAGAATATTTTAAAATATGAATACACCATTTCTCATGGATTAAACATACACTAAAATTTCTTTGGATACTACATACATTAACTAGCTATTCAGTGCAAGAAAATCAATGTCACTGCTATTTTATGTTTGGTCACTTGATCCATGAGAGGTTTATGAGATAATAAATTGGTTAGTCTTTAAAATGCCATATGATGCATTGTCATTTTTGCTTCAAAAGACTAACACGGCTACCTCTCTTTTTGTATTATACATATAGATTCTTCATTTGATAACAGAATGTGTATACAGTATGCCTTTGTTCTACTTGTCATTTCCTATAGGCTGAGACCACATCTAAAACGAAACATAAAATGCAAGAGCAATGAAATCTCTGTTGAGAAGTTAATTGCCTGAATTTTTAATCTTCCACCAGATTGTTACTTAGTTACTTAATGCTCATCTCTTGATATACTTCTGGCCTAAGGAATGCTGTGCATGGCAATGCAATTAACATCAAGGTAGGCATTAAAAGCTACTTAGTAATTTTGTGTTCTAGGCTCTATGTCCAACCAATTTAGCAGCTTGGTGATGTGAGATTTTATGAAGTAAGCACAAATTACAAAATAAATTTAAGAAAATTACATTAAGAAATATAAGACAAACTTCCTTAATTTTAGGGAGATACGTAGTTGACATGCCCCTGAAATGGGAGAAATATGTGTCAGCACAGAAATTGTCATCATAGACTGAAGAAAACTGGACAGCCTGAATTTTGCAGTCCTTAGGAATTGGTAGGTATTCTGCTTGAATTTCCCCACACCACTGACCCAGCATTTCTTCCCTCACTCTAACAGTGCCATCAAAGAGGCAGCAATATGTATAAATAAATAAAAAGATGGATGGGATGGGATGGGATGGGATGGGATGGGATGGGATAGGCTACAGTAAAGATACTGTATAAGTTTCACTGAGTCCAAATGGGACTCACTTGCTGGTAACTGTAAATAAACCTATGGAGTTAACATTTCAGAAGGGCATTTGAGGGGGAGAGTGGCTATTTATCCAGGAGATTTAGATATTTTTCACACAAAATTCAATCTTCAGTTTAGTGTCTCTACTTAAAAGATTGCAAAATGGTTGTGTAAATGTAATGTAAATGGCTTATGAACTAAGAGGTTATTAAGCAAATATCTCATGCTTTAGAACTACATCCATTTGTACTTTTGTCCATTTATTCTATTTCTTCTTGAAACAAACTATATAACACAGGATGAATGGCTATATGTTATACTTGTTTTGTTGTAATTGTTTAGATTTTTATGAACTATAGATTAGGACTGTACAAAATTTCAAAGGAGTGCTTTACTTCAGTGAAACGTCATGAAAACCTTTGAAGTTACTTCATAAAACAGTACTCAAGTACTTCTAACTGTAAAGCAGCCATGTTGCTTCATTTTAAAGCCTCCTCTGGCATTTCTAACAGCCAGAAGAAACTTCTACACATGAGCAACAAATGCTAGTGGAACTGACAGAGGGGGTTTCAAAACTTCATAAAGTGCCTCATGGAGGAGAAATATAGCACTTCCATAGCATGAAGCATTTTATCAAGGCAAAGCCAAGCCCTTTCACATAGGCTTAAAAAGTATATATTCCCTATCCATCCACATCATTGTAAACTTACTATCATATTGTGATGTACATTTTTCTATGAATTCTGATGGAAGTGAATTTGGTTCAGCTAAGGAACTAAGACAAAGGTCTTAGAAGGACTTCCTTAAATGGCTGTGTAAATTACTTGATTTGATTCTTTTTATATACAAGAGCTTCAATCACAATTTATTATAAATATTAGAGAAAAAAATAAACAACACGAAAGAAAAATAGCTCTGATTTTTTTTAAAAAAAAGATTCAGATCATGTACTATAAAAGATTCCAATCAAAGAGAATATTTGTAGCTCAGGGTTGAACTGGGGAGTCTTTGGTGCTCTCTGAGCCTTGTTGTTTTCATGCAGACGTTTCATTGCCAGGCTAGGCAACATCTTCAGTGCGAAAAGGGAGTGGAACTTGCTCTCTGTTTATTGGCAGAAGACTAGCAGAACGCATCCACGAACACCAACTAGCAGTCAGAAGACATGATGAAAACTCCTTAATCTCACAACACATGGACAGACTTAACCATACTTTCAACTGGGAAACTGTGAGCATATTAGACCAGGCCAAATCCAAAAATGCTAGAGAATTCCTGGAAGCTTGGCACTCAGACAAAGCAGCCATCAACAGACACATAGAGGTTAACAACATTTACATACCATTCATAAGAGACAATAGAATAGCCAGAAGACCAGAACACCCCTGGGCCAGCAATCAACAACAAGATATGCATAGATTAACAGCAAGATTAGCAGCAGAGGAGCAATCAAACAACACAATAGACCTTAATCAAGGA
Organism: Charina bottae; assembly: GCA_023362775.1. Lineage (NCBI taxonomy): Eukaryota > Metazoa > Chordata > Lepidosauria > Squamata > Charinaidae > Charina > Charina bottae. Next base: position 48,883,860 of record JALMGJ010000005.1, read on the forward strand.
ACTATTAACTCAGTCAATCACCCAAACAGCACACAACATCCCAATCAAGGAACTACCAAGGAGAGTACAAGACCCCCACCAACACAGGCAGGACAAGCCAGGGTATATAAACAGACAGCAAGTTCCACTCCCTTTTCGCACTGAAGATGTTGCCTAGCCTGGCAATGAAACATCTGCATGAAAACAACAAGGCTCAGAGAGCACCAAAGACTCCCCACTATAAAAGATTATTTATTTATTGAATTTATATAGCCGCCGATCTCACGTCTGTGACTCTGGGCAGCGTACACAATTAAAAAGAAACTAGGAACTATCAGAACAATTAAAACCATTAAAACAAATAGAACAATTAAAAACTATAAATATAGTATAAAACAAAAAACACAGGAGAGTGCATTCAGGATCCTACATACAATACAACCATTTTGCGGGCTCCCTATTTCCATGGGATCCCCAGGCCCACTGATAGAACCAAGTTTTCTGAATGTCGGTAGGGTCTGGGCCAATTTCACCTCAGGGGAATGATGTTCCAAAGGGCAGGTGCTCCAGCAGAGACAGCTCTCCTCGTGGGTCCCGTCAGATGAAACTCCATAGCAGACGGGACCCATAGCATGCCCCTCCTGCCAGACCTGATGGGATGGGTAGATGTAACCAGGGAGAGGCAGTCCCTCAAATAACTTGGCCCTATGCCTTTAGGGATTTAAAGGTTATAACTAGCACCTTGAATTGAACCCAGAAGCAGACTGGCAACCAATGCAGCTCATAGAGCAGAGGTGTAATGTGCGCAGTCCTAAGAGCACACATAATTGCCTGTGCCACCACATTTTGCACCACTTGAAGATTCTAGATACTCTTCAAGGGCAGCCTCATGTACAGTGCATTACAGTAGTCCATGCAGGAGGTGACCAGGGCATGAGTGACTGAGAGTAGAGCCTCCCAAACAAGGAACAGGTGCAACTGGCACACAACACAAAGTTGTACAAAGGCCCTCCTAGTCATGACTGCCACCTGCTCCTTGAGCAGGAGTTGTGAGTCCATAATGACCCCCAGATTGGGCAGTGCCACCCCATCCAGCACCACAGTTGGTAAATTTGCAGATCCAGAAGGCCCCCAACCCAAAGCAACTTATTCTTGCCAGGGTTGAGCTGAAGTGTGTTGTCCCCATCCAAACCTCCATAGCCTCCAGGCACCAACACATGTGAGTGAAAAAGAAACCTAGCAAGATGAATAAAATTATGTCCTGACTTCATGATCTAGATAATTTCATGATCTGAATATGGGAATTAATTATTCTAAGGGGATTCCTTTGGAAATAGCATCACATACAGAGTAGTATTTCTTCCCTTCATAGAATTCCGGCACTGCCGGGTTCCTGTAAGGAAACAGCCGCCATGCATGTCTCTACAATTGAGGTCTAACGCTATTATATATACTTTATCTGGTCTGCCAACTCCTCCCCCCCCCCTAATTTTTTGTAGATAAGTGATGAACATGATTCCACATGCCTTTTGGGCTGGATAACTACTTAGCTGCTGAGATGCTGAAAAAAATCTTATCAAAATTATTCACATTTCTTGTCTTGGCAATGCTTTCTTGAAAGCTCTAAATTATCATATATGTTTTTACGACTGTAAAATCTCAGAATGACCTTCTCACTAATCTTTGGTATGAATCTGTTATTTAGTTTAGTTGTTTAGTTATTTAGATTATTTTTCCTTCAGAGGCAAACTTTTATCCCACAACTGAACTGCAAAAAAGCAACTTTTGAACTCATCTGCAACAAATGGCCTGGTCAGCGTTCTAGCTAAGCAAAGTGTCTAATGAACTTTAATATTGTTGCATATTTGTTTTATTACTAATAATCTCTCTTCTTCTCAAAATAATAAATATAGCTGAAAAAGTAGCCATCCTTGCTTAATCTTGATGTTACTTAAAGCAGCCTGAATACATTTGGGCTAAACCCCCGCTTAAGCTTTTTTTTTTTTGCGGGGGGGGGGTGGCTTAGCCTTAATGAGAACAGATTCAGCATTTTATCTAAGTATTTTCTCTGAGAAGCATTTAGCCTTCAAGAGTCTCTCTCACTAGATGCTTGGTGTTGTCTGACTAACTGATTTTGGCTAATGGTCCAGTGGCTTGTTTTGTAGCTTCTGCTTGGTTAAATGAAGGAGTGAGAAAGCCCTAGAGCATCAGGTCATCTTCCACAATGGAAAAGTATAAAAGCAACCATGCAGTTCAGACTCAGCCATCTGGAAAGAACAGTTAATTCTCAGGGGAAATACTTTTTAAGAAACTTTAAAAGCCAATTTTAACCCTCCACCGATACCTATATTTTAGTGTGGTAGAATATATGAAATGTAATGTATTAAATCCATATTAAAATATTATTTATCTATTTATTCATTCTGTGCACTAGGGATACAAAACATATGACCCCAAGGCTGCATCTGGTCTCCTCAGAGCCCATCCAGAAATTTGCGGTGTATTGTAATTTTTATTGTGAAAGAAGGAGTATATTATTATACATGGAGAATAATCATATTCGCTATAATTCATTAGTTTTAATTTTCGCTAAATGAAATGTGAACTAGACTCATGGAGTTCATAGAGTCCAATGCACAGTGCAAGGATCTCAGTTAAGGATCCCAGACAAATGGCTCTTTAGCCCTGTTGGAAGACATCCAGCGAAGGGGAGCCATGATCACTCTGGGTAATTGGTTAACTGAAGACATTTTTTTCCCTAACATCTGCCTTCCTATAACTTAAATTCATTATTCTGTTTTTTGCAATCTGAAACAAGAAAAAATAGGTTTCCACCTTTTTTTATGTATAACATATTTTCAGGTATTTGAAGAATGCTATGATATCCCCCCACACCATCTTTTTTTAAAATTAAACATATCCAGCTCCTTCAATCACTCTTCATAGGACTTAGTTTTTAGTCTCCTGATTGTCTTTGTTGCCATTATTTGAACCTATTGTAATTTCTCTGAATCCTTCTTAAAGTATGGAGCTGAAAAATGAACACAGTACTCAATGTGGGATCTGCTCCCCCCACAAAAAAATAGAATGGAACAATCACGATACATTATCCTGTATTGATGCAGCCTAAAACTGCATTTGCTTTCTTTTCCAGACATCACACTGCCAGGTATATTTAGTTTTCAATCAACTAGTATTTCAAGATATTTTCACAAATAAAATTATCAAGCCAGGTTTTTGTTGTTCAGTCGTTTAGCCGTGTCCGACTCTTCGTGACCTCATGGACCATAGCATGCCAGGTATCTCCCACCTATTCTTTTATATTTAATATTTGATTTTTCTTTCCTAAATTAATAACTTTGCACTTGGAACTTTGAACCTCTTCAAATCCAACTTGCTTCTAAATTATAGGAATTTAGAAATCCTCATCTTGTGTCTGCTCAGGGCCTTATAGGCTTGTTTTTTCAGGAGATCTTTTAAAATCATGATCTGTAATTTGAACCACTCTATATTTTTATCTCCTTTACCATTTAATTGTTTAGATTTTAAAGCTAAAAGGATTTTTTACATTCACTATTTTCATTTTAATGAAATTTGATTCTATCCATCCTTAATGAGAAAGAAAGGGACTGATTTCCCTTGTCACACACCTCGCACTACAGATTCAGCAGATGGTCCTAAAGAATTTATTGTTGAGGGTTTATTTTTATTTTTATTTGCCAGTAAGACACACTATCTTTGGGTTACCTATCTATGCACACCTAGGTGAGAATGCCAGGTAATAGTACCGTAGAATGTAATTCATTAGGTCTTGGAGATCTAAACTCATTCAAAGTAAAAAAGAATTTCCTGACCATGTTACTATTAATTTTAAGCTTCAGTCCTTTCCTTGACAGATTCCTGGTAGACATAGTTTAAAAAAAAACTAAAGAAGATTGAAGCAAAATATGAGTTAAGATGCTCTGTCTTTTCTTTATTAAAAAGGTAAAGGTTCCCCCCGCACATTTGTGCAGTCGTGTCTGACTCTACGGGGCGGTGCTCATCTCCGTTTGTTAGCCAAAGAGCCAGCATTGTCCGAAGATGCTTCCACGGTCATGTGGCTGGCATGACGCATGCGGAATGCTGTTACCTACCCACCTAAGTGGTACCTATTAATCTACTTGCATTTGCAAGCTTTCAAATTCCTAGGTTGGCAAGAGCTGGGACTAGTGCGGGAGCTCACTCCATCACGCGGGATTAGGGATTCGAACCTCCGAACTTGCAATCTTCCAATCAACAAGCCTGGCGTCTTACCCGCTGAGCCACCACGCCCCCTCTTTTCTTTATTACCTGTAAGCATTTTACATTTTTCACTAAGTACAGTATTGCTTAAAACTTTGTGAACCCTTTTGAACTTTAAATATTTCTTTATAAATAGTACCTAAAATGTGATCTGTTCTCCCCACAGGTCCTAAAACTAGATAAAGAGAACCCAATTAAACAAATGAGTCAAAAACATTTATTTATTTATTTATTTGTTTGTTTGTTTGTTTGTTTGTTTATTTACTTACTTACTTACTTACTTACTTAGTCCTTGGTGCTCTCTGAGCCTTGTTGTTTTCTTGCAGACATTTCATTGCCAGGCTAGGCAACATCTTCAGTGCAAAGTTTTTTCGCACTGAAGATGTTGCCTAGTCTGCAGTGAAACGTCTGCAAGAAAACAACAAGGCTCACAGAGCACCAAGGACTCCACAGTTCAATCCTGAGCTACAAATATTATCTTCGATTGGTATTTATTTATTTTTCAAATTTGTACCACTGCCCATCTCCCCCAAAAATAGGGACTCTGGGCAGTTTACAATAAAAGCAATATTAAAACAATAAATATACTAAAATACAATACAATTTCCAGACCTAAAAACAAAACAAAAACAAATATAAAATCCAAGTGGTGCAAGATGTTTAACACAGTGAGGAGGGCTCTACGGCACTAGCCACCCCCAAGTATGGCTATTCGTCTTCCCACCCCAAGGGAGGTGGCAGAGCCAAGTCTTCAATTTTCTATGGAAGTTCAGGAGAGAGGAGACTTGCCTCACCTCCAGGGGCAGAGTGTTCCAGAGGGCGGGACCCACAGCAGAGAAGGCCCACTTCCTGGACCCCGCCAAGTGAAATTCTCTCACAGATGGGGTCTGTAACATGCCCTCTCTGCATTATCAGGTGGGGTGGGTCAATGTCATAGGGATGAGACAGTCCCTCAGGTAGCCTGGACCCATGCCATGTAGGGCTTTAAAGGTAATAACCAACACCTTCAATTGGACCCGGAAGCAAACTGGCATCCAGTGCAGCTCGCGTAATAGTGGTGTCACATGTGTCGATCTTGGGGCACCAATAATTGCCCGCACCGCTGCATTCTGGACCAGCTGAAGCTTCCAGATACTCCTCAAGGATAGCCCCATGTAGAGCGCATTGCAATAGTCTATATGAAAGATGACGAGGGCATGAGTGACTGTTCAAAGGGCCTCTCAATCCAGGAAAGGGCGTAACTGGTGCACAACATGAAGTTGTGCAAAGGCCATCTGGCCACAACTGCCACCTGCTCTTCGAGCAGGAGTCATGAGTCCAGAAGAACCCCCAGATTCTGCACTGGGTCTGTCTGGGGCAGTGCAACCCCATCCAGAACTAAAGATGACAATTTCCCGGATACAGAGGAGCCATTAACCCACAGCCACTCTGTCTTACCAGGGTTCAGCTGAAGCCTGTTGTCCCCCATCCAGACACCCACAGCCCCCAGGCACCACGAGAAGGCAGTCACAGCATCACTTACCTCACCTGGGATGGAGATGTATAATTTGGTATCATCAGCGTATTGATAATACCTCATCCCATGGTGACAGATGATCTCACCCAATGGTTTCATGTAGATGTAGAAGAGGAGCGGAAAGAGAACCGAACCCTGCAGCACCCCACAAAGGAGGGCCCAGGGCCCAGATCTCTCACTCCCTATCAACACTGATTGGGATCAGCCCTGGAGGAAGGAGAACCAGCACAACACCACGCCGCCCACACCCAACTCCCTGAGCCACTCGAAAAGGATACCGTGGTCGATGGTATTGAAAGCCGCTGAGAGGTCAAGGAGAGCCACTGGATACACTGCCCCCATCCTGCTCCCACCAGAGATCATTCATAAGTGCGACCAATGCAGTCTCTGTCCCATATCTGGGCCTGAAACCTGACTGAAAGGGATCTATATAATACGTTTCATCCAGAATCCTCTGGAGCTGCAACGCCACCACCTTCTCAACCACCTTCCCCAAAAAGGGGAGGTGGGAGATGGGACAAAAATTGTCCAACACAGTAGGGTCTAGTGATGGCTTCTTGAGGAGGGGGAGCACCAGTGCCTCCTTAAAGGCAGCTGGAAACACCCCCTCTCCCAAGGATGTATTAACCATCACCAACCACATGTCACCTCCTGGGCAGCCTTCACTAGCCAGGAGAGGCATGGATCTAGATGACAAGTGGTGGCATTCACAGTCTGGAGGATCCTGTCCACTTCCTCAGGTCCAACAGGATCAAACCCTTCCCAGATAACTGGGTAAGTACATTCCCACGGCATCTCCACAGACTATGTTTCACGCTTGGAATCCAACTTGGAATGGATCTAAGCGATTTTATCCTGCAGATGCTCAGAAAACTCCTCCGACCAGCCTTGTAGGTGGGTCACTGGGCCCACCTTCCCCAAAAAGTATCAAGTGATCTTAAACAAGGCTGTCAGGTGGCATTCTGCGGACACAATAAGAGCAGAGACATATTGACGTTTTGCCCCTCTTACCGCCACAAGGTAGGCCTTAACAGCGGTCCTAGCTTGTGTTGGGTCAGATTCAGTCTTTGTCTTCATCCAGCGGTGCTCTAGACATCTCTTAACCCTCTTCAAAACCCTCAACTCACCCGTGAACCACGGAGAGTGTCGGGTTGAGTGGGGCAAGAGAGGTCACACAGGCGCAATCCTGTCCAAGGCCCTGGCTGCCTCCCTATTCCAGGCTGCGGCCAGGGCCTCCACTGGACCGTGCAGAAAATTCTATTATACAGTACTTGTTCACAGACTTTTAAGCACCACTGTAACTGATACACTCGTCCTTTCCTTTCCTTTCCTTTCTTTTCCTTTCTTTTCCTTTCCTTTCCTCATTTCATTTCATTTCATTTCATTTCATTTCATTATTTCATTTCATTATTTCATTTCATTTCATTTCATTTCATTTCAATTAAATAAGTGTGTTGTTGTTGTTAGCTTGCTTTGCTAATCACAGTTCAGTATGAACTCCTGCTTTCTTGCCACCAGCTCTACAGATCTGGACCACCTGTCTTTACTCTTCTTTGTGACCTGCTTCTCTTTCTATTTCCTGTATCTATCCTTATCTATCTATCAATCAATCAATCAATCATACTTCTACCCTGCCACAATCAAAACAACTCGCAGTGGCTTTTTGGCATTCAGATCTTTAGTAAGCTTTTAGTGTGGTCTCATTATTAGGCATCTTAAGGTGTCCTCCATTTTTTCTCTTCATCACAGAGGATTAAATATAATCAAATTTAGTATGTCTCTCAGTCCTTTCCATCTTTGTCTATTCCCATCCAATTTTTTGAGTATACTAAAGGCCAAGAGTGGCAATTGGCTCAAAAAAGTTTACACCCATTGTATACCCAAAGCTTAGCTCACCATGTCAATACTCAGGCCAAGCTGAGAAATTTTATGGGATAGTGAGTCATCAACATGTGCATTCAAAATCCAGCAATCAGAAGGTTACATTAGGGAGCTTTTACTACCCAGACTAATGTTACCATTAAAATGGATCATCAAGTGACATACAATAGTCTTATATATCTTATCTGATGCTTTTCTTCTCAAATGCTCAAGGAAAATTTATAAACCTCAAAGTCTGAGGACACTGTTATACATCTGTTGTGCTGCCTAATCCACCAGACCTATTTAGTTACAATCATATTGATGGCAGAGCTAGCTAAGCAACCCAAAAGAAAACATCACAAGTCATTTTTAATCAATGAGTCAAAGAGAGGCTTGTTCAGTGCACAGTAGAGAAAGAATGCAAGTTCATTGATGCGTGCTTTGACTTTGTGTGAGCCTTGCCCTTAGAATACGTGTGGGCCACATATGGCCCTCCAGATGATGTTGAACTGGAACTCTTATCATCACTCACCATTGACCATATTGTTTATAGAGTTTGAGATCTGGAGTCCAACAACATCTGAAAGTCAACACATTGTCCACCTCAGTGCTGGAAAAAACAAAAATCACTAGCCACCATTGGTTAGGGCAGGGGTCGGCAAACTTTTTATGCCGGGAGCCATTTTGACATGCTCGTGCACATTTTGAAATGCTCGAGAGCCAGGGGGCGGGGTTTGCGGGCGGGGGCCAATCACGTGGAAGGGGGCGGGGTTTGCGGGGTTTCCTGGAGAAGAAACAGAGACGCTGATTGGTGGAAGCTCAGAAGGAAGAACGCCTCCACCAATCAGCGTCTCTGTTTCTTCTCCAGGGTTCTTCTCCTGGAGAGGAAACAGAGACGCTGATTGGTGGAGGCGTTCTTCCTTCTGAGCTTCCACCAATCAGCGTCTCTGTTTCTTCTCCAGGGTTCTTCTCCTGGAGAGGAAACAGAGACGCTGATTGGTGGAGGCGTCCTTCCTTCTGAGCCTCCACCAATCAGCGCGCACCAAAGGAGAGCAGAGAGGCGGGCTGAAGCCTGCTGCTTCCCGAGACCGGCTTTCCGGATGTCGGGCGGCAGAGAGAGAGAGAGAGAGCCAGAGTCAAGGGGCCAAAGAGCCAGAACTGGCTCGCGAGCCGCCATTTCCGACCCTTGGGTTAGGGCAATCTTAGATTCCATGTTGGTGCTTATTTTTCCCTGACTGAATTAGTGGGTCTTCATGGGAATCTATTTTCAAAACAATGTACTGATAACAGAACCCTGCACATGTCTACTCAAAAATAAATTGTTCCTTACCATTGACTCCTTGATGGTTGCAGCCTTAAACAGTGACATTCTGTAATTTTATCTCTCTTTTTACTAGCATTTTAATCCCCTTTATTGTCGCATAAAATACAGTAACAAACAAACCTTAAAATTGTAACCTTCTTTTGGAACTGTTACCTTTTCTGTCCCATTCTGTTGCTCCTTTCCTAAAGGGGCTTATACAAGGTAGAGGAAGGAAGAGAAAGAAATTAAATTGTTGAGTGAGAAAAATAGAAAAATAATACAGAACTTTCCTCAGGTGATGTATCTGAAAGCTGTAAAATAAGATAGGATGTGTGAGGAACAAATGGAGCCTGACAGGCTTATCTAAGGCTGAACACAGAGTGGACTTTTAGAAGATTTTGCTATTACTTAGTACAGTGGAAGAGAAGGAGATTCTTATCAGCTTTGCCACATAGCTACACTATTATCAAGTGGTGAGGAGCTGGAATGGAGTCAGATTCTAGAATGTATGTTTAATAGTCATATATAAGATAAAAATCAGTCCCTGAAACAATATAGACAAACTTGTTTAACCCATCTATTTTTATCTTGGAGGAAAAGTAGCTATGGAGCTAAGGTTGCATATAACCTGATGAACTACTTATACGTAGCAGGAATAGATAAGATCTCTTCTGTTGAAGACCACTTTTCCTTAGGGGTAATTTGATGGGGCCCACCTAGTAGGCAGGATTGAAACAATCAGAGATAGAGCAAAAGTAAAAATCATAGTTTTATATGAAATCAGTCTGATGGCTGCATCTCACCCCCTGGTTATTTGTACTGGGGAACTTTAATCTCCATGCCCTGGGTTCTGGGAAAGCTCAAGTCTTCATTGCCCCATGACAATTACGGGCTTCTCCCAACTAAATATCTGACCTGAGACACACAAGAAGACACATGCTAGACCTCGCCTTTACTTTGGAGTAGGTGATGTGTGATTTGGATATAGAAGACATTAGACCGAGTCCTTTATCATGTCAGATTACTTCCTGGTCCTGATTAAATTTGTTACTGCTACTCCGTCCCCAGTTTGGATCAAACTATTAGGACAGTCCAGTATGGAGGAGCCTATTAGGAAGGCACCAAATATGTCTATGAAGGTTCTCAGTCATCCAGGTGGAACAGTCTGTGGCTTGAATCATGTCAACTGGATTTCTATTTTCTTAGTGGAAACGTTTCACTCCTTATCCAAGGAGCTTCTTCAGTCTGAGTAGGGATCTACAGGAAACCCACACACACAGATCAATACCTGATGTTTGACTCCCACCATCCACTGCAGCACAAACTAGGAGTCATCAGGACATTGTCACACAGAGCAGAAACCATCCCCACCTCCATGGATTCCAAAAAGAATGAAAAGCAGCATCTGAGAACAGCTCTGCAGGCCTGTGGATATCCAAATTGGGCCTTCACCAAATCTAAGTCTACCAGACCTAAAACAGCAACAGATAGGGCTGAGACTCAGAGTAAACGGAAGAACCTGGTCATTCCTTACATGGCTGGCGTGTCTGAAAAGATAAAACGGATATTTGGCAAACACCACATACCTGTATATTTCAAACCCACCAACACACTGAGACAGAGGCTTGTACACCCCAAAGATCAAACTCCAAAACACAAGGAAAGCAATGTAGTGTATGCAATCCAGTGCAGTGAGGAGTGCTCTGAACTCTACATTGGAGAAACCAAACAACCTTTGTACAGGAGGATGGCCCAACACAGGAGAAGTAACACCACAGGACCAGAGTCAGCAGTTTATCTTCATCTAAAGGAAAAAGGACACTCATTTGAGGACATTAATGTTCACATTTTAGACAGAGAAGATAGGTGGTTTGAGAGAGGGGTCAAGGAATCCATTCATGCCAACTTGGAAAATCCTTCCTTGAATAGAGGTGGGGGCCTCAGGCATAACCTTTCCCCTATCTTCCTTCCTGCTTTGTCTTCTGTGCCTAGGAAGATTAAGACCATTTCACAAGCTCAACAGCAGCAGGGTAATCTTAACGATCCTCCTTTAGATGATAAAGGGACTTAGAAACAAACATCTCAAAAATAACCATGACCTAGCCCCAGGTGCAAGGTCACACAGCCAGCCTAGAAACATATTTAAGGATTCCCTTACTAACTTTACTCAGACTGAAGAAGCTCCTTGGATAAGGAGTGAAACGTTTCCACTAAGAAAATAGAAATCCAGTTGACATGATTCAAGCCACAGAAGGCACCAAATAGTTTCTAAAGGCTGCTTGGAAAGTTTCCCAATGATCTGGAAGGCAGCTTATTGAGCATCTGGATGATTCCTGGAATTGGGAAGCAGCAGGGTACTTGACAAAATAACTCTTGAGCATTGTCCTACCATTAACCAAACCCAGGGGCACTCTCAGGTTTACTGATGGCTGCCAGGAGAAGCAGCAGGGGAAGTGGCCCCTGGAGCATTGATGGAGGTAGACAAAACATGATTCTGACTAAGCACAGTATGAGCTCAAATTAAAGTTTCCACCTCTGAAGGCTAGCTAGAAACTGCAATTGGTCCAAAATACATCAACTTATGTACTGGCAAAGCAGAATCACTGTGGCCATATGACATTTGTTTAGCAGTCACTGCATTGAATGCCAATAAGTTTCCAAGTGCAATTAAAAGTGCTGGTCTTAACCTGTAAGTCCTATAAAACTTGGTGCCTGAGTACATTCAAGACTGCCTCTTCCATTTAGAAGTCCTGTCCAAATCATCCTCTATATACGTATACACCCGATCAAAAGCTGAATCAAAGTCTAGCTCAGAGATTGAGTTTATATAACCCACTAAGTCACAATTTTTAATAATGGTTCATTGAGTAAACATCAATAGCTAGGTTCTCACACTGTATTAAGCCATAAACCATGGTTTAGAAACTCCAATGACTGGATACTAAGTCAAAACTAAGCAAGCCACATTATACCTTAGTCTAATGTGTAGGCTATGGAGCGAGAATTGCCAGATGTACAAACTGGGTTTAGAAAAGACAGAGGAACTAGAGACCAAATTGCCAATATCTGCGGGATAATGGAGAAAGCCAGGGAGTTTCAGAAAAACATCTATTTTTGTTTTATTGACTATTCTAAAGCCTTTGACTGTGTGGATCATAACAAATTGTGGCAAGTTCTTGGTGGTATGGGGATACCAAGTCATCTTGTCTGCCTCCTGAGGAATCTGTATAATGACCAAGTAGCAACAGTAAGAACAGACCATGGAACAACGGACTGGTTTAAGATTGGGAAAGGGGTACGGCAGGGTTGTATACTCTCACCCTACCTATTCAACCTGTACACAGAACACATCATGCAACGTGCTGGGCTTGATGAATCCAAGGCTGGAGTTAAAATCGCTGGAAGAAACATTACAATCTCAGATATGCAGATGATACCACTTTGATGGCTGAAAGCGAGGAGGAGCTGAGGAGCCTTATGACGAAGTTGAAAGAAGAAAGTGCAAAAGCTGGGTTGCAGTTAAACCTCAAAAAAACCAAGATTATGGCAACCAGCTTGATTGATAACTGGCAAATAGAGGGAGAAAACATGGAGGCAGTGACAGACTTTGTATTTCTAGGCGCAAAGATTACTGCAGACGCTGACTGCAGCCAGGAAATCAGAAGACGTCTACTTCTTGGGAAGAGAGCAATGACAAATCTCGATAAAATAGTTAAGAGCAGAGACATCACACTGACAACAAAGATCTGCATAGTTAAAGCAATGGTATTCCCCGTAGTAACCTATGGCTGCAAGAGCTGGACCATAAGGAAGGCTGAGTGAAGGAAGATAGATGCTTTTGAACTGCAGTGTTGGAGGAAAATTCTGAGTTCCTTGGACTGCAAGAAGATCAAACCAGTCCATCCTCCAGGAAATAAAGCCAGACTGCTCACTTGAGGGAATGATATTAAAGGCAAAAGTGAAGTACTTTGGCCACATAATGAGAAGACAGGATACCCTGGAGAAGATGCTGGTGCTAGGGAAAGTGGAAGGCAAAAGGAAGAGGGGCCGGCCAAGGGCAAGATGGATGGATGATATTCTGGAGGTGACGGACTCAACCGTGGGGGAGCTGTGGATGGCGACGGCTGACAGGAAGCTCTGGCGTGGGCTGATCCATGAAGTCATGAAGGGTCGGAAGCGACTGAACGAATAAACAACAACTGTGTCATCTCAGCAAAAATGTATAGGACTGCACAATCAGTTTCTTCTTGTATTATTTAATGGTGAGAGCATAGTGTTATATCAAAATAAATGTTTAAAGAAAGAATGAGAGTATATGAAGGTTTTTGAAATGTTCTTGAAATTTCATATAATTCTAGTTGTGTCGAATTGTAGAAAAGTTTCCTTACTTTCTTCGAAAGTTAATTATTGCATCTGTCACACAATAATCCTGGTACAGTCCTGATACAAACTCTAATGCTATTTTCTTAGTTCTTCATTTACATTGCATTGCATCTCTGAGCATGCTTCACAACTGGAGGAATAGAGGAATTAAGATAATTGAGTGGATGTCATTACAATTCCTTAATATGAACCATTCATCTACATATTGTAGCTTTTATTGTGTGTGTCAGATCTGATGGGGTATATGCTGGCTTAAAGGGGAAAAACCGAGGCTTGAGAATAAACAGACAAGAATGCAGCTTTTTAGGGCCAACAGTGTTTACTGATAGGCATAGGGCAATAATGTATATACAATCACATTATCGCAAATATGAAAAAGATGAATATACAAGATACATTGTTGTAAAAGGAAAAACAAAACAAACTTATAAGCAGAGTTCCGTGTATTGATCCCAGGGCCAGAGTTCCTGCCATGGCCTATACCCAAAGCCAGGCATAGCTCACTCTGCCCAGTCCACGGGAAGTGAACACGTGAAGAACTACATAGCTAAAACACTAGAAATCAAGAAGACATGGAACACCATTTTGCATGGTTGTATATTCAGACCTTCTAGCATTCTGATTGGCTGGAAGTTAGCTGTTACACACACTAGGCCTCAAAGCACACAGCATGTGCTGCATCTACGCACTGAGTTCCCCCCCTCCTTGCTCAGGAGGGGGCCTGGGGAAGGCTTCCCACGGAAGGATTCAGGAGGATTAGTTCCCATGGGAAGATCCAGTGCTTGTGTGGGCACTAGTCATAACAATGCACACGTGACCATTGTTATCTTGCACCTGCACTTCACGTCACCATGAGAAGGCTGTGCTTTGTAAAAGATGCAATTTGCCAAAACACTTTTGCTTTGTAGAGAAACCCAATTTCCAATTTCATATAACCCAATAAGAAATCTGACAAGATCATAGCTAGTGCTACATTAAAAATAAGAGGCCATGTGGTAAAACATACTTGGCTAAATGTTAAATCTAAACATGAAGGGATTTAAAGTTGCAGGTATCTACTTCAAAGTTCAGCTAAATGAATTTAGGTGCCAAATACTGTATTGGACTGAAGGACAAGACCAGAATCAAATTGGAGTTATGATTAGCCTGGTTTCAGCCACAGTTTCTTGCTGGCTGTTCATGTATCCATGCAGACACCCAAACTATACAGTTTGTATTAACTTTGCTGACAAGGCGCTAAGAGTAAATTTTATTTTAGATTGTCATAAATTGTTTGGTAGAAAAAGAGGGTTGCAGATAGGCAGGTATCAGTATCAGATGCCACCCTGGAATTGGAAGTGAAATTTTAAACACTCCAGGAGGACTATGGAAACAAGAAGCTTGAAAAAAGGGAAAGCTTGAAAATGACATGATGTCTGGCAGCTAAAATAATGAAAATGGACTTAGCTTGGCAGTTGAAGATGGACTGTTGGCTCCAATCCAGAGACAGCTAGTGATTCTAAAATGGACTAGGTGTTGTTTACACTACTGAAGTCTTGTTAGTTCCTGGGTGGTCCAAAGTCCACAAAGTGTTTGAAGGGACAATCAGCAGAAGAATGCTGGAGAGGATGGAGATTGCTGTAGGAAAAATTAGTAAACAATGCAGAGAACATAGTGGGGTGCCAGAAGAATGATGGAAGAAAGAAGATCAAAGATTTTATTTGTCAAAGAATCACCTGCTAGATCAAGAACAGCTGCCAATTCATCTGAAAGAGGAAATCTGTAAGCCCTTCCTTAATTCTGGAAAGATAACTGGATAACTAGAAATATAGGTAGAATAGAATTTGATATAGCATGTATTGGGGAGTCTTTGGTGCTCTCTGAGCCTTGTTGTTTTCATGCAGACGTTTCATTGCCAGGCTAGGCAACATCTTCAGTGCGAAAAGGGAGTGGAACTTGCTGTCTGTTTATATACCCTGGCTTGTCCTGCCTGTGTTGGTGGGGGTCTTGTACTCTCCTTGGTAGTTCCTTGATTGGGCTGTTGTGTGCTGTTTGGGTGATTGACAGTTAATAGTTCCTTGATTAAGGTCAAGGAACATACAGTAGCATGTATGTTATGTTTGTATCAATTCTGTACACATATACATGCTTAGAGCTGACTAGAGCTGAGTGGAGGAAAAAACGTTCTCACTTGTACTTTTCAAACATCTAAAGAAAGGAAAGGGGATTTGTCTCCATTGGTATGCAGAGCAATTACAAGCCACAAATTGTACATGAAAAACTTAAGACTGAGTAAATGAAACTGCTTTTGCTGTGTTTCATAAGTAAGTTGAATAAACGTTGGGGCAAAATCTGGAATGTTGTTTCACGCTGTCTCTTTCAATCAAATCCTCCAAACCCTTAAACATATCCCATGGCAGGAGGTTCATGGTGCGGTGTATTTTCTGTCCTATCTCTAAAGCCTTCTGCTAGGACAGCCCATATATACAAGTCTGTTCTACAGCAGTGACTTTAATAGCTTAAATCCTAAATCTCCTAATGCATTTTTATTATTGCTATTGTTAATTATGGATTCCTGATCTTCTGAATTATGCAACTTCTCATCTTCTGCTAATCATGTAAAGGAGAGCTAGCAGGGGACCCAAGCAAGCTTCTCCCCATGCCTTTTCAAAAGATAGGACCAATTTATTAATATTAATATTATTATTAGATGTATATTCCACCTTTATTTTGTATAATTCAAGATTGTATATGTGATGCTCCTGCCTCCTATTTTACCCACAACAATCTTGTGAGGTGGGTTGGGCTGAGAGAAAATGACTGTCCCAAATTCACCTGGCTAGCTTTCATGCCTAAGAAAGAACTAGAACACAGAGTTTCCTGGTTTCTAATCCAACACCTTTTCTCTCTGGCCTACTCTTTTCTGCACACCTACTATATTGGTCCATAATAATTCTCTTTTACAGATATCACAGCCCCCACCTACTGCATTTGTTGCTCAGCCAGTTCTACTCAGTTTAGCCTGCATTCAGTTCAAGAAATTAAAATACATGGCCTGTCACCCTTTACTTTGCAAGTCTTTGTTTTAACCTGCATTGCTTTGGAATACATTATGCAATAACTTTTTTGGTTTGATCCTCAAAAGCAAATACAATGAACCTACCCACTTCTGAGCATGCTTCATAATTAGAAAGGAGGGGGCTGTTAACAAGCAAAAAAGTGGCATTTGGTATATTTAGGAGTTTAATCTATATGTAAATTTCAGCCACATCCTCAAATGAAAAATAATTCACAACAATTTATGCATCCAGTTTATCATGCAATTCCTTTTGTCATTAATTAATGTTCACACAATAGCGATGCCATATTTTATAAAACAATATCAAAGCATTTCAGTTGAGCCACAAAAAGTGGGCTTAGTCCTGCATGAATGAATGAATGAATGAATGAATGAATGAATGAATGAATGAATGAATGAATGAAATAAATGCCCAAGCTAACCTTTATACGCGGGGAAGGGCAGTGTTAGATTACATGTTTTTCCATCATTCACAGGAAGGTCATATTAATGAAAGGTAAGGCTACCTCCTCCAGCAAAGGAGATTGTTACCTTGTCATGGTGCTGGAGCTTCAGCACCTCAATGACACCATGAGCTAAACCGTGAAGGGACACCCAAGACGGGAAGGTCGTGGCAGAGAGGTCAGACTAAATATGATCCCTGGGGAAGGTAACGGCAACCCACCCCAGTATTCTTGCCATGAAAACTAAATGGATCAGTACAACCAGAGATATGTCGGTATACCATCAGAAGATGGGACTCCCAGGTCGGAAGATGGTCAAAATGCTACTTGGGAGGAACAGAGGATAAGTTCAACTAGCCCCAGATGTGATGACGCAGCTAGCTCAAAGCCGAAAGGACGTCTAGTGGTCAACGGTGCTGGTGGTGAACGACGAATCTGATGTTCTAAAGATCAACACACCATAGGAACCTGGAATGTAAGATATATGAGCCAGGGCAAATTGGATGTGGTTATTGGTGAGCTGGCAAGATTAAATATAGACATTTTAGGTGTCAGTGAACTGAAATGGACTGGAATCGGCCACTTCACATCACATGACCACCAGATCTACTACTGTGGACAAGAGGACCACAGAAGAAATGGAGTAGCCTTCATAATTAATAATGAAGTGGCTAAAGCAGTGCTTGGATACAATCCAAAAAATGATAGAATGATCTCAGTTCCAATTCAGGGTAAGCCATTTAACATCACAGTGATCCAAATATACACCCCAACCACAGATGCTGAAGAAGCAGAAGTAGATCAGTTCTATGAGGATCTGTAGCACCTACTGGATAATATGCCAAAAAGAGATGTTATTTTCATTACAGGAGACTGGAATGCTAAGGTGGGTAGTCAAACGACACCTGGAATTACAGCCAGGTATGGTCTGGGAGAAAAAAATGAACCGGGACATAGGCTGATAGAATTTTGCCAAGACAATTCACTGTGCATAACAAACACTCTCTTCCAGCAACCTAAAAGACGACTTATACATGGACTTCACCAGATGGTCGACACCGAAATCAGATTAACTACATCCTTTGTAGCCAAAGGTGGCAGACATCTATACAGTCGGTAAAAACAAGACCTGGAGCTGACTGTATTTCAGATCACAAACTTCTTATTGCACAATTTAGAATCAGACTAAAGAGAATAGGGAAGACCCACAGATCAGTTAGATATGAGCTCACTAATATTCCTAAGGAATATGCAGTGGAGGTGAAGAATATATTTAAGGGACTAGATTTAGTAGATAGGGTCCCAGAAGAACTATGGACAGAAGTTCGCAACATTGTTCAGGAGGCGGCAACAAAAAACATCCCAAAGAAAAAGAAAAGCAAGAAGGCAAGATGGCTGTCTGCTGAGACACCGGAAGTAGCCCAAGAAAGAAGGAAAGCAAAAGGCAACAGTGATAGGGGGAGATATGCCCAATTAAATGCAAAATTCCAGAGGTTAGCCAGAAGAGATCAGGAATTATTTTTAAACAAGCAATGCGCGGAAGTGGAAGAACACAATAGAATAGGAAGGACAAGAGACCTCTTCCAGAAAATTAGAAACATCGGAGGTAAATTCCAGGCAAAAATAGGTATGATCAAAAACAAAGATGGCAAGGACCTAACAGAAGCAGAAGAGATCAAGAAAAGGTGGCAAGAATATACAGAAGATCTGTATAAGAAGGATAATAATATCAGGGATAGCTTTGACGGTGTGGTCAGTGAGTTAGAGCCAGACATCCTGAAGAGTGAGGTTGAATGGGCCTTAAGGAGCATTGCTAATAACAAGGCAGCAGGAGATGACAGTATCCCAGCTGAACTGTTTAAAATCTTGCAAGATGATGCTGTCAAGGTGATGCATGCCATATGCCAGCAAATTTGGAAAACACAGGTATGCCCATCAGATTGGAAAAAATCAACTTATATCCCCATACCAAAAATGGGAAGCACTAAAGAATGTTCAAACTATCGAACAGTGACACTTATTTCACATGCCAGTAAGGTAATGCTCAAGATCTTGCAAGGTAGACTCCAGCAATTCATGGAGCGAGAATTGCCAGATGTACAAGCTGGGTTTAGAAAAGGCGGCGGAACTAGAGACCAAATTGCCAATATCCGCTGGATAATGGAGAAAGCCAGGGAGTTTCAGAAAAACATCTATTTTTGTTTTATTGACTATTCTAAAGCCTTTGACTGTGTGGATCATAACAAATTATGGTAAGTTCTTGGTGGTATGGGGATACCAGATCATCTTGTCTGCCTCCTGAGGAATCTGTATAATGATCAAGTAGCAACGGTAAGAACAGACTACAGAACAACGGACTGTTTTAAGATTGGGAAAGGAGTACGGCAGGGTTGTATACTCTCACCCTACCTATTCAACCTGTACACAGAACACATCATGCAACGTGCTGGGCTTGATGAATCCAAGTTAAAATCGCTGGAAGAAACATTAACAATTTCAGATATGCAGATGATACCAATTTGATGGCAGAAAGCGAGGAGAAGCTGAGGAGCCTTATGACAAAGGTGAAAGATGAAAGTGCAAAAGCTGGGTTGCAGTTAAACCTCAAAAAAACCAAGATTATGGCAACGAGCTTGTTTGATAACTGGCAAACAGAGGGAGAAAACATGGAGGCAGTGACAGACTTTGTATTTCTAGGTGCAAAGATTACTGCATACTCTGACTGCTGCCAGGAAATCAGAAGACGTCTACTTCTTTGGAGGAGAGCAATGACAAATCTCAATAAAATAGTTAAGAGCAGAGACATCACACTGACAACAAAAGTCCGCATAGTTAAAGCAATGGTATTCCCCGTAGTAACCTATGGCTGCAAGAGCTGGACCATAAGGAAGGCTGAGCGAAGGAAGATAGATGCTTTTGAACTGCGGTGTTGGAGGAAAATTCTGAGAGTGCCTTGGACTGCAAAAAGATCAAGCCAGTCCATACTCCAGGAAATAAAGCCAGACTGTTCACTTGAGGGAATGATATTAAAGGCAAAACTGAAGTACTTTGGCCACATAATGAGAAGACAGGATACCCTGGAGAAGATGCTGATGCTAGGGAAAGTGGAAGGCAAAAAGAAGAGGGGCCGACCAAGGGCAAGATGGATGGATGATATTCTGGAGGTGATGGACTCGACTGTGGGGGAGCTGTGGATGGCAACGGCTGACAGGAAGCTGTGGCGTGGGCTGGTCCATGAAGTCATGAAGAGTCGGAAGCGACTGAACAAATAAACAACAAAGGCTGCCTCTCTTGTTATGAACCTGCTCAAATGCCCCCATTTCCAGAGCCTTATCTATCTGGCATGAGAAAGGCTTTCTCCTGTTTCTCCAGGTTATGGAATGTACTCCCACAATTTCCAAACTTCAGTTGCTCCAAGAGAGCTCTTGCACCAAAGTCAAATTCCTTGTAAGTTTATTCATACTTGGCCAATAAAGTATTCTATTCTATTCTATTCTATTCTATTCTATTCTATTCTATTCTATTCTATTCTATTCTATTCTATTCTATTCTATTCTATTCTTACAGTTGCTTCTAAAATACAGCCAGAGAACTGTGGATCATCTAATTCTTAGACTTTATTGCCCTAAATATTTAGTTTCTCATTCGTTTCTTTGTTTCCTTCAAGTTAAATAAACCCTAATTCTTGTCTCAATGAGTTGCTTACTAATTCTTTCAAAGATAAGAAACCACATGCTGTGTTTAAGGCTTGCTTTTTCCCTCTCACTCACCCCAGGCCACATAGTTCCCACCAACGCATGGGTGCTGCCAATGAATGTGTAGTTACAGGTGTATTTGTAAAACTATGTGCTGCATTTCACTCAATGATCTAATTATTAAAATGCTTTAGGCAATAGATTCTGACAAATGTAGCATTCATTGTAAAGGAGGGAATAAAGGGAAATGAAAATATTTATAAGAAAATCTTAATTCCATTAGTGATGAAGGCTAATATATTAGAGTTAATTTTCACAAACAATTTCCTATTTGCATAACAAGTTAAATAGTTTGTTTCCCATCAAATTCATAAACAGGCTTCCCGAAGTACAAGGGGTGGGTAAGCAGATATTTACAAATAGCTGATAAATCATGAATGTTGACATTCAATTCCTATTCAAATCTTTTGCTGTAATCTGGCAGTTTGAAACAATGGCTCAGCTATATTCAGACCAGTATTTGAATGCAAAATGTATTTGCTGAAAAATCACATTCATATGGTGTATTCAAGTTAAAAGAATATTGTTCTGCATACATAAAAGCTGTTCTTCCAAATGTAGCTTATTTTCCAGGTTTAGCAAGAAGTGTAGCTATCAGAGGGACTAAGGTTTCCATTTTCAGACTTCATTTGATTCTTCTTGTGCAAATAGGGGAGATGAAAACAAATGAATTATACTCTAATTTTGCAGGAACTTGGAGAACTTTCAATACATTCAGATTACCAGGTACAATTTAAGGTCTTGATATAAACATTTATCTTCTAGCCAAGTGTGGAGATGCTTTCTAGGTATCAGGTTTGTGTGTGTGTAAATATTTGCTATTTTAGAACACATTTCCCACCTACTGCCCCTGTATCTATTTAGACTATAGCAGAGCTTTCCAAACTGTGTGTCGGGACATGTTAGTGTGTCGGCTGCAGTGTCTGGGTGTGTCGCAGCTGCTGCTGCCTTCAAACCTGCCCTGCCAGGATTCCGCACAGGTCCTAGTGCCTGCTTTGTGCCCTGCTGTAAGAGTGTGTCGTGAAATGATGCATGTCTAAAAAGTGTGTCACCAACATGAAAAGTTTGGAAAGCTCTGGACTATAGGTTCCAGTCCCCAGCTCACATGTTGACTGAAAAACATGAAAGTTGTAGCCCAACATACTGTACCTGGAAGGCACTCTAGGTTGTGGAAGCCTGCTTTAGAAATGAGAACATTCTGAAAAGTTTTATCAACTGCAGGTTCAACTGGAGTCAGCATTTAGCATTTTTTTTCAACTTTAGTGCCCAAGGAGATCTTCTGTTTGTTACCTATAGGTTAGGTTAGTTTAAGATTTTCTCAACTGAAATATTTTCAGGTCTCCATGAAACACATTGGATTTGAAAGCCATCAAACATGAAGGGAGATACTAACTAGAAGAAATTCTGACATTTTCAGAACCTTTGTGAGGGAGGAAAACAATGGAAAAGAAAAAAACACTGAGAATTACTTTTGACTGTAGAAACAGATTTATTAAACAGTGAGCTTTCTTTGTGGAATCAGAAAGCAAGAAATACAGCAAAGCAAAAAAAAATACAGCAAAGTGGATAAAGGAAGGGTTGTGAGATAAACCTCCTACGGCATCACCAGGGAAAGTAAAAAATGCAAATCAAAGTCATATTTGAAAGTTATTATATAGCAAACAACCACCCAAAATATAACTGGGGAATATTTAGATCTGTTTTAAACCAGCCCTGTGTCTTGAACATCTTACAGTTAATACATTCCTTAGCGATTTCACATTACTGCAATTTGATATTTTGCCATTAGCCATATGGAAGGGTAGGTTCCAAACAACCCCTTATGCAGAAAGGACTTATCCCTGTCAGTATGGAACATTGAATCACTGACCCACATTTTACTCTATTGTAATTCCTCTAGAGATACTCCGAGCGAGCTGCTAACACCCCTCATTAGACTATTCCTTAGATGACGTGAAGCTCCTCTGGGCAGACAATGACCCCAAAATAACACTAGCTGTTGCTAAGTTTGCATTTGTAGCTTCCAGAACTCATACTTTGTTAACAATACATTAATCTGGGATTGATTAATGGATGTGTTACATTGATACTGTTTATCTCATTTTACTGTATTATATTGCATTTTATTTTGATATTCTGATAGATCTTTGGTGGATAATAAAAAATACAGTAAAATTATTTATTAGGGTTGGTACAGAATATTGACCAAGAGACAACGGATTCTCAGAAAGGAGGGTCTTTTTCACAACAACAACAACAACAACAACACTGTTTCCATTTTAAACAGCAGAGCTTTGGTATCAAAGAATTACAAATTTAGTAAGTTTTCATGTGTTCAAAATGCAATCTTCTTTTACAAATCTAATGTGTAAGGCAAGGCACTCCATCAAGCATCAGGCTTCAAATATATAATGAATAACAAAAATTTCTGCAGTGGCTGTAAACAGGAGAGTTTTTGAAATGCTATTAGATAAATAGAATATAATAGAGTAAAATCACATCCCCATGCCACTTTATGGAGATGGTTCAAGAGCATGTGAAACCAGGATTGTGAGGTATGAACACAAAGCAAAGCTAACAATGACTCCCAATAAAACTTCTACCTCATTTGATTTCAGCTTAGAATACCTTTTACTAGATTATTAATAAACTAAACAAGACACCATGAGACTGGGTTGCAGGTGGTAATTTGAGAATGGAGGAGAACCCTAATCCACATATTCTAAACCTGCCAAATTGTCCCTCATTTCTGGCCACCATTTTGAGCTTCTATTAAGAACAGCATCTTCCTTTTCCCTCACCCTTATCTGGCAATTTTAGGATACCATATTTTCTATCAAAGTATGGCTGTGGCTTCTAAATACTCCAGTAATGTCTAGGTAGGTATATTAAATTAAAAGATAGATTATTTTAAGGATTATTATTCTAACAAGGATCTACGAATTTCAGTGACTTACAGAATGTCATTGATGTCATTGATATCAAAAGAAGGAATCAGTAAATTGACTTGTTCAAACAAGAAACAAATATCCTGGATTAGGATATATGAGGGAAACTCCCTGCTTTACACTATACCAAGACTGAAGGCAAAAGGAGAAGGGGACGGCAGAGGATGAGATGGTTAGATAGCATCACCGACGTAATGAACATGAATTTGAGTAAACTCCAGGAGACAGTGGAGGAAAGGAAGGCCTGGCATGCTATGGTCCATGAGGTCACGAAGAGTCGGACACGACTAAACGACTGAACAACAACAACAAAATAAATATTTTATTAGGATTAGGAATACACAAACATTTTCTTGTGTTGAAAGAGGGCTACTGTACTGAATCTGCAAAATCACAGACAATCACTAGAGAGCAGTAGAGATAGATTTATCTCTAGACTGTTATAGCCATCTAGTAGTGTCAGAGTGCGCACCGTGGGGCGGCCTGCTCCTTTTTCCAAGACACCAGTGATCCACGTCCTATGCAGTAAATAGACGCTCAAACAGAGATTAGATAAAATAGCCTATTTACTTTATATACATACGTAGTCCAAATACATCCAACAGCAGTAACAAATGATACAGCAATACAGCGATGAGAAGTTTCAATCAGCAACGAGAAGAAAGAATACCAGACTCCTCTGCTTATATACATAAACTGACCAATAACATTTTAGGTCACTCTCATCATCTGCCACACCCAACTAAACTGTTAGCACCTGTAGTATGAGTCATACACTGCCACATCATCCCTACAACAATGGCTGCTAATTGGGTGACTTTCAGAATAATTCCCCTCTCACCTAGATATCAAGCCTCTCCAGTATAATTTATCTAACTGTAAATTCCTGGGTATATAAAAACCCAACACCCCTCCAATTTACAATAGATATTACATTTCACTTATACAGAATAGAAGACATACACATATTGGATACACACATCCTATGTCTCTCTACACTTAGAGGCTTTGTCATCACATCTGCTACATTACTTTCAGATGGACAATATTGCAGATTAATCAGAGATTCTTTTACAGCATTCCTAACATTGTGATACTTGATATCAACATGTTTGCTCCTCCCTCTGATCCTATCGCTCTTTGCAATCTGTATACACGCTTCACTGTCGTCATATACACATATAGGTTCCTCAATTGTTACATTAACATCCCTTAACAATTGTCTATACCATATTAACTCTGAACATAGGTCAGATAGTGCAGCGTACTCTGCCTCTGCAGTAGATACGGCAACAGAACTCTGTTTCCGAGACCTCCACCCCACCAAACATAATTATCAATCCTGACATTGATTTCCTATCATGTACATCATTACCCCAATCACTATCTACATAGCATTTAATTCCAATGGTTTACAAGGTTTTATTAATAAACATTTATTAACAGTCCCTTTAAGATATCTAAATACACGTTTAATACCTTTCCAATGCCTCTGGGTAGGTTGCACAACATACCTACTCAGTACATTTACCGCATTCCCAATATCGGGACGCGACCATTGTGCTAAATACAATAAACTTCCAATTATTGACTGATAGTGTTCCTGATTACATGATGTTTGGTCATCGTCTCCAGCCTCTGTCTTAACAAAATCAGTTGTCATCGGGGTAGGAACCTCCTTGCAATGTTCCATATCGTTTTCTCTTAGCAGCTGTTCAATTTTCTTCCGCTGCTCTAGAACGTAACCCCCATCAACCTTCTGAATACCTACGCCTAGGTTATTTTTAATCTCTCCCAGATCATTAACATCAAATTGTTGCTTCAGTTTTTCAGTAAATTCAATTACCCTCCTTTGATCTTTAGCTATAAAACACAAATTGTCTACAAAGATCAAAAGCAACACCTGTTCATCATTATCACATTGCTTTATGTACAGACATGGGTCAGCCTTGCTACACTTAAACCCCATTCTTTGCAATGCCTCATCTAATCGCAGATTCCAGCAACGTGCCGATTGCCTGAGTCCATACAACACTTTCTGCAACTTATACACTCTACCTGCATCATTAGATTCATATCCTGGAGCTTCAGTCATATAAATTTCTTCCCTCAAATCAGCATGCAGATATGCTGTGGTGATATCATAATGGTTCACTACACAATTCCCAGCTGTTGCCATTGCTAAGGCAAACCTGAATGTCTCCCCTCTTAGCATTGGGGCAAAAACCTCATCATAAGTCTGATTCTTAATCTGGGAAAACCCTTATGCTACAAGCCTAGCTTTATACTGAATATCACCATTGACTAAGGTCTTCTTCTTATAAACCCACCTACAACCTACTGCCCTATGCCCCTCAGGCAGCCTGGTAAATTTAAACCCCTTATGGGAATTAATGGCATTCATTTCCACATCCATAGCAGCTTTCCACTTTTTCTGCTCTTGTGGTGGCAACTCCAATACCTCTTTATAACTACGAGGTTCATAATTAATAAAACACACTTTAACATCACCTGGTGTGTAACGTTGAGGTGGTATGCCCTTGTTAACTCTTTCAGATCTGCGCAATACAGTAGCATCCTGCTTTATTGGCACACTAGGAGTTAATTCCTCTTCATCCTTAATCACATCTCTGGACTCTCGCCGCTCTGTTAGCTCAAATTGTCCCTGACTAGGAAGAAAAACCTCACTCCCTCCGTGTAACTTCAGCCAATTGCTATGCTCGCTGAAACTTGCTGATCTAGAAATAACAAGCCTTCTGCCATCAGTGAACCTATATCCCTTGGTTCCTGGCTCATACCCCACAAAAACCATTTTCTGTGCTTTCGCCTGACCCTTCCTACGTACTTCCTTATGCACATGAACATAGGCTGTGCACCCAAACACCTTCAAATGAGCTAATGATGGCTTCTTGCCATACAAAATATAATATGGTGTTTGATTTACAGACACACTCCACAACCTGTTAATTAAATAATTAGCAGTCAGTATAGCCTCTCCCCAGTATCCTCTAGATAACCCTGAGTCAGCTAGCAGTGAATCAATGTATTGTCGAAAGCTTTCACGGCCGGAGTTCGATGGCTGTTGTGGGTCTTCCGGGCTGTGTGGCCGTGTTCTGGAAGTTGTGGTTCCTAACGTTTCGCCAGCCAGAGATTTTGCTTCTATCTGTGCTCCTGCCCTCTGAAGATGCTGGCCACAGATGCTGGCGAAACGTTAGGAACCACAACTTCCAGAACACGGCCTAACAGTGAATTCTTTACTGTCTGTAATGCTAAATTTCTTCGTTCTGCCACGCCATTCCCAGCTGAACTATGCGGATTGGTTCTCCTGTGCGCAATGCCCCTCCTACTGAGCCATTGCTGAAAACTGCCACTCATAAACTCAGTTCCCCGGTCAGTCTGTAAACTACACACCTTTGTGCTATATCTACGTTCCACAAACTGCACCCAATTCCTGAACTTATCAAATGTTTGGCTTTTAGCTTTCAATAGGTAACAGAACCCGAATCTAGTAAAATCATCCACAATGACTAAAACATATTTAGCACCACCTATTGTGGCTGGTAATGGGCCGATTAGGTCAGCGTGAACAAATTCAAAACATTTATGTGACTTTCTATCACTAAATTTGCTTACAGGATACACCTTTGACTTAGCAACCTTACAAGCCATGCAATCCAGATAAGCTTGGCACGGTTTCAAATCCATTCCAGAACTTGCTTCAGACATCTTTTCAACCACTTTGAAACTTGGATGCCCCAACCGTCTATGCCACAAATGTGCACATGAATCATAGTTTGGTTTGTTGATCATTGCTACATCATGGGTTACATCATGGGTCTTGGGTTTCATCATCACATACAAACTGTTCTGTAATACACCCTTACCACAGACATGATTATCCTTCATAATAATGCATTCACCCTTCCCAAACCTTACATCATATCCCTGTTTATCTAACTGAGAAACACTTATGATGTTATACTCTAAGTCTGGTACACATAGCATAAGGTAAAGGTAAAGGTAAAGGTTCCCCCTGCACATTTGTGCAGTCGTGTCTGACTCTAGGGGCCGGTGCTCATCTCCGTTTGTTAGCCGAAGAGCCAGCGCTGTCCGAAGACGCTTCCGCAGTCATGTGGCTGCATGACGCGTGCGGAACGCTGTTACCTACCCACCGAAGTGGTACCTATTCATCTACTTGCATTTCATGCTTTCGAATTGCTAGGTTGGCAAGAGCTGGAGCTAGTGCAGGAGCTCACTCCATCACGCGGGGCTAGGGATTCGAACCTCCGAACTTGCGATCTTCCGATCGACAAGCCTGGCGTCTTACCCGCTGAGCCACCACGCCCCTTATACACATAGCATAGATAATTCAATATTTAAACTAGGTACAAACACAAACCCTCTGCCAGTAACAGATGCAAAACTTCCATTTGCCAGGCTAACATGGTCCCGTTCAGCCTGCATAAACCTTTTAAACATCTTTCTATCATTGGCAATGTTTTGGCTTCCTCCGCTGTCAAGGAGCCACGTCTCCTTTAAATTCCTTCCAGTATAATTAATCAACGACAGCTGGACAGCACTTCGTTGCTTGGAAATCCTCGGCTTGACTTTTGCTTTCCTTCTAGCAACATCACAGTCTTTTTGCAAATGCTTATCAGACCGACAGCGAAAACAGCGTTTCACAGATAATACATTATCAGTGCAAGAATAACATTCCTTAACAAATGTACTGCTCTGTTTTGGCTTAATTATGTTATCTTTCCTCCTTTGTTCCTCCTCTAGAAGTCGCCCAGCCAGATAATTTACGGTCAAATCCCTCTCAGATAAAGACCCGAAACTGGTAGCTAAATTATCCCATGTTTCATTTAGAGAACTGAGAATTACATAAACTTTATGCGCTTCTGAGAACTGCATATCTCTATGTGCTAATTCAAGGAACAAATCAGTCATATAATGCAAATGTTCAAGAATACTCCCATTGTCATGTAATTTAGCATGATAAAGTTTCCTTGTCAACACAACCTTGCATAACGGTGTGCTTCTAAGATAAACATTTCTTAAAGCTTCCCAACACCCACTGGCTGACTGAAAATTTCTAACATAACATAATTGGCTGTCCTCCAAACATAAAATTATGCTTGCCAATGTTCTCTCGTTCTGCAAAATAACTTCTTCATCTTCCAACTCGTCTGGTGGCTCATGGACGACTGTCCAAATACCTTCCCGGCGAAGAAACATTTCCATCTTGTATGCCCACGACAGATAATTGGAGTCATTCAGCCTTTCCAGAGGGAAACCACCTCCAACTGTAGGCTGCATTTTCACTGTGCTCATCCTCCTCAGCCCCTCCTGGGCAGACACCAATGAATAAATAGCACAGACTTTATCAGAACGTCCTTCAGCTGCAAACAGGCCTAGGAAAAATACACGGCCAGGCACGGAACCTGCAAAAGCTCTAAATCGCCCCAGATATCCAAACGACTCCTGGATAGGCTTCCAAAGTCCTCACAGCCGTGCCAGCATACCAGCTGCACACGTTCCACTGCTGGGCCCGAAACCTGTCAGAGTGCGCACCATGGGGCAGCCTGCTCCTTTTTCCAAGACACCAGTGATCCACGTTCTATACAGTAAATAGACACTCAAGCAGAGATTAGATAAAATAGCCTATTTACTTTATATACATACATAGTCCAAATACATCCAACAGCAGTAACAAATGATACAGCAACGAGATGGAATACAGCAATGAGAAGTTTACCAGCAACGAGAAGAAAGAACACCAGACTCCTCTGCTTATATACATGAACTGACCAATCACAATATAGGTCACTCTCATCATCTGCCACACCCAACTAAACTATTAGCACCTGTAGTATGAGTCATACACTGCCACATCTTCCCTACAACAATGGCTGCTAATTGGGTGACTTGCAGAATAATTCCCCTCTCACCTAGATATCAAGCCTCTCCAGTATAATTTATCTAACTGTAAATTCCTGGGTATATACAAACCCCAACAAGTAGTTATCCAAATATGATATGTCTATTCTTGTGGGTCTCGATGTTTTACCAACATGATCTCGGTCAGCCTCTTGGATCTTATTGCTACTCAAAATGGTGATAATAACAATTGTAGTTAAAACTATTCCGCCTTAATGATAAAATACTAATTGGTGCATTTTAAAAAACTTAACTAGTTCCCCTCTCCCCATACATTCTTTCTTTAACATTCTACTGGCAATTGACTATTTTATACAACTAGAAATATATTTCTAAGGAACAGGTAGACTACTAGAGACATATCTCTCTTTCTAATGTTTAGTACAAGCCTTGTGTACTAATAGCATGCTTTCTACCCACAATTATTTACACTTCTGGTTAGTGGCTATTGTTGGGAAGGACCCAAAAATACATACATACATACATACAGTACACACACACATACATACACACATACATATACTGTACCTACTCATCACACTATTCCTTTTTGGATTAAGCATTGTTATGAAAATTGAAAAAAAAGAGTAAGCTATAATAAGCAAAATAAATTAAAGGCATAACTTAAGGGGAGGAGAGGAAGAACATTCTTTATACATTTATCCATACATATATTAAACAACCAAAGGGCCCTCACACAACTTTGTCCTAGTCTTTGCTGTTGAACCACTAAGTATTCCATTAATTCTCACATATGCTTTGCTTTTATCATATACTGCTCTTATCACATTCAGCAACCAAAATTCACATCCAATATTCACCCCCAAATATTCCATAATTCAAGTTTATTCCCTTTATCATGTGCTTTCTGTCAATCAACACTCAATCAATAAACTAACTTTCTCACATTCATAATTTTCTCAAGAACCTGCTGAAGAGCAAAAGTCTGATCTACATACCCCTTGCCTGGTATAAAACTACACTACACTTCCCAAATTTTGTTTGTGTCACCTCAAATTCTAGCAATGTTGTTCTTATGTTGTACCTCATGTTTTATCTTGGACCTTCTCACACCTGATCTGAGAAATGTTCAGGACAAACAGCTGAAACAAGCTAAGCAATCTTCTCACACTGAAACACAAGACACTGCTCAGCTGAATTAAAACAGAGGTACAGAAAGAAGTTGGGTTGACATTGCTGGACACTCAGTTGTAAATCCTGAATTATCACCAGTACACCCGCTACTGAAATAGCACATAACCAGTGGTTCCTCCGTGTTGCCTGGACTGTTAGATACCCTGAGCATTCCTGATCATGGTGACGGCTATGCCATAATTTGCATATGAAAGCCACTACAATGTCTAGTTTTGTAAATATAATAGCTCTGTGTCTTAGTGCAAAGTGGGGCAATGTATTGGGTTCTTACTATTATCCTGTGATTTTGTATTATTACTCAGTTAATAATACAATACTCAAATCAAATCAAATACATTAAATGCTGTTAATAACATTCTGTGTGTATTTAATTGTTTTCCTTTCTATTTAACAGTTTTTACTCTGTAGAACTTTGGAGAAGGTCTAGAAAGTTACTGCAGGATTCATGTGATATAGGACTACAAGCTGTATACCTATTCATGCAGATTAATACTATTTACTTATTGTCCAAAGCAGGGGAAATCAAGGGTACTGTTAAATTGGCAGCAGCTGACTCAAAGGATTAAAATTGGGTTGATTATGAAAATTGTTTAGCTAAATGGAAAAGTTAAGCGTTTTCCATGGCCTGTGAAACTGTTTAGGATCAGAATGATTGACAGGGCTGCCCATGAACTAGAGAATTCTGGGTGCAGGCAGTAGATCAGGTAAAGCAAGAGCAAATGAGAAAATAGCCTGCCTCCAAGCTCCATTATCCTCCTATACCTCATGCTTGAAAACAGAAACTTTGTGATCCCTCTTGTGCCACTGGAAGAAAGCTAAGACATCTGCCAAAGAACATGATGCTCTAAGGGCAGGGAAACCTGGTGCAGAATCTTCCTGTGGAAATGCCCTTTCTTAAAACAGCATCCATTGTGGATGGATTGTGGGACATTGTGAGAGAAAAGAGAGAAACTGCTCAACAATCAGTCCTTATAAGTAGACAGTGATAAACAATTTTTATTAGTTGCAAATCAACTTCACTCTTGGAATTCTTCCTTTAATTAAAAAAAAAGGGGGTAGAGACATTGTTAATAAATAACATTGTCCTCAAACTGTAACTGTGCCCTTCTGGCAGCTGTCTGGCCCCAGCTGAAACAGCCTCACTAGCTGCAGTCCCAATTCCTTTTCTTTCTAGACCTGAAATTTCCCTCCTTACCATACAAATTCACTCCTGCCTGACTGATTAAATCTGATGGGCTTGCAGCCCAGTGTCTTACCAACACAGGTCAAATAGCCTCTTTTCAACAGATGAAACAAAGCATCTAAAAACATTGATTCCTGATAAGACAGCACTGCTTATATCATGGCATACTATAGAACCGTCTAAAGAAATGACTTCATAGGATCAATACTCCGAAACAGATACAAGATTTGAACTGAGGCATTGTGGAGCAAGGTGGGGAGGGACACTTTGTCAAAGCTCTTATTGCTGTTTCTGCAATTTAGAGAAAGCATCTCAGATGTACTTAACTGGCTTAGGGAAATGAAAGGGACCCAAACAGCTGTAAAAAGGCAGCTCTGAACTCTTCGAACTCTTCATTATTACATGACCTCCTTTTATCTTCAGTGACCATAATTATCCTCACAGGCACTTAATTGTTGAGGCTTGAACTCAAGAGAGCCTGCAGAGCCTAGGGCACATGCTGTTACCATTAAAACTAGAAGGCCTAATGTTCAGCTAATATTAATAAAAATGTTTACCTTATATCTAGATGGAGGAGGCATTCAGTAACTTCATTAGAACATTGTAGAGTTACATGTAAGTTAGGATTATAACATCTGAGCTGCAAAACTCTGGATAAAACATAAAGGTTCCCCCCGCACTTTTGTGCAGTTGTGTCTGATTCTAGGGGCCGGTGCTCATCTCCGTTTGTTAGCCGAAGAGCCAGCGTTGTCCAAAGACGCTTCCACAGTCATGTGGCCGGCATGACGCACGCAGAACGCTGTTACCTTCCACCGAAGTGGTACCTATTCATCTACTTGCATTTGCATGCTTTCGAATTGCTAGGTTGGCAAGAGCTGGGGCTAGTGCGGGAGCTCACTCCGTCATGCGGGGCTAGGGATTCGAATCTCCGAACTTGTGACCTTCCGATCGACAAGCCTGGCGTCTTACCCGCTGAGCCACCACACCCCCGAGAAACTCTGGATAACCACCAGCTAATGTTAGTTTTCAGTATTTCTTTGTTGTCTTCTAGGGGTCATATGGAATTCTAATCTAATTTTTTAACCCAGAACTTTTTGAAGCCTTTGCCTGAAATTTTGGGACCTGAACAACAGAAACTGTTCAGATCCAGATCCAGATGGAAGATCCAGATCCAGCTGGAAGAAACAGGCTGGCTTTATCTTTGGGTTTTGTGCAAAGCACACCTCTCTGTAAAGAGGAAGGAAGAAGAATATGCAATGTCAGTCTTCCCAGCCTGGTATCTTTTGCCTGCAAATTGCAGTACCAACTTCTGGGGAATGCTAGACAGGGGAGGTTCAGAGCTCTATCAAGTAATCCAAATATCAGATAAAATGTTTGGAAACTGGGCTTTCTACTATTTAACAGTTTCCATTGAATAAGAAATATATGAAGTGAAATATCTTACAAACATACAGGAAAAAGAAAGAAAAGTCTGTGGAGTCCTTGGTGCTCTCTGAGCCTTGTTGTTTTCTTGCAGACATTTCATTGCCAGGCTAGGCAACATCTTCAGTGCGAAAAGGGAGTGGGACTTGCTCTCTGTTTATATACCATGGCTTGTCCTGCCTGTGTTGGTGGGGGTGTTGTACTCTCCTTGGTAGTACCTTGATTGGGTTGTTGTTTGCTGCTTGGTTGATGGACTGAGTTAATAGTTCCTTGATTAGGGTCTATTGTGTTGTTTGATTGCTCCTCTGGTGCTAATCTTGCTGTTAATCTTTGTTTATCTGGTTGTTGATTGCTGGCAAGGAGGTGTTCTGGTCTTCTGACTTTTCTATTGTCTCTTATGAATGGTATGTATATGTTTTGATGAAGGTTCTCAGTCATCCAGGTGGAACAGTCTGTAGCTTGAATCATGTCAACTGGATTTCTATTTTCTCAGTAGAAACGTTTCACTCCTTATCCAAGGAGCTTCTTCAGTCTGAGTAAAGTTAGTAAGGGAATCCTTAATATGTTTCTAGGGTGGCTGTGTGACCTTGCACCTGGAGCTAGGTCATGGTTATTTTGAGATGTTTATTTCTAAGTCCCTTTATCATCTAAAGGAGGATCGTTAAGATTACCCTGCTGCTGTTGAGCTTGCGAAATGGTCTTAATCTTCCTAGGCACAGAAGACAAAGCAGGAAGGAAGATAGGGGAAAGGTTGTGCCTGAGGCCCCCACCTCTATTCAAAGAAGGATTTTCCAAGTTGGCATAAATGGATTCCTTGACCCCTCTCTCAAACCACCTATCTTCTCTGTCTAAAATGTGAACATTAATGTCCTCAAATGAGTGTCCTTTTTCCTTTAGATGAAGATAAACTGCTGACTCTGGTCCTGTGGTGTTACTTCTCCTGTGTTGGGCCATCCTCCTGTACAAAGGTTGTTTGGTTTCTCCAATGTAGAGTTCAGAGCACTCCTCACTGCACTGGATTGCATACACTACATTGCTTTCCTTGTGTTTTGGAGTTTGATCTTTGGGGTGTACAAGCCTCTGTCTCAGTGTGTTGGTGGGTTTGAAATATACAGGTATGTGGTGTTTGCCAAATATCCGTTTTATCTTTTCAGACATGCCAGCCATGTAAGGAATGACCAGGTTCTTCCGTTTACTCTGAGTCTCAGCCCTATCTGTCGCTGTTTTAGGTCTGGTAGACTTAGATTTAGTGAAGGCCCAATTTGGATATCCACAGGCCTTCAGAGCTGTTCTCAGGTGCTGCTTTTCATTCTTTTTGGAACATATTAAGGATTCCCTTACTAACTTTACTCAGACTGAAGAAGCTCCTTGGATAAGGAGTGAAACGTTTCTACTGAGAAAATAGAAATCCAGTTGACATGATTCAAGCCACAGTATGTATATGTTGTTTACCTCTATGTGTCTGTTGATGGCTGCTTTCTCTGAGTGCCAAGCTTCCAGGAATTCTCTAGCATTTTTGGATTTGGCTTGGTTTAAGATGCTCACAGTTTCCCAGTTGAAAGTATGGTTAAGTCTGTCCATGTGTTGTGAGATTAAGGAGTTTTCATCATGTCTTCTGACTGCTAGTTGTCTACTATATAACATCTATATAACATCTTTTATAAAGTCTACTATATAACATCTATATAACATCTATATAACATCTTTTATAAAGTCTACTATATAACATCTGCTAATATTACACCTTATAACTGCACATACGTCCAAAGTTCAGCATCACTTGTTTTCTCTTTCATACATATATAGCCACTCCAAAACATATTCTGAATCCAGGCAATTCTCCAGTATTATGCTTCTCTTTTCAGTCTCATGTTCATATACAGACAGACAACACACACACCATGCATGAATGCTCCTTCAGATTGAAACGTCTGCTAGAAGGGCAAATAGGTCTGCTTACTGTCAAACTAAATACACTACATGGCTTCAGGAATTGCTTCTGCCTTGTAATCTCCCATCGGCAGGAGTAATCAGCTGTGAAAGTGCAGGAAAGATGGTAGTGCTTAAGCCACCCACAGTTTGAAATGGTATCTCTCGTATGCGCATTTGGTAGGCATCTTCAAATTCATATTTGACTAGACATCTGGATTAGAAAATTTGGAGAGAGGGACAATCTCAAAGAAAATTGTTTTCTGATCTACATATTAAATTGAAGCAATGCAGAGTTTGATGCAAGCAAACCCAACAACACAAAGCAAACCCAACAAAATTTCCCATCACCGTTGGCCTTTTTCCTCTCTAGGCTAAGCGAGTCATTGAAATGCTTTTTTGTTTATTTCTCTTTATTTTTTCAGTAATTTTACTAGCACAATAGTACCTTTTTCTATTCAAAGGCCTCTTTGTCTTGAATTACTGATTAATAAGGGAAAAGAACTAGCAGTGCTGACATGAAATATCTTGCAGCACACTCCAGTGAAAATTAACTGGAAAATGCACAGCAAAAGTCACTCTGATCTGATTATACAGTTTAAATCTTTGATATTCAACTGTATAATGAGATGAGAGTGACTTTTGCTATGTTTAAAAATCCCCTTTTGTCATGTTTACTTTTTACTAATGCATCTGTAAATATGAATGAATCATAAAAACTAGTTATTAAAGTTCTGGAAAAAAAATGTGATCAATAGATGTAATTAGGAATCCTTCCTTAATTACCTAAATGGTTTTTGCAGAATCAAAGCAGGAGAATTAGATGTCTCATGCCATATGAAAAAGCAAAGATCGGGGATATCTAAGACACTTGTGCAACGTTTTCTTGAACAAATACACCATTTCCAGACTTGTGACATGAACACAGAAGATCTACGCATTTCATTTCAATAAAGCAAGAATAGCTACTGCTAAAGGAAGAGAAGATAGCTGGAACCACCATTCAACTCCAAAGTTATCAACTTTCATATATACACATGCTTTCATGTTAAAAAGAGAGAAAATGGATTGTTTGGTATGCTGCCCCCCCCCCCACTAGCCCTAAAATAGAAATAGACAAATATGGAGAATTAGTGTTTGCTGCTCTTAGAGTAGAAAATGGCATTATGGAAGGAATAAGCAAGTACTGCTGGCTTCAGAGCCACACCTGGATGTTCATGACATGTTGAAGGCTGCAGTCCAAAACTGGGTTTGGCAAAGAACTGGGAGGGGGGGGTTTCTTGGTTTAGGGTTAAGGTTAAGTTAATCTTTCACTCTAGGGTTAACTAGCAACTTTTTCTTAATGGGATTACGTTAATGGGAATCCAGGGCAGGGGTGTGGGTGTGGCAGTTGTTATCTGGGAGTCTTTTATGGCTTTTAGGGGTGCTGGTCTACAGCTTGCCAGATGTGAGACCCTGTTCCTTAAGTTGGGCTCTAGGAATCAGTTGGGACGGTTACTATTGTACCAGCCTCCCTGCTGCGTAGCAACCTCCCTGAGCTACTCAACTCTGTCTCTGGGCTGGCAGTGGAATTCACAGCCTTATGGTTCCGGAGGATTTCAACCTGCCATCCCTGGGAGCAAGATGTGATGCAGCTCAGGAGTTCATGGCCTCCATGATAGCCATGGGCCTATCCCAGGTTATCCAGAGCCCCACATGGGACAGTGGTCATACACCTGATCTGGTTTTCCTGTTGGAGCAGTGGCAAAGTGATCTGGAATTCGGGGAGCTCTCTGTGACTCCCTTGTCATGGTCAGATTGTGCCCTGGTAACCATGAGATTCTCTGGCACCGTCCCCCACTGCAGGGAAGCAGGACCCATTAGATCAGTCCACCTTTGGCAACAGATGGACCCAAAAGGATTCCAGAGGGAGTGGGGGTTATTCCTGATGGTCTGCTGCACAGTCCAACTGAGGCCTTAGTTGCTGCTTGGAACGAGAGGGTTGCTGTGGCATTGGATTGGATCCTGCCCATGAGACCTCTTCCTTCCTGTAGATCCCATTGCTCTCTTGATTTACAGAAGAGCTGAGGGAAATGAAATGGGAGAAGAGACATCTAGAGCAACACTGTAAGTCAACAAAGGATGAATTTGACTGAACACAGGATGATCTCTGGCAGGAGTGAGATAGTGCATACATCCTGGCTCTACTTGACCTCTAAGTGACTTTCAATACCATGGTATTCTTCTGGATTGGCTCCAAGGATTAGGAGTGGCTGGCACAGTATTGTGCTGGTTCTTTTTCTTCCTAAGGGGCCGATACCAGACAGTGTTGATCAGGAGTGAGAGGTCCTGCCCTCGGCACCTACAATGTGGGGTGCCTCAGGGTTTGATGATATCTCCACTCCCATTTAACGTCTACATGAAACCGCTGGGGGAAATCATCTGTGCCACAGGATGAAGTATCATCAGTATGCTGATGACACTCAATTATATATCTCCCCCCCCCCCCCGGTGATTTAAGCAATGCTGTGGATGTCCTATCCAGTGCTTGGAGGCTGTAGGGATCTGGATGGGAAACAGGCTTCAACTGAATGCTGGCAAGAATGAGTGGCTTTGGGTTTTAGGGCCTTCTGTATTTGAGACTTTACCATCTTTAGTACTGGATGGGGTGGCACTGCCCCAAAGAGACCTGGTGTGCAATCTAAGGGTCCTTCTGAACTCATGATTCCTGCTCAAGGAGCAGGTGGCAGTTGTGGCCAGGAGGGCCTTTGCACAACTTTGTGTTGTGTGCCAGTTGTGCCTGTTCCTCAATCATGAGGCTCTACTCACAGTTACTCATGCCCTAGTCACCTCCTGAATGGACTGCTGTAATGCACTCTACATGGGGCTGCCCTTGAAAAATATCTGGAAGCTTCAGCTGGT
This sequence comes from Charina bottae, assembly GCA_023362775.1. Lineage (NCBI taxonomy): Eukaryota > Metazoa > Chordata > Lepidosauria > Squamata > Charinaidae > Charina > Charina bottae. Next base: position 48,921,919 of record JALMGJ010000005.1, read on the forward strand.
GCAAAATGCGGCAGCACAGGCAGCTATGCATGCCCCTAGAAGGACAAATGTTACAAGTCTGCTCTGTGAGCTGCATTGGTTGCCAGTTTGCTTCCAGGTCCAATTCAAGGTGCTGTTTTTGACCTTTAAAGCCCTATATGGCATGGGGGCAGGTTGTCTGAGGGACCACATTTTCCCAATTACATCTACCAGTCCCATCAGGTCTGGCAGGAGAGGCATGCTGTGGGTCCCATCTGCAAAATAGTTCCATCTGATGGGACCTAGGAGGCGAGCCTTTTCTGCCATGGAACCCACCCTCTGGAAGATCATCCCTCCCAAGGTGAGGTTAGTTCCAACCTTTATGGCGTTCCAGAAAGCCCTCAAAACATGACTTTTTCAGCAAGCCTGGGGATCCCCTGGTAATAGGGAGCCCGTGTGCTGCCTGCATTATATGTAATATCTTCCCTCTCATGGTCTTGTTTTGTCTATGTTTATTGTTTTAATTGGTTTTGTAGAATGTTTTAATTGCTGGTTTTATTGTATGCCACCCAGAGTCACTTCCTATGAGATGGGCAGCCATATAAATTTGACAAATAAATAAATAAAACATTTTTCTTCAGTAATCTTTTCTGCAACTGCTCTTCAACTAATGCACCTTCAGCAATATAACACTGTTTAGTTCAATTTAAGTCCACCAATTGCTGTTTAGTGAAACCAAAAACAAATCTTCAACAGCATAACATTGTTTAGAACCATCCTTCTTTGTGCCAGTCACGGCACCCCTTCCATCCAAGTTCTCCTTCCAGATCTTCTTCAGGGTTCTCTGTTGCTTTTTAAGACCCCATATTTGATGTCAGCCCAACATCAGCCCTCTTCCTCCGATAAGAACATCTTCCTATGAGAAATTAAGCTAGATAGCACAAAGTATTTGTTTGGTGATGGGGCTGGAAGTATGACCAGGAAACCATGGTTGATATGTATCTTACAGGCCATATAGCTAAGAACCACTCAGACCTTTAGTCTTCACTCTCTAGAGCATAGCTTTCCAAACTGTGTGTCGCGACATTTTAGTGTGTCGCAACACACAGTTTAGTGTGTCGCAAAGCGGTGGCGCGGTGGCGCGCGTGGCGGTGTTGTTGTGAATGGCGGCGGCAGCGATGACAGCAGCGGCGCACCATCAGTGCTTCCGCATTTTAGCGAGGCTGCGGCCGCTGCCACCATGCACGCCACTGCCGCCACGCGCCCCCCCCGCGCCACCACCATGTACACGCGCGCCCCCCGTGCTGCTGCCGCTGCCACTGTTGGTATGTTGTCAACGGCGGCAGTTTGGAAAGCACTGCTCTAGAGACAAAAGTAGCCTACACTGTCATTTATTTTCTTACTCTCCACACAACCTTGTAAGAAATATCAATATACTGTAAATATGCAAAACAAAATGCTGTAAATCACAAAATTGCTATAACATGTAAAAGAACATTGGCTTTCTAAAGCTTTAATTAATGTAGTAAGATTGAAGTTGAATCCACAAATGTTGATTTAAAATGTTGATTGATAGCAGCTCAGATTTGAAGACACACTGGAGGATTTTGATGCTGGCATACTTTTGTAACAGCATATGTTTAAAAAGAGCTTTTCCCCTTGCATCTATGAGTGGCAACTTCTAGTCTGTGAAATGAAACGTTGCTTTACACAATTACTTCACAGTATTGGCAACATATCTCCACTGAAATTTTAATGATGTTCACTTTGTTTCAGTTACATCAGTCGATTCTCACTTGTCTTTTAATCTGTTAACCAAGGAAATCTCCGTTAATTGGCTGATTGGCTGCATATGGAATTATATCATCTCCATATGGCCTTCAGGGGAAAGGCAAAGGTGGAGAACAAAGCAACAGTGTTTAGCCTTAAACTTATAAGAACTTGGCTCTCCCATCCTGATGTTTCTAGCTTCCTGATTCTTTCAACCTTATATGTTTGTTCGTCCTTTTTCTGTTTCTGGCCACTACCCAACTTTGCTCTGATTTGCCTCATTCAGGGTATTATTTCAAGTTTCTTTTAGCTCTGTGTGAAATTGTTCTTTCCCAACTATAACAGCTTTCATCATCATAGCCCTCAGCTTTGCTGGCTTGCAGAAAGCTCCTGATATGGGACCATGGATATCAGAAGTCTCCTTTACCACTATTCATCTCAGTGGGGATGTAAACTGCTAGGGGCCTATAGATGATCAAACTAAATTCTAACAAAGTAATTTTAAAACTTATGAAAAAATAGCATTGGGCTTCCTCTAAATAATTATCCAAATATTTCTGAGTCTGTAACAAGACGTTTGTAACAGCTTTGCAGTAGGATTCATCTAAATCACCCCCATTTTTTTTGTTAATTTTATTTCTTCATAGTGGTCCACATATTGACTCAGACTGTCCATCTAGAATTGATTATAAGGCACTAGGCTGACCCAACCCACCTCCATTCTCCTGATTGCAAGATGTTCTCCTAGAGTTTTTCAGTCACAATGTACCTCTGTCCTATTTTATCAGAGAATAAGGAAACATTTGAGTCCAACAAATGCTGTTTCAGAAAAAGCAACATACTGCAGTCTTATGCTTCAAGGGGTAGTTTTTGCTTTCACTGGAGAGTAATCTTGCCTTGTCTCACCTCCCAGTTCCTGGGTTCACATTGTAACAACATGCTAGCATAGTTGGGAGAAAGTCCCCAAAATGTAAAATTGCTTATATACCAGCTTTGCTGGTCAAAGAGGTTGGAGGGCAAAAGAGGTTTGCCTCTGTGGTGACTGGGAAGCTTTTTAGGGTTTTTCATTTATATTTGTTAACAGTCTATGTCCCCTTGCACTGATTGCCCTCAGACTGACTCTGGGATTTTTTCCAAAACAAGCTATTGGTCAGTTTGAAATATTAGTAAGCAAGTACTAATTGGTTAGCAGTTCTTTGTACTCAATTAATGACCAGAAAGGGCAAGGACCGATCAGCTGATGGTTCTCTGCGAGTTCTAGACTTGCAAACATAACCTAACTCATAGATTCTTAATATGCACAGATCTGCAAATAGTCAAAGTAGCTCAGATCACTCTTGGTTGTATTTTAAAGTGGATTGATTGGAAGATGGAAAGTCTGGACATTTAGGAATAGCCCCAGCTTGATAGAATTCCCAGAATTCATATTCAACATGGCCATAACCTGGGTAGAAATGGAAATGCTCCCACACTCTCAATCTCTTATGTGTATGCTTTTAATTCACCTTTTGCTTCTTTGGAGTTCAGAAAGTTCAGAAAGAACTTGCAGCTGGCTGGAAAATCTGCAAGTTGACACTCAGTAGAGGAATTTTGACACAATAGATTTCCAGGAATTAAGGCAGGGTTTTCCAACATTTGTTTTAGGTACTGGGGATTAAATCTGGCATTTTTTCATGCAGTACAGATATTCTACCTCTGAGCTTTCTCTTTTCCTCTTCTTTTCCTATCTTTGTAGTTTTAGTTTCTTGATTGTGCACAATTCAACAATTATTTGTAAGAGTGTTTTGGATCTCAAGTAAGCACAGCGTCTCTCTGCTGTTCATCAAAGCAGCTCTTGCTTCTACCCAAGCCTGAAGAAAAAAAACAACCCTCTACCTGCTGTAAGAATTCAATGAATTTTTTAAAGCATTTGCCCCTTTTTCACATTCTTGTAGAAGTCTGGAAAAAAGGTCAGTGTGGTATAGTTTTAAGGTGTTGGACTAGGACCAGGGAGAGCCAGGTTCATGGTCACCATCAAGCATGGAAGCTCATTTTAGGCCAGTCACTGTCTCTCAACCCAGCCTACTTCCCAGGTGTTGCAGATAAAAAATGGGAGGAGGGGGTGCTATGTACATGCAGTTTAAGCCTCTGAGGAAAGGCAAGATATAAACTGAACAAATAAATAGCAATCCATTGAAAGGCTGTCACAGCCCTCTTTCTCACAGAAGACATCATGTTATACAAATTGCCAGTCATCTGCCAGTGCAAAAAAAATATGATATACTTTTCCTCATAACACACTCATTGCTGCTCACTGCCGTTGCCAGCTCAGAGATTCCCTTGGAGGACAAGACACTGTATAGTCCATCCCTACCAATGAAAAATTAATTCTAAAAAATGAATAGAGGAGTCCAGTCAAAAGCTTTCAAACAGTCTTTGTTTCCAAATATGTTTTAAGCACTACAAGAAACAACAAATCCTGTATACATGTTTGAGCCTTCCTAGGAGAAAATATTAAGGCTGTTCATCTTGCTTTCTCTCATTTCTTCCTCAGATTTTAGATTTGTTTCTTGTTACAAGGACTCACTCATCATACTTGGATCAGTTTTTCAAACTGATGTTTTCCTTGGAAATTTCAGGCAAACACTTTCTCATGTTTGCTGCTTAAGAAAGAAAGATGTAGTAGATCCATACTATAAAAAATAAAAATAAGAAAATCCCAGCATAATTTTAAAAAGCATCTCCCAAGGTCTTCATTCTTTACAAAGACATTTTTCAAAGGGCACTTTCTGCTTTCAAACAACTCTGTTTGCAGTGAAAGCTTACATCACCATGAAATTTTCAATTAAGTTATCAGTCATTTTCAGGATTTTGTCATCTTGTGCCCCAGAATTACTGATTTCATTAATCTCTTGACAGTTAAACCCAGGCAAGTAATAAACTAGACCTATGTTGCCACACCAAAGACTGGGCACAAAAAACTGATTGATTCCACTAATATCCATTCATTGTTGTTGTTGTTCAGTCGTTTAGTCGTGTCTGACTCTTCGTGACCTCATGGACCATAGCACGCCAGGCCTTCCTGTCCTCCACTGTCTCTCGGAGTTTACTCAAATTCATGTTCATTACATCAGTGATGCTATCTAACCATCTCATCCTCTGCCGTCCCCTTCTCCTTTTGCCTTCAGTCTTTCCCAGCATCAGGGTCTTTTCCAGTGAGTCCTCTCTTCGCATTAGGTGGCCAAAGTATTTGAGTTTCAGCTTCAGCATCTGTCCTTCCAATGAGCAGTCAGGGTTGATTTCCTTTAGGATTGACTGATTTGACCTCCTTGCAGTCCAAGGGACTCTCAAGAGTCTTCTCCAGCACCACAGCTCGAAAGCATCAATTCTTCGGCGCTCAGCCTTCCTTATGGTCCAACTCTCACAGCCATACATTACTACTGGAAAAACCATAGCTTTAACTATACGGACCTTTGTCGGCAAGGTGATGTCTCTGCTTTTTAATATGCTGTCTAGTTTGCCATAGCTTTCCTCCCAAGGAGCAAGCGTCTTTTAATTTCATAGCTGCAGTCACCGCCTGCGGTGATCTTGGAGCCCAAGAAAATAAAATCTGTCACTGCTTCCATTTCTTCCCCTTCTATTTGCCAGGAAGTGATGGGACCAGATGCCATGATCTGGGTTTTTTTTAATGTTGAGTTTCAAGCCAGCTTTTGCACTCTCCTCTTTCACCCTCATCAAGAGGCTCTTTAGTTCCTCTTCACTTTCTGCCATTAGGGTGGTATCGTCTGCATATCTGAGTATCCATTATGAATATCCATTCATAAGTGCTAGTTAACATTGCTGGAGAGAACAAATCCTTTGGTCGTAAATATTTGATATGCATTGGATAGTCCAAAGATGCCTGAAGATCAACTATGTATCAAATTTGGCACATAATTAAATAGACAGAATCTTGAGCATATCAGCTTTATTACTCCTTCTGTTACAACAAAACAAAAACAAACGTTGCATTTATTTCATCTTCAGTTCCCTGTATCTTGAAGAAAATCTTAGCAGTGCTGAGCAAGTTATTGCAGTTTTGGATGGAACATCCAGAATCCAGAGATTCCACTATATGGATTCTAAAATCCTAGTTGAGATGGTAAATTTGATTGGCCTAATTATTGTGAATGAGTGGTCAGGGCCTTTGATAAAACAATGTTAATATTGTTTAATGTATCTGAATGTTTCCAGAATGGGCAATTTGCCTGCACCATTGGGACAAGGAGCAGTTCTTCTGAGTAAGCAATAATAGATTGCCATTGGAATGGACAGAGTGAGAGAAAGTTATAAATATATCATTGGAATTCAGGGTGCAGCATAAAGGATTTTCCCAAGTCATATACTCCCTGTGTTACTGTTACACAGGGCTGTGTATGCTTTGAAAATTGTTCATTAGTGGTGTTTTAGAAAGTGTGAGAATGTGAGCACAAGCCTGAAAAGCAGCAACATTTTCATTCATGCGGAAACTTTAAAATGACACGTCTGATTTGAGATGTTGTGCTCAGGCTGCTACACATTCTGAAGCATGTTTTCTAAATAATTTTTGAAGCATGCACACTCCTACTGCTATTGCTACTGAAATACACAGTTTGTATTGCATTCTGATGTATATATGAATTAATTAGGGAAAGAAGCATTTCAGGCATATAAGCCTAGTCACTGTACAAAGAATACTTCAACAGTATTTTGCATATGGATCAAGATGATCACATAAAAGCAAAAATCCAGATATGCAATGCTATGAATAAACAAAGAAAGTAAAGTACTAGTATTCTGAAGGATCCAGATGCCATTGTGGATCAAGCATCAGAGAATCACAGAGTTGGAAGGGACCTAAGAAGTTATCAAGTCCAACTCCCTACACACTGCAGGATTCACTGCACCATCCCCGCTAGATGAGTGCCAGCATCTTTAGATACGTATTTGGATAATGATGAAATATCAAGAGAAAAAGTAAGAAAGGGCTCCTAAGCTCTTAACCTTTGATCTTTCATTCATCCATTGAAGCATCTTGGTGGAACTTTGCTTTCTGACATTTCTGGTAAGTATTTTAACATACTTTTAGAACATTTGGAACATATAAAATAGTCAGACTTGTTTTTGAGGCCACAATCTTTATCAAAGAAAGGGGGGATGGGAGGATGTCTGCATCTGTGTGTATATATACCACCTTGCTTTGGACAAAGAAAAGATGTTCTGGATAAGGAATTCATTATTCAACATGTCAGTTGACAAATTTTTCTACTGGTTTGCCAGCCGGGGTATACCATACAGGATAAAGCAGAACAAACACATTGCAGGCCAAACTCAGCAGTAACCTCCTGAAAAATGAACTCAACTTAACCTTAATGGTGTTCATAATTATGTAACTCATTTCCAGGTGTAAATAATTCAGCAGAGATGAAAGGCACAATTCAGGAGTGAGAGACCTGTCCCTTTGCTCCTCCTAATCGTAAGATATGAGTCCATTAACCTTTGCAAACAATTTTGGAGGGGAGAATCTCTCTCTCAGGCAACCAAGCTCGCCCTTCATTTACAACTGACATTTGTTTTATTTTTAATCTAGGCATTTGTCTAATTAAAGAGATCGATTGGCAGCTTAATTTTCATATAAACTCTTTAACATCAGTGGGACTGCGTTCTGCAAACCAAAGTAAGATTTATTAAGGCAATAAAGGAGGCACTTCATAAAAATTTGAATGCCTACTCTGTGGCATCTTTTACATGGGTGGGAGCCAGGAAGTGGCTAAGGAAATCTCTTAAACAGAAAAAAAAATAAAGCCCTATAGAATGCTGAAAGACTTTGCAAGCCTTGCAGCTTTGTGTATGTCTGCTTCCCCATTTCCCTTGGGAATTCGGTAAGATTTTGGATTATGTGCCGGCTTTGCACCTTTTCATGCAAAAGGGTGCACTGGTACAAATTAATTAACTCATTTGCAAAGGCCTTGACGATGACAAAGAAGAAAGCAGATTAGATTCTCTCTCTTGTGCTGTATCATCTGTTTACAGCAATATATTAAATCAAAACCAGAAGAAACAAAGCATATTTTTGTCTGTGCTGCAGAAACAGCAAGAAAGCTTTAATTGACCCCTCAAGAGGCAGAAGCAAAAGATTTTTACTGGAAAGATTGTGCCTTTACACAGCAATATGGTTTTCTTTTCTAAACCTGAGTAAAAGATTAAAGTAGAGATCTCCATAATAGCTCTGTCCTAGTCCTTACTTAAGTCCTTACTAAATAGTATCACAAGACCCTATTATAGCCCATGGCTTCCAAATCCAAAAGGCTTCTGTGAAATCACACTAATATATTCTGAGCCTCTTCTCTGTGATTAAACAACTTATACTGGTGCTGGCCTCACAACAGCAAAATGTGTTACAGTTACCCTTTCACACTCTAAAGTACATTCAAATCGTCTCTTTAAGCAGTTGATACTCTATCATGTACTTCAGCCATCTTTTTATGTGTTTGATTGAATTAGTTACAAAATGAGTAAAGAGTAGATTTCCATGGGTAGCCTACAATCCTTAATTAGCTAGTGAACATGTTTAGGCTGTATGAACATGGAGCATTCTCATAAACAAAACAATCTGTATGCTGTCATGCCTTTTGCCTGATTTTCAGGAACACTAGGTAAGATGGAGAGTCTAAAGCAGCGTTTTTCAAAGTTAGCAACTTTAACATGTGTAAACTTCAACTCTGAAGTCCACACATCTTAAAGTTGCCAACTTTGAAAAACACTGGTCTAAAGGAATGCTTTAATTAACGGATATTACAGTATATATCCCAATTTCCTATATCCCCCCGCAAAATATATTAAAGGGGAGACTTCATGAAATTAAGATCCTCCATCTCTCTTCAAAGGAAAAAACACCAGCAACAGGGTTTCCCTACTGCAGAGCTTTCCAAACTTTTCATGTTGGTTACACACTTTTTAGACATGCATCATTTCGTGACACACTCTTACAGCAGGGCACAAGGCAGGCACTAGGACCTGCACGGAATCACAGCAGGTTTGGAGGCAGCAAGGCACAAGGCAGGCACTAGGACCTGCGCGGAATCCTGGCAGGGCTCGGAGGCAGCAGCAGCCGCGACACACCCAGACACTGCAGCCGACACACTAACGTGTCGTGACACACAGTTTGGAAAGCTCTGCCCTACTGTAATGGTAAGGATGATAATAATACCAAATTTGCTACAACTTTGATCCTTTAGGCAACATTCATTCTCATTAGAAAGAGGTACTAATTATAATTGTTTATATCTAGTTTAAATCCCTATACTTTTGTAGAATTTCTTCAGAAAGAATCATTCTGAGTTTCCTTATAAAAATGGAACACATATTCTTATAACATTATAATTCGCCATAAATGTTAGTAAGGAAAGGTCATGGAGCATTACTATTTGATGCTGAATCTTTCCTCCTTTATGAGTTATGTTTTATTTTTTTCTATTTTTCCCTCATGTCATGCAATTGATGTCCTTAAAAACACACGGAAACCAACAGCAGATGAATCAATTCTCCTACCCTTTCAGTTCAATCATCTTTTATCCCACAGACAGCTATGGTTATCTCTTAAAAAACACATTTCTCCACACTTATCTCCATCAACGTACCTGCCTTCAGTCAGCAAAAGATTGTAACAAAACTATTAAAAGCTAATGCAGAGTGGTGACAATTCTGCAGCTGAGGTCACAGAAAATGAAAAAATTACACCAAGATAGCATCAAATATTTGCTCAGATGTTTTTTTTTAAAAAAAACAACACTTACCATCCAAGAGGCTTCCAAAGGAAATCAAAAGAACCAAAAGCAGCAGAGCCATGCTATGAAATTGACAGTCCTCTTCAGAGGACTGGTTGTATCACCAAGGGTCAATGTGTTAATTGATAGGGATGAGCAAGTTGTCTTTAGAATCCATGGTTCATAATACTGGAGACAGATTTATCAACAAAAGCCCAAGCAATTGCTTGGGGAAAGAACGTTTCAAAAACAGGCCCAAACCAGCTATATCAGACTTTTAGTTGGCCAACATCAAATGACAATTTCCATGTGTCAATGGAGCATTGCCACACACAAAAAGGCCTCATCTGGGGCAGTCATATCACTGAAATAAAGTACCTTTCTATGCAGTCAGTTCACCTGCCTATCCAGACTAGAGAGAAATCAAGTGATACACCCGTGTAACAAAAAACAGTTATTAATGGTAGTTTTAGTTGGCTTAGGAAATAGAATGCCATAATACTGACTATTACTTAGGGCTGATCTTACTATTACATAGAAGGAGCCTCCTTGAGTAGCAGATTGTAGGTAGCAAATTAAAGTCAATCATCCATCCTCTTCTGCCACCTGGAGTACCTAATTCATTGCAGCAGCTTGTCACCACTTTTGCTACTGGGGGTCCTCAAAATGATATCTCATAAGCTGCCTCACCTGTACAGAGTATTAGATACTCAATTGATTAGGAACCTTTTAGGATCCTTTCGTAAAGTAAAATGGTTTTATAGAAGAATAAATACATTTAACTTAAAGCCAAGATAAGCAGATTCCATTTTATTCTTGTAGTCTTCATGGTACTATAATTTAAAGTAGTTTAAAATGTTTTAGCATGTAAAACTGTAAAATGCAAAAGTCAGAATATTATGTTTTGAAATTTAATTGTTGTTCTTTTTTTCCTTTGATTTACAGTATAAATACCAAGTATTTATTTTATTTGTTTGTTTATTTATTCAATTTATATAGCCACCCATCTCAAACCAGTGACTCTGGGTGGCTAACAATCATAAAAACAGTTAAACAATTAAAACAGTACAAAATAAATTAAATACAAATAGCAGCCAAGAGATATTATAATCCATTGGTGTCATTATAGCCAGGAAACAGGGCCCTTCACACACTTGGGACCCCAGGCCCGGGCACATAGCCAGGTCTTCAAGGCCTTCCAAAAGGCCAACAGGGTCGGGGCCATCCTAATCTCAGGAGGGACAATATTCCAGAGGGCAGGCGCTACGGCAGAAAAGGCACATCTCCTGGCCCCCACCAGTCAACATTCCTTGGTTGACAGGACTCGGAGCACGCCCATCCTGCTCGACTGGATTGGACAGGTAGAGACAACTGGGAAAGGATGGTCCTTTAGGTAACCCAGTCCCAAGCCATGAAGGGCTTTTAAAGGTGACAACCAGCACCTTGAATTGCACCTGGAAACACACTGGCAACCAATGCAGCCCCCGAAGCAGTGGTGTTACATGTGCTGAGTAGCCAACACTATTTACAACCCAGGCACCTGCATTCTGTACCAACTGAAGCTTCTGAATGCTCTTCAAGGGCAGCCCCATGTAGAGCAGGTTGCAGTAGTCCAAATGGGAGGTCATGAGGGCATGAGTGACAGTGAGTAGAGTATGTAGAAGCAGATATAGAATGACAGGGGGAAGGAAAATGTTACCTTTCCTACTAAAGTAATACTTCTGGTAATCCAAAACTGGACATAAAACTGTTTGATTAAGGGCTTAAAATCATCTAGCTGCACCCCTTTTTGATGGTCCTAGCATTCAAGTGGTTTATGGCATTGTACAAAGTAATACATTCTGATTGTGGTAAACAACTGAGATAACATATTTATCTCAGGCTGAAAAAGATAACAAAAGTCTGGACTTGGATGAATCACAAATCTTATGACATGGTAATAAATTTCACCTTTTAGTGTTTTCAAAAATGAGAGTAGAAACAGATATGAAGCAAAATCAAAAGCAAAAAAAGTGGTTCTCTCTCTCTCTCTCTCTCTCTCTCTCTCTCTCTCTCTCTCTCTCTCTCTCAAATAAAGCATGCCTTTCCTTCTTTTTATCCTATTTTGCAGTAAAATAAAATGGAGGCAATACTGCCAAATGAAGTTATAGTCATGGACAATATTTTTATTATTTTTATTTATTTATTAAACAGATTTATAAGGCCACTCAATATGTTTTTCAATAGTGGGTGTTCACAGCTGTGAGCAATCCTGAGATCGCATTGGCTTCCAACTTAGGTACTTTTCAGTGCATGATGGGTAGGAACATCTACTAAACTACAAATAACGCAAGGTTATTGCTGTACATGATAAATCATAGCAGAGGAATATTCCATGTTTAGTTTAAAAAGTTATTACATTCAGCTCAGTCTAAGCATTGGTGTGAGTCCATGGAATAATATATCCTTCCACGGAATAATATTTCCTTTTTATGAAACTTTATGAGACATTTGACATACCTCTTTTTCTTCTGTGGGTCTACATGAGGTGTTTTGCCAGAGAACTGTCTAAACCAGTGTTTCTCAACTTTAGCCATTTTAAGATGTGTGGACTTCAACAGACAGCAATGCTGGCTGGGGTATTCTGGTAGTTGAAGTCCACACATCTTAAAATGGCTAAGGTTGAGAAACACTGGTCTAAACCCTACAATTCTAGAGCTGAAAGCCACCATCACCTCTTTGTCCAACCAAGCTATTATTAGTCAGCCTTCAGAATAAACATAAAATGGGTTCTCTGGCCAAAGTCTTTCATAGTTTCCTTGCCCCACTTGCAACATCTTCCATCTATTGGACACTCTCTCTTTTAAAGGGAAAATATATGTATTCCACTTAAGAAAGGTAAGTAGATCAGCTCTATAGAACAAAGTGATAGATAAAATGCCAGCAGAATGCTCTTGATATTGGTTCAGATTCTTACGTACAAAAAACCTGTCACGAGCAGGACACAGGGAACAGTTAGACTATCTAGGATACAGAATTTCAGGAAAGGGGATTGGAATGGACCGGGAAAGGTTCAGGACATAGTGATGTGGGAGCCTCCTAAGACTAGAAAGCAACTCCAAAGTTTTCTAGGCTTCGCAAATTTCTATTGCCAGTTTATCCCTCATTTTGCACAAGTAGCAATGCCCCTCACTGATTTACTAAAGACCAAAGGGAAGGGGGAGTCGGGGAAAGCAACGAAACCTAGTGCACCCATAAAATGGACAGCAGAGTGTCAAGAGACATTTGAGCGATTAAAGGCATTGTTCACATCAGAGCCTATACTAATACATCCGGACCCTGACAAACCTTTAATCGTCCAGGTGGATGCATCAGAAATGGCCACAGGTGGGGCTATTATTGCAAAAGGACAAGGAAGGGAAATTACAGCCCTGTGATTATCTTTCTCGTAAATTTAATGACTTGGAGCGCAGATGACATGTTTGGGAAAAGGAAGCATATGCTGTTAGATCGGCATTAGTAACTTGGAGGCATTTACTAGAAGAAGCAAGACACCCATTCCAGGTGTGGACTGATCATAAATATTTGGAAGTGCTATGAACTCCAAGGAAACTGAACCCCAAACAGGTCAGATGGCCTCAATTTTTCAGCTGGTTTGATTTCACATTGAAATATTTGCCGGGGGGGGGGAACTTCCTGGCAGATGCATTAACCCGGCTGCCGCAACACAATAGCCAAAGAGAGGAGGTGATAGACTCAATCACCCCCACCAAAAAGAAAGGGGGAGTAGCAGTAACCCGGGGCCAGGGGAAACAGCCCAACTTAGACGCAGTAGAGGGGGGGGAATTGAGTGAAGCGCTGAAAGCCGTTGACTGGCTACAAGCCAACAAAGGCAGCCTGATAGAAAAGGAAGGATTTTGGTGGCAGGGAGACAGGCTGTACATTACAGACTCCATTAGGAAGAAGATCTTGGAAAGGTGCCACGATGCAAAATCAGCCGGCCATTTCGGATTTTTGAAAACCATGCACCTCCTAAGAAGGCAGTTTTGGTGGCCCACCCTTCGCAAGGACATAGAAAGCTACGTGGCCAGCTGCCTGACATGTGCCATGGCCAAACACATGGGGGGAAACCCAGAGGGCTATTACAAGAGGTAGACAATCCCATGCAACCATGGAAGTAAATATCCATGGATTTTATAGTAGATTTACCGGAGAGTCATAAAAAGACAGTGATTTGGGTGGTCATGGACTTATTCTCCAAGCAGGCATACTTTGTACCCTGCGCCAGCATCCCAGCGGTGGAGCAACTTGACAAATTTTTTATACAGCATGTATACCGGCTACACGGGGCACCTGAGTGAGTGATAAGTGATCGCGGAGTCCAGTTTTCACTTCAAAATTTTGGAAAGCTTTTTTAAAACTAATGGGGGTGGAACAGAGTCTAAGTTCATGCCATGAATGGGGGTTGTGAACAATCAAACCAAGTACTAGAACAATACCTTAGATGCTATGTAAATTATCAACACGACAATTGGGTAGACCTGATTCCGTTTGCAGAAGTAGCTTTCAACAATTTGGTACATCAAAGTACGGGATTCACCCCATTCAAGATAGTAAACGGTCAGGATTTCATAGCATTCCCAGATTTACCTAAGCCTGATGAAATCACAGTCCCACTTGATGAATGGGCAAAACACATAGCCGAGGGGTCACCAGCAATACAGAGAGTGCTAGCACATGCAAAGGAAATTTACAAAGGTTACGCTGATCACAAGAGGGCTCTAGAATGGAAACTAAATGTGGGGGATAATGTATATTTATCCACGAAGTTCTTAAAGTCCTCACACCCCTCCAAAAACCTAGGTCTGAAGTTCATAGGGCCCTTCCCAATCACCAAAGTGATCAGTGGGGTGGCGATGTGGCTGCGATTACCAAAGAACCTCAAAAAAATCCAACCCATGTTTCACTGCAGCCTATTGAAACCAGCTAAAGAATCAGAACACTGGCACCCACAACAAAAAGTGCTGGCTCCAATAATGATAGATGGGGAAAGTCACTTTGAAGTACAGGAAATATTAGATTCTAGATTATATAAAGGAAAGTTGCAATACCTGGTGCAGTGGAAACAATTTCCCAAATCACAGAATGAGTGGGTTTATAGCCGCGATGTAAAAGCACCCCGATTAGTAAAGGATTTTCACAACAGATACCCAGGGAAACCAAAACAAGGGAGGGGTTAATCTTTGGGGGGGCACAATGTCACGAACGGCCCCCTGCCATGGAGCCATTTGTGACATGATGCTAGCGGGGAGTGCTGGTGGACATGCAGGAGGGAGGCAGCGATATGGATTCAGCACCATGTACCCCGGACAGGGTACTCAGAACAAGAGAGGCACAAGACGAAAGGAGGAGGCAGCCGGGACAGACTCGTTGGGAAAAGGGGAGGGGAAAACATGTACTTAAATTGTAACTTGTGGAAATGTAGTCACTTGAATCTTTAAAGTGTTATGGATCACGAACTGCAATAAAGATTCCTTTCGATTCCAACGTGTTTCATGTGAGGAGTGCTGATTGCTAGCTCAATACATAGTAGAAAGGATGTTGGTTGTGCAGATATTACTCTTCTAATATAGTATTCCTCAAAATATTTTAATGGGATCCTCCAAGCACTGTTTGAGTTCTATTCTCCCAATTCTTGCAGTAAATTAGCATAAGTGCTATGAAATTATCATGGTCCTCCTGGTAGATTCTGAATTTGGAGAACATTGACTGAGTTCATGCATTGAAGTAAGCCATGATTTTAATCATGGTCTGTTTATTAAACCATGGATGGAGTCATATATCACACTAAACTGTAAATCATACTTTACTAACTATAATGGCTGTTTCATACAACAGATTAAGCTAAAATGAAATAGATCATTTTATGACTCAGTGTGACTGACCAGGGAAATTGCATATACTGTATTATATATAGTTCCAATGTTCATTTTACAGGCTTACATCAGCAGGGTTTGCAGCAAACTGCAAAGTTGCCAAAATGATCACACACAAGCAATGACATTATCATGCAAATGCTGACATTACATGCTTGCATCCCAGCTAACACAACTACATAAAATTGTGGCATGGTGACATCACAGCATGCTGGATTGCAAGCTGGCTTCAAGGCCAAGGCACTCCATATTTTCTTCATATGCCAATTTTGGTATACATTTTTTCAACTTATATTCCCAAATGTTCATTTGTTCATTAATCATGGCATTAACTCAAAAGAACTAGATTTTATTTCTTTCTATTAGCCAAATAGTCCTAACCATAATTACATTGAATGAAATACTTTTAGAGAGAACAAAAAAAAAAGATGACCTGGAAGTTTCAGTTGGTGCAAGATGCAAACTGCATAGGTGCTTGTTGGTGGGCACATATTACACCTGTTTTGCAGGCCCTGCACTGGCTGCCTATTAGCTTCCAGGTGCAATTTAAAGTCCTAGTTTTAACCTATAAAACCCTTTATGGGTTGGTGCCATATTACTTGCAGCACTCCATCTCCCTATTAGAGGCAGCGCAACCACTGTGATCATGCCAGGAGACACAGCTGGCTTTCCCTGTTTTTGGAAAGTTGGGTGGGACAAATCCCAAAAGAGTTTTTTCTCTGATGATGCTAGCCTCTGGAATGGTCTCCTGCTAGAATATGTCTCCAACATTATCTGCCTTCTGGAAAAAGTTGAAAACAGAGCTTTTCTGGAAGGCTTTTGGAATCTGACATATCTGTATTATTAGGTTTTGTTTATATTATGAGCTGGCTACAGTCTGTTTTGATTGTAACAGGATGGATGGATGGATGGATGGATGGATGGATGGATGGATGGATAGATGATAGATAGATAGATAGATAGATAGATAGATAGATAGATAGATAGATAGATAGATAGATATGATACATACATACTTTAGTTGAATGCCTTAAAAGCTGCTGAGAGATTCATGAAAATTATCAGGGTCATACTCCCTGTCTCCCAAATAAGATAATCAATAACCATGGCAGTTTTGAAGTTAAACTAAGGATAAAGTCAGTTGAAATGGATCTAGGCAATCTGAGTTATCCAAGTATTTTATGTCACCATTTGTTCCACCTTTTTGTCATAAAAAAGAGAAATGCTAAGTACCCAGAGGTAATTGTCAAAAACAATGAGGTCTAAGAAGACATTCTTAAAAAGTGACTCCACAATATTCATTGTACAATCATTGGTATTCTTACTCACCTAAAGAGGCATTGAGCGCTGCCTGGTCCAGCCTTGCTAATCTCATCTGCTAATTTTAAGTAGCCACAAGTAGCCTAGACATACTGTAAGTAGTGGGGCCTTCAAGTGTCTTTTTGCTTCCTCGGGCTCAACAACTGAAACTGGATCAAACTGTTGCTGGACACCTAGTATTCTGTTCAGAGCAAATCTCAGCTATTACTACTTCAGTAGCAAAAAAAACTACTGAGTTGCATAGATGGCAAGCGTGCAGACAGTACCTATTGATGATGGATCAGGTAGAGCTATATATAGTTGCTGGCATCAGAGATGAGGCAGGTTTTGTTTTGTTTTGTTTTGTTTTCCCTTTATAATCCATGAAGATAATTTATATGATTTACAATCATAGAGATGGAGCAAAACCTGATTACAGTATTTCACTGTTTGGGACAAGGAACGTGTTTTCTGACACCTCAACAAAATAGATTAGATGGTTGTTGTGGGTTTTCCGGGCTGTGTGGCTGTGTTCTGGCAGTTTTTGTTCGTTGACCTCTACTCAACCACAGAAATATACAAACAACTCACACAATAGATGTGCTAATCCCACACACCACAGCACCACACCCCTTAATCACCACAAAAAACCCTCTCCCAATCTCTTGCAAATGACCTCTCAGCAGCTATAAACACCAGCAGGAACAGACACACTCCACTTGGGCACAGAGAGAATCTTCTAGCTGTGCTCTTGTCCTCTGAAGTTGCCAGCCACAGCTACTGACAAAACATTAGGAACAAAAACTGCCAAAACATGGCCATACAGCCCGGAAAACCCACAACAACCATCGGATTCTGGCCATGAAAGCCTTCATCTATACAAAATAGATAAGTTTTCCCTACTCCCATATAGCTTAATAGCACCTACAAACCCTTTGAATGCACTGCTTTCTCTGCATATGCTTAAAACTCAGATATTATTCTATTGGGTAAAGTAAACTTATCATACACATATCATATGTTATACATATGTTGGTGTGTGGATGTGTGTGTGTGTGGGGGGGGGGGGGTGTTTCCACTTTTCACCAGCAAATCTTAATAAAGGCAGACCTTAGTAAAGACGGACCTAGAGGTTATCCCAGAGAAATCATCTTAGCCTCAGTCATCACTAATGAATTCCATTACTTGTGGGTGAAGCTAAAAGCATACATATTCATGCCAAATATGAAAGAGATCTTGTTATAAAGCTTTAATGTACAATGTGGCAGGGGGTGGGGGATGGAGATGAATTTAGATTACTTTTGCCTCAATGGCTTTTGTTTTTTAAGCAGATACTTGAAGAGTCATAGCAACTGATCCTCTGACAGGCGGCAGTTTCCATTGAAGTAAAATACTGAGGGGAAGTTCAAGCTGTCTGAACAAATTAAGCCCTAACATGTTTTGCAGATGATGGAAATAGTTCAAACCGCAGCTAGGAGGTAGTGTTAATGGGGAGAGGATGTGTTCTTTTTAAAGATTTCAACATGAAGAGGTTTGCTTTTAAAAAGATTTAAAATTGAAAGATCTGGATTTTGATTTACTTCACACTCACTTAGGATTTGTTGTATATGACCCAGTTTTAAAGGAAATGAAAACTTGGACAACTGTATACTGTATGTGATAGTGGAAGTTTTTGTTATTCTTGTTGTGTTGTGGAGGGTACCAAAACTACCTTGTTATCTATAAATTGGAAAATGAATCTAATTTTGCCATGATTGCTGATGAATTAGCAATAATGAATTGTCAAGAATCTTGACAATCAGCAAAGATGTCTAGGAGACTATTATCCATCCTTCTGTCAATAATAATAGTTTAATTAATGACACCAGTCTATGATTTCACTATATCAACACTTGGAAGAACCTGCTTCCAACCTAACTTCTTCATCCAGATATCCAAAAGAAGATGCCAGCTCCAGAAATGTCCTTTGAAAAGGATGTGGAAGGATTAGGTTCAAAAAATGACTTATATAGCAAAACCATAGTAAGAAAGGGTTATTCTCAACCTTTAAAATTCAGAAATTTAAGAGAAAATTTAATGTATATGTTTGTGCATTTCTGCTTTCCTTTCTATATTTTCCAAAAAAAATGATGTACTTGGGTGCAAAGTCTACTTACCTCCATTCTCTGACATACATACATACATACATACATACATACATACATACATACAGCCACCCTCTTAAGCTATTTGAACAGTATCATTTTTCCATCCAGCTCAATCCTCCCATAAAACATATTGCAGAGTTTCCAGAAACAACTTGAGGAGCAGGTGGCAGTCATGGCTAGGAGGACCTTTGCCCAACTTTGTGTTGTACACCAGTTACGCCAGGTCCTGGATCTGGAAGCCCTTCTCTCAGTCACTCATGTCCTGGTCATCTCCCGTATGGATCACTGCAACACGCTCTACATGGGGCTACCTTTGAAAAGTATCTGGAAGCTGCAACTGGTGCAGAATGCGGCGGCGCAGGCAGTTATGAGCGCTTCTATGACTGCACATATAACACCTCTGCTGCGTGACCAAAACCCAATTCCATCAACCTGTCCCACCTGGTCCAGCAGGAGAGGCATGTTATGAACCCCATCATCTAAAGAATTCTGACTGGCGGGGTCCAGGAGGAGAGCCTTCTCTGCCATTGCCTCTGCCCTGTGGAACGTCTTACCCCTGGAGTTGAGGTTGGCCCCCACTCTTCAAGCCTTCCAGAAGAGCGTTAAGACCTGGCTTTGCCACCTAGCATGGGGATCTGATAGTTGTATGCAACCCTGGGAGTGGCTGGTGGGTTGAGTATCCTCTCTCTGTCTTTTTAACTTTGTATATTTTTTGTAAAAAAAATTGTATTCTGTTTTTTTACTTGTAAGCCACCTAGAGTCACTTATACAGTGAGATGGGTGGCGTATAAATTTAAGAAATAAATAAACAAACAAACAAACAAAAGAATTCCCTATCTCTAATTTAGATCAATCCTTCCCCAATTTGCTAACCTCCATATGGGTTGGAATACAAATCCCATGCTGGGCAGGAGTTATCTGCTTTAGTGTTTGAAGATAGGTAGCTGTTTCTAACACCTATTAACAGTCATAATAGCATGTTTCTAATACCTTAACATCTGATACTATCACATAAAAGGAGCAAAGATATAATCATTGCTGCCCCAGATGGCAGGCTATGCCTTACACTTTAATTATGAGTAGATTTCAGTGAACATTAGACAAAGTATTTCAACAGTGAGAGTAATTCAACAATGAAACTAATGGGCTCTTTCATACTTGTAATCTTCTGTTGGGGATATTCTGGATATAGATTCTTCACACTGAACATGAGTTGGATTAGATGACCTACAAGGCCCATTCAGCTTTATGATTCTATGAACACCATTAGTTATTAAGGTATTTCACTTTTCCCAGGAAATCCTGAGAACTGTACTTATCCGAGGCAGACAAAGGAATTTTTAACAGATGTTTCTTAGCATTTTCATTAATCTATTGTTCTGGTGGTTGTTGTTGTTCAGTCGTTTAGTCGTGTCTGACTCTTCGTGACCTCATGGACCATAGCACACCAGGCCTTCCTGTCTTCCACTGTCTCCCGGAGTTTACTCAAGTTCATGTTCATTACATCGGTGATGCTATCTAACCATCTCATCCTCTGCCGTCCCCTTCTCCTTTTGCCTTCAGTCTTTCCCAGCATCAGGGTCTTTTCCAGTGAGTCCTCCTTCGCATTAGGTGGCCAAAGTATTTGAGCTTCAGCTTCAGCATCTGTCCTTCCAATGAGCAGTCAGGGTTGATTTCCTTTAGGATTGACTGATTTGACCTCCTTGCAGTCCAAGGGACTCTCAAGAGTCTTCTCCAGCTGTCTGGTACTACATACTTTTTTAAATAGACAATTGAAAGGGTTAGGATTTGCATATCATGCTAAATCATTGTTTACTTAACCACAGTTTGTTGAGTGTACCATTATTGGTCAAAATTCACACATTATTGTAAGCCAAAATTGAACAAATCATATTATGGCTTAGCAGGGTTGTATGACCCTACTTTCATACTTCCTCTTCTTGCTACTGTTATCAAACTTTTCAATTTCTCCACTAATTTGCTGGAGTTACTAGTGAGGTAGTACTCTACATCATACATTCTCCTGGCAATGTTCCTATGCCATACCATATTCAGTTCTATGGGGGTGAAGTAAAAAAAAGAAAAGTACATCTTCAGCCTTAACAACTAATAGAAGAGAGAGTTTCACCAGGTTCAAACAAAATTCCTTCTATGAGCTAAATTACTAAAGACTATACCCTTACCTTCCTTTGCATTATCCACTATTTAGGGGGTTGGATTTGCAAACTAGATAAGGCAAGTTGCCGTTCAGATGTTCCCATTTTATGAGTTTTGGGAGCATTAAAAGAGTTTATGGATATAGCATAACTCTCCTCCAAAGATCATTACTGCAAATGAGATTTTTTTTTCCATTGGCTTGGAAGGGGGTATTGATGGGAAAATAATCTTAACCATATACCAACTACTTCATGTTACTAATTGCAGTCCTATAAGAGGCACGAGAATGTAATTCCATGAACATGATGCTTATTTGATTAAGTTTGTCTATTTGATTTAGTTTGAGTTTGTTTTTATTATTTTATTTTATTTTATTTTATTTATTTTATTTTATTTTATTTTATTTTATTTTATTTTATTTTATTATTTTATTATTTTATTTTATTATTTTATTTTATTTTATTTTATTTTATTTTATTTTATTTTATTTTATTTTATTTTATTTTATTATTTTATTTTATTTTATTTTATTTTATTTTATATTTTATTTTATTTTATTTTATTTTATTTTATTATTTTAGCCAAGCTTGTCTCACAGCTGGCAGGAATGTCTCATTACAGCCCCCTTGCTAAGCAAACTAGCAGATTTTCAAATATATTTGGTGGGCATCGCATGTAGTGCTGTAGGGGAAGCTCTGAATTTATAGCAAAGGAATGAAATGGACAATGAGTTTTATTTTTGCTCATTCTTTAAATGAGAGAAGAAAGAATGATTACCCTGTCTGATTCTTTTCCAGCACTATCTTTGATTAAAAGACTTTCACAGGAGGCTCATTTAGCAAAAGCTTTGTTACACAAACATCAGCAAACAATTAACTTGATAAGATCTATCAAAAGTAAGGATAAACTGAACCGAACTCAAATCCCACTCATTTCAAATCTCATTGTTCCTGCTGAAATGCCTCCCAGATGAAATGTCTCCTCTGAGTAAAATTATACTGAGAGTTATTTTAAAATTTCATTTTATGTAATTTTATGTAATATGAATATTACAACATTCTGATAGCCTAGTATTCAGTTTTGATATAACCTCTCCTACCAGGTTTTCTCCAGATGTACTGGACTACAACTGCCAGAACTCTCAGAGATATAATTATGCTTCAGATATAATTATGGGAGTTGTAGTTCCAGTACAACTGGAAAGGCACCTAGTGGGGAAAGCTGGATTCAACAGCTACAACAAACACAAACTATGACTATTTCATGCATCAGAATCCTGGAACATTTGGATAGGCACCTTAGGATGGGAATAGTCTATAAAATGGATTGACTGCATCTTCTGGATAGCCTGCTGCCAAGAAAGAAAGAAGTCCAAGAGGAAGTGAAAAGGCATAGTGTACAGTGCAACTCTATCAATAAATAAATGACACTGTATTCACTGAGGCTTATTGTGGAAATGGATTACTTAGGATTTCATCTTGACAACACTAATCCTACACTTTTACTCTCTCTTTTAAAAAATTATACTATTGTATTTTATCTTCATACATTCTTGGATTGTGCTTTTTGTGTGGCACCATGCTCTCTGTAAGGATGAAGCATAGTTTAAATATATTTTTAATAAATAAGACAGTTATTTATAATTTATAATAAGACTTCTTCTGTATAAGGGACTCTAGGATTTGCAGCTGTAGAGTGGAGGTTAACTTTCAACCTGGCTGTCTTGCCTGAAGATGAAATTGAATATGCTTCTGGCATCCCTAAAATGTGTGGTATTATTTGCTTCTGCACCCCCACCCCAAATTAATGCACATGTATATCAGAGTATGACAAAACTCATATGTATTAAATCTCTATATGTAAACTCATGTAAAGTTTTTTTGCTTATTGAATGATACAAAACTAATTTTGAACATTTCCTTTAAATTCACAACTTTATTCACATTTAAGCTATAATGTAGGTGATTTGTTTCTGGCTCTGTGTGAATTTACCCATTACAGATCAGTTCTGGATCCTGACTTGATGTTCTATGTGAGAAACACCACTGTAGGTTACAGAGTTTTCCTTAAATCAAAGCATGAAAACAAATCCAAAAAATCCAATTCCCAAGGACCCATTCTGAATGGGTATGCAATTAAGATCTGATTAATGGCCTAATAAAACAACAAAGGCCATGCTTAGTGTGACATCCCTAGCATGAAAAAAAAATTAAGTAGATTGCATCATGACATTAAGGTGGCCCTCTTTATCCATGGTTCCACATATCTGTGGCTGATAAATAGATACTGTCATGGGGGGCTCGGGCTCAGAGTCCATGGGGGGTTCGGGCTCGGAGTCAGAGTCAGAGTCAGAGTCAGACGACGAGGACGGGCGGCCAGCCTCTGACGTAGAGATGGAGGGCGAGCAGACAGCTCTAAATAAACGGTTGCCAGAGCAGTCAGAGGAGGCGGGGCTGGTCAGCGAGCAGCAGGCACAGGCGGCACTGATTAGTGAGGACGAAGACTCAGAGCTGCCTCCTCCTCTCAGAGAAAGGAGAGTGGAAAGGAGAGAGGGACAGCGGAGGTTGGTGAGGCTATGATTGAGAAAGTAGCCCCGGCTGCTGGACCTCACAAGGGATTTCCCAGCAAGAAAAATGCCATACGAAATAATAATAATAACCTCACAAGTTTCTCAGTAAAGTTTTACAGCTGCCTCCCTGGTGTGTGATTGGGCTGGGACAGGACAGATATACAACCTCAGTATACTTTAAGATTTTTGCATATCCATGGTTTTGGCCTTGTGATTTGGTACTTTAAAGCATGTACAAAATGGCAAATGGGCTTTTATGCATGTATAAAATACCTTATTTTAAAGGATAGCATTAGAACATCTGCATAATGTATTTGCTTCTCAGTCATGGCATGTCTTGCTGGGTCACCCTGTGATTTCCTTGTGGTAACTGGTATTCTTCTTCAAAGAGATTTGTTCGGCTGATGACCAAGTCACCCTGCTCATACCAAGTGGCCAATATTCATTTCTACACTCCATGGACATCTTGGTGGAAGGGCCTCTTGACCATGAGATAGTACTGCTCTCAGACCACTTTCAGCTTGCTTGATGACTGCACAGTCCTTTATTTGGAATAGTCTTCTTTCTTCTAAAGCTCATAGGAGTTGTATCAGGAGGTGTGGTGGATTCCAGCTCTGCCGCTGGTTCTCAGGGAGGGAACGCATTCCAGGCAGATAAGCGCCTTTGCAGCCTGGACTCTGTTGCTGGGAAAGTTAAGAGGTTCCGGGTAGCTCTGCCCTAGGGCCTCTCCCAGGCTATTTACCCTTAGGATAGTTAGGTAGCTTTAGTCTGGCAAGATTCTGTCTACATGGTGAGAACAATAAAGAACTAGAGTTGGAAAACATCAATTCAGCATGGTTCTTGGCCTGACCCCGACAGGTGGGGAGGTACCAGCATTAGAAAAAGCAAGAAAGAACAAGACAGCAGTGGTCACCACCTGCTGCAGTAGACCCCAAGCTAAGTTTCTCAATTCCAGTTGCTGGAAGAGACCTCGAGAAGGAGGAAGAAAAAAGCAGGACTGACTGGATGGAAGCAGTTACAGCAGCAGGGATAATGAGAGTGCCTCAGGGGGTGCCAAGACCTGTCATTTTGTTTACATTCGGATGATAAGTCTAAATGTACCTGGATGCTGAGAATAAACAGTGTAGCAGACCAAGTTGTGCTTCATCTGTGGCAGGGTAAAGTTTTTAGGAAAAAAACATTAACAAGTTCCCATGAACCAGACCAAACCACTGGTTGAAAAATGTGATGATCTTTTATTTCTTTTTCTCTGAATTTAATTTTTTTTTGTTGTTTATTCGTTCAGTTGCTTCCGACTCTTTGTGACTTCATGGACCAGCCCACGCCAGAGCTTCCTGTCGGCCGTTGCCATCCCCAGCTCCCCCATGGTCGAGTCCGTCACCTCCAGAATACCATCCATCCATCTTGCCCTTGGTCGGCCCCTCTTCCTTTTGCCTTCCACTTTCCCTAGCATCAGCTTCTTCTCCAGGGTATCCCTCATTATGTGGCCAAAGTACTTCAGTTTTGCCTTTAATATCATTCCCTCAAGTGAGCAGTCTGGCTTTATTTCCTGGAGTATGGACTGGTTTGACCTTCTTGCAGTCCAAGGCACTCTCAGAATTTTCCTCCAACACCACAGTTCAAAAGCATCTATCTTCCTTCGCTCAGCCTTCCTTATGGTCCAGCTCTCGCAGCCATAGGTTACTACAGGGAATACCATTGCTTTAACTATGCGGACCTTTGTTGTCAGTGTGATGTCTCTGCTCTTAACTATTTTATCAAGATTTGTCATTCCTCTCCTCCAAAGAAGTAGACGTCTTCTGATTTTCTGGCTGCAGTCAGCATCTGCAGTAATCTTTGCATCTAGAAATACAAAGTCTGTCACTGCCTCCACTTTTTCTCCCTCTATTTGCCAGTTATCAATTAAACTGGTTGCTATAATCTTGGTTTTTTTGAGGTTTAACTGCAACCCAGCTTTTGCACTTTCTTCTTTCACCTTCGTCATAAGGCTCCTCAGCTCCTCCTCACTTTCAGCCATCAAAGTGGTATCATCTGCATATCTGAGATTGTTAATGTTTCTTCCAGCGATTTTAACTCCAGCCTTGGATTCATCAAGCCCAACACGTTGCATGATGTGTTCTGCGTACAGGTTGAATAGGTAGGGTGAGAGTATACAACCCTGCCGTACTCCTTTCCCAATCTTAAACCAGTCCGTTGTTCCATGGTCTGTTCTTACCGTTGCTACTTGGACATTATACAGATTCCTCAGGAGGCAGACAAGATGACTTGGTATCCCCATACCACCAAGAACTTGCCACAATTTGTTATGATCCACACAGTCAAAGGCTTTAGAATAGTCAATAAAACAGAAATAGATGTTTTTCTGAAACTCCTTGGCTTTCTCCATTATCCAGTGGATATTGGCAATTTGGTCTCTAGTTCCTCTGCCTTTTCTAAACCCAGCTTGTACATCTGGCAATTCTCGCTCCATGAATTGCTGGAGTCTACCGTTCAGGATCTTGAGCATTACCTTTCTGGCATGTGAAATAAGTGTCACTGTTCGATAGTTTGAACATTCTTTAGTGTTTCCCTTTTTTTGGTATGGGGATATAAGTTGATTTTTTCCAATCTGATAGCCATTCTTGTGTTTTCCAAATTTGCTGGCATATGGCATGCATCACCTTGACAGCATCATCTTGCAAGATTTTAAACAGTTCAGCTGGGATACCGTCGTCTCCTGCTGCCTTGTTATTAGCAATGCTTCTTAAGGCCCATTCAACCTCACTCTTCAGGATGTCTGGCTCTAACTCACTGACCACACCGTCAAAGCTATCCCCGATATTATTATCCTTCTTATACAGATCTTCCGTATATTCTTGCCACCTTTTCTTGATCTCTTCTGCTTCTGTTAGGCCCTTGCCATATTTATTTTTGATCATACCCATGTTTGCCTGGAATTTACTTCCAATGTTTCTAATTTTCTGAAAGAGGTCTCTTGCCCTTCCTATTCTATTATCTTCTTCCACTTCCGTGCATTGCTTGTTTAAAAATAATTCCTTATCTCTTCTGGCTAACCTCTGGAATTTTGCATTTAATTGGGCATATCTCCCCCTATCACTGTTGCCTTTTGCTTTCCTTCTTTCTTGGGCTACTTCCAATGTCTCAGCAGACAGCCATCTTGCCTTCTTGGTTTTCTTTTTCTTTGGGACGTTTTTTGTTGCCGCCTCCTGAACAATGTTGCGAACTTCTGTCCATAGTTCTTCTGGGACCCTATCTACTAAATCTAGTCCCTTAAATCTATTCTTCACCTCCACTGCATATTCATTAGGAATATTAGTGAGCTCATATCTAACTGATCTGTGGGTCTTCCCTATTCTCTTTAGTCTGATTCTAAATTGTGCAATAAGAAGTTTGTAATCTTAACTACAGTCAGATCCAGGTCTTGTTTTTACCGACTATATAGATGTCCGCCACCTTTGGCTGCAACAGATGTAGTCAATCTGATTTCGGTGTCGACCATCTGGTGAAGTCCATGTATAAAGTTGTCTTTTAGGTTGCTGGGAGAGAGTGTTTGTTATGCACAGTGAATTGTCTTGGCAAAATTCTATCAGCCTATGTCCCGCTTCATTTTGTTCTCCCAGACAATTTAAATACAAATCAAAATATAACTGAATTTAAATACAAATCAAAATATAACTAAATCCAATTGCAGGTGTCGTACATACTGTATTGTTTATCCCACAGTCTTAAATACAAGCCCATTCTATGCAGCTGCCAAGTGTGCCTTCCCTCAACTGTAAGCAGCATTTCTGCAATGGTCATCTTCCCCTCCTTGTGTTTGGCAGTGATCGCTCCAGCAGCTGTCCAATGCCCCAGCCCCTCCCTTCATTTTCAAGATGATGGGGGGGGGACTGTAAAAACCAGTTGACCACCTCTTCACTGTGAGTGTGTAATATTGAAGGATAGTTTCAAAGTATGATAGTGGCTTGCTATCTGGCAGGAAGTGGGGAATCACAAGAGGCAAGACAAAGCTGGAGTTCCTACTAACAGGAAATTGCTATCCCACAGCTGTAGATGAAACAAAACTGTCTTCAATGCAATTATCTGGAGCAGAAGCCAGTAGCTAATTGATTTAGCTTCCCAGATCTCATAGAAGTCACCCAAAGTTGGGAGGACAGAGGGGGCAGGGGCAATCTCAGCCACATCCTGCATAGTCCTATGTTAATAAATCCTGTCTTATAAGTATAGGTTTTGAAAACATATGTCCATAAGACTATCAGATAGAGGAGAAATTATTTCCCAGGCATGAAGAATGTACGTGAAATGGAAGGTTCTTTGGAAAGACAAGTCACTCAGAACTTATGGGGCTAGAAGAAATATACCTGTAGATAAGTAGGCATGGAGAAAGGGGAAGATAAAGAGTGAGAGATATTCTCTTATAAGTGTAGCCAGCAGTTGACATCCTAAAGTACTTTCATGGAATACTGATAGGTAGAAAACAGTGAGTCAGTCACTGGTATAAGAGGGACACCTTGTGGTTCGAAAGATAAAAAAAGTGAATTCAAGCAGATAGTTTGCTCCTAGATATATCTTTAGAGTATCTAAATACTCTAAAAGATATATCTTTACAATATCTTTAGAGAAGAAACAGCAGCATATTATTAACATGATTGTTATGATAAACATAGCTAACAGTACAAGTATGTTTTTTACTCAAATGTACTTCTAAGTATGCCTAGTGGTGCCTGCTCCCAGGACTGAGCCTAAGAAGAGAGCTATGCAAACAGAACTATGAAACATTAGAGCTCACCCAGGTTGCAATTTTGAGCTGGTTACATGTGAAAGATTAAAAAAAATACCCTACGTTTAAACAATTGAATTAGTATTATTAAACAACTGCAATGTTAATATAACGTATAACTTGAATGTGTGTTTTCGTTGATAATACTACAATGAGGGAAAAATATGTGAAAATTAAACATAACTTTCTGCGTCCTTAATTAGTATTACTATCGGATGGATGGAACCTACCTAGCTTGTTGATTTGATTGCATTTATGGGCAGGAAGAGAATTTCTGAGTATGTTAATTTTTTTATCTCAGATAAAAAGCCTAAAATTACAGTGGCAACAGCCAAATTTTTAACTATGGCTTAAAAAACGATGTCTTTCCAATAAATTAATAAGTTTCAGGTTTTAAATGTTTTATGCAATATCAATCCATTTATTTTATCTGTTAAAACTGTTTTATCTTATGCCAAACTTTTAATTATATCTGTACTTTGCTATTCAGATCTTTTGGCTATAAATACAAATTTATATTAGTATTAGTAATTTAGGGCAACCTATATTGGGGAGAGGAGAAGAATTAGAAAATGCACAATTTTTAAAATGGTCTGCCCTTTTTGCACTTCTTCCATATTAAAAGGCATCAGGCTTCTGTCTTTTAATAGCATCAATATGGTATATATTTAATAGTCCCACTTCTGGGACTGAAGTATTAACATTTCTTATGAGCCATTAGATTTACACTTGCTAACTTCCTTCCTTGAAAATCAGAAAGTTATCCTTGGTGATTTAGAGGATGGCCTCAATCGTAGGTATCCAGTAGAAGTCATAGTAATGTTACCTGTATCATATCATTACACATTTGCATCAGTCACATCACAGTGTCATGACACAAATGATGTACAGTACAGAAACCACATCATTTGCATGATGACATTAATTATATCAACTGCCCCACTTGTTCCCTGCAGATGCCACAACAGTTTGCTAGACTTTCAAAAAAAATGGCTGGTTCTGATGTTTCTCCTTGGCATGTAGTATTCTCATTGGAACTGGTCTCTGTGTTCCTTCTAACATGAGAGGCTTAGCAAAGGCTTCCAAACCAACTCTAATTGCTTCAGCACCATATTATAGCAAGCTTCCACATATGGTGATACTTATAGTTGGAGACATGGAAGTAACTATATACTTCTTCACCAGAAAAATGTTAGTTTAACCTGGGTACTCTTGAGTTCATTGTTATTTTCCCCTTAACAATCAGATCATTGTCTTAATAATATGCAACAAACTAGTGTACTCTTTTTTTAATACCTTGTAATCAGCTGCAATTAATTTGTGAAATGGTGTACTTCTGTCCTTTTCATGGTGTCCTTATGGATGGAGTACAAATTTTAATAGAACTGTACAGCAGTTGAGATTTGAAAGGAAAGAGATGTTTTGAATTGGCCCATTTTATGAATTGAATTGGCATAATCTAGCTTCTCATTTTCAGCCAATGTCACTTCAGTTGTCTCTTTACCTGCTTCAGGTGGGTGGGGAAAGTCACTTGGACCAATCCTGTTCAGTGCCCTAGATCAGCAGTCCCCAACCTTTTTGGCACCAGGTACCGGTTTCATGGAAGACAATTTTTACACGGACCGGGTGGGGGGGATGGTTTCGGGATGAAACCATCGGACGTGGTAAATAAAATAATGGGCGGGCCACACGCGGACTAAAATAAGTGTCAGATTCTGACTTCTCATAAGGAGCGCGCAACCTAGATCCCTTGCATGTGCAGTTTACAGTAGGGTTCGCGCTCCTATGAGAATCTAATGCCACCACTGATCTGACAGGAGGCGGAGCTCAGGTGGTAATGAGAGCGATGGGGAGCGGCTGTAAATAGAGATGAAGCTTCACTCGCTCGCCCACTGCTCACCTCCTGCTGTGTGGACCAGTTCCTAACAGGCTACGGACCGGTACCGGTCCGTGGCCCGGGGGTTGGGACCCCCTGCCCTAGAAGCTTCTCTGTCCCAGAGGCTGACAAGGCACCCAAAACATAACTGCCATCAGATAGCACCGAAAATTCCCAAGCACTCTCTGGAAACCCTCTGGATCCATTTGTGACCCATCTTAATTAGCCATTCTTCCCTGTTACCCAGCTTGGTAACCCCTTTGTCACAATAAAGTGATACGTTTATGAAAAGGTACTAATGGAGATATCCCCAGAACCAGATCATATCTCATCTGCTCTAAATTAAAAGCCAGGATCTAGTAATATAAGCCAGCAATGTAAGTCAGACAAGTGATGACCTAGGACTAGCCCACGGTTGTCAAGGTGACCATGAAATCCTGGGCTGCCTCCAATCCCAGAGAGTGGAAGTTAAAATCACTCAGTACCAACAGTCTGGGTGAATCCATCCCTGAAAAAAAGTTCAGGCAGGGGATTATGACTGATGCGAGACACAAAACCTGTCTGGACAAATCTCCATGAAGGGGATTCACCCCTCCTCCTCCACCCAGATCTCAGTGACACATGGCAAATCTGCCCTCCAATTTTGTTGTTCAGTGTATTCCCAGGGGGAAAACAGGTGTAGGTGTAGTGATTCCTTATTGTGTGTATACCATTGCCTGATTTGGGATCAAACTCATTGGTGGAGGATTATGTTCGTTGGATTGTTACTCCACATATGCTGGATTATGATGCATTATTGTTAAAATAACTTCTCAGAGCGATGCTTTATTCACGATCCCTGATACACTATGACTATTTAAGAACATTGCCACTGAACTTTCTGTATACAATTATCTCTTTTTTTCAGGGTGAATTGCCAAAGATTTTAATGGGATATTGTTTTAAATGTGCTAGTTACTACTCAGTATCTTTGTTAAATGTGGATGTTAAGATTTAAACAGGCACTCTGATGAGACTATTACAGAAAGTACTAAATTCAGTAATTCATCCCTCACAATTGGGTTTCATGAGTGTTTCAAGCCTCAGGCAGCATTAAACTTTTAATGGACATACTAGCTTTATATGCTGACACACATAACACAGCTGTTTTGGCATCATTAGATGCAGAAAAACCATTAGAAGCAGATGGTACAAATCAGGTTTCTGGTGCAAATGATAAAGAATCTGTAGAATTTATTTCTTGGATTAAAATTTATTATTCCAATCCCTCTGTTTGTATAATTTGGAAGGGGATTATTTCTCCTGGAATCAAAATGCAACATGGAACACATCAAGCATGTCCTGGATTTCCTTTAATGCTTCATTTGGTGCTGGACGCTCTGAGGATATCCAAGGAATACATGGACCTGAATTGGAATACAAGTTGTTACTCTATGATGATGGTATTTGGGGCTAGTTAATGATTGTCAGAAATGATTCTCTAAATCCATTGAAACTGTACAATTACATAGGATATATTCCTGGTATACAGTTTACTGGAATAAGTCTAATATTATGTCCATTGGAAATAAGGTATATTTACTCAGATGGCAGCCTTTGCTTGCATACTCCAAAACCAAGCTCAGATTCTGTAACTCTCCTGCCTTGGAAAGTGATGCTTAATAATTGTGTAAACCAATATATTCTCTTTCAAAACTGCTACGATTCCTTTCTGCCTAAAACCATTCATATGCTGCTGCCACCCTCTGGGAACATTAAGATGATCACCCAGAACAGGAGTGGGACAAGATATAGCAGTAAGCAATAGAGACAGAGTAGTCCCATTTCTGTTTTTGATTGATTATACTGACTCTTAAGCATTTGCCCAAATGGTCTTTGTCTGGAGCCTTGCTTTAGGAGAATGCTTGCTTTGTTCAGGGTATATTGTCATACTGACTGGCGAAGAGAAGAGTTGGCTCAGTGATGAGAGAAAACATGTAGCCTTACAAAAAACGAGGAGAAAGACACGATGTAGTGATCAGCAGGCCCATGAAAAGCTGCAAAGAGGGGCCTAGCTTCAAGGATTTGTGCAAAGCATCCCTTAGAAGTTGTTCCATTGAAACAATGTGCCTTCTTGGTTTGCCTTTTTCACAGCCTTGGCTGATGGGGAAAATAGGAGGATGAGTATTAGGTATGTTTGCCGCCTTGAGTTATTTATAAAAATAATAAAGGGGGGATAAAAATTAATTAAATAAATAAGCAAGCAAGCAAGCAAGCAAGCAAGCAAGAAGAGGCTTTTGGACATGTGCTGTGCATATGCAGAGGGCATTTCTTCCAGTACAGATAGTGGAAGCATTGGAAAAAGCTTGTGTATATGCTCAGGCTATGTGCAAAAGACTATTTGGCCTATTGATAGTGCCAACTGAGGCTGTCAAATGATGCAGAATGGTTCAACAACACAAACTGCATTCCCTCCATGCTTAATAGAGTCACATTGCTTCAGTGATGCAAAATGCTTTTTTAAAGTGACTACTGCCAACTTCACACAAACCCTTGGTGGTAAACGCATCAGGTTGCAATGAAGATCTCTCAGAACCTCACAGGACTGTGAAATTCGTTAGACATGTGATTTTGGGGCTTACCTCTTTCAGTGGAGCAGTGAAGAAAATGGGGAACAATTTCCCCCCGCCCCGTAAATTCTTTTGAGAAAAGTGGGAAAACACCATGATAAATAAATGAAATCTCCTTTTAATGTTTTTCTATAGTTACTGTGTGCCAGTTCTTTCCCTTTGTGCCATAGTATACATTTGTGATACATGAAGATAAAGGGATATAGGGATACAAATTTTCTGATGAAAAAGTTGTGGGTCTTAAAATTTACAATGCTGCTTGTCGGTTTACCTCATGCTTTGCTTTGAATGCACTGGGATTAGAATCACAGGTTCAGACTCATAGATCAGGAAAGGGTCATTTTGGCCACCGAGTCCAAACCACTGCTCAGTGTAGGAATCCAAATTACACCATCCCTGACTGATGGCTGTCTAGTGAGGGGGATCTAGTGAAGACCCAGGGAAGGGGAATTTTATCACTTTCTAGTAATTGGTACCACTACTTGTTAGGAAGTTTTTCCTATCAGTTAAAATTGGCTCTGGTAACCTACATCTATTATTCATGTTCTACACCCTCGAAGGATAGAGAACATGTCTTGATCTCCTTCTGTATAACATTTTTTTCAAGTATTTGAAGAATATTATGGTGTCCTACTCCAAGCTAAGCATTTCTTTTGATAGGATTTGGTTCTAGTCCCCTAATCATCCTTCTCTGAACCTTCCCCCGTTTGTCTGAATCATCCTCAAAAGTGTGGTGCCTAGAACAGGCCAAAATATTTTGAAGTGGGGTATGACAGCACAGATTGAAGTGGAGCAACTACTTTCCATGATTTGGAAAGTGTACTTCTGTTGATGCAACCTAAAACTGCAATTGTATTTTGTTTTGCTTTTGTAGCCCTATCACATTGCTGCTGTCATACTTGGTTTTAAGTCAACTACTACTACATTCTCCCTTTCCAAGCTGCATTGCTCTGTATATAGTGTGGCAGTTGAAGCATTTTTATATGCTTCATGAAGAACTATTTCAGTAAATGTCTCTTAAATTTCAAATACCAAATGTTGGTATCCTGTAAGTCATCACTTTAACAAGCTTGAATTATTTAGATTTTATATTTTTAATTAATTGATACATCTGAACGTTATCATAATCCTCCATGGAAAAGTGTGCTTTGCAACACGCACAAATTGAACTAGGGACCCTTCCCCAATCTGGGACACATAAAATGTGATAAACTGCAACTCTCATCATTTCCAGTATAGCCAAAGGGGACAGACGATCTGAGTTCTCTATCTGGGACTACTTCTGCAGATCCAGGATGGTCTTAGTGCAGAGAGCTGTATATAGAATGGCACAAAAATAACACGTACTGAGAATCAAAGCTTTGCTGCCAGCTCCTTTCTCATGCTTTGAAATATCTGAAGAAAAGTATAGTCTACTTTAATTATAGGGATTTGACATTCTATTGACCCCAAGTTATCACAAAAAATGTTGGACTAAACTTATCAGTAAGGAGTCAACATTTGTAGATCTTGGAGCTCTTGCAGACAAAAAAAAAAGAACCCCATAAAGGATTCATTCAAACATTCAAAAGACCCTTGCATTTGCTGATACTATGTTTACTTATTACACACATTTAGAACCTAGAGAAATACAAAGTCATGAGAGAATTCTGTTGTGTTATGTTGCATGCTTCAACAAGGTGGGTATTATTACCTGTGTCCAAAAGAGTTTCAGAATTTGTAATGTACAAAAAAGACACCCCCCACACCATCCCCCGCTTTCCCTGACATTAGTCAATTGCAGATTGCTCCATTTATTATTTGGATCTACTGAAAATAAATTGCTCAAACTTAGTTGAGATGGCACGTGGCTATATTCTGCTAAGGCTGCAGTCCTAAGTGTCTTTGAATGCAATGGGCTTAGTTCAGAGGAGACAGGCATAGGGTTGCAGCCAGCATGCACTACATGGTGTATGATCTGTGATGAATGCTCCAGAAATGCAAGGTATTGCTTGGCGTCACCTTTACTGAATGGTAAACATGCATGTAATTAGCTGCCTTTCTAAAGCGTGAGATGCAGCAAAGCCAGATACTAAAATCTTTCAGGGATGGTTATGATGAATGCTATTTTTTGGGAAACCTAGACCTATACATACAACAACTTTAGCAGACATGTGTACCTTCGATGCAGTACCATTCTTCCTTAACATTTGACAAAATTGCCACCAAGAGTCAACTCACATTATGGCAACTCACATTTCTTACTTTAGACTGGGCTGTTTATGCAAGCAAATTGATCAATCAGATCCAGAGATCAGTCCCACTAACCCATCTTCTCACTCTTTAAGACACAGACTTCACAGCTCTGAATTTAATTTTGTTCATTATCAAAAGGGAAAAAATCCTCTCACCTTCTACCTTGCCCATTCTTCCTCTTCTATTTCTGTTGATTATTATTTTTTAAAAAATTCACGCCTTCCCCAAATCATTATTGTAAAGCCAAACCAGTCCTGCACATGTAATTTTAAAAAGGAATTACATCCAAAAAGAAAAACACTGTTAGTGTATTTGAGAGATTGGCTCTGTTTCTCTAATGAGCCACTGGAGAGCTTCATGTCTTCCTTGTTGTTCAAGTTCTGCCCCGATCACCTCTCTGCATTTTCTGTGGTAGTCATTCAGCCAGTCACACTAAAAAGAGGGAAAAAGAAAGAAACTGTCTGCCAGGGGGAAAAAAAAAGCAAAATGCATCTTGCTCTCTAGCCACCTTGGATGTCACTTGGAAAAGAAAATGGGTGTATGTGACATTTGTACTGACTTTCTAAAAACCTCAAACAGGCAAAGTGCAACTTCAGGAGAAAATTATTTTGTATAGCATTCATTCTGAATGCTATACAAAACCTGAGTTTGGAGTTTGATGAGAAAGCATCATCACCTATTAAACTTGTATGTGGTCCGACTCTCAATGATTCTGGGAGGCTCACAACAATCAAACAAAAAAAATACAATGGTGGTACAGGTAAAGAAGCATATGCCCCTCCCCAAAACTAACTTTGCAGTTCCCTACTAACATCTCCAAATTTTTCCTGGCCCTCAATAGGCATTTACAGAGTCTCTGCAGTTGTCTAGTCCCTCCTTGGTAGTTCAGCAAGTGT
This sequence comes from Charina bottae, assembly GCA_023362775.1. Classification (NCBI taxonomy): domain Eukaryota; kingdom Metazoa; phylum Chordata; class Lepidosauria; order Squamata; family Charinaidae; genus Charina; species Charina bottae. The sequence goes on from JALMGJ010000005.1 coordinate 48,957,893, forward strand.
ATTTATTGTATGATAGCTAGTTTATGTTTGGTAACCTCAATGGCTAAAAAACCTCATGTAACTTGCATAATTTTAATCTGTGGTTTTAAATTTTTGTATCCTGTGTTTGTTTTGAGTGCTTGCCAGAGCAGAAAATCAGGGGATACACACACACACACACACACACACACACTCTTAAAACCACCTTAAATTCACTGAGAATAGGCTAATGGAGAGTTTTTTATCTAGTCTTTCTTTGGGTTGGTCATCTTAAGGTCAGGGCTGTCTTCCTTTTCCTGAAATCTTTGTAAATCAGGAGATTCTCCTATCCAAGCACCCTGAACTCTTTCTCCAAATACCCCCGTGTTATTTATTCTATCTTCCAGCCAAGTTTTATAACAGAAATGACTGAGATATGACTGGCTGTAAATAAGAGATGAGTATTGTCATTTTGATTTGATTTCAAACTTCAGGATAAAAGCTTCCAAATAAAACACAATGCAATTTATTATCTCTCTTACCTCTTTTTGGGTCAGTAAGTGAACATGTATCATTTTAGTTTGGATCGGGACCAGGGTCAATGGTTCAAAAGTCAAACTCCCTCTGTTGCTGAAGTTATGCTGTGAAAGAGAAAAAAATAATGTAGTCATTGGAGGGTTTTTTCCCTGCAAACGTCACATAAAGAGGAACAGAGATAAGTATGTGGGGAACTGCCAGACTGTCTTGCTCTGTTCTAAAGAAATACACTGTGTTTAAATACAAACCAAGGGCATAGTGCAATGAAAACTTCTGTTCTGATCAAATATAAAATTTCTGGGTTTTGTCAGCAATCAGTTAAGCTGAATAGTCAAACTCTGTGAAGTGATGAGCAGACTGAAGGCATGTCTTGGGTGCTCTCACACAATGGTTGTCATGCCAGTTTCAAAACGCACAAACTGGTGATATTGTTCAATATGACCTGCTCCAGTCCCAACACAGCTTACTTGTATTTTCTTAAAGCATGGGACTACAGATAGCCACCACCTTATTTCCTAAGCAAACCAATAAAGTTGGTATGGGCCCAGGGATTCTTGGAAATAAGGAGGCTTTGCAGCATGCCAATTTTCCATTAATTTTCCTTTAATAAAAAGAATCAAAGAAAAATTAAGAGCCATCTGGGCCAGAAACTTGGTAGGCATCAAAGGAAATGTTCAAAGGCACATTGGTGCCCAAAGCCCTCACGCTGCTCATCCCAGAGGGATTAGGATACTTTCCAAAATCATGTTGTGTTCTGAGCCATATGCTGGGAACTATATACTGTAAGAGTAAAGGGCTTATTTATTTTGGATTAAGCTTCTAAATACACCATCTGGGAGGCACTGCACAGAAAAGTCATGTCCTGGAGATGCTATGGATTAATAAAATGCTATATTAATTACCTTTGTTTTAGCAGGAACAACAATGACTACATTTTCAATTCGGATCCCAAAAGAGCCATCTTCATAATAACCAGGTTCTAAGGAGACATAGTTAAGGGGGAAAAAAACATTTAGAATAAAACTCTCACAAAAATCAAACTTTCTAAGAAATATTCCTTGAAAAACCTGAGTATTAATGGTCAAGCAGGGAATCACAGAGATAAGGAAAATTTCCATCTCCCCTTCAAGCACAAATGCTGGATTAGGCTTCTACTGCAGGCTAATCAAGCTTAAGAATCTATTTTGCTGAAGTATAAATTCAAAGCCCTCTGCTGTAAAAACCTCAACAGTATAAAAAGGACAGGGATCATGTTCAGCAATACATTTCAGTAGCAGTATTTATTGGCCATCCGCTCCTCAAATTTCACATAGTTGATAAAAGAGAAAGTGTACCATGTTTAGTAAATCCAGTATCAGCTCAGGCCTCAGTGCATACAAAATGGATGGATGAACCCTCCCAGTGGCTAAAAGTCTGTGACCTAATCTAGGAAACCATCTTTCAGATGTCCCTTGTCAGAAACTGAGTAGTTGACCTTACAGAACTATTTTAAGGATTATTGAGATATAGTATGTGTAAAAAAGTCTGAATACTTGAAGATACTTCATAAATGCAAAGTAGAATGATAATTATTCTACTTTGTAGAATAATTTATATTATTCATGTTTATTTTCTGAGGAAATACCACTGTATTCTTGTTCTTCCCTGTAAAATACATGGAACCAAAAAGTATATAAGGCTTAAACATTGTTATACCAATAAATAGTCCAGAAGGAAAAAAAAGGAAAACACAGTTGCCTAATGTGGTCTACACATATCTTCATATAAAAATCAACAGGGAGAAATTACCATCAGAAACAATCATTCCAGCTTCCAGAGGTTCATCCGCAAATGTTTTGTAGCTAATGCCACATGGACCTTCATGGACATTGAGGAAGGCGCCAACTCCATGACCTGTGCCATGCAAGTAATCTAAGCCTTGATCCCACAATGCAGAGCGAGCAAAGGAGTCCAGGAGATGACCTACATACCAAAGTAGAAGTTACCGAGATACAAATATTTAACAACTCCCAAACTATCCTTGTTACAGCTATATTTTTACTACTCTATAATCAAGAAAGCCAAGTAAATGGTTTGGGGAACCAAGTGTTCTGTTTCTTCTCTGGAACATGCTGATCTAGCCATTATGTCTGGTGATTTTCCCTAAATTAATTCTCTGAACAGAAAATAATTTGTGGTGTTCTGGATTGGGTATCAGAGATGAAAGATGGCCAGACCATGTCTAGCACCACAAATTATTTCTAGTTTAAATAATTAACTTCTGGAAGAAAATTGCCAGAATAGCATGATCCAGAGGAGAAACTAAATGTCATGGAACTCTGGAAAGTTCCAAATCTACAATAAGAATTGCACATTGGTACAAAATAATGAAGACAAGAGTTTACTTTGTTATAGTTTCTACTGTAACATATTGAAAGTACAACACACATGCCAGCTAAAAGCTTCTACAAGAATCTGGTGAGGTAAGTGTTATTGTTTGTAAACCCTGGTTTATACTTTAATTCACTGTGTGAACTCCATCAATTGTGGCTTAGGGAAAAATATTGTTAATGGCTTAACACAATGAGTGAATGCACCAGGAGACACAATAGGTGGCCCAAAGTCACCAAGTGAGTCATTTAAAGCTGAGCCACTCAGAGTTGAATAGGGATTTGAACTGAACTCTCTACTGATGCAGTCTATTATTCTAATCCCTTGGAGTCAATGACCTAAATGCCTCCTTCCAACTCCAATTGAATAATAAAAATGAAGACATCACCACAGATGATGATGATCACTTCAACAGAAGATGCTGAAAAGTTAAAACAACCAACCTTTGGTTCCATTAGGAAATATGGCTGCACTGACAGCTATGTGGCCCTTCAGAACATAGGTAAAACACTCCTGCAAAGAAAGGGGACATAGTAAATAAAACAAATGTCTAGTCTACAGGTCATTTGTGGCCCAGAATAAGTCTTTATACATTTCTGGGCTGATATCTGTCAATATATTTGAGGTTGAGGTTGAGGTTGCAGTTAATTTTGATGGGTAATGAAGAGCAGTATAATCCACCAATCTCTCTAAGACTGATAGGGATGGGGGCTGTAGGGTAAAAGATCCAGTTTTCATACATTCAGCCTTTACATGGACTTGCCATAAATGTTCTTCTTGGCTCTGCTATACATTTGTATTCAGAGTTTCTGTCACTGACCAGAAGAAAATTATTAAGCTATGTCAGTACACTGCACATACTTCTTAATTTGAGAGATATGGGAAATGGTACATTGGTTTGCAAAGTAGTTTCTAGGTTAGAGATCCTAGCTTACACAGAGTAGTATCAGCATGCTGGGAGTACAACAGGGCTATGGGTGTGCTTCTCGTATACTGGTCAAAATGTGCCCAAACTAATTGGCACTATGTCCCTATCCTTACCAGAGAATGCTGCATGGGTACAACTAAAGCTGATAACTTAATCTGCTCTTTCTATAATTTTATATGAAAATCGCTATTGATCTGTGCCAAGATGGGTGGTGGGGGTCTCTATTCATGGGCTTTCTGTTGATGATCTATGGTGTATGGAGATTGCAACCTGGAATGTAATAGGAGTAAGCACTAAAGAACATGAATTAACAAATGAAATCAAAGAAGGAAAATTAGGTATGTTCTGAGCCTGTGAAACTAAGAGAAAGGAGAAGGATATAACAGATCTGAATGAAGGCGGCTTGATCTTATGGCATTGATGAATACATGCATGTAAATAAAGATGAAAGTTTAATTATGAATGAAAGTTACAATGTATGTCAGAAAATCTGAATATGTTTGGGGAAATTTGTGCAGCATTCTGAATAAAAGTATTCAGGAGAAAAAAATATGTTAGATGACATGGATGGACAGTTGAGAACTAGATGTAAGAATACAGAAAATGTGACTGGGCCATTCAGAAACTAAATAGTGAATGAGAGTGGTGATTACTTGCTAAGAAAAAGGTCTAAGTAATTTAAGCCTCTCCCAGTGTACATATGAAAAAGGAATGAATAAAAAAGTATGACTAATGTGATAGTTTACAGTGAAAGACTGAGAGAATTATCAAAGCATATAATGGTCCTGAATGTGGGACATTATTTAGTAGTGTCGAGATTGGAAAAGAAAAGCAACAAAACAAACAAACCAAACCAAACCAAACCAAACCAAAGCCTAGAGTAAAAGTACTTTACATGATGGTTTCTCATTATCTATTTTTATATGTATTGCTTTTTATCTGTAAGCCACACAGAGTCATCAAGCAGTTGGGCAGCCTTGAAATTGGATGGATGGATGGATGGATGGATGGATGGATGGATGGAGGAAGCTGCTTGGAACAGAGTAAAAGCAATTATTTTATTTATTTTTTAACACATTTATATAGCTGCCCATCTTGTACCAAAGTCTGGGTGGCTCACAACAATGCAATGTTACAAAGGGGCACAACAATGGGTAAAGTTACTCTAAAGGGAAGTATGAAAAACATTATGATAGCTGATATTTTGTCCTATGTTGGCTTTCTTTGGTTTGTTCTAGTGAGAGCCAGTTTGGTCTAGTGGTTAAGATGTTCGGTTAGAAACCAGGAGGCTGTGAGTTTTATTCCCGCCTTAGGCATGAAAGCTGGCTGGGTGACCTTGGGCCAGTCACTCTCTCTCAACCCAGCTCACCTCACAGGGTTGTTGTTGTGGAGAAAATAGGAGGAGGAAGGAGTATTAGGTATGTTCGCTGCCTTGAGTTATTTATAAAAATAATAAAGGCGGGATAAAAATTTTAATAAATAAATAAGTTTGCTATAATGAGGAAGTGAAAGAAGCTGTGACTAAGAAAAATATGCATGTAAAAGGAAAAAATGTTTATAGTGGAAAAAAACAGTATAATGTATATAGAGAGAAAACTGAAATGAGAAAATGTTGGAAAGAATATTTTAGAGATTTATATAGGAAGGATATTGAGAGGTCAAGGCACAGAAATGGAACAAATGTTATAAATGTTAGTATCCCAGAAAAAAATTGAAAAGGAAGTTGTAAATGCTGTGAAAATGTAGAAGAATGCTAAGGATGCAAGTATAGACACTGTAATCAGAAAAATATTAAAATATACTGTACATACGGTTTGCTTGTGCATTGGCTATGTGATCTGTTTAATACATAGCTGAAGATACAACTATGCCTGACAACTGGAAAAATGGCATTATTGTTTTTTAAACAAAGGAAAAAGTTACAACAGTGAATGAAAAAATGCAAAATTGCAAAAATGACTGGGGTATTAGTTTGTTAAGCATGCCTGGGAAGATATTTGGCAAAATTCTGAGTGAAAGGATATGAAGAATAACAATGGCCCAAATTTGGGAAGTATAGTACAGCTTGATATGAAGCAGGGGATGTACAGACCAGATTTTGGCTTTTCAGCAGGTCACAGAGAAATGTATAAATGTGAGACATGTAGTTTATTATACATTTATTGATTCAGAGAAAGTGTATGATTAAGTGAATAGGCTTGAATGATCCAGAATTACAGAACGTTTCCTGAATATATTGATGGTTCATTGCAGAATGCATAAGAACAGTATCTGACAGAAGTAAACCATGCATGAGAATAAATAGAATGCTTAGTAAATAGTTCAATATTAAGTAGGGACCAAGTGAAGGATGTGTGATGTCCTCTTGAAGGTTTAATGTATTTATGGATAAATGGATAAGGAATAATTAATGTTATGTTCAAAATGTTTGATCACTTTATCAATGAATATATGGAGATGATGGAATGCTGCTGGCTGAGGACCTGAATGATTTACAAAGAATATTAGATAGACTGTATGAGGCAACAAGGAATAGGAAATCGAAAATTAACATATTAAAGACTAAGATAGTTATGTTTGACACAGGAAATGGAATGAACAATTGTAAGACACAGACTTAAGTGATGAAAAATTAAGCAAGTTGATGCATTTTTGAATCCTGGTAAAATGTTTGCCAAAGACAGGAATCTGGATGGATAAATTTTGATAGAAAGATAGTGGTTAATATATAGTTTGCATTAAGGAACGAGTGTTTGTCAAAAGTAGTGAATGTCGGTGTGTATAAGAGTGTGTTTCTGCCCACTTATAGGGAAGTGAGAGTTGGTTATGTCAGGAAAAACAAAGCTGAATGCAGTGGGAATGGGGTACTTAAGAACTTGTGTGGTAAAAGAAGAAGATAAAGGGTAAAGAATAAATAGGCAATAAATGATTGAATATAAAAGTGGGTGACTAATGCAAAAGAAGTACCTTGAAGTGGTTTGAGGATATAGAGAGAATGAATGAGGACCAAATTGCAAAGCAAATACATAAGGAGTGAATGTATTGAGATGAGGGGGAAAACCAAGGCAGTCATGATTAGGTAGAGTTGATGAGTCCCTCAAAAAGGAGAAATGAGAAATTTAATGAATTGAAGGTGCTATATGAATGTGGTGGAAACAAGGATGATTTGTAGTATCTAGAAAGATGTGGAGATATACTGTAATCAACTCTGTGGGTATAAACTAGATTTAGCTGTATTTCTTCTTGTTACCTGCCTTTAATTTCCTTTGCTTACTACTTATCCTTTTTCTGTGCTTTATATAATGTTTTGCTTACACCAAAAGAATAGCATTTTATGTATTAGCTTAAAAATAAAAATTAGGATAGGTTTGCTAATGGAAAAAAAATTGAGCCCTATCTAACCTGCTGCATCTCTTCAAAATAGCTGCAAAAATAATTGCTTTGATAACTACCGCAAAGGGGAAAAAACTGACACATGCTGATTTTGTTTTTGGAACGTTATTTTTCCCTAACACAAAACTGTAGGTTATATTATTGAAAAAATAGAATTTTCTCTTCATTTTCTTTTTTCAATTATTTGTTTAAAGATTTAGGTTAACTTCAGAAGAAATCCATTATGAAAATGTAATCTTTATATTTTTAAAATGGACCAACTGCACTGACATGATCATTAAGGTCAAGCAGATCAAAATAAAAGGTAACGGGTGAAGCCCTGTGGATAAAAACAATTTATAGAGCTTATGTTCAGTGGTGCTCTGGAAGGTAACAAACACACCAGCTGGGCAACACAATAGCTTAATAACACAAAAATTAGTTAGTGATCAGATCAGAGCTAGTGATCTGTGAATCTACGCACAGACAAAGCTGGGATAATACAGAAACGCTGGAACAGGCTGCACTTGTACATATGAATTAGGAAAATGTACACTTTGAGGAAATATGACACTGTAGCTATAGGAAGACTTGGGAGTTTGCAAGATGCCATCATCAATTCTGTTGAGTTACTTGTTTGCTGTTTCCCCAAGACTGTCAGTTTAACGCAGAGCTTTCCAAACTGTGTGTCGCGACACAAAAGTGTGTCGCCACACACAGCGTGGTGTGTCGCCACACCACCCGGAAGCGGCGGCGCGTGCGTGCACGGCGGCAGCGGCAGCGGTGCGGCTTCCATGTTTTGGCGGAGGCTGCCGCCGCCGTGCACGCACGCGCCGCCGCACGCCCCCCCGCGCCGCCACCGTGCACGCCCGCGCCACCGCACGCCCCCCCACGCTGCCGCCGTGCACATGCGCCCCCCCCGCGCCGCCGCCGTGCGCGTGCGCGCCACCGCCGCACTGCCGCCGCTGGTGTGTCGCCAGTGGCGGCACTTTGGAAAGCCCTGGTTTAATGGTTTCCGCCTACAGAAAACTTTCAAAGAATTGCCCCTCCTTTGTGGAGGCTGGTGTCCATAAGGGTGAATGGCCTTGGATGCCTAAGGCTGGATATGTTATCTGAAACATTTAAGGGACAATTCATATTATCAGGATTATCTGATTCTCATATGAATGCAATGTAGCAAATTATGTAGCTCATAATGTTTACTGCTTAAAAACTTTGGGAGAGAGGCAATTAGGAAAAAATATTTTCGTATACCTTCTCATACACTGAAGGGGTGCCAAAATGCATAGTCCTTGTCACATCTGTAGTTCCATCCCTTCAAAAAAAAAAAGAGCAAAAGAAATGAGCAAAAAGAACCTTAAAAAAAGATGCTGCTAATATTAAAAAATTCAAACTCTACATAATGAAAGAAGCATATATTTCATGGATGTTTTCAAATAGTTTTATACAATGAATAAGACTCCACAAGAATAGCCACTGCTTGTCCTGAGCACTTATAAGAGGCCTTTTCATTGCTGAGAAATAGTACTACACAATAAAATTATCTGAGAGAGACACTGAAAGACCAGTGGCTCTCCTTCAGCATTTCAGAGTTTGAATAAGATTATTCATCAAGGAACTCTGTGCATCAGCTTCCTTTCGAATCTAAAATGCAGAAATGGTCTACCAAATGGCAGGATGAAGAAATAATCAATAGATACTGTTGTGCTGGTTTTATGCTTGCTTCTGATGGTTTACATTAGTTGTACTGAAACAATTGCTATTATTAACTTTATAATATTTTTAGTTTCTCATATGCCTAGGTTCTTACCTTGTACAAAGCCACGATTTGTTTTAATTGTGCTTTGTTACCAGCCATGCAGCATTGTTCAGGCAGCATGCTAAGCCACATATCAGGGCTTACAAACAACAATGAATGGATTTTTGCAACATGCTAAGCCAAAACCAACCAAATCGTATTATGGCTTACCATAATATGCAAATCTAGGGGATATCTTTGAATTATTTTGATTTATAACTTATGTAATCTGTCTAGCAAACATCCAAGACAGCATAAAAACATAGAAACGGCTGCAAGAAAACAACAAGGCTCAGAGAGCACCAAGGACTCCACAGCATAAAATGTATAACTAAAAATAAAATAACACAGAGGGTGGAATACCAGGATAGGGAAAATAACTGCAGCAGTAGCGACTTTCCAAACATTGTAATGGTATGCGGGAATGACCTTGGGGGGGGGGGGAGATGTCACCTAGGGAATGATCAGATGGGGGGGAGCCCGTAACTGCATAACAGGCAGAGAAAGAAACTCAGAAGGGAACTTCCCCAACTTATCAGGCTGTAAAAAGAGACGGCGGGAAATTTGTACTTTCAGACTTGCAAGATTCTGTTAATGTAGCCTTACAATAAAGTAGAATTAGCTCATCTACTCATGTTTCCTGTCTGGTCTACCTGGGAAAGCTGACACACATACTAGCAGGTGATCTCCAAACTCCTTAAATACAATGTTTCTTTGGAATTCCAAGGTGCAGTACAGATTCACAAATATTTCAGCCACAAGCTGATACTGAAAGACTTTTAAAATTAATAGGAAATACATTAAAAAAATGTAATACTGCAACTTCCAAAAATTTGGCTTCCTCCCCCCCTATAAATTGGTATGCTCAAAAGCACTTTCCCACTAGCTTGCCAGCATAGTAAAACAAAATAAAAAAGAAAAGAAATTCTATTCTATCCAATCTATTGTGTATCCCTCTGGCCTTTTTGGGACTGGCACCTCTCCTGCTCTCTGCCTATGGAACATTTCAACCTGGAGAACCGTCTGCATGCTGTTGTTGTCAGGCCGAGGCTGTTCAGAATGTTTAGGAGCAAAGGACTTGGCTTCAATGCAAGAAGCTGTACTGAATGATCTGGAGCTCTTCCTAGTTCTGCAACTGCATGCAAGGATGTCTCTTTAAGTAAGACTGCAGCATGATTTCAAAAACGTTAAGGATATTTGGTACAAGAAAGTTTTTCTAGAGAAAAAGGGAAGTAGAAGATGTAAATTTCCTTGTGTTGAACCAACCAACCCTGGAGAAACAAATCCTGTTAAAATACTAAAAAAAAGGGGGGGAAGTAGGGTACTGTGCTTTCAAAGGCTGTAGAACCACAGATCTTAACTTCCTAAAAATGACAGTAGTAAAGAATGATTTGAAAGCATAATAGCAGTTAGATATATAGTATTTATCTCTGATCCAAACTGTTGAATTGATTTTTTTTAGTTTACTCATTCTATATGATTCAATTCCAAAAATCAAATTACCCAAATTCATTTGGAAAAATTCGAAGGAATCCCACCGATTTCAATTTGGAAATTTAATCCAAATTATCAGTCTGATTCAGTAATTATGAGCAACTTAGTAAAACTCCAAAGCCAGATTACAAAGTAATTACAAAGTAGAAAGCAAATATTAAAGTTCTCCAGAATTTATTGGATGTTCGGCAAACAGTAAAAAGAAGGGGATGCAAAAACATGAAAATCTGGATTCAATGGGAAAAATGTTCAAAGTTCACCTAATACTATTATTTTGTCTAATTGCTGGATTATACCTACAAAGAATACAATCCTGCCTTAGTCTTTATTTAAAAGACTCGCCTTGTTAATAAAGTAAGTCTTTCATCTCTATGATTCCTCAGAAGCCTTTACTAATCTGGTATGTTCTGCATGCCCTGAACAGCAGTCCTAAGATTGGCAGTCAGCAGACCCAATGAGGATTCTGAGAATTGTTATCAGCATATCTGGAAAGTAATGTGTTAGGAAGGGCTGTTCTATAGGTTATACACACTTTGGCAGAAAATTTGGGGACTTAAATTATTTCAGACCACTTATAAATTCATGAACATTAAAGGGCATTAGATTGAAGTAAGACATTTTTCCAAGTTGTTTATGTTCAAACAGAGTTCCAGGCACTCTGCCCCATTCATGACCTGACATGAAAAGTCCTTCAATTGGCTTTGCAACATCAGCTAGTTTAGCTCTGCTGTCCTCACATCTTGGAAAATATTATGGATGGCTAACTCATTATTCTCAAGTGGCTGCTTCTCATTGTAAAACTGAGAGAACCAATAATTAGACTGTCTGAGAAGAGAAAGATCCCATTGTATGTCTTATCAAAGAGCATTCACACAGCTCCCATTCAAAGGCCCGCTAAGAATGTTGGCTAGCAAAAATGCCAAAATTCTGAAGAAACAATTTTCTCCTGAAGAGCAGGTCAGGTCTGCAACATTCCTCAAACTTGAATACAAGAGTTTAAATCTTTATTAAATCTTTCCAAAATGGGCTAAGAGAGTAGGCTACAATTTGAGCCATCCCCAGTTCAATTCTCCCTTCTGCCATGAGCTCAGTAGGCAGCCTTGGGAAAGTTACTCTCTCTCAGCCTCAGTTTCCCATAGGCAGCACCACTGAGAAGATTTCACAAGATTACAGCTAGAAGACTGATGTTAAGTACTCTGAATGCTTGAAATGCTGCAAATGTTAAGCATTCTAGCCTGTAGCCAATCTTTAACAAATTTATGTTTCCCCCTCAAACTAACATTATTAAACTTCTGTATGTTTTCTTGGGAACTGGGGACCTCTGAAGTAGTAATATCCAGGCAGGAGGCAAAGCTCTATTTCAAACTTGATTCATCATAAGGAAAACAAACAAACAAACAAACAAACAGATAAAGGTAAAATAAAAAACCAAATTCAACTTATCTATATACAAGGCTGCCAGTGATTTCAATAGAAATTTATCTTGTCTGCAAACTTTGATTATGTCTTTTACTAGAGTATGCCAGATGTCCCTCTACCATTTATAGCCTCATTCTTACCTCTTAAGCATCCCTGAATCTAAACTTAAGCTAAACTTCTGCATTCCCAAATGCTTTCTTGAAGAGCCAAGTCTTTATGGCCCTTCAAAAGTAGTAACACAATAAAAAGTAGCAGGCAATGATCCGGACAAATAACGTTATTCTGATGTTTTTCCCATTGCAGTATTTTATTCTTTATTTGCAGAAAGCATATGTTCAGAAAAAAAATTGGTCTCTGCTATTGCAGCATCTTAGCAATACTATAGTATGGCAAACATCAACATCTTCTGCATTCCTACAAAACCTCTGCTAAAATATTAACTGCCTAGCCATTAGAGCTCAGGTTCAGCATCCATGCAAACAAGAAATCATAATGGAATAGAAGATGAAATAAATCAATTGTTAGTTTTAAAAAAATGTTTCCCTACCCTTGTCAGAATAATAATAATTTGACTCATCATTTTCTTGACGCTGTGTTTCTTTAGAACAAACCTGAGGTTACTTACAGGTTTATCCCTACTTAATGTAGATCAGAAGGGGGACTTACTGTAATGTGGTAACAGATTTATTGGTTTGAAATAGGAGCATAAGCTGCAGGAATAATAACCCACTTACTTGTACTGAGCACCAGAATCCAAGAGATAGATCTCATTCAAGGACAAAGTCCTATTTGTTTCAGGAGAAGGCCTATTCGATAATAATAATAATACAAATTTATTGTTTCAACATCCTGTTTCAGGAATAGAGTTTGTGAAAGTTATTGCTTAAATTACACAGTTAGGTGATTAACTTCGCCACATGTATATCATGCCTGACACTAACACAGGAATGGTGTCTTAGGTATAATAGTCTTGGTATACACAAAGTTCATATATAACCCAGACATGGATGGGCATGGAAGGGGCTGTTCCCTCTCAGAAATCTAGCATCAACCAAGAGGTCAGGGCAGAGGTGGTATAGCTACTATCATCTAGGACACTCTGAATTAGAGGCCCTACCCCACATATAACTAGATGTGAGACCCTGATTGATAACTAGAGATCAGTTGGGATTACTGACCACTGTACCAGCCTCCCTGTCGGAAGTTGAAATGGACAGGTTCTTGGAACAGTAAGCTCAGCCACCTGTATATTAGACCCATGTTCCTCTGATTATCTAAGTCTACCTGGAAGATAACATGCAGTTTGGTCCTGGCAGTGGAGAATTCATACTTGAGGAAGAGGGTTATCCTGCTGACGTTGAATGAGGTGATGGTTCACCAACTCCTCAAGAAGCCATCGCTAAACTCAACCACATTGGACAACTTCCGTCCTGTCTCTAATTTTTTTTCTTTTAAGGGAAGGTTGTTGAGAAAATGGTTGCCCTGCAGCTTCAGAGGACCCTGGAGGAAGTAAATTATCTGGACCCCTTTCAATCAGGTTTCAGACCTTGGTGATCAAAACAGCATTGATTGCACTTGTGGATAACCTCTGGCAGGGGCAGGATGGGTGTGGTACATCCATCTTGCTCTCCTTGATCTCTCAGTGGCTTTCAATACCAGTGTGGTCCAATATACAATGTTGCACTGGTTCTCTTCCTTTCTCCAAGGCCAGTTCCAGTCAGTGTTGGTGAGTGGGGAGATGTCTAATCCTAGGCTCCTTTTGTGTGAAGTGCCTCAGAGTTCAATTCTCTCTCCACTTCATTTAACATCTATATGAGGGTTCTGGGTAAGGTCATCTGACAGCTCTACATTTCTACACCAGCCAGCCAAGTGATGTTGCGGGTGTCTTGTCTTGGTGTCTGGAGCTGTGGGGGCCAGGATGGGGAAGAACAGGCTATAGATCAACCCTAGCAAGACTGAGTGGCATTGAGTTTTTAGGGCCCCTGGATCCGGTGATTTTCCGTCTTTTGTTCCAGAAAGGGTTGCACTCATGACTCCTCTTAGAGGAAAAAGTGGCAGCCATGGCTAGGAGGGCCTTAGCACATCTTCTTCTGCACCAATTGCGCCCTTCCTGGACCAAGAGGCACTGGTCAGTCACTCATGGCTTGGTCACCTCCCAAATGAATTATTGCAATGCTGTCTACATGGGGCTGCCCTTGAAGAACATCTGGAAGCTTCAGCTGGTCCAGAATGCAATGGTATGGGCAGTTATGGGCTCATTTTGATGCATTCATATTACACCTCGCTGTGCGAGCTGCACTGGCTCCCAATGTGCTTCTGGGTCAATTCAAGGTGCTAAACCTATAAAGCCTTTTGTGGCATAGGGCCAGGTTATTAGTGGGATTGCCTCTCCCTGATCATTTCTACCAACCCCATCCGATCAGGCAAGAAAGGCATGCTGCAGGACTCGTCTACTGGAGAATATCATCTTGTGGGACCCAGAAAGTGGGATTTTTCTGTCACAGCACTTGATCTTTGGAACATCTTATCTCCCAAGATTAGATTGGCCCTGACCCTGCCAGCCTCCCAAAAAGATCTGGATGTGTTTCCAGGCATTGGAGTTTAGGAGGTCAGCTGGACCCTGTGGGATCTTCATAGTTTATCAGATGGGCTTTTTACCTCAGTGGTCATTATAGATTTTCCATATTGGTTATTTTTAGTTGTTATTTTGTATGGTGTTTTTATCTGTTGTTAGCTAACCAGAGTCGCTATGATGAGATGGGAGGCTGTAAATATCTAAATAAATAAATATTGGCAACTTAATTTCTTGGATTGAACTGTCATGTATTTTATTGTATTTGCATACTTTCAAGAAATAGGTAAATATAGACTAAGCTGCCTAGACGTGGTAGTTCCTTTTCCTTCATCTTTAACCATCTGTTAAATTAAAATCTAAACTAAACTAAAATCTAAACTAAACTAAACTAAAATCTGTTTTAGTTTCTATACTAAAACAAGCACTCTGACCAAGACACAGTTGTTCACTGAAACTATTTTTAAGTCTTCTTTTAAAAAGGCAGTTTCCCAAACTCTAAGTCATGCAGTCCCTGACAACAGGGATAAGCCTGTCCTCACATTTTTGTCTTCTATGGCAACAATCACAAAAATTCGGACAGTTTCTCAGTAATAGTTTTGAACATCCAAGCAGCCAGAAGAGAAAGCAACCAAATCTTACAGTCAGCCAATATTAAGGTTCCTACCTCTAGGTGGTCATGGCACAAACCTGTTTCTTTTTTGTTGCTTCTCCCACAAATAGGTATAAAGACAGTCCCAAAGAGTATGAAGACTCTAATTCTCTAATCGCCACATGAGCTAAATAGCCAGAAGTCTAGAATAATGCTACCACCCATGGAGATTATCATTTCAGGTCTAAGAAGCCTCAAACAAACTAGGGACCATATTTGACAAGTTGGAATGCTGAGAAAAAGTTTGCTCATAGCAACCCAGTTATAGTCATCAATTTGTCCCTTAATTTGAGCTAAGATGCTAGATACTATCACGCTAGAGGTCTTTTTGGTTATACAATCAGCAGTTAAATGCAACGACTTTTATTGCTCTTACTTGTAGTGAATGATAGCACCATTTGGGCCTGTACTTGAAATGGTAGCAAAGCTCAAGTCAACAAAATTCTCTTGCTGGCTGAAAGAGACATACATTTCATCAATAAGAATAACCAAATCACTGTAAACAACCTCAGAGTCTTCCTAGCCATGTTCCCTTCAGCTGCCTTTTCTGTACCCTATTTGCCCATTCTCTTTCGCTAGGACTGTCACTCCCCTTTAGCTGGGTGGGATTTGAAATGCTAAGAATTATTACAGGGAGAAGATACACAACTGAATGCTAAGAGACCGAGACCAACCAAGGTCTTCATTTTTCACTACTGCAGTTCAGTGAGGGCAGTTGACTGGACATGAGGAACCTAATGACTCTGGATTGGCCCTACAAGCCATCTTGCAGTCAGCCAATATTAAGGTTCCTGCATCAGGGGCTCCGTCCATTTACAATAGTTCATTGTTAGCTGGAGTGCTGCAGACTAGATTCTATATCCAAGTTTATTATTTTTTTCTTAAAAGTAGAGTTGAGTTTACAGTACTCAAAATATTTTAATTTTTAAAATTAAAAATGGCTAAAATCTTGCAAGATAGCCAAATGGTACAAGATATCTGCTCTCATATGAACTCTCATGAGATTTTGTGGCTATTTTTATTTTTAAAAGCACAATTTCTTCATTTTTTTTGGCATATGCAAATTTCTTCTTTTTTGGCATGTGAAATCACCTAACAGTCCCTGCCATCTGTAAAGTTTGCTGAACCTGGATTGCAGTAACCCATGACATACTGCTTTAGTCTTTTTCTTACCTACGGAACTCCTCTGCTTTATCGGCTGCTATGATTTCCGTAATGTTGCCTTTGGGAACCTGGCAGACGTCAGACAAGGTTGCATTAAATCAGTCCAGTAGCATTTCCTCAGGCAGACTTTTTTTTTTTAATTTTCTCAGACCTACATTTTATCTGATATGCCACTGTCCGCTTCCCTCCCCTCCATAACATGCTAGCCTTCAATATCTGGAGTGACAATTACAAAGTGGTCTAAAGCATCAATTACAAAGAGCTCTAAAGGATATAAATAATCTGGAGCATTCAGTCCTGGACATGGGATGGTTGCTCTCATGGATGACCTGTGGTAGGGCTTGGAGAGAGGAGTGTGCCCATATTTGTCCTACTGGACTTTCAATACTACTGACAACACTAGTAGGGCAGCCTTCAACACTATTGACCACACTACCCTTCGGGACTACCTGTGAGAGCTGGAAGTTGGAAGCATCATTTTACAGTAGTTCTACTCCTTCCTGAGTTGCAAATTTTGTTGGTGATGGCAGGAGGGGAATGGCAAGGCCCTTGTGCATTTCATTATTAGGTGGCCCAGAGCTTGGTCTTTTCTGAACTCTTGCTTAACATCTACATGGCTGGATATAAAGATTGGAGTTGCCATTCAGCAGTTCTGAGTGAGGTATCATCAATATGCAGATGATACCCAGATAGCTTCACCCTGTGCCAAATGGAACATGTGGCAGAAGTCCCTACTTCTGCATTGGGAAAGACAGGCTCAGCCTCAACCCAAACAAGGCTATTAATTAAGAAACGTACTGATTGCAGGATAACAGATTGTGCTCTCCCAGGGAATGTAGGCCCACAACTTGAAGGCCCTTCTGGACTCATAGCACACATTACACCTCTGCTGCACCTCTGCTCACAGCATACATTATACCTCCCACAATAGGCCTACGTGGCTCAAGGTTGGTTATATGTCTTTCCTAGATCCATGATGCTGTTATGCTATTCATGTAAGTGTTCACTCCAAGTAATACTCCTCTCATAACAAAATTCCATAAATCCATACCTCCTTCTCCAGCCAATTAAATAGCTCACACAATGCAACAGCATCCTTAATCTGTTATTAAAATGAGAAGAGAGAAAACACTTAAAAGTGTAAAAGAATTTGGAAAAATCCATCTAGTGGTTACCATATATATCAGCAGTTAATTGCAATGAAAACAATTCTTCCCACAGCCAGCATGCCTCCACTCTGCAAATATGAGTAGAACTCATAATTTTCAGCTTTTTGAGAAGACGACTGTTGCTTTAGGAAACTGGGCAAATCACTTACATGAGCCTTCCTCATGCCTTCAGCTTCCGTCACATTCTTTACAGCTTTTGCCATGCAGATGGGAGTGTAGGGGGTGAGGTAGCGGTGATCCTGAAATATAGAGAAAACAAAATAAAATAAAACCAAAAAAAAGCAGAGTTTGGTGAGGACTCTAAGTACTTAATGATCCAGGGGTGGCATGGCCACTACACTAAGCTACATTTTCTAATGCTTCAACATCATCTCTGTGCTTGGATTATAATCTGGTCATTTACCCATCCCCAGATTCCACCTTTTTTGCATTTATACCCTTCTTGAACAAAGCTCAGAGCATCAAAATGCTAAAAGATCAGAAAGAAAAGGGTGGAGCTATTAAAATATTTTGGCTCTTTTTTCTCCCATGTGAGAGAGATAAAAATTGTAAAAGGCAGAATGAAAAGGCATGATTACTGCTTGAAATTAAGAGATATGATCATGGAATAACTCTTTACTCAGAAATAATTTAAATTTCCAGGGTCAGAAGAACTGCATAATAGGCTACTGAAGGAACTTGCTGGTGGTCTGGCCAAACCTTTATATATCATCTGCAAGAAATCCTGGAGAACTGGCAGACAACTAGAGGAGAGGAAATGTTGCCCCAATTTTCAAAAAGGGGAGAAAGAAAGATACAAGGAATTATAAATCTAGAACATACCACAAATAAATTAATTTGTAAGCACCTTGAAAACTATGTAGTAATCACCAGAAGCCAGCATGGATTTATCAAGAACAACTACCAAATCAATCTTATCTTGTTTCTTTTTAAAAAAAAATCAGGTAACTTTTGTGGAAATTCTATAGCAGTGTTTTTCAACCCTGGCAAATTTAAGATGTCTGGACTTCAACTCCCAGAATTCCTCAGCCAGCCTCTGGGAGTTGAAGTCCAGACATCTTAAATTTGCCAAGGTTGAAAAACAGTTCTATAGATATAATGCATTTTAATTTCAGCAAGACATTAGACACAGTACTCCATGACATTCTGATTAGCAAGCTAGTTAAGTGTGAGCATTAAATTAATTAATTAATTAATTAATTAATTAATTGTAAGCATGAGAATTAAGGAGAAACAGGTCCAGGCCTTGGTCACATACTTATCATTTTTTGTATTAATGACTTAGATGAAGAGGTGGAGGGGATGCTTATTCTATCTGCAAATGATAGAAGTTGGGTAAAATAGCTAATTATGGGGGGGGGGAGAATCAAAATGATATTCATAGATTAGAGAAATGGGCTGAAGCTAAGAAAATGACCTTTAAGAGAGACAAATGCAAAATTCTTCACTTAGGAAGTCAAGTGTACAGAGAATACTGAACTTGATAAGAGCATTTGTAAAAAGGGTTTTGGAAGACTGATTGCAAACTGAGTATGAGTCAGTGATAGGATTTGACCACAAAAACAGACAAATGCAATTTTAGGCTGCTGAGTTTCTTTTAGAATCAATCAATCAATCAATCAAACAAACTTTTATTTCTCCAGCCTTATCAGAACTGTAAAATAAATAAATAAATAAATAAATAAATAAATATTTTATTTCTCTAGCCTTATCAACAGCAAAACTTCTCTCTCCCTCTCTCTCTCTCTCTCCTTTAGATGCTGATTATCTCAATTGCCCGTTTTCTAATTCAACATCCTTTTTGAATAAATTATTTTAACGAGCTAGCCATTTCCTCCTGCCAGAAAGCACAAGCAGCTTCCAAGATCTTGGCTTCAGACTTAACAGCTAAAGAGAAGGCTTGTGCAGACACACAGAAAAGAAAGCTGGAAGTATCTGGTGAAATTGCCTGTTAGTACGTACACACCTTGGGAATGGCCTGAGTCAAGGCATAGCTGGCTTTATCACTGAGCCAAACTTTCTCATACGGAGAGAGAGTTTCACAAATTGATTTCAGAACTGTTAGGATGGAATCGTATGGCAGTACTTGTATGTGCAATTCGGGGTCCTGAGCGGAATCCAGGAACAGATGCTCTCTCACATTTGGGTCTACTAAGCGATTGCCATCAATAAACAACCTAAAAGAGAAGAGTGAGAAAAGAAGCAAGGATAAAATTTCTGGGATAACCTGACCCTTTAATAAAGGGCAGACAGTGACTCAACTGTGTCTTTACATTTATGGAGGATCGCTGGGAAGGCCCAGGGATCTTTCTTAAAGAGTGTGAAGTCCTGCCTTCATTCCTCTGACATTTAATATTTAACCGAGGGGTTTTCAGAACCCTGTGACATGTTAATCTGCAACAGTAGCTTTAAGACAACTGTATCATGGCCCAAAGAATGCAAGCTAAATCTATTTCATGATAATAATACAGTATAGTTGGATACATTAATACATTCATTTATTGATAAATCACTACAATACCTTTGAGGGCAAGAGCTCTCACAAAAGTAAATTTAAGACATATTAAATAGGGATGCGTATCCAAATCTTCACCTCAGGGCACGGTTTAACTGTTATTCAAACTCTAAGTTTGATACATAAAATTCTGTACAACTCTCCCTAAATCACTTTTTAAGTGCAGGTGGCTCAGCGGGTAAGACGCCAGACTTGTTGATCGAAAGGTCACAAGTTCGGAGGTTCGAATCCCTAGCCCTGCGTGCGGAGTGAGCTCCCGCACTCGCCCCAGCTCTTGCCAACCTAGCAATTCGAAAGCATGCAAATGCAAGTAGATGAATAGGTACCACTTCGGTGGGTAGGTAACAGTGTTCCGCATGCGTCTTGCCGGCCACATGACCATGGAAGCGTCTTCGGACAGCGCTGGCTCTTCGGCTAAGAAACGGAGATGAGCACCGCCCCCTAGAGTCGGACACGACTGCACAAGTGTGCAGGGGGAACCTTTACCTTTACTTACCAATATAATGTTGTGCGGTGATTTAATGCAACGTTTCTACATTAGCAATGTTTGAGTAAAGAATGCTGAAGTCTAGCAGACCCTGGATATTGTTACTGTTAATGAAAGCTAATACAACATGAAGCAGAAATTTTCACAGGAAATCAATCAAGAGCTTCAAAAATGAAAGGAAATTGCTTAATGCGCTTTAAAGGCCTCATATATTACTTCCATTAATACTGATTTTGGAAATACATATACTTGTCAATACAAACAACACTTTGTTTTGAAAGATTGTATGTACATTTTTAAAAATAAAATAAAATACTGCCAAATGTTAGTGAAACTAGTGAGAAAGCTATCGTTCTTCTTACCTGATAGTATCTATCCCTATGATAGCATAAGCAAAGAACACTGGATTGTATTCCACATCAGAACCTCTAAGATTAAAGAGCCCTATAACACAACAAAAAAGTAGTGTTACAGCCTTCATTGACATTCAACCAACCTTTCAACCAACACACTGCAAAAGGAAAATGGGAAAAGCTGTACCCTTTCAGAGCTTTTGCCACAAGATGGCACTATAAGTCTGGACTACAAAGTGCTTTCAGGTTGTAGTGGTTAACACATAAACCAAGTTGGCTGAAATACATTTGTTCAACTTTGTTTCTCCACATTTTTGTTACAAAAATATGCTTGTGCATGCAATCATAAAGTATGAGGTAATGAGTGAGCATGTTGCATGGAAGTATTATGTGAAGGCACACATTTTGATGTACACAGTTCAGAAAGTTCAAAAAACTGCTAAAATATCTGAAGTATTTTTCAAAAGTACATTTGTAGCACCTATATGCCAATTCACATATTTCCTTTCTCCATATAACCAGGATCCCAAAGAGAGTTAGTAATGACTGAATGGGGAGGTAAAAATAGTGTGTGTATATCCTGGTGTATTAAAGATTTTCTTTTACATACCGTAAACTTTTCACCTGCAGAGTTAATACTTCCCAAATGTAAACCAAACCAAAAATGTGAAACATTCTACCTTCTCCTAGCCCATTAAGTGACTGAGGGCATTTTTCCCAGTATAGGAGCAGGCAATAAATAGAATTATTGCTTTATCTGTACAGGAACTAATTTCCTTATAGTAAGAGGCAGCCCAAGGGGCCAAGCATGAATCAAGTTGTCCCTTCACTGAAAATATGCCAGGAGTCAAAAACCAGTTCACACTCTTCCAAACAAGAAGAGGAGACAGACTGAAGCTGAAAGAGGGTTTTTTGCTCAAGGCCATTAAATGGCTCCACCGCTCTACAGTTCAAATCCCGCATACTTTTTATTGGGCCACATTATGCACACCTGAGGCTGCAGGCATTCCCCTAACCCTTGGGAGTGGGGCCTGGAGGCCTCCAAAGTTGGTACCAAATTGCAGATAAAGCAGGAAATGATTAAAAACACAACTGGGGAGTAATCGTACCAATAATATTTAATTAAAATGAGAATCAAATGACATCAAGCTTAGTTTTGACCTAGCCTTCTTTCTGGAGCCTCTCACAGCAGCCCACCCAAAGCCTGAGCACAGCCTTAGCCCAAGAAAAACTGCTCGGCCTTGTTTTAGGCAGGCATACAGCTAAGGCTGTTAGCTCTATGCAGTCTGCTCTTGGAAGCTTAGGAGTAGAAGCTTCAAGAAAGCCATAATTGTCTTCAAGACCCCGGGCTTTTTCACCCATCTAATGCTGAGTGCTTAGCAACATTGGGAACCACCAGCCTCCTTCTCTTCATTGTTGATTGCCATTGATCAGCCAATTCCTCTGATCTCTGCATTTCAAAAGGGTTGCTACTGACCCGCTGGATTTTCATACCACACTAAGTCACAGTATGGTTCATTTGATCTAGGCCCAGGATGTTACGGGAAGTCAGCGATGTGATTTATAAATCTTGGTTTTACGGCTCACTATATTTTATGAGTCCAGCCTATTATGGTTTTTTCAACAAGCTGTGAGTAGGCAAACCATGGTCTAAGAAACAATGGAGTAATTGCCTGGACATACTGCTGGACTTTTCACTCCCGATGCACAGAAATCACTCAATATAGCAATAAAATAATGCTGAATGGCCCACACCGGTACTCACAAGCCACATCATCCAAAGCTGTCACAACAAACCAGAGAGCTTTCCTCTCAGCCATTTTGCCCCGCAGAGCTGTAATCTTTTCTTTCCAACTGATCCCTGCAACAGGCAACTGAAATTAGAGCTCAGCCAAACTGGAATTCGGAGCCATGTACAACAAAGCACTTCTTGCTGCAAATGGAGAGCATTTACCTGTATTTCATGACTAGGGCCTGAACTATTTTTATATGAATTAGCAAATATTAAAGTGACAATAATGATTTCAAAATCTCATGCTGCCCCAACCCATTTCCTGTGCCTCTGGTCCAGGTAGAACTAAACAGGAAGCCTGCTGAGGTTGTCATTTCATCATCCACAGCAGTATTTCTGACCTGATGCCTGCCAGATGTTGGCTAGAAATTCAGAAAATGTGGAGGGTACCATATTAGGAAACCATGTTCAGTGCTATTGTCAGCAAACATAGCTGGATTCTTCCTTACCTGTGAAGCTGAGATCTAGTGTCATCAGAGGCTTACAAGGTCGTGGCGGCCGGTCTGCCCATATGGAATCAATCAAATTATATTTGACTGGCACAAGAACGTGGCCAGCACATTTCAGAACTTTGGACATCCTCTTCCACTGGTCTGAAAGATGCAGAGAGAACCAATCTGCTATATTCCTGGGATCTGGAGTTAGGTAAAGCTATGTACATTCATCCCTCACCAATCTGCATCCTTCCAGCTGTTGTAAATTCTACTCCCATCAGTTCCAGCTTCACGTTCAATGATGATGGGAGTTGTAGTCTACAACATCTGGAAGGACTTAGGTTAAGAAAGATGGTTTAAATTAAATATTGTCCCAACCCCCTTCTTCCCCTCAAACAACTGGCAAAATACACCAGTAACTGACATTGTCTAAACACACAGACAGTATTCCCCATAGCTGAAAGTAGAATAGAGATGTATTATACTACCTAGCTTTCTGTTTTAAAGGACTAATATTTGTTATCCCATATGGAATAAAAAATGGAGATGAATGGACAATTTTTGCAAAAGATTCGCAAAATACAATACAATTGTAGAAAGGAACAAATAGTAAAAATAATGTTGGAGAGAACTGATTACTATGAACAAGTCCAACATATCTATTCGATTTTTTGGCAGTTGAAAACTTACTCTTCTGTTATACCAGGTTATTTTATTGCCTTCTGAGAAAAATGTTCATTTCTGTGGACCATGATTTCTAGCATCTTTTTCATCCCACTCCAATTACTAATGTATGTAGTAATGAACAACAACTTCTGTCTAGTGTTAAAAATGCAAGATAGGTAGCTAAAAATTCCCCACCCCTCAACAGTGTTCCAAATCTGCTGGATCCTAACTAACAGCAGGTACTATTTGCATCCAAATATCTTATTTTACTTATCTCCGCCAATCTCCTTATACCCCTAAACAACAAATAATATGGGGAGAATCTGAATATTTTAAAATATTGCAAGCCTATGACTAAATAAAAAGAAACCTAAACAAATTCAGCTAAATATGCATAGTACATTTCTATTGTATAATTATGTTTTAAAGCTGAAGAATTTGACAGTTTTCATGAAGATCTCTGGATGCTTCAGGTAGGATAGTCCAGATGCAGACCTACTCAGAAATTAAGTTCCAGTCAATTCAGTGGGTTTCCTGCCAAGTAAGTGTGCTCAGCTATGGATCAACCAAAAGCAATGGGAAAAGTTAGCCATGCTTTATATCCCACTGATTGCATATAAAACAAAGTTGATTGGGGTCCCCCTGAAGGTGAATAGTGGATTAGGGCAAGATGGGAAAATTTAACCCTTTACAGTAAGACGAAAGCATTGGGACAAACTCACCAGCAGGAATAATAGAAGGATCCACTCCAACTTTGGAACCTTGGGGAAGTACACTCACAAGCCAGTCCTCCTGAGTAGGAGTGTCTTTCAGCCCTGAAGGGAGGAACCCACAAAAGACAAGATTGCAAACACTAAAGCAAGGCCAGCACAGAGACCTTGAAAACAAGATGAACTGGATGGGATAATAGCCTTGCTTCCTACATGGAAATCACTGCATTCTCTTGGATGGACAAAGGCATCCTGGGAAAGTAAAACAGCAAGCCCTATTTCTGTAACATTCACATGAAGCAGCAGGATCAACATCCTCTTTAAAATATTGTTATGATGAATATTAATTTTATTTATATTCTGATTTCTGCCTGCAGGCCACTCAGCATGGCAGAAACAAGAGTAAGAATGTGTCAGCTAATAACAAATACAACTCCTTATCTGAAGAACTTAGTTTACATAATGTAAAGTGCTGGTTCAAATAAAGCAGGTATGTGTGACATTTATCAGGCTGAGGGCCTCCACTGGTCTTGTAGCATGCCAGGGGATAACTTTCCAAACAGCAGGCAGAATCAGGTTAAAAGTTGGATGTCATCTAATTTCATTTACGTAAGTTATATGAATTAAACAGAACTTGTTCTTATGCTTAATAATTTCCCGTTTTTCTCCTATTACATATTACAGTTTGATATATTACAGTTTGATGGTATGCAAACAGAGGTTACCAAAGCTTCAAGTTGGACACTTCTGAGAAAAAATAATTTTCTGGGTAAGGGGAAATAAAACCCTGGTTTGGGTTCACACACACCCATCTTCATGAGTGTCCAGTTGGAATCCATTTGTTGGGTTGCCTGAAGGAAGTAGCGTCCATCTGTCCACATGGCTGCATCTTGCTCTGTTACAATGGCAGTTCCTGTTAGAAAGCAGAGAAGATAGCAGAATTAGAACTACGGAGACACCGACAGTCATTGCTCTCACTTAATAAATCCAAGAAAAGAAAATATTAATCAGATGGGAAACAGTTTGTTCTAAAACTTCTCAAGCCCAGTTGGATTTCTGGAGTTCTTGCTGGAAAAAGCCTAAGAAGAAGGAAGCTACTTCTCCTTGCCTGTTAGGCCAAGCTAACACTTGTAAGTTTAAAACTCCTGCCATGAATGTGTCCTGCAGTATTAAAAAGGAAATAGTTGAAATCATTTCCCTCTAAATCAATGTAATAGTGGGTATATGAAAAAAAAATGCTGTAAGACAAAGTTCTTTGTGCCAAGGCAGCAGAAAAGGCTGGAAACAAAAGATGATTAAAAGTATCTGAATGGTCACTGAAGATCAAACGATTAAAATAGGTCACTTCAGCAAAGTAAGGGAAAATGCTAATCAGGGCATTGTGATAGGCACTGTGATCTATGATTAAGGGATGGGAATTCACTGGATGATTTCATTCCTGCTAATTAGAGGGCCACCAGAGCTATATATACCTGACTTGTTAATTGGCTAATCTTATTTTGCTTAGCAGGCAAACAGGAAGCCATACAAAAGGTGACTTGACAATGTTAGCACTGCATGTTAATCAGTGGCACAGCTTGAAACTAAACCTAGATCTTAAGACTACAGTGCAATGCTTGAAGCCACAGGAAATGTTACTAAACAGAACATGCTGTTCTGATGCAAGTCTCTCTCTCTCTCTCTCTCTCTCTCTCTCTCTCTCTCTCTCTCTCTCTCTCTCACACACACACACACACACACACACACACACACACACACACTAATATTCAGATGCAAAAAATGTTCTTTAGGGAGGCCAAACTTGGCTAACCAATATTGTTTACTGCAAATCCCTGAGTACAAGCATCCTATTTTCATTGGCCTTGGTCAGAGAAATAGGAAAGCTGCAATCGCTCTATGAAATAGCTAACAGGATTTTTGTTTTATTGTAGGGTCATCTAAGGGTCAGCAAAAGCTCTTTACTGCCCTGGTATTACATCACCAGTCCAGCTGGTGTGCATGCTGAAAGGGAAAGCAACAATTCAAACCTTTCAAATCTTTTTCTACCCAGCATGCAAACTGCGAAACCGAACAGTTCTTCAGAAACGAGTGAATCGCTGTTTCTCTCTCTTACACCTATATACAAATGATTATCAACACTGTTATAATTTCTCCTCCCCAATATATACAAGAGACAGGGGACCGGAGGGAGGGAGGGAGGGGGTTGGGAGGGAGGGGAAAGGAAAGGAAAGGAAAGGAAAGGAAAGGAAAGGAAAGGAAAGGAAAGGAAAGGAAAGGAAAGGAAAGGAAAGGAAAGGAAAGGAAAGGAAAGGTTTCCAACTATGTCTAAGGCTGTAGTCTGATGTGTACTTACCTGAATGCAACCCCATTCTGGATAAGACATGGATAGAATTCCATTATAAGGCTACAATCTCATTCACACTTTTTAGAAGTAATCTCAGTAGGGATTACTTTGAATAAATATGCATAGGATTTTACTTTAACACAAGAAAAAAGAAAGCAGGATTGTTGGGGATGCATATGAATGTAGCCAAGATTTGAGTGTAATATACTGTATCCAGATACGCAATGGGTGCACAATTTGCAGCCCTAAAGTGATAGGCTCCTTATGTTAACTGGCCTACTTGGATTCAAAACCCTGAAAGCAAGCTTTTCAAACCTTTAGAAAGTGTGATCTATCCCTTCTCTGATAACCTGTTTTGTGTCAGGAACAGAAAACAAAATGGGGGTGGGTAGAAAAAACGAAAATGGGTGGTCCTACAGACCATCCTACTGAAGTGATGTCCATCATGAAGAGTCAGAAGTGAATGAACAACTCCCCATCTTTCACCTTATCCCTGTCCACAGCCTGTCCATCATTGGCACGTGGCCTCAACAGATTACCCATTATCTGTGGTCCATAAAAGAAAAAATGTTGAAAAGCTGTAATATATCACCATATCCTTCAAGGAAGAAGCTGACATGTGTTCCCCAAGAAAGTTCTCTACTTACTTTAATCACTGAATATGGGATTATTACAACATCAAAGCCTCTGAAAGTAGTTTAAACAGTCATATTTTATGGATAGTGCTCTACAACCACCTGTTGTTCCATACTGATGTTTCATACTGTTCCCTACATGCCTTTCATTGGTGTTATTTGTGTGAAAAAAATAAAAGGAAAATAACAAAAGGAAAATAAACTATCAGTTTTGATGTACAACTTAACATTTTTTCCCAGTGAGCACATGGGATTGCCAAATGTTCAAAACAAATGACTAGAATGCTCACTTAATGCATCTGATGTATCTATATCTCTCCACACATAACTAAATACATGCCAATGGCTCAATGCATACCAATGGCAGCATAAATAACATTTTATGAATAGAACAGTTTATGCAGAGAGCATGCAACTTTTGATTTCCCAGCTTTAGTCAAAACTGAAACTAACCCAAAAAGAAATACAAAACATCTGGAATGTCTGCTCATTTTTTTTAATGCTAAGTGATAGCTTGGGGACTATATTTTACAGGTGTCTGTCTGAACAAAGTTCATCTACATGTAAAAACAGACAAAAAGGAAGGGATGTTCAAAAGAAAAGAAATATACAGCAGTTTTGCTTGTCTCTATAACTTAGTGAGAGACACAAAGGTTCCCATTTTGGGCCCCATTCATATGAAGAGAGATTTGGCATTGAAAGCTTAAGAACTGCCAACTTTAATAGACTGAACACAATTCTAGAAACTTACCTGCTGAGCCATTAAACCCACAAATGAACTCCCTTCGGCAGTCACAAGGTGCAATGTATTCACTCTGAGGAAGGTAAAAATAAAAAACGAAGCTAAGGATGATCAAAGGGACCAAAAGTAATAGAAAATACACATAGATTAGCTTTGCTTTCCTATTGTTATTCTTTCAGTCTTTCTCTCTCTCTCTCTCTCTCTCTCTCACACACACACACAGAGAGAGAGAGAGAGAGAGAGAGAGAGAGAGAGAGAGAGAGAGAGAGATATCTTGGTATATTCCTCATCAGATGTCTTTGTATCATTAAGAATATTTATTTATTTATTATTTATTATTTAAACTTATATTACCGCCCATCTCCCCCAATATAGTTCAACAACAACAAAAAGAATACTGTTCTTCCACTGGATAATCCTAGATCTGTCTCCAACCTCCCCTTTCTCTTCCAATGTCAGTTAACCATTTAGTATTACAGCTATACGGCGATTAATCTTAACTATGATTATTTGAAACATATTTCATACCATTTAAAGAAAATTATTTCTACTAACAATGGTTAAAATGGAAACTCCACTAGGCTGGTGATGCTGGGGGACCTTAACTTGCCTTCCCCTGATAAGGGGTCTGGAGTGTCCCCAGAGTTCATGGCCACCATGACAACTATGGACCTGATCCAACTTACAGTGCTGTGCTTTACATTGAAGAACTGTTTGTCTACAAGTACAGTGTAATTGTCTGCAAGGAAGAAGCCTTTGCGAGCTTGAACACCAGTCATGTGATGGTTGGGATTGCATGGAAACTTCAAATATACAGTTCTATATAAAAAGGCCACCACACTGCAGTTGTACCTTGTTAATGATCACTGATCATTTTACTGATACCACAGCACAAATTACAACTGGGAATGCTGTTCACTGCAATCGGTTCAGTGAGAGTTACACTTTTTTCTTTGGTGTTTTTTCTGAACGGCATTTCCCAAGCAGAAGACAATTCAATACCTGATGAGCATCTCCCGAGGGCACAATGTAGGCTTGAATGGGTTCAGAAACATATTTGGAATTTTTCATCACCTGCCGAAGCTGCTTAAGCAGTTCTGTAGTTATTTTTGGAAGCATGGTCCTACCAGAAAAACAACAAGTTAAAAGCCCTGTTGATTTTGTACTGAAGATTTAAAATTCCAGAAAATACTTCCAGAATTCTCAAGTAGAAATTTTAAAGTGACATTGCTTGAATCTCTCTACCTTTTATAGTCTTTCCCCACCTTGCACAGTGCAGATACTGTATAGTAGAATAGCAGCCTATGAAATTACCAGTTATCGTGGTCTTGACTTGACTTTGAAAAGACTGTGTGTGTGTGTGTGTGTGTGTGTGTACGTGCACACACACACACACACACACCTTTGAGAAAGTCTTGACTCCTGGTGACTGGACAAGTCCCTGCAGTTTTCTTGGCAAGATTTCAGAAGTGGTTTGCTATTGTCTGCTTCCTAGGGCTGAGAGAGAGTGACTGGTCCAAAGTCAACTAGCTGAACAGGACTAGAACTCATGGTCTCCCAGTTTCTAGACTGGTGCCTTAGCCACTACACCAAACTGGCTCTCTATGAAAAGACTAGCAGACAAGAAAGAGAGGTCCTGGAAACACATTCTATATTTTTAGGGCACAATAGAAAAGGCCATAATCTTGATTCACTGCAGATCAGCTTTCTCCAATCAGTAGAATTCTTTGAGTTTTTGATTCAGCACATTTTCCACAAAGTGCCCAGTCACAGAAAGGCTGGTGTAGTTCATCATGGGCCCAAGTGTTTAGGCTGGTTGCACAATTACTTCCTCGATAAGTTCTCACGGATCTTACGTTAATCATTTTGAATTATTTGGCAGTGGATAGCTGATAGAGGGCAGCCTGGAAGAAGCTGTATGTAAAGGAAACATTTGGAGTTAAAAAGCAACAGATGCTTTGAGACATGAGAGAAGGGCAAGGACACAGAACAGGAAGGAAATAATTCACAAGCTGCTGCTGTTTTCAGCCATAGAGAATGTTCTGGGAGCCATCACCTCATCCATGTTATTACATTTCCTTGCCAGGAATAAACAGCAGGCTCTACAAGCCAGGATTACTTAAGGATTGTTTTTCAAGGTGGGGGTAAATACTTGTTTGTTCTGAAAGTTTGAATCTAGCAATGTTAGCCATATTACATTCCACAATCCCTTCCAAAGTCAAGAAAGCATAGATTAGTAGTTCATGTGTTGAACTAGGACAGGGGAGACTCAAATTTGCATCCAGGCCCAAAACTTAGCATGTAACCTTGGAATAGTTTCTTAGGCTGATTTCTTACACTGACCTACCTCAAAAGGTTATTGCCCCTAATGGCATACACTACTTCTGGAGCTGTTTAGCAGCTCCAATCTGGAACATGAAAATTTTCTTTATATATCTATCTATCATATGCCCATTATTCTGGAAAAGAGGTCCACATAGCAGTGTGCCACTCATATGCAGCATCGAAATGATACATTCTATGGTGTATATACCTAACATTCTACCTGATAACACTACTTAGCACTTTATGTTACTAAGTCTTACAATAAACTATTTTCAATAACACTATCTAGAAATTTGAGGCCTAATCACAAAGAAAATAAAACAGAAAAACAATGAAGTGTTATTATTCTTTGCCCCCCCCCGCCCCCCGTTTTCCTCACAGACAAAACAGAGTTAAGATCTAGCTCTTTTAAAGTATTTTTTTTCAGACTTTTCAGGGATCGGATACACCTTTTGTTCAAACAAGCCTTTTGAGATCATTTTTTTTTTTACCATGTAGCTGTGTTGCATACTGGAGCAATTGCAATGTGTTCTTAGCCATCAACTGAAGACCAATGCTCAACAATTGCTCCTTATAAGACTACCTTGGTTAATGTTCTGGTTTCTGGAGGGTCTAACATCAGCTGTGCATTCTCAAATGCCTCCATTGCCTAAATGACTTAGATCTCACTGGACCCTCAGATGGAATATTTGCTATAAAAAGTACTATTGACGTATTTTCAGATTAACCAAGGGTTGTACCTATGTGATTAATTTGGCAGATGGTGGATATTTCTTCAGAAACCAGAAGAAAGGGAAATCTGACATGTTCAACAAACTACTCACACACAAATTGTCCTTAAATAAACTTCTGCAAAGTCACTGTGTTTCATTTACCATGGTGCAGTAACTAGAAGGCATTTTTTTTCCTCATTCAAGAATTTTCTACCTGGTCAAGATAATTGTATTTCTAAGGTGACACTTTTGTCCCTTGGAAAATTATGCTGTGCTAAAGTAAGTTTGGAGAGGGCGGGAGGGTATTACTCTATATGGCAAAAGAAGAAACTGTGCCAGAGCAAATTAATTCTTCTTCAGACCATTTAGAAAAAATTGTGGTCCTCTAGAAAATTACCATCTAAGAACATCTTCCATTAGCTGGTGCTCCCCAAATGTACGTCAACTCCCAGAATTCCCAGGAACATGGGAATATCATCTCAACAGATCTGGTGAAACAAGGTAAGAAAAGGCTGACAGCATCTAGAGCAGAGCTTTCCAAACTGTGTGTCGCGACACAAAAGTGTGTCGCCACATACAGTCTGGTGTGTCGCCACACAACCCGGAAGCGCTGATCATCATCAGTGCTTCCGGGTTTTCCCACGGTGACACACCAACGGCGGTTGTTGTGTCGCCGTGGGAAAACTTTGGAAAGCCCTGATCTAGAGCATTCGTCAGAGGTTTTCTAACCACCCTGGCAGCCACTATTAAACCTTTTTTTCCTGCATTCCCTTACAGGATTCTATTTATTATCCCTGCACAAGTCATGGTGCTTCGACAAGCATTAGATCAACTGAAGCAATTGCTGTTTGACAGAAATTCCACTGCTGATGAATTTGCCTGCAAGTCCCCACTCTAATACGTACCAGGGCCATTGATCAACTAATGAAGCAGAAACTGCCTCTAGCAGGCAAAAATCAATTTGAAACATGGCATCTACTATACTCTAACCAAGCTTTGACAACAGCATAGCAAACTGCCAATAAAGATGACTGAAATACAGTTTCAAAATTGAAGTACTAGTCTTCTGCTGAAATGAAGAATCTAAGGGTGCTCCCCATTCTTCAGAACAATTATTTTAATTTAGCAATATTGTGAAATATATGACAGCAAATAAGCTAGGTGTAAGAGTGATGTTTCAGTATCATTCAGGTACCTAATATATTCTAACCAGATGAGTCACTAATTATATATTGTTTTGTCTCAAATTAGTCTCTGTTTTAGAACCACACTTTATGACCAAGTCAACATTCTACTTTCAAATACCTATTTACATGAAGACTAAATAATGGCTACAAAGATATTGTTTGATTTTACTTCTTTAAGAATTATACCCTTGGACTTCTATCTCTGTTCCATGTTCCTTAGAATGTGGACATTCTCCAATTTTTCTGCCAAATGAAACAAGACATTCTCCAATTTTTCTGCCAAATGAAACAAGCACAACTTTTCTTGTGGATGACAAGATACCATGGAAGGAAGGAAGGAAGGAAGGAAGGAAGGAAGGAAGGAAGGAAGGAAGGAAGGAAGGAAGGAAGGAAGGAAGGAAGGACCCACCCACTGGTCTCTTTTCTTTTTTGTCATGTGCCTACCACCCACTCTGCATCTTGAGAGGAACACATTAAGTTCAAATTATGTATCTCCAAGACCTCTGCCATAACACTATTCAACTTCTAGAAAAAGGGCTGTCCTTTTTCCTTTTTTCCATTTCTTTTGGGTGGGTCATTAGACCAAAGTTCTGTATTCTGAAGCATACAGATCACTTCCCTCATTTCATACCATATTGATTACAACCAGGCAGTAAGTTTGATATTAAAGAAGCAAGCAGTATCTTTAGGTATCCTAAAGCCAAACAAAACTGAAATTAAGTATTTGTGTCACTATAAAATAAACTTTCTCAAGCATTATTCAACATCATCTTCTCTATATGGCCCACATTTTACCTGTCCCAGGTAGTTATCCCTCCGAAGCCCAAATTTCCCAGCCTTGGATAGTGAAATCACTCCTCTGTTCTGTTCTTGCTCTTCATTAACTCAGCAATGCCTGGCAAAGCAAAGGGCAAAACTTCAAAGGTAAGGAGACTTTGGCCACAATAACCTCTTTCTTCTCATAATGGATAATTGCAGATAATGACTGTTGCCGAAATAGACTGTACCAGTTCACAATAGCAGAACAGAAGGCAGCATGACATGGCAGAGGGGAGTAGGCTGGACTTCAATCTAGATTATTCAGCCAGAAAGCCCAAGGCCATGTCAAACTCTTACAATATTTCACAGGATTGGATTGTTCGGAATATAACAACTACATGTGCTGCACTCAGTTTCCTGAGAAAAACACAATGAGGCTATAGGCATATAGACCAGCCTTCTCCAACTTGGACCAACTGCCATAATTCCCAGCCAACAAATCAGAAGGGTAGCATGCCTATAGCCTAAAACTCATATAGGAAAAAAGAAAACAAACTTGCAAGGAGAACAATGTGCATTTTATAGAAAGACATTGTGAGCTATTCTATAGAAAAAAGATACAGAAAATTACTTATTCTGTGGAGTCCTTGGTGCTCTCTGAGCCTTGTTGTTTTCTTGCAGACATTTTATTGCCAGACTAGGCAACATCTTCAGTGCGAAAAGGGAGTGGAACTTGGTCTCTGTTTATATACCACGGCTTGTCCTGCTTGTGTTGGTGGAGGTTTTTATTCATTAACTTTTGTTCCAGGAACAAGTATCAGTCATTGACCCCTTGATGTGCTACCAGTAGGAAGAATTCCAAAAAAAGGAATATTTTTTTCAGGGTTCCCACTTGAACCCATGCCTCCCAGAGACTACTGCAACGACATGAGCAAGGAACTGATTCCATTTTTCCCCTATAATACATTCCTTGCTTTATTTACTGTAGCTTACTCCATCATCCCCTCAAGGAACTTGGCATAGCTTACCACTCAATACGTGCACTCTCCAGAAAGTTGCCTTAAATTGAGCACTTCCTACACAGTAATTTTATACTTCTTTGTGAGTATCCTCATTGCTGCTCCTTGGAATGGGGAGGATGAAGAAGACGACAGAGAGGATACTCAGAAGGCCAAAGGGAGGAGAGGAAACTTAGCATTCTAGCCACCACCTCATTTCATCCCTATTGTCATCATTTCCTTGCTGTGCTGGTTTTTGCAGTGAAGGAAAAAGTTTTCACAATGAAGGAAAAAATAGGGATGAAATGAGGTGGTGGCTGGGAAGAGGCAAATCTCAGGAGCTAGGAGAGGTGGAGTTCCCACCAATGGGAAACCACTGGCCTTGCAACTTCAGAGGAAATGGTGCAATAATGGATTTGCAGTGTTACTTCTGAGGCAGCACCTGAGCAGAAGATAAGCAGCTTAGCTGCCGAAAATTTCCCCAAGATAGGCAGTGTCATGGGGACAGAAGAGGGCAACACCAAATCCAGATAAGTGCATCCTTTTTGCATGGAAGGCGCCTTAGTCTAGACTCTAGCATCTCAACTACTATGCCACGTGAGTTTTAGTTAATTGATATAATTCCCTCACTGCTTTTCTATTAAAACTAATCAAAGCAGTATATGAAATATAATTAAATCAAGACAACAGGATCATACATTCAGTTAAATCATAAGTAATGTCAATATTGTTAGTTATGCAGCACCTATTCTCTTTGATTTGCAAATTAATTTCTAAAAACTAACACTTGAAAGGCAAAAGAGACAAAACAAGAGAACTATTTTAAGCCTTCATTTCAGAAACTAATGTCACTGAATCTTTTCAAATTTTCCTTTAAAATGACACTAGAAAGATGAACTCTTCATAATATATGGAGAATAATGAAATGAGAGAAACAAAGATTGTACTTTAGGGGGATCTGCCATTAAGTCCTTTCTGTAGCACAATTAAAACCAATGAACAGCCCAATCCTATGAATATTTCCTCAGAAATATTGTGTTTCAAATGGCTTGTTCTTAGGGTGCCCATCATTTAAGTTTAACACCGGAGAGTTAAGGGTTTACACTGGATAACTAGCATTTAAAATTGTACAAGTTTCTGATTTCTCTGCTATGAAAAGTATGTTGAGAGTTGAAGTTTAAAAGTATGGATTTAAAGTAAATCAGGTGAGGGGTCATGTTTGTTCATTTGTTTGTTTATCAAACTTATATGGCCGTCCATCTCAAAAGGAGTGACTCTGAGCGGCGTACAACAATTAAATAAAACAATAAATATATAAAAACAATGATTATTAAAAATATAAAACAGTCCTTGTTAAAAATATACAAACCACAAAACACAGGAGAGACTAAATACTAACCACAATGTTCTAAGCCATCTTAGAATATCACCGGTCCCCGTTTGGGGTTTGGGGTGGAGGAAAAGAAATTTTAATTAATGCTAGAACAGAACTGTTTCAGGTACTGGCCTAGAAAGCAGGAGAATGTGAGTTCTAGGCCCCGGTTAGGCCTGAAAGCTGGCTGAGTGACTTTAGGCCAGTCGCTCTTTCTCAGTCCAACCCACCTCACAGGGTTGTGGTGTGGTGTTTATTATTTGTTTAATGCCCCTTTGTTTTGTTGATTTTGTTGTTTATTACATCATTTTAGTCTGGGCTGTCTGTCTGATTTAGTATTTTAGCTGCTTTTTGTTTTTTCTACTTTTGTATGCCAGCCAGAGTCCACTGGAGTTGGGCAGCCAAAAAATTTTAATAATAATAATAATAATAATAATAATAATAATAATAGGTATTTGCCACCTGGTGTTATATTACTAATAATAATAACAATAACAACAACAATAAATGCATGAAATCTTTTACTAAAAAGATAAACCCTTCTGGTTTTTTTCCAAAACAGTCTTGGTAGGATTGGTACCAAGATATCTGGTACTTTTATCTATTATTCATGTTTAACAGTGGGTTCACTTTCCTAAGAAATCAGTAGTGGTTCAAGAATATCTCATATTTAGCCCTGATTCTACCAGAAACTTCTAAGGCTGCTTCAGATAACACTTTTATTATACGATCACCCTGCCTCAATGCTATGGAAAATCCAGATATTGTTGTCTTTGATTTGTAATCCCTCTCTACTTCCCCATTTTCATTGTGTTAGGTCATGGTTTATCAAACTTGTAGAATGCATTGGTTCATATATGACACCAACCTGCAAACCAGGGGTGCCCAGACCTGAGACCTACAAATTTTGCAAAATCTTTGCAAAAGTTGACATCAAACTGTAATATTTCAAAGTGACTCAAAAGGAAACTGACTAGATAAATGAGTAATTATATTTATCACATCTAATTGATCTGATTCACATTAACTTTGAATTAAATCTTAAGTATGTTTCTAAGTATGTTTCTTCTGCTCACTTATCTTGGCTCCACCTTTTTGCATGGACAAAAAAAAGTGTGTGGGGAGAGTAATGAAACATGTGTCATGATGATGCAAAAAACACAATTTACCTAGTTGCATCAGATGTCAGGATGCAAGGACATAATGGCAGATTTGGACCACGGTGTCACTGGGCATCTGTTATCGTTTTGACAAACTCTCACCTGCAGATGGTTATGAGGTGAGCCTCCTGGAACACAACTTGAAATCCAAGTGTTGCCTTCTGTCTAGAAAACACTGGGGGCCCTACCACAACCTAAGTTGTGGAAACAACAATGTCTAGGTTCATGCTTTCAGCTAAGCCAAAACGACATAAACCATTTTATGTCTCAATGCAAAATGTGGAACCAGCATTTTTTTTAAATCCATTTTTCTCTCCTGCAACACATCTTTGAATTGTTGTTATTCAAAGGAAGCTTTTTCTAATAACTGAAGCTGGCCAGCAAGGTGGGGAGTACTTGGGAAATTCACTTTTCCACAAGAAATGCTCAACCAAAGGTGTTATTTCAGCAGGCAAAGGCCCCATTGAAGTTTCTGAGATTTATTTCTGAATGAATATACATAGAATTAGAGAAGGCTATTCATGCATATGCATTTCTGGTTGTCTTGGAAGAAATTTAAACCCTACCATTTATCTGAAGCCTCAAACAATTAAAACACTTCCGATTTTCTGTGAATTCCTGAAATCTTAAAATACAGTATTCCATCCCAGTCGCACCAAATGAGCTTCATTTATAGAACCCCTGCACTCCATCGGGTTTATCATTGTTCGAGCCGCATCCCCACGCTCCCGGGAACCCGAGGATCCCCACTGTGCCCTTCTTCGCCAGCTCACGTATGCATCCCATCCCGTTTGTAAAAACAGCATCGCTCATGCCTCAACCTCTGAATTTCTCACCTGATACTTTGCAGGAAGGGGGCTCTCATGTCAGCGGTTCCGGAAACTGCCATGCACAACTGACGTCTCGGACCTCGTGAACAGGGGAGGGCGGAGCGATGAGCCCAGCGCACCGCCTGGTTTCGCTTCCACGGCGAGGGACGTCATCGTTGCTCCCATTCATACTTTCCCTGAGCGGGCTGGGCTGGCTTCTCCGGCAGAACGACCGGATCCGCAGGTGCCAGTCCGCTTTGTTCGCAGCTCCTGCAGAGCTGAGCCCATTCTTTGCCCTTTCCTTTCATAGCTGCGGAGCAATGTATTCAAATTTAGAGAAAAGCGAGCGAGTCCCGGATTATCAACTGGAATTCGGAAGACGCAAATCAAAAGCCAGCCACATTTCAGTCGTGTGCTTTGTGCGAACGTCGCCTTTGTAGTTTTTAAAATCAAAGCTTATGGCTTTGTGTTTTACTAGCCACTATGGCTTGGTCAACATCAACAAAGCATGACTAAATAAACCATGATTTAGCAGATTGTGTGGACCTGCCCACGTCTCCTCCTATGTGTTCTGCAGGCAGAGATTTAAATGGAGATGCATTTCTTCTTGCTATCTCCCATGCTGTCCCTTCTGAACTTCTATCTGTTGCACTAAATTGGCAAGGGAGAGGACTCCTGGAGGACACTCCAACACGCTGTCTTCCAGATATATTGGACCAGAACTTCCATCATCCACATAAGCTTCTTTCCCCAACATGTTATTGCCAAGTAGCAGAGGATTTCTTTTGTAGTCTAAGAAAACGGGGGAACATCAGATTGCTGTAATATTTCTTTGCCTTACATATGGTATTCTTTGTTTCAATAAGTTAAATTTATATCTATTAGTAAAGGTAAAGGTTCCCCCCGCACAGTTGTGCAGTCGTGTCCGACTCTAGGGGCCAGTGCTCATCTCCGTTTGTTAGCCGAAGAGCCAGCGTTGTCCGAAGACGCTTCCACGGTCATGTGGCCAGCATGACGCATGCAGAATGCTGTTACCTACCCACCGAAGTGGTACCTATTTATCTACTTGCATTTGCATGCTTTCAAATTGCTAGGCTGGCAAGAGCTGGGGTGAGTGCGGGAGCTCACTCCGTCACGCGGGGCTAGGGATTCGAACCTCCGAACCTGCGTTCTTCCGAACTACAAGCCTGGCATCTTACCCACTGAGCCACCACGCCCCAATTATATCTATTAAGAAAGTATATATTTAAATGTATACGCTTTGCCTCTCAATCAGTCATTCCAAATATATAGCTAATTCAACTCTACTTGAACAATAATAAAATCACATTCATAATCATAATAAATCTGAACAGATAAAACAATTTGGCAATAGCATTCAAATGCCATTTAAATAAGAGAGAGTGTGCGTGTGTGTGTCAAAAGATTTAGGTGCAGATTTTGTAGAGATAAGACAGCATAATTGAAAAAGTTCTGCTTCTGGTTGCAAATCTTGCAACCAAACCTTGCCAAGGTACTTTCTGGGACACTTCCTTTTTCCTTACCCACAAATCCTGCCTGTATACAATCTACCAAGATTGGTCATTGGTATCAAATTACAGTTCCTGCCAACAGTATTATGGATTCCTGTGGCACAATTTCCAGGATACAAGAGGAAGGGGATGACAGTTATTTGTAGCTCTATTAAGCAAGCTTTTTACCTTAGGATAGCGTTATGCAAATCACATCACTGATATAACCACTCACTTTCATTTTAGCATTTTCTTTTATCTCTTAGCTAATGCCTTCTGCTTGCCTGGCAGTTGATCAGCTGATTTCCATCCCTTCTTTTCATTCGCCTCCCAACATGTAGCCTAAGAAGTACAGCAGTTGAAGCATAGCAGTTCATAGCAGCGCATAGTAAGGAAAACAAGCCTCATCAAAGAAGGGGAGGGGAAAACGTCAACTATTCCTTTACATTTGATAGTCAGCCACTCAACAGCCAACCCACTGAGTGTGCTTACTTATTAGTAAAGGTAAAGGTTCCCCCCGCACATTTGTGCAGTCGTGTCCGACTCTAGGGGCCGGTGCTCATCTCCGTTTGTTAGCCGAAGAGCCAGTGTTGTTCGAAGACACTTCCACGGTCATGTGGCCGGCATGACGTGCGCAGAACGCTGTTACCTACCCACCAAAGTGGTACCTATTCATCTACTTGCATTTGCATGCTTTCGAATTGCTAGGTTGGCAAGAGGCTTACTTATTAGGCTGGTCTAAAAACCATTTCTCCCTTCTTTTGGTTTTTTTCAAATTACTCTCAGCCATTGGGATTTACCTAAGCCTATGGTTTTTGGGTGTCTTTATTTTTCCTACAAAGCTACCAAAGCTCAATATGTAAATGTGCTGGATAATGTCTTGAAGGCTTTCTGCCTATTTTGCTAACACACTAAACCATTTTGTGGTTAGAGTAGTGTACAGTTGTGGTATGTGAATTGCAAATATCTTGGCAACTGCTAGATGCCAGCAAAGAATTGATTGTTCTCTCTTTGTTGTCATTTAGTGGTTACTTGGATTTCTGTGACCCAGATAACATTCCAAACCTGGCTTACACCTTCATTATAATTGGCATGGTTGCAAGGCATGCCTAGCCAAGCATGGTCCTATCTTTCTACTGTTTTTATACAAAAAAAGAACCCCTTCCTTTTTCTTTGTGCTGGAATGCTTCCAGCTTTGTTAGAAACTCCTGCTTAGTTCGCAGGCCATGGGGGCAATGTATTTTCCCACTGGAGAAGATTCTTGCCTCCCCACACCTTTCTGCTATGGGACTCAATCAACATTACAACAGCTGTTTTCTCTCCTCCTGCCCAATTGATTTGTAGAAGCTTCAAATATATGCATATATGAATGATTCAAAACTGGTCTTTCTGCATCTTCCCCTCACATCTATCCAGCATAATTACATACTGTGATGGTCATATTGGGAAAGGCATCTGAATGGAAGAATGCTAGCATGGCACCATTACATAGGTGCCACGCCTCAGCAGAATTTGGAATGTAACAAAGCGTGAGATTTCATAGTCCCTTCTTTATCAATCTTTCCCAACAGTGACCCTTCATTTGGAACAAATTCCTTGGCAGATCACAGACAAATGTTTTAAAAAAGGTTTGTGTTCTGGCATCTGGAGGGTTAACATTTTATTTTTGTGGAACAGGGATGAAAGGCTTTCTGTAAACTCATCCTTGGTGGAGGCTCAGGGTGTGAGACTCTCCGCTTTTTGTCCCTTTGGAGGCAAAGAAAAAGAAAAGTGAGAGCACTAATGGACTGAGTTTAATGCTGCAAACTCTAGGCCTGCAAAACTACAGACTTGCCTGAGTTAATAACATTTCCAAATTGATATAAATCTTTAAAAAGTGGCAAAGAACCAACTTCAGTTCAAGCTGCATTGGGAAGGCTTGGAAACTGGAAAAGCTGGTGGCCTAGAAATGCCCTCAGATTGGGAATAGCTGCTTTAGCTGATACTCAAGGTACATACGGTGTGTGGCTGTCACTTGTCATTACTTTTACAGTTTTTAAAATCATTTTAAAAAGCTGTGGTAGTCTCAGGGTCAAAGCCACCATGAACATGCTGCAGGGAGACTCAACCTCCTCTTTCTCTCCCCCTTTCATCTCCCCACACACCTGTGGGGGATATAAAAGAAGGAGAAGATAACAGAGGGGCTGAACTACTCACTTTTTTTTTTGCAGAGTACAGAAGAAAAGGTAAACTTCAAAGTTACTCTCTTAACAAGGTTCAGACAAAACAGGGAACTGGAATAAAGTATGCTGTTTTAATTTAACTGATCTTAAAATGAAGTGAGTTTTAGGTGCACCACTTGACCACGTTTTGACACATGGTCCAGATTTAAACAACGTTGTTGTACAATATTTTAAACTAGCTTGTGGTTAAGTGTCTTGTATGAACACTACTAATGCCAGAAGGCAGAGCACCTGCAAAGTAGAACAGCAGGAAAGGAATCTATTCTTCATCCCCATCCCACTGAGCATATTCTTGTTGAAAGAGAGACCAGAGAAGTGATAGCCTTCTTGCATCTTTTAAATGGCTGTTCCAACAGTTGGACCGTCAGAAAGAAAGCAAGAAAGCTGAGTGTTGGCAGCACCTAGCCAACTTTGGCTGATTCCAGACGCTAGGCAGTCAAC
This sequence comes from Charina bottae, assembly GCA_023362775.1. Classification (NCBI taxonomy): domain Eukaryota; kingdom Metazoa; phylum Chordata; class Lepidosauria; order Squamata; family Charinaidae; genus Charina; species Charina bottae. Next base: position 48,999,501 of record JALMGJ010000005.1, read on the forward strand.
CATGTGAACTAGGATGTGCATAAAGTATTAATACTAAGCATAGGTATTTGGGGTAAGGGAGTCATAGCAATGAGGTGCAAACACCACCATGTGTACTTGTTTGTGACTCAAATGACAAGTGTGAAACAGTAGAGCTTTCATTATGATGTCACACTATTCATTTCATTATTTTGACATCATCATCGTTAGCAACAAATGCTTATGGCAGCAAACAGCAAATCTTAATATTACTTTCAAACTTCCCTTCAGTTTGCTCTGGTTCTCAGCTTACAAAACAGATATGAATCTGGATACAAAGAGCACAACTACACAGCCAAACCTGTTTTGTATTCCCAAGCAGCAACCTGCTCTGCAACTATACAAACAATGTATGAAACAGGAGTCTCTAATGAGGTGTGTAAAGCCTGCTGGTCATAGATTAAAAATACCATTGGAAATGACCAATTGTTAAGCATTTCTGAAATAGGGTTTGGCATTCTGGTCTTCTTGCAAAGGAGAGATGCATGGCTCCAAATATACACACTGGGCACGTAATTGGAAGACAAATCCAATTTCAGCTCCTCAGTAGCTTGAATCATGTCAACTGGATTTCTATTTCTATAGAAATTTCTATATATTTCTATTTCTATAGAAATTTCTATATATTTCTATTTCTATAGAAATCCAGTTGACATGATTCAAGCTACAGACAATTCCACCTGGATGACTGAGAACCTTCATAGACATATAGCTCCTCGGTAGTTTACACACATCACACTGTGCTATATTGTAGTTTGGTTTGGGCTTATTGGGATGCATGAACTAGCCACTATGGTTTGTAAAACATGTTTTATGGCTTGGTACAACAGTCGAGACAACTGTGGCTTGTAATAGATGCAAATCTAGCAAATGTGTTGCCCATTTATTTATTTATTTAGCGTATGGTATACATTGCCAGGGAGTCTACAATGTTTTTTACACACGGTAGATGTTCTGGCGCCGGCAGTTGCTAGCTCTTTGTTGCACTGGTGCACCACAAGAGGGCAAGCTAGCTTTGCATCAGCTGGCCAGCAGCGTTCTTAGGGAAGTCGGCTCATCTGGGCTCTTTTCTCCACGGATCCTCCGCCGATCACGTCCAGGCAGATCCAGCACTGGTTCCTGCTCCCCAGATAGAACGCCGCCAGTGTTACCCCCCACTGAAATGGGGGTACCTATTTATCTACTCACAGATGGTATGCTTTCGAACTGCTAGGTGGGCAGGAGCTAGGGACGAAATGACGGGAGCTTACTTACAACGGGCTCGAACCGTTGGAGTGTCGACCATTTCTGGCCAGCAAACTCCAGCGTCATTAAGCCGCTGCACCACCATGTCCCCTATGTTGCCCAGAGTATTTGGGACCTGTGTCCTCATCCAATTACTACATCAAACACATATATTTGTAGAGAATGAATCAGTCTTTACTGCTAGTTCAATGTCATCCATAAACTAGTCCATTTATGTTAGACTGTATTAGAAAATTCTTCATATCCTATGCCTGCTGATTATTCGCACATAAGGATTCACAATGTTTAGTCGAAGGCTTTCACGGCCTTCGACTAAATGGTTGTTGTGGGTTTTCCGGGCTGCAATAGCTGAACATGCTCTCAAACAAACTGGTCACCAAATCTTATTTGAAAACACAGAAATACTGGACAACACCAACAGCCACTATGTTAGACTATACAGGGAAGCCATTGAAATACATAAACACCAACACAGTTTCAATAAAGAAGAAGAAAGCTTAAAGATCAGCAAAACCTGGCTGCCAGTCCTGAAAAACACAGCTTGCAAAAGGTCAACGAACTCTACTCAACCACAGAAATATACAAACAACTCACACAATAGATGTGCTAATCCCACACACCACAGCACCACACCCCCTAATCACCACAAAAAACCCTCTCCTAATCTCTTGTAAATGACCCACAGAAGACACACACCCTCTCAGCAGCTATGAACACCAGCAGGAACACACACCCTCCACTTGGGCACAAAGAGAATCTTCTAGCTGTGCTCCTGTCCTCTGAAGATGCCAGCCACAGCTACTGGTGAAAAGTTAGGAACCAAAACTGCCAGAACATGGCCACACAGCCCGGAAAACCCACAACAATTCACAATGTTGTCTAATTTCATTTTTTATTTGTTTAGGCATAATTTGATTCTGCTTTTCTTGGTATTTCAAGAATGTGATAACAAGCTTTCCAAATAAAGGGATTTATATTTATCTTTCACTTTCCTCCTCCCTCTATACCTCACCTAGCTTCAGAATGACTGGAGTAATGACTGTACAAATTTCCCATTTCCCATTTTTCTCTCACAGGTAGCAGCCTGCAAGTTTCTTTAGCCTGGAGAAAAACTTTACAGGTGGTTTTTCACTTAGCTCCTTTAATAAGAATAGTTTGTTACAGATGACCACTAACATGGAATTGCAAATGGAACTGCTGTGACTGAAGGCAAAAGGACTTGCAATGTCGGACTTTTTTAGGTAATTGCTTCCAGGTTAGAGCAATGTTGCTATACTCTGGAGCAGGGTTTCTCAACCATGTTTCCATGGAAGCCTGGGGTTCTGTGAGAGGTCACTAAGGGTTCCCTGGGAGATCATGATTTATTTAAAAATTATTTCAAATTTGGGCAACTTCACATTAAAGAGGTAAGTTTCATTCTTTATTTTTTGTTTAAGAACACTGTTAATGCATATATACAGGCCTAAAAATGAAACAAATATAATAATTTTGTAACTTCTGGCCTATAATTGAGCCTGATTGTGCAGGGGTTCCCTGAGGTCTGAAAAATATTTCAAGAGTTCCTCCAGGGTCAAAAAGTTGAGAAAGGCTACTCTGGAGTTACTACTTCCCCCAGGACTTGCAGTATGGCTTATAGAAGAATACAATCGTGTCATTTTCAGCAGCCCCCAATTTATAACTGTAAGGGGAAGCAGAGCAGATAATCTGCTTAACTTTATTGCTAACTGGATAAATCTGGGAGGAATTTATTTATTTATTGGATTTATTTATTTATTGGATTTATATTTCCTTTCATCCATCAACTAAGTAGCAAATGTAGGAAATTTTTATGGCTCTATGATTGTGAAGTTTGATCACTTGATGCCTGGAGGATTTTTTCCCCTTTCATTAAAAAAAAACTTACCCAGAAATTTGTAACTGAGTATTATTAAGAAAATTATATAAGGGTTATTAACTGTACTTTCCCAGATTATTGCAACAGAACAATGCAGGACTTCATAACTAATCTAGAGAAAGAAGATCAGGCATTATGTAGCTAAATTAGACCCAAGAAGCTAAGGGTGAATAATCAAATTTCATACCTCTTGAAACAATAGCACCAGGTGACTGTGCATTCTGATCACCTGGATCAATGGTTCCTCCCCTTTGAGGATTGGGGGTATTTTCTTAAAATAGTCACCATAGGGAACGTAGCCAGTCACAAAATGTCCATTTACCATAAGGCAAACTTGTGACATTGTGTTCCCCCTTCTACCCCTCTTCTAGCCCCCAAAATTCTGTATGACCTTTATTCGCTTTTTTTCTGGGCACATAGTGCATTACTAAACAATAGAGTGATGCACATTTCTAAAATACTTCAGAAGAAACTCTTTGGACCTCTCTTGAGTACAGCACCTCTCTGCTATTCCTTAAAGCAGCCTCTCTTTTTCTGACCTCCATGCCAGCCTGAAAAAAGCGCCAATTCCATGGTCACTTTAACTTTACTGCGTGGACTCCTTTAAGCAATTGCACTGATTTCAGGCTTGCTCAAAAGCCTTAAAAAATTACTAGAAGAGAGGCACCAAAACAATTTTTCAGAATCATTTGGGAAATATGCACAGTCCTACTAATTAAAACATTACTGTGCTGCCACTTATTTTTATTTTCTAAGGATTCTTCCAGAGTATATGCATGTCAGAGGAGAATTCTGGGAAATAAAGGTGATACTCGAAGCTGGCCTTATGTTGCATGTCATAATTTAAATCAGTGTTTTTCAAACTCAGCAACTTTCAGATTGTTGGCTGGGAAATTCTGGGAGTTAAACCCGTACATATTAAAGTTGCCGAGTTTGAAAAACACTGATTTAAATTAATCTAAATAAAATAATAGCCAATTTTGGCTCAGAGTCACTAGAATTCAGACGGAATACGCATTTAATAAATTGTTATTGTTATTATTGTTATTATTATTTCCAGAGTTTTCTTCCCCATGCCACTTCCCCTAAAAAGGTAAAGGTTCCCCCCACACATTTGTGCAGTCGTGTCCGACTCTAGGGGCCGGTGCTCATCTCCGTTTGTTAGCTGAAGAGCTAGCGTTGTCCGAAGACGCTTCCACGGTCATGTGGCCAGCATGACACACTCGGAACGCTGTTACCTACCCACCGAAGTGGTACCTATTAATCTACTTGCATTTGCACGCTTTCGAATTGCTAGGTTGGCAAGAGCTCGGGCTACTGCGGGAGCTCACTCTGTCACACGGGGCTAGGGATTCGAACCTCCGAACTTGCAATCTTCTGATCTACAAGCCTGGCATCTTACCCGCTGAGCCACCACGCCCCATAATGATATTATTATTAATTATAATTAAATTATAAATTATATTATATTATATTATATTATATTATATTATATTATATTATATTATATTATATTATATAATTATATTATTATTATATTTATTTTATTTATTTATCAAATTTATCACCGCCCAACTCCCCCAAGGGGGACTCTGGGCAGTTTACAACAAAATTAAAATCATTAATTATAAATAGAATAAAATACACAGTAAATAACAGTTTAAAATATAATGAATAAAACAGAATCCAATGGCAGAATCTTCTTAAGTTCGTAAAAAAGGGCATCCCAGAACTAATCTAAGGTGCTAGCCATCTCCAGTTATATACATTCTCCTTCCCACCTAAAGTGTACTGGCAGAACCAGGTTTTGAGTTTTTTCCAGAAGTCCAAGAGTGAGGGCAACTGTCTGATCTCTTGGGGAAGAATATTCCAAAGGGCAGGGGCAACAGCAGAGAAAGCACGCTTCTGAGACCCTGTTAGATGAAACTCCTTAACCGATGGGCTCCGTAGCATGCCCTCTCTGCATGCCCGGGTGGGACGGGATGAAGTGATGGGGATGAGACGGTTCCTTAGGTATCCTGGTCCTATGCCATGTAGGGCTTTAAAGGTGATAACCAACACTTGAATTGGACCCGGAAGCAAACTGGGACCCAGTGCAGCTCATGCAGCAAAGGTGTTACGTGTGTCCTCCTTGGGACACCCAAAATTGTCCACGCAGCTGCATTCTGGATCAGTCTTAGCTTCCAGATATTCTTCAAGGGTAGCCCCATGTAGAGTGCATTACAGTAGTCTATGTGGGAGATAACCAGGGCATGAGTGACCGTTCGAAGGGCTTCTCCTTCCAGGAAGGGGCGCAACTGGTGCACAACACGAAGTTGAGCAAAAGCCCCCTTGGCCACAATTGCCACCTGCTCTTCAAGCAGGAGTTGTGAGTCCAAGAGGACTCCCAAGTTATGCACCGGATCTGTCTGGAGTAGTGCAACCCCATCCAGAATTAAAGATGACCATTTCCCAGATACCAAGGAGCCATTAATCCACAGCCACTCCATCTTACTAGGGTTCAGTTGAAGCCTGTTTTCCCCCATCCAGGGCCCTACAGCCCCCAGGCACTTGGACAGGATGGTCACTGCATCACTTACTTCACCCAGGATGGAGATATACAACTGGGTATCATCAGCATATTGATGTTACCTCACCCCATGGTGTCGGATGATCTCGCCCAGCGGTTTCATGTAGATGTTAAATAGGAGCAGAGAGAGTACCGAGCCCTGCGGGACCCTGCAAAGAAGCGCCCACGGACTGGAACTCTCGCTCCCGATTAACACCGACTGGGACCGGCCTCAGAGGAAGGAGGTGAACCAGCGCAAAACCACGCCGCCCACCCCCAACTCCCTAAGCCATTCCAGAAGGATACCATGGTCAACGGTATCGAACGCCACTGAGAGGTCAAGAAGAGCGAGAATGGATGCACTGCCTCCATCTCGCTCCCGCCAGAGATCATCCATAAGCGCGACCAATGCAGTTTCTGTCCTGTAACCCAGACTGAAACCTGACTGAAAGGGGTCCAGATAATCCGTTTCATCCAGAATCCTCTGGAGCTACAACGCCATCACCTTCTCAACCACATTCCCCAAAAGGGGGAGGTGGGAGACTTGACGAAATTTATCCAGTATAGTAGGGTCCAGCGATGGCTTCTTGAGGAGGGGGCGAACCAGCGCTTCCTTAAAAGCTGCCGGGAACCCCCCTCTCTCAAGGATGCATTCACCATTGCCTGGACCCAGCTGCAAGTCCCCTCCCAAGCTGAAAGCCAGGAGGGGCATGGATCTAATTGACAGTTGGTGGCATTTACAGTCCGGAGGACTCTGTCCACTTCCTCAGGTCCAACAGGGTCAAACTGTTCCCAGATAACAAGGTAAATACATTCCCTGGGTATCTCTCCAGACTCTGTTTCATACTCGGAGTCCAACTTGGAGCGAATCTGAGCGATTTTATCCTGCAGATGCTCAGAAAATTCCTCAGCACGGCCCTGCAGATGGATTTCAGACTCCCCTTTCCCTAAAAGGGATCGGGTAATCTTAAACAGGGCTGTCGGGCGGCATTCTGCGGATGCAATAAGAGCAGAGAAATATTGACGTTTCGCCGCTCTTACTGCCACAAGGTAGGCCTTAATAGCGGCTCTAGATTGTGTTTGGTCGGATTCAGTCTTTGTTTTCCTCCAGCGGTGCTCTAGGCATCTCTTAATCCTCTTCAGAACCCTCAGCTCCTCCATGAACCAGGGGGAGTGTCGACTGGACAAGAGAGGCCACACAGGCGTGATCCTGTCCAAGGCCCCGGCCGCCTCTCTATTCCAGGCAGCAGCCAGAGCCTCCGCTGGACCGTGCAGCAGATCTTCCGGTATAACCCCCAGCTCCCTCTGGAACCCTAATGGGTCCATCAGTCACTGGGGGCGGACCAATAGAATAGGTCCAGCCTCCCTGCAGAGGGGAGCAGCATAGGAGAATCTCAAGGTCACCAGGGCGTGATCTGACCATGACAAAGGGGAAAGATGTAACTCTCCCCTCAGATCACACTGCCACTGCCCCGACAAAACTAAATCCGGGGTGAGGCCACTGTCTCGAGTTGGGTCCGGGATGATCTGGAACAGGCCCATGGCCGCCATGGTGGTCATGAACTCCTGGGCCGCTTCTGAGGTTCGTCCCAGGGAAGGCAGGTTGAAGTCCCCCAGAACCATAAGCCTGGGGAGCTCAACTGCCAGCCCCGAGATGGCCTCCAGCAGCTCAGGCAGGGAGGTTGCTACTCAGCAGGGAGGCTTCTACAGTAGCAACACTCCTAACTGTTCACAAGAACCCAACTTAAAAAACAAGGTCTCACACCCGGTCACTTGTGGAGCAGGGCCCCTGACGGCCATTAGAGATTCCTGGATGACAACAGCCACCCCTCCTCCCCTGCCCTGAAGTCTCGGCTGGTGCCAAACCCGAAACCCGGCTGGGCACATCTCTTCACTTACGGTATTTCTTACTGAATGTAACAGAATGTGTCCATTTGTAAATTATTACAGTAGCATTATTGGCAATGAATGTACTGCAGCATTTACAATAATTTCCAAATAGGAGTAAATGTGTGTTCATGCTAGAAGTTGCATATTGGTTTGGAAGGTAGCATTCCCCCCCTCCTCAATATCTAAAGGTTGTTTCAGAGATACTTTCATTATTTGCTGAGAAGCTTAAAAGCTTAAAGGTGTGGCATGGGCTTACAGGACCACAGTGAGGATCCAGGCAAGATAAAAATAGAATAATACAGCCCTTAAGCAAGAATAAGGAAATAATACTTGATCACAAGCAACTGTGAATGAAGGACGTGCTTTGTGTGCCTTGGATAATATGGCTTTCTCTCAGCAAAACATAAGAACTGGAAAAAAGTTATTTCCCAATCCAAGAGATGCAAATTGTTTTTCTCTGAAAATAAGCAAATCCTGTAGACGTTAACTAGGGAGTAAATCTCACTGAACCCCGAAGTCTGTAAGTATTCACCCTAGGTCAATGGCATATTGTTCAAGGCAGCCAACAATGAAAAGAAAATGTATCAGAATATGTTAAAATGGGTTAGCTCTAAATCATAACAATGGCACTGCAAAAGAAGTTCTAAAAAGCAACGCTGAACTCCTGATCTCTGCCAGCAAACTAACCAAAGCTCTTTTTCTAGAGAAAAACAATGGGTGGTGGTAGAAATCTTATGGAATGAGTCAGAGAAAAGGAAAAGCTTCTTCTCCTGACATCTCTTCTCTAAATCCCCTTCCAAAGCTGTTTTTTTCTCTGGGAAGAGCAACCATCTGGTTTTTGTCACATGCATATGTGAATGATGTGCAGTTCCGCCTTGTATATCAACATTGCATTAAGATTGTCACTTGGAATAAATTTAGCCTAACTTTCTCCTCCTCCCACAGTGTTTCACTTGGTAACTCCTCATTATTCCCACCCTTCAGACATTTTGCTTATGACCTTCATTCCCTGAAGAAATACGGGATCTTCACGTTCCAGGAAAATGTGGAGGGCGGCTGAGTGAATCAGGCATTTGATTGTATCAGAGCTTCTAACTTATGAAAAGATTGTAACAAGCCAATATATTAAACAGATAGCTCTGTGCACATCTTTAAGTTATAATTGTTTCCTCAGTGCATCTGCATTGTTCATTGGAATGTTTCTAGTACATCAAGGGTTTTGAAAGAAAGCTATTTGTCTCCTTTAGTCCAAAGAAGTTTAAAATTATACATTGATATACAGTAACATGGTTCCTGTGGTGTAGTTTGTGGGCATTTTATAGTTCTTCCTCCAGCATAGCTATCAATTGTTCTTTCACTGAATAACCTTTCAGTGAAATAAAAGGCATATTTTAATAAACCTGTTTCTAAAACAAAGCATTTAACAGAATTTCCTATTGAACATAATCTGAAATTGATTTAAACATTAATTATTTGGGTATCACATTATATGAGGCAAAAAATGTTATTTCACTTTAGATAGCAGGAACTGAACTGAATAAAGAGGTTGCTTTTTCCTTCTGCTTCAAGAACTGAAAGATGGGTCCCCCAACTTTTTTGATGGGAATGAGCATTTGGAATGTTACCTACATGTTGTTGGTATTCTTGGAAAATGGCTGCTGAGGACAGACTTTCCCATTCAGGAAATGGTTGGTATAGAGTTATAATCAACTACAAATACCAATTTACAGAAAGATTCCTATGCCTTTATTTCTTAGCAGATGAGCATAATTCCTAAGCACAGAGCTGCAACTGCCAATCATTTTTTATTTTCTGTGTAACCTAATGGAACCTCTTTGGATTCCAAAGCCATGACTGGAAATAAAGATGATGATGGAGATTTACATTTTGTTTTGCAGCAAGGCAGTTTCCCAGTTTTAAATTTAAAACTGTTACAAATGTGTAAAAAAAGATAAACCAGGGATCCTGGTGATGCCCCCATATGCTATATACCTCTGAATTAAAAGCTCTACACTGGGAAAAAGGTTTTTGCCCTATAATCCAAAGCCTATAAATCTGAGCTACCTTTTCATGTTACGTAATTGTCTTCAAGTAATCCAGGTATATGGATGATCACCAAACACTGCTGGGCAATATTTATCCTTCTCTATTGACCTTTCTGGCCAGGATACTAGGAGTTGTAAGTCAGCAACATCTATAGAGCTGTACATCATGCACCTGTGACTAGGACTTCAAACATGGATGGAATAAATAAATTGCAAAAAAAATTTAATAAGCACATAAGCAATAAAAGGTGAGAAATTATCTAATACTAACTCAGCAGCAAACCATAAAATATTTTCTGTCAGTGAGTGGCAAAGAAATATTATTTTTTAAAAATTTGGGGTAGCATCTTCCACTACAACAGATTTAATATCAAGAACAATAGACAGCACACAGCTGTCTTTGAAGGCAAAAGTATGGCAGATTTATGTTCTTTAATTTTTCAAATGGTATACAGAAGCCTAGCTATTATTGATATGAAGATCATCTTACAAAATGAGTATGTAGCAGAAAAAGAACAGTTTTTTGCCTTTGAAACTAAAAGGAAGGAAAGAAAGGAAACTAAAGGATAGAAAAGAAGGGCTGTATAGCAGGATTAAGTAACAGAATGGTTCAGTTGGCTTTGATCCCTTAGTAAAGCAAGAGTGTTCAAATGCAAAAAAGAGAAATGAATTTGTTTCACAGCTGGAAAAAGTGATGTATATACTCACAGAACAGAACTCAGAGTTTTCTTCATGCATTCAAAACTATCTAAGTACCTAAGCACTTAAAATTATCACATTGAGAAATTGACCTACATTCAGTAAAATGTTGGCCTCATATTCTTATAATGAAACATAATTCCTGATATTTAGGCATGGAAAAATACCTTCCAAGTAATTAAAAAATGTATTGTCGAAGGCTTTCACGGCCGGAGTTCGATGGCTGTTGTGGGTCTTCCGGGCTGTGTGGCCGTGTTCTGGAAGTTGTGGTTCCTAACGTTTCGCCAGCATCTGTGGCCAGCATCTTCAGAGGGCAGGAGCACAGATAGAGAGATTTTGCTTCTATCTGTGCTCCTGCCCTCTGAAGATGCTGGCCACAGATGCTGGCGAAACGTTAGGAACCACAACTTCCAGAACACGGCCACACAGCCCGGAAGACCCACAACAGCCATAATTAAAAAATGTTTTACACAGCTTGGGGATTATACCTACAATTTTTTGGATTGTTAACAGTTTAAATATTTTATGGATGACAGCACCAATTCAACAGGCTAGCCACTGTTTTACAGAATAGGAAAAGCCAGATTTACTGTATCTTTGTAGAGTAGCAAAAAAAAAGTAGAAAGGGCAGGTCACAGCAAGCTGATCAAATGGGCCGACACTATAGAAGAAAGTCTTGTTAAAATGTTCATTGCTTTCCAAAGTCAGAACAAAATGAAACAATAAAAATAGGCTCTGTGTTCTTGGGAGAAGTCAGTAGGAAACATCTATCTGTTTCAAACATCTGAACGCCAACCAGAAAACTAAAATGACAAATTTATCCCTGGCTAAATCATAATTCCCATTCTTCAAGGCTGATATTTTTATATTTTAGAACTGTGTTATAAAACTCTTTAATTACAAACACCATTTCCGTGGTTGGCAACAAGGACTTTAGAGCCAGGCTAGATAGGTTTGAATGAAACTTGAAAAATATTAGATTGGAGTGCTGGACTGTATAAAAATAAACATCTTGAGAATGAGATAATTAATTGGCAAATGTAAAGGGGTATAACACAAAATATTCCAAAATATGCTAACAGAATTAGGTAAGACTTGTTTTAAGCAAATTTAATTTTTAAAATTGGATTAGTTGAGTTAAATTATGGTAACCATTCAAGAAAGTGGCACTGCATTGGTTCTGATCAAGTATTTGTTTGTGGTTTCTGGTTAGTCTGCTAAGCTAATGACAAGATTTTTTTTTTACAAATGGAAGGTTTGTGGCAACCCTGCGTCAAGCAAGTCTATCAGCGCCATTTTTCCAACAGCATTTGCTCACTTCGTGTGTCTGTGTCACATTTTGATAATTCTCACAATATTTCAAACTTTTTCATTATTATTAATCAGATGATGATTAGCATTTTTAGCATTAAAGTATTTTTAATTAAGGTATGTACATTGTTTTTTTAGACATAATGCTACTGCACACAGGGATGGAACTAGGGTCTGTGTCACCCGGGGCAAACATGGATTCTGCGCGCCCCCCATGGGTTATTTTGTCATTTTGGCGCCCCCCGGGCATCATTTTGGTGGACCCCCCAGTGCGGCACCTGGGGCACATGCCCCACTTGCCCCCCCCCCCTAGTTGCGGCCCTGAATGCACACTTAATAGACTACAGTATTTTTGTTGTTTATAGTGTAAACATAACTTTTATATGCACTGGGAAACCAAAAAATTCATGCGGCTCACTTTATTGCAATATTCGCTTCATTGAGGTGGTCTGGAACCAAACCCACAATATCTCCAAGGTATGGCTGTATAGGCTTAAAAACCTTTGGTTATAGTTTCTAAATCATATGTTAATTGTCAATTGACAAGTGAATATATTATATTTTACATATAAAATCCAAATAGAAAGATGTTAATAATAAGGCGGGTTTCATGGCACCAGCCACTCTCAAGAGGAACTATTGGCATTCCGTCCCAAGCAAGGCGGCAGAACCAGATCTTCAAGTTTTTCCGGAAGGTCGGGAGTAAAGAAACTCGCCTCAGCTCCAGGGGCAAGATATTCCAAAGGGCGGGTGCTACTGCAGAGAAGGTACGCCTCCTGGACCCCACTAGATGAAATTCTTTTGCCGATGGGGTCTGTAGCATGGCATCTCTGCATGACCGAGTGGGGCGGGTCGATGTTCTGGGGATGGTAACCTGGCCCCATGCCATGTAGGGCTTTAAAGGTGATAACCAACACCTTGAATTGGACCCGGAAGCAAACTGGTACGCAATGCAGCTCGCGCAGCAGGGGTGTTACATGGGCCGATCTTACAGCACCCATAACTGTCCACGCAGCCGCATTCTGGACCAGCTGGAGCTTCCGGATACTCTTCAAGGGTAGCCCCATGTAGAGCGCATTGCAATAATCTTTAATTAATTAATTGACCTTTATAATTTTTTAGCCCCAAAGCATGCTAATGATTATGTCTTAGCTCATTGCTGCATTTTGAATAATGTTATCAAGAAATATTTAAATGAACCATCTATCCAGTTTCAGTATTTAAGAGCTCTTAAGTTTAAGAGCAACTTTTGAATCAGTACCACTTGATCAGCAGTGCATTTTGGGTTAAGCAATAGTCTGGATAGTGATATAATCTTTGAAGTGCTTTATACAGGTTTGGGTAAGAGCTGATAGCAATTAGTTACCTAAGATCTTGATCATAAAAGGACACCATAAGGATGTATCTTGGTCTCTCAATACCTGAGTGCTGTGGTCACCTTTTAAAAGGAAACTATTTCTTTCCAGTAAATATTGAAACAGCCAATATATCTTGACTTCCGGTGGGGACATGGCGGACTGAACACCTGTGCCCGCAGGCTCAGTGGGCAGAAATGACAACGCGGCAGTTTTTTTGGGCTCAGGCAGGTTTTTCCTGAAGCCCAGGAGCGTTTTTCCAGAAAAAGGAAAACACCTGGAAACACCTCATCTGTCCTCCGGATGGCTGCTTGCAGCCAGATCGCAAACAGCATTTGCACTCAACTGGTAAGAGCTAGCCAGGAGGCTGGGACGTCACTATTTCCAAGCCATGCTGTAGCCTTAAAGGGACACTAAGACCGGCCACCCCATTTCTAAATCATCCAATTTATTTTTCTTTTAAGTGCGTGTACCCTAAGAAAGGCTTTCTACAGCAAGAAGTGGGTTCTCTTCGTGCTTATCGCTATTTTTGGGATCAATTTTTTAAAAATTCTTTTTAAGTTTTGGACTTTGTTTTTCATCCAAATATTATAAAATATCACTTTTGCTTGTGTAAACACATTCCGGAATTCTTTCATATCTTTGACTTTTGCTGGTTAAGCTCCTAGAGGGTGCCATAATCTACTCCGTGAGACATGGAGGATTTTAAATAGACTTTCTCTGACTTTCACCAAGATTTTAAACAGATTCTTTCTAATTCCTACCAAGGTTTTATGCAAGGCATTCAGGACATTGTGGAAAATATGAGGTCTAAAATGTGTCATTGGGGATGTCATGGATGAAACAGGAATTTAACACCTTGAATTAGACCCGGAAGCAAACCAGAACCCAATGCAGCTCGTGGAGCAAACCCTCCTTGGGACTCCTAAGACTGCTCACGCAGCTGCATTCTGCACCAGCTGTAGCTTCCGGATACTCTTCAAGAGTAACCCCATGTATAAAAAAAGAAACAGCCTATATATCTCTTTTTACATATAGCTGATGCTATAGTATTATAAATTCTCATTTCCAAATTTGTTCACATTTTGTTACTGTCAAATAATCAACTGACGATCAATTATGATACTGTAAAACAAAAATAATTGAACAAATAGATTTTATAAATGGCCCCTTAGTGGTATTAGAAGTGTCTATGAAGGTTCTCAGTCATCCAGGTGGAATTGTCTGTAGCTTGAATCATGTCAACTGGATTTCTATTTTCTCAGTGAAAACGTTTCGCTCCTTATCCAAGGAGCTTCTTCAGTCTGAGCAAAGTTAGTAAGGGAATCCTTAAATCCAGTTGACATGATTCAAGCTACAGGTATTAGAAGTGGTTACAAGCTTTAATTACTTAGTGACATTTTCATTTAACAAGTTTGTGACCACAGTGGGTTGGACTGTTTTCTTCCTATTTTTTGAGGGGGAATTTTGGAGAGGTCACAGATTTTTAAACTATATTAACCCAACTGTAAGACTTACACAATTGATTTCACATGTTTGCTGCATGGCATGGTAAGACGTTGTGCCATCAGTTTTGAATAGTAACAGTCAGAATTGGCTCATGGACTAGAAAAAAGGTGCTTAAGTACTGCATGGAGTTCTGGGGCTGCAGGTTGCCAGCCTGACATGGATTAAGAAAATTATCTTCAGCTAGAAAAGAGTTGAACTATTAAAAATCAAAACAAATGAACCACCATTGATTTTTCTGGTTGCAAATCCTTTCCCAAGAAACTTTAGAGCAGCAATAGGCTTTGACGAATCAGGAACTGATTGAGTTGGTGCACCCCCTCCTCAAGAAACCATTGTTGGACCCTATTGTACTGGACAATTTTCATCCAGTCTCCCACCTCCCCTTTTGGGGGAAGGTGGTTGAGAAAGTGGTGGCATTGCAACTCCAGAGGATTCTGGATGAAATGGATTATCTAGACCCCTTTCAGTCAGGTTTCAGACCAGGATATGGGACAGAAACAGCATTGGTCGCACTTATGGATGATCTCTGGCGAGAGCGGGATGACAGCAATACATCCATCCTTGCTCTTCTTGACCTCTCAGCGGCTTTCGATACCATCGACCATGGTATCCCTTTGGGTCGGCTCAGGGAGCTGGGGGTGGGTGGTGTGGTTTTATGCTGATTCACCTCCTTCCTCCAAGGCCACTCCAAATCGGTGGTGATAGGGAGCGAGAGATCCAACCCTCGACCCCTCCTTTGTGGGGTTCGGTTCTCTCTCCACTCCTTTTTAACATCTACATGAAACTACTGGGTGAGATCATCTGTCACCATGGGATGAGGTATCATCAATATGCTGATGATACTCAATTATACATCTCCATCCCGGGTGAGGTAAATGATGCTGTGACTGCCCTCTCACGGTGTCTGGGGGCTGTAGGGGCCTGGATGGGGTCCAACAGGCTTCAGCTGAACCCTGGTAAGATGGAGTGGCTGTGGGTTAATGACTCTTCCGTATCCGGGACATCATCATATTTCGTTCTGGATGGGGTTGCACTGCCCAAGACAGAGCCAGTGCGGAATCTAGGGGTCCTCCTGGACTCACAACTCCTGCTCAAAGAACAGGTGGCAGTCATGGCCAGAAGGGCCTTTGCGCAAATTCATGTTGTGCACCAGTTACGCCCTTTCCTGGATCGGGAGGCCCTTCGAACAGTCACTCATGCCCTTGTTATCTCCCATATAGACTACTGGAACATGCTCTACATGGGGCTACCCTTGAAGAGTATCCGGAAGCTACAGCTGGTCCAGAATACGGCCGTGTGAGCTATCGTTGGTGCCCCTAGATTGCCACACATAACACCTCTATTACGCGAGCTGCATTGGGTGCCAGTCTGCTTCTGGGTCCAATTCAAGGTGTTGGTTATCACCTTTAAAGCCCTACATGGCATAGGGCCAGGTTACCTGAGGGATCGTCTCATCCCCATTACATCGACCCGTCCCACCCGATCATGCAGAGAGGGCATGTTGTGGACCCCATCTGTAAGAGAATTCCATCTGGTGGGGTCCAGGAGATGAGCCTTCTCTGCAGTAGCTCTTGCCCTCTGGAACATCCTGCCCCTGGAGGTGAGGTTAGCTCCATCACTCCTGACCTTCCAGAGGAACCTGAAAATGGCTCTGCCACCTTGCTTGGGGCCGGGAAGGGAATACTTACTCTTGGGGATGGCTAGTGCCTTAGAGTGCTCCTCTCACACATGGACTGAGTTAGACCTTTTTGCCACTTTTGCCACTTGGATTTTATTCTGATTTTATAATTATTAATAATTGTATATTGTATTTATATTTTATCCTTGTTTTAATAGATTATCTTATTGTAAACCGCCCAGAGTCCCTCCTGAGAAGGGAGATGGGCGGTGATAGAAATTTGATAAATAAATAAACTGGCCTTGCTAACATAAATTCCTTATTACAGTACTGAAAATAAGTTTTTCATTTCCATATTAACATAATTTTGGAAATAATAGAAACAAAAGATGCTATTCCAAATGCTGAAAGAATTTAATGTAAAAATAAGTATGGTAATTTCCATATGTATTGTCAGGATGGCAATGGCATCCTGCCAAGGATAGGTGGGGTTTGTAGTTATTAGGTAGATGGGGTTGTAGGTATTAGTTAGATGTGGTTTGGAGTTAGTAGGTAGATGGGCAGTAATTAGTTAGCATGCTTGCAAGGCGTTAGAGATAGGCAATTAATGTAGGCCATTGGAATGTGGGGGGGAGAGAGACAGGAACCAGACTCCAAGGCCATTCAGCTGGGAGCATCAAAGGACTGACAGTTTAGAGTTATGGGAACTGAGTCGGTACGGGAGGAGTTGGTGAGGAGTAAGTGGGAACTGGCATGTTTAAAGTTGTGAGTGCGCACGCTTTTGCTCAATCTGCTCTTTGCATTGATTCTATTCACTTGTATTAATAAAAGAACTTTTTCATATCCTACCATGGCTTGTGCTAAGAGTTTCTAACTTAATATCAAAGGAGTGGATCATCACACCTATAGTTGTTTTCACACTGCAGAGTCAGAATTATTCTGTTCGGAATCCTTAAATCTCTGAGCACCTGATATAGAGAAAACTAAAAGTTGCCTTCATAGAGGCTTGGAGTGGTGGATCACATTGTATCACTCCAAATGTGTGATGGAATGTCTTCCCTGAAGGGGGTGGTGGTGATGTGGTGGATGTCGG
Organism: Charina bottae; assembly: GCA_023362775.1. Taxonomy (NCBI): domain Eukaryota; kingdom Metazoa; phylum Chordata; class Lepidosauria; order Squamata; family Charinaidae; genus Charina; species Charina bottae. The sequence goes on from JALMGJ010000005.1 coordinate 49,016,726, forward strand.
CACTCCCGCTGGTTCTCAGGAAGGAAGGAGCGCATTCCAAGGAGATAAACGGATTCTCAGCAGTCTGGAGAGTGTTAGTGGGAAAGCAAAGAGGTTCAGGGCCACCCCGCCCTAGAGTCTCCTGGGTTATTTGTGCTTAGGTTAGTTAGAGTAGCTTTAGTCTGGCAATATTCTGTCTGTATGGTGAGAGCAATAAAGAACTGAGTTTGGAATACACTGACTCGGCATGGTTCTTGGGTTGCCCCTGACAGAATGTAAATTTATTGATGGTGGAGGAGCTTACACATTTATATTTGATGCAAAATGTACATTGAAATACAAGTTAAATATATTTCATCATTACTGTTAAATTCCAAAATGGAATATTGTTAAAATCCAAAAGGAAAACTAGTGTATGTGCGATCAGATCAAAGCCATTCTGTCACATTTAGAAGATAAAAATTACATAGTGCTTTTAAAATGCATCTTAAGTTAACTGTTTGGGCAAAGATGTACTATATTTTTTAAAACAAAAAAAATTCTTTTTTGCTGTATGTAGCAGAAGTAAATATAAATCAACCTTATGATCATTTGTATTTCTTTCCATAACAATGTATCTTTTACTTCAATCTTATTCTATCAAGGTAACGTTCAATAAGAAATTCAGGGTTTAGAAGCCATTATTTTAACTGTATGGTGACTGGCTGCTTAATAATACAATGATATCTACCTTTGCTGCTCACTTTTCAGAAAGACTGAAGAACATTAAGTTCAACAGGTCCTGAAATCTGATCTTATCAATTACAGTGGCCAAGTCATGACTTGACCCTTTAATGGGATGGCTGTCCAACAGCCTTGTCTCATATTTATTACAAAGAAATAGCCCAAAACATTTTAGTGTCCCCCCAAAAAAACACACTTTCAAATGATGCCCCTCATGTTGGTAAAAAAATATATGTAGCAGAAAAGCTGTGGCAACTTGCTGTCTTTTGAAGTACCTCGATTTTTGCCTTGTGAGATAGAATACCTCATCTTATTTAATGGTGGGAATCATTCCACAAAAGTGGTCATACAGATTTCTGTCTGAACAGTTCGAAGCATGTTTCCCTCTCCTTGCCTATTGGTTTGATTATGTGCTATCCCGTTGGTGTCAGCTCTTAGTGACCACATAGATTTTTATCTAAGACGATCTGTCCCCAACCTGGTCTTTCAGGTCTTCCAATGGGGCACCCAACGCTGCTGTAATTGAGTCCATCTATCTAGATGTTAGTTATTCTCTTATTCTCTTTTCTTCTATCTTTCTTAGCATTATAGACTTCTGCAGAGAGCTGGTTCTTCATATAATGTCTCATGTATGATAAGTATGTATAAGTATGATAACTAGCCCCAGCTCTTGCCAACCTAGCAATTTGAAAGCATGCAAATGCAAGTAGATAAATAGGTACCACTTCGGTGGGTAGGTAACAGCGTTCCGCATGCATGCCGGCCACATGACCGTGGAAGTGTCTTCGGACAACGCTGGCTCTTCGGCTAACAAACGGAGATGAGCACCGGCCCCTAGAGTCGGACACGACTGCACAAATGTGTGGGGGGAACCTTTACCTTTACCTATGATAATTTGAACATGGACATTTGTGCTACACTCGCCTCAGGAGTCTTCTCCAACATCAGAGTTTAACATTGTTAATACACTGCTTCTTCCATTGATGAAAGGGTCTTATCACTTATCACTTATCACTCAGCTGCTATGCTTCCACTAGGCCACATGGAAATGAAACATTAGTAGGTAGAAATTGGAGTTTGAAAATAAGCAGGATGATTATCCATTTTTAACGACATTAATAAACCTATTGGAGGCAAAAGATTCACAAATACAGATATATGCTATATTCATTCTAAAGTAATTTAGAATGAGCAAAGTTAACATGAATGATTAGCATGGATATAAATGAGAACTTGCTGCGATTAATGTTCCTCCTAGCAGTCTACTCTTTGCAATATTTGAATAATGCATGAAGAATAATTTAAATGCCTGGGAGTAGAATGAGATTTCCAGTAAACTCAAGAATATGTGATGCTAAATTCTGGGCTTTTAGAAGCCTAAAAGCTCCTGCAACTAATATAAAATATTAAATAATTAATTCATCAGTCATATTTCATTATTTAGGGTACAAATATACTATTAGAGCCACTTGATCTGGGTTATATCTGCAGGTTCATTTTTAAATTGTCTGTTTGTTTCGTATGTTAATGTGTACCCATACAGTATGTGCATATAGCAGTTGAAGCTGGGGAAATAGAATTGTACTTTTCCTATCTCATTTGGATTGTTTTTTTTTTCCCCTAAAAAGCAGGATGTGATATCAGAAGATACTAATGTCCGGCATTGCAGAGGATGTTACCCTTTTGTTATCCTACCCATATCAGGAAATAAACAACTCCTTATCAGTACTCTTAAATGTCACACCTTTGTGACCCCTTTAAAAAGTATGTTCTAATCCCATCTCTCTTTCTACCGCAGCTCACTTCCAAACACCACCCTCCAAAATCAATACAGATGGGGAAAAAAGTGCTCAAATATTTTTGGAAGCATTCTAGGGAGGGAAATGACTAACAGGATTTATCCTGCTGCAAGGCTGTAAGTCTATTTTATATATCTATATATTATTTGGCAGCAGCTAGAGAATTTAACATCCTGAGAATCTTCATTGTTAGGGATTTTTCTAAAATAGTATTTTATGGCTGAAAAATGAGAGATCTTAAGACTTGCAACCAATGATATTAGTAATAATTTCAGTACTGTATAAAAACTGAAAGCTATGCTGGCCATAGGGTAAAACAAATGTTTCACATTGCTTCTTATCCCTATTGTTTATTACACTTGAATGCAGATCTTCCTACCAAGTACACAAACTAGCTTTCCTAGCAACGTGATGCTTAATCTAACCTAAGAGAGCTCAAGGCCAGAGTTCAATAATTACATTACAGTTATCTGCCTTCAGCACTCTTATCCAGCATCTATCATCATGTCTCACATATTTCCAACATCCATACCTTTCCCTATTCCTGTTCTGAAACAATTTCAACAGCAAAAACTCATTAAGCATATTACAGAAATGAAGCTTTTTTTTCCTGCTCATAACATTGCTTGGCATTCATAGATGTGCCATCTTGGTAGGGTCAAGCACCATATTGGCCTTTGACTCAGGGACCATACTGCACAAATGGGGCCAGGTCCCAAATTTGGCAGTGCTATTGACAAATGAAAAGCCACTGTTATTTGCACAATAAACATCCTTTTATTTTACAATTTAAGTAAAGGCACTACACATCTCTCAGCCAGATATCTTTAATGTTATTCAAGAGCAAATTCAGAGTCCTGGAACCTGTAAGAATTTCCCACCCTCATTTATAGTTAGGTAATTAAGATAGAGTCTCTTCAAATGATCTGAAATACTTCTTCCCAGGTTTCTTTTCACCTGGGCTAGATTGCTGATTATGAGATGAGCTGCCAGGTGACTCACCTACTATCTTTAGATTGTTTATGTCTGCTCTCTTCCATTTCTTTCTCAGCCTCCCCACAATCTCTCACATTTAGAATCACCTGATTTCATGTAATTAGGTAATTCCAGGGAGATCACTACACTTGTTCTTTGCACCTCTCCAAAATCACCCATACACTGTTTAGTCCCACTTCATGGTCTGCGTTCACTAGCTGAGCCAATTGATTTCTAGTGGTGCAGTGCAGAATTACACTACAGGTAATTTCTCATTGAAAGGAAGGGTTCCCCTGTGCAAGCACTGAGTCATGTGACCCCTGGGGAGACGCCGCTTTCGCAACGTTTTCCAGGCAGACTATAGAGCTGGGTGGTCTGTCATTTCCTTCCCCAGTCGTGATTACCTTTCCCCCAGCAAGCTGGGTACTCATTTTACCGACCTCGGAAGGATGGAAGGCTGAGTCTACCTAAGCCGGCTACCTGAGAACCAGCTTCCGCTGGGATCGAACTCAGGTCGTGGGGAGAGTTTTGGTTGCAATACTGCTGCCTACCACTCTGCACCACACGAGGCTCTTAATTTCCCATTAATTAATTAATTTCCCATTAGTAACACTGAAACTCTGCAGATCTTGAGGCTGACTCATTTCTCCATTGGTGAGAACTTTTGCTGTATCCCACTATTTGATCCCAGGTTTCAAACCACCCTTGCACGCTTTCGGCAGAGGTTCAGCAACCACATTTTGTAAGTCTGTTAAATGCAGGCCCTTTTGTGTGTGTGTGCATAGTCAATTATCCCTATCTTCACACAAACCCTAGTGTAGGAAGTAGGCAAAATCTCTTTTTAATACAATTCAATTGCAGAATGGCACAAAACAGGAATGTTAAGACAGCAAAATGTAATGCATCCTCAATTTAAGGTATATAACTTTAAAAAAAAACTACAGTGAATTTCCTTTTCATTTTATTCCTTCCATTCAGTCTAAAGATATACTACACAATTTATTTTTATAAATCTATCTCAAATTACTAGCCTACAAAACCCAGCAGCAGCAATAACTATTTCAAACTGAGTGTATCTGGATGACTGACTGCACACTGTGGGAATCAGATTGTATATTGAAAGATGTTTTGGCTCTTAGTCTCAGAGGTCAAATACAGGAAGTTGAATCTTAGGTCACATATCACACTAAGCCATTATTTGCTTAAGCATGTTTTACGTTTGGCTGGGTTCACACCACATGCTAAACCAAAACCAAACCAACCACATTATGGTTTAATGTAATGTGTAAGCCTAAGCATCAATGTACTTATAAAGTTGATTCCATTTACTATCTTCATGCAGCAGATAAAAGGGGCTGATATTGAGCTATGATGAGAGAGGAGGTGAAATTCCATTTCTGCTGAAGTTAAAAGCTTTCTGGAACAGATTCAAGAGTGAATAGTTTGTGGAGCTTCTGCTTTGTTGTAGAAATCTCAAAACTAAACAATTCAAACTAGATGTCAGTGGGTCCTTGTCATAATGTTGCTGATAGTTCCCTGTGTGGCACCAGTCTGGCACCCTCTCTGGTGCTTCAGAGCCACCTATCCCCTCTTTGTTATATACAGTAGGTACCTTTCTCAATGGATAACTGCTGTCTGCTAATATCCAGCCCAAGTCCGAAGAAGCTCCCTACCCAGAACTATCCAAAATATAGCTCCTGATTTTGACATCAGACAGTTTTCTAGTACTTTTAGACAGCCAAGTGCCAACCTATCCCTAGCCAGAAGTACTAGCTCTTTTGCGGGTATCCATTGGAGAAACATGTCTGAGACAAGGAGAGGTGAGGAAGGTGAATTCCTTGATAAAAAAAGTTTTTTTCCTGTCTCTCTTTATCTCCTTTTCGTTCCATTTAAATAGCTTTTATAGTGCTAGCAATGAGTCCATTCTGTTGTGCTAAAACTTCAAGATGGATTGTGCAATCTAGAACTGTCAAAGTTCTCTTTCATCTCTGTTTGCACCAGTCCCCAAATATGCAGACTGCTTTGTAGAATTCCTACTGTAAATATTTTCATCTATGGAATAAATACAAAGTTTGTAAGTGATTTCATGTCATCCTTGACATTACTCTGTGGATTAGATTGTCATTGCTTTAAGCCCCCCAATGACTTTCATATTTTATTTTAAGCTGCTTGCATTTTAAAAAAATAAATAAATTTATTTAAACTTCTGCAGCTTAAAAAAAAAGCAGCAGCTGATGAAAGAATCTTACTCATTGTCCAATCACAACAACATACGTTATACCAAAACAATATCTATCTCCTCTTTCTCATAAATACCACACCCAGAGGCTGTGTTTATATAGATCATGTTAAATTTTTATGTGGGTTATTTGATTTTGGCTTAATGTATTGTAAGAACCCAGGAAGTGTATTTGTAAATCATAGGCTATGGTCAGTGTGTTGTATAAACTCAACCAACTTTACTTTGGTTGTACTTAACTATGTTGAAAAGATGAGGACTCTCTCAAGTTAAGCTTGATTTGTAGTAATTACATGGGCAGTTTCCTTGGAAACACAGTAGAAGTGGCTTGATATTGTCTTCGCCTAAGATATTTGGTTGTTTTATTGATTAATTGTTTGGGTTTCCAAGGAACCTCCCATCCAAACTTGCTTAGCATTTTTCAAGATCAACCAAGTTTGTCAGGTGCTGCTGTCTCTTATAAGGGAAAAAATACAGTTTCAAATTGAGCTTGATTTTACTACATGGATGCCATCATAATGTTTTCTTGGTAACAATATAGAAGTAGTTTTCTGGTACATTCTTCCAAGATATTTTGTTTGTTTTACTTTCCAGTCCAGCCCATAACTCTATATTTCCTAGTGATCTCCCATTCCAATATTAACCACACCCAGATCTGCTTTGCTTCTGAGCCCAAGACAAGATCACAAATAAATTCCTAATGGCTGGGTTCACCCAACTCAATAAGACAGACTCAGATGAACCACGTTATTACTTAGCACAATGTATAAACCTATTTTTTGAGCTTTAACCCAAAAAATCTTTAGCCAGCTATAGTATAACCATTAGTTTTTAATTAGAAATGAAATGCATACATTTCAGTGGTATGGTTACTTATAGTATGATAAAGTTAAAGTAAATGTTGATTTTAAAAATCATTATATTAAGAATGCCATACTACAAATATGGAATAGATACAAACCCAGGCTATGCCAGAAAATAACTGCTGATTTTGGGATTTGATTAAAAAGGTTTGTTTATGGGAAGAAGGGAACTATAATGTGCAATATGGGTGGGTGGAGATGGTAATTGCTATGTTTGTAACTTCTGCAAAGAGGATTGGAAGTAGCTTCTTTAGATATCTTTCTTTTTCTTGATTTTTGTCATTCTTCACTTTTTCTCTTACCCTTTTATAATCTCTTTTTCTATGTTTCTGTAGTTTTTTAAATCTTTGTATGCATTTCATTTTTTTTATTAAAATATTTTACAATCTTGCCAAGAAGGGTAAACTACTAGCATGGAGTAGGATCTCCATTAAAGAAAACAGTTATTCTGTCTCTGCTTATTTTCCTTTATTTTCCTTTATTTTCTGATTTTTTATTTATACTTAACAGAATGACCATTGCTCCTTCTGTGAAAAAGCATTCAAGAATTTTGCTAAATTCCTCTCCAGTCCATTACTGTAACCTTCTAATACAGAGAGAAATATCAGAGGACCTTACCATTAGATTTCTGCATCTGTATTTATTGAACTAGGGCAGAGCTTTCCAAACGTTTCATGTTGGCGACACACTTTTTAGACATGCATCATTTCGTGACACACTCTTACAGCAGGGCACAAGGCAGGCACTAGGACCTGCGCGGAATCACAGCAGGTTTGGAGGCAGCAAGGCACAAGGCAGGCACTAGGACCTGCGCGGAATCCTGGCAGGGCTCGGAGGCAGCAGCAGCCGCCACGACACACCCAGAGACTGCAGCCTACACACTAACGTGTCCCAACACAGTTTGGAAAGCTCTGAACTAGGGGATGGATGGAAAATGTATTTGTGTGAGTGTGCACACTCATATGTTAACAGACTAGATGTGGAGTTTATTCACTGCAGTACATTACAACATGTGTAACTTTTTATTTTAAAATTATGACAACACCCAGGTCCAAGGAATGCTGTTCCCAGCTTTATTCATTCATCAAACAAAACAACACTGCAATTGAAATGTGAACCTATTGCTAATTTCCTTAATTTACCTGTTTCTGCCTGCCAATGGGAAAGATCTACACATAAGCTTTAAAAAAGTAATGCCACTAGTCAACAAAACCTATTCTTTGTTTCAAGAGTGAGCCACTTGGACAAATAATTTTCACAGCTGACAAAAGCTAATTTGATCTGAAAGCATTCACAACTCAGTAAGTTATATTGCATTTCCTTCAGCTGCACCAGGAAATTAATTCTTAGGTAACAAAGGCTACAATCTATTGCATGCTTAATTGGATGTAAACTCCACTGAATTTAGTGGGAATTGCTTCTAAATAAACATTTATGATAAGTCTATAATGGTTGTAATCTGTATAACTTTATGAATAAGGTGCATTGAATATAAGACTTACTTCAGGATAAGCATGTAGAGGTAGGACCAAACAGTTCAGTCATTTTCCATCTTTCAGTAAGTATATATAGTAAAATAGTACCACCAGGCTGTAAATCTGTATTATTAATATATCTTGGAATATTTCTGATTACAGTTTTCTTCAACTTCGCCTTTGGATGACTTTATATTATCAGGCTAGATTTTTTTTTCTCACTCCATTAATTTTTTAAAATCTGGTTTCCTTTTCAGTGCTTCTTTCCAAATGATATACCAGAAAATGGAGTCAGAATGTCTTTCAAAACAAGACAGTAATGAAGTAGTCATCTCATACATAAAATCTGGTTGTTAGTTCTTGACTTCCAAAATATTGATACTTCGGCATTGCTCATCCTGTCAAAAGGTGGGACTGGCAGTTTGGGGCAGATTCCAGCACAAGAATTATGTATTCATTTAAAGTGTAATAATAATTGTCTGCTATTTCAGTTTTTATATTTTCTTTTTTATTTCAGCACTCTATCAAAGGATGGGCTACAAATTAAAATAATAAAGTAATCATATGTTTCTTTTTCAAAAGGCAGGAGATCTTGTTGCTTTTTTCTGAAGAAAGAAAGAAAGAAAGAAAGAAAGAAAGAAAGAAAGAAAGAAAGAAAGAAAGAAAGAAATCCTCAGCCAAAATTTTTGTTTTGTTTTGCTCTTGTTCCTTAGCAACCCTTCCATCAGATCTCACTTGAACATAGCCAACACAAAAAAAGATATATTCTTTCTAGTTTAAAACGACTCCTTGTTTAGAAGTAAGAAGGCGTTCATGTAAGTAAGTTTATATGTCTTACAATCTTTCTGATTTCCTATAAATTAAATGAGCCCAATGTCCTGAAAGCCATTTCAGTAAAAGAAGAAAAAGTACAAACAAATTTATTTTAAGGTAATATTCTTTTTTTTATATTGTTCCACATTTTTAAAAGAGAGACGGTGTCGTAATGCATAAATACAAACAGAATTAATGGGGGATATGGGAAAGAGAGGCCGTGGCCCCTACAGATGTTTCTTATTCTTCTCCTTTATGCATAGTACATGAAAACTTTATCTTCAAGTCTTTTTTCTTTTGCATTCATTTTTTTCAACATTCACTATTTCCATTCCTTTATTAAAATGTTTCTGCTGAAAAAAGCATTTAGTATAATACTATCTTGTCCCATTTCAGATAAACTGTAGAGATAAAATTTGCTATTGAACAGCACTGACTTTACTTATATTGTTTTCAAAACAAAATTTCATTTCTTCCATCAAGGCTGCTGCAATGTCATAGAAATGTTTAAGCTCTAATCACATAGTAAGGTAGCTCAAGTACTTTTTTTGTACATGCCCCACAACAGACTTCACCAAGCAACCTTTGGAAAAGCAGCATTAATTGTTCAAACCCATGAACTTTGATCACCTGAGTTACACATGCCCCTCCCTAGCTTATCTCTTCACTAATCCATTCTGTCCTGCAAGCTCTTTTAAATATAGAATTGTGTGAATAAAATCTGGCCATTGCTTGCTACTTTCTGGGGTTTACAATTCTGTTTTGAGTAAACACATAATCCATCAACACTGACTACAGTGAAAACGTTGAGCCTTCCTACATGTGGGAAGTATCTAGAGACTACTGTAGAGTTCTGAAGGAAACTAGAAAATCTACTACAGATGTAGAAACAAGGCATACAATTTAGGATCTCAGTATAATTCTAGTTTAAAAATTTAAAAACAAACACTGGGTAATGAATGGACTGATCTGACATTTATTCTTTCTAGAAAACAAAAGCAAGCATTGAAACTACAGTATTTTATTTTTGCTAGATGGACTTCCTCTGTGTGTGTCTATGTATGTGTTTATAATTGTTTACTCAAAACAATTACTGGGAAAGAGGAAGGAGCACTGAAAAATGTAAAGGAGCTGAAGTAAAAATAAATTTGAACTGAAATATAATCAACATTTATTATTAGGGAAGAACATTTCCTGATTTCCTGCTAAATCATGATTACTATAGTCTTATCACTGTGGGTTTAGGAGGTAGTATCAAAGTTCAAAAATCAGCCTGTATACTAACTGATTTGTTTTCAAAGGAGAGATTAAAGTCCCAAGTCCATACATCTCAGCCAGCAAAGATGTATGAATATGCTTGCACAAAGAGAGAGGGGTCTAGCTGTGGTCTAAGAAAGCTCTTATCCCAGCCTATCTACACCCAAAAAGTACAAAGTTCAGTTGTCTCTTGTTGTTGCCTAATACCTCTGATATATCAGAAGAATGTAAGAAAGTAGCCTATGCAAAGTCAACCAATTTGTTCTTCTCGCTCTGTATTATTTGTGGTGTAGACCAGGGATAGACAGCCTGATCTCCATATGTTTGGGACTTCAGCTTCCATCTGCCTCCAAATTATAGCATGAATCATTGCCGTTGTGGGATCTATAGTCCAAGACACCAAGAAGGCACTATGTTATTTCTCCTTTATACTGCTTGGCAGTAGCAACATTCCATGATTTTAGATTTAAGTCTCTTCCAAGTAGCGCTAGAGATGTAGGGAATTAAACAAAGGACTTTCCACCCAAAAAGCAGATGCTTTACTATTGGGTTTCCAATCATGTCAATTTCTAAGCTTTATGAGGCCCTCCAACTTTTAATAGAGGATTGTCACCTGAGAATCAAATCTTACCATTCCTTTCCCCATATTTCCTACTACACTTTTTAGATAATGAAGTGATGTGACTGCATAATTTTCTTGAAAAACAGTAACAAAAAGCATGCTATAATTTGCAAGATATTCTAAATTCCTCTGAGACACACAACATACAGGTAAAACCATTATGTTTTCCTGCCACTCCCCTTTTGGATCAGTTGGCAAGAGTCTTGTCTTCTTTATACAGTGGGACAGCCAGAGGCAAATATATATTTTTATTGATTTTTTTACAGTCCGTAATTCAGACTTCTACATGAAAAAAGTTGATTTAAAAAACTCTTCACATAGTTATTATAGTTATTACTAAACTAAAAGAAAGTATAGATACATATGAATAAATGTATTATTTCATTGAATTTCCAAAAATCTATTTAAGAATATTTTTAATATAATTTAATATAATTAGTTAAGAATATTTGTAGCCCGCTTCAATCCTAAGGGAGTCTGGGCAGCAAACAATAATGTACAACAGACAAAAATATAACAATTAATGCAATAAAATAATACAATCAACTAGAGCTGAAGACACGTTGGAATAGTACAGGACATACTTGCTTATGAAATGCAGGAACAGTTGGGGCTGCTCATACCATCAGGAGAAAAGTATTCCAGAATGTGGGAGCTACCACCAAGAAGGCCTGCAATCTAGTCAATGCCCCACGAGGGGATCCTCAGCAGGTCCTCTCTAATGTCCAGATTGGCAGTTTTATGGCTAATATGGCATTGCCTGACATATCTCAGGACTGTGCCATATAGGACTTTAAAGGTAATGACCAGCACTTTCAATTGGACCTTAAAGCTATAACATACAAGCCCATGTTCCCATGAAAGCCATGAACTCACGAACTATACCATACCTTTCTCCCCAGGTATGGAGGTTGAAATTAGCCAAGACGAAAAGCCTTGGGCCCACCTACACAAGTGAGCCTGCATACATGCCTTGAAACATTGATTTTTTTACTGCCTTAGGGAACATCCTGAGATTAATTATCCTAAAACAAGGGTTTTAGGATTTTCTAGAAAATGTTTCAAGTCCCCAATAAGATAAATGGAAAATCTCTTGGAAACCCACAGCTTTTAAATATTAGGTATTAACTTCCAATCTTCCTCTCATTGGGCCAATCAAGCAAGAAAGCTCCTTATAACAGCCCCAAAAGCATCCTTTGGAATTTTTAGATATGCAAGTCAACATGGCAACAACTATGTACTGGCAGCCATTAAACTATTCATGGCTAACGTTTTGGGTTCGATGCTATCTGGTGTACAGATGCCTATCTATAGAGATGCTTCCAGCTTAGACATGGTTCAATCTAAATTCTTAAAGTCAATAATCCAGGTTCCTTATTCCACTCTCAGTTCTTTTATTTGGTTAGAATTAGGCTGCATCTCCTTTGGGGCCTGTCTGAGGCTATGTGACCTTACATGTTGGCTGAAGCAAATACTTTGGGGAACTTCCTTGGTTCACCTTACTTTATTAGATAGGTTTGAGTCTTCCTTAAGATAACAAATCAATCTTGATTTGGCTTACTGAGGCTTTTCCTTTCCGGCATAAGCTGCTCTCACTCCTGATAAAACCAAAGCTAAAATCAAGCTGCAATGTAACTCAGTAATCACTGTACTTCTCCTTGGTCAATTCCCAGATACTTTTTAAATATTTTACACATTTCACAGGGAAGACGTTTAACTTTGGCCCAAATTGGCCAATTACCTGTGAGGGCAATAACTAGCAGATATACCAGCATTCCCAATTAAGAGCATGCTTGTATATGTTCTGATACAGTGGTCGAGTCTGTTTCTCATGTACTCTTAGAATGTACACTATATACTACAGTAAATAGAGGACAGAACTTATAACACCAATATTAAGAAATCTTAATTGTTCTGACCAGGAAGTCATTGCTTTCCTCCTATGAGATCAAACCTTAGCTGTTTCTGAAAAGGTTGCCTAATTTCTAACAATAGCAATGGCTCCAAGAAATGACTTAGAAATACCTTCTTCACACTGCTTCAGGCTTTCCTGTACAATGTTTATTACTATTTTATATCTTATATTTGATATACTGTTTGCAAACATACTGTTGTATTGTTACGTTTTTTTTAAAAAAACTGGACATTTAATGTAAAATAACAATAGCAACAGCCTTGGAACAACACCAGCCATGAGATGAGATCCAGGAAATCATGGAGGGCCATTGTCAGGGAACTAGGCCATCAAATCTCAGGAGCAGCCCAGTTCCTGACACAGGCATTTGCATCCAGTCACTAGGGAAATACACTAGGTCTGCTTGCTCTTGTATCATTTTATCATATACTGAAATAGTCTTCTTGAACACAGGCCTGGCATTTACCAGGGTTGAGGTGCCCACAGTTTGACCAATAGGGCCCAGGATAGGGGCAACTGGTTTAGGAGAAGGGGCCTACACCAATATGTAGGTCCCCTTCTCTTGTAATTAACTTTCAGTAAACTTAATAAAATGTTCTCTATTACCCCTATCTGGACTAAAAGGTTATCTATTCATTTATTAAACTGAGATTTATTCCATTTTATTTGGTAATATATAGCTTGCCTTTCTACCTAAGGGGCATTATATAATAACATATACAAAATATTAGATATTATTAAATCTACTAGATACAGCAGCATTTCATAGTTTCTCTGTGCAAAGCAGTAAGATTGACTCAGTGATTACTGAGTTACAACGCAGCTTGATTTTAGCTTTGGTTTTATCAGGAGTGAGAGCAGCTTATGCCGGAAAGGAAAAGCCTCAGTAAGCCAAATCAAGATTGATTTGTCATCTTAAGGAAGACTCAAACCTATCTAATAAAGTAAGGTGAACCAAGGCCACCCTTGGCTTTTTATCATCTATATCAGGGCTTTCCAAAGTGCCGCCGCTGGCGACACACCGAGCGGCGGCGGCAGCGACACGCGCGCGCACGGCGGCGGCGCGGGGGGGCGTGCGGCAGAGCGCGCGCACGGCGGCGGCGCGGGGGGGCGTGCGGCGGCGCGCACGCGCACGGTGGCGGCGCGGGAGGGGCGTGCGGCGGCGCGGGGGGCGTGCGGCGGTGCGCGCGTGCGTGGCGGCCGCCGTGCACGCGCACGCCGCCGCTTCCGGGTGGTGTGGCGACACACCACGCTGTGTGTGGCGACACACTTTTGTGTCGCCACACACAGTTTGGAAAGCTCTGATCTATATTATGTTGAACAAAAATGTAACATATCTTTGAAATAAACTGTTCCATGACATGTAGGCTGAGTTCACACTGGTTTTCACCATGAATAAGCAGCATACTACTATGCGTCATGCTCCCAGTTCACCTGAGCAGATCAAGCAAAATAGAAATGGAAAATGTGCATGAGCCTGGTTTGCCAAGCTCATATGCCAAAAATGAGAGCCAGTTTGGTGTAGTTGTTAAGGCATCAGGCTAGAAACTGGGAGATTGTGGGTTCTAGTCCCACCTTGGACCAGTCACTTTCTCTTAGCCCTAGGAAGGAGGCAATGGCAAACCACTTCTGAAAAACCTTGCTGAGAAAATTGCAGGGACTTGTCCAGGCAGACTCTGAGAATCGGACACAATTGAACAGATTAAAAAAAATGCCAGAAATAAACCATGGTTGATTGTGCAATCCTTGTTTATTTGGATGCAACAAGCTGGGAGCCTGGGCTGGGACATTACCCCAAATTTTCTATTTTTAGTTAGTTTTATCTGTTCATGTGAACACACTTTTTCACAGTAAACCAATGGTGCTGGCTTATCATTCTGAATAAACATACTATACTGGATACATAGTAAGAGAATAATAGGAAATGCTGCTAATCTAGAAGAAATATCAATATTCCAGAAATGTAATGCTCACAACTCCTTAATTCAGATCCAAGTTTTTCACATCAGCTTTATTTTGTCTAACAAGCTTTCCACCTAACGTGAACAGATAGTATGATTCAGATTAAGTTATATTTTCCTCAGGATATATTAGCATGTACCAGGAGACAGTAATTTTGCATAAGAAACAGCACATCTGTAATGCTGCTAATAATAGCCTGTTCAGTGATTTCAAGACCAATTATCTCTATTAACTTGTTAATTCTGACATATGTGAATAGCTGATCAGCGCTGATAGCTAAACAGCTGTTCAAGTACTCTTGGTGCTAAATATGTATTCATCAGAAATATCAAATATAGAACAGCTTGAACATTCATTATAATACCACCTTTCGGCATGTAGCTACATATTTTAAGTTTTACATGGGTGTATTCATCTTTTTGGTTTTAGTTTCTAGCACTTCACACAACAAAATTACTGCCTCTATGCCAGCTTGCTTACACTGTTCACTAAAAGCACCTTTCCTCTTTCAAAGTTTTGAAACAACACAGTCGTGTTCCCATTGAGCAGAGTTGGTTCAGTACACTACAGTAATTTTTTCCAACCACCATTAGGGGAATTGTAGACCCAACATATCTAGAGAACAACAATCTGGAGAAACCAGCACCACACTATTATATATTCATGTTTTTCTACTTTTACCCATGGATTTTTCTTGCAAAAGCCACATGGTTTTGAACTTTATTCACTCATGACAGGAAAATATTAGGTCGGAATTGGCCAATAGACTTCCAGTTCTGGGAGAATTCACATAGGAAGAACTAATAAAACTCTATGGGCTATTTCTGTGTGGATGATATATATCCATGTGTGTTAGATAGTGATGACATCAACTTTTTATCTGCCTGGTAGTTATCGTAGATACAGCTGTCCCTTCCCCTGCCATAGCTTAAAACATAATGTTCAATAATACTAGTTCATACATTCAGGTTTCTAAAAGACTAGATTTCATACTAATTAAAAAATTAATCCCTTTTACTCAGGCCAACCAACATTAGATTTCAAGTACCACCACCACCTTTTTTTTAATCATATGGTGTATATCTTTTCTATCTCAGTTATATTCAAAAGTATGTTTAAAAAACCTATGGCTTCCTAATGCCAAACAAAGATTACACATAATTAAGTTCCTTTGGTCTCAATGCATTGATGTCAAGTAGATGCATATTAAGATCAGGACATTAAGAGTATTGCAACATGTTTAAAACAGATGTAGTCTCTTAAATCTACATGAAATATCCCATTGCCATGAATGTTTCCTGCCTTGGAGTAATGAAAATTTTGTTCAGCAAGAAGGAAAAGCTGTAGCTTCTTTCCTGTTCCTGTTTGCACACACAAGCAACACTTGAAATATGCTGCATCCTGTCTTATTGCTGAGTTACATTTTGAAACACACTTCTCCATTGTTCAGTATTTTGGCTTTTATATTATGTTCCCTTGAATAAATGTTAGACTGTAATGGGACCATCAGGAGGGGGAGGAGGGAAAGGATTCACCACAGTGGAAAGCTATATAAGCATGTGTATTTTGTACAATCCATTGCAAATAAAACTACAGGAAGACTAGGAAAAGAGGGTAGAAAATATAAACCCAAAAAGCTTATTGTCCAGGCTGTGTTGCAGAAGACTGAAACCATACATGTATCCTTATTTCTTTCTAGGAAAAAGAAAGATATGCATTTCTTAGGTCTTGGGCTAGGGTGGGTGGCAAGCTCCTTTCAGCGTTTTATGTTACTTGAATGTTTTCTTTCAGATATACATTGTCCTTTCCTCATTATTTTGGTTTCTATTATTTTTAATTCTGTATGCTGCCCAGAGTCCTCTGGAGTTGAGCAGCATTCTAAATTTAAATCAATAAATAATTTTATCCAGAAAAACTGTGCAGTGGGGACATAGTTAAGACGTTTGGGCTATTCACTGTGCTAAAGGAGACAGGACTTCCGCAACTATCTAATGCATGTGGAGTTGTACATCTTATTCTGAGTCACAGTCATAATCTATTAGTGATAATTGGAATCAGCACCAGCCCTTATATATCAAAAGAAAAAAGCACCATCCTTACACAAGAAAAGGGTGTCAGAGGATTTGGGAAACCTGAAGTTTGCAGAAAAATCTTTCTAAAAAACACAAACCATAATAGGGCAAGGAAAAAAAAAGTATATTACAAACAGCCCAAGAAAGCTGCCACTACCTCATATCCACAGAATGCTGGTAGTCAATCAGAAACTTTGGGGATGGAGGGAGAAATAGAATACAGTATGAAGAATGGAAGAAGATCAAACCAGTCCATACTCCAGGAAATAAAGCCAGACTGCTCACTTGAGGGAATGATATTAAAGGCAAAACTGAAGTACTTTGGCCACATAATGAGAAGACAGGATACCCTGGAGAAGAAGCTGATGCTAGGGAAAGTGGAAGGCAAAAGGAAGAGGGGCCGACCAAGGGCAAGATGGATGGATGATATTCTGGAGGTGACGGACTCAACCGTGGGGGAGCTGGGGATGGTGACGGCCGACAGGAAGCTCTGGCGTGGGCTGGTCCATGAAGTCATGAAGAGTCGGAAGCGACTGAACAAATAAACAACAAATGAAGAATGGAAGGGAGCATGACACAGGCAGCAACCAACAATGCTGGCTGGGGAATTCTGGGAGTTGAAGTCCACACAGCTTAAAGTTGCTGAGGTTGAGAAACACTGCAGTATGCCAAAATCATGCAATTTTTCAAAATGTGTCTCCTGGTACTCCTCAAAGCTTTTTGTAGTTCCTAAAAAAGAACAAAGTTTTCAAAAAAATATTCATCTCAACTTCTTTCATATAGAATGCACAAAGAGAGGTTTCTAGGAAAACAAAAATTAAGAAAAATTAAAACTGGGGAAAACTAGCATAGAGATTTTAGTCATGGATCTCAAGAATTAGGTTGGTTCAGAAGGTTAAGCTGATGCCACATCCCAGGGTGGAATCTTCTTTATATTTCATATTTTAGATACTGTTTGGGAAGTTTTGTATCAGATACTTTTGAGTAACTCCTGACTAGACTACTTACTTTATTACAGAAAGTTATAGAGGAGAAGGAGACAATTTTTTAAGTTAAAAAAAGTATATTTACATTGGAGAAAGGATTTAAAAGTAAGCTTTGTGACTGGAAAAGTTAGATCCCCACTGCAATATATACCATTCATAAAGACAACTAGAAACAATAACTTTGAAATCCAAATTAAGGGGAAGAAACTAGGGTTTTTCTTTCCATATTCACAGATTACAATTGCTAGTCCAATAACAATCTAATGAAAAACCAACACCGGTGTAAATTCAAGATGTAAGGGTTTTTAAATGCCCTGAATGCATATACTAAATGAAAATTATGCTACCAAAAATATAAAATATCACATTACACGATCCTGTGAATATCATTAGATTCCAAAATATTTATTCTCTCTTTTAGCTCTGGTTCTTTTCATTCCTCTGGAGAGAACTTTCCCTTCCCATCAACTGAACTTATGACCACACAATGTAGTTATCTCCTTTCAAATTCTTTAGGCATTTACTATTTAAGACTAATCTCATTTAGAAAAGATTAATGAACCAAGAACTGACATTCTACAGCTTGAGATCATCTCAAAGCTAACAATAAAAGCTACAGCATGGAAAGCAAAGGAGGTGAGGTTTTATATTGTGAACAGTTGTCACAGCAACCTGATATGTTTTAGTGAGTAAAACATGCTGGGTGCACATTGTTAGAGACCTGGACAAGTTCAAAGCTGGTGCCTTGCTGTAAAATCTTGTTGCCAAGGCAATGTACAGAATGCTAGACCTGAAATGAATACTGCAGATGGCGCATGACAGTACAGTCACGTATTGGTTGAAAGAAATGTGTGTTCAGAGAAGTAGTGAACTAAAGGGAGCACTAATAGACTTTGGAATGAAAATAAGGCGAAGTATTGTAAGACAAAACAGGGTCTATAACCCAGCATCAAATGATTGGGTTCCTATTTTGCTGATATTATCATTTTGTGTTTTTAATGTCAAATGATGCATTGGGGGGAGGAAGAGGAGAATTAACAGAAACAAATGCATTCATTTAAAAGAATGTTTTATGCAGAATTCTACATTTATCTGAAATGTAGTAATTTTTTACATTTGAGTTATGATCTGGGTATTGGGAGGAATACTCACTGATGTTTTTTTTTGGAGAACAACTTCATACTGATAATTGTCAAGTACAAGAAGAATACTGTAGGTTTAAGGTGTACAATAATTGGTGGGAAATGCCAACTCAGTTTTACTTAATGAGCAAATCTGAATAGTAAGGCCAAAATTTTAAAATCTGGCACATCACCTTTGTTTTAATTAATCAGTCAATTTAAGGTAGTAGACCAATGATGTCTGTGGCTTGAATCATGTCAACTGGATTTCTATTTTCTTAGTGGAAACGTTTCACTCCTTATCCAAGGAGCTTCTTCAGTCTGAGTAAAGTTAGTAAGGGAATCCTTAAATATGTTTCTAGGCTGGCTGTGTGACCTTGCACCTGGGGCTAGGTCATGGTTATTTTTGAGATGTTTGTTTCTAAGTCCCTTTATCATCTAAAGGAGGATCGTTAAGATTACCCTGCTGCTGTTGAGCTTGTGAAATGGTCTTAATCTTCCTAGGCACAGAAGACAAAGCAGGAAGGAAGATAGGGGAAAGGTTATGCCTGAGGCCCCCACCTCTATTCAAGGAAGGATTTTCCAAGTTGGCATGAATGGATTCCTTGACCCCTCTCTCAAACCACCTATTTTCTCTGTCTAAAATGTGAACATTAATGTCCTCAAATGAGTGTCCTTTTTCCTTTAGATGAAGATAAACTGCTGACTCTGGTCCTGTGGTGTTACTTCTCCTGTGTTGGGCCATCCTCCTGTAACACAGGAGAAGTAACACCACAGGACCAGAGTCAGCAGTTTATCTTCATCTAAAGGAAAAAGGACACTCATTTGAGGACATTAATGTTCACATTTTAGACAGAGAAAATAGGTGGTTTGAGAGAGGGGTCAAGGAATCCATTCATGCCAACTTGGAAAATCCTTCCTTGAATAGAGGTGGGGGCCTCAGGCATAACCTTTCCCCTATCTTCCTTCCTGCTTTGTCTTCTGTGCCTAGGAAGATTAAGACCATTTCACAAGCTCAACAGCAGCAGGGTAATCTTAACGATCCTCCTTTAGATGATAAAGGGACTTAGAAACAAACATCTCAAAAATAACCATGACCTAGCCCCAGGTGCAAGGTCACACAGCCAGCCTAGAAACATATTTAAGGATTCCCTTACTAACTTTACTCAGACTGAAGAAGCTCCTTGGATAAGGAGTGAAACGTTTCCACTAAGAAAATAGAAATCCAGTTGACATGATTCAAGCCACAGACTGTTCCACCTGGATGACTGAGAACCTTCATAGACATAGACCAATGATGGCAAACCTTTTGGGCTCAGTGTGTCAAAACTTCGGAAAATGCCTAACTTGACTCTGCTGGTGTGCCACCACCCCCCCAAACACGCCCCTTCACTCAAAGGCACTCCTTCATGCCAAGGCATGCCCATTCGTGCAAATTGCAAGCGGCTTCTCCAGGTACTGGATTTGCACAAAGGGGCAATAACAACAACAATAATTAGTAGTAGTAGTATTGCCCCCTCATGCTTCTGCAGGAACTGGATTTGCACAAGAGGGAGCAAGAAGACGGCAAGGTGAGCTGGGGCGGCAGAGGGCAGGGCAGCAGGGGTTTCGGAGGTGACACAGGCGACGGTGGCTGGGAATGGGCTGGGGCAGCTGCGGCTTCCAGGGGCATGGCAAGCAGGGTGCAGGGTGGCCAAAAGGGCAGAGATGGTGGGGGGAGATAGGTGGGTGGAGGCAGTTGCAGTGCCTTTTGTTCGTTCAGTTTCTTTGGTAACTCAAACGGAGCTACTATTCTCCGTTTGAGTTACCAAAGAAACTGAATGTTTTGGTGTGTCACCCAAAACATCATGGCGTGTCACCTTTGACACGTGTGTCATAGGTTTGCCATCACTGCACTAGACACTGCAGCAGACAATCTGGCTATGATGCAGTTAGACCTTTGACATCTAAACCAAGAGTTATCTAATTAACATAATATTTTGATTCTGTGGAAAATTGGTCTAGGAGACTCTTTAACAGAAGCTGTGATGAAAGCCAAGATAATACAGATTAACACAAATATTGCTACATTCCATAAAGAACTAGCAAAAGTCATGGTAGAAAAAGATGTACTAAGTAAGCTAGTTCAGTGTGCCAGTGAAGTTCATTAGCAGTCTCTACTGTAGAACTTTTCTCCTACAACTGCTTATAGTGGCCACCATTAAAGAGTGTGATCATCAGAGCTGGTTGTATAATGAAAGAGATATTTTGTCATATATGAGCTAAATCCAGATAGCCAGTGATTAATGATAACGAGGAAGAGGACAAAGCAGCTAAAGTAGTATACAAGTAAACAACATGAATAGTTCATGGAAATTTTGTTAGACAAACAACAAGTCCACTTTTTCTGTGGCTGGGAAAAATAAAATAATTGCACATGGAAGAGAGACACATTTTATACACACACATAAACTTTTTATTGGAGATTTTTACATAAGTAAAAGATAAACATGAAAATATATAAAGACAAGTTAAGAAAAAGATAAAAGAACAAGTGCAAGGAACAATACTGAAGACTTTATTAAAGAAGCAACTTCCAATCTTTTTTACAGCAGTTACAAACAAACTTATTATCTCTCCTCCCTCTTTAAAGTTACATTACATGATTCCCTTCTTCCTATATTCAACCCTTTTAAATCAGCAAATCCAAAAATCAGCATTTCATTTTTTACATTTTCAGCGAAAAGTCCATAAAAGGTTTCAGTCTTTTATAAAAGTACTTATTGTTTTATCCCTGATCACACAGGTCAATTTTGCCATTTCTGCAAATTCCACCATCTTAACAATCCACGGAGAGAGAGACATTCTTGATCAAAGTGAATCCCGATAAAATAAATTGGCAAATAATAATATTTATTGTTGTTCAGTCGTTTAGTCGTGTCCGACTCTTCGTGACCTCATGGACCATAGCACGCCAGGCCTTCCTGTCCTCCACTGTCACCCGGAGTTTACTCAAATTCATGTTCATTACATCGGTGATGCTATCTAACCATCTCATCCTCTGCCGTCCCCTTCTCCTTTTGCCTTCAGTCTTTCCCAGCATCAGGGTATTTTCCAGTGAGTCCTCTCTTCGCATTAGGTGGCCAAAGTATTTGAGCTTCAGCTTCAGCATCTGTCCTTCCAATGAACAGTCAGGGTTGATTTCCTTTAGGATTGACTGATTTGACCTCCTTGCAGTCCAAGGGACTCTCAAGAGTCTTCTCCAGCACCACAGTTCGAAAGCATCAATTCTTCGGCACTCAGCCTTCCTTATGGTCCAACTCTCAAAGCCATTAATTACTACTGGGAAAACCATAGCTTTAACTATACGGACCTTTGTCGGCAAGGTGATGTCTCTGCTTTTTAATATGCTGTCTAGGTTTGCCATAGCTTTCCTCCCAAGGAGCAAGCGTCTTTTAATTTCATGGCTGCTGTCACCGTCTGCGGTGATCTTGGAGCCCAAGAAAATAAATTCTGTCACTGCTTCCATTTCTTCCCCTTCTATTTGCCAGGAAGTGATGGGACCAGATGCCATGATCTGAGGTTTTTTAATGTTGAGTTTCAAGCCAGCTTTTGCACTCTCCTCTTTCACCCTCATCAAGAGGCTCTTTAGTTCCTCTTCACTTTCTGCCATTAGGGTGGTATCGTCTGCATATCTGAGGTTGTTGATATTTCTCCCGGCAATCTTAACTCCGGCTTGTGATTCATCCAGCCCGGCATTTCTCATGATGTACTCTGCATATAAGTTAAATAAACAGGGTGATAATATACAGCCTTGTCATACTCCTTTCCCAATTTTGAACCAGTTGGTTGTTCCATGTCCGGTTCTAACTGTTGCTTCTTGACCCGCATACAGGTTTCTCAGGAGACAGGTAAGGTGGTCTGGTACACCCATCTCTTTAAGAATTTGCCACAGTTTGTTGTGATCCACACAATCAAAGGCTTTAGCGTAGTCAATGAAGCAGAAGTAGATGTTTTTCTGGAACTCTCTTGCTCTTTCCATGATCCAGTGAATGTTAGCAATCTGATCTCTAGTTCCTCTGCCTCTTCGAAACCCAGCTTGCACTTCTGGTAGTTCTCGGTTCACATACTGCTGAAGCCTAGCTTGTAGGAGTTTGAGCATAACCTTGCTAGCATGTGAAATGAGCGCAATTGTACGGTAGTTTGAACATTCTTTGGCATTGCCTTTCTTTGGAATTGGAATGTAAACTGACCTTTTCCAATCCTGTGGCCACAGCTGAGTTTTCCAAATTTGTTGGCATATTGAGTGCAGCACTTAAACAGCATCATCTTTTAGGATTTTAAATAGCTCAGTTGGGATACTGTCTTCTCCACTAGCTTTGTTGTTAGTAATGCTTCCTAAGGCCCACTTGACTTCACTCTCTAGGATGTCCGGCTCAAGGTCAGTGACCACACCATCGTATTTATCAGGGATATTAAGATCTTTCTTGTATAGTTCTTCTGTGTATTCTTGCCACCTCTTCTTAATCTCTTCTGCTTCTGTTAGGTCCCTGCCTTTTTTGTCCTTTATCATGCCCATCTTTGCACAAAACGTTCCCTTGATATCTCCAATTTTCTTGAAGAGATCTCTAGTCTTCCCCATTCTATTGTTTTCCTCGATTTCTTTGCATTGTTCATTTAAGAAGGCCTTCTTATCTCTCCTTGCTATTCTCTGGAAATCTGCATTCAGTTGGTTATATCTTTGCCTTTCTCCCTTACCTTTTGCTTCCCTTCTTTCCTCAGCTATTTGTAAAGCTTCATCAGTCAGCCACTTTGCTGTCTTGCATTTCTTTTTCTTTGGGATGGTTTTAGTTGCTGCCTCCTGTACAATGTTACGAACCTCCATCCATAGTTCTTCAGGCACTCTGTCTACCAGATCTAATCCTTTAAATCTATTCCTCACCTCCACTTCATTCATAAGGGATATGATTTAGGTCATACCTGAGTGGTCTAGTGTTTTTCCCTATGTTCTTCAATTTAAGCCTAAATTTTGCGATAAGAAGCTCATGATCTGAGCCACAGTCAGCTCCAGATCTTGTTTTTTCTGATTGTATAGAGCTTCTCCATCTTTGGCTGCAAAGTATATAATCAATCTGATTTCGGTATTGACCATCTGGTGATGTCCATGTGTAGAGTCGTCTTTTGTGTTGTTGGAAAAGAGTGTTTGCTATGACCAGCGTGTTCTCTTGACAAAACTCTATTAGCCTTTGCCCTGCTTCATTTTGTACTCCGAGGCCGAACTTGCCTGTTATTCCGGTTATTTTTTGACTTCCTACTTTAGCATTCCAGTCCCCTATGATGAAAAGGACATCTTTTTTTGGTGTTAGTTCTAGAAGGTGTTGTAGGTCTTCATAGAACCGGTCAACTTCAGCTTCTTCGGCATCAGTGGTTGGGGCATAGACTTGGATTACTGTGATGTTGAATGGTTTGCCTTGGATTCGAACTGAAAGCATTCTGTCGTTTTTGAGGTTGTACCCCAGTACTGCCTTTCCCATTCTTTTATTGACTATGAGAGCTACTCCATTTCTTTTAAGGGATTCTTGCCCACAGTAGTATATATAATGGTCTCCTGAATTAAATTCGCCCATTCCTGTCCATTTTAGTTCGCTGATTCCCAAGATGTCGATGTTCAATCTTGTCATCTCATGTTTGACCACATCCAGCTTACCTTGATTCATTGATCTTACATTCCAGGTTCCTATGCAATATTGTTCTTTACAGCATCGGACTTTCCTTCCACTTCGACACACATCCACAGCTGAGCGTCCTTTCGGCTTTGGCCCAGCCGCTTCACACTTTCTGGAGCTACTCGGAATTGCCCTCCACCCTTCCCCAGTAGCATATTGGACACCTTCCGACCTGAGGGGCTCATCTTCCAGCATCATATCTTTTAGCCTTTTGATACTGTCCATGGGTTTTCTTGGCAAGGATACTGGAGTGGTTTGCCATTCCCTCCTCCAGTTTTGGACCACGTTTTGTCAGAACTCTCCATCATGACCTGTCCGTCTTGACCTGACTTCATTGAGTTACGCAAGCCCCTTCGCCACAAGGCAGTGATCCATGAAGGGGAAAAAATAATATACATACATATAAATACATAATGGCAGTGGCAGAAGTTGTGAGCTGCATCTGCTTAGATCAGCTATATATGCAGACTAAGAAACATTTTTACAGAGAATGATAAACCTTTGCAATATGCATACTCACAATTCATGTTTCAAAAATAACATTGTTTTGTCATCTATCTCCTAAACATTATGTGTGGAATATGTCTATGAAGGTTCTCAGTCATCCAGGTGGAATTGTCTGTAGCTTGAATCATGTCAACTGGATTTCTATTTTCTCAGTGGAAACGTTTCGCTCCTTATCCAAGGAGCTTCTTCAGTCTGAGCAAAGTTAGTAAGGGAATCCTTAAAAATTAAAATTATAAATAATTAAATAATAATTAAATAATTAAATAATAAAATCCTTAAAATCCTTTTAAGGATTCCCTTACTAACTTTGCTCAGACTGAAGAAGCTCCTTGGATAAGGGGCGAAACGTTTCCACTGAGAAAATAGAAATCCAGTTGACATGATTCAAGCTACAGATTATGTGTGGAAGTAGTTATTTTAATCATTTTAATTCAATATACTTCCATACAAGTAATTAGGTTTTTATTCCAGAGTCATATTTCTAGCTTTTACAATTTAATATTAAATTTTATAATTGCAATTGCTATTATTAAAAGTTTCATACATTTTCTATCTCACACTTAATATATATACATGTTTCAGCAAGTGGGGTCCCAACCAGTGATCCTAAAAGTGCATTTCCCCCATCCTTGGGCATCTTCTGTAGCTACAACATTGCAAGAATTATCTAAAAGGTTCAGATGACTTACCTAGATCACTCTCTCCTACTATACGCAGATGATAAAATTAATTGCAAATTCATTAAGCTGTTTAGTTAAATATTCATATTGTATAGGTGAGCCTGGATAATTTATCCTTTCTTTTGTAAACATGGAAAATCAGAGAATTGGATCGTCAACACTTCCTCTAGGACAGTAGTTCTTAAACTGGTGGTAATTTGGGCATATCCTGGGAGTAATGGAGCAAATTGTAATTGCTTGTTTGTCAACTGAGGATGCAGTTTGGGACTGCCAAGATGCTTATGCAAAACAACAGAAAAACAAAAAACTGTGTTTTTTGTGGAGGTAATGACATTATTTGAGCCTGGGAAAAGAGGCAATTGAGTCAAACGTTTTAAGAACTACTGCTCTAGGAGGTTACAGAATTAGAATTTGACTATCCAGCGTAGGATTTCAGCCTGGAACTGCTGTTTCTATCTTCACTTTCATACTATAACTGCATTTTTCACTCATTAGATCTCTAGATGAAATATTGCATAAAACACACCCTAAACTGTGGGTGTTGTCTTCCTTCACTACCAGAGATAACACCAGACTATTTTCACTGTTGAACACATATTAACTCTCTACTAAGCTTCTGTGGTGCTAAGGGTTATAAACAAATTCAAAAAGATCTGTTTTATTCTTATTACATTTAGGTAATTCAAATCCATGATTAGAATTGTCTTTTCTTTTTATACCCTTCCAGATTGATACAAGTCCCTCCCCCACCCACCCCAGTATTTGTTATTCAGCTTATATTTTTTTAAAGAACAGGATGTTCTATCCTAAGGGGGCTAGCAGGAAATGAGAACTAGTCTTTCTGGCATAATATAAAATGTAATACTATTGGGACAATAATAAGGGATGATATATGCTTTATTATTTTCATCATCCTGGAGCTTTATTTTCAACCATTTTTGCTGCCTACATTTCTTCTGTGGAAAATGGATAGTACAATCTCAACAGGGTATAAATTGCAAACTGAACCTTATGAAGCTGAAAAAGATTCAACATTACACCAGTGACTTCTGCTTTTCAATTGTACATTGACATCTTTAGATTTCAAAATATGCAGCAGATGCTTTTCCTGCCCCCAGGGAAGTGATTAGAATATAAAGAACAAGGGAAGTCTTTAACCATTGCAGTATAGTTTAGTGGCGGGCAACTTTTGGTGGCTAAAACCACACTTACCATTTATGGAGGGCTTAGGGTTCACAATGGATGGGGCCATGATGAAAAAGTGGAAAGAAGTGTCATACTTGACAAAGGGGGTCAAATGCTTCCTTTTCCTCAAATGTTAGGAATATCTACAGTATATGTATATGAAACTGTGTTAAGCCATTTTTGTTAGAAAATTACTGTGTATAATTTCCAGTTTAGTTTACTCTTAGCACACTCCCAGTCAATCTCTATATCCAGATCAGAGCAAGCATGCATGCTTCTTAGTTCAGCTAGCAAAAATATAACTTGATGTTTATTTATTAAACATCAGCAAATATCAAAACGGTTAACTGGCAAAATGAAACAAAAGGCAGGCAAAAGTAGAGAGAGAAACATACAGTACATGTCAGGCAAGAGATAAGAGGGCATAGGACTTAACAATAACAATCTACATTATCTGTATATCTCTATATAACAAAAGCAGAGAACTTTCCAGAGCCACCAGAAACAATACTGTGGGTAATTAGCATGGACGTGCCAAAGGAAGTGGTCTTTGGTTATTCCAGCCTTAACTCTTTTATGTAGGTAACAGTAGAAGAATAGAGATGGAAAAGAGAACTTCAGGTGATCCCTCCTCTATTCTGCACCATGAAGGAAACAATTTGGTGGATGGGGATGATGCATCCAACAATTTTAAGACTTACAAAATAATTCCATGTTCCAAGTATTAAGGATCTATATTGCTGACTTTTAGCAAACTTTAGTCAGAAGGTGCCTTGGGACCCTTCCATGCACTTATACTAGAAGGGTTCTGGGGCACAGGGGGTCCTGGGCTAATGATGATCCATTCTGCTGCTGTTTCCTTTCAGCAACCCCACCCCCTCCCTTAACCTCAGAGGTACTTGGGATCCTAATCCTCTGGCCTTGAATTCATGGGGTATATTGCTAGCCTTTGCCACAACTGATCTCCCTTTCTATAAAAAGACAGTGCAGAGAACTGGAATTAAGAATCAGGACGAAAGAGACAGACCGGAACCCAGGAAAAGAAAGATGGGAAACAGATCTACACCAGTGTTATATCCTATCAGTGTAATACCTACTTCACTCAAGGAACCAATAACTTGTGTCAGTCTTTCTGACACAGATGGCTTCCTTCCCTTCCTTTTGGTAGATTCACTTACTGGATTTTATCCTTATTGTAACTTAAAGAAAAAGAAGTTTCACTCAGCTGTCTGGCCATGAGGGAATCTTAAACTTTTAGTTCACAGAAGAAACAATACTCTTGTACTATTGTCTTCATGATTTCAGTTATGATAGGTATTTGGAGAATTTTATTAATTTATTTTCTATCCCTTTATTATTTTTATAAATAACTCAAGGCGGTGAACATACTGTACCTAATACTCCTTCTTCCTCCTATTTTCCCCACAACAACCCTGTGAGGTGAGTTGGGCTGAGAGAGAGTGACTGGCCCACAGTCACCCAGCCGGCTTTCATGCCCAAGGCGGGACTAGAACTCAGAGTCTCCTGGTTTCTCGCCCGTTGCCTTAACCACTAGACCAAACTGACTCTAAATTGTGATGGCAAAACATTGTGTTTCAAAACTGTGGTACAATCAGTTTAATTTATGGAACAATGGTAAAGAAAAACACATGCTATTTGCATAAGCAGGAGAAATCAAGTCAGGTGTTTTTCATCTGGCATTGTGAAACTAAGGCGTTATAAAAATTGACTAGTATTTACAGATAAGATAGGCTCATGAAATTGCTTACAGAACAGGCACAGCACTCAGGGAATAAATCTGCCCCCAATCTCTGCTTTACCCAAGGACTGGATAGACAGATAAGATTTATTTCTTAAAATGTACAACAGTGAAGGAGCTCATGCTTTATAGCAGGTTCACAGAAAGAAATTTCACTAAACAAGTAAAGCCTGCTGCTCCAGTACTTTGGGCTGCCAAAACCACATGGCATTGCTAGCCCTTTCTACTTCTCCCAGAGTTATGAGAGTCTTGTGTACACATTCTAGGTGTAGTCGTATACCTATTGAGCTGAAATTGTACTTTGTACGTTGTGCTGTGTCTCACAGATGAAAAGGATTCTAATATAGATCCTGCCAGGAACCCTTTTCTTCCATATATCACTGTTCCTTCTCACCACTGGACAGGAAGATGGAGGTAGAGGAACATCCAGCTGAGTTGTAGGCACCATGCAGGGCGAATCTACATTGCCTGATGTAGTGGCAGGAGCTATGCTTCTCAGGGTACAATGGCTTAGAAGAACCGTAACCATTTTTTTCCTGCCCATGGAAAAGAACCAGTATTTAGGAAAGGCTTGTGAAGACTGCCCCAAGGACCAGGACACCCTTGCATTTTATTGATAGTATCTTCCTATTCTCAATCCTAAAGGAAATCAACCCTGACTGCTCACTGGAAGGACAGATGCTGAAGCTGAAGCTCAAATACTTTGGCCACCTAATGAGAAGAGAGGACTCACTGGAAAAGACCCTGATGCTGGGAATGACTGAGGGCAAAAGGAGAAGGGGACGGCAGAGGATGAGATGGTTAGATAGCATCACCGATGTAATGAACATGAATTTGAGTAAACTCCGAGAGACAGTGGAGGACAGGAAGGCCTGGCGTGCTATGGTCCATGAGGTCACGAAGAGTCGGACACGACTGAACGACTGAACAACAACAACAAAATCTTCCTATTCAGTTTCCTCCTCTTCCTTGCAGAAGATTTTATCTGTATGTTCCATTAAAAAAAATGTTCACTTAGCTGTCTGGCCATTATGGAATCTTAAGCTGCAGTCCTGTATTCCCCTAATGCTAAAACTTGGGATTTATTTCTCAATAATTATTTATAGCATTGTTTTATTAATCAGTTAGCAGTGGACCTCAAAGGCTAGGCTCATACCTCCAGCCAAACCATAATATAGTTTGGTTGGGGCCTCACCAACACATGAACTAACCAATGAGTGATAGACACAAGGCCTTCTAGAAGTCATTCCTTTTCAGGGATTACTGTACTCTCCTGTAGAGTATACTTCAGAGGCCCTGCATATACAGTACATGTTGCATATAGGAAAGGAGCACAAGTACCACTTGAAAGAAATACTAAGCAATGCTCCATTCACAAGCTAACAAACTGTTCTTCTTACCATTGCTTTTCCCCAGGTCAAGAAAAGAGACAAAGAAACACTATTCCTCCTCAGAGAACATGCAAGGCATTTTCCTTTTCAGCGTAAGTTTAATAATCAGCTGCTTGTAACTCAAATGGTTTGACAGGTAGAACCCATTTCTTTGGATGGGGAGGGCAGATCCTGTCTCTCAAACCCCACACCATTGTTGGCATTGTCTTGATTCACTGCCTGTCTAAAACTATGGCAAAGGATGAACAGGTAAAACAATGTAAAAATTAACACACATGAAAATTGTTTTATTACTTACATTTAGATGGAACTTAGAAACTATTTCTCTACCTCAGCTGTATACACACAGAGCTCACCCAGGGGAATTCTATTAAAGAAAGCTATGGATGAAGGAACTTGCTCCAAATAGTTGGTGCCCAGAACACATATAGAAACTTACACTAAGACACTTCCCTATAGCTCTATCTTCATTCCTCAGTTCCTTCAAAGCTGTTTGAAGCAGACCTACCAATCATCTTCAGTCCTGCTGATTTTGGATTAGTATGCTGAGAATACAATGAGCCAGTCAGTGCCCTCTCCAGCTTAATTAATAGTAACTTGCATAACATACAGTAAATCAGTCAATGCCCTGCCCAGGCTATTGCTACTCCTCAAGCCTGAAAAATTCTTTTACCTCCACTCCATGCAAAATAGAAATGAAATAATTCCTAACATATATGCTACATATTCAGTACATGTTAAAGTTTTTTGTCTAGTCCAGTGTTTCTCAACCTTAGCAACCAGAATTCCCTATCCACACATCTTAAAGCTGCTAAGGTTGAGAAACACTGGACTAGTCAATCACCATAATATCTGAATGGCTGTAATAGAATGAGATTGCCTGACTACTCAGCCACCATTCTTCATGTATTAAAAGTCTATTGAGAGCTGTGAAGATGACATGAGAGCCAATTAATTTTCAACCAAGCACTTTTTCCAATGCCTCTAATCATGTTTATAAGCTGCAGCAGTGGTTAAAGTGATGGAGAGGGGCAACAGGTTCTTCCCTACTGCTCCCTCCATCACTTTAACCACTGCTTAGTGGTAAAAATGCATTCTTTTTAGGCCGCAGCAACTGGAATGCATTACAAGGGCACTTCCACTCTACTAGAGTAACTGAACTCAGTCCTCAGTCCATGCAAAGGAAAAAAAAAGAGGAAATAAAGAACTAAAGCAAGATAGAGCTTTACATATACCTATGCTCTTCCTCTGTGAAAAAGAAGAAACCGAATTCTTGTCAATTTCACACTTCATTAATCCAACCCAACATTTCCTTTTAACGACTTTCCAATGGCTACTTTGGTTGATAAAAAAAAAGGCTAAGCGGAGTCTGACCTGGTTAGTGCTTAAATGGAAGAGCACAAAAATTACCTGGACAGGAGGCTAGACTGGGGACTTTTAAAAAACATGGAAGAAGGCAAGTTCTGTATTATTGCCAATAAAACTGCAAGGCCATGAACATGAAGGAACCAGAAACTGAAGGAGACTTTACCTTTATTTTTTAGCTGAAGCTGTAGCTCAGAAGCATAGAGAAGCGATGAGGCAAGAGTTCCCTCCAATGGGGCAAGAGACTATCCACAAACTCTCCAGTGTTTCACTCTTGCCAAACACAGACTGTC
Source organism: Charina bottae (assembly GCA_023362775.1). Lineage (NCBI taxonomy): Eukaryota > Metazoa > Chordata > Lepidosauria > Squamata > Charinaidae > Charina > Charina bottae. Next base: position 49,048,412 of record JALMGJ010000005.1, read on the forward strand.
TTCCCAAGTAAAGGTTACAGATGTACATAATTTGAAAACTGCAAATGTCTCCTCAATCCTTAAAATAGAACATCTTGTCTCCATATGCAAACACCCACTTAATACCTGTTTTAAAATATGACATGCCAGGACATCATAACTTCTGTATTTATCTCCCAACTTTCTTCATTCAACTGTGGTTGGATTTACTCATCACACTAAACCATGGTTAGCTTTAACTATGGCATGTTAGACTACAGTGGCTGAATTTGTACATCATACTTTTCTGTACATCAACCCCCCAAGGTGAGGCTGGCTCTGACCCTATTAGCCTTCCAGAAATCTCTCAAGATGTGTTTTTTCGAGCAGGCCTAGGGATCCCTTGGATACAGGGAGCCTGCGAGATGGATTTATTGAGTACTAGACAACCCGTGACCCATTGGGTCATCCATTCAGAGATATTTCCTTACCTAAACAGAGAAACAGAATGACCATGGGCGGGCAAGACAGCAGTGGGAGCGGGAGCAACTTCAGATTTCCTGCCGGCTTCCCATTGACTTTCCTTGTGGAAAGCTGGCAGGGAGCGTTGGAAACCTTCCTTCCTTTCCTATCTCCCTCCTCTCCCTTATGCACCCCTTGCACCCTCCCCGACCTGTGCCGCACCTCTTGCGCACCCCCTTACACCCTCCCCAACCATCCCTCGCACTCCCCTGCACACCCTTCCTGAACCTCTCGCACATCCCCTCCCACCCTCACGCACTTCGCAGCAGCCACTTACCTGCCTGCTGGCCTTGGACTTGCAACTTCCTGCTGGCTTCCCCACTGACTTTGCTTGTGGGAAGCTGACAGGGAGCGTCAGCAATTATGGCCAAGTTTAGACTTCCTGCCTGCTCTCCACTGACTTGTGGGAAGCTGTCAGGGAGTGTTGGAAATGACAATCACATGGCCGCTGCTCACCGCAGCAGTGCAGCAGCGCTGAAGCAGCCACAACTTTGCCAAATGGGTCCTGGATTTTGGACACATTCTGTAAGTTAGCCCATTTGAGGTACCTTGGTTCAAAAATTGCTGCCCTGTGATGCACCGTTTTTGCCCAATTGAAAATTACAGACAGACAAGTAGACACGATAGTTTTAGTAGTATATAGGGGGGGGGGGGTTAGCACTCCCCCACACTTTATTATATGTTTGTTTTATATTCTTAATGGTTATTTAAGATGTTTCTTATTGTTTTGTTTTTACTGTATGCTGCCCAGACGAGATGGGTGGCTATATAAATTTGATAAATAAATAAATACTTAAGAGTTTTGAAGGTATAGGAAGGATTATGTTGATTATGTAAGAGGAATATTAATTTTTTATGTGTTTGGAAGAAATTTGGGCATTTTGTTTCTAAATTATGTTAAGCCTATTTTAGGTCATATGGTCTAGTTTGTAAGCATTTCTTGCCTTAAATATGGCATCTAATATTGTACTATCATTTTTTGGTAATAACAGTCAAAGGGCCTGCAAAAAAAAAAGGCTGTGTATGACTCTAGAGCCACTGGTTGCCCATCTCTATACTCAGTCATAAACTAGAATTTTCAAACCATAATGGCTGTCTTTACACAATACATAAGCACAAAGCACTTTTTGGCTTAATTAGAGCAATGTTTGAATTCAGTTTTAACTCAGTCTGTTTTGTCTCAGCTACATTGCTCTAACAATTTCCCTCCCTTTTTCAACAATATGCAGTATTTCTCATGAGCAGCAAAGTCCTGCCTCACCCATATTATTAGCTGATCCAAAACAGAGCATTCCTCCCAGGCATGTAAGGGGAGAGGAATTTGCAGCAGGTTTTACTCCATGTGACTCTAATTGTTTCTGAATAAAGGTAAAGGTTCCCCCCAAAACTTTGTGCAGTCGTGTCCGACTCTAGGGGCTGGTGCTCATCTCCGTTTGTTAGCCGAAGAGCCAGCGTTGTCCGAAGATGCTTCTACGGTCACGTGGCCGGCATGACGTGCGCGGAACACTGTTACCTTCCCACCGAAGTGGTACCTATTTATCTACTTGCATTTGCATGCTTTCGAATTGCTAGGTTGGCAAGAGCTGGGGTGAGTGCGGGAGCTCACGCTGTCACACGGGGCTAGGGATTTGAACCTCCAAACATGCGATCAGAGACAAGCCTGGCGTCTTACCCGCTGAGCCACTACAACCCTCTTTTTTTTTCATGTATATTTTATTAAATTTTGATTATACATAGTTAAAAGTTGGAAACAGAAAAAGAAATAGAAATACAAATCAAAGAGAGAAGAAAAAAGGTGTAGTAAAGCAAAGGAAAAAAAAAGAAAAAGATGAAACAGAAAATAGTCCACTTCCAACTTACAGTATCTCTGGTCATAGTAATATAAAAAGTTTGTCTTACTTGCTAGGTCTGTGTATAATATTAAAAAACCTTTCTTGTCTAATATATCAATTTATATTTATTTTAATCTTCAAATCCCCATATAAGCTTTGCCCCTCCTGCATTTTGCAAATAATCCATTAATAGTTTCCACTCTTTAAGAAAGTACTAGTATATATTTTAATATTTTAATCTTCAAAACCCCATATAGGCTTTACCCCCCCCCCCCTGTATATTGCAGATAGTCCATCGATAGTTTACATCCAATCTTATTTCATAGATAAAATCTAATTTTCCCAATTTTTAACAAGTCCTTATAAGTCATTTATCTCTATTTCTTACTTCTATCTATAAAATGCTTCTTACGTTCTCCTGGTGCATCCCTCATATCTATCTTGTATTTCTCTAAAAATGTTTTTACTTTTAAAGTAGAGGCTATTCTTGACTTTTGCCCTTTAAACACTTTCTTTTCTCTACCATACCATGAATTAGCTTTAGAAGTTTTATCTATTTCCAAATCCAAATCTTGTTCTCTTATTTCTAGAAATTTAACTAATTCAGAGATAAACCTTTCTCTTGCTTTTTCATTTAACTGTTCTAGGGATGCACACAATCTCCAGGTATGTTCTTTTTCTATCATTTCTGCTAAGGCAATAATATCCAAATTCTATTCAACTTCTTTAATGAAACTTTCTGAGTTAGTCTCTAATTTCTGCATCTGACCTTGCATCTCTTTAAATTCCCCTGATAAGATATTAACCACTTCCTTAACTATCTGCACTTCTTTTTCAAATTCTTGTTCAATTTCCTGGGTTGGATCTTCTTTCATCTCTTCCTTCTTCTTAACTACTTGTCGTCCCAATAAATCCATCTTTTGTCCATCTTTTTTTCTAAAGTAAATAAATTTTCCATCCGCTTGTTGATTTGTTGGCCCAAGTTTACAAATGAGTCTTCCATTTTTTTATTTAATAAAGTGATTGCATCCAGAATTGCATCCAGAATTTTTTCTTCTTCTGCTGGTGGAACTTCCGTAGATGCACTTCCAGTTCTTTTTTTCTCTTTGTCTCTCTTCATCCTCAATGCCATATTCGTCATAATGTAGATAATATTCCTGTAAAAGAAAAAGGAGAGAGGAGAGAGGGGGAAATAAAAAAAAGAAGAGATAGTAACTGTTGCAATAGTTGTTTACAAAAAGGAGGAAGTAAAAAAATACCAAAAGTAAAAACAATCCTTTAGAAAATAATTGTCATAACACCAGGATTGTAATCCATACAAAAGGCAAAAACAGTCCTTTAAAAATAATTCATTTGTAATCCATTAGATATGTAAGTAGTCCATTAGATATATACGTCCATGTAAATTCAGGAACAAAAAATAAAAAGGCAGATGGAAACTTTTTTCCCCCCTACTGTAGTCAAAATAATAATGGAAACGATAAACAGTTCCAAGGTTTCTCACGCCCATTTATAGCTCTTTAATCCAGCCAAAAGTAACTGAAGAAAAAGAAAATTATATAGAATATGTAAGGAAAAGCTGCAGTAATCCAAATAGCTTCTTCACCCAAGGTACATATTAAACAATCAAATTAAATTTAAAAAGAACTTATAAAAGAAAGGAGGGATAAATTCTTTCCCAATAGTGATCACCAAAAAAAAACTTAAAAGGCAGAGTTATTCCATATAGAGTCAAAATCCAAGTAAAATAATTCCAAAGTAAAAATGCATTCAGTTGCCAATAGGTGGAAAGCTTAGATCAAGGTAAAAGTAAAAAGAAAGTCACTTTCATTTCATTTGTGGCAAAGTCAATTAGCTTTCCATTCCCACCGTTTAACCATCCATTGACAAGAAAGAAATATACCTCCAGCAATTATATATCAAGTCCAGAGATAAATCTTAGAGCTTAATAAGGCAAATAATATTTAAAAATAAAAAGTGCATCTAAAAGGTTGGATGAGGAGCTACTTATCTTATTCAGATTCACGGTTTCCGCAGAGCTTCATGACAATTCCAGCCGCCTTTTGCCGCTGCAATCTCCCCCCATGGTGGAAATACAGGGGTCGGAAGAGAGCAGCAAATCCAGCGACCCTTGTGAGAGATCTTCTGCTCACCCTCTCTTCGAGGGTGATTTTTCAGCGATTTTCTTTTCAATCGCCGCAAACGGAAAACCGCGGAGCATCAGCTCGTCGCTCCGCTCACTCCAACGCCCGGAAGTGAAAGTCCCCACTACAACCCTCTTAATTGTTTCTGAATAGAAGACTCCTAACTCTACCAAAAGTCACTCTGCAGTATTCCTCCTCCACCTCCTCCTGATGTCTCTCTCTTTCTTTCCTAAGTGTCCAAATTAATAATATGGAGAGGGACAATGGATTGCCTTCATAGTTGCTACTAACATTCTTGACATTTGGGGAGCGGGGCGTGATGTTTCAGAACACTAATGCTAGAGACTGACAGCCAATAATATTGAAATGCTCTACAAATTTTGTATTGGTTTATAAAACACTAGCAGAAACAAATCTAACATCCCAATACTGTCTGGCAAATGATCTGTATGTAAAACTTGTCAAGGGAGCACAGTCAACAAAGCAGGAAGGAATAGGATTGTATTTCCTAGCATTATACCCAAGGTCAAGAAGATTGATTGAATTATCTAAAGATGTATTTTAAAAGGCCTCTATTGCAGAAACAGTGCCAGTTAACACTAAATGCTGCTTCCGGCTGCTTCTTAAGCAAACTTCAGGAATTTCAGTCCAGATGGCAGTGGGTTGGCAACTGGACCAGGCTAGTTCTCAGCCCAGACTATAGCCACCACAAGACTTGTTTGGTCATTCCCCTGCTTCTGGCCTTTCCCATCCCTGCAGCCAAAGCACGTCTCACTGGCTGGCTGCTGGGTGGAGTGGTCTACCAGTGCCTGCCTTTTCCATTTAGGAATTGATCCCTTCTTGTCTGTCTCCATGGCATTTCTTTGCTTTCCCAGATATTTGCATATATACAGTAGGTGCCTTCAAACTCCCTTCTTACATATTCTCCTTTGACACTAAAGTTCGGGAAACCCTGACTTAGAAGTTTCAGTCAGTCAAGAATGCAGAAGCCAGGATATCAGCTGGCACTTGTAACCATGAGCATATTATACCTATGTCTGGCCCCTGCACTGGTATGGTTTTAGAATTTTATGTATTTTACTTGTCATCATATATATTTTATTTAAATGCTATGTTGCTTATAATTACTGTAAACTGCTGAAAATCTTGTGATTGTGGAAGTTTTAAATATGATTTATTTTTTGCATCTCTCTCATGTTATAAACATGATAAAAGTATTTGTTTGCAACTCTCTCATGTCCTGTTGTCGTTAACGGGGGGGGGACACATGTATTTCATGTCACTGGAACTATATTTTAAGCTCTCCGCCTTTTCAGTGAAAGACAAAATTATACTGTAGGGATTCAGTCCTATGCTGTTTGCCTAGAAAAAAGCATATTGAACTCAGTAGTTGTTTCCGAGTAGGTATGCATAGTTGCCCTGAGCTAGTGTGTATGTATAGTTCAGTGCAGATAGCACTGCAGTTCTGATTAGTAATAAGTAATGGAAATCTCGTGATGAGTGGAATGAAGTAATTTCCCATTCCGCTCCTTCCTTTCTGTATAACTGTTCTAGATCCCACTAGTAATGCACTATGTCCCATTTACGGATTATGTATTTGTATTCTCGCTATATAAGATAATGTGTGAAAACTACATATACATTTGATATTCCCTATGCCTGCACTGTCATGTTTGTTTAGATTAATGCACATTTAATTAGCAGTAACAATGCCTCATGCAGACTTTTAAGGTACAGCCCTATTAGGGTTCTAAACTTATGCACATTCTTAGGAAATAACTTCCACTGAACAAAGTGGAACTTCAAGTCTGAGTAGACATGCATCAAACACAATTTCCTTCTTTCCTTGATTCATAATCTAGTTCATTTTTTTCTTCATAATTTGAATTTTATTATACAATTCTACCAATATTTCTCCAAAGAGTGTTTGTTCTGTCAGAACATTTCTCACTTGAATTTTAACTTGGATAAATAATTGCCACATCCACGATTTAAGAAATTAATAAAAAGGTAATAATGTATTGTCGAAGGCTTTCACGGCCGGAGTTCGATGGCTGTTGTGGGTCTTCCGGGCTGTGTGGCCGTGTTCTGGAAGTTGTGGTTCCTAACGTTTCGCCAGCATCTGTGGCCAGCATCTTCAGAGGGCAGGAGCACAGATAGAGAGATTTTGCTTCTATCTGTGCTCCTGCCCTCTGAAGATGCCGGCCACAGATGCTGGCGAAACGTTAGGAACCACAACTTCCAGAACACGGCCACACAGCCCGGAAGACCCACAACAGCCAAAAAGGTAATAGTCGTACTTGAGCAAGGATACCAGCTCCTTGGAGGCACTCACCAAGGAAGAATTGTTTTCCACCTGTTCCCGAATGGCGTGTGAAAAGGAGAGGAGTACTTATACTTTATATTTCTTATATTTATGTGTTTTTATATTTTATACTGTATTCGTTTTAATGATATTTTAATATTTTATTTTTAATTTTACTTGTAAACCGCCCAGTCATTGCAATACGAGATGGGCGGTAAAGAAATAGGATGGATAAATAAATAAATACATTACAGTATTCTGATAAGCCTTCCTGGACTCTAGGTGGAAGGAAACAGTGAGAATGACTCAATGAGTTTTAGCAAAAATGCCTTTTGCTTCTGCCGGCACATAGGGGCAATATAGAGCCTCTCTAGGAAGCAACATACTTTCCTGTCCTTTGGCTTTAGAGCTGCTGCAGTCTTTCCCTCCCTCCCTCCTTCTCTCTCTCTGCAGCATTGTGAGATTTAACACTCCTACAAAAGGAAAAGGCACTGTACAGGAAATCTGGGAAAGCTGGTAAGGAATTTCTATCAGTTTCTAAAATAAGGATGGAAAAAAAGCAAGATTACTTAGATTGGAATCAAATCTGCTGCATGCTTTTATGTAAAGGTTGCAGACTTGGATAATTATCTGATAGTCTGATGGTAAGAGACACCTCCCCTTTCCCTGCCCTCAAGAGTGCTTTTGTACAGTTAATTAATGCAAACTTTCATGCAAGAAGGAAGTAATTATAACTGTGTATTTTCTTTTTAATGATAGAGAAATATGCAACCTCTTCCTTTCCAGGAACATTCAATCATGGCAAATATCAGACGACATACTGCCATAGTGAAGTTAGCAAAATCCTCACATTCTAAAGCAATACTTCTACTTTTGAATTTAAAAACTTATGAAGATGATAAAATAATTTGAGAGTTGAGGTAATGAGACTGCAATCATGGAGGTATTTTTTTTAAAAGGCTCACCTTGGTCAGCATAAAAAACTTAGAATTATAAAAATATTTACATATTGGAGAAGGAAGATATATGTATGTATATATACACTGTACTCCAGTGTGATATGGGTGTGCTTGATTAGGTGAGTGGCAGCTTGAAAGAAATGGAAAGCATCTTAAGTGTGTGCAAACTGAAAACCTATAGAGGCTGTGTGTGTCTAAAAAAGTAGAGAAAAAAGCTCTTGTAATTTTTGTTAATAAGAAATCTGGAATTTAAACACACCGATTTACAATTATCATGGCACAAAACTATACATTTACTTGGAAGTAATTCCCATTCAGGTCAGCATCATTTACTATCAGACATAATATATACTGGTCACCAAAATTGCATTGAAATAAGTGGAATTTACTGCTGAATAAACATGGTTATGATTGGGTTCTACAGCGTAGGTGTATTTTTTTAAGGCTACAGTCCTTTGCACTGCATACATGGGAGTAACCCCTAGTCACAGTAGGATTTACTTTTGAGTAAACACATGCCGTGGCTTGGCTTGAACAGATGAAGCAGGTGATTGCAGACACGGGGATGGGCTAATTTGAAGGAACCTTAAGTCTGAAAGCAGGGATTGCTACATTTAAGCAGTGAAGAGTTAATATGAACTCAAACTGATTGATTTTCAAGCCACATACTGAAGTTGTCCTCTTGAAACCTATTTGTCGAAATTAGTTATCAGATATGGAGAATGCAAAACATAGAGTAAGGCTAAAATTATACTTGTAGTTACCTAAGTATTTGATAGAAAAATGGATTTTAATCCACATTTGGACACCAGTTTGCTATCAAAGGAACGCAAAAGGCATAGGTAGTAGTTGTTGCCCTGAGAAATTACTGCAGAAAGAAAAAGGGAGTTGAACAGATGTGGAGACCTGCGTGGAGAATATTAAGAGTTCTTAAAATACTTACCAAGACTAAAGAGAAAAAACATTTTATGGACTCCTTTGCTTAGGAATGGGATTATTTACAGGCACGGTGCTCGCCTGCTGGACTGGGGCAAGATGCAATGCACGCTGGCAAATTTCGTACTGCATGCTAGGCAGTGCAATGCAAAAAAAGACCCAAACTGCATGTGTGAACCCGCCATTACTCTAGCCATTTTGTTATAGTCGAAATCAAGGCGGCAGAACGAGGACATGGACCGCGAGTGCCACGTGTGATTGAGGGAATCGGAGGTAGAAGGCGGTTTTTAATGCGCGTTCTACCTCTGGAACGTTAACGTTCGGCGCAGAGACGCCAGAGCCACAACAACCATCCCGCTTTAAAGATGTGCGAACACATTTCCCCGCCCCTGGTGGTCGATGTAGATAGATGAAGACCAGAGTGTTTCTGGAGAAAGAGGGCGGGGAGCTGGACTCCACATCCTGGCGAAATGAGCGAATGAGGGACGCGGCGGGGAAAGACGAGAGACGTTCTGCGGGCCCGGCGCGCCCGAAGAGGACCACCCTCCGGTTCGCTGGTCGCGGAGTCTCCGCCTCTCAGGCGTCGTCCGTGGCCGCTGGGAGATAACAAACCTCCGCTCTGAGCCGCTTCCCTCCTCCAGCTGCGGAGCGGGAGAATGTCTTGAAGCCCCAAACCTTTCATCACCTTCGCCGGCCGCTCCACCGGTCCACCCCGCCTCTTGGGGAGCAGGACCGAGTCAAGCGTCGGCGGCGATTCACCCTGCAAACGAGGAGCCCCAGGCCGGGAAGCGGTACAGACGGAAGGGGCGCGCCGCCCAGCCCAGCCCAGCCCAGCCCGCGAGCCCCTTCCGGCCAGACACTGAGCGGTCCGCTCCGCCCCCTCGTGGCTTTGGCCAGGCCAGGCCCTCCCCCGTAGGAGGTGCTGCTTCCCGGCGAACCAGCCAGAGCGGCACAGGCTGCAAGAGGGAAACACGAAGCAGCGGTCGCCGCCGAGACGAGGCAGCCTCTGCACCCCTTTCAGCCGAGGGAGCGATAGGTGAGGCCTTCCGAGCACGGCAGGCGGTGGAGCTGGGTCGGTTTGGGTTCTGCTGCCGTGGTTCTCGCCAGTAACCCGAGTGGGAGTTTCAGCGTGACGGTGCTGTTGTCTGCTGCGGGTGATTATTTGTGCTCTGCGTTTTGTTTGTTTTTGGAGGGAAAGGTACCTTAAGGGTGGGACAGATTCTCGGAAGCCATCCGAAGGGCTATGGTAAAAAAAAATAGAGATGAGGAGGACAGCAAAAATAATGGAAGGCATAGATTGCCAGAAGGAATGATGATGTACTAAAACGAATGCTGGAGTTTCCATGGCAAATAGTAGGAGCTGCTGGGAGGCCTATTGCAAATAATAGGAGCCGAACATACGTGGGACTCGATTTAACGCGACCAAGTCTGGTTAATTCGAGTTATATATACCCCAAAGTGATGAGACCTACTTGAGTATTGAGTATTGCTTTCTGAGATAATTTCGTGTTTTTAAAGGATGGGAGAGGAAGGGTTAGTTTAATCATCGGTACATTTGCTTAATTAACTTTGAAGTCTCCTTTGCTTAGATTTTAGCACAGTCTGTCACAGCATTTAGCTGTGTATATCTAGCAGAGACTCTTCTGATTCATGTTTATTCTTAATACTATTTTGCAGAGTTTGGGAGAGTTCAATTTGAGGTCGTTTTCATCCAGTAATTATGCGAGAGAGCATGCAGACTTTTAAGACTGGAGATGCTACTTAGATTTGGGGATATTGCTACTGCTGCCTTGATCACTGTAATTTGGGCTTTATGTGCTAATTACACTTGGAGTCACGTTCATAAAGTCTTTATTCTATAACTGGGCTACAGTGTTCCATTTAGTGTGGTTGCCAATGCAGCCAATATAGATTAGTGTTGTGCCTCCTAAATAAATGGCATTGGATTATTCAGTGTGGTCCATACGCACTGAAACTTCTGTTGAGCTTACAGTATTCATCAGTGTCTTCTATGTTTACCTTGTGAGGTGGATTTTTTGTGTTGATATTACTTCTTTTGTCCTGCTGCAGGAAACTCTGGCAGTTGATGTTTTGCTCCTTATTTGTACAGAGTGCACTGTTTGTGCTTCTGGTTTTGTAGGCTCTGCCTTGGACTTTTGTTTCTGGAAAGCACTGTTAAATAGGGTAGGATGCTGGATAATGTTAACAGTTCATTTCTATGGAAAATATAATTGGGCAACATACCACTGCACATATATGGCTGAGGTGCTGAAGCCCTTTTAGCAAAGCAGAGATAAATCCACTAATTGCTAAGTGGAAGCTAGCACATTTTTGTGCCTATCATTTGTAGCCTTGTCCCACACTCTTTCCTTGAAAGTAGGCCCTATTATATCTAATGGAGCATTCATATAAACATAGCCGCCTGTAAACAAACGTGTCAGTGCCATTTTTTAGTATAGGTTTTAGTATACTTCTGATTACAAATTGTGTGTACTACATTTGTGTACTACAAATAGTACTGATTAGTACTAGGTTTTAGTATACTTCTGATTACAAATTGTGACATGCACATCTTCTGTATTTTTTTGTAGGTAATACAAGTAAAATATTTTGTATCAGGACACAATACAGTGTGAAAATGCTTTATAAATATTTTGTCAATTTACTTGTTCTAGATATCAGTGGTTGAATAATACACAGTTTCTCTTTTATTATGTTATACGGTACTGTACATTTGCTGGCATGTTACATTGGGTGAAATTTCGTAAGAGGCTGTGTTCTGTGACTTTTCAAAAATATTCAGCTTTTTATATATGCCAGAACAAGTAAGAAGGATTATATTGAGGGATGGGTTTGTTTTGTGCAAGAGAGAGTGCCTGATTTTCATTTATTTTCCCCTTGTCCCCCTAAAAAGTCATTTCCCAATATTGGGGGAATTTTTGGAATTCAGTGTAATACTGTATACAAAGTTGAAAATAAATATAGGGCCTTAATTTAGGTAATAGAGTACTTTGTTCTGCAAAACTAATACCAAATACAGCTAATTAATTAGCTGTATAACATAACATAATTCTGTTATGTTTTGGTGAGTGCTGAGATGGTAGTTAAAAGTCACTGTTTCAAAGAATCAGAACTCCTTAGTCTTTTTCCTACATGTTATTTAATAAAGAACTATCCAAATTAAAGCTACAACAGACTTACACAGTACCTTTCGTATATTGTAACTTGCAAAGTATTTGAAATCTTACTTCTTTGCCATCCTAGGCACAAACAAAATTATTGATCATTATTAAACAAATGATAATGATAATAATGATAAAGCAAAAAAATGGCCATATATTTCAATGTTATAAAAATATTGTCTAATAATTACAGCTTAGCTTAACAGTTAACATGAAAAAAAATTATTTATTTATTTATTTATATTTCCAACTTATCAAAATAAATCAGTGTTAATCCTGAAGTCAGCTAATGGTTGTTTTAGGCCTGTATGGTCATAAGTTATTAAAGCCTGCTGTATAGTGACTGTGCTACACTTACAAGATACATCTTAAATGTTTTTATTCTGATAAAGAACTTGCTGTTTGCAAATGTTTTTTGGACCATGATATGCATTATTATTGTCTTTTGACAAGCAGAATATATTTAAAAGGTAATTCAGAAATTATCACCCATGTCCTACATTAAATATTATGTCTGTAGGTTAAAAAAAAGATTGTGTATATATGTGTGTGTGTGTAATATGATATAGTGAAGCTATGGGAGATCACGTTTTGCACAGAAAACATGTTTTGTTGGACTACATTTTTTTTCATTTTCCTATTGTAGGGAAATGAATTAAGTTTGAGACACGTAGTTTTATAGAGTTGAACTTTGCTAAACATTTCCAACATTTTCAGATGTTTATAAACCACATTCGTTTATTTGTATGCCTTTATGTTCTGCTTTCTTATAACTAATGCCTCTATTTGTTAAGAAAAATATGAGATTGTAATAAACACTGCTTATCTGTAGACATTGGTCCAAATAGGAATTGAGGATGTTGGATTTAAATATGAAAGCTTACATTTAACTGTATTGCATCCCCTACTTGGTCTATAAAAGAGAAATAGTGAAGATAGTTTTTGTTTGCTTGTTGCTATTTTTAAAATCAGGCTGGATGATTAATTAACAATAAATGTTTGAAAAATAGATAAATCAGTACATTTTCAGAAAAGAAATAATGTAGGTAAGAACCTTTATCTGCCGTCTAATATCATGGCTTTATATTGCTATTTTTTGGTAAAATTTGGCATGCTTCCTTAAGAACAAACAATAATACATCTCTAGAAGTAGAAGACTAGAAATGGGAATTATAAAGAATTGTTGAGAAAATCGTTTTGGATTCCTTCGTAACAGTGCAGCCTTCTCTTCCCTATGCCTTAGTGGTTGGAAATACTGTATATCCCCATCACATAAGGATAGTTCTGTGAACCCTTGAAATGAAAGTGACAATATCCAAGAAAGCAATACTTATGTGTACCGGGTTACAATTCATATAATATAATAGTATGAAGAACTCCTTTCTAAAGAAAGCATTCATATCTATTGTGCATTGGGGCCTTCCATCATGACATGGAATCTTGCCAGCAATAGCACATCTTCAAATAAGTCTCTTTAATGGCAGAGAAAAAAACTGCTTTTAAAAAGAATCAGTGATTGCCATAGTTTCAAGCTGCCAGTTTTTGTACTGTGATGAATCCAGATTCTTTTATTTATGTTGCAGTTGCAATCGTGCAGATGTTCAGACCCCATGACACTGGCTGCTGGCCAAAATATGGCATTCATCTTTTCTCTGCAGGTGTCCACTATTGTTTGATGGAAACTGGGAGGGAATGGCAAAGGATGAATCGTTCTGTGATTGTTCTGTTCCTGACAGGTTTCTTACTAGTATCTGTTACTTTGCTAGCATAAGAAAAAATAACAGTTAAGCAGCTGAGCAGGCATAAGTGGTAGGTTGTATAATGCATATCTTTGAACTTATGAAGATGGTTAAATATATATTTCATGGATGATTTATTTTTTATGATCCTGAGAATCTTACCTGTAGTATAATGTACTGAAATATATTTCAGCCTTATGGTTGGATAGTCTTTAGAAAGCTCTGTATTTTATAATATAAAACTTGAAACATCTTCAAATCTTAAAGTGTGTAGTGTGTATTAGCATGGTACAGAACTCATATGTCAAGGTCTTTCTTAATTTTTTGGAAATCTTCAGAAACAATACTGTGTCAGTTAGGAACAATTTTAGTTGCAGAATTTTGCACTAGTTTTAAGCTTCTGTACCATTTTATAGGCAGCCCCTCACATAATACGTTACATTACAGCAGGGTTTCTCAAACAGGGTTCCGTGGAGCCCTAGGGTTCCACAAGAGGTCACTAGGGGTTCCCTGGGAGATCACGATTTATTTAAAAATTATTTCAAATTTGGGCAACTTCACATTAAAGAGGTAAGTCATATAAGTTAAATAAATAAGTTTCATTCTTTATTTTTAGTTTAATTAGTTTTTAGTTTAGTTTTAGTTTAAGAACACTGTTAATGCATATATACAGGCCTACACATGAAACAAATCTAATAATTTTGTAACTTCTGGCCGATATTTGAGCCTGAATGTGCAGGGGTTCCCTGAGGCCTGAAAAATATTTCAAGGGTTCCTCCAGGGTCAAAAAGTTGAGAAAGGCTCATTACAGTGATGTAACCTGAAGTTTATCAGGGCATAGATTACTACAGTCAGGCTATATTTATCCAAGAAAGGTGGAAAATGATGAGCAAGACTTTAAGTTCAGCAGGGCTTGAGAAAGATGTGCACTTCCTTGAAGCTGAAGTGAGAAAAGTGCCTTGGCTCCTGCGTGGGTGACTGAGTTGCTAATCAGTGGCTCTTAGAGAAACTGCATTTTTCCTGTGCGCTCTCAGTAGCTACATGGTCCCTGGAAAATATGTTCATCAGTTAAAGAAGTGTTGACAGCACTGCTAAGCTGTACACTTGCTTTGAGGCAGTTGTGGTCATATGCAGAACAGGTTGTGTACCAACTTCTCAGACTTGGAACCTGGGCAGCCACAGTGCCTTAATCTCACCAGCTGGTATGCAATTGGTTTTGGTGTGGACAGCCAGTCTTTATCAGGAGCCCTTATATGATGTACAGTATAGTGATGATGAATGACCTCAAGGCAAGATCTCAAGATAGGGAGAAAGAGAAAACCCTTTTCTGCTAACTTCTTCCACTAATAATTCAGCATTTGCTGTTTCATCTTGGAAAAAAAGTTATCATCTCTTTGTGTATTTCATAACTAGACTTGCTTATGAAACAAAATAACTTTTTTTACAATAAGAACCCCAAAATATATTATTCATAATGGATTAGTTTAATAAAATATGCTTTACTCATGCAAATTTCTTCTTACCTCATTACCTTAAATAGCCTCTTTTATTATTACAGAGGAGGAGTAAGATACATGAAAGCTACTGTTTTCTATGTAATGCATATATGTTTAAGATTTGATACACTTTTATTACATTGTGAATTTGATTTGAAAGTTAATTATGCAACTTAAGATATAAAATAGATTGAAAGGATGACATTTTTTTCAGAACTCTCCATGTATGTATGTTTGATTGGAAATAAAAAGTGTAATTCTATGGAAACAATGCCTATTTGTGAAGGAATCTCATTGAGTAAAGTAAAATTCTGGCTTTTTCCTCCTACTTATGAAAGTGTGTACATAATGGGATGAATGGGAGATCTGTCATCCATCCATATGTCCTCTGTGGGCCTGAACAAGAAGATAGGGCTGAGTTTAGATATTGTACTTAACATACTTTAAGGTGGTTGAATAATATGTAATGGTTTATTTCACACAATGCTAAGCTATAAATCATGGTTAAGGAACCATATTGTATGGGTTTATACTTCACATTAAACCAAGAAAAATAAAATAAATCATGTTATATCTTAATGTGAATTATTAATCCACTCTACATCTTTAAGGAAAGATACGGTCATAAAAGATTGTAGCATTCTATATATTATTCATATTTTCAGCAATATAATATGTTAAAAAGCTGCCAAAGATACTTGCAGATTAAAATTGTGATGTTCAGATTATAGTCTGTTATAAGTGTCTAGTAGTGCCCTAAATGACATTCATAATTGCTTTTGATCTTTGAGATTTTAAATATCATTTGTACGTGTGTGAAGAAAAAATAGTTTGAAGGCTTTTTATTGTTGAAAGCTGCCTTGAATAAACATTATCAGTGTTTTAGACTATTAACATCTTTGCCTCAGTATTAGAACAAAGACATTGACTTCTATAAAGTTAAAATGGAAAACACTTCTTTAAGCCCACATAGCTCAGCACTTGGGGATTTCTTGAAACTTTTTTGCTGTTATACAGAATTAGTTTGCATTGCCTTTTTAGTTAGTTAAAGACAAAATAGGAACTTGAAGCTTTGTTTCTGAGAGATTACCATCACCTAGAATTCCAACGTAAAACACACTAGTGCAGATAATCTCATTTTCCATTTCCATGTAATATAATTATATGCTTCCATTGCCTATGGTTAAATAAAATTTTACTGAATTCATGCTACTTGAGCTAAGGTTTTGCTAGAGAAAATAAATCTCTCTTTTATACAAGGCGACCTTTGGATATATTTTCACTTCAGGTTTCACAAGAACCTGCTGTACAAAATATCGGTTAACAATATCACCTGCCTGTAATAAGCTAGTGGTTAATTGTCAGAGTATGTTTGAAGTATAAAATCAAATATGCTCTCCTTATGTATTAAAGTTTTATATGGAAATAATTCATCCTTTTCACTTTTTATATTTGCGCAATCCTTATTCTACTCATTCATAGTGTAGATGTATACCTTATACTAATACATGTCAAGGATGATTTTCTGAGAGCACAATAAAAATAAACCCAGATGTAATTTTCTTATTGATTGACTTGAAGGAATGTGTACCTTGCAGATATTTCTAAAATGAAAAGGACAGTTGAAGATGGTGGTGGGCAGCATGGACAAAAACTACATTAAAGCCAGAGAGCTAGTCAAATTTCCATAGAAATTGTTAAATTCCAGGGAAAGCTTGAGATCTTTGATAGCTGGCCAACAATTTCATGGTTAGCCCTTATCTTGAGAAATATTTAGAAATCATGAGATTTGTTAATATAAAAATTCTAAGACATACATATTCATATATAGATATATGTCTATACAGATATATATGTGAATGAATGATTAAATGTTGGATTATGCTGTTGATAACTTAAAACATGATTTCTGGTATCAAATTATTTTTCAAACTGAGTTCTAGTGTTTTCATGTTTCAGTTGATGGAGGGGAATGTAGGCTTAAAAACAGGTAGTCTTGTATTTGTAACTTCTATCATATCATAAACTAAAATCAGAAATGGGAAAGAGGTGGTGTTTAACTGATGTATATCAAACTGACTTGTTCTCTTCAACCACCTTGTAAAACTCACTACCCTGCCCAAGAGATGAAAAAGAGGCTCATTTTGTACTTTAACTTGTCTAGCACATTAAGAACAGACAAGTAGTATGATAACAGTATTTTAATTTAATAATCAGGCTAACATAAATATTGAAGAAGAGAGGATTTGTAGACTATGGTGACATAGTAATATTTATGCTCATTTGTGTTTTTTTTTTTCAAAATTAATACTTTAATTTTTAATAGTTTAATTTTTTTTCAAAATTAACTGTATATATAACAAACATTTCCCCCAGGAACTGTTGAAAAAAGTCCTTTCTCTCCCTCCCTCCCCCTCCCTCCCCCCCTCTTCCCCCCCCTCTCTCTCTTTCTCTCTCTCAAAGATATTTAACTTTTGTGTCTTTCATAGAATATGAACTTTTCAGTCTTGGCAGCATGGATTGCTTTTTGGTGGATTTGAATCTGTATTTAAAGTTTTAATTGATCTATCAAAGCTTGGAACTTTCATGATTCAGTTACACCAAATGTTTTAATAGAGTAATTTTATGTAATTTGTGTGTTTGACAACCCCGTTTATCTCACTAGTTGGAAATTATTCTACAAAAATTGCCATTAACAAATAAAAATGTACTTATTAGAGGACTTGTCATGTTTGTGCATTTCTTGAACAAATAGAATATCCTTTTTTTGTACTTTTAAAATTTTGTATTTTCAGTACCATGTTAGAATCATACAATTGGAAAGAGCCATTTAGGCATTTGACTGCAATTACTTGGATGAGTTTATTATTCCAATCATAATTAGGCTTTGAAGTAGTCCTTTGTGTTGTGGGGAATTGGAATTTCAGTTGCAAAAAAATAAAAGTTTCAGGAAGAAAAAAATGCTTTTTCTTCCCATGTGAGTTTTGTGCATGCAGTCGCAATTTGTGATAACTTTTGCATTTCTTTTTCTCTTTGGAGGCAACAACAGAAAAGATTTATTGATACCAGAACTTTAGGCAGTACCTTCCATTATTGTCTTGGCTGACTGGAAATCTTGTGCATTGCAGAAAATTCATAGAACTTTCAGCTTATGTGGGATGTGGCCAAGCCTGTTGGGTTTGGAGAGTGCATTCAAGAAAATGGCCAATACTATTCTGCATCAATGCAGGAGGGAAGAAAGGGACAATCCTGGGAATTATGTGGGTGTGGGCCAGTGGGATATGCCTTGCTGGGATATTGATAGCAACAGCTGATAGAAGAGAAGGAAGAAAAGGCATAGGAAGTCGGGTGGTTCAGTTGAGTATGTCATGCTGGGATACTGGGATGTGAAGGGAGAGAAGAAAGGGAAGGTGCTTGAAAGATTGGGGACAGATGGGGAAGTAGGATACACTGTGCTGGGAGCCACAGCAGGGAAAGAGAGGTAGGGTACATCAGCCTTGCCCTTTTCTCCCTCTCCTAAGCTGCTACTGCTGCTGCTGGTGTTCTTGGCTCTTTTTTTATTCTTCCCCCATCCCACAAAACACTGGAACAATCCCATATGGCTCATGTATGGACTAAAATAGTTATAACATGCATGTTTTGGTTTGAGCACAGACCACTTGAAAACAGCTGTTCCATGCATGGACCATTTTGCACATCCTAGTTTATAAATGTCTTTAAAAGAGAAAGATTTATTTTTATGGATTAGACTATAAAATTCATGTTGTAGCATCACAGTTGAGCTCATAAGGTGAAAAGCTTGACATCTCAGATGTGCGGTCCTAGAAGTCCTCTTGCGTCTACACAACCTATCCCCATCTACTTCCTTGATGTGGAAGCTTGGTAATTGTCACTGCCATCAGCAGCCCTTTATCTGACATCCTCTCTCCTAACCCTTGTATGTGAGAGAGATAGCCTGTGCATTTTACTGGCTAGGAAAAGAGGAAAAAATGAATTATATGGCATATTTCCTGGCCCTGCAGCATGTGACTAAAGAAATCAGCTCCTCTTTGTGGAATGATAGACCAATCTCTTGAGATAAATAGAATCAAACTTTGTTTCTTTTCCTTTTAAAAAAAATGTAGAAAATTCTTTTTAACTTTAAATAATCACTAGCCAACATTCACTGGTAAAGGACATTTTTAAAAAGTTATTCAAATATCTGTTAGTGATTTAAAAGGATCTCCCATAGAAAAATATACAGGAAAATAAAAGATTCCAAAAAAAACCCTAAGCTGATGTTGTATTTCTCTTATTTAGAGGCAACTCTGTTATAAGGAAGTTCCAAATTGCATAAAAACACACAGTGCTGAACTTAGAGAAAATAAAGAACAGACAATAAAACTCAAATAGGAACAGATATTCAAAATAAAAAGTAATCCAACACAATATTGCTAACAATAGTTAACAATAGTTACTTATTTCCAGAGACAGATAACTGCAACAAACATTTCCTTCTTGCTTCCCTGGAGTTTTGAGATTCTTACAAATTACAACCTTAATTCAGAGGCTTGGGAGAGCAATGTTGCCTCTCTGCTTTACCTCACCTTAATACCCAACTTCTAAAACAGAACAAAAATGTTCCTACTATCAAAAAGGGAGAGATTTGCATGATCTTCCTGCCTTTTGCTGTCTGATCCTTCGCCATGCCTCAGTTGGACTGAATGTTGATTGATCATCTGAGTTTGCCTGGCTTGAGGAGTTGGGACAGGAATATCCTTGCAACAGGTCCATGCATGCATAGTCAAACTATGTGCTTTTTTTGAGCAAAATAGCTGTTCCATACACAAAACTTTTTACCATATCCCTAGTTTATAAAGGCATTTTAATCAAAAAGAGAAAGATTGATAGTGATGTCATAAATTATCAAATTCAAGTTGGAAAACTCAAAATAAAACTTTTCATGAACTTCTTCCAAATTTTACTATCATCAGGTAACTTATATATTAGCATACTGTACAGATCACTTGTAGGCACAAGGTTCTCAAAAACACATTCCTTAAATTTGTGAATGCTTTATTCTATTCTTCAGTTTGAATTGGCTTGCTAATAGCATATAATTGTCATAAACTGTTAATAATTGACTCATATTTTGAACCTTCAGGGAAGGAGATTGCTAACCACAACACTTTTACTTGTTATGATTCAAATGTGCCTGTACCTGTTTATTTTTATCATTAACTTCCTTGTGCTTAAAATACTACTGTGTATTTTTTTTACATAGTCTCAACAGGTGGCAGCACCTTGTTGATTGGTGATCTTGGAAGCTAAGCAGGGTTGGACTTTGTTGGTAATTGTATAGGGATCCACCTAACAATTCCAGAAGAGTGGGTTAGACGAGGAATTAGAAATAAACATTCTGGAAGCATCAACAAACCACTTGTACAGCGCAGCCAAGAAAACTGAACAGATGTGGTCACTTGGAGTTGACTAGGAACTGATACCTTCTTTAACTTGGTAAACTTTTTATTGAAGTAGCTACTATTCTACTGAAGTAGAAACTATCCCCGTTGCTTCTGGAGAGAACTTGCATCTCATTGTTTGATATATTTCTTTCAAGTGTAGTGAAAATCATTTTCAAAAAACAGGTGAGGCGGTGTGAAGCTCTTCAAGTTTCAGTGTGGGATCTTGCAGATTCCAAAATACAGGGATGGATGGATGGATGGGCTCGCTTAACGACCCACAATCCTCGCTTAACAACAGCAACAGGGACTACAGGGATTGCCATCGCTAAGCGGTGTGGTCATGTGACATTGTGCTTTACGGCCGCATCGTTTAGCAATGGAAATTCCAGTCCCAATTGCTGTCCTGTACATAAACACAGAGATAGATATACTGTATGCTTACAATCTGAGGTCACTCAGAAACAAAAAATTAAATTGTGATCAACTAACATTCCAGTGCCAATTCATAAAGATGGCCTGGAAGTTATCTCATTGGATTCCACATCTCATATACAACATTTTGTAACATTTTATGTAATAAAATTATTTTTAATCTGACAGCAGTAGTGAAATATACACTTGCTGTGATCCATGTGGAAAAATAGGAAGGATAGGAGTAGTTTGCAATAGTGATGGGAATTGTAATTTAAATTTTCTATTTAGATTATCATGTGAACAATGAAGGCAAAATGGCATTGCTGTAGCAAAAGAAGGAAATACCAGCAACTTTAATTTGAACATGCCCAAAAATATTTAGGGAAAATCTTGGAGTGGGGGTCTTCCCAAACAGGGATGTCTGTAATAACTCAGTGGCACAAAAATGTGATGTGGGAATATTGAAATATGGAGTAGAATAGTTGAACAGGGAGGAGAGCTACTGAAAACAATCTAATGCATAGGGATTTCCTGGTTGATTGTAGGTACACTTGGCCTCAGGAGCAGAGTAAGAGGACTGAGAATGCTCAGAGGCATAACCACAACCAGAGGAGGTGGATGTAAATGGAATGTACCTGTAGTTGCTAAAACTCTTAAGCAGAAGTATTTTACACTGCAGCATTGTGCTGCAGAACACCAGTTGTGTAAATGTTATTTTCTTTTAGAGAAGACTAAGATTGAGATAGTATGAAAGTATTGTATTGATAGATATAAATGGATCTGACTAAATATCATTGGAAAAATCCTTTCATTTAGAATTCCTTGAGGAATTAATGAATAGCATGGGGGTGCACAACCTTGGGAATCAGTGATAAAAAATGCTACATTCTGTGCTTACTCAGAAGATAAGTGTCCTCAAACAGAGAACTTTATTCGTAATATAACAGAAACATGAAATAATAAAAATGTGATGGTTAAACCTGCATATAAGTAAATATACTTAAGTGTGTTGAAATGAATGGTCTTAAGCACATTTAATATTGTGTAACTTGCTATGTGATAATATGACACAGCATTGCATATTATGAAAGTAAAATAATGTCAGGCTTGACTTGTGACCAGAGAAACACGTCTATTGTGTATATTGGCACCATCGTGGGAGTAATTTGCCTTTAACTTAAACACTACAAAATAAATTTTTCTGCTTGCCTATTCCTCTTTTGAATTTGGGTGAGGAACCACTGTAGAAAGTAGAGCTATATTCTTTTCAGTCTGTCATGTCTTTGGGCATCATGATGCTTATAGGTGCTGCATGGGGAACTCCAGCCATAAGAGAATACAATTTGAGTAGATTTGGGGTGGATTTTTCTTAGTTCCTGTTCATATGCTGTAAGAGCTTTCCCAAACCTCCAGACTCTTCTAGCCACTATGGCCAACAGTTTTTTTTTAATCCATTCAATCGTGTCCGATTCTTGGAGACTGCCTGGACAAGTCCCTACAGTTTTCTTGGCAAGGTTTCTCAGAAGTGGTTTATGGCCAACAGTTAAAAAGGGCGTTAATTCATAAAAATTATGTTCCCTAATAATAGAAAATTGGTATGGCCAGAATTGAGATAGATTCTTTGTATTTTGGAAAAATGCAATTTGGAGAACCAAGAATGAATGAAAATAGGGACTGTTTGGTGAGTATTTGCTTAGAAAAAGATCTATGATTTAAGCCTCTATTCCTATACAAAGATGGCAAAAGAATTAATACAAATACAAAGCAGATTAATTTGATTGTTTATGATGGAAAGTTGAGAGAATTTTTGAAAGATACAAGGCATTTTGAAAAATGAGAAGATCTGAATATGGGACAGACAATTATTTAGAAGTGTCAAAGGTAGATCTTGGAACATAGACATAGAAGAAAACAAAGCAAGTGAAAAATTGAGTGAAAGTAAAATGACTGCAGGAAGAGAAAGAATGGATCCTATATGAAAAAGTATTAGAAGATAGATGATTCTATGAAAGGAAAGTGGAAATAATAAAAGAAGATCTGGAAGCTGCTTGGAACAAAATGAAAAGACATATGTTACAGACTGCAACAGAAGTACATGCGGTTACACTTTGGAAATATGAAAGAGGATGCTTGATGGAATAATGAAGTGAAAGGTGCTGCAGATGATAGGAAAATGCGTATGAGAATGTATGAATCAACACCTTTATTATGATTATTATTATGAACTAGAATTATATGTAATTCTTTGACAGAACTTAACAGAGCTTAGATAAAGGTATACTGTATAAAGATTTCTAAGTAAATTGGGAGACTCAAAATGAAGCAAATGAAGTTATATTGTAAATACTAGAATATTGAAAAAGATATATGTGGACTTTAAACTGAATCACTAAATTATAAAACTACTTTGTGAGTAAAATATTAAAATATCTAAATTACTGAGTGAATACAGTACATTGAACTATTTAACACTTAAGTACTGGTTTGATAAGGTACTGATACAGACGTGGTAGCATAATTTAGCCTTTTTTTTCTTTTTAGTTTTTATTGTTATTGAGAGCAATGTATGTCAGACCAGAAACACTAATTCATCATGATATTAATAGAGAGGAAGCTGGTAAAATGTAAAAGCCACCAGGTGGAAATTGTATTATTCCCTGTATGCTAGGAAATAAGCTTTTAAAACATAATTGATGATAAAATAATCCTCTGTTTTTCAAAATACATTGGAACTAAAAGAAATGGAATTTGTTAGAAGCATTACTCTCCTGATTTATGAACTGACATTTATTCACTTCCCCTTAACCGTACATATTTGTAAACAAGCTATGGCTACTTGAAGAATCTTTAGATTAATGAAATTTGCTTTTGTATTCGATAGACAGTTTTACAAATAAAATACAGGATTAACTGATTAAAATATGTGATAACTATACAGAATTACAATAGAAGAGAATATATGTAGCTCAGGGTTGAACTGTGGAGTCCTTGGTGCTCTCTGAGCTTGATTGTTTGCTTGCAGATATTTCATTACCCAATTAGGTAACATCATCAGTGCTAGTGAATGTGGGGTTTGCTCCCTATTTATATACATTAGTTTGCCATGCCAGTGTTGGTGGGGATGTGGTTTTCTCTTTGGTAGTTCCTTGATTAGGGTATTGTTTTCTGCTTGATTGTTTGCCTGGTGTCAATCCCTGCTTATCTGGGTGTAGGCTGCTGGAGAGGATGGGTTCTGGTCTTTTTGTTTCCTTCTTAGCTTTTTTATTGGATTCTCTTTTGAATCCTCATCCTCACCAACACTGGCAGGGCAAGCTACTGTATATAAACAGGGAGCAAACTCCACACTCACTAGCACTGATGATGTTACCTAGTTGGGTAACAACTAGGTAACGAAACGTCTGCAAGCAAACAACCAAGCTTATACAGAGTTAGGATATTAGAAGTTAAAATGCCTTACATGAAATTCTGGTTGGGTTGAGAATTGTATCCACAGTACAATTCTCATATACAGTAAGCTGAAAAGAGCAGGTGCATCAATGCATTCTTATTCTATAGAGCCTGCTGACAATGAAAGAATGGCTTAGTTTTCTCTATGCCATTAAACTGGCCGTCTCATTGAATAAAGTAAGTTTTCTACATTTGCATGTAGCTTAAAGGGCGGCTGCAGGATATCTGCTGTGGCAATTGAATACTTAATGTCTCTCTGGAAGTATGAAAGCAATTGCTCATGAATTCTTGGCATAATGATCAGGCACTATGATGAACAACACATGTACCCCTCCTTGGATATATTTACTTGCAGCCTAGAATCCATTTTAAAAATCAGGCTTCCTTTCTTTCACCCTGTAATTCGTTTGGAACAAAATTAGGATTAATCCAGTCTAGATCACCTGATACATATTGTGATATTAGTCAAGTGGTTTTCTGATAATTAGCAGTATTTTGATTGAGAGTGATGAGAGAATAGGTTGGTAATTGTTACATTTCAATCAAAGGCCAGTAGAAACATTTCATTCCATTGAAATCAGTGGGTTTCACTAGGTTCTATACTTTGTTTTATGACCATTGTATGAGTTGTTTCATACATATGGATTATACTACTGTGACTCATTCTAAATGTATAGAACTTGATGTAGTTGAAATTTTATATTAAAATAGATAATAATGGTATAATTTCAAATTCAGTCTGACAAAATGTGAAATGCATAGATAGAAACATGGAAAATTGTACAGCAATTATGGGAAAATAAGGTAATGTGGGAAAAATATAAAACTGGTGTTAGCTTATGCTTTCAATATTACTTAAAATTTAGCATCTGATTTTGCCCAATGCAAAAGGGGTTGAAAGGACTCCCTCCAGCTGTAAAGCCATATAAACAAGCTTCATCAAAACACAATAAATGAGAGTTTTAAAAAAAAGATTAGAGGGAGAGTCAAAGGAGGGCAAAATCATGGCATGATTACAATGTTGCTTGACTTTGGTTATTTTGGTCTGTGTAATTTCTGTCCATCCATCCCCACTCCTTTCTCAAGGCTAAATAGCAGACTTTTTAAAAACGTCCATATATAAAAAAGAAAAAGAGCAAGAAGAATGCTTCTCTGTGCAAATAAAAGCAGCAACTTCATTTCAGTTACTAAGGGATCTTTCACCCTTTCAAGGACAGTTTGAATTTCAGTGAAGTGGAGCTATTGTTCTATAACATCTGATCTTGTACATCAGTAGTTTATGACCTAGAGGTTGAAGGACTTTCCACTAAAGGGTTGTTTATTGAGATACCTTGTACTATTCAAATTCTGGAGAAGTTTCCTCCTATCTGAGGGAAAAATCTATAGAAAATCTATGATCACCAATTAGGATCTGTCTTATATGTAAAATCAAACACATGGAAGTTAATTTTGTGGTATGCAGGAGATCCATGACTGAATATTCTGGTATCAGAATAATCCCTCCCTCTTGAGTGTTCTTTGCCTTTTGGCAAACTAACAAACAGCATCTAGGTGAAGGAAGGAAAGGGAAAGGGGAAGGGGAAGGGAAGGGAAGGGAAGGGAAGGAAAGGGAAGGCTTGCATCCAATACAAATTTGAGGCCACACTTTGTTGAGATTGAATATTGTTGAGCATTGTTGGGTCAGAGATTGTGGAATCAATTTCAATAACTTCGCAAGGATTAGGCCAACCATTTGTTCTTGTGACTCTTGACCATGGCTAATTAGATATACTGGGCAGGATTTGATTGATTGCATCTGGAGATTAATATATTCTTGTGATGAAGAATTATGCCCAGCATTTTAAGAGTGAAGCCCTCTCTAAACCACAAAATACTAGACCAGCGCTGCCCAGTCACAAATATCCCATTTTTAAGAGAGACTTAAAATCAGTAAAAGCTGTCAACATATAGCTTGCTTTAACAAAGAACCCCTTGCTTAGTATATGCTGGATGGCATTACATTTCAGTGGATACATAACTGGCTTGTGAATTATACTGAAAGAATCCTCATCAATGGTTCTGCATCACACTGAAGTGAGGTATCAAGTAGGGTACTACAAGGTTAGTCCTGAGGCCTGTAATCTACAGTATTTGTGTTAATGGCTTACCTGAAGAGGTATAAGGGATGCTTATCAAAATGTAGTTGACACAAAATTAAGTGAGATAGCAAATAGGGATGGACAATATTTCAAAAAGTTGCCTAACAAGCACCTGTACATTTTTGTGGGATTGCCTTGTGCTGGGAAAAGGCAGTTTCTTTAGTGTGTTGCTAACAGGTGCTATGTTCATGATCTGAAGCACCTTTTTGAGATCAAATCTGAAGTACTACACAGCCCTAATTGCTAATCCTTTAGAAGTAAGAAATAAAATTCAAAACAATTTTTGTAAGTTAAAAAAATGGGCTGAAAATAAGATAATGAAATTTAACAGAGATAAGTTTTTCACTTCAGAAATCAAATGCACAGGTATAGATAGCCAATACCTGAGTTAGCAACAGATTTGTGAAAAAGATCTTGGAATAGTAGATAATAAAATGAGTTGTGAGCTTGATGTCACAAAAAAGGTAAATGCAGTTTTAGGCTGCATCAAAAGAAGTGTGGTTTACAAATCACCCATGTCCCATTCTGGCCATCATTCTTTAAGGAGCCAGACAAACTGGAACAGATAAATGAAAAGCAACAAGGATGATCAGAGGATTAGAAACTAGACCTTAGCAAGAGAGATTGAAGGATCAGAGCATGGTTAACCTTGAGAAGAGGATGTCACACTGAAGAAGGTTACAACCTTTTCGGTAATGTTCCAGAGTGTATGACACAAAATAATAGATTCAAGTTACAGGAAGACAAATTCCAGCTAAATATTCCTAACGATTAGAGCAATTCAAGAGTGAAACCATTTACTCGGGTCTCCCTTTCTCTGGGTGTGTTCTAGTAGTGACTAAACAGCCACAGGGGATGTTTTAATTTGGATTTCTGCACTGAGCAGGATATTGGACTCAAGTGTTAGAAATGTTGGACCTTTATGATTCTATGACTGGTTCAGCTTTTGCTTGCCAATCTTTTCTTTTAGGTGGTGACTTGGGACAGGGCATTTTTTGTATAGTGATATGTAATTAAATGAATATAATAATAAATCAGCTAAATATATAGTTTTGAATAAGTATAAATTGATTAATTTCAGATTAGCTTTGATTCATTGGTCACCAACAAGTATATACTCCTACCATTTTGTATGGTAAATTAGCTTTAATGAAATGCTTGGATTTAAACCATATGGTTATCTACCTATGGTACCATAAGTACTTTGCTGATTTTTAGGAAGGAGCTGTTTCTAAAATTTACTACTAATGGATTTCAAATGTAGATTGATCAAGTTACTATGGATTGAGCATCTGATGCTGGCTTCCCTTCTCTATGCCCTAGAAACATGTGTAAATCTCCCACTGCTGCATCAAACAAACCATTACTTTCTAATCTGATACTGATGGGAATTATAATCACGACTAGGGAACCTGGAAGTTGGGAAATATGATATGCTTCTTCCTAATAGCAATTAAAGAAGTTAAATAAACATATTCTGTATATATTTTCCCCTTCATTGCACATTTTGCGAAGATTTCCTTGATTTATATACAGTTGGGAAATGCAGGGTGGTTTGTGTGTGTGTGTGTGTGTGTGTGTGTGCTTTGTTTTAAAGAGTTTTAGTTCTTACTCCCATTGTTTTTACTTAAAACTGAACTGGACACTTTTTTGGAAGTCTGGATACTTTACTAAGATATCAAGCCTTTGCTATGGTTACTCAATTGAAACCAGCCATGGGAATGTTGAGTAAGCCAAGTTCTAGGGTGGATGTTGAATTTGCACTGGAGAATCACAAAAAACTTTATTGATGGGAGTGTGAAGCTGGCATACCTTTATATAACACCAAACTGTCTTGACAGAATGTTTCTGAGCAGCCAAGGAACAGTTGATAATAGGAATAAAATGTTTTAAGCTAGAATCTGTTAATGCTGGAATACAGGCAGTTGATAGGATCATGCAAAATAATGGACATTTATTCTTGATAGTTCTGCTTTGTAATCTATCCATGCGTATTATTATTATTAATGCTGACCAAATTATTATAGGCGTTTAGCTGTGAGAATTGTAGAGCTCTGCATTAAAGTTCTTAGCTATGAAGTACTTTATCTATTTTCTTGTAAATTATTTGTAATTGCTTAAAGTAACTGGGATATTATCTCTGCTTCTGTATATTGTCTCATAAATAGTACAAAATTTAATATTGTTTATTTTGTTTTTCATTCTCAAGAATAATAATCTCAATTAAAATGGCTTCAGAAATTAGTAGGAAGGTTTTTAATTTTGTTTTTTTTTTAAACAATTGCTTTGATTTACAGGTAGTCCTCGCATAACCATTCCAAGTTATGATAGCCACGGAAAGGGTGCTTTACCACCTGTAAAGCACTTCTGATTGTCGTAAAACATCATCCCCCCCCCCCCCGCAGTCACGTGATTGCAATCTGGGTGCTTGGCAACCTGTTTGCAAGTATGACTGGTTGCCAAGTGCCCCACGATCATGTGATAACAATTTGCAATCTTCTCTGCTTCCTTCCCCAAAAGTCAGTGGGGAAGCCGGGCAGGGAAGGTTGCAAGCAGCTGCTGCTGCCTGCCGAGAGGACTCCCTCTCATCTCGGGGGTCTGTTTCAAGAGCTCCCTGCCGAAGGATTCCAGCTCTGTGCAAGCATGCATGAAGGATTTAGCCGAATCCTTCGGCCGGGAGCTCTTGAAACAGCCCCAAGACATGAGTGATAGCTGAGATCCAAGCAGGATTCTCAGCCCGTGTGGAGGGACACTCAAAAGCAGCCTGCGCTGGGCCTCCCAGGGTCTCCCCTACCCCCGTGAGGCACCTTGCGCTCCTTACCTGGGACTCCATTCGCTTAATAACCGGCGAGATTGCTTAACGATCGCAACTGGGAGTGCTGATATTGCAGTCATTAAACGAAGCAGTCACATGCCGTCTCGCTTAATGACAGCTTCCCTCAACCACGGAGATTCCGGTCCCAATTGTAGCCGTTGATTGAGGACTACCTGTATTTTGTAACTGAAGACTGAGTCCTTGTTTTATACACAACCCCCCTCCCCCTCTTTATTAGGCTGGGAACAGAGAGAAGGGCAAAGAATGACCTTTGCAGTTGTTCTGCACTTACATGATAACAGTTCAGTTACTGGGGAAAACTTCAGGCTTAGATGGAGGGCTAAGGTTTTCTGTATTACATTGTGGTTCATAGAATTTCAGAAGTGCAGCATTATGTGGACAGGCGTCAGTCTTTCTCGGTGTGGAAGAAGAAAACATTCTGGACCAGGCATTACACTTTAGTGCTCTGAATATCTCAGAAATTCAGGTTTGCCTCCACTGTTTTGGGCATAACTGCATGCATGTGGTCCCATTCCATATTTTTCATTTCTTGTTTGTAGATTAATAGAGTTTGTAAACTTACTTCTATTACCTTTTCTCTGCAGATCGAATGCTTATTAACCAACCTTCGGCTGAACCTTCCTTCCTAGGTTCACAAATCCATTGTACCTATTTAAGGGAATGGCTCTTTGGACACAGTGGTATAATTAGAGAGGCATTTACTAACTGGATTGTGCATAACTGAAGTAAGCAGTGGCACATTTGGCCATAAAGGATTGTTTCAACAATTTATTTGTACAGCCCTTGTGATGAAGTGTCATTTTTAAGTATTAGAGCTTTGCATTTTCTTCCAGCTCTGCCTTGGAGTGTTGATAAGTGGGTCCTGGGAAGAAAATGTTGTGGGGGAAGAGAAGGGTGGCGAGGAGGAGCTGCACTTGACAGTTAACAGTGACAGTTGGGCAGGGAGTCTGGCTGGGAACAGACACACAAAGAAGCTTTGTATAACCCATGATAATTTTTTTTAAAAAAACAACCAAAACAGACTGGTGTTTAGACTAGGAGATAGAAGGAAAATACCTGTTTTGAATTTTTCTAAGTAGAAATACCCATTGGAACTTAAGTTGAAGTAAAGCATTTCACGTTCGTTTTTTTAAAAAATAACTGGTATAAAATTATTAAAACAACCGTATTCTATTCAGTACTACTGTAACATAAGGAAGATCATGACCACTAGAGCTACCTAAGCCTGGGGTGGGTGGATACTCTGCTTGTTTACAAATAAATATTCTTGTTTTATTTGTTAACTTTTTGCCTGAATGACTGCAATCATAGTCTCCTTAAACTTGGTGAAGCTATGCTAACCTGTGAGAAATGATTACAGGATCTCTATTACTTGCAGTAATTATGGTGGTAGAAATTATATGGGTTTTGACATTTTTGCCAAATACCTAAACAAATTATTTCACAAATGTAATTGCCAAGACTCCATTGTCACAACAGCATTCACTACATTTTTGTTACTGTTTTAATGTAATTTTCATACTGAATTGGACTAATTTGAGAATGGAATGTTTTGTTGCTAAATAGCCAAATTTTGCACATCCCTAATGTTTAAATAAACTCCTGAACATGTAGATACAGCCTTGATGTCTAATTCATATGGAAGCATTGTATCTGTTCTTAGATGCCTAGATTTCGTGTAGATTAAAAAACTATCCATATTTTTTTCCAATGGAAATTTTAAAATTTATTTTTATATGATTTTTTTTAAACCCTAAATTTCTAATTTCAGAATTTTGGAAAAATGTTACTTTGCTATAGTACTTTTTAAAATAACTGTTCCCTCAAGAGTCATTTGAGCCTGTATTGAGTTAGCCTCATTGTTCTAACTCCACAGAGAATAATACTGGTAAAGTCCAAAAAATGGGCAAGCCACTACTAATACAGTATTCTAGCTTGGTCAGATGGAATGCCCAATTAAAGAGAAAAAAATAGGATGCAGAGCAAAGTGCATATATTTACCATTGTGTTTATTTCCAGGCATATCTTTGAACTCCACATTGGTGCACTGGAATGGTAGAAAATGTTGTAAAGCCTTAGTTCATCTTCTGGTAAATAGCTGTGTTGTGACTGTTCAGTCCCACCCTGGTAACCATTTTGTGAGTACACCCACTCATGCTGTGAAAAATTTAGAAGATAGCCTACCCTTGTGTTAGACAATCCTTTGTAGCCCATCCACCTATAAATAAGAATTTACATGATTTACAGCATGGAGTCAAAAATGAATGCTCCTTAGCTATACTATCCCAGTGGGCTAAATTGGTTTGAAATATATGCCACATTGTCTCTCCAAAGGCTTTCTATATGTGATAGTATAAAAAAGGTAATCAAAGTTGACTGTCATAAATAACTGTGTAGATAATTAATCTATTCTGGGAAATTGAAAAAATGCCCAAAGAGTCTGTAACTACATGGTTGAATTTCCTCCCATAATTTTATGGATCCAGATGCCAGAGTGAAATATTTTATTATTTATTTTATTCATTCATTCAATGTTGGTGTCAGCTGCCTCCAGACAGACTGTACAAGAAATTTTAGTTTCGCAGCTAAATTCTAAAGCATAACAGTGCTGTATTATTATTATTTTGATTATTTGGGTTATAATGTAATGCATCCCTTTTTTAATCTTGCTATTGCCTTCATCTTCATTTTGCTTATGTCTTTATGTAGTATTAATCTTACAGGTATCTCCTCACACTTGGCATCTAGTATATTATTATTATTGTCACTTAAAGACTGGTACAGTTTTCTTCAGTAATGAATTATTGGACTGGCTATTAGAAAACTACTTAGATTTTCCGGGAGACTCCAGCCTTTCTAAATTTAGGTTTCAGATATATCAGTACCAGATTTTCCTTGCATTGGGAGAGAATGTGGCTTTCTGTACCATGCCGTGTAAATTTATGCATATTAAGTCATAAGGCAGTACCACTGTATGCAATGGGATTTTTCCTGTATAACAAGCATGAAGCCTTGTTTGCTCTTATGCATAATAGATAAAACAAGAATTAATGTTAGTATAAGCCCCATTGTATTGTAAATAGTTTAAGGGTTATGATTATGAATATCATAAAACTTACGATTTTTCATTGTTAAAAAAAAGGTAAAGGTTTTCCCCTGCACAGTCATGTCCGACTCTAGGGGGCGGTGCTCATCTCCGTTTCTTAGCCAAAGAGCCAGCGCTGTCCAAAGACACTTCCGCGGTCATGTGGCCGGCATGATGCACACGGAACGCTGTTACCATCCCACCGAAGTGGTACCTATTTATCTACTTGCATTTGCATGCTTTCAAATTGCTAGGTTGGCAAGAGCTGGGGCCAGTATGGGAGCTCACTCTGTCACGTGGCGCTCGGGTCTCGAACCGCCGACCTTCCGATCGACAAGCCTGGCATCTTAACCACTGAGCCATCGTGCCCCTCTATTTTCATTGTTAGTTAGACAGTATTCCAGAAAGTGCTTTTCCAGTTTTAAAAACTTGCTTTATTGCTACAAAAATAATTACATTTAAATAAATGAATCTAATTTTTAATTGAAATGCTAAAATTTTGGGTATATGCCTCTAGTAAGTAATTATATTCTTAAAGGTTGAAAAATACTAATGGTTTTTATTTTATATATTAGGTCAGAGAATGTCATCATTCATTCATTCATTCATTCATTCATTCATTCATTCATTCATTCATTCATTCATTCATTCTCTATCCCACCTTTATTGTTTTTATAAATAATGACAATATAGTGACATAGTTACAGTTATATTAATACATTTAATAACTGCAATGCAAGCATGGTTATACTATTCTAAGCAACACAGGATCTCTAATCTAAAGACCAGCTAGGAAGTACATACAGTATACTATCATACATTCAGGATACCAGAATGATGCTGGTTTATTTCTAGGGACCTTTAGAACAGTAATTGAAGCTTCATTATATCTATTTAAATTTTAGCTTTGTGCAAAGAATATGAAAGAAGTGCCTGCCATACACATGGCCTTGAATGAAGTACCTCTTCATAGTGTTAAAGAAACGGCATCCCTTACAAGTCTCAGAGTTGTTCAAAACCTGTCCCCAATTGTAATTTGTACTTTGGCTCAGTTGTGACTGATTTCAAACTGATATTCCCAGATATAGCAAGCTAAAAAGTGTTAAAACTGGCACATTTTGGGTTTTTTACTCTTTGTATTGGAAAATTATATCCTGAATGTCCATTAAATAATGGTGACTGAAACCTATACCTATATTCTAGTGCGGGGTTTAAGACAGATCGGCCTGAGATGAGAGATCTTTACTTCCCTGGTGCTAGAAACAGATTTATTGTACTCCATTGCCTCTCCTACTTTGTTTGCTTAGTGACAAACAAAAGTAACTACACAGTAAGTACTTACAGTGTGAATGATTGATTTTATTTCTTCACATTAATAAATAATTCTTGTCAGCAAATATTTCTAATTTACCATTTTATTCTGTTTATAGAATTTTAAAAGTGCTTTATGAATGATTGTTTAAAAACTTCAACTGTACTGCTTATATTTATAATGGCTTATTAGTTCTAGAATTAAAAATAATAGTAATCAATTTATTCAAGAGCCAAAAATTCTTCTGCTATTTACAAGAAAATGCTTTCATATACATTTACCATGTTAAAAAATTAATTTCAAAAACCAAAGGCTAAAACTATGGGGCGCAGTAGCTCAGCGGGTAAAACCGCTGAGCCGGAAGGACTGCCTGTATAAGATCTGATGGTCGGCAGTTCTAATCCCCGCGTGGCGAGGTGAGTTCTCGTCATTCACCCCAGCTTCTGCCAACCCAGCAATTTGAAAGCTAATTAAGGTGAGTAGATAAATTGGGTACCACCTACGTGGGAAAAATATGCTGCATCCTGTCGGGGAGCCTGTCCTGTTCCACCGGAGAAAGATGGAGAAAAGATCGGAGGAAGACTGAAATGCTGCCGGTGAGGACAGACAGACCCGGAAGTGACATCAACAGGACGTCAGCAGCCGGCTCAAGGCATCCTGGGAATTGTAGTCCAGAGCCTTAAGAGCCGGTTCCCTTACCCCCTCTCCTGGTGTGCGGGTAAAATTACACTTGGTGATAAATGTATAAAGATAAATGTATATATAGACATGTATGTAAGCCGCCTAGAGTCCTCTGTTAGGGAGGGGATAGGCATATAAATACCACTATAAATAAATAAAAAAAATAAATAAATCTCTTGCTGCTTCAAGCTTAACATATAAATAAATGGGAAGCTGAAAATGATGCCTTTATTGTTACGTTTCATAAACATGCAGTGTCACAAACTGCTTTCTTACAGCTTACTTTCTACACATTCAAAGTTGTACTTGTTTTTTGTAAGCCAAGATGGAAAGGATGGAAGGCTTGGGACCATCAAAGATTCCTCCTCTGCCCCCCCCCCCAAAAAAAAAACCTAGTATTGAATGTTTTGCTAGAGGAATATTACCCTGATACAGAGTTCAGTTTTAAACTAGCAATTTTTGTAATCAGTATATATCAAGGCATATTATCTTCTGATGATGGCTTCTGCTTTGGGCAAAGTTGAATATTTACTCTGTGGCTTTTGATTTGTTAGTTTTAGGGGTTAGCAGAGAAACTCCTGGAGGCAACAGTGATTACTATTCCTTTGAAGACCAAGCCAGATATTCATAGTTAAGCATGGGTAAAGCTATCTTCATTTCCTCTTTGGTCCAGAAACCCATCCAATTCCAGTTCTTACTTCAGAAATACTTTTCAAGGGAGTATAATTCAGTAATAGCTGGGCCGGAGACAAAATTCTTTCCTGTCTGTTTCTTTCTCCAATTATTTCCCACATGGCCTTTTTCTTAAAATACTAAAATGTTTATCTAAACATTTCTAGGAACACATCCATGGGATTCAAGAAACAGAAAAACAAAAGCAGTTTCCTCTTGTGTCATGTTCGATTCTCAGTTGCATCTCCACAAATGTCCCTTTAATAAAAATGAGGAGAAAGGAACTGTGAGCTCTAATATACATTTGCACAAATTTGTACTCATCTTTTCAGTATGAACTGTTAGAATTCTAGGTCAACAACAAGTAGGGTACTCTGTACCAAGCTACAGTTTTAGGGGAAATTGGTAGAAAATGTTCTATAGGATGGTACATAATTCCATCAATGATTGCCAAGATGGACAAATGTTGCAAATGCCACAACAAAGAAGAAACATTTTATCATATGTGGTAGTTATGCAAAAAGACTCAAAAGTACTGAAAAGAAATACACCAAAACATCCATGTTAACTCCTGACGACTGCCCAGGCTAGTCCCTGTAGTTTTCTTGGCAAGATTTCAGAAGTGGTTTGCCATTGCCTCCTTCTAGGGCTGAAAGAGAGTGACTGGCCCAAGTCACCCAGCTGGCTTTGTGCCGAAGGCAGGACGAGGATCAGGTCTCCTGATTTCTAGCCTGATGCCTTAACCACTGCACCAAACTACTTTCAGAGGAAAAGAATGTTATACAGCTAACAGAAGTCTGACTAATTTATTAATAACGCTGACACTCAAATGTCAGCATGTCTATGAAGGTTCTCAGTCATCCAGGTGGAATTGTCTGTAGCTTGAATCATGTCAACTGGATTTCTATTTTCTTAGTGGAAACGTTTCGCTCCTTATCCAAGGAGCTTCTTCAGTCTGAGCAAAGTTGGTAAGGGAATCCTAAATATGTTCCTAGGTAGCTGTGTGACCTTACACCTGGGGCTAGGTCATGGTTATATTGAGATGTAATTTTTAAGTCCTTTTATCATCTAAAGGAGGGTCGTTAAAATCACCATGCTGCTGTTGAGCTTCTGAAATGGTCTTAATCTTCCTAGGCACAGAAGACAAAATGGGGAGGAAGAGAGAGGGGTCAAGGAATCCATTTATGCCAACTTGGAAAATCATTCCTTGAATAGAGGTGGGGGCCTCAGGCACAAACTCTCCCCCACCTTCCTCCCCGTTTTGTCTTCTGTGCCTAGGAAGATTAAGACCATTTCACAAGCTCAACAGCAGCATGGTGATCTTAACAATCCTCCTTTAGATAATAAAAGGACTTAAAATAACATCTCAATACAACCATGCCCCCAGGTGTAAGGTCACACAGCTACCTAGGAACATATTTAGGATTCCCTTACCAACTTTGCTCAGACTGAAGAAGCTCCTTGGATAAGGAGCGAAACGTTTCCACTAAGAAAATAGAAATCCAGTTGACATGATTCAAGCTACAGTCAAATGTCAGCATTAAATAACAAAAAGGTAAAATGTTTAGATTTTAAAAATTCATTTTTTGAATTAAATTACATTTTTAATAATATTACAAGCTAGAGTGATATAGGATATTTTAGTGATTACACAAATAATTAACACAAAGATGAATAACCAATATTCATGTTCAGTAAATTGTTATTAAGCCAATAGTTTACTCTTTTCCATCTGATGTATAAAATAGACAATATAATTCATCAAAGTGATTCACAAGCTATTTGGCCAATTAAGTACTTTTGTGTGGGAGTCGTGATTCTTTTAAAGATATTTGTAACTTGATACAGCTGGAAAGTCTGTACTACAGAACAGGTATGGCTACCCCTGGGAGAAGAATTTTTTATAGCTAGAATGACTTAATGCATAACATAGGAGTTTATAGTTGAAAAATTAATTTAAATATTTGCTGCATACTGAGACTCTTGGAACAAACTGAGATGTTTTTTATTGTTACTGCTACCTTTGACTGTTTTTGGAATATATTTTAGTGTCTTTTTCAGTTTTTGAAGCTGTACAAGTACATGAAGGTTGCCAAGATCAAAGAAAAATCCTTAAATCAGCGTATGTACAAATGATGGCCAACATTTTTTCATCTCTTGGGTAAAGTCAGGTTTATGTAGGTCAACTCTTGCATTATGCAAGAGCTATCTATATTGGCCTTTCAGCAGATTGAATAAACACTTTGGATCAGACTCTGCAAGTCAAAGAAGTATTAAGATATTGCATGGCTTTGAACAATTATAAATATGAAATGAACATTTTCATTTTGATATTTATTATCAACAGTGAACAGCTTAATTTGTTACACCACGTGCCATACATTTGTACTGAGAATCACTGTGTTATGGCAGCATAATTTGCTTCTGAATTAAAATTCAGTTCCTTTGCTGAATCAGGGCCAATTAAAAATATGACAGAAATATCTGTCTTATTGGCCATGCTCTTCAACACAAGGCCCAAAAACTTATTCATTATTGTTCTAATTGTGCACATTGTTGAGAAACATAGCTAGTAGATTTTTTTAGAAAGTTTACTCTCTCACTGCCTTGTCTTTAGCTGTCACAATTTGTGTAACAATATATTATTGTCTGTGGAGTCCTTGGTGCTCTCTGAGCTTTGTTGTTTTCTTGCAGACGTTTCATTGCCAGACTAGGCAAATCCAAAAACGCTAGAGAATTCCTGAAAGCTTGGCACTCAGACAAAGCAGCCATCAACAGACACATAGAGGTAAACAACATTTACATACCATTCATAAGAGACAATAAAAAGCCAAAAGACCAGAACACCACCTTACCAGCAATCAATACACAGATATACAAAGATTAGTGGCTTTGCTGACTTCCTCCAAACTAGGGGGTACTGCAAGCTCATTTCTTATTTGTTTTTGCGGGATTTGCAAGAAGACTTCATCAGCCACAGTAGAGTGACGATTAAGGAGATTGTAGTCATGCTCTTTCCAGCGCAGTGCAATAGACTCTTTGTCCTTTAGAAGTTTAGCACCATCTACTGAGCGTAAGGGATTTGTACCATGGTTTGTTGGTCCATAGATGACCTTTATGGCATTAAAAAAGCCCCGTGCATCATGAGCATCTGCAAAATGTTGGGTTTCTTGGGCTTTTTTTATCCACCATATGTTCTTAAGTTCTCTAGTTCTTCTTTGGACTTCTGCCTTTGCACTGGCGTAGATTTTTTTCTTAACGGCACAGTTAATATCTTTTTGCCATATCTGGAAGGCTTTCCTTTTCTTGTCAATAATATGTTCAATCTCACTATCGTTCTCATCAAACCAGTCCTGATGTCTCTTAGTCTGGTATCTGATAGTTTGTTCACAGGCTGAAATAATAGAAGTCTTCAATTTAGTCCAGTGTTCCTCAACATTTTCAGGAAGTTCCATAGGCAGATGTTCCTTGAGAGTTGATTGAAAGCAAGCTCGTTTAATAGGATCTTGAAGGGCCAGTGTATTCATTTTATGCCTTCGTTTTCTTCCTTGGAGCCTACGATGAGGGACAATCTTTATGGCCATCGTGGATCGAATTAATCGATGGTCTGTCCAGCAGTCATCTAAACAAATGAAAAATAACGCTAGTGGACCTGATGGGATTCCTGCTGAAGTCTTTAAAGAAGGCGGGCCTGAACTTACACAACAACTTCATAAGCTCATCGAAAAAATCTGGATGAGGGAGGAGATTCCAGCAGACTTTAGGGATGCCATAATTATCACTCTCTTTAAAAAGGGTGATAGAACAGACTGTGGAAACTATCGAGGCATCTCCCTTCTAGCCACAGCAGGCAAAAATCCTGGCAAAGATCATTGCAAACCGTCTCCTATCTGTATCAGAAGACATCCTTCTGACAGCGCGGTGGCTCAGCAGTGGAGCGCGGTTGCTCAGCAGGTTAAACCGCTGAGCCGTTAGTCTGCCGACCACAAGGTTGGCAGTTCGAAACCGCGGGGTGGGGTGAGCTCCCGCCACTAGCTCCAGCTTCCGCCCACCCAGCGGATCGAAAGCATATGCGAGTAGATAAATGGGTACCACTTCGTGGGTCAATTTGCCGGCGTCCAGCGGAGGGTCGTCCTCGTTCCGAAGAAGACCTAGGGAATCCCGGTGATGACGGCGGAGGACGACGGATCCGGAAAGAACAGCTTCCTGGACGTCAGCAGCCGGCGCGGAAGCGAGGCATGCTGGGGCTTGTAGTCCAGTGCCTGCAGCCAAAGAGCCGGTCCCCTGTCCTCCTCCCTATCGCGCGGTAAATTTATATGATGATATATGATGTATAATTGGAAAATGTACTGATGTTGTAAGCCGCCTAGAGTCCTCCAGTAGGGAGGGGATAGGCGGGGTATAAATAGGATAAAATAAAATAAATAAATCCTCCCTGAAACGCAAAATGGCTTCCGCCCTTCCAGGGGAACAGTGGATATGATCTTCACTGCACGACAGCTTCAAGAAAAATGCAAGGAGCAAAACCGCCCTCTGTACGTGGCGTTTATTGATCTGACTAAAGCTTTTGATACTGTAAATCGTACCGCTCTCTGGACCATCCTTCTGAAAATCGGATGCCCTGATAAATTTGTGAACATCTTGCAGTTACTCCATGACGACATGATGGCAACAATCCTGAATAACAATGGCTCTCAAAGCGATCCATTTAAAGTGGAATCCGGCGTTAAACAGGGATGTGTTATTGCTCCAACCTTATTCACTATCTTCATCGCTATGATTATGCACCTTGTTGAAGATAAACTTCCTACTGGTGTAGAAATTATATATCGAACAGATGGAAAGCTTTTTAATCTTAGTAGGCTGAAAGCAAAAAATAAGGTAATTGCAACTTCTGTTATAGAACTTCAATATGCTGATGATAACGTAGTCTGTGCACACTCCGAGGAAGATCTTCAAACTATCCTAAACATCTTTGCAGAAGCATATGAAAAACTCGGCCTCTCGATTAACATTAAAAAAACCAAAGTGCTTTACCAGCAAGTTCGAACCAATCCCTCTGCAGCGCCATCAATCCAGCTTAAAGTTGTGTCACTAGAAAATGTCGATCACTTTTCTTATCTCGGTAGCCATCTAGCTACAAAAGCCGACATCGACGCTGAAATTCAGCATCGCCTGAGCTCTGCGAGTGTAGCTTTCTCCCAAATGAAGCGTAGAGTGTTTGAGGATCGGTACATTCGCAGGGAGACCAAAATGCTTGTTTACAAAACCATTGTACTTCCAACCCTTCTCTACGCCTGTGAAACATGGACCCTCTACAAACGCCACCTCCAACTTCTTGAAAGATTCCATCAACGCTGCCTCCGAAAAATTCTGCAAATTACTTGGGAAGATAGGCGGACTAATTTTAGCGTATTAGAAGAAGCGAAAACCACCAGCATTGAAACAATGATCATCCAACATCAACTTCGCTGGACCGGTCATGTTGTTCGAATGCCTGACCATCGTCTTCCAAAGCAGCTACTTTACTCCCGTCTTAAGAATGGAAAACGGAATATTGGTGGACAGCAAAAGAGATTCAAAGATACTCACAAAGCTAATTTAAAAAAATGTAATATCAGCATTGAGAACTGGGAAGCCCTAACTCATGAGCGTTTCAATTGGAGGTCATCCTTTATTAATGGCGCTATGGACTTTGAAGAAGCACGAGTATAGGGCGAAAAGGAGAAAAGAGCTAAAAGGAAGGCACGTCAGGCAAACCCTCATCATGACCGTCTCCCACCCGGAAACCTATGCCCTCATTGTGGGAGGTTGTGCGGATCCAGAATTGGCCTTTATAGCCACTTACGGATCCACCGTTAAAATTTTACCTTTGGAAGACAATCTTACTCGGCTACGAGTGATCGCCAATGATACAAAGATTAACACCAAGATTAGCACCAGAGGAACAACCAAACAGCACAATATACCCTAATCAAGGAACTATTAACTCAGTCAATCAACCAAGCAGCAAACAGCCGCCCAATCAAAGAACTACCAAGGAGAGTACAACACCCCCACCAACACAAGCAGGACAAGCCATGGTATATAAACAGAGAGCAAGTCCCACTCCCTTTTTGCACTGAAGATGTTGCCTAGTCTGGCAATGAAACGTCTGCAAGAAAACAACAAGGCTCAGAGAGCACCAAGGACTCCACAGTTCAACCCTGAGCTACAAATATTCTCTTGGATTGATATTATTGTCTCTTCTAGAAATGTATAAGCAGTTTTTTTTTACTTTGCCAATTACAGAAAGTGTTTCTTAGAATGATGTATGTAACATCTCTGGCTTATGTTGATTCTGCTCTTCCACGGGAATTAGTGAAAAGCAGAGCTGACCAAAGGTGCTGGCTCACAACTATTATGCAGCAATGTGAATTCTAATGTAAATATTTTGTCCCTCTAAGATCTTTGCCATTGGACTAGATTTGGAATTAATATTGTATTTGTAAATATAGAGGCATAAAATAAATGTAATAGTAAGAATCAGTGGGCTAGTTTACCTTTGGATACAAATGTTATAGGTAATGCCTTATATAGCTGATTTATCAATTATGTCAGACGGCATAGTCAGTTTAGAACATCAGAAAGTGCAGACTTTTCAGATAACCATTACAGAAAACAATGCCAGACCCCAACAGCGTTTAGTACTGAAGACATGTTTTGACTCACTGGTCAAAATGCTCAGGGCAAATTTGAGATAGAAAATGAAATAAGGCAAAGTAGGATATTACTAGAGGAATTAGCAAACAGTATCAAGGAAACTATGGGGGCTGAGTGGAGGGAAAGGGTCCAGGTAATGGAAGTCTTCACAAACTTCTGTAGATTATTATAACTCAACGTATTAAAATAATAGAAACCAATAGGCATATGCAGTATTGCCCTGACTAGATTTGAGCATTTACAGATTCTTTCATAAGCAGTCTGAGACTGGATTTAGAGACTATTTGCCTTGTGTTGAATTGAGGAAGAGGTGTCACCATCCTGACTAACATCGGTTGAGCCTGCCTTATCCTGGAACAGGCACTCCTACTTATCAGAGAAAGCAGATGAAACACGGCATAGCAGCACTGAAAACAACAGCTATTGCTCTGCCATTTAGCAGGACAGTGTATGTGCAAGGTGCTGGCAGCTGCTTTCCTTTAACACTGGGGAGAGGAAGACAAGTCATAAACTAGGTATGGAACCTTGATGTTTCCCATTGTATTATCTGTCATTGAAAAGGGGATCAAGTCCCTTTTACTCTTTTTGGAAAATAAGTGTGAATGACTTCCGCTGTCATAGCTGAGAGGAAATATATTTAAATATCCTTTTTTCTTGCTTACAGTACTGAATCTGTTCTAGGGATATACCGAACGGTTATGCACTTATAAGATTCCTAAGCTTTGAGATTGCTCAAAACTATTGCCTCTTGAAGAAATTAAGGGTATTCACTAGTAGCTGCTATGTTGCTCCTTAAAAGAAACCAAATGTATATAGTGCTTATGGAGGTTAATTAGGGTCAGAAAGACCAGATTCTAGTTCATCCTCAGCACATAAGCTCATTTAGTGATTATAGGTCATAACTGATTTCAGAATACTGTGTCACAGAATTGTCCGGACATGCTGGGTGTAAGTGCATGCTGGGGTTTGGGGCATGGTTTTGCTCCGCACCCACCCCAGTCCAGTTTGTTCCAGAAGAGGCAGCTGAGCAAAGTCTTGGAAAATATAAAGAATTAAAATTACACAGAAATAATATTGC
Organism: Charina bottae; assembly: GCA_023362775.1. Taxonomy (NCBI): domain Eukaryota; kingdom Metazoa; phylum Chordata; class Lepidosauria; order Squamata; family Charinaidae; genus Charina; species Charina bottae. The sequence goes on from JALMGJ010000005.1 coordinate 49,091,294, forward strand.
AGAGAAGTTTGAACCTATTTTTTTTATGTTTCTTCCATTTATTAGAGAGTTATGTAGTGTTTTCATTTGTTAGATTAAAGGGAGCTGCTATTGCCATGCAACAATTAATAATGTAAAATCTGCTGGTAACTACTTGAACAGCAAATCTAAGAGCATAATTTTAAAAACAACTGTATATAAAAGTTTCGCATCTCCAGGATGGATTAAATGGACAGTGTACTATTTGGATATTGCTCAGGATATTTTTGTTTGTATAAACTAATACCTACTTCCCATCCACAACAGAATTCTTTATGGTTGCCAGTTAGATTTATCCCAATCCAGAACCTGGAAACTAGCTTTTATATTATGGATTCTTTGTGATGCTCCGTTCTGAGCACTGCCTTAGTAACCCCGGAATCCTGTGTTCTGAAGATACTGCCCTTGAGCTTGTTTTCTTTATCTCTTGGAGCCTAGCATCATCATGTTCTTTTTCTCAACTCTAAGACTGGCCCATTTTTTTTTAGTCTTTAAGATGTTCTTTCTTGGCAATTTTTTCTTGCTATCTAATCCACATTTCTAAGGCCAGAGTGTGCTGGTTTTGTTTGTCTTGTTTTAAAGCACTTTGTTGCCTTGTTTATACAAAGAGATAAGTTTTCCTTAAGACTCCAACTCACAAGGAAACGTTCTTTAAACAAAATGTATCTATCATGTCTAAAGCCTGATTCAGAATAATTCTGGAGCCCCTACTTTCATTGTTGGTGTTTTGCAAGAGAATGTACTCTACACATTAATCATTTTTAGGCTCATTGCAGTTTTTCTGAGTATTTATGAAAACTACTTCCAAAGTTATCAAGCTAAATGCAGTCACTGAAACACTTATTTTTTGGTACCAAATTATTTTGGCTCATTGGTTTATAAAGCTTTATTCAGTTTCTTCCTTATTGCCAAAAGTTTCTGTTGTATCAGAACTGCCTTTGCCTTTGTTCCCAAAAGGCATAATACTCAAAATTGCATAAATAAATTAAGATTTTAAATTAATAAGAACAAGCTGGGCGACTAGTCCAGCCTTTCCAAACCCTGTACCATTCATTATGTTAGGCTGCTACTCTCATTATTATATATATACCAGTGGCCATTGTATCTGAATAAGATATTATTTGTAGTCTAACTCATCTGGAAGGCACTAAGATTAGAGAGGGCTTGCTGCGGACCCCATCGATTAAAGAGTTTCACCTAGCGGGGTCCAGGAAGCGGGCCTTCTCTGCAGTTGCGCCCGCCCTTTGGAATATCTTACCCCCGGAGCTGAGGCTGATGTCCTCGCTCCCAGCCTTCCGGAAAGGCTTAAAGACCTGGTTCTGCCGTCTTGCCTGGGAGGGAAACGTCAACAGTTCCTCTTGGGGATGGCTGGCCCCTTGAAGCCTCCCAGTGACTTATTTTAATATTCTTCCTTGGAATTCATATTTTGTATTGATGTAATTATATATATTTTTAACTCTATTTTATTGTGTACCGCCCAGGGTCCCCGTTGGGGGAGATGGGCGGTAATATAAATCTAATAAAATAAATAAATAAATAAATAAATAAGAAAGAAAGAAAGGCTATGCTAGAGGGTAGTTTGTGCCTATAATCTTTTTTAACATTGTGTGACCAACTTGGAAATGACATCTTCAATCTTTTATCCCTCTAGTGACTCACAGTCCTCCAGTTTTTCTAATGTACAACACCCATGCTTATTTCCATATTGTTGTCTTCTCCTTTTTTATCTGTCTTGCTGTAGTTCTGAGTTAGAATACTGAAGCAAAGACATTAACTCAAATGCTGAGACACTGATGCATTGTCGAAGCTGTATTTCTATTTTGTAGCATTTGCCACAGAATAATAGAATCTTAGACTTAGAAGGAATCACTAGGATCATCTAATCCAACCTTCTCCAGTATGCAGGAAAATCATTTAAACCATCCATGAGAGGTGGCTGTCCAGCCTCTTCTTAGAAACTTCCAGAGATGAAGAACCTACAGGCTTAATAGGTAGACTATTCCACTACTGTATGGGGTTTTTTTTACAATATTTAAATGAGATCTGGATAGCTCAAGCTTATAACTATTTTTTCTGGTCCTAGTTTCTGGGGCCATGGAAAATAGTTCATAACTACCTTCCCTGTAGTTTCCCTTACATACCTGAATATAGCTATAAAGTCTCCCATAAGTCGTCTTCAGACTGAGCATACTACTGTTCCTTCAACCTGTATACATATGGCATGTCCTCAAGTTCCTGTATTATCTTCGTTGCCCTCCTCTGAACCTTCTCCAACCAGTCAATACTCTTCTGGAAATGGGGTGCCCAGAATTATGCACAGTACTCTAGGTTTGACCTCACCTATGTAAGTAGAGAGGAATAATAACTTCCTGCATCTTTGACAGTATGTCTTCTGATGCAGACTTGAACTGCATTGGCCATTCTAGTAATTGCCTAACACTGCTGATTCATGTTTTGCTTGCACACCCAAATCCTTCTCCAATGTTACAAAGCCCCGAATTCCCTATTTTGTATGTGTGCCCTGTATTTTTCATCCCTAAATGTAATATCTTTGGAACAGCCTCCCACCTGAGATCTGAGGGATCCCTAGCCTTTTAGCCTTCTGGAGGGCTGTGAAGACCTGGCTTTCCCCCCCAAGCATTGGGCTAGGGTGGGAGCTGTGATGATGATTGGTCTGGCACCTGGTGGGAAGGGTACTTTTGTTTTTAACTATGTTTTTTATGGATTGTTGTGAGCCGCCTACAGTCTCATATGAGATAGGTGGCCATATAAGTTCTGTAAATAAATAATAAATATCTTTTATTTTTCCTTGTTGAAGGACATCTTGTTCTTCTGAGCCCAGTCTTCAAGTTGTCCAAAGTAGGCTTCAGTCCGGTTCTGTTGTCCAGGCTTTGGCTAGTCCCCAGTTTTTGTCTCATCATGAAATTTGAAAATTGGCTTATCAATTCATCATCCAGCTCATTATTAAAACTGTTGAAAAATAGTGGCTTCAAGAATGATCCCTGCAGAACCCCACTAATTGTTCTCTAACTTCATTAATGCTGATCCCCAAGTATGGTTAGCCAGCCAGTTGTAGTCGACCTTACTGTAGTGCTCTCCAAGCCACACTTTAGTAGCTTGTTAATGAGAATGTCATGTGGAACCTTATCAAAAGCTTTGCTGAAATCAAGATAGATTATTTGTACAGTATACACTTGTATTAAAAATAAAATATGGATTCAGCCAAATTTGTTATTTTGTAAGCATAAAGTCTCCATGAGGAGTATTGTTTTCCATATGGATTGGGGGGGGGGAAAGGCTTTTATTGATTCCTCTTCTCTGTCTTGTCAAAAATGCTCCAAAGAGTTGGAGAGGAAGTATCCTTTCTAAGAGTAACTATTTGGTGATGTTCCTAGCAGCCAGATAAAAACTCTGTATTTAGTCTAGAATCTAAATTTGTGCTTGATTGTTTGCTTTAGGTAATTATTTATTTTAATTTAATTTAATTTAATTTAATTTAATTTTATTAATTTTATTATTTTAATTTAATTTTATTATTTCATTTCATTTCATTATTTTATTTTTTATTTTTATTTTTATTTTATTTTATTATTTTATTTTATGTTATTTGTTATTTTATGTTATTTTATGTTATTTTATTACTTTATTATTTTATTTTATTTATTTTATTATTTTATTTTATTTTATTTTATTTTATTTTATTTTATTTTATTTTATTTTATTATTTTATTATTTTTATCCTGCCTTTATTATTTTTATAAATAACTTAAGGAGGCAAACATACCTAATACTCCTTCATCCTCCTATTTTCCCCACAACAACAACCCTGTGAGGTGAGTTGGGCTGAGAGGTCACCCAGCCGGCTTTCATGCCTAAGGCGGGACTAGAACTCACAGCCTCCTGGTTTCTAGCCTGGCACATCTTTTGAGTCCTTTTGGTCCTACATGTGCTTGTAGATCTGTATACATGCAAGTTTGTAAATATATATGAAAAGAGGACACACAGTAACAACAGAATTCTTAATGAATCTTAAGAGATCTTATACTTTATTTAACCTATAAATATATATTCCTGTTCTCTTTCTCATAAAACTACAAAAACTGTGTCCATCAACCCTTCAGCTTTAGAGTAATCATGACTAAATAAGGATGGTACATTGCTTAGACCTTACTTTTTACTCATTTACTTTAATGTTCTTGCTAATGGAAGATATACCTGGGGAGACTAATCTATAAAATAAAGGTTTTTTTATGTTTTAAAAGATTGTTCAATCTACCACTTAACATCAAAGGGTCTAGTTTGTAAGAGGTGGTCTATTTTTAGCAATAACATCTGAAAGGGAAAGTGTAATTCAGACAGTAAGATGTGAGTGCTAATGACTCAATCATGACTTTACTACTGGTTTGATCTGCCCTGTAATGGGATAGTTAATGGATACATTCAACTTCTGTCTTTGTTCATTTTTAAAGAATGCTTTTATAGTTTCTAAAAGTTTTATTTCTATCAAAATGCTGTATAGATGCTACTGAGGGAGCTTGTGATAGTAATCCACCTGATAGACACATTAGGGAAATTGCAATTCCATACTGTCCCACTGAAGTGTAACATACTGATAATGAGAACTCCCTTTTTTATTTTCTATTTCTATCTTTTTAGCTTCTAAAATACAAGATAGTATGAAAGGAATAGGGTATAGACTTCTGCATATATTGACAGTATCTTGAACGTTACTTCAAACTCACCCAGCACCCTTTATGAATTGTGCCAAGCTCTGCCAGCCTCTGGAATGATACAGGGGACATTGAGGGCACGTTTTCCATTTTCTTTTAGATATTTTGACAGTGAGATGGAAGGATTACTGTATAGTTACAGAGATCTCTGAAACATGTTCATGTACATAGTCCTTCATCATCAGTCCTGGATAGCTGATTTTATTGTCTTAGCTGTTCCTGCTTCACCCTAAATTTTTGCAGTAGAGACAGAATTTAAGAAATGGATATATTGTTAGAAATTAATATAAGGTTGAGCTATAAACTGGGAAGACCTCAGTTTAAGAGCTTCATGATAAATCTACTAAATATCCTTCAACAAGCCATTTTCTCAGCTCTAATTCTCCCTTGTTGTTGTATTGTGGAATAATTATTCTGACCACTCTTAATAAACCTGTAAGGATTACAGTAAAATACCCATGAAGCTACTTCCAAAGGTGAAGCAGTACTAGTTTGTAGATATTAAAAACTATGAAGCTAAACTGTTAGTTTTCAATATGGTGTAAGAGCTTTTGCTATTTCTTAAACACTATGAATGTTTGAAAATATTTGATATTAATAAAAGCTTGGTTAGGACAGAGATTAGATTACAATATGTGTTTGTTGTTTATTCGTTCAGTCGTTTCCGACTCTTCGTGACTTCATGGACCAGTCCACGCCAGAGCTTTCTGTCGGCCGTCACCATCCCCAGCTCCCCAATGGTTGAGTCTGTCACCTCCAGAATATCATCCATCCATCTTGCCCTTGGTCGGCCCCTCTTCCTTTTGCCTTCCACTTTTCCTAGCATCAGCTTCTTCTCCAGGGTATCCTGTCTTCTCATTATGTGGCCAAAGTACTTCAGTTTTGCCTTTAATATCATTCCCTCAAGTGAGCAGTCTGGCTTGATTTCCTGGAGTATGGACTGGTTTGATCTTCTTGCAGTCCAAGGCACTCTCAGAATTTTCCTCCAACACCACAGTTCAAAAGCATCTATCTTCCTTCGCTCAGCCTTCCTTATGGTCCAGCTCTCGCAGCCATAGGTTACTACAGGGAATACCATTGCTTTAACTATGCGGACCTTTGTTGTCAGTGTGATGTCTCTGCTCTTAACTATTTTATCAAGATTTGCCATTGCTCTCCTCCCAAGAAGTAGACGTCTTCTGATTTCCTGGCTGCAGTCAGCGTCTGCAGTAATCTTTGCGCCTAGAAATACAAAGTCGGTCACTGCCTCCACTTTTTCTCCCTCTATTTGCCAGTCATCAATCAAGCTCGTTGCCATAATCTTGGTTTTTTTGAGGTTTAACTGCAACCCAACTTTTGCACTTTCTTCTTTCACCTTCGTCATAAGGCTCCTCAACTCCTCCTCGCTTTCAGCCATACAATATGTAACTTATTATTATTATTATTATTATTATTATTATTATTATTATTATTATTCCCGCCCAGAGTCCCTTGCATGGGAGATGGGCGGGGAATAAATTTGAAAAATAAATAATTTATTATTATTATTATTATTATTATTATTATTATTATTATTATTATTGAACTTGTATGCTGCCCGACTCTCAATTACTCTGGGCGGCTCATAGCAATCAAACAAATAGCCCAGGTAAACATATTTCTCCTTAACATTTATATTTAAAATATTCAAATTGAGGGTTTTGCCTCATTGTATAGTACATAGCTTTCCAAAGTGTGTGTCGTGACATACTACTGTGTCGCCTGTGGTGTCCTGTTGTGTCGCATGCAAACCCGGAAGTGCTGATGGGGGAAACTGCAAGGAGCGGCACCCCCGCCAATCAGAGCCGCCGCTCCTTGCGGTTCCCACCATCAGCGCTTCCGGGTTTGTGTGCGGCACACCAGGACACCGTAGGCTGCGCCGCTGCCGTCATTGGTGTGTGTCACCAACATTAAAAGTTTGGAAAGCTCTGGTATAGTATATAATGAGAGTTCCCCACATATGCAAAATTTATTTTCAAAAATTTTCTAGTTACTTCCAAGATCTAAACATAGATTTCTGAATGGCACCAGGTTATAGGGTACAGCAATAATTATCCTACTTTATAAATTGAATTGTATCCTGAAATAAGTTCTGGCATATAGTTGCAACTATTAATCCTTTCCCTCAGCCACCTTTCTGTAAATAGAATCTTACCACCATCATAGCCAGGTTTCTTTAAAGTATGTGAACAGCTAGAACCATAGGGTTGGAAGGGACCTTGGCGGTCTTCTAGTCCAACCCCCTGCCCAAGGCAGGAATCCTCATAATATCTTTGACAAATGGTTGTCCAGTCTTTTCTTGAAAACCTCCAGCAATGGAGCACCCACAACTCCGGAAGGCAAGCTGTTCCACTTCTTAATAGTTCTCACTGTCAGGAAATTCCTCCTTATTTCCAGGTTGGATCTCCCTCTGATGAGCTTCCACCCATTGTCCTACCCTCAGGTGCTATGGAGAATAAATTGACGCCCTCTTCCCTGTGGCAGCCCTTCAAGTATTGGAAGACTGCTATCATGTCTTCTCTCAGTCTTCTTTTCGTTAAGCTAAACATACCTAGTTCCTTTAGTCATTCTTCATAGGATTTAGTCTCCAGACTCCTTATCATCTTCGCTGCTCTTCTCTGCACTCTTTCTAGGGCCTCAGCATCTTTTTAGTATTGTGGTCACCAGAACTGGACACAATATTCCAATTATGGCCTAACCAGTGCGGTATAGAGCGGTACTATCACTTCCCGTGATCTTGATACTATCCCTCTGTTGATGCAGCCCAGGACTGCATTGGCTTTTTTGGCAGCTGGAGCACACTGCTGACTCATTCTTAAGTGGTGGTCCACCAGGACACCTAGATCCCTCTCATAGGCACTACTGTTGATCCAGGTACTGTCTATCTTGTATTTGTACATCTGATTTTTCCTGCCTAAGCGTAGGACCTTACATTTCTTGTCATTGAACTTCATCTTGCTGGACAGGGCCCAATGCTCAAGTCTGTCAAAATCCTTCTGAATCTTGAGTCTATCTTCCAAAGTGTTAGCCATTCTCCTCAGCTTTGTGTCATCCACAAATTTGATGAGTGCCCCTTCAATCCCCTCATCTTGGTCATTTATGAAGATGTTGAAGAGCACTGGGCCCAAGACAGAACCTTGAGGTACCCCACTGCATACTTCTGTATCAACTGTAGTTCCATTAAGGACCACATGCTAAGTGTGGTTGGTCAACCAAGTGCAAATCCATCTGGTAGTGGTACTGTCTATCCCACATTCTTCTATCTTACCAAGAAGAAGGCTGTGGTCTACTTTATCAGATGCCTTACTGAAATCTAAGTATAATATATCCACAGCATTCCCCTGGTCCACTAATTTAGTCACTTTATCAAAGAAGGCAATAAGATTTGTTTGACATGACCTGTTCTTAACAAACCCGTGCTGGCTTCTAGTAATCACCTTGTTCATTTCTAGGTGCTCACAAATCCGCTGCTTGATTACCTTTTCCAGGATTTTCCCAGGTATTGAGGTCAAGCTGATTAGTCTGTAGCTTCCTGGATCCACTTTTCCCCCCTTTTTAAAGATTGGAACCACATCAGCTCTTTTCCAGTCCTCTAGCAGTTCCCCTGTGCTCCAGGAGCTCTCAAAGATTTCATTCAGTGGTTCCGAGATCACATCTGCCATCTCCTTCAGTACCCTGGGATGTAAACCGTCCGGTCCAGGAGACTTGAACTTGTTCAAAGCAGCTAGATGTTCTCTTACCAATTCCTTGCCTATTTTGACCTGCATTCCATTTTTGTCTCCACGGTGCTGCTTTTGACAGGTTGGGCTATTTTTTCCTTTTATGTAAAGACAGATACAAAAAAGAATTAAGCAGTTCTGCCTTCACCCTGCTTCCCATCACCTTCTTGCCATCTTCTCCCACTAGTGGACCAACCATTTCCTTGACTTTCCTCTTGCTCCTTAAATACAAAATAAAATAAAAAAAATGTTTTTGGCATTTGTTACAAGTCTTAGCTGATTCTGAGCCTTAGCCTTCCTGACTTTGTCCCTGCAGATTTGGGCTATTTGCTGGTATTCTGCTCTAGTTATAAGCCCCACTTTCTATTTTTTTATACTTGTCCTTTTTGTCCCTCAGCTTGTCAGAGAGTTCTTTGTGCAACCACACTGGTGGTCTGAGGTGTCTCGGTTTTCTTTCTCTGTGGTATTGTTTGTTTGGGCCTTTATTATCTCGTTTTTTAGAATTTCCCAAGCATCTGAACTGATTTCCCCTCTAGGATTTCCATCCATGGAATCCTTCCTATTCTTCCTCTTAGTTTGTTGAAGTCAGCTCTCTTAAAATCTAGAACACTAGTCTGACTTGATTCAGTTACCGTTGCCTGCATTATGGTGAATCCTAGTATGACATGGTCACTCTTTCCCAAAGTTTGTTTGTTTGTTTGTTTGTTTGTTTGTTTATTTGTTTATTTATTTATTTTTTCTTTCGATTTCTATCATCGCTCCATCTCCCCCGAAGGTTCCTACAACTTCTACTCCCTCAATCATTTCATCCTTATTAGTAAGTATTAAGTCCAGAATAGCTGACCCTCTAGTTCTCTCTTCCATATTTTGGATGATAAAATTGTCAGCTAGGCACGTCAGGAACCTATTTGATCTCCCACTTGCTGCATAGTTTGTTTCCAAGTTGATGTCAGGGTAATTAAAGTTCTCCATTACTACAGTGGTGTGTTTCCTGGACACCTTAGCTAACTGATTTGCAAAAAGTTCATCTATTTCCTCTGCTTGGTTGGGTGGCCTGTAGTACACCCCTATGGCAATGTCATTTCTTTTTCCCCTAATATTCACCCAAATGCTTTCAGAAGGCTGTCATCATTTGTATCATGTATTTCTGTACAGGTGTAGTAGTTCTTGATATACAATGCCACTCCTCCTCCTCTTTTGTCAGGTCTGTTTCTTTTGAACAAGTTATAGCCTTCTAGTAGTGTATTCCAATCATGGGTTCCATCCCACCAAGTTTCGGTTATACCAACAATATCATACCTGCCCGCATGTACTAGGACTTCAAGTTCTCCCTGTTCGTTCCCCATACTTTGAGCATTAGTATACAAGCATATGAGCCCTTTATGGCTGACCTTGTGTTTGCTTGCTGTGTCTCCTGTTTTATACTTGAGCACCCCTTCCTTCTCACCCCTTCCTTCCCCATTGTCAAATTTGTTGTCTTGGGGCTTAAGGTTCGGTCCTAGAAATTGGCCTCCTTCCCCCTCCAGGTTTAGTTTAAAGCCCTTCGGAGACTCAAGCAAGATGTCTTCCAAACACATTCTTCCCAGTCCTTGTGAGGTGCAGCCCATCTCTTGCTAGAAGCCCATCATGTAGGTAGTGTAGACCATGGTCCAGAAATCCAAGGTTTTCCTGACGGCACCATCTCCTGAGCCAGCGGTTTACCTCTAAAATCCTCTGTTCCCTTATTGGATGTAGTCCCTGCATTGGAAGTATGGATGAAAACACCACCTGCGCTCCTAACTCTTTTGCTTTCCTGCCTAGCTCCCTTGATATTTCTTTCAGGGTCTTTTTTGTCATATCGTTCATCCCGATGTGAAAGAGGAGAAAGGGATAGTAATCGGTGGGCTTGATTAGCTGGGTAAGCCTCTCTGTCACATCTTTGATCTTCGCACCTGGGAGACAACATACTTCCTGTGATAGCTTGTCTGGTCTGCAGATTGCTGATTCTGTTCTTCTGAGAAGTGAGTCACCAATCACCACCACACGCCCAGCAGACTCCGCTCCTCTGTGACAGTCGGAGCTACTTTTCTTCCTGTCACTGGAACACTTGATTAAGACCCTTCTCTAGATTTCTGCATGTCTTCTTCCAGGGGGAGGGTATGAAATTGATTGTTCAGGTCCAGTGGCAGGGATAGTCTTGTTTTTTTGGTCCTCCGAGTGACATGCTGCCATCCCTCCTCCTCTAGGGCTCCCTTTTTCCTGGTAGTTGTTTCTTCCTTGCTGTGTTCAGTTTGTAGACAGGCTTCTGCCTTTTCCAGGAATTTCTCATTTTCACAGATGAGTCTCAGAGTGGCTAGACATGCCTCCAGACCCTGACTTTTTCCTCCAGCAATCTGATCAGTTTGCACTTGGTGCAGGTGTAATTGAAGTCCTCCTCCGGCAGGAATACAAATATAGCACACACCTTGCATGTCATGACAGTGCTTGCCTCTTTCTCCATGACTCAATTACTCTTAGAGGTTGTGCAGATCCAAATAGATGTTCCCTTGTAGACTTCCTAGTTTAGATGCTTAGTTGTAAGATTTGCATGCCATTAGGTGGGTAGGTCGCTAGCTTGATCTGCTGAGACGAAGTCCCACTTCTCTGTTGCTCGCGGTGAGCTCTTCACTCTCCCAGAATCCTCCTGCGGTATGCAAATACTCCCAGTGAGGCCATGCAAATGCTCAGAAGTTCATCTGTTCAGGTGCTCAGATCATTGCTTGGTCTGATACTGTTGCATTAATTTCTGTTGCTGAAGTCTGAGGATTTGAAGAAGCGTTGCTCGTTTTATGAATATTTGATGATTGGTTCATTATGTCACCAGTAGGTAAAATCTTTTAATATTCAAAAACTGTTGAAATTTATTTTTGTAATGAATTGGTTTTACATTGCATTGATATTTGCAGCTGTATTCTTGTCTTAACTATAAATTAGTTGTTTTGTTGTATATACTTTAAATGTGTAAAGCTTTTACACATGTTTTTTTTAAAGTTTGAATGCCTGTACTCACAACAGTGGGAATTTTTATGAGCTGCAACTCAGCTGCAGCCTGCCACTTTGCTGCTGTTGTAGACATTGTAGAACATGAGTTGTATAGGTTAGAAGTAGATTATATTGTGAAGTTTTTTACAATATAAAAAGTTTTACAGTTTTTATGCAGGAGTTCCCTGAGATCTGAAAATCAAGGGTTCCTCCAGGTTGAGAAAGGCTAGAATAAACAGTTGCAAAGAATTGGCTCTGTACTGATTTTTACTTAATGTTGGGAATGTTAAAAAGCTTCAGTACTCTTTTGTTCACATAAAAACTGCTTCAAGAGAGATAAATTTTAGTGGAGAAAAGATTAAACATACCTTTCCACTTCTCCTTACTAATAAATTCCTCCCCAAGTGCATTTTAAGAAATGTGTTTACTTAAGGTAGTTTCTCTGTAGTGTATACTTAGCCTCTCATGTATTCAAATATTGTAAAAACTATTTTTAAAAGATTTAGTTTTCATAAAAGTCTGGGTCACCCAGTAGCACAGGTAGTCCTCGTTTAGCAGCTGACTCATTTAGTGACTGTTCACAGTAACAATGGTGATAAAAAGTAATTTTGCAACCAGTCCTCACATTTACAAACTTCACAGGTCTGTAAAGCAAAGGAAAGCTGGAAGTAATATCATAAGCACAGTTGTGGTTTCATTTAGCGACCACTTTGCTTAACAACCAAGTTGCTGGTCCCAATTGTGGTCGCTAAACGAAGACTACCTGTCCTGCTTAGGAATACCAAGCATATACTATAGAAATTAGCACAGAAGCAAATAGCACATGCCACTTACGGCTGTGTTCATGCAGTACGCTTAATGTAGTTGCTATATTAATCAATAAGTAAAAGAATCAGAAGTCAAGAAATATACCTAGCTCTTGGAAGGATAGCGCTGAAGGCCGTGGAAAAAATGTAGCTATACTTACAAAGATGAGAATCATGCCTGTGGTTTTATTTTTACATCTGTGGAACCAAAAGTTGGACTTTGAAGAAGCAGGATAGAAAGAATATTGATGCTTTTGAACTTTGGTGTTGAAGATGACTCCTGAGCATACCATGGGTAGTGATGAAAACAAACAAATGGATAATAGAACAAATCAATTCAGAGTTCTCATTTGGGATACAAATGACTGGGCTCAAATTGGTGGTTGAACTTAATTACAGCTGCAGTGGGTGTACCATTGTAAAACATGAAGGCCCAAGTTGGGGACAGATCATCTAGAACAAGGTCTATCTATGTGGTCAGTAAGGCTCAACAGTGATTGATGGAACATAATTATGCTATTTTAATAAATTGTAATAATGCCTGAAATAAGACTGAAAATTACTTTTAGTCTTTGTCTTCCCCTTTCTATTTCTTTTCACAAGTAGGTACAGTTTATACAAAAATCCAGTTATATTAGATCAAAATAAACGGATATAGAATGCTTAAGAACATCTTTGAATGCTTTAAATTAGTGTTGAAGATCTAAAGCTTTACGTGACCAAAGAAATATGTTGAAACTTGCCTTCATTTCTAGCATCATAGTAATTGGGAAAATAGGTATAAACGTCTTTGGTTTTTTAGGTATGCCATAAATCAGTGAACAATAAAATCAGTGAACTAAAGTAAATACTCAAGTCCATGTAGGCCTTTCTTCATCTTTTTTCCTGCTAAGACACTCCCGAACAAATGCACATTAACTGAGTGCTGTTAACAAATCAAAATATGAGAGGAGTTCTGTTCAGGCTGAAACTCTTAAACAAAATAGTGAGTGAAGGAAAAAGATAAAAGATATCTTTTTTTTCCCCTTGACAATATCAGAACAAAGACAGCATTTGTTAACAGGGATTTACATCTGAATGATGCCAAAATTTGCTGGTATTCTTGTTTGGATGAAAATGAATCAAGTATCAAATAGTCTCTTTATGTTCAGTAAGGTTCATTGATGTCATTTTGATTAATTTTAATCTGTATTATATGAGCTAAATTATATATTTCAGAGACAGCACAAAGTAATGTAGAAAGAAAGCTTCCTTGTAGTTTAATGTAAATATGGAAACATTTTCAGGTAGATGTTAAAGATAAGCAGAGATTGCCTTTCCTACCTGATAGGCTGCATCTGGAAATAGTTCATCCTCCCATAAAAGGTAAAGGTAAAGGTTTCCCCTGCACAGTCGTGTCCGACTCTAGGGGCCAGTGCTCATCTCCGTTTGTTAGCCAAAGAGCCAGTGTTGTCTGAAGACGCTTCCGCGGTCATGTGGCCGGCATGACATGCGCAGAACGCTGTTACCTACCCACCGAAGTGGTACCTATTCATCTACTTGCATTTGCATGCTTTCGAATTGCTAGGTTGGCAAGAGCTGGGGCGAGTGCGGGAGCTCACTCTGTCACGCGGGGCTAGGGATTCGAACCTCCGAACTTGCGTTCTTCCAGTCGACAAGCCTGGCGTCTTACCCAGTGAGTCATCGCTCATCCTCCCATAGGATAGCCTAAATACAATCTGTCATAGTTTGTTTCTGCTTTTAAAGAGTTATTGGGGAGGGGGGATTATTCTTTCATAAATGATTCTTGAAACTGCATCCCCCTTGTTGGGTGCTGCTTCTGCTGTGTCGCTGAAAATGTTACCGTAGTCTAAATGATGCAGTGCAGTGTGGCCCATTTTAGTCATGTCTCTTAGTTCTCTTGAGCAATTTTGTACAGACAGTCCAAGGTAAAAGAATATGGAACTTACCTTAAGTCTCTAGATGTGATGGAATGTTGGGTTGACCCAGAGAAGGGGAGGAGTATGCAGACTGTTACAGAAAATACATTTTAGTCCTGGGAAGGTAGAAAGCATGACAAAACAAAAAAGCCAAAACAAATCCACCTCAATTGTGTTAGGCATAAGTTGAAATATAGTAAATTTTATTAGGTTTCAAGAGAAGAATAAAAACTACAAAACAACAACAACACTACAAAGAAAGAAAAACTAAAAAAGTGCAGAAACACAAGAGAATTTTTTTCAATTTTACAAAAAGATGTGTCTTCCGACTTTTAACAGCAAGGATATACAAAAATTTCCATAATCAATCTCTTACTCTATATTAAACCAAAACACCACATTATTTCTGTAAGTCATTCCACTTTAACACATAATAAAAATCACTACGCACAGTTACTCCTCCCCCTTATATTAAAATAAAGAAAGAAAAGTTCATGTAAACCTCCTAAACATCTTTCTCCCCTCCAAAAGATAAAACATATTTAATTATTCCGTTCCTACCACTATTCTATACATTTCTGTCTACTATAAGAATCAAATTAAAAAGTACATAAATTGTCTGCTATTATACTTAATAGTACAACAATTTTAATAATCCCAATCTTAATAAACCCAAAAAACAAAGACAATTCAAAACAGTAATTCCATATCTTTAAAAGGGAATAAAAAGGTAAAGGTTCCCCCCGCACAGTTGTGCAGTCGTGTCCGACTCTAGGGGCCGGTGCTCATCTCCGTTTGTTAGCCGAAGAGCCAGCGTTGTCCAAAGACGCTTCCACGGTCATGTGGCCGCATGATGCATGCAGAACGCTGTTACCTACCCACCGAAGTGGTACCTATTAATCTACTTGCATTTGCATGCTTTCGAATTGCTAGGTTGGCAAGAGCTGGAGCTAGTGCGGGTGCTAATAACATCAATCAAATCCTTAAAGCAAACCAGATAAACATACTTTAACCCTAATACAACAGTTTTAATAATTTTAATCTTAATAAACCCAAAAACCAATTCAAATGAGTAAATCCAAATCTTTAAGGCAAATAGCATCAATCAAATCCTTAAAGCAAACCAGGTGAACATTCTTCAACCCTTATCCCACTTCAAAATAAACCAAAGCAGTTACATATCCCAGCCCAACTGCCCCCCTCAAAAATTCCAGGTTCTTTTCATGGCATTCCACTAGGAGATCAATTTTACTTATGGCTTGCAGATCACTTTCTCCCTTAGATTTCTCCAACTCCATTATCCAGTCTTCATCCAGCATCTCAATAAAAATCCCAATCTCAGTCTTAAAAAAAAACCCTTTCTATCGCTCTTAAATTCCTCAATTTCATTCAACACATCCCCAACCTGATGGCACATTTTAGATCTCATATTTTCCACAACGTCCTGGATATCTTGCATAAAATTTTGATAAAAGTCAGAAGAAATTTGTTTGAAATCCTGGTGAAAGTCAGAAAGAATCTGTTTGAAATCCTCCATGTCTCACGCAGTAGATTATGGCGCCCCCTAGGAGCTTAACCAGCAAAAGTTGAAGATATGGAAGAGTTCCAAAATGTGTTTACTTAAAGAGAGAGTGAGGTAGCAGACAGTTCTCAAGGGAAAGTGAGAACAGAAAGCTGAAGGTTCAAATCAGCCGATTCAACGTGTAGGAAAATGCTAATATCTTCAAATTTAATACAAAAATAATAACAGGAAGACAATTGTTTACTCTCAATCTTTGGAATTTCCTTTGGAAGGAAAACAATATCCAAAACTTAAAAAAGATTTTTTTTTAAAAAAAAAAAAGTAATCCCAAAAAGCACCAAGAGAACCAGCTTCTCCTCACTATAGAAAGCCTCTCTTGGGGTACATATAGTTAATAAAAATACAAATTGGTGATTTAGAAATGGGGTGGCTGGTCTTACTGTCCCTTTAAGGCTACAGCGCGGCTTGGAAAGTGATGCAGTCCCCGCCTCCCAGCTGGGTCTTACCAGTCAAAAGCAAAATACTGTTTGCGATCTTCTGGTGGCAAGCAACCATCCGGAGGACAGATGGGATGATCCCAGGTATTCTCCTTGATCCAGAGAAGTTTCTGGGCTTCAGAAAACCTGCCTGAGCACAAAAAAAATTACCGCATTGTCAGCTCTGCCCACTGAACCAGCGGGCACAGCCATTCAGTCCACCATTCCCCAGGCATAAGTTGAAGTAGAGAGGGGCTGTGACAGGCTGTCAGTAGAGGACTTATCTTTTGATTAAGTTCTATATTGTAAAGTCATTATTTATCTGACCTCAAGTTACTCTTCGGTATTGATTGTGCTAAACTATGTTAAATTAGAACACAGCCTATAGAAAGCCTAGATATTAATATTTATTATTTATTTTATTTTTTATTTGTCAAATTTCTTTGCCACCCATCTCGTGTACCACGACTGTTACCTTGTAGTTTTACATCAGTAGTAATTTAAGAAAATGCATGAATCCATGAAAGATCCCCAGGCCCTCAAAATTTGCTCTTAGAGTATTACTCAAATCTCCCAGTACAGATTTGGGGGAATGGAGGAGATGCAGGAAATATGGAAAAAGTAAGGTAAAGGTTAGGGTGTCCGACTCTAGGGGGCGGTGCTCATCTCCGTTTATTAGCCGAAGAGCCAGTGTTGTCCGAAGACGCTTCCGCGGTCATGTGGTCATGATGCACGTGGAACACTGTTACCATCCCACCGAAGTGGTACCTATTTATCTACTTGCATTTGCATGCTTTCGAATTGCTAGGTTGGCAAGAGCTGGGGCAAGCCTGGCGTCTTAACCACTGAGCCATCGCGCCCCTCTATGGAAAAAGTACTTACTGTTTTTATAAATTTAGGTGAATTTAATTCATATACCTTTTAATTAAGGACAAAATTTCCTAACTGCCTAAACAAAGAGATTCATGCACCTTGCAGATGCCATCTTAAAAGGTTTTCCCTTCTCAGTCACATGTATTTTGAGAGTAGTTTTCGTAATAAAATGTTTTATTAAGAACTTTAGAATAATAAAAATATTTTAATCAAATTTTCAGAATGGGTGACATCTATTAAATAAGTTTATTTCTGATCTTAACACTATTGTATTGCATTCAGTTTTATTATATCTGAGTACAGAGAATTTCATATATATGTGTCCTAGGGTAATCTTTTGAAGATAAATCTTACATATTTAAAACCTGTCAAAATAGCTGTTATTTTTGCAAGTGTTTGTATAGCATCATAATGCACTTATCTTATAAACTGTCTTCCTCTTCCCACTACTAGCATGCAGGCAATTTTCTGACAGTAGATAAACTTCTGTATCACTTTCTCTGTCAGATTCCTGAGCCATGAGCTAAAGCAGTTTAATACAGTACAAAAAGGAGATGGTTAAGGTTAATGTAAACTTTCAGATTATACTCTTGGGTAAGAAAAACATAGCTAATACTTTGAAAAATACGCAGAAATGAGTACTGGTGTAATTTAAATGTGGAAGGGGGTGAAAAGGTTGTGTTAGTTTCTGAAATATGTTTTCAGTTGAATTCTTAGGTTTTTATTCAGGGTAAGGAACACAGATTATGCTTTATTTGCTTATTTAATTGCACAAATGCTGTGTTTCAAAGAAATACCAAGATTACTTCCCCTATAACAGCTGCATGTTATGGTTTTGAGATATAGGTTTTCTGAACCTCTTCAAAAGACAGTGATATTTACAATGCAAAAGCTGACTTGGGGAAAATGAATTATTTGTTCTTTACTAATATTCTTAGCTGTTCAAAGTTAGGAAACTCTATTTTGCTTAATTTGCAGGGGGGAACATGAGACATACTATGTTTTGCTTGTTTACAGTATTTCTTCTTGAGTTTAAAGTAGTCAACAGTATCTTCTTATAATTTATTATGGCTTAAAGTCTTTATTCATTGAGTGAGTATGGAGATACATATGCCTATGAAAAAGAATTTAGTGTTCAGTTAAATGTAGCCTCATTAGGGAATAGTTCTTCTTAAAAGCAACCCACCACCCCTTTTGGTTTCATAAAAACTTGATAAATTATTATATATGTAGGTAACTATTGTAAACAAGTAGTAAACAATGCCAAATAAAGTCTATTATTCTCTGCATCATTAAACTGTAAGCTGCTGTCAACATCTACTGTAAATTTAGCAATCTTATCACACCGTTTTGATAACATTAAGATTTTTTTAGGTTAGTGTAAAAGCCTTTTAAAAACAAAAGTAAAATAACAAATTATTTATTAACAAAACTTTAATTTGTATTACTCAAAATATCATGTCAGCAGAAACTTGTCATTTTATAACTATTGTTCAATAGATTAACTCACTTCCTGCTGGATCTCTCACAGTTCATAGGTTGTTTTTCCCCCCAGAAAGTTACCATTCCTGTATACCTATTTGCTTTTTATTATATTATTTCTACATTGTTTATTTTATTTGCCAAAATTTATAGCCTACTCCATTGTCAAAACTCTGGGTGGCTTACATAAAGAAGAAGTCAGAGAACAACATAAATCCTAAAAACAACCTTTAAAATAGTCATAGAACACCATTAAACATTAAATTGTTAGGAAAAAACATGTTGAAATGATAAGAAAGGTATGTCATCAATTTTACTTAAGTATAAAATTTATGGAAAAGATCACTCACATATGGGAAAGATCAGTTTAATATGCCTTCAGATAAGTATGATTCGCTGAACCCTTTACTGATTAGTATTTTCTGACTTATTTGTACTAAGAGAATAAAGAATTCTCTTATGTTTATAGTTGACTTATAGGCATCCTGATATTTTCACTGGTTGAAGAGAAAGTTTTATGTAGAAAGAGGGCAGGTAGTTTTTTTGGTGATTGCAGCCCACACTTTAAATTTTTATTTTATTTTTTTATTTGGCCACCAAGGGCTACAACATATTTATTTATTTGTTTATTATTTATAAACTACCCATTAAAAAGACATTTTTCATACATGTGTCTGAGTGTGTACAAAATCAAGCATCCTGAAAGAAATAAATCCCACAATAAAAGTAAAATAAGTTATTTAAGATACTGTTTTTTAGAAATGCTCATCTAGGTGTAGGTTACTTGGAAAATGTGTTTTTAAAGCCTTCCTAGAGGCCAGTGTGAATGACATTCCCCATATTCTTCTGGGAAATGAGTTCCACATTTGCAGTGTCATCATGGAGAAAGCCCTACCCCAAGCTGTAGATGGGTAGATAGGCTGCCACTGAGAATGGTGGGCATTACAATAAGGATGTTATCTGAGATAGTAGAATGCTTCCTTTTTGTGAATTTGTAAGATGGTGGGGATTACTACAAGAGGCTGTTAAACCTACCAAAGCCTAGCCTATTTTACTGTGTTTTTTCATACACATAAAACTTTATTCCTGTGATTCAGTGGCATGATGTTGGCAGGTGCGTGAAAGGTTCAAGGAGTTAGAAAGCTGCATGTAGCTTATGAGTTATGAGCTCAAGAGCCACAGGCTGCCTATCCTCCAATATAGAAATATAGCACTAGGATGTTTTGTTTTGTTTTTAATGATGTTGCAGTATTAAGCTAAGGTTGGGCTTTAATCATATTTTTAAAATTTCAGATCAGCATGACTGATTCTACATGATGTAGCTGCTCATGTCTGTCAATCCATAGTAATTTATAATGACTCCAGATCTGTCTTTTGCTTTAAGATCTTCACTGTGGTAGCCCCCAATTTGTGGAACTTTTGTCCCCTGCATGAATTTTGAAGGCAGGTTAAAGTAGTCCTGTTTCATCATGCCTTTGGGCTGAACTGATTGGGGGATGCCATTGTAGGATATTAAAGGAAATGGGTTGCACTCATTACTGTTGCTTATAGTTCATTGTGTGATTTTTTTTAAGGTTGTTCTCCACCCACATCTGTTAAGATTGGGTTGGGCTAGAAATGTTGTTAAATAAAGGAATAAAATTAATTTGATGCTCTCACCATGTTGTCATTACTCAGCGTTTCCTAACTGGGAGCTACACCAGATGTTTGGATGAACTCCCAGAATTCCAGAGCCAACACGGTGATTGTTGAGAATTCTGGGAGTTCAAACATATAGAAGGTATTGAGATTGAAGAAAGTTGGCCTAACCTATGCGTAGCTTCTCAGCCTGTCCGTTGTCTTCTACTTTAATGGTAATAATAGAATAATTGAAAAATATAGTTGATTCTTAATAGAAGATTTGAAAATAAAAAGAATCTGAATTCTTTGTTGGTTGCACTTTTCTGCATCTTTTTCAGCTATTCTGTATTCTTTTTAAGATGCAGTCAACAGAATTCAACTTAGTTTTTCAAGTGTGATTACACTACAGATGTACGTAACTACATTTCAAAATCGATCATTTTATTTTCCCTTCCTAGTGATTTCTAGCATGGAATTTGTTGGTTTTATTTCATTGTTTTGTTATCCCCTGAAACATACCTGTTTTCCATTTTATTAAGATATCTGCTATGAGTCCAAGTTCTCTTTAGTGTACTCTTAGTTCACTGAGTTAGTTTGCATGGGATTATTGAATCAACAGAATTATCTTGGGGAATGCAATTTTTCTAATTGTCTCACACGTATTAAATTTTTAAATTTTCTTTTAGATGATTGTTTACAAATTTAAGTTAAAGTTTTGACATTATTAAAATTAACCCCAAAATATGAACAACATATATTTCAGTTATATGCATTTCATATGGGAAATGCCTGTCAAAAAGTATACTCATCTGTTCATTTTTTTGTCTAATTCAGAGTCAGATTAGTGCAGCAGAGGACGTATGTTCCTTTGTCTGCCTCATTTATGCGGTTGGTCTTTAATCTGATTTTTATAGCACAATTGTGTTTATTTGGTATGTTTATGTAGTGCCAAATCTAAATCTAAGCTCACTCGGTCACGAGGGACTAGGGATTTGAACCTCCGAACTTGCGATCTTCCGATCGACAAGCCTGGCGTCTTACCCGCTACCTTCTGATGATTTAGAAGAAACTCTGATTTATATCCCCTTAGGAGAACTGATCATTTTAATTGGGCATCTGGGGTGGAGGATTATTTGTTTATTTATCTATTTGCATGTTTATTCATTTATTTGGAATAATGTACGTCATTTTAGTTTATACAGTTTCAAATCAAGTATAATAACTGGTTAAAACAATCATGACTCTAAAAAATTAAATTAGGGGAAAAAATTAAAACAAGCAAAAAGTATGAGAGTACAGGTAAAAATGATAAAAGTCCAGGAATATTGATCAGAGTAGGATTGGGGAACCTGAGAATCAATTTCAGCCACAGCTGGACTGTGTAATTTAAGTTAGGATGGTCTGACAAATTTGTTCCTATCTCATCATATTGTGGGGGTAGGATAATTGAAAAATTGTGTTGGCAGTATTAGAAAATAAAACAATGAAATCAGATGGAATAATTTAGGTTTTCTCTGAAATTGGCTATATGCTCAAATTATGTATCTCAAAAGCATATAGCCAATTTATTGTCCATACAATAAGACATGACCATCCCAAGTTAATATCTGGAAGTAAATGTTCTTCTCCATACTACAGTTGTAGACTTTACTGATTTGAATAGGGGTTACTGTGAGACCATTTTCTTGAGGGAGTATGGGACTGCCAGGATAAAAGTCATATTGTGGAAAATAATTTTTAGACTCTTCTGACATACGGCTACAGAAAGCTGGTGATAGATAATTGTGTATCCCTCTGAATTGTATTAATAATAGTGGTATTGGCATAACATGCTGCTTTCCTGTGGTGCTTGCCTTATATATGGTACTGAAAAATAATTAAAGCTTGTTACAATTACTTCCAACAGTTCTGTGATTTTGAAGTGATGGTACTATATCATCAGAATACTAATGCTCAACTAAACCTGTCAGTTAAGAGTTAGGTACATTCTTAAGTATTGTATAATGACACTGAAACACTGGTATTAGTTTTTCAAGTGTAAATATACCCAACGTGTCTTAACTCAGTTACTCACTGATAAAATAATAACTTTGAATAGTTCTTGACTCTGAAAATGACATAAACCAACATAAAGTATACAGTGGGAATACATGTTGCCTTATTTTGTATGCATAATGTTATACTTTTCCTGATGTGCTAAAAGCATTTCTTTAACTTGTAAAGATTTCACTCATACTACCAGTTGGCAACTCATTGCTGATCTTAGCTGATCTTGAAAGAATTGAGTCAGGGCCAGGTTAGATCTTGGATATAAAACCCATCAGAAGATCCCAGAGCTGTGCACTAGACAAGGAAGTAAGGAAAACATCCCAGAAGAAGACAGTAACAAATCACTTCTGTGAATGCATAATGGACATGTTCATGGAGTTACCAGAAGTCAAGCTGTACTCGGGGGACTATACCCTTTACCTTTTAAAAATACTGCTCTGGGTTAGTATCATTTTTAGATTCAAAAATAGACCCAGGAGTCGTCGTCGTCTTGGCGATCACTCGTAGCCGAGTAAGATTGTCTTCCAGGGTAAAATCTTAACAGTGGATCTGTAAGTGGCTGTAAAGGCCAATTCTGGAACTGCACAACCTTCCACAATGAGGGCATAGGTTTCCAGGTGGAGGACGGTCACGATGAGGGTTTGCTTGACGTGCCTTCCTCTTAGCTCATTTCTCCCTTTTGCCCTGTACTCGTGCTTCTTCAAAGTCCGTAGCGCCTTTAATAAAGGCTGACCTCCAATTGAAACGCTCATGAGTTAGGGCTTCCCAGTTCTCAATGCTGATACTAATTTTTTTAAAATTAGCTTCGAGAGTATCTTTGAATCTCTTTTGCTGTCCACCAATATTCCGTTTTCCATTCTTAAGTTGGGAGTAAAGTAGCTGCTTTGGAAGACGATGGTCAGGCATTCGAACAACATGGCCGGTCCAGCGAAGTTGATGTTGGATGATCATTGTTTCAACGCTGGTGGTCTTCGCTTCTTCCAATACGCTAACATTAGTCCGCCTATCTTCCCAAGTAATTTGCAGAATTTTTCGGAGGCAGTGTTGATGGAATCTTTCAAGAAGTTGGAGGTGGCGTTTGTAGAGGGTCCATGTTTCACAGGCGTACAATAGGGTCAGTAGTACAATGGCTTTGTAAACAAGCATTTTGGTCTCCCTGCGAATGTCCCGATCCTCAAACACTCTACGCTTCATTCAGGAGAAAGCTACACTCGCAGAGCTCAGACGATGCTGAATTTAAGCATCAATGTTGGCTTTTTTAGATAGATGGCTGCCAAGATAAGAAAAGTGCTCAACATTTTCTAGTAACACACCTTTAAGCTGGATTGATGGTGCTGCAGAGGGATTGGTTAGAACTTGCTGGTAAAGCACTTTGGTTTTTTTAATGTTAAGTGAGAGGCCGAGCTTTGCATATGCTTCTGCAAAGATGTTTAGGATAGTTTGAAGATCTTCCTTTGAGTGTGCACAGACTACGTTATCATCAGCATATTGAAGTTCTGTAACAGAAGTTGTAATTACCTTATTTTTTGCTTTCAGCCTACTAAGATTAAAAAGCTTTCCATCTGTTTGATATATAATTTCTACACCAGTAGGAAGTTTCCCTTCAACAAGGTGTAGAATCATAGCAATGAAGATAGCGAACAAGGTTGGAGTAATAACACATCCCTGTTTAACGCCAGATCCCACTTTAAATGGATTGCTTTGAGAACCATTATTATTCAGGATTGTTGCCATCATGTCATCATGGAGTAGCTGCAAGGTGTTCACAAATTTGTCAGGGCACCCGATTTTCAGAAGGAAGGTCCAGAGAGCAGTACGATTTACAGTATCAAAAGCCTTAGTCAGATCAATAAACGCCATGTACAGAGGGCATTTTTGCTTCTTGCATTTTTCTTGGAGCTGTCGTGCAGTGAAGATCATATCCACTGTCCCCATGGAATGGCGGAAGCCATTTTGCGTTTCATGGAGGATGTCTTCTGATATAGATAGGAGACGGTTTGCGAGGATCCTTGCCAGGATTTTGCCTGCTGTAGCTAGAAGGGAGATGCCTCGATAGTTTCCACAGTCTGTTCTATCACCCTTTTTCAAGAGAGAGATAATTATGGCAACCCTAAAGTCTGCTGGAATCTCCTCCCTCATCCAGATTTTTTTGATGATCTTATGAAGTTGTTGTGTAAGTTCAGGCCCGCCTTCTTTAAAGACTTCAGCAGGAATCCCATCAGGTCCACTAGCTTTGTTATTTTTCATTTGATTAGTGGCTTTACTGACTTCCTCCAAACTAGAGGGCACTGCAAGCTCATTTCCTACTTGTTTTTGTGGGATTTGCAAGAAGACTTCATCAGCCACAGTAGAGTGACAATTAAGGAGATTGTAGTCATGCTCTTTCCAGCGCAGTGCAATAGACTCTTTGTCCTTTAGAAGTTTAGCACCATCTATTGAGCGTAAGGGATTTGTACCATAGTTTGTTGGTCCATAGATGGCCTTTATGGCCCCGTGCATCATGAGCATCTGCAAAATGTTGGATTTCTTGGGCTTTTTTTATCCACCATATGTTCTTAAGTTCTCTAGTTCTTCTTTGCACTTCTGCCTTTGCACTGGCGTAGATTTTTTTCTTACCACCACAGTTAATATATTTTTGCCATATCTGAAAGGCTTTCCTTTTCTTGTCAATAATATGTTCAATCTCACTATCGTTCTTGTCAAACCAGTCCTGATGTCTCTTAGTTTGGTATCCAATAGTTTGTTCACAGGCTGAGATAATAGAAGTCTTCAATTTAATCCAGTGTTCCTCAACATTTCCAGGAAGTTCCATAGGCAGATGTTCCTTGAGAGTTGATTGAAAGCAAGCTCGTTTAGTAGAATCTTGAAGGGCCAGTGTATTCATTTTACGCCTTGGTTTTCTTCCTTGGAGCCTATGATGGCCATTGTGGATTGAATTAATCGATGGTCTGTCCAGCAGTCATCGGCGCTCGTCATGGCTCTTGTGAGAAGTACATCGTGGCAATCTCTAGCACAGACAATTACATAATCTAAAAGATGCCAATGCTTCGACCGTGGGTGCTTCCATGATGTTTTAAATTTATTTTTCTGGCGAAACAGTGTGTTCGTAATGACAAGGTTATGCTCTGCACATTTTGTCAGAAGTAAGATTCCATTCATGTTGCTATTGTCAACTCCTTCTTTCCCAATGATCCCCGGCCACAAATCAAAGTCACGCCCAACTCTTGCATTGAAATCGCCCAGGAGTAGAGCCCCTTCAAATAAGGAACTGAAAGAACACTCAGTTTATAAATGGCAACTGCAGCAGTATGTTCTGCTTCTGCCATACACTTTTCTGTGAACTAATGTTTATACCTGCTGGTTCTGTTAAACTTTCACTTCAGAACTTAAAGTATGTCACCAGTAGTCCAGAGGAGGAGGATAGACGCAGATATAAGTATATACAATTGAAACAAAACATTTTACATTATGAACTACTATTTTATACCATGCAATGCTGTATTTGCATCAGTAAATTGTAGTCTGTGGCTTGAATCATGTCAACTGGATTTCTATTTTCTCAGTAGAAACGTTTCACTCCTTATCCAAGGAGCTTCTTCAGTCTGAGTAAAGTTAGTAAGGGAATCCTTAAATATGTTTCTAGGGTGGCTGTGTGACCTTGCACCTGGGGCTAGGTCATGGTTATTTTGAGATGTTTATTTTCCTTTAAACCACCTATCTTCTCTGTTTGAGAGAGGGGTCAAGGAATCCATTTATGCCAACTTGGAAAATCCTTCCTTGAATAGAGGTGGGGGCCTCAGGCACAACCTTTCCCCTATCTTCCTTCCTGCTTTGTCTTCTGTGCCTAGGAAGATTAAGACCATTTCGCAAGCTCAACAGCAGCAGGGTAATCTTAACGATCCTCCTTTAGATGATAAAGGGACTTAGAAGTAAACATCTCAAATAACCATGACCTAGCCCCAGGTGCAAGGTCACACAGCCACCCTAGAAACATATTTAAGGATTCCCTTACTAACTTTACTCAGACTGAAGGAGCTCCTTGGATAAGGAGTGAAACGTTTCTACTGAGAAAATAGAAATCCAGTTGACATGATTCAAGCCACAGACTGTTCCACCTGGATGACTGAAAACCTTCATCGACAGTAAATTGTAGTATAATTTGATTAGATTTGGGATCAATTTCTCTTTAAACATAAACATTTGATTCTAAACATAAATTATTTATGTCAATGTTACTATGTCTCACATTTGTTTAACTAAATAAAATTGCCAACAATTTTAAATGCATAGCAGTTCTTCTCAAAAGAAATACTGAGGCTTCTCAAATGTATTGACTTTATTAATTAATTAATTAATTAATTAATTAAATTTATCCCCGCCCATCTCCCCGAATAGGGGTCTCTGGGCGGTTTACAGCATATCAACAGTTAAAATCTACACATATATAGATTTTATTTATCCTTTTTGTAATACATTAAATATGTCTGGCTCATATGCTGTTGGGAAAATCTTTCCAGTATCTAATTCTATATTTTGTGCCATTCTGTTCATAAAGTTATGGAAGGTAAGAAAATCAACAGAAAAGCAACAGGGTCCTGTGACAGGGAAAGGTATGTGAAAAGCATAGATATTTTTGTATAAGCAGCCTTGTTAGATGTAAGATATTCCTAGCAGAGCACTGCATTACCACAAAGAGAGTGTGCTACTCACAAAAACACTGATACCTTTTAATATCTTTGTTTGTTTTAACTTATGGTGTGGGCTAGAGACTATGGAAAGCACTTCTGCAGGCTTCTTCACCACAATTAAAATGTGCCTAGTTACGTTTTATGACATTTATGAATGTTGTAATGCTCAAAGTTCCTTCATGAAACCTACGTTGGTCATTTATTTATTTTTACCAGCATCTCATAATATATTAATGCCTTATTTTATTAAGTCCCAAGAATGTCATATCTTTCTTTGGTCAGTAAAACACCTTTCTGCACTCTAGATTCATAATCTGATTGACCTAGCAGTTATCCATTTTTATTAAGGGAATGGTGAGGAGGGAATAGACTTGATATCTTAATTGAGATACGTAGCACAAATTGCAAAGACAGATCTGGATTTGAGTTCTTCATCTGCATGTGATCAGTGCACATTCCTAACATGTTACAAGCAGCTTGTGCCTCTGAAAACACAAGATCACTTTTCAGTTGCAACTGCCCCTAAAGGAAACAAGCGGATTCTTTTATGTGCAAACATCTGGTCCATTATAAATGGAATTAATTGCTGATCTGTGCTTGCCTATGTTGTTCTTCTCTTGTCATTTCCTTTCCAGCTGTGGAAGGCAAGTTATAAAACTGAAAGCAGCATGAATATATCCAGCAGTAGTAATTACAAATATTATTGATTCACTCATATTTAAATGTAAATGACTCATGAGTCATCTACAACATACAGTGTAAGGACTGTAACAGCCACTATCTAGGACAGACAGGCAGAGGACTATCCATGAATACCAACTAGCAGTCAGAAGACATTAAAACAATCTCACAACACATGGACAGACTCAACCATAGTTTCAGCTGGGAAACTCTGAGCATCCTAGACCAAGCTAAATGGTCCACTAGGGAAATTCCTGGAAGTTTGGCATGCAGACAAATCAGCCATCAATAGACAGATAGAGATAAACCACATTTACACACCAAGAGAGACAATAAAAAAGCTAAGAAAGAAACAAGAAGACCAGAACACATCCTCTCCAGCATCCAACACCCAGATAAGCAGGGATTAACACCAGGCAAACAATCAAGCAGAAAAGAATACCCTAATCAAGGAACTACCAAGGAGAAAACCCCACCCCCACCAGCACTGGCAGGGCAAGCTACTGTGTATAAACAGGGAGCAAATCCCACACACACACACTGAAGATGTTGCCTAGTTGGGTAATGAAACATCTACAAGCAAACAAGCAAGGACTCCACAGTTCAACCCTGAGCTACATACATACATACATACATACATACATACATACATATTTATTTTCTATCCAGCCTTTATTATTTTTATTCTCTTCTGTTGGCTCTTATTTGTGCTAGTCAGGAGTTTCTAAAGTTACTACTATAAAAAGCAAGTATCAGAATAAATGTGGAACAAGAAATGAGAGTGGCTGTCTCAAAAATGAAACCCAGATTTCAGAAATTATGCAAAAATAAGCAAGCTTATTCTTCCCATGAAAAAAAGTGTGGTTTTAAATTTGATAGCTTTAAGCAGTAGAAGTAATTAATATATTTATTTCTTGGCCAATCCTAACTCCATTGAAATGATTAGTTATTCATGGGGGCTTGTGCAAATTCATATATCATTTTAGGGAGCTGCAATGTTTGAGAATCCCTGAGTTTTTTTTTTAAAAAAATGGCAAACAGAAGGACTTAGTAACATTGTATATTGAGGTACATCATGTGCAGAAGACAGACTGGTTCAATAAATTGTCTTAAGTCATCAGTAGTGATATAGCTCAGGTCTTAATGCTGCAATCCTTTGTATGCTGATCTGAGAATAATGCTCACTGGCTACAGAGCAACTTGCTTACTTCGGAAAATCATTCCTAGAATTGCTGTGTCATAAAAGGGTCAGCTGATGGAATTTAGTGGTATGGAACAGCATAAGCTTAACTATTTGGAATATGGAAGAAATGTTCTGTCATACTGGATAGACTCTTTCATGGTTTTGATATTTTGGCCTATGGATTTTATATTCTTGAGCAATACAGAGTTTGTATTCTGGAAATATTTGCTTGTGTTATCTCTATTCTCATACTCATCACAATTCTTTAAAGTGAATTCTTCTGAAGATTAGTCTGATAGGAATTATTCAATCTGAGGGAAGACTTCTCAAGTGCATGGAGGATGGATTAACTTTATTCTAATCATCAACTATTTAACTCATTGAAGGGGCCCTTTATTTATAGTCAGATGATAAACTACCAGGTTAAGACATACTGAATCTGATTCCAGTGCCACCATTGGTTTCATTGTCATCCTGGTACAAGGTCTAAATCTTTGAATCTTTGAAGAAGCACGGGTACAGGGCGAAAGGGAGAAACGAGCTAAGAGGAAGGCACGTCAAGCAAACCCTCATCATGACCGTCTTCCACCCGGAAACCTATGCCCTCATTGTGGGAGGTTGTGCGGATCCAGAATTGGCCTTTACAGCCACTTACGGATCCACTGTTAAGATTTTACCCTTGGAAGACAATCTTACTCGGCTACGAGTGATCACCAAGAAGAAGAAGAAAAGACAAGGTCTAAAGCAACTTTTGATACAAGTTCAATTAATTGACTATTAAAAATATAGGATGTTATCTTTTTTTCCCTTTTTCAATGGCCAAAGAATATTGCTACATTTATTCTTCATGGGAAAGGACAGCACAAAGCTTTTTAATTTTTTTTGTTAACTAGCCATAGTACTTTGGCCACTCCAAAAATGTTCCACGCACACACACATCCACAAGCCCTCAACAGTGAATGTTGGAAGCACTCCTGGAGAACAGCCTGCGGGGCTTCAGCAAGGGGTGGAGGCAAGCCCAGTAGACAAAGCCTACCTGTTTAGTTAGTATTTAATGATGAATAAATCATTATTGATTTCAGACCAGCCATAGCCTGGCAATTAAATAATCAGACTGTCTGGCAGGTCCTTGTATTTAGGAAAAAAAGACAACTTTTACCAAAAATGAAAGTGACTCTGTTGTTTGTGCTAGCATTGATCACATAGTTAAAAGGTTTCACACTTTGTTTAATAGCTTAAATTAAATATAAATTGTCTCTTGGTAATATAGCACCAGAGCATTTGTTGGACAAAATTGCTTGAATTCGTTCCCAGTTTGATGCCAGCCTTGGTGCAGGTCCTGTCAAGATCCCTGGGGCACTGTCTTGTTCTGTTATCTGGGAACGGTTTGAACCTGTTGGGCCTGAGGAAGTGGACAGGGTCCTTATGACTGTGACCTTGGCCACCTGCTCTTTAGACCCATGCTTCTCCTGGTTGGCCAAGGCTGCCTGGGGTTCATATATAGGTGGGTTCTATCAGTGGTGAATTCATCCTTGACAGAGGGGGTTGTCCCTTTGCCTCTTAGGAAGGCATTGGTTCACCCCCTTCTCAAGAAGGCATCACTGGATCCAACTGTCTGGACCCCTTTCAGTCAGGATTCAGGCCTGAACATGGGACAGAAATGGCATTTGTCATGCTTTTGGATGATCTGTGGCAGGAGCAGGATGGGGGTAGTGCATCCATCCTGGCGCTCCTTGACCTCTCGGCGGCTTTTGATACCATTGACCATGGTATCCTGGATCGGCTTTGGGGATTGGAGTGGGCGGCACTGTACTGTGCTGGTTCACTTCCTTCCTATGGGGCCGATACCAGTTGGTGCTGATCCAGAGAGGTCCCGCCCTTGACCGTACTATGTGGGGTGCCACAGAGTTCAGTGCTCTCTCCTGTTTAACTTCTGCATGAAACCACTGGGGAAGATCAACCATCACCATGGGGTGAGGAATTCTGATGATACTCAACTTTACCTCTCTGCCCCTGGGAAACTAAGCAATGCTGTTGATGTCCTGTCCCGGTGCCTGGAGGCTATGGGGGTCTGGATGGGGAACAACAGGCTACAATTGAACCCTGGCAAGACTGAGTGGCTTTGGGTTTTAGGGTCTTCTGAATCTGGGACTGTACCATCGTTGGTAGTGGATGGGGTTGCACTGCCCCAAGCAGACCTGGTGTGCAATCTGGGGGTCCTTCTGGACTCACAGCTCCTGCTCAAAGAGCAAGTGGCGGTCATGGCCAGGAGGGCTTTGCACAGCTTCATGTTGTGTGCCAGTTGTGCCTGATCCTGGATCGTGGGGCTCTGCTCACAGTTACACCCTGGTCATCTCCCAAATGGACTACTGTAATGTGCTCTACATGGGGCTGCCCTTGAAGAGTATCTAGAAGCTTCAGCTGGTGGAAAATGCAGTGGCATGGGCAGTTATATGTGCCCCTAGAAGGACACACGTTGCACCTCTGCTCCATGAGCTGCATTGGTTACCAGTTTGCTTCCAGGTGCAATTCAAGGTGCTGTTTTGACCTTTAAAGCCCTACATGGCATAGGGCCAGGTTATCTGAGAGACCACCTCTCCCTGATTACATCTGTTCATCCCATCAGGTCCAGCAGGAGAGGCATACTGTGGGTCCCATTTGCGAAAGAGTTCCATCTGATGGGACCTAGGGGACATGCCTTTTATGCTGTGGTAACCGCCCTCTGGAACATCATGCCCCCTGAGGTGAGGTTAGTGCCAACCCTTATGGCCTTTTGGAAAGCCCTCAAAACGTGGTTTTTTCATCGGGCCTTGGGATTCCCTGGCAGCAGAGAGCCCATGCATTGGTTGCACCAGGTATAACATCTTAATTTAACCCTCTCGCAATCTTGTTTTTACTCATGTTAATTATTTAATTGTTTTAACTGTTTTAACTGTTTTTATGTTCTGTTTCAGCTGTTGGTTTTATTGTACTCCAACCAGAGTCACCTTGTGTGAGATGAGTGGCCATATAAAGAGTGGCCTTCTAGTCCCCGCCAACCGGCATTCCTTGGCTGAAGGGACCCGTAGCATACCCAGCCCACCAGATCAAATTAGATGGGTAGAAACAACTGGGAGAAGATGGTCTGCTGCAAAATAGAAGGGAAAATCTATTATTTCCCAGCTGTTTTAATGCTGAAAAATAGAATGGAAAACTAGAAGCAGAAAGTATTCTTGAGTGCAATTCCATGCTAATAAGGATTTTATAATGTATTTTTCAATTTCTGTTACTCTGTGCAGAGAAATCATGGTTTTATCCCGATGAGACTAGCTCATGGTAGTATGGTACTCATGATAATAAGGGAAAAAACACCTCTAGATAGAAGGTATTTATAGCAGTAACTTTAACCTTCTTGTTTGGATGCCAAACTTTGTACTTGAAGTGACATTCCTTCTCTGGAAAAATGCTTTTTGCAGAAAGCCTGTGACAAACAGTAGGAATTTATTTCCTATCAGGAAATGCTCTTTTCAGTGTTTTATCTTGTTGAGGCAACTGTGGGCGAACAATAAGATACTTAAACTAAGCATCCTAACTAAGCCAACATTTAGTTTAGTGTACTGTCCTAAAGTGTGGGATGTCTTTGTTAATGTGGTTAGTAATTTTCAATTGGATTTAATTTAGGAAGTGTTCTCATATTTAGCTAAAAACATAGCATTGCATTTAACATGCAAGTTTCCTGTCCTATTTCCTGTAATATAAGAGACAAAAATAAATTTGATACTTCTAAAATAGCTTCATGATTAAAATCCTAAAATAACCTGAGTTGAAAACTTGTGTGAATTAACTATATGCATATATAGCTTGCCCAACCAACTGAAATAATAACAGAAATAATTTCCTTGCCAGAACTAGCTAATAACTTCAACCTGAATTACAATATGAATTAAAATTTAAAACCTTTCCACCATAGATGAGGATGAACATGTGCCAGGTCTTTGCTTTGCTGGCCATATTAGGTGTAATTAGAATTGAATTGTGTGGGTGGCACCAGCTGATAATGTTCATCAATTCTCACAAAAGAATTTTTGTTCAGAATCTAGCATGGCAAGATGACAGCTTTGTAAACTGATGTGAATGGATAGAAGGACTACTTTCATAATGATGGAAGTTGTCTATTTATTATTCTGATTCTGCATAACATATTCTTTAAGACATATGAGTAACAAGCCTGACTCTGGATAAATTCTAATTCAAGCAGAAATAATATTATTTTTCATTTTCAGTTTGATAAATATTTTAGTAAAATTCATGTTCACATTCACATTCACATTTTCCTGTAATGAACCACTATTCCGTGTCACTATTTTTTCTCTATTTTATCAAACATTTGAAAGCACAATCAAGAAAAAGAACAAAATGAAACAGAAAAGAGATTCACAAGATGCATAAAACTGAACAAGAGTTTTCAAAGTAGCATTGTATTAGTATTGCATTTAAAGGTGATCTTATATCAATTTAGCAGTTTAAAACCATTATTAAAATCAAATCAATATGCAGTAATTAACAGAGGGGACAAATGTAATAGAAATCATCAAACAGATACTGTAAAATAATTATAGGAATTTCTATCTAATATAAAAAAGTATGGCCTTATTAAAACAAATTAGGCAAAGTCTATATTTTTAAAAGCCTTATATTAGGAGAAACCAAACTTCAGATGTGGTACAAATAGGTGTGCAGATTATGATCCATAAATGAATTCCAAGTTAAATTAAGTATCAGATTTTTTTTTTCAGTACAAAGTTATTTTTGATATTGATACATGTCCCCATAGCTTAATCTGTTTTTCTTCCAAGGAAGGAATTGTGTGTAATTTCTAATAAGAAAGTAGGGTTACTAGCTGTTATTATAAACAAAGCTGACTCTATATATTGTATTGGAATGCAAGTATGCTTAATAGGAAAACAGCTGGCAGAAAAGAAGCTGTTTAAAATTTGATTCTTTGATTAATCATCTTCCAGAATATTTAAACTTTGTGACATTACCACCAAATGTTGGGCAGGGGGAAGAGATCCAACTTAATTATTGCAATTCCAACAATTATTTAAATATGAATTTTCTGTTTAGGTGAACAGCACTGGTATTTTTTTGTTTTTTACCTTCAAGTCAGTGTTGACTCCTGGCGACTGCCTGGACAAGTCCCTGCAGTTTTCTTGGTAAGGTGTTTTTGGAAGTGGTTTGCCATTGCCTCCTTCCTAGGTCTGAGAGATAGTGACTGGCCCAAGGTCACCCAGCTGGCCTCGTGCCTAGGGCAGGACTAGAATTGCTGGTGTTTTCCTTCACCACACATGGTTTCCTGGTTTCTAGCCTGATGCCTTAACCACTACACCAAACTGGCTCCCTTATTACATTTCCAACATTTTTTAATATGAATTATCTGTATAGACAATCAACTCTGCTATAATATGTTGTTGTTTATTCGTTCAGTCGCTTCTGACTCTTCGTGACTTCATGGACCAGCCCACGCCAAAGCTTCCTGTCGGCCGTCGCCACCCCCAGCTCCCCCATGGTTAAGTCTGTCACCTCCAGAATATCATCCATCCATCTTGCCCTTGGTTGGCCCCTCTTCCTTTTGCCTTCCACTTTCCCTAGCATCAGCATCTTCTCCAGGGTATCCTGTCTTCTCATTATGTGGCCAAAGTACTTCAGTATTGCCTTTAATATCATTCCCTCAACTGAGCAGTCTGGCTTTATTTCCTGGAGTATGGACTGGTTTGATCTTCTTGCAGTCCAAGGCACTCTCAGAATTTTCCTCCAATACCACAGTTCAAAAGCATGTATCTTCCTTCACTCAGCCTTCCTTATGGTCCAGCTCTTGCAGCCATAGGTTACTACGGGTAATACCATTGCTTTAACTATGAGGACCTTTGTTGTCAGTGTGATGTCTCTGCTGTTAACTATTTTATCAAGATTTGTCATTGCTCTCCTCCTAAGAAGTAAACGTCTTCTGATTTCCTGGCTGCAGTCAGCATCTGCAGTAATCTTCTATAATCTGCTATAATATACCAATTTAAAAATCTTGTACCAGCTTTCTGTGAGTTTAATATTCACAGTAGCTGTAATATTTACCTTCCACTGCTTTTCCCATTGTTGCACATTAATTGTTCCATTTTAAGGTCTGCATCCATTTAATCATATAATCTTTGACTTGTTCAGTTTCTGAATCATATTCAGTAGTAACGCCCCATGAGTGTTCTGAATTTTGTGTTACAACCTTTTCAAATTCTGTCAGTCCTCTGAGTGTTCCATCTTGCTTTTGCAATTCCTTTTGAACTATACTAATCATCTGAAAATACTGCAACCAATTAGTCATTTTTTGCCATTCCTAGAAGAGAGACTCAAAATATTTCATCTTTGTTTTATTAAGTATTAACTCATGAATCTATAATTATGTCTTCACTGATCAAATGCTTGAGTACATTCACATTCACAAAATATTAGTACTGAAGCAAGGGGCAATAAGTCTGGATTATTTATCCAGACTTCTATATTTATTGCATACTTCTAATATGTTATTTATAATGAGTCATCTCTTATAGACTCTTATACACTTCTATTTGTATCTGACCAGAGATACATATGCAAGCTTTCTGGGAGTCCGGCTTCTTCAATGGAGATAACCGAGCCATATGGCGATCTAATTCAATCTGTAATTCAAGTCAGACTGCTGGGTTGATAATATAGCTTGAGATTTGGTACAGCAGGTGAACCTTATTCTTTCACATCTTACAAAATCCTACATTTAATCATCAGTCTTTTACTTGACCAAATTAAATTAGTTATTTGCCTTTGCCACACATTCAATATATTTTCTTCAATTCTGATTGGAATAATTTAAAATAGATAGTTTATTCTTGGTAGAATGTTAATTTTTACAAATAGAATAGAATAGAATAGAATAGAATAGAATAGAATAGAATAGAATAGTTATTGATTTAGTCATTTGACCATATCAAAAGTATAAAACCAATACAAGTATGCAAGTAAATACAAAGAATACAGTAGAACAAATTCATAATAAATCATCACCCCTACAGCTAACCCCAATCTGATCTAGATAGTCTGTTCTCTTCGAAATGGCCTTTGATATAAAGAGTGTGGTCTTACTAGTGATGTGCAGGTTTGTTCCCTGCAAAAAGTAAGACAGTTTCTCCCAGGTGCCCCAGTATTTTTTTGGTTTTTAAATAAGAATCTAAGTGAACAGTCCTTTCTGCAGAATATAGTTTGCAATCAAAAAGAATATGTGCAATGTCTTCAACAGCTGGGGCACCACAGATACACAGTCTTTCTTCAAATGGAGCTCCATGAAACCTCCCATATCTTACCATGGAACCTAGTTGTTCAAAACAAGCTCTAGAAAAAGCTCTTCTAAGATGTTGGGGCATATAAGTTGTTAAATATTTTTCTAGCTGGGAGGCTGATTTGTGTTGAGCCAGCCACTTCAAGGAATTCACATGTTTAAGGGATGCAATATCATCTTGGGCAGCCACATCCATGACCCTTTATTTGAAACTTTTCTTGGCCTTCAGATCTGATTGGACTGGGAATTGGATGGAGAATCCATATTGTGAGATGGTATTAGAAAGTTGGTCAGCCCAAGGTATTTGAGGAGGCATATTATGCATCTGTTTTTCAAAACAAAGCTTGGGTAATCTATCTGAGTCCATAGATAGGATCTTCAGCCAATAGTTGAATACTTTAATTACCCAATGGCTTTGTATAGGGGGTATACCCAACTCTGCCCTTACAGCTGGAGTTGGTGTAGACTTGTCCACCCCCAAGATGCATTTAAAGAAAGTGGACTGTATCAGTTCTAATAAGGGGACATTTATATATCCCCACAGTTCTGCACCATATGTAATTATTGGGACTATTCTGCTGTTGTATACCTTTATGATTGGAATTAAAGAACCTGGATAACTGTGGTTGGTAATTTTTACAGTTGATATTCTTCCTAACCAGGACATGTTTAACTTCTTCTGATTAAGATGTCTGCCATTATATTTTTCTAAATCTGTGAATAGTTATTTTTCAATAATGTTTTATTGTATTTTATTAAGTAAAATCCCAGTACTTGATCAGTTAAACAGTGAAGTTAAACCCTGTAATTTGCAGTAAATATTGCTTTTCTTCTTCAGATAAACTCTATATAATCATTTGAGTTTTATTCTTCTTAATCTGATACTATGCTTGATATATCTCTTCAGAAAAAATCCAGTCTGATCAAGATAAATTAATTCAACTAAAGCCATTTAATCTTTTTGCAAGTATAGCGGTGAAACACTTGTAATCTAATTTCAAAAAAGAGATAGGTTTGTGTGTCTCTTAGGCAAGTTAGATCATTCCCCTCTTTGTAAATTAAAGAAATAGAAGCCTCTTGCCATGAAGAACCTGATGTTATATCTCATTCGTTAACCTGGGCTAATGGTTTTATCAGAATTTCTTTAAAAGTCTTATAATACAGTGCAGAAAATGATAGGATGTACGCTGGTTTAAAGGGAAAAATCAAGGCTTGAGAATAAACAGACGAGTATAGCGTTTAGGGCTAAAAGTGTTTACTTGTAGCATAAGGCAATAAATGCATATATACTTACATTATTGCAAAAAAGGTACAGACAAAGCAGAATAAATCTTCTCCAGTGTATTGCTTCCACTGACAGACATGATAGACATGAAGGAGCACCATGGCATCACTCACGTAGCCAGGCATAGCTCACACTTCCCAGTCCACAGGAACAAAACACGTGAAGAACTACATGGCTAAAGACACAAAAAGTCAAGAAGCATAGAACATCATTTTGCATGGTTAGATATTCAGTTCTTCCAGCTTTCTGATTGGCTGGAAGTTAGGTGTGACACACACCAGGCCTAAAGCATAGGCCATAGTACAGGGTGGCAGTGCTGCATCTAAGCAAGCATGTGATTCCCCCCTCACTTGCTCTAAACAGAGCAAGGCTTCCCACAGATGGAATCAGGAGGATTTGTTCTCATGGGACGGTTTAGAAACTAGACGTAAACAATACATCACATGGTACCTTCTAGCTTCATATCTAATGAAGAGATGTAAGCAAAGCCATTAAAAGTTATGGGAAGGCTTTTTATTATCTAGCCACCTGGCGTCACGTCATCATGAGAAAGCTTCGCTGGTAAAGGATGCAATTTGCCAAAACGCTTTTCATATGGGAAATCTGACAGATAAGCAATTTGGTCCTGTGGATTTGTTCAGTTTTAATTTCTTTATTGCTTCTTTTGTTTCATATTCTAGATTGGTTTATTAAGATCTTCCTTTTGTTGATCTGTATATTTCATAATATGAGTTGTATTTAAATACTCTGTAGTCCCTTCCAAACATGATATCTGTTTTCTGTATAGTTGAGAATAATGTTTTACAAATTGGTTCATCATCCCTTCTGAAGTAGAGATATCGATCACAAATGGAAATACTAGGGTTTTTTCTCCTGTTCTTTTCTCAGTTTATCACCTTTCTCAAAATATTTCTGTTTAACAAAATTAATCATCTTGTCTCATTTACATACATTAAATCTAGTTGATTACATATCACTTTAATATTTTGTTCAAGAACCAGTATCAGATTCTGCTCATGTCTTAATTCTGATTGCTCCAGTTCTTTCAACAAAATGTCCTTTTGTTTGTGTATCACTTTCTTTCTATTTTAAAAAAATAAATAATCCTCTCATAAACTCTTTACTGAAATCCCATGTTGAGAATAAAGAAACATCAGAAGTTAAATTATCTTGGAAGAAGCTCTTTAACTCATATTGGCACTTTAGTTTAATATCTTCTTGCAATAATAAAGAACCATTCAATCTCTAACTTTTCAAAGTTCCCATGTGTAATCTTACAATTTTTGGATTATGATCTGGAAAAGTAATTGCTGCAATTTCCATGTCTCTAAGATTAGTTAATAATGAGCAGGATAGACATCCAATATAGGTCTATTCTTGAGTAAGTTTTTAAAAAGGGCATCTCAGAGGGAAAGTAATGCCATATAGTATAAAATAGAGAGCCAGTTTGGTCTAGTGGTTAAGGTGCTGGACTAGAAACCAGGAGTCTGAGTTCTAGTCCCGCCTTAGGCATGAAAGCCGGCTGGGTGACCTTGGGCCGGCCAGTGTCTCTCAGCCCAACTCACCTCACAGGGTTGTTGTTGTGGGGAAAATAGGAGGAGGAAGGGGTATTAGGTATGTTCGCCGCCTTGAGTTATTTATAAAAATAATAAAGGGATAAAAATTTAACAAAAATAGTTTTGGGAAGTATCCCATGTCACTATTAATATTCAGCATTCACAGATTTGCAACAATTTCTGTGATTTCTGCATACATTTCAGAATGTTGTGGGTTATAGAAATTACTTCTAATTAGATTAATGAAGTACAAATTCATGCGTGATGTTATTTAAGTGCTTCACCAAAAAGTTCTCTGGTGGTGGGTGAAATGCTTTTCTGGGGGCAAAAGTTAAATCCATATGGTATACTCAGATATTTTGACAGATAAATATTTCTGGCCTTAGCAAAAAATTCATGCTGCCACAAGAGCCATTTTAGTCAACCTGTTTTTTTAGTTTATGAACTGCTATGAAGTTGCATTTAAAAAAATGACCAGGAAGAGTATATGTTAATGGGAACAAGCTTTACAAAGCCAAAAAGCTTTGTATTAATGTGGGTTTTATTTCCCAGGTTTATAATTAAGTGAGGAAATAACTTTTGGGTGAGTGGGTGTGAAATAGCTAGATAGATAGCCCTTTATTTTAAACTCAAGCGTGCTAATGATAACAGTTATAAAATAGTTCTTGCTCCTTCTCTTTTTCATTGTAGGGATGGGCTCTAATAATGTCTCACTTGCAAAGAAATATTATATGAACAAACACATTCAAATACAACAACATATATAGCAACATGGGTGGTTGTTGTGGGGAAAATAGGAGGAGGAAGGAGTATTAGGTATGTTCGCCGCCTTGAGTTATTTATAAAAATAATAAAGGGATAAAAATTAAATAAATAATTTAATAAATAATAACTTTTGAACTTCCTCATTGAATCTGTGTTTTGCCAGGTGAGTATGAATAGTTTACAGGGTCTTTGTACAATTCAGATGTTAACTAATTACTTGTATTCCATGACTTTCCATGACTTTGAGTTCACATTCGTCTTCATTAGCAGACAGAGCAATCCTATTGTTTCATCAGAGTGCTTTGATCTTCATGATTCATAAAGCCCAGCTGGCTGTAGGCAGACAAGGCAAAAGTAGGAAAGAGCATCATTCACTGGCTTTTCAGGAAGTTTGTGTTTTGTTGTCGTCGTCATAAACTATGTGTGAGATGGAGGAGCTCTTCCCTGGGTTCACACTTTCAGAGGAAATGAATTAGGTCAGCCGTTACTAGGAACTGGAGGTATGACAAATGGCCAGTGGATCCTCAGGCGTGCCTACTTTCCCACATGTAAATTTAAAAGTATTTACTAAAAGTAAATAATTTACTACTTTTAATTTATTAAAATTAAAAGTATTTACTAAAAGTAAATAAATCACTTTTAAGTATTTAGAAACTGCATTTTTATTACTAAGTTGTCAGTATTTGTAAGCTTTGGTGGACTCTGTCTTATCTCATACAATTTATCCAGTATATGCCTATGAATGAAATTTATGATTTTAGAGTTATAAAAAACAGACTTCAACAACCTTGACAGCCTTGCTCATAAAATATATTTGTGGTATTCTTTGGCCTATTTGGTGATAAATACATCTATAACCAGTTATATAAAAAAAACAAAGATATTTGTTTGTATGCCTGTCATTAGATTTAGCACCCACCTCTTCATTCAGAGAGGGATATATAATGCTCCCCCCTCCTGTGTGGTAGGGTGGGTTAGTGAGCTTCTCTGGCTAAGGTTGGACTAGAACCAGGTCTCCCTGGTGCCAGTCTAATATCGGACATTTGAAGTTTTTATAAATATAAACATAATAGAAGCTTTATTTCAGGACAGCAGTAAAGGACTGCATCATTAAAGCTCTGTGGGGATTTTGAATGATTCCAGAGGAAGGGAGCCTCTTCAAGAACTTGTTGGTAGGCCTATTACATGTTGAAGCATTTTATCGGGTTTCAAGGAATGAGCACTTGTGCTGTATTAGATCGTGTACTTATGCTATATTATTAGTGTTGAAATCTTATCTAGTGTACCATGATAATAGAGAATTGCTCATTTCTTTTACCGTGCATTGTACAATTAGTGTAGTGGACAAAATACTTCTGTAAATTTTGGGTCCAGTCTTTTTTCACCTTGAACAAATCAAATATTTATGGGGCACCAGACTCTGGGTGAATGGCACTAACAGAACTACACAAATTTAGTGAAATTGTTTACACTAAAATTATTCTCTCCAGCAAAGGAGATCGTTACCTTGTTGTGGTGCTGGAGCTTGAGCACCTCAATGAAACCATGAGCTAAACCGTGAAGGGACACCCAAGACGGGAAGGTCGTGGCAGAGAGGTCAGACTAAATATGATCCCTGGGGAAGGTAATGGCAACCCACCCCAGTATTCTTGCCATGAAAACTAAATGGATCAGTACAACCAGAGATATGTTGGTATACCATCGGAAGATGGGACTCCCAGGTCGGAAGATGGTCAAAATGCTACTGGGGAGGAACAGAGGATACGTTCAACTAGCCCCAGATGTGATGACGCAGCTAGCTCAAAGCCGAAAGGATGGCTAGCGGCCGACGGTGCTGGTGGTGAATGACGAATCCGATGTTCTAAAGATCAACACACCATAGGAACCTGGAATGTAAGATCTATGAGCCAGGGCAAATTGGATGTGGTTATTGGTGAGATGTCAAGATTAAATATAGACATTTTAGGTGTCAGTGAACTGAAATGGACTGGAATGGGCCACTTCACATCAGATGACCACCAGATCTACTACTATGGACAAGAGGACCACAGAAGAAATGGAGTAGCCTTCATAATTAATAATAAAGTGGCTAAAGCAGTGCTTGGATACAATCCAAAAAATGATAGAATGATCTCAATTCGAATTCAGGGTAAGCCATTTAACATCACAGTGATCCAAATATACGCCCCAACCACAGATGCTGAAGAAGCAGAAGTAGATCAGTTCTGTGAGGATCTGCAGCACCTACTGGATAATACACCAAAAAGAGATGTTATTTTCATTACAGGAGACTGGAATGCTAAGGTGGGTAGTCAGACGACACCTGGAATTACAGGCAAGCATGGTCTGGGAGAACAAAATGAAGCAGGACATAGGCTGATAGAATTTTGCCAAGACAACTCACTGTGCATAACAAACACTCTCTTCCAACAACCTAAAAGATGACTTTATACATGGACTTCACCAGATGGTCGACACCGAAATCAGATTGACTACATCCTTTGCAGCCAAAGGTGGCGGACATCTATACAGTCGGTAAAAGCAAGACCTGGAGCTGCCTGGAGTTCAGATCACGAACTTCTTATTGCAAAATTTAGAATCAGACTAAAGAGAATAGGGAAGACCCACAGATCAGTTAGATATGAGCTCACTAATATTCCTAAGGAATATGCAGTGGAGGTGAAGAATAGATTTAAGGGACTAGATTTAGTAGATAGGGTCCCGGAAGAACTATGGACAGAATTTCGCAACATTGTTCAGGAGGCGGCAACAAAAAACGTCCCAAAGAAAAAGAAAACCAGGAAGGCAAGATGGCTGTCTGCTGAGACACTGGAAGTAGCCCAAGAAAGAAGGAAAGCAAAAGGCAACAGTGATAGGGGGAGATATGCCCAATTAAATGCAAAATTCCAGAGGTTAGCCAGAAGAGATAAGGAATTATTTTTAAACAAGCAATGTGCGGAAGTGGAAGAAGACAATAGAATAGGAAGGACAAGAGACCTCTTCCAGAAAATTAGAAACATCGGAGGTAAATTCCAGTCAAAAAATGGGTATGATCAAAAACAAAGATGGTAAGGACCTAACAGAAGCAGAAGAGATCAAGAAAAGGTGGCAAGAATATACGGAAGATCTGTATAGGAAGGATAAAAATATTGGAGATAGCTTTGACGATGTGGTCAGTGAGTTAGAGCCAGACATCCTGAAGAGTGAGGTTGAATGGGCCTTAAGAAGCATTGCTAATAACAAGGCAGCAGGAGACGACGGTATCCCAGCTGAACTGTTTAAAATCTTGCAAGATGATGCTGTCAAGGTGATGCATGCCATATGCCAGCAAATTTGGAAAACACAAGAATGGCCATCAGATTGGAAAAAATCAACTTATATCCCCATACCAAAAAAGGGAAGCACTAAAGAATGTTCAAACTATCGAACAGTGGCACCTATTTCACATGCCAGTAAGGTAATGCTCAAGATCTTGCAAGGTAGACTCCAGCAATTCATGGAGCGAGAATTGCCAGATGTACAAGCTGGGTTTAGAAAAGGCAGAGGATCTAGAGACCAAATTGCCAATATCCGCTGGATAATGGAGAAAGCCAGGGAGTTTCAGAAAAACATCTATTTTTGTTTTATTGACTATTCTAAAGACTTTGACTGTGTGGATCGTAACAAATTGTGGCAAGTTCTTGGTGGTATGGGGATACCAAGTCATCTTGTCTGCCTCCTGAGGAATCTGTATAACGACCAAGTAGCAACGGTAAGAACAGAGCACGGAACAACGGACTGGTTTAAGATTGGGAAAGGAGTACGGCAGGGCTGTATACTCTCACCCTACCTATTCAACCTGTACACAGAACACATCATGCGACGTGCTGGGCTTGAGGAATCCAAGGCTGGAGTTAAAATCGCTGGAAGAAACATTAACAATCTTAGATATGCAGAT
Source organism: Charina bottae (assembly GCA_023362775.1). Classification (NCBI taxonomy): domain Eukaryota; kingdom Metazoa; phylum Chordata; class Lepidosauria; order Squamata; family Charinaidae; genus Charina; species Charina bottae. Next base: position 49,134,960 of record JALMGJ010000005.1, read on the forward strand.
GATACCACTTTGATGGCTGAAAGCGAGGAGGAGTTGAGGAGCCTTATGACGAAGGTGAAAGAAGAAAGTGCAAAAGCTGGGTTGCAGTTAAACCTCAAAAAAACCAAGATTATGGCAACCAGCTTGATTGATAACTGGCAAATAGAGGGAGAAAAAGTGGAGGCAGTGACAGACTTTGTATTTCTAGGCGCAAAGATTACTGCAGATGCTGACTGCAGCCAGGAAATCAGAAGACGTCTACTTCTTGGGAGGAGAGCAATGGCAAATCTTGATAAAATAGTTAAGAGCAGAGACATCACACTGACAACAAAGGTCCGCATAGTTAAAGCAATGGTATTCCCTGTAGTAACCTATGGCTGTGAGAGTTGGACCATAAGGAAGGCTGAGCGAAGGAAGATAGATGCTTTTGAACTGTGGTGTTGGAGGAAAATTCTGAGAGTGCCTTGGACTGCAAGAAGATCAAACCAGTCCATACTCCAGGAAATAAAGCCAGACTGCTCACTTGAGGGAATGATATTAGAGGCAAAACTGAAGTAGTTTGGCCACATAATGAGAAGACAGGATACCCTGGAGAAGAAGCTGATGCTGCGGAAAGTGGAAGGCAAAAGGAAGAGGGGCCGACCAAGGGCAAGATGGATGGATGATATTCTGGAGGTGACAGACTCAACCATGGGGGAGCTGGGGATGGTGACGGCTGACAGGAAGCTCTGGCGTGGGCTGGTCCATGAAGTCACGAAGAGTCGGAAGCGACTGAACGAATAAACAACAACAAAAAATTATTCTGTGTGGTTATTTGAACACTGGGATTCCTAAAGTAGGGTGAAAGAAGGGACCCAAGATTGAATAGAAAAACTAGACTGGTACAAAGAAATAACATTCCCAGTGTCCTTATTACAATATTTGAACTTGAATATGGAAGCTCCTTCCTAAAACATTTGAAAGTTTGCCTGGTGGTCACAGCAGTCCTGTCTGAAACTTTGTACAGTCTTGTCCCTGCTACCAATAATTCCAGCTGTGTTGACAGTCAGTACTTCGAGCCTTCAAGAAGACATATTGTCCAATGCACTCTAGGTGGCAGTATTGTGGTAGACCTTTTGTTTTGATGGTAACAGTTGACTTGAGAGAGTTAAACGTTATATGAAGTGGATAAAGAGGAAGAACCCCAAGGGCTTGCACTATAAAAAGAATTGTGTACATTTATTTTTATTTTATGTATAATTTGATTTATATCACCATCCCATCTCCCCCAAAGGGGACTCTGGGCGGTAAATAGTACAGTAATGTCATTTGAGATCAGATGTTCATGTAAACATTTGTAAAATCTGCCAGTTGCTGTGTCTGTCACCAGTTACTTGTCTTAAATATTGAACTTAGACTCTGAACAGCTGTTTCTGCTCTCACGTTTTTAAGGAAGAGCAAAAGCACCATAAAATCAAAAAAGTTTTCAGAAATTATATTAACTCAGTGTGTGATTCTACACTGATGAAAATAATGAGAAAAGGTGTGGCATTCTTTAATACTGCTTTTACAGCAATTCTCAGATATGAAAATTAAGGTGCATATGCAAAAATATATAATTATTGATGAATCCCATATACCCAAACAGTAAATTTACACCTAATAAATCATTTATGTTTCTTAGCATCAAATGGAAACTTTTCCTTCTGTTGCAAAGGGAGGCTTTGTAAAGAACGAAGTAGACTGATTTTGATTGTGTAAAATTGGTTAGGAGCTGAGAGGAAATATTTCTACATTGCCAAACTCTTGGCTTTCAAAACTGTCTAATTAAGACCAAATGTATTGTACATTTTTTTAAATATTGTGTCATAGTTATGTCAGTGGAACCAAAGAAACAGTCTATTGCTCATAAAAAAGTTTTTTAAACAGCTCCATGACTACAAGTTTATATACAGATGAACACAAACAATTACAATAGCCAGCTGAAAGCAAATACAGAGTATCACTGGACATTTGTCTAGTTTTGTCTAATTACATATTTCAGAATACTGCCAAATTAGAACAAAAAATAAAAAATTTTAAATGCTCAATAAAACAGTACAGCATATAATACAATAGGACTTGTATTACCAAATGCAGTGCTAGTATTTAACATGGAATGCAGAATGTTAAGATCAAAGCCCCAGCTGGGTTCTTCCCACTTCAGACTTCTTTTCTCTTCTCCATCCATTTGCTGATGTTTACGAGTTAGGAACAGTGAGCATAAGCTAGGTCATGAAAACCAAAAACTGCAACCAGCAGTTTCAGCGCAGCAGCAATGCTTATGTTGCCAGCACTGCAGCAGAATCTTCCTATCCAAGGAGAGGAAAATGTCATCTCTGAAAACAGTTTTTCAGCTCTTTGATTTATAAGTATTTTTAAGGTACAATCTGAATCTTCAAGTGTCCTGTATTGCTGCCACATCATAGAATTGATAGCTATGTTGTATGCATAAGTTTAAGTATCATCTACAGTGTTTTCTGTGGTTAGAAGGGAATGTTTTATGTAAAGATCAGCACAAAAATGACAGACATTTAATTAAATCCTAAGTGTATTTATCCCTCTTTTCCTGTAATTCATTTATCCAGGGTTGGGGGAAATATAAATAACCAGAACATAAGGGGCAGAAACAACTCTAGAATAGTACATTGAGAGGAGCAAATGAATGGCATTTTGGAAGAAGGGAACAGGGATTGTATATTTTGGAGGAAAGAATAGGGGTTGTATATTTTGCTACATATCACTCATTGTTTTCTTAATATTGCAACTTGCTTTAAAATCTCTGGTTAAAAAAGAGAGACAACTCTATTAAACAAGTGATCAAGTGTACATTAAACATTACATTAATAATGCAGTTATTTGGCTTTTAATTGGATGTGCATTTTTGTGGTAATAATTTACAGATTTGCATACAATTCATTTCAGATGCCATAGTTGGACAAGGTTTTTGTTAGTAGCTTAAGATAATCAAGTTATTTTAAGTATTCCATTGGCATGTAAATTATTCAATGATTTTTCACCTATCAGTGGAGAAAAAATAAGTTGATTACTTTTGCACCTTCCTCATTGCATAGATGTTCTTCAGAAAGAGACAGGCCCTACCATTGGAGGCCACAGGTTTAAGAAACCAAGAAAACACTTGGGGGAGGCTAGACACAAACTGAACAAGAATAGATGAGAACTCAGAAAAAAATCTCGCATACTTGCCAGGTCCAATGCAAGACATTTTGTTGCCTAAAGTAAAGATAAATTGATGCCCCATATTTATCATTGTTCAAGTAATAGCTGAGTAGAATAATTGTAGAATGTTACTTCCATGCTGACTCTTAAATTGTGACTGTGATCTCTCAAAGAACATACACCTTTCTGAAACCTAGACTGAATCCTCTTTCCCAGTTAGGGAAACTGCCTTACCAGAATGGAGCTTTAGTTTATTAAACCTCATGCAACTTTCAGCGGAACTCAAACAATTTGGTTTTCCTGCTGCACTTTCCAATCCAATTTAGATAATACAAAGAAACAGATCAAATGGCTATTACCCAACCCCAGGCATCCTCCTCCTGAAATTTCTTGCAAATATACAGGACCACATTGAGAACCTTCATAGACATAAGTACCAGAAGTTTGAGTATGTCTCCTGTAAAATTTAAAAAAAATCCTTTGGTATCAACTAGAAAATATAAGTAGAACAACCATATTGCTGTGCTGAGCTTCTATTTTTTAATGCTTGTTTTGTCTTACTTTGTCTCTGTCCTGGCATTTATGATGCTAATGTAAGCCCTATCTCCATTTCATGTTCAAGGTATTATTTGTTTAATGTTATTATGTACATTTGAAAGCAAGTCTTAAAGCATTTTTGCTACAAGTAAAGGAGTTGCTTTCTAATAAGTTTGAAGGGCTTCTTTGTATGTAGAGAGCACTCAAGAGAAATTTAATAGCCACTTTTTTTATCAGAAACAAGTGCTATTAGAATTTATGAAGCAGTTCTATATGTATTTGTGGAGCAACTAACATGGAATTCCTTTGTGGTATAAGTTATAAGTCTATTGGTTTTAGCTGAGATTAGTTAGTTGAAATTGACATAATTAGCAAGACAAGTTCTATTATGTAGGAAATCAAGAATCTCTATTACTGATGTGCCAGCTGGAGATAGGGAAAATGGATGTTACCAAAGAATAAAACAGTCTGCTAGCAAATCTTTTTTTTTTTTTTTGCTTAACCTGTTTATGTGAACAGTTTCATGAAGCAGTTGGGAACAAATTAAAGTACTTTCATGATTGATGCTGGAACAGAGTTTTTGAAAGACTTGTCACCTGATTAATGGAATTTTGTAACATGTGCTGTGGTCATGATTCTAAGATTTGTTTGCTTGCCTTTGTTTGCTCAGCATGCACTAAAACTTAAAAGGAAAATGATACTGAAACAAACTTGATGAACGGGAAAAATATTTGCAGGAATAGAGAGAAGTATGGAGATGACCTTTACATTTCAATGTATTGGTCTTTTCTAAAGTGTTCTTATTAGGTATGATCTAGTTTTATATTTATTTTGTACAATAATCACAAGTTCTTAATTAAGAATGTTGGCTCTGTATTTTTAAAAATCTATGCTTTTTTTTTTAATTGACAGTGCTTTCTTTGGGCAGAATTTGTGATCACAGGGATGGACCAAGCTTCCCATGCCAACTGACCAAGCTGAAAATCACTAAAAAAACAACACATGTATAATAGGAGGGAAGCTTCACTGTGATTCACAGGCTTCCTACTTCCAAATGGAAGGAGTGAATTGGAGTTGCTGAAGGAGGGTGAGATGCCTTTGTTCCCACTGGTGTTACTTCAAACATTTGAGCCAGTGGAAGAAAGGGTTTCTCCCTTTCCTCTCTGCAATATAGTAATCTTGAGCAGAATTCCTGCAAGAGAGGGGGAAGCTTCATCTTTTTCCCTCCCAGTGATCCTGAGTGAAGAAAGTATGGAATGGATTATATGATTTTGCGATGTGCGAATACATTTCATATGCACACGCTCAGAACTGGTCCTGAACTACCATTGGGTAACCTGTGTAAACTCAAGGGCCAAAAAAATTTGGTAACACTTGAGTGATTGTCTAAAAGCTCAGCAATCAGGAAAATATAAAATGCTTGCTACCTAAATCTCATAGATTTTGAAAGCATTTGAGGAATTTGCATTTAGAGAGTATCATTAATTCTGAGATATAACATAGGAGTAGTAAAAAATGTGAATGTGCCTTGATTTGGCATACAGTTGTTCTTTTTACAAAAAGAATGGAAATTGTATTATTGGATGAAAGAAATTACACGAAGTAGCATATTAAAAATACCTTTAATAGATAATATGTTTCCTCAGTAGTGGGAAATTTATCCAAACCCAGATTCTACCAGTAAAAATATTAACAAGTTCAAGGCATGAATTATAAATAATTGAAAACAAAGAATAAAAGTAATATGTATTGATTTTCCAGTTTTTAAGTAACATAAAGAGCTTTTTTTAAAAAAAAGACAAGTCAAACCATTGGTCCATCTAGGTCAGTATTGTCAACATTACCTGGCAGCAGCTTTCCAGGGCTTCAGGCAGGAATTTTGCACTGTTAATTGGAGATATCAGTAACCACCTTCATGTAAAGCAGATGCGGTTTCTTTGACTTAGCCAAGAAAAACTTCATTTATGTGTATTCATAATTTGATACAAGCCTTTCATTCCAAATTGTAAGTAAAGATACACTTTCTGAAATTAGATTACTTCTGATATACTCTTAAAATAAAACATGGCAGTAATTTGCAGTCAATCTGTATTGCTTCTATCGCTTAACAGTGGCTAGAGAAGATTGCTTCCTTAAAGAATTTACATTTAATCCTAACATGTAACAGAGGCATTGACCCTTAAGTAAATGATATATCACTGAAAAGATTCAAGAACTTTTGCTTTTGAGAACTTAATGGATTCTCCTCAGATCTTCAGGCTGTATGGGACTGTAAGGCTCCAATTCACTCATTTAACAGTAGGTAAATCACTGAACAGAAGCACTCATTAGCAATAGTATATGAGAATATTCTGCTGCATCACTAGCACAAAGGACTTTGCTATCTAGAGAGTCTGGAAGCTAGAACTAAGGGCTTCACCTAAACATGGTTCACTTTGCATGTTTAGAAAATATGCATGAACTCTCCAGTAGTATTGCAGCACTCTTGTTAGTAATGGATATGTTAACCAACAGAGAATTCATGGATAAATGGCATGACTCATAGCCATTCACATATAGTCCAAACATATGAGGGCAGTCTGCAAACATTCCTAGAAAGAGATATTGCTCCATATAAAAATATTCTATATCAGGCCCTTTGGGGTAAGGTATTTTATAAACCTGCATACCTAGGAGGTCCCCAAAGAACCTAAACTTACTTATCTTAGCTGTTCATGTTTTCTTGTTAAAGGCAATTTATTAATAAAATAAAATATTTTTAAACATTCTTCCGTTTTGTATGTTTCAACAAAACAATGCTGGGCGGGGGGGGGAGGTGAAATTAAAGGATGGACAAAACTAGCCTCCTCCAATGTGGTATCTTCCCGTTGTGTTGGTTACAGCTCCTATTATCACAAGGTAGCATGACAGTCAAAAAAACAATTAGGCATAAATGAAAATGTTCTTACAGCTTAGATCGGGGGTTCGCAACTTTGTGGTGCCATGACTTCCTAAGATGGTAAATGATTTTTTGTGATTGTTCCCCCCCAGTCTTGTCTTGGCGATCACTCGTAGCCGAGTAAGATTGTCTTCCAGGGGTAAACTCTTAACAGTGGATCCGTAAGTGGCTGTAAAGGCCAATTCTGGATCCGCACAACCTCCCACAATGAGGGCATAGGTTTCCGGGTGGGAGACGGTCATGATGAGGGTTTGCTTGACGTGCCTTCCTCTTAGCTCGTTTCTCCCTTTCACACACATACACATAAAACTAATGAGCTCCTCCTCAATAGTTTTGAGTATGCCAGGTACCAGTCTAGCATCAAATCAGACCCTTATCCCCTATGTGCACACTAAGCCTGAGCCCTGTCAGAACATGGTCCTGCTGCCAGCTTATCCAGGCAGAGTGGGACTGAATTCTTGTACAGCTCTGACTTACGAACACAAAGCTAGGTTGCTGTCAGTTAAAAATGACTAAAGAAATAAAAATACTGATTTTTCGGTCATTCCCTACATATACAAGAAACATTTGGTGGTGAGTAGGAGGGTTATTTCATAGGAAAAACAGCTTCCTTATAAAATTTTATATATTATTTTTTTCAGGCCATGGAGTTCAAGATACAAATAAACATTATTCTCCTATTTCAGCTCCATACATAAGTCTAATAACCAAAGCCCCGTAATTGAGACTTGAACAATTGATTTCAAAGGAACTGGGAAAATTCTAAAAAGTTTCCAAAGTTGTGGTAAATATTTAATTACATATGAGAATTTTGAGGAACAAGGCGTTATACGTAATGTGTGATGAGATAAGGCATGAGGGAAGGGGTTAAATTAAGCCCAATAAGTCTGCCAGTTGAACTGCACTGCCTCAGCTTCATGCTCCCATGATTAAGAAAAATGTAGATCCTTGTCTTAAAAAGGTCTGCTACCAGGTGGGAGGGAAATAGGAGGCAGAAGTAAGATTTGATGCTCCTGAAACTTAAAATCATGTTTTACCAAAGACCTCTGGACTGTGCGGGGACAATTCTGTTTGAATCTCCAATCCAGACTCTTGACTGTAAGGTTTTTTAGAATAACACCTTGCATATCCCCCACATTTTGATTTCTTCTCACCATATCTTCTGTTCAGTTACCACTCATCTTATGAAGATTGTCTTTGGTTTGTGTTCATCCTTCAAAGTTTGAATATTACATTATTTTCACAAGGGGTTTCACGCTTTCCCTGTGCTTTATAGAGCTGTTAGAAGAGTTAGCAGTTCATTTATTTTATACATCATATTTCTATGACTGGCAGTATGGTATGCAGTATGGTAATTAAAAAATTATACCAATATACTGTTTAACCACAAATTATGAATACTTGCTGAGATATATAAATAGATTTGTGAGGATTTAAATACTCCTATTCAGAATTGTATATTATATTAAATATCCTTTAAAATAATGTTTTAAGTTCAAGCATTATCATTTAGCTTAATCTGGAAGAATAATTTATATTTTTCATTGCACACAGATGGGAGAAAACTACTATGTAATTACTCTAAAAAAATCTAGCTTTATTTTAGTGAAGCTAATCATGTGACCCTCTTAAGAATAGTTAAGCTATTTTTTTTAATTAAGACCTGTTCAAGAAACCAATTAATAGCTGCTGCAAATATTTATGTCAACTGAAGAATTATCATTCCATGAAATGACAACATGATCTGGAAATAGTGATGCTGAAATAAATGAGTACATTTGCAGAGTAGAATATTAGTACAAGTAGTCCTCGACCTACAACTATTCGGTCAGCGACTTTTTGAAGTTACCACAGCACTGAACAAATGGTGGTCACAACCGGTCCTTGGAGTTCTGGCCATCCCAGCACCCCCGCAGTCATAGAATTGCAGTCTGGGCACTTGGCAACCAGTTTGCACTTATGACTAGTTGCAGTGCCCCACGATCACATGATCGCCATTTGCAACCTTCCCTGCTGGCTTCCCCAGAAAGTCAATGGGGAAGCCAGCAGGGAAGGTCACAAGTCACTGGGATAAGCCTCCCCCACCCGCACACCATCCCCAGCCCCTCTGCACTCACACCAGCCACTCGCACACCCTCGCAACCCATGCTGCACCTGACCCACACCGCACCCCCACGCACCCTCCCCGACTCACGTTACACCCTCACGCACCCTCCCCGACCTGTGCCACATCCCCATTGGGGAGGGTGGGCAAGGGTGCATGAGAGGTGTGGCACCCTCCCCAACTCGTGCCACACTCTCATGCACCCTTGCCCACCCTCCCCAACCCAATTGCTGTTGTAAGTTGAGGACTACCTGTAGTGGAAAGAGTATTTGAAAATATTCCAATTATTAGAAATTATGTATTATATTAGGATTGCCATTATTTAAGATTGCCACAACCACTGCTAGCTTTGTTCCTAGAGAACTCAGGTAGAGCTGCTGTCTTAGTTCATATTAAACATTAGAAAGACACTAGTGATATGAGCATCCCATACTGCTAGATGAGAAAATAAGTTACATGCACATTTCAGAAATACAGTCATCTTTTCTGTAGCTGAGCTTTGAATAAAAAAAACTCACTGCCTCTAACTCTCCACAAATGGATGTTGTTTTAAGTACTTTTTTGTGGACATTCCAGAAGATGCTGGGGAGAGAAAGGATATGTATCTTGTTGTTAGATAATTCTTCCCTTCAAAATTATATATAGTACATAAAAAATATAGGGGAAAATTTTGTACTACCCAAGGAAAGACAAATTATTTTCACTGAAATTCAGTTTTTTAGATATTCGGTATAAAGAAGATCTAAATTGAACAGATCTAAAAAAATCCATAGAGTAATTGTACAGAATTGGTTGTGGTGACTCTTCTTACTTAAAATTGGCTTTCATGGACAGTTACAGCATTCACATAACGTTTCAATGATGCCTGGTTTATGGATTTCCAACATATTTGGTCTGGTAGTCACATAGTGGAATTTTGAGACCAATATTGTAAGCATTCTCACCAAAAATTGCTATAATGACATAAAAAGCCCTTTTAATTTTGACACTGCTCCCTTCTTTAGTGCTCTACCCTGGTTTCTATAAATCCCAGCCAGGGTGCCCACCCTAAGGATAATTATGATATTTGACACACCTTGAATTTTTGAATAACTTATAGGCAATAGACTGAGTTAAAACAGCAATTAAGGTTTATTGAAATAGCAGAAAACAACAGAATAGAAATGGAGATAAATTAGACTCGGCTGAATTGTGATTTATGACATCATTTTATAGGGCCTGCCCCTTCCAATGTCCTGGGGGTGGGCTTTTGAGTGTCAGCTGACAAGGTCCATTTCTGGTTTTATAAAACGATAGGGCTTCTAGATGCCATTGTACAAGCTTCACCCCTTCCGCTGGGGGCTAGCCCTGCCCCACCCTTCCTCGGTACATAGGATTCATAGTGGGGTTACTGTTGCTAATGTCTAGCCCGTTCACATTTCTTTGGGAGTTTGAACTGTTTCTACCTGTTGTGAGTAATTTTATACATACATCATGTTACCATAAATGTATAATTAAAAAGTTAGTAATTATATTTTTTAAGGATATCCTAATTTTACTTTCTGTTTCAGGGATTACATTTCTCCATTAGATTACTTGTTCTTAAATTACCATTACATTTCTCATGGTTTTTATTACTCTAGGTGAAGATTAAAGCATGAGTACTGAGATCAGCCAGGGAGTAATCACAACCCCTCCACCATCCAGCATGCCTCACAAAGAGAGATATTTTGACCGCATCAATGAAAATGACCCTGACTACATCCGTGAAAGAAATATGTCTCCTGACCTCAGACAAGACTTCAACATGATGGAACAAAGAAAGCGAGTCACCCAGATTCTGCAGAGTCCTGTGAGTAGGATTCAGGGTAGAGGAAAGTTCCCCTCCCCCCAAACCTGCATGTTTAAGTGTTCATGGCAAAAATATATAAAAAGCAAAAGTAGACTGAACAAAGGAGGGAGACCTCATTGACTATAGGAGAAACTATGTCATGATTGTAACTTTTCATAAGCGGATTGTTTGTTCAGTATTTGTTTGTGTAGTTTTCATCTGCAAACAAACAGTCCTTTATCCAGAGTTTGCTCCCCCACCCTCCTCTTAAGCTATGCTTCATTAACACTGCACAAAAGTAGCTTTCCAGCTAGTTTCATTTGATTGCTGCTTAGTCACAAGGAAGAGAAGGAAATCTTTAGTCAAATACAAAGTATTGGGACATTTTCATGTAGATTGGCATTCTACTCACTTTGACTTCTGTATTCAAAAGCTGCCTCAAATGCTGTTATATGATTTAGCTGGTGGGGAAAAAGTAAAATAATATTGAGATAAAATAATCCATCTTAATCTAGATCCACAGGTTTTATAATTGTATCAAGCCTGTATTGTAACTTTTAGGGATATAAGAGAGGTTGTAAAATCTAGTTTAATATTTCTCCACATAAAGCTCCTTGCCAAAGAAACAGGGATAACATTAAACAGTATTACAGGTAGTCCTCATTTAGCAACCACAATAGGGTCTGGCAACTCAGTCATTAAGCAAAGCGATTGCTTAGTGAAACCTTGCCTGTGCTTATGATCTTCAGCTTTCCTTTGCTTTATAGACCACAAAGTAACTGCAAATGGTCACTAAATGAGGCAGTCGCTAAGCGAGGACTACCTGTATGTCATTTATTTAGGTTGTCTATTTACTACAATGGAATCCTATAGTTTAGCTCCTGGATAACATACGGCTAAAATAATCTCTCTGAATCTTTTAAAAATGGAGTTAGGGAAAATGTGTATGCTATTTTTCACTTCAGGCATAATTATCTAATACTAGGATTACAAGGACTCCAAATTGTGCATTAATTTATTTGTAAACAATACATTGTATTATTAATCTGGAATTAATAATAGAGCCTTCTTCCTAGGGCTGAGAAAGTATGCCTGGCCCAAAGTTATCCAACCATGACAATATTAACTTAATAATATTAATGTCATTATTATTTTTTTTAAAAAAATCAATGGGAATAGTTAATCTTAAAGGTCTTATGGTCCTTCAGTGCCCAACTGGATATAAAATAAGTTCATTCTCAATGAACTTATTGAGGGTAAGGTATAAAACTGTTTGGTTGACAGTAGATACATGACTATAATTCTTTATTGTGGCTCTCCAACAGATAAGAAGACATATTTACTTTTTGCAAATTTATTTAGGGGCCGGCATGAGAGCCAAAAATATTGATTACATGTAATGCTACCTTCAGTAATTTTCTTGGATTTGCAAGGGAGAAGAGGATATAATTAGCAAATAAATCAATTTTACTGCTTATTTTTAATTGTGGTATCCTGAACTTTAGCAAAAATTCTAAGTTGGTGGACTATAAATGGTTTAGATTTGTTAGCAGTTTACTCTTCTTATAGTATATAAATATTTTTCATTTGGATTTTGCATAAAACAGTTTTTAATTAGCCGATCGTATATTGCTAGTGAGACCTCATTATCAACTGTTTCCAGCCATTAAGAGGTCTGGGCACAATTCTGCTGCCATAGTAGTTTTGCCAAGTATTCACTGGGGTTTTTTCTCAAAGTTCTTATCCTCTCCTTTTTCCAAATTTGAAATAATGTACCATTTTTAGTAATACTGTATGTTGATAACTATTACCTTAAACTATTTTGTTCAGCATTTCCATTTGTCACCCCATTATTGGTGGCTTTTCTGTAAATGTATTTTATAATGCAGTATTTATAACCTGTCTGATTAGAATATTATTAAGTCTTTTAGAAATATTATAATATAGGATGCTTTTTTATTCTTGTTAATGCCAGTGGAATACATTTTCTGAAATATTCTTTAGATAGAAAGATATGACCAACTGAACCATAGTGTCACTCACGTTAAGGTGCACTTTACAGGAACCTAGAAATCCAGAAAGAGCCAGCATAAGCTGCAACTACATTGCCATGAAGGGGAGAAAAATTATAATTATCTTCAAGGATCAACTGCTTGATTATAAATGTAGACATCTATGTCTATGTGCCATTCTCTATCAGTTTATGCTTTCACATTGGTGTTTCTGTTGTCCAGAAAGAGTGAAATTTGCTAAAGCTAAACAGAAGAGCAGAACAAGTAGCATTCTGAATAGTGAGATAGTGAGTTGTTCTCTCAGGCTTACGTTGCGAAAAAAAGAAAATGTGTTAGTCCAGCTAGATTAAATCATTTAGCTTGATCGAGTGAAAAATTTGTGCCCTGTCAGACCTAACATTCTTAGAATTCCTTATGGTATATGCAGCAGAGAGACAGCAGATGGGAAGGACAAAACATCAGAATAATTATTCTTATTCTCTGTGTTCAATACCTTTTGGATTTGGCCAGTCACTCTCTCTCGGCCCAACTCGCCTTACAGGGTGGTTGTTGTGGGGAAAATAGGAGGAGGAAGGAGTATTCGGTACGTTCCCCGCCTTGAGTTATTTGTAAAAATAATAAAAGGCGGGATAAAAAATTAAAAAAAAAATAATCAAAGACACTGATCCCAGGAACTTTGGGAACTAGTGGTTTTGTGGTATATTTAGGCTCAACATGCATATGTCAGCAGATACTTGGTTCATGTAGCCACACCATATTGCATTTTCTCATTTTAAAGGAGGATTAGTTACAATTTTAAACAATACCAGTTTTATTTTGTGCCACGTGAATACCTGTGTGCCTGAAACAGGATTATGATGGGTGGGAGGTTGGCTTCTTTATTACTAGCTTTTAGATAGGCAGTAAAGAATAGAGGTGTGTATGAAATAGAAAATGTGTTTTGTTTCAAAATCAGAATACAACCTCACCATAATATCCTAACAGAATGTTCTGAGTTGGGTACATTTCAGTGGAACAAAACTCAAAGCAACTCATGCTTTTAGCATAGGAAACTATGAACTTTGACAGTGCTCACATTGAGATCCTTGTTTGATATGTTTTGTGGATTCTTAAAGAAAGAAAAGTCAAGACTTTGGTGTGGATTCCTGCCATTGAGCATACACTGTTCCACTGCAATCTGCACTTCATTGGAGATACACACAAAGGGCAAAAATGTTCCTGCCCTCCTTTCCCTAGATTACAAATTAGTGCTACAAAACTACTGCATTTATTTATTTTATTCAGCCAGGCTGAATAAAAACCATAAACAAAACCTGCATTTAAGTGAATAACATTAACATTGCAACAGCAAAAAGTATACCCTACCATACTTTATTTATATTGTGTTATCTTGGAAATATAATATAAATAAAGTATGGTAGGGTATACTACCATATATATATATATATATATATGAGTTGTGTTATCTTGGAAATCCCCTTCATGGATCACTGCCTTGTCGTGGCGAAGGGGCTTGCGTAACTCAATGAAGTCAGGTCAAGAAGAACAGGTCATGATGGAGAGTTCTGACAAAACGTGGTCCACTGGAGGAGGGAATGGCAAACCACTCCAGTATCCTTGCCAAGAAAACCCATGGACAGTATCAAAAGGCTAAAAGATATGACGCCGGAAGATGCGCCCCTCAGGTCGGAAGGTGTCCAAAATGCTACTGGGGAAGAGCGGAGGGCAATTCCGAGTAACTCCAGAAAGTGTGAAACGGCTGGGCCAAAGCCGAAAGGACGCTCAGTTGTGGATGTGTCTGGAAGTGGAAGGAAAGTCCGATGCTGTAAAGAACAATATTGCATAGGAACCTGGAATGTAAGAACTATGAATCAAGGTAAGCTGGATGTGGTCAAACATGAGATGACAAGATTGAACATCGACATCTTGGGAATCAGCGAACTAAAATGGACAGGAATGGGCGAATTTAATTCAGGAGACCATTATATATACTACTGTGGGCAAGAATCCCTTAGAAGAAATGGAGTAGCTCTCATAGTCAATAAAAGAGTGGGAAGGGCAGTACTGGGGTACAACCTCAAAAATGACAGAATGCTTTCAGTTCGAATCCAAGGCAAACCATTCAACATCACAGTGATCCAAGTCTATGCCCCAACCACTGATGCCGAAGAAGCTGAAGTTGACCGGTTCTATGAAGACCTACAACACCTTCTAGAACTAACACCAAAAAAAGATGTCCTTTTCATCATAGGGGACTGGAATGCTAAAGTAGGAAGTCAAAAAATAACCGGAATAACAGGCAAGTTCGGCCTCGGAGTACAAAATGAAGCAGGGCAAAGGCTAATAGAGTTTTGTCAAGAGAACACGCTGGTCATAGCAAACACTCTTTTCCAACAACACAAGAGACGACTCTACACATGGACATCACCAGATGGTCAATACCGAAATCAGATTGATTATATACTTTGCAGCCAAAGATGGAGAAGCTCTATACAATCAGCAAAAACAAGACCTGGATCTGACTGTGGCTCAGATCATGAGCTTCTTATTGCAAAATTTAGGCTTAAATTGAAGAACGTAGAGAAAACCACTAGACCAATCAGGTATGACCTAAATCATATCCCTTATGAATATACAGTGGAGGTGAGGAATAGATTTAAAGGATTAGATCTGGTAGACAGAGTGCCTGAAGAACTATGGATGGAGGTTCGTAACATTGTACAGGAGGCAGCAACTAAAACCATCCCAAAGAAAAAGAAATGCAAGAAAGCAAAGTGGCTGACTGATGAGGCTTTACAAATAGCTGAGGAAAGAAGGGAAGCAAAAGGCAAGGGAGAAAGGGAAAGATATAAACAACTGAATGCAGAATTCCAGAGAATAGCAAGGAGAGATAAGAAGGCCTTCTTAAATGAACAATGCAAAGAAATCGAGGAAAACAATAGAATGGGGAAGACTAGAGATCTCTTCAAGAAAATCGGAGATATCAAGGAAACGTTTTGTGCAAAGATGGGCATCATAAAGGACAAAAAAGGCAGGGACCTAACAGAAGCAGAAGAGATTAAGAAGAGGTGGCAAGAATACACAGAAGAACTATACAAGAAAGATCTTAATATCCCTGATAAATACGATGGTGTGGTCACTGACCTTGAGCCGGACATCCTAGAGAGTGAAGTCAAGTGGGCCTTAGGAAGCATTACTAACAACAAAGCTAGTGGAGAAGACAGTATCCCAGCTGAGCTATTTAAAATCCTAAAAGATGATGCTGTTAAAGTGCTGCACTCAATATGCCAACAAATTTGGAAAACTCAACAGTGGCCACAGGATTGGAAAAGGTCAGTTTACGTTACAATTCCAAAGAAAGGCAATGCCAAAGAATGTTCAAACTACCGTACAATTGCGCTCATTTCACATGCCAGCAAGGTTATGCTCAAAATCCTACAAGCTAGGCTTCAGCAGCATGTGAACCGAGAACTACCAGAAGTGCAAGCTGGGTTTCGAAGAGGCAGAGGAACTAGAGATCAGATTGCCAACATTCGCTGGATCATGGAAAAAGCAAGAGAGTTCCAGAAAAACATCTACTTCTGCTTCATTGACTACGCTAAAGCCTTTGATTGTGTGGATCACAACAAACTGTGGCAAAGTCTTAAAGAGATGGGAGTACCAGACCACCTTACCTGTCTCCTGAGAAACCTGTATGTGGGTCAAGAAGCAACAGTTAGAACCGGACATGGAACAACCGACTGGTTCAAAATTGGGAAAGGAGTACGACAAGGCTGTATATTATCACCCTGCTTATTTAACTTATATGCAGAGTACATCATGAGAAATGCCGGGCTGGATGAATCACAAGCCGGAGTTAAGATTGCCGGGAAAAATATCAACAACCTCAGATATGCAGACGATACCACCCTAATGGCAGAAAGTGAAGAGGAACTAAAGAGCCTCTTGATGAGGGTGAAAGAGGAGAGTGCAAAAGCTGGCTTGAAACTCAACATTAAAAAAACCCAGATCATGGCATCTGGTCCCATCACTTCCTGGCAAATAGAAGGGGAAGAAATGGAAGCAGTGACAGATTTTATTTTCTTGGGCTCCAAGATCACCGCAGACGGTGACTGCAGCCATGAAATTAAAAGACGCTTGCTCCTTGGAAGGAAAGCTATGGCAAACCTAGACAGCATATTAAAAAGCAGAGACATCACCTTGCCGACAAAGGTCCGTATAGTTAAAGCTATGGTTTTTCCAGTAGCAATGTATGGCTGTGAGAGTTGGACCATAAGGAAGGCTGAGCGCCTAAGAATTGATGCTTTTGAGCTGTGGTGCTGGAGAAGACTCTTGAGAGTCCCTTGGACTGCAAGTAGGTCAAACCAGTCAATCCTAAAGGAAATCAACCCTGACTGCTCATTGGAAGGACAGATGCTGAAGCTGAAGCTCAAATACTTTGGCCACCTAATGAGAAGAGAGGACTCACTGGAAAAGACCCTGATGCTGGGAAAGACTGAGGGCAAAAGGAGAAGGGGACGGCAGAGGATGAGATGGTTAGATAGCATCACCGATGTAATGAACATGAATTTGAGTAAACTCCGAGAGACAGTGGAGGACAGGAAGGCCTGGCGTGCTATGGTCCATGAGGTCACGAAGAGTCGGACACGACTGAACGACTGAACAACAACAATCTTGGAAATGGAAATGGAAATGGAAAACCTCCATCTAAATGCACTCTAAAGATCAATATCAACACACACGGTACACATAAAGCTCAACAAATCAACCAAAGAAACAGTCTCTGCATTTTCAATGCATCCTGAAAGCTCAATATTAACATGACACAGGGACCAATGCTAAGCCAACTGATATTCCCTAAGCAGGTCAAGGGTATAGTGTTTCAATGAGCCTTTGGTGCATAGTGGTTGGAGGGGATGTTTGTGTCTCACCTATTTAATTTAATGTTTGGTTTTATGATTATGTATTTATGTATGCCACCCACAGTTCTCTGGGATTGGGGCAGGTTATAAGCATTGTGAAACAAACAAACAAACAAACAAACAAACAGTATAGAAAATATAAATATAAACTTTATATTAATTTGTTAAGCTTTGAGGGGGTGCACTCACCTCTGCACCTTGCCATGCTGTTGTATCCTCTTGTTGAGCTTTAGGATGCCTTCAAAAATGTTTCATTGGTCAGTTACAACAAAAGGACACCAGCACACACATAACTCACATACACACCAAAGCTCTAAAAACCAATCTCTTTCAAAATAATAATAGTACCACTTGCATACTGTACATCAGTGCAATTAACAACATATGTGTAGAAGCCCAATACTACATAGACACCTTTGAACTTACTTGCTGCCCTCTATCTGCATTTATCTAACATCCACATGAATGGTAAATTTTCCTAGTTTTTCAGAAACGTGTTTACCCTTGAAGAGTAATCTGTTTCTGAAATCTGTGGTCATCTCAGTTTTGGCTGAATTTTGATATTTAGGCTTCACATGCAAATTTTAATCCATGTCTTTAAAAAAATCATTCATTAGGCAACCTCTGACAAGATATTTACATTGCATCCTTATACTCTTGTAGTACAAATGGAATTGGGCATGGGTGATACAGAGTGTCATACTATTGGATGCCATGGTGTCTGTTATGAGTAGGGAAATGCAAAGGCAAGGTCAGAAGGGTCAAGTTGCAGCATTTGCAGAGCTGTGTTTACTTTGCTTTTGACCTTGCTAAGTGGCAAAAGGTCATCTTAATTGACTCTGGCAAATATTCTGAATTGCCACAATGGCTTGCATCAGAAATGCACAATAATTCCCTACCCAGGGCCCTAAGTTAGCAAAGTTTTCTATGGAATATGAATAATGTGGAAAGTTTGTAGTAGCAAATTAATTGTGGTGTTAGAACATATCTCAGAAAAGCACACACAACTTTCTGGCCTTGTACACCTTAGTGAAAGTATTAAGTGAAAATGATACTCAGTTCCACAAAATTGCTAACTATCATGCCATAGTTTATATAAAAGAATGGATACATAGGTTTTAATACAACCAAGCAGAATATTTATTTTGACGGTTTACAAGTGAATTTACCATAGCATGAGGCAAGATTTTTAACAAGTCTTCCTGTTTTAAAGTTTTTTAAACAAAAGCCCTGAGTTCATGGAGGAATGCTTCCAAGTATTTCATCATTTATTGTGTCTACACTTCTTGCTCGAGACAGTGAAGTCTAGTATACATTTTTTTTCTCTAGCAACTAGTAAAAAAACAGGAATAGTTTTGTAATTCTGTTTGGAGAGTAATGCATGATATAAATGTGTGGCATGCTAGAATGAGACAGAGTAGAAGAAGAAAAGTTGAGAAAGGGACATTTGTGGGAGAAAATGTCAGAATATAAAGCAGAGACATCTTCCCTCACCCCCTTTACTCACCTGATTTCATACCTTATTAAGATTTTCAAAATCTTCTGAAAATAATTTGTACATTTTGGGAAACCAGATGTGCACACATGCATACTGTTTTCCTTTCCTAGTTTTCAGAATTCATAGACTACAGGGCATGTTTCTAGACATGACTCTATAGCATACTAAAATTGTTAGCTGATAATCCTTAGTCATTAAATTCCCGTTACTGCATGAGGTGCAGAATAGTATATGGTCTATTGGTTACCCTTTTTCTGATATTATCACAATAAAGAAGCAATAGTAAATACTAGCATACATTTTTCTCTCCCCACACACATATACATTAACATCCTTTTGCCTACTGTCTCTTTGTCTTAGCTTTGTTTTTTATAGTTTTTACTTTATTTATTTATTTATTTTTATTTATTCATCACATTTATATCGCCGCCCATCTCCCCCACAAGGAGGGACCCAGGGCGGTTCACAATAAAACAATTTAAAATTCAATAAAAGTCATAAATTAATACCAATAATCAATAAAAAAATAAAATACAGTCAAATCCATGTAATGGCAGTTGTACTTAATCCCATGAGCAGGTAAGGCGGTCCAGGGCAGGTCTAAGGAACCAGCCAACCCCAAGAATGGCTATTCCCCTCAGTTTTTTCCTGAAATCCAGGAGAGAGGGGGCTAACCTCACTTCTGGGGGAAGAATGTTCCAAAGGGCGGGAGCTACTGCAGAGAAGGCCCGCCTCCTGGACCCTGCCAGATGGAATTCTCTTACAGACGGGGTCCGTAGCATGCCCTCTTTGCATGACCGGGTGGAACGGGTTGACGTAACGGGGATGAGACGGTCCCTCAGGTAACCTGGACCCATGCCATGTAGGGCTTTAAAGGTGATAATCAATAGCTTGAATTGAATCCAGAAGCAAACTGGCACCCAATGCAGCTCGCGGAGCAAAGGTGTTATGTGTGCTGATCTTGAGGCACCTAAAATTGCCCGCGGGGCCGCATTCAGGACCAGTTGAAGCTTCTGGACCCTCTTCAAGGGTAGCCCCGTGTAGAGCGCATTACAATAGTCTATATGGGAGATGACCAGGGCATGAGTGACCATTCGAAGGGCCTCTCACTCCAGGAAAGGGTGTAACTGTCGCACAACACGAAGTTGCACAAAGGCCCTTCTGGCCACTACTGCCACCTGCTCTTCGAGCAGGAGTCATGAGTCCAAGAGGACCCCCAAGTTACGCACCAGGTCTGTCTGGGGCAGTGCGACCCCATCCAGAACTAAAGATGGCAAATTCCTGGAAACCGAGGGCCATTAGCCCACAGCCACTCCATCTTACCAGGGTTCATCTGAAGCCTGTTGTTCCCCATCCAGACCCCCACAGCCCCCAGGCACCTGGACAGGGCAGCCACGGCATCACTTACTTCCCCAGGGATGGAGATATATAACTGGGTATCATCGGCATATTGATTATATCTCATCCCGTGGAGACGAATGATCTCGCCCAGCGGTTTCATGTAGATGTTAAAAAGGAGTGGAGAGAGAACTGAACCCTCTGGCGCCCCATAAAGGAGGGGCCGCGGGCCTGATCTCTCCTCCCCTATCAACACCGATTGGGACTGGCCCTGGAGGAAGGAGGTGAACCAGTGCAAAACTATGCTACCCACCCCCAAGTCCCTGAGCCGCCCCAAAAGGATACCATGGTCGATGGTATCGAAAGCCGCTGAGAGGTCAAGGAGAGCCAGGATGGATGCACTGCCCCCATCCCGCTCCCGCCAGAGATCATAAGTGCGACCAATGCCGTTTTTAATAATAATAATTGTTTTAGATATTTATTAATTGTTTTATCTTTGTTGTACGCCACTCAGAGTCACTTGTTGTTAGATGGGCAGATATATAAATTGGATAAATAAATAAATATACATAAAATATACATACATACACCTGCACATACATGTCTGTCTCTCTGTGTATACTGTATGTGTCTATACATTTTGTATAGAATATCAGTTTTCAGAATATTTCAGATTTAACTTTAAACTGGTTTGACAGTAAGCATTATTCTTGGTTACTAGAACTAGCCACTGTGTTTTATAATAGATAATACTTTAATATCCTACAGGCTTTTCGGGAAGACCTGGAATCTCTTATACAAGAGCAGATGAAGAAAGGAAATAACCCAACTGGACTGCTTGCCCTACAGCAGATTGCGGACTACATAATGGCAAGTTCTTTTGCAGGATTTTCTTCATCACCTCTAAGTAAGTAAAAGTGGTACAGTAAAGTAAATGGTTAAAACTATGTTTCTCACCCTTGGCAACTTTAAGATGTGTGGACTTCAACTCTGGCTGGGGAATTCTGGGAGTTGAAGTCCACACATCTTAAAGTTTTCAAGGTTGAGAAACACTGGGCTAAAAGGACCGGTTTTCTTATTTTAGAGAATCGTTCCCTGTCCCTTCAGTAATTTATGGGTAATATACCACCCATATGATCTTGGTAAAACATTTCAAATTTCCTTTGGCCCTTTGTAATTCGGTTCTTTATAAATATATAGAGATGTATGATATCAGAAAGGTCAGTGTTCTATATGTAACAAACATCTCTAATGCTCCTGTTTTATTTCTTAATTACATTAGTTAAATCTGTAGCTTGAATCATGTCAACTGGATTTCTATTTTCTTAATGGAAACGTTTCGCTCCTTATCCAAGGGGCTTCTTCAGTCTGAGCAAAGTTGGTAAGGGAATCCTAAATATGTTCCTAGGTAGCTGTGTGACCTTACACCTGGGGCTAGGTCATGGTTATATTGAGATGTAATTTTTAAGTCCTTTTATCATCTAATGGAGGGTCGTTAAAAACACCATGCTGCTGTTGAGCTTCTGAAATGGTCTTAATCTTCCTAGGCACAGAAGACAACACGGGGAGGAAGATGGGGGAGAGTTTGTGCCTGAGGCCCCCACCTCTATTCAAGGAAGGATTTTCCAAGTTGGCATAAATGGATTCCTTGACCCCTCTCTCAAACCACCTATCTTCTCTGTCTAAAATGTGAACATTAATGTCCTCAAATGAGTGTCCTTTTTCTTTTAGATGAAGATAAACTGCTGACTCTGGTCCTGTGGTGTTATTTCTCCTGTGTTGTGCCATCCTCCTGTACATAGGTTGTTTGGTTTCTCCAATGTAGAGTTCAGAGCACTCCTCACTGCAAGTGAAGAAGCCCCTTGGATAAGGAGCGAAACGTTTCCATTAAGAAAATAGAAATCCAGTTGACATGATTCAAGCTACAGACAATTCCACCTGGATGACTGAGAACCTTCATAGATACATTAGTTAAAATTTGAAGTAACTGTTTTTCTTCCATGTTGATAAACTTTTTATTGTTATGAATCATTGTTAACTGTGATGAAAATATTAATGATAACTTTCAAAAGAAAAAGTGACATTATGTTGTAGAGTTGAGATTCAAAAGATGTTTCAAAGCACTTTCTGACTTCAAAGATTTTTTTCCAAAGTCAGAAAATTAGCATTATTCAAACATAATATTGAGCAGTCTAAACTGATATTGAAAGTTGCATTATAATAGTTTCTGTGTAATCATATAATGCTGTATGCTTTTTGGAAGAAAGCTTTCTCAGTCATTTCTTATCAACATTATTTTAGGCTCTGGACTGATTACACCTATTAATGATCTACCTGGGATAGATACCACTACATTTGGTAAAGGAGAAAAACTTATTCGTTGTAAATTAGCCAGTTTGTATAGGCTTACAGACTTATTTGGATGGGCACACTTGGCCAATTCATATATCACAGTGAGTATCCTGAAGTTAACATTTCTAACATTCAGTCATTTCTACTATATTGGGATGTATTTCTAAAGTTCTCACCTTTATGAACTGTATTTTTTCTTTGAGATTAAACATAAAACATCACCATAATTTTTTCTTCTTCATTTCTAGGTAAGAGTAAGCAAAGAACAAGATCATATTCTTATCATTCCAAAAGGCCTATCATTTTCTGAAGCATCTGCTTCCAATTTGGTATGTACTTGACCAAATGGATAGTTTTATAATGTTTTTAATTCTGTTCAGGTTTTTCTTCCATTTTTAAAAACCTTCTGCCATCTATATTCATGGAAATCCTTGATGGAAATCTATTTACAGATTGTTCTTCTTTCCCACGTTCCTGCCTGATGTGCTCTAAAGTCTATGCCTTGGCTATTGGAATGACAGCTGAAATGTATTAAAAGGAGCTTTCCTGTATTTTTTCCCTAATCTGTCTCTTCAGGTAAAAGTAAATATCATAGGAGATGTGGTTGACCAGGGAAGTACCAATCTGCGAATTGACAGTGCAGGATTCAGTCCTCATGCAGCCATTTACTCTATGCGCCCGGATGTCCGATGTGTGATCCACATACGCACTCCAGCAACAGCAGCAGTAAGTCTCTTGCCAGTCTAGCAGGAAGATGATGACGACGATGATGATGATTCGCCATTCATCAGAAGCTTACTTTATTATGTTCAGGCCTAGATTGGCTTGCATTGTGAAGTTGTATAAAAGTTGGATTCAGCCCTCAATATCTGTGCCTTTAAAGATACACCTCTTTAATTGAGTTTTTAATTGCTAACTGTTTTTAGTATTTGCAGTTTTTATCATGTATTTTTCTATATTTTTGTTATTACTGTTATTACTGCATTGTGGTGAAATATAAATTGAATATAAATTGATTGAACAGGTGGGGAGATGAGTTGGGATGGAATGGAGAGACAGACAGATGTCAGTGGATTGTTATTCAAAATCTTTATCAGACCATCTCTTTTATATTGTTACTAATTTACAGACTTGAAATTATATTTTTAGTATTGTCATTTGATTTAGCTATATTGGAACTGAACTGAACAGTATTAAACTTTAATTATGCTGTTGTATCTTTAGTTTCTCATATTCCTCAGTTTGATTCACCTGTCAAGGTGGTTTTATTCTTACTAACCATAATTTATATAACAGTATAAAGAGAAGAACCATTATGGAACATAACCCTAGGGCCTCGCATATTTTAGAAATTGAAGATCAGAATTGCTCCTGTATAGCAGTATTGATAGGAGATCCCCTATAGATGTTTTGGACTGCAAGTGCCATAATCTAATTCATTGTCTGTGCTAGTTGGGATTTAAAGGAGTTGTAGAATACTTGGAGGATATCAAGTTGCACACCTCATAGTGGCAAATATAAATGTCAATATGTCCATATTTTCAAATTTCCTCTGCCATAGAAATCTTAAATGTTTCAAACAGGTTTCTTCCATGAAGTGTGGAATACTTCCCATTTCTCAGGAGGCTCTGATTTTAGGGGACGTTGCATACTATGATTATCAGGGATCTCTGGATGAACAGGAAGAAAGAATTGATCTTCAGAAAGTTCTTGGACCAAACTGTAAGGTATTCCATTCTAGTTAATGTTTTTTGAAGGTTCCTACTACTTGTGCAATTTCTACCAGTTACGAGTATCTCTGTTTCTTAGGTGCTGGTCTTGAGAAACCATGGGGTAGTAGCACTGGGAGAGACATTAGAAGAGGCCTTTCACTACATCTATAATGTGCAATTAGCCTGTGAAACACAGGTAAGAAGAGAGAAGTGAAACACTTTAAATGTTTTAAAATACTATATTTAAAAAGTATAAGTAGATATTGTGTGTTTTTAATGGATTCCTTGATATTAGAAGCAATTATTTCCAGGAAATTTTATTTTATTTATTTATTTATTTTATCCCGCCTTTATTATTTTTACAAATAACTCAAGGCAAGGAACATACTTAATACTCCTTCCTCCTCCTATTTTCCCCACAACAACCACCCTGTGAGGTGAGTTGGGCTGAAAGAGAGTGACTGGCCCAAGGTCACCCAGCCGGCTTTCATGCCTACGGCGGGACTGGAACTCACAGTCTCCTGGTTTCTAGCCTGTTGCCTTAACCACAAGACCAAACTGGCTCTCTACTAGACCAAACTCGCTCTACTGCAGCAGTGAAGGAAAGACCTGTTTGTATTATCACTATATTGTAATTTATAAAAATAAACAGTGTATTAAAAGGTGGGATAAAATGATGGTGGTGGTGGTGGTGGTGGTGGTGGTGGTGGTGGTGGTGGTGGTGGTGATGATGATGATGATGATGATACAGATATAACATAGGCCTAGTATTTAAATTGATACTGTTCTGTACAAGTTGGGTAGCATTTCTTTTCTGTGCTAATATACCTAGAATGCTAATAAAAGTTTTGATTATGGAAAATGCATGAAGGCTTCATATTTACTATGTCATTTATATCGCAGGTACATGCCTTGGCTGCAGGCGGCATAGACAATCTTCTTATCCTAGACTTGCAGAAATTTAAACCTTTCACACATCAGGTAGCTGCAGCAGCAGGACTTAGTATGGCCTCTCAGTTCAAGTGGAAAGTTGGCGAGCTAGAGTTTGAAGCACTGATGAGGATGCTAGATAATCTGGTACGTGTAAAAAGACTGATTTCTGTGTTCTCAGAACTTGGAATAAGTGCATCCAGCCAAACCACACATCAAACACCCTACCCCAAGGCCTAGGAGAACAGCCAAGTTTTCTAAAAAAAACTTCTGGAATATCATCAGAATGGAAACTACTCAAATCCTGAGGTGGGTGGGTGGGTGGGTGGGTCGCAGCTGTCATTCCAAAATGCAGTGGTGCATCAGAAATGGTAGGCTTCTTGAGTCCCAATATATGACCTTATTTAATCAAGGGAACCCAAAGCACAACAATTCTGCCCCATCTTACCAAATGGGTGGAAACCATGGGAGACAGATGATTTCTGAAATAACTTGGCCCTATGCTGTGAAGGGCTTTATAGGTGATAACCAGTACCTTCCTTTTAAGTGCTAAAGTCACTGGATTATGATCTGAAAAAGTCTTTGGCAGTATCTCCACTTTGTAAACATTAGTAGCCAAATTCTTAGAAATTCAGAATATATCAATTCTTGAAAAATATCTATCTCTTTCAGAAAAGTAAGTAGATTCTTTCAAATCACCATTTTTGTATTTCTATGTATCAGCAAGGTCTAAATTGTCCATCAAAAAAGACTTTTGACACTTTACCTTGCATTGTCCTAATATCTTTCTTGGAGGTTCTATCTTTTTGTGGGCAAACCACTCAATTACAATCTCCCATTAGGCACCAATTTTCATATGGTAAGTCCATTAATTTATCCATGAGTCCTTTATAAAATGTTGCTTTATCTTCATTTTGGGCATAAATTCCTAATATCAAAGTCTTAAAAAAAGGTAAAGGTTCCCCCCGCACATTTGTGCAGTCATGTCCGACTCTAGGGGCCGGTGCTCATCTCCGTTTGTTAGCCGAAGAGCTGGTGTTGTCCGAAGACGCTTCCACGGTCATGTGGCTGCATGACGCGCGCGGAACGCTGTTACCTACCCACCGAAGTGGTACCTATTAATCTACTTGCATTTGCATGCTTTCAAATTGCTAAGTTGGCAAGAGCTGGAGCTAGTGCAGGAGCTCACTCCGCACGCAGGGCTAGGGATTCGAACCTCCGAACTTGCAATCTTCCGATTGACAAGCCTGGCGTCTTACCCGCTGAGCCACCACGCCCCTTCTTAATCAAAGTCTTAGCCCCATGTAAATTAACTTCCACCCTCAAGTATCTGCCATAATCAGTCAATATCAGTTCTGGTTATAATTGAGGGTTTATATACAAAACAACTCCATTTCTCTTTTCAATTCCTGTTGAAATAAACTCTTTGCCTAAATTTTTATAAATCAAATATTTTTATCCATTCTTCTAATACGTTTCTTTAGACAGATTATATCTTGTTTCAATTTTTTCAAATAATGAAATAATTTTCTTCTTTTTTGAGGAATATTTGCTCCATTTATATTTCACATTAGGCATTTAAATTCCATCCTTTCAAGAGCTCATCCACATAAAAAATACTGTTTCTCGAATTTATCATCCGATTACTTTTCCTCCTTAATTACTTTCCACTCACCCTAGCTAGCTTTCACAGCTCCTTGCTTTTGCCTTCCCCTGCCCAGTTCCCATTTCAGTTCATTTTGTCACCGTCTCCAACCTCCAAGTTCACCACTGTGTTCTTACAGGCTACCTAAGAATGGCTTTGCTTTCCGCACCATCCCCACCCACCCACCCACCCCAATTTGAGAGGGAAAGCTGGCTGGCCTGCAAAGGGTGGAGCTCAAGCTAATCTTTGCCTCTTCCATTTATTTTTGGAGAAGGCTGAGGGCTTACATGAACCCCAGTGGCACCCAAGGGGAAGAAAAAGAAGATTGGGTGACTGGAAGCGGGATCATTGCCATATCTAAGCACAGGATAAAATGTGTCTAAATGTTTGTGATTAATTTAAAAACTTTTCTAAATTAAAAAGGAAAATGTCCTCTTAGTGTAACAAAAGATGCTGTCTGGTAACACTGATACAAATATTTTAGAGTGAAATTATTAACTAGTAATCACGTTATTATTTAAATTCATTTTATGCATAACCTCAGAGTATGTAATGGCATGTGGGAATGACCTTGGGAGATAGGAGGAAGAGCCACAGCCTAGACAACGGTCTGATAAATGAAATCTGAGTCCAAAGGAGGGATGGGATTGGAGAAAGCGTCTCAGAAGGAACTCTCCCTAGATTTTGGGAGCAAAAGTAAGGAAGGGGAGAGGTGCTTTCAGCCTTGCAAGATTTTGTTACTGTAACCTTACAATAAAGGTACTGTTAGTACTCATGGTTGGTGCTTAGACTACCCCAAAGGGCTGACAAAGTGTTTTCCTGCATTTTTACAAGAGTGTTATCTTCTCACAGGGTTACAGGACAGGCTATGCTTATCGGCAACCCCTGGTGAGAGAGAAACCCCGGCACAAGAGTGATGTTGAAATCCCAGCGACTGTGACAGCGTTTTCCTTTGATGATGATTCAGTCCCAATTTCCCCCCTTAAATTCCTAGCACAAAAACAGCAGCGGGAGAAGACAAGGTGGCTAAACTCTCCAAATACATATTTGAAAGTGGATGTTCCTGAAGAATCCCGGAATGGAGAAACAAGCCCCAGGACTAAAACAACAGTAGGTAGCACTTGTCCAAAGAATGGGAATAGTTTTAGAACGTGAGTGTGTATATAGCACTTATAGATAAGGTATCATGGAGAATCTATCTATGTGGTCGCTAAGAATCAACAATGACTTGATGGAACGTAATCAATTAAAAAAATAGATAAGGTAATTCTGTGAATAACTTCTTTAATAGCAATTTTAGAGGAACTAGACCATTTAAAGAAACAAGAAATATGGAATACTATCCTGGATGGAATAGTATTCCAGCATTCTGTACAAAAACATTAAAAAGCTCATTGATTCCTACTGAAATAATATGTGCAAATTGTTAATATTTCTTTATAATGTTTCCATCCATGTAAGCAGAATTCCTATCTCTGTTTCAAGCATTTCCTTCTTTGCAAAGCTATCTGCATTCTTTCCTGCTTGTTACTACTTTTTCATCGTCCTTGCCTATTAACTCTTTCCATACTGTCTCTTTATAGCACCATAAATGTGCTGTTCATTTTGTTGTCGGAGAATCCTAACTCCTTCAAAAAACTCCAAGTTTATACATATTGTATCAATTACACCCATTGCACAGAATAATCAGTCAGGTTTAGCCCCATAAGTGCTTCTACTGATAGATTGGTTAGATTCATATTATATGTTAAATCTGTTGCCCCATTTAATCCTAAGGTTTCCAGGTAGATGCCAACCGAAGGCCTGAGTACTTCTGGGCAATAAAGATTATTCTAAGCTGAAAGATATAGGTCAAGTCTCCTTTGAGTCAATCTTGACTCCTGGTGACTTAATGGACATTTCCATATCATTTTCTTGGCAACAATACAGAAGGGGTTTGTCATTGCCTTCTAGATTACAGCCTGTTTTATGTCCTGAAGGTCTCCCTCTAAATACTAACCACTTCTGACCCTGCTTAACATTTTGAGATCATCCAGCATCAACTAGGCGCTGCCAGCTAGCTGGACTGGTTTGAACTACCAGGGACCAGGGGTCTGACCTGGTATAAAGCAGTTTCTTGTGTTTGTTAGCTTGCCTTTTTTGAGAACTGCTGGCATGTAACGCAACTATAAATCTGTGTAGGACTGAGCGCCTATACAAAAGCAATTGGGGGATATGGATAAAAAAGAAAGAATTTCATGTAAACCACTGTATCTGTAAATACCACTGAATTAGGTGATTGCCCTTGGTCCGGGATAAACAAGTATTCAGTTGTTTCTGCAGAACTCTTTTCTGCAAAGTATTGTGGTACAAAGAATATTTTTGTCCCCACTGTCCTGGTACTGTACTTTCTCAATATTGTACAGAGAACATAGATAAAAATAAGCTTTATGCAAATTGGTTGTAATGCAATGTAAGCATATGATTAGCTCCACCTGGTGGTGGTTTAACAATTCACCCATGGTTGGTTTTTATATTTTTTAACTAAGTAGCTTAATAAAGTACTGTTTTAAAGAAACAACAAAATTAAGAAGAGATATTAATAAATGTAGATTTTAGTCTCTCAGAATATCACTTTCCTGCTTACTTATTACAGAATGTGTCCTTATTATTTTAATATCCTAGGTTAAATATTTTACAGATGATTAAAACTACAAAAATTTATTCAAACTAGGGACCATAACACTTAATATTCTTAAGAAATTGGTTATTGAGAAGATACTGTAAATGTTATCATTCAAACCATTTACGTGTTGGGTTGTATTTTGTTTTTGGTTTTTTTGCATATTTAAATAAAAAGGTCATTGCTGCAAAAATTTCCGTGCCTTCTCCAGTCATTAAACTGCACTCATTTCCTTTTCCTACTTAAAATCTTATCTTTTTTTCCCCCTTTTCCAAGTGGATAAAAGCTGAAGATTCATCTAAGATTACTGGAGGAACTCCAATAAAAATTGAAGATCCAAATCAGTTTGTTCCTCTGAATACAAATCCAAGTGATGTATTGGAAAAGAGGAATAAGGTATGGCTCATTTCATGACCACATTACTCATTTACTTCTTCATAACAGTCACTTGTTAAGTGTTTCTATTTGCGTAGTATTGAGTTTTCCTGGTTCTTCAAAGGTAGCCTTGGAAGGCAGTGGAATACTCTCTATTACTGTTCTGGGAAACCCTTTTGCTTTAAATTTCTATGTTTCAAAAAAGTATAGAAATGTTGCAATGTTATTTCCTTATGCTCTGATTTAACAGTATGCTGTTTTGGAGTTTCCTTCTCTAGTTTTCAAAGAAAATCTAAGTAGTTTGCACAAGAAGAAATCTGTCATGGTAGCACATTCCTGTGTTTTTTTTTGCTTCAGTATACTTTAGAGTGCAATGAGGAATAATTTATAAGGGAATCTTTGTAAACCCAAATTGCTGGCTGCTTTTTCTAACGCTTTATTTGATTTTCATCAAATTCAAGCTCCACCCTTGATTGTTCTGCCAGATACATGATGTTTCACGCAGAGGGTTTGAGAATGTTTTGTTCCACATCTGGTAGTAATAAAAGGGCTATACCACTATCCTGAGATTGTGGACTGGGTTCAAAAGAGGCTGCTGTCATACTTGGAAAGGATATCACCCAGATATTAACTATGAATCTTACCGGTTTAAGATATGCAGGTTTCTCGGGTAAATAAGCTGAGTTTCAGGTACTTTTTGTGGTGTCTAAAACTGGCTGTTTTAGAGCTATATAGCCAGAGCAGTTAGTTGCAACAGAGTAGTGTTGTGCTTTAAATGTTTTGTCCAGATTCACAAACACTCTGTTGCCAACAGAAGACAGTTTTGCAGTTCTCAGTGGAGGACAATTAATGATGGCTTGCAGCAGTGCAAGAACCTGAGGCTGAAGTTGGGTCAAACTGAAAGTATGCACTGAATGGTGGGCCAAAACTCTGGGGCAGTAGAAATGCAGGAGTGATAATTCATCAGCATGTTGAGATGGAAGCTCTAAACATTACCTCAAGCCTCAATTTTTTCATTATTCATTCAGGATTTTAAAGAGAGAGAAAGAAGGCCTCATTATATCAAATTAATCAAGTAATTTCATGAAATTATGAATACAGAAAATCTTCTATTGGCATTGGGTACATTTAATTTTTTTTAATCTCCAGATTCGAGAGCAAAATCGATATGACTTAAAGACTGCAGGTCCACAATCTCAGTTGCTTGCTGGAATTGTAGTGGATAAAAAGCCAAGTGCTGTAAGTGTATCCATTATTGGGACTTAAAAATATGTTGTTTAATTGTGTTCAGTAATTAAAATACCAGACATCTACATAAGTCTGACTCTTGTTTTGCAATAAAAAAAGAACTAAAGTGCAAATATTTTAAATAAGATTTAAATGATTAAAAATGAGAGCCAGTTTGGTCTAGTGGTGAAGGCACCAGGCTAGAAACAGGAGTCTGTGAATTCTAGTCCTGCCTGAGGCATGAAAGCCGGCTGGGTGACTTTGGGCCAGTCACTCCCTCTCAGCCCAACCCACCTCACAGGGTGGTTGTTGTGGGGGAAATAGGAGGAGGAAGGAGTATTAGGTATGTTTGCCACCTTGAGTTACTTATAAAAAAATAGTAAAGGGATTAAAAAACAAATAAATACATACATACATAGCAATCATGCAGTTCCTCTATAGAATAAGTAATGTTAGCATATACATATATTTAAAGTTGTTTTGGAGAACCATTCATTTGTTCTAGGAAGTACTATAGTACTTAAAAAGGGACTTGAGAAATATATTTATTTTATTTACCAATAGGAACACAAGTTTTTTTCTCTCAAAATCTGTGGAATGAAAGGATAGTTTTCTGTAAGGGGCAATATGGATAGAGAATTTTAACTTTTATTCCAGTGTTTAACGAGGGCTTGCTTGATCCTTCCTTCCTTCCTTCCTTCCTTCCTCCCTCCCTCCCTCCCTCCCTCCCTCCCTCCCTCTCACCTCTTTGCTATCCAATTTTGTTCCCCTCTTTTACTTCCCTTTTCTTAACATCTCATGCCAGCACCTTGCCTTCTCATTCTCCATCCTGCTTTTTCTTTTTCTTTTCTTTTCTGTTTTGCTGGAAGGACAGAGGGGAAAGTCTGTTTGCATTGTATGTTTCTGTGCGAGGGACATCGCCAATATATTCAAGTGGGGGATCCCATTATTTGTAATTGGGGTACCTTATTTGAGCAGCAATTGCTTTATGGGTGCCATGAGATCGGCACATGTAACACCTCTGCTACGCGAGCTGCATTGGCTACCAGTTTGCTTCCGGGTCCAATTCAAGGTGTTGGTGATTACCTTTAAAGCCCTACATGGCATAGGACCAGGGTACCTGAGGGACCGTCTCGTCCCGATAACGTCGGCCCGCCCCACCCGTGCATGCAGAGAGGGCATGCTTCGGACCCCCTCAACAAGAGAATTCCATCTAGCGGGGTCCAGGAGGCGTGCCTTCTCTGCGATAGCACCCGCCTTATGGAATATCTTGCCCCCGGAGGTGAGACTGGCCCCTTCACTCCTGGCCTTTCGGAAGGCCCTTAAGACCTGGCTCTGCCGCCGGGCCTGGGACGACAGAGGCGGCAGTGCCTCCTGGGGTTGGCTGGCCCCGTAGTAATACAATCCATCCTACGGTCCCCCCATCTTGGATTTTATGTAATTATTATTAGATTATTATCATTATTATTATTAGATGTATTTTAGATATTGTTTTTGTGTTTTTTAAACTTCAATTGTTGTAACCCGCCCAGAGTCCCTTGCGGGGGAGATGGGCGGGGAATAAATTGAATGAATGAATGAATGAATGAATGAATGAATGAATGAAATCAATAGTTATTATTAATTATTTTTTCCTGGCCCTTTTTTGAAGTGTGGCTTATGGTCAGTTTATACACAGACTAGTGTGATACATGGATATTTACAGGGAGTGGTAAATTCCATGAATGGTGTCAGCTGGAGTTGGCAACCATAAATTAACATGGTGAGGAAGCTGGGTATTTATCTGTTCCTTGGTGCTAGTGAGGAGGCCTCATCTTAAATTCAAGGTTGTCATCCTTTCAGGTCAATACATTAAGTTTGTTCTTATGACCAGTTTCTATTTATTTGTCTGGGTGGATCTCACTTAGACATTACCATAGAAGATGCTTAAAAGCTGCCATCAATTCAAGTCATATAATTGTATCTGTCTGTTTCTTATAGTCAGTTGATTAATACAGTCATTTTCATTCATTACTGAGTCACTTAAGGTAGATAATTATTAGAAAGGTGTAGGCTTCTTAAGAAAAAGCTGGGCAAGCTTTCAATTTTGTGTTATAAATAGGTTTTGCCTTAAAGTTAGCATGCTATGCTGATTAAAATATTTTCCTTATGTTCAGTAATTAACCTGCCTATTAGCTGATATAACTCATTATTCTGTTTCATTCTTTATTCTTATTTTGTGGGATGTTATCCTCACTGCAGGAACAGTTGAGAATAGGTGTGTGTATGTGTGTATTTTATGTATATGGTTTTAATCTAAATGCTGTATCAGCTATGCATGTTGCTCAGTCTGTTATGATTAGAGTAGCATATACTGTAAGCCCAGTAAGTAAATAATTATATAAATATAATTTGCTTCTACATTTTATCAAATTAATTTTCTTTTGCAGCCCATGCAGTTTGAGGAAGATGAGCATACCCCACCAGCACCTCCCAACCCATTCAGTCATCTCACTGAAAAGGAACTGGAAGAGTACAAGCAGACAATCGAACGCAAACAGCAGGGCACTGAGGGTGAGTGTTGGCTCACAGTTTCCATCTGCAGGTTAAGCTTTAAAGGAATTAGTTTAAATTAAAAAATCAATACTCAGAATTACTAAACCAAAGCCATTAAATTAAATAATGATCTATGACAACTTCAATCGCTTTACCTTTCCAAGATCTTTTTATTCATTTGTGTTTAAAACAAATTCTCATTTCTGGGTGAGTCTCATGTGAACATGGACATGTAGGTATATTTTATCTTGGGGCAGAAGTGGTGAATGAATTAGATTGATGGACTAACATCCACATGATTTTTGAGTATAAATCAGGAAGTTGGAAAAACAGCATATTCAAACATGTTATATTAAATTGTCATGTCCTCTTGATGGTGCATTGGTAGAAGATACATTTGCATTATTTCCCGTAATATGATGAGAAGTAAACCAACTCCATATCTCATGAAATGTCTTTTGGCAAGAGTTTATTTCCTAACGTAGTACTGCATTAAATAGGACTAGACATGTTTGAATGAGTAGAAGAATTTGTGGGCTTTACAATTTAGCTCTTCCTATTGTCACATTTCCTAACAAATATTCCTTTGATTTCTCTGTGTATATAAAAGATAAATGTCCCTCTTTGTTGGGCCAGGGTTCCTCCTTCCATGTGGGAGTACTCTGCTCATTTGTTCCTTCAGGCAAGTATCAAATGGACATTTTTCAGGAGACTTCCCTTCCATATTTATTCAGGATTTGGAAGAGGGGATATATCCCGTTTATTTTGTCATCAGTGCAGTCATGAACTTTATAGGAATTCAGATTCAGTTTTGATCAGTGCAGTTAAAAATCAAAACTAAATAAATCAGAAGAATAGCCTTAGCTGAAACCTCAGTAACTTAGAAAACTTCTTTATCTGTCCCTTATATATACTGTAAATAATGAAGTCAAATATATTAGTAAACCTATGAATCTCTCATACTATTTATCCAGATCATTGCTTCTATCAGTTATATATTAAAGCAATTGATTCCATCTTTTTTACTTTTACATTGTTCCTCCTCTAAAATATTTCTAGGTGAGATGGCTACTCTACAGTTTATTTTTTCTCAACTCTTGGCAGCTGACTCCTCCATCATTTCATTCCCATCCTTCATTAAATGATGATGATGCTTGCATTTAGATGCTTTCCAGCTGTAAGGAAGCATACTACAATTTCCTCCATTCGCCCTGACCAAAATCAACATTGCCTTTGACCCAGTCTTCCCTTCTTAATTGTCTGTTCTTCATTCCCACATTTTTGGAACATATTTCTAGTAATCTTAGGAGAAATTTAAAACTATTTCCTCTTTCTGAAATCTGTGGAATAAACTTGGATAATTTATCAATTTACATAGGATTATACAGAAATACAGTGGGGCAAAAAAGTATTTAGTCAGCCACCAATTGTGCAAGTTCTCCCACTTAAAAAGATGAGAGAGGCCTGTAATTGACATCATAGGTAGACCTCAACTATGAGAGACAAAATGAGAAAACAAATCCAGACAATCACATTGTCTGATTCGGAAAGAATTTATTTGCAAATTATGGTGGAAAATAAGTATTTGGTCAATATCAAAAGTTCATCTCAATACTTTGTTATATATCCTTTGTTGGCAATGACAGAGGTCAAACGTTTTCTGTAAGTCTTCACAAGGTTGGCACACACTGTTGCTGGTATGTTGGCCCATTCCTCCATGCAGATCTCCTCTAGAGCAGTGATGTTTTGGGGCTGTCGCTGGGCAACACGGACTTTCAACTCCCTCCAAAGGTTTTCTATGGGGTTGAGATCTGGAGACTGGCTAGGCCACTCCAGGACCTTGAAATGCTTCTTACAAAGCCACTCCTTCGTTGCCCGGGCGGTGTGTTTGGGATCATTGTCATGCTGAAAGACCCAGCCACATTTCATCTTCAATGCCCTTGCTGATGGAAGGAGGTTTGCACTCAAAATCTCACAATACATGGCCCCATTCATTCTTTCCTGTACACGGAACAGTCGTCCTGGTCCATTTGTAGAGAAACAGCCCCAAAGCATGATGTTGCCACCCCCATGCTTCAGAGTAGGTATGGTGTTCTTTGGATGCAACTCAGCATTCTCTCTCCTCCAAACACGACGAGTTGTGTTTCTACCAAACAGTTCTACTTTGGTTTCATCTGACCATATGACATTCTCCCAATCCTCTTCTGGATCATCCAAATTCTCTCTAGCAAACTTCAGACAGGCCCGGACATGTACTGGCTTAAGCAGGGGGACACATCTGGCACTGCAGGATCTGAGTCCCTGGCGGCGTAGTGTGTTACTGATGGTAGCCTTTGTTACGTTGGTCCCAGCTCTCTGCAGGTCATTCACTAGGTCCCCCCGTGTGGTTCTGGGATTTTTGCTCACCGTTCTTGTGATCATTTTGACCCGACGGGGTGAGATCTTGCGTGGAGCCCCAGATCGAGGGAGATAATCAGTGGTCTTGTATGTCTTCCATTTTCTAATTATTGCTCCCACAGTTGATTTCTTCACACCAAGCTGCTTGCCTATTGCAGATTCAGTCTTCCCAGCCTGGTGCAGGTCTACAATTTTGTTTCTGGTGTCCTTCGACAGCTCTTTGGTCTTCACCATAGTGGAGTTTGGAGTGTGACTGTTTGAGGTTGTGGACAGGTGTCTTTTATACTGATAACAAGTTCAAACAGGTGCCATTACAACAGGTAATGCGTGGAGGACAGAGGAGCCTCTTAAAGAAGAAGTTACAGGTCTGTGAGAGCCAGAAATCTTGCTTGTTTGTAGGTGACCAAATACTTATTTTCCACCATAATTTGCAAATAAATTCTTTCCGAATCAGACAATGTGATTGTCTGGATTTGTTTTCTCATTTTGTCTCTCATAGTTGAGGTCTACCTATGATGTCAATTACAGGCCTCTCTCATCTTTTTAAGTGGGAGAACTTGCACAATTGGTGGCTGACTAAATACTTTTTTGCCCCACTGTATATAACAATGGATACATGAATTGATATTACTTGTTGTACAGTTGTATTGCTTTTGTATATTATTAATATAAAAGCACATAAGTACAATTAGCAAAATAAAAGTTAGGCATTCTTGAACCGGTATGTAAGTCTTAAAAGTCATAATTCCTGAGCAAAACGGTCTGATAGCTGTATGTTCTGTTGCCTGCAGTCTTATAGCAAGCAATCTGCTAACTTACCAATTTCTTATTTTTGAAAGCGTAAAGATTCAAAGGTAAAAATCCCCTGTATTTCAGCATTTTTTTTCACCCATTTTCATTGAAAGCATCTGATAAGGCTGTTTAATAATATGGGCATTACTAATTTACTGTTGTCTCTCACTAGCATTTTTAACACTAACACTGCATATATTGTTTTGACTACTTTAATCACAGTATTGTTACTTAAGAAAGTATGTTCTCATGGAATACTTTCTTCTAACTATTTGGATCCATCTTTGATATACTATACCTTTAATAATCATAGGTTGGTAATAATATGAGTTTATAATCTAATTCAATGTTATCACATTTGCATGATCAGGTCAATATGGCTAAATTGCTTGCATTTCTGTATGTGCTAATATATACTGACCTTTTTGTGTTGTGCTTATTTTGGCATGGCTTTTACTAACTCAGGCTCTTGTCCTACAGATGCTGATCAGGAATTATTCTCAGATGATGGGTCCTCTGTTTCCCAAATTAACTCTCAAACTCAGTCCCCACAAAATGTCCCTGACAAATTAGAAGGTATATAATGTAATGTCGTGTGCAGTATTATGAGTCTGGAAGGTGTAAAATGCTACTTGCAATGCACAATATTGTGAGCTTGTAAATCCTTCCTTACAATCTATTTTTTAACTCCTGAGATCAGCCATAGAAAATATAGTCAAACTGTTAATATGGGAAAGATAATATTTATTTTATAAAATTGAAATCTGGTACATTGTCCATATGAATTATTAGATCATTTTGGTCTAATCTCATTCATCTTTCGGAACAGGTCACCTAAAAGGGAAGTTTCAGCATTGTGATAATTTATGTTCTAGCTTTAAGTACGGTTTCTGTTTTTGAAAAAAAACTTTATTGTTTTGTTCCCTGCATTATGTAGTACAACTTGGGCTACTAATGCCAATCTAACATAACAAACAGGTCATGATGCTGCTTGGCAGGGTGTACCTTCTAGTCAGAGGTACATTCTGTACATCTAGTTGTGCCTGGGACTTGGCTAAAAACCTTGATTCCAGACATCCAAAGATTAATATTACCTAATGTCACTTTCAAGTTAAGCTTTAGAGAAAAAGGAGAAATGCAACACTGGAGGGATAAGAAAGAACTGAAGCCCAGATTACCAAATTTACAAAGTCCCAATTTTCTCAAAGTCCCAATTCAGAATTTATTTTGCCCTTTTTAGAATGGTTACACAACCATCTGTTATAACTATCAATGCAAGAAAGAATAAAATACCACTTTTTTTTCCCTCCAGAAAATAATGACAGTTACCTACAGGATCCTAACATCATCTCTTTGGAGCTCCCAGTTGTAGTCATGAATGGCAAAGAAGATGCACATGATGTGGAAGAGGATCTTGCCCAGAGAGTCAGCCAGTTAACCACTAGTACTATAGAGAATATAGAGATTACAATTAAGACTTCTGAGAAGATAGAAGAGGCCCTTTCTCCTGAAGGCTCTCCTTCCAAATCACCTTCAAAGAAGAAGAAGAAATTCCGTACTCCATCCTTCCTGAAAAAAAACAAAAAGAAGGAAAAGGTGGAGGCCTGAGGTTTCACTGACACTTTAATCATACATCTAATCAGTTGTTAAAATGGTCAAGTAGGGTTATGCAAGAAACTGGGCCTTAACCTAAGTACAGAACTGGAAACAATTACATAGAAACTGG
Source organism: Charina bottae (assembly GCA_023362775.1). NCBI lineage: Eukaryota > Metazoa > Chordata > Lepidosauria > Squamata > Charinaidae > Charina > Charina bottae. The sequence continues at coordinate 49,173,649 of JALMGJ010000005.1, forward strand.
GTTTTTTAATTAATTAAATGAAGAATTCATCTCTTAATTAGTACAAATAAAAATTATTATGAGAGTGTTGAGTAGTTCCACCACAAACTAACACTGGCAGTTGGTCCAATAGAAGACCATAGTAATTTCAGATACCCTTATCTAGCAAGTTACACATGAAGATTTTTGGTTATTAAAATATCTTCAGCAATTTCACTATTGAATGTTCAGATAGTGTTTGTTTTTAACCTACTGCCACATTATATAATTAGGTGATGCTTTTTGGATTATGATCTTGATTATGGCATTTGTTTTGTCCCTGCCTCATAGGGTGTTCCTCATCACACCCTCTCAAACTTTGGTCATTTAATTATACAGTGGCACGTAATTTTAGAAGGGGAAACTGTAAAAGGAATTGCATTTGGAATTTTGCAGACTCTGTAAAGGTTGCATTCATCAATAATAACTTTTGCCAAATATTCATTTTAGTAAGAGAGAATTTTTGAAAACTTTTTTTATTCTATCAGTTGGGGGCAGGGAGAAAGCCCTTATTTTTCAATAAAGGGGATTTTATACACTTAACATTGATAACTTCGTTTAACTATGGCAAAACAGAAAAAGAATTTTATATGTTGAAATTTTTGTATACCATTCAATATAAAGTATTATAGGCATGTAAACCAAGCATTTAACAGTAGAATGTATTTAAGGATGCTTGGTGTAGAGTATACTTAAATATGATTCATGAATCCAGAACTTTTGACATCAGTCATTAAGAGCGTATAAATTTACTGGATTCAATTCTAAATCTTATTATATTTTTTTCTCATAATATTGCTATTGAATGAAGAAAAATAATCTTGATAACATATGATCATCCAGAAGATCAGTTCAAAGTGTGTCCTAGTTTCATTTAGCCATTCTGAATTACTTCTGCAAAAGTTTCAGTTGAAATCTCAAGGTATGAGATAGAGTACAGGTGATAAGGCTACAAAATGGCAAAACCAGGGGATGAAAAGTTGTATCACTGGCCAGCAAAATGTCATTGATAGTATAGTATAGTACTTGTGATGCTCATGAAGTCACATTCTGGACATTCCTCTGAAAAGCAGTAACCCCAGTAGCTGGGAAAAGTTTATGTTGCTGGAATGACACTCTGTTGCCATGAGAATGGGAGGATACATGGATCCCGTGAAATGATTTGGATGCAGCTGCATTTATGTTGCACTAGAGACTGATCATCTGGAAAGGACCATAACCAAATAAAAGAGACAAAACTGGAAAAGGGAAAGTGAGATGGAAAGAATAAGGGAGTAGAGGAAAAATGAGTGGTAGTTTGTGGGTTATTTTTCATAAAATGTATGGCATGAAATTGGGGGTATTTTTATTAAATTGATGGAACATCTGTTTTATATTTTAAAATTATAATAGATGTTAATAGGATCATTTTAATCTACGTTTTGCCTTCTCAATGAATCTTAGAGCAAATTAGTGCTGATTTGTAAGTGCTGATCCTGCCACTTGTTCTTTTTGCTGGTAGTTTTATTTTGCTTTGAGTTAAAAAAAAACAAATCTGTAAATACACACTAAACATGAAAATGAACTATGGCCTTTGTACATCTGTAGGCACAAGAGGAAGTACATCTCACATGTTAATGTGACTCCCAGATTGCCAGTTGAAATATATTACCGCATATAGGTGGTTCAGTATGGCTGGGATGTGATTTGGCATGCAAAAACTGAGTATAGCATGTTACAGGGCTGGTTAGCTTTGACTGTGTAAGTGTGGCAGTGCAGCGCAGAAGTGGATCTGGAAATGATATTTTAAATATCTCAAAATACTGGAATCTGTGTGTTCTTTTAAAAAATAGTGGGACTCTCTAAGTTGCTTAACTTTTTATGTTCTACATTTTTGTGTTGTATTACAACATATGTAGAAACAGTAACCTGTGAACTATGCTTTTCATAACTTTAAAATCTATATCTAAATGAATGCAATGTGCATAAATATTTTTTAAAAATGCAACCGTGAACTATTTGCACCTTTTTTCGCTAATGCCTCTATTTACTTGCTTTGGCATAAGAATGAGCCAGCCAACTGTGTCCTGTGGAAAAAGATATATGATAAATGTTGTTGGAAATTGCTTATAGATGTAATGCTAATTAATGTTAAATCACAAATAAACAGTATTTTAAGTAGATGGGTGGAAATTATATCTTTTTCACAGAATTCTTCAACACAGGAGTATATAACATGCAGCTCTTAAAAGATATAATTGTAACCAGCTAGCTTATTTTTGAAGATGCTACAGCATAGGCCTGTGCAAATTTGGATAATTATTCAGAAGAATTGCTTCAGACCTTGCCCAAGTGCAACACTTCTCTGAATTTCATTAATTCTATTAATTCTTCTGTGTGAGCCTGAAAAAAAAAGTGCTGCTACTTTAAGTGTTGCATTAACTTTAATGAGTGGATTCCTTAGAGCATCTTACATGGAAGCCTGAAAAGATTGGGCTGCTTTAATGAATAATAGACAAATGCTGTGCTCATAAGAAGTCAGAAACATTTGAAATAATTTGCACCGCCTGCACAACCCTACTATACTTAGACATTTTTATTAATAAATTACAGCATTTTTAGAATAAAGCGTTATAATAAATGCAGATAACGAATTAGATATTTAGAATTTTAGTTATAACGGTGTTTTTTAATTGGTAGGCAGTGTGTGTTAAAGTCAGAGAAAGGGAAAATTACTTTCCTATGTACTTTTAGTGTAATCCCTGTCACAACTGCTTTGGTGTAAATTCCTAGCAGGCATTAACAAATTACAGAGTACCCTATCAGTGTAGTAATTGTAGTGATGTTATTGTCACACAGATGCAGTTGTATAATTCAGAGCTATGCAGTCCATGACCATTGGGTGGCAGTAGATCCTGTTTTTGATTTTGATGTATGTGGGATTAATCCCTTGAAAGACAATTAGCAAGCTGCTTTCAAAGAAAGTATGTTGATGGAAGCTCTGTGGGCATTATTCCAGCTGCACTTCAAATAGATGAAAGAGAACAGCTGGCTTTTTTGGATGTCTGTGTTTATCGTCTCAGTTAGGAACCCAGAAATGGAATGTTCCTCCCAGAGGATTTCTTTTTCTTCCTACACCCATAGCGATATTTTGCTTGATGTTTTAAAAGATTATTAGGCTGGTTTTACTAACTTTATCAGGTACCAGAATAGAATATCAGTCTCTTGGAAGGTGATAGAACTGACATAGTTAACATGCTATGCTAGCCGCCGTTTTAGGGCCATACTCAAAATACTGGCATGGAAGATACTAAAATTGAATTGAAATTCTAATGCAGAATGCTTGCATGTACTTGTGATATACATCTGCTACAAAATTATTAGCAGTTGTGACAATCAGCATGTATATATTGTAAAAGCATTTTTATGTGTGCTTTTATGTGTACATGTGTGCTACATGTAACAGTTAAAACAGCTTTGAAATCAAATTCATATAGATAATAGATAAATTGGGGGAAAACACTCATTAAAATGTAATATAGATTTTATACAAAGCTAAACAATGCATTTTTGGAGCAGGACATTTCTTTCTGGGGGGAAAAAACCCTAAACAAATCTGTAAGATAGAATGGAAAAGGACTTTATTATGTTGGTATTTCAATAGTAAGTTCAAACTTCAATGATAAGTTCAAACTGTGGTGAGGAAACATGAGCTAGAAAAAGATATACCTACATATTGCCCAAATAATGGAAGGACATAGTCTGTGACCATTCAAATCACACTATTTATTATAATGCCAAGTTTAGAATCAGTTTGGTGTAGTGGTTATGGCACCAGGCTAGAAATCGGGAGGCTGTGAGTTCTAGTCCCTCCTTAGGCACAAAGCCAGCTGGGGGACCTTGGGCCAGTCCCCCTCTCTCAGCTCTAGGAAGAAGGCAATGGCAATCCACTTAGGAAATTTTGCAAAGAACATTGCAGGGACTTGTCCAGGTGGTCGCCAAGAATCAATACTAACTCGAATATATATATTTTTTAAAAAAAGTTTAGAGGTGAGAATTGTCTGGAACAGCGTTTCTCAACCTTTTGACCCTGGAGAAACCCTTGAAATATTTTTCAGGCCTTGGGGAACCCCTGCACATTCAGGATCCAATATAGGCTAGAAGTTACAAAAGTATTGTATTTGTTTCATGGGTAGGCCTGTATATATGCATCAACAGTGTTCTTAAGCTAAAAATAAAGAATGAAACTTACCTCTTTTATGTGAAGTTGCCCAAATTTGAAATAATTTTGTAAATAAATTGTGATCTCCCAGGGAGCCCCTAGTGACCTCTCGCAGAACCCTAGGGTTCCATGGAACCCTGGTTGAGAAACCCTGATCTATCCTGTTTAATCATCAATACCATAAATCATAAGTTCATTTTTTTCTGTTTTCTGCAAAAAGTCCATAAGGGGTTTCCAATCAGCAATAAACATAGATATTGTCTTTTCTCTAATCAAAGAATTCAATTTATCCATCTCAGCAAGTTCCGTCATCTTCACCAACCATTCCTCCATTGTAGGTATTACCAAATCTTTCAATTTTTGTGCATACGATAATCTTGCTGCAGTTGTCATATACAAAAATAAAATTCCATAACTTTTTTCCAACTGTGGAGTCCTTGGTGCTCTCTGAGCTTGGTTGTTTGCTTGCAGACATTTCATTACCCAACTAGATAACATCAGTGTGAATGAGTGTGGGGTTTGCTCCCTGTTTATATACAGTAGTTTGCCCTGCCAGTGTTGGTGGGGGTGTGGTTTTCTCCTTGGTAGTTCCTTGATTAGGGTATAGTTTTCTGCTTGTTTGTCTGGTGTCAATCCCTGCTTATCTTGGTGTTGATTGCTGGAGAGGATGTGTTCTGGTCTTTTTGTTTCCTTCTTAGCTATTTGATTGTCTCTTTTGAATGGTTTGTAAATGAGGCTTATCGCTATCTGTCTATTTATGGCTGATTTGTCTGAATGCCAAGCTTCCAAGAGCATTTTTGGATTCCCTAGCACTTTTGGATTTAGCTTGATTTAGGATGCTCACAGTTTCCCAGTTAAAACTGTGGTTGAATCTGTCCATGTGTTGTGAGATTAAGGAGTTTTCATTGTGTCCTCTGACTGCTAGTTGGTGTTTATGGATGCACTCTGCTAGTTTTCTGCCTGTCCTACATAGTGGCTGTTACGGTCCTTACACTGATTGTTGTAGATGACCCCTGTATTTTTTTTCTTGGGCTACTGGATCTTTTGGTTTACTTAATATGTTTTGGAGGACTTTAGTTGGTTTGTGGGCTACAGTGATACTGTGTGGTTGTAATAGTGTGTTGGTTCTTTCTGGGATGTTTTTGATGTATGGCAGTGTTATCCTTTTCATAGCTTGTGTTGGTTGTGTTGTAGTGGGTTGAGTGGTCAGGTACTTTTTGATAAAGTTATGTAGGTATCCATTTTGTTGGAAGATGTTGTATAGGCGGTCTGTTTCCTTTTTCTGGTGTTCTGGGTTGCAGCAGTGCCTTTGTACTCATCTGAATACAGTTGAATTTTTTCCAACTGTTTGTCCATCAATCCCAAAAGAAAAGCCTCTGGCGTAAATTGTATATTAATCTTTAAAATCCTCTGAATCAGTGTGTGTATTTAAATCAGAATTTTCTAGCTTTTTTACATTTCCACCAAGCATGATAAAATGTCCCTTCTTGTTGTTCACATTTCCAACATGAATTTGAAGTGCCTTTATACATTCTAGACAATTTCTCTGGTGACATATACCAACAGTACATAATTTTATAAAAATTCTCTTTAAGATTATAACATAGTGTAAATTCCAATTCTTTCCACCACATATTTTCCCATTTTCCATCTGTATATTATAAACAAAAAAATTAGCCCACTTTATCATACATTCTTTTACTTAATCATCTTCTGTTTCAAATTTAATATAAGTTTATACATTTTAGCAATTATACAGATACCCATGCCACCCAAATCTCAGGTCATGTCCTTCTAACTCCAAAAGCCACCTATTTCTCAGCAGCACCCACTCTTTCATTCAAACCAAACAAAATGCAATTTCAAATCAGGTAAACCCAATCCTCCTCCTCCTTTTGCATCCTGTAACACCTTATATTTAACTCATGGTTTTTCCCCCTGCCACACAAATTTAGATAATATGCTTTTGCCACTGTTTAAATGGTGCATCAGTTGTCAGAACAGGTATTGTCTGAAACAAAAACATCATTCTAGGCAGGACATTCATTTGCACCAAATTCTTTTAGTTTTCCCATTAATGTTTCAATTCCCTTTTAAGGATCTTCCAAAACCAACACCAAGTAATCTACAAAAGGCCTTAACATAAAAGTTTCTTTTTTAATCTTTACTCCCACAATTCTCTCGTCTTATATTCAGTATTTCAAGGACCAAAATAAACAATAGAGGAGACAGTTGTCTGCATTCTTAGTATTAAAGAGTAAACAAAAAACATTCTCACTAAGGTCTGGTTCATTTGTCTAGTTTAAATCCAATTTATTCAAAAACACTTTCACCAAAAGTAATCTTTCAAAATAACTATCCCCTTTATCTGTTTTAAACTTTCTTACATCTACTCCTTGTTAAGCTTTTTGCCGAAAGTTTTTAGATCTTTAAAACCCATTTTTTTCCTTCTTAGTCCAGAAACAGTGTTGACTCACCAAGTGGAATTCTCTTATCCTGCTGCTCAGAAAATCTCTCTTTAGCTGTAAATTAATTATATCCGAAAGTGGTTAAGAAAGTGAGGCTTGGGCAAACCTTGTGTCCAGATAGGCTGCATTATGGCTGTGAGCTTGGTTGAAATCCCTCGACTCCCGGCTGCTTAACTCATGAGTCAACTGCAAAACCCTCAGTTCCTGCAGTCTACTCATGAGGAGCAGTTTTCCGAAGTGCAAGTGGGTGATCTCACGATCTCTCCTTTATCTGGAAAGACTGCACCGGCCAGAATTCGCTGTCTGGCCACCAATCACCACCACAATGCTGTCCCCGCTGCTTCAGGGACGTCTAGTCCGCCATAGATCCTTACCTGGAAGCCTGGGAACTGCTGTACTCTTTTTGAAGGATTATTTTTCTCCAACTGATGAATTGAGAAGAGCTGATTTCTCTGTGTTGAATTACAGCTAATATCTGAAGCTTTTTCCCATTTGTGTGTTGCATGAAAAATACCTAGTAAGATTGTGAATAAGATCTTGAGCAAAACAAGATCAAATTTCAACCCAGTGTTTACTTACATTTACATTTAAAAAGCTATTGACCACCTTTGGTATTGAATAAAAGTGTGACTTCCAGTGCTTCTGCTTGGCTAAGAAAATCAATATAGAGACAGTGAGGATAATTTTTTAAGAACATTAAATTTTATTTTGAAATAAAGTGCAGGTCAGAAAAAAGTGTGCCCCTTGAACAGCTTAAAGAGAAAAGGGAGATTAAAAGTAAAGCTCATTATTGTCCAAATATCAAGGATATTAAAACATGCTGAGGAGAGGATAGCTAGGTACTGGGAGCAAGTCTTTTTTATTAGTTATATTTCTGAACTGGGTGATGAAGACAGCAATTTATGTAAAATGGAGAAGTCCCCTGCTTTGTAGAAAATCAGAATGGTCACCATTCTTTCAAATATATTCAAAGAATTGCTGGGTATTTCCATAGAAATTGAGGAGAGGAAAATTTGCTCTCAATAACTTTCTGTAGGATCCTACTAGAACTAAATTGGGGATTAAGGGAGATGAAGGCCAGCTCATCTATAAAGCACATGTTGGGGGAAACTGTGCTATGGAATACATTTTTCTTAATGTGAAATTACAAGAAATGTGATTTTACAATAAACCTAGCTGAGCAAATTCTATTGTCAGGGAAGGCAATGCAATTGATCAGCCATCTTCCCATTTTACTATTTGTGGCTTACAAACTGCAAGCGCTGTCAGCCCTGATTCAGTTCAAATGGGAGATTCAAGTTTCAAAAGGCATGATTTGAATTGATTTGAGATTTGATGGCAGCTCAATTTGATTCAAGTCACTTAGAGATCCAAGTCTCAATTTTAAAAAATGCCCATAGGCTATAATGGGGAAACTTCAAATTATTTGAAGCTACTTCATGTTTTGGCAGAATTAAATGAAAAGAACAGAGATGGTAAACTTTTTACAGAACTTTAACTGTCAGGTAAACTTTTTACAGAACTTTAACTGTCAGATTTCAGCTAGATGCTGAAATCTCCATGGTTTTCTCCATGCTCTGGAACGTGCACCCCCCCACACCTCACCCCATAAGTATGCTTGGCCCTTTTCCCCCTTGCATTCCACAAGGTGCCTTATGCCATGCCTTTGGTTTTGTTTGATTCTAAGTAACCTTTATATTGAGATTTATTTCTTAGTATCTGTTAGTGGTTTGGTTTTTATTGCTCTTCATTGTAAACTACCCAGAGACGTCATAGATTGGGGCAGTTGTCAAATATAATTAAATAAATGAAACTTCCCACAGAGATGCCATAGCTATCTTGTGCTTTGCTGCCTCTGTTTACAAGGCTTCCTGGTGTACCAGGAGGGCTGGTAAAGGTAGTTGACAAGCTTCCTTCCTGGGAAGGAGCTCCTCATCATAGGCCTTGGTGCCCTGGCAGTTTGGATAGGGTTCAGCGGCAAAGCTTGGCCTCTTTTGGGCAGTACTCAGGAGAATACACATTGACTTACCCTAGTGGGATAGTGTAATTGTCAACCCTGAGCTACAAATATTCTCTTCGATTGGATAGTGTAATGGCTGCCTTCGATCAGTGGCAAGCTTAGTCCATCTTGGAAAGCAACCATGTAAGGCAGAGCTTTCCATACTTTTCATGTTGGTGACACACTTTTTAGACATGCATCATTTCGCGACACACTCTTACAGCAGGGCACAAGGCAGGCACTAGGACCTGCGTGGAATCACAGCAGGTTTGGAGGCAGCAAGGCACAAGGCAGGCACTAGGACCTGCGCGGAATCCTGGCAGGGCTCGGAGGCAGCAGGAGCCGCGACACACCCAGACACTGCAGCCAACACACTAAAGTGTCCCGACACACAGTTTGGAAAGGTCTGATGCAGGGAGGCCCACAAGGCAGTCAAAAAAGACAAGATGGTGCTGCCTCTATTTAGCACGTATCATATATATTGTGTGCACATAAAAAAGAGGCATGGCTTGCTCAGACACTCATGCCCACCTTGACTTTTATTATGCCCCTGGGTTTTGGCTTGCTGACAATCTTGAGTTAAGAGAAGCAGCAGAAACACGATGGCACAAATGAGATACAATGCCACAGAGAAAGAAGCTGGCACGGAGAAATTCACATTCCCTTTCGGGATGTTAAACTGGCACCCATTCACTTTTTATTAAGAGACTTAAACCTGCCCCAAGCATGTAGGCTTTAAAAATAAGGTCTACCTTGAGCCCATATCAGAATGCTGAGAGCTGATCTGAGCTTCCAGTTGTGATGAGAGGACCAGCAGCAATGTGCAATATCCCATCAGTACAAGACAGAAGTTAAGGCTGATGCTGGCTACATTAAAGAAGCTGAGAGTTGAAAAAGTGAATGAAGTCAAAGCAATGTCAGCCTTGCCAGTCCAAAAAAGCTCTGGCAAGAAGAGACTTTAATGAGGCCATAAATCGCATTGGCTGGGTGCTCATGTCACTGTCAGAGATTCCATCTCATCACTCAACACTAACCCCCAACATGCTGCATGCGTGGAAATGTAGTTGCAATATTATAGTTTGTATATAACAATCCCGAAACAACAGAAAAGCTGTTGAATCTCAAGTTTGCACAACTCTAATAATTAGTGGGTACCCATATCCCCACTCTCCCTTTCCCACAGTTGCCCAGAGAGAAAGTCAAATGAAGAAGTGGTAGCTGCGATTCTCACTCTCATTGCTTGCTGGCACTCTCTCCTTTGAAACAGCAGGAGCAAAGGCAAGATGATCACCAAGAACTCCAAGGAGCCTCTGGCAGTCTAGAGTAAACCCTCAGCTAGAGGTTCCAGAGGGGCTGTAAAAATCTGGAGAACTACTAGATGATAACAAAGAGTGTTTTCCATATTTCTTTGTGGCCATCTGCTAACCATCTGGATTTGTGCAGCCTATATTTGTGCTGACTGCTAACTTGTTGAAAGATCCAGAACCTCTTGCCCGGAAAAACATTTTAAGTCTACTAAGGTAGCATTGTAATAACATGGACTGCCTAATTTAGCTTTCTACTTGCAAGATGCCTTGCAGTAATAAACCACGCTTTCTCCAGTCCTTTACTTCCAGTATGAGGTATTCAGATATATTTCTATGTACAGGGAGGAGTAAGATATCCCTAGATGGAAAACAGCTCCTTCCCTGGTTTCTACTTAGTTTTACTGTGAGTGAACTAAGTTCTGGGTAAGAAAAAAAATGCAATGTAAATAGATTTATCCATGCGTCAGTATGTCCATGTTTTTCTCTCTCTAGAACTTTATGCTTAACCATGAAAAAGTAGATAGCCTCTATATTACATGCAAACACCTTAAATTATACCCCCTTCAGGCCAACACAAACTTCGGCTTTACAGTCTCTAGTGCATTATGTTGGCAGAAGCCCCAGTTTCATTTAACTCAGAACTCTCCAGGTGTAATACGATTAGGTAACAGGTCATGGTTACAGCTTGCATGCATGTATCTCACTCAGGGCTAATGTACCATTGCTTAAATCAACAGAGACAGGCACCATACGGATAAGGTGCTTGTTTACCTTGGTACTCAACTATCTGACTTAATTGCAATGTGTCTGCCCTGGCAAGATAATGCCACAGGAAAATGTATTCCATTTTAGTTGCCAGTTCAAATATACCCATTTTTTAAATATATTTCTTCTGCCACCATTACCACAAGCCCACACACCAAGTCCCTATTGCCTGGCCAATCCCATATAATCCATTCTCAAAAAAGTGGTTCTTTTTTCCTCAAGTTTGTTGCTGGTGGTGTGAAGGCAAAGGTCAGAGAAAGCTAACCGCCCAGAGTCCCCTTGTGGGGGGAGATGGGCGGTGATATAAGTTAGAAATAATAAATAATAAATAAATAATAAAGCTGATTGAAGTGGAGGCTACCAAATCTTTAAGCAAAGTATTTGTCTTCTTACCCCAAAGGGTCCCTGGGCATTATTTATTTTATATCCTCTATGAAGTGCCAGAAGTACACCAGATGCTTTTATCCAGTCTTCTAAAAGTCCAATCCTCTTATCTGTTGGCATCTGTTCCTTAAAATAGGAAAGATAAAGGTTCCCCCCGCACATTTGTGCAGTCGTGTCCCGACTCTAGGGGCTGGTGCTCATCTCTGTTTGTTAGACGAAGAGCCAGCGTTGTCCGAAGACGCTTCCACGGTCATGTGGCCGGAATGATGCACGCAGAACGCTGTTACCTACCCACTGAAGTGGTACCTATTAATCTACTTGCATTTGCATGCTTTCGAGTTGCTAGGTTGGCAAGAGCTGGGGCGAGTGCGGGAGCTCACTCCATCATGCTGGGCTAGGGTCTCGAACCTCTGAACTTGCGACCTTCCGATCGACAAGCCTGGCGTCTTACCCGCTGAGCCACCATGCCCCCGTTACTTAAAATACCACCATGTTTGTTTAAAATACCAAAGGTTGATTTTAAAAACCTTCCCAAATTGACATATAGACTTAAAAAAAAGTACAAATAATACATTTCAAAATTAATTTAAAAAAACAGGTAATAACAAAATAAATACTTTGTTCCAAAATACTAAAAACCAGAAACCACTGCTGTTTTATACTGTAAAAGCGTAGCTTAAAAGAAGACCACAGAAAGTAATTGGATCTGTAGGACTTTCCTAAAAGCCTATGCTTGTGGAGATAAAGAGGGCCACTGCAGAAAAAGCTGCCTGTCTGGCTGCTTAGAGTCCAATCTTAAAATTAATAAAAAGACAATGGAAGTTATATACTAAACACATGGAGAATGTTAAACATACAAGTGCACATTTTAAAAGGAAGCCAAATGGCTGTGGGTGAGCTGGAAGCACTAATATAACATTTTTTTAAAAAAATAGCTTTAAGGTTTATTTAGGAACTTCAACTGATCTTTCTTGTATGTTCTCTGCTGGCTGACTCTGTTGTAAAACTTCAGTTTTTAGTCTGCAAATGGTAAAACCCTGGCTATACTTCATTTCAGCCTCACATACTGTAGGATTATACTGTAGTTTCATGACTCCTTCTCTCCACTCTACTCAGCATGATCCTTGCCAGAAGAATGTGTCATAGACTCACAGAATATATGAGGTGGAAGTGACCTTAAGAGTCATCTAGTCCAGCTCTCTGGTCAATTTACTAACCATCTCTGATAAGTGACTATCCAGTCCCCATTTGAAAATATCCAGATAATGAAAGTACATCACTGTCCTAGGCAGGCTGTTGGACTGCTTAACAGTTCTTACAGTCCTTTAGATATTTGAAAACTGTTTTTGGATCTTCTCTTACTCTTCTCTTTTACCAGACCAATTTGCCCAGCATAAGTTTATGTGGAATCCAGCAAATTTACCAAGCATAAATTAAACACTGCATGCTCATGTTCAATGGCTTGTCTACTATTATACTTAGATTTTTCTCACATGCACTGCTGCCAGTCTTGTACATCTGCATTTATTTGTTTGTTTATTTGTTTTCCTCCACAGAGGGAGGACCTTACATTTGTCACAAATGAATATCATCCTATTGATTTGGCCCATTATTCAAGCTTGTCGATATAATTTTGATTTCTGAATTTGTCCTCTAAGGTATCGGCTGATCCTTCTAGTTTGGTGTCATCTGCAAATCTGATCTATTCAACCTCCTGGTAATTTATAGATATCTTAAATAGCACTGAACTAAGGATGAAAGCCTTGGAGACCTCTCTTGATACTTCCCTCATGACAATTATTTTGGGTGTTCAACCAGTTGCAAATCTACCACAGCACAATTTCATATAGACCACATTTATCTCTCTTGTCCACAGAATATCTTGAGAGACCTTGTCAAGCACTTTACTGAGATCTCACTTTGCTGAGATCATGAGCACTACGGCATTTCCGTGGTGTACCAAACTGGTCACCCTGTAATTAAAAAAAGTCAGTTTTTCAGGCCTCATCATTAGTAATAATTAATGATAAATGACAAGATTCCACACAAATTCTCATTGACAAGCTGTTAAAGTGTGGCTTGGATAGCACTGCCATAAAGTGGGTCTGCAACTGGCTGGCTAACTGCACACAGATAATCAGCATTAATAGTTCTAACCATCTATGACAGCAGTAACCACTGACGTCCCACCAGGGTATGTCTTGAGGCCAGTATTATTTAACATTTTTATCAATAACCTATATAATGGGGTTGATGGGCTGCTTGTTAAATCAACAAATGACACAAAATTGGGAAGTCTGACCAACACCCAGGATGTCTGATAATCACTCAGAATGAAACTGGAATCTAATCTAGGCTAGATGGAAGACTAGACTGAAAAGAACAAGATGTTCTTCAGTAGAGATCAATGTAAAGTATTACATTTAGGGCATACATGCTATATGCACTGGTGAGACCACAATGGAGTATTATGTACAATTCTTTACATACATTTCCAGAAGAATATTTATAGAAAAGAACAGGTCCAGAGGAGGGTGACAAAGATGCTACAAGGACTTCAGAACAGGTTGAAGAAACTTCAGAACTTCATTCTGGAGAAAAAAAGATTGAGGGGAGCATGGTATCAGTGTTCAGTACATAAAAGGATGCATAGGGAAGAAGATCAGCAACTATTTTTTATTGCCACAAAAGCAGGGGCCAGAATTAATGGGCATAATGTGCAGCTACCTAGATTAGTTTAAATATGAGGAACATTTCCAGACGGTAAAATCTCTACCAAGTCTACCTATGGAGGCTATGGGTTCCTCATCTCTGAAGATTTTTAAGAAGAGAGAGGACAGCTACCTCTCAAGAATGGTTTAAATAATTTTCCTGCATATGTAGAAAAACTAGATGATCCTTGTGGTTCCTTCCAACGCTACAATTCTATGATGTGACTTTTGCTTATGATGAATCAACAGATATAAGTCTTGGTGACCAGAGTAGTGTCATACAACTGACAAACTAGCTTTTTAGGCCAGTGGTGGCTATTTTTGTCATTATATGACAAATCATTCCAAACAACATTTTGAGCATGGCATGCTTACATCCAGACTTGATACCTGATGGAAAGGCAACTGTATGATTTATTGTGGGCTTGGTACCCAATGCCTCAAGTCTTCTTGGGCCTTTTTTTTTACAGCTGCCATCTAAATTCAGACCAGAGTATCTGACCCTCCACTGGTCCTACTCATATACAGCTTTGCTCCAAAGTAACCTATATTTAGAAAATAGCAAAACCTGGGTGATTCTAGACTGCTTTCAAAGACCATTCAGTCAGAATGATCAAGTGACAATATTTGAAAGCCACACAACTCTCCTGGGTGACCTGCAACATCCCGCCAAGACAACTATGTTTACATGCTTCTTTGCTTCCTGGATCATGTGCCAGCTCTGAGGACATGGCTTTCATTTAAAGCACTGAAAGCATGTGCCAAATATATGCGTGCCTATGCAAAGTTGCTTGTGCAAGAAGCCTTCTCTCCCAGAATAGATCTTCTGTGCTATTATTGTTAATTGTGGTATTCCCTCTTTTTTAGACTGGAGAGAGAGAAAAAAAATCTTTTCCTTTAAAATGTGTGGAAATGACTCCCAACGATGGAAAAATTATGAAAGCAATTAGAAGTTGCATTCAAATTGCTCCTTGGCTAACAGTTTCTCTGAGTAGCATATGAGTCTGTTTCTTGAAACTACTTCATCTTCATTCCCTCCCCACCAGCCCCACCCATGGCTTTTGAAACAGGAGGGAGTGATGTTAGAATCTTCCATGGCTTTAGCAGATTCAGGCAGAAGCTGGTGGTATCAGATAGATTCTGTTCCTCCATTTCATTAGTTAGTTGCTGTAATGGAGGTAGGGAACTTTCTGCAATATTGTCCTGGTTTTACCAAATTTTCCAGATATAGGGTGATATGTTCTCATTTTGGAAACATGTTTTGAAGCCTGAATCTCTGACCTACACCTTGGATTCCTGTGGTAATGTATGTTTTGGCACACAAATACATTTGGACTCTGATGAGCAAGGACTTTGCTCAACTCCAGCTGGATTTTTAAAACGTTTCTTTATTCAGTAGAATCTCTTCTTGTAATAACACCCAGTTCTAAAACAAAGGATAACCAACTGTACAAGAAAAAACCTCAATGTCTAATTTTTGCTCATTAAGAGACTTATGCACATTTGTTTAATTCATGTTACTCTGGTTGCAAAATTAACTTGTGTCAAAATCAATTTATTTAGATCCTTTTCTCCTCTACCAACAAGAGGTCAGGACAGCTGTTAGCAGTCAACTTAGTAAAACATGGCTAGTGGTAATTTCTGACTGCCTTTCAAGTTTTTTTTAAAGCTACCCATCAGTTTCTGTTAATCAAAACTAGGAGAGAAATGGACAGATGTTCTAACTTCACAAGTGTGCATTTAAAATGTTCCACCTTGGAAAAGAACACATGTGCACAGAGAAAAGTTCATGGTCAAGGAATAGGTGGCACTATTGACCAACTTCTGTCAAAAACCACTCCTCTTCAAATTTTGCCACTCATGGTTTTTGGAAGCTAATAATGTAAAGGCCTTAAGCCACAATGCAGCAGGATTATGCATCTTTCAGCCAACTGGAACCAAAAGGCTTATGCATATTTGACTCTACATTGGATTAGACAGCTTCTTCTTTTTTTTTTTTTAAAGTAATTTTATTATTAAAATTATTTGTTGGAATAAAAAAAAACTGTCTCCCAAACCGATGCTCTCCAGAAGGACTGGACTAGACTACAACTCCTATGAACGGCAATATTATATGTAGTCTTCATCTTGCAAACTTCTATCTGGAACAAGATAGGTAAAAATGATTAGGCAGAAGTAGTTACAAAGAGAAAGTAGTGGACAAAATGAGGATCCTGTCCTACATCACATACTGATAAATAAATTGTGGCTTCCTCTTGCTGCTAAATAACTGTCTGGTAGTGATCACATTTTATAAATCTAGCTAGAGTTTGCTGATCTTAAGGGGAAGTACAAGTCTCTGTATTGTTCCCTCTTGGGGCATAAGCAGCATCAGCACCTAATTTTGATTAAACACCTTCTGCCCTGAAGGAATGAGGTGTCTATTGCAACTATATTGTTTAGTACTTCTAAGCTGGTGATACCCAGTAATTGCTATATTGGAATATACTGCATGTAGAATTGCAATTGATTATCTACATTTCAGGGAGTTAGCACTTCTGTATATCTCCTGACACAGGATTAATTTGAGCATGTCATTTTTCCATTTATACTTTATTTTGAATTAAAGCAAATCTTTATTTAGATATTATTGTGCATTTGCAAGAATAACCTTTTAAAAAAAAATATTGCCCAAACAGTATTTTAGCATTACCTGAGTGTCTGGAGAAAGCAAATTGGATGCTAAAATGGCATTAACTGGAAAAACATTGCTTTCTATTCCCCTTTAATCAATGCTTTCATTTGTTCTAATATGCCTTTTCATTAAAGTAAAAAAAGGTAAAGGTTTTCCCCTGCACAGTCGTGTCCGACTCTAGGGGGCGGTGCTCATCTCCGTTTCTTAGCTGAAGAGCCAGCGCTGTCCGAAGACGCTTCCGCAGTCATGTGGCTGGCCTGACGCACGTGGAACGCTGTTACCATCCCACCAAAGTGGTACCTATTTATCTACTTGCATTTGCATGCTTTCGAATTGCTAGGTTGGCAAGAGCTGGGGCGAGTGCAGGAGCTCACTCCGTCACGCGGGGCTAGGGTCTCGAACCTCCGAACTTGCGACCTTCCAATTGACAAGCCTGGCGTCTTAACCGCTGAGCCATTGCATCCCCATTTCATTAATGTACCATTCAGTATTTTTTTTTCAATATTTATCCATCTTTTCAATATTGTCTAAAGTAGACATGCAGATAAATTAGTGCTAATAGGAAAGAAAGATAATGCTGAACCTGTAGCAAATTACATGTTAGGTCACCTGTTTGAAAGATCACTGCAGATAACAAAATGAAGCATTTTTGGAAAAAGAATAAAACAATTAAGGCCTGCTGGATGGGAATTTTAGGAGTTGTCTCAATCTATAGGGAAAGCCAGTGGAACCAGTTACCCAGAAAGATGGCGAGCTCCCCTTCGTTGGATGTTTTCAAGCAGAGGTAGAGAGCCATCAGTTTGGGATGCTTTAATCTGGGTCCTTATATTGAGCAGGGAGTTGGTCTAGATGCCCTAAATGCCTCCTTTCAACTCTATAATTTTATGAAAGCTGCATTAACATACTCTTTACCTATGAACATTAGGCATCTAATCCATTCTGGTTTGCCCGTAGTCTAAAAACAGATGGTGTTAAAATAGGACACCAGCAATCTGATGAATGTCCTGTAGATGATACATAAAAACACAGTGAACAAGGCATGGCTTTTCCACACTTTAAGCCTTTGAACTACTTTCTTTCTCCACTTCATTTTTGCCTTCTCTGCCTTTATCAAAATATAAACTTTTTCTGGCATATGAAGTTCAGTAAAGCAACTTAGGCATTAAAGGCATTAAATAAACAGGGAGGGAGGTCAGTTTTGAGCCTTTCCTCACTAATAATTTACAACACCATAGCTGACTTGACTCTTCTCAGTATATTCTTCTGTTTTGCTGATGTCTAACCAAATAAATTGTTCACATCAATGAATGGCTAAATATTTTAAGTATATTGATTGGCTGATGAATAGCCAATAGCATGACTATCATGTTCTCCCCTCTAAAATAAAGGAACAGCTCTTACAATAACTTGAGATAAACCACCATCCATCAAATCTGATCTGATCTGGTCACATGTATGGACCTTCCAGAAGAAGAAAAGCACTGTGAATTGCTGTGACAGGGCCATGGCAGCTTAAGGAGGAAGGATGACACTGAGTAGATCTGAATAAATTATGGTCTAGGGATGAGAGAAGGTTGAGGTCATGTGCATAGGGAATAAAATTGGGGTTGCCAGGCCATTCATTGGTGAGGAAAGACTTCCTTAAAATTATAGTCCTAAGAGTCACTAACAGGCCTGGTTAAAAAAAAAAAGACATACATTTAGAATTTAAGGTTCCTGAGCCAAATAATTTATTTTGCATATCAGAACCAAAAGTGAGTTCTTAATCTTTCTACATAAAATTCCATTCCCAGAGAAACTCCAGAGTATCCTCATTTCAGCAACTGATTCAGGATCAGGAAATAATGCCATTTCTATTGTTAAGCAGCTGGGAATCAAAATTCTTTGCCAATCTATTTCAGATTAACCTAAGATCTAACAGTAGATCCCAAACCACCTTTCAGTCATCCTAATATAAAATTAAATATAAATATACTAAATATATGTATATCTTCCTAAGGAACTTTGGATTAAATAGCAAGGTAGAACATCTGGTGGTTGTAATGTGATGTTTTTATGGTTTCTTATATCTTTTAAGAGCCAATATTAATGACTGCATCCTTCGTAGAGATTTCCAGTCCACATTCTGATACAGCCTTGGTTTCTTGCAAATGGTTCTCAGCAAGGTTGATTTTTAAACACCCCTGACAAGTTGAATGCAGATTTCCTACTGTTACTGTTACTTTTAAAAATAATTCCAGTGAGATGGAAGAAGTCACTGAGGCCATGAAGTTCACTCTTCTGCTCAGTACAGGATTCTAAATTAAAGTATCCCTGACTGGTGATTGTTCAGGGTCTGAATACATCCAGTAAAAAGAAGCCAGCCTACCACCTCTCCATGTAACTGCTCTTATTTTAGGAAGTCTTTTCTAACATGTAGTCAGAATTTACCTTCCTGTAATTAGAGAGCATCAATTTATATCCTGCATTCTGGGTCTACAGAGAGCAGGTCTTGTGTTACATCCATACAGGTATTTGAAGAGTAATACCATGTCCACCCCCTGAGCCTTCTATTCTCAAAACTGAATACATCGAGCTCCTTCTACTTCTTTTCAGAAGACTTGGTTTCTAAACACCTAATACATTTTATTGACTCTCTCTGAACCTCTTGCAATGTCGGTGAATCCTCCTTAAAGAGTGGTGTCCAGAACTTGACAGACCCAGGCAGAAAGGTATTTCTATCAATTTAATGTTCAATCCTGCCTTGTCATCCTGCTTCTAAGACAGAGCTTTCCAAACTGTGTGTCGGGACACGTTAGTGTGTCGGCTGCAGTGTTTGGGTGTGTCGCGGCTGCTGCTGCCTCTTGGCTTCCACCCAGGTCTTAGTGCCTGCCTTGTGCCTTGCTGCCTCCAAACCAGCTATGATTCCGCGCAGGTCCTAGTGCCTGCCTTGTGCCCCGCTGTAAGAGTTTGTCGCGAAACGATGCATGTCTAAAAAGTGTGTCACCAACATGAAAAGTTTGGAAAGCTCTTTTCTAAGAGTTGGTTCAGAGACTGATAAGGATTCCAGTGACTGTTACCTAAAGAACTTACAGATCTGAGAAAAGATCTACTTCTGCCATTATACCATAGAGCGATGAGAAGACTAATATAAACAGATATATTTTGGTTCAAAAGGAAATTTTTGGTTTATTTGTTAGAATTCTTATAACATACCTACACTGCTTAATAAGCTTGCTAGTAAGGACTCTGTGAGATTTCTGCTTGGGAAAAAATCTACTTTCAGTTCAAACATCTGCCAATGGCCTCACACTACTTTTCACATAGGCCTAGCAGAATATACTGTATATCATCTTGCTGGAGAAGACTGAGAATACAGTAGATCTATCTTCTCTGTGTTACTTATTAGCATTTTTCTGTTTTTACTGAGCAGCTGGAATACTAATCATCTAAAGAAATCCAGTTTGCTGTTTTTAGAATTCTCAATCAATTCTCAGATCATTCTCAGCTTTAGCTTTCCTGACACTCTCTCTACAGTTCTGGGCTACCTTTATGTAATTTTCCTTGGTGATCCGGCCTTCCTTCAACCTCCTATATGTGTCCTTTTTCGTTTTCAGGTCTTCACTAAACTTTTTGGATAGACACAATGGCTTCTTCTGTTGTCCTCCATTTCTTCCCTTTGCAATTGTTGGTAAGTGTGTCTTTAGTGCCTCTTTAGTACCCATCTTGAGCTCTTTTTCCTTTTGATTTCTCATAATTTCATTGCTCTGAGTTTATGAAAATCTATTTTTAAAAAAATCCAAGATACAAGTTTGACTATATTCTTGTGTACTTTAAAATAAAGAACTCAAACTTTACATGGTAACTTTCCCCCAATATTCCTGCTTCTGCTACCTCTTAAATGTTCTTTATTGGACAGTGTCAAATCAAGGATATTTGACCTTATTGTATCTTCTTCCACTGCCTGAGAAAGCATGCTGTCAGCAAGACAAGTCAGGCATTTCCTGGAAAAACCAGGAAAAACCATGCTAGGCAGAATTCGTTCTCAACAGATGTCAAGGTAATTAAAATTTCCCATTCCCAAAACTTTATGTCTCTTCAAAATATCTGCAGTTTGCTTTGGGAAGGTGTCATCCATATCTTCATGATTGTGCTGGCAATATTGTACTAGTGATTAGGAATTAGTTTATTATTGATTAGCCATAAGGTCGTATCAAAGTACAGAATATAAAACACAGAAATTTAATTAGACCGTATATAAAAATAGAATAAAAGAAACAAATTAAATAAGAAAAGGAATTAAAATGCAAATCATATTTCTGTATCACCCCTACAATTTACCCCAGACTCACATATGCAGATCTCAACTGTACTGTTTTTGTTCAAATAAAGGGCCATATTATACGTAATTTTTGAGTTCTGACCACACATTAAATATGTTGTTTTAATACAGGTAGTCTTCACTTAACGATGGTAATTGAGCCTGGAATTTCCATCGCTAAGCAATGTGGTTGTAAAGCAAGATGGCATCGCTTAGCGACAGCAATCCTGGCAACTCCACTTGGCATCGTTAAGTGAATTTTACCAGTTGTTAGCCTGAGCACCCACCCAAATCCAAGCCATTCCGGGCTTGGTCCCTCCCAGCTCCGAACACTGCTGTCAGGATGTATATACTGCCATGGTGACAGGAGGTGACATCCTGCCAGTCTATCGAAACCCGCAGGGTCAGAGGGACGCTTTGTGATGGGCATACCTGCAGGGTCATTGGAAGCACTTTGTACTGGAAACTTGCCAGACTTGTACAGTAGGTGAGAATGCTTGTAGTGGGGTCTTGGTGTTCGCAGGAACACAAATTATGCTGATTCGAGAAGCAGTCCAGTACCAAGGACAGATCAAAGAACACTATCATCGTGTTGGTTGATTCGAGACTGGGAAGATCTAGAAATTGTGAGACGAAGGGAGGGGCTGTCAAGCCGTGGATCCCCGATGGGGGGGAGAACCCTGAAGAATTTTAACTGTTGGTTAAAATTGTTGCGCCGGCTCCTTTCAAGTCTTTAAGGTGTAATGGATCACTAGCGTTAATAAAGAACTCTTCATATCCTTAACGGCTTGTGTTGAGAGTTTCTGGTTTAACAGCTAAAGGATTACGACCATGACAACTGCCTTCAACTCCCCCCACCCACCTATCTCCCCCCCATCTCTGCCCCTTTGGAAGCCTTGCACCCTGTCTTGCGGGGTGGCAAGCAGACCAGGAACTGCATGGCTCTGGGGCTGCAGCCAGCTCTAGCCTCCCTAGCCCAGCCGCGCAAAGATCCAGCCCAGCCAACCTGCTTGAAGATCCAGCCCAGCCCAGCTGACCCACGTGAAAATCCAGCCCAGCCAAGCCCAGCCACCATAGTAAGCTCCAGCTTCCCCAGCCCGCATTCATTCACCCAGCTGCCTCCTCTCCAAGTTCCCGGCACCTACCTTTTGACTTTTTCACCTAGATCCCATGGGAGAAGCAGAAGAACCTTGCTGCCTTTGCTGAGTCATTTTCGGACCCAGCTTTTCCGGCGAACATTTCCTCCACATGGCTCCCTTCCGAAAGCTGTCTTCTGAAGCTTACGCTATCTTCTCAGAGCCTTTGGAAAGCTGCTAATTTCGGGCACAGGTCGTAAATCCATTTTTTCAGTGCCGTCGTTATTTTGAGTAGTTGCTGAATAAATGGTCGTTAAGTGAAGACTACCTGTATAGGGATCCCAATAGGTCATTTGTCTAATGTGAGGTCCTAGATACTTATCTCTCTCTTTCTTATACAATTGACATTCAAATAATATGTGTGTTATGTCTTCTATCTCTAAAAGGTAAAGGTTCCCCCCGCATATCTGTGCAGTCGTGTCCGACTCTAGGGGCCGGTGCTCATCTGCATTTGTTAGCTGAAGAGCCAGCATTGTCCGAAGACGCTTCCACGGTCATGTGGCCGGCATGACGCACGCGGAACGCTGTTACCTACCCACTGAAGTGGTACCTATTCATCTACTTGTATTTGCATGCTTTCAAATTGCTAGGTTGGCAAGAGCTGGGGCTAGTGCGGGAGCTCACTCCATCACGCGGTGCTCGGGTCTCAAACCTCTGAACTTGCGATCTTTCGATCGACAAGCCTGGCGTTTTACCCGCTGAGCCACCACGCCCCCTATCTCTAGAGCTCTGCAAATACAAGTACATTCCTTATAAGGGACTTGGCTATATCTTCCATATTTAACCATTATGTCCAGCTGCTTGAATCTTGCTTGAGTAAATACCACCCTAAGTTGTTTAGGCATTTCTGTGTTTAAGTACTTAGCAGTTTGAAAAGTACATTTGTAGCAGCTCATCCATTTCAATGTGCCAACTTTGCTAAGGATGGCTATATCTTTCTGTGCTTCTCTATCCTAGATTCTTTGTGCAGCAATCTTTTTAGCTTGTTCTCCAGTTGTACAAGAGACAGGGAGACCACAGCTCCTAATATAATTTGTCCGTGGTACAATCCAAGAAGTCTGTAATTGAGATTTTGTGTGTTCTAACAGACATGATTTGGGGATTCTGTCAGTTTCCATAGCATTAATTTTGCACCAATAATTGAATGCCCTGATTTTAGACAAAGAACATAATGTTGTTTTCCAAAGACCATAATTTTTGACTTTGATTTATTAATAATCAAAGAGTTATTATGACAGTAGGAGCCAAGTCTTCTTAACAGCCTACACAATCCTACTTGTGAATATGATAATAATATCATATTGTCAGCATATAGCAAGGTGTTACAATATGTATTTAGCACCTTAGGCATGTGTACTTCAGGATCCTTCATTAGTCGTGCTAGTGGTTACACTGCAGTTTGAGAGAATTTTGGAGGAAACAGATTATCTGGACCCTTAGTTGAATTTCAGACCTGGGTACGGGAGTGAAATGGCACCGATCACACTTCATCCACACTACATCCACCTCTGGCAGGAGGAGGGTGGGGTGATATGTCCGTCCTGCTCTCCTTGATCTCTTGGTGGCTTTTGATACCGTTAATTATGGGTTAAGGGTTCATTCCTCCAGGGCCAGTTCCAGTTGGTTATTATGGGGGAAAGCGATTTAGCACATGGCCCCTTTTCTGTGGGGTCCCTCAGGGTTCAATGCTCTCTCCATTTCTATTTAACATCTACATGTTAACTGGTGAGACTACCCAACAGCACAGGTTGAAGTATCATCAACATTCTGATGATATCCAGCAATACATCTCTGTGATGCCATGGAAGTGTTTGGAAGCTGAAAGAGTCTGGATAGGGAACAGTAGGCTTCAGCTCAAAACTGGCAAGCCTGAGTGGCTTTATATTTTAGGTCACCCTGGATCCAGTGTTTTTCTATTTTTGGTTCATGGATGGGATTGGAGTACCCCAAACAGAATGGGTGTGCAATGTGTAGGTCCTCCTGGACACACAGCTCCTGTTCAAAGAGCAGGTGGCAGTTGTGGCCAGGATGGCTTTCACACAATTTCATTTTGTGTACTAGTTGTGCCCTTTCCTGAACTAGGAGGCACTTCTCACAGTCGCTCATGCCTTAGTCACCTCTCAGGTGTATTACTGCAACACTGTGGTGGATTTCGGCGATGCCGCTGGTTCTCAGAAAGGAGGGAGCACATTCCAAGGAGGTGGAGGAGATAAGCAGAGGCACAGTCTGGGAGGCAATGGTGGGAAAACGAAGAGGTTCAGGATAGCCCCGCCCTAGAGTCTCCCAGGTTATTTCCCCTTGGGTTAGTAGAGTAGCTTTAGTCTGGCAAGATTCTGATTATACGGTGTGAGCAAATAAAGAACTGGGACTGACTCTTCGTTGTTCTTGGGCTGGGCCTGACAAACACACTCCACATGGGGCTGCCCTGGAAGACCATCTGGAACCTGTAATTAGTCCAGAATCTGGTGGCATGGGCAGTTATTGCTGCAGATTGCTACATCCATATTACACCTTTGCTCTGCAAGCTGCTCTGACTCCCAGTGTGCTTCTGGGTGGAATCCAAGGTGTTCATTGGCACCTCTAAAGCCTTTCACAGCATGGGGGTGGGTTTTCTGAGGGACCACCTCTCCCAGGTGGTTTCTATCTCTCCCACCAAGTCTCCTCAATTAGAAAATGCCATCTGACCTAAGAAATGAGCCTTTTGTGCTGCAGCACCTGCCCTCTGCAACTCGATACCCCCCGTCCCGTCCCCCTTGGGATTAGATTTGCCCTGACTCTGTGGCCCTTTGGACAGCACTGAAGACCTGTATGTGCTCCCGGTCATGCGGTTTGGGAGGTTAGATGGCCTGTGAGATGTTATTGTTACTGCTGAGTGTTTATTGGGTTTGTTCTTGGCAACTATTGTAGATTGTTTTATGCTTGTGCTGTCACTGAGGGCTTTTTAAATTGCTTTTTAATGTATTTTTAGCTGCTCAGAGTTGCATTTGCAAGATGGTTGGCCATATGAATCAATTAATTAAATAAATAAATAATATTAGACAACAACCACAATATTCTTTTTATTCAATCAGATGCTTCCTACAGCACTGCCAACTTTATTTACCTGGGTTTTTGACAGGAGTGGATACTTTTAATGCACAGTGCAACTGCTTATCCACCATTTAATGCCCAATGCAAGAGAGGTTCTCCTGCTTTACAGGACAGCCCCAGTGACCTGGCTGAGCTTGCCTGCTTCCCTCAAGTATAGTGAGAAACACTGCCATATCACCACTGTTGCCTAAGGCTCAGCTTCAGTCAATCAGCTTGGAGAAAGAAACATGGTCTGCAGTTGGACTTCATCTGCCCAGTCCTGGCACGCCAGTGAGATCGCTTCCATGGCACTGGGTAACAATGGTCCCTTTTTCTCAACCTCAGCATCTTTAAGACATATGGTCTTCAACTCCCAGAATTCCTCAGCCAGCATGAAGTCCATATACAGTATAAGTCCATATATAAGAAGTCCACACATCTTAAAGTTGCTGAGGTTGAGAAACGCTGACCCAGACCTATGAGATCATTGTAATCTCAACAATTGCAATGTAGGTGTTCACTCAGCATAGCAAGGGGTGGGGGGAGGGGTCATCAAAAGCACCAAGGGGCTGGGATTCTTTTCAAACATGTTGGTGACAGCATTCTTTCCCCACCAGCCCAATACTGGGCAAGGGGAGGGAGGGAGAGAAACATTATGGGGCAGCTTACTATTCCTTTACCAGTATATTGAAGTCTGTTAATTGGTGGTTGGTAAGTATGGCTAAAAAAAAGCTCAGGCCATTTTGTATAAATTGGGTAGGAGCGTGGAAAGGAGCTCACTCTAAAGTACCAGATGGTAGCCTGCCACATTTTCTTTTTTTTTTTTCATAAGTTTTATTGAATTTTAAAATACATATTAAGAGCTAATACAAAAAAAAAGAAATAGAAATACAAAGTAAGAAAAAAGAAAAGAAAAAGTGAAGTCAAAAAATAACAAACAAAGAAAATATAGAAAATAGATGTCCTCCAATTTATCCTTGAACTTTAAGTACAACAATTAACTTTAAATGTTAGTCCTTCATACAATACCCAGAAACTTTTCTTTGTCATATACCCTATGATTTCTATAATCCAATCTTCTATTCTTCATATAGGTTTCGCCTTTCTTGATGTCTTCCAACAATCCATCTCTGGTTTCTACTCCTTGGAATAGTAATCAAATGTTCATTGTTGCATCAATTAAATGTTTTCCATTTGCTCTTTCCATTTTTACATCTATATTTATATCTTCAATAAAGTCCAATTAGTATAACAAATAAAGGCCTTATCTACGTCTAATAAAATACAGTATATTCTGTTCATATTATGACTATATATTCCATTAATACATAATCTAACATATTACATAACATAATACATAATATAGCAAAAATACAAAACCTAACATAACATATAACCTAATACATACAACATATTCTTGTAATAACCTACATTCTAATTCCATCTCATCATCTCATTGTCTTCTCATAAATGTATCTCCAGAAAGAGTAATATATAATATCAACATATTTATATTTATAATCTTGTATCTTACACTTAAAATATCATGTTTTTATGCATCTATACAGTTTCTCATATCTGCGCTTACTCTGTGTACAATACCAAATCCGCATTTTCATTAACCTTGCATTCCAAATCAATATCAATAAATCTCCTGTTTAGGTTATGCCAATATCACAATATGCAACTTGTTTATTTCTATAACTCATGTGGGATGTCAAAATGTTTATTTTGCCATATCTATCAATTTGCATATTAAAATCTTCCTGTCTCAGCTGCCACAATGTATTTATGCCCAAACGTTTAATAGACCACTTCCTGTAAAATATCATAATCTTCTTCTGTACCAATACATTCAAAGTCCTCTTTCCCTGTTTCTCTACTGGTTCGAAAGGTCTTTCCTCTGTTTCTAAATCTGTCCCTTGTATCTTCTGTTCCTGAGCCACCAAAACTATTAATATACGTTCTATGGATTTCTTAATTTGCAAAAAAATTTTGCTGGTTTCTTCCTTAAAATCCTGAAGTGCTGTGAGAAATGCCATTCCACCTACACCCCCGCCTGATTGTATTTGTTGTTCAAACCGTAATCAGCTGCTGTAGCCAAAACAAAGAATTTTCTCAGGGAGCAGGGAACAGCTGTTCTATTATTTATCAATAATGTCTATTTCTTTAAGTGAGAAAAGCTTTTAAAGTAAAAGATGAAAAATTCCACAGAGCAGTATTTCAAACAGTTTGTAAAAGGAAAGATGAAAATATATTCCAAATGAGAGATAGTCCTTTCTAAAAAAAAGTAGGAAAAAAAAAGGTAAAGAGGCACACATTCTCTATACTTTATTCTTTATTCTTCTTTATTCTTCAGGCTGCAAGCTGCTTAACCCAAATAAACAATTTCTCAAAAGTCAGTTAGTTTGTCGAGTGAGAAATACCAACAAAGTCTCTTAAGTCCCAATTTCTCTGATACAAAAGAAAGGCAGAAAAATACAAACTTGTTCACTATGTTGCCAAAATAAAATCTATCAAACTTCCACCAAAATTAATTATAGCAAAGAAAACACAAAATTAGCCAACATTTTGAACGGAGTCCAAAGATAAATTTTAGATAATAAAAATGTACTAATCTAAAAAAGAAAACTAATGTAAAGTGATCTAAAAGCTGGCTGTCACTCTTGTGTCTCCCGAGAGACTTACGTTCTCTGCAGAGCTAGGATCCTCCTTCGGCCATTCCATTGCATTCACCCCCGTTCTTCTCCGCGGTGGAAACAACAAAGAAAAACAGGAGTGGGCAATTACAATGGCTCTGTGAGCAATCTTCTGGTTCCCCCTTCTCCAGGGGGAAACTTCAGTGGTCTGTAGACCCCTGCAAACAAGATAGAAAGTTAGCCAGGTCTCAGAGCTCAGAGCTCTGAGAAACTCTGACTTGTCGAGCTGCCAGCCAGGCTTGGAGTGTAGCCTGCCACATTTTCTGAGAAGGGCTTGCCTGTTAGTCTACTTGCCTGCTTCAACTTTGCCACCAAGTGCAGCCAATGTCCAGACAAAGGCAGAGTGGTACGGAAGAACTGGTGGGGAGGAAGGTGAATATCCATCAACTGGGGCAACTGAGAGCCAGGTGGAAATGCATTTCTCCCTCACCACCCATGTGATATGTCCAACGGTCACATTTTGTAGCATTTGGACTGAGAGGCAACACTAGCATGGTAGTCCTTAACTATTGTGGATGCTCTTTCTATCTTTTCTTCTTCAGAATTAAAGCATAATTAGAATAACTTAAGGAGATCCTTAAGGGATCTATTGGTTTTGCTGCCACTACAAAATCTTTTCCTGAGATAGCAATTCTTTTGTTTTTCATTTCTATTTTCATTTATTTATTTTATTATTTCAATTTATATGGCCACCCATCTCAAATTCATGATTCTGGGCAGCTAAGAACAATTAAAAACTATACAGAAACATAGAACAATATAAAAACAGACAAATACAATCAATGCAATACAATACAATTTTACTTTTTAGCTAGATGTCAGGATTTAGCATCCTTCCAGTATAGTTGAGGGGCATTGTAGTGATGGGTATTGTAGTATTTGTATTAGCATGCTTGTAGTGGCAGTTTGGTATGTTGATTAGAATTGTTGAGAAGGTCAGCTTGGCTGGTGCTATCAATGTTCGTTAGCAGAATGAATTGCAGCTGGGAGTTAGAAGCTGTTAGAAAGAATTCAGCATTTAGGGAGGGGCTAGCACAAAGGGGGATTTTATCATAGCAATTGCACGGGCTTTTCTTCAGTCTGATCTTTGCCTTGGATTGATCACCTGTATTAATAAAGATTTCTTCCACATCTTAAGATGGCTTGTGATTGAGAGACTCTGAATTAATAGCTAAGGATCAGATTCATCACAGAAAGATCAGACTCAAAACTGCTACCTTACACAGAGACACAATGTCTACTGATGAAGGTCAGCAGGAAAATCCAGAGCACGAAGGTGCCTCTCCTGGAGAGGAGGAAGAAGAAAGTGGAATGAGGCTGCCTGAGAGAGCCTCCAAACGGACTGCCAAAGAACAGTTGAAAGCCCTGGGGGCTAAGAGGAAGATTCTTCCCACTCCTGAACCAGATGTGCCCTCACCCAAAGTGGTGGGGGACCCCAAGTGTTCATGGGCCATGGATGTGGGGTACAGCATGGAGAAGGACCCCACACAATGGGGAGAGGCACGAAGAAGTGACTCCTTTCCTACCTTGTTGGTGCCAGGATGGCGAGTGGCCCAAGTGGAAAGGGAGGTGAGTTCCCTGAGAGGTCAGATTGCAACTATGCAGGGGGCCCTCAAGCAGCTGCTTCAAAGTATGAGCCTGGGAACGGCTGACGGTGCTGAAGCAGTGGCGTCCAGAGCTGACACCCCACAGCCTACAGTGGAGGGAGACAGTGACGCTGGAATGGATGGAGGATGCGGGGCGGCCGGGGCAGTGGCTGCTCGCCCTCTTTATGGCAGGGCTCCAGTGAGGTCGCCAAGAGGGGCCCCAGAATGGAACGAGCCCTTTGGAGGAAGACTTAAAAGTAAAATTCACTGGGGAATTTTCTCTAGCTTGTTTCCTGACCCATGTAAGGGGTTTTATGGATGAGTTCGAGGGAGTTTTCCCTACAGAAGATGCAAAAGTGTGACACGTCTCAGCTCAACTCGAGGGGGAGGCGGCAGAATGGCTTGTAGAGTTGCATGATGCCAGGTTGCCAGAGTTGTGGGACTTTGAGAGTTTTATGACCACTTTGCGGAGAAGGTTTGAAGCAGAGGCACAAGGCAGGAGGAGGGGGGAAAGTGGCAACCGCCACCCCAGTGAGGAAGGGATTACGTATATCCTGGGATGAGGAGAAGGAGCAATGCATGAAACGGGTTGTTTGAGGTGCGGCCGAGAGGGCCACTGCATCGCCAATTGCCCCAATCAGCTACTGCTGGGAGAAGCAAGGCTGGAACTGTCAGCACTAAGACCCCAGTGGCGAAAGACAAAGGAACAGCAGCAGCCGTCATGGAGGAAGGAATCTACACCCTTCCTTTTGGAGGGGGGAGTACTGCAACCGGAGAAGCTGAGCTGTCAGGAAACAATGAGAGCCTGGTCTAAGTGGCATTGAAGGGCAGGCTGTGGAGGATGGGTGCACAGATCCAATGGTGAGTGGAACCTGACCAGCGATGCTCATGGGATTGCAGATAGTAATGCTGGGAAACCATAGTAGCATGAACATGGTGGGAATGATAGACTCAGGGTGCACTAGGTGTCTCATGTATCCTGCTATAGTAAATGGATTGAGACTGAAGGGAAAGTTGAAAGACCCAATCCTTTTTACCCAAATTGATGGGTCAGAGATGTGGGGGGGGTCCAGTGGAATATTACACAGAAGAAGTACGGATGTGAATAGGGAGCCATGAAGAGACTTTGAGGTTTGTGGTGGCTCCTATTTTCAATCAACCCATAGTATTGGGATTGACTTGGCTGCGGGCACGAAACCCCCAGATGAACTGGACCACGGGTCAAATAACATTTGTTGATGGTTATTATGGAGGTCTAATTCCACTAAAACTGGGGGCTGAACTGGTAGGGGCAGTGACAGAGACCCTAGGAGGGGAGACGGTAGAAGAAAATTCTCCCATTCCTATACAGTACAGGGATTTGAAGGAGGTATTTGGGGAAGTGGAATCGAACCAACTCCTGCCTCATACAAAATCAGATTGTGCTATAGAACTGGAGCCAGGAGCAGAGTTACCCAAGACTAAGTTGTATTCTATGACTCTAAAGGAGCTGGTGGCTTTGTGGGAGTTTATTGATAAGAACTTGGAGTGGGGTTTCATCCACCCTGCCACCTCATCAATGGCTACACCTGTTCTGTTCAGAACCAAGAAGGATGGGTCGTTGCAGTTGTGCACAGACTATCAGGTTCTTAATGCCATTTGTACTTCCAACAAATACCCCTTACCGCTAATGAAGGACATGCTGGCCCACCTATTGAAGGGAAAGCTTTTTACCAAGTTGGATTTAAGGGAGGCATACTTCCATGTTCGAATCCGGAAAGGAGACGAATGGAAGACAGTGTTTAATTGCCAATTGGGGTCCTTTGAATATTTGGTGATGCCGTTTGGGTTAAAAGGGGTCCCTGAAGTCTTTATGCATTTGATAAATGACGTTTTGCATGACTTTTTGTACAGGGGGAGTATTGGTTTACCTTGATGACACTCTGATTTATTCTGAAACAATGGAAAAACATGTAAACTTGGTCAGGGAAGTACTGAAGAGGTTATTGCAGAATCAACTGTATGCCAAATTGTCAAAATGTGAGTTCCATAAGGAACAGTTAGATTACCTGGGATACTGAGTGTTGAGTAAGGGGATAGAAATGGATCCAGCAAAGGTGCAAGATGTAGTGAATTGGGAACCCCCAAAATCTAGGAGACAATTGTAGAGTTTCTTAGAGTTCGCCAATTTCTATCGACAATTTATCCCCAACTTTGCACAGATGGCCCTACCTCTCACTGACCTGTTAAAAACCCGAGGGAAGGGGGATCCTAAAGAAGTGAGAAGGCCTGGGGCAAAACTACAATGGACTGAAGAGTGCCAGGAAACCTTTGAACACCTAAAGGCTTTGTTCACCTCAGAACCAGTGCTAAAACACCCTGACCCCTTGAGGCCTTTAATAGTGCAAGTAGACCCCTCAGACGTGGAAGTTGGGGCAAATCTGCTACAAAAGGATGAAGATGGAATAATGAGGCCCTGTGCTTACCTTTCCTGTAAATTCAATGACACGGAACGCCGCTCGCATGTGTGGGAGAAGGAGGCCTTCGCGGTGCGGTGGGCGTTGATGTCATGGAGGCATTTGCTAGAAGGAGTGCATCAGCCGTTTGAAGTATGGACAGACCATAAAAATTTAGAGGCCTTGTGTGCTCCAAGAAAATTGAATCCTAAACAGATCAGATGGGCCCAATTTTTTAGTAGATTCAATTTTACACTCAAATATTTACCTGGGGGAAAGAATTTATTGGCCAACGCATTGTCTTGTTTACCCCAGCACAACAGTCAGAGAGAATTGGTGGTGGACTCAATATTCCTGGCTCAGTAGTTGGGAATAGTACCAGTTACAAGGAGCCAAAAGTCAGCACCAACCCGGGAGGTGGAAGAGAGTTTGCATAGTGACCTGCTTGCCAAGTTGAAAGAAGATGGTTGGCTGCAGGCCAATAAATCAAAACTGGAAGAGAAGCAGGGATTGTGGTGGATTGGGGATAGCTTGTATATCCCAGAAAACTTAAGACGAAAAATCCTTGAAAGATGCCATGATGCCAAGTCAGCTGGGCATTTTGGTTATTTGAAAACCTTGCATTTGTTAAGGCGGCAATTTTGGTGGCCTTCCCTATGCAAAGATGTGGAGGAATATGTGGCCAGCTGCCCAACATGTGCTATGGCAAAGAAAGTAGGGGGCAAACCCAGAGGACTGTTGCAGAGTGTGGGAAGCCCTACCCAACCATGGAAACAGATAGCTATGGATTTCATAGTGGACCTACAAGAGAGTCAAAAAAGGACACTGATTTGGGTGGTAACCAACTTATTCTCGAAACAGTCACATTTCATTCCTTGTACTAGTATACCTAGTGCTGCACAATTGGCTAAATGTTTCTGCAACATATCCATGGTGTGCCTGAACATATGTTCATATGTACATAAGTGACAAAGGTGTATAATTCACATCCAAGTTTTGGAGGGTGTTCCTGAAGATTATTGGTGTGGAACAAGGGTTAAGCTCCTCCCACAACCCCCAGACAGATGGACAAACTGAGAGGTTTAACCAGGTGCTGGAGCAATGTCTCAGGTGCTATGTCAGCTATCAACAGAATGATTGGGTGGAGTTGTTACCATTTGCCTAAGTGGCTTATAATAACTCAGTGCACCAGAGTACTGGATATTCTCCATTCCAGGTGGTGAATGGACAAGAGTTTGTAGCCTTTCCAGAGTTGCCACCACCAAATTAACACAACCACTGAACAGGCTCTGCCTGTTCAGGCAGGAATCTCTAAAATCTGGATCTCTAAACCCAGTGACAAAATCACATCTTTAAGGCTTTGCAAAAAGCCAGTAAGGTCAGGCCAATCTAGTCTTCAAGGAGATGATGTTCCAAAGGATAGGTGCCACAAGGAAAAGGCTCTCTTCCTGTGACATTCCCTATTAGACAAGTCTCAGGGCATGCCTCTTTTGATGGACTTAATGGGATGGGGTGATGTAATCAGAGACAGGCAGTCCTTCAAATAACCCAGCCCCATATACATATGAGGCAACAGGAGTTGGTGGGATGTAAGGAAAGTATGCAACAACACATTCAACATTTTTTTAAACAGTTGGGCAAAGAATGAAATTAATCTTCATTATGTAACTTTGAAAGGTTGTGAACAGGCTCTCTTAAAATTACAATTCAGGTTAATTCCTTTAGAATACTTTCCTAGCTATCATGGCAAGATGACTCTTAAAAACTTACAATATACAAAGTGTCAGGAGACACTCCTTGCCTTCCCAGGCAATAAATAGTGCCACTGACATTTGAAAATTTCCTTGGGCTAACACTCAAAGCATCTCTCAAACAGACCCATGCTTCTACCCATACCTCCAATATCTCTCTCTCTTCAGCACCCTCCTGTGGAATTTAAACTGGGAGGCAGCACCCTCTGTTACTATTCTCCGAGTGACAACTCCCGTTGGGGGAGTTGGGCGGTCATATAAATTTAAATAATAAATAATAAATAAATACAAACTCCAATACTCACTCATTGTCAGGAGATATTATGATGGCATAAATTTTTTCTCCCTCTTATTTTCCCTAATGTGTCACCCCACCCAATAAGTTGCCCAAATTTGCCTTCTGCCTGGAATATAGGCTAATGCCATATACATTGGATCACAACAGAATCTAGGTTTGTTGAAAGATACAAAATATCTGTTTCTGGAACTTCAGAATGACAGCTGCTTTGGGTTGGGACATCATGATAGTCTAGAGTGCTAAGTTAAAGTACAGTGCCCAACAGGGAAGTATGAACACACCCATTAACAACAACAAGAGTTCCCCGTTGGGGGAGATGGGCGGTCATATAAATTGAATAAATAAATAAATAAATAAACAACTTCTTCTCTTTCTCCGTCTCCTTCTCCTTCTCCTTCTCCTTCTTCTAGCATGTAGTGTGTTTTCCTCAGAATAAACTGAAAATAATTCTTTAGAGGACTAATTTGAAACTGGCATACACTTTCACGGGAGAAAATACATTACAGTTTGTTTGTTTTAATTCTATGCATTTGTAGCCTACTAACTAATATAAAGTTTATTTCCTAAATTTTTGGACATATATGCTTCTTTTTTCTCTCTCTCTCAAAACATCAGTGATTACTTGCTTCCTTCCCAATCCCAACTCTTACGTAGAAGAATAAGTGTTTGTGTGTGTGTGTGTGTGTGTGTGTATCTATGTATCATCTCGTCCATCCATCCATCCATCCATCCATCCATCCATCCATCCATCCATCCATCATCTCTCTCTCTCTCTCTCCTCTGCAGGTAGCAGATCTGACATCTTGGATGAAAACAGTGGCAAAACATTTATGTTCTATTACAGGAAAACTGCATGACTTTGTGCATGAAGTCATGAGAAGCTGATTTCAACTTGAAGGGGGTATATATAATTTTCTTATGCCACAAAAATGACATTTTGCAGGCTCTCATTTCTTCTTAGCCTCAGAAATGCAGAAAGTAAGGGAAGGGTTTGACTATGACAAGGCCTCATAAATGAACTCAGGAGAACAAAGACCTATTTGCACTTGCATATCCATCCCCTGATGACAGAAGCTTTACTTGTGAAGTATGAAAATACAGTCAACGAAAAGTGTCTTAAAGGTAATACATTTTTATGGAAGTAGCTGAAATATTCACTTCTGAATTATAAATTGTGAGATTTCTGTAATACCTCTCTATGTGTGAATCCACCTCAGTTCCTGCAAGACTGCTGATGCTGCCTTGTGACCAGACCTCTTACGATCTCTGCTCTCGGGCTCCACTGCATCACAACAAAATAATTGCCAGTTTGAAGTGTTACCTTCTCTCCCAGTTATTTAGCAACATATCACTTACTTTCCATTGGTAAGTATATAATCATATATCCAACCCTCTCATTATATCCAGTTGACATTCCACTTCACCCTGGATTTTGGCTTCAATACCAGTTTTAAAAGGAAAGTAAAAATGTCCCATAATCTTAAAAACAAAGCAAAAGTCTGCTTTTAAAAAAAATACCAGAGTTCATATATACAGTAGCAGGATGTTATGTAGGTTGTGTTCATAATGGCCCACTGTTATTGAACAGCTTGGAGGTTTTAAAGGCACAGCACCTTAACATTCACATGGAGTGGGTACATACTAGAAGGAATGCATAAGCACCTACAAAGATCAAAATTCTTGGGGGTTCAATTTCTGAAACTAACAGTGTTTATTGTAAACCGCCCAGAGTCCCTCCTCTGGGGGGAGATGGGCAGTGGCAAAATTTGATGAATACATAAATTAAATAAATAAATAAACAGTGCTTATATATTGTTAGGAGGTGGAATGGTGCAATAGGCCTCCAATTTTCTATTCAAGATAATGTCAGGGTAGAAACAGAGCCAAAGGAGCATTGTGCTATCGTTCTGGGCTCCTTGAACGTCTCTGTGTGACTGTTGCATTATTTGGACCATCTAAATGGCATGAAAATGCATATTGGGTTTTAAGTCCTCAAGAACTTTTTATCAAATAGTCTGTTAGGAAAAGCAGGAGATGGCACCATCCACTCTATTCACAAAGAGGACAAATCCCTATTTTCATGGGTTTACTGTTTCTGTTTCCTTGTTTATCAGCTTTGATAACAGGAACAGTATGGCTAAATAGGGATAGAATACAACAATATTTTAGTTATAACTACTCAGAGATATATAATTAGGTTACAGTATTCTACCATTTTCCAGTCTGGTGCTGTCCAGAAATATTGGACTACAAACTCCATCACTCCTAACCAGCATGGTGGAAAAGCATATTGTGGAGAGGGGTTGTATCTGTTCTAACCTGTCTGGAAGAAAGGTTGAATTGGATGCAGCTGTTGTTTCAAAAGATTACAGAGAAAAGGTAGGATTTGATATTTCAAATTTTTCTATCAATATTTCAGGGGAGAAACCATAAATACCACAGGACACACTGGGAGACTTTGTGTAATGGTCTCTAATATGACACAGGGCGTGGCTGGGGAAAAAGAAGTGATGCAACACTTTGGATCTCTTCCTTTACTACATCTTTCTTTCTTTTAAAGTGCACACACAACAGACTTTAGAAGTCTGACAGAATTTTAAATAGGCATCCATTTTTTAATTTATCATTTTGTTTATAGGCTGTCTTTTCTCTGGGAGATAAAGGTGCCATTACTGGAGTCTCCTCTCATTTCTCCCACAGCAGCATTGAGTTAAGGTACACTGAGAGTGATTGGTCCAGAGTCCAGAGTCCCTCGGTGAGCTTTGGGGTTGAGCCTGGGGCTGTCCAGTCCCAATCTGATATCTTAACCAGTTCACTACACTGGTTGTCACATGTATGTGTATAGAATTTTGAGTGCACTCTCCGAGTCTCTTGTCTGCACTTCACAAAGCCGCCTCTTATATTCTATTGCTATATGGATGCAAGAAAGAAACAAAACTGTAATAAAATCCATGTTCCCTCTAAACGAAGAATCCTGCAAACCTTGCCTGAATAAACCATTAAGTGTTATTTGCATTTTTGTGTTCTTTGCCATAAAAAAGATTGTCCAGCCCTCATTTATTATATAGATATGTAGTTACATACCCACATGCACACAGATTTATGGAAATAAAATGCATTTCAAATAGAAGCCTTAAATATTTCTATATAGTGCAGTAAACCATTAATTTTATTTATTTAATGGTGTGCAGATCAGTACGGAAAGTAAAAGATTAACATGAATATATTAAATATGCATAAAAATAAAAATGGATATATAGTAATAAGTTCAAATTTTGTATTGGATGATCATATATAATTATTAGAACTCTTTTGTGCTTCATACTCAGTTCCAGAAATGTGCATTGGATAGGCTGACCATATTTCCTTGAGACAAAAACAGGACATTGGGATGGCAAAAATGGGACGAGGTTAAACTTATGTAATATTCCGTATTCATGAAAAAGTAAGACGATAAAAAACGTTTTAAAGAGTTTTTAAGATCCATTTGGTGGTCCTTAAACAGATTACTGTATATATAAAAATATTTTTGTTTTCATTAAAATGAAAACGTTTTATTACATGAACATATTGAGCTAACAATTATTCTTCAGTGACATAACTCATACAAAAATTTAGGTAGACGTAGAGGGGGACTGTATTTCACCACAATCGTACCATGAATATTTCTCCGATGAAGTAATCTTACGCAGCAAATTTCGGTCTTTCAATACCTTATCATAAAACTTCTCACACTCCATGACACAATTTTGTTTTACAACTAACATAGCCCTCATTGTCTCAACACTTAATCTAGATTTCTCCTTTGACCACATACTGTTCATAACAGAAAATATTCTCTCGACAGGTGCTGTACTTCCTGGAAGACAAAGAATAAACTCTACAATATTACAAAAGTCTTGAAAGTCTAGGTGTTTTCCGCTCATTTCAGAAAAAATCTTTACCCATCTATCAGATACAGAAATGTTTTCTTTATTCCATGTATCCAACTGCCTCACAATTGTAGATTTTATGTGGGTCCACTGATCGAATACACAATTTTCTTCTTTTTCTGTGCGTGTGATGAGTTTCTCGTTCAGGCTGTCCTGTATTTCTTTCCATTCAGGTGTCTTCCTTAGTAGCACCCACCTGAACTTCTCAGTGTTTCCTATACTGCACTTCCACTTGTTGATATATTCTAAGCTGGTTTCATAGAAATTCTTGACTACCTCAAGAAACTTAGCCTCATTGATTTCTCCTGAATCTACTAACATTTTCAGTTGTTTTTTGACATCAGTAGTTACAAACACTTCACTTTTTCTGGACTGTAAATTGTTAACAAGATTTTCAACGTTTACGGCTACTTCTGTAGCTGAAATATTATCTTTTTTAATTAAACTAATGTATGTTTGGAACATAGACACTTAATGTCTATGAAGGTTCTCAGTCATCCAGGTGGAATTGTCTGTAGCTTGAATCATGTCAACTGGATTTCTATTTTCTCAGTGGAAACGTTTCACTCCTTATCCAAGACTGAAAGAAGAAGATTTTATTTCAAAGTATTCCATACTTTCCAACTGCTTATAGGTACTTAATACATTCAAGAGGGCTATGCAAATTCAAAAATGATTTGGAAGAAGTGCTTTGGCTGACTCCCATTAACCTTAGTGAGTCACCTCTTTAAAGCAGCAGGACATTCTTTGTCAGGCTTGCATGAATTCCAAAAACTTTCCAAATTATTTTCAAAGTGTACACTGCCTTAATGTTCAAGTGGAAAACAAAATCATCCAAAAAATAAACTTTTTTTAAAAAAGAAAGATTCTGAGCATGTACATTTAGACTCCCTTGAATAATAGAACCATCATACTACAGAAATAAAGGGGAATTTCTTTTTGTTGCCCTGATGTTAATGAAACTATCTGGAGAAAAGCAAAGAATCATATATTTTAAAAGTCAAGAATAATACATGATCATTTCAGGAGTGTAATTAAAAAAGAAAAATCAAGATAAGAGGAAAAAAACTCAACTGGCATGACCTAGCCAGTCCCACTATTGACTTCAGATGTGTTTCCTGTAGTTCCCATCATCTATCACTCTCTTGAACAAGGTCAGGTTAGATTTTTGTTTTAGACTTTATTATTCCGCCTTTACTATTTTTATAAATAACTCAAGGCGGGGAACATTTTATTTATTTGTTTATTTATCACATTTATATCCCGCCCATCTCCCTCACAAGGAGGGACATACCTAATACTCCTCCCTCCTTCTATTTTCCTCAGAACAACCACCCTGTGAGGTGAGTTGGGCTGAGAGAGAGTGACTGGCCCAAGGTCACCCAGCTGGCTTTCATGCCTAAGGCGGGACTAGAACCCTCAGTCTCCTGGTTTGCCATTGGCTCCTTTCTAGGCCTGAGAGAGAGGGACTGACCCAAGATCACCCAGCCGGCTTTTATACCTCAGGATTGGACCTGGGGCTGCCGGAGACCCTTTTTGTGGCCCCAAGAACACCCCTGCACACAATGATTGCTAAAAACTGATAGCATATTTAACTGCTGTTCTGAGGTGGGAAACATATGAAAACAGTAATATACTGTAAGCCCTAAATAGGCATATCACAGGTAAAAAATCAAGAATCCTTTCCAAACGTCCCTAAAGTCAGCCCCATCGACTTTGCAGCCCTCACTTCCTGAAAGACAGTAAAGTGTAGCACTTGGTCTGCCACCACAGGTGTGGAGGAAAGTGGGCATTTCCCCAACAAATTAACTCCACCAGTTTGGTTTTATGGGTTTTTTCCCAGTGCTCAGTCACAGCAGCCAGCCCCACTGAGTTCAAAGGGCTTTAGTTCCAAAATAAATGGGGCACTAGGACCTTCCCCCACCAACAGTTGTTGCTGAATTGTAACTTATACTTTGTCAGAAGGAAAAAATATTAAATACATGGGGAGTAATCATGTTAACTGCATTTAGTCAATTTAGTTTTAATTAAATGTAAATTAAGTCCTTGTTATGATTTTAATTATTTTAAAAGGTATATATATATATATCACACCATATTTTATATATGATATTTTACTTTTTATAAGCATTTACATCTGATAGAATATTAGTTATGACTAATATTAAGAGCATATTTAAATTTGATTAAGGGGCTCATCCACATTGTGGTCTGAATGTATTTTAATTTTTAATTGGAACAATGTAATTTAACTTATAATTTTAAAACTATTTTAAATCAGATGGTGCATATTGTAAGGTTCAATGAGTATACCTTGTAGAATCTTGTACTGGTCAGTGACCGTAATAAACCAGAATGAATGAATGTAAATTAAGTCATAGTTGTTTTTGTCGTGGCCAACTATTTTTTGCAGCACTGTAGTATGACTAAGTCCCCAGCATGCTATTCCAAGCACGCCCAGCCCTGGGATAACCACTTGTTATCTTAGTCTTAAAGCCTAAAACCGTCAAGTCTATTCCACACATGCGGCAAAGGTAAATGAAAACAGAACTCCACAACTTCCTTTTCCTTCAGGCTTCCTCATCCACTGTCTCACCAAAAAGGCCATATTTAGCATTTTGTTTTGACCAGCTTAGAAATCCCTTTCCAGCTAAAAGTAGTCCTTGGCTGAGTGTACTGGTGCCACGTTCCATGGCCTGTAATTGAGCAAAGGTTTCATTTCCTCCCTGGAGACTGAAACTTGTGGCTTCCTGACAGGGAGCTGCCCAGCTGAGGAGTGCCACACCAACGGCATTTTTTACCCTTTGCCCTTTGGACTGACGGTGAGCAGAAGTAGATGATCAGGTGCTTCCACAGCACCTAAGCCCCATCTAGTCTAAAATTGAAAGCTAAGAAATGGAGAGTTCGATTCTCAAAGTGCCCAAGACTTCAAAGTAATCTGTTAGTACGTTCTTCCTAAAATGCGGATTTGTGCTACTGTAGAATAGTAAAGATACCCTTCTGTCAAGCTTGGCTCCTGGTGACTATGCAGACACAACTTTGCTGTTTCCTTGGTGGCAGTATGGACCTGATTTCCCTTGCCTTCTTCCAGGATGTCTTTTGGCTTTTTACAAGCCAATCATTGCCACAGAAAGTATATTGAACTAGCCTGGCCTGGTGGTAATCAGCCTAGGTAGGTGCAATGTAGAGGGGCAGTGCTTCTGTGTTGTGTTGATAACTCTTTTTGAAAGCTTAAAAATTACTGCATACATTTACATCTGCCAGTTCACATAGTCCTTATATCTTGACTTGGTACAGGTAGAAACCCTCAAGCCTTGCTAAAGTCAAGCAAATGTTCAAGTATATTCTGGGACTTGTGCTTAGTAGCTGGTAGCCATCTTTTATAAAAATGTGCCTTTTAAAATAATTAAATCCCACACATATTTCCCTGGGATTCATCTCTTCGGTTTTGGCTTTTGTAGTCAACTTATGCTCCTTCCCCATGACATTTCACCTACATCATTTCTTATATTTTACCTAAATGGCTGAAAGCACTCAATAAAATAACAACAGTCATCTGACTGAATTGCATAATACTTGGAGTATGGCAAAATTCAATATTAAGCCATACTGGAATTGTCTTCCTATATGTGCTCTTCACATTGATTTAAGCTTAATGTTGTATGCTCAGAAATTGTATGTATTTTATCCTTTTAGGTCAGTGTGCTTATTTATTTTTATTTATTTGTTTACATAGATTTAAGGAATCCCCAACTCCAAGCAACTCTGGACAATTTACATTATAAAAAGCAAGAAGAATAAACTAAAGAAACAGATGGTATGATGTGCTTAAAAATATTCAAGTCATTGCAAGGAAATTAAATTACAGAGATGGGATGGGGAATACAAATACAAATTATCAGTTCAAAGGCTCAGAATTATGGGCATATCTCTTTACCAAATATCCTATTTATTGATCCATTTACCCATCATTCTCATATTCCTAGGGCTCATATGCCACTCCAGTTGATGAAGACTGAGCAACTTACAAAACCCTCTCCAGTAAAAGGATTAAAAGAAAACAAATTCCAGTAAACTTCCTGCCAAAGGAGTAACCAAGCGTCAAGTACATATTATAGCAGGGGGCTCCCGCTTCACAAGTCTTAACAGCTCTCCAGAATCTTAATAGGAAGGGAGTTAGTGTAATCTTTGGGGGGGGGGAATGTTGTTCCAAAGGATGGGGGCCAAGACTGAGAAAGCTTATCCCTGGCATCCCTGCAGATGACATTCTCTTAAGGAAAGGTCCATCACATTGGACAGGCAGAAACCACTGGAAGTAGGCAATCTTGAAGACATCCAGGTCCCAAGCAAGAACGCTAATATATGATGTCCAACACATTCAGTGAATGAGAGGTTGGGAATAACTGTTTTAATATTAATGGAAAATCAAGCAGCAGAAAACAGCATTCTCATTTACCTTAGTGAGGCTTATTTCTAACTCCCATTAACTTTAATGGGATTTACTCCTAGGTAAGTATGTATTGTACAAGGGGCGTGGTGGCTCAGCGGGTAAGATGCCAGGCTTGTCAATCAGAAGATCGCAAGTTCAGAGGTTTGAATCCCTAATCCCACGTAACGGAGTGAGCTCCCACACTAGCCCCAGCTCTTGCCAACCTAGCAATTCGAAAGCATGCAAATGCAAGTAGATAAATAGGTACCACTTCAGTGGGTAGGTAACAGTGTTCTGCATGCGTCATGCCGGCCACATGACCATGGAAGCGTCTTCAGACAACGCTGGCTCTTCGGCTAACAAATGGAGATGAGCACCGGCCCCTAGAGTCAGACACGACTGCACAAATGTGCGGGGGGAACCTTTACCTTTACCTAAGTATGTATTGTACAGGATTGTTAACTAAATTATCTTCATTTGGTCTGCTTCTCTGTCCTCAAGAAGCACTAGCATCTAGAAAAAAAAGGTTAGCTTAAAAAATACTAAGTTTCATAGAAAGATGCATGCTCAAAACCAATGTTCAGAGTAAGGAGTCTTATCATGTTTTCTATTGGCTATAAATTCAACTTTATTCCATTCTCCATTATTTGCACTCATGCTTGCTGAAGTTTTAAAAGAAAGTTCTCTTTGGGGTTTTGTATCTGTCTCTTGGTAAGTCTTTGTAATACAGGAAATACTGTATTAACAAATGCTGACCGCAAAAATACTACCCCTCCTTTCTCACAGTTTATTTGAATGGTTTTCCTCCCCCTTTTAGCTGAGACTTTGTTCACTAGCTACAATTCATGCAGCATTCATGTCTCCTCAAGGAGAAAAAGTAGACCAACTCATGAAAGCAGACCAACTCATGAAAGTATGTATGGGGAACCAGTGGCCCTCTAGATATTGTAGAACTGCAACTCCCAATCCCGCTCCTCATTGGCAATGTTGGCTGAGGCTTCTGGGAGTTACAGTTGTAGTTCAACATCTGGAAGGTCAAGGTTGCTTGATAAAGTCCAAATTGACTATATGTAATTGAGACGATCATAATCAGGGATGGAGGAA
Source organism: Charina bottae (assembly GCA_023362775.1). Lineage (NCBI taxonomy): Eukaryota > Metazoa > Chordata > Lepidosauria > Squamata > Charinaidae > Charina > Charina bottae. The sequence goes on from JALMGJ010000005.1 coordinate 49,216,915, forward strand.
GGAACAAAAATAGTGCAGCAGCAATTATATTTGAAAGGACTGGGATCTATATTCTATATTCTCTTTGATCTGTATAAATATTCCATCTGTATAAATATCCTCTGGTAAGTAGTGGGTTGGGGAAAACTGTTATCAAGCAATCCCTGTATTCTTTAAAGGACAGCCCTCTATTTCTCCCAGAGCTGATCTTTTATTATAAACTAGCACGATATAGACAAGGTGGTGCCCACAGGGACCCAATATGACCTCTAACATCTCCCTTGTTGCAAACTGGTCTTCCTACCATACTTGGTTTTTTAAGAAAGGTCCTTCTAATAATTGTAACTAAAAAAGTAGAAAGACAGAATGCTGCAAAGCAAAATACCACCTACTATATATTATAGTTATTTGCAATGTTGCCTTTGAGCCCCTTGAAAAACCCTGAGGAACTAATTTGTTTTCTTTTTTTTCTTTTTTTTTCTCTGAAAAAAGTACATTTTATTTAACTGGAAATGCTAGTTGAAAGAATGGCATAAGGTGTAGCAAAGGATATTGACTGTCTATACCGCAGCATTCATAATCCAGCAAGTGCGAGATGGATTTACAAGTACAAAGCAATTTTTTAAAAAGAAAAACCTTAATGGAATTCAGCTAAAAAAGTGCATATTGTTATCATAAACATAGACTACATAACAATGATCTTTGAGGAAGAAGAAACTTCTGTTGTGTTTAAATAATTGTTTATGAGACAATAAAGCAGAGAATTTTGCTTTCACTAACTTCCAAGAACCTTTTCCAACTTGCAATTAACCACAGAGCATGTTCTGTATGCCATGAAACCATCTTTGTTATGTTTTGACCCCAGCCCACGAGTGCAACAATTTTAGCTATATATTTTTTTTTATTTTTTTTTATTTTTTTTTTGTAGATATAATTTTTTATTATTACATTTAACATCAAACATAAACCAAACATATAACACATAACAATGAACATATATAACACATAACAACAAACAAACAAAAAAATTCTTGTAAATACTTGAGTTACATTTTTCTCTTCTTATACCTTTTTTTTTTCCTTTCGCCCCTTCTTTATTTGTACTTTTTATTATTATTATTATTATTATTATTATTATTATTATTATTTGTTCTCTATTTAATGTTATATTCTTTTTGAATATATTTTATGAAGGGGTCCCATGTTTCATTATACTTCCCCACTTCTTTTCCTTTTATTAAATTTGTTAATTTGTCTGATTGCATTAAATCCATTACTTTTATAATCCATTCTTCTTTTGTTGGAATATTTTCTTGTTTCCAGTATTGGGCGTATTTTATCCTTGCAGCTGTACTTAGATACTGAAATAAAATCTTTTGTTTTTTATTTATATTGTCTTCAATTTTACCCAATAAATATAATTCTGGTCTCATTCTTATTTCTTTGTCGAATATTTTACATACATATTTATGTATTTTGACCCAATATTTTTTTGCTTTTACACATAGCCACCATACATGGTAGAAAGAACCCCTTTTGTTTTTGCATTTCCAACATAAAATAGAGTTACTCATTTTTGTTTTAAATAACACCTCAGGAGACATGTACCATCTAAAAATCATTTTATACATGTTTTCTCTTAAATCATTACTTAAAGTAAATTTTATATTTTTGACCCAGATTTCTTGCCAATCTTCATATGTAATTTCAATTCCTAAATTTTCCTCCCATTTTTTCATGTATTTTTTAATTTTTATGTCCTTGGTTTTCATTTCCAGTAATGTTTTGTATATTTTAGAGATTAAATGTTCTTCCTCTTTTTTTAATATATTATCCCAATTATTTTCTATTTTTGTAAATTGATAATTTTTTTCGTCTATTTTATATTGCTCTTTTAATTGGAAATACGTAAACCAATGACATATTATATTTTCATCTTCTAGTTCTTCCCTTGTTTTAAGTTTCTGAGTATTTCCTTCAAATTTTAACAAATTTTTATATCTTATATATTCTTTTTTATTTTGACTCCCTAATCTGGTACATGCCTCTTGGGTTGACACCCATAGTGGAAGATTTGGTAATAGTGTTTTTTTGTGTTTGTTCCAAATATTTAGCAAGGATTTTCTTATTATGTGGTTATTAAATGCCTTATGTATTTTGCTTTTATTATACCACATGTAACCGTGCCAACCATATCTATTGTCATGTCCTTCTAAATTCAGTAATTTTTCATTTTCTAGTTTTATCCAATCTTTAATCCATATTAGGCCACATGTTTCATAATATAATTTAAGGTCTGGCATTGCTAATCCCCCTCTATCTTTTGTGTCTTGTAAATATTTTAATTTTATTCTAGGTTTTTTCTTTTGCCATATAAATTTGGATATTTCTTTTTGCCATTTTATAAAAACTTGGTTTTTAATCATAATCGGGATTGTTTGGAACAAATACAAAAATCTTGGTAGTATATTCATTTTTATTGTAGCAATTCTCCCCAGTAATGATAACTGTAAATTTGCCCATTGTTCAAGATCTTTTTTAATTTCTTTCCATAAATTTTCATAGTTATTTTTATACAAATCTAAGTTGTTATCTGTTAATTGTATTCCTAAATATTTTAATTTTCTGACATTTTGAAATAGAAACTTTGGGGAAAAATTTATAAAAGCAATAAGAGCAATATATAAAACTCAAAAAGCAAGAATAATGGTAAACGAAGAAGAAACCCAAGAATGTACGATAACAAAAGGCACAAGGCAAGGCTGTCCCATTTCACCATTATTATTCATATTGGTTCTAGAAGTATTACTGGAAGAAATCAGGAAAGATCAAAATATAGAAGGGATCAAGGTAAAACAGGATAATCATAAACTAAAGGCTTTCGCAGATGATCTAGTAATAACAATACAAAACCCAAGAAATACAATAGAAAAATTAATTTTAAAATTACAAGAATATGGCAATTTATCAGGATTTAAAATTAATATACAGAAAACCAAAATGATAAATTTAAATATGACAAAAGAAGAAAAAAGTCAATTAGAACTAATTTGTTTTCTGATAAATAATGGGAATCTCATGGCAGCTACTTCACTGGCTTCACAGAAGCCAACTTGGGAGTATACCTGCCATAGACTCTCCAAATTCCAAAGATGGTCCAGCCCAAAAATATTGCTTGCCCTGAATCTGTCTCATGCAAATAATAATTTGCTCTCTCACACAATAACCCCATTCCACTTACTAAATATCTAGCAAAACAGTTTAGAAGATGAAAGGAGGAAGGAAATTCACCCATACTTTGGTTCCTTGATCCTTCATTGCTGCCTTCACAGAATCTACAACTGAGACAGCTGTCTGACCTTGTCCAATCAAAGGGCCACCATGCTAACCTCAATAATGTTCAAGGAAACTTGAGTCCTACCAATATCAAAAGACAGTGATACTCGGGGAATAAATGGAGTACATTTGGGGCTTTACGCAGCCTCTTCCCCCTCTGCAATTACTTCTAAGAGCCAGAACAGGATAATCACAGTATTCCATACCTGACCCTGAAGATAAAATCCCAGATTCTAGACTTATCTGGAGGTCCAGTGGCTTATATTGTCCTTTTCCGACTAAGACTCAAAGCGGGAAGGGGTGGAATAAAGTTTTTTATTTACAAATAAGACATACAGATGCGGAGGACACGGGCTGCTTACGGGGTGTGAGGCACTGCGTGGCTACCTCCAGGTTGGCGCGTGCGCAGGGAAGTCACCACATGGCCACGGAGCAAGGCAGCAATTTGCAGTCCATTACGGGTTCAGGGGCAAGAGTCCCACTCGAGGCTTGGTGCAGCAAAAAGGCAAGGCTCCGGCATGAGACTGGATGCGATGGCGCAGCATGGCTTTGGCATGGGCACGGTGACCCAGCAAGCTAGGATTCCGGCATGAAGCATGGCTGGGCAGCAAGACAAGATTCCAGCGCAAAGCACAGCTGGACAGCAAGGCAAGATTCCAATGCGAAGCATGGCTGGGCAGCAAGGCAAGGTTCCGGCACGGGGCTGGGCGGTGAGGCTTAGGTGCAAGAAGCGGCAAGACAGGGTTCCGGCTCGAAGAGCGACTGGGCAGCAAGGCAGGATTCCAGCGTGAAGCTCGGCAAGGCAACAGGACAGGGTTCCTGCACAAAGCTTGGCGGAGCGGCAGAACAGGGTTCCGGCGCGGAGCTAGGCGGTTCTGCGAGGCCAGGTCCGGTCAGCGCGGAACGGCGAGGCTGAGGCTGAAGGTCTGGCATGGGTGACAAGGATCTCGAACGGTTGTCTCCGGCAATGGGTGCATGCTGCGCTCGCCTTTTATCCCTTTGATTTTCGTGCCGTTTGCGAGCAGGAGCCAATCGCACCTTGCGTTGCTCTGCCCGCCTTTCCCACCTCCTTTCTCGCGCGCTGTTAGGTGGGGCCACTACTTCCTCTGGGCTGTCTCCAATCAGCGGCTCCGACTCTGATTCGAATTTTGTGCCAACCTCACTCATTCCGGCTTCCTCTACCAACAATCCCTCTTCCTCTGAATCAGACTCACCCTCCATCCTGACATATATCTCTTGGTGGCTATATTAGTCCCAGCTCAGTTCCTCTGTCCACCAACCCAGCATGCAGCCTAGCCAATATTAGATCCTGTGGGAAACAGGATAAATAAGAGAAATTGCAAAAAAAAAAAAAAAAAGAATACATACTCCTAATTATATTGAACAGCTCTGATTAATATTTGAGGACATTTCCATATTAATAAAGCTAGAACAGTTGGGAGCTAGTTGATTCCAAGGTTTGTTTCTCTGTATCAAAGATCTTTTCATTGTACAGCTTTGATCTTGGGCTGCAATGCACAATTCATGATATATAGTTTTCTTGATGATCAGTGATAGGCTGAGATTAATTCATATCTCTATTTAGACAATGCCGTTGTTTCTAAGAACAATTGTAAACCTTTCCCTCTTTTCTTCTTTTCTTTTTAACTATTTGCTTCCAAAGATTGCACATCAGCCTATAAGTATTCACCCACAATAGCATAAGACAGCCTACAAATAGACATAGGTTCAGCAGCCTCAGATTGCTTTTGCACATAATACTTTATAATACATATACATACATTCTGCCAAAGGTCCCATTTGCTTACTTCCTGTGCTCTTGTGAGAATACTCTTCCTTATTCTGAGTTTATTACTATTTACTATTAAAATTAAATAGTTATTTAAGACTGTTTTAATTGTTTGTTTTATTGTACACCACCCAGAGTCACGTGAGATGGGTGGCTATATAAACTTGATAAATAAAACTAAATAAACCCATCCAGTGTGGTTCATCTAGCATACTGCCATGTGACTCCATGGTTTACTTAAATTATTTAAGTTTAGTTAGCTATGGAATATGTGTCACGCAAAGCTAGCCTTTGCACAGGTATAGAGGGTATCTAGAATTGTGGGGGTTTTGTGCCCAGGGTTTTTCTCTCTCTCTTTTAAAAAAAATATCACCCACTGAAAATGACATAGGACATTAAAGGTAAAAAAAGCTAAAGGTTTTCCCCTGCACAGTCGTGTCCGACTCTAGGGGGCGGTGCTCATCTCTGTTTCTTAGCCTAAGATCTAGCGCTGTCCGAAGACGCTTCTGCCGTCATGTGGCAGGCATGATGCGCGCAGAACGCTGTTACCATCCCACCAAAGTGGTACCTATTTATCTACTTGCATTTACATGCTTTCGAATTGCTAGGTTGGCAAGAGCTGGGGCGAGTGCGGGAGCTCACTCCGTCATGCGGCGCTCGGGTCTCGAACCGCCGACCTTCTGATTAACAAGCCTGGCATCTTAACCACTGAGCCATCGCGCTCATAGGACATTAGCAAGGCCCAAATGTTTATGTTCTCTTCTTTTTTTTGGGGGGGGGGGTTTGTTTCCATGAAATAGATATACTAAGCCTGACAATGAAAAACTGGCTGTTAAGCAAAACAGGGTCTAGCAATCAAAAGCTCTCACAGGTTGCCTATTCCTGCAACAAAATATTAATCTGTCGCACCATCCTCTTTATGCCTCTTGAATTTTGCTTGTATAAAGGGATTGTCTTCTTTGTAAGCTTCTGAGAGGCATTTGGTTTGCTTAGATCAGAAACAGGAGCTGGGTAGGATTTGTAATTTCTGTGTCATCACTATGTTGGTATTTTTTCCAAACATAAATACAGTTTGTGGCCCATGATAGAGAATGTTGTACTTTTTCCATCATGTTTAAAACTTCATATAGTGCCACATATGCTTCCAAATGTGGGTGATGCAAGTAAATTCTGAATACTTGGGTGTATTTTATCATTTGTGTTTATAGTGTAAGGACATGCCGCAAGCCACCTTATAACAATTGTGGGAACAACTGCAATTGCAGGAAAAGTGGAAAGTCATATTGCTCTTTCAAGTAAAAGAAAAACTTTTTTTTTCTGTCTAACCAATCATGGACCACTTTTAGTCAAGGTTATCTGTTGGTTACCAGGGAGGAATTATTATAATTTTACACTTATGTCCAAGCATTTTCTATTTGTTTAATTAGCCACAATGGCAAGAATCACATGCATATAATAACAACATTCTGGTTCCAAGAACCCTGTCTCCATCCCCAAGTTATCAAACTTAAATAATTCATAATAGCAAAATAATACCAGATTCTAAACTGACATGGATGCCATCTGTAACCCACATCTAGCAGACTTTTTGACAGCAATCAGCAACAGGATCTGTTATCCCAGAAAAAGGTCTAAATGATACTGAGGGCTTTCTGTAGACTGCCAGTTCCTCCTCCTGTCCCAATTTTGGTTCCTGATTACATTTGGATCTTTATCCTAACTATCCATCTCTCCTGAATATACCTGATTGGCAATATACCCTTCTGACAGCCAGAGTCTCCAAGGGCATGTTTGCTCTTGAAAAGCAAGGGACAAGAGTCACAAGCAGGTTCACGATAAGGCCAAAGGTTTCTTAGGGGATCCCATTTGGAAACTCTTCAGATTGGGAGGCCAATTCCTCCAGTCCTTCCATGGGACTGAAGTTTTGTGAAGATTTCCATGCTTTGTTCTCTGTAGTTCAGATTCCAGATGTCTTTGTGAGAGATAAGCCAAGAACCAGCAGTTCTTAGGGCAGTGATATCAGCTATGTCAATAACCAATAACAATTTGGCTTCAAGGCAGGACAAAGAGTCTGCTGAAACACTGGTAAGACAAGAAGCAGCAGCAATGGGATTCAACTGCCATGGATAAGAGGGGAATTACACCCTTATGCTAACAGAGGGCAATCAATTGTTCAAAGCAGCTTCATTGTAGTCGCAATAAAAGTTCTGTAGCCACATCATGACATGCATTCAAGCCTAACAATTAAGTTAACCTGTGTGAAATTGGAAGACAGAGATTTACTGTTGAGTCCTAGTGTGGGGATCCTGACAGTCCTGGAGCCATAAGGAAATCATCCAGATACATATGCTAAAATGGGTTATAGCATATGTTTGATTCAAGCAAGATTTTCCTCTTTCTAGGTAATCATGTTTGTGTCAATGTACATCCTGACTTAACAACAGAAAAAGCAAGCTCTCAAAACTAATAAGGATCTAGAAGTTAATTGGAGGAAAATGCCCACAAGAATGGAAGAAGTAAGGGGCACTGTAAAGTTTCCACAGTTTTTAATGCATCCAACATACAGCTCAACATTAGTGACAAATATCAGATGCCTTATTCCAGAGTTTGGTTTTACATCTCATATTACCAAGGCATAATTGACCCATGAAGCCTGCATTTGTAACTGACATGATTACATCCCGTATTTTCTTTCTGTGCAGATACTGTATTTCAGCTGAAGAGAAATAATATATATATTTACTGAGCCTTCCACCTCCATTCAATAGACATTTCAATGCAGAAATATCTCATAGTAACTCATAGCAATATATTTATTGATACAATAGATTGATACAATAGATTTTATTGTAAACCGCCCAGAGTCCCCTGGTTGGGGGAGATGGGCGGTGGTATAAATGTAAATAATAAATAAATAAATAAATTTAAAAGTCATAATCTACCATTTTGTCAAACCTAGGGCTGCCATTTATATTAGGATGACATTGAATGGAATGCATGCAAAATCTTAATATCGACTGAATAGAGCAGTAAAATGAACAACAACAAAAAAGATTGCATTAGATGTTTAAAAGATATGGCACTATATTAAACAAATGGCACAATCGGACTCCAAGCCTGGCTGGCAGCTCGACAAGTCAGAGTTTCTCAGAGCTCTGAGCTCTGAGACCTGGCTAACTTTCTATCTTGTTTGCAGGGGTCTACGGACCACTGAAGTTTCCCCCTGGAGAAGGGGGAACCAGAAGATTGCTCACAGAGCCATTGGAATTGCTCACTCCTGTTTTTCTTTGTTGTTTCCACCGCGGAGAAGAACGGGGGTTGCAATGAAATGGCCGAAAGAGGATTCTAGCTCTGCAGAGAACAGTAAGTCTCTTGGGAGACACAAGAGTGACAGCCAGCTTTTAGATCACCTTATATTAGTTTTCTTTTTAGATTAGTACATTTTTATTATTCTAAAATTTATCTTTGGACTTCGTTCGTTCAAGGTGTTGGCTAATTTTGTGTTTTCTTTGCTATAATTAATTTTGGTGGAAGTTTGATAGATTTTATTTTGGCAACATAGTGAACAAGTTTTGTATTTTTCTGCCTTTCTTTTGTATCAGAGAAATTGGGACTTAAGAGACTTTGTTGGTATTTCTCACTCGACAAACTTACTGACTTTTGAAAAATTGTTTGTTTGGGTTAAGCGGCTTGCAGCCTGAAGAATAAAGAAGAATAAAGAATAAAGTGTGGAGAGTGTGTGCCTCTCTATCTTTTTTTTTTCTCCTTTTCTATTTTTTTTTAGAAAGGACTATTTTTCATTTGGAATATACTTTCATCTTTCCCTTTACAAACTGTTTGAAATACTGCTCTGTGGAATTTTTTTCATCTCTTACTTTAAAAGCTTTTCTTACTTAAAGAAATAGACATTATTGATAAATAATAGAACAGCTGTTCCTTGCTCCCTGAGAAATTTTTTTTGTTTTGTCTACGGCAGTTGATTACGCTTTGAACAATAAATAATGGCCTATCTCACAGTACTTCAGGATTTTAAGGAAGAAACCAGCAAAAATTTTTTGCAAATTAAGAAATCCATAGAACGTATATTAATAATTTTGGTGGCTCAGGAACAGAAGGTACAAGGGACAGATTTAGAAACAGAGGAAAGATCTTTCGAACCAGTAGAGAAACAGGGAAAGAGGACTTTGAATGTATTGGTACAGAAGAAGATTATGATATCTTACAGGAAGTGGTCTATTAAATGTTTGGGCATAAATACATTGTGGCAGCTGAGACAGGAAGATTTTAATATGCAAATTGATAGATATGGCAAAATAAACATTTTGATATCCCACATGAGTTACAGAAATAAACAAGTTGCATATTGTGATATTGGCATAACCTAAACAGGAGATTTATTGATATTGATTTGGAATGCAAGGTGAATGAAAATGTGGATTTGGTATTGTACACAGAGTAAGCACAGATATGAGAAATATACAGATGCATAAAAACATGATATTTTAAGTGTAAGATACAAGATTATAAATAAATATGTTGATATTATATATTACTCTTTCTGGAGACACATTTATGAGAAGACAATGAGATGATGAGATGGAATTAGAATGTAGGTTATTACAAGAATATGTTGTATGTATTAGGTTATATGTTATGTTAGGTTTTGTATTTTTGCTATATTATGTATTATGTTATGTAATATGTTAGATTATGTATTAATGGAATATATAGTCATAACATGAACAGAATATACTGTATTTTATTAGACGTAGATAAGGCCTTTATTTGCTATACTAATTGGACTTTATTGAAGATATAAATATAGATGTAAAAATGGAAAGAGCAAATGGAAAACATTTAATTGACGCAACAACGAACATTTGATTACTATTCTAAGGAGTAGAAACCAGAGATGGATTGTTGGAAGATATCAAGAAAGGCGAAACCTATATGAAGAACAGAAGATTGGATTAGAGAAATCAAAGGGTATATGACAAAGAAAAGTTTCTGTGTATTGTATTAAGGACTAACATTTAAAGTTAATTGTTGTACTTAAAGTTCAAGGATAAATTGGAGGACATCTATTTTCTATATTTTTTCTTGTTTGTTATTTTTTGACTTCACTTTTTCTTTTCCCTTTTCTTACTTTGTATTTCTATTTCTTTTCTTTTGTATTAGCTTTTAATGTGTATTTTAAAATTAATAAAACTTATAAAAAAAAAAAAAAAAAACAAATGGCACAATCATGCATATATCTATACTGGCAGAATTACTAGATTGAAGGCAAAAAATACTTCTGAATGTTTGTGTGTTTTATGGAATACAAATTTATTTATTTATTTTCTATCCCGCCTTTATTATTTTTATAAATAACTCAAGGCAGTGAACATACCAAATACTCCTTCCTCCTATTTTCCCAACAACAACAACCCTGTGAGGTGAGTTGGGCTGAGAGAGAGTGACTGGCCCAAGGTCACCCAGCTGGCTTTCATGCCTAAGGCGGGACTAGAACTCTCAGTCTCCTGGTTTCCTATTGGCTCCTTCCCAGGGCTGAGAGAGAGTGACTGGCCCAAGGTCACCCAGCCGGCTTTCATGCCTAAGACGGGACTAGAACTCTCAGTCTCCTGGTTTCCTATTGGCTCCTTCCCAGGGCTGAGAGAGAGTGACTGGCCCAAGGTCACCCAGCCGGCTTTCATGCCTAAGGCGGGACTAGAACTCTCAGTCTCCTGGTTTCCTATTGGCTCCTTCCCAGGGCTGAGAGAGAGTGACTGGCCCAAGGTCACCCAGCCGGCTTTCATGCCTAAGACGGGACTAGAACTCAGAGTTTCCTGGATTCTAGCCTGTTGCCTTAACTGCTAGACCAAACTAGCCAAATTACTGCAAAACTGCATTTGCCCAGGTTCAGTTGAATTACTGATTCAATTGAAATAGACCAAATGATAAGAAATCAGGAAAAATCAAATAGTTTGCTTGGCTTCCTCTAATTTTCCAAAACTAGAAATCAGTATCTGAAATTTGGGGATCATGTTCCCTCTTCAAATGTGCTGATGACACATCCTTTGAGATAAGTATCCATATGAGCTCCTCATAAAGGAATTTTTTTTGAAAAAGAAATTATATCTTCTCCATGCACTGAGTGATGTTAAATGACCTTCTTCCTATCCTCCACAATAAGCTTTTTTTCCCGAAGAGCAGATCAATCATTGTATTCCTAGGAGTGGTGTACAATTCACCTTTTAGCACATAGACTGAGGTTGGCCTCATTCACTAGGGACCCAAGTCATGGACATTCAAAACACCATTACATCAATCTGAAAAGGGGAGTTGATTCCATTCGCGCTGTGAAAGGGTACCAAACAATTTACTTCTTTTGTATCTTTAAAAAAAATGTCTGTAACTCATTAGATGCCCTTCCCAATCTATAAAAAAATTATAAACAAAGATTCATGTCATTTTATAATTCTCCATCATACAGGTTTTATCCGTCATTCCCATTCCCTCTGTTGGGAAGCTACACTCTCAAGCCCAAAAGAGTCACAACAATAAAGAAGCGTGCCTGTAGATATGGTTGCACTGTATGTCATGCTAAGTTATAATGTATGTTTGACTCTAGGTTACAATAATGTGTGAAAGCAGCCAGTGTGATTTGTAAACCATGGGGTTATGGTTTGGTGCAATATAGGAATCCAACTAATTGTCTTATTCAATAAATACTGAGGCAAGTTCACACTCCATCATTTCCATTCTCAAATTCCTCAGTTTGAAGCTGACCTGTAGTTGTCCTCACATCTGCAGACCTCAAAATACAGAAACCACAGGGAATATGAGTCAATCAGTGCAAATTCTCCAACTGACCAATAGGAGGACACAAGTAATATCCAAGCAGCTTCTTGGCCCCCAAACTACCACAGAACCTGGAACCATACAAATCCCCTAAACCCGCGCTTGATATTAAAAGGAAATCAATAAATTGCTATCAACCTACATCCACATTTTCAGTATATTTACTGAATATACTCTCTGTGTGTGTGTGTGTGTGTGTGTGTGTGTGTGTGTGTGTGTATCCTTTTATATATATATATTTGAAAATATAATTGGTGTTTGGAGCCTCTGGTGTTGTTCCCAATGCCCTTCTGAGCTGTGCTCATGTACTGGCCCATATGGTCCTGCAGCTTGGCGGCTATGATGCCTGATAGGACTTTCCATGTTGTGGGGAGGCAGGTTATTGGCCGGTAGTTGGGTGTTGTTGTTCCCTTGTTGGGGTCTTTCATGATCAGCACTGTCCTACCTTGTGTTAGCCAGTCTGGGTGGGAGCCTGCTGCTAGCAGCTGGTTCATCTGTGCTGCTAGGCATTCATGCACTGCTGTTAGTTTCTTTAACCAGTAGGTGTGGATCATGTCTGGGCCAGGTGCTGTCCAGCTCTTCATGTTCTTGACACGATGTTGTATATCTGCTACTGTGATGGTGACTGTTTCCTGCTCTGGGAGATTTCTATGGTCTGCTCTCAGGTCCTGCAGCCACTTTGCACTGGTGTTATGTGTCTTCTCTTTCTCCCATATGTTCTTCCAGTACTGTTCCGTTTCTGCTGTTGGTGGCTCTGCTGTTACTGTGTTGTTGCACTGCAGCTGGGAGTACACCTTGGATGGTTCTTTGGTGAACAGGGCATTTATCTTCTTGGCCTCTGCTTCTCTAGTGTATCTCCTTAGCCTGGAAGCCAGTGCTGTGAGCTTTTGTTTAACAGTCTGTAGGGCTTCAGATGGAGTCAGAACCTTGTATTTTTTCAGTAGCTGAGTCTTATCCTTAATCTCCACACACCCCTGTAGTTCTGCCAGATGCCTAACTTCTCTCTGAGTTGCCTTGATCTTAGCCTCCAACCTCATTTTCCGGGTGGTGGTGGTGGTATGTAGTGCTGTTCTTCTTCATCATGTAGCCAAGCATCTCCAGGATTACAGTGGCTGTAGCATATACCAGTTCATTGGTTTGAGTTATAGTGGTAGTAGGGATTGTCGTGAGGGCTCTGTTGGCATCTTCTAGCATACTATCAGATGGTACTTCTCCACTGAGCCTTGGTAATCAGTCTCGAGAGTTGACTGTAGCTAGTTTATCCATGATCTTTTGCCTCATATCAGCTGCTGTGCTCTGTAATGGAGGGGGTGGCAGTGACGTTCCAGCTTCAGGTGTTGGCTGCACCTCCAGTTGTTCTTCCAGGTCTTCTTGAATCTGGGATAAAATGTGTAGTTGGTCTATTTCAAGTTGTGAGAGCAGCTTCTTCTTCACTATGTTGAAGCATTGGGTAACTAGCTGTTTCTCAGTTAGTGTGGATGCAGGTCTTCTGTCCATCCATAGTTCCCTCATACGTTTCATATATCCCCTCTCATTAGGTCTACTGTTGTAGTAGCAGTCAATCAATTCCAGGTTCTCTTGTCTCGTCCATGTATGGTTTGTTCCAGTAGCCCACTTATCATCAGATTGCCCTGGTTCCCCAACATCTGACGTGGACCTTGTTAATCCGGGCGACGTCCAAGCCAGCATGACTCTCTTAGTTCATGTCACTCTCGTATTTTGAGGTAGGCAGGTGAAGTGTTAGGGGGTCTTTGCCCAAGGACCCCTACTGGTAAGGTAGGTACAGCCGGGATTTGAACCTTGGTCTCCTGCTCCAAAGGCGGTGCTCTAACCACTACACTATCCAGCTGCTCTTGTCCCCCAGACTACCACAGAACCTGGAACCATATAAATCCCCTAAACCCCCACTTGATATTAAAAGGAAATCAATAAATTGCTAACAACCTACATCCACATTTTCAGTATATTTACTGATATATATATATATCTCCTTTTGAAAATATATACATTTCACATATTCAGTATATTCAGTATATATAGAGCTTGGCCCAGTGAGGTGAAACAAGATGGTGACCGCAAGCTGGCGCTGGTTGCCGCTCTAATGGGGAGATTTCTGACCCCCCCTTAAGTTCTCCCTGACCCTGTAAGTTCTACCTTATGTGGTTTGGGGAAGATTGTTGAGGGTTTTATACCTGTGTTGGGGGTGGATAGGCCCCCCCCGGGACCCCTGGATGGAACGGTGAGGCGCAATAGAGTTTGGAGGGCCTCCGCAATGCAGAATTCAGCGCTGTGGCAGAGCCCAGCATGTGAGGTCTGGGCGTTCTCCGGGCTCGTCGTTGGAGCTTTGGTTGTGGCAGCGAGGGCAACGAGCAGTGCGGCGAACTCCGACATGGTGAGCCCTGGGATTGGCCATGGCAGTGAGTTGGATTTTGGGGATGTAGTGAGCCCTGGAGCTGCAGCAGGCGGACCTTGGCTGTGTGGGAGAGCTCGGCAGCGCAGGCGGATCTTGGTGGCAAGGGACTGGCCTGAGTAACTTGATGGGCCTTAACAATGTCAGATACCGGCCCTTGGTGCCACGGCAGACCCTAGTGGAAGGAGCAGGTCTCGGTGTAACACACCTGGCCCCCTGGGGCGGGGAGTGAGTTCCGGCAGTGCAGCGGGCCTTGGCGTGGCAGACGGGCCTAATCAATGCAATGGACCCCAGTGGTCTGGCAGATTCCAGGGTGGTAGACGGACCGTGTGGCATGGGCCTCAACTGAAGATGGGCCTTGGCAGTGCAGCAGACCTGGGCAGCACAGGGACCAGGGACAACAATGACCCCTAGTGCGAAGGACCCTGGCAGAAGGGGAGTGACAGACCCAGACTATTTGATCCCCTTGGCCAAAGCATCCTGGTTGGAGTGGTGAAGACCCTGCCATTCCCCCCACCTACCTAGTGTTACTGGGTGTGGGGTTATTAGGGCCTCTCCAGTATGAATGGGGAACACTCACCCCTTGAGTGGGAGACAAGGGGTGGTGGTGGAGTAGTGGATGAGGTGCCCCAGGCTAACTGGTGAGAGGGGCTGAGTGGGGGGCTGAGTAGATGGAGGGGCGATTATTGGGTTCCAACAGCACCGAGAGCGAGAGCTGGTGTGCTGGGGGACCCGTCATCATCCTGTGGTTGACTGTTATTGGTGAGAATGTATGAATGGATGGAGGGTCCCTTAACAAGGGATTCGGGGGGCCCAGGGGTGGGAACTGGATCTGTTGGCTCTGAGGACAGCGGAGCAGGCCATTAAATTGAGGTGGTGACGGGCCGGGGACATTATAGTGGGAGCCAGAGGGCAGGCCATCTTCAGGGAAGATGCCCTCGATGTTTGTTACCGGTGGCATGTTCTGGCCATCCGTGCTCAAACCCAGGCCCTGGACAGCAGACTCATGGGGGCCCAGGTCTCTGACTGTTGCTTCTTAACACCACGTCAGTTAGCAACAAGGTCCCTCTTATATATGTGATTTGATCACGGAGGAGGGAGACAACCTGGCGTGTATCACCGAGAGCTGGCTGGGCCTGGAAGGAGGAGTGGCTCTGTCAGAGATGTGCCTGGCTGGTTTTTTGGGTTTGGCACCAGCCGAGATAACAGGGCAGGGGAGGAGGGGTGGCTCTTGTCATCCGAGAGTCTCTGATGGCCTTCAGGGGCACTGCTCCACAAGTAGCTGGATGTGAGACCCTGTTTTTCAAGTTGGGTTCCCAAGAACAATTGGGGGTGCTGCTACTGTACCAGCCTCCCTGCTGCGTAGTGACCTCCCTGCCTGAGCTGCTGGAGGCTGTCTCAGGGGCGGTGGTGGAGTTCCCCAGACTTATGGTACTGGGGGACTTCAACCTGCCATCCCTGGGGTGTTCCTCGGAGGTGGCTCGGGAGTTCATGGCTACCATGGCAGCCATGGGCCTGTCGCAGATTATTCGGGATCTGACTTGGGACAGTGGACTCACCCCAGACTTGGTTTTCTTGTCAGAGCAGTGGCAATGTGACCTGAGGGGAGAGTTAGATCTGTCCCCATTGTCATGGTCAGATCACGCCCTGGTGGCCTTGAGATTCTCCTATGCCCCCCCCTGCAGGGAGGCAGGACCCATTAGATTGGTCCGCCCTCAGCAACTGATGGACCTGGTAGGGTTTCAGAGGGAGCTGGGGGTTATACCCGAGAAACCCGAGAAACTGCTGCACGGTCATTCCTTGGCCAAAGCCTGGAATAAGGAGGTGGCCGGGGCCTTGGACAGGATCGCACCTGTGTGAACTCTCTTGCCCCATTCAACCTGACCCTCCTCGTGGTTCACAGAGGAGCTGAGGGTTTTGAAGAGAGTTAAGAGACATCTAGAGCGCTGCTGGAGGAAGACAAAGACCGAATCTGACCGAATACAAGCTAGAGCCGCTATTAAGGCCTACCTTGTGGTGGTAAGAGCAGCGAAACGTCAATATTTCTCTGCTCTTATTGCGTCTGCAGAATGCCGCCCGACAGCCCTGTTTAAGATCACTCGATCCCTCTTGGGGAAGGTGGGCCCAGTGACCCACCTACAGGGCTGTGTGGAGGAGTTCTCTGAGCATCTGCAGGATAAAATTGCTCGGATTTGTTCTGAGTTAGAACCCAAAAGACCCAGTAGCCCAATAAGAAAAAACAGGAGTTATCTACAACATACAGTGTAAGGACTGTAGCAGCCACTATGTAGGACAGACCAGCAGAAGACTAGCAGAATGCATCCATGAACACCAACTAGCAGTCAGAAGACACGATGAAAACTCCTTAATCTCACAACACATGGACAGACTCAACCATACTTTCAACTGGGAAACTGTGAGCATCTTAAACCAAGCCAAATCCAAAAACACTAGAGAATTCCTGGAAGCTTGGCACTCAGACAAAGCAGCCATCAACAGACACATAGAGGTAAACAACATTTACATACCATTCATAAGAGACAATAGAAAAGCCAGAAGACCAGAACACCTCCTTGCCAGCAATCAACACCCAGATATGCAAAGATTAACACCAGGATTAGCACCAGAGGAACAATCAAACAGCACAATATACCCTAATCAAGGAACTATTAACTCAGTCAATCAACCAAGCAGCAAACAACAGCCCAATCAAGGAACTACCAAGGAGAGAACAACACCCCCACCAACACAAGCATGACAAGCCATGATATATAAACAGAGAGCAAGTCCCACTCCCTTTTCGCACTGAAGATGTTGCCTAGCCTGGCAATGAAACGTCTGCAAGAAAACAACAAGGCTCAGAGAGCACCAAGGACTCCACAGTTCAACCCTGAGCTACAAATATTCTCTTTGATTGGTACATGTTACACCATTGCTCTGTGAGCTACATTGGGTACCAGTCTGCTTCCAGGTGCAATTCAAGGTGTTGGTTATCACCTTTAAAGCCCTTCATGGCATGGGTCCAGGGTATCTGAGGGACCGCCTCATCCCCATTGCATCAACCCGCCCCACCCGATCACGCAGAGAGGGCATGCTATGGACCCCATCTGCAAGAGAATTCCATCTGGCTGGGTCCAGGAGACGGGCCTTCTCTACAGTGGCTCCCGCACTGTGGAATACTCTTCCCCCAGAGATAAGACAGATTCCATCTCTGGTGGCCTTCTGAAAACAACTGAAAACCTGGTTTTGCCACCTTGCCTGGGGTGGGGAGGGAAACAACCACTCCTGGAGATGGCTGGTCCCCTAAAATGGCCCTTTAGTTATTCATGAGCAGTACCACAACTATCATCATCATCTGGATTTTATACCATATTTATATTTATATTGTATTTGTATTCAATATTTGTTTATGGTCTTTTAATGTTTTTATCTTTATTGTAAACCGCCCAGAGACCCCCTCTGGGGGGAGATGAGCAGTGGCAAAATTTAATAAATAAATATTTAATTGTTTGCCAAAAAGAAAAATCTGAGCAGTTGCTATGAATATAAATCTTGCTGCAAAGACCCAATTCTTCTGTCACATGTAAAAGTCTTTAAAATCATGAAAATGAGATCATAGTATGCCAGTGTTTTTGCAACCGGATATTTTCCCCAATAACTATAACTATAGCATGTTTCAGCAGTAGCTGGAGACAAGGGATGGTGCGTGGAGAGATATACTGATCTATCTCTGCAGTCAGACACAAGGAGCAGGATGTTGAAGCTCTGTTAAGTGAAGGATAGAAATAGCTGCCTTGAGTCTAGGGGCCCGGAGGACATGTGAAGCCAAACTTCCCACCACTGGAAAAATAGCCCACACACAAGTTCTTAGGCCTGCACTGTTGCAAAGTGAAAGTCCAGCTTTGTTCTGATTTCAAGTAAACCAGTTCAGAGCCAAAAGGTTGACTCGGGTCCTCAAACCAACCAACATCCTGACTCAGGTCCTCCATCTAAGTCTAAAGCTGCTTCTGAACAGCTGCAAAACCCTCGTGTAAATGTGTCTTCAGTTAAAGTCACATACGTAAGCACAGTGTGTGAGACCAATGTGTATCTCTGCTCTTCATACTAATTTCCCAATTAACCCCCCCCAAAGTGTTAATGATATTATCTACTCAATGACTCCCCAGCTTAATATTGTTACTGAAAGACTGCCTCAATCTTACGCCCCTCAATTTTCTATTAGATGTAACAATGTTGTTTATTTCAGAATATAAGATAGATATCTCCTGTCCAGGGAAACTTCCCTACCACTCTCCTTAACTTCTTTCCTGTCCCAGACAAACATCAGTGCTTTTCAGCTGCAATTTCTAAACCCATTCATTGATCAGAAAGCTCATATTGAGTTCAGTGGGAATTTCATAATGAACACCCAATAAATTGTATGCTCAACTGGATTTGAATGTAATTATCATTTGTGGTGGCTATTTTATTGCACTTGTGCTGTTGTTGGTTCAGTATTGTTAGATTTGGTGCTTTGTTGATTTTATTATCAACCTACTGGTACTTTTTTTATGTGATTGACTGCTGTGGTAACACCAATCTAGCAGCAAAGGTATGGTGTATAAGTCACAGCTATAAATACAATAAAGGGTGCCATAACAGAAAAATCCCAGTGTTGACTGCTGCTCCCAACTATTCTTGCAAGATTGGGTCACCCAGAAAACTGCCTCAGCTCTGTTCCAACAAATAAGCAGGTCTGTATGTCAGCATTTGCTCAAACAAAGGAACAAATGAACACTATTAAATACTAAATTGTTTCTAAGCAACTCTGTAATACATATACCCACATCTCCTGAAAATGCTAGTTTCCAGAAACCCAGAAAATCATATGCACTAATATTACTTATATTAATATTTCTACTTATTTTTGGTATATATTACTGTATAGGAAAGAATTATTTCACACAGTATATACTTAAACCATGAAATTCATGTTCATATGATATGGTGACAGTCACCAGTTTAGACGCCATAAAAGAGAACTAGGCAAATTCATGGCAGATAAAGCTTTCAATGACAATATGCTACTCATGGGATCAGAGGTAGGCTTCACAAGACTAATCACCAGACAACAACAGCAGAAGACAATGGCCTCTTGTCCTGTTGTAGGCTTTCCAAAGGTAACTGGTTGAACACTGTGGAAAATGGGATGACAGATTAGATAGAACTTTGGGACTGGCACAACAGGATTCTTCTTGTGTGTCTTTAAACACATCTGTTGTATAGAACACAGAGCATAATGACCGGTCCCCCTGTGCACTAGATTAGATGAGACTGGTACAAATTTGCCTATTTAATTTCATCTGAGAGGAATTTAAATCCCAAGTTCACTGATCAAAGAACATCATCCTATTTAAGAGGGTTGGGCAGACTTTGAAATTGATATGAAAAAGTTCTTTGGACCTGGTTCTGCTATTCATTATAGCAAGTTCGTTTTTTCAG
This sequence comes from Charina bottae, assembly GCA_023362775.1. NCBI lineage: Eukaryota > Metazoa > Chordata > Lepidosauria > Squamata > Charinaidae > Charina > Charina bottae. The sequence goes on from JALMGJ010000005.1 coordinate 49,236,753, forward strand.
TCCACTTTTTTTGCACAAATCTGAGAAAAGATGGCACTTCTCTAAGTGTTGCAATAACTGTAATGAGTTCATTCTTTCAACTAGTAGCTTTTTTTTCAGCTCCTATAGAAGTTTTCTTGGTTAACATATAGAAGTAGCTTTACACTGGCTTTTTCTGTGATGTTGTCTTTGTTGGGATTATCAGGAGTTAACTCAGCATTGTCTCATAAGCATAATAGGGGGTCTTTCTAGTAAACACATCTCTACTGTGCTTGTGGGATGTTACCTGGGTCACCTGATTACCTCTTCCTCCTCCTCCTTGAGTTTGGGGGATTAACATTCTCCATTACGCTTTGGGCACACCTGCAAGCAGGAGGGCTGCACCATGCAGCTCTTGTCCATTTCATCTCGCTTGCACGCAGATCTACTATGAATCTACTCGTATCCAGATCTACTGAATAAATGTAAGCTATCTCTATTTTTCTTCATCTAACTAATGTGTGAAGACTGAATTTATTTCTGAATGCAATTAAGCTTAAAGTGCAAGTTCCCTGCTGGTTTACACTTCTACTCTGCAAGATTGTTGTTAGCTGCTTGGAGTTCTTTTATTAACCTTTAAGACTCCATCAGTCTTGACTTTCCAGTCTAGTCTGGTCCCTCCATCTAAGTTCTATTCAGGACTGCTCCTACTTAGCTTCTGATCCTGCTGCAGCTGTGTAAATGAATATATTTTACAGACAGGTATAAGAAGAGATGGAGGGAACAAAACATTTCAAATATGTAGTATTTTGGAATTCTAATGTAAAAAGAAGATTTTAAAACTGAATATGCAAATATACAATACAGCCTTGTGCATGCTCACAAATAGGGTGTTCAGGGATGGGAGAAAGGCAGTAAGTGGAGCCTCTGAACTGAAACCTCTTTCCACTCCAAGCCAATGAGGACAAAGTACTATGGAACCTTCAGAACTCTGAGCTTCTGCCCCAGAACTTACTGGCTTAACAAAATTTCCCAGTAAGAGGAGACATGAGAAAAGACGGAGACAGTAATATAACATGCTGACCAATATAGCATTGTCTGGATGACTGTATGAATTTATTATAATGAACCATTGCCATTATGGTTAACATATCTTAATTACCTGCTCCTAAGTTGCATTTTTTGAACAAAGTTTTGAACTACCTTTACTTATGTGTGCATCTGACTAGATTTAGTGGAGCCTCTTACTGAACAAATATGTATGACCTTGCTCTGACTACCCCCTAGACCAGAGCTTTCCAAACTGTGTGTCGCGACAGAAAAGTGTTTTGCCACACACAGTCTGCTGTGTCGCCACACAACCCGGAAGAGCTGATCATCATCAGTGCTTCCGGGTTTTCCCGCAGCGACACACCAACGGCGGCACGCAAAAACTGAAAGCGGCAGCAGCGCTTCTGGGTTTTTGCGTGCTGCCACAACGGCAGCACTTCCAGGTTTTCCCACGGCGACACACCAACGGTGGTTGGTGTGTCGCCGCGGGAAAACTTTGGAAAGCCCTGCCCTAGACTCTAAGAGTATTACATAACCATGCTCTCTTTAATATGCATGGGGTGGGGAAAAGCATACACTTATAAGAAATTGTTCATTTCCCTTTTTGGCAGCAATTGACCTCCTCCTGAAGAAAGCAAAGACAAACCACTTCCATATTGTGGTCTTGAAATCTATATGGACAAACCCAGGTAGTCACTGGAGCTGATTTTATCTAGAGGGTGTCTTTATCTTGCCCATACACAGTGACAAGTTGCCATGGTGGAATATACAGTACAGTTCTTCATGGTATTTGAGAACATATATCACTGCAGAGCATGGACTTTCCAGACTATCCATCAGTCTCTGGAAAACACTTTCTTCCCACAAAGGATTCAGTTCAGTCTTTGGTGAAAGGAGAAGCCAATAGATTGTAGATGGACCAAAAAGTAAACTTTGGTTTCCACAGCTGCCTTCTGGCAGCCTGGTCCAGTAAAGGCACTTTTAAAAGCAAATAGTAACTGACAACTAAAGCAATGTCCTATGCTAGGCAAAGAGCGAAAGCAACATTCAGGCCCTTACAAATCACCAGGGCCTTGAACAAATAATCACAACTACACCTAATTTAACTTATAAATACATGCACCAAATTTAATTTCATATTTGCTTTAGAAGACAATTTTTTTGTGAATCTTTATCAAATATATTGTCTGGGTGGAAAAAAGAAAAAAATCCACAAAGAAACCACAGGGGTAAAAGAGAAGCAATCACACAGCTGATCATAGCTTTCTGAATTACATATTTTGGTTGTTAGGTGATGTCATATTACAGACTGTTAAATAAAACAAAATGAAATAACAAGAATGGCTTGCCAGGACCAAATGGTGCCATTCTAATGTAAGAAAATGCCCTTATGTGAAGAAGAGAAAGGATAAAAATGACATAAATTAAAAATGGAAAAGAAAAGAAAATAATAAGCACCAGCCATAGTCTTTCTTGTTGCTATCAGGCAAGACCTCCACCACTCTTTTGTGACTTGTCATTTATTTGTTTGTTTATAATTGTATTTATCTTTAATTTTTTGTAGTTCTTTGAAGTAGTGCACATCCCATCCTCACCCCCAGATGAAAGAAGATTGCTTCATGAGATACCAATAAATATTGTAAACCAACATAAGTTGCCAGACCCTAGGACTGTGAAATCCAGGTGTCTTCTAATTAAGATTCACACTATGAGTTGGCCAGAAATATAAATTGAATTAATGATTGAATTTGCAATAAATAAATTTCCAAATACTTTGTATGCTACATTTTCAGCATATAAATGTGTTACTTTCCTCCTCTTCTCCATCTCTCTATTGTTGGTTAAAGGTAAAGGTAAAGGTTCCCCCCGCACATTTTGTGCAGTTGTGTCCGACTCTAGAGGCCGGTGCTCATCTCCGTTTGTTAGCCGAAGAGCCAGCGTTGTCTAAAGACGCTTCCACGGTCATGTGGCCGGCATGACACATGCGGAACGCTGTTATTGTTATTGTTGGTTACCTTTGCTTTAAAGGAAGTGATTATACTCCTTAATATTTTGCCAGAACTGTGTTCCTGCCCACCTCTGGTCTTGGCCAAACTGTCTTTTTTTCTCTCTGTCATTAGATTGAGAGTTTATATTGCAGGCTTCTGGTGGGGAACATGGCCGACTGAACAGCTGTGTCCGTGAGCTCAGCGGGCAGATCTGACAACAAGGCTTTTTTTGGGGGTGCAGGCAGGTTTTTCCTCAACCCCTAGAGCTTTTTCATGGACAGAAAACGCTCAGAATTATCCCATTTGTACTCCAAAATGCCGTCTTGCAGCCAGAGAATTTCAAACAGCGTTCGCGACGATCCAGTAAGAGACAACGGGAGGCAGGGATGCCATCATTTTCACACCGTGCTGTAGCTTTAAAGGGGCATTAGGTCGAGCCACCCCATTTCTAAATCACTCAATTTATGTATTTGTTTTTAAGCTTTGTACCCTAAGAGAGGCTTTCTACAGTAAGAAGAAGCGGACTCTCTTGGTGCTTATCGTTATTTCTGGATAAAACTTTTAAAATCTTTTTAAGTTTTGGTTTGTTTTCCCATTTAAAGACTAAGGAGAATTGAGAATAAATAATTGCCTCCCTGCTATTATTTTTGTACCGAATTTGAAGGATTTAATATTTTCCTACATGCTGAAATTGTTGTTTTGAATTTTTAGCCCTCAGTTCACTTTACCTGAGAGCTGCTTGTTAACGTACTTTCTCTTGCTTCAATTTCACTTGGAAATTTTTTATTAACTCATTAACTCATAGCTTTCCAAACTCTGTGTTGCGACACACTAAAGTGTCGCAACACACAGTTTAGTGTGTCTTGAAACAACCCAGAAGCGGCGGCGGGGGCATGCATGGCGGCGGCACGGGGGTGCGCGCGGCAGTGGCGGTGTGCATGGTGGCAGTGGCAGCGACAACGGCAGCAGTGCGCCATCAGCGCTTCTGCATTTTAGCGAGGCCGCCGCCATGCACACCGCCACCGCCGCGCACCCCCTCGCGCCACCGCCATGCACACCCCCGCGCCGCCACCACTGCCGCCATTGGTGTATCGCCAATGGCGGCAGTTTGGAAAGCACTGCATTAACTCCTATCTGTGCAAGTCAAGTATCTAGGGGGCTCCATAATCTACTGCCTGAAACATGGAGGATTATTGTGAACCTGAGCAGACTTACAAAGAGATCCTTTCAGACTTATATCAGGCTATTCTGAAGAATCTTCAGGATATTGGGGAAGAAATGATTTCTAAAGTGTGTCATCTGGCTGAAGTTGTTATGGAAGAATATGAAGATTTTGACAAGGATGGAGTTTTTTCTACTGACAGCGAGACTGAAGCAATGCCAGACGAAGACTACATTTTGGTGCTGAAGGGGTTAAAGTGACAGTGAGCTACAGATTACAAGGAGAGTTGTTTTTCTGAGGGAATGTTTTGGGAGAGAAGAAAATCTGCTTTGTGGGAGTTTTTTTGCTGAGAAGTCTGAGTTTTTAAGGGGGGCAGTTGGGCCGTTTGATTTCTGCAAAAAAAATGCCTTGGGTGTAATAGGGAGATATGTAAATGTCTTGGTTTATTTTGAAGTGGGGTAAAAAATTAAGAATGTTTAATTGGATTGAAAATGAGGCTTTTATAATTTCATTTTTCTTTAATGATTTGGTTTAAGATTTATTGGATTTTTAAGATTTATAAGGTATCTACAAGGAATAATAACAATTGCTTGGTTTTTAGGTTTACTAGGGTTAAGATTGTTGTAGTATTATTAATTATAAAAGTAGACAATTTATATCTTTTTATAATTGGATTTTTATTATAGTGGACAAAATTTATGAATGTTTAATTGAATTGACAATGAGGTTATTATATTTCATTTCTCTTTAACGATTTGGATTAAGATTTACTGGTTTTTGTTTTTTTAAGGTTGGTCTGATTTATAAGATTTATAAGGTATCTATAAGGTACAATAATAACTGTTTGGTTTTTTAAGTTTAATAGGGTTAAGATTGTATTATTAATTATAAAAGTAGACAATTTATATGTTTTATAATTTGATTATTATAGTGGACAGAAGTATATAGAATAGTGGAAGGAAGGAAATAATTAAATAAATGTTGTCTTTTGGGGGAGGGAAATTGATTTAGAGATTTAGAAATATATATATGTGTGTGTGTGTGTGTGTGTGTATTTCTTTTCTATACGGGGAAGGAGCATTGATTTGTATATGTGTTAATGCAGGGCTTTCCAAATTTTTGCCATTGGCGACACACCAACGGCCAGTGCACAAAACCCCAGAAGCGCTGCCGCTGCTGTGGCGCGCAAAACCCCAGAAGCGCCGGTGGCGGAGCTTCCAGGTTGCCGCCGCCACCGCGCTTTTGGGTTTTTGTGCTCTGTGGCGGTGGCGGCAGCGTCATCCTGGAACCCGGAAGCGCTGATGGCCCACCACCGCTGCTGTGTGCACTGCCGCACGCGGTGGCGGTGCACCATCAGTGCTTCCGGGTTGCTGCGCAACATACTTGGGGCCCCCAGGCGACACAGTAATGTGTCGCGACACAGTTTGGAAAGCCCTGTGTTAATGGAAGGATTTCTAGAAATAATGTGATTTTGGTTTGATATAGAGTAAGGGATTGAATATGGAAATTGCTGTATATTCTTGTTGAAAGTTGGAAGTCACTTCTTTCTGTAACCTTCAAAATTCTTTTTTCATGTCTTTCACACCTTTTTAGTTTTTTTCCTCTTTTTGTAGTTTTTTTACTTTTTTGTAGTTTTTATCTTTGTTTCAAACTTAATAAAATTCTTATTAAAAAAAAGAGAGTTTGTATTGCAAACCTTTGGACAGGATTCTGAAGTCCACAGTGTCATGTATATTGAGAGTCCTCCAAGTACAAAGAACAGAAGCAACCTGCAGGGCTTGCTTCCAAAACAATGTCAAAAATTAGCATGTGTTTATAACCATGTAAAGAAAAATGGGAAAGCCAGTTTGGTGCAGTGGTTAAGGTACCAGGTTAGAAACCAGGAGATTGTGAGTTCTAGTCCCAGCTTAGACACAAAACCAGCTGGGTGACCTTGGGCCAGTCATTCTCTCTCACCCCTAAGAAGAAGAATCCACTTCTGAGGATTCAACATTGACTTGAAGGCACAAGGAGAAAGAGAGAGAGAGAAATGGACACCACTGCAAAGCAAACAGGGCCACCATTTTAGTTTCTTTATGTAGCCCAGAATTAAGAGAATGTCTTTCCAAAAACAATTAGGGGTAGGCAGAATGAGAAATGATGGCCTTTGTGAGTCAGATTAAATTTGTGAAAGGGTTCTGAAAAATGTTAAACTTCAGCAGAAAAAAAAGTGTGGTTTTGTTTGTCATTTTTGTTTTAACAATAATCATGGAAATATTCTTTATTTCACATATGCCTTCCATACAGTGATTTGACAGATCCAAACCTTTGTTTCTATAGAGGTTAGGCTTAATTATAGAGCTATTAAATTATTGTTCTTTCAGATATTTTATTTCCTATTGTTCCATTATGGATGTTACTTTGTCAGGGATATTTGCATTTTAAATGCATTATGTTTCATTTATTTTTATGCAGAGTAGGATGTTTTATTGTACAAACACCTTTGAATTCCCCTTGAGAAAGAAACATAGGTTTTACACACGTTCATCTTTTAATACCAGTCATGGCCTTTTAATGGGGGAGGGGGGAAGGGTGGACAAACTTGGAGGTGCACCTATCTGAACTGTAACTTAATATTTGAAATAGCAAGAACTATTTCTGGGTTCCCCATACTTCCAGTTACAGTACTGGACTTTTGTCTTCAATGGATTAAGACAAAAAGAAAAAAAAACATTCTGCTATGATACACAGGAGGTGCTTAAAGGAATGTTCTGTCCCCTGGGCCTCTTACGGTATTAAAAAGGCTTATATCATGTGACTGTTCCAAGTTCCTAAACAGTAACAGATTTTATATCTTAGGTGTAATTTTTCCTCATCGTACATGTGCATGGATCCACACACAGGCACTTACAATTTGCTGTTATAACTGAGGGTAGCAATAAAAACACATGGCAATATTTGAAAGTGTGAATTTCACAATACTGACTACTTTCAATTTTCCAGAACATATTGTTTTGTACAATGAATTCATCAAGATTATCTGAATTTAGAATAAAGACATCATTTTATTTACTAAAGCACTTCCTTAGAAATATGCTCCTTATGAAAGTCCATGCCAAATCTACAAGTTTTGATAAACCTGTAGTTGAGCAAAAATTAGATGCAAATAGATAATAATTACCTAAGCAAGATGGTGCTTAAATTTGTTCAATGTATAGAATTGTACTTCATATCTATATCTCTGCATTGTGTCAGTGCAATAGACATACCTGCTAGTTGGTGGGATGTAGGCAAATGTTGATTGCAAGGTACTTTAAATTAGAGATCCTAGCATACCTTGGAGTAAGCCTGGGCTTTAGTTGTACTCCTAGCACACTGGCCAAAACATACCAAAACTGACTGGTACCATCCTTCCCATTAGCAGGGAATTCTGCACGTAGTATGACTAAGGTTGGTGACCTTGTTTATTCCTTTGCTATCTTACTCAAAAGTGTTATGTGAGAGCTTTGATTGACTAAACCCTTATGGGTAGCAGAGGAGTATCTAGACTGAGTAAACCCTTATGGGTAGCAGAGTCAGTATCTATGGACCCTTTCAATTTGGTTTATGGAAGACTATGAGTTGGAACATAGGAGCAGTAAAGAGTAAAGAGCATGAAAGGAAAGGAAAGGAAAGGAAAGGAAAGGAAAGGAAAGGAAAGGAAAGGAAAGGAAAGGAAAGGAAAGGAAAGGAAAGGAAAGGAAAGGAAAGGAGGAAAGGAAACATTCTAAACACTCTAAGAGAAAGAAGAATGATGTAATAAATTGGAGTGAATGTCAGCTGAGCTTGTGAAGTGGAGTTGATGAATATGTGTAAGGAAGTAAATGTATAGGTTTAATTATGAATGAAAAGATTAAAATGTATATCAGAAAGTATGAATTGATGTCAGTTAGATTGTTATGGGTGCATATGAAAATAAGAATCCATAGATTGGTGATAATTATATGTTATGCTCTAGTGAATGGTGACTGGTTTAGAGGGAAATTGTGCAACATTCTGCGAGAATAAGAACTGAGGGAAATTACTCTGCTAGGTGACATAGTGAATGGTGGGAATGAGAGAGAAGACAGAAGAAATGATTGGACCATTGAGAGGTCCAAGAATGAATTACAGTGGTGACTGGTGAGTAGTCATTTAGAAAAAGGTCTGTTTGTTTTGAATCCATGATTTAATCATAAATCTATTCATACATACAAATGATAAAGGAATTAATATACACTGAAAAGCATAATTGATTTGATTGTTTAGATTCACAGAGAAAATTAGTGAAGCATACAAAGCTAATTAGGGGTTCACATATGTGGGAAGGATAATTTTTGGTAGTGTCAAGAGTGGCTCCTGGCGGGAAAATGGACATGGAAACAAAAAGAAAGAAGTGAATGAAACAAGGGTGAAAGTAGAATAATTGCACAAAAAGAAAGTGTGACTCTTGGATGAAAAAATATAAGACAGTTTAATCTCCCAATGGAATGAATGGGTAAGGAAAAAAGGATGTAGAAGCTGTGGGATTAGAACAAAAAGAATTAAGTTTCTCACAGTGTGATAGGATTCTTTTTGAACTGGAGGTGTATTTTGCTTAGTAAGGGTGGCAACTGACACAGAAAAACAAGACAGTGGAGGTTTTTATGCTTTTTACTATAAACAGTGAAGGTATTTACAAGTATTTACAACAGGTATATACAATACAACCCCGGTGTTCACCCAGTGTCAGGCTTCCTCCTAAGTCTCCCGCCCAGAGACTATCCCCCTCTAGCTCTCCTGCTTCCTCCCCATTTCACTCCATCTCCCTCCCCCCTTTCTGGGCTTATCAAGAGAGAGTGAAAAAAAGGAATGGGCTGGCTTTACTGTACAGGTAGTCCTCACTTAACTATGGTAATTGGGACTAGTAACTCATAAAGCATGGCATCACGTGACTGCGCCGACTTACAGTGGCAGTTGCAGCAGTTCCCGTTGCTGCTGTTAAGTAAATCCTGTGCAGTTGTTAGACACGACATCATGTGATTGCCATTTGCAACCTCCTGCCAGCTTCCCCATTGACTTTGCTTGTCAGAAGCTGACAGTGAAGGTCACAAATGGCAATCACGTGACCACAGGATGTTGCGACCATCGTAATTGTGAGCCAGTTGCCAGGCCCCCGAATCGCGATCATGTGACTGGGAGGATGCTGCAATGGCTGCAACTATGAGGACAGGTCGTAAGTCTCTTCGTTCAGTGCTGTTGTAACTTTGAATGGTCACTGAACTACTGGTCATTAAATGAGGATTCCCTGTAGTGTGTTCAGCACAGCTTGATTTTCTCCTCCTTAGCTGTGATGGAATGAGAGAGTGACCTTGAAAGACTGGGGAAAGAGATGCCGCCTACGGAACAATCAGATAAAAGAGAAAGGAGTCCACAACAGAGTTACAGTCAGAGAAAGAAACTTAGGAAGGGCCCGCCCTACTTACTCAGGCAGTAAATAGGGAGGGCAGGAGATTTGTACTTTCAGACTTGCAAGATTCTGTTAATGTAGCCTTATAATAAACTATAGCAGAAACTATAGGAAGACTGTTAAATGTGCTTGGGATGGTGTATTCTGATCAAAAGAGTATGAGAAGTAACAATGAGCAAAATTTGGGAAGTACAGTGCAGCTTTATACTGTGCAGGGAAAGTGCCAATCAGTTTTTTGCTCATCAGAATGTCACTGAGAAATGTATAAACATGAGAAAGAAAGTTTATTATAAGTCTGCCAAATTAGAGAAAGTATATGATAAAGTAAGTAGGCCTGAATTATGAAATATTTTGTGTGTATGAGTGTGTGTGTGGAGTTGAAGGTTGGCTGCTGAGCATGATAAGAGTAATACAATGGAAATAAAGAATATGTGAAAATAATTGAAATGCTTAGTGATAATTTCAACATTAAGCAGAGATTAAAACAAGGGTGTACAGGTAGTCCTCGGTTAACGACCACTCATTTAGCGACTGTTCGAAGTTACAATGGTGCTGAACAAGCAGTACTTATGACCAGCCCTTGAAATTCCGGGTGTCCCAGCACCCTTGAAGTCACATGATCATGATTTGAGCGATTGGCAACCACCTCGCAATTACGATGGTTGCAGCTTCTGCATCACATGATCGCCATTTGCGACCTTCCCTGCCGCAAGACACTGCGACCGTTGTAATTGTGAGCCAGTTGCCAAGTGCTCAAAGTGACAGGCAAAGTCAATGGGAAACTGGCAGGGAAGGTCAGCAGCAGTCACCCCAAGCCTGGCAGCACTTGCGCCGCACCACACTGGCCCTTCGCACACCCTCCCCTGCCTGGCAGCAATGATTCCAAAGCTCGCTGCACTTGTGCCATGCCACCCCAAACCATTGTGCACCCTCACATGCCCTCCCCTGCCCCGCAGCAGCCACCCCAAGCCTCACTGCGCTCACGCCGCATTGCACCAAACCCTTGTGCACCTTCGTGCAACTTCCCCTGCCCTGCAGCAGCCACTTACTTGCCTGTCGGCTTGCTTGTGAGCCACCTGGTAATTGCAACTTTCTGCTGGCTTCCCCACTGTTTTGTTGGAAGCCGGCAGGAAGTTGCGAGGAAGTCCTCGCTTAATGACCCGTGAACCTCACTTAACAATGGCAACGGGGACTGCCAGGATTGCCGTCGCTAAGCGATGTGGTCACATGACATCACACTTTATGACCGCATCGCTTAGCGACAGCAATCCAGGTCCCAATTACCATTGTTAACCGAGGACTCCCTGCATGACATCCCTTAGTTTTTCAATGTATTTATGGATGAATATGTATGCAGACATTACTGTGCTGCTGACTGAGTATCCAAATGATTTGCAGCAAATGTTAAATAAAGTATAAAATGTAGCAAATAGTATGGATCTGAAATTAATATATCTAAGATCTAGGTACTTATGTCTGACAGGGGAAGTGGAGTGAAAGATTGCAAGTTATACATAAATGGTGAAAAATTAAGTAAGCAGATGAATGTCTGTGTATTGGTAGAATGTTTACTAAAGAGGTGAAAATAGATGAAGAACTTTTAAGATGTGGAACTGCTGATAGAAAAGTAACAGGAAGTTTGTGACTATTTCAAGAAATGAATGTTTGCGAAAGAAGCTACAGTTGTTGTATCACTTCTGCCCAATTTCTTATAAGAAATTGCATGAGAAACATAAAAGTAAATTGAGTACAGTGGGAGTGGGGTACTTAGGAAGCATATGTGGTAAAATGAGAAGAGATCGTGTCAAGAATAAATGAGTGTTGAATGAATATAGATCGAATACAAAAGTCAATAACCAACATGAAACAATTATATGGTGGTGGATAGAGCAAGAAGAAATAAGGATCAAATAGAAAAACAAGTATATGACAGAAAAGTGAATAGGTTACAAGACTGAAAAAGAAAAGTTGGATGGAGTTGACATTTATTTGTTTGTTTGCTTATTTTATTAGATTTAGGCGTTGCCCAACTCTAAACGATTTTGGGTGTCTCACAATATCCTCAGAAAGAGAAAGATGAGAAGAAAAAAGCAATGTATGAAGTGGTGAATGGAGATGGTGGAAGCATGTTTACCAATGGTTCCCTTTTTCTTATCTTGAGCCTTCAGCGGGTAAGACGCCAGGCTTGTCGATCGGAAGATCGCAAGTTCGGAGGTTCAAATCCCTAGCCCTGCGTGACGGAGTGAGCTCCCGCACTCGCCCCAGCTCTTGCCAACCTAGCAATTCGAAAGCATGCAAATGCAAGTAGATAAATAGGTACCACTTCGGTGGGAAGGTAACAGCGTTCCGCATCATGCTGGCCACATGACTGCGGAAGCGTCTTCGGACAACGCTGGCTCTTCGGCTAACAAACGGAGATGAGCATCGGCCCCTAGAGTCGGACATGACTGCACAAATGTGTGGAGGAACCTTTACCTTTTTACCTCCAGGACATTTGTAATTAAGGTATACAGTAATTAAGGTCCATTTTCAAAGTTGTATTCTGTGCACAATTAAATTATTGTGTATGTTGTAATATGTATGTGCCAACCTACAGCTCAGATATAGAATTTATCAAGAAGGAATTTCTCTGAGTTAATCTGGAGATGCATTAGACCAGCTGTTCCCCCTTCTACATACGTCCATGCACGTGGGTGCATATTTTAGGACTGCATATTGTCTTGATATAGGAATCAGGGAAATCATATCAACTATCTTCTACAGTTATATCAAAGTTAGTCCCAAACCATTGATGGATATTCTGCAGCTGATTGGCAGTTACTCCCTTTTAAAAGGGTTAAAACACAATCTCCATGATTGGCATTTTAATATAACCATTATGTAAGGGCACACTGGTTAAGGAAAAAAGAGCAAAAACACAGTGAACTTTCAGTACATAGTACTATAAATACAGCAGGACCCTATCATGGCTATATGTAGCAAATATAACTATTATTGCCACACTTTCGACATATATTTAATTTATGGGAGTGCTACTCATGTTTGAAGCTACAGAACTGGCACCTATTCTGCTCAGAAAGCTTATAGTCAAAATTAGAAAGTATTACAAGGTAAGTAATATATATGGGGTAGAGAATCAACAGGTAGCAAGGAACAGTTTAGACTTCAATTGAATTCGATATTTCGCACCTGTTTTGGATGGGTCAGGATCAATAATTGGGAAATATTTTTTATATGAGAATATGATGACCCTGGAGTCCAGCTATTCTGGGGGGTGCATTATTTTATTTATTTTATTATACACTCCACTGAGGCAGTTGGTAGTTTGGGAGAACTCCTGTCCACTCCTGTCCACGATGGCAGCTATTTTGTGAGAGAACCAATAATCTGCTTTTAAAATTCCCAGTGCACCCACTAGTAAAAAAAAGATGACAACTCCTGAGATAATTATTTCAAATTCTTGACGAAATAGTAATTTGTTTAGGACTGAAAATGACACCACAGAAACAGTCCATACCTATTTCGATACAATTTTTATTTATACATTTTGCTGTATTTATGGTGATGACAGCACATCACAAACCGGTTGAAACTATCTGACTAGGGAAGACAGTGGAAAACAAGGAAAAAGTAAATGCACCCTAAAAAGTGATACCTTTGGTATATGAATGTATCTATATTTATGCAACTTTAATATGTCTGTCTTGTTTCTTCTTCAGTAGAAGGGGGAATCAAATATTCTCCATATTAGTGTTTATTGTGCAGAAGCAACATTTCCTCAGAAGTCAAACCAAAGATTTCTTATAGTACTTTAAAAATGTGATATTTGCACACCATACCCATCCTACTGCTAGTACAGTGATAGAATTCTCTGCTGTGATATGAATGTCAGGAGTAATCTCTTGGCTATTGCTTGTAACATTATCAAAATGTTCTCCCCTCCTATTTCTATGCCATGTTTGCTTGGTTGTTAAAAACATTTTGTATTTAACTTTTGCCTTCTGGTATCTGATGGTAGTGGACTCCATGCCACTTTGAAAGTAGCTCTGGACCTCTGTGATCCCATGGCATCAGCCATATTCATGAAATGAGTGTACCGTACATCTTACTCAACTGGGGTGTACAGGGAGTCCTCAGTTAACAGCCACTTGTTCAGTGACTGTTTGAAGTTACGACAGTGCTGAATGAGTGGTACTTACAACTGGTTCTCGAATTTCCAGCTGTCCCCGCACCCCCACGGTCACTTGATTGCGATCCGGATGCTTGGGAACTGTCACACTTACGACCGTTACAGCATCCCATGGTCATGTGATCGCCATTTGCGACCTTCCCTGCCAACTTCCCACAAACAAGTCAATGGGGAAACCAGCAGGGAAAGTCACAAGTCACTCCTGTTAAGTCGCTCCCACTTTCCCGCATACTGTCATGCCCAGCCCAAGAACAACGAAGAGTCAGTCCCAGTTCTTTATTTGCACACACTGTATAGACAGAATCTTGCCAGACTAAAGCTACTCTACTAACCTAAGGGGAAATAACCTGGGAGACTCTAGGGCGGGGCTATCCTGAACCTCTTCGTTTTCCCACCATTGCCTCCCAGACTGTGCCTCCGCTTATCTCCTCCACCTCCTTGGAATGTGCTCCCTCCTTCCTGAGAACCAGCGGCACCGCCAAAATCCACCACACATACACTCCCGCAGTCCAGAACACTCACCCCGCACCCGGCCATGCTCGTGCCGGGCTACAGCACCCACTTGCACACCCTCCCTCCCTCCAGAACACTCACCCCATACCCAGCCACAACAGCCACTTACCCGCCTGCTGGCCTGCTTGTAATCTGCCCGGGACTTGCGACTTCCTGTCGGCTTCCCCATTGACTTTGCTTGTGGAAAACCAGCAGGAAGTTGCGAGGAGGTCCTCGCTTAACAGTAGAAACAGGGACTGCCAGGATTGCCATCACTAAACAATGCAATCACATGACATTGTGCTTTACAACTGCATCGCTTAGCGACAGAAATTCTGGTCCCAATTACCGTTGTTAAGGGAGGACTACCTGTATTTGAAGCCAAAATAAATCTAGTCTTTTTATGCTGCACCAGTCTGGAGATTGTGAGCAGTTCTTTCCCCCATTTAGAAGAATTCCTGCTTCATCATTAGGCTTCAAGTATTACAAGAGGAAAGGTACTTGGACAATTTTTTTGATCCCCCACATAGGCATCCCTGGATATTTTGGCAAATAATCAGACAAACACACACAGCATGAAATAAAGATATGGACTGGGGTGTGAGCATGTGATATATTTTATTTTCCTTTAGTGTAGAGAGGGGCAAGAGCAGGGCAATGATTTTTACTTCTTGTTTTGAGTTTCAAGATGAGTGCAAATCCTCTTCAAACCACATTTGAAGCATTGGGAAGTGGAAAAAGCAGTAGTATGGAAGTGCCCTTATGATCTTGGTGGTACTAAAGCAGAAGAACCTCTGTAAACTTGTAATGTTGGCAATATTCATCCTATATAGCATCCCAGCTTTTTTGGACAAGTGAGCAAATCTGACATTGGGAGGGTGGGGGTGGGGAAGGTTGTGAGTTTTCAAAGAAAATGGTTACCAAAGAGATCTTGTCCATTCACATAATGGCAAAAATGCCTTCCACAACAGATGTGCCATCTGTTATTGAAACCAGACCTTGGCTGCAAATACTCAGGTGACCAATCAATGGCATAAAACATACAGAAAACTTTAACTCTTTCTTGCCATCTAGTGGTTATCCAGATTTTTGCAACCCTGATCTGGTAGCCCTAGGATATGTCCACTCAAAACCACAAAATTATCAGAAATAAAATTGGTGTTGTTTGCTATCTTCTCTAATACTTCAACAGTGCTCCCTATTATAACAACTTACCTTCATTGTTTTTTTTTCCTGGACAGATGGACACATTTACAGAACAAAAACCAAAAACTACTGGGCAATAACCACTTACTGTGTTTATTGTCTTTGAAAGTATACCAGCCTATATGGAATCAAAGGCATACTTGGAAAATAAGGTAACTGAGAAGCATGGTGACAGTTCCGTTTACCTCATATTGGGCCACTCTTCTATGCTTCATCAGATTCTTTGCAACTATAGCACATTTCTGGATTAGGTCAATGTCATTTTAATAAACAATAATGGAGTGTCAACTATACTCATACGACAATATGTTGTATTACAGGCCTTTTTGTGCCCATAAGTGAATGGTCTCTAATGAAGTTCATCTCTATAAGATGCAAATCTCTCTTTCCCTAGGGTTAAATTTTCAGTGAAAATTTTCTTCTCAGGCCTAATAAAGAAATATGGGGAAGGAAGGCAAGCTTTTATCCACAATCCACAATTTTTATCCACAAACTCAGTTCTGGAATAGCAGCAACTAGGATGATTCTGCTCCCTTCCACCTGAATGTGAAAGCAGAGATGGGAACCCAGAGGTCCTGTCAAAAAAGCCTGTTAGCAGCCCAGCCAACATGACCAGCAAGAAGAAATGTTAGGAATGCTATCAACTTTGGGGTGTCCCTCAGGTGCCTCAACCTGTAAGGCAGAGCTTTCCAAACTTTTCACGTTGGCGACACACACCAACGGCAGCAGCGGGGCCTGCGGTGTCCTGGTGTGTCGCGCAAAAAACCCGGAAGCGCTGATGGAGGGAACCGGAAGAAGCGGCACCCCCACCAATCAGCGCCGCCATGCTGGTGCCGATTGGTGGGGGTGCCACTTCTTCCGGTTCCCCCACCAGCGTTTCCGGGTTTTTGCGCGACACACCAGGACACCGCAGGCAACACAGTAGTGTGTCGCGACACACACTTTGGAAAGCTGTGCTGTAAGGCAGTGCTTTCCAAACTGCCGCTGTTGGCGACACACGAACAGCAGCAGCGGCGGGGGGGGCATGCATGGGGTGTGTGCGTGCACGGCAGCGGTGCGGGGGGGTGCACGCCATTGGCGTGCATGCCGTCGGCAGCAGCCTTGCTAAAATGCGGAAGCGCTGATGGCACGTCGCTGCCGCCACCGCCATACACACTGCCGCCCCCGCGCGCGCCCCCGTGCCACCACTTCACAACACACTAAACTGTGTGTTGCGACACACTAAAGTGTCATGACACACAGTTTGGAAAGCTATGCTGTAAGGCCTAGCATTCACAGCTTTGTGTCATATGCTTAAATGTAGTCCTTTAATGTAGATTCCATTTTGTACAAAATCATATGTTCGTTTCTTTTTAGTTTAGTTTGTGAACTAAGGTATCATAGCTTATGATTTAGTGCATTGTGTGAATCCAGCCCATTGTGGCTTATCCAATAAACTATGGTTAAGTAAACTCTGCTTCACACAATGCGTGAATCCAATCACAGATGCATGTCCTGTAATGAGACAACACTTGGCTAAAATGTCTAGGCAAAAAGCTTGCAGGATGAAAACAAAGTCATATTTGAAGCTTGTCTACTGTTGTTGTAATTGATATTTATTGATTCAATTTTTATCCCGCCTTTATTATTTTTATAAATAACTCTACTCACCTCAAACATTAATGCTTTTTTTCTAGACAGAAAAGCACTTCTTTAAGGCAAAAGTGTGAAATATCAATTACCAGGTATATCTTGCTGTGTATAACTGAGATAGAAAGATGCAGCTAACATATCTAACTTGTACAGAGAAATAAGAACACTAGACAATAAGAGTTGGCACAATATAGAAAACAGAATTTTAAAAAAATGAATGCAAATTCCAAACTAAAGGGTTTACTTATTTCTACAGAAATATCCATTTTTGAAGCAAAATCTCCTCTGCTTCTTTTCCTGGACTTTTCCAGTATTTTGGAGATTCCCAACTAATCGGTGGCCATGGGTAATCACGGTAGTTCCACTGTTCCCCACCCTCAGACCATTGAGTTATTCTCTTTTCTGCCCCCAGCCGAGAGAGAGGCTGAGGTAGCATGACTCTGTATGTGTTCAAGAGCCGCCTCATTCTCAGTCTGGCAGGAGGGACTGTTCTTCCTCTTGAGGGTGTGGATTTATCGTCCAGCGTGAGGGGCTGACAGGCAGGCGACATTCACAACAGTAATCATAAGATGTTAATCAGATACAAATGGCATTTGAAATACAGCGTTTATCTTTTTTAAAAAAAATGCACATGCAGTTGAAGTAATTATACATTAAAAATGTGGGGGGGGGGAAAGAAAATTATAATCTAGTCTAACTTTTTCACTTTTCAGCTTTTTCTTTTCCCATGGTCTTTCTCAACTGTGATCAAGATTTATGGACATTTGACTTACCACAGTATTTTCTTCTTACCCTACATTCCCTTTTCTATTTACTCCATTGACTGATTTTGAAGCAAGCTCTAACCTCCTTCAGGGTAGGGAACCATTTGGCTTTTCTCACATAACTCTGTATTTCTGTGGTAGTGTATAATGATCAACTGTAATTCTATGGATTTCATTCCAATTGGGCTTGCTTTTGTTTCTTGTGCTTTTGAAAGTGACATATATTCTACACTCAGTACTGTACTGTAAGTAAACCAGACTCTTCCATTGCCACTTTAAGAAAAATGTACATAGAAAGATACTAGCATTAGGACCTGCGCGGAGTCTTTGAATCAAGAGGTCTCTTGATTCATTCAATCTCTCTTAGACATTCACACACATACACACAAACTGCAACAAGAGGAGGAAAGTCGGCCAAAAGGGCTTTAAACATTTCAAAGTTTCCATTTGCAGAAGCAATGGGGAAACGTGGCAGGCCAAGGAAAGAATTCAAATGTGAAGGTGATGCTGGAGAAGCTGTTCTAGGGCAGCAGCAACTGCCAGTGATAGATAATACGTCCAGGTGCCCGTTCAGTGACATTTTCAACACCAGCAGTGAGGACTCCATGGAGAAGATCAACACTTTCCTACAGAATGTGCAGATTTTGCTGGAAGCAGCCAGCTACCTGGAGCAAATCGAGAAAGAAAACAAAAGTAAGTGGAGTTTTGATTTTCATTGGCTCCTTCTGCTGCTTCTTTACACGCAAACATATATTAAAAGCTAGGCATGTACGACAACAACAGAACAACAGAAAATAAAGAAAATGTTTATGAAGATGCAACAAGACAGACTAGAGCTGAACCTGCCAGATGAGACTGTTTCAATCTTACAACCCTATCCTAGCTCCAGTGGAATTTATGTGCGTGCCAGGGGGTTTCATTAGAAAATAATCTGTTCGTTTTTGTTCAGTTTTCTTAAAAACGAAACAAAAACATACCCACCACCACATTAGTTATAAAGTGATCCAGAACAATGCTGTCATGTTAGAGGTACATTTTGATTTATGGACGTGTGTGTGCGTGTGCATGTGTTTGTGTGTGTGTTTGTGAAGTGTCATGTCCCCATAAAAGGCTCTTAATGTGTCAAAAGCAGAGGGGGGGGGGGATGAAAACTGACCAAACTAGGAGATGGGGGAGGGAAGACCATGCAAAGCAAACTTTATGATCGTCTTGGTAGACAAACAGAAAACACTTTCATGTTTTTAGAAGGAATGGGGGGGGGGGAAACCTTGTTTATCATTTTCAACTCTTGCTTCCTTCTCCTCCCCCCTCCCTGCAAACCCAAGAGATCGTGATTCTCTCCTCCTTAAAGAAAACCTAGCCGAATATTATGTGAAAGGAACAAAAGGGGAAATAAAAATAAATACACACACACACATTTACCCCTTGTGGAAAAGGATTTCCCCAACACCCCTCCCCCTCATTGCTAATGTTGCCGTCAGCGAAAAAGAATAATCCATAGAGAATCGCTCGTTTGCAGCGTCTTTTGAGCAGCCTCCCGGATAGAACAATAACAAGCCAGGAACAATTTTAACCAGCAGGGCTGGTGTTTCATCTAGTTTACCAACAGCGAAGGTCAGGGGGAAGAAAAATAAAGAGAGCGTTGCATCGCGTCAACCCCTGCAGTGGGGAGACGGGGGGGGGGGGAGAACCTAACTCTCCTCTGGCTTTGAGTTTATTTGTATGTGTCAAGCTCTCCCCCGCCGCCCCCCCCCCATATGTGATGCTTTGCCTCAGTGAACAAAATCGGCCCTACAAATATGGGTCTCCCCCTACTGTCACCCCCTCCCCGGAGTGTAAATTTCCATTGCAGTTCAACTAGCTTAGCCTTTGTTGATCGCCCTCTTTCTCTCTCCTTGCTCTTCCCCATCTTTTTTACGAATAAGTGGATATGTGGGTATTGTTTCCGGGAGGACGGGGTAGTGCAAAGACTTCACAAAGCCTCCCCCCTCCCTCCAGTTTTGCGATGGCCAACAAGCTCGCTGTCATCAATGGGAGTATTTTTAAACGGCGTCTTTCGCTTTCTGGTCAATCCAGTTCTTTCTTCGTCGCCCTGACTTTCAGGATTGAGGTGCAGGGCCTTGGCTTCCGCGCAACGCGATCGCTCAAGGAAGACCGGCTGCCAAGTTAATGGAGGTATCCCCCCCCCCCCCGCCAAGGGAAGTCACGTAGGCAAAGAGCGAACTAGCCAGGTAGCCAAGGGAGCGGGGGCGGGGAGGTGGCGCCGGGTAGTCCTTCTCTAGCAACTCGGCCAAAGTGGGACTAATCAGTTTATATCGGCCATCTCATTTCATTAGAACTGGAGATGGTGCGGATAGAACTAGGTCAGCTTTGCCTCCGTTGTTTTCCCCGCTCCCCGAAGCCAGGCGTGCAGAAAAGCATTCCTCTCCCCACCAAGCGCTTCGTTAAGTCTTCAGGCGTTTTCCCCTTCTCCTGACTTCCCCAAGCTGCCCCGTTTTGCTGCTGCAGAAAACAAAGAGAGACAGAAAAACAAACGTGCGCGCAGCGTTCGCGATTCCTCACTTCAAGCCAAGTCAAAGCTACAAAACTACAGCACAGCTCCTTACCTACTTTCAGTAGGAAACTCAGCCCCTCATAATTTTAACACTGCTTGCGGGGCGGATGATAGGCGAACTCAGTAGTAATTGTTTCCAAGAAAATATCTGTTTGTTACTTGAGGTGTTACGTTTTTAAAAATCAGAATTCCAAGACACTGGTCTCCGTAGCCGCCTAATGTATCTGAATTTACTAGGTGTCCCCTACAGAAAGGCCTTTAGAAATCTAGATCTTGATGAACACCACCAATGTCATCAATTTCGGATCAGTAATTTTGGATGCTCTCCAAGTCATTTGAATAAAATGGGAGTGAGGAAATGCCTCGTCGTGGTTTCAGCATGGAAAACACCGTCTGCAACCCTGTTGGGCTGCCAGCGGGTGTGTTTTAATCTCCACGTCCCAAAGTAACGCTGGCTTCCCTCCCCATCGAGGAACAAAACTCGCGGATTTTGCACAGTTTTCACAGGCTGATAGTAGTTTATCTTGTTCACATCTGTGCATTTCAAATAAGAGTTGCAGTGACTTAGGTCGAGGGCAAGCAACGCGTTTGAATTTTCCATAAAACTTTTTTTTTCGTGGGAACGGCCAGTACAAATCTTTTTTAAAACGTAAACAAGGCATGCACATTTTAACAGCCTCTCGAAGTCCCAACCCCCACATCCTTCTTAAAGTTTCATCGAGACAAAAACATACGACTCTGCCTCTACTGCACTCTGATCCGCCTGGCTAGCTTACAGTATAATCAGTCTCAGCTCCTCCTCCTTCTTAGAACCACATGGTTTCCACATGGAGACAAACTCTTCTCTTTCCATTGGCTCTACTGTAACTCGGGGGGCGTGGTTATTTCAGGCCATTTCACCAATGAGGCGCCCCCTTATCCCTATGATGTCACGCGTTGCTGAGCCTGAAGATCAAGGGGAGGAGTCTGAAAACCAAGCGGAGTGTCCTTGTTGGGAGTTGTGGTCAGATTATGTCATAGTTTCAGGCTTAAAGCGACAGAGTTCTCCCTGGCGCGCATAGCTTTTCCAAGTTGAAGATTCGCAATAACAATAAGGGCCTGAACGGGTGCCACGAATTCCGGTCCTTTCCTGCTTGTGCAGTGATATGGGCAGTGGCAGATTCGTACGAGACTGCAAAGCAAGGGATTAAGTGTAGTTCAGTCTTTCACCTAGGCTGTATCGGGCGAAGCTGTTTCGAAAATATTTGCCTCTGATACGTGTTTATGCATATACAGGGAGAGACATTTGTGCTTTGTCGAGTATAAATTATTTATGTTTGAAAGGGGGGGGTTGTTTTTTCCTTCTGTATTTAGTTTTCGTTAAGCAGGGTTTATATCCTTCAAGCTATACTATCAGAAACGAATATGGCTCCATAAAGATTAAAAGTTTCCAGGATGTTTGCAGTCTTATATCGCAGTTTGCTTTTAATTTAGTCAATCTCAAAGGTTTAAGAGTCCAGCGCATTACTGTAACTCCTGGTGTGGAAAGGACGGGCTGACTTGCAGTGGCCTCTTGTTTACCAGCTGCACATTTAGTATCCTTTTCCTATACGGAACGAAAACGGTCGACCTGGAGTTTTGAGGGAAACCTGCAGCTCCTTTATGTTGCTCACTGTTTGCTTGAGTGTAAATTGGATTACGTCGCATGCAACTGTTTGTTGGGTATTACATCTTTGTGGACAGAAAACCTTCCATTGTACTAGAAAGTTGAGCAAAATTGTGGTGTGCAAAAAGGAAAGAGGAAAAAAAACTTCAGTAGCTATTATTCTGCTACTTGCTTTCAAGCACCTAAACTTAAAGCTTGCCTTTACTTTTAAAATCATGACATGTTGCACTTGGCAAAATACATAAAATTGTTTAAACATTTATCATTCTCATTTTCCTGATATCACTGTCCCTCAGACTAGAGCAGGAGATCGTAGTGGCATCTTTAATTTTTTGATTCCCATGCCCCATATGTCATCCCTATGCTGCAGACAACTGCTGGAGGGCAATATTTGCCCCAAATGTAACAATTACAGCCATAATCACAGCTTCATAAATCCATTTGGCAACCAGTTTAATATTAAACAGTTGTGCAGATTAAAATTGTATTTCAGGTTAAATGCTAACTCTTTTTTCGTGTGTGTGTGTGTGTGTTTTAAAAATAGGGCAATTTTATTTGCAATATAGTTCTATTTAGTACAACTTTAGTTTGTGTAAGAGCTTCTATGCTTGTACATCCAAAGGGACTGGTGAGTGAGGTTACTATATCCAACAAAGAAAAAAAGGAGGTGTATTGGCTACAGTATAAATCAGGGAAAATGTCCTTTTATTCATTATGGAACAATTTACTCATGCAAAAAATGTTTTGTTACATAGGATCTGGGCAAGAATAATTATTTTCTCCAGACTTTGCTAATCAATATGCCCAAAGCTATCTATAAAGCTTAATTGCTCATTTGGAGGTTTGAAGAGATGATAACATGATTTTAATAATGATTTCTAAATATATGACATGAGGGGCTACTGCAACTGTGTACGTGATGCACCAGGGCTATACTTCAAATTATGGTACATCCACGGTTGATTGGTGAATTTTAGGAGTTGAATTTTCAATTGCTCTGGAGGGCAGCAGATTGGGAAAGACTGACTGAAAATAATGCAGCAGATGACTTCACAAACTTTATAATATGATACTATAGGCCTACAGTTGCCTATTTTATATTAACAACACTGCAGTTGACTTTCCATACCATGGAGAATATTGCACTTTTTCTGTTTGTATACTGATAAATTCATTAACAAGAAAATATTTTTATATATTGAAGTGTGCATGTGTGTAATGAAACAGCATAATGCACTACTGTTAAATTTGTATTCCACTCCTGCAATTAAAGTGGCTTGTAAAATATGAAAGCTTTAAAACATGGTTTTGTAAGTGCTACTCAGCTTTTCCATTAAAATATATAAATAAAAATTGTCTGAGTTATGCTTAAAGATTGATTTTGCAAAATGGGGTGATGAGGTAGCACCCACGAGTTTTATAATAAGTGTTAAAGTGTGCTAATTTTTTTACATCATTGTCAAAGTCAGAATCTCACTTTGTAGCAGGAGGCATTTGTAGCTGTGAAACTGAATGACTTCTCTTTTTAAAAGTTGTCCTTTTTGAAGTCTGAGGAAAGACAGAACTAGAGAAAAACAGAGTAACAATAATTAGGTGACAATGCCAAGTGAATGCCCCATAAAAAGGGAAGGAATGAAACAGCAAATCCACGTTAAATTTCTGCTGTGGAAACACTTTCCATGAATAACTACAGATGAACAAAACAAACAAAAAAACTATAAAACTAATAATCCCTTTAACAAATACTTAAAAATGGGTAAAATTGCTATTTATTTATTTATTCATTTGTTCATTCAATTTGTATATCTCAAACCAGTGACTATATAAAAACTTATTGTCAATATGGCTGTGCAATGCTTTGGAATTGAAGACATAAAGTGTTCAGAGTGTGTAGGTATGCACAAAGCATCTGTCTGTAATTCTTTCAAATCCTTCCCCAGAATCATGCTGCAACTGTGGAAGATAGCCTCACAATCCTGGGAAAATACACATTTGATTTAAAGAATTGCAGAGGTTCTGTGTGAGAATTCCTGCGTGCTCTGAAGGTTTTTTTTTTTTTTGGTCTTAGAACCTGAAATGCTGCACAGCCATATTCACTTCATGTAGGAATCTGCCACATGAATATAATTTTTAGCATGACAGGTGTAATGGCCCTGAGGAAACAGCTGCAAAGGATACTTTATGAAGAGTGCTCAGCTACTAGCAGGGGTGTCCACAGGGGGTCAACAACATCAAAGTGGCAGCCAAGACCAGATGATCGAAGCCCCTCCCCCTTTTTACATGTATCCAGTGAGCACATGAAAACGAGGTGAGGATTCAGTTGTTCTGTCCAGGCTGTCACCATTTTGATGTTGTTGACCTTCCTTGTGGATTTCTTGGAAATTGACATAAAAACTGTTATAAATAACTTCATGACTGCTTTTCATTTTTATGAAAGTGCATTGTGTGGACTCAACTTTACTGGAGAAAACAAGGCTGTTTTAATGTTACCCAGTTTGCAGCCATCAAATTCCTTCTGGTCCACTACCAATTTTTATAAAGCTTGGAGGTTAGTACAAAGAATAGCATTGTTTATCTTCAAGTAGAAGCATTTCACTAATAAAGAGATTGTCCAGAAGGGATAGCAAAATAATTTGTGGCTGAGATTACAATGCTAGCAATGAAGGGTAGCATTACTTGTTTTTTTCATATGCCACTGATGACTAGGGATAGAGAACTTGCTATCTACACAGAAAATAACAACAGCAACAACCTTTGGAATAAACAGAGATGCTCTTGCTTGTAGACTTTTGAGTTTTAGCATCTGAATAAGTAGCAAGGAAATATGCTATTATCACTAATGCATCAGGAAAAGAATTAACATTTAGTTGACGTACTTTATTGCTTATATATGCTTTGATATTGTTGAAATAAAATAGATGATCGCAGTTTAGGTTCTCTCCCCACAATCACCACCTCTTAATTCATAGGCTAAAATCTTGCAATTTTTCTTAAAGTTGATTGCAGTGTAGCCTAAAAGCTCAGAAATGAGATGGTAATAATAGATATGAATATATTATTTTAAAAGTAATATAAGATATATGACATTTGGATGAGGACGAGAATTGATTTGCTTTTCTGGATAGTAGCTGGCAAATTTGTTTAAAGAGGGCAGCTAAATGAAGGTCTTTCAGAAAAACAAGAATATGTCTGATTCACTGGAAAAGAAGGCAGAGCTGGCAGGAGCAAAATTATTGAGCTACTGGAAGTTGTATGCCATTCTTAGATTGCATCTAGTATGGAATAAACTTGATGCTTGCAAGGCTATGAACCATTCTTCTAACTATTTTGTTTCTCAAATAAAAATACTTGATTACTTCATACATGGTCCTATCTATCCATGGTAATCATTGGTAGCAAGTACGTTGTAAAGTTTTTAGAATTATACTTTATATTTTATGCTTCTCTTTCTTCTCTATAATCCCAGCAGCCTGCCAAGTGATGTTGCTGAATATCACCAAGGAGCATAAATGTGGCTGAAGTACCCAAAGGGAAAAGTATTAGTTAAAATGATGTTTAATCAGTAATTATTGCCAAATTTGGAAGTGAAATATTGCTTTCTCATGCTAACCCTATAAACTTGTAAGAGCCTCAAGAGAGAGAATGCTCTTTATGCTGCCACTAACAGAGGATCTTTGGCAGGTCCATTAAAGAACTTTCCCAAGACTTCCCCAGGCTCTTGAACTGCTTGTTCAGAGAAGCTATGGATCAACACAAGCTACAGTTGTATAAACAAGTGACTTGAGAGTTAATCTAGAGCTACCAGATGGGTTATGAAGTAACGAGTCTGGATGATGCTAGATGACACCAAAGAGTTTTATGTACCTCTTTGCTGCCATCTAGGAGTTGTCTGGCTTTTTGCAGTCTAGATCTGATAGTCCCAGTAATCTCACTGAACTCAGTTAGCCTTACTATTAAGTAGACATGCATAGGGTTACAATATAAATGAACCTGTTGGTTTACCACCATACATTATTGTTACAGTGTATCAGACCAAGTATAACAATTGAACATAGTTTCCCAGAATTGTTGGGACTGAGGAGCGGTGAGTATTTTTTTTTTGGGGGGGGGGGTGTTGGGTGTAAAAAAGAATAGGTGACTATTCTCACTACTTGGATTGTCACTACTAATCTTGAGCCCTAATGAAATGAGATTCACAGTAGAATGACCTTCCCCAGGTCAATTGCCTTCTAGATCTGTTGCATTACAATTCTTATTCTCTCCAACCAACTTCTATCAAATGCCATCCATCAGGTTAGACCAGAGCTTTCCAAACTTTGCATGTTGGTGACACACGTTTTAGACATGCATCATTTCGCGACACACTCTTACAGCAGGGCACAAGGCAGGCACTAGGACCTGCGTGGAATCCTAGCAGGGCAGGTTTGGAGGCAGCAAGGCACAAGGCAGGCACTAGGACCTGCGCGGAATCCTGGCAGGGCTTGGAGGCAGCAGCAGCCGTGACACACCCAGACACTGCAGCCGACACACTAACGTGTCCCGACACACAGTTTGGAAAGCTCTGGGTTAGACCCATGTAATTTGGACCCATATCCTTTGGACTGAAACCCCTGTGGGAATATTTATTCTTATAATGTAAGATATTGAAGTGCTGGGAGGCAAAAAAAAATCATAAGCCTTCTGCTAATACCTTAAATAAGAATTATTCAGATAATTAAGAGTGAATACCATGTGGTCTGACCAGTTCTGGAACTATGATAGCCATAAACCTCAATAGCAGCCATGTACGGACTAATTTTAAAGAGTTACAATATCATCCTATTTCACAAACCTTTTATGATTTATAGATCAAATCCCTTATGCATTTGTCTGAAATCCTAGAACTAGATGATCTACCACATCATGATGGGACTTGCCTATGGAGAAATCTTTAAACCACTAAGTAATATGACTTAATTTGGCTTCTATTGACTTTATGCATAAGGTGCTTCCAGACAGAGCTACTAGCGCTATCAATCAAAAGCTACCATGTAACAATTTTGTCCTTTTTAAAACTGAACTACTGTACTTTGGAAAGAAAAACAATGGATAAGTTGATGGGAAAAGACAGATTAAGTGGAGTGTGCCTCTGGATCCTTTTTACAAGTCAGTGGTAGTTCTGGAAATAGATATGAATGTACCTTTGAGTCAGTCTTAACTCCTGTGATTACAAGTCCCTGCAGTTTTCTTGGCAACATTTTTGGAAGTGTTTTGCCATTGCCTTTTCCCGAGGGCTGATAGAGAGTGACTCGCCCAAGTCACCCAGCTGACTTCATGCCTAAGGCAGGACTAGAAGTCATGGCTTCCCAGTTTCTAGCCCAGCGCCTTTAACCACTAGCCCAATCTGGCTTTTATATCTACTTAGAGATGTGCATACTTTGAAAATTATTAGCAAGAAGTGCTTTGGATCTTAGGCAAATGCTACATATTAGGTAAAGGTAAAGGTTCTCCCCGCACATTTGTGCAGTCGTGTCCGACTCTAGGGGCCGGTGCTCATCTCCATTTGTTAGCCGAAGAGCCAGCGTTGTCCGAAGATGCTCCCGCGGTCATGTGGCTGGCATGACACATGTGGAACACTGTTACCTTCCCACCGAAGTGGTACCTATTAATCTACTTGCATTTGCATGCTTTCGAATTGCTAGGTTGGCAAGAGCTGGGGCGAGTGCAGGAGCTCACTCTGTCACGCTCACTCTGTCACTAGGGATTCGAACCTCTGAACTTGCGATCTTCCGATCAACAAGCCTGGCGTCTTACCCGCTGAGCCACCACGCCCCTGCTTTTTTTTTTACCTCTCTGCTATTCATTAAAGTACCCCAGTTTTTTTCTGGCTTTGAGACAAACCTGAAAAATGCACCACTGTTTTAAGAATTATATTAATTTTAATGAGTGGATTCCTTTAATCAGTAGCCCCTTTTAAAGGCTCCTATGGAAATCTATACTACTACAACTGTAGTATGGATGCATGTTTACTTATTTCAGGAATGAAAAATTATGCTTCTTTACCATGATTGTTGTTGAAACAATATAAGATGCACACTGTTTTCTTGCTTAGGAAAAAACTGAACACGGGGCTGTGTTTATTTGGCATCTGCAAAATACTTTCTCTATTCTGTTATAAACTATCGCAAACTGCATAATTGAGCTTTTTATCCTGGCCAGTTTACACATCATCTTCCAACTTTTTTAATTTGTTTGTGTTTCAATTAACATTCAGTTTGTCTAGCTTTCATATACTTAGGAATACATTTATTTCTTTGTAGCTTCTGATTTTTTTCTTAATTAAGATATGATTCTATTAGTAGATTTGAAGGATATTCATATATTATCATTTGTTTTTAAGACCAAAATGTATGCCTACTGTTTTCCCCAAAAGCTTAGTTTGCTACTATTTTATTAGATTTATATTAATCACTTCACAAGTCTTGTTCATTCTTCTTGTTTACTGCAGTACATTACTCAAGGGTTTTTTGGGGGGAAAGGAAATAGAGATTTTAGAGATAGGCTTAATCCCAAATTAGGACTCTAAAACAAAAGGAACCATTTATGCTGGTCTATAACCATAATAAAGATTTGATTTGAAGTAACCATATTTCACATTAACATTCCCATCCAATACATAATTTTAGTTAAATCTGATGGAATTAAGTTTCAAGCAAACTTCTTGTAGGGATATTTTAATTGCTAAAAGATGATTTGATTATAAATTGTATTTAAAAAGTCTCTTGAAATAATTGCAGAGGTATAACAATGATAGGCATGTAGAACACATTTTGGAGGGGTACTTGTCCTCTCTATTGCAATTTTTCCATCACCTAGTAAATTACTACTGATCTTATTCCATTAATCAAAAATTAAATAGTTTAATAAGCAGAAGAAAGCAATCAGAAGTAACAAACAACAAGGAGTACATATAGTCCCCTAATCTGAGAGAAAGCAAATGAGCCTTCAGACTGGAAGTTTCCATGCAAACAGAGTTTACCGTTCTAGGTTGAGATATTCTTGGATTATTAAGCCTCCAGAAACTGAGGTTGGCAGTGCCGATTCTGAAGAGGTCTAACTCAGTTTGGACAATAGGACACCATCCAGTCCAACCGTCCTAGTTTAATAGCATTGCCTGCTACTTAAGAAATAAGAACTACAAAAATACCTCCTAAGTATATTTTATTTAGTAGCAAGCCCCACTAATTCCTGTGGAACGTATGTCCAAGACGTGCATCAGATTGTTTGTTTAATGGCTGGATTTATTATGGTCATTATTACAATGATTAAAAATGTAGTTTTGTGGTAACTTTTTTTTCACTTTACGACTTAAATTCTGTGCAAATGTACATGGATGTAGCTCACATCGGTATCTGTGGAACTTATTTCCGAGTGGTCATGTGCAATTAACGGTATGAGGCTTAACACAGAAACAAATCCTAAAACTGTTTAGAACGGAAGGCGCAAGATAAGCTGTCCATAAATCCTGGAATTCTGTTTATTTTATTACTGGACCAACCTTCATGACCACTAATTTATGTAAGCAAGGAAGGGATTTCCCCGTCTTATACCCGCTCCCGTAACCATACCGAGGGGAAGGCTGTACGCTTTCTTCGGTCCGGCCACCATGTGTAACGTGGAGAAATGAAGCTTCCCACAATGCAAGCGTGCACACGCGCCGCACTTGCAGGGAGGGAGAGGAAGCCTAGAACTACATTTCCCAAATGGCATTGGGGCCGAAAGTCTCATGTGCGTCCCCTCCCCCCCCCATGATTTCTAAGCGGAGGTAAACAAACTGTGAAAGAGGCAGGGACGTACAGTATCTGCTGCAGAAGGCGGAGAAAGCGATAGATCTTTGGGGGAGAGGGCTTGGACCATGGATGCAGGGGCAGCATCGAGATAGAGAGGAAAGGTGTGGGGCCACGGAGGAAAGGGGCAATAGGGGGCAGAATGCAGGGCTAGATTAAGAAGAGGTTGGAGGAGAGATTAATTGTTTGGGGCACAGAAGAAAGTGTATGAAGCGGGGTCGGGCGCAGTGCTAGAGATTTAAAGGGGAAGAAGACGGATAGCCAAGACCAAAGGGGAGAGAATCAGGAGTTGTGAGAAGGGTCTCTGTCAATGCCTAGAGGTAAAGGAAAGAGATTTTTTGAAGTAGGATGTGACCATGAGTCAGGGTAACTGCTGCAGGAGTTGTTCAGTTCTTTTTTCCGCCTCACTGATTAACTTCGTGGAAGCAGGACAAGAGGCACCCTTCCTCCAAGTTACTCGTTTCCTACCTTATTATTTTTCTCTCTTGGAAAAATCAGAGAACTAAGGTCTATTTCACCCATAGTGCCAGGTGCAAGGCAGCAAAGTCCTCCTTCACAATTGTTCGGGGGAAGGAGGCCTCATCCATCCCAAGGGCTATGGAGCGGGTAGAGATGATCAACATCCAGCGCCTTTTGGAGGCAGCCGAATACCTGGATCGCAGAGACCGAGGTAATTCTTTTGGAGGAAGGGGCAGGAATTGAGGTGGCCCACCCTCCTGGAAATAAGGGTCCAACTTACTTGTTTTGAAAGGAGCAGTTGCTTGGGGAGGGCCTGGGGAGAGGGGAAAAAGTGGGGCCAAAGAGATTCACATGCTATAGACAAGAGAGATGGAGAAATGTGAGCAAAGTGGCAGAATTTCTTGTAATGTGCTCTGGATTTTGATCAAGAAGCTTTGATACAGACTTTTAAGGTTGTCTTGGAACATACATTGGAAAGCTAGTTTGGGATAGTGATTAAAGATACTGATCTACAAACTGGGAGACTGTAAGTTCTAGTCCTGCCTTAGGTATGAAATCAGCTTGCTGACTTTGGGCCATTCACTCTCTCTCTCAGCCTTAGGAAGAAGGCAATGGGAAACCACTTCTGAAAAAAAGAGAAAACTGCATGCGGTCACCAGGAGTCAAGACTGACTCAAAGGGATTTGGACTCTAAGCTAGTCGGCCTTACCTGAACAGGTGCATTGCCTGTGGTTTTTATGTCCGAGTGTTCTCACATTTGTTTGAAGCTGAGAACGTTCCCTGACAAGTCATTCAGGGCTCTGCTGTCATTGTCTCTGGAAAATGATGTTTCTTATTGACTGTCCCTTCTGTTTCCATTTGCTCCTAATTTATGCAGAGTGTGAACATGGGTATGCCTCATCCTTTCCTTCCATGACAAGTCTTGGGCTGCAGGACCCAAAGCCACTGCAGAGACTGAGCCGGTCAAGAAAGCACAGCAGCGGAGGCAACAGCACAGGCACTACAAACAGGTAACAGTCTGCAAGGGGCTTGAAAAGAGGAGATTGTTAGTGTGTAAAGACTCAAACATTTAATGTACCCAACAGGGAGAATAGGTTATATTTTACTTGGCACTTTTACTGGAGTTCCCCTTTCCTCATAATCTTGCTTCACCAGCCCTTGATAATCTGCAAGTTTGTGGCTTTTAATAGAAGAATTGACGAATGTGGTATTGTGCTAGCTGCCTCTTTAAATCTTGCAGAACCAGCTTGTTAGCCGAGTACGTAATGCCTTGTCCCTGCAGGTTCCCCACACTCCTTTTATGTAACTTGCATCATCACTGAAAGCTTTCCCAAGTAGATGATTTTACTCTAGAGAGGCTAATATTAATCTGGGGGAAAAATCCTTTGCATTTTTATTCTGAAATGTATCCCACTGTATTCAGTGGAGGTATGGGGATTCCCCACTCCCACCCCTCTGCCCCAGGTAAGCATATTAAGTCTGTAGTTTAAATATTTTCAGTTAGAGAGCATATACAGACTTGGAGTTTTAGATCAAGTCATATTTGCTTGAATACCAATTGAAGATGTAGTTTTACAATGTATTATTTTTGTGCAGATTAAAATTTTTTTTTGTATAATGTAATTTAGAATCTGATGGACTATGAAAACTCACATTGAATAGTTTATTAATAGTCTGATAATAGAACCCTGATTTCTGGCCCTCATATGGCATGTTCTATACATACAGTAATGTCAAGCTAACAAACCAATTTATGGAAAGTCATGAGCAAAACAATTGCAGTACAATAGAGTTGTGTTCCAGGGGACAAATATATTTTGTAGATTTGTGAACTGTTTTATGCCAAAGGCTCACTTACTTGATTACAGCAACAATACTTTCCAAAGGTATAATTTTTCTAGTGCTCTCTGTTGGTGATATATGAGCCATTTTAATCAAATATGA
This sequence comes from Charina bottae, assembly GCA_023362775.1. NCBI lineage: Eukaryota > Metazoa > Chordata > Lepidosauria > Squamata > Charinaidae > Charina > Charina bottae. Next base: position 49,269,068 of record JALMGJ010000005.1, read on the forward strand.
CTCCACCTTCCCAGTAAGAAGGCAGTTGTTTACTTATTTAAATATGTGATTTAGAGAATTCACTAAGAATCATTGTTGTAAAAACACGATAACATTAAAACTAAATGATGCCTTCCGAATTAGTCATCTCTAATACTGCAATGCCATACTTGTAATATCTGTAGTGATGACATTTTAGCTGAATGCCATGTCAAATAAAACAAAACAAAAAAGTCACACAGCTTCATGTATTTCCACAGACAAGAATTCTGTCTTAGGTGTTGGTAGTAGCAAGAAAAAAGGAGGGAGCAGGGCTTTTCCCCTTAATAATATGGATATACAGAAATGTAAGAATGTGCATAGTAAAGACTTTCCTTGTTTTTACTCTTTCATTTTTATGTACATGTCTTATAGTAACTGTTTTAATGTAAATGTGATTGTAACATATTCTATGGGAAACAATATACAAATGTTGTAAACAAATGAATATGTATAGAAGAAGCAAAATTTGAAGTGGAATAAATGCATAAATGGAGTTAAATTGTATTTATTTATTAAAAGCATTTTTATACTGGCTATGTCACCAGACTCAGGGTATTGTGCAAAAGCAAAATATCATTAAAAACATACATCATAGATCCCATCCACCCAACTCAATATAATGTGACCCCAAATAACATAGAGAAATGTTTACACATATAAAAAGAACAATGGCAGCCAAGTCACCACTCACTGAACTTCTTTTCTCTGCCTTGTGAGATGTAATGAGGGAGACCAAGCATAGCTCTGGAGCTGTGGTGTTTTAAAATCATCAGGACTAATGTAGAGAAAGCCAGCCTTCTGCTCCATAACCCTTTTACCTCCCTTGCAGGGAGACAGGACTTTAAGGAGACCCTGACACAACAGGCAGAATCATTCTGGAAAAGATGGTTCCTGACATAGCTCAGAGCCATGCTGTAAAGGATCTTATAGGTAAAAACTAGCATTTGGAAGCCTATTGTGTAACCCCCAAAATTGGTGTTATATTGTAGTAGTGCGTCTCTGCCAGCAGCCTGGCTACTGCGTTCTGCACCACCTGTAACTCCTGAGTTGTCTTCAAAAGCAGCCCCATCTAGAGCACTCTGCATAGTCAAGCCCTGTGGTGATGCTAGCGTGGGTTACTGCCATCAGAGATTCCTGACCCCTGTAGAGTCCCAACTGGTGCATCAGCCTAGGCTGGGGAAAGGCTTAAATAAATACTCTAGTATTTATAGGATAGTATAAATGCTATAGTATTTACTTTATATAAATTTGTTTGTATAAATAGTATTCATTCTTTAGCCAAAAAGTCTCACGTGGAAGTTTATGAAGATCAGTATTATACAGGTAACAGTTCTCAGACTTAAATGTTTTAAACGCAACACACAAAGGAAGCAGATACAGGACAAGCAGAGGAAAAACTAGGCCTCTATTCTCAAAAGTTACCATTCTTATAACAGTCAGCCAGGAGAAATAGTTCAGGTAACTGGAACTGGTTAGAATTGCTATCCGTGGCACAACTTTGGTGTCTTAGGATGAAATAAAATTTTACACAGTCCATTTGTCATAATAGGATGTGTGTTGTTGACACGCATGATGACACATGGAAGGCTGTACTTCCAATATACTTTCTACTGTCTGGTCTGCTGGTGCTGAGTTTATTGGGGAGACAAATATGTGGTCCGTACAATTTGATTTGCAAAATATGTGCCTCAAAGAATTTGGTGTACAATTGTAATTAATGGTTGACTAAATTGAGAATAAAAGTAACAGATCCCAGCAGCAGCAGCTGAATTCTGGGACTTTCAGCACTGACCCATATTTATTTTTTATTTAATTTCTAAAAGTTATTAGTCCCTCAATAGCAGCGGTTCTTAGGGTGACATGTAATAATACACTGTTACAATAAATAGAAGCAAATAATAAAACAATCAATTAAAAGCAGCAGAAACTAAAACAGTGGAGGTAAACCTGTTAAAGTACCACAAAACAGAACCAAGGAAAATTCAGAACTTCATAAAGTCATTCAGAGAAAGACAGGCATACATTTCATCATTTATGCTGGATTGTTCTTGCTTTTTTGACAGGGAAGACAACAAATGGTGAAAGAGATGATTTGAAGTTTTGGATTTAACAGCTATAGTTGTCTTATCTGCTCTTTTCCTGTTTGACTCCTTCCTTCTACGGCTATGAGTTGAGAAGGGAGGAGGCTTTTTCCAGAAATTCTTTCGTCTTTCTATCCTGACATGCACATTGCTCAGGGCAGTTGAAATTTCCTTACTATTCTTATTTTAAATTCTTATCCTAAGTCACTTCAAGTCATTTTCCACTAGCTAGCCTCTGATGCTAAAACTGAATGTGCATAGGAAAAGTTTTTTGAAGTGATATAAAATAGGCAGGGGGCATACAAGATCTTTTTAGCTTCACAGAGTAAAGCACCATAATCTCATTTTCTTGCTCAATTTTTAATTGTTTCAATTGGATTTATGTGGGAGTAGAGGCTGGCGGATTGCAGTCTCAGTGGCTCTTTCATAGCCAAAGAATTGTTGCATGAGCATGAAATAAAAAAAAAGCATGTGTATGCAAACTGATGCTTTTTCCAATGTATAATCAGGGTTAATGAAATTTAAATGGGCTGTTGTGTAATCCAACAATCTAACTGGGTTCAGAAAAGGACACAACAAATTGAGGATAAGAACACTGGTGGCTATTAGTAGAAACAGGAGGTACAACTTCATGCCCAGCTTATATAAAAAAAATGGAAACATGCAGTTAAGAGTGAATTGCTTTGTAACAAATCTAGGGTGGTTTGTAAAGTTCCTTCAAAACATCTCAGTAGTGGAGTGAAAAATTGATTAAGTATAATGTTACAATATTTGGGGCAATAATCTTGACTAATCATATTCTAAAAATGTACCATGTTTTAATTTTTAGCAATAATTTCTAGTGATTGAGTTCATATCCATAAATAGATGTTTTTCAGGAATGACAAAAAAGGTCTGGGGAAGAATTTAAGTTGTTTTGTGAGTGAGGTGTGTGTGTGATTTGTGATGTCCTCTTGCCCTCCCTTGCCCTCTTATTCTTAATGTGGCTGTTTCTAATATTCAAAGCGTTTTAATGTTTTTGTTTAAAACTTAACTTTTTATTTATTCATTTCTTAACTGCCTTTCAAGATCATAGTCTTAAAGCAGAATACAATATAAAATTGTAACATTATTTGAAAATTATAAACATACTTTAAAATGTATATTTTAAAACAAAAGAATAAAAAAATGATAAGACCATAGAATCTTTTCAGTTAAAAACCAAGGAGAATAAATAATGTTTATAAAGCATACATTAAAACAACTCCAGATTTAACTAACAGCATTTCTCTTGGAAGGGAATTTTTTAGAGTAGTGGTCATTACTGAGAAGGTTCCCTCTCTGATGCCCCTCTAAATAGTGGGCCAATAAGTAGGGCATCCAAAAAGTATAATCTTAAATTAAGAAAAGGTTGTATAGCAGGCTAAGAAATTGTACTACAGCTATTTATGCACTGCACCATTTTAAACAGATTTGACTTCCTTAGCCCAGTGGTGAGTTGAACCAATCAGCTGCTGCTATTTCCTGTGATTGATTGGTTCCCTAGGGTAGAGAAGCAAGTTCTAGTTTAAAATGGTACACACCAAATGCAACTTCAACTAGCTGGCTTGTGTGGTGATCCTGTAGCTGGTCTGGGAGAGATAGAGAGGCAAGTGCAGTGTGGAAGAGGAAATAGAAGCAGTAAAGGAAGAGCTGCTGGTGATACAGGAGGAGTTAGAAACAAAGAAGGCAAAGAGCCATTAATAATAAAGAGGTTCCCTACCTCTTAGCAGGGGGAGAGAGAAGGCAAGCCCTTTCATTATTCCTTTCCTCCCAGCAAAACGGGTCAAAATTGCTCTGTTTTTGCTGCTAATGGAGTGATTTTCTCTTCTTTGTGGTGGTGGGGATGCATGCTCATGGCTCTCTTTTCTGCCTGAAAAAGGGGTCAAAACTGCTGTGTTTGGTTGCCATTAGTGAAAATAGAGCAATTTTGAGTATGTGGGTGGTATTTATACATGGGGTAGGGAGATTAGTAGGAGTGTGTGTGTGTGTGTGTGTGTGTGTGTATACATACATACATACATACGGGGTAGGGAGATTAGTAGGAGTGTGTGTGTGTATATATATAAAGGTAAAGGTTCCCCCACACAGTCATGTCCGACTCTAGGGGCCGGTGCTCATCTTCGTTTGTTAGCCGAAGACTATATATCTATATCTATATAACTCCCCCCCACCCCGAAGAGATGTTTGTGTGTGAAAGAGATGTAGGTGGTTGGAGTTTGCAAAAAAAAATTGTTTAATTTAAATACTTTTTTTTACTTACTTGCTCTGCTCCATTTTATCAGTGGCTATGCTTTCATGACAGCCTTACCATATTTTTCTGGCAGCCATTTTGTGCTCATGTCTTTGACATTTTGTCAAAATCCAGATATGTCCAGAAATCTGAGAAGGTTGCATGGCCTGAATATCAATGTAAACATCAGTTTTGAATTCCAGACTGCTTTTGTGGCCTTTTGGGGGGCTAAAGGTAATTTGGGAAGGGGGCAACCACTTCCTTTATTGCCCAGCAAAGCTATGCCACCTTTTGCCAGCCCAGGACTAGCAAATGTTTTTAAAAGTGGAAATGATACAGTACAGTGTTAAATATGTTTATGCAGATAATAACATTTTAAAGTATAGAATCTGAGTCCTGTTGACTAATTTCATTTCTGTGCACACTTACCTGGACGTTAGGTCTGTTGAACTCAGAAAAAAATAATTCTAGGTAGACATATGTAAAAACTGAAATGTTAGAAACCAATATCCTTGCAAAAATAGATATATTACATGTAGATCCAATTTTACTATAACAGACAACATCTTACAGAGAACCATAATGCATTAAGACAGTGAATGGCTCTACTGTGTAAGGCAGGCTCAGAATATGACTGCACCCAGGATTACACCAGAGACATTACTGAATATACATGACAGAATATGGAAGGACTAATATTGATATGCATGACAGAGCTTGCTGAGGAATAAGTGTGTCTGCATAATTTCAAGGACAATGTCTAACAACATGGAGGAGGGACATTACTACACTGACAGATATAATCTGCCACTGAGGCCATTCTACTTTCCCTATTCTACTTTCCCAAATAATATATTGACAAAAATTGGTTTACTAGACTTTTTGTTGTTGTTGCTCACAGTGAAGATTCCCATGTGTGATATTTGTAAATTTCATTTGTTTCCAGGCATAAAAAATGGGCACTTGGCACACTGTTATCAAGCTTAATTCAGTCTAAGTAGCACTAGGCCAAAATGTCAAGTGAAGGGATATATTTCATGAAATGAACTTGCCTTTGGGCAACTTCTTGATGTTTCTTGTGGGGAGGGTGTGAAATTTTTCTGTAAGCAATAAGTATTGAAGTAAGGGAAAATATATGTCCTTGTTGCCAGAGCAACCAAATTAATGTTCCTTGCTCCATCTGTCTTAGGAGTAGTCAACCTGAGTCTTTTCAGATGTTTTGAGCTACAAATTCCATAAGGCTCTGCCAAAATGGCCAAGGGAGCTAGTGCAAAAGAACAATAGATTACTTAAATTTCTTGGTACCTCCCCTCAGAGGTGTGTTCTACCGCCCTTTCATTGAGTTATTTCATTAAATAACTGTTAAATAAATCCCATTGAAAATAACATAGTGCAGGTGGATAATGACTGGATACATTCCTCTTTTCATTAATTTCTTAAACATTTGGAAAGAGAAAGGATTTTATTTCCCTTTTATGATGTTGTTATAAACTCAGAACTGGCCATGCTCCTGATCCTTGATTCTTGGTCAGAACTGCATGGTGAAGTATATTTTTGATGTAAAAAAACCCTTTGAAGCAAAAGAATCAGTGGCTGAAAATAGGCATGGAACAGTGGTGAGTAGGACTTACTCAAATACATTTTCCTCCTCTGAAAAGAGTTACTTGCACATCTGAAACAGAACTTAGTTAAAATTTTGGTGCAGCAATAGTTTCAAAAATTCTATTTCCTAGAGTCGGAAAGAGTCCAGAGACATCCGGCATATAAATTTAATTTATTACTATTATTATTACTATTATTATTATTATTACTACTACTACTACTATTATTATTATTAATCATGAAATGTTTAAAAATCCAGGCCAAGTCAGAAATACATTTGTGGTGATTAGTGTTTCTTAAACTATATTCTGTGGAGTACCAGTGTTCCATGAACAATTTAAAAGTGTTCTAGGAATTGGTCCAAGGGAAGTTTTGCTCTGGGGCTTAGATCCATTCAATGGCCCAAGAAATATCCTATGCATGAAAGAAGAGGTTGTTGTTTTCATTCACAATATCAACATAGGCTAAATGTTACACTGTATCTATGATTTTCTTTAATAAATCTCATTCTGGATATTGATGAAATGTGCCATTGAATTCAAACTCATATTTTTTATTTATTTATTTATTTTTATCCCTTTATTATTTTTATAAATAACTCAAGGCGGCGAGCATCCCTAATACTCCTTCTTCCTCCTATTTTCCCCACAACAACCACCCTGTGAGGTGAGTTGGGCTGAGAGTGAGTGACTGGCCCAAGGTCACCCAGCCAGCTTTCATGCCTAAGGCGGGACTAGAAATCTCAGTCTCCTGGTTTATAATCGGTGTAGTATATCTAAGGGAAAATTAATAGCATTATTGATGAGTGTGTTTTATTTCAATATTATTTTTGTTGTCACTTTTCCTTTCATAAAAGCAAAGCAAAGCTATTTCATTAAAAATCTTTAAAGATTTTTAAATTTTTAGCACTTGATTTTTGGTAACACTTTACTTTTGGTAACAAGTTCTTGAAACATGTTGAGAAGAACTCTGTTCTTAGCCTGGTGTTAGTAAAAAAAACCCAGAGTTTAAATTAATAGCTGTTTGACTGAGTTTCCCTGCAATAAACAGAAGATATGTCCTTTCTACTTACCACTTCTAAGTATAAATCAGAGAAACCTCACTCTTTAGTAATTGATGACATTGCAAATATATTTTGCAGTTTTTAAATATAGGCAATTTATCCTTGCATCTAAAAAGCAAAATATGGATGACTCCAAAGATGTACCTGTGGATATCTTTGCAGCTATGCTCAACATTTGATGCAGTCCTATCCTGTGCAGCATGCTATGAGTTCATTATAGGTTGGGTGCTGATTGGGTCTTTATCTGCTGTTTCAGACCACAAATATAGTTACTGGTATTAAGTTATAAACAGCCCTCTGATGTCAGGTCCAATGTAAGCAACAGATAATTCTTTTCAGGATTGTTCCTGATTATAGAAATATACACACTGACTCTTACTGTTTCTGCTGTATTAGACCGACGGTAATTTAAGGGAGATGTCAGCTTCTTAAACCTGGATTTACACCTATACAGTTTGTAACCCATCTAATAATGTCTACTATGTAAAAATATTTGGAGATAGAGTTTAGTTCTGAGCCCTAAATGTGTGCAATTCAAACTACCTTTTTCTACTTCACCTTTTATTCCAGCTACCTATGGCAAAGAGAGGCACATAATAGGCAATACTTTTCATAGAACTAGGTTGCTTGAGCTACTAACTTCTGTATGTATATTGTTCTTGCCAAGAAAATAGGAGTGGTATATATTTTAGAGATATATCTTGGCTCCTTTCACTTGTTTTCTAATCCAAGTGAAAACCAGCTTTAAGTGCTCAGATATCGGTTGTTGCCTAACCAAATAGAATGAATATTTTGGTTGGGCAGCAGAGATAACTTGACCTTCCTGTTATTCCAATGCTGTGAGTTTAGTGACTGCTTGTAATCCAGGGAGCTTTGGAGAACAGTTCAGTGTTGCTAACTTGCAGGAGATAATTTGATGTATAATCCACCCTTGGGGGTGGGTAGAACAGATGCAGTTGTGTGGTATAGAAAACTGAGTAGCAGACAAGGAACCCATCTAGCATCATGTTCCTGCTCATCCACAAAATTGGGTAATTAGTTTTCAACCTAAACAATCTCACCGGATTGTTGGGAACATAGAAAATTGAAGAGAAAATACCTTGTTTAAACAAGTGCCAGGTATAAGCAAAGGTGATAGGTTGTGATGCCGTCTCTTGTAATGACCTCCCTTTGAGATTGGATAATTGCAGACAACATAGCTTTTTTTGAACATCTGTAGGCAACCTGATAATTCCTATCAGGGTACTCGTAGGAGACCAACTGCAGTAGCCGCCCTTTGCTATCACAAATAGACTGCTTCTATCTCTTAGAAACTGAGTGCTGCTATTGCTAGGTTTCAAGGACAGAAGTAGTAAGATGGCTTGGTTAACATTTTTTGTTTACTTTTTCCGTGGGAACTTTATGTTATATGTTATATTATTGCTAAAATATTGATGAGTCACCTTGTGTAATGCTGATGCTCCATAGCCAAATACTCCTGATCTATCTGCTCCCATATAGAAAGAATACTATACTTGAGCATTAAAGCTGAGAAATCAAATTTATACTGGAATAAGGGAGCCCTGTTATACTGAAGGAAAATCCGGGTACTTCCCAGAAATAAGGCATGACAAACAAAGCTCCCTTGAACCTAGAAGGCTTTTCTATGAGCCTAAGATGGTGATGTATAAAGCAGTGTACTGAGTTCTAAAGTAGTTGCTGCTACCCCTTGTATTCAGGCCTTTCCACCTGATACATATAGCTCAGATAGTACCACATGCATATGTCAAGGCTTAGGCATTTTTGTATATGTCTTAAGGCCTTCAATCTATCTTTCTTATGCTCTTTTTCTGTTTATGCTCAAAGCTTTAAAAATGTCACCATAGGCAAAGGGTATTATTTGTATTAGATCTACTAGCAATATTTTGGTATCCCCATATTCAGAACTATAATATAACTGTCTAAATCAGTAATGTAAATGGCATACAGTTTGCAAGTGCATAGTTTACCTTCAAGTGCTAGATCAGATGTGTTGCATATCTCTTACTTGATTCTTTGCTTAATATCTGGATGCTGAGATTTTTGAAGGTAGATCTTTGTCTTTTTTTTTTAAAGAACTGTCTTATAGTAATATCTTAGCTTGGGTTTGCCTTCCATTTCCTGACAAGAAGGTCTCAGAAAGGAATTGTGTTGCACAGAGTATTTTAGAAATCTAAATCCTCTAAGGTATTGTGCTATAGAGATAACCTAGAAATTATTGGAAATGCATTTAAATATAAATATGTCCCAGGCACATTGATAGAAGGATTTTTAACAACAAAAAATGAGGAATTTATAGAATTCTCTTGTAGGTTCTTTTTCCTCGTTTAAACAGGTTCATATGGAGAAGCTGCTGGGAAGCAAATGGCTGAAACAATGACCCCCTTGCACATTTCTTTGCTGTGAAAATCCAATTCCCTCCCATGACTGGACAAGTTCTATATTTAAATGCACAGAATTGTTTTAAGATGTCTGATTTGGAGTTTAGCATCACTTTCCAGGAGTATGATGTAATGGTTGGAATGAGGGGTTAGGAGCTGAGTGATCTGTTTTTAAACTTGAGTTATAAAGCTTACTGACTGATCTTAGAATCAGTCACACACTGATAGATTTATCTCCTCCTATTCTTTTAAAGATTGGAGAATGTATTTTTAAGTTTGAGTGGAATAAGGGAACGTGCAGAGTACATAGAATTTAGAGTTACAGCTTCCCTGCTTGATCCACTAAGGCTAAAACTTTCTGGAATTCAAATCTACCCAGCTACTTTCTTTGCCACTCCAATTTTTAGGTTAGTTTCAGTTTTCCCAGAACATCTGGGGCACTTGAGTGAATTTCAAGACAACTAAGAAGATCCCTGTGACTGAAAACCAATTGCCAGAATTGCTTGCTTATCCACCAAGCATTACTTTCTTTCCCTCTGTAGGGGTTAACTTTGATATTCATGAACCTGTATTTCTAAAGGTCGTTTTTCCATCCCTAGAAACAACATATTTTATTAAATAAGAAAACTGGGTTAAATAAATGTATTATTTACATTGCCTTGCTTGTGCTGAGAATCACAATGTTTCTTAACATTTCAATAATTTGTTGTTAGCAGAGATATAGGCTAGCACAACTGTTCAAGGAGTCCTGATAACTCTATGACAAACTGAGTGATGTACTGCAGTCAGTCTGTAGTGGTATGTTGTATATATTGTGTTGCATTTTATTTGTGACTGCATACTGTTCCAGGATTTAGAATTACAAATCTGCTGCTTCTCTTTAAATCCCATTACTTCACTGAATCTAGTATGGTGGTAGGACAGAATTGTAGTATATGCTTCTTCTGTGACACTGCTAATCACTTCACATGTGCCAAGAATAACTTTATTCCCCATTTTGAATGCTAAATATGGGAAGGGAGGAAAAATTAATTAATTAATTTTAATTTCTTCTACAAATATTTTTCTGTCAACTATCTGATATGCAAAAATATTAAGCTCCTTCCCATTTGATATGTGGATGGTTTTTAAAAGAGAAACCTCAGTGGAAGGAATACTGCCCACCATTAAGCAAAATTCCATGTATTTTCAAAGCAAAACTAAACATTTACTGTATCCCTCCATTAAGGGCTTTTTGTGCATAGATGAATGATCTTAGCAGTCTCAGTTCTTTGAATGTCATCATTCACAAAAATGAGAAAGTGTTAGTATGCTTGTGGGAACTCTGATGTTTTTAGGAAATTATCTCTATCTATCTATCTATCTATCTATCTATCTATCTATCTCTATCTCTATCTCTATCTCTCTCTCTATCATCTCTCTATCTATCATCTATCGGGGTTATTCTGAAACTGAGAGGGATAACTGATTGGAGTTGCTGGAAATTGACTCTGAGCATAACATCTGTCGTTCTGTGGCAAGAAACAGCATACAATATGGAATTCAGATTTCAAATGGAGGAACATCTCTTTATTTTAATAGACCTACTGCACTCTTCAGCTAAGTCAAAAACTGTCTTTCCATTAGCAGAAAATTACTGTTTGGGGTCCAAGCCATAGCACTATATATGTGATCTTGAGCTCCTGAAGGAAAGGTAAGATAAATCAACTAGACAAAAACTGGGGGCTTTTAAAAAAAAATAGAATGCTTAAGGCTGCACATGAGAGAGGACATAGGAGTTCTTCCTAATGGAGCTTTATTTCTTCCTTCCCTTTGGCCATAGTAGGGTAGACTCTGGATGTTGTCATTATTTATTTCATGGAGCAATCCTTAGGTTAGTAGTTTATGTAAACTATATTTATTTTCCTACAGATAATTCCTGTTGATTCAGATATTCATCTTTTTTTTTGGTACTGTCAGATGCTTCCAGCTTATTCATTAGGCCTCCATCTTTAATATGAACCATGTTAGTGCTACACCCAAAGATTAAGAATATTATTTGCAGGGAGTGGCTTATTTGAAAGATCTCTTCATGCTGATGGCTACTAAACAACTTACTTAATGAAGCTTTGCTTTTGAATTTGTAGCTGCTTGGTACAAAGCAGGAAGGAATAGTAATGATAGCACTGGAGCTTAGCATGGTTTATGAAATGGAAACTCTAGATTGTCTGCTTGGAATCTAATACCACTTACAAGTGAAGTATTGTCTTCTTGCATACTACTACAGTAGATAGCTTCAACCTGGCACCCATAAGGGGGCTGGACTTCCATCATCTCCAACTGACATGGCCTTTTATGAGAAGATTAGACCATAATCAGGTTGGAGATGGCTGATCCAGTCTCTTGACAAGAAGAGACTATTTTATTTAATGATTATGTGCACAGACAATTTTACAAGATTGTTGAGTTCTAATTTTAGTTTTAGTTAGAAATGTATTACGAGGATGCAGGAGACAAAAACAGCATATTTTCTAAGGAGAGAACACTGATTATCTCTTGAGTTACCAAGGAGAACACTACATGTATTTCAAAATGTTTTCTATTTTAAGGATTGTTCCTTGTAGTAGTCTGACAGGATATATTTAGCAGCTGCAGAAGTTTTTCTGTTTTCTATCCTTTTCACTCCTCCTATGTGGGAAAGTTCATACTATTTTATTTTATGCCAGTACAGTTTTAAATCACAGTATAAATTAACAAACTTCATGACAAGATGGCAGCCCTCCTCATTTGTGGTGTTTTGATGGAAGGAAGATAAGTAATAGAATCTCCTGTGTGTGAGAAGTAAAGGAGAGCCTGCTGTTTTAATTTTGTTCCCAGTGGTGGGCTGGACTTTGTTCTTTCAGCTCCAACTTTGATGACTGGTTTGATTATAATCTAGGAATTCAATCCTTTGCATAGGAGTTGTAGCCCTTAAGGGAGTCTCCAGAAAGGGGGAGATGTTTCCTGCAGGAACAAACAGTAAATAAAATTATTAATACACAATTGTGATTTATATACAGATTGCCCCCACTGCATATGGTTGTAACTGTGAGGGTTTTTCCTTGTCTTTAACCCATTCAAAAGAATTTCATTTGTGTTTCTCAGGTATAAAAAAATACTCTCTGCTTCACAATATTTAACAATCCAAATGCATAAAATTTATACATGCATGATAAAGAATACAGTAAATAGGCATGCTTTATTAATTTTATAATTTTGTTTCCTAAGTGTTGAACAAAATATATGTAATATTATGGTAATCAGTGGGCTTCAAGAATTTAGGTCAGAACTAGAAGTGAATAGGGAAGTTGCTGTGACATGCCAATGAATTGAGAAATATATTTTTGAGATTGATTGGTGTAACCCAAAATAGAGAAGTGTTCCCTTTTCTCTTTGCTATGTCCTGAGGGACATGATACCTTGTCCCTACTGCTTGTATTTTTAAATTGCTGCTTGCTAATGCAGTACAGGGATAATTGTTTTTAAAATCTGATTTTATTAACGTATTAATACATACACAGATATGCATATTTAGAGAATAAAATATAGATAAGTACACTTAAGGAATAAAATTTGGCAGGTATTACTGTATTTCTTTTAAACTTGCATGCTGTACTCATAGTTTATAGTGTTTTGCACAGTGGAAGAGTAGCTAATATCTATCAGAGTATAAGTTATTACATTTCCAATTCAGTTTCCAAATTTCTCCATCACAATTAGAGTATCTGATACATCTGACTGACAATCTAGCTCCAGGCTGGAAATTTAAATAATTCTGATTAATCTTTCAAAGTTTCTTTGTGGGGTTTTTTTACATGTGTTTTAACATTTCTTCATTACCGCCATTTTTTAGAAGTTACTGATTCACAGAACATTCTCATTGAGATTGGAATTCTTCATTAATTCAGCTTTATAACCATATGGTTTTCATTAAAGGTTCTTTCAGCTGATGATGGAAGACAATATTTGAGCATCAGGAAAGTGTAATGATAATTCATAAAGAAATATTTTGTCAAATCCTCTTAAAATAATAGGCTTTCTATTTAAAAAACAAAATAGACATTCTGGTATCAACTTATTTTACAGTATATTTTTTAAAAACAGTAAAATCTTTTTAGTTAATGTTAGTACTTTATAATTTGATGATTGGCAGATTCTACATAATTAAGTTATTATATTTTATGTTACTATTAGCATACCAGTAAAAAGATGAACTCTGGAAATAGCTTTGGAAACTTGCAGATTGCTTGCAGAGTTTAGTAAATTGGCTTGAACAGGATCATATGATCCTGAGTTTTAAATATTTAAAATAATTTTCTTATGGTTTCATGGTCTGATCTATCCACATGAATAGGTGTCTATAGTAGTTAAATATAAGAAAAGACCCTGGATAAAGAGGGGCTTTCTCCTTTATTTCCATTTCTTTCTTTTTATTCTTTTAATCCATATAATCAGCATCATATTTATAAAGTGATGGGCTGCTTCATACTAGAGAATAGTGGTGACTGAAGCAATAAGCAAATTGATATTGAGCTGAAGAGAAATTGTAACGCTTAGAACTTTGCACTAACAGCTACAGTTGTAATTATTAAAACTTGACTCTTAGTTGAAGAGTTGGTACATATTTCTTTGTACACGGTTATGTTGTTGAATATGAAACTTATAACTGGGAATGAAAAACTGCTCATGGCTTATGGCAGCCATCATTCAACTTGGTCTACTCCAAATTCCTCTGAAAGATAGGAATTACCCACTAATTCATTTGCAAGACACTAGAATAAAGAAAGGTGCTTATGAGAATGGGCTTCTGAGTTAGACTAGAGATGTCTAATTATTTCTTTTTCTTGGTTTATCTTCCAGGTCTACGCACAATGAACTAGAAAAGAATCGGTAAGTCATTAATAAACAGGGTTTCACGAACTGCAAACTTCATTAATATTTTAATTGTTAAAACATTTAAGTTGTCCTGTGGTGGTCTTCCCCAATCTAGTGTTTGCTAGATAGATTGGACTACAATTATCAGCACCCACATGCCCAACTGGCTAGGAAAGATGGGAATTGTCCCAAATACCTCAAAGTCAGTTATTGGGAAAGGTTGTTTTATGAGTTTTGGTAGTCTGGAAGTGCCATATCACACTACATGACTGGTTAAAACAATAACAACAAGCTTCAAATACAGATCTGAAAAATGTTGAACTTGTGCCCATCCTCTTTAAAATGCAAAGAAGTGACCTATTTTTACAGCTAATCTGTATTCAGAGAAAATACTGTTTCTCTTCTTGCAAACTGAAATCTGATTGAGTCAGTGTCCATACAGAAGGTTGCTAGGGTATCGGATTTCCAAACACTGGTACATATTAGCTAGAGCTTGTGTGTTTGTTTTTGTCTTGCTCTCTTTTTTGCCTCTCAGGCCTGTCATAATATCTGCCCCACTACAGAAAAAAATTCATTGACCAATGGACTCTAGATTCCGGCTACCCTTTGTTCTGTGGAACAGTGTTCTGGTAACATGCTTTAGGACATAGCCTAATCATCCTTGAGCCACACTTTCACAACACCTGCATTTTTGTTGCTTCACTAGTTCTGCTCTATGACTCATCACCTTTACAACAGAATAGAAATACTACTGGGACAGCAGGGAGTTAGTTCACACACATATCAGGTTATAGCATTGCTTTCAGGATACTATCATTGTATCAGGATCCTATTTATACATTTATCTTCAAGACTGGATTGGAGACAGGTTGGTTGAATCAACAGTCTCAGACTCATTATTGGGCCTGTGGAAAAGGAAATGTGTTTCATGGAAGAACAGATTATTTGGAATTTATTTAGAAGAGAACACTGCAGGATTACCTTGATTTAGCATGGTAGATAAAGCTGGACTGGAATAGGAGAAGTTACATACCTGCATTCAGTCAAAAGGCCAGAATCCCTTTACTGTAGTGTTTTGTAGATGTAGTTTTGTTTTCTTTGTTACTGGTTTGCTGTTTGACAAAGACTGTACTTTGTATATTTCCTGTATATGTTTACTTCCTTGTTTCAGCTCTGTGGGCTGGTGAGCTGTTCTTTTGACCCAGCCTTCAGATTTCTATTGTGTTAAGGCTAAATGTGTATAAGATTTGTGTGCTTCTGAGGGGAAAGAGGGAATTCAGGGGCAAAATTGGGGTACCCTTGAAATGCAAAGGCAAAGTTCTGTGAGGCTAGGTAGAAAATAGAGAGAAAAGAGATTATGGGTCAAAAATTACACTGGTGACAAAAAGTGGGTCTTGGATAGAGAGTAAAAAATGGTGCAAATGGTCACCAGTTAGTAAAGAACATCACAAGAAAGATGTGAGTGAATACTTCCATATCTGCATACTGATATCATGTGAAGAAACTCAGGAAATTGAAAGAAGACTTTTCTGAGATTTAAGAGGTATAAGGCATTCATAATAGATATTGGGACAAATATTAGCAGATAAGATTAGCAAAAACTTTAGCAGATAATCTAAGATGGCCTTCTCCAACCTAGTGCCCTCTAGATGTGTTGGACTTCACCTTCTATAATTCCTAGCCAACATAACCTTGGACTACATTGTAGATAGAGTGCAGGACAATTCCTATCATGGGGCAAGTTATTACATTATAAAACATAACATGAGTGGAGAAAGGGGAGAGACAGAAATATACAGTGTGGAGTGCAGTGTTTGTAGTGTAATGAAGCCCATTATACTGGTGAAGCTGTGGTACTAGCACGACTATAAAGCTACAGAGTTTAGCATGACATCATTCTGCGTTTTAACTATTGACTTGACTCCTTCTTAAATAACACAAGAGATGGAAAAACACTTAAGATCAACAATGATCTTCTGACGTTTTTTAAGCAGGGTCAGGTTTGATTTTGGCTATACTTACCTCATGCCACTCAATCAATAGCTGATTTTGAACACTACTAAGCTATGGCTTGTTGTAACTATTGAACTGTTAAACAAACCAAAATGTCCTGGTTCACATAATGTTAAATAATAAAAATGAAGGCTATATAACTTTTTCTGCTCTGATTGTGTTTTGAGTGTAGTGCCAGGCCCCTTGCTGCAAAACATTTTAGGTGGACCAGGACAAAAAATGTAATAAAATTAATACAGATAATAAAATCACACTCAAGTCAGGTTCCTAATTATTTCCCAATTTTTTCATATCAAATTTTAGAATTTGGTATCAACATTTGGAGGTTTCTAGGAATGACACCTAATTTTTTTGGGACAATCTATAGCCTTGGAGTGTCAGATTATACACCTCTTACATACATAGACTATAATTTATAAAACCCCAAATCAAATAAACCATATTATGGTTTAACTCAGTGGTAAACTCAGACTAGCTAGTTCACACATCATACTAAGGCTTAATAGTTTGTTAAGTAAATCACAATGTTGGGTTCCTAATTGGTTTCAAAATCAGTCTGGCAATATTGTGGCGTCGGGTGATGAGCGAGTCTGTATGTATGTGTGATTACCTTGTCCCCCTCCATGGTAAAATCTTGGATTTCTTTGTACTTTTCCTTCTAGTCATGGCTTTTCTCCTCCCATGCAGCTACTCACACATCTTTTGTATGTTTTAGACTAGAATTCCAGAAATACAATATACCAATTTTTTATAGGCTGAATGCAAATCTTAATATTTTTACATCAGGTTCTTATTTTAAAAACATATTGAAGCAGTATACATAGTTTAAATAAAACATTATTAACATTTCAGAAATAAAATTATTACAATTTAAAAACATGGAGCACCTTCCCCGTAACCCTACTTTATGTGCTCAAAACCTGTTTACTAATGCCTTCTAATTTCATCATTTGCTTAACCACATGGTTGCCTTATTAAATTAAGGAAAACAACCATCATGCTTGAGTTTCATCAAGGTTTGCAGCTATCTTCTTTCCTACAGACTCAATGTCTGTGATTTTTGTATCCCTATTGCTTGCTCTTTGTAGTTCAGTCTGCAGGATTGTCTAGGCTTTCCCACCTTAACTAGCTGCTCTAACTAATGACCATTGGTTTTTAGTTTGTTTTTGTTTTTGCTTCTAGCTTTCTTATTCATGTGCTAATCCCTCTTTTTCTTTGGAAATCTACAATCGTGCTTGGGGGGGCACACTTAAAGTGTATATATATTCAGTTTAGTAAACTGAAATTGGAATTATGTCACTCCTTGATGCTTAAGGAGAAACTTATATTCTGCATGTCTGGAAAATTTAAATTGTAGGCTGGATTTAGAGATATCTACATACTATACTATTTACATTTCATGCACTATGTACTTATTCCTTGACTTCTCAATAATTTTTTAAGCCAAACTAGTTAGAATAGTTCCTTCCTCACCACTCCAAGATGATTTTGATATCCACAAAATCAGCTCATAGCTTCTCATGAGAAATAATATTCTTATAATATATAGGGAATAAAGTAAAATAAAAGAGACATTCTTCTGTTAAAGAATTTCATCTTTCAAAACAAAATGAAATTGGAATTGGAATTATTTATATTTTAAAGCCTATATCATCAAGTCTGCCCTTAAGGTCTTGACAAGAAAACCTTCACATTTTGATTATGAAGAGCCATGATGGAATAATATCAAGGGCATATTTTGAACATTTTAACAATGACTAGCCAGATGTCTCTGAGAAGCCCATAAGCAGGATATGTGTATAAGAGCACAACTAGTCTAAAGAAGATTACCCTTGAAATATAATAGGAATAATGTGGGAACTGTTTTCTCATGCTGCTACAGCTTACTCTAGGAACATCACTAGCTATAAGGTGCATTATTTCAAAAACACCATTTTAGGGTAAGGTGCCGCTAAATTAGCCCTACCTACATAGTTGCAGGCCTTTGAACATTATACATTATACAGTATAATAATTCAGTGGAAAAAAATTCCATGTTGCTACGAGAAGATTTAAAGGATACCCAAGCCAAATAATTATATTGATCTTCAGAAACTAAATATTCTTAAACCAAATCTTTATAAATGTGTGTCTGTATGTAGAGCAATACTAGTGAAAATAAACTTCATTTGTTCAAATAGTGTGTACATTTGTTGGTATAGTCATCATGTTGGATAAAGCATTGGCCACGGTTGACATAACACTAAACCATAGTTTAACATGGCTAGAACAGACTGTAGAAATAACCACTTATACATCTCCAGCACAGCCACAAGACTGAAAGCACTTCTCTTTGAATAATTAAAGTGAGTGCATTTTTTCAAGATTTATGTGACTGCTTAGAAGACTGTTCCCAATTGTCTACATGCCTGCAGAACATCTCTTTTTAATGTTTTGCAGAGCCCTATTAATTTAGCATTATGTTTGAATCCTGAACTGTGATCAATCATCTGTGATTAATAGAAACAAACCAGTTTTGGAAACCATGTTTTGAAATTGGCTGAGGTTCTCTGTAGTACATGCTACAACACCGTTTAGACTGACATGAATTCTTCTGCGTCAGAGAGAAGATGCTGTTCTGAGATGACACTGCTACCCATTATTTTTGAAAACATTTGTTTCAGAACAAGTTATCAACAGTTTTTTTAAAAATACGCTATCCAATTCATCGAGGCACCTTTAGTTAAATGATACATGAATTGGTTTCATCCAAGTATTATTTTATTTTATTTTATTTTATTTTATTTTATTTTATTTTATTATTTATTTTATTTTATTTTATTATTTTATTTTATTTTATTTTATTATTTTATTTTATTATTTTATTTTATTATTTTATTATTTTATTTTATTATTTTATTTTATTTTATTATTTTATTTATTTTATTTTATTTTATTTTATTTTATTTTATTTTATTTTATTTTATTTTATAAAATATAATTAATTATATTTTATATTTAAATGTTAATTAATACTAGCATTTTTCATAATCTTTTAATCCCATAATCTGGGACCGCCCAGAGTCCCCTCCGGAAATGGGGGGAGATGGGCGGTGATATAAGTTAGAAATATAAATAAATAAATAAATCTTTTACCAAACATGGGGCAACAAAATGACATGGCTCTTTTAATCTTCTGTGCTATGTCACAACTCTTTCACATTCTACTACCTTTTCTTTTACTTAAAAGCATATACTTTATTCAAGACATAAGTTTATTGCTTTGAAGAGAAATTCCCCCATGCCACTTTAACTGACTGTTATTCCACCATTCATTCACTGTCAGACACAAGTAGTTTGAATGGCATTCAAACTCTGTTCATTTATTTGACTCAAACTAAATATGACAATTTCCACACCTAAAAATTAAGCTACTTCCCAATAATGTTCCAAAGTAATTTTTAAGGAATATCAATAAAAAATATTGAGGATATAAGGGTGACCTGTGTATAGAAAGATAGGATATTAATCCAGATTATGATGGTGGTGATGGTGATGATGATGTCATCATCTTCATGAATCCCACTGTTGAGCATTCTTGCTCTGGAGAGTATTTGGGAGAAGATGGAAGATTACTGTATATGATCCCTAAGCAGTAGAATTGGTTTGGATGTTTTCTTTATCCTTTATTTTTTATTTTTTACCTTATATATGGTATTTGTAAGTCACTCAGTCTCTGGGTTGATGTGGCATGTAAAATGGTATAAATAAAATAAAAATAATTCATTGGAGTTTTTTCTGAAATTGGCATTTATTTAGAAATCATAATTAAGAAATGATTAAGAGGAAACATCTGTTAGAGATAGGGCATATATATTCCAGATGCAAAATAACTTCTATCAGGATAGAAGAAGACAGTGAATGGGTTCACATATCATCTAATTTCTAGTTTATTTAACTATGCTTTGTTGAATAAATGTTTAATTGTTTGGATTCCTACTATAATCTAAGTCATAAACATGGTGTACAAGCCAGGGTAGCTTAGTTCACGCAACACAGTAAGTCAAAATCAAAAAATCACATTGTATTTTAGTATGAGAAATTAGTTACAGACATGAAATGGAAATTTAGACCAGGATGAATGCACTTTTCCTGATTATATGCATGTCAAAATCAGCATTTAAATATATATATATATTATAGACATTTCATAATGCTATAGAGCCAGTTTGGTTTAGTTCAGGGCTTTCCAAACTTTTCACGTTGGCGACACACCAACGGCAGCGTGTGAAAACCCGGAACCTTCTGGGTTTTCGCGCGCCGTGGCAGTGTTCTGGTGTGCCGCGCAAAAACCCGGAAGCGCTTCCGGGTTTTTGCACGACACATGGCCCCACAGGCGACATAGTACTGTGTCACGACACACAGTTTGGAAAGCTATGGTCTAGTGATTAAGGCAACGGGCTAGAAACCAGGAGTCTGTGAGTTCTAGTCCCACCTTAGGCATGAAAGCCGGCTGGGTGACCTTGGGCCAGTCACTCTCTGTCAGCCCAACTCACATCACAGGGTTGTTGTTGTTGGGAAAATAGGAGGAGGAAGGAGTATTAGGTATGTTCGCCGCCTTGAGTTATTTATAAAAATAATAAAGGCGGGATAGAAAATAAATATAATAATGATGATGATGATGATGATGATGATGTTGCAAGATTGAGCACTTGACCCAAGTATTTTTCCTCATTGTGATTGGATTTTAACATCTGCAACGAAGCTCTTTTTAGGAAGGGTTGTTCAATTTTCTTGAAATTAACCTAGTAATTTCATCCTCCAGAATTATCTTTTAATATTTGAGAAGGTTTCACACATGGATGGCTTTTTGATGCTATATTCAGAATTCTTTAAAAAGTCAGTTCTGTGGTGTTTGTGATTATTCCACAATGTATTTAAGATGTCTCATATCTTAGCATGGTATAGAATAAACAACAGAAGTAGGTACCTTTTCATCCTATTCCTCACATAGACAATATACTTGAACATACTAAGATTTTGCTGTCTAGGCTCAGAAATCATTTGGTTGGCTTTTTAAGCATATTGTGAACTAGTCTTCTCTTACTAGTCACAATGTTCATATTTCTAGATTGATAAAATAATTATTTTGGATAAAGTATAATTAGGCTGACCATACGTCCCGTTTTGAACGGGACAGTACCATTTTTTTAGCAGTTTTCAACCGTCCCGTCGTTTTGATAAAAATCTCAATTTTGTCCTGTTTTTTAAACCTGGCGGGAATGGCGCGGAAGGAGGATAGAAAGGAGGCAGCCCGGAAGAGGAAGCCCTCCCGCCTCCCGTGGCAAAGGAGGCGGGAGCCAATCGTGCGGACTGGGGGGCGGGGTTTTCAGGCAGGAGCCAACCGCGCAGACCGGGGGCGGGGTTTGCAGGCGGGAGCCAATCACGCAGACCAGGGGGCGGGGACCCCTGTCTTTTTCATGAATACATGAAAGATTTACAAGATGGAGAGCTGCAGGGGACTTTGTCAAAAAGTTTAACATGACATTATGAAATAGTTTGTAATGCTGTAATTTTTTAAAAAAAGGTTTGAGGGGTTATCCCCCAAGATAAAGTGCATCTGTAACCATTGTATTCACAATGGTGAATCTGTGCATATTTAATGATTTTTGAAATAAGTCTTGTAATTGCTTTGTATCTACTTAAAACTAGCATATTCTCTTAAAGTGTTTATTAGTGTGCATGCTCTTGCATTCAAATGTGATCTTGAAAATGTTGACAACACATTTTTTATTCTTTTTCCACACAACTTGAATTTTGTCATTGCCCATGGCAAGGTAAAGAGTGCAGTGAGCCAACTGTTTGGTAACAGGGAATTATAGATTAATAGTAAGCCCTTAATGTGCAGGTTTAGTCTTAGTTTCATATTGCAGAAGTTCAGTGCCTCCAAGCAATATGAATATATTCTACCCATTCAGAACTTTGCAGGTTAACTTACTTGCATCATTAGGGAGGCTGTATGCTGCAGTTGAATTTGATTATTTTAAGACAGTCAGTGATGCAGAATATAAGCCTTATTGTTAGGACTTCTGTAAACCATATTCCGTCATCAGAATGATGGGGCCAATAGGAAGCATTAACACTTTTTCTGGTGAGAAGGCAGAACAAGAAAGAGCATCCTTCCCATCCCTTGGAGGAAACCCCTTTTGTCTTTGACTTTGCTTTGTCTAGAAGTTCAATGGTATCCAGTAAACTCCAGCTTCCAAATGTGATTTACAAAAACAAAGAATGAGAAAAGGAATTAGGAAGAAAAACGAGAGACTGAAGATTCCAGGGGGATTTTGCCAGGTTTTCCCCATGGATAAATTTCCATCCTATCCCCAAACCTCTTGACTGCCATCAAGGAGTGGGCATGGACTTTAGAGGCATCAGAAAAGCCCTGAAGGCAGCCACCTGTTGCAAACTGCAGTGCCCTTTTGATGAATACAGTGGAGCATCCATAGCCCAAACACCCTTCATGGCCCTCAGCCCATGAGTAGAGCAAAAAGCTCCCAGATTCAGAAAAAGTCCCAGCTATAATTGGGTGGCACTCCCCTGGCAGTTATAAAATTAGGCACCTAAAACATAATGTGCAATATGGGAATATGGAATAGGCTTGGGGAGCAGAAGCTTCGACTAATTATTCAGCCCAGCAGTTGAAATGTTCTAAAGGCAAGGAGATGCTACAATGCCATGACATCCTCTCCAGTGGAGAAACTAGAATCTCTCGTGATCCTTTCCCCAAGGCAGTGGCCATCTGGAACGGGATCTATTTTACTTTCTTGGATTGCTAGGGTTGTAGCCTTATACACAAACCTCAGTGCTTCTTGAGCTCACAATTGCTTGGGCACCACTGACTTAGATTAAAATTCTGGAAAGGACATAACTGGATCCAATAATATCTCCTCTTGGAAAAAATTGAAGACTCAGTTAAAAGTAGATGTTCTGTCCCTTGGACCCAATTCTGAGCTAAGTTCCAACTATTGCCTGGAATTTGAGTGGGAACTGTTTCTGAACAGAGACCTGACCTCATAACTGAAACCATAATCTCCTTAAGTTGCTCTACCACCATGAGGGTTGATCATATGACTTAGCTTTTGTAGGTGGTTCAAAAGATAATGAGTAGAGAAAATATCAAACATTTCAGAATATTTCAGAACTCAAGAGTTTCCTTCATTTATGATAAGGTAAAGAATTAACATCTTAACACTAAGAAGGCAGATAACACTTTCTAGATAGTTAGGGAATGCTACTTTCCAATCATTCACAAATCTGACATTTGTTCAGGGGAATCTCTCCTCCTTTTCCCACCAGTAGTGCACCAGAAGGCTATTTCATAATAATTCCATGCTCTGTTGATAAATCCAGTGTAGGCACATCACTGATACACTGGGTCTGTATTTCTAGCCCATACTTAGCAATCCTAAATGATTTGTGCAAGCTGAGACTTTGATTCAATTTCTTATCTTACAATTTCTTTCAGCTGCCATTGCTCTATGTAGGAAATTACTCTTTTCATATTGTTTTTGTTTTTATTAATGTATAATTTTGTTTTGTTCTTTTCAGTCCCTTTTATTGCATATAGGTTTTATTTTTCATGTTATATTTTATTTGTCACTGACCAATATACAATATACTCTGTTCCATAGTACATTACTTCATCCTCCCCTAATCTAGTACCTTCCCATTTGTGATGGAACTAGAACTCACACAATTCCTAGCAAGTTTTAGTTTCAACCTATCTGGAGAGCATTAGGTTGGGAAAAGCTGTGTAAATCTCTGGTTGTCTTTTTGCATTCAGCCACCTGCAATTCTTTTTAAGATTCTAACTTGGAGATCCTACACATATATAACAGATTTCTTGCATAAAATGCTATAAATATGACAAAAAGGGTGAGGCCTGCTTGCCTAGATAGGATTTGTGACTGCATTAAATTTCCCTCATCGAACTACGTTATTTTGAGGTAACACTGGATAATATAAAATATCTGTATGGATTTTTTGTGTGATATATAAGTTCATACTATTGCTTGATGTGTATTTGCTGAGTTTTGAAGACCTGGAAATATTTGGAGAGACTGTAAACTGGAACTATGTGGATACTGAATTCCATGCCATTTTCATGTTTTCTGGGGACCTTTCCTTTCATATCAGGTATTTGGACATTTCCACTATTTCTCCAGATCTTAAGCATAGCGGATAAGGATGTTGTGGTGGGGGGTGGTAGCAAATCAGACTGTAAATTCTTGAAGAAACAGTCCTGTTACTTTTGTTCACAAAAGGAAAAGCTTTTAATTGAAGCTATTTTGAGTCAGTCTGACATCAGCATTCTCTTTTGAACTAGGTAGAACCTGGCTAACCATGACTGATATAAGAAACCTATATACGGTTGGATCTGGTTAGTTCTTTGATGAGACATCACCAGGAAATATAAAAGATGTAGGCTAGATATTTGTAATTTACAAGAAAATAAATGGTGGTGTCCTTTAAGCACCAGGAATTGAGCTTCATTTACGTTCTTTACTTCAGATAATGCTAAGAAATACATAATATCTGACAAGAGTTCCAAAGTGTGGCTACAGCGTCTGAAAAACTTTTTTAAAGCACTTTGTAAATATAGCAGATATGGGCTAGTACTTTTCTCTTTAGACAGGTAATTAGGCAGATGACTTCCTCAGTGCTTGACAGACTTGTGTGGGAGAAGGAGCTTGGTCCCAAACCATTTTGAGATTTAGGTATCAGAAGAAGCATTTTTGGAAGTATATCTAGAAGTGGGTAGCCAGACATTGTATTGCATATTCCCCATAACTGGCCTCAATCAGTTATTTGGCTACAGCATTCTAACCTAGCTGAAGTTATAGAGCAGATTTCAAAAGTGTTGCTATGTAGAAAATATTGCAGTAATCCAAGTGAAATGTAACTCAGTGTTTTATCAAATAGACTTATTTAAGAGTAAGTCCCATGTTGAACTTGATAAAGATAGGCTTATATTGCAAGATGTATGCCCGATGGCCAAGTCTGGCAAAGCTAGAAATGGTTCATCGACTATAACTCAGCAAAATATTCCTGACCAATGTTGAATTATAGGTGGGAGAGTTTAGCATGAATCCAGGTGTACTCACAGACTAATTTTGCCTTCCATCAGGAAGTTAGACTGGGAAGAGAACATTTCAAATCCATACAGCAGTGAAATTTACCAGGTAACCTTTGGCCAGTCAGTGTCTTCCATCCTCATCTGTCTTTCAAACTTATTTTAAAGTAAAAAAAATGGGAACCAGATATAACACCTTAATTGCTTTAGGAAAAAAGTGGAACATAAACTTGGCCTGTGTCTGTATAGGAGGGAGAATAACATACACATACATACAAAAAAGTTACATGGCATATGGCCACTCATTTTAAGAGACAAAACTCTGGGTGGCTCACAACAGCAGTACATAACCAAAGCACCATAAAAACAATAAAAGCAAAAAACTTGGTATGACAACCATTCTCCTCTGCTGCAGCTGACACCACCATCTTCAAGCTCCAACCTTACCCTATCCTAGCTCTTGAGGGAAGAGCCAGCTCTTTATGGACTTCTGGAAGATTAAAAGGGGAGTGGGGGGCGCTGCCGTATCTCAAGGGGAAGGGTGTTCCACAGGGCAGGGGCTTCTATGGAAAATGCATGCTTTCTGGGTCCCACTATATGGCAGCATTTAAGGGAAGGGACCTGGAACAAACCTACCCTATCTGATCTGGTGAAATGGGCAGATACCCTCAGGGAGAGGCAGTCCCACAAGTAACCTGGCCCTGTGCCATGTAGGGCTTTAAAGGTAATAACCAACACCTTGAATTGTGCCCGGAAAAAAACTGGGAGCCAGTGCAGCTCATGCAACAGGGGTATAACATGGGCAAACTAAGTTGTAACTTCTGGGGGGGGGGTCCTCAAGGGCAGCTCCATATAGAATACCAGGTTTACATAAGGCGGTAATCCATGATGTGGTTTAAAACAATCCACATTATGTTTGGTTTATTTTAGCATGTTATGCAAACCCAGTCCCTCTGGTTATTCTGTTAGCCATTGACAAATTATGGCTCATAATGTAGAAGCCCATTCCATATTTGTAAAAGTGAGTTGCTGGGAAACAATTGCATAGAATCCAAATCTAATGAAATAATGCTGCTAGAAAGAAGTTTTTGTGAAAACTGCTGGCTACATTCTGGCTAAATGATGAGGAAGTCCAAAACACTGTCCTTGGGAAGTGATTACAAACATGCAGCAAACAACTCTGTTCCCTTAAAGCAGATCTAAAGAACAGTCTGTATCGACAGATCTAAAGAACAATTTGTCCCATAGGATATTCTGGGTCACAAGACCCTCTTAGGAATTGTGTAGTGGATCTGTTCCCTAGCTGACCCTTTCTTAACTTTTGTTAACTGAAAGAATCATGATAGCAGTCTGCATAAACAACCATATCAGTTGAAACTATGTGTAATTTTGATGGATTATATCCTCCCCCCCCCCACTTCTGAGTAGAAGCCTTAAAATTATGAGGCGGAGGGGGAGGAGAGAAAGTTTGAGCTAATAATAGAAGTTTATAAAAGAACATGTTGATGGAAATACATGGCAAATTCTGTGGATTTTTTAAATCTTCCTTTGCAGGCTGTGTTGTATTGAAAAAAATCTACATGTTGTAGTCTACCTAGGCTTTTTTTTTTTAAAGTAAGACTTCCTTATTGTGTACCTTTTTAAAGAAATAGAACACTTTGTTAATAGTAATGCTACTGCAGTCTCTAAAAATTTCTTTCTAAACTTCAGAACTCGGTAGTATAAATGGGCAAAAAATTTAACAAAAGATTCCTATATACAGCTATATAAAAAGAAGTATTTGCCACATACAGCTTTTATCACCACTGCAGTTGAACACAGGAAAGCCCTTTCCTATTTAAAAAAGTGGCTACCAAAAGATAATCTGGTCCTTTTTATAATACAAGGCTACATCAGTTGTTGCATCCATTAAGTCAGCCTGCATAATCTATATTGCAGTAACCTACAAAAGACAGCAGGCACTTCACAGAAATACAGTGGGGCAAAAAAGTATTTAGTCAGCCACCAATTGGGCAAGTTCTCCCACTTAAAAAGATGAGAGAGGCCTGTAATTGACATCATAGGTAGACCTCAACTATGAGAGACAAAATGAGAAAACAAATCCAGACAATCACATTGTCTGATTCGGAAAGAATATATTTGCAAATTATGGTGGAAAATAAGTATTTGCTCAATATCAAAAATTCATCTCAATACTTTGTTATATATCCTTGGTTGGCAATGACAGAGGTCAAACGTTTTCTGTAAGTCTTCACAAGGTTGGCACACACTGTTGCTGGTATGTTGGCCCATTCCTCCATGCAGATCTCCTCTAGAGCAGTGATGTTTTGGGGCTGTCGCTGGGCAACACGGACTTTCAACTCCCTCCAAAGGTTTTCTATGGGGTTGAGATCTGGAGACTGACTAGGCCACTCCAGGACCTTGAAATGCTTCTTACGAAGCCACTCCTTCGTTGCCCGGGCGGTGTGTTTGGGATCATTGTCATGCTGAAAGACCCAGCCACGTTTCATCTTCAATGCCCTTGCTGATGGAAGGAGGTTTGCACTCAAAATCTCACGATACATGGCCCCATTCATTCTTTCCTGTACACGGATCAGTCATCCTGGTCCCTTTGCAGAGAAACAGCCCCAAAGCATGATGTTGCCACCCCCATGCTTCACAGTAGGTATGGTGTTCTTTGGATGCAACTCAGCATTCTCTCTCCTCCAAACATGACGAGTTGTGTTTCTACCAAACAGTTCTACTTTGGTTTCATCTGACCATATGACATTCTCCCAATCCTCTCCTGGATCATCCAAATGCTCTCTAGCAAGCTTCAGACGGGCCCGGACATGTACTGGCTTAAGCAGGGGGACACGTCTGGCACTGCAGGATCTGAGTCCCTGGCGGCGTAGTGTGTTACTGATGGTAGCCTTTGTTACGTTGGTCCCAGCTCTCTGCAGGTCATTCACTAGGTCCCCCCGTGTGGTTCTGGGATTTTTGCTCACCGTTCTTGTGATCATTTTGACCCCACGGGGGTGAGATCTTGAGTGGAGCCCCAGATCGAGGGAGATTATCAGTGGTCTTGTATGTCTTCCATTTTCTAATTATTGCTCCCACAGTTGATTTCTTTACACCAAGCTGGTTGCCTATTGCAGATTCAGTCTTCCCAGCCTGGTGCAGGTCTACAATTTTGTTTCTGGTGTCCTTCGACAGCTCTTTGGTCTTCACCATAGTGGAGTTTGGAGTGTGACTGTTTGAGGTTGTGGACAGGTATCTTTTATACTGATAACAAGTTCAAACAGGTGCCATTCATACAGGTAATGAGTGGAGGACAGAGGAGCCTCTTAAAGAAGAAGTTACAGGTCTGTGAGAGCCAGAAATCCTGCTTGTTTGTAGGTGACCAAATACTTATTTTCCACCATAATTTGCAAATAAATTCTTTCCGAATCAGACAATGTGATTGTCTGGATTTGTTTTCTCATTTTGTCTCTCATAGTTGAGGTCTACCTATGATGTCAATTACAGCCCTCTCTCATCTTTTTAAGTGGGAGAACTTGCACAATTGGTGGCTGACTAAATACTTTTTTTCCCCACTGTATACCTGAGATGCGTGCAGCTTTAATGAGTGAGTAGGTAGGCAGGCCTATGTGTATACCATGAACCTACAATTGCACAGTGGAAGTGTCTTGCTGTCTCAGTCAGCTGTGTGAAGCCATGTACTCTACATGGGACATATTTCTGTGAAACATTGAGAACACAGCATGTGTAGAAATACATGTTTAACTTTCAGTGAACTGCTTCAGAAATGTACAAATCTCTGTTCTCAAACACCTTCTGCAAACCTCTGTAATTATTCTGGTTTTGTTCACAAAACACTGTGCACCAAGATTTTTTTTTAAATTCCTCTCTCTATTTCTTGAGTGCTCTTTTCTTCCTTGCAGACTTGGCATAAAGTTGCAAAAAAGCTCTAAACATTTGGCATCAATTACGTATCAGATCTATTATTAACCTTGCTGTATGTGAATTCAGGTCATGGTATCATTCAAGCCAGTTTGGTGCAGTGGTTAAGGCACCAGGCTAGAAACCCGGAGACCGTGAATTCTAGTCCTGCTTTAGGCACAAAGCCAGCTGGGTGACCTTGGGCCACCCATTCTCTCTCAGCCCAAGGATGCAGGCAATGGCACACTTCTGAAAAACTTTGCCAACAAAACTGCAGGGACTTGTCCAGGCTGTTGCCAGGAGTCAAGATTGATTCGATGGAACCAAATTTCTGGAAGAATGCAAAAAGATTGGCAGATACCATTCTACAGCAAGAAAATACAGGCTCTATCCATGCCCAGCAGTTCTCTGGCTTTCCATTTCTGGTTTTTGTTACTTAGCAAAATCTTGGGTTTTGTCCTTTCTCTGCTAGAGAGCAGATTGCCCAATAGGAAACAGCATCAAGGCAGCAGCAACAGCCAGTGAAAGGGTGGTTGTGGGGGAGGGGAGTAGAAAGAAAAGTGTGATTGTCTTTTGAGTTAGAGAAGCAAACCCCCATACGAGGGCTTTGCAAGATAAGCATACTGTGAAAGGGAGCCCCCAGATATGTTCTTGCGATGTCTGTAAACATGCAGATTTTATGCAGATGATGTTATTCAGATAGTCTCAAAATATTCTCTTGAATTGGCTGGGCTGCTTATTTCAGCTATAAGCTCTTTTGAAAGTTCTTCCCTACCCAATGCATTTTTTGTGAAACTTAACTAGCCATTTGTAATGCTTACTATTTCTTGAAAATGTTTTTGTATGGGGGCAGGGATGGAGTTGATTTTGTTATGCAATGGCTATAGAAGAAGAAAAAAATTCCCTCTTTTCTCTCTGTATGTAAGTAAAAATGCATTGCTCCTAGTTTAAGGATTGATTAGAAGAAAAAAGTTTTTTCCAAGGATGTTCCACCCTACTTTTTTTTAAGGGTAAGATCTTTCTGCAGTATTCAACCACAACTATACAGTACTATTGAGAATGTTACATTTCTACATGACAAATCAATGGATTGCAAGTTCTATGTGGCTGGTCTAGATTCTGCAGGGAAGAAACTCTTGACGAAAATTCTGAATCTTGCTGAATACATGGCTTTTATTTTTATATTTTTTGATATGTAGGACTTTGCAGTAAATACTGGGATTTTTTTTAGTATACTGCCTTGAACCTTTGGATTGGCGAATATATGTGCAACTGATCCCTAATTTAAGCCTCTTGTTTTTAAATTTACATTGATTAGATTAGGCTGCACATAGGAATATTTAATTTAAGAGGTTTTGTATAATAGATTTTGTTGTTTATTCGTTCAGTCGTTTCCGACTCTTCGTGACTTCATGGACCAGTCCACGCCAGAGCTTTCTGTCGGCCGTCACCATCCCCAGCTCCCCAATGGTTGAGTCTGTCACCTCCAGAATATCATCCATCCATCTTGCCCTTGGTCGGCCCCTCTTCCTTTTGCCTTCCACTTTTCCTAGCATCAGCTTCTTCTCCAGGGTATCCTGTCTTCTCATTATGTGGCCAAAGTACTTCAGTTTTGCCTTTAATATCATTCCCTCAAGTGAGCAGTCTGGCTTGATTTCCTGGAGTATGGACTGGTTTGATCTTCTTGCAGTCCAAGGCACTCTCAGAATTTTCCTCCAACACCACAGTTCAAAAGCATCTATCTTCCTTCGCTCAGCCTTCCTTATGGTCCAGCTCTCACAGCCATAGGTTACTACAGGGAATACCATTGCTTTAACTACGCGGACCTTTGTTGTCAGTGTGATGTCTCTGCTCTTAACTATTTTATCAAGATTTGCCATTGCTCTCCTCCCAAGAAGTAGACGTCTTCTGATTTCCTGGCTGCAGTCAGCGTCTGCAGTAATCTTTGCGCCTAGAAATACAAAGTCTGTCACTGCCTCCACTTTTTCTCCCTCTATTTGCCAGTCATCAATCATAGATAATATATATATTATCTATGATATATATATCATATCTATTATATATATATATATATATGTATATATATCATATATATATATATATATCATATATATATCATATATATTATATCATAGTATAATAGATTAGCCAATAGAAAAAAAGCTTGCAAACATCATCTGAATTTTCTCTGAATTTTAAAACAAAAAGCTAGTTGTTTTAAAGCCTTCTCTCTCTCTCTCTCTCTCTCTTCACTAATATGTTATTAAACATATATAAAAAGGCAGGATAAAATAATAGTAACAATAACAATACTAATAGTGAAACAGGAACTGGAATGCCAAGTAATGCCTTATACTCTATTTTAGCGATTGCAATTATTACAGTTACGCAAAAAAGTTTTTGCTCTTTTTCAGTAGGATGCACATGAAGCTCTGATAAAATACAAAAGGGGGCAAATACTTTACATCAATTATCACTTTGGATCAAGTTTTAAAATCTCCAATTGGATATGTCTCCAATTTATGAAATTATTTATTTACACATATAATTTGCATCCATGTAAGATTAACTTTATTGTTCCTTAGACAGTGGTCTGGCACAGGATACATTTATATGCAGCAAGTCTCAAATGTCAAGTCTGCTTAGTTTTCATTCTGAACTCAGACCTTCTCATCTCATCTCATCTCATCTCATTGGCGATCACTCGTAGCCGAGTAAGATTGTCTTCCAAAGGTAAAATTTTAACGGTGGATCCGTAAGTGGCTATAACTCAGACCAACCCAATTAAATCGAAAATTATATTGATTTCTGCTTAAAAAGTTCTGAAAAAATATTACAGTGCTGTGGGGAAAGAACCTGTTGTATGAGATACAATTGCTAAACTACAACTATCACATAAAACATCATGGAAATGCTTCCACACAGCAATAACTTCATGCACCATTCATAATGTGGTATTTGCCTTATGGACCCCTCAGTATATGGATACATCTTTAACCACTTGTTTGGGGAACCGTAATGCGATGTAACTATCATTATAAAGGCATGAGAACTACCTGACATCTTTGCATCAACAACAATCTCCAGTAGGAATTTAGGGGGCTATAATTGAGAAGAGGGGGAGAGAATTCATATTGTGATTGGTTCTTGTAAATTACAGCTGCTTATTAAGAAACATTTCCACAGGCAGCCGTAATGTAGGAATTGGTCGTAATTTGTATCCAGTAATATTTGGTTCTAAATACTTTAAGAGGAATCGCTGAACTGCCCCTTAAATTCTATTCTTGATCTATATAGGATCTACACTTAATAGTAATAAACCATGGGTTTGGGCAGAATTTCTGTCTTTGCTATGCCCCAAAGAAGAAACTGCATCTTGCTGTAAGTACACAAGCTACAGTAGTACACTGAAGCAATGCAGTAAGTGCTCATAAAAATAGGCTTTCTCCCAGAGCATTATATAATCGGAGGGAGTGATGTCATTTGTAACTGTGGAGAGTATCTCTAAAATTGCAGGTTTCTGCGGACGGGCAACTGCTTGCCAAATGCAAGGAAGAGGCTTGCCTGAATTTGTGATAAACTGCAGTGTGGAGTTTTTATGCTTTAAAGGAAGGAGATAACACAGGCTGGCAGAGAGAACAATGCCTTTTCAACACACAAGCACACACAGGAGCTCTTTGTACAAGGAAAATATAAAAAGGACATCCATGTTCATCTGACTGAGGATTTCGCTGGCTGTAGGTTTTCGTCAACCTTCCAATCAAGATGAATCTCACAAAATTCTTTCTTCCGTACAATTAATAAAAGTAAATAACTAGTTTTCCTTGTTATATGGTTATCCTGTTATGCTGTCTTATCTCCTCCATTTCAAATGGATCTTCTATTTTTATCTTTCCTGCTATGCGGGAAGTTTTTCATGGTTCCTAGAAATATCCTA
This sequence comes from Charina bottae, assembly GCA_023362775.1. Lineage (NCBI taxonomy): Eukaryota > Metazoa > Chordata > Lepidosauria > Squamata > Charinaidae > Charina > Charina bottae. Next base: position 49,302,358 of record JALMGJ010000005.1, read on the forward strand.
TTGGGAAATGTAGAAATTACTGACTTCCAGACTCTGTGACCTTACATTTGGAGTTGAATTTGACCCATGATGCAGAAGTCATATCATTTCTTATCAGAACACAGTTTAATTATTATTGAAGAATGTGAAGTGCCTTCCTTTTAAAAAGGGAAGGGCAATCTGCCCTGTGGATCTGAAGGAAATTGTGATCAGTGTGATCAATGAGAAACAGGTCACTGGAGGAAATGAGAACCTTGTTGGTTCTCATCAAGATCTTTAGGAAGAGAGAGGAAGTAGGTTTCCTTTTCCTTCTCATAGAAGGTCACTAGGAAGAAGAAGGCCTCATCGCTTCGCCTTTCCTCTCAACAAACCTGCTTAAAGCGGCTTAGAGGGAGATCATAGAATTACAGAGTTGGAAGGGAACTCAGAGGTCATCTAATCTCACCTATTCAGTCCATGATCTACTAAAGCATTTTAAACAGGTTGGTTGTTAGGATAAAATGAAGGAGGTCCCTTTGTAAGATGTCTTGAGTTTCTGAAAAAAGGTGACATATAAATAAAAAAAACAATATGTATTTATTGGAGCAACTCATGTTATCAGGTGTATAATATCTTTTCCAAGAGTCAAAATGGTACAAAATTCAGATCCCTACACAAGGAAATCTCCCGGCTTTTGAATTTTGCAGACCAGCCTCCCCTGGGGACTGGATCTGAAGTTTTTCCGAATAATAGTAAGACATTTCAGGGCACCAGTGGTGGTTCTCTTTGCCTCCTTGAAAAACAGTTGCCTCAGTTTGTACAGATTTCCATGCTAAGAAGCTTTGCCAACTGACACACTGATGGTGCTTTGATTGAAAGGATTGTGGTATTTCTTTTCTCTTCTCATACTTCCACAGATGATCAGAAGGCTGTGAAGATACTTCTGGTTCCCTTTGGGTTGAGACGACCATTGTTCATCAGCCTAAGAAACATGGCGGATCCCAAATGTGCACATTTCCCAGTTAGAAGGAGTCCACCCAAGTATTATATTGCTCAGAGTTTGGGAAAGGGAATACAAGTAGACATAGCTAAGAGAGGCAGAGTATATGGATGGTGGGGTTGATAATCATCTTAGAGAAAGTCCACAAACAAAGTCTATAACACAATATGGAAAGGTTTAATAATATAGTGTTAATAACAATGGAATAGATCCCACCTATGATAGGATAGTCCATACTCCAGGAAATCAAGCCAGACTGCTCACTTGAGGGAATGATATTAAAGGCAAAACTGAAGTACTTTGGCCACATAATGAGAAGACAGGATACCCTGGAGAAGAAGCTGATGCTAGGAAAAGTGGAAGGCAAAAGGAAGAGGGGCCGACCAAGGGCAAGATGGATGGATGGTATTCTGGAGGCGACGGACTCAACCATTGGGGAGCTGGGGATGGTGACGGCCGACAGAAAGCTCTGGCGTGGGCTGGTCCATGAAGTCACGAAGAGTCGGAAACGACTGAACGAATAAACAACAAAAAATGATAGGATCAACCAAGTACTTAGTTTTCTAAAGGAGGATTTTGTAAAGATCTTAACACCAGTACTTTTAGGTACCAGGCAGTTGCACTGGGTAGTAATTATCCAGGATAAAGTGTCCTTGACTCCTTATTCCCATCTGGAAGGTGGTCTTGCTAAACTCAGCCCCTGTTTGTGTTTTCTTTCATGGAACTTGAACTGGATATTAACTACAGTAATGTAATGAGAATACTTGGCTACTTGTTTTGTTACATTTTTGGCACTTATTTTTTCTCAAGCCTATCACATTCATGAGGAGGGTTTCAGAATTAAGGTCTGTCTTTGGATCCCAATTACGTATATTTCCTCTTGTCAGGGTTATCCTGTAGTCAGATTTGGGGGGAGTGCCTAAAGTAAATTACAGCATTCACCATTCCAAGGAGCTTCTTTCTTTCATCCAATCCCATCTCTTCTACTGTAAATAAGTTGGCATAAACTGGATGTTAAAGGGGCGCGATGGCTCAGTGGTTAAGACGCCAGGCCTGTCGATCGGAAGGTCGGCGGTTCGAGACCTGAGCGCCGTGTGATGGAGTGAGCTCCCACACTCGCCCCAGCTCTTGCCAACCTAGCAATTTGAAAGCATGCAAATGCAAGTAGATAAATAGGTACCACTTCGGTGGGATGGTTACAGCGTTCCACGCACGTCATGCCGGCCACATGACCACGGAAGCATATTCGGACAGCGCTGGCTCTTCGGCTAACAAACAGAGATGAGCACTGGCCCCTAGAGTCGGACACGACTGTGCAGGGGAAACCTTTACCTTTACTAAACTGGATGTTAGATGGTCTCTCAGGTTTTATTTGTATAAATAGAGTTTAGGAAGTCAGAGGACTTATTTTTAGTGTTTCAGGGGAAACATGCAATTCCAAGTGTTCATTTAACCATTTCACATTGATTACAGAAGAGTATTTTCAAGCTCTCCACAGGTAGTTTACTTTCTTATTATCCTAGGTATTGAACTAGCAAAATAAAAATAAAGAACCTAGATCTCAAGAAAAATGGGAATTTCTTTTACCATGATTTCCTATTCTTGGATCTCTACAAAAGTCATACAACTCTCCCAATTTTTATTCCAGGATCAGCACTGCATTGTTGGGATTTCTGCCAATGCCATACATGCTTTCGTTCATTACTCTGTGTGCAGCTGTTGCACAATTCTGTTACCATCACTTTTTACTGTTTCTAATGTTTTAGCATTTAGTCTGGCAGTACTGTTATTACAAGTTTTTAGGTTGTTAGTAAAGAGGAAGTGGAGTTGAGGGAGTTTCCAACCTTTGTAGGCCACTCTAGGGAAGGGAAGAGTCACTTGTGAGATCAAGACCATGCCTACTCAGTCCAGGAAGAGGCACCAATTTTAGGTACCAAATGCTTCTGTAGGGGGCAGAGGACAACAATTCACAGTAGGAGAGACATTTGATAAGCAAAGAAACAACTTGACAGAAACATTTGATCTGCTGAGCTGTCATCCTGTTCTATTTGAAATATATTTCTTTGTAATATAAAGTTGTACATGGTCAACATGCCATGAGTAGACTAGCACCCTCCCAGGAACTGCCCTCCCTCTCAGGAAGGTGGAGAGACTGATCCCTGCACTGCCAGCAGACCGGCCCTCTCCCCCCTTGGAGCCCCCTTCAGCCCTCTCCCCTCTTCGTCCCTCTCGGCAATGGCCATCCCATGCCACCCTGCAGGTAGACCAGTCCTCCTCCTCTTCGGGAAGGCAGGTAGACTGGTCCCAACCTATTTGGCTATCATGATGCCCAAAAGTAGCTCAGTGCACTCTGCCAGCCCATTTAGGAACATTACAGGAAATATCTGTAAAAGTGCCTAGTTTAGTTATAGACAAGTAGTAACTCTCAAATAGTGATACCTTCATTCTAAGCACTACTCTGTATTTCAGCCTCTTAACTGAATGTGAAACTCCTATTATTGTTCATCTAAAAATTCTGTACATTTTTTCTGCAATCCACTGATGTTTCTTGATCTATCATTTGGAAGTCATCACTTAAAATAAAATAGTTCCTCAGATTATTTAACTACAAAATTTAATACAATTTGGAAAAACAAGTAAACCTTTATTATGCACGGAAATATGTTCTGAATGTTAAAGATTGCTTTTAGTATGAATAAAAACAATTTACCTCTTTTATCTAGGTGAGATGTTATGTTTTGGTAATCGGGATGTTTTGTAGGAAATACTATTATTTCCTAATACTATTGGGAAGTACCGACACTAACACATAAATTAATAGGTGATGAAATCTGTTAAACTACCAAATATTGTGATTTATATGTGCAAAAAGAAACATAGAAAACTTTCTTATGCTGTGTCAGACCATTGTTCCATCTAACTCTCTATTGCCTATGCTGACTAACAATGTCTGTCCAGGGTGTCAGAGGATGGGAAGACTTTTTACATGTGAAGTCATATGATTCACAGCTTTGAAGCTGAATTCATGAATTCCATTTAGTATAAAAATCAGGTTGTCTTTCACTAGACATTTTATACTTATGAAGAACATGTATAATGTTCCATATAAAAAGCATTAATATTGGGCTTTCCTCCTTCAAAATATTTTGGGAGAACATTGTTAACTGCTATACGTTGGTACCTGTACTAATAATACTAATATATATTCACTTGATGTGAATATTTATTAATGCTTTTATCATAGTACTTGTATGGTACATATCTGAGTCTGCCGGGGCTTTATTTCAAACAATTATAGGTTAATTAATTAAGAAATATCATTCATGAATTATGGAAATTAATGCTGATGCATGTTTTTTCCCTTTGCTTTTTTCTTTTCGAAGAATCTGAGTTATATTATTTATTAGTTATATTTTTACTTGTTTATGATTTTGCTAGGAGTGGCACATGATAATGGACTATTGAGTTGACAACTAGGGATATAGGAAAACAAAGACTGGTGACCAAGGAGAGGTTCTCTCAACCTTTCTATTATAAACCAGAAGAAATTGCTCAGCTTTTCAGCTGGTTTTTCTCCATAATATGGAAAGGCTAGAAAGATGCCCTAAGACCTGAAAGTTTTATTGACTTTTAACTATTAGATTCAGCCTGAAAATGTGAAATATGCAATGCAGCTAATAGACATGCAGATATATTGAAGTTGCCACCATTCACCACTTCTGGTTTACTGTTGTAAGCTATTTCTTTTCTTTTTTATCCTCTTAAATCAAATTATTATAAATTCAGATGAGTCAGTGAAAAGTTGCAGAAGTTAAGCAATATTTGGGAATGTAATTGAAACTTAATTCTGAAAGATGCTGTTGTTGGCAGGTCATTCATCTGTCCAGAGAAATTGTATTCAATGTTTTTTAGATGAGATTTCTCTCTTCCTAAAAATGAGGTTAATAGTGTGGTGGGGTTACTAATTTTATCACAGATTACCCAAGATATTTCAATGGATTAGATCATCGTCTGGCAGCTTAGGTTAGTGTTCCAGTAGTAACACTTCCTGAAGATATATTCACTTTCCTTGCTTTCAGATTTAACTATTGCAATACACTGTGATGTCGGACTGTCATGTAAGGCTATTTGGAAATAGCACTAAGCTCAAAAATGTAGTGTTACATATTAAAATAAATCTCACATCTTTCCAGCTCTCACTGAAACTATACATTGACTTACAAGCTGCTTCAAAGCTCAATTCTTGTTGAGTTGTTGTTTTACCCCAAATGTAAATAAAAATGTTAGTGCTTACCCATAAAACCTTCCATTGCTTAAGAGCTGGATATTTTCTGTACTAATCCAGTTAATTTGTCACCTGCAGTTCATCAGGTATTCCTCTCCATAGAGATAAGACAGATAGAGACCAGGATAGATTCTTTTGAGTCATGGTACCCCATCTGTGGAGCACTCTTTCCAGGAAGTTTCACCTGGTATTTAATCAACATCATTTTGATATCAGGTAATACCTTTTCATTCTCCCAGGTCTTTGAAAAGTTTTTGAGCCATTGTGTGTTATATATTATTATTATTATTTGTTTTCTAAAGGTTTTCCTTATTTTTTTTTGTATGGTGAAAAAGTGGAGCTATATCCTCAGTAAATCTATCATCCATCCATCCATCCATCCATCCATCCATCCATCCATCCATCCATCTATCTCAGTCTTATATCATTTACTGAAGAAGCACCAGAACTTGTTATTTAACAGTTAATTGTCTTAACTGTTATATGTTGGCTTATACCAGTTTAACCAATGAATAATTGGAGTTTATCATGTTTAAAAGATAGGAACTCTTGTTGAGATTGTAGGTTTCAATATCTAGTTCAGGGCTTTCCAAAGTTTTTCCCGCGGCGACACACCAACCGGTGTTGGTGTGTTGCCGCGGGAAAACCCGGAAGTGCCGTCCTTGCGGCAGCGCACAAAAACCCAGAAGCGCTGCTGCCACTTTCGGGTTTTGCGCGCTGCAGTTGGTGTGTCGCCGCGGGAAAACCCGGAAGCCCTGCACTTCCGGGTTGTGTGGCGACACACCAGACTGTGTGTGGCGACACACTTTTGTGTCGCCACACACAGTTTGGAAAGCTCTGATCTAGTTAAACAGAGACCTTTGTAAGTTATTTGCAAATTATTATTGTGTAACTTCAAATTGAAATGAGGTGTTCTGTGGGGTGCCACAAAATTCAGTCCTCGTTTCCGTAGTCTTCATTTTTTTTTATTAATGACTTGATTGACTAGCTGGAGGAAATGCTTACAAAATGTGCAGGTAATATAAAACTGAGTGGTTAGTTAAAACTAAAAGTCAGAAATAAACTTCAAAATGATCTTGTTAGTTTAGAGAACTGGGCTAAAAACAGGATGAAATTTAGCAGAGACAAATGCAAATTTCTTCACTTAGGAAAAGAAAACATCTGCAGGTTTGGAATATGGGATGCTTGTTTGGCAATACTACACATGAAAAAGTCTTGGAAAAGTAGTTGATCTAAATATGAACCAGCAATGTGATGTGGATATTTGAGCAGCATCAACAGAAGTATATTTTCCAGATCATGCAAAGCAATAGTGCTGCTTTTTTCTGCATTGGTCAGATCCTACTTGAAGTATTATGTCCAGTTCTGCGCACTGATTTAAAAAAGAGAGAGAAACTGGAACAGGTTCAGAGAAGAGCAACAAGGATGATCAGATAGAAACTAATTCTTAAGAGGAGAAACTGAGAAACTTGATATATTTAGCTTTAAGAAGAGAAGATTGCAAGGGAACATAGTACCTCCTTAAAGAGTGTTAACACAGAAGATTCAAAGTCTGATTTTATTGTCCCAGAATGCAAAACATGGAATGATTATTTTAGGAAGGCAGATTCCAGTTGAATGTTAGGAAAATCTTTATATTTATTTATTTTATATTTCAAATTTCGTCATCGCCCATCTCTCTCAAAAGAAACTTCCTAAAAAAAATCTTCCTAAAGGGGAGGAGTTTGATGGTGGAATCTATCACCCAGAGAGGTAGTAATCTCTCCTTCACCAGACATTGAAGCAGAAGCCGGACATCCATCTGTCAGAATACTGTAAGGTGGATTCCTGTGTTGAGTAAGGTTGCCTTATTGGCAATGTTGGCTTACAACTTTATGATGTATGATTTATTGAGGTCAGTAGTTTTCAGATCAATTTAAATGTGTTACATGAGAAGAGGCTTTCTTCACAGCAATATAGATTAAATGGCCTGAATCTCTTTAGTTCAGAAAAATAATAAAGTTTCAGTTTTAATAGGATTTTCCTTTAAAAGAAAATAAAAAATACATTTAAAAATTATACAAAGGTATTCCTGAGCATCTAATGAAATGTCCTGAAATCCACAAAAAAGTAGACGATAATAAATTTGGTAGTCTTTAATATGCCACAAAGTGTTGTTTGCCAAAGATTGATTTTTTTTTTAATGACACATGACCCTTTTATAGAGGGACACTTAGAATGGAAATACTGATAGGCTGGCCTCCCTAGTAGGTGCTGCTTCTTTTTTGACAGTCCACTGCCAAACCCCTGACCCTAAAACCCTTAATCATCCTTGCTTGTCAGTGGTATAATTACAATTCCTCTCCCCTTCCCCAACTCTTTTCAGTTTCTTAACAATAGCAGTTGTTAAATGCCACATGTAAGTGAAGGAGCCAGACGAATTTTTCAGCCTTCATTTGGGTGGATGGAGCTCTCATATTCCTCTCCTTTGTCTGTGAACAAGACCGATGAAGGCTTTTAGGAACATAAACAGAGGCTGACATCATTTTGTGTTATCGATTTGGGGGTTTCAGTTTCAGCTGTAGTTTGTGAATGAGCACTGGGGAGATTTGTTCAGAAGAAGGAAGGAGGAGAGAGGGAGGAATGAATAGTTTAAACTTTACATGAATCAGTGTAGAGCAGATGATTAGGTGATACCAGAATGAATCCTGAGAATAACAGCCCACACTGGGGGGGGATATCTTCCCCTGCCTCTCCCTGCTTTTCCCCAACAGAACTGAAATAGAAATTCAGGTGGTAAACTCTTCAAGAGAAGGATCAAGCCTTTGTGTTTACTCTGAAGCACCATGCAGCTGGATAAAAGTATATTAAATACTTTCATTAATTGTTAATAAAAAGCAAATTACCTCATTGAAATCAACACCAATTCCAGTTTATATGTGCTCAGTTCAGTATGGCATCTCAGTATTGCAGCATTGAGGAATGGCATTATTTTAACCTAAGGTTTTACATTATTTGCTTTTGGGAGAGCAGAGGAGATGTGTGACAAACGTCAGATGGGGAGTGATTGTGTAACTGGTTTAAGAGAACATTTTATGAGGAGGCTGTGTGACCAGCCCTTGTTTGTGTGCCTGGATGCAGTAATTTGATTTGCATACAAGGCCAAAGTCACATTGTTTTGCAGCCTTCTTAACAAGATAGGCTTTTAGAAGCCATCACTGATTGAACCTGGGCTTCCCTACTTGCAGTGTAGGGAATTAAAGGAATTTTTGTTTTTTATATTTGGCTGTATTGTTGCAGGGGTTTTTTACATGAATAACAGAAAGAAAAAGGGGCATAATATCTACAATTTCTCACACTTCAGGGGCCCAGGAGAAAAGTGCATCAAGCAACACAAATTGGGAGGGGAGTGAATTTGTTATCCTCCCATTTTTGTGTGTTTTCGGTTCTAACTTTCATGTGAACATAGTAGAGATTCTAACTTGGTTGGATGGTAGTTATAGAGAAAATCTGTTTCTGGAAAGGGATATGGCCCTTATTACCTCTAATGCACTTCATATGTGGCTGACTCTGAAGCTGAATTGGTGCAGAATGTAGCAGCCAGAAGCTTAGAAGTCAAACCCAATTTTGTTGGATAATGTTGATTTCAAAGTCACTGCATTTGTTGCCTCCAAATGCCAATTCAGAGTGCTAGTTGCTACCTTTTATTTTTATATGGTATACCTATGCATTTAGTTTCTTTTTCCTAAGGACTTTGCATTTGTTCCAACTAAATTTCATTATTTTATTTTCAGCCCATTTCTCTTAATTATCAAGGTCATTTTGAATGCTTTTGCTACCTCCTATTGTCCCAGCCAAGTTTGTGTCATCTTTAAATTTGAACACACATTCCATCTATCTTGTCATTCAAGTCATTAACATATTGAAGTATAGAGGGCTCAGGATTGAGTCTTGTGGTATCACTTTTGCTTTCTCCACTTTGACAGAGAATCATTGACTAGCACTTTAACTATGACTTTTGAGCCATCCAGCCCATTCTGGAATGTTACCTAGAATGTCACGAAGTACTTTGCCAAATGTTTGGCTGAAATGAAAATACTGTATATTATCTCCATAGCATTCCTGTAGTTTATTAAGAAAGTTATTGAATCAGAAAACTAGGCGAGTTTAGTTTGGCAAGACATGCCTTAGGGATTTGCACTCTCAAGGGGTTCAAACAGGTATTCCCTGATCATGTTGCAGTCAGCTTCAAGTTTCAATGCAATCTCTTCATTCTGCTGTATACAACTTTATGGTAGAACACAAATCTTAGTGGAAAAGACTGAAAGAAAATAGGAATTGAATGACTCTGCTCTTTATTTGGGTCCTTTTAGCATTTTGCTGTCTTTATTGTGTAATTGGTATGCTGATCTTTTTCTCTTTCTTAAAAAAAAAACTATCTGAAAAAACTCTTTTTGTTATTCTTAGCATCCTTTACCCAACTTAGATGATTTTGAGCTTTAGCCCTTCTGATACCATGTCTGCAATTCCAAGCTAACATATGTGCTCCTCATTGGTGACTTGTCCCTGTTCAATGGTAAGAGTGCCATTTTATTTTATTGGCAGAACATCACAAAGGTTTTGTGCAGTCTCATTAGCTTCTTTTGCCAGTTTTTTCTCTCTGACTGGAATAACTTTCTTTTAGTACTTCTTATTTTAGGAGACACCTCACTTCCCATCTTGAGTTCATTTTCTTATTTGTTTCTATTGCCATAGGAAATTATTTAACATTCTGACTTTATGTATTAAAATCCACTTTCATGAAGTCCAAAATATGTATTTTCCTGTACTTTGCTATAGTTTAGTTCTATGTATATCAAGAACTCCTGAATTATGTGGTCACTTTCCCCCAAGGTTCATGATCCTTCCACTGTCCTGATTAAGTGTTCCTTATTATTTAATGTCCAGTCAAGAATAACTAATTCTTTTGTACCTTACTTCACCTTCTGAATGTGAACATTGCCAGTCTCTGAATAAGAAATTTGTGAGCAAGATATGTCAGGAATGTCCTGAAGTGAATATATTTGGTAGAGTTTGGTAGATCCCACAGTTGGTCAGGTCTTCCATCTTTACTTTCTCATACCTCTTTGAAAAATCTGCAGTTTGCTTTTGGGAAACATCACTTGCAATTTCTATTTAGTTGGGTGATCAGTAATAGAATCTATCACAATATTGCTTATTTTAATATAAATGATTTCAACAATATTACTAAGTTTATTCCTTTGGATTTCTGAACAGGTGTGGATATCTTTAAACACATTGTGGAACTCTTCCCTTTCTATTTATTTATTTCAAATTTGTGTCACCGCCCATCTCCCCCAAAAGAGGGACTCTGGAGCATATTGCTTATGCTCCTTTAAAACAAATAGTATTTTAGTTGCTGTATTCCAATCATGGGAAGCTCATTCTACCAGATTTCAATTTATTTACTTTTTTATTAAATGTATATACTGCCTTTCATTAGGGGATCAAAGCAGCTTAAAGCAGCCTACATAGTGCTTCTTCATTTTTTTTATGACGGTAACCCTGTGAGGTAGGTTGGGCACAGACAGATTGAGTTATACCTATAAAGTCTTATTTCCCTTCCTGTACTAAGAGTTCAAACTCACTTTATTTTCCATATGAAGAAGATAAAATGCACATAGATCTCTGATCTGAAATTGCATTTTGGATTTTCTGATACTGATATGCTAAAGCAGAGCTTTCCAAACTTTTCATGTTGGTGACACACTTTTTAGACATGCATCATTTCGCGACACACTCTTACAGCAGGGCACAAGGCAGGCACTAGGACCTGCGCGGAATTACAGCAGGTTTGGAGGCAGCAAGGCACAAGGTAGGCACTAGGACCTGCATGGAATCTTGGCAGGGCTCAGAGGCAGCAGCAGCGACACACCCAGACACTGCAGCCGACACACTAACGTGTCCCGACACACAGTTTGGAAAGCTCTGTGCTAAAGTGTGCAGTTCATTTTTGCTGGGTTATCATCAGAACCTGACTCAGTGTGTCAGCTGATGATCAAAGTGAAAAAACTACTAGTGGAAATTAATCTGAAAGAAATGTGCATATGACACATATAATTAACATAATTTATATGCACATTGAAAAGCCAAGCTACAGCTAATGTACTACTTTTACTTACTGCATGATAATATTAACACACAATATTCAGACTCCTTGTTATTTCTAATAGGAAACATCTTGTGCTGTACTGGTTCTCTAAAAATAATAACTGGATGTTGCAATAGTCAGAGAAAGTAGGGAAAATAGGAATGATATTTATTTTGCTGTCTGGCCTGTGCTCACTTTAAAAAAATTCTTGCATGTTCAGGTTTCTTTACTATTATTACCTGAATGAAAGTTGGGAATTATAGGAATTCTCCAACAACTTTATATAATGGCCATCTCTTGTTTAACAAGTACAGGTAATCACATTTATAATGAAAGAGGATCTTCCTTTGGTTCAGGATAGAAATTGTAGGAAGCTGGGAGGTTAATGTTCTCCAAATGTATGGGGCAAATCTCTTGCCTTATTTGTTTGGATGTCTCTTATTAAGCATACCATTTTCTTAGTCAGTGTAGAACATTGTATTTTATTGATGGTTTTTCTGTAACATGCAAGATTTCTCTACTATGTTTATGTGTTGAAACACAAGATTCTGTTTTTTATACCTTTGCCTCATGCACCAAATTACACTAACCAATTAAATGTTAGATCATCCTGTCCCTTAACTACAGTTAACATGTGAAGACTGGAGCTGCCAATTCAGAGACACATCATATCCTAATTATCAGCCCCAAATATGGGAGCAAAGGATGCAGCTGAGCATGAATCAGTTGGGCAGCTGGGACTTTGGAAATGTGCAGGGGTGGGGGGAGGATTGCTAGCATTCATATTAATATGCTTTTGTTGAGAGTGGTAAATTGGGTAGTTCTGTGCATGGAATATCCTAAATAAACAAGACAGAAGCCAAATAATACAACAATCTGTTTTGCAGTTCTCTTGCTGAAATGTTTTAATTACACAGTTCTTTCTCTATATGGTTAGAAATGAAGAAAGGATAAAAAAGCTACAACAGTTTTGCTCAAATTTGATACCCTCCAGATGAGTTGGCCAAGATTGCTGGTAAAAGTGGGAATTCTAGTCCAACTTACCTGGGGAGTGCCAGTTTAGGGAAAAGTGGGTTGTATTAAAAATCTGGAATGGCAAGTGGTTGCAGCCTTCCCTTTCTTTGCTAAAGCAAGCATGAGGAGTTTAAGCAAACCATGTGGGTGAGAACAAAGAGGAACTGAGATTGGCAACCATTTTAATTTCTAGTCCAAAAATAAGAAGAAAGGAATGCATAATAGACATAATTTTATTTTATTTGGGCATTGTAGTATCTACTGGTGTAACATGGAACTATCAGAGTTTGTCAGTTAAGCTGAATGATGCTGAATATCAGTGGTGAAATAACCCCATATGCTACAGTTGTTATTAACTAACTCACCAATTATGCTTGGTAGAACATCAGCTTCAAAAGTGTTTCAGCAGTTTACAGTAGAAGTTAGTGTGATATTTATTTAGGAAGCTATTTGAAGAAGGCCAGTCTCAGTTCAAAATGTATCTCTGATACCTGCACCTTTTCCTCCCAGACGAGCCCATCTCCGCCTGTGTCTAGAACGCTTAAAAGTTCTGATACCACTAGGACCTGACTGCACCAGACACACAACCCTTGGGCTGCTTAACAAAGCCAAAGCACATATCAAGGTAAGAATAGCATCAGTTTCCATTTATAATAATGTTTCAGTTACCCAATAGCCATAATTGCAGAAGAGATTAGCATCTTCCTCAGAGGGTTCATATCATGACATTGGTACAGTGTTATATTTTGCAAAGCGTCTTAAAAGGATGTCCCAACATTTTCTGTGGCACTATTTTTCTCAGTGAGTTTGCAGAGTTTGTTTGCTCCATAAGGAAGCCCAGTTATAGAGATTATTGACCTAACATTCAGCATATAGTTGCTTAAATACCATCTTTTAAATGTCAACAAATTATTTAAAACTCCAGGATACTACAGTTCCACAAAATACAATTAAGTAATATTAACAGGAATTGATATTGCATCATTGGTACCGAAAGGACTATAAATTGCCATTGGACTTCATCTAACCAAGTGTTTTCTGTGAAGTTCAATATGATTTGTTTGTTTATTTAGTAAATTTATATGGCCGCCCATCTCACACGAAGTAACTTTGGGTGGCGTACAACCATTAAAATAAAACAATAAATATATAAAAACAATTATTAAAAAAGCACTCACTATTAAAAAATACAACCATCCGGTACAGGAGAGAGTAGAGTAAACACAATACTAGAGCCATCTTAAGATGTCCCCTGGGACCCCCAGGCCTGATGACAAAGCCAGGTCTTGAGGGACTTACAGTAGGAGCCGAGGGCGGGATCTCTCCTCCCCAATCACCAACAACGGGAATCGACCCTGGAGAAAGGAGGTGAACCAGCACAACACCATGCCGCCCACCCCCAATCGTCTGAGTCAGTCCAGAAGGATACCATGGTCGATGGTATCGAAAGCTGCCAAAAGGTCAAGTAAGGCAAGGATGGACACACAATCCCCATCCTGCCCACACCAGAGATCATCCGAAAGTGCAACCAATGCCATTTCCGTCCCATACCCTAGTCTGAATCTTGACTGAAAAGAATCCAGATATATCTGGGATTAATAGTTTCCAAATAATGCTATTGCCACCACATAATCTTTTCTATTTAAAAAAATATAAAAATTTCATCTATGATCAATAAAGTCATGAATCGTATCAATTAAAAATGTAATGCTCCAGATCCTAGTATATATTTGTCAGATACCTGAATACCGTTTAGGAGAGAGAAAGAGAAAGAAATCTACATTTAACTTAGGAACTTTGTTGATAGTTGTGCCATACTATTTGGGTATTCCAAGATCATAAGTATGCCTACTGGGTCTATCTATACAAAAGTTATTTCAACATCTGTCTGCTAGGGACTTATACTTGGTGGGTCCAGGATGCGAGCCTTCTCTGCCGTGTAAACCCGCCTTATGGAACATTCTCTCCCCCCCCCCCCCCCGAAGCGAGGTTAGTTCCATCCCTTTTAATGTTCCGAAGGTCCCTCAAGACCTGCTTTGTCATCAGGCCTGGGGACCCCAGGGAACTGGAGAACTAGTGAGGTGGCTCCGTTATTATTAACATCCCTTCGCCTACTATTTCTTCTTTTTAGCTTTGTTTTTTATAGTTTTTAATGTTTTTAATGATGATGATTATTATTATTATTATTATTATTATTATTGTTGGTATTTATTTATTTTTTTAGTTTTGTTGTACGCTGCCCAGAATAACTTCTTTTGTGAGATGGACAGCTATATAAATTTGACAAATAAGTAAATAAATATTGTACATACCAGTACCATTGTGAAACACTAATAAAAGCAAAATGTGGCTGAAATCATGTAAAACGTACTATGCAAGAGCCCTTTTGTACCTTAAAGATTGGTACATTTCCTGAAAATATTAATTAAATAGCAGCAGTGTTGTAGCAGCTTCCCCCAACCTACTAAGTACTCCACAGTACAACTGGAGGGCATAAATTTAGGAACTTAAGAAAGGCCATGTTGAAGAAGGGCTGTTCCAGATTTTAGGTTATACTTACTAGTGAAACGTGAGTTAACATAATCTAAACCACATGGTGCCTCATACAGAGAGTCAGTCGTTCAGAGCAGATCGTTCTCTGTGCAGCTCTATAAGCCAGTGAGCCAGGCCACATACTTCAGGAAGAAACTGTTCATGCCAAGTGTAAGCAGCGTGTGTTAATTATTCAAATCTATGTATTCTCTTTACATACCATTTAGAGTATATGGGAACTGAATTTGGAAAAGAAATACAGTAGCTAATAAAAGAAACAAAAGAAGAACGAGTTTTTTAAAAAAGCACAGCAGGTGCTCTGGCTACAGTGTTTCTGACCCTTTCCTGATGTTTTTTTTTAAAAGGGTAGTGCCAGGCTTACAGGGATCAGGATGTGCTTAAACACTTTGGAACAGCTCAAGCTTAGCAGGGAGGGAAACCCTGCTTACTTAAATGGATGGCATTAGCCTGAGATGACTTAGAGTTATGCAACTTGCTGGCCATCAAGAAACCCTGTGCACTGGCATGGTAAGATTTCCCAGCTGTGATGAAAGGAGTCTGCAGTAGATTACATAAATGACCGGTCAAATGGGGAACTGCTTCAAAGAAATAGCTGATAAATTAAATGGTGAAGGTACATCAGCTTCTTTACTTGCAATGCTTTTTCCTATTAAATTATGTGAATAGAGACTGGGGATTGCTAAGTTACAAAACTAAGGTCCACTGATAGAAAGAACTAACCATGCATCTCATGTTGCTGAAGCTCTTTGTCCATGCTCTACTTGATCTTTACTCTAAAATTGGACTGAGATGCAAACTGATTTTTTTTTTGCAGGGAGTAAGAACACTATTTTTTGTTACTTGCAAACTGATCTTACGCCATTTAAGAGCATATATCTGACAAATAGTTTCACAGCAACACATTATTACTTGGTATATCATCATTTGTACTCATCATCTATCTCTGTTTGATCCTCCAACTTTGCCAAAACATATTTCCAATTTTCTAAAGCATCACCAGATATCTTCTGGCAAAGCTCTCAGATCAATATCCGAAATGATTATTAGTAAATGAGATGGGGAAAGTGCTGGGGGAAATCCAGACAATGAAAAACAATCTTTTGTCATGGCAGAAACTTGAAGAAGCCGACAGGAGGAGCCAGCATCAGCTTGAGAACCTGGAAAGAGAGCAAAGGTTCCTAAAGCGACGATTGGAGCAGCTGCAAAGCCCTCAGGACATCGAGCGAATACGAATGGACAGCACTGGATCAACCATGTCCTCAGATCGCTCTGATTCAGAGCGAGGTCAGTATTTGATCCATCTATACCGTTGGTTAAGGAGGCAAAATATTTAGCTCTCTTTGCTCTACACCATTTCTTTGCTTTGACCTTCATCCTATGTATAACTGTAATTTCATTCAGATTGTAAGATCATTCCATGAATGATGCATGGCTTGAGTTAGTCTTGTTTGGAAATATATGTCATCTGAATTTTTTCATAGGTGTTTAGGAGTCCTTAATGTCCCTTTTAAATTTGGCAGATCTTAAAGTTGTTTAACTTTGGTCTCTGTCTAAGATATATTTGATCTTTTTGCCCATTTGTGTTGAATTCATACAAGTACCAACAACTTCCAGTTCTGCAATATGCTTAGAATAATTTAGTCTTATGTATTTCCTGACAAGTAAGAAGAGTCTTTCCATATATGCACCTGATTAAAAATCTAAGTGATAGACTTGCAATAGACAGTAGTTCAACCATCTGACAAAGTAGTTACACTGAGAAACATTATTGCTTGATTAATAGTCATTTGTACTCATCATCTCTGTTTGATCCTCCAACTTTGCCAAAATATATTTTCAATTTTCTTGGTAGTTATAAAACATCACTAATTATCTTCTGGCAGAGCTTTCTAGAAACGTATTTGGATGCAGTTTATTTACTCATGATACTACCACAATTTTAACATTTTTTGACAGGATACACAAATGCTAAGACATCACAAGATTATTTGCACATCATCCAGAAACAGCTTTCACTAGTATGATCAGATTGATAGTAAATAGAATTAAATTTAGCTCTATTTAGGCATTCAAAGAAAGGAGTACTTCTGATAAACATTGCATCCATCAAAAGTTCTTCAAATGTGTGATGGCATGTCCTCAGGACATTCATGCAAATAGGTGAATGTCTGTGGGAGAAAAGCCGTTGTATGTGAAATTGTATGGATACTGAATTCTGCACTGGCAAGAAAGATGATAGTTCAGGGCTCTTGCCTACATGAAAACAAAGTGCTCATAATTCTATATGCAAAGATTTTCCCCTACCATGAATGTGCTGAAAGGAGTAACTTTGGGGTGAGGACAGAGCTTGTTTTGAGGGCTCACATGTTAGGGTTTTTTTCCCCTCTCTCTTTCTGAATAGGCTGGAGGCCTCTCTTAGCTTAACAATTATATATGTTAATTTGCCCCTTCATGGATCACTGCCTTGTCGTGGCGAAGGGGCTTGCGTAACTCAATGAAGTCAGGTCAAGAAGAACAGGTCATGACGGAGAGTTCTGACAAAACGTGGTCCAAAACTGGAGGAGGGAATGGCAAACCACTCCAGTATCCTTGCCAAGAAAACCCATGGACAGTATCATAAGGCTAAAGGATATGACGCCGGAAGATGAGCCCCTCAGGTCGGAAGGTATCCAAAATGCTACTGGGGAAGAGCGGAGGGCAATTCCGAGTAGCTCCAGAAAGAGTGAAGCAGCTGGGCCAAAGCCGAAAGGACGCTCAGCTGTGGATGTGTCTGGAAGTGGAAGGAAAGTCCGATGCTGTAAAGAACAATATTGCATAGGAACCTGGAATGTAAGATCTATGAATCAAGGTAAGCTGGATGTGGTCAAACATGAGATGACAAGATTGAACATCGACATCTTGGGAATCAGCGAACTAAAATGGACAGGAATGGGCGAATTTAATTCAGGAGACCATTATATATACTACTGTGGGCAAGAATCCCTTAGAAGAAATGGAGTAGCTCTCATAGTCAATAAAAGAGTGGGAAAGGCAGTACTGGGGTACAACCTCAAAAACGACAGAATGCTTTCAGTTCGAATCCAAGGCAAACCATTCAACATCACAGTGATCCAAGTCTATGCCCCAACCACTGATGCCGAAGAAGCTGAAGTTGACCGCTTCTATGAAGACCTACAACACCTTCTAGAACTAACACCAAAAAAAGATGTCCTTTTCATCATAGGGGACTGGAATGCTAAAGTAGGAAGTCAAAAAATAACTGGAATAACAGGCAAGTTCGGCCTCGGAGTACAAAATGAAGCAGGGCAAAGGCTAATAGAGTTTTGTCAAGAGAACACGCTGGTCATAGCAAACACTCTTTTCCAACAACACACGAGACGACTCTACACATGGACATCACCAGATGGTCAATACCGAAATCAGATTGATTATATACTTTGCAGCCAAAGATGGAGAAGCTCTATACAATCAGCAAAAACAAGACCTGGAGCTGACTGTGGCTCAGATCATGAGCTTCTTATCGCAAAATTTAGGCTTAAATTGAAGAACGTAGAGAAAACCACTAGACCACTCAGGTATGACCTAAATCATATCCCTTATGAATGAAGTGGAGGTGAGGAATAGATTTAAAGGATTAGATCTGGTAGAGTGCCTGAAGAACTATGGATGGAGGTTCGTAACATTGTACAGGAGGCAGCAACTAAAACCATCCCAAAGAAAAATAAATGCAAGAAAGCAAAGTGGCTGACTGATGAGGCTTTACAAATAGCTGAGGAAAGAAGGGAAGCAAAAGGCAAGGGAGAAAGGGAAAGATATAAACAACTGAATGCAGATTTCCAGAGAATAGCAAGGAGAGATAAGAAGGCCTTCTTAAATGAACAATGCAAAGAAATCGAGGACAACAATAGAATGGGGAAGACTAGAGATCTCTTCAAGAAAATTGGAGATATCAAGGGAACGTTTTGTGCAAAGATGGGCATGATAAAGGACAAAAAAGGCAGGGACCTAACAGAAGCAGAAGAGATTAAGAAGAGGTGGCAAGAATACACAGAAGGAACTATACAAGAAAGATCTTAATATCCCTGATAAATACGATGGTGTGGTCACTGACCTTGAGCCGGACATCCTAGAGAGTGAAGTCAAATGGGCCTTAGGAAGCATTACTAACAACAAAGCTAGCGGAGAAGACAGTATCCCAGCTGAGCTATTTAAAAACCTAAAAGATGATGCTGTTAAAGTGCTGCACTCAATATGCCAACAAATTTGGAAAACTCAACAGTGGCCACAGGATTGGAAAAGGTCAGTTTACGTTCCAATTCCAAAGAAAGGCAATGCCAAAGAATGCTCAAACTACCATACAATTGCGCTCATTTCACATGCTAGCAAGGTTATGCTCAAAATCCTACAAGCTAGGCTTCAGCAGTATGTGAACCGAGAACTACCAGAAGTGCAAGCTGGGTTTCGAAGAGGCAGAGGAACTAGAGATCAGATTGCCAACATTCGCTGGATCATGGAAAAAGCAAGAGAGTTCCAGAAAAACATCTACTTCTGCTTCATTGACTACGCTAAAGCCTTTGATTGTGTGGATCACAACAAACTGTGGCAAAGTCTTAAAGAGATGGGAGTACCAGACCACCTTACCTGTCTCCTGAGAAACCTGTATGCGGGTCAAGAAGCAACAGTTAGAACCGGACATGGAACAACCGACTGGTTCAAAATTGGGAAAGGAGTACGACAAGGCTGCATATTATCACCCTGCTTATTTAACTTATATGCAGAGTACATCATGAGAAAGGCCGGGCTGGATGAATCACAAGCCGGAGTTAAGATTGCCGGGAGAAATATCAACAACCTCAGATATGCAGACGATACCACCCTAATGGCAGAAAGTGAAGAGGAACTAAAGAGCCTCTTGATGAGGGTGAAAGAGGAGAGTGCAAAAGCTGGCTTGAAACTCAACATTAAAAAAACCCAGATCATGGCATCTGGTCCCATCACTTCCTGGCAAATAGAAGGGGAAGAAATGGAAGCAGTGACAGATTTTATTTTCTTGGGCTCCAAGATCACCATAGACGGTGACTGCAGCCATGAAATTAAAAGACGCTTGCTCCTTGGGAGGAAAGCTATGGCAAACCTAGACAGCATATTAAAAAGCAGAGACATCACCTTGCCGACAAAGGTCCGTATAGTTAAAGCTATGGTTTTTCCAGTAGTAATGTATGGCTGTGAGAGTTGGACCATAAGAAAGGCTGAGCGCCGAAGAATTGATGCTTTCGAACTGTGGTGCTGGAGAAGACTCTTGAGAGTCCCTTGGACTGCAAGGATGTCAAACCAGTCAATCCTAAAGGAAATCAACCCTGACTGCTCATTGGAAGGACAGATGCTGAAGCTGAAGCTCAAATACTTTGGCCACCTAATGCGAAGAGAGGACTCACTGGAAAAGACCCTGATGCTGGGAAAGACTGAAGGCAAAAGGAGAAGGGGACGGCAGAGGTTGAGATGGTTAGATAGCATCACTGATGTAATGAACATGAATTTGAGTAAACCCCGGGAGACAGTGGAGGACAGGAAGGCCTGGCGTGCTATGGTCCATGAGGTCAAGAAGAGTCGGACACGACTAAACGACTGAACAACAACATGTTAATTTGGGATGCTTGCTTTATGAAATTAAGTTAATAAAACATCCTGCTCTCATATTGATACAATAGGGGAGGGAAAGGTCAACAACTATGTGGGATGATATCCCTCTTAGAATATTTTGATTTTAACATTGATTCATTTACATGTTTTTTCTCAGAAAGACATGCTGCTGCTGCTTGTTAGATGAGTATGTGACTCAAGAATTAAATACATATTAGTAGATGTTTCCCCTTGAAGTTCTTGTTATCCTCTGAGGGTATTGAGGCACCATGCTGGATAAACCAAAGGAATGTGGGTTTTTCTTTACATGGCATACACTTGGGCTTAGCTGTGCCTACATACCACAACATTTTTGCATATTTTTCCAAGGCCATCTGCCCTAGCCACTCTAAAAACATTTTTTTAAACCTACTCGGAAATTATTTTTTTAATTACTTTGAGCAACTGATAGTCATTCTTCTCCTCTTGCCTAAAATGCCTTTGGGTCTGCATAGGTCCAGAGTACCTTTGAGAGGGATAGACAACAATGCAGCAAGAGAGGCAAAAGCTTTACTAGAATAGAAAACTCTGGGTTCAAAAGAATGTGGGTCTTCTAATCCCACCAGTTTATATGCAGTGGGAGTTTTCTAATTGTCTTCATCCCATCCAAAATTAAGCTGCACTAGACATCAGTTAACCAAGACAATTTACCTTTATCCTTTCTGTTCCTGTTTCACAAATAATCCCAGTGATCCATGATTTCCTTCCATAACCTCCCGTTATATTGTACTACTTCTTCAAATCCGTAATATAAATATGCAAAGTGGTTTTATTATATGAATAGCACACCTATCTTAGTTTGCATCAATGCTCCTTAATGTAGACTGAGAAACCTGTTCTGGGGGGGGGGAAGGGGGAGGAATGAGTATTCCTGTAGAGCAGAGCTTTCCAAACTGTGTGTCACGACACAAAAGTGTGTCGCCTGTGGGGCCCAGATGTGTCACGTCAAAACCCGGAAGCTCTGATGGTGTGCCATCAGTGCTTCTGGGTTTTCCCGCAGCGACACACCAACGGCGGCGCGTGAAAATCCGAAAGTGCCGCAGCCACGGCGGCATGCAAAAATTGAAAGCGGCAGCAGCACTACCGGGTTTTTGCGCGCTGCCGCAATGGTGGCACTTCCGGGTTTTCCCACGGCAACACACCAACGGCAGTTGGTGTGTCGCTGCGGGAAAACTTTGGAAAGCCTTGCTGTAGAGAATATTGAATTAGTATCTATCAATTTAATCCAAGGCTCTGTTACTAGATATAAATGTTGAATTAGCAATTAAATAATAGCTGGATATTAATACAAAATTTGTAAGAATAAGTGCAGTCCAATCTCTTGTAATTCTTTTAAAATTCTGATCAATATCACAAAGCAGTTTTATCCCTTTTGCTCTTCCTTTTCTCAAAGATCTCATAGCACAACTTTACAATAAAAACTCATGATGTGGCTGGAATGATCCTCGATTCTTCAATTAGTCATAGTCTTAACAGTGAATTTGCTCTAATGCTAACTTGAGGCTCTTCTTTCTTTTCCAGAAGAAATTGAAGTGGATGTGGAAAGCACAGAGTTCTCCCATGGAGACGTGGATGATATCAGCACAACCAGTACAAGTGACATTGATGACCACAGCAGCTTGCAGAGCATTGGGAGTGATGAGGGTTACTCCAGTGCTAGTGTCAAGCTCTCCTTCACTTCCTAGAGCCTGGTGCTAGAGCAGAGCAACTGGTTTCTTTGGGGCAATTGAATTTCATATGGCAGAGCTCTTAAGATACAGTATTTTTCTTACCCAACCCACCCTTCAACAGCTAAGCTTCGACAGACACAACTTTAGAATAGCTCCATGGGTCCACGGAAGAGTGGGAACCTAGTAGGGGAGCCAACTAGCCTTTATAGCCCAAAACTTTTGACTTAGTGCTAAACCTTACTTATTTTGAAATCCAGGACACCACTCCAGTTGCACATAGCTGGACTGAGATTTTCCCATCAATGGATAACTATATTGAGAGAATATTTGATTGGATGGGAAACTTGGCTGTTCAGGCTCTTGTTTTTTAATTTGTCACAATTGTTTTTTTTCCACCCCTCATGTCCAAACTTAACAAACTTGTTTTAAGACCCTTTGTGGTGCTAATAATAAATAATACAAAGTATGTCCAATATCTATGATAATCTAGCATATCTGGGATAGCTGAATGTTGGTCCCAAATGATGGGATAAAGTAGCCAAGGTGATATAGTTCATTGGATGAACCACTTCCAATGCGTTTGCACAATATTTTGAAGTTTTTTTTAAAAAGCGCCATTTTAAGATTCCTTTGTATTCCATCAGTGAATTTAATTTTCACTTTTAATAGAACTAAGAAGTTAAATAGTTTTACCTGTAGCTCACCAGCAGAAGTTAGTCCAGTCAGCATCTTCTATTAACTGGGTATCTCCAGCCATCTTTGATCATTATCACCTGAGAAATGTAATAATAGCAAGATGCTCTGCTTATACCTTTATGAGAGGTGCTGCAAATCTGGAAGCATTTCCCATTTAGCTCAACTTTTCGCTGGACATGGTTTCAAGGCAAGAAACTTGGGCTGTATGATTTTGCCACTAGATTATTCAGCTGTAGCAGGCCACCACAGGTGCAGCTGCCCTCTGGATTCAATGGCTGAGCTAGAATGATTCTCCTGACGCAGAGGGTGAAAGACAGACCAGCCTGTAAAACAAGTGATGATGTGCAGAAAAGACACTTTTCTCCATTCTGAGCCACAATTACCCTATTTTTTCTTTTGCAAATTATTTTGATAAAACATTTGTAAAAGTTGTTTGGGTGAGATAACCTATATGTGACAATGTATTTTTAGATCTCCTAGGCATGATCCTGCAAATCTCTTTTATAATTAACACCAACTGAAAGGGGCTTGTTTTTCTGTTGCCATGCACAAGAGGAACAGGGACTCTTGGTTTTATGGCTCTTCCTTTTGGATTCCCGTTTGGATGTCCTTTGCAGACTTCGGCACCTGGATTCCTAATGTAGTCTTGGGTCCATAGCTAAGAAGCATCTCACTTAACAGTCTGCTAGGTTGATTCCAATTCCTCCTGAGCAGAAACTGTGGTTGTCTTGCTGTTAAAAGGATAAGATTGTATCCAATGTTTTTATCATTGTTTTTATTTTGAGCTTTCTAACCTGCACTTTGAGGTCTTTGCTTTTCTTTAAGCTTTTTAACCACAGAGATACTTATTACTGTTCCTTTACTAAGTTTAAACTTTACTCTTTATTATGAGACTTCATTTATGACACTTGCTTGAGGATTTTTTTTGGGGGGGTGATAATTTGCCTGTCCCCCAATTACTAAGGGAAAAATGAAAAGTAAAAAAAAGCGTGCTTTATAAAACACATAACTTATTGCTGATTATAATTACTGGGTTGTTAATTTCAGTCCTGTAGATCTTTAATTTTATTGTTTAGATAGGACTCAGTGACAAAAATAAAAACAAGATAACCTCATTTAGCAGTACAGTGGAATTGTGTTTAAATGTTAGCATATGTTTCTGCTTAATAGTAGCACTTTAATACCATTAAACATTTCTGTATCTGAAATGCATTTGTTCTGCCATGTTGGTCACTCATGAGACTTTAGAATACTCATATTGTTTGTGCCTGGAACTTAAAAACAAAATCCTCCATTGGCCATGTGATTAGATACCCCCAAATGACTTCTGTAGATCTTGTCTCAGTACTGTTATGTTGTGTGATTTAACCCCAATGTGTTAGGCATTCACCCCAGAGCTATTATTATATTGTATAATATAACATACCACTTTAGGACCTGTGTCATGTACTAGAGACATCATGCTGCCAGGTTTTATAGTGTGTTCATAGCTGGGGATTCGATTATTCTGTTTATTAAAATCTGGTTGCAGTTACACATCTCTCTCTCCTATGAAACTAAAACTCTGTAACACTGGTTTACTCCATATGGTAATCTCTCCCTCTAGTGGCTGAAATAGGAATTATTAGTTTTAGTTAATGGGAGTAAAGATTTCAGTAAGAACTGTTTTTATAATTCTGAGGCCTATTAATATGGCTAATTAACCTGCATTGTGTCTTAGTGCAATTTGGTGGGATTGCAAGAATGATAACTGAGAACTCAAATGAGCAAGATTACAGCTGCACTGTCAGTTCTGATCTGTGATTTCTTATCCCACCAAAATAAGCTGCTTTCTGTGAATTCAGTTGCAGGAACTTATTTAAAAGAGCGTATCTTCTGTAAGCAAAAGGGCCTGAATTCAAATTCTAGCACAGTCTTCACCAGCCCACTGGCAATCAGTGTGTTGGCACTAAAAAGGCAGGGCCGGCTGATAGGTCTGATCTTCAGTCTCAGTACAGGGGACAGGCAGGCACCTGATTGGAGGAGCCTGCTGTATTGGCTTGCATGAGAAAATAATTTCAGGGAGAAAGGCTGAAGAAACAACAGCCTTGACCTAAAGCCTGGAAAGTTTGCCTCAAAGAATGGACAGCTTTGGTTAACACTATCTTAAATTAGGATCATATAAAAGTGATTCTGCACCAAATTCATTCCAAATACAGTATCAACTCGAGTCCTCATGCAAAACCATTTATTCATTCACCTCATGCCATATCTTTCTTTGGTATGAGCATTTATATTGGTAAATAAGAAACTATAATCAGGATAAATTTCTGTGGAGATAATACCGTTTTACAAAGTGGAAGAAAAGTGTTACGTCTTTTATTGAATAGGGCGTACTGCGGCCAACTCGTCATAATCTATTGCCAGGACGTACTATAAAATTTTCATGTGAAACCATGTCCTTCGTTATTCTTTTACATTTGGGATGTTACTTGTTCCTTATTTTTAATTCACAACCTTGTATTTTATTTTTTTCCCCATCATAAAAAAAATGGATTCTGGTTTGGAATATAATCCTATGCAAGTTTACTTAGAGGTAAATCCCACTATGTTTCATGGGACTTACTCCCATTTGTATCTGCATCAAATTAAGCCTTAGATTTAGATGTGAGGTTGTATACACTTTTGCATTTAAAATGCAGGGTAATTTTTTATATAATGGGAGTGGTTGAATCAGCATCCAAGCAGGGCAGTCTGAGGCAAAACTTGTTTTTCTGCTTTGCAAAATTTCTTCTGAAGGTAGCGTTACGCTTTGGAGAAATAAATAAATGCTGCCAGCTCAAAATCATCTATGCATCTTGATGTTAGCCACCTCAAAAAGGCTAAATAAGAAATGCTACTCTCTTACATGTTAATTATGCTTTTATAATAAGCAGTTCAGACAGCCATTCTAATATGATCTGAAAAAGTCACGTTCACTGATATATCATTCCAGATCTGTGTCCTTATCTGCTATTTGGCAATACTGGTGTGTGTGTATAATGCTTAGAATGATTCTGTATTTTAATGAACAAAAACAGATGCAAGAGGGCATTTATACCTGTTATATACAAAAGGGAAACCAGGATTCCCATAAAATTATGAAATTCACTTATGGCAAGTAAAAGTGTTATCCATATGGCTTGTACTGCTTCAGGCTGAGGGGTTTTGTATTTCCTAGCTCTACTAAGTGAAAATATCTGAGACTGAAACAGAATTTTTATACATTTTTTTAAAAATTTCAAAAAATATATTGGATGTTTTTATGGGGGAGAAGTGTCCACTATATCCAAATTTACATCATTTGTGTCAATTTATGTAAATGGTGTACTTTTCAGTAAACCCTATCCTTTTTTCTTTAGCCTCCTTGTACAGAAGAGCTAGGGAATTCAGTTACTGTATGTCCAATTGGGCATATACCAAAAAAGTAGAAATAGGGTTGAATACTTATGTGAAGTAAAAGAAGCAAAAGACAAGCAAGCAAGCAAAAGCCAGCTTCAGAAAGCAAAAACATTTGGTGTATGTTAATCAGGTCAATCAGGTAGGAGTGTATTAAACAGACTGGAAGCAATAGTTAAGTCACTTTTCATTCAGTCATATCCATTCTATATCTTACTCTGTACTACATCAGTCTGCAAACATAATATCCACCAGTATCCAAATTATGAAAAAATAAATTTGAAGAGTTTATTTCCTTTTGTACACTAGCTGACATTTCCTTACAAGAAAAGGAACACTGCAGAAAGATTTGTCAGCATTACCAGACTTTTTTTTTCTTTGCAGCTGTTTTACTAAGAATCCTGATTGTATTATTTAGCTGGTCAAATCAGAAAATGTGTAAAGAGTGCTTAGCATGTACTAAAAAGTTTTTTTTTTTAAATAATCTTTATTCTTTACACCGTTAAAATACACATACAAGAAAAAGAACACAGAAAAAAAAACTGTTTAGTACATGCTAAGCACTCTTTACACGTTTTGACTTTTTTTTTTCTAAGAAGTTTTTTTAAGGAATTCTAAAGATCCCCTTAAAAGTTGTGCACATCTTGTCAAAAATAGCAGACACAAATACAGTATACTGAAGTAGCTGTAGATAACATCAGTTGGAAGTACCTCACTTCATTATGTAAACACTTCCTTGTGCTTCAGATATTGCTAGTATCTTTGGTATTCTCCCCTATCCTGCAATAACATGTAGTACAATACAATGTTTTTTAAAAATGTTCTTCTATGAATTTAACATTGCAAACAGTAGATCTTGTCTGTGAAAGAAACAGCAGTTTGTATCTCAGGGCCAGTTCACATTAGCACTGGACAAAATAACTAAAAGAATTACAAACAAGCTACACTGGTCAATTCTTCAAGATATAATGAGCCAATGGTTCTGCCTTTAGAAGCATTCAAAAATAATAATTACTGTGCTGTGCTATGCCAAATGTTGAATTTAATAGCAACTAAAGAAATAGTCCGTGCAGGATTTTCTAGTGGTTATCACTATGAGTCTACGGCATGCACTGATCAGCTCTCTCACTTTGTACTTTCTATCTATTTAGGATATTTATAAATGTTGAAAAAATAAGACAAATAAAAAATTAACATGGTAAGACCCTATGATTGCAAAGAACTTGAATAACCTTAGCTCTAATCACTGTATTTAAACTTTATTTCTAGCAGCAAAAGAAACTTATAAAGCCAAAAATAATGATCCCTATAAAATATAGTCATAGAAGAACAAAATTATTAACCCCCCATGAAGGAGCTTCACATTAGGCTACTTCCTAATACAGTACTTAAATATACATAGCAAACGAGTCAGGAAAATAAAAGCCAATTTATTGTATCCAACACTACCAATTTTAGCTAATTCATTAAGGGAGAATATACAAAGCTGCAACTGGCCATAATGAGAGGATATATGCAGGCAATTTTTTTTCTCCGTAATAGCTTGCTGGCTGTTTTAAATTGCTATTAAACTCCATTTGGAGTACATTTCAAGTGAATGCAAGCTAGCATCTTGTATGTATAAAATGTTACCTATTACAATAAATAAGTAATTCAAATAAATAGCAAGGTAGTTATTTTTACAGACAAAACTACTCTATTTACATTGCTGACAGTGCTTTTATTGAAATTAGCTGGTGCACACATTCTGCACTTACTGAGTGACATGCTATTTGCATTAACTTGTGTTTTAAAATCACAATTGCTGGAAATTATTTTCCATGTATTTCTTTCCTCAACCACACCATGTAGATCTTGGATTTGTAAAGATTATTCTCACTAAACTGAAGTATATAAACCCTGTTTGTGATGTTTAGCAAAGGATATACTTCTAGCATGACATCTTGGTTTGAAAATCCCAATATATTTTCTTTGTCCCTAGCAAAAAAAAAAAAAGCTTTTGCTGTTTTGCTACTTAAAAGAAACAATCTAATGGAACTGCGATGTAACCTTTCTAGCATTTAAGTTTGCAGCTATTATGTAAAATAAATACAATGCAGGACCTTAAATCTAATACACTCATTTTATCTTCTATCACATTAGCCAGTATCTAATGCAAAAATTAGGGTTGTGCCACTCTAGTTTTACTCAGATATTTATGGGGAGAAGAAGAAAACATCAGCAAGTTTTTCAGTTTTTACTAAATTAAGGAATTCTTTTGCAATTTTTAAAGGGGGGAATTGCGTACATAGTGCTGTGATTCTACGTAGTACTACGATACTGCACTAGTCTAAGAATACAACTACAACCCTAAACAAATGTATCCCTAACAAATATATTTTGACCACATATGAACTACAGTGCAAGCTCACTTTTAAGGTGTCTATTGCAACTTCATTTCCTTTGAGCTTGCCTGAACTATGGCAGAGTTATATATTGGCTCTGTAGCCAACTATTACTTTTAAGGATTTGGAAGCTACAAAACAAAACACCCCAATAAATCTCTGGTATGCAGATTGACCAGTGCTAGTCTGTAAAACAATACTGAAATGCTGATTGCAGCTCTATCTGTAAAGGTGCAGGGATGGTGCTGACAACATTGTTGCATTTTCATCATTGTAAACATAATTCTTTTGTTTGTGGCCATCTATATTAACTTGTTTAAATATATAAATAAATTTTATGACATTTTATTTCAAGTAAGTTTGTTATTTTTCTAATTTCTGGTATCACCAATGTTAATAGAAGTTCCCAAAATCAACACCTTAACTCCAGTGCTCACATGCTTTGAGAATTGCAACCTAGCATTTCACATGGGTGCAGTAGCATCTGTGCTGGACACTTTTGGCCATATTGGGTTGCATACACAACACCCATAAGGCAGACTAATTACAATATTTTTCCCCCAGCATTCTCAGAGGAGCAAAATTCATGATGAATCACAAGCTGCTTTTGAAATGGTTTCCAATATATAACAAAAGCTTGTAAAGAAGCGGTGGCTCAAGACCTCTCCTGGATACAAGAACTAACTGCAGATTTATTTGGATCCGAAGCTCCTTTAGTGAATTCAGGTCATGCTAGTTCTTTACCAGCAATCCTAGCTTTATGCATTTCAAAAAACACTTTCCCAAATAAAGAAGCTACTTATTTTTCCATAAAATGCTATAGCATCGAGTTTGCCACTAGGTTGTTCATTTAGTACCCAAAGGTTCAAAATATAGTCAAATTATGTCCATATCATACCTTTATAAGAACATTTTCCTGATAGCTTAATGGTAAAATTAGCACATTTCTATCTGGATTACCCATCCCTTTTTTAAGAAATACTGTCAATTTATATCAAATCATTTTTAACAAGTTTTTGGGGACATAGCCAAGAGATTTTAAACACTTTATTTTAATAAAAGTTACATACAAAACTGAGATCAACACAGTAATAAAAATTACTTCCTCTTTTTGTTGACAGGAAGAATCTCTATAGGTGGATTATAATCTACTAGATATGGATTTAAATGCAGATAAACTGGCAGACTTTCATTAATGAGTGCATCAACAAGTGTTGATGGTACCTGATTTTATTTCAGAAAACAAATTACAAAAGGGAACTACAATGTAATAGACATAAGGAATGGAGTTCAGATTAATGAGCAAGAATTACTTCTGAATTCTTTAGTAGGAGTAATAACTAAATTCACTCTTGTTCATTAACACCATATTTTACAAAAATATTTATCTACACTGTATACAGGGCTATACATTAACTTTTTCTCTCAAACACATTTGCAATATTAAAAGATGTCATTACTACCCTAAGCTTTACACATGGCAAAGGGAAGCAATTTCATCCAGAAGATACAAGAATGTCAGAACATTTACACATGGTTTTCCAAATAAAATCAAGAAGGTTCAGCAAAACTAATGCAGTTGAATTGTGGCATTATTGGGAGAGGAACACCTTCTGTACTTAAACATAGCTGGATAAGCTGTAAAATTGATTAAGCACTAAATGACACCTTGTAGTATGTTAAATAACTGCATCAAATAACCCATCAAGTTGTCAGTGGAAATAACTACTTCCAGATGTATAGTTCATCTCTCCCAGTTTTAAAGTGCTATTCCATCCTTGAAAATTACTGAAAAAACTTATGCAGCTCATATCTAAATCCTTATCAACTTTAACCTCTATAAACACACTTTCCAGTTTGCCAGTGTTAAGCATTTTTCCCCAAAGAGATTCCCTGCTTTTCCAGAGTTACAAAAAATCTGTATTTAGAAACGCAATACAAATCAGCCAGTCCCTACTATTTTTTCACTCCACAGAGAGAAAAGAAAAATCACCCACACTCACAATGAGTTTTTAACCACCACAAAATGTTTTTCAGGTTCCTAAGCCACTCCATGCTCAATGTTGAGGTCTCATATGTGGTCAGGGTGGGGGAATCTCCAAGTTCTTGCACCAGTTTTGGAGTGGCTTGGGAAGCTATGATACATTTTGCTGCTTTCTAAGCCTAACATGTCTCAATTCATCTATCTTTAACTAGCTAAAGCACTGGATATAGAATCACACAGCACTAATGGAAGTATGTGTGATTTGGGACCAATCCCTCATCCTGAGGAAACGTAAAAGTCATTGGTGAGCATGAATCCTGGCTGGCTATCATCATCGAGATTGTAGGTCTATGGTTCTGCTCTTTAAGATGACAAACTCTTCCTACCGGCACATTCCAGGTCTATATTCAATCAGAATAAAATGCCAGTATCTCAACTGAATTATTTCTGAACAGATAAAGAACACTTAATAGCGCTCCTGTAGGAAGGTAACAGGACTGTTAGATATCAAAAAGAGCAAAAAACATGGGATGATTATTTTACTACATCCTCATTTGCTTGGCAGTATTCTCAATACATGCCTGAGTAAAGACACTGTATTAGATAAGAGGCTTCAAAATATTGCAAAGGGCATTTCTTCAACAGTCTAACTTGTGCATATTTATACAAAGTTTTAGAACAATAAAGGGGTCATCTGAATATTTGTAATAATTAAGGCTTGTACCAGCAAAAGCCAAGTGATGGCAACAACCATTTTCATCACGCACCAATTGTTTACTGTTAGAAAAATATAACAATAAAAAGGTAAATGTAAAGCCCTGCAAATATGACAGTCCCCCCCTTAATTACTGGGGCATCAAATGCCTGACATTATACTTTGATGTATCTTGGTACTGTGTCATAGGTTTGTCTGCAATTCCACATGTCCCAACTCCAACCTTCCCTGTAACGCTCTCAGGAGAAGCAAAGATGCTCCGCTTTACCTGTGGAACAAATTAAAAACACAATTTTAACTATTTTCAACATGCAACAAATCATAAACTACTAATATCAATAATTCAGAGTTTATCCATGATTAAACAAACATTCCTGAATCATATAAATTTTATCACATTTGGCTTATTTCAACAGAGATATTAAGTCATACTTCACTACAGCTTGGGCCACAGAAAACTGCTTAACAATCTGAGATACACAAAGCATCATTATGATTTATGATGGCAGCATAAAAGCTTATACAAACTAGTTTGTGCAAAACATTTCAAAATCAAAATGCTCTATTTGAGTACAAAACAGGTTGCTTTGATTATTTTGGGAGTATTTCGTGCTCAAAATAATGGGGTTTAAATTCAAACCATAGAGCTATTCTGTAACTCCAGGGTGATCAATGTACCTATTTTAGCCTCAGACTACTGGAATTCAAAATGTTTTGCCTACCTCTAGGCCCTGAAGCTTTACAAACCTGAATGTTTAACTTTTCTACTAATTTATCTTGTAGAATTGCAAATTACTCCAAACTGTTAAAAGTGTGAAAAATACTATTAAGAGATCCCTCACATTGCTTCTGGAAAGATTTTCAGGAAAGGGTTTGCCATTCCTTTCTTCTAAGGCTGAGAGTGACTGGCCCAAAGTTACCCAGCTGGCTTTGTGCCTAAGGCAGGACTAGAACTCATAGTCTCCCGGCTTCTAGCCTGGTGCCTTAACCACTACACCAAACTGGCTCTCACAACTACTCTATACTTCCAATATACAGCATACACACACCTGGCCTTTTTTGTTTTTTGAATATGCTCTGTTGTTGAATTGCTGCCATTTGACTTTCTGATCTTCTCGTTCCTGCTCTAGTTCTTTGATACGCTGGGCCTTTTTCAAAGCTTTCTTCTTTTTATATTCTCGTTGCTGAGCAATCATTTCTTTTCTAAAAACAAAATGGCACTGAAGGTTACTTATGTACCTCACAACCTAGTATCACCTTTGTTATAAATTCACTTTTATTCTCAGAACATGTAGACAAAAAGCAAGGATACACTGATTAAGAGAGTCTCACCTTGGACTAGGTGAATGTAAAGATAAACTCAGTACAATGGGGCTTCAGCTGTCCACGCCCATTTCATTCTCCAACTGCAGAGAGTGTTGTCATTCCTTCTGTAAAGCAATCTGTGCATTGCAGGTTTCAATAAAGCACAGCAATCCTACTTTCATACACTACTAACAAAGCTCTTTTAGAAGTCAGCTGAAACTGGCTAGCTTCTTGCAAACAGGGAATAACTCTAGAACTAACTCAAAAGTTGTTCCAAGATAAATAAAATATTTCACAAACCTAAAGCACTTTTTCACAGAAAACACTTAATGCTGATTGAGCATTACAGATTTATTTTATTTTATTTTATTCATCAAATTTATATTAAAATACACAGTCACAGACCAAACACAAGCATTACAGGTAACAGTATAAAATATGTTATACACCAACCTTTCCCAAACTGGAATAAATTCCCATTATCCTCAGGCAGAATCAATTCAGGGAAGGCTGGCTTAAACACTCAACATAATCCTGTATTTAGGTGCTGCATATTCACAGTATCAGTTTAGCACTAGGATTGATGAAGTCATTTTCAATAGACCAAGGCTGGACTTCAAACAGCTAGGTAGCAAATTTCATATCCTAAATGCACAGCAGGAAATCTGGAAGTTTACTGAGAAACTGGACTACAAATTTCAGATGCTCTTTCTTTATTGCTGTATTCCAATACCTTCAGTATTGGAACAAACAATAAGGTAGGGATGAATTCAATCATAAATCAAGTGAAAACCTATCGAATGGCAGCCAAAAACCCTCAGAGCGAGTGAGACGGCCTGCTTTTGCCCGAAAACCAAAGCCCACTTAGTTTTTTCAAATCTATGATAACTACTAGGCATGTGAAATGAATACAATATCAAGGCTGAATGGATGTTTGTAACAGACCCTGCTTAACTCAGATTGAAGTAGGAGATGCCTGTTTTGATTCAGAAAACCTTTAATGCAAAATGTATGCCATCCATTGATTAACAGAAAAAAAAACCCCACAAATGGCTGAAACTTCTTTACATCTGTACAGAATGGCATGAAATCTGCTGGAACGTTTAATGTTACTGAAAAATGAAAACTGTCGAATTTTAGAGAAATACGTGCAGAAAAATTACAGGTAGATTCCTTAAATTCTGATTTATTTTAGAAAAGTGATTGCAATATTTGTTTGTTAGCTCTAGATGATATTTGAAGCTATAGTGCCTTACTGTTTGGTTAAATCTTGCCAAATTGGATTTGGGTTAGGGTATTTGATAAATAAGGAATCTTTACAAAAGGAAGGAGGTGGTGGTAGTGATGATGGTAGTGACAATAAGGCTTTTCTCTTCCCCAGTGCCCACTCACATCTTTGATAAAACCAATGGATTCCTACATCAGGAACCAGCGATCTATGAGTGGAGTTTTGTAAGGGGAAATCTCATGGCTCGTTGGAGAAGATTAATGCATTGCACTGGGCAACAACTGTATAGTTTTTACAAGTTTGCTTGGGGTGACTGCCACAAGCTTCCAAAGGCAGGGCTTCAACAGGTCTCAATGCCTACTTGGTACCATGGCAGAATAGAGCATCTACAAAGAACAGCACCAATTACACCATACATGTTAGATAATACCATTTACCTCTTGGAATATATTATTTATTAAGAAGATTGTTTTTATTGTATTTTAACTAATTTATTCTTGTTTTTATTGTATTTTAACTAATTTATTCTTATTTTATGTATTTATTTATCAAATTTATTCACCGCCCAGAGTCGCTCTCCGAGTGAAATGGGCAGTGAATAAATTTGATAAATAAATAATGATGTAACTGGCAGCACACTGCACAGGGCAGTGTCTTCACAGTGTCATAGTTCCAGGGAGGAAATGAGCTGCAACAGATGAACTGAGTCCTATGATTAGAAAGTAAACCTGTCATTTTGACTCCTCTCTCTTTCCCCCTTCCTGGCATATTAGAAAGATGTGGAAACAATGCAGCCCTTTTTGCAGTGCTACAAACAAATCATTCACAAACTTGCCTTGTTCGCTTGAAGGTGCTCCATAGGGATTCTGCTTTACCTCATGCAGCCATAAATTCAGACTCAGCAGAGTCTGATACATAACCTGACCAGCCACACGGGTTTGGATTCACTTTTTTCTTTTTAAAAAATTATGTGCCTTCAACACAACATCCCTATCTATATACAATCTTTGAATGAGAAAACCCATCGACAATGACATCTCAATTACAGCAATTTTTTATATTAGTACAACACACTAAACAATGAAAAAAAATTCCATCACTTACTTGGACATAGGCTTGTTGCCACTATCTTCCTTTGTTTTTCTTCCCTCTTCCACAGGTTTCAAATTGAGCAGAGGCGTGACTTCAGCATTACCGTATCCTGAGAAAGTGACTGCAGCTGTACCATTCTCTTCATCTATCTCTTCAATTTCAGCTTCATAACACCTGTAAAGATATCATGGCTGTAAGCATGTGAGTAAAGGTTTAAGACTCAACCCTGCAAAACGTAAACTTGCAGTGATTAAATTACATTTCAAGATATTTCTGCTTAACTCTGGATTGGAATTGACAATGTAATGAATTGAATTCTGAGGATTATTATTTTATGGCATTTATTTTCACTTACTTTCCCAATAAGAGTAATTCATGTTGTTCTATAGCCATTTACTTAAGAGTAAATCATATTGAATTAAATGGGATTTACTTCTGAGCAGGTATGTATATAACTGCACTGTTAAACTATAAATTGACAACTACCCCAATGCCATACAATATCTTCCTAAAATAAGGAAAGAATGACCAATATTGAAAGAACACACTTAAGAAAATCATGAAAAAAATTAGTGGTCAATGATAGTGGCAATAATGCAGATTATAAAGGTGGTTATCCAGTTTTTTTTTCAATCACATCACCTGAGACTCAAAATAACCTAGTATAATTATCATACATAAATTAAAATGCATGCATACATGTTCTATGTGCACAATTCACAACCTCTGGGCTGCAAACTGATTCCCTAATACCAATTTTGCTGCTCTCAGAGTACCCCGAGATTGGATGGCCCCAAATCTTTTGGTGTTGGTTGAGGGAAGGTTGCAGGGCTTCTCATGGCCAAATGGGACCCTTTAGCTTCCAGAAAATTTAGGCACCCATTTCAGCCCCTGAAAGACCTTGGCTGCTCCCAAATCAAGCTGTTCTCCTCATTTTGTATTCATCAAAGCTCGAGGCACATTTTTGTCTATTCCACTAAGCCCCCTAAAAAAGGGCTAAAAAGTGTGGTCCAACACACTGGGGTGACACTCTACTCTCTGCAGCTCCTGGAAACTGCAAATGCTGTCTATGCTGTCAGTGGCCACCAGAAAACTGAACAGCGTTTGGGATCACAGGGATCTAATTAACGAAAATGGAAGCCAACACATAAAAGAATTTTTATTGTTGCAGGAAAATAGCAATTTCCTTCAGATGGAAGAATTCCATATGCTACTAAAAAAAAGGCAACTCAGAAATATTAGCATTAAGCTCATGGATCAAGGCTTTTTTGCCAGGCCAGCATAAGAGGAGTCTAGGATTGTAATAGAGTATTCTCAGGTTGAAGTATTCCCTTCCCTAATGACTTTGGAGGAAAGAAGTACTGGTGTCAGGGAAGATTTGGTTGGATGCCTCCAAGTGAGTTTACTCCCTAAAGAGCAGTTCTGGGAATGGCAGGAGGACTGAGTCCTTCTAATGCCTCCAAAGCAACACAGGGAGAGGACATTTACCAACCTTCCCCCGAAGTAGCAGCGTTCTATGGGGAAGTAACACAGAAAGTAAACAAAGCAATCTGCCATTTCTCAACCCAATCCTCTCACCTTTTAAAAATATGTTTGTTACAAAGAAAGTAAGAGAGGCACAGAGAGCATATTCCTGCTCTTGCTGTACTTCTTCCCTTCTGATTTGCATTACTGAGATACAAAATGCTACGAATAAGGCTCCAATTTTTCCCAAATGATATTCTTAGCATTTTCCTCTAAATTAGTGATGAAAGGTGTTATTATCCCATTTTGGTTACTGTATTCTAAATTTTAAAAGATATTAGAGATCATACTACATTCCATAGACTAAACAAAACTGGAACTACTTACCAATGCTACACATTTTCAAATAACATTTCTGTTTTTTTAAGGTATGTATTTATACCTAAACATTAATACCTTTAACTGAACATCCTTATCTTGGTACTCTCCACACCTTGGTCATTATGCTGGTTGGCTAATGACAGGAATTATAATTCAAAAGACACCAGGACTAACTACCTTGTATTACTAATTTTGCCAAGCTGGTGTTTACCATGATGGAGGTGAGGAGAATATAAACCAAAGGGAAGTATCTTACCATGAAATTGTATTAATTCATGTAACTGTTACAGAAGTTTGTTTTCTACACTTACTGTCCATCTTCACTCCATATTGCCATACATCTGTCTCCAACTTTCCAAGTATGACTGGGGAGGGCAGAAGCAGAACTATCAGAATTTGCAAGAGTTTCTGAAGGTTGTGTTGAAAGGAGGTCTTTAGTTAATTCTATAACTTCCTGATGGGAGAAAAAAAGCAAGTCTTTTACCACTGAGTTCCCCCCCACACCAATTTTTTAATAGTATTTACCAATTATTGGTATAATATACAGTAACAGACTGAAAAGCACATGAAAACTTCATTTATAGTACAATATTTCAAAGTCAATTCCTAAAAGGTGCTCCAAAGTGGATGGGATGGCAAATATAGCACTTGTCTGCCACCCTTTAAAGTAGCTGCATCTCTTACCAGGAAAGTATGGTTGACCTCCCAGCTGCTGCAAGAACCCCAGGAAGAGACTTCCTGTTTTAATGAATTGCAGACTGGTGCTACACTCATGTCTCTGCAGTCTTTTAAGTGTCTTTTTAGAGTTGAATCTGAAGCATTACATACCCTAGCCTTTTCTGAATGTCTATTTTCTTAGTAAATATCTTATAGTATATTCATATCATATATGAATAATAATCAAGTATAAAATCTCATACTGTATTCATATCATTATATTTCAGCTAACAGAAGCAGAAAGAATAACAAATACTGTGGCAGATAAATTTCCTGTGTTGATTTTTTTTACATTTTTTAAAATTAAAAATAATTACTGGCTTGGAGTATATGTGTATTCTAGGAAGCAGCAAAATATAATTTTAATATATGCAAAAAATACTTTAATGAAATAGGTAGAATTACTGGGATTTCCAGATTTTGTACTTTGATAAAGCAAGGATAACTGAACTTTTAAATGCAGGATTTTGAAAACATTTGAAAATTTTCAAGTGAACACAATCTCTGTAAGACGAATTATGACACCAACCATGTTAGCTGCAGAGAATTTTGGACTGTATAGCTCTCTACATAAATCAACTTTTAGTAACACGGCAAGGCTGAAAAAATGGACATTTAAAAATCTAAGAGCTGCCAAAATTAGTACATCACTATTACAATGTAATATTACATTGTACATTGACAATGCTGGCTCTTCGGCTAACAAACGGAGATGAGCACCGCCCCCTAGAGTCGGACACGACTGTACAAATGTGCGGGGGGTACCTTTACTTTTTATTACAATGTAAATATATACAAAGGTTTATAATTGATCTAAAAAAAGTTTTAAAATAGAGTTTTAAATAGAACATCTATACATTCCTACTGCATCTGCATTTATATCAGAACATTACAATTCTCTACTGAAGGTACACAATATAACCTTTCCACAACAGGTGGCTTCCAGCTATCTTGGGGCTATCACATCTACACCAGTGTTTCTTAAAGTGTGGGTTGCAACCCAGAGGCTGTGAATGACCCATTACATTTGTTTTTTCAAAGAAGGACTGACCAAGCCTGAAGACACAAGGCTTCTATGCAAAACTCTGACCTATTACAGGATTGGGGGAGGTATCTACAAGCACCAATCTAGAAGGGAAAAATCAAGCTTGGACTTATTTCACTGTCTTGGGAGAGAATATCAAAAGAAACTTATAACCTGCCAGCGCTCGGCAAGTTGTAACATTAATAACAGCAGGATAACAGAAGCTGATTTCAGGCAAGAAAATGCCTATTTCTTTCTTCCTTTCCCCAACTTTTGAAAGTTAGAGTGACTGCCTTCAAAATGAAACCCAGATTTTAACAATAATGAAAAAGAAAACAAGTCATCCTTTTCATCAAAAATAAGGCTTTAAATTTTATTGGGTCTGTTTGCTTATTTCCATTTTGACCAAATCTGACCCAATGAAAGGAAAAATCAGGAATAGGTTATGAGTGTGCAAAAATGGATACAAGCAAATAAAATATAAACTTAAGGAAAAAGCTTTAAATAATTTTGTCTTCACCATTACGCATCTAAGCTTTACAAAATTTTACTCTCTTATTACTCTCACCCCACAGTGTTTTTATGCACACTGAAGTTGAGCTAAGTATAATTAATTCAAATGTTAGTCACTTTTGAATTGGAAGCTACAGAGCATTTTAAAGGAGGCAATTTGCAAAGAACTCACAAAACCTATGTGGTTCCAGAATCATCACCACTTGAGTATATTTTCCCTCAGTAAACACATCACACATTAAACAGTCCCCACTTAACTGATTACTGTAGGATAGTACAATTGGGGATATTTTAACATCCAACATACTGTGAAAAATGACTCATTAAAAAACACACTAGATCAGAAAGATGGCAAATACTAGCTTAAAATGCATTTTCAACTTGCTCTTACACAGGAGAAAATGACTTTTAAAAAAATGATACCTTCTATAATATACATATGCTAAACCAGGCTTCAGAGTATTTTGATTTATGAGCATACTTATGCAATTGTAGACTAAGATCTCTTCAAGCAGATGATAGCCCTAGTTCTTCTGAAGCTATTTTAATCCATAAAGAAAAGACCTTATTAATATTTACATATAATATATTAATATATTACTACTACTTTATACTTAATTAAGCCTTAACTAATATTATCTTGGAGTACATACCGATTAAGATAATACTATGGCAAACATAAGAACATAAGCAGTTCCCTGCTGGATTGGACCTCTGGACCATTTAGTCCAGCAATCTATTCTCACAGTGGCTAACCAACTTCACAAGGAAGCCCATTAGTCTCCTAGCAGATGGTCTTAAGAGGTAGTCACACATGACTGCAGAAAATCCTCTCCACTACATAGGAAACATTCAACTAGCAAAGTTATTTCTTCTCAATTCTCACCTGTAAATCTTTCTTGAGTTTTAATAAATCTTCATTATCTCCATTTCCTGTCAAAGCAGCTTCAACTTGCTGTAGCTGAGCTTTATAACTAGCTAATTGTTTTGCAAGGTCTTCTGACATCTACAAGAAGAAAAAGAAGCTATAACATAAACCAAATTAATTGTATGTACAATTTAAATGGCTAACTTATTCATTAATTAAGAATTCTATTTCAAGCCTCTTGTTCTTCTGAATTTCAGATCATAAGATAAAATGAAAGTAAATTATCAGGCTGAATACTATAAATCTTCATAGTTAC
Source organism: Charina bottae (assembly GCA_023362775.1). Lineage (NCBI taxonomy): Eukaryota > Metazoa > Chordata > Lepidosauria > Squamata > Charinaidae > Charina > Charina bottae. The sequence goes on from JALMGJ010000005.1 coordinate 49,342,751, forward strand.
CAAGATGTAAACATCACCAAAGTAATCCTGAAAGAATAATGTTAAATTTATATATTATTGTGAACTTACTTATCTATCTATCTCAGCATGATTGATATCTGAACTACAACTGGACATGATTGAAACAGTTATTTTTTTTTCTTTTTGGTCTTGGGTATGAATTCGTTTTACTCTAATTATCTCAATCTCCACTTTCAAAATTAACCTTTGAAAAGACTGTTAATACTTTCCCAGTTATTATAAATAAACCTAGGGGGCGTGGTGGCTCAGTGGATAAGACGCCAGGCTTGTCGATCGGAAGATCGCAAGTTCGGAGGTTCGAATCCCTAGCCCCGCATGATGGAGTGAGCTCCCGCACTTGCCCCAGCTCTTGCCAACCTAGCAATTTGAAAGCATGCAAATGCAAGTAGATGAATAGGTACCACTTGGGTGGGTAGGTAACAGCGTTCCATGTGCGTCATGCCGGCCACATGACCGTGGAAGCGTCTTCGGACAACGCTGGCTCTTCGGCTAACAAACAGAGATGAGCACCGGCCCCTAGAGTCGGATACGACTGCACAAATGTGCGGGGGGAACCTTTACCTTTTTTACCTTCTAAATAAACCTAACATTCTTGGGCATATTCTTTGTATTACCTCATCAGCCTGTACTTAAGGCAACTCAAACAACTGTAAACATTTTAAGCAACACTGTAAAATATCTATCAATATAGTTAAGGCAGCAGCAGCAAACTGCATAATCAATTAAAGCAAGAAAATATAAATGTCTTGAGTAGCTTCCTAAAGTTCAAGAAGACCTGTACCCAGTGGATCTTACATTGCACTTTCAAAGATATGTTTCATGTAAACCAACAGAGAAAGTACAAAAAAAATATTAATGACCACACAAGCTTACATATGGGAGAAATGAAAACTGCCACACTGAATTATTTTGAAAAACCAACCAGCAACCATATTATCTCACAGCTGAAGTTTACAAAGACAGTCCCATACAAACTGCATTAATAAAGGTATAAGGCAGCCTCTTTACTATCAATGTTTTGGTTGATGATTTGTTAATATTACATTATATTTTTAAAAAGGTACAGAACTGACATGGTTAATGTTTCACCTGCCAATCTTTCATTCAAACCAGATCAATAAATATAGGTCACTATTAAAAATCCCAGCAGAAATTAAAAAAAAACTTATAGTAGCACCATACAAGTGCTCAAAAGGTTTGATGTGCAAACTCATCATCTTCAAAAGCTAAATAACATTTAAGAGAAAAAAATATAGTATACGTAAAGCAGACACTTCTGTTTCAGAGTGTATTAGAAAAAGCCCTCTGTAGATTAATTAGACTCAAGTTTTGTATAAGGAGTTAGATTTGAGAGACAGTAGAGTTTTAGTATGCTACAAGGGAGTCACTAAACTCCCCCTTTCAATTCTGGTAATAGCAACAAAAACAAAACCTAGAATCACCTTTCTACTACCAATTTGTAGGTCTACAAAAAGCCTTATACATATACAAAGATATTCTGCCTAGAAATCAAAATAGTGCTATTTGGTAGTTACCATTTTTAAGATTTATAGAAACTTGCACAAAAGGGAACAGTAAAGTGTATGGTCACTATTGAGCAGAATGGAATTTTTCAATGGATGTACTTCAAATAACACAAGCTACAACATGATATTCTCCAAATGTTTTAAACTACATTTATCAAAAATCCCCAGAAGTATGGCTAATGGTTAGGTGTTATAGGAGCTCTTTTTTATTATTATAATTTTTATTAAAAATTTACATAGAAATAAAAGATAAACGATATTAAGTAAAAATAAGAAAAAGATAAAAGGTGTGAAAAGTAGTGCAAGTAAAGGAAAAAAGAAAAGATATATAAAGAAGCAACTTCCAATCTTCTTTGCAGCAGTTACTAACAAACTTATTATCTTTCCCCCTCTACAAGGTTACATCATACTTCTCTTCTTCCCATATTCAACCCTTTTAAATTAGGAAATCCATAAATCACAAGTTCATTTTTTTTCTATTTTCATCAAAAAGTCCACAAAAGGTTTCCAATCTTTAACAAAAATATGTATTGTCTTATCCCTGATCAAACAGGTCATATCTGCTAATTCTATCATCGTGACGATCCATTCCTCCATTGTAGGTATTTCAATATTTTTCCACCTTTGTGCATTTAATAATCTCGCTGTAGTTATGTACAAAACCAATCGGCCATACGTCTTTTCTAATGCGCTATTCATAAATCCCAATAAGAAAAGTTCTGGTTTCATTTGAATGTTAATTTTTAATATTCTTTGCATCATCACATGTATTTGTATCTAATATTATTTTGCTCTTTCACAAGTCCACCATGCATGGTAAAATGACCCTTCATGTTTTTCACATTTCCAACATTGATTAAAAGTATTGGTACCTTTATACATCTTAGATAATTCCTCTGGTCTCATATACCAATGGTAGGTGTTATAGGAGTTCTAATACAAAGCCTCTGGAGAGGCAAAGCTACCTATCCCAAGTTTAGACAGACACTGGATTGTCTGCTTTTCATTATTAAAAATAGAGTGAATAGTAAATTTGCCAAAGATACAGTAATAAATCATAAATGAACAATACTGGAGCTTTTTACTTCCCCTCCCCCCCCCCAATGTTAAATTTCCAGCAAGTACTTCAGAAGTAGGAAACCCTTGCATTTTGTGCCATCTACAGAAACCCTACTGCCCAAGTAGAGGAAAAAGGTGAGGAACCTGTGTCTTCCAGATGTTGCTGGCAAGTAAAAGATATGAAAGCTGGCATTTTTGACACTTCTCCAGGAATCTTTCATTTTCAAGCAAGTATTTTACTAGCATGTAGGTAATAGATGGGACTAAGACACCAGTTTTGAAAAGTACTGCCCACTTTGAAAACATTCAAATTCATGAATCTTTTGTAAGATAACATAAAAATGCAGCAGTCCTTATATTAACGATGAGAGATCAAATTTAGAAATCACTAGATAGATAGAAAATAGATAATAGATACTATCAAATAGATAGAAAATCAACAAAAGCCAGGCTAAATAGTATTATGTACTTGTAAGAGAGGCAGCAAAATTAATCCTGTCAGCATGTAAAGTGCTATTACATACAGTTAATATGAAGTGTAATATTAATGATGTAAGAGGGGACTCACCTGTGAAAACAGTAACTATACTATTCTGACTAACATGAATTTGGCCTTATAGCAAGCTAGCTATTAGTTTCTGAAACACATAAACCTGCAGTTATGTACGCTAGGATTACTGCTAATTTTTCTGAGGAAGAGGGCAAAAAAGAACACACCAGTTCTAAACTTTATATGCCTGTATGATTATTCCACAGAAAACAAACGTGACCTCCTTTCCACAAAGTAGTGCATTAAAGGCCCTTCATTATTTCTAGTACAGCCAGTTGCAAAATTATATAACAAAGCAGAAAAATGTTTAGGAATTAGGAGCTGTAACAACAAAAATTTCACTAGAACATAGTGAGGGAAAAAAATACAAATGCAAGGGAGCGAACCAAAGACATTCTTCGGGGAATAAGTGAAGCCTTGGAGGAACTGCTAATACGGGGGAAGAGATTTAGGATGGATAAAATAAATCTATTCTCCGGAAACCTAAAAAATAGGACAGGTTACGAAGCTTCTGGCCCTGGGATATTATTAGTGTACTCCTGAACTAAACTGAGGCCCAGCCGTCACGGAAGGGAGACAAACAAGTGGGCCCAGGCAGGAGAGAGAATGCGCCAAGCAACGGAGTATCCGGAGAGAAAAGGAGCAGGAGCAGGAAAGGCCTGAGAACCGGGGGAAAACAAAGACGGCTCCCGCGCTCAGAAGGAAGGTGCAGAGGTGGCCTTCCCTCATTCCGTTCCCCTTGCGCCAAAATTGGGGAAGCGATCAAGAAAAGGGCAGGCCTCTCACCTTGGCTTCGCACGCAGAGGGCTTCTCGCAGTCCCGGCAGGCCTCACGAAAACTGCGCGCGCTGTCTTCCTGCGGCTCCTAGCGACGACGCACAGAGACCGGACGACAGAAGCGAACGCTCGCGAGAGCAGCAGGCAATGGAATCTGGCGGTCAGCAGGGCTTGGATCATATGACCCGGCGGAAGCGCTAAGGGGCTCGTTTTCCGCTCCACGACAATGTACTTCGGGAGTTCAATCGCCATTTGTTGAACTCTTTCTGTGAGGGTGGCGAAAGCGCAAAGAGAGAAGTAACAAATAGCGCGATACGCAAATAAAAACACTGGTATCCGCTCTTTGTGGTATTTTTAGATATTATTCCTCCGTTGACATCAAGAAATAGAAAAGAAGCTGGTCGTGGGTGGGAGGAAGGGAGGGAGGACAGGGTCAATACATTACTTCTGTTATTTCATCACATTTCCGTCCAGTCGCTGGGAGTCGGGCGGCATATAAATTTAATATGTTGTTGTTATCTCGCGTAGATGTGGTGATGAAGGCTTTGCTGGTTGGATTTCTCGACATGCCATTGGATTAAACTATAGTGCTTCAAAATTTCATGTTCTCAAAGATCAGTCTACCACTGAAAAAACAAAAGATGTTTTAATGTTATTCCCGTAAAAAAATTGCAGGAGATCTGCCTCTAAGATGCAGCTAGAGCAGAGCTTTCCAAACTTTTCATGTTGGTGACACACTTTTTAGACATGCATCATTTCACAACACACTCTTACAGCCGGGCACAAGGCAGGCACTAGGACCTGCGCAGAATCCTGGCAGGGCTCGGAGGCAGCAGCAGCCACCCAGACACTGCAGCCGACACACTAACGTGTCCCGACACACAGTTTGGAAAGCTCTGAGCTAGAGGGCCATTACCTTCGATTTATGGAAAAGAGTGAGATTTCAGTGTTGTTTAGGGAAAGTAAGATTTAATTGTATGCCAAACGTTCATATGAAACACAACTGACCAATGTCAGGATAGGTGTCGGAAGCTGATATACATGGACTCATTTGGTGACCATGGTATATGGAAAACTGATTTGAAATGCAATCAACAAATGAAATGAAAAAAGAAAAATAGATTGTAGTGGACTGGCTGAGCCTCAAGGGTAGAATGCTGTGGGACACCAGCTTGCTCCAGAGCCACCATTCATCTCCCACAGGGTACCTCCTCTGGCATCCTCCCCCTAACCCAGGTGTGTGACAGAGGTAGGCTCTCACAACCTGTACTACTTTTATGGTGATAAAAAAGTCAAAAAGCAGAAACGGAAATAATTTTTTATAGTATCACTTCCTGGTCATATAGCACTGAGGCATGTGACTAGGGGAATCAGCCTTTTTTCCCTTCTCTTCTTGGGAGATAGACTAATTTCACAAGGGATAAACAAAATTAAAACTTAATTTTAAATAAAGGAATTTATAAAGTGTAAAAATAAAATTTTAACTTGAACTATTTAAGTTAAAATATTCAATGCTGAATTCAATTACAGATCTGTTCAGATTAAGGTAAACAACAGTTTGATTAAAGAAAGAAAAATGCAATAGATAATGTAGTACTCCAAGTAGATCACAGGAGGTTTTGTCTATTACAGGTAGGATTTCTCCATCCCCAAATCTGTAATTTTATTTTTATTATTGCTATCATCATCATCATCATCATAAGAAGTTAAAAAGAAAATATGCCAACATTCACATTAAAAACCCAGTTTCCTAATTTACACAGCATCTCTCCATCATGATGATGTTGATTTTGAGTCTGAAGTCTGCCTGAGAAGATGTATATTGGGAATGGGTGAGTTCTGCCAGATGACAAGGAAACTACATTCCCACAACAGATACATCAAGTGTCTCTGAAACTAAAAGAAAAGAGGTAAAAAAGCTGAATGAAGGTAGTCTGATTTTATGGAATAAATTTGATGGACACAGTATATGAAATGAAGGTGTATATTTAGTTACAAGTACATGAATTAAGGGTGCTCTTGAATTGAGGTTATTACACATAAATGAGGGAGAGAATGTTGAAAAATTTATTTATTTATCAAATTTCGTCAGCGCCCATCTCCCCCAAAAGAGGGACTCTGGGCGGTTTACAATAAAGCTAAAAAGATTAAAATACAATAAAAACAAGATATATTACATAACGGATAAATATAAATATAAAATATAAAATAACATCCAGGATGGCAGAAAGTTCTGTTTCGGATTCATAAATACATAAATACATGTGGACCACTTTAAGGCGATAGCCACCCCCAGGATTGACTACCCCCCTTCCCACCCCAAGCAAAATGGCAGAGCCAGGTCTTTAACTTCTTCCGGAAGGCCAGGAGAGAGAGGGCTTGCCTCACCTCTGGGGGAAGAGTGTTCCAAAGGGCAGGGGCCACAGCAGAGAAGGCCCACTTCCTGGACCCTGCCAGGCAACATTCTCTCATGGACAGGGTCTGTAACATGCTCTCTCTGCATGACCGAGTGGGACAGGTCGATGTAATGGGGATGAGACGGTCCCTCAGGTATCCTGGCCCCATGCCATGTAGGGCTTTAAAGGTGATAACCAACACCTTGAATTGGACCCAGAAGCAAACTGGCACCCAATGCAGCTCTTGCAGCAAAGGTGTTACATCCGCCGTCCTTGGGGCACCCAAGACTGCCCGCGCGGCCGCATTCTGAACCAGCTGTAGCTTCCGGATACTCTTCAAGGGTAGTCCCATGTAGAGCGCTGGATGGCTATCTGTCAACAGTGCTGTAATAGTGGATTCCTGTACCTATCTGGGGTTGGGCTAGATGATTTCAAAGAAACTCAGCTTTTACATTCTATGTTTCTATGATTTAATGAATATTTGTGCTGAGCAGTAGATGGCACCTCTGCTGCATTTTTTAAAGAAAAAAAATCCCTCTTCTTACCTCAACTTCTGACAGTTTTAGTTTTTCTGTACCTCTTTAATCCAATGATGAAATGTGTTAGTGATTTTTTTGTAGATCTATGAGTGTGATTTTTAATGTACTCCTCCAGGAGGAAAAACAGTATAAGTGTAACATTAAAATAATAAAATAAAATAAAATAAAATAAAATAAAATAAAATAAAATAAAATAAAATAAAATAAAATAAAATAAAATAAATAATAAAATAAAATAAAATAAAATAAAATAAAATAAAATAAAATAAAATAAAATAAAATAATAAAATAAATAAAATAAATAATACAATAAAATAAAATAAAATAATAAAATTAAAATAAAATAAAATAAAATAACAATGGAAACCAGCTGATATGGAAGGAAAGTATAATATATCCAGTATTAATCGAAGAGAATATTTGTAGCTCAGGGTTGAACTGGGGAGTCTTCACAACTGGGAATATCCAGTATTCCTAAGCATTATCGTACTACTCTTGAGACATTTGTTTCTAAAATACCCATAATGATAATGCAGAGAATCTACTGAATGTGTTACAATAAAAAATTGACTTCTAGAAAAAATAAATTGTGGCACTAGTAACTCTTTAATAAATTGTTGAGCTGTCAAACCAAATTGTCTGGATATTTTAAAAATGCTTGAGCTCAACATTGTGACCCAGCCATACAAATCATTCAAATGCAGTCAGCCATCCCTAGGTCCACTTATCTGAACTACTACTTTCTGACGGATAAGCAGATATCACCCCTCCATCCCTGTCATATCACTATGTGGCAAGACAGTGGATTCATGCAAGGTGGTTGGTTTGGTTTTGACCAATATGATGTGTCAACTCTGGTTAATGACTTAATCAATTAAACAATGGTCACTGACCAATTCAAAAAAGCAAGTCCCCCCCCCAATTCTGGAACAGCAAAAGAAAATAATAAAACTAAATAATTATAAACTTGATATGGTTAAAGTATGCATTTTTCAAATAGTAAAGCAAACCTTGATTGATTGATTGATTGATTGATTGATGACATACTATTATGTGGGAACCAGGCAGCTTTGTAATGTTTAAATTCAGCCAATAGCTTGCCAAAATCTGAAATGGTTGCTAATTTCTTTACAAAGCAGGAATGGGAATACCTACTTTCATCACTGACAGTGCTGATGAAAAAGGTGCTGATGAAAATGGGTGTGGATTTCCCTCTCACTGTCAAACTCTAGTATCAAAAGTAGATTTCTCCACTTGATAGCTAAACTCCACTCTCCACTTGATAGCTAAACAAATTTGTGTGTTTGTGTGCCATATTACTTTAAACTACCTTCCTTCACACAGGTGAACTCCCAGATATGTTGGACTTTAGTCCCATAATCTTTTAGCCACCATGGCCAAAGGGAGGATGGGTAACACTTTGTTGAAGATTACTTTAAGCCAGGGGTCGGCAAACTTTTTTTGCCGGGAGCCATTTTGATATGCTCGTGCACATTTTGAAGTGCTCGAGAGCCAGGGGGCGGGGTTTGCGGGCGGGGACCAATCGCGTGGAAGGGGGCGGGATTTGCAGGCGGGGACCAATCACGTGGAAGGGGGCGGGGTTTGCGGGCGGGGACCAATCGCGCACACTTAGCGCCTGCTGCCGCCATGCCCGCCACCCCCACTGCATTGCCCGCCGCGGCCACGCACACCATGCCCGCTGCCACGCCTGCCCCGCCACGTCCGCCACTGCACCTCCCCCGGGGTCCGAGTAAGCCACGACGGGCGGGCGGCAAGCGAAGCGTCACCCCGCCTCCTCCCCCGGGGTCCTTCGTGAAGACCTTCTCCTCCATCCTCGCTGCTCCCACCGCCGTTCCTTACTGCCTTCCTTCTTCTCTCCCTCGCCGGCACCCACCACCCCTGCCCCACCTCTGCCCCTTCTCCTCCCTCCCCCTCACAGAGATTTCGTCTCTGTCTCCTTCTTATGTCTTCTGTCTGCCTGTCTCTTTCGAAGCAAGCGCGCGCGCAAGCGAGGAAGAAGCCGCTTTCTTTTTTCATACGTCCTATGCCTTTCCCTCCACCGTTTGGCGTATTTTCCCGCCCCCCTCGAGACTGGCGCGGCCTGAGGTGGCGGCTATGCCCCCTACAGTGGGCGAAGGCATGCGCACGTGCGTGGGGGCAGGGGGAGCAAGCAAGCGCGCAAGCTAGGGAGAAGCCGCTCTTTCTCTACTCTGTGAAGTAGATGCACGGGGTGCCTGTCGGGATCGAGACTCTTCGTCCCACATTAGCACTTCACTTCCACTCACGGGGCTGCTTCTCCGGAGGCGTGCACGGAGGAAACAAAGCTGAGCCGGGCAGAGGCGGCCGGGGCGGAGAGGAGCGCCCGTTTAAAACCAGGCTCCAAAGGCTGCGGGTGGAGACGTTGGTGGCCGGCGCTGGAGGAGGGCGATTGATTCTTCCTCCTCCCGCCCTCGGGAGCCTTCCAACTTTCGCCCGAGTCGGGCAGCGTTTCCAAAGCGGCCCTTCGGATCCTATCCAACGGGACGCACACAACCCCCCTCCTTTCGTTTAAAATCGCGATCAAAACACGCGGCAATAAGCAGGCAGACAACGGTGGCCTGAAGCAGTTACTTGAACCGTCCAACTTTGAGAGAGCCATCTCCAGTGACAGCAGAAACGCCAGAACTCAACTCCAGAGGAAAACATGGGGGGGGGGGGTGTCATGACGGTAATTTTAGCAAAAGGACCACATAGGGAAAGGAGGAGACACTTTAGAGGGTAAGTTAGTACCCCAACTTCATATCCCCTCCCTGGAGAAAAAAGTGCGACCCTTTCCTTGGGGGAATTTCTGTTGGAAGAGTGGAATACGGTCACTTCGGGGGCAGCTGTTGCAGCTAGCACCTTAACTGCCCCCCACGCCCCCCCCCCACGCGCCCGCACGCTTCTCTAACCTACCTGCTGCAGGGGCATTTCCAAGCCTAACAATGCCTCCCCCCCCCACAGCTCCAAGAGTTGAGAATCGGGAAGGGCCACGTGTCTGTGTGTGAGAGAAGAGGCCGGCGTTGCAAGCAGCGCGCAGGCATGGGAGAACTAAGAATTGGGGGTGGCTCACAGCGTGTGCGTGTGAATGCGTGAGAGGGCCGGCCAGATCCGGCCCTTCCCGATTCTCAACTCTTGGAGCTGTGGGGTGGGGAGGCATTGTTAGGCTTGGAAATGCCCCTGCAGCAGGTAGGTTAGAGAAGCGAGACGCCCCCCCTTCCCTCTCTCTCCCTCCGCCCGGCTCCCAGTCTCAAACGCTGCCAAACCTCACCGCCGAGTCCGGGGGTGAAGCGAAAAAGCGACCAGCCGGACAGAGAGCCTTCCTCTTCCCCATAGCCATGCTGCCTGTTCAGACCCTGAACCCCATCGGGGAGGAAAGGCTCGGATCTGGCCGGCCCTCTCACACATTCACACGCACACGCTGTGAGCCACCCCCAATTCTTAGTTCTCCCATGCCTGCACGCTGCTTGCAACGCCGGCCTCTTTGTTCCTGCCTTCAGAAATTAAGGAGAGGGAAATAAACTGTCCCCCCAGTAGCCCCCCCATAATCGGAGGACAACTACCACCCCCAAGATTTACTTCAATCAGCTGGGGATGCCTTACTCGCCCCATCCCCTGATCCTCCCATTGCCGGGACAAAGTGGCTTCCCGCCAGAGGCAAAGGAAAGAAAGGGTAGAAAACTTTGTGGCACTGGGAGCAACATCACATACAAAAGCCTCCACGGCGCCCCTCTTTCAGGGAGCACCCCCATCCCGCAGCGCAGAAAGGAAACTCAGCCCACGAGACCTACACAGACGGGGAAGGAGGCCAGGGATCGGCCTCCGCTTTCACCGGCGGTATGCCCCGGAACTGCTGTGGAGCTGAATGAAGGCTCTGGCAGCGGCAGGAGCGAAACGAGCCGGGAGGCTCACAGCGTGTGCGTGTGAATGCGTGAGAGGGCCGGCCAGATCCAAGCCTTTCCTCCCCGATGGGGTTCAGGGTCTGAACAGGCAGCATGGCTATGGGGAAGAGGAAGGCTCTCTGTCCGGCTGGTCGCTTTTTCGCTTCACCCCCGGACTCGGCGGTGAGGTTTGGCAGCGTTTGAGACTGGGAGCCGGGCGGAGGGAGAGAGAGGGAAGGGGGGGCGTCTCGCTTCTCTAACCTACCTGCTGCAGGGGCATTTCCAAGCCTAACAATGCCTCCCCCCCCCCAGCTCCAAGAGTTGAGAATCGGGAAGGGCCACGTGTCTCTGTGTGTGAGAGAAGAGGCCGGAGTTGCAAGCAGCGCACAGGCATGGGAGAACTAAGAATTGGGGGTGGCTCACAGCGTGTGCGTGTGAATGCGTGAGAGGGCCGGCCAGATCCGGCCCTTCCCGATTCTCAACTCTTGGAGCTGTGGGGTGGGGAGGCATTGTTAGGCTTGGAAATGCCCCTGCAGCAGGTAGGTTAGAGAAGCGAGACGCCCCCCCTTCCCTCTCTCTCCCTCCGCCCGGCTCCCAGTCTCAAACGCTGCCAAACCTCACCGCCGAGTCCGGGGGTGAAGCGAAAAAGCGACCAGCCAGACAGAGAGCCTTCCTCTTCCCCATAGCCATGCTGCCTGTTCAGACCCTGAACCCCATCGGGGAGGAAAGGCTCGGATCTGGCCGACCCTCTCACACATTCACACGCACACGCTGTGAGCCACCCCCAATTCTTAGTTCTCCCATGCCTGCACGCTGCTTGCAACGCCGGCCTCTTTGTTCCTGCCTTCAGAAATTAAGGAGAGGGAAATAAACTGTCCCCCCAGTAGCCCCCCCATAATCGGAGGACAACTACCACCCCCAAGATTTACTTCAATCAGCTGGGGATGCCTTACTCGCCCCATCCCCTGATCCTCCCATTGCCGGGACAAAGTGGCTTCCCGCCAGAGGCAAAGGAAAGAAAGGGTAGAAAAGTTTGTGGCACTGGGAGCAACATCACATACAAAAGCCTCCACGGCGCCCCTCTTTCAGGGAGCACCCCCGTCCCGCAGCGCAGAAAGGAAACTCAGCCCACGAGACCTACACAGACGGGGAAGGAGGCCAGGGATCGGCCTCCGCTTTCACCGGCGGTATGCCCCGGAACTGCTGTGGAGCTGAATGAAGGCTCTGGCAGCGGCAGGAGCGAAACGAGCCGGGAGGCTGACGGCGACTGTACGTGCGCGCACGCGCGCCCGCACGTGGTATTTTGTAAAAGAGCCACACTCAAGGGGCCAAAGAGCCGCATCTGGCTCGCGAGCCGCCATTTCCGACCCTTGCTTTAAGCAATCAAGGCAACTGGGGAATCATGGAAGGTACAATGCAAGAAGGTAATTCACATAATATATAAACAGGAAATAGGTTTTCTTCTGGACTGCAGTTCAGCTTAATAGCTTTACTATTAAGTAATGTACAAACCCAGAAAGTGGATTAATTGAATACACCATAGTTAAGGTGATCATGGATAAGAGAATCCATGGAAGTCAGCCAGTGTAAAGTCAATTCAAAATAATAAATCACATTCCAGGAAAGTGGTTGAAGTGTCTTTGGTCTAAGCTGCACTCCTGGCAAAGTAAGTCTGTTCCAACTGGCTGGATTCATATATTATAGTAGATGAAAATGTGGTAGTTCCTCTGTGTCTCAGTATATTATGCAAACCCACAGAATTTGATTTAAAGCAATTGAGACCACCGCCATGTGATGATAGACCTGTAGCTGAGAGGTAAGTTAGGATTTGTAACTGAATACTTTCTAAGCAAAAATTTATCCTCAAAATTAGCATGTTAAAGAAAAAGCAAATAGAGAACCAGCCATGCTGCCTGGGGAATTCTGGGAGTTGAAGTCCACACATCTTAAAGTTGCCAAGGTTGAGAAACACTGGTATGGATAGTGTTTTTCTTTTTTTTTATGGAAGTATAACAGTACAGTATGGGGGCGCGATGGCTCAGTGCTTAAGAAGCCAGACTTGTCGATCGGAAGGTCAGCAGTTCGAGACCCGAGCGTCGCGTGATGAAGTGAGCTCCCGCACTCGCCCCAGCTCTTGCCAACCTAGCAATTCGAAAGCATGAAAATGCAAGTAGATGAATAGGTACCACTTTGGTGGGTAGGTAACAGCGTTCCATGCGCGTCATGCCGGCCACATGACTGCGGAAGCGTCTTCAGACAGCGCTGGCTCTTCGGCTAAGAAACAGAGATGAGCACCACCCCCTAGAGTTGGACACAACTGTGCAGAGGAAAACCTTTACCTTTACTATAACAGTACAGTCCAGATACAGGCTTATTCCTTCTGTGAGGATTACCTGTAGCAATGTGATTGTTTCTCATTAATGTGGCTAGAGCCTCAGTCTGTATTTAGGCTGGCTTCATATATATTTGTTATGCCATGATTTGTTATACGTATAAGCCACTAATCATGACTTACAAACAACAGTGACTAGATTTACATAGTAAAAAGGTAAAGGTTCCCCCCGCACATTTGTGCTGTCGTGTCCGACTCTAGGGGCCGGTGCTCATCTCCGTTTGTTAGCAAGAGAGATTTACATAGTACAAGAAGCCAAAACAACAAACCACATTATGACTTAGCAAAATTTGTGAATCCAGCTTTCCTGTACCACAATTATCCTAATGTTATTAAGCATCTTTATTGGTAACTTTGGGTGAAATAACTACATGACCAATACGTTTAAATATATTCATTAATTGTTCCACAGAGGTCATGTGAGCTGGCCCTTATTTTGTGACATAATCTCAACCAACTGCATCATAACCTTGAATGCTATAGTAGACTGGCCACGTAATCCTTCATGTTTGCTGACCTTCCATATGGAAAATACCACAAGACAATGAATATCCTGAATGTGTCAGTGCACTGCATATATTTCCTAGCTGGTGGGATGTGAGTAATACTCTGCAAGATAGTTTTTAGACAATTAGACATCCTAGCTTGCATAGAATAGTGTAAGCATGCTTCAGAAAAAAATGGTCTGTAGTTGTACTTTAGCATACCAGTCAAAATATGCCAGACATATCAGCACTGTCCTTACCATTAGCAGGAAATGCTGCAGGTATGATGAAGGTATAATTAATTAATCATAAAGGTATAATTAATTAATCATAAAACTTAGAGAAAGGGGAAGGATGCAGTAGATCTGAATTACAGTGGTCTGGTCTTAAGGAGTGAAATTGATGAATACGCTCAGGAGAGATACTGTGATTATTCATGGAAAGTAATGTGTGGGTTAAATTATGAATGAAACTGTTAAAATATATGTCAAAGGGTTGGCATCATCTAGATTGTTGTGGGTTCATATGAAAACAGGATTTCATAGGTTGGCGATAGTTAAATCTTATATGCCAGCGTGATGAGTATATTATGTCTATATCAGCCTTTCTCAATCTTTTGACCCTGGAGGAACCCTTGAAATATTTTTCAGATCTCGGGGAACCCCTGCACATTCAGGCTCAAATATAGGCCAGAAGTTACAAAATTATTATATTTGTTTCATGTGTAGGCCTGTATATGTGTATTAACAGTGTTCTTTAACTAAAAATAAAGAATGAAACTTACCTCTTTAATGTGAAGTTGCCTGAATTTGAAATAATTTTTAAAATAAATTGTGATCTCCAAGGGAACCCCTAGTGACCTCTCGCGGAAACCTAGGGTTCCACGGAACTCTGGTTGAGAAACCCTGGTCTTTATTATATAGGTATGTAGTAGCAATGAGGTTGCTTATATACAATAAAACTAATCAGGTAGAAAATGCTTTAAAAATTGTAGCCTTCTAATATGTTATTTCTTTATTTTGTTTCCAATAAGAAAAATAAAACAAAAGCAACCATCAATGAAAAAAATCAGGAGCATACACATACACAAGAGCCAGTTTGGTATAGTGGTTAAGGAATCAGGCTAGAAACCGGGAGACTGTGAGTTCTACTCCCGCTTTAGGCACAAAGCCAGCTGAGTGACCTTGGGCCACTCCCCCTCTCTCAACTCTAGGAAGCAGGCAATGGAAATCCACTTCTGAAAATCTTGCCAAAAAACTGCAGTCGCCAGGAGTCAATGCTGACTTGAACACACAAACACACATACACACACACTCTTTCTCTCACACACTTGACATTAAGGAGAAAATATTCCTTCATTCTAATCTATGGTACAGTTATTGATAAAAAAAGACTATTTCTACCTTAGGTATTAATACATTAATACTGCCTATTATGACTAATAAAGGAGTTTCTTCCTACAGAGTTACTGATAACCAATTTGTACAGCTAAAAGGAACAGAGATAATATAGGCCATGTTCATCTGACAGAAGCCACTCCCAGGAATGAGTCAGAGTTTGTGATATTTTACAGTAAGTGTAAGAGAATGGGCAGAGTTTCTTTTCTAAAGCAATGGAGCAGAAAAAAAATGTAGTTATTTTCTGTTTACTGTAGCCGTTTCTGCCCCCATATGTAAACATTCTCTCTTTGTGTCTATGTATCTATATACATTTATACCTATATCTCTTCAGTGGGTAACAAAATAGTTGAAAGGAAGAGATATTTATATAAGACTCAACAAAAATGATTTAGTTGTCCAACCAGTTTAGAATAGAATAGAATAGAATAGAATAGAATAGAATAGAATAGAATAGAAATAACTAGCATGGCCAATCCCATTGTAACAGTTAAATCAAACATGCGGTAATATTTTCTGTAGACACTGGGTTTTTAGTAATAAAATACACTTTAAAAATGCTTTGGCTTTTCCCCTTTTTCTAATGTTCAAGATGGTTATGAAGCTTATTAGAATCAATCACAGATAGGAATCCTGGAAAAAGATTGATTTTTGTGAGCTGTTAGCCAAAAGTGAGTGATAAGCATTGTTTGAATTGAAACAATTATAGAAAACAGAAAATTCTTTTGTGCTGTTCAGTAAATACTTGTGGAAGAACTAGTTGAGAACAAAATATTTATAAGGATGGTATTACAGTAGCCTTTTCCATCCTAGTTCATTCTAGATATGTGAATTACATATATACATTCTAGAGAGTCATAAAAATACACTAGGAATGACTTTGCACACTTGAAAAAGAGATAAATTTCTCAGGTTGCCTTAATATTCTTTTATTTTTCTAACACTATCAGTAGAGGAACCAGATTTTCCAAGTTGGCATAAATGGATTCCTTGACCCCTCTCCATTTCCATTTATGCCAACTTGGAAAATCCTTCCTTGAATAGAGGTGGGGGCCTCAGGCACAATCTTTCCCCTATTTTCCTTCCTGCTTTGTCTTCTGTGCCTAGGAAGATTAAGACCATTTCACAAGCTCAACAGCAGCATGGTGATCTTAACGATCCTCCTTTAGATGATAAAAGGACTTAAAATAACATCTCAATATAACCATGACCTAGCCCCAGGTGTAAGGTCACACAGCCACCTAGAAACATATTTAAGGATTCCCTTACTAACTTTGCTCAGACTGAAGAAGCTCCTTGGATAAGGAGCGAAACATTTCCACTGAGAAAATAGAAATCCAGTTGACATGATTCAAGCTACAGACAGCTAAATAATGTAATTTTACTGTGTCTCCATTTTTTTTATCAAACTTATTTGACTGATCTGTGGGAAATCAGTTAAGACTTTTATGGACAATATGTATGAACCTTTCTGCTGAATCACCCCATGGTCCATATGCTGATTTTCCATATGGAAGAATAGCTGGGAATATTCTGGTTTGCTGATTAGAATCTAAAATAGCAATAAGCTTGAAGCAGTTTGTTTTGCTCCAGTTTGTGGTATTCATCATCTGTGTCAGTAGACAAGCTGTCTTCTTCCACTGGCCTGTTGGCTTCCACAATGCATGCCACTCTGGTGTGATCCGCGTGCAGAGAGTACATTTCTCTGCAATCGCTAGGCAAGTGACTGGCATGACACTGGATTAATATAGCTCAAGGGTTTGGGAGCTACATGACTCCTAATCACTCTGACTTCAGAAACATATAATTTTTCAACAGGATCAGGTAAATCTGTCAATCTAGAAGAAACTTGAGGGTATTACAGCTATGACTAATTCACCGCACAGTGACTCACCCAATGATGCATCATCAGAAACCTCTCAGACCTACTAACATTTCAGTTAATAGACCATTTTAAAAAAAACTCAAGCTAATTGAATCCCAGAATTTATTCCTCTCCTAGGAGCTGCATGAAACAGTAGGTTTCATGCATATATATTCACACATCAGATGGCATTTCCCCACCCCCATCACTGTTCCTGTTCTTTACTCTCAAGTCTGAATGTCATAAACACTGGTGTGCATATTTTTAATGTACAGATGGTAGAATCTCACATTTGGCTCAAGTGGTTTGGAAAATGTTTGAATCTCAGCAATTCCTGATAAAATCAACCCTTTGAATCTGGCAATAAATACTGAATAGATACCTTTCATGTAGGCTCAATGCTAGTAATTATAACAACAACAAAAAGATAACCCTGGGTGTCCTTTCCTTGGAAGGGCTTGGCCCCCTGAAGCTGCCGAGTGCTTGGGCAGGAGTGACTGTAGGTGGCTGAGTCCTCTGTGAGGTGGGATAGATTGTTGGGATATTGGTTTGGGGGTCTGGGGGGGGAAGAGATCTGTTCATGTTTTCTCTTCTCTCCCTCTTATACCCCAGGGAATTGGGTGGGGGGATAATCTGAGTCTCTTCTTTTTTATGTCTTTTTTATTATTACATTGCATAAGCTTAGTGCAGAGCTTTCCAAACTGTGTGTCGGGACACATTGGTGTGTCGGCTGCAGTGTCTGGGTGTGTCGTGGCTGCTGTTGCCTCCTGGCTTTCACGCAGGTTCGAGTGCCTGCCTTGTGCCTTGCTGCCTCCAAACCTGCCCTGCCAGGATTCCGTGCAGGTCCTAGTGCCTGCCTTGTGCCTTGCTGCCTCCAAACCTGTTGTGATTCCATGCAGGTCCTAGTGCCTGCCTTGTGCCCTGATGTAAGAGTGTGTCGCGAAATGATGCATGTCTAAAAAGTGTGTCACCAACATGAAAAGTTTGGAAAGTTCTGGCTTAGTGTATAAAAGAGTAAAGAATAAAGATACAAATGGCAAAATGAAAAATCAAAGATAATTTAAAATATTGTGAAGGGGAATTTTGGTGGGAGAAAATACCTTTTTAGGGGAGAAATCGTCGCCATGCACGCGCGTGTCGCCGCCGCCGCTGGGTGTGTCGCCAGCGGCGGCACTTTGGAAAGCCCTGCACTAAATTATGATGTTGTTAAATATAATTTGTTGAATAAACACAATCAGCAGGTATGTATCAATTGTGTTTTATAAATCATTACAAGCCACAGTTGCTTGATTCACACAACATGCTAAAACAAAGTCAAATAAACCTTTAAAGCTTTGATGGACCCAGAATCCAAGTATTGTTGGGCAGCTATTTCTTTTAATTCAAGGCAACATGACAAATGATGAAGGAAAATGGGAGTTGTAGTCTAACAGTATCTGGGTCACAGGCTCCCTATTCTTTTCTGTAAGAATTTTATTAAGTTTAAAGCAAAAAACTGCAAAAACAGCAGGCTGCTTTAATGAATAGCAGGGAAGTGCTCTCCATACACAAGATCCAAAGTATGTTTGTCAAATCATTTTTGAAATCTGTATAAAAGGTTCCTAGTAAAGGATCATAAGCATTATCTTCCATGAGTAGAGGCAAATAACTCCTTGGGTTTTAGAGCAGATGGGAATGATGAAATGAGTAGGGTAAAAACTGGCAGGGCTCGGAGGCAGCAGCAGCTGCGACACACCCAGACACTGCAGCTGACACACTAACGTGTCACGACGCACAGTTTGGAAAGCTCTGGTCTATAAGCTTCTCGAAAGGCTTCTGCATAATAGAATCAGCCAGAAGATACTCTAGATAATTCCAGTGGAACAAGCGGGATTTCGTCCCACACGAAGCTGCGCTGACCAAGTGCTTTCACTAACAACCTACATAGAAGAAGGATATCAGGCGAAGCAAAAAACGTCAGTTGCCTTCATAGATTTAAGTGCAGCATATGATACAGTGTGGAGACATGGACTACTTTATAAATTAATACAAGTAACTCCATGCCAAAAAAACTACCCGATTTATTGATAATATGCTTGCTGGAAGAACTTTCTCTGTGACTATAGGAGAGGATATTAGCGTCCCTAAAATATTAAACAATGGACTACCACAAGGCTTGGTTCTTGCACCCCTTCTTTTCAATCTATACATAGCTGACATACCACACACAAAGTCTAGGAAGTTTGGCTATGCGGATGATTGGGCTATAGCCACTCAACATAAATCCTTTGAGACAAATGAAGATGTCCTCACTTCCAATCTAGACATACTGGATAAATAGTGGAATACGCACTGCTACATATTGGACACAAGGTCCAATTCGAAGGCACACAAGTACTGGCAACGACATCAAACTACCATGTGCGACTACATAGAAAAGCTATTGAGATCCATGAGCATTTTAAAAACTTCAGCAGGAAGGAGGAGAATTTGAAAATCAACAAAGCATGGATCCCAGCTTTATGCCACACCAAGACTAAAGAGTCCTTAACTAATGAACAAAAAGAATCTGCAGCAGCCTCACCAGAAAGAATCCCTAGCAGTACCCTGGCTTGAAGACAAGCCAATCAAGAACAAATTCTCCTGGATTTCTCCAAAATAGACCAATCAAAAGTCTACCTACACAAAGAACAAATCAGCATCTTGGCTCATGGACAGGCCAATCAGGAATCAGTCCTCTTGAAATTTCTTCAAAATAGACCAATTGGAAGTCTACCTAGACAAGGAACCAATCAGGAACTAACTTTCTTGGACTCCTGTGACATGGACCAATCAGAGATCAGCTTGCCATGTACAAATACAAGAGCCCAGTTAGTCCCTGTTCAGTTGCCTATGATATGCTGATAAATACACTACAAAGTACTGTAGTTCACTCTGCCTCTAAAGATGCCAGCCACATCTGCCGGCAAAACATCAGAATATCAGAATACTAAACCACAACTATTCAGGCTCATCACTGCTTGATTGAAGCTGGTCGTGAAAGCCTACACCAGTATATTGCTCTTCCCATTGTTCTATTGTCATTACAGAATAGAATAGAATAGAATAGAATAGAATAGAATAGAATAGAATAGAATAGAATAGACTAGCATGGCCAGGAAAGGGGAGCCTGTCACTTCTGTAGTAATTGGTTTCACTATCAAACTGTCTGTTTCCCAACATTAAATCAGAATCTGCCTTTTGGTAACTTGAATCTGAAACCATTAGTGGACAGCTAGAACCACTGAATGGAGCAGAGCTTAATACAGCGAAAAGATGCACACAGAAAAGAGTATTATCTAAAATAGCGTTGATGAGCACGTTAGAGAACTATAGGTTATTGATCTTACACACTTAGCCCACCAAAGTGTAAAGAATTGAACACTTAGACAAAGTAGGTTCAAAAATAAACACAAAAGAAAATCTTACTTGTTTATTTGGTCCAGTTACATCCATTCAGGAAAAAATGATTCTTGTTATTCTTTCTTTCCCTAAACTGAATTGACCCTTAGCCCTCATTGCTGCTAAAGGCTGCATGTGAAAAGGGGGAACCTCCTGATTCTAGGCCCAGGCATGGTTCCTAGATGGAAGGAGCAGCAGCAGCATACTACCTTCTCAGATGGTAGAAGGAGGTAGAGAGCAGAGGAATGTGGGAGGGACAACAAACAGCTTCCTCCAGAAGCATATAGAGAATTGCATCCTAAAACGAACTCATGCACATGCTAATGAGGCATGCTGATTTGCTGGGACCTCCAACAGAATCTACTATTTTGTGTCCTCCACTATGGAATAATGGAGAATTAATACTGACTTATTGACATCATTTCTGAATGAATTGAAGATCAGTATCTTATCCTACCTAAAGTCTATTCTTCTCAAAGCTAAACATTCTCACTTCCTTCAATTTCTCTTCACAGAATTTAGTTTCTAGCCTCCCGACCATCTTCATTGCTGTTTTCTGAACCTGATCCAGTTTCTCTCAATCCTTACTAAAATGTAGCTCCCAGAATTGAACACAATATTCATGGTGGGGTTTGACCAGTGCAGAATAAAATAGAGCTACAGTATTGCTTCCCATGATTTGTAAATGATAGTTCAGTTGATGTGATCTAAAATTGCATTTGTCTTTGTCTTTCATATTCAGTCTGCAGTTAACTACTATTCCAATATTTTTTTCATAAAAACTATTATCAATCCAGCTATTCCCCATCCTATATCTGTATATTTGATTTATGTTTCCTAAGTGACAAACTTGTTGCAGCTGAACTTCATTTTGGTTTCTATACTTGATTTCTGTATCTATCAATATAATTTTTTAATTTTATTTCTGTCTACTAAGGTACTAGATATCTCACCTAATATTGTGCTATTCACAAAGTTAATAAGCATTCCCCTCACATTTTCATCCATGTCATTACATTGAAGAGTGCAGACCCGGAACTGAACAATTTTAGAAAACATTATTTATGACCAATTTGATGAGGAACTCTTGGAGTACAATTTTTGAGACAGTGATGTATCCACTTCATTGTCACGCCATCTCAGCCCACACAACTAGCTTGCTGATCAGAATGTCATGGGGCATTTTGTCAAATGCTTTGCTGAAATAAGATATATCTTTAGTATTCCCATTTCCACAATCTACTGGAAGTTACCAGATCAAAAACTGAGGTAAAGTCTGGTAAGACATTTTTATGACAAATCCATGCTGCCATCTGATAATTACTTTATTACTTCCAAACAGCTTAGAAATTAATATTTTTGTAATCTGCTTTAGAAACTTCCCAGGAACTGATGTTAGACTAATTGGTCTATAGTTCCCCAGATCCTCCTTTCCCCCTATTTTTGAAGATAGGGACATTTGCCTTTTTCCAATCATCTGGCATTTCATCCCTTTTTCAAGATTTCTTAAAGATGAGACAAGATGAGACCAGTGATCAAGTCCTTACAATTTGGCTGCAATTTATCTTCACAATTAGAATAGCAACCAGGCTTTGGCTACTGGGAATTTTGACAGTGTCCCTCAGTCTGTCAGTACTCAAGATAAGGACTCTTTTTCACATGCTGAAAGATAAAGAATCACTGCTGGTCTGTTATCTCTCAATATGTTGTTCAGCTAACTTCCTTTGCTTTTCAATTGCTAAGGGAAATTACTTGAGTGAGATCATTCAAGTTTAAAAACCCACAAACCAGAATGCCCCCCCTCTCTCTCACTCACACACACACAGAGCTACAGTATATTTCACACTAGAGCTATTTGCACTTCAGAACTCTGATATTTATTAAAGCTACTTGACTTCTTTCAGATTTAAGAGTTCCATTTGGCTAGGTTGCTATAATGCAGTGTTTCTCAACCTTGACAACTTTAAGATGGGTGGACATCAACTCCCAAAATTCCCCAGTCACCATGCTGGCTGGGGAATTCTGGGAGTTGAAGTCCACCCATCTTAAAGTTGCCAAGGTTGAGAAATACTGCTATAGTGAATAACAGAGAGGTGCTGTGTTGGCATGAGGTCCAGAGCACTTCCTCCAAATCATTTTCAAAATGTGCTCAACCCTTATTTGTTCAACATGCTAAGCCTAATCCTGACCAAGCAAATCACATTATGGTTTACTGTAATATGCAAATTAGGCCACTGGTTTATAACTTTCATATTGTCAGTATAAAACATAGCCAGGCATTGAGAAGATGGAATACAGAACTTGCATGACTATAATTTGCTGATAAGGATACTATTTGTATTGCTTTTCCATTTCAAATGTTGCTTGCATGCAAAAAATAAGCTGATCAAGAGAACTGTGGTTTATTAAACAAATCATGACTTAGCAGAATATTTATTTATTTATTTATTTTCTCTCCCGCCTTTATTATTTTTATAAATAACTCAAGACAGTGAACATACCTAATACTCCTTCCTCCTCCTATTTTCCCCACAACCACCCTGTGAGGTGAGTTGGGCTGAGAGAGAGTGACTGGCCCAAGGTCACCCAGCCGGCTTTCATGCTAAGGCAGGGCTAGAACTCTCAGTCTCCTGGTTTCTAGCCCATTGCCTTAACCACTAGACCAAACTGGCTCTGTGAACAAAGCCAGTGTGGGATCTTATGTGTTCAGTCTGCATCAGAAGCACTCTGTTTAAACATGCTTATTCTAAGTGATCATGTCATTTCAACCTCCACCCTTAAAACAAAATTATGTTGCCTTTATTCAACCCAATATGTACTTTTATTATATCAATGAACAAGACTTACAGAAAGCAAACTTTCAGAAACCTTGCAGTGTTTTCTTTTAGCACAAATGTTTAGAAATATCCTAGAATACCATGCTGCACCTATGCAATTAAGGATTTGCCTGTTTGTTTGTTTGTTTGTTTGTTTACTAGAGCTTGACACCACTTGATTCCTGAATAATTGAACAGTTTATATCAGCAGTAACAAGGATTAAAAGTAATGAACATCACAATATAGCAACAACATCTCTTAACACCACCATCTCACAGGGCTGGTTAATCCACACTGTCCCCAAGTGCTTTCCAGAAGCATAATACATGCAGGTCTTGGGAAATCAGGCAGGGAGGGGTCAGGGCAGATATCCAGGGTAACCATCACTGAGAAGCTCAACTACAGGGTCTGGTAGATGGCACTCCCCTAGTCGAGTGCCGCTTAACAAACCCTCTCTCTCGGCTCTTACTGGAAAGACTCAACTTGGAGAAAATGTTCTCAGAGTTATACAAGCTCTAAACCATGGAAAGCTTTCAAGGCAGCAACCAATATTTTGAATTGTACCCAGAAGCTAACTGGCAGCCAATGCAGCTCCAGCAATAGCATGTTTATTTATTTATTTATTTAATTTATATTACCGCCCATCTTCCCCCAAAGGGGGAACTCTGGGCGGTTTACAATAAAATGTTGTATGGCAAACCTAGATATGCCCAGATGAATTGCAAGTTACACCAGCTAAATTTTCCAGATGGTTTTCAAAGGCAGCCCCAGAGTGAGTGACCCCAGAGTGAGCTCAGCCACAAGGTGGCAAGGTGTGAGTGACTATACACTATGCTCCCTAATCCAAGAATGGCAACAACTGGTGCACAAGATGTAATTATGCAAAGGCCTCCCACTTGATATTCAAGCAGGCTTAGGTACTCAACATACATCCTATTACTCCCAATGTATGTGCAGGGAAGTTGCTGAAAACACTTTGCCACTAAATCTGAAAAACATTTATGAAGCTACTTTATTACTATACCACTTGAAATTGCTTTGGGGCTTGTGCATACAGAACAATTTCATTTGTCACTCTCAAAGCAAAAATGATGTTGACGATACAGAGACAGGAGAATAGAGTCTCCTTTTTTTCAAGCTGTTTTCACAGTTGGGGTGAAATTATAGCTCTATAGATTTTATACTCCCATTTCCATAAGCACTTTAAGGCTTTGCTTGGGACCTCAGATGCATGCAAAATCATACCATTTCTCGTCTGTTGTGTTATGTTGCAGTCAACTCATACTGTCAAGGTGTGCTGAAATTGTTGCTTGAACAGGACTCTATGAGAACCAGTGCAGAGATTGCTTGTGTCCAAGCACAATAAAAAACACAACACAATAAAAAACAGCACCCAAACAATAACCTCTTCCATGATTATCTTGTTCAAAACAAATATATTATTTATAAAACCGTAGAAATGATAGTTGACCTTTAGGTCAAGTCCAACTCTCTGCTCAGAATCCAAGTTATAGGATTGCCAGTAGATGGTTCTCCAGCTGTTGTTGAACACATCCAATGAATGGAATCTGAGTAATTGGATCCATGGTCAAAGGCTGCATTGTTGCTGGGTTGCTTGGATCATTATAAGTACAGTCCAACATATTGAGTCCTTATTACCTGATCTGCCTTTCAGCTAACCAGAACACCTTTGTTTTGTTTGGGATAGAAAAAAATTATTTACACCAGACAATAAATTAGATAAATGCATGTGTCATCAACTTATTAATGCATCTTAATTCTAAAACTTTGGATGACTTTTCCCTGTAATTCCATGTAAATTCTAAATAGCAAAAAGGGTAACTTGGAACTTGAAAGACACAACAGATTAGTAATCAAGGCACTGTACAAGAATCTCCCAAGTTCACCTTCTGAGAACAACTCTCCAACAAGAACCAGAACTGGTATAAAATGGTATTTTTAAGTGCAATCTACTCAGGCAATCCAAAGGGATATATAGTTGACAAACATTTCAGAGAGATCCAGCAGAACCAGCAAGAAAATATTCTTCCTATTCTGTTCCAAGCTCAGATCATCTACCAAGGCACAATTTTGACCCCTCATACCTTCTCAACATTTTGATGCTGCCACACACATATTTTTCTTGCTGTACTGCTTGCGTTTTGATTTTCCACTGGCCAACCAGCAGTCTCTCCAGCTAGCCAATGGAGAATGCAAAAATGGTATCCTGCCAGTGCCTCATGACCATCTTCTCTCTTCCCTCACTCTGTTTGCTTTCTATAGCATGGAAATTGGGGAATGGAGTATTTGTGTGAATATTTCAAAAGAGCATGTAATTCCATCATGAAGTTGCCCCTCAGAACAGATGGGAAGGGACCTTTGTCCCAAACCAGATTGAAAAGCAGATTATTTATTTATCGTATGGCACATTCACATCGCGTTACAATAAAAAACATAGAGCATAATAAATATGAAATATAAAATATAGACAGGAAAATTACAAACATATGTCTAGGTTACAAATATAGTTTTTTGCTTCAGTTGTCACAGCCAGGAAATCAGCAGTCTCCATTGTAGGCTCGGTTTTGACACTCTGTCACTATATGTTGGATAGTTTGTTTTTTGGCCCCACAGTCACAATTCGATGATGTTGTTTTGCCCCATTTATAAAGGGCATCTGCACATCTACCATGACCTGTGCGAATTCAGTTCAAGGTTGTCCGCACGGGGCTGGTCAAATCCAGGTGGTTTTTCCAAGATGCAGGGCAAGCTTCGGCATTGTGGAGGGCAATTTCCTAGCCAATGTTGTTTCCACGTGTTGTGGATATTGAAATCGTCTTCTAGAAGAGCTTTAGTGGTAGAAATGGCTGGATATCTCGATCTCAGCCTGTTTCGCTCCAAGCAGGCTATGTCATTTAGTATTGGTAGCTGGGGATTACCAATAATCTTCCGATATACTTGAAGAAGGGCGCTCTTTTGTCTTGCATCCGGAGGTGGTATATGGCTCAAAACAGGCAGCCAGTATGTGGGAGTAGGTTGTATCGTCCCACTAATGATGCGCATTGACTCATGCAGTTGTGTATCGATCTTTCTCGTGTGCGGACTATTTAGCCACACTGGGGCACAGTACTCTGCTGCTGAGTAAA
This sequence comes from Charina bottae, assembly GCA_023362775.1. Lineage (NCBI taxonomy): Eukaryota > Metazoa > Chordata > Lepidosauria > Squamata > Charinaidae > Charina > Charina bottae. Next base: position 49,369,038 of record JALMGJ010000005.1, read on the forward strand.
CCAGGCTGAGTGCGGACATTCTCAGCATGTCTGCTGTTGAGCCCTAGCTAGTGCCGCATAGTTTGTGTAGAATGTTGTTTCTACTTCTCAGTTTGGCAGCAGTCTTCATCAGGTGTTCTATATAGGAAAGTGTCCTAGCCAGTGTGACCCCAAGGTATTTGGAATGCATGTTGTGATTGAGCCGGTTTCCCTTAAATCGAACATTGAGCTCTCTACGTGCTGATCTATTACAAAGGTGGAAGCATGTTACTTCCATCTTAGTTGGATTGGGCTGTAACCTCTACTTACGAAAATATTTATCCAGTATGTCTAGATTGGAAGTGAGGACATCTTCATTTGTCTCAAAGGATTTATGTTGAGTGGCTATAGCCCAATCATCCACGTAGCCAAACTTCCTAGACTTTGTGTGTGGTATGTCAGCTATGTATAGATTGAAAAGAAGGGGTGCAAGAACCAAGCCTTGTGGTAGTCCATTGTTTAATATTTTAGGGACGCTAATATCCTCTCCTATAGTCACAGAGAAAGTTCTTCCAGCAAGCATATTATCAATAAATCGGGTAGTTTTTTGGCATGGAGTTACTTGTATTAATTTATAAAGTAGTCCATGTCTCCACACTGTATCATATGCTGCACTTAAATCTATGAAGGCAACTGACGTTTTTTGCTTCGCCTGATATCCTTCTTCTATGTAGGTTGTTAGTGAAAGCACTTGGTCAGCGCAGCTTCGTGTGGGACGAAATCCCGCTTGTTCCACTGGAATTATCTAGAGTATCTTCTGGCTGATTCTATTATGCAGAAGCCTTTCGAGAAGCTTATAGACCAGAGCTTTCCAAACTGTGCGTCGTGACACGTTAGTGTGTCAGCTGCAGTGTCTGGGTGTGTCGCAGCTGCTGCTGCCTCCGAGCCCTGCCAGTTTTTACCCTACTCATTTCATCATTCCCATCTGCTCTAAAACCCAAGGAGTTATTTGCCTCTACTCATGGAAGATAATGCTTATGATCCTTTACTAGGAACCTTTTATACAGATTTCAAAAATGATTTGACAAACATACTTTGGATCTTGTGTATGGAGAGCACTTCCCTGCTATTCATTAAAGCAGCCTGCTGTTTTTGCAGTTTTTTGCTTTAAACTTAATAAAATTCTTACAGAAAAGAATAGGGAGCCTGTGACCCAGATACTGTTAGACTACAACTCCCATTTTCCTTCATCATTTGTCATGTTGCCTTGAATTAAAAGAAATAGCTGCCCAACAATACTTGGATTCTGGGTCCATCAAAGCTTTAAAGGTTTATTTGACTTTGTTTTAGCATGTTGTGTGAATCAAGCAACTGTGGCTTGTAATGATTTATAAAACACAATTGATACATACCTGCTGATTGTGTTTATTCAACAAATTATATTTAACAACATCATAATTTAGTGCAGGGCTTTCCAAAGTGCCGCCGCTGGCGACACACCCAGCGGCGGCGGCGGCGGTGACACGCGCATGCACAGCGACGGCGCGGGGGGGCGTGCGGCGGCGCGCACGGCGGCGGCGCGGGGGGCGTGCGGCAGCACGGGGGGTGTGCGGCGGCGCGGGGGGTGTGGCGACACACCACGCTGTGTGTGGCGACACACTTTTGTGTCGCGACACACAGTTTGGAAAGCTCTGATTTAGTGCAATGTATGAATGCAATCAATATCTGGAGGGTAACAGGTTAAATAGCAAAATGAGAAATTTTGCCCCCATACAAGTTGTTGCACTAATCTGGTCCAGCAGAAGTTGTTCCATTTTATGGCTGTTGTGCGTCTTCCAGGCTGTGTGGCCGTGTTCTGGAAGTTGTGGTTCCTAACATTTCGCCAGCATCTGTGGCCAGCATCTTCAGAGGGCAGGAGCACAGATAGAAGCAAAATCTCTGTGCCCAGGTAGAGTGGCAATGTTCTATTTATAGAGCTAAATTATAGGAGATTAGGTGGGGTGTTTTGTTGTGTTGAAATGTTAACGAGTGGCTGATGAGCGTGATTAGCATGTTCATTGTGAGAAGTATTCCCATGACCTGGTGGTTGGACTGAGTTCGTTGACCTTTTGCAGGCTGTGTTTTTCAGGACTGGTAGCCAGGTTTTGCTAATTTTTAAACTTTCTTCTTTTTTATTGTAACTGTGCTGGTGTTTGTGAATTTCAATGGCTTCTCTGTATAATCTGGTGTAGTGGCTTTTGGGTCCTACAGGCGAATGGCTATTCCAAGAATGAAATAAAAAGAGCCATCAAACCAAGAAAACAACATCCAACTGAAGAAAAACAGCCCCACACAAACAAAGTATTCCTGCCCTACATCAAAGGAGTCACTGACCGCATGGGAAAACTGATGGAAAAACACAACTTTCAAACAGTCTTCAGACCCACCAGAAAAATACAACAAATGCTAAAATCAGCTAAAGACAAAAGGGACCCCCGCACCGCTGCAGGAGTATACCGCATACCATGCAGCTGCGGACAAGTATACATCGGAACCACAAAACGAAGCATTCACACCAGGATAAAAGAACACGAAAGACACTGCAGATTACAGCAACCGGAAAAATCTTCAGTAGCTGAACATGCTCTCAAGCAAACGGGACACAAAATCCTATTTGAAAACACAGAAATACTGGACAACACCAAAAGCCACTACACCAGATTATACAGAGATGTAGGGCAGGAATACTTTGTTTGAAATTCACAAACACCAGCACAGTTACAATAAAAAAGAAGAAAGTTTAAAAATTAGCAAAACCTGGCTACCAGTCCTGAAAAACACAGCCTGCAAAAGGTCAACGAACTCAGTCCAACCACCAGGACATGGGAATACTTCTCACAATGAACATGCTAATCACGCTCATCAGCCACTCGTTAACATTTCAACACAACAAAAAACCCCACCTAATCTCCTATAATTTAGCTCTATAAATAGAACATTGCCACTCTACCTGGGCACAGAGATTTTGCTTCTATCTGTGCTCCTGCCCTCTGAAGATGCTGGCCACAGATGCTGGCGAAACGTTAGGAACCACAACTTCCAGAACACGGCGACACAGCCCGGAAGACGCACAACAGCCATCGAACTCCGGCCGTGAAAGCCTTCGACAATACATTGTTCCATTTTAGTTTGAAATTTATTTCCCATTTCCTAGCTTTCTTTTCTAATATCAAACCCATCCATAATCTCCCTACCACCCAGGTAGAAGAAAAATAAACCTTCCCCTCCCCAAAGCCTTTTTTTGATTTACAAATTGATTTTTAAAAATTATTTAAAATGCCAATAATTTCTGGAACACTGAGCAATCTAATTGCTAACAGCTTTTTATATGTGCTGTCATTAAATTCACAGCTGCACTTTAAAGTGACATGCTGCTATCTCACACGCACCCAAATGAAAATACTGTATACTGGAAAAACCTCCCATTTAATCTCAAACAGAAAGACAGTCAATTCAATTTGTGTAGATGATGCCACCTTATTTGATCACTATATGAATATTAAATAACAAAGTCCAGAATCTCTTAATATTTGCTGAAGACATCCTGGATTTTCCCTGGGTTTCTTTCAAAGACAAGCTAGTCAGGCCAGAAATGTGGAGAACTCTAGTTTCTTTCACATTGCATTCAGCCTAGAGCAGAGCTTTCCAAACTTTTCATGTTGGTGACACACTTTTTAGACATGCATCATTTCACGACACACTCTTACAGCAGGGCATCATTTCGCAACACACTCGTACAGCAGGGCACAAGGCAGGCACTAGGACCTGTGCGGAATCACAGCAGGTTTGGAGGCAGCAAGGCACAAGGCAGGCACTAGGACCTGCATGGAATCCTGGCAGGGCAGGTTTGGAGGCAGCAAGGCACAAGGCAGGCACTAGGACCTGCACGGAATCACAGCAGGTTTGGAGGCAGCAGCAGCCACAACACACCCAGACACTGCAGCCGACACACTAAGGTGTCATGACACAGAGTTTGGAAAGCTCTGGCCTAGAGCTTCCTTTCACTCAGATTTATCTGAAGGCAGCCACTTAGCCCTTTCAGGCAAAGGTTGTTGTCTCTACTCACTTGATCAGATGCTTGATAGTCCTCCAGCCTGTCCCTTATCTAGTGCTCAGCTGAGAAATTAAAGAGTTTAGTGCTCCCAGTGGTTATAGTGTATACTAGTTTATAGTGGGAGCTTACCAGTGTGAAATAAACAATCAAAAGCCACGTGGTGCAGAAATCACCAGGTCACCAACCCTATATGACTGTGTTATCTGATCCCAACAGGAAAGGCTGCTTGCCAGCCCTAATATTAAAGAATAATGTAACTCTCCACTTGATTGTATTCCCCTTGGGCGACTAGGCCTTGACTATATTGAAAACCTGTTTTTGAAACAAACTCAATATGACTGCTTTTGAAATAAATAAAGCCCAAGTTGGTTAGATAGCATCACCGATGTAATGAACATGAATTTGAGTAAACTCCGAGAGACAGTGGAGGACAGGAAGGCCTGGCGTGCTATGGTCCATGAGGTCACGAAGAGTCGGACACGACTAAACGACTGAACAACAACAACAACAAAGTCAGTTTTATTTTTCTTGAGTTTTAAAATCAGCACCTTATTTTTTCCTTCTTTTTCCTCCTCCTCATCTTTTCTAAAAGTTAAAGATATTTGTGCGCACATGCACACACACACACACAACGTCACCTTAAATGCAGGAAAAAAGAGAACTTTTAAAGCTACAACCTGTTTTTTTTACTTTTCTGAAAGTTAAAGACACATATTTTTGCAAAGTTTAATTCCAAAAACACACACAGACATACACCCCTCCAGTCTCCCAGCAAACAGTGAAAAAGTTAACATAGCAAGCAAACCCTATTTTGAGCCTTTCTGATGAAAAATAAAAGCCAGGTTAAAAAAGAAACGAACTTCAAACTCCTGTGTGCAAGGTTTAATTTATTGAGCAGAGGAGAGACATATCTTCTTAAAAAAGAAACGAACTTCAAACTCCTGTGTGCAAGGTTTAATTTATTGAGCAGAGGAGAGACATATCTTCTAATAACTGTAGCCATGTGCAAAGCACAGGGGAGGCCTGTTACATGTTTGAGCATGCCCAGGTCAAGTACTTTGGGCATACACAAAATATGTCTGTTTCAAGGTCTCTTCTAATAATAATGAGTCAGAGGTTCATTTATACTGGATGTCTTTATTAGCTAACAACTTCCACATCCAGCCTCCTGCTCTAACTACTTGTTGAATAGCAAAAAACGATACTACTTCCTGGGCCAAAGGCCGTTCTTCCCAGCAGAGGGCGTGCTTCCCCAATCTCAGTCCTTCCTCCATTACCAACTTTGTCCTCCTGACTCTACCACTTAGTTCCACCTATTGATACAACGTCCTGCAAGGAAAGATCAGTTACTTGTCTAGGAATGTCCAGAATAACTATTCTAGGCATATGCAGAGCATACTCTGCAAAAGTAAACATCTGTCACATACTAAAGGGGGCACTGAATGGGTTATCAAGGCAGAAGCAGGGGCCTTTTTTCAAGCAAAATGGAGGCTGATTTGATATAAAATTGAACCATCCAAAATGAAGGGACAGGAGGAAAAGACACTCTGCACTCCTGAAACCTCTTTGAGGAGAATGTACCGGATGGAGCTACTAAGCCTTGTTATTGTAGGTTCTGCCACACAGCAAATGGTAAGTATAAAGATTAAGAAAAAAATTGAGGTTGAGGTTACTCCTAAAGCCAATGCTCTTATTTTATTTTGTGCTATTTTTAGTAACTTGGAAGTCTCAAGACACATGTCATAGATTCTGAAAGCCAGTTTCATAAAAATCTTTCATTTTTGACTGATGGGTTGTCTACATGACCAAGAAGAGCAATTTGAAATACATTAAAAGCTTTTCCTACAGCCTCTCCAGACCCAAGGCCCTTTGGATCATGATAAATATTTTGAGCAAGCTGGATAATTTTTCATGCAGGACAATGTCTGTCATGAATTTTGTTGAAGCGGCAATCTTTGTATATTACATTGCGAGGGACGCCGATCCACTTTCAGTAGCGTCAAACATTGGGACCAAATTGCCTGTTAGTCTGAAAAGGCTGATATACTGTATCAAACTGTTACTCTTGTCAACTACAAAAAGGTCTTAACATTCTCTACCTGAATTGTACAATAACATGTAATTACATGTATAACAAAATCTGTTTTATTCGTTTTGCTAACCCTCTTTAACACGCCAGACTGTAAAACCATGTTGAAAGCATATTACAGAGCAATGTGGATACAGTATGTTATGGGGTGATGATTTACAGTTAGTGGTCACCATTGTTAAGAACAAAGAGAGGGCAGTCTTGGGAAGTTAAGCAACTATGCTGTTCAGCCTGATCCTAGAGGGGAAAAGATGCCATCTGGTCAATTTCAATGTAGAGGATGAATTTCTATGTTTTGCAGGTTCTCTGCTGTTATTTGTTAAACAACAAGTCATTTACAAAACAAGAAATCACTACTAGAGCCACGTATCTCCACCACAGGCTATATTTTCACAGAAACTATAATGTGTTTCACAGATGCATGCCTTTGAAGAACATCTTGCTGTAACCATCAAAGTTTTGTTTTATAGACAGGATGTGGGGCATCAACAAGAACTGTTGTGTATTGTTACATAACTATCCTTATTACAGGACCAAAAACATCAAGGACCTTCCGTGAACACATAATTTATGTGAAACCTTTGACTTTGATGACATGGAGCTAGTGATACCTAACCCCAACTCGCCTGATAACCTTACTCAGAGGCTTCCTACAGGTGTTAAACACCCAGGATGACAAAGTGGACTCCTATGGGACCCCACAACTGAGCCACCATGGAGCCAAGGATAGTGCTACCCTCTGCAACCAAACTTGAAGTTAGGAACAGAAACATGGAAAAAATGTGCCTTCTACTTCAACCCTAGACAGTTAGCTCAATAGGATATCATGGGTGTATCAAAAGGCTATGTGGAATCCAGGAGGTTCAACAGAATTTCACTCCTCCTGTCTTTCCCACAGAGTGGGTTCTGACAGGATAGCCAAGACAGTTTGGTGTGAAAACCCAATCTGAAACTTGACCATAGAATAACTTCTAAGAACATGTAAGGTTGGTTGGTCAACACCTTCTCAAGCACCATGCCCCATAAAGGAGGTCTTTGTCATAAGATGGCACTCTGTTTGGGATGACTTTTTTTGGGAGGAATTGTACTACTGCCATCATTCAAAGCAAGGGAGACCATCCCCAACATAGTGAGGAATTTATCACTCCCTGAATCCACCTATCAGTCTACCTCTGCTTGATCTTAATAGTCAATATGATCAATCTTATTTATATGGTGGGCAAGACAGATGCAAGCATGTTGTCCATACCTTCAGATGTCCCAAAGTAAAACTCAACCAGAGGGTGCTCCCCACACCTCTTCAGGTCCTGCTCTAAATATGTCAAGTTTCACACGGATATGAGCAACTTTCTCCTCAGGGGTGTAGCAAATACTTCTGGGCCACTGCCCAGAAGCCTTTCACGATTAAGAAGGCCTGTTGGCCAACATCTTGAGAATGCAATGTAAAAGGAAAGAAAAGCCTTTTTTGTTTCCCTCACTGGCACAGAGGAGGCACAGCCCAGTGCTTTCTTGTGTGTGAGCATACTCACTTTTAGTTCTAGCTGCCTTGTCTTGCTTATTTGATGCCCTGCCTGGCCAGCTCTAAAGTAGTGGCCTTCCTCCAGTAATTTAAACCAACTCACTGGCAGCAATAAGAATCATCCTCCACTATTTTTGTTAGTTTTTACAACGGTTGTCATTAAGTGCAACATGAATAATGTTATCATGAGTCTTGTAATATAGGCCAGAATATAAATACCTCTACAACCAAATAAATAACAGTGAAATAATGTTATACTTTTTAAAGGAAAAAGGAAAAATCATGACACCATATAGAGATGTAAATAATCATGTGGGAGGAGATGCAAAACATTCTATGCTATGCCATGCTTTTTTGACTTTGACCTGACAACCGCCCCTTTAAGGTAAGAAAAACAATGTATAACAGCAGACAAAGAGCAATAATTTTATTGAGTTCTGAGTCACTTTTGTATCTGGGTATTTTTTTAAAAAAAAAGTAGGCTCCAGTATCGTAGTGAAATATTGATGATAAAAATACAGTATAAAACCTACATTGCAGATTCTATGAGATGTTAAAAGAAAAATACTCATGATTACATAAACTATTCTCTCTCTCTTAAATATACTTCAAGTACCTTGAATATCTTTGTCTTCCCATCATCACCATCTTTCTTCACCATTCTTAGTTTAAGTATCTCCTACACAATGTTTCCCTGGTTAATTAAAGTTTATAGCAGAAGGAGCCAGAGTGGGTTGAAAGCATTGATAAAAAGATGACTAATAAAGTAATCGGCATGTGATTAATGTGTGGGTTGCCAGGCATAGATTAGTACTGTTTGAATCTCTTCACTTTTATCTTTGCTCTGTATTCAAATAATTCTCTGTTAATAATACTGAGGTCTACTTTCCTTTCTCTTTGTGTTGGAACAAGCAAGACAAAGGAACCTGAATTTTAAAAACCTGTGATCGAGCTCAGGGTGGAACAACTCAGATGAACCACAGAAGAAAGTGACTACATTTTTCTCCCCACTTGGTGGATGAGGAATTTAGAAAGGTGGGAAATTATAGTGATGGCACAAAGGCATTTACCACCAAACTAGGCATCAGCTCTCCCACATGTTGCACTCCATATGTCTTGGGACTACAACTTCCAGAATTACAAAATCTTGCTTAACAACTAACCATGAAGGGATGCTAGATCAGGTTGTGGTAACTTAGAGATGGGCAATCTTTTTGTGTCCAAGTGGCACATTTTATTTTTATCCCCCCCCCCCCTTTGGTGGCTGAATCATGGTATAATGATTCATGGGGCGGGGGTTACTGCTGGAATGTTTTGCATTAAACCTGTAGAGAGGCTTTCCTGTATTCATCTATTCAATGTCTTATTTTTCTTTCTTTTTTATAAAGCAAACCAGGTATGTATAACTTTGTCAATATGAATTTGGGTGGCTGTGGGGATGGCAAAAAAAAAAAAAAGGAGCAGAGGTGCTACATCTGGTCCTATATGCTGAGGATTGCCCTGTGATCAATATTGGTATTCTGCCCAGAGTGTTTTTATTTGTCTTGGTCTGTTTGTCAATCTAATTTGTGTCATTTCCTGAAAAACATGGAGAAAGGATTATGTTCACTCATTCAACCAGAATGTCATATATTACCCAAAAATATTCCCAGGGACAAATCAATCCTAATGGAGATATTAAAGCTTCTGAAAATGCAGATAAGATATAAAGCATAAACCATCTTTAATCTACTAAAATTAGAGTCTGCTACCTACTAGACATCCAGAATCAGTATTCATTGTGGCCACAGCAGGGTTGGACAATTTGTAATTCAAGGACATTATGTGGTCCCTGTATCCTTTCTATGGTTCCTGAAATCCGGTCCAACTGTACACTCAAATTTCAGTTTCTTTCCATTTTCAACTGGGAAACACTTGAAAACTGTAAGTCTAAATTAGTTTACAACCATTTAGAAAAAGATAAAGAAAAGCCCCACTGCCAACCAAAAATAAAGCAGTAAAAAGAAAATCCCAGCCTGTTCCTGATGTAATCCCATCCACTTTATGTTACTGCCCTGCCTAGTTTGGCCCTTGGCTGTCTAATAAGTCTCTACGTACATCTTCTAAATACTGAAAAATTACTTTCCCCTCTCTTAGAGGATTGGACAAAAACTGGAAAACACAGCTTAAAATCCATACCTAGCCGGGAAGCCAGTTTAGAGATGTTGGATCATTCATGAACACAGCCTAACATATTTCACAGAACTGTTGTAAAAATAACATAGGAGGGGTAGGAAGAGAAAACCATGTAGGTTTTAAGTTGCATGGAGGAAAGGTACACTATAAATATAGAATAGTAAATAAATAATGATGCATTCATAATCATGCTCAATTTGTGTCCAAAGTTTCATCTTCCCCCGCCCTATTCCCTTTCAGTTATTTTCTATAAAGTAATGTAACTACAACCTATTCATGCAATCATATTTGATGGTCAAAAGAGGAAATATAAATACACTTTAAAAGTTCCCAGCATGACTCATGTCTCATAGAGCTTTCAAAGCTAATCCACAGCATGGCTAATACAGTGACAGCAACATTTTGTTGTTATTCTATTCTCTGCCTTCAGGGTGGGGTGGGGGGTGGGGGTGCAAGGAGCTCTGAGTAAGCTTGCTTTCGTGACCAAAAAGATTTGCAAACACAGTATGTGTATCTGTGTATGTGAAAGTGAGGAAGAATCGAATGCCTTGTTTTGTTTGTTATTTATTTGTCTGTCCTTAAATTTGGTTCACTGTCATCTAATCAACATTTGAGTCAAATAGTAGCCCTGAATAGTCACATCTGAAAGCCACTGAAAGGTAAAGATGTGACATTTATTTATTTAAAGCATTATACCCCACTCTTCATCTGAGAAGCTCCTAGAGTGGGTTATAGCTGAACATTATAGTTCCTGTAAGACAGTATACAATCTTTAAAAGATACAAAATGAAGGAGAAGGTAAAACAAGAACATCCAGACTGCAATACTGGCTGGCATGGGGTTCTTAGCATAGCCGGCCTGATGGAAGGAGACTGCTTACAATTCAAGCAAGAGTTTGGTTGGCCTTGAGGTGGGGCTATCAGATCTGGGCTGCAAAAATCAAGATGGCCACTTGATAGCAGCAAAAAGTTCCCTGTATCACTGTGCAATTGTCTGGATTTTTGAATTTTTTCCCATCCAGAGAAAAGATATGGCTGCTTTAAAACAACATCCCTACTCAAGGACACTGTAAAGCACCTTTTTAAAGAATTGAATCCAGTGTTCCTACAGGTGAAGGAAGCTACTAGGATTGTGGAAGATTATTTATTTGTTTGTTTGTTTGTTTATTTATTTATTTATTTTCTATCCCACCTTTATTATTTTTATAAATAACTCAAGGTGGCGAACATACCTAATACATTGTACTTCACATGAGCACAGCATTTTTCAGCTATTCATTAAAGTAGACCCTCTTTAAAAAAAAAGTCCACATGGACCTGAAAAAGAGGTAATTCTGTTTTAAGGAGTCAATTCACTAGAGAGAAAGTGACTTATAAAGCAGCTGCGTCTTTTCTTGAAGCTCTTGCCAAAGGCTGAAAAAGGTGCCACTTTAATGAATAGCTGGAGGTATTCCTGTTTGTGCAATGTCTCAAGCATTTCTGCCAAAACATTTTGACATGTGCACAGCCATAGAAACTACGTTTTCTCCAGCCATGCATTTTTGTCTCAAGTATTTTTCTTCCAGCCTAGAAAACCTATATTCACACATCACACTAAAATATAACATGCTGTGTTTGATTTTAGTTTAGCATGTTATATCAACTCAGCACTGTACTTTATAACTTTTTATAATTTTTTAATTATAATAGCTTTATAATTTTTTATGATTGTAAGCCGCCCAGAGTCACTTGTTGAGATGGGTGGCTATAGAAATTAAATAAATAAATAACACAGTCACAATTACGTTTGAGTCCATCCACTGTGACTAATTCATCCCATGGTGGTTAGTGTAATGTGTGAAGCCTGCCATCATGGCCAAGCTTAGAGGAAAGCCTGAAGTAATGAAACACAGGCACTAAAGAATATGGAGGAAACTTGACACATGTGCATCTTTTGCAGGAGGGACTGGAATTCAGTGAAAGAGCGAATGCTTTGTGTTCAAGAGTCCAGGTTCAATCATTTCCACCTCTAGAGTGGACTGTGTTAGAACCCTGTCTAAAGAGTTTAGAATGTCATGCATTATTATGAGTGGGGCAAACGTTTGAACTAAATGCCACATAAATGGGCCTCTGAACAAACCATTTTCAGTGGCGCCTCATCAATATATATAATATACTATTAGCAACAGGGAAATTATTATCTTGATTAAAACTATTGGGAAAGAGGTTTTAACTCTTTTTCTCCCCTCCCCCATCTTTTGATGAAACTGATGAAGATCAGTGTGTCACCCCATTGCTAAGAACAGTAGGAAAACAGTGACCCTCCCAACACTGGAGTCACAGGGAGTTTGGGTGGAGGGGATAAGAGTCACCTCAGTGACCATTGATTCAGTGTGTGCGTGTGTGTAAGTGACAGAGGAAGAAGGAAATGCTGGAGAAAGATTTGCCTCTTCCCTCAAGCAGTACTGAAAAAGCAGTACTGGCCTGAAGGAAATCTGGCTCTTGGATCACCACCATCCCAAGCAGCATCTGCCCGTCCCTGTCATAGAAAACAAAGCACAGTGCCTCCATTTTAGTTTGCTCGTTAGCCAATAGCCTCGTACTTCGATCAGCCTGTTGTCATCTTATGTGTTAAAATGCTGTCTCCTCTACTTAGCTTTTAAAATTTTGTTTATTCCTATCTTCCACCACTTTCAAACTTACAATGGTGGAAAATGATCCACCGTTAAAATTCTACCTTTGGAAGACAATCTTACTCGGCTACGAGTGATCGCCAATGAATGAATGGTGGAAAATGAAGCATCTCTTTGTCCAACTGAAGAAATTTCATCTCGTGTAAAAAGAGATATAACAAAAGAGGACAGGCTAATCTAATGACGAGGCTTTAGATTAATTAGCATCCTAGAAGAGGGACACTTCCTCAGTCTAAAATTTACATGCATATGATTTGTGACTGTGGATAACTATACATGTAGGGATATATCCATAATTCAAGCAGTGAACTTAAGACCCTTTAATTTCAATGAGTCTACTATGTGAACTATGATTAAATCTGATTCCAGACCATTATTTTAGTAGAAATCAGCCCAACTAGATCAGTATGATAATCTGACACATATAACAGGATCACTGTTTTGAGTAGGAAAAATAGTTCCTCAAAAATAATGGTATACACAGGTATAAATGAAGGCATACACAGATACCTTTGGGTTCCTGATTTTTTTAATTGAGGAGATACATTATACAGTATATCTTTGTTCCAATTCTGCAGATGGCTTAAATGATTGATCACCTCATGGGATTTTAAAGGCTAGCAAAAATTTTGCATCATTATCACAAAGGCCTGATACATGCACTTTGTCCAACATACAACACATTACTACACTCATTCAACTACTAAGAACCAAGTCATTCTTTCACTCCTTAGCATTTGTATTTGCATCAGCCTCTGCCTCAGATAAATGGTGGGTTCTTACTGTGGACAAGTGACTTACTGATCACAATGTTATCTCATCTTCTGATATGAGTAAGCTTGTTCTGTGCTGGACCAATGGATAGATGTTGCTACAGGAAAAAATATTTTTCTCAGCCTTTGGAATTCAAAATATATGATTATCATTTACTTGATATCGTTTATGAAATATTTTCGTTAATTGGCACTGCACGTAGACTAAACTCACAGCTTTCAAGAAAGAAAGCTTGTTATAAATGCCATCTGTGGTCTAGAAAGATGCTCAATACTGTATTTTAAATGAAGGTAATCAAGAGTTTTTAATCTTGCCAATTGGCTTTGTCCCCCAGAGTTTTCAACCTTGTTTCATGGACTGGCAAAATAAGGAGGGAGGTCTACTCCTGTTCTCTGTAATAAGAGGCATGTTGATATAGCATCCTCATTTTTCTTTCATGTCGGTAAATTTTCTTTGCTAGCTGAATATCTGAATAGAGCAAATGGCACAATAAACAAATGCAGCTATAAAAAGGCTGTTATTGATATGAAGATGTCCAGCAGGACAAAGAACATTTGTAATAGCCAGACATTTAAAGAGGCTAGGCTATACCATTTTCTACCATTGAATTAGGAAATGGCAACTCATCTCAGTATTCTGCCAAAAAAGCCCCAATGGACATTTCCAATCAGGACAATGTCTGCATGATGCTGGCAAATAAACTCTCAGGTTAGAAAGTGTCCCACAAGCTTCTGAAGATCAGAAGACAAGAGTAAGCAGCATTGATGTTTATGATGTGACTGGATTAAAGCTGAAAGGATGTCCAGCTTATGATGTGACCAGCAAAATTTAATCCTGCAAAGTATGTGTTCCACTGGTTTGTCGAATGGCAGAACTATGCACCAAGGCAAACTTGATATTGATTACTGACATTCTGGGAATCAATAATCAAATGGACTGGAATGGATAATTTCACATCATGAGAACATCAGAATTTCTGTTGCAGACAAGAGAATCACAGAAGAAATGGAGTACAGGTAGTCCTCACTTAATGACCATTCGTTTAGTGATGGTTCAGACTTACGATGGTGCTGAAAAAACCGACTTACGACTGGTACTCACACTTACGACCATTACAGCACCCCCACGGTCACGTGATCACGATTTGGGCACTTGGCAACTGGTTCACATTTATGACTGTTGCAGCATCCTGTGGTCATGTGATTGCCATTTTCAACCTTCCCGGCTGGCTTCTGGCAAGCAAAATCAATGGGGAACCGCATGATTTGCTTAACGACCACATGGTTTGCTTAACGGCCATGGTGATTTGCTTAATGACTGCCACAAAAAAGGTTGTAAAAGCGGGTCGGACTTCGCTTAGCAACCAAAATTCCGGTTTCAATTGTGGTCATTAAGCAAGGACTACCTGTAGCCATATTATTAACAAAAGAAGTGTCAAAGTAAGTTCTTTGATTACCTTAATTCAAGTCCAAGGCAAGCCAATCAATAATACGAATGATCCAAGACTATGCTTAAACCACAGATGAAGAAAAAATGGAAGTGGAACAGTCTTATGGCAACTTGCTGATGTAATACAAAAAAAATATATAGTAATTATAGGAAGCTAGAATACTAATGTTGAAAGTGAAATAGAAGGAGGAATAATGAGAAAATTTAGTATTGTGTACAAAATAAGAGACAGACTAATAGAGTTCTGCCAAAAAAATCCAATGTTTATAGCAAATACCTTCTTCCAATAACCTAAAAGACTACTCTACACACAGATATCACACTGAAATGAGATTGACTATATAATCTTAAAGCAAAGATAGAGAAGTTTCATTCAGTCAGTGAAACACTGTGCTGACTGTGGATCAAATAACAAACTCCTTGCAAAATTAAAATTGAAACTAAAGAAAACAAAATAATGAAATCAACAAAATAACAATATTCTATATGATTATGGGATGATAGTAAAGAATAGATCTAATGGATTAGATGGAGTGCCTGATAAACTCTGGACTAAAATAGATGATACTATTTAAGATGAAGCAAATAAAAAAATCCTGAAATGCAAAAAGCAAAGGAAGATAAAGTGACTGTGTGCTGAGATGTTGAAAACAGCCAAAGAAAGACAGAAAACAAAAAAATAAAAGATGAAAATCTACCCAACTAACTCTAAGTTCCAAAGAACAGCAGGAAGAGAAGGGAACTGTACCTAAATAAGCAATGCAAGAAATCTGATAACAACCAAATGGGAAAGAGAAGAGGTGTATTTAAGAAAAGTATTGTAATCAATAGAAACATTAATGCAAATATGGACATGGTAAAATACAAAAAAGACAAAGTTCTACTGGAGAAATAAGATATAAAAAAGATGGTGCCCCACCACCTGAGCCCTGGCATCAAGGTTGCTGATGGACCTGAAACTTGGGCAGGCAGTTCTTTGAGAGGGTGACATTATCGTCCTCACTTCACTGGGTCTCTGTAATACATACCAGAAGTGGATAAAATGAATACACATCATCTACTACTAAATCATGTATGAATTTACTGTTATTGCAGAGAGATCTGGTGTTTACCATCAGCACCTTGAAGCCAGGAACCTTAGTAATCTGGCCACCTAGGTCTCCAGTAGAGGGAGCCAAGTAGAGATTGCCACCAAAGTAGTGGTCATCCTTAACCTGAAATGGTTTATTCAATGCCTTTTGCCATATTTTCCTTGTCCCAACATAAATAGAATATGGCTGCTGATCACACCATCCCCAATACTCATATATCCCTTCCCTTGTCCATCCACCTTCCAAATCACTTGTCCCCATCATTCAAACCAACTCAGTCAAATCAAATAGGGCAATCAGTTCTCCAACTGTTGCCACTCTGGCTGGTCCCCTTTAAATACAACACAACCATCCACTATTATCCAACCCATCGTCCATCTGAGAGCCAATCTCCACTTTACCTATTAAGAAGAAACACCTAGGGACAGCCTTTTCGCTGCAGGTAAAGGCTATTAATAGGGGCGTGGTGGCTCAGCGGGTAAGACGCCAGGCTTGTTGATCAGAAGATCACAAGTTTGGAGGTTCGAATCCCTAGCCCTGCGTGCGGAGTGAGCTCCCGCACTAGCTCCAGCTCTTGCCAACCTAGCAATTCGAAAGCATGCAAATGCAAGTAGATTAATAGGTACCACTTCGGTGGGTAGGTAACAGCGTTCCGCGCGTGTCATGCGGCCACATGACCGTGGAAGCGTCTTCGGACAACGCTGGCTCTTTGGCTAACAAACGGAGATGAGCACCGGCCCCTAGAGTCGGACACGACTGCACAAATGTGCGGGGGGTACCTTTACCTTTTTAAAGGCTGTTAATACAGAGTTCCCTCTCTTATGGGACAGATACTCAAAGCTGGTATCAAGCCCACTGTCCTAAGTGTGACTGAGTCTCCTGTCAGTTACTCCAGGGCACTGTCTAAACGAAGATAATTAAAGACCCTATCTCTCCTCCAGTCTTCCAACAACCCCACTGGGATTTGATCAGTCAATTGGCACAAATCACAAAGGTACCACAAGGCTGGGTAAAGTCTCCACAACTGGCTAGATGAAACTCCTCTGTGGACCATATGTCATAGGCAGCAAAGCAGTGGTGACATGTAGTACATTTTTAAATGTGCCACTTCCTTGAATTCTATGCTATTTTTTGCTGTTGTTGCTATTGTCACACCCCTGCTTTGGGAGGAATGCACACTTGGGTACATGTCTCCTACCCTTTGTTTCCTGATTCCTCGTCATGCCATCTGCCTCCCAGCCCATGGATTACAAACTGCAGTAGATGAGATTGACATGTAGGATCAGTGGACTGGCTTTACCCTTCACTGAGGATAGCTTGTGAACACAATGGATTGCAGAGCAGTAAATTTAATGGCATTCTTAATAGCAAGCTAGAGTGATGAGTGCAGGTGAATGTATAGGCAAACAGGATATTAAAATATAAGAAGACAGTACCAGTGTACACAAGAGAATCCCAACTTTGCAGACCAGAATATATTATTTAAAAAATACACTAACAACAAAGCACAGTGGAATGCTAGTTTAATGATGCTGTTTACAACCCCCCACTCTGTGTTGGAAACACTTGGGTTGGTATGAATTTTTTGCTAGGCATTTTGTATATAAAAATTTGCCCTGTTCATTTCATGTTAGAAGCAGGATGGGCATGGTCTCATATGCTGATAGGGATAATGCCTTGAGAGATCACCTGGAATTCTTTTGAACCTGTGATCTCTACAGAAATAAGAAGGTTCTTTATTGGATGAGCTCCACAACCTGTGGTCTAGAACATTGGCCGTCCTGGTGGATGAGAACTATCAGAGAATAGACACAGGGTTGGGTGCAGGAGGGTTGAATGCTTCCTTGAGGGAGGTAGTGATGCTGTTGGCCTTGAAAAATGTGGTGGTGGCATATCTCTCTCAAAAGGCTATAGCTCTACCCAGAAAATATAGAGAGTTATTGGACAGTTTCAACCTCCCCTTCCTCAACAAAGTTTGTTGAGGAGAATATGAAGCATTAACTACCAATGGCCCTGCATGAAGTAGATTATCTGGACTCTTTTTAATCTAGATTCATATCCTCACGAGACAGAAACCACACTGGTCATTCTTATGGATGACCAGCAGTGGGACTTGGATTGGGGAAGTACACCCTGCCTTGTTCTTCTAGATCTTCTAGTGGTATTCACTACTTCTGACCAAGACATCCTTTTGGAACACTTTCAAGGCTTGGGGATTGGGGCACTGTTCCAGGTGGCTCACAATTCTAGAACAATAAAACATCACTAAAAACAGTTATCCTTACCTTCTGGCAATATATGGAGACCAAGAGGGCACATGCCCTCTTAGCCTCCATATATTCAGTAGGTAGATTCCATCTGGAGCAGGTGGTCCTGAAGGACCTGAGTCATAAAGGGTTTTATAAGCAATAACCAGTACCTTGAATTGGATCTGGAAGCAAGCCAACATCAATGAAGCCCCCACAATGTAGGGTTAGTCACCCTAAACAAGGCTGCTGGACCACACCCAACCCAATAAGGGGCAAGGAATGAACCCACCTTGACTCTCTTATTACTGTAGTGTAGGCTCAAACCTGAGCACATACACATGCTTGGTCAGATTCACTTTTAGTCTTTCTCCAGGTGTCATTTATGGTGCTTCATTTACTGGAGGGTTTTAGTAAACCATGGTACCAATCAGGATCAGCTTCCAAAAGGAGATCACTCAGGGACAATGGTTTCCATGGAGTCCTTAAATGCCTGGGCCTGATCAAAACCACCCCAGAGCAGGGAGGTTCTCCAACATCAAAAGGCGAGGATTCTCCTCCACCAGTCTGGAGACCACCACAAGCAGTCCAGGGAGGCCAATACACCAGTAGGATCCCAAGTTTGTCTTTACAGACCAACCTAATATAGAAGCACTCACACCCTGGTATCTCAGGAGCAGCATCCTGATCACAGATAAGGTGCCTCTCACAATAAAGAACCTCCACCCACCCACCCAATCTTAGCATCAAGTGTGCTGAAGGATTCAATACCCAGCTAGCCAGATTTCAGACAACAATACCCAGGTTTCAGAATGCATGTCTGGTCTGCTTCCTCATCCACCACCAAGTCAGGAATGAAGGTAGTCTTGTTGCACCAGATTTGGCATTAACTATCAGTACTGTGAGGCCAAGATCTCCAGCAACCTGGCCACCTGGCCCCCAGGATGGAGCCATTGGTTTGGAAGTTGAGTTTGCTACCAAATTTGAGATTTCCCTTCCCCTGCTAACAGCCCACCTGATACTCCCCACCATAACTCCCCTACCATTTAATCCCTGCCTCATCTCTTACCTGGGCAGTACCCATCAAAGGATGGCAGAAGAGATTTGAGCTAGCCCACTTCAGGGGAGTGTTATTTTTAGCATACTCTCACCACTTTCTACTCCAGTAACTTGGACTTGACTGGCTCCTAAATTACTGACCAGGTGGGTAGGTACCAGTTGTTGGAATATGGCAAATCAAGCATGCCTCATTAGCATATGGGTGATTGCTCTAGGAGGCAAACTCTGTGCTTCTAGAGGAAGTTGCTAGTTGCCCCTCCCACTTCCTCTCTCTCTCTGATTCTTCCACCGATGGAGTAGGACACACGTGCCTGAGCTCCTCCATGGAGAGACCATGCCTAGGCCTCAAGCCCCTTTCTCCACGCAGCCTCTGGCAGCAAACAGGGCCAGAGGTATGCAGTTTAGGGAACAGAAAGAAGAACTGAAACCAATTTTCTACTGAAATTTATTTATTTATTTATTTATTTATTTATCTTATTTATACCCCGCCTATCCCCTCCCTAATGGAGGGCTCTAGGCGGCTTACAATCATGTACTTCAATTTTATACAATCATATCATACAATACCCGCGCGATTAGGGAGGGGGTGAGGGAACCGGCTCTTCTTTTCCAGGCATTGGAACTACAAGTCCCAGAATGCCTCGCTTTCGGAGCCGGCTGCTGACATCCCGGAAGTTGTAACTGGGGTCCGTCGTCCTCTGCCGCCGTCCTCAGCCGCCATTCCGGCTTCTCCAGATCTCCAGATCTCCGTCTCCGTCTTCGGCTCCGAGGCGACTCCCCGACAGGATGCCAGCATATTGCCCCACGTGAGTGGTACCCATTTATCTACTTGCTTATTTAGCTTTCGAATCGCTGGGTTGGCAGAGAGCTGGGGCTAGTGACAAGAGCTCACCTCACCACGCGGATTCGAACTGCCGACCTTATGGTCGGCAGACTAACAGCTCAGCGGTTTAACCCGCTGAGCTACCGCGCCCCTATGACGCAGAAATGACTGTACCTGGACCAAATAAATGTAAGAACTCTTTTGTACTTACTTTTTGTACCTGCAATGTCTAAGCGTGTTTCTTTATGCTTGGGTGGGCTAAAAGTGTAAGAATAAAAACCTGAATCTCTCTAACATGCTCACAGGCTCTGTGTTTAAACAATATTCCTTTTTCTATGCACGAGTTTACACAACGTTAAGCTCTGCTCCATTCACTGGTTCTAACAGGCCACTGAATGATCTTCACCAGTTACCTTCTCCCCCACCGGAGGCAGAATCATAAAACTTAAATCGACCATTTAGGTCAGAGCTTTCCAAACTGTGTGTTGTGACACAAAAGTGTGTCGCCACACACAGCGTGGTGTGTCGCCACACCACCCGGAAGCGGCGGCGCGCGCGTGCACGGCGGCCGCCATGCACGCGCGCGCCGCCGCACGGCGGCCGCCATGCACGCGCGCGCCGCCGCACGGCGGCCGCCATGCACGCGCGCGCCGCCGCACGGCGGCCGCCATGCACGCGCGCGCCGCCGCACGGCGGCCGCCATGCACGCGCGCGCCGCCACACGCCCCCCCGCACCGCCGCCGTGCACGCGCCGCCGCCGCACGCCCCCCCGCACCGCCGCCGTGCGCGCGCGCGCCGCCGCTGTCCCTGGTGTGTTGCCAGCGACAGCACTTTGGAAAGCTCTGATTTAGGTTCTTGAGCCTAATCTGTTGCTCAGTAAAATAATTCAAATTAAAGCATCCCTGGCAGAAGGCTGCCTAGCCTTTGTCTGAACACACTTAGGGAAGGACACCCACCACTTCTCTGATTAATGGCCCAGAGTAACCTAGAATCTGGAGAAAAATATCTTCCAAAGCAGATCATTCAATTTTTTCCAACCATTTATCCAAGAATGATCCAGATTGTAAGGGGCAATGGTACAAGCCAGAAGAAATGCTAAATGTTGCAGTGCAACACTACCATAGGCGGATTATAACATAGAAGCAACTGCTGTGTAGTCCTCAAAGGTAATTGCTCAACAGGCAGATTATATGTAACATACCATTCAGAGAGCTGTGGGTGGCTGTTAAAAAAACCAAGGGAGAAACAGCACAAAAATTGAATAGGCTGAAAGAAACTTCAGAAATAAATCAGTCCCTTTCCACTCAGGGAGCTGATTCTGTTATCTGGATTTGGACTTCTTCCTTAAATCCTCTCCACCCCCAACTTCTTCCAACCCTCTGGAATTTCTGACTGAAAACAATGGCTTCCTTTAGAGAAGGTCCAAGCAGTTATCCCTTTAGAAATGTGTGATTGAATAGTTAGGCATAATTGGGCAGCTTGAGCAGTAATAGACAATTATTCCTCAACCTACACTATCAGAATAAAGAGAACACTTCATATACGGTATTTGTGTCTATGGTCATGAGAACTAGAATTCTAAGATTTAAGCAGCCAAAATTAATGCCAGTCTCTGTACCACATTGCATAGTACACATAAAAAATGGTATCTCCTGATGCACAATAGAGTCCAAACTACAAAATATTTTCCAGTTATGAATTACATCCAAACTTTTTAAAAGAATGTCCAGTTACAGGAGCAGAGTAACTATGTTCCTTGCTGAGAAGATGAATTGCCAACCTGCGTAGATTCATAATTAAAATCTATGATGTTATAGTAGCGTAACTATTTTTTCAATATGGGATAGCAGAGTAGGCATATTTTTTTCCTTTGATAGTTTTTTGTATGATTACTGTATGACAGTGTGGTTTCTTTACAAGTGAGGTCATTTATGAGAAATGTCTGGACTCTTTCCTGAGAAAACTAACACTACTGGAAGACTTAACTCATTCAGTCATTGAAGGATCACATATAGCTTCTTTTGTTTTGATTTAATACATTGTATTTACCTTGCCATAGTTTACGGCTTAGAATAATGTGTGGCCTATTCAACAAGCTATGGTTTAATACCTTGTGTGAATACAGCCTTTATCTGAAGAATTATTAGTAAAAATTTCTTGTCAAAAATACAGCACCCAAATACAGCAGCCAATCATCAAACAGTCAGTTTTCTAGGACAGAACCTTCTGACTCAGGTAGCTAAGGTTGCTTTCATAGTTAGGATTCTTAATTCTGTTAATACAATTACATTGTGTAGTAGTTTGGCCTTTCCTTTCTTTACAGATTTTAGGGGTAAGAAAATATGGGAAGGTAACCAATGAAATACATGATTTTCTGGCATAATGTGTCAAGGTAGTTGATTTCACAAAGAACAGCCTGGTCTGCAAGCACTCCAAATGTAGTGTTGGAGTGAAAGTGATGAAGTAGGGTATGGCATGGTGAAGGGATGTAAGGAAATGGAAAGAAGGATGACACTGTCTTATTAGACTCAAAAAATAAATCCTTCTCTTTACTTAGAAAGCTAATCATTTCTGAGTAACTGAGTAGGAGCATTGCCTGACAATACTGAAAGGGTAATCTCCATTTTTTTCAGAATTATTTCCCCAGTAATGCAACTGGTCAAATCCAGCCTAGACAGCACCAAAAGAGTTCAATGTAAATGGCCAGTTGGTATTACTGTACAGACAATGAGCACAGTGGTCTTAATTAAAACCAGCAGAACTGTATCAGATTAAGATACAGTATTAAAGCCAGGACACACATTACCTATAATAAATATGGCATCTTTTAATACAGTGATCTTTGTGCGTTTGTTCCAGTGCAGAATCCCATGTTCTCATATAGCATCCAGAGATGAGGATTCCCGGCCATTCAGTGGAAGGAACAGGGAGCCAACATAATGAAACTTGTGCACACTTAGACAGAGGTGTCTGTGGCAG
This sequence comes from Charina bottae, assembly GCA_023362775.1. NCBI lineage: Eukaryota > Metazoa > Chordata > Lepidosauria > Squamata > Charinaidae > Charina > Charina bottae. Next base: position 49,391,964 of record JALMGJ010000005.1, read on the forward strand.
GTGTCGGGGAGAGAAATGATGAAACAAACATTATGCTATCACAATGCACACTCTCCCCCTTTTGTAGGTGAATTGTGATATTGTGTGCACATAAAAAAGGGTGAAACCTGTGTCTCAATAGTGTGATGCTTGTTTCATCAACTTGACAAAAGAATTTGGTCTTGGGATACCTCTGATCTTGGAGTAAAGCTTTTCTGTGAAATGAGTTGCATATGAAGAAATTTCAATTCTTATGTCAAGAGCTGATTGTTAGATTAAAGGACTGCCGATTCCCTTTAACTAGCATCCCCTCAACAATTAATGAATTACCCTTCTTAAAAACTCAAATAACTAAAATTAAATTATCCTTATGTATGACAGCAGCATTTTCACACCAATGTTATATACCACTTTGGGATCAGCTTCAGAAACCATGGATGTCATGGCATGGTTTGTTTGGGGAGATCAGTTGATTCCTGACTCTGTTCTGCTTTATCAGAAACTTCAAATATGGAATTTCTGTGCTCTGCAGACATTGTGGATGGTCTATTTTCTTATTAGGTAGGAACTTTTGCCTCACCTCACCTCCTAGACTCAAACCAACCATTAGTCCCCACCCCTACTGAGATTATACATCTAGCCACCATAACAACATAGAACCACAATTACAGCTAAAAGGAAAAGCACCAGCTTGCAAATGAAGCCCATTTAGCAGTCTGTTAGAACTACTGAAATGGAGCAGAGCTGCAAAGTTCATGTACAGAAAAAGAATATTGTTTAAAAACAGAGCCCATTAGCATATTAGAGAGATCTAGGTTAATCTTACACCCTTATCCCAATCCCACCCAAGCATAAAGAAACACACACTTAGAAATGGCAGGTATGAAAAGTAAGTACAAAAGAGTCCTTACATTTATTCATTCCAGGTACAGCATTTTTGGTAGATAAATGATGTTCCATTTCTTCTTTGTTTCCCTCAACTTAATACCTCTTGCCCTGCTTGCTGCAAGAGATGTGTGTAGAAAGGGGGAAAAAACTCCTAGGCCCATCCATGGCCTAGAATGGAGCAGCACACAGCCATGTGCTTGCTCCTGGTCCAAGGAGGGGAGAGAGAGAGAGAGAGAGAGAGAGAGAGAGAGAGAGAGAGGAAGTGGGAGTGGCCACAAACAGCTTCCTCAAAAGCATGGAGAGCTTGCATCCTAGAGCAGCCATCCATATGCTGATGAGGCATGCTGGATTTGCTAGAATCTCCAACAGCAAAATTGCTGATAAGCTATCATGTCACCATCACATCTCACAGTGGCTTTTAAATTCAACACAAAAATGGGAGCAAGGCTACTGGGAAGCATTTGGAGAATTTACATGCTTTTTTAAAAAAAGTTTCCAATCACAGAAAAAATTCATTTATTTTACAAGCCATCAAACAAACTCATGCAAATGCATTTACTGAAGGAAAAAAATCAATCAGTGCATCAACAATCAGATTTTTTTAAAAAATGAAGCGGGGGATGGGAGGAGATTTCATTGACTCCATAAGTAGTAGTAGCTCAGGGAGCAGGTCACAGATTAGAGGATGTTCTTTGTACTCTCCTGTTGAGGAGGTAAGGAGAGTGAGCAATAATCAGCTTTTTCTGCATTTCAAGATTGGCAGAAGTACAAATGATCATTAGGCAGTTTAAATTTATTAGTGATGAATTGAAGGGTGGAAAAGACATTGAGGTGGAAGGGCCTGTGTCAATATGTGTTATCTGACAACTGCTAATTAATCCTACCATCTCAAGGTAATTACCTGACCAAATAAAGTTTATAGCAACAAGTGAAGCCCTTGCACAGAAGAGGATAAATTGTATAGATTAAATCATACCACTCATCTGTTCAGAAGGAATCAAGCACTCAGTTAATACATCTATAAAAAGAATACTGTAGTTCTTGCTCCCAAATAACCACTTAATCCAATATTGTAGCATAGCTAATAGTTTCCTGTAAATTATAGTTAGAAACCTTTGCCACCCATTCATTTTTCTTATGCAAATCAACCACTGATCTACTACACAAACTACATGTATTTTCTTCCTACTCCATCTTGAGATTATTAATATAAAAGTCTGGTGCGTATTGTGTGAGCTGAGTGATAATATAAAAAGTGCTTGACCATTCAAAATCACAGTGGGTTGGGTCTAGTTCTACTTTTCCCCATCTTGTTCTATTCATGAAAAAGACTGAACTCCATCAGCATTTCTTGCTCTGGAGAAAGAGGTGAACAGTCGGTTTTTGTTGATTTTCTCTTCTTCATACAATTTCCTGTGCTACTTCCTTTTTTTTTTAATAAGAATTTTATTAAGTTTGAAGCAACGATAAAAACTACAAAAAAGAAAAAAACTACAAAAAAGAAAAAAGATTTTTAAAGAGATTACAAGATGACTTCCAACTTTCAACAACAAGAATATACAGCAATTTCCCCAGTTAAGCCCTTACTGTATCTCTAACCAAGATCATGTTGTTTCTATAAGTCAATCCATTAACACATTACAAAACTAAAGAAGCAATTGCTCTTTCCCCTTATATAAAAAGAAATAGACAAATATATAAACCTCCCAATCCACTTTCCCCCCCAAAACGGAACTCATTTATTTAATATTTCCTTCCTACCACTATTCTATATTTTCTAACCACTATAATAATAAAGAAAAAAATCAAATTATATTTAATTTTTTTACTTAATATTATTATACTTAATAATAATAATGGTATAATAATCTTAACCCTATTAAACTATAATCAAACTCTAATTATTATGTCTTATAAATCTTAAAAAACCAAACAAATTTTTAAGAGAATGGGATACATCTTAATCCAAATCATTAAAGAGAATAGAATCATATAAGCCTTCTTACTTTTATGCTTAGTACTACTATAACAATCTTATCCCTATTAAACCTTAAAAAATCAAACAAACTTTAAATCATTATGGAAAAATAGAATCATACAGCCTTGAAATCAATCCACATACTTATTCTTAATTTCTTATCCCACCTCAAAGTAAACCAAAACATTTATTTTTCTCCATATTATGCACAGGACGTTTTTTATAAAAAAAAATCAAGAAACCCAGCTGCCCCTCCTAAAAAGTCAGCAAAAAGTTTCCCACATAGCCGAGGCACCATCTCCTCAAAACAAAGCCTGAAATAAACAGACCAGTTTTTATCTTGCAAGTCTAGACCGACCATTTTTCCTTGAGACAAAAACGGGACATTGGGATGGCAAAACGGGACGGGGTCTTATGTCTTATTCCGTATTCATAAAAAAGACAGGGGTCCCCACCCCCGGTCCGTGCAATTGGCTCCTGCCTGCAAACCCCATGCCCCGGTCCGTGCAATTGGATCCCTCCTGCAAACCCCACCCCCGGTCCGCATGATTGGCTCCTGCCTCCAAACCCCGCCCCCCGCAATTGGCTCTTTCCTGCAAACCCCACCCTCCTTTGCCGCATGCTGATAGGCAGGAGGGCTTCCTCTTCCGGGCTGCCTCCAATCGGCAGCTCCGGCTCGGATCCTCCTTCTATGCCATTCCCGCCTGGTTTAAATAATGGGACAAAATTGAGATTTTTGTCAAAACAACGGGACGGTTGAAAAATGCTAAAAAAAACGGGACTGTTCAAAACGGGACATATGGTCAGCCTATGCAAGTCAAATTGTAACTCTTTCATGACCAGCATGTATGCGTTAACTGGCATCTCTTCACAGTCTGGATTCTCAGAATCAGGAAGAATACCTCCTCCTTGGTAAATCTCCTCTTGTCCCTTCAGAAAGTTCACAGCCACTTTATACATTTCAAAGATAGTATCCCGAACATATTGCAAGATAACTTGAATAGTTTCATGTAGAATTTCTTTAAAATCAGAACGCAGCTCAGCACGGAGCTCTGAAACTGTTTTCTTAAGGTCGTCCATAGTCCAGGCAGTAAAATCTAGCACCTTCAGTAAATACAGCATCCAAAAAAATGAATAGAAAACTGAAAACTCAAATCATCAAATTAGATGTGTAGGAAAATGTTAAATCCTTCAAATTGGATACAAAAATAGTAATGGAGAGATGATTATTTATTCTGTCCTCCTTAAATTTTGAATGGGAAATTAGCTAGAAGTTGAAAAAAAAGTTTTAAAGCTCCTCCAGAAACAGCAATAAGCACCAAGAGATTTGTATCTTCTTGCTGTTAAAAGCCTCTCTTGGGGTACAAAAAACTTGAAAATATACAAATTGGGTGATTTAGAAATGAGAAAGGCTCAACCTAATGTCCCAATGGGGCTGCAGCGTGGTCTGGAAGTGGTGGAATCCCCGACTCCCGTCTCCTCTTACCGGATTAGTGCCAATGCCGTTGATGATCCTCAGACTGCAAGGTGACATTCCAAAGTACAAATGGGATAATTCCAAGTGTTTTCTGTCCATGAAAACGCTCTAGGGCAGAGCTTTCCAAACTGTGTGTCGGGACACCTTAGTGTGTCGGCAGCAGTGTCTGGGTGTGTCGCGGCTGCTGCTGCCACCGAGCCCTGCCAGGATTCCACGCAGGTCCTGGTGCCTGCCTGGTGCCTTGCTGCCTCCAAACCTGCCCTGCCAGGATTCCGCGCAGGTCCTAGTGCCTGCCTTGTGCCCTGCTGTAAGAGTGTGTCGCAAAATGATGCCCTGCTGTAAGAGTGTGTCGCGAAATGATGCATATCTAAAAAGTGTGTCACCAACATGAAAAGTTTGGAAAGCTCTGCTCTAGGGCAACAGGAAAGCCTGCCTGCGCCCCCCAAAAAACCCATGCTGTCAGATCTGCCCGCTGAGCTTGCGGGCAGAGTGTTCAGTTGGCCATGTTCTCATTGGAAGCCTCTGTGCTACTTCCCATGCTGTTCCAAAAAACCAGAAGGGCATGTAAGACAAAGGAGGAATTGGAGAAACCTGCTTTTAGTGGGAATGTCCCATTAATGGAATTCCCCAGTCATTGCCTATATAAATGGCAAATATGACTGTTAAATGGTGTACTTCTTCTTGATATATGTTAGAGTCTTGAAATGTGAAACATGACTAAATAGCAAGTTTTTTTTCACAAGAATGGCCTTGTCACCAGCTCTTGGTAAAGAAATTAAGTTCACCTATGATACACAGAGAGTTAAAAATGAATCAGTTGAAGAAAAGCAACACCCAAAATAGATTCTGAAAAGCCTGCATTTTATGACACTGAGCTGTTTCTCTCCCACACAAGCATATAATACAAGGCCTATTCAGTGCTATTCATTCCAAGTGTAAAGGTGAGATGAACCTTGTGGAAGATCTTAATTTTTTTAAAACACCAGGATGAAATATGTAATCTTAAGCAACTCTCATGTTTAGACAATTAGTATGATTTACCCACTGTTTAACATTTATTTTTTGCCAAGGTACCCCCATTCCTCACCTATGACAACTTCCAAACATGGGGAATGGGCTTGAAGCAAGGGATGGGTGATGCAAAAGCCAAAAGTAAGCAGGCCACTAAGTCTCTCTTTTGAATGCTGGTTTTTTTTTTTCCCCCTATCACATCTTTCTCTTTCCCTCTCTGGTATGGTTTTCTATCACTTTCCTCCTCCTCATGCAGCAGGCTGCTAGAGAAGGGCAGATTGCTCATGCTATAGTTTAAATTTTCAAGAGAGTTTGAAATTAGGCCACGAATTCAGGGCCACAACTAGGGGGGCAAGCGGGGCATGTGCCCCAGGCGCCATGCTGGGGGGGCACCAAAATGACAAAATACTATTTCCTGGCATGATCACCGATAGGGAGCAGCATGCAATGGTGGGGGACTGCCCCCGCCAGTGGTGATTGGCTGCGGGGCAGCATGGAGACAGGCCGGCCCACCCCCTGCCCCGAGGAGGCTGAGCAGCTCTCACGCACGCTCGCCATTGGCCGAGGCCGCAGCCAATCCGCATCCGCCGAGCACCGCCCTCAATCCCAGCCTGCCTCTGTGCAGGCACGCCCCGGCAGCCGAGCCGAGTGCTTCTGCAGAGGTGCCTCTTCCTGCCCGCCACGCTTGATTCACCAGTGCTCGCCATGGAGGGAGGGAGGTGCAGGGTGGTGCTACTGCTCCTATGCTCCAGGGGGACCACCGCCATTCCCCGGAGCAGCTCCCAAGCCGCTGGGCTGCGCGGTGGGCCAGCAGGGTCACACCCAGGGGGAAGGCGGCATTTCTTGGCCACGCTGGGGCTGCCCCTGACACCCTCCTCTGCCCCATCCGTGCCAGCCAGTGGGAGCCCCGGCGCCCCCGGGGATGGGGAGGGTCCCCTTCCTCCCCCACATCCTGCCACACTGTTCCCCACGGGGGACGAGGGACTCGACCCTGCGGAGGGGCACAGAATCCATGGGGGGGGGCGCAGAATCCATGTTTGCCCCAGGTGACACAGACCCTAGTTGCGGGCCTACACAAATTAAGCCAAGAGGCATACAGTATGTACTGCTAGAGACACAAGCTTTCCTTCCATTTTACTGACAATGACTTAGATGTTCGTACTTGAGACCCCCTTAACTAGTATTGGCAGGTGTTTATTTGAAACTTATTCATATAAAACAGAGCTTTCCAAACTGTGTGTCGCGACACAAAAGTGTGTTGCCACACACAGTCTGGTGTGTCGCCACACAACCCGGAAGCGCTGATCATCATCATCAGCGCTTCTGGGTTTTCCCGCGGTGACACACCAATGGCGGCGCACAAAAGTCCGAAAGCAGCAGCAGCGCTTCCGGGTTTTTGCGCGCTGCCGCAACGGCAGCACTTCCGGGTTTTCCTGCGGCGACACACCAACGGCGGTTGGTGTGTCGCCGCGGGAAAACTTTGGAAAGCCCTGATATAAAACATGCTCTAAACCACCACCCCTATTTTTATTGTATTAGTAACTCTTGTCTGTGCTCACCTGAAAAAAGGGCTATTGCATCTGATGTTGATTCCTAGAAAGATTCTAGAGTGGATGATAAGGAGATCAGTTTGGTAAACACATTTTAAAAAATGTGGCAATTATTAGAAGCCAGCATGGACTAGTCAACAAAAAAGTTTTCCAGATTTACGAAGTTGTGAGGCTTCATATAGATTTTACATAAGATGGGGAAGACGATTGAGCTAGGGCAGGGGTCGGCAAACTTTTTTTGCCGGGAGCCATTTTGATATGCTCGTGCACATTTTGAAGTGCTCGAGAGCCAGGGGGCGGGGTTTGCGGGCGGGGACCAATCGCGTGGAAGGGGGCGGGATTTGCAGGCGGGGACCAATCACGTGGAAGGGGGCGGGGTTTGCGGGCGGGGACCAATCGCGCACACTTAGCGCCTGCTGCCGCCATGCCCGCCACCCCCACTGCATTGCCCGCCGCGGCCACGCACACCATGCCCGCTGCCACGCCTGCCCCGCCACGTCCGCCACTGCACCTCCCCCGGGGTCCGAGTAAGCCACGACGGGCGGGCGGCAAGCGAAGCGTCACCCCGCCTCCTCCCCCGGGGTCCTTCGTGAAGACCTTCTCCTCCATCCTCGCTGCTCCCACCGCCGTTCCTTACTGCCTTCCTTCTTCTCTCCCTCGCCGGCACCCACCACCCCTGCCCCACCTCTGCCCCTTCTCCTCCCTCCCCCTCACAGAGATTTCGTCTCTGTCTCCTTCTTATGTCTTCTGTCTGCCTGTCTCTTTCGAAGCAAGCGCGCGCGCAAGCGAGGAAGAAGCCGCTTTCTTTTTTCATACGTCCTATGCCTTTCCCTCCACCGTTTGGCGTATTTTCCCGCCCCCCTCGAGACTGGCGCGGCCTGAGGTGGCGGCTATGCCCCCTACAGTGGGCGAAGGCATGCGCACGTGCGTGGGGGCAGGGGGAGCAAGCAAGCGCGCAAGCTAGGGAGAAGCCGCTCTTTCTCTACTCTGTGAAGTAGATGCACGGGGTGCCTGTCGGGATCGAGACTCTTCGTCCCACATTAGCACTTCACTTCCACTCACGGGGCTGCTTCTCCGGAGGCGTGCACGGAGGAAACAAAGCTGAGCCGGGCAGAGGCGGCCGGGGCGGAGAGGAGCGCCCGTTTAAAACCAGGCTCCAAAGGCTGCGGGTGGAGACGTTGGTGGCCGGCGCTGGAGGAGGGCGATTGATTCTTCCTCCTCCCGCCCTCGGGAGCCTTCCAACTTTCGCCCGAGTCGGGCAGCGTTTCCAAAGCGGCCCTTCGGATCCTATCCAACGGGACGCACACAACCCCCCTCCTTTCGTTTAAAATCGCGATCAAAACACGCGGCAATAAGCAGGCAGACAACGGTGGCCTGAAGCAGTTACTTGAACCGTCCAACTTTGAGAGAGCCATCTCCAGTGACAGCAGAAACGCCAGAACTCAACTCCAGAGGAAAACATGGGGGGGGGGGGTGTCATGACGGTAATTTTAGCAAAAGGACCACATAGGGAAAGGAGGAGACACTTTAGAGGGTAAGTTAGTACCCCAACTTCATATCCCCTCCCTGGAGAAAAAAGTGCGACCCTTTCCTTGGGGGAATTTCTGTTGGAAGAGTGGAATACGGTCACTTCGGGGGCAGCTGTTGCAGCTAGCACCTTAACTGCCCCCCACGCCCCCCCCCCACGCGCCCGCACGCTTCTCTAACCTACCTGCTGCAGGGGCATTTCCAAGCCTAACAATGCCTCCCCCCCCCACAGCTCCAAGAGTTGAGAATCGGGAAGGGCCACGTGTCTGTGTGTGAGAGAAGAGGCCGGCGTTGCAAGCAGCGCGCAGGCATGGGAGAACTAAGAATTGGGGGTGGCTCACAGCGTGTGCGTGTGAATGCGTGAGAGGGCCGGCCAGATCCGGCCCTTCCCGATTCTCAACTCTTGGAGCTGTGGGGTGGGGAGGCATTGTTAGGCTTGGAAATGCCCCTGCAGCAGGTAGGTTAGAGAAGCGAGACGCCCCCCCTTCCCTCTCTCTCCCTCCGCCCGGCTCCCAGTCTCAAACGCTGCCAAACCTCACCGCCGAGTCCGGGGGTGAAGCGAAAAAGCGACCAGCCGGACAGAGAGCCTTCCTCTTCCCCATAGCCATGCTGCCTGTTCAGACCCTGAACCCCATCGGGGAGGAAAGGCTCGGATCTGGCCGGCCCTCTCACACATTCACACGCACACGCTGTGAGCCACCCCCAATTCTTAGTTCTCCCATGCCTGCACGCTGCTTGCAACGCCGGCCTCTTTGTTCCTGCCTTCAGAAATTAAGGAGAGGGAAATAAACTGTCCCCCCAGTAGCCCCCCCATAATCGGAGGACAACTACCACCCCCAAGATTTACTTCAATCAGCTGGGGATGCCTTACTCGCCCCATCCCCTGATCCTCCCATTGCCGGGACAAAGTGGCTTCCCGCCAGAGGCAAAGGAAAGAAAGGGTAGAAAACTTTGTGGCACTGGGAGCAACATCACATACAAAAGCCTCCACGGCGCCCCTCTTTCAGGGAGCACCCCCATCCCGCAGCGCAGAAAGGAAACTCAGCCCACGAGACCTACACAGACGGGGAAGGAGGCCAGGGATCGGCCTCCGCTTTCACCGGCGGTATGCCCCGGAACTGCTGTGGAGCTGAATGAAGGCTCTGGCAGCGGCAGGAGCGAAACGAGCCGGGAGGCTCACAGCGTGTGCGTGTGAATGCGTGAGAGGGCCGGCCAGATCCAAGCCTTTCCTCCCCGATGGGGTTCAGGGTCTGAACAGGCAGCATGGCTATGGGGAAGAGGAAGGCTCTCTGTCCGGCTGGTCGCTTTTTCGCTTCACCCCCGGACTCGGCGGTGAGGTTTGGCAGCGTTTGAGACTGGGAGCCGGGCGGAGGGAGAGAGAGGGAAGGGGGGGCGTCTCGCTTCTCTAACCTACCTGCTGCAGGGGCATTTCCAAGCCTAACAATGCCTCCCCCCCCCCAGCTCCAAGAGTTGAGAATCGGGAAGGGCCACGTGTCTCTGTGTGTGAGAGAAGAGGCCGGAGTTGCAAGCAGCGCACAGGCATGGGAGAACTAAGAATTGGGGGTGGCTCACAGCGTGTGCGTGTGAATGCGTGAGAGGGCCGGCCAGATCCGGCCCTTCCCGATTCTCAACTCTTGGAGCTGTGGGGTGGGGAGGCATTGTTAGGCTTGGAAATGCCCCTGCAGCAGGTAGGTTAGAGAAGCGAGACGCCCCCCCTTCCCTCTCTCTCCCTCCGCCCGGCTCCCAGTCTCAAACGCTGCCAAACCTCACCGCCGAGTCCGGGGGTGAAGCGAAAAAGCGACCAGCCAGACAGAGAGCCTTCCTCTTCCCCATAGCCATGCTGCCTGTTCAGACCCTGAACCCCATCGGGGAGGAAAGGCTCGGATCTGGCCGACCCTCTCACACATTCACACGCACACGCTGTGAGCCACCCCCAATTCTTAGTTCTCCCATGCCTGCACGCTGCTTGCAACGCCGGCCTCTTTGTTCCTGCCTTCAGAAATTAAGGAGAGGGAAATAAACTGTCCCCCCAGTAGCCCCCCCATAATCGGAGGACAACTACCACCCCCAAGATTTACTTCAATCAGCTGGGGATGCCTTACTCGCCCCATCCCCTGATCCTCCCATTGCCGGGACAAAGTGGCTTCCCGCCAGAGGCAAAGGAAAGAAAGGGTAGAAAAGTTTGTGGCACTGGGAGCAACATCACATACAAAAGCCTCCACGGCGCCCCTCTTTCAGGGAGCACCCCCGTCCCGCAGCGCAGAAAGGAAACTCAGCCCACGAGACCTACACAGACGGGGAAGGAGGCCAGGGATCGGCCTCCGCTTTCACCGGCGGTATGCCCCGGAACTGCTGTGGAGCTGAATGAAGGCTCTGGCAGCGGCAGGAGCGAAACGAGCCGGGAGGCTGACGGCGACTGTACGTGCGCGCACGCGCGCCCGCACGTGGTATTTTGTAAAAGAGCCACACTCAAGGGGCCAAAGAGCCGCATCTGGCTCGCGAGCCGCCATTTCCGACCCTTGAGCTAGGGGTCATCCCATACCGGAGTAGCCGGAGTCTCAATCTCTCTTCTCCCATTAATACCAACTGGAACAGCCCATCTTTGAGGGAGCAGAATCACTGTAAAATAGTGCTTTCAATCTCCAGTCTTTGCAGGTGATCTACGAGAATACTATGGTCAATTGTACTGAAAACCACTTGGAGATCTAACCCAGAAGAGCTGTGCTGTCTCCATCCAGGTCCCTTCATAGGTCAACCACCACAAGAGTGATCAAGGCAGTTTCTGTCATATGCCCAGGCCTGAAACCACATTGGCAGGGATCTAGATAATCTTTTTTTGTAGATCCTCTGCAACTGATGTACACAGTCACTTTACCCAGAACCTTGCCCAAAAAGGGAAGGTTGGGAATAGGGCAGAAGTTGTCTAAAATTGCTGGATCTAGGGAAATTCATTCAGAATTCAGAACCTCCTTCATCTAACTTCCAGTCCCTTCCCTGGCAGCTTGAATAACCCAGGAAGGACAGGAATCCAGCCCAAAAGTATTAAAATAACTATGTATTTTATGATTATTGTTATTATGGTTTTTATTGATTTTAAATTATTTTATTGTGAACCGCCTAGGGTCCCTCCTGTGGAGGGAGATGGGCAGGATATAAGTATGATAGATAGATAGATAGATAGATAGATAGATAGGGCAGAGCTTATACTTGAAGAAGACCTTGTCCATCTCCTTAATGTCCATAGGGTCAGATGCATTCTAGGTGACCTCACAAGATGCCACCCCAGTCAACCTATCAGACTCTGCACAAGAAGTGTCAAGCTCTGAGTCAATATAAGTGGTTTTATCTTTGAATGCATTGTAAACAGGTCACATTGGCCCCCAGGAAGATCTTCCTACCTGCTAAACAGGGGCACTAGAAGGCAACCCGAAGATGCAATTAGGGCATAAAACAGAGCTTTCCAAACTGTGTGTCGGGACACGTTAGTGTGTTGGCTGCAGTGTCTGGGTGTGTCGTGGCTGCTGCTGCCACCGAGCCCTGCCAGGATTCCACGCAGGTCCTAGTGCCTGCCTTGTGCCTTGCTGCCTCCAAACCTGCTGTGATTCCACGCAGGTCCTAGTGCCTGCTTTGTGCCCTGCTGTAAGAGTGTGTCGCAAAATGATGCCCTGCTGTAAGAGTGTGTTGCGAAATGATGCATGTCTAAAAAGTGTGTCACCAACATGAAAAATTTGGAAAGCTCTGGCATAAAAGTACTGATGCTTCATCATTCTTATTCCCATTGTGTAAGCTCGAACATGGGCTCCTATCCATGACTGGTTAAGTTTGTGCCTAGATTTACCACTGAAAATATGATTTTATGTCTTGGCAGAATTTGAAGCTTTTATTTAGAAACATCACAAGTCAGTCCTGAGCACAAGGCCACAAGAACCACAGGAGAAGGCTCCAATAGCTTTGCACAACTTGGACCTTATGCTCTTCAATATTACAGAAATTATCTTTTTGGGTGTGTGTGTGTGTGTTATTATTTAGAGGCATTTCCGAGTTATGAACAGAGGAATGTTATGTTGTAAGTAACACTGGAAAGACTATTATTAAGAATATAAAGGGGATATTAGATTAGGATAATGTTTCCGCATTCCCCGTGTTACAACCTTGATTTTGCAAAATATTTTCATAGTGTATTGGGATTTACATACATATATACATACAAAAAAAAAGTTGGGTTTTGAAGGCTTTGGCGAGATGGATCAGTTTTGTTCTGCCCAGGACAAAATTTACTGTTTCACTTGAAAATTTCTGATCTTTATACTCAGTCAACAACGGGCTAAAAATACCCAGCATGATTATTTGCTCAGTGTCATATCAGATGACTAATGCTTGCTGTGACCTGTTAATCTATGTAATTTCACCACTATAACAATCACGTCCCTGACATAGCTGTGGCCCACTATTTGTCCTTACAGGATGAGATAAAAAGAACATGTTTCTTCTGTTCAAATTATATTACAAAAAACTTTAGATCTGGACAGCTTTTGCCCATTTTTTCCAACATTCTTTTCTATTAAATTTCTATCACTTCCTCATCAAGAACATACTTAAGCAAATCATTTTCAGGTACAGTAGTCATCTTTTTTTTCTTTAATCCCAGATAGCAAGTTGTTTATTTTTTAGCATCACATGATTCATGTCTATCTTACAGCATAACACTGGGGATGTTGCCAGTCAAGAGGCTTCAGATACTACTCTGCTGTGATCTCCTTATAATCGGCCCATGCTTCCCCACTGGCGAGTCCATTTTTTTAAAGAACCAGAGAACAGCCTGGCTGCATTAAGCCATGGAATCCTCTCTACTCTGTCACACAGTGACTAACCAAATACATTAAACATAGACAGGAAGGTGATAACATTCTTCAACTATTCCTTGCCAGCAGCTGGTATTTAAAGCAAGCTGGCTATAAATCACTAGCCATCAATAATTCTGTTCTTTATTAATTGGTCTAGGTCCCTTTAAACATTTGTCCCTTTCACCCTCCCCTTAAACATACAGTATATGATGACAAGAAATTTTATAGTTTCACTGGACATAGCATAAAAATATCTGGTAAAGAGCAGAATACATATGATCAAGTTAATCTGCAACTGAGGCAAAGTCAGAAGCATTGTCCCAGGAAAAGTAAATGTTGTCTTCTGTATCCATCCTTATCTATTTCAACTGCCCTGCATTTCATGTTCCATACCCTTTGGCTGGATTTCCACAAGACATTCAACATGGTTAGTGTATTAGTCCATTTTCTGGGTTTTTATTATGTACAGAATCATAAGCTAAGCCAACAGGACGGGTTTGCACAATCTAACCAAGATTAAAACTAACCAAGCCAAGCATATGATGCACATGCAATTGGTTAAGTCTTAACTCAGATAGCGAAGTATATTTGTAAATGCAGCCATTAAGTGTTCTGTAAAGCATGTCCTTCCCTCTCTCCCAACATTTTCCAATGAAGAAAGATCCCACTGAATTGAGTAGTGCTTACTTTTGAGTAAATACATCTAGACAGTCACTGAAATTTTTACAAATTTAATTCCAGAATAGGGGCAGTTTCAAATTGCTCGATATTTTTTTTCTTTTTGTAAAGAGTGACCTCTATCCTGTCCATTTTAACTTGCCATTTCCCTTTGAAGAACTAGTTGATTGAAAACAATGAATCATACCCACTGATTTATTATATTTTTATATTGCCCAGTAACTGCACTTCTCATTTAAATTCTTGGAAAAAATATGTGTTAAAGATGTAAGGAAATTGCAATTTTCTAGTGTGGCTGTGGAAGAGACCAGAAAAACCATGGGGCTAGTTTGAAAATAACTAAGGCTACCACTCTAACTAGAAAAGGATTTATAGTCCAATCATAACTAAGTTAAAATAGAAATAAGTCTACAATCCACTTGCTTTCTGTGCAGGCATCCTTCTAAAGACACTCACACATAAATAAACAGATGATTTTGCTAACATTGTTTTACTTTCGTTCCATTTATATCCCAGCACAATCTAGTGACTTGTATCCTGAGAAAACAAACTTTAAATGTTGAGAGAAGACATGTGAGAGAGCCATGAAGAGATGAAAAAAGGCGAGGATAGTATTCTCCACTGGGTTATGCTGTATACATTGTCTGGATACAATGTAGTAAAACACACACATTTAAAAAGCAATAATCCCCTGCGGCAGGGTTCCTCAACCTCAGCCAGCTGGAGTAGTCTGGGAGTTGAAGTCCACACATCTTAAAATGGCTGAGGTTGAGGAACCCTGCCCTGCGGTACGTCCTGCCAATGGAATCTCAGCTTTTTGCCGACCAAAACCAACCAAGAATTCATTGATACTGCTACAGTCTCTACACAGAGCTTTCCAAACTTTTCATGTTGGTGACACACTTTTTAGACATGCATCATTTCGCGACACACTCGTACAGCAGTAATGTGAACAAATTGTTTTCAGAGGCCTTTGGTTCAAAAATTTAAACAGAACTACAAAGCACTAAAGAATTAATATTATCCATTTTAATCTGTACAAATAATCCTTAAGATTATAAAACCATGCCAAATTCTGTCATGATAAAGTTTATAGGCTAGCCAAATTCAGCCAGAAAGAAATGTCAAATATGACTCAGGAATAATCAGATGCACAAATATCGTGCAGAAAGAGGTGGAGGGAATTTGTAATGCTACCAAAAAGACTCAAGCAGATAATAAATTGGGCTCCTTGGTGATCTGATATTGTTGCAAAAAAGAGAGCACTTCCCTGCAGCCACCAGCCTCGCCCTTCACGTCTTCAACAACAGTTTCACACAGCTGGGTCTTCCCATGGATCTTGTTATACTTCCTCCAGCTGGCCAATGACAATGAATTCAAAGTTGCCTGCAGCAACCTCCCACTTCCTTTCCCATCATTTTAACCAGTGTTTGCTTTTCACAGGAGAAAAAAAATGGTTAAAATAAAAACAAGCAACCAGCCACAGTACACAAGAGGCAACTGGGTGAGAAGACGGTAAGACATCAAAGCACCTTGGCTACAAGAGGTAGGGGGAAAAAATCGCAGAAGACAGGATGAGGTGGGAATAATGGAAAATGGCTTGCCTTGCCCCATAGCTCTAGAAGAAATGGAGGAAAACTGTCTTCACAAATTTCCTCTGGAGCAAAACTTAAGCTAATAGTTAATCAACTTACTATAGATTCCTGAGCCTCACACTGTCATGAAGACACAGGGGACTGGCACTGATCTCTGACTGGCCGGGCCTTTGCATATGAAAAGAACCTAAGATGCCAATGAGTATCTTACATGTAAAACCAAAGAAGTGATTACCTTCTCCTGTGTGGTAACAGAAGAAAGAACAACAGTTCACAACAGAGCTGTGTAACCAGATGTTATATGTCTGTTTTTAAAGCCCGGAAATGAATTAATACAGCCATCTTTTCAAGTGAAGCTGAAAGAAATGGACTCTCAGGAGTATCTAATGTCCAAGGTAGCTGGAAATAATGGAAATTGTAGTCCAAGATGTTTGGATGATGCTGGGTTGGTGAAAAATGGAATAATAGGTAATGTTGTTGACTTCTAGGTGATAAAATCGAGGCAGCTAGAACAGGATATGCTACTCTTTCTACTGCTGAATTCAAGGTCCCTTTAAAGTTCTTCAAAACTGAAAACCTGAATCATTTTAACCAACATCAGCAAGTAAACATACAGTAGATGACAGCACACCGCATGATCATCACTTTAAAATGATCCGTGTGGGGGCTCTTACTGCGTGGACAGCCAGTCATTTGTGGTTATATGCCTTTTAAACTACTCACTGCCTCTGGAGAGCTGGCTTCCCACACAATTACTGGTGTCATACGGGATGTCTTCAAACAGCAATCCAAGCCATCTTTTCAATCTACTTCTCAACTGGAGCAGGCAATAATTAATTTTATACATTTCTTTTACATAGCACAATGGCTAGAGTGTTACAGCATTTGCAGGGATTTGAGAGATGCCAGTAACCTCTATATCTGCCTTAGGGATGCTTCGTTAAGTCAGCCGTTCTCAATTTGAAGAACTTCACTTCTTAGAATTTCACAGCCATTTTGGCCTGGGAGTTCTGGGTGCTGAAATCCATACATTCAGGGAGCACCTAGGTTGGGGAAGTCTTCCTAAACTGTACCTGCATCTGAAAATGTAACATCCAAGAATAATACGTTAGATAATTTTGCATAACTATGAATATGTCAGCACTGACACATAACATGAAATATGAATATGAAGCCCTGACACTTGTCAAACTTCTGCTACAGATGCGGCCAAGCAAGATACCTCCAGCTTGGCTTCTAATCAGTGTGGAATGGCACAAAGGCTAGATATAAGACCAGGAGTGGGCAACTTTTTCAGGCTGAGGGCCACACTTTAACTTCAAGAAATACAATAGCAGCAAGACTCGGAAAAGTGGGTGTGGCTAGGACAAAACGTGGGCAAGACTCCAGTAAAATATACCACCAACTCCCTGAAAATCTGAAGCATTGTACTTCCAAAAATTTGAATATCTTTAAAAGATATTAAAAACTAATGTCAGCAGCACAATGAACCATTTATTGTTGAACTTCAGCAGTAAAACATGGTACCCAATTTTAGCAAGAATTAAGGAAGTGGCTCTGGGACCACGGAAGATTATTATGGGGGGGGGATGTATGATCTGTTGACCATGGGTTATAAATGTTGCATCACATTCAAATAAAAAGGCACATTAGGGCTACTAGTATAGGATACAAAAATCCATACTATTATTAGATGGCAGTAAAGAGAGGTCTGTGTTTCTTTGTTGTCATCCAGTGGTTGTCTAAATGATTACAGGGTAGTTCTAGGCTTGGTTGGTCTAGACACGCCCAAATATTTCAAATCTGTTCATGTCTCTTTAATACATAATAATCCGCTGATTAAAGTTTCTTGTTTGCTTTCATTTACAATTTGCTTTGACCAACCGGTTGTTCAACGGTATGATACTGGAGAACTCAAGCTGTCACATGCACTTTATCTGCCTGTTGCTGCCATTTTGAACAATAGAATCACAGCAGCTTTGAAGAAAGATAAAAGATAAAAGATATACAAGATCCAGAAAAATAGGGTAGTACTAGCACAGGGGACTCCTCTCATTTTAAAAATAAAAATCAATACCCAGTGATACCCAAATATGTCCATGGCAGACTTTGGTGGGTGACAGCCAATATTTCATTCTGGTGCTCAAAATCTGCTAGTTGTCAAGGATATATATATATATCCTTGACAACTAGCAGATTTTATATATATATATATATATATATATATATATATATATATATATATATAATATATATATATAATATTATATATATATATATATATATATATATATATATATATATAGGTTGAGGGAGAGAAATTAACCCCATGAAACTACATAATGTTTGCTAGCTAAAAATATGAGTTCCCCATATGGCATGTTAAGACTGACAAAAGAAAAAAGCCTGCACCACAACGTGCTGTTTAAGGAAGCTGGATGATATGAACTTTCACAAATACCTAAAAATAACTGACAACAGCGCCTTTCAACGCACTCAGATGAAGAACTGTTTGACTGCAGGTTTTCACAGCCTCCTCTTCCCCTTCTGCTTTTCTCCCACTTAAAAGAAAAATCTTCATCCTTGCCTGGTGAGCTGTGTAGTGAAAATGTGAGCAGCCACAAAAGAAAGAACAAAGACAGGCAAACACATTGGGACAATAGTGCTTTATTTCCATGTTTTGTAAATTAGGGGCTGGAGTCCTAAAACAATGCTTGTTACTGGTCTGAAAAGGGGGGATTGGGTCAGAGTGAGCAAAGCAGTGGGGCCACAAGTTCCCTACTGTACACAGACACACACACCCCAAACGACATGCAAACATAAGACTTCTCAGAGATCCAAAGAGGCTTGAGCCACATCCCATGTCTGAGGCCCCTACTGTAAGTCACAATAAAAATAATATTAAAATTGTATGACATATAGAAACAATGTAAGATAACCAACCCATACCCAGTGTATAAATGTGAGGCCAGCCCAAATGGCCCTACTGGCTTACCCTTTGATGTGATTTGCACTCACACAAACACACACACACACACACAAACCTGTATAAGCACAGGCATTGCAATTTCATACCCCAGCTGTATGAAAACAACACACACACACATCCAGCCCAGTGCCAAGCAAGTTCCATATTAATTGAAGAGAAGTTCCATATTCTTTAGGGCAGGGGTGGGCAACGTCAGGCCCGCGGGCCATATAAGGCCCGCGGGACTCCTGCCTAAGGCCCGCGGGGCTCCCACCCGCAAACCCCGCCCCTTCAACGTGATTGGCTCCCGCCCGCAAACCCTACCCCCCAGTGCTTGTGATTGGCTCCCGCCCGCAAACTCTGGCCCCCGGTCCGCTTAAATCCAAGAAACCCCGCCCCCATCCCCCTGGTCCCCAGTTATAAATATCCAAATGGCCCTTGGCAGAAAAAAGGTTCCCCACCCCTGCTTTAGGGCAACCTCTCCCAACCTAATGGCACCTGGGGATGGTGGGAGTTGTGATCCAACACATATGGCATTGACTTGTATTAGGGACAGTTTGTCTTCTTTCTGGGACTGTTCAAGATCACTTCCAAGATTTGGATGTCAACAGGTCTTTCCCATAAACACAGTACATTCCTTAAACATGCTTCATTGTTTCAGGAGACCGGATGGTATGATGGGGCTGCTGACATGTGTAAGTGCTGATCTCTTCTGAAGAAATTGAAAGGTAAAAGATAATTAGAATAATACAAGTTCAAAAACTTTGCATGAGGAAGTGACTGCTTGTCACACTCATTCTTGAACTGACTTAGGCACTTAAATTAGCGACAGCAACTATGAAATGAGTCAGCTGGTCCACTTGAGGTAATGGTTTGGAACAGGATATGGGGCCATTGTACTGAAATGTTGACAAATATATAGTCTAATATATTTGGTAAAGCCCATTTGCATGTATATACAGGATTTAAAGTATTATGTTCCTGCATATTCAACCATTCTAATCAGAGGAACAAGCCCTAAACTGTTCAGAAGCAGAGTGTTGCAGCAGATCCAAGAATATATAGTATCTTCCATACTCCTATACTCTGTAGTATCAACTTCGCTGGACCGGCCATGTTGTTCGAATGCCTGACCATCGTCTTCCAAAGCAGCTACTTTACTCCCAACCTAAGAATGGAAAACGGAATATTGGTGGACAGCAAAAGAGATTCAAAGACACTCTCAAAGCTAATTTAAAAAAAAATCGGACTTTGAAGAAGCACAAGTACAGGGAGAAAGGGAGAAACGAGCTAAGAGGAAGGCACGTCAAGCAAACCCTCATCGTGACCATCTTCCACCTGGAAACCTATGTCCTCATTGTGGGAGGTTGTGCGGATCCAGAATTGGCCTTTACAGCCACTTACGGATCCACTGTTAAGATTTTACCCCTGGAAGACAATCTTACTCAGCTACGAGTGATCGCCAAGAGAGAGAGAGAGAAGACTCTGTAGAAGAAATTATCTGCCCTGAAAGCTCTGTCTGACTACTGGAAAACTATGGACTAATAAATAAGAGGAATGTACTAGATTACATGGCAGAATTTTTATTCTATCTTATTTGAAGAGACTATTTTTTCCAATCTCTTTAGGCAAGTTGCATGGCATCTTTGCTTTCTATTGGTCTATGAGGCTTTAGGCAATCACCTGACCAAAAAGACAGTGTAACCAGGAAAGATGTACCTGACAGAATGGGCAAAGAGAATATATTTTTCAGTGACTGAAGAAAATCTACACAATCTTGAACTATAAAAGTGGTGCTACACTTTTTGGGACAGAAGGCAGAGTTCAAACCATTATTGTAGTGCTTTCAGAAGAAGTAAGCCCATAAATACTTCTCTGTAATTGATTCTAGGGTTTCTCATATTGGTGCTGCTGAAACAGGTGGAACTTGTGTCAGTTAGATACATAGCCTTGAGGTATTAAGTTGTGGTTTGCTGGAGAGTTATCAATAAATGTTAGGCTTCTTAGAATTCCCTATCTTTAGTCTTAACAACCTATTGTTTGGTCAGAAATTAAGTAGTATTGAATTCAACAGGGCTTACTCCCATGTAAATAAGCAAAGAATTGCAAATGTAGTCAACCAGTGTTCCTCACCTTAGCCAAAACCTTTTGTTTGTTTGTTTGTTTGTTTGTTTGTTTGTCTGTCGCATTTCTTCACCGCCCATCTGGTACAAACGACTCTTTCCTTAGCCCAGCAAGAAGAAAACTGGTTGAGGAGCAAAAAGATGTGTGTGTGTGTGAAAAACTAAGCCCGTTGTCCATTTGAACACCCTATCAGATGCTGCAGTAACAGAAAAAAAATGGATACCTGAAGCGTGCTATCAATATTATTTCTCATTTTGGATTATGAGAGCATTGGTTGCATGTTAACACCTGCACTTAATGCTGCAAGACATATATGGAAAACATTATACTGGAGATATAATTCTGATATGTTTACCCTAGTAAATTTACTTTATGTGATGATCCTAGTTTTAAAAATTCACAAATATCAAAAATTCTTAAGGAGAAATCCAATATAGGATTTTGTTTTTCTCAGAGTTTGAGAATAAAAGCCAGTAAAGGCAGTAGCAGAAAACCCTTACATTTTGCTCCTATATTCTGTTCAGACACAAACTCCCATGAGCTGGAACTTTTGCCTAGGAAAAGGGAAGAGAGATTTCAAATAAGACCCTGTATATGAACATTTACATAGTGGTCCCTATGCAGGTAGCAGATAGTATTTGTTTTCTATTAAAAAGGTGATAAAACTAAGGCTGTTGTGGGTCTTCCAGGCTGTGTGGCCGTGTTCTGGTTCCTAACGTTTCGCCAGCATCTGTGGCCAGCATCTGTTGGCACCCATTACACCAACAGTCTGGTTCCGGTTCGTGGATGACACCTTCGCAATTTGGAGTCATACTGAAGAAGAACTGGAGAAATTTCTGGACCACCTAAACGGCATCCACCCCAATAAACAATTCACCATGGAAAAAGAAACTGATGGCAAACTTCCATTTTTAGATACGCTGGTCATACGCAATCCGGACCTCAAACTAGGACACAAAGTATACAGAAAACCCACCCATACGGACCGATATCTACACAAAAATTCCAATCACCACCCACGACAAAAGAGAGGCATGATCAAAACCTTGGTGGATCGTGCTAATCGAAACTGTGAAACCCAATTTCTCAACAATGAACTTAACCATCTGAATTGGGTCCTACAGGCAAATGGCTATTCCAAGAATGAAATAAAAAGAGCCATCAAACCAAGAAAACAACATCCAACTGAAGAAAAACAGCCCCCCACAAACAAAGTATTCCTGCCCTACATCAAAGGAGTCACTGACCGCATGGGAAAACTGATGGAAAAACACAACTTTCAAACAGTCTTCAGACCCACCAGAAAAATACAACAAATGCTAAAATCAGCAAAAGACAAAAGGGACCCCCGCACCGCTGCAGGAGTATACCGCATACCATGCAGCTGTGGACAAGTATACATCGGAACCACAAAACGAAGCATTCACACCAGGATAAAAGAACATGAAAGACACTGCAGACTACAGCAACCAGAAAAATCTTCAGTAGCTGAACATGCTCTCAAGCAAACGGGACACAAAATCCTATTTGAAAACACAGAAATACTGGACAACACCAAAAGCCACTACACCAGATTATACAGAGAAGCCATTGAAATTCACAAACACCAGCACAGTTACAATAAAAAAGAAGAGAGTTTAAAAATTAGCAAAACCTGGCTACCAGTCCTGAAAAACACAGCCTGCAAAAGGTCAACGAACTCAGTCCAACCACCAGGACATGGGAATACTTCTCACAATGAACATGCTAATCACGCTCATCAGCCACTCGTTAACATTTCAACACAACAAAAAACCCCACCTAATCTCCTATAATTTAGCTCTATAAATAGAACATTGCCACTCTACCTGGGCACAGAGATTTTGCTTCTATCTGTGCTCCTGCCCTCTGAAGATGCTGGCCACAGATGCTGGTGAAACGTTAGGAACCACAACTTCCAGAACACGGCCACACAGCCCGGAAGACCCACAACAGCCATGGGAAGCCCCCTGAGCCCAGTCATAGCAAACTTTTACATGGAACACTTTGAAAAACAGGCTTTGGAATCGGCACCCATTACACCAACAGTCTGGTTCCGGTTCGTGGATGACACCTTCGCAATTTGGAGTCATACTGAAGAAGAACTGGAGAAATTTCTGGACCACCTAAACGGCATCCACCCCAATATACAATTCACCATGGAAAAAGAAACTGATGGCAAACTTCCATTTTTAGATACGCTGGTCATACGCAATCCGGACCTCAAACTAGGACACAAAGTATACAGAAAACCCACCCATACGGACCGATATCTACACAAAAATTCCAATCACCACCCACGACAAAAGAGAGGCATGATCAAAACCTTGGTGGATCGTGCTAATCGAAACTGTGAAACCCAATTTCTCAACAATGAACTTAACCATCTGAATTGGGTCCTACAGGCAAATGGCTATTCCAAGAATGAAATAAAAAGAGCCATCAAACCAAGAAAACAACATCCAACTGAAGAAAAACAGCCCCCCACAAACAAAGTATTCCTGCCCTACATCAAAGGAGTCACTGACCGCATGGGAAAACTGATGGAAAAACACAACTTTCAAACAGTCTTCAGACCCACCAGAAAAATACAACAAATGCTAAAATCAGCAAAAGACAAAAGGGACCCCCGCACCGCTGCAGGAGTATACCGCATACCATGCAGCTGTGGACAAGTATACATCGGAACCACAAAACGAAGCATTCACACCAGGATAAAAGAACATGAAAGACACTGCAGACTACAGCAACCAGAAAAATCTTCAGTAGCTGAACATGCTCTCAAGCAAACGGGACACAAAATCCTATTTGAAAACACAGAAATACTGGACAACACCAAAAGCCACTACACCAGATTATACAGAGAAGCCATTGAAATTCACAAACACCAGCACAGTTACAATAAAAAAGAAGAGAGTTTAAAAATTAGCAAAACCTGGCTACCAGTCCTGAAAAACACAGCCTGCAAAAGGTCAACGAACTCAGTCCAACCACCAGGACATGGGAATACTTCTCACAATGAACATGCTAATCACGCTCATCAGCCACTCGTTAACATTTCAACACAACAAAAAACCCCACCTAATCTCCTATAATTTAGCTCTATAAATAGAACATTGCCACTCTACCTGGGCACAGAGATTTTGCTTCTATCTGTGCTCCTGCCCTCTGAAGATGCTGGCCACAGATGCTGGCGAAACGTTAGGAACCACAACTTCCAGAACACGGCCACACAGCCCGGAAGACCCACAACAGCCATTGAACTCCGGCCGTGAAAGCCTTCGACAATACATTGATAAAACTAAGTCAGAAAAAGAAAGAAAAATCTTATTCATTGACATCTAGTCCCTTGAGATTTCAACCTCTTTGAAATGTCCTTTACTGGAAGAAATGGCTACATGTAATTTGTTTGGGCTCAGCTCACCACCCATGAAATGCCTAAAGAAATGTTTCACATTTGTTTTGTGTCATAAGTGTAGACTGGGGATGTTTTACTGGAAAATTAAAGGCTAAATTGATGAACAGTGGGGGGGAAATGTGTGCTTGCACAAAATCAGCAGCATAGCATTTAGCACACTTTCAGTAAAGTGCTTTTCCACTGCTCTTGTATTATTAAAAAAAAGTTAGCCAAAACTCTATTTTAGTGCTAATTAGAACATTGATTTAAAAAATCATAGTGGTGAAATGATGTCCATGAGAAAAATGGTAGTAGGTTTATCTACATATGGAAACCACGCCTCTTGGAGAGACAGAAGAGGAGCTCTAAAAGTTATGGAGCAAGTGCTACTACTATTCTATTCTTCTAAAACAAAATTAGATTTCTCAGTGATCAAATGAAGTTGCAGCAGACCACAGAAGATAAAAATGTGTTGATGATATTGTGTGCAAATGTTGTCTAATGCACGTGAATAAAGGACGGCTGTTCTGCTTTCTATTGAGGCATCTTAACTGCACATACTTAGTTGGGACTGTCATGATTCATTCATGAGGTTGGGAACCCCATGGCTGCTGAAGGGTCATCGGCAATAGAGATCTGCTATCTCAGTTTGCACCTTCACCCAGATGTATTAATGACTCTATGAACTATGATTGGATCTTTCATGGAACCAGCTGGCTATCAACATTCAGGAAGCCTTCAGGCTTAGACGATGAGAATATAAATCATAAACATGATTCAAGATTAATCCAGTTATCCAAACTCTGTGTATTCAGGTTTCGGCAAAAGGGGTTTTGTCTCCATTATAGAGGATATTGCCACGACACTATTTCATGCTTGTTCATTTGCAGTTTATTAAATGCTGTACCGCTATTAAAGGACAGACTGACTGCAGGCGCACACTGACATACATAAAGAAACAAAGAAAAAGCTAGTATTGGGGCAGTTGTTTTTTAATTGGCTGGATTCATATATTGATGTATTACAGTATAAACTCCAGTGAAATGCTTCTCCATGAGACAGGTAGACAGGAGATGTTTTATGTTTGTTCACTGTTTGATACACCCACTTAAAACTACTTTTTCACTATTTGTTCCTGAGAAATGTGTAAACATGAGAAACCTTTTTCACTTGTTGACTTAGAGCATAAAGTAAATATGCTTGAATTATGGACTGTTTTGAGAAAATATGGAGTTGAAGGATAACCACAGAATGCAATAAGAGCAGTATATTATGGAAGTAAAGCATGCATCAGAATAAATGGGGTGTTTTGTTTCAATATTGAGCAAGGACAAATGATATCTCATTGGTGGTTCAATGCCTTTATGGATAAATTATGGGGATATGAATGTGTGGTTACATTTGCATATAGAGAATCCTGTGTTGTTGGCTGAGAACCTAATTTTTTTAATAAGAATTTTATTGTTTAAAGCAAATATAAAAACTACAAAAAAGAAAAAAACTACAAAAACAAAAAACAAAAACAAAGAGTGTGAAACACAAGAAGAAAATATTTTGAAGATTACATAAAGAAGACTTCCAACTTTCAACACCAAGAATATACAGCAATTTCCATAATCAATCCCTTACTCTATATCAGACCAAGATCACATTATTTCTATAAATCATTCCATTAGCACATTATAAAAATCACTAAATACAATTGCACCTTCCCCTTATATTGAAAGAAAAAGAAATATATAAAGCTCCAAATCAAGTTCCCCCGCCCAAAACATTTATTTAATTATTTCCTTCCTACCACTATTCTATATATTTCTGTCCACTATAATAAAAATCAGATTATAAAAACATTTAAATTGTCTACTTTTATAATTAATAATACTATAACAATCTTAACCCTATTAAACCAAAAACCAAACAATTATTATTATATCTTATAAATATTAAAACTCAAACAAGCCTTAAAAGCAATCCAGTAAATCTTAATCCAAATCATTAAAGAAAAATGAAATCATACAAGCCTTAAAATCTATCCAGATAAACATTCTTAATTCCTTACCCCGCTTCGAAATATACCAGAGCATTTACATATCTCCATAATATATACAAGGCATTTTTCATACAGAAATCAAACAGCCCAACTGCCCCCCTTAGGAACTCAGACTTCTCAGCAAAAATCCTCCCACAGAATAGAGCCTCTTCTTTCCCATAACATTCCCTCAGAAAAACAACTCCATTTGCAATTTGCAACTCAGACTGTCCCTTTAACCCCTTCAACACCAGAATATAATCATTCCCTGGCATTTCGTCAAAGACTTCAATCTCGCTGTCAGTAGTGAAATCTTCAACTTCTTCCACAACATCTTCAACCAGATGACACATTTTAAAGCTGATATTTTCCACAATGTCCCAAATATCTTGCAAAATAACTTGACAGGAATCAGAGACTATCTGCTTAAGCTCAGAACAAAACTCTGAGAAAGTCTCCTTGAAATCGTTCATTTTTCAGACAGTAGATTATGGCGCCCCCTAGATACTTGACTAGCAAAAATAGGAGTTAATGAGTTAATAGAAGATTTCCAAAAAATGATGACACAAGAGAAAGTATGCTAATGAGCAGCTCCCAGGGAAAGTGGGAACAGAAAACTGAAGATACAAAACAGCATATTCAACATGTAGAAAAATATTAAATCCTTCAAATTCAATACAAAAATAATAGCAGGGAGGCAATGATTTATTCTCAGTCCTCCTTAGTATTTAAATAGGAAAACAAGCCAAAGCTTAAAAAGATTTAAAAATTAATCCAGAAACGATAGGCACCAAGATATTTCGCTTCTCCTTGCTGTAGAAAGCCTCTCTTGGGGTACATAAACTTAAAAAATATAAATTGGGTGATTTAGAAATGGGTGGCTCGACTTAGTGTCTCTTTAAGGCTACAGTGCAGCTTGGAAATGGCTGAGAACCTAATTGATTTGCAGCAAATGTTAGATAAATTGTGTGATGCAATGAGATAAATGAATCTGAAAATTAATGTATCAAAACAAAAATTAGTTGTGCTTGACAGGGAAGGTGGAGTGAGTGATTTTGAGTTATATATAAATGGTAAATAAATAAACAAACAAGTGATAATTTGGACACCTCAATAGGATGTCCACTAAAAAGAGAGCCAGTTTGGTGTAGTGGTTAAGGTGCTGGCCTAGAAACCAGGAGGCTGTGAGTTCTAGTCCCACCTGAGGAATGAAAGCCGGCTGGCTTTAGGCCAGTCACTCTCTCTCAGCCGATCCCACCTCACAGGGTTGTTGTTGTGAGGAAAAGAGGAGGAGGAAGGAGTATTAGGAATGTTCGCCACCTTGAGTTACATATAAAGTAATAAAGGTGGGATAAAAAAATCTAAAAAAATGCAAAAGTGCAAATGCTAGTAGAAAGATAGTGAGTAGTTCATGATCTATTGCAAGGAATGAATGTTTGACTAAAGGAGCAAAAATGACTATGCACTTACATTGTTATAGGGAAGTGAGAGTTGGGTATGTCAGGAGGAACATAAAAATTGAATGTGGTAGAATTTTATGCCACTGGTGCCATAATAACAGCAATGAATACTAGCAGTTTTACTTGAAGGGTGACATGCTATTTCCCAGTGTGCCTTGGGCACAAAATGTCTCGGGCTAATTTTGTGATTGTATTTTTTTTTTACTAAGGCCTTTAGTGGTGTGCTTAGGGCCACACTCCAAAAACTGGGTGAGCCTAAGATGCAACTAATTTTTAATATCACTGTTGGAGGATAATAAAGGCTAAACCCCACATTCTTCAATGTCTACCTCCCTACATGCACATACACACACAGAGAAACATACACATTTATTTATTTATTTATTTATTTATTTATTTTATTTATTTTTAATTTATTGTGGTATTTATACCCCGCCTATCCCCTCCCTAATGGAGGACTCTAGGCGGCTTACAAGCATATATATACATTAATTATACAATTTTTACAAATCACAATTTTCACCGCACGTGAGGGGAGGGGGTAAAGGAACCGACTCTTCCAGGCTCTGGACTACAATTCCCAGGATGCCTTGAGCCGGCTGCTGACGTCCTGTAGCTGTTGCATCCGGGTCCGTCGTCACCGCCACCATTCGATCTTCCTCCGATCCTTTCCTCCGGTGGTGCTGACTTCCCGACAGGACGCCAGCAAATTAGCCCACTTAAGGTGGTACCCATTTATCTACTTGCAAAGCTTTCAAACTGTTGGGTTGACAGGAGCTGGGACTAGCAACGAGAGCTCACCTCATTGCACGGGGTTCGAACTGCAGACCTTCTGATCTACAGCCTACAGCTCAGCAGTTTAACCTGTTGAGCCACCGTGTCCCCATTCATGCATGTATTTAGTGGTGGAGAATTTATATATTCCACTAAGCCTTTGAACTCTGGGCTTTCATAAAATTGTGGGTTCACAGTAGTTTCTGCATCACTGTGCAGAAGAGGAGCAATGCAGGTTGGGAATCCTGGGCATTGTGCCATATTTGGGAAAAACAGCATACATGGCCCCTTTTTTCTGTGTTCTTAGAATTCAAGCCAAATCTTACATTTTAAGATTCTATTGTCAGTTACATGGATTTTAGCTCATGTGTGATTTATAATGTAGTTTCCAAGATAGAGAAGTTGCTTCTTAAGAAACAAAGAGAGACATGTGTCTGCAACGTCCCTACGGGAAGAATTATTTTAGATACAGTTACCAGTCTTCCTGTTTCGTGCTGTGTAGAGTGTCGCAACTGCACTGGCAATTCCATTAGGCTGATTCTTTTCTTTCTTTCTTTTTCTTTCTTTCTTTCTTTCTTTTTCTTTCTTTCTTTCTTTCTTTCTTTCTTTCTTTCTTTCTTTCTTTCTTTCTTTCTTTCTTTCTTCTTTCTTTCTTTCTTTCTTTCTTGAATTGAGCAGATTCTGACTTTCCTAAAAGCTCAAGTACACTATCTGCCACTTCAGGAAGCCTTTATGATTCCAGAGGAGTGGTTTTTAGCTCCCACACAAGTGGGCAGCGGGGAAGTCATTAAAAGACAAACGGTCTGGAAAAAGAGCTTCTGTGCTGACACATCAAGCCCACCAAATCAGCTTTATTGGTCAAAGCAAGTTCTACAGTGCCACAAAAGCAGGTATCTACAGTGTGTCCCAAGTAGCTTTCGTGGGGTTTATCAGACCAAGACATGACCAGGTCTAAGATTTATTTCACCTGTTTTTTGTTTGATTGTTTGTTTTAATGACACTTTATCCACTGACATTTGGATGGCAATTTGTAAGGTCCTGAAATAACATCCAGTACATCTTATACATTTCTACTCAGAAGTAATTAAGTAGAACTTGATTTTTGGTAAAAACAGAGCTACAACCTAAAAATCAAATGCAGCAGACGATAGCAGGTAGAAATTTATTTATTTGACTGCATTTCTAGGCCACCCCATTCCCCATGACAATGACTGTGGGTGACAAAATTAAGTAAAGTTACTTGAAATACAGATTTATTTTATATTTTCTGTCTTCTGAACAAAGACATTGTTATTAGTAAAAATAGGATGTCAATTTCAAATCCTCCAAAACAAAACAAGAATTTTATCCCTGCCCTACATCACATAGAGGTAACGGCAACCCACCCCAGTATTCTTGCCGTGAAAACTAAATGGATCAGTACAACCAGAGATATGTCGGTATACCATCGGAAGATGGGACTCCCAGGTCAAAAGATGGTCAAAATGCTACTGGGGAGGAACAGGGGATAAGTTCAACTAGCCCCAGATGTGATGACGCAGCTAGCTCAAAGCTGAAAGGATAGCTAGCAGCTGACGGTGCTGGTGGTGAACGATGAATCCAATGTTCTAAAGATCAACACACCATAGGAACCTGGAATGTAAGATCTATGAGCCAGGGCAAATTGGATGTGGATATTGGTGAGATGTCAAGATTAATTATAGACATTTTGGGTGTCAGTGAACTGAAATGGACTGGGATGGGCCACTTCACATCAGATGACCACCAGATCTACTACTGTGGACAAGAGGACCACAGAAGAAATGGAGTAGCCTTCATAATTAATAATAAAGTGGCTAAAGCAGTGCTTGGATACAATCCAAAAAATGATAGAATGATCTCAATTCAAATTCAGGGTAAGCCATTTAACATCACAGTGATCCAAATATACGCCCCAACCACAGATGCTGAAGAAGCAGAAGTAGATCAGTTCTATGAGGATCTGCAGCACCTACTGGATAATACGCCAAAAAGAGATGTTATTTTCATTACAGGAGACTGGAATGCTAAGGTGGGTAGTCAAACGACACCTGGAGTTACAGGTAAGCATAGTCTGGGAAAACAAAATGAAGCAGGACATAGACTGATAGAATTTTGCCAAGACAATTCACTGTGCATAACAAACACACTCTTCCAACAACCTAAAAGACAACTTTATACATGGACTTCACCAGGTGGTCGACACCGAAATCAGATTGACTACAACCTTTGTAGCCGAAGGTGGCGGATATCTATACAGTCGGTAAAAACAAGACCTGGAGCTGACTGTAGTTCAGATCACTTGCCTTGGACTGCAAGAAGATCAAACCAGTCCATACTACAGGAAATAAAGCCAGACTGCTCACTTGAGGGAATGATATTAAAGGCAAAACTGAAGTACTTTGGCCACATAATGAGAAGACAGGATACCCTGGAGAAGAGGCTGATGCTAGGGAAAGTGGAAGGCAAAAGGAAGGGAGGCCGACCAAGGGCAAGATGGATGGATGATATTCTGGAGGTGATGGACTCGATCATGGGGGAGCTGGGGATGGCGATGGCCAACAGGAAGCTCTGGCGTGGGCTGGTCCATGAAGTCACGAAGAGTCGGAAGCGACTGAACGAATAAACAACACTCCTGGTTGTGCTTCTTGTCTGGACTACCTCACAGGGCTAACAGGTAGGGGAAGACTGATTGAAGATATTTCTCCAAATTAACCGAGATTTGGCACATGCTTTATTGAACCTAGTTCTACTTCCTATTTTTCTGTGAGATTAAGAGCATTCTGCACTGCAGCCTAAGTTGCTTCTCTTCCATGCTGCTCCTAGCAGTTTTTTCAGAAATTCCAGTCTCAATTGGAGCTTCCCTGTGAGGAATGGTGAGCTAAGATGTCTCTGAATTAGAGGAGATGACAACTGTGGCTAAGACTGAAGGACCGGTGAGTAGATCAGTCCCATGGAACCTCTCTGGATAAGGAGAGGATGGGGCATCACCCACTTCTGCTCTGGACAGCTGCTCCTCATGACGAAACCACAGGACAGCAGTTTCCCACAGGTTTGAGCACTGGGAGTCAAAGGGAACCATCATGCTCGCAACTGCAGCAGTCTTTTAAAGGACACTGAGTCTGTTAACTCACTTTCAGAAATTATTATTATTATTATTATTATTAATTAATTAATTAATTTATTTATTTATATGACCGCCCATCTCCCCCAATGGGGAACTCTGGGCAGTTACCTATTATAAATTACCTATTCAACTACCTTAAGGACATTAGAGATATTCAAAACAACGAGTTTGAAAAGCTACCTGGTGAGTTTACCTTCATTCTTGAATAAAATAAAAATTAACTATAAGCTTAATAACTTTAAAAAATAGAAATAATGGCAAAAAGCTAAATAAGAATCTGATTTAAGAAAGTTATAAATGAACTAAGGGACCAGACAAACTTGGAATAATGGAATATTAGGACTTTTGCTACAAGATTTTGGAAATAATTATATAAATGAACAGCACATTCATGGGAACCAACTTGTTTAGTCTATCTTAAGTCAAAGCATCAACTTGAGACTTTATGATTTTAGAAATTGAATACTAGAGGGAACTAAATATTCCAGGCAGAAAGGGAAAGGGGAAAAAAGTGAAAAAGTGTCTTTGGTCAGCATTGGAACATGCAAAGTGACAGAAAATGCTTTGACATTTGAAACACTTCAGGAGATTTTTGAAGAATGGCGTCAAAAAATAGCAGCTTCAGTTTCAACAGTGATACATGCTTCTATGAATAGATGATTTCTTAAAGATATTAAAGAAGAAATTACTGGTGCAAAAGAGAACATATTGGAAGATTTACAAGATAAAGAGATGAAACAAACTTTGCCTGATGCAGAAATATCAGAACATAAAGAATTTGCAGAAGTACTGGAAGATTTAAAAAAATATAAGACACAGAAAACAACTAAAGTACAAATGACAAGCCAAGAAATTGACCTAGATAAGGATTTTTTTACTGGACTTACAAAAGAAGTTGGTTAAAGTCTTGAAGAAATCTTTCAGATAGGAAAAAGAAAAATGGAAAAGAGATCAAATCCTATAACAGCATCTCAATAAACTAAAGATTAAGATTGTTAAAAGCAAAAGGAAGGAGTACAAAGTTGGTTGGTTTGACCAAGGTTAAAATAAGACATGTTTGTATAGATCTGGGATCCCTTTATGGACTTTTTGCTGACACTAGGGCTGAAATGTTAATGATTTATGGATTTGGTATGGAAAAGAATTGGTTATGGGAAGAAGAGATACTTGCATGTAATGTTATAAGCGGTGATGAATTTTTAAGTTTGTTTGTACTTGTTGTGATGAAGATTGGAAGCTACTTCTTTAGATTTCTTTTTTCCTTTTCCTTTTCCTTTTCCTTTTCCTTTTTCTTTCTTTCTGTACACCTATTCTTATTTTTTTCTTCCCTTTCCCTTCTTTCTGAGTTTAGTTTGTATTTTCTTTTACTATTGTTATTAAAAATTTCAATAAAAATTATTTAAAAAAAGAAAAGAAAAGAAATTCCAGTCTTGATTGAAGTGGACTGAAGTCAGGCTGGTGCTCAGTCTAGAATATGGCAATTGCAGGACCTTATTGGTTGTTCTCCTGGTTTTTCCAAACATCTCTTGTGTGGACCAGTCCATCAGTGCTTGCCTTTTTGTTCCTTCCTCACTAGTCCCTCTGCCTTTACTTTGCTTTCCCAAATGATTGCACACATGGATGCCTTCACACCCCCTCCCACATTATCTCCTTTTACACTAAAGTAGGACCTTTCTTTTTCTAAACCCCCATAGTAATATTGTTGCTCTGATGCTACAGTAATCAAAGCAACAAGAATGAGATCAAGGCTGTTCTTTGGTTTGTATGTTCTTCTGTAGATCAATGGAAAAAGAGAAGAATTGTTAGTACAGTTTCATAGAAACAAAGTTTTTTGTTGTTCAGTCGTTTAGTAGCAACATCCTAAATTGCAACTTAAAGTAGATTTTTTAAAAAGGGAAAGGAAGGGAAGCTTTGCAGTAGGGCATGTGGTGGGAAAACAAGGGGAGCTTGCTCCCTCCACCCTGGTTAGAAGCCAAAAGTGTGCACGCCAGGCATTGCAGCCAATCAGAGCTGGGGCTGCAACTAGAACAGAATGAAGCACTGGAGATCATCTTCTTTGAAGGGCCTAAGATGGCTTAAGATGGAAAACAGCAGTTTTGAATCAAAGCTGGAAAACATGGGCATGGGGTGCGTTTGTAGTGTGGGAGTTGGAGAAGGACATCATTCATTTCTGTCCTCAGGATATGGTGAGTGGCCTTAGCTGTGATCTGCAGGAAGTTTAGATTTCCCCCAAGATAAAAAGCTTCAAAGGCAAGATAGCATCAGTTAAAAAAAAGATCTGAAAACATTCAAGATATTTCACACTGGTAAGGCCACACATTTTATAATAACCAGAATTTATAAAAAATTGGTAAGGTATAATTCTTTGAGTCATTTTCTAAATGTTGCTTTGTTGCATTGTTTTTCTTCAGCAGATCTATTTTGAAAGCTGTCTCAAGCTCATGAACCTTCCCCATTTATTATTTTCCTCAAAAATGACAATAAAACATTTCTATTTGTTAGTTTCTTTGGTTAAGTATTATGTAATATTATTTATTTGTTGTGACAGAGGAGGTCAAAATGTAGAATATGTTCCTCTATTGCTTGCCACATTGTTCTGAGAGGAAATTGTTTTAATTGTAGATGTAGACTTCCACTGTGATAATCTACAATCATTTCCTTTCAGGCTACGATTGAATCTATCTTAGAAAAAGTTGAATAATGAGAATTACACTTCAAAAACTCAGATCAGAGGCTGTGGGTGAAAATAACCAAGAAGCAGAAGGCTGGTTCATGAAGCTTTACAGCAACTTTTCAGACTTGAGACCTTCCAGATGTGTTAACTACAACACTCATCCTCCCAGTCAGACAAGCCACCACTCTGAAGACTGATAGATGATGATGGGCTTTGTAGCCCACTTGATAAGGGTTGTTGCATTGTGACTGGAACATTCCTCTGCCTCACCTTTCTTTATCAGCCCAAAGGCTAAAGAGCATAGCAATGCAAAGAAAAATCAAACACCTAAACATAATTTGGGGCAGTTGTTATATGGCCTTCCTAAATGAAATGTCCTTTTAATCAGCATAAGACTGGTCAAATATAGTTCTTCTGGTTCCTGTAAAAAGAGAACCAGAGGTAAAGTGCTTTGGCAGATGAGTTATACATTGCTAGGCATTAGACCTCAGATCCCATTAGACCTCAGGTCTGGTTAGGTCCTTTTAGATTCTGTAATCTAGACTTAAAGGTCTTCTGGGCTACCCATTCTGGACATAATAGTTTTATTGGGTAGGAGTTTAAGAAATCATTAAAATGTTTTTTTTAATCATGTTAATGAGTGATGCTGCATCAGAGGCATTATAGGAAATTTTAATGGTAGTTTTCAGCCAACCATCAGTGAACAAAATGCTGTTGAACATGATGGTCATTGCAGCCATTAAGTAATAGACCCCAGACCCAAAGACACTGAAGGATCCACTGGTACATGTGAAGGTCTTTCCAATCAAAAGCTGATGAATAATTACTCCTGAGCACCAAATATTTGATTTGGTTTACCAGCCTGTTCTAAAGTAGGCTTTTCCAGCCTGGTGACCGCCAGGTGACTTAGACTATAACTCCCATTATCTCCAGATAGCATGCTCATTGCTCACTGGCGATAACAAAAAGTTATAATCCAACTCATCTGAAGGATGTCAAGTTGGAAAAATATGGTTTAAATATGTTATTCAGGCTCAGAATAATAGCCTCCGATAGCAGGTTAAATCTGCTATCAGATGGAATGAAGTCAGCAATCTGCTGACCTGACATGATAGCAAGAAAAGATTGATTGATTGATTGATTGATTGATTGATTTGGTAGATTTAGAAGCCACCCAACTCCAGAATGACTCTGAGCAGCTTACACTTAAAATCTGAAAACACACACACACACACATACACACACACACGAAAAAGTACCTAAATGTCCAGAGAAACTGCAAAACAACCAGCCATCCAGGGCTCCACAAATACTGTATCCCAAGGTCTGGCAGAACAATTAAAAAGAATTGTCTCTCAGATGCAAAAATCTGGGATGTGACTAATCAAGCCTACTGACTACTATCCCTTTCTTCTGTTTCATGTTTGAATGAACAACACTGCCAGAAAGAACCTGGAAAGAATATTAAAGAACCATGATGAACTAGGCAAGAAGGCAAAGGAGTCTGAGCACTGGTGGTATTTTCATCCATACTTACAATTGAAGGTCATGACTCTAGGAAGGAGTGGAGGATTTTGGTGGTGAACTTCTGGCTCAGAGGATTGTGCTGCTGATAAAACTTTCCTGGACCATGGACTATACTGTCTACAGTAAAGATCTGAATTGACAGAGATAAAGAGTTGCGATCATGGGAAGTGATAGTTCTGCTCTGTGATACACTGGTCAGACCATCCATGGAATACTATATCCAGTTTTGGTCACACAGTACAAATAGAATGCTGAGGAACTGGAAAGAGTGCAGAGAAGAACAATGGTGACAGGCTTGGTGGCTAAATTCTGTGAAGAACAGTTAAAATAACTGGGCACGTTTAGCCTAGAGAAGAGAAGGCTAAGGGGAGACGGGATAGCAGTCTTCTAATACTTGAAGTGATGTCATAGAGAAGAGGATGTGAATTTATTCTCTGTAATGCCCAAGGGTAGGAGCAGAGCCAATGGGTGGAAGCTTTACACAGAGAGATCCAAACTAGAACTAAGGAGTAATTTTCTGACGAGAGCTATTAAGTAACTGAACAGTCTCCTTGTGCTCCATCATTTGAGGCTTTCAAACAACAGTTGGAAAGCTATTTGTATGGGATGTTCTGAGGATTCCAGCCCTGGGCAGTGAGTTGGACTAGAAGACTTCCATGGTTCCTTTCAACCCTATGTTCTTTGATTCTATGAAATCTCTTGCCAGATCAGGTTCCCAAAATTGAGTTTGTAAGACGCGCTTAACCTCATGTATTAATTTGAATGATGTAATCATTGATGGGAAGGGGACTAGTAATTGCCTAGAACCTAGCTTTCCTATTCCAGGCCTTCTCCTGAGATTCTGAATTCCTTGGCTAAGAACTGTAACTCAAAGGTAAGTATAAAATATATATTGTACAAATATTCTTAGCTATTAGCAGCAACCTCAGATGTTCAGAGCAGTGGAATAAATATTCTGCAAACATTCATAAAAAAAACCCCAGTAATTCTAAGGCAAAGCCTATTTTAGCAACACAAAAGCAACAAAAAGAATAACCCTAGGAATTGTTCTGCCGTGCTCCTCCATTGTGCTGCTCCCCATGTCATTGCTTCTCATCTGTTAACACCAAAAAAAAAGGTTCTTTGTCATGAAAATCAGCCATGAAGTTCCACCAACTGTCAGTCAGTAAAACAATTGAATTTAGAACCAGATGTGTCACTTTCCAAAAAAAGAAAGGAGGAAAGGAAGGATGGATGGGAAAGAAAGAAAAAGAAGAGAGGACAGAAAAGAAAGCAGAAATATATTGCTGCCAATAATGTCCTGTCTGAATTAGAAAAATAACCCTATATATTCTAACAATGCCACCACATGCCCTTCCTGGCTGGTAAAATCAGCCTGGGAGGTGACTTGTGGTTGGGTCCAGGGAATGGTTAATACAGCTTTGAGGGAGGGGGTGTTCCCAGCTGCCCTTAAGGAGGCACAGGTGCACCCCCTCCTCAAGAAACCACCCCTGGACCCTACTATATTGGACGATTTTTGTCCTGTCTCCCACTTTCCCTTTTTGGGAAAGGTGGTTGAGAAAGTGGTGGTGTTGCAACTCCAGAGGATTCTGGAGGAAATGGATTATCTAGACCCGTTCCAGTCAGGTTTCAGGCCAGGATATGGGACGGAGACTGCATTGGTCGCACTTATGGATGATCTGTGGTGGGAGCAGGATGAAGGGAGTGCATCCATCCTGGCACTCTTGGACCTCTCAGCGGCTTTCGATACCATCGACCATGGTATCCTTTTGGGATGGCTCAGGGAGTTGGGGGTGGGCGTCGTAGTTTTACACTGGTTCACCTCCTTCCTCCAGGGCCATTCCTAATCAGTGGTGATAGGAGAGGAGAGATCTGACCCATGACTCCTCTTGTGTGGGGTGCTGCAGGGTTTGGTTCTCTCTCCTCTCCTATTTAACATCTACATGAAACCACTGGGTGAGATCATCCATCACCATGGGATGAGGTATCATCAATATGCTGATGATACTCAATTATATATCTCCATCCCAGGTGAAGTAAGTGATGCGGTCGCTGCCCTATCTCAGTGCCTGGGGGCTGTGGGGGTCTGAATGGGGAACAACAGGCTTCAACTGAACCCTGGTAAGATGGAGTGGCTGTGGATTGATGGCCCCTCTGTATCCAGGAAGTTGCCATCTTTGGTTCTGGATGGGGTAGCACTGCCCCATTCAGAACCAGTGCGGAACTTGGGGGTCCTCCTGGACTCACGACTCCTGCTCGAAGAGCAGGTGGCAGTTGTGGCCAGAAGGGCCTTCACGCAACTTCGGGTTGTGTGCCAGCTACACCCATTCCTGGATCGAGATGCCCTCTGAACAGTCACTCATGCCCTTGTCATCTCCCATATAGACTATTGCAACATGCTCTATATGGGGCTACCCTTGAAGAGTATCCGGATGCTTCAGCTGGTCCAGAATGCGGCCCCGCGGACAGTTATTGGTGCCGTAAGATCGGCACACGTGACACCACTGCTGTGCGAACTGCATTGGGTACCAATTCCTGGCCCAATTCAAGGTGTTGGTTATCACCTTTAAAGCCCTACATGGCATGGGACCAGGTTACCTGAAGGACCATCTCATCCCCATAACATTGACCTGCCCCACCCGGTCATGCAGAGTGGGCATGCTATGGACCCCAACGACAAGGGAGTTTCATCTGGCGGGGTCCAGGAGGTGGGCCTTCTCTGCAGTGGTGCCCGCCCTTTGGAATATCCTGCCCCCGGAACTGAGGCGGGCTCCCTCGCTCCCGGCCTTCCAGAAGAATTTGAAGACCTGGTTCTGCCACCTTGCCTGGGATGGGAAAGGCAATAGTTCCTCCTGGGGGTGGCTGGCGCCGTAGTGCCCTCCCTATTATATGAGATTTTATCATCCCTTGGATTTTATATTTATTTATTTTATTTATATTGGGTTTGGATTGTAATTTTATGTTTATATGTTTTTAACTGTTGATTGTATTGTAAACTGCCCAGAGTCCTCCGTTTGCGGGAGATGGGCGGTGATAGAAATTTAAATAATAAATAAAATAATAAATAATCTTTCTTCATATGGAACTCCTTGGAACCTCCCATACCTTGCCATGGAGTTTAATTGGTCAAAACGAACTCTAGTAAAAGCTCTTCTGAGATATTGGGGCAAGAAAGTTGTTAAATACTTTTCAAGTTGAAAGACTGATTTGTGTTGGGCCAGCCACTTCAAGGATTTAACACGTTTAAGGGATACTATATCCTCTTGGGCAGCCACGTCCAAAACCCTTTGTTTCAAGCTTTTCTTGGCCTTCAAATCTAATTGGACTGGAAAATGAATTGAAAATCCATATTGTGAGATGGCTTTGGTAAGTTGGGCCACCCAAGCACGAGGAGGCATATTATGCATCTGCTCTTCAAAACAAAGCTTGGGTAATCTGTCTATGGATAGGATCTTCAGCCAATAATTAAATACTTTAGTTACCGACTAAATCAATAAAGTATCTATCTAGTTAGCACAAAATTTGAACCCAGCCATTTTGGCATGTAAAACACCTGTAATGGCTTGGCATGTTATTTGAACCCAGCCAGTTGTGGTTTGTTCAAATATAGTTAAATGAACTATGGCTTAATGTAATGTAACACTAGGTCACTATCTTGAGTGGCCTGTGAATACAAATAACACATAACACTTGTGTGCCTATAGGCTGGTCTTTCCCAACATGATGTCCTCCCGATGTATTGGAATTGCAACTTTCAGAATTCCTGGCCAGCATGGGCCAGCATAGGCCAGGTACAACCAACTAGGTCCCTCCTTGAGAGGGAGATGGGCGGGATATAAATATGATAGATAGATGATAGATAGATAGATAGATAGATAGATAGATAGATAGATAGATAGATAGATAGATAGGAACTAATGGGAGCTTAAGCACTCCTATCTTTATACCCTGATTGTACAATTTTTCTGCTTTGAATCTTATCCAAGGTTCTCACATTGTTCAGTTCAGATTTGTCTGGGATGCCTGCTTATTATGGATTAAATTATTTTATTATTTTCCATCTCACCATCATCATACTAACAATTACAGATGTTTTCGTCATTAAATTTGCACAGGCATGCATTCCTTCTTTCTATTTTGACCTTTCAGCCATTTGTGGCTAAATTATAGTAACTGCACAGACAAAATAAAATTTAATTTTATAGATAGTCTGTTTAATTAATATGTACTTTCCTTGACATGAGGCATGCTGTTCCAACCTGGCAGTTATACCAGCCTTTCTGCTGTGTAGCTCCCTCCCTACTTGAGTGGCTGGATGCTGTGGCCAGGCCAGTGGTAGAGTTCCACAAGTTTTGGTGACAAAGTATGAGAATAAATGGAATGCTTAGCAAATCTTTCAACATGAAGCAAGGAATAAGACAAGGATATTTGATGTCCTCTTGATTGTTTAATATGTTTATGGATAAATATATAAGAAATTATTGTGGAGACATTACAGGTACATTGGTCAGGGATATGAATGTGCATGTACTTTTATATGCAAATGATATGTTGCTGGCTGAGAATGTGAATGAATTATAGCAGATGTTAGATTGTATGATATAGCAAGGACTATGGATCTGAAAATTAATATACTGAATTTAAGACCAAGGTATTTGTGTTTGACAAGGAAAATAGAGCAAACAACTGAAAATTAGATATAAATAATGAAGCATTAGAGGGAGTAAATAAGATGGTAGACAATTGTAGACCAATTACCAAAGTGAGAAAATGAAGGGAAATTGGAGGGACCCAGGACATGTAACTTCTGCATTTTCATTTCTCAGCCCGGCTCCCATATCTCCCTCTATACATAAAATATAATACAAAATTCTATTCAGATTTATTTCAAACCTTTCAATTGGTAGGTAAGTAGATGGATGGAGAAAGAGAGAGAGATGGATGCGTGACAGATGGATGAGTGACAGATAGACAAACAGAAATGTTGGCAATTACTTTCCAGACCTTAAAATGTATCTTGGCTTTAGAACAGGGGTGGGCAACGTCAGGCCCGCGGCCCATATAAGGCCCGTGGGGCTCCTGCCTAAGGCCCGCAGGACTCCCGCCTGCAAACCCCGCCCCTTCCATGCGATTGGCTCCCGCCTGCAAACCCCGCCCCCCAGTGCTTGTGATTGGCTCCCGCCCGCAAACTCCGGCCCCCGGTCCGTGGAAATCCCAGAAACCCCGCCCCCACTCCCCCCGGCCCCCGGTTATAAATATCCAAATGGCCCTTGGCAGAAAAAAGGTTCCCCACCCCTGCTTTAGAAGATACTTCACATACTGTAGAAAGGTGATCCTTGTAAAGGATTATATTGATCTCTCTAAATCCTCTACAGAGTAATGGATCCCCATCATATCTAGGAAACACTGACCTTTTCAGCAGTGTAGAAGAATATGACAGATTTTAGGGAAAAAAGTAGGGAGAGAAGGCAGGGGAAAGAATAAAAGGATTGTTGAAAGACTGCTATCAGCATCTTCCTGAAAAAGAAATGTACAGATATGTTGCCTGTGAAAGGGAAAATAAATCTTACACCTCAGTATCTTCTGCTCTGAGGCTAAAGGTTACCTTGGCTGTTTCTAAATATCTGGAGAGATTCAGCAGACTTAGGATTGCCAGAGTCATTCTGAGCTGGCCTGGCAATACTGGTACAAGCAGCATTTTTATCAGCTGGTTTTGGAATAACAAGTGTGTTTCGGTATGTGGGAGAAGTATCTAAAACTTCAGAGTTCAGATATTTGTGATTTATATTTTAGAATACATTGATTTCCATATCCACTCTTCCAAGTCAGCTGTGTCTAAAAGCATAACTCACACGCAACAATCTGTTTAACGGTTGATATGTCCCTTTGAAAGGCTGAAGGACACAAGGTTCTTCTCTTGCAATGAACTTTACATTAGAATGCCCTAATATTTCCATGGCCATTTCCCC
Organism: Charina bottae; assembly: GCA_023362775.1. NCBI lineage: Eukaryota > Metazoa > Chordata > Lepidosauria > Squamata > Charinaidae > Charina > Charina bottae. The sequence goes on from JALMGJ010000005.1 coordinate 49,433,576, forward strand.
ACTACTGATTTAAAGTGTTATTCAGTCATTGTGTCAGCATAAAATATAATGCCGTCATAAAACTGAACACTAATCCCTGTTCTGCTTCTGTTGTGTCTGTTGTAATTCTATGCTGAACCACATTGTCTGGAACTGTGGTTGCAGTAGTTATTATAAGCACACCAATTGGTTTTCTTCTCTGTTTTTCTGCCTCATCCATTCAGCACATCAACATCCACATAGAAAACAGTCACAAATCAAGGCATTGAAGCACAAATGGAATAGCCGTGATGTCCTTGTGCAATACCAGGAGTCCTTGATTTCTCTAGGTTAGGTTGCCCTTCTCCCATACTCCATTTGGACATCGTGCAAGAGAAAACTATGTGACAAGAAGAAATGTATTAGAAGATTGCTATCAATTATCAATGCGTTTATAAAGTTTTCTTAAATTAATTGAGCAGCACCAAATAGGTTTAGCTTGTTTTTTGTTGTTGTTGTTGTTTATTCGTTCAGTCGCTTCCGACTCTTCATGACTTCATGGACCAGCCCATGCCAGAGCTTCCTGTCGGCCGTCGCCACACCCAGCTCCCCTAAGGTCGAGTCCATCACCTCCAGAATATCATCCATCCATCTTGCCCTTGGTCGGCCCCTCTTCCTTTTGCCTTCCGCTTTCCCTAGCATCAGCATCTTCTCCAGGGTATCCTGTCTTCTCATTATGTGGCCAAAGTACTTCAGTTTTGCCTTTAATATCATTCCCTCAAGTGAGCAGTCTGGCTTTATTTCCTGGAGTATGGACTGGTTTGATCTTCTTGCAGTCCAAGGCACTCTCAGAATTTTCCTCCAACACCACAGTCCAAAAGCATCTATCTTCCTTCGCTCAGCCTTCCTTATGGTCCAGAGGTTTAGCCTGCACAGGTGTTATTTTGTTGTTGTTCAGTCGTTTAGTCGTGTCTGACTCTTCGTGACCTCATGTGTTATTACACACATATAAAGGATACACCAGGATAGAAATAGTTTCAGGGAGGAAGAGACAGACTGTGTGGCTAGTTAGCTCTTACTTCAATAGAAGAAGTAATTGAAGCTGGCAAATAATCAACAATATTACAATTATATCCCTATTACAGTGTGCTGCAGGGAGGACAAGCAGGGCTTCTGTTATCTATTCTAATGACATTTCAGTGTTGCTTAAGTATGCCTCCTCTTTTTCCTTGAATAAAATTGTATCTGGAAGTCTGGCAATCTGCTCACCTTTCTTCTCTGTTGTTTTGGAAGGCAGATTGCCTGGAATCTTAACTTTAAAATAGGGAAGAGGAGCTGATGATTTTGAAAGAAACTGAGAAAATACAGCACTAATTGAGAGGATAAATTCTGGAAGAGAAATGGCTGCTGCACAGGCTGACCAGTGACCAGAGCAGAGGAGGGTTAGGCCTGAAGCAATGTACAGTAACTCACCTTTCAGCTCATACCTGTAAAAGGTAAGACTGTTTGAATCCTAGGCTGGAGATGAAATGAGGCTACAGTCTTGTGACCAAGAGATAATATTGATGCTGTCAGAATATTATGGGCCACTTAAAATTGTAATTGGGAAAAGTACCTTTGGTTAACTTTGTTAACTTCTTACTTATCCTCCACCTAGGTTCTCCTATTTCTGTTGCAAAACTAATACATGTTATCAGTTCTAAAAAAAGAATCCAGTATGGATGCCTAGAAACATATTACAGGGAGATGGGAACAGCCGTGGTTCTGAGATCCTAAAAATAAAGAAGAAAATTCTGAAGTAATTTATGAGGTATCTATAACCTGAAGAGTACATTATTACAAGCATCAGTTGAAGGTTCCTTTCCTGTAAAGTTATTTACTTTGATGGTCCTGATGTGCTCCATAAGAGAAGCACTGATTTTTCTCTCAGGTGGAAAACGTAACAGGGCCTCGTGTTTCTTGTTTTCTCCACTAAGCAGAAAGGGGGGGGGGTTGTACATGCTAAAAATACAGCCACATCTCAGTCCAAAGGGACTTGTGACTCTACAGATAATCTTTTCCAAATGTAAATCAATAAAAACTCTACATATAGATGCAGGCTGTTAGAAAATTATTGGAACAAGCTGTTGCCATCAGCAAAATATACTGATGAAAAGGATATTTGATTCAAGCCTTTTGTTGTTGTAACATTTGAGGAAAAAAAGTCTCATATGCTTCTAAAATGTTTTGGAAAGCTACATATTAACTCCTTCCATTTTAAATAAGATATAATACCCATCCCTTTTCAATGTTTAGGAGAAATATCCAATAAAAACAAAATCAGACAAACAAAAAAAAGTGAGAGAGAATAAATTAAAATTCTGTAAAATTAATATAAAGCAGAAATAAATAATAATGAAGACACAAAATACATAATATTTATAACACGATATTTCCCTTACCTGAACACTATATAATAGATTTCAAAATGCCTACATGGAAGAGTCAGTCAAAATGTATTTCTCCAGTTATCCAATGACAGTATTTATTATGCAAACATTCTTCCATAAATCACATAATCAACATCACAAAACTACAATTATTCTGAAACATTATAGCTTTTAGCAATGAAACAACTATCTCTAGCTTACATTATACTTCTAGCTTTGCAACTTGGGTCTGATATTGTTTTTCATTAAATTCATATTGTCTCTGCTATATATTTAGGGGATTAAGTTTTAACTTACTTTTACTGTAAATTACTCTGATACAATTACATTTTTCTCCTTTTTCTTTTGCAGAGGGCTGAAAAGGCTTAATACTAACTATTTTTAGATAATCTTCTCTCGCCTACTATAAGCCATAAACAATCTTCTAGGGCAATGTTTTATAAGCTGGCATTGTAGCTACCTAGCCACGTAACTATATATTCATAATATAGTCACAGACCAGAGATGCTGCAAAAGCATTTCCACCACAGTGCAGCCGCCCTCTCTGTTGCTTAGATGCTGCAGCACCTATGCCACAGGGGAGGCACTTTGTAGATGTGTCCAAGGGTCGTGTTTATAGAATGACACTCACTCTGCAGCTTAGGCACTGTCGCACTGAAGCTGCAGGAGTGGGTGGGCAACCAGACCATGGGGCTGCCAGCTGCAAAGCCACTTCCACCCCACTTCCCTTTAACTGTGGGATGTGAAGTGGGGGAGAGCTAGTCTTCAGTCACCACTCCATGAGGGGAAGTGTGTCTTTTGGGGGCTGGGGAACTGGCCCCAAAGGACCTGCTTCCCCTCCTACCTCTCCGTATTTCTCCAGATATCCATGGTTGGCAAAATAGAGTGGGAGAGAAATAGGGAGAATGACTCCTTTGCTGCCAGTTCTCTGATTCCCAGAGTGATAGCTTCATGGGACTGAAGCAGAATAATGGTTGGAAATGCAATCAGCAGACTTTGCCGCTGGCTCCTGCCCTGGACAATAACATTTTAACACTGCCACACTGAACAGCCCTTTCTCAGCAGAAATTTTGCAATTGGTAGAGCAATATTGCAACTATAAGAGTTTGGTTGAAGTATCAACTAGTCAGCAAGATATTCATTCTGATCCATGATCGGAATCCTGTCTGGAAGAGCCCTATGAGGGAACCTGTGGGTCCCCAACAAAAGGCCCAGAAAGCTGCTATTTTTATGGATAGTATGGTGACATATTAATACTTTTATTCTAAGCAGCAAAGACCATATTTGAACACATTATATAACGTTCTCTGCAATATATAATAGTCCTCTGCAATATATAAAGAAAAAAGAGAAAAATGTAATTGTATCTGAGTAATTTACAACAAAAGTAAGTTATAACTTAAGTAACATTCAACATTTGTATTTGTCCCTTTGAATGTTAATCTACAGAAAGAAGCCAATGTGGTGTAAAATTTTACATTGCTAACTTCAGCATTTATTTGCCACATCTTTTTCCTGTGTTCGTTTGTTTTCCACCCACAAGTAAGTAACTCATTCCACTATTAAATTCCTCTTACCCTAGGAAGTTTTTCCTGATAGGAGCCAGAATCTTCCTTCCTGTAACATAAGGCTATAATATCATTTCCTACCTACTTAGACCACAGAGAACAGGTCTTCCTTTTCTTGTGACACCCCTTCAGGTATTTGAGAAGCGCTATAATATCTCCTCCCATCATAGTTTTTTCTAAATATGCTTATTTCTCTTCATTTCTCTTCTTAAGACTTATCTCCAGTTCCCTGTTGATCTGAATTATGCTTCTTTGCACCTGTTCCAGTTTCTTAATCTTACCATGGCCAGGACAGGACAGTATTCTGAGAATATAGTGGAACTAGTCCTTCACATGACTTCAATTTGAAATGCAAAAAATTCCATGGTATAATCAAACAGAAACAAAGCTTCAACAAGAAACAGAAAAAAGGGGGAAAGAGGAAGGGAAAGATTACAGAAGGGGAAAAAAAATCTAACTGTATTTGGATTTCTGGAAAGGTCACGCTGGAAACTACAGTAGAAAAACACTCTCCACTAAGTATATCCAATTAAAACAAGAAAAAGTAGAATATAATATTTAGAAACAAAATGGACTGCTACTTTATTTCTGCTCCTGATCTTAATTAAACACATTTTTCAGCAGTTTCTGGTTCTGATAATTTCTTGATGCAGAATTCAAGGAAAGTCAATAAATAGAAGGATACTTTAAAAAAATAAAAGGTCACATCTCACCCCTTTTTGCCTTGCTACCAAATGTACTCTGTTAAAAAGCTTATGTTGCATGACTGCTTCATGGAGATTTTGAGAAACTGAACCAACATCTGGTAAAAACATGATCTTTTCATCTTTCCACTCCAGAGACTGCGTTTGTCTTGACAGTGATAAAATACTATCTTGACTAGTACTTTTGAGAAACCAAACCAGAAATGGACTGGGTCTGTGTGGTAAATGAAAATGAAACTAAATGGTACACTGCCCCTATTTTGAGTTGGTATTCAGGCTTTAATGAAAACAAAATCACACTTTTTCCCCCAGAGATTGATCTGATTCAGCATCATAAGGTATATTTAAAAAACAAATTATTGTTGGGTAAAAAACTCCATGGACAGGTCAATTCATTCAGGCTATTTTGATTCCTTTTCCATAGCCGATCAAAATCTTTGACATGTTGTCTATCATCCAGAGTGATTTAATCTGTTCTCACCAGAAGCAATTACTGTTATTTTAGACACTCTTATTAAGAGGAAAACATTTTTAGTGTCTACAGACATTTTTAATTGCTTCAAATCATGAGAAGGGCTTTAAAATCACAAGCATTTCCTAACTTGATCAGTTTTTTGGGGTCTCTGCCTCTTCAATGAAATCCAGTATTGAAATAGTCTTTGAAGTTCCTTGGAGACTAGAGCTTACAGTATAGCGGAAAGGCAGAAACAGCTGCTGCTTGTTTTCCTGTATCACTTAATGGATACTGACAAATGGGGGTGAAGTCTTTGTTGGTATGATTTAGGACCCCTCTCTTTCTCAAAAAGCCATCAATTAAACATTTTTGTCTCTGCTTGCCAACTGATTGATGATACAGTCAGATATTAGGGGGGGGGGGAACTCCAAAGTCAGGAGGAAAACCAAGATTTTAGATCAGTCAGCCACTATAACAAACAATTCCAAGCCTTTTCACATAAGCTAGTGTTTTGCAATAGTTCAGATTGAGGATCCAAAAATAGCATCTCTCTGCACCCCTTTAAAGCAGCCACATCTTTTCTGGATTGCCCAGCTGCAAAAAGTGACAGGTGCTACGTTTTGCTCCCACACACTGCAAAACACCTTTTCCACATTATTTCTGAAGCACTGCAAAGCCCTACCAAATATCCTCAATCCTGTAACTATGCATTAAATTTCATTTTACTTAGTGAAAGAGTTTGTAATTCCCTCCATTAAATTACATTCTGTTATTTCAGCTGACCTCTGATTTAACAAGACCTTTGAATTTTGTTTCTGTCTTCTAAAGCATTTACTAGAAAACAGAAAATCATCTAGTTTGCGGCCATCTGCGTATCTGGTAAGAATTCTACCAGCTCACCTTATCAATGAAACCATTCATGAAAATGTTAGAGTACTGGACTTAGGACGAAAGCCTGTGAGAGTGTACTTGATGACTTGATCTAGTTTGAGGAACTATTGATAAGAAATCGTTCAGTATGGTTTATAAATCAGTTGTAAATCCACCTAAAAGACAGGTGGATTCTTCACTAGTTTGTTAATCAGAATATCATGTCATACTTCGTCAAATGATGTGGTTAAGTCAAATTACAGTATATCTACAGCATTTCCCAAAACTATTAAGCAAGTTGGCTAATGAAAAAATTAAAAAGCTCATCTTGGTTACTGGTCATGTTAGCTAAGGTTGAGAACTGGAGGCCAGAAACATCTGGAGAACTGCACTTTCCCTTCCCTGCTCTGTGTGTGTGTGCCTTTGAGTCAGTTTTGACTCCTGGTGAGTGCCTGGACAAGTCCCTGCAATTTTTTGGGCAAGGTTTTTCAGAAGCGGTTTGCCATTGCCTCCTTCCTAGGGCTAAAAGAGACGGACTGGCTCAAAGTCACCCAGCTGGCTTTGAGCCTAAGGCAGGACTAGAACTCACAGACTCCTGGTTTGCCATTGGCTCCTTCCTAGGGCTAAGAGAGAGGGACTGGCTCAAAGTCACCCAGCTGGCTTTGAGCCTAAGGCAGGACTAGAACTCACAGTCTCCCAGTTTCTGGCCTGATGCCTTAACCACTACACCAAACTGGTTCTTTCCCTGCTGTAGGAAATTTAATTTAAATGTTTGTCAAAAATGTGGATTGTTCTTCCTAGAAAAATAGTTATGACCATTAACATCTCTTTTATCATTCAGTCCCTAAATCACGATGTTCCAGAAAGTATGAATTAGAATCTAATCTCTATGTTTGAGTTGACTAAAAATCCATCTGACTGACACTTTTGTATTCTGTTTTCGCAGGTGTAGGTGATGAGTCTTTCTCCTCTGCGCTGCTTGTAGAACTGGAAAAACAAGCTATGGCCCTGACAGTTCCTCTTCCTCTTTTCTTTTTTGAGTCACTGGGACTTCCTCAGTGGGAAATGTACATTCCACAGGCACGACATAGGTTATATTTTTCACTTCCTATTTTCCTTCACCTGAGGCTAAGGAACAGAGGACAGCATACAAGTATTGAATCACTTGAGAAAATGATCCCCTTCACTCCTCAGTTATCAGACTGAAACAACAAAATTAGATGGAAAAAAGTCAGATATCAAATAAGCCTCTCTCTGGAGTCTCACATTCAGAAGGAGAATTAGTACACTGAAATAAAATAAAATAGTAAAACAAAATAATGAATGCTGATTATAAAAGCTGCTTTATATGATTAATTGAAGTGAATCAAACCTTTAAAGATGCTTATTCAGAAGTATGTGAATACTGTTATTTTCAATGGTGTTTATTTTAAATAAATTTATAAAACAGAAATGCAGTACTTAAGGTCTCAGGGCCACTTGGAGTCTTCCATAAGGCAAATACTTTGAGAAGTTTGAATAATAGGTCGTTTTTCAATTTGGACTGAAATCCTCTCTGGCAGGAACCATGCATAGGGAATAATTATGAGTAATGTTTTGCTCCCACTCCCTTGGAATCCTCCTAGTGTGGCTATATGCAAGAAAGGAAAAAAGCCTTATTTCATAACTTCTTAATAATGGAGATTATAGCTTTCTCCAAATCCTTTCCTACCACTTATACTAAATTTGAAATGGGAGAGCTTCTAAGCTTCACATATTATTATTATTGCCCTCTGCTTTTAGAATTAAAGAGTGTGATAAAAGTTAATAATTCATAGTGTATCATATCCTTGCAAAAGAAAAATGACATCTTGGTGAATCAGTAAGTATAGTTTGACTTAATGATCTAGAGAAGGATTATCTCCAGAGAGAATATTGGTTCTCCTTGATCCACTGCAAGGCTTATCTTTCACTTTCAATCATACTGTACCAAGGACTCCACAGATATTCTATGTGAAATAAAAGCCCTAAAGCTCATAAGATGGGACAGGCTCCTGGAGCTAATAAATGCAGCTAAGGCCTAATTAAGGTATAGTTGCATACAAAAGTTTAGGCACCCTGATTAGATTGTATCTTTTGATGAATTCCTAAGTAAACAGAAGGTCTGGGTTTTTTTGTTTTTTGGTCCACAACTGTACAAAAATAGAAAGTATGCACACAAATTTGTGGGGAAATGCTGTATTTAACTTTGTACCACATAAACATTGTGTCAGGTTCTTTTCAGTTAGAGCAGGGTTTCTCAACCAGGGTTCCGTGGAACCCTAAGGTTCTGCGATAAGTCACTAGGGGTTCCCTGAGAGATCATGATTTATTAAAAAAATTAAAGAGGTATGTTTCATTCTTTATTTTTAGTTTTAAAACACCATTAATGCATAAATACAGGCCTACGGTAAAGGCAAAGGTTTTCCCCTGCACAGTCGTGTCTGACTCTAGGGGGCAGTGCTCATCTGCGTTTCTTAGCTGAAGAGCCAGCGCTGTCCGAAGACGCTTCCTCGGTCATGTGGCCGGCATGACGAGCGCGGAACGCTGTTACCATCCCACCGAAGTGGTACCTATTTATCTACTTGCATTTGCATGCTTTCAAATTGCTAGGTTGGCAAGAGCTGGGGCGAGTGCGGGAGCTCACTCCGTCACGCGGCGCTCGGGTCTTGAACCGCTGACCTTCCAATTGACAAGCCTGGCATCTTAACCACTGAGTCATCGCGTCCACTTAAAAATGCAGGGTAGCAGACAGGCCTACACATGAAACAAATATAATAATTTTGTAACTTCTGGCCTATATTTGAGCCTGAATATGCAGGGGTTCCCCAAGGCCTGAAAAATATTTCAAGGGTTCCTCTAGGATCAAAAGGTTGAGAAAGGCTGAGTTAGAGACTGACTGAAACATATCATCTCACCAGGGATACCCTAACTTTTTATATACAACTGTAAGTTGAGCTGGAGGATGGGATAGAGATGCATTTAAAACAGAAATGGTGGATCTGTAGCACTCCAAATATTACTAAAATATAATTTGCAGCCTTCTTCACCATTGGCTACCTGAGCTGGGGATGTTCAGAACTGTAGTTCAGCAATATCAGGGGGACCAGAGTCTTCATTTTGACTTATGTTTCAGCATAACCATAAAATACATTTTTACCTCTAATTTTTCCATTCCATTTTTTAACTGTAAATTGTATGGTTTGTGGAATAACAAATACAACTTTTCTAAATTTACATACATTGAAAGAAAGATGCTACCCTAGTCACACTTTAAGCATAAGTCAAATGTGCAAATTGAATAAATCAAACCATAATTTTACTAGGTGCTTCCTAGCTTTCTCTGATAATAACAGGAAATATGCCACTGCTAATGAAACTCAAGGAGCTTTATCTGCTGATACATAATTGATGCATAAAATTGACCTATAAAGCAAAGACACCATTGTTTGTTCTTTATAAATGGCCTGTTTCTTATAGCTAGGCTGACCATATTTCCTTGAGACAAAAACGGGACATTGGGATGGCAAAAATGGGACAGGATTAAACTTATGTAATATTCCATATTCATGAAAAAGTAAGATGAGAAAAAAAGTTTTTAAGAGTTTTTAAGATCCATTTGCTGGTCCTTAAACAGATTACTGTATATATAAAAATATTTTTGTTTTCATTAAAATGAAAAAGATTTATTACATGAACATATTGAGCTAACAATTATTCTTCAGTGACAGAACTCATACAAATATTTAGGTAGACGTAGAGGGGGACTGTATTTGACAGGAGGCGAATGGGGAAAGCACAGCTCATGGGCTTTGTAACATCACGGATCGCAGGAAGGAGGGGAGGGGGGAGAGAAGAGAGGCAGGGAAGGGAGGATTCAAAAACTCCACGCCTGGCGAGGCTTCTCTTCTTTCTGCCTTCCCTCCTCCTCCTACTGCTTTTTTTTCTCCCTCTTTCTCTGTCTCCCACAATCCCAAATGAAAGACTCTCTCTTGCCAAGCTGGAGAAATAATCAGTTTCATTCTTGAAAAAAGGGGGCGGGATCACATCCCGAACGCATTTTAATAAAACAAACAGAGAGCAGAGAGCGACCAGCTAAGAGCAGAGCAGAGGCAAAGATATCTCTCCCCATCTCTCTCTGTCTCCCTCTCTCTCTCTCTTTCCGCCTTCCTTGCCCCCCTCTAGTCTCACCCAACATCAAGCACCTCAATCAAGCACTTTTTAAATGATAATTACATCTTGGCTGAATCAATCTTGCCATGCCTGACATTTTGCTAATTTTTTTTTAAAAACGGGACAAAATTGACTTTTATATTAAAATGACGGGACGGTCGGGAAATGTGAAGAAAACGATACTGTCCCATTTAAAACGGTATGTATGGTCAGCCTACTTATAGCTCATTAGTTCATTTCCAATAACTAAAACATAGAAGCTGTTTATAGCTCTTAGTCTTGCTATTCTTCCTGAATTCTTCTTTGGCCCCTCCTCCTCCTCCTCCTCCCTAAACAGAATCAGTTTCACTATAGTCAGAAAGTATGGAGGTGGGGGCCAATAATTGGTTACAAAATCCAAAATAAAATAATCTACAAAGGGAGTTCATGACTCATTGCTTCCAGTTCATCACTCTCTGGGTAGATTATTCAGGCCACAAAAGTGCTAGTTTATCCCCCCAGTATTGTTTGTCTGGCTGAATAAAATAAATGAAAAAGAATAAATACATTAGAGCAATGAAGTGAAACATTTAATACCAAATGCTTCCTTTGGTTAGTTTTCAAATTCAGCACTTTAAATTTGTCTGACAGATTTTAAAAATATTCAGATTCCAAGATCATAATGAATGTTAATTTCTTTGCTATTGATACAGCAGAAATCCTTGTTTCTTTCTTTTGCACTGTCCATCAGTCTGTGGAATGCTGGGATATTGTGAAGCTTGATACATAGAGCCTATTGGCATAATAGTAATTATGATGTCAATATATTTTCTACTAATTAGTTTGCAGATTGTATACTCTAACTTCCTTCTCATTTGTTTCCTGCAATTTAGAAATTGGGTCAGATTGCAATATAGGTTAGGACGACAGTTTTATTTTTAATACTCACCTCAAGCTTTCTCTGTATGAAATATTCAGTGCATTGCCTGTATGACAGTAATGTAATTATAAGGTCACAAAGGTAAGGGCAAAATGCTTTTGGAAAGTAAACAGACCAGGAAACACTAACATAATGATAAAGGAGCTATCACCAATTAGAGAGGTCATTTCCCTACTAGCAACTTAGAGCATCTTATAGAGTCATCCAATCATTGCTGTGCCAAAATAACAGTAACGCTTCATGTTGCCTTAGAGATGGCTAGTTAATGTTATTAAGAAGCCTGAAATCACCAACAGAAAGATTGTCTTAGTATGGCCCTATTCTTTCATAGGGGACTCCTGCACTTTTAATACTCTAACACAGTGTTTCTCAACCTCAGCAACTTTAAGCTGCCCCATGCTGGCTAGGAAATCCTGGTTGTTGAAGTCCACATAGCTTAAAGTTGCTGAGGTCTATAATTACTGATCTAGCAGCCTTTCCTTCTACTGCATTTCTGTTTTGGAAACTGCTTTTTTTGTGACCCTTACATAGTAGATGATAAAGAGGCCTGTCAATGAAAAAAAAAGGTAAGTCTTTGTGTAGCAAGGCCAGGGTAAATAATAGGGCTGCCATATCTAGGTGCAAAAGTCCTGATGATCTCTAGATGGAAGCAAAGTGATACAGAACATAGCTAGCCATTTGCTGTCATTAGTGGTCACCTAAATTTTTTGCATTCCATACATGTTACCCAGAGTAAATAATGAAATCTTAATTTATCTAAATCTTTGAGATTGTTTTAAAATGTAAGCCTCCTGTGATTTTAATAGTTTTACATGGCAAGTAGCAGCATGGAATGAAAAAGCTGTATCTACTGACTCTCTCTTTATTTTGCATCTAATAAAGAACAAAAATTCTGCTAGGAGAATCTCCCTCTCCCTCTCCCTCTCCCATTCATCCATCCATCCATCTATCTATCTATCTATCTATCTATCCCAAGAAGTTGTAGAATAATAATTGCATATATTTCCCAAGTATGTTATCTCTGCTTGTATTCCATGGGCTGAGAAAGTAGGATTATGTTCACACTTATATTGCAATTCATGATTTACTGAACTGGATTCCCTGGATTTGCACAATACATTGAACCATGTCCCTCTCCCCTTGCATTCTTCATTTGTAGTAACTGAGTATTAAAGAATTTTGAGCTACAATGGACCGACCTCACTTTCAAGCCTCTGAAAACTATTTTATATCTGTATGTAATTAACTCTATTTTCCCTAAAGGTGAAAACAATTGCATAGTAATTACATTATTACTATAACTACAGTTCATAAGTCTGATAGGGTTTTGAGTGTCTCAGGCAAGTTTTCCTGTCTGGCATGAATTTTTGATCCCTAAATTTATTTTGATGACATAACATTAGGTCAGCCTTGTTCCTAAACTTGAGCCACCCCCATAACTGGAGAGAAGACTGCAGCAGTCTCTCTGAATGAGAATGGCACAGCATTCTTCAGAAGCAATGCCTTTATTAGCTACTGCCTCCTGAAAAAACAGGATGTATCCCAGTTAAGGTTGTGTGTTGGTTGCAGTAAGTGCAACCATTAACTGGTTTATTTCCCATGTATATACTTCCATTTATGTTATCTTGTGGTGAGAGAAACATATGGAAATATCTCCAGCTACTAAAGAGTCTTCAGGGAGATGTTTATTGCAGTCTTAACAAAAGACTGGTGAGTGTGGGTGTGTGAATGGAGATTACAGCACATACCCACTGATTTCTCAGACAGTAGGTGGTGGCTTTTGACCAAAAAGGTTTGGTATAGGAAAATGACATAACCTGTCTATATTATGGCTTTGAAAGTTTACAAGTACTCAAACCCCACAGCTGTGAGAAATCACAGCTATCCTTAACTATAAGATTATAACTGGTTATAATTTGCCTGTATCCTTCTCTCAGTCTTGATCAGCTAAATGGCAGCATCTAGCAGACCTTGACTGATTTCTAAAAGCTAAGCAGGGTCAGACTTGATTAGTAAGTGAAGACCACCAGGAAATATCAGGGCCATAGGATAAACTGGGAAATGAAAAAATAGCCAGGAAAAAGGCAATGCCAAACAACTTCCATATTATTACCAATAAAACTACATGGATGTCCATGAAGCCACCAGGTGTCCAATATGACTACAGGGAGTTTTTATCCTTATTTCTTCTCTCAGTCTACTTACATTTCTATGTGCTGAGAAAAGAGGAGGTCTTTAACCTGATGATTTATGAAAAGGAACAAAATACCACTGCAGGATCATTTGCAACACCATTTTGGCTTCTCTGCTGACAGAAATATGCTTTTGTAATACTGGTGAGAATTCCGAGACTTACAGGACCAACATCTCTGGAGTAGACAGGTTGATCTAACTGTGGCCAACTCTGTGCCTCTAAGAAGCCCAGTAGCAGGTGAACCCTATTGTTCTGTATCATTATTTTCGCTAATATTAATTGTCACACTACTTCTGAAATTAGCCCAATTTGTGGCAATGAGATACATGACTGAAAACATTTGGAGAAGCAATACATTGTCCTAAATCTACTATCAATCAGTTTCCTTGGATGAACCCCAAATGATAATTATGAATGGTGAGAAAAATGCCTATCTCTAAATACCAGGCAAAAACTTATAAATCTTTGTTGATCCTTAATTATATTATTTCTTAATTATTTATATATTTTTAAACAAGAATGAAACCCAAAACTTTAATAGTTTTTTCACATCATTTGACTTGTTTCCATCTCTATAATATACTTTAGACAGAAAGTATTGAAATTAATGTGGATCAGGGAGTTTCAATTCATGAACGTTAAATTCTGACATTTCTGTCATGTATCTGGAGTTACTTAATTCCTGTGGAAAGTAAAATGTGATAAAATGCCTCTATTTCCTCACATGTATTTAGGCAACTCTTGGTTAGAAATTCCAATCAAATACTTCCTTTCAGGATTATAGCAAAAGACTGCATCCTTAGATGTCTCCTTTGGTAGACTCTGTGTGAAGAAGGGAAGTTCAAAGGGGTTTTAACCAGGTGCCAAAGGATTTATATTCCCACAATCCTGAGAAAAGAGAATGGGGTGTTAATGCTAGAAGAGTGGCAGAACAATTCATAGACAAGAACAAATGCCTCCACCCAACTTCTCAGTAAACACAGTAAAAAAAAAGAGGAAAGTCTTAGTTTTGTATTTGCAGGTTTATGTTTCTATATATGTTTATGTATTGCATTTTTAATGTTTATTTTATGTGTAGAATTGTAATAAAGTATGTATGTGTATAAGGGGCATGGTGGCTCAGCGGGTAAGACGCCAGGCTTGTCGATCAGAAGATCGCAAGTTCGGAGGTTCGAATCCCTAGCCCCACGTGACGGAGTGAGCTCCCGCACTCGCCCCAGCTCTTGCCAACCTAGCAATTCGAAAGCATGCAAATGCAAGTAGATTAATAGGTACCACTTCGGTGGGTAGGTAACAGCGTTCCGCGCGCGTCATGCAGCCACATGACCGAGGAAGCGTCTTCGGACGTTCAGATGTTTGTGTGTGTGTGTGTATATATACTGTATATATACACATGTGTGTGTATGTATTTGTGTGTTTGTGTGTGTGTGTGTGTATAATAGATAGATATAGATACAGATACAGATACAGATACAGATACAGATACAGATACAGATACAGATACAGATACAGATACAGATACAGATACAGATACAGATACAGATACAGATACAGATATAGATATGAAAAGTCTGTTAGGGAATTAGATGAGGTCTTACCACAGGAGAAATCAGTGTGCAGGCCTCCCTTGGATCAAAATATCTGTCAAGACAATTGATGTTTTCGAACCCAATTTGGAAAAGGTCTTCATTCAAATAGCAATACAATCTCTATCCACGTATTCCTTTATGCCGTGTAGTATCACAGGGAGAGAAAATTACAACCCTGCCCCTTGCATAACTGTTCCCATCAACTTCCATGAGTAGGAGGACAAGAAAGTGTACTGTGGTAACTGTGGCTCCCTATCATGGAGGAACACTGGGATAGCTAAAGTGGGGGCAGCGATGTAAACACATTTGTCCTTGTTTCTCTCCACCTAATATTAATTGCCTGGAGATAAGAAACCCTTGAACAGAACCTTGTTTTTAGGGTGAGTTCAGGACAGTTGGCTGCCTGAACTGAAAGGCAAGGTCATTCCATCTCCAGATCTGATTGGCTGACAGATATCTTATTTTTAACACTGATTATAGAATACCATCCTTCTGTGGTCCATAGGCACAGGTCCATCCTAATTTTTGTTGCTGATCCAGCCTTCCCCCAGCATCTATGGCCTAATGATAATGCCATATAAGTTTGTTTTAAAATTGTGAAACTATCAACAAGATTTATTCTTTGTAACAGAATCACTGTCGATCAACTAATTCTTCCTGTGCAATAATGGGAGTAAAGTCAACCAGGAGTAATATACTAAAATGGGATTATGAGAGGTTGACTGTGGAGGCAAAAAGTGGTAAGCTCTTTCCTCTGCTTCCTTTCTTCTGAATGCTCAAGAAGGACTCTATCCAGAAGAAAATGAAGTCATTCCCTTAAAAGGAAAGCCCAAAGAAAGGGAAAAAAGAAGCCCAAAGACAGCTGTGGGAGAAAGAAGTCTACATCCAACAGCATGTAAGTGTGTGCATTCAGGCTGTGTGGGGCTGCTGGGGAACTGTTCTGTAGCAGAGGAGGAGAGGAGACAAAGGCCTTGGCAGCCAGAGAAGAGATTCCAGAGGAATCTAGCTGCAGCAGATCCAGCCCAAGCTGGGAAAGGGAGAAGCAATAGCTCAGGTGAGTGTTGTCAAGGTAAACCCAAGTGGGGTATGTTCCCTGATGGCCACAAGCAGCAGAAAGCCTAGTAGTGATGGGCTATGTCCCTAGAGAGGGGATCAAGCCAGAAGAAGAAGAAAGAGGGGGAAATGGTTACCCTCCTCCACTTTAGAGTGCCAGGGTGCCAGGATGAAGAAAACTATGGAGTCTTAGCTGAAGAGCCTCAAGGCTGGGCTAATTGTAGTGCAACCACAATCTGTCAGAGCAACAGCCAACATATCAACAGAAACCAGACACTCTGGCAGCTATACCAACTAAAGAGAGAAAGAGGCAATACAGCTCAACAGAGTTGGGCAGCAGGGTCAAGAAGCATGGTGAGAAAGGCCTTGTAAGAAATCCAGTGGCAGCTTAAGACAGCAGGAATTGTGACCATAGTAGCAGCCAGTACTGGCTACCACAACACCAATAGGTACCAGAAAGGATCAAGCCAGGGCAGAACAAGAGAATGCCAGAACAGAGTGGGCCAAAGAAAGGGTCAAACCAGAGTGCACCAGATGCACCAAGTGACCAAGAGAGGCAAAGCTGGATGGACTGTTGTTACAGAGCCAGAGAAGCCAGAGCTTGATGAAACAAGCACCAGATCTAGAAAGAATGATTCTGGTAGCAAGATCAAGCAAACACAGCAGCAGTTCCAACCACATACTGGTCAAGTCCGGATGAGTCATCTGATAGCAGAGACCAATCCAGCAGTAAAGGCATCAGGAATACTTGGCAGTAATGTCTAGGGCTGGGACCAGGATAGATGAGAGTTAAGAGCTGAAACTGCTATAGATGTCTATAGGTTAAGAGTAAAAGATAAAAATTAGATAGTTAGAACTTAGGAAGCTATAGAAAAATAGTAAACAGTGATGAATGAAAAGAATAGAGCTTACAAGAATAAAATAGCCTACAGAAATTGTAGAGACAGGATAGAGACACTGTGAATTAGAATGTGATTTTCTTTTGTAAGGAAAAGTGATATACAGGATAATAATAAATTTAATAAAACACTTTCCAACTGGAATTGATACGTGTGCATCCTACTTGAGATCTGTATTATCACTGACCTCGTGAGAGGGTTGCATTGTAATTCAGAATGGCAAGTCTTTCTTCCCAAACTTGCCTGTGGAAAAAAGTTTGTAGTAGGGAGAGATGACAGTAAACCTAAGCTATAGAAAAGGTTTGGTTGGTAACCATTGCCACCACAACAGATTGCAAATATAATTCCTGTGATTATTCATGCTCTTAGTAAAGCTATCGGAAGCAACAGTTCATCTTCAAGTGTCCTCAGCATTTAGAGCTGTAGTCCTCGGAGCCTGTCAGACAGTGCAGTTCCATCATTGGGATCGTAGGACTTCACTATTCTACAGTGATGTTATCGGGATTTTACGAAAGTGGCTTTTTCTTGTATCTGGTTGATCCTTGAATAGAGAAATGTCATGTCATGTAGTGAATGCCAATTCTGAAATGGCAACTACTGTGAATGTAGCCTCCATGCCAGGTTGCAGACTGATAGTCACAATCCACACCCCCACAAATGAGAGATTGCTCTGCCATGTATATGGATCCAGGGTCAGATTAATCTGGCTCCTCCTTCTGATAGAAAAAAAGGTTTTTCTTTTGAAAAAAAATTGATGTAGAAGTCTAAGTAGAGAGGCTGGGTTTCCCTCATCCCCAGCAGTCTCTGATTAATGGTGGAAATCTCCAAGAAGCTGGAGAAGCCCTGGAAATTGAGGCAGCGAACCATTTGCTTCAGGGAATCTTTTATTTCTGTAGAAATAGGGAAAATACATAGCCAGGAATTTGTGCTAGCTTTTTCATTTCTGTTTTCAATGATGTGCTAAGAGGGAAAGGAAGGGAAAGGAGAGAAAGAGAAAAATCAGGCAGGGAGAGAGTGAATGGGTGAGTGAGTGAACATATTAACAATAGGAGGACAGTGGAAGAAGAAAGGAAGTAGTAGCACATAACAAGGAGAAGGCCTGGCTTCAACTTGGAGTTACCTCACTCTTGGCTGCATTGGGGAAAACTGTAGCCTCCCTCACCTCATCCACCTTGAACTAAAAGAGTGAGTGAGGCCAGCCTCCTTCACCAAGCAGAGGAGAAAAGAGGTTTCATTCAGAGCTGAAGTTTGACATTCACATGGGCTCCTACCCAGAACAGAGGAAGCTGATATTTCCTCCTTTGTGGGACTATGCATATATCATTTGGCTCCTTTCATGAGCATGTGCACTTCTCAATATTTAAGCTTCATTTATCTAGAAAGGGGACACAGAAGCTCAGCCATCCATTCCTGTACCACTGCAGTGACTGGTGGATGTTTCGCCATTGGCAGGTGATGTCCAAGGACGCAGAGTCAGCAAAGCCAAAGGCTTAAACCATTGTTTCACTTAATGTGCATAATTAGGACAGTACCATTTGACACTGAATCACAGCAGATTCAGTAAATCAGGAGTCTGGCAGTAACTTTTCCAACTAACACTAAATTAATTGAAGATCATTCAGTGGCCTGTTAGAACCAGTGAATGGAGCAGAGCTTAACGTTGTGTAAACTCGTGCATAGAAAAAGGAATATTGTTTAAAAACACAGCCTGCGAGCACGTTAGAGAGATTCAGGTTCTTATTCTTACACTTTTAGCCCATCCAAGCATAAAGAAACACACGCTTAAACATTGCAGGTACAAAAAGTAAGTACAAAAGAGTTCTTACATTTATTTTGTCCAGGTACAGCCATTTCAGTAGAAGATTGGTTTCAGTTCTTCCTTCTGTTCCCTAAACTGCATACCTCTTGCTCTGTTTTCTGCAAGAGGCTTCGTGGAGAAAGGAGCTTGAGGCCTAGCACATGGCCTCTCCATGAAGAGGAGCAGCCACATGCTGCTTCCTCCTCGATGGTGGAAGAATCAGAGAGAGAAGAGGAAGTGGGAGGGGCAAGAAGCAGCTTCCTCTGGAAGCACAGAGTTTGCCTCCTAGAGCAATCACCCATATGCTAATGAGGCATGCATGATTTGCCAGATTCCAACATTAATAAAATTTGTAAGTTGGAAAAATTGCTACTGTGCTCTACCTGATTTTTGGCTACCATAGACTAGCATGGCTCTTCTACAGTGTCAACAGATGTAGCAAAGACAAATAGAAATCAACAGTGAAGATAGAATGAAACCTCTTTTCTCCTCTGCTTGGTGAAGGAGGCTGACCACACTCACTCTTTTAGTTCAAGGTGGATGAGGTGAGGGAGGCTACAGTTTTCCCCAATGCAGTGAAGATAGCAGATTTCATGCCAACTCAAAAATGGATAAATAGGAAAGGCCCATAGATGCTTATAGCTCTGAACAGAGCTGCAAATAGTCAATATAGCCCACATCAGTCTTGGGTGTATTCTGAACTGGTTTACCTGAAGTCCATTTTTTATAGTGCTACAAATTAAGAATTGGAATAATGAGCTAATACAATGGGGGAAAACACAGGAAGATAAATGGATTGGGAGAGACATCTGAATCTATAGAACGAGTGAATTGTGTCAGTTCTGAATAAAACAGGAAGTGGAGAAGCAAAAGAATGAGGTGACTCATTCAGGTAAACTGTGCAGTGTGTGCGTGTGTAGCAGAGAGAAGGGTGGGAGAGAAACTGTTCAAACAACAACCTGTGGTGGTGAATGGCAATGACTTCACTTCAATCATGATGATATAGCTCAACTTACAGCTGGCATATACTTTTGCTCTGTTCAGCTCTGCCCTTTTGCAGTTAGCAAAGAGATTTAGCAAGACAGAAAAAAACTACATTGTCATACAGAAAAGTAGCAAAATTACTAAGGGGGAGGAATCTGAAAGGCTATTATTTCCCTCACCACACTGGTAAGAAAATCTCTAGTTCATATATGGAGAACCTGTCCAGATGTGGAAGAACCATTGTTCCCAGCAGCTCTATACAATATGCCAGTGGTGAGGGATACCGGGAATTGCAGATCAGCAATATCTGGAATGCTAATCCAATTCCCCTGGTTATAAAAAAAAACAATCTGGAGGTGTTTTTTTAATAGAATGTGATTGTGGAACCGACCTCTGAACAATATGTTTTGTTAATTAATACACAAAGCATCATTATAGATTCCAAGCTGGAAGCTTCAATGACTTATCAAAGGAATGGGTTAGAGTTTTTTTGAAATACATATGAAAGAAGGAGAAAAAGTGGAGGTAGTGGCGTGGGAAAGGGGATACAATCCCAATATGAATGATGGAGCATGGGGAGGGAATATTTATTCCCTTCCCTGCTCTAATGACGTATCACCATACAGTATTGTATTGTTCAGTGAAGGCACGTCTTGGGTAGCAGTATAGTATCTAAGCTACATTGGCGATCACTCGTAGCCGAGTAAGATTGTCTTCCAAAGGTAAAGTTTTAACAGTGGATCCGTAAGTGGCTATAAAGGCCAATTCTGGATCCACACAACCTCCCACAATGAGGGCATAGGTTTCCGGGTGGGAGACGGTCATGATGAGGGTTTGCCTGACGTGCCTTCCTTTTAGCTCTTTTCTCCCTTTCGACAGAAATGGAGATGACTGCTAGAAGACAGAAAATTTAGTGGTTGTTCAGATTTTTGTAGCCTAGATATCAATTGCACCAATGGGGTTAGTGTTATCAGCTGCCTTGCTTTATTTTGGAGAGAGACTGGTTGTAA
Source organism: Charina bottae (assembly GCA_023362775.1). Lineage (NCBI taxonomy): Eukaryota > Metazoa > Chordata > Lepidosauria > Squamata > Charinaidae > Charina > Charina bottae. The sequence continues at coordinate 49,454,196 of JALMGJ010000005.1, forward strand.
TTGATTACAGTACATTTGTTTTTCATGTATGTGCTCCATTGCCTATGACTTGATCTGCATGTACATACACAGAGTACTAAACCATCACTGCCTTCCCTCCCAGCCATGCACTAGGTCTACTGATCTACCATGCTTCACATCAGATATGGACATTATGAGAAATGTACTGATGTGGTAAGGTAAAACAAAAGAAAACTAATTATGGATACATGCATGCTGTCTTTGGAATAACTTTGTTCTGATTAATCAGAGAAGTAAAACAGTAGATAGGTCATTATGGAGGATCTTCAATTTGGCAATAACAATAGATAAATAGTATAAACTGTTGCTAGGATTCCCACTGAATATGGTAATTGTGTGCATTACTTGTTTGGGTGTCCTGCTGAGAGTTCCATGAAAAATCTTGGTATTATCCTCATACAGTAGTACTGTTGGCAGATCTAAAGAGTTGGATTAATGTTTAAGTCAACACTGTGTATTTTCTGAAGGGACGAGTCACAAATAAGTAGGGGGAAGAAGAGAATTGAAAGTATGAAACTTTTTTTTGTTTGCACCCTAAATTTTACTAACTGGGATAGCTGAAAATCCCAGTAATGACTTTTCTGAATTCCAAAAAATTACAACTTGTCCTTAAAATTCATTCTTTTAAACAAATTGGGGCTTTTCGTTGTTTTCTGAGGAATATAAGAAAGCACTGCAAGAAAATATTGAGAATTTCCTCTCACCCAGCTCTGCCTCACCAATATAAAAAATTAGATTTCCAAGTAGAAGTTCACATGGCTTCTGACTGCCCTCCGGAAATAGCACAACTCCAGTCTAAAGAGACAAAAGGCCAATTCATCTGAACATGCAGTCACATGGGAGCTGTTCTATATGGAGAATCATTTATGTGCAGCCACAGACAACTTGTAAATGCGGAGTTCTATGGCACAGAAAAAATCAGATATTCCGCATGATAAATGAATGCACATAAATGGTTCACCATATAAAAAATATTACAAAGAGGTACCCTCTCATTTTCAGCATGGTGAAGGCTATTTTTCCCAAGCTTTATCTCATGATGCTGTTGTAATATTTAAAGGTTCAGCACATGAATGGAGCCAAGGATATAAATCTTTTCCATGCAATCAGCAACTAGCTCAGACTGGCTAAGAAGAATCTACACAACTTGTTCTGCTCTCCTTTAAAAAAAATGTATAGAAAGAGACATACAGCAAAATACCTCCTGCACCACTACTGTCATGTATAAAATGATATACATTTATCAAGAGAGCTTGTAGATTAGTGATACAGGAACTTGAGTGCAGAAAAAAAAACAGTTTCTGTTCCTGACATTTCCAGAGAAAACTGGTAAAATACGATCCTGACGCTCTTGGAAAGCTGCCCCCAATCTGTCAATGATACTGAGTTTGATGGACCAACAGACTGCCTGAGTGTAAACTTCCTAAGATGGCACTTTCAATTTACATTTTGGAGTGTTATCCTACAGCCCCTGTAATAGTGTCCTTGGGCCATAAGTTAGTTGGATCCCAATGGGTAAGGGTCCAGATTTGCTCCTGCCTCTACGGTCTACAGGAAACTCTAGCTTTGGAAAGGTTTGGGGTGGGTTGGATTGGGCTGGGAGTTGCGAGAAAGGAACCCTGGCTCCACATTTAGATGATTTAGACCAGCCCTTAAATTATTGTTCTAAATTATTGTTCTCCCTCAGCTTCATCCCAGTGCTGAGAATGGAGATTTTTTTTTAAAAAAACCAAACACCCGAAGTAGGTAGAACAAGGATGAGCCTAGCAAAACGTCAGATTTGCCAGGACCCTAATATACAGTTCTTGAATAAGATTACAATGTTGTTGTTGTTTTTTAACTTGTGGAAAAATGGGAACACTGAAAACTAATGCCCCCCCACCAAAACCTGATTCTAGATTAAAGTCACAGAGATGTCAAGCAGTAAAACCAAAGTCCAGTAAGTGCAATAAGGACACCTGACATTTTTTAATATTTTGGGTGCAGCTAATAGGAAACTAGAAATCTGATATTTCATTTCTCTACCTAGTATTCTATTCCTAGAAATAAACTGAACAAAGATTTCAGGTATATGTTTACAGATTGAAAATGCACCTGGGAATCAAATGATTTTGAGGGGGAACAGAGAATTCAAGTGCTTATTTAAGCACAAAGTTCATAAGATGACTATTTGAGATAAACTATTGTCTACTGGAGAAACCTGAAGTACCTAAGTAAGCATGGCAGGTTTTTTTTTTAATTTGGAGAGAGTACTATAAATATCCTGATTTGAATTAATAATTGCTGTGTATCTGCAGGCATATATCTGCCTATGCATGTTTTCTGTTGCATAGAATCTGGTCCAAAAATGCTGAATGTTGGCTTTTATTTTACTTAAAGTAAAGGCAGTATCTGGTAAAGCAGAGAGGGAATGGTAAAAGGTAAGGTATTGAAGTTATCTTGAATGTTCAGGTCAATGTTCACAGTTTCTGTCTCTCTTATACTTTATCAACTCGATCATGACAGATATATAGGTATATGAGGTGTGTGTGTGTAAATATGATAGACAGATTGCCAGATATAACTTCTTGTAACCAGAGAAAAATACTGAAAATTATATAATTTTGAGAAGAAACAAGAAAGAATAAAAAGTAGGTGTTAGGGATGACAAAGAAATTTGTCCAATTTGCACTGTAATGCAAATGTGCCTATTATATTTCTTGAAGCTGTATGTAAACTGGAACACATCTCTACATAGAAAACTAAACTTTTACCAACTTGGCAGTTCAAATGCTCATATATTAACACACAGGTGTATTTAGAGCAGATGTATACAAAAATGCATCCAATGTTTTGTTCAGACTTGCAGGTCAACAGATTCAGAATCTATTGTGCAGCAAACAAGTGATGCACATCCTCATCCTCAAATTCCATCTTTAGTCATCCACTTTAAGCATAGAAAGTTCCGTTCTGGATTCTTTAGGGATGCTCTGTTTAACAGAGAGATGACTAGCATAGACTAGCATAGCTCTGCATCCCCACCCTTGCTGATTATGCTGTCAGAAAAATCTTAAAAACTGGAAGACAAATCTATAATAGAGACATATCTTCAAACTAGCCTCAATAGACACCCAAGACTATTGTTTGCCCACCTTCCATTCAAGAGCAGGATGTTCACTGCAAGGGACTGACAATCCTCAAATCCTGCAGAAGAAGGAACTGTCATAAAAAAGACATTTCTTGGGCCATCGTAGACCATCAATAAGAATCAGACAGGATTAAAGATTAAGAATTATTAGAAGAAAAAAACTGAAGGATTGAAGATAATCTTCAGGGAATCTGTGCCAAACCAACCTAACAAATTTCAGCAGAAATAAATATAAAGTTCTGGCAGCAATACTATGAACAGACCATAATAATTAACCACTAACTAGGCATGTCAACTGTATGATGTGGCAGTTAAAAAGGCTAATGAAATTCTCGGCTGAACCAGAAGTATAGAGATTAGATCATCGGACATAATGGTACCACTCCATTCTGCTTTAGTCAGACCATCTGGAACGATGTGACCAGTTCTCTGCACCTCCATTTAACAAGGATGTCACAAACTGAAGCATGTCTAAAGCAGAGTGAGAGAGGCAATGAAGGGCCTAGAAACCAATTACTATAGGGAAAGGTTAAAGTTGGATATGTTTACAGGAGAGAAGAGGCAGCTCAATGGCAATATGATTAGTGGGGGTTTGATGTATAGATAATAAACAAATTGTCTGTAGGTAGGATCTGAATTACCAAATTCAAATTACAAGGAAGTAAATTTAGACTAAATATTAAGGAAGAACTTCAGGATGATACAAGCAAAATCTTTTCTTTAAAAAATTAGTTTTACAGCCACATGTTAAGGAGGTTGCAGTAGGGCATCAAGATATGATTTGATTATCTTTCAAGTCTTTTCTTCCTCTGTGATTTGCCTGAGAAAGAATATGGGCAGGGCAGTATGCCTATCACAAGTCAAACTGGACCACTTCAGACTGATTCTGTGACACAATAAGAAGTGAATCTGTGTATACAAAGCCAACAGTTATACTTAATCATAAACATCATTTGACTTTCCACCCTTTTCCTATGTTAGCACTCTCTGGATGAATGGCCCTGCAAAAGGTTAAACCTACAAAATATATGAAATATTCTGTTTAAGTTATATTTAAATATATAAATATACTGCATTTACATTTTAATAGAAACACAGAGGAAGAACACAGCTCATGCATTTCTAGTATGGTTGGCATCCTCTATATTGCCACTGCAGTTTTATCACTGAAAAAGACATATTTGTGCGTGCATGCATGCATACAGTACTTACACATGGGGTAGATTGATTTTACTTTCTGAATAAATTAACTTTCAGTCAAGATTCTCCCTGGGGTTGCATTTTTAAAGAACATATTGGGTATATTATGGGCAGAGCATGCACATTTTTACATCGGCAAAAATAAATATACTTTGAGAAGGGGCATAGCTTAGTGGTATTCCACTGCTCGTCTCACTCCCCAAACATCAGGAACAGTTTGAAACTGAAGTCACTGCTGCTGAGCTCAAAATACAGAATGAGCCACATGAGGAGACCTGTGTATTCTCCAGCTGACCAAAGAAGACAGAGCAAAAATGGTACCCAGTCAGTGCCCTTCAATCTACAGCTCATTTTGTTTGCAGTCAGGGTCAGGTGCAAACTGCTGAATTCTCAATCCTCCACTCAGTTTATTTAAACAGCAGAGAAACGATAGCACCGAACTGTGGCAGAGGAGGGGGAAAAACCCAGGAGTTGGGAGATGGAATGAGGCAAGCAATTCTACTCCTGGGAAAACAGTCCACTCCAAGTTCTGCAATACTTTAGCATTTCAGCTTAGTTGCTAAATAGATATAATGTTGTGGGTTGACATGAATGCAGAGCCAATGTGGGAGCAATGCAAACGCTGCAGGTAGTGACGCTTTGCAGCTTTCAGGATTCCCAGCTTTTAACCAGGAATCTGGAGGGAACCAAGCTGTTGAAGGCTGACCTAAAATGTCAGGAAGCATGGGTAGAAATGCTACCTCTGTTCCAAGGCTTCAAAGAGGTGGCCTTACATTTGCAGCCGTAACTCTTTGCTATTAAATCATTTGCCACTTCCATTTGATATTTGCAAAGGAAATGGGTTCTTAAATTAATGTTCATTAATTGTTCATCCACTGCTGTGAAGCTATAGAGTCCTGCAAAGTACAAAGACAGCCCATGTCTCCAGAACTCATTTTTATAGAAAGAAATTAATTCAACTTGGACTTGCTGATTCACTTTTCATTCTGCCCCCAAGCCATGCACAGGGTGAAATCAATAGGAAGCTGAAAAAGCTATTCCTAGTTTGTGCCTGGTCATAATATGAAAGCATTTTATTAGTTACTGGTTGGTATTAGAAAGGCCATTCAGAACATGAATGATGTATTATTTTTCTACTTTTCTTTCCTTCAGCCATGCAATTGCTTGTATTGATATAATATGTACATTTTTATATCATTTTGCGACCAGTGAGAGTGGTTGTGGGGGGACATTGTAGGTGTGGTTGTGGTGGTTAGGCCCTTTCAGTGCCGAGAGCTTAGGCTGGTGCGCTGGGGGGGGCCTACCATCACTAGAAGTTGACTGAGTTTGAGAGATGTGTGCGTGTGGGAGGGGACCCGTGTTTCAACCTAGGGTCTTTGAAGGTCTGGGAGTGGAGGCATCTGGACCTGGAAGCTCTGGGGGTTATGGAGTGGGCTGCCCTATCGAAGTGGTGACGGGCCGGGGATGTTATGATGGGAACTGGAGGGCGGGCCATCGTTGGGGAAGACGCCCCCGGTGTTTATTACCGGTGGCGTGTTCCGGCCCTCCACGTTCATACCCAGGTCCTGGTCAGCAGATCCTTCAGGGCCCCGGTTTCCGGCTGCTGCTGCTTAATGCCAGGTCTGTTAACAACAAGGGCCCCCTCATATGTGATTTGATCACGGAAGAGGGGGCAGACCTGGCATGTATCACCGAGACCTGGCTGAGCTCGGAGGGGGGGGTAGCCCTCTCTGAAATATGCCCAGCCGGGTTTCAAGTGTGGCACCAGCCGAGACTCAGGGGCAGGGGAGGAGGGGTGGCGGTTGTAATTCGAGAGTCTCTAGTGGCCTTCAGGGGCACTGCTCCGCAAGTAGCCGGTTGTGAGACCCTGTTTTTCAAGTTGGGTTCTCGAGAACAGTTGGGAGTGTTGCTACTGTACCAGCCTCCCTGCTGCGTAGCAACATCCCTGCCTGAGCTGCTGGAGGCCGTCTCGGGGCTGGCGGTGGAATTCCCTAGGCTTATGGTTCTGGGGGATTTCAATCTGCCGTCCCTGGGACGTGCCTCGGAGGCAGCTCGGGAGTTCATGACTACCATGGCAGCCATGGGCCTGTTCCAGATTATTCGAGACCCAACTCGAGACAGTGGACTCACCCCGGACTTAGTTTTCTTGTCGGAGCAGTGGCAGTATGCTCTGAGGGGAGAGTTACATCTTTCCCCTTTGTCATGGTCAGATCATGCCCTGGTGACCTTGAGATCCTCTTATGCCGCCCCACTCCGCAGGGAGGCAGGACCCAATCGATTGGTCCGCCCCCGGCGACTAATGGACCCAATAGGGTTTCAGAGGGAGCTGGGGGCTGTACCTCAGGATCTACTGCACGCTCCGGCGGAGGTCCTGGCCGCAACCTGGAATAGGGAGGCGGCCGGGGCCTTGGACAGGATCGCGCCTATGCGGCCTCTCTTGCCACACTTGACCCGATACTCCCCTTGGTATACGGAGGAGTTGAGGGTCTTGAAGAGGGTTAAGAGACGCCTAGAGCGCCGCTGGAGAAAGACAAGGTCTGAATCTGACCGAACACAAGCTAGAGTCGCTGTTAAGACCTACCTTGTGGCGGTAAGAGCGGCGAAACGTCAATATTTCTCCGCTCTTATTGCGTCCGCAGAATGCCGCCCGACGACCCTGTTTAAGATAACAAGATCTCTGTTGGGTAAGGTGGAGTCTGTGACCCACCTACAGGGCCGTGCGGAAGAATTTTCTGAGCATCTGCAGGATAAAATCGCTCAGATTCGGTCTAAGTTGGACTCTAAGCGTGTAGCACAGTCTGGGGAGATGCCGAGGGAACGTCTTTGCCCGGTTATCTGGGAACAGTTCGATCCTGTTGGACCTAAGGAAGTGGACAGGATCCTTCGGGTTGTAAGGGCCACCACATGTCATCTGGACCCATGCCCTTCCTGGCTGGTACAGGCAGCCCGGGAGGTGACATGTGGTTGGGCCCAGGTGATGGTTAATGCATCTCTGGGGGAGGGGGTGTTCCCAGCTGCTTTTAAAGGGGCTTTGGTGCACCCCCTCCTCAAGAAACCATCACTGGACCCTACTATATTGGACAATTTTCATCCTGTCTCCCACCTCCCCTTTTTAGGGAAGGTGGTTGAGAAAGCGGTGGCGTTGCAACTCCAGAGGATCCTGGATGATACGGATTATCTGGACCCCTTCCAGTCGGGTTTCAGGCCGGGATATGGGGTGGAAACTGCATTGGTCGCGCTTACAGATGATCTCTGGCGGGAGCGGGATGGAGGGAGTGCATCCATCCTAGCTCTTCTTGACCTCTCAGCGGCATTCGATACCATCGACCATGGTATCCTTTTGGGACGGCTCAGGGAGTTGGGGGTGGGAGGCGTAGTTCTGCGTTGGTTCACCTCCTTCCTCCAGGGCCGTTCCCAATCGGTGGTAATAGGAGAGGAAAGGTCCGACCCTCGCCCCCTCGTCTGTGGGGTACCGCAGGGTTCGGTTCTTTCCCCTCTCCTATTTAACATCTACATGAAACCGCTGGGTGAGATCATCCGTCACCATGGGATGAGATACCATCAATATGCAGACGATACTCAATTATATATTTCCATCCCTGGTGAGATAAGTGATGCAGTGGCTACCCTTTCTCAGTGCCTGGAGGCTGTGGGGGTCTGGATGGGGAACAACAGGCTTCGACTGAACCCTGGTAAGACGGAGTGGCTGTGGATTGATGGCTCCCGTGGATCCAGGAAGTTGTCATCTCTAGTTCTGGATGGGGTTGCACTACCCCATTCAGACCAAGTGCGTAATTTGGGGGTTCTTCTGGACTCACGGCTCCTGCTTGAAGAGCAGGTGGTAGCCGTGGCCAGGAGGGCTTTTGCACAACTTCGTGTTGTGCGTCAGTTACGCCCTTTCCTGGATCAGGAAGCCCTCCGTACAGTCACTCATGCCCTGGTCATCTCCCATATAGACTATTGCAACGCGCTCTACATGGGGCTACCCTTGAGGAGTATCCGGAAGCTTCAATTGGTCCAGAATGCGGCTGCTCGCGCAGTTATTGGTGCGCCTAGATCAGCGCATGTGACACCTCTGTTGCGACAGCTGCACTGGGTGCCTGTGTGCTTCCGGGTCCAATTCAAGGTGTTGGTTATCACCTTTAAAGCCCTACATGGCATGGGGCCAGGTTACCTGAGGGACCGTCTCATCCCCATAACGTTGAACCGTCCCACTCGGTCATTCAGAGAGGGCATGCTACGGATCCCGTCCGTAAAGGAATGTCATCTGACGGGGTCTAGGAGGCGTGCCTTCTCGATAACGGCGCCCACCCTTTGGAATATGCTACCCCCGGAGGTGAGGCAGGCCTCATCGCTCCCAGCCTTCAGAAAGAACTTAAAGACCTGGTTCTGCCGCCTTGCGTGGGGGGAGGGGGGGAACAGTTCCTCTTGGGGATGGCTGGTGCCATAGGGCCCTTTTAAACATCCAAACATCATACCACCGCATCTTGGATTTTTATATTTAATTTTATATTTAATTTTAATATATTAGAGTGTTTTATTGGGTTGTTTTAATTGTCGGATTTTAATTTTTGTGTTTTGTAAACCGCCCAGAGTTCCCTTGCGGGGAGATGGAGCGGTATATAAATTGAAACATAAATAAATAAATAAATAAAATAAATTTTACTGCATTTATCAAGCATACAGCAAAAGTTGCCATAGCAATAGAATTAACACATGATACATGCAGTTTGCTGCTTAAAAGGTTAAGTCTTGTCTCATGCACATCCCAGAGGATGAGAATTGCAGCCATTGATTTAAAAGTAACCATGAATTTAAAAGTAACTTATGGGCAGCCTCTCTTTGTTCAGGTTTAATGCTTGCTCAAAACGTAACAATAATTATGGATGCCAGTTTCATTTTTTTTCTCTATATGCTGTACAACTTCACTTTCTCATGAAAAGGAATTAAAAGGGAGGTCCTTTTGGAAGCTGTAAAGCACATGACACTTGTATTCAAATGTATAAAATTTGGTATAAGGATTTGATTATATGTTATAGTTCAGCTCAAATCAAAACTCTGCCCTGAATTCTTCGGTAGCCTTAGACAAGGTAATATTTCTCACCAATGTTCTCCATCTGTGAATGAGAGTACCTCACAGAACTGTAGTTGAAAGCAGTGTTTCTCAACCTTGGCAGCTTTAAGATGTGTGGACTTCAACTCCCAGAATTCCCCAGCCAGCATAGCTGGCTAGGGAATTCTGGGAGTTGAAGTCCACACATCTTAAAGTTGTCAAGGTTGAGAAACACTGGTTTAAAGGAAAACAGATAGATGGGCGATTCTGAGCAGCACAGTCCCAAGTTCTGGCAGTATCTCAGGCTGAACTGGCTTCTTGTGGAGATTCCAGAGTGGCAATGAATAGATGCAACCAACTGGCTTGTGTCTGGTTCAGATGTCACAGAAACAAATAATGTGGTTTCTTTGTGTTTTAGCCTACTATGAAATGTGACCCTAGCCACTGTGGTTCATTGCGGATGGCTTAACATTATTGTTAACCAGCTCCTATTCAACAAGCCAGAATTAAAATGAAATATACCAGAACATGCTGAACTAGCAAGAGTGAAAATGGAGATTTTCACTTTCCCGTGTGCATTGCTAAACTCAAATTTGAAAAGCTGACACATGTACCCTTTGTACATAATAGCCAGTCCTTTGTACACCTCAGACTAACCATCTTGATAACCAGGTTCTCTTGAATCAGCTGGGCTCACAATGCTAAGCCATAACCCATGGTTTATATATTACAACCAGATCAAACCAAACAGAATCCATATTATTGCTTAATGCAAACTTTGACCTTAGCCATCACCTCCTATCTGTGACATTTGATCTAGGTTCTGTTAAAGTGAGCACTTTGAGACAATGTATTTATTTTAGAAATGATTGTATCATATCTTGTACAGCTCTTGAAGTAATCTTGCACTTCAGGAAACATTATGATACAAAAGATTATTTGTGTGTAATATGTTGTCTAATAAAAATGCAACCTAAAAAAACAGATGATGAAATGCACAAAGCATTTCGTCTTTTTCACACGTTTTAGTGAATGCACAAAGGCTAAGCTGAATATGCGGCTGTGACCCCGTTTCTTTTGTCTTCAAGGCCACGCCTTCTCCTTTGAAGTGCATTGTGTAGACTTCCATCTAGGAGAGGCAGAAAAATGTGCAGGTGGGGCCAGGTGGATGGTCCTGAGCTCCTACCCAGTTTAACCATCACACATTGACTAGAAGGCATAAAGCAGGTGTCTATCAGATCATATCTGGGTTTAGTCACGCTTGGAGTAGACTAAATTAAAATTATGTGTAACATAAATCTTGAAAGTTTCTTACAGGACTTTTTTTATCACTTCTATGCCTGACTAGGACTCGGGAACTTGAGTTCAAATCTCTGCTGAGCCAGTAATCTTACTGATTGACACTGGATCACTTGCTAAAATCCTGCATTTCTTGCAAAGATAAGAAAGAGGTTACATGGTATATTACCCTGAAGGGTGGGATAAAGATTAAATTATAATAATAGATCACCTGGTTGTGTAATGTGATTCTTTTTGTTTCAAAATCTACTTAGATATTGATAGTACCATTTCTGAGAATATAGCAACTACCATCCCCCGTCATTGTCTCGCTGGCTTTCTTTGCTATTTTCTTCTGCTATAATTCCTTTTCACCCCATTCCCCAAAACTAGGAAGTTTAGACTCCAGATGGGAATTACTATTCTAAAAGACAACTCAGAGAGTGACAAGGTTCTGCACTATTTGGAACATTTTGATTATCATATATGAAGAGCTGATAATAGACATGGCTAAATAGGATGTAATTAAAATGCTACATTTTGTGTCTTGAATTAATGTGGCAGTTCTCCCTTTGGAACTGGGGAAATAATTAGCCTCTTCAAGGCTGCATGTTAATTATGTGCTACAAGCCCATTTTATCCTATATAATGAAGAAGAAGCATCAGCTTGGCTACCTTATAATAGCTGACTGATGCAAGTGAAACTTCCAAGTTTTTGACCCTTTTGCTTCTGATTGTTTTCTTTAGGCAAACATATATGACAGGATTAGAGCACTTACTTCGCATGGAGTCAAGAGCGCTCTCGCTCTCGCTCTCTCGCTCTCTTTTATACCTGAGTAATTTTGTACTGAGCTTAGCATTCAAAGCAGGTGCTTAACTGGTTGCACGGATATTTGAAAGCCATAGGCTCATAAATACTTCTTGTGCTACTTCTTTATTCAAAATTCTTATCATTCTTTTCAGATACACCAGGTTCTAGTGAAAGTTCAAAGTTTTCAACATCAGTTAAAATCTAACACAGGAAAACAGTCTTTCTCAAATTGTTCAGATATTTGTCAATGTCCTGTTGAAATCTCATCATTTCATTTTGGGAACCACTCTTGACTTCAATAACATATAAGTTTTTAATTATTATTATTATCTTTTTAATTTATGGGAGGCAGGAAGTAATTTTCCCCAGTCGATTTTGTGGCAGCTGGAAGGTGTACAAAAATGGCTGTTAGTTAAGTCAGCAGTCCCCAACCTTTTTGGCACCAGGAACCGGTTTCGTGGAAGACAATTTTTCCATGGACCGGGGGGGGGGGAATGGTTTCATAAGGAGCACGCAACCTAGATCCCTCGCATGCGCAGTTTACAGTAGGGTTTGTGCTCCTATGAGAATCCAGTGCCACCACTGATCTGACAGGAGGCGGAGCTCAGGCGGTAATGCGAGCGATGGGGAGCGGCTGTAAATACACATGAAGCTTCTCTCACTCGCCCACCGCTCACCTCCTGCTGTGCAGCCCGGTTCCTAACAGGCCATGGACCGGTACCGGTCCGTGGCCCGGGGGTTGGGGATCCCTGAGTTAAGTGATCAAATCATCTACTATCATGCATTGCCATAGGGAGTGGATGACCCAGTCAGTTGTATTGTTCAGATGAGCCAATGTCTAAACTGAGGTTTGAAATTCCTCTTTTGGCATGGGACCCAATTGACCAGTCCAGCATTTAACTTTCTAGTATATGGTATCATAAGGAATGAGAGTTCATTCATCCAATGTGATGAACAAGCTACTAGGACTGATGATACAATGATACACCTCACTTCACTCTAGCACAACGTTTATTCTTATCTCACCTATAAAATTAATTGAGAGTAGCTACGTTTGTCCTTTCCTGACTTGAATCATAATTAAATGAATAAAAATAAACCGTATGCAAGACAAGAGCTCTAAATATGGTGCTACACAGGACTGAAGAAATTTAATGTCAGTCCGCAACTTGAACTAGAATGTTTACTTGGAGAGAACAGGGATACAACTCTTGATAAGAGACTTTTTAAATCAAATACTTGAAAAATCACTAGTATGAGGAAAACCAGCAGCAGCAACCTATAAGACTCCACTTACACATATACAGCACACCCAAGGTTCAAAACCTTACATTTCTTTCACTAGCTCCTTATCGTAATTTGCTGAGAATCATTCCTTTCTTGGCAGGAGGTGTAGCTGACACTTGTACATTGTTCTTAAAAAGGATTGGTCTGGTCTGAGGCCTTTTGCTTCTGAGGTTGCCCAGTCAAGCCTTTCCATTAATTATCTATCTTTGTGCACAAGATAAAAAGCAAGTTTATGCTTTAATGTCTGGTTTCAGAGTAGCTATTTCCTCCGCGCCTCTTTTACCTCTTCTGCTGAGCGGCTTCCCTCCTCTTATTGTTTTTTTCCCCACTTTTTTCCACAGGATGTAGAATTAATCATAACAATACCATAGAAACCTTCTAAGGGAAACCAAGATACAAGATCCCCTTATGGTTTCAGTATCTGTGAAAGAGCGAATTGCTATCAAGATCAGAAAAGCACTGGTTTAAAGGTGCTCCTTTCCTTCATATTTGACTATGCTGTGTGGGTTATTCATCTGTGACTATGCTATGCATGGGATAAATCAACATACGTAAGAAAGTGATGAGAAGCTAACTATGTGCTGGTTAATGATGTTGTATAAAGTTGTATAGCCCTTTTGCTGAAATTAAAAGGGAAGCAATTATGGATAGGAAATTCTGGATGCATATCGTACTCCTGCAAATACAAGACACAGATATATAGTCTACTCGCTTATAGTTGTTGATAGTTGCTTGCCATGTTGTGATTCTACCTTATCTCTTGCAAGTTCTGCTTTCCTCTTTACTGAAATGGCTACCTGCTTTTCGTTTTTCCACACATAGGAAGGCTGATGGAAAAGCAGCAATTGATCAAGACCAACCAAGACTTTTTGGATGGAGATTTCAGGCCCCATACATGGGTTGAAATAATTAGATGGATTGATCATTTTCATTTGAGACAGCATAAGTAATCAATTAAAATACTCAGAATGATTTCAGTATTTGGGTTTCCATACCCTTTCCCACTTAATGGGTCACTTAAGTCAATTATCAAAAATCAAAGGAGAAAAAATATTATCTTGACACACAGTATTCACTGAGAAGAAAGGGCTGGGGGCTCAAATGAACCTTTTGCCATCAAGCTTCTTAGTCTCAAAAATACACTGAGGCTAATCAGTGAATCTTTGTGACAGTTTAAATGTGCAACAAGAACTTGCTGCACTGTATTCAGTGGTCATAATACTAGTTCAGTTATGTTTATAATATCAATTAAAGCAGTGGCTTAATTTAACATTATTACAGATAGTATCCCAGCAGACAATAGAGGTAAAATTGGAGATGATAGAAGATTGGGAGACCAACACCGAAGAATAGCTAGCAAGGGCAAAAATGACAGTATATATTCATAATAGAAGCCTAACTAACTTCTAGCAAGAATGACCCCCCTATATACAACACCTTATACAGAAAGTCAAATTCACATGTTTGGAATATGTTTTTTAGGAAACGAGTTGAGAGACTAATCAAAAACAATAGACTAAATGACTTAAACAGATACTAGCAATAACCTCCAATATTTACTGTAACTTTCAAAGTAAAGTACAGATATTTAGGTAGTGTTTAGCAGTTGAGGAAATAAATGGAATGGAAGAGGAGAATGCATTACCAAAGGGGTTTTTTTTCCATAATGTTTTTACTTATATTCTACTGGTAATTATTTATCTTCTACTTTGCTTTTTGTATCTTTATTCTTGTGTGATTTCTGCTTAAATAATCTGTCAAAGCTTTTGCAATACAATTTTTTTTAAAAAAGGATGTCAAGTTGCTGTTATGTTTCAAACGTATATGCAAACTTCCTGTGACTTTTGCTTTATTTTTCAGCCTGCAATTTCTCTGTTCAATTATATGACCAAAGCAGCCAGTAAGACTAGCCACAGCAATTATATACTGTCTCCTTGCAGGAAACACCCCTGAAATGCCTAATTTGATTGCAATTTCAATATATCCTGGCTCAGTCTAATATGTAGGTTACTGGATGAGATTATGTCACAATTTAGGACGATCCAGTATGATAAGCTTGCCTCTTAAACAAATTAAATGATTGAGAGTATTGCTTTCAAATATATTAGGTTTAGTTATACTCCTGAACCTGGGGCTCTCAAGAAGCTTGGAGCTAATGAGGGTTGCAGTACAACACATCTGGAAAGCACTAGGTTGAGGAAGGCTACTCGCCTCCAAATCCAAGGATAGTTAAAATGACACAAGAGTAAAAGAGTAAACAACTGAAGAATGTACCTACTACATTCTACTGTGTATTATTCATTTTTAAAGGCATCAAATGCACACATAACCCCAAAGTAAAAAAAAAAATCTAAAAAGCAGCACATTAAGTTAATTTTAACACACCAAAGATAATACAAATTCTATAACAAACATCTTTTGAGGAACCATTGAAGCTATCACTATTAGATCTGGTTCCTTATAGAAAAAAAAAGAGAAAATACTAAAAAGAATGAAGTGTTACTTGTAATCAGCCAAAATATTATTCCAGGGGAAAAAATACAATAGTTCAGAGGGAGGATTTTAGCTGAGGTATAAATTACGTTCTAAAAGTGAAATCTATCCAGTTGCTGAGATTTCTGTAACTTCATGCTATTCTCTTCAATAAATCTTTTAAAAGAAACCCAGGGATATACAGTAGATACTGTATATCTTTCTAACTTTACCCACAGTCCAATGGCACCAGATAATTATTTTCATATAGTAGCATTCGAACAAACGGATTAGGTCTGAACTTGGAACTTGAGTTCATAAGCCATTGATTCACTATATTTGGAACATGGCTCAGGCCAAACCAAGGTTATATGGGTTGGTCTGTTTTCTGGCACAGATGGATCATCATGGGGTGGAAAAAGGAGTTTCAGGCAGTGGAAGTGACATCTGCTTTCAGTTCTGCTGAAATTTATGTATTTATTTAAAGAACTTATATGGCCACCTATCTCACACAGTGATCCTAGGCAGCTCCCAATAACCAATAAAAACAATAGAATAAAAACACAACAACCCTTCCCAACTGGTGCCAGTGCAACTAAACTACTAACCTCCTCACTCAACTCTATTCTAGCTCAGTGCTTGGGGAAAGAGCCAAGTCTCCGTGGCCTTTTGGAAGACTAAAAGGGTAGGGACCCCTCTAATCTCAGATGGGAGGCTATTCCAAAGGGCTGGGGGGGGCCTACGGAGAAGGTGCAGCTCCAATGACAGCGTTTAAGGGAAGGGACCTGGAGCACGCACACCCTATCTGACCTGATGTGTCGGTCGATCGATCGATCGATCGATCTATTTATTTATTTATTTATTTATTTATTTATTTATTTATTACATTTATATCCCGCCCATCTCCCCCACAAGGAGGGACCCTGGGCGATAGATAACCTTGGGGAGAGGCGGTCCTGCAAATAACCTGGCCCTGTGCCAGGTAGGACTTTAAAAGTGATAATTAGAACTTTGAATTGCACTTGGAAAACAACTGGGAGCCAGCACAGCTCACGCAACAGCAGAGAAACTTGGATGAACCACAAGGCACCCAGAACTGTGCACCCCACTGCTGATTCCAGATATGGTCGTTTCTGGCTTTCTTACAAGACAATGTGTGGAATCTGAAGCAAATGATCAGTTAAGTATCACATCCAAGCAGGCCAAACGGTGGTTTCTTATTTCTAGAATTAATTGAGCCTCTACCTGAAAACATGCAACAGAGCTGTAATCATGAGACAGACACCCAGCCCAGCTATTACAGAAATGCCCATTCAGCATCAGCATAACCTAATCCTCCTACTTCCTCTGCAACCTCCACCGTCCTCATTTATGTGCCTTCCTAATCTTAATTACTGCCTGCCTGCTGCTGAGATTTCTTCCTCAGCTCTCAATTTGTGCTGATATTCTAGCACAAGATGAACTGCAGACCCATGAAATATATTTTCTGCAAACATTGGGGGAATGGACCATATCTCAGTCAGAGAAGATGATTCTTTGTCAAAGTAAAGTAAAAAGTAAAAATCGTAAAATCAGAAACCATTCTGTTTCCCCCACCACTTTTCTCTACCCCACCACCAATTTCCAGTGAGTATAACTCAATAACCTTTCCAAGTAGTTGTGTCAGGCGTTGCAAGCCAAAGAAGGAACTTTCTAAATTTCCCTTATCTCCATTTTTTAAATGCAAAGTCCTGTTATGGTCTGGAACATGGGAGCAAATGTTAGCTACAGGAGAATCCTGTGCTGTGGTAACACGCCTGGGCAGACGTCAGCAAGCTGGCACCTAGTGCAAATCTTCAGCTCTCGTCTGCTTGATGTATCCCTGCATCTGTCACTGCTTAGGCAATGAGGCGGAAACTCTTTCCTGAGCCTTGGCTCAGATGTCTGTCTCCTGCTTCAATCATTTGTTTCATTAAAAAAGTCAGCCCTCTACTTCCCTACTTCCCTCTCTCTTTTATTTGCTATGCCCATTCAAAACTATACAGAGATGTTCTTATATTATGCTTACTGGATAGAAATTATATTGTATGGATCACCTTCTATAACAAAAGTCTAACTGAAGGCAAAGGCACACCATTGCCTTTGGTCCCTTTGGTCTACCTAACAGGACCCATAATCCCAGAATTAATTATTTTGCCATTGAATCACTTGGTGGCAAATGCATATGGTGTTTGCAAGTAATTCATGTTCATCCTATGTGCACACTAATGAAATTATTACCCAATAACCAAATGATGAGCTGCATTGAGATGAACTTGTCTAAGAATGTAATTAATTTATGTTGGTGCTAGACGTACATTATATTTCAGATAGTACTTCTGTGAATACCAAAATGAAGTTTTCTTTTCTTTCCTTTTCTCTTCTCTTCTCTGATGTTACAATTAGTATGCCTCCTATGTGCAACCATCACTGTAATCTTGACATTTTATTCAATAAACCAATTATAGATTGTTCCTTTCACCAGCTGGTGATAACTACTGCTGATAACCTGCTATTTGATTTCACCAAGTTCCCATAAATTGTGTTTCACAAACTAAAATATAATTCATGATCACTTTGCCTATTAAAACAAAGCCAGGTGCAGAACATTCTGAAAGGTAAAACAGACTTCTCTTTCTACCCCTGAGATCTGGTTACAATCTTGAAACTGGGAAGGCCATGACTAACAAATGAGAGGTGTCAAGAATGAAATGTAATTGAATTATATTGATCTGATTAAATAAATTTAATGCATTCATAAGGCCTATGGAGTTAAAAGAAGAAGACTGCCCATCTTGCTGGATCAGTATGTAGAACAGAATTGCATCTTCTTGGAGCATCTTTGGGTACGTGAACAAGGATGGGGCTGAAAGACTAAACATTTGTTTCTACTTTCACCACCCTGTGCAAATGCCTTGCCATCAGATGCTGGCTTAGCAACATGGTGCCATTTGAGGCATTGCTATGCAGGAATTATTAGATGTACAATTACTCAGCAACAGATGGCCGGGCAAGAGGAAATGCAAAAAAAGAATGAAGACAAAATGGTCCCGAATGATGAACAGTAGTTACGATCCACCCACTTGAGAAATTTCTTCCTGAGAGTGATGGAGAGTTCTAGTCATGGGTTTCATAGGGGTCTGATACTAATTTGTGAAATTAACAAGTATTATCAGTAGAAGATGGAGCACCATCTGCTGTAACTCAAGCAAATAAAGGAAGAAGATGGGTTGCTAACACTCCACCTTTTCCTTCCTAGCCCAGCCATCTTGCAGATAAGATATAATGTAAACCGGGAGGGGGGAGGATAACTTTTACTGGAGAAATAATGCAAGCGATGAAAGACTTTCTCATCCCGATTCCAATGCTGGTCTTCTTTACCCTCAAGGGCTCCACTGCATCTTTTTAGTTCTTAAAAAAATCATAGAACCATCGTAAAATGTCATCCTGCCCTGAGAACTAGGCCAAACTTTCCAGAAGAGAATACGTTGATAGAGGATGGTCTTTGCGCTTAAGGCTTTGAGGAGACTGCTGTGCTAATGACTGTGACGCACATAAAACCATATTACTTCCTGTGCCATTTTACTGTGCAATTGCCTTTAACAAACAAAATGCAACATTAGTATCTTTTCCAGTGTCCCCTGCACCTTGTCTCTCTGCCTTTTAAGTTCAGATAAGATACAGCAAACTACTGTAGCTTGGTTAGAAGCTAGGAACTGACAGAATAATCCAGCAGCAATTAGTTAACACTGTCTTTGCATAGTAAGCTGATTATGACATGCCACATTTCAGGAGGCAGCTGAAATTAGATCAGCCGAATGAAAAAGGCCAATCATGTATTTAAAACACATACTAACAAAGCCTTTAGAAGCAGTTGCTAGGTTGGCTTTGTTGAAAGACCTTAGTGGGATTTTAAGAAGATTCATTCATGGGAGGTATAATTTGCTTTCTGAGCTTAGATGGGAAACCCACAAGCAGGACATGAGGAAAATTCACTGCCTGATGTTACTTGCTGTTGGATGAAAGCCCACAGACAAGGCGTGAGTAGAGGTATTGTATCTGGGTAGCAAAAACTGCAATGACCACTACATGGCAGTTAAATGTTAGGGCTTCCTGTATCTCTTTGGTGCCATGTAGTGCTTATCCAGCTTTTTGTAGTCCAGATATGGTATTTCTAGACATGAGGACAATAGCATCCTCCTGCTATACCAGACAGCAACAGTAGAAAAGGACTATCACCTTCTTGCTCATATTTCTGAGTGTAATGTACTTGGTTGGCCACTGTGCATCCAGGAATGCTGGATTAGATTGGACCCTTGATCCAATCCAGGAGGGCTTCTGCATATAGTCATCATCGTTTCTATTTATTTACTTGTATAAAAATTCATTTTTGAACTGCTTTTCTGGCCCACAGTTTCAAGTTTCAATCAACTTCAAATCCAGAATCCAAATTAGCATGAAGCTGATTGATTTGATCAGCAAAGTGTTTTGCAAATTTGTCACAACAGAGTGCTAAGAATCTCTTCTCTCATCGCTAACTTAGGATCTAGAATATAATAGCCACCTGGAACAAATCCTCTGGATAACATAATAACGTCATAGTGGTGACAGAAAAGAATAATTCCCTCACTGTTACGGAATAGGCCTCAAATCCTTTAGAATCCTTTCCCCCACCATCTCGCTGCCATCTACGCAGGCTTCTTCGTGCTCTGAGCTCATATTTATAGGGGCAATCAGGGCCGATGGAGCCATAGCTTGATAATCTTCAGGAAAAGGATTAAATCAATTTGAGTGTTATCTGTGTTGGGCACCTCAGCCCAAGTTATTGTTTATTAATTTACAATCCAAGAGCAAACCAACAAACATTAAAACAGCAGTTTAAAAAAAGTATAAAATTTACATAAAAGCTAAGAACAATCAAATTTGTGAGGAAGGCATCACCTGATTCCCATAGGCCAGGGGTCGGCAAACTTTTTTTGCCGGGAGCCATTTTGACATGCTCGTGCACATTTTGAAGTGCTCGAGAGCCAGGGGGCGGGGTTTGTGGGCGGGAGCCAATCGCGTGGAAGGGGGCGGGTTTTGCGGGCGGGAGCCAATCGCGTGGAAGGGGGCGGGTTTTGCGGGCGGGAGCCAATCGCGTGGAAGGGGGCGGGGTTTGCGGGCGGGAGCCAATCGCGTGGAAGGGGGCGGGGGCTCACAGAGGGAGGGGGTGCAGCCGGCAGCTCCTCGCAGCCAGCAGCTCCGCAAACCCGGCCCGGCTGCCCCACCGGGAGTGGCGGGGAAACAGCTGCCACCCTCCGCTACCCAGAATATCGTGGGGCAAAGGGAAACCTGCCCGGAGGGGTCATCAGGAGCACAGGATCCGGCCCCAGGCCAGCCCGGCCCGCAGCTTCGGCACCCTCCCCTCGCCATCGCGAAAGTCCCAGGCGACGGCGGGGACATGTTCGACTTGCTCGTGCAGCACGGGGCGGCCGCCCCTGGAGACTCCACGCCCCCCCGGCTGCCAGAGAGGAGGAGAGGCAGTGGAAGAGCTGCAGCCGGGGGGCCGCGGAGTCTCCGGGGGCGGCCGCCCCGTGCTGCACGAGCAGGTCGAACATGTCCCCGCCGTCGCCTGGGACTTTCGCGATGGCGAGGGGAGGGCGCCGAAGCTGCGGGCCGGGCTGGGCTGGGGCCGGATCCTGTGCTCCTGATGACCCCCCCCAGGCAGGTTTCCCTTTGTCATGGGGCAAATGAACCAGGCTTGCGGTCGATGGAGCAACAGCAGAAGTTGTTATTGCTCCTCCGCTTACCAGCGCCTGAATTTTGCTCCATCGGCCGCAAGCCTGGTTCATTCTGAGAGAAACAGAGAGATTTCTGCCTGCCGTTCTTTCTTCCCAGCTGAGCGAGGCCCCGCGCCGGTATTTTTGGAGTGCTTCCGCGCGCAGCTGAGCGAGGCCCCGCATCAGGCTTTTTGGAGCGCTTCCACACGCAGCTGAGCGCTGGGCTGTGGAAATGCGCTCCAAAAACACTGGCGCAGGGCCTCGCTCATCTGCGCTGGGCTGTTGCCCCGCTCCAGTTCTCGGCCCTGACCACCCGCCTGGGGCTGCTGGGAGATGTGGTTCAGCCGCTTCTGGAGAAGACCTCCCCCCGCGCGCCTGCAGCAACGCGTGCAAAAGGGGAGCGGGCGTGTGTGCGCGTGCAAAAGGGCTGAGAAGGAGGCCCGGCTGCACGCTCACCACCGGAGAGGAAGAGGAAACGCGGCCCCTCCCCAGCTTCAGGGGAGCCGCCGCCGCTGCCGCCGCCGCCGGGTGGGTCCCCTCAGGGCGGCAGCAAAGAGGCCACGGGCGCAGGAAGCAGCAGCCGGAGGCCGCCTCGCCTCTGCCGCTCTCCGCTTCCACCTCGCTTGCTGGAACGTATTGAAGGGGAGGAAAAGGAAACATCAAGATCAACCAGGAGCTTTGCGGAGAGCGGCAGAGGCGAGGCAGAGGCGAAGCGGCCTCCGGCTGCTGCTTCCTGCGCCCGTGGCCTCTTTGCTGCCGCCCTGAGGGGACCCACCCGGCAGCGGCGGCGGCGGCGGCTCCCCTAAAGCTGGGGAGGGGCCGCGTTTCCTCTTCCTCTCCGGTGGTGAGCGTGCAGCCGGGCCTCCTTCTCAGCCCTTTTGCACGCGCACACACGCCCGCTCCCCTTTTGCACGCGTTGCTGCAGGCGCGCGGGGGGAGGTCTTCTCCAGAAGCGGCTGAACCACATCTCCCAGCAGCCCCAGGCGGGTGGTCAGGGCCGAGAACTGGAGCGGGGCAACAGCCCAGCGCAGATGAGCGAGGCCCCGCGCCAGTGTTTTTGGAGCGCATTTCCACAGCCCAGCGCTCAGCTGCGTGTGGAAGCGCTCCAAAAAGCCTGATGCGGGGCCTCGCTCAGCTGCGCGCGGAAGCGCTCCAAAAATACCGGCGCGGGGCCTCGCTCAGCTGGGAAGAAAGAACGGCAGGCAGAAATCTCTCTGTTTCTCTCAGAATGAACCAGGCTTGCGGCCGATGGAGCAAAATTCAGGCGCTGGTAAGCGGAGGAGCAATAACAACTTCTGCTGTTGCTCCATCGACCGCAAGCCTGGTTCATTTGCCCCACGACAAAGGGAAACCTGCCTGGGGGGGGTCATCAGGAGCACAGGATCCGGCCCCAGCCCAGCCCGGCCCGCAGCTTCGGCGCCCTCCCCTCGCCATCGCGAAAGTCCCAGGCGACGGCGGGGACATGTTCGACCTGCTCGTGCAGCACGGGGCGGCCGCCCCCGGAGACTCCGCGGCCCCCCGGCTGCAGCTCTTCCACCGCCTCTCCTCCTCTGGCAGCTGGGGGGGCCGTGGAGTCTCGCCTCTGCCGCTCTCCGCAAAGCTCCTGGTTGATCTTGATGTTTCCTTTTCCTCCCCTTCAATACGTTCCAGCAAGCGAGGTGGAAGCGGAGAGCGGCAGAGGCGAGGCGGCCTCCGGCTGCTGCTTCCTGTGCCCGTGGCCTCTGCTGCAGCCGCTCTCCGCTTCCCCCTCGCTTGCTGGAACATATTGAAGGGGAGGAAAAGGAAACATTAAGATCAACCAGGAGCTTTGCAGAGAAGCGGAGAGTGGCAGAGGTGAGGCGGGCGGCGGCGGCAGCAAAGAGGCCACGGGCGCAGGAAGCAGCAGCCGGAGGCTCGTCTGGCCCCACGCGTCCGCGGCCCTGCCCCCACCCCAGCGCCCAGCCCTGTCCCCCCCGCCTCCCTCCCTGCGGACTAACTCGGCGAGGAAGCCCTTGATGGCGGCTTCCCTCACGCACGCACGCCCAGGCTCGGTTGCGGAGCTCAGCTCAGGAGAGGCGGCGGGAAGGAGGGAGCGTCGTGGAGCATGTGCAGAGGGCTCTGCTGGGCGCCACGGCGTTCCTGGGCTGAGCGGAAGGCTGCGCCCTCTCCACCGGGCGGGACCCGCGCCTCCTTCCCTGCGGGCGGGCAAGGCAGGGAGAGAAGGGGAGATGGAGGGGCTCCCTCTCCGGCCTCTGCGCCCCTTCAGGCCCGTCTCTCCGAGCGGGGGTGGCGGGAGGGAACTCCCCATCCAAGGGGAAGCGCTGGGAACCAGCGGCGGAGGTTGGCCGGCTCCTAGAGCGGCTGCCGCGGGCAACAAAACCTGGGGCACGGGAGAGCGGAAGGCTGCACCCTCTTCACAGGGCGGGACCCGCGCCTCCTTCCCTGCGGGCGAGCGAGGCAGGGAGAGAAGGGGAGACGGCGGGGTACCCTCTCCGGCCTCTGCGCCCCTTCAGGCCCGTCTCTGCGAGGCCCGGCGCGGCAGGGAGGCGCTGCTGGCCCGGGACGCGGCGCTGTCGGAGGCAGCGCAGGAGCGGCTTCAGGGGCTGCTGCGGCTGGAGATGGCGCTGCTCCGCGGCATCCAGGTGCTGGGCGAGGGCACAGGCCCGGGACGCGAGCGGCAGGGCGGCGCAGGGGGCCTGGCCGGGGCGGTGGCGGTGGCGGCGGGGGGACGGAGCCGGCGGAGGTTTGCCGGGCGGCAGGACGGGGCGGGCGGCGCTGCTCGGGCTGGTGGCGGAGCTGGAGGGAGAGGAGGGACCAGGAGTTCCTGTGGGCGCAGCGCGTGCTCTGCAACCCGCCTTGGAGAAGCAGCCGCGGGAGGCCCTCCGGGTGCATCCTCCCACCCCATCAATCCCCCCACCCCGCCGTTCGGCGTCCTCTCCCCCCCGCTAACCCGAGCCCTGCGGCAGCCGGGGCAGCCGAGCCAGGCTCGGACCAGAGGCAGCCAAGGGGAGAGCAGGCGGCTCTTCGCCCTGTGCCGCCCTGCCGCTCGCGTCCCGGGCCCGCGCCCTCGCCCAGCACCTGGATGCCACGGAGCAGCGCCATCTCCAGCCGCAGCAGCCCCTGCGGCCGCTCCTGCGCCGCCTCCAACAGCGCCGCGTCCTGGGCCAGCAGCGCCTCCCTGCCGTGCCGGGCCTCGCTCAGTGTGAGAGCCAGGGGGCGGGGTTTGCGGGCGGGGGCCAATCGCGTGGAATCGCAAGGGCCAATCACGTGGAAGGGGCGGGGGTGAGTTCAGCTGCAGAAGAGCCACACTCAAGGGGCCAAAGAGCCGCATCTGGCTCGCGAGCCGCCATTTCCGACCCTTGCCATAGGCTAAAGCTACATACAAACATTTGCCACCACCTTTGATGCTTCCTAAAATTTGGCCACTTAAAAGGAAAGCAGTGATCTCTTCATTGTGAGGGAGATTAAAATTTCTAATAACTGGAGTTATGACTTCTGATCATCATTGCATATATAGTGGGCACTAACAGAACATGGGATACAGATTCAACCTCTGTATTTGAACATATACAGATAAGATGTTCATATGGGAGCTTGAAAATATCTTCTACTTGTTGCCCTGATAGGTTGTGCATCAATTTGGGAGAATCCAGGAAGACTGGGCAATTCTCCTATAATAGAGATGGGAGATTTTGGCCCTATGTGACTGAATATCTAAGTCCCAGTCCCTTTGCTTGAATTCTGTTTCGAAACCTGGCTCACTGATATAATCTCCCAATTTCCTGGCTCAGCTTAAGTTATCAGGATTCACACCCTGCACACATTGTCAACATCAGCTATTTACTGGGGTGATTGGGAGGGGGGGGAGATGGGAAATGACAGCCAGTTTATAAAGTACTGTATTAGAAAGCTTATATAAAAGGAAATGGCTTACTGAAGAAGAATCTCTGTTCTGCTGTGTTAGTTTATATCCTGCAGCTACTTTCACTTGACTAGGAATCTTCCTTCTTTGCTATACTAATTCAAAATTGGTCTTTCTCACTAATGCAGTCAGCACCATAAACTGGCTAAGCCTAAACTAATTCCTTGGCCCTGACTAAGGAATCTTCAGGGGGCGTGGTGGCTCAGCGGGTAAGACGCCAGGCTTGTCGATCGGAAGATTGCAAGTTCAGAGGTTCGAATCCCTAGCCCCGCGTGCGGAGTGAGCTCCCGCACTCGCCCCAGCTCTTGCCAACCTAGCAATTCGAAAGCATGCAAATGCAAGTAGATCAATAGGTACCACTTCGGTGGGTAGGTAACAGCGTTCCGCGCACGTCATGCTGGCCACATGACCGTGGAAGCGTCTTCCGACAACGCTGGCTCTTCGGCTAACAAACGGAGATGAGCACCGGCCCCTAGAGTCAGACACGACTGCACAAAAGTGTGGGGGGAACCTTTACCTTTTTTTAAGGAATCTTCCAGGGTATTGATTTATTACACCAACATGCTCCGACTGCACAAATGTTTGGTTTGTCTTGATGATACTAATCTATAAAACTCAATAGTGGTGTGTTCTTCCCGGTTGTCCTTTCCTGCCAGGGAATCTGGTTATTCTGCTGTAAATCTCTTCATTCCTGACATTTTTCAAATGTTTAGCTATTTCACTTGTTTCAAATGTTGGGTATTTCACAATATTTCCTGAGTCCTTGAGGGTGACATTTTCTAGGGGAGAATACTCTTCTACCTCTCCAGTTTTTTTCTTGCCTCCACACCTCCTCATTATAACATTTCCTTCATGTACAGCTCTAGACAAGGAGGGTGCTTCCAGAAGGAGTCTGTTTATTGTTCAGGTCCTAAAGCAGCAGTCCCCAACCTTTTTGGCACCAGGGACTGGTCGTGGAAGACAATTTTTCCACGGACGGGGGGGCAGGGTTTGCAGGCAGGAGCCAATCGCGCATACCAGGGGAGCAGGGTTTGCAGGCGGGACCCAATCATGCATACCAGGGGAGCAGGGTTTGCAGGCGGGACCCAATCGCGCGCACCGGGAGGGCAGGGTTTGCAGACAGGAGCCCCGCGGCCCACTTCCTAACAGGCCCACAGGTTGGGGACCCCTGTCCTAAAGTACACATTCTCTACCCTTTTCTTCCCCTTTCCTCTGCTAAATACAGATGTGGTTTTATAACGTAACTGGCTTCTGAAGAGCTGCTTCTCAAGAGCTTGTGATGTGATTATAGTGCAGAAAAATGGTCTTTCCACAGGATAAGGAAGTTGGAGAAGTGGGAAAAGGAAACAAACTACTAATACATTCCTTCTATCTGTGAAGAAGTCAACATTTCCATGGCTTGTGCATGCTCAGATGCCTTGAGAGAGAAACTGAGTATCAGTCATAAGGATTGCCATTGCCACTGATTGACTGGGCTGTCACCCTCTGTGCAAATAATTTATTGTTTTTCCTAGTTTTGACCAGTAAACATTCCCCTCTTATTGAAATAGACATTATGTAACAGTATACATGTTATGATGAAGAGATAACGTACTAATGCAATAGTGTCTTTCTCTAGGTCTGGATAATGGCATGAGCTATTTTCTGGGACACTGTATAATTCTAATCCTTTTCAATTCTGTAAGTTGCTGGAGCTCTGCACATTATAAAAAGGAGAGGAATAGGAAGGAAATACAAATATCTGTGTTTCCTTTAAAAAACAGTCTATTTAGTAACATTTAGTAACATAACACCAAGCGATGGTGAATGCATCCTTGAGAGAGGGGGTGTTCCCGGCGGCTTTTAAGGAGGTGCTGGTTTGCCCCCTTCTCAAGAAGCCATTGTTGGACCCTACTATACTGGATAATTTTCGTCCAGTCTCCCACCTTCCCTTTTTGGGAAAGGTGGTTGAGAAGGTGGTGGCGTTGCAGCTCCAGAGGATTCTGGATGAAACGGATTCAAAATTCAATTGCAGGGCTTTTCTGTGGAAAATCTGTGCTCATTAGGTTTTGATAATGCTAGAACCGCCCTTAAACAACGAATCTGGGATATAGATCTCCAAACAAATTTAAGTAAGGTGCTATACCCCAATATCTATCATTTTCTTCCAAAAGGGTTCATTCCAGCCTATTTATCATCCATTACAATTCTGAAATTTCATAAGGCTTTCACCTTAGCCAGGCTGGACGCTCTGCCCTCAGCAGTCCTTTTTGGACGTTTTAAGGGTATTCCTATGCACCTTCAGTTATGTCCATGTGGTGATGGCTCAGTAGAAACTCCTAAGCCATATGTTGTTATACTGTTCCCTATATAAGGACTCTAGACAGGCCCTTATATATCTGATTTTGAAGAAATTTCCAGGCAGGGAGTGTGATTACTATTTAATACTACTTCTTTCAGACAAGGGCTCAAAAATATCCTCCCAAGTTGCCCTGTTTTGTGCTACCATCTGTACGATACGCTGCACCATTTCTTAGTTTTAGAATCTCTTAAAATAGTATCTTATTCTGATTTATTTTAGCATTTTTATTCTTAATTATTTTATATTTTACCATACTTATTGTTTTTCTGATATATACTCTCTCTGTGTGTGTGTGTATACACATACATACATACATACAGTATGGGGTGTGGTGGCTCGGCGGGTAAGATGCCAGGCTTGTCGATCGGAAGATCGCAAGTTCGGAGGTTTGAATCCCTAGCCCTGCGTGACGGAGTGAGCTCCCGCACTAGCTCCAGCTCTTGCCAACCTAGAAATTTGAAAGCATGCAAATGCAAGTAGATTAACAGGAACCACTTTGGTGGGTAGGTAACAGCGTTCCGCGTGCATCATGCGGCCACATGACCGTGGAAGCGTCCGGACAGCGCTGGCTCTTCGGCTAACAAACAGAGATGAGCACCGGCCCCTAGAGTCAGACACAACTGCACAAATGTGTGGGGGGAACCTTTACCTTTTTATACAGTATATATCTGTTCAATCGTGTCCGATCCTCGGCGACTGCCTGGACTAGTCCCTGCAGTTTTCTTGGCAAGATTTCAGAAGTGGTTTGCCATTGCCTCCTTCCTAGGGCTGAGAGAGTGTGATTGGCCCAAAGTCACCCAGCCAGCTTTCATGCCTAAGGTGGGACTAGAACTCATGGTCTCCTGGTTTCTAGCCCATTGCCTTAACCACTAGACCAAACTGGCTCTCATATATATATGAATGTAATACTGCTATTACTAGATATTTTGATTGTATCTGGCCTTAGGGCTGTAATAAACTTGATTTGATTTGAAATATAATAAGTTCTAAGTATAATTTGTCATATGGAGTTCAAGCTAGCATTCCTATATATTTTTCAT
The DNA here is from genome assembly GCA_023362775.1 of Charina bottae. NCBI lineage: Eukaryota > Metazoa > Chordata > Lepidosauria > Squamata > Charinaidae > Charina > Charina bottae. The sequence continues at coordinate 49,482,504 of JALMGJ010000005.1, forward strand.
TGACTTCCAATGTTGATTATAGGTCCAACTTAAAATGCTTATGTTAAAGATCTTGGAGGCTATCTTGAGGACCTCCTTTTCATTTCTCAAGTCTTCTGAGGCTCTTCCCTGGGCCACCTACTGTATCACCATTTTGCAGGATTTTGTTAGTAATGGCATCCTAACTCCACAACTCTTTTCCACAGGAAACCTATTTCATTTTTCACGTTTTGTTCTCATTGCTGTTTCACAAGTCTTTTGAGAGTCCAATAAATTAGTGTGCAGCATTGTTTAAAAATGGGTTTCTTTGTTGGGTTTTCTGAGATTATGTGTGGTAGTGTTTTACTTTAGGTTTGTTATATAACATATTCTGCATTTTGTCTTTCTTGTTGTCAGCTTTGAATAGGGAAGTGTGACAGGCAAGATATAAATGTTTTAGAATGAAGGAGTGATTCACAACAAATTAAAACAAATGCTGAAAAGTGAAGCAAAATGAAAACATTAAACGTTTTACCAAAATAAAAAAAGACAGCTTTCTTAACATTTTACAGTATTGAATCAATCTGGATGGATATAATTAGTCAGCTTTAAAAAGCAGCAAGCCTTTAGTTAGATTCAGTGAGGTAGCAAAGCTGTGAAGAACAGAATACTAGATGAAGACAAGATACAAGAGAATCAGTTCAGTGATAAAGTTTCTTGTTGACCAAAGGCAAATCCAATCAAGTGATTTCCTTCCTCCCGTGTCTTTGATGTAGAGTGGCAAACATTTGAAACATCTGTTTGTTCCCTAGCAGTTTGGAGTATCTCTGAGCCAAGTCAGTAAATATTCTGCAAAGCTTCCTCCTACACCTCTGATGTCATACAGATTATACTAAGCACCTAAGACTATCATGTGCTTGTCTGATTAACCCCCATTTGCTTACTGTAACTTCTGCAGAGGACAGATTGTTGGGCAAAGAGCTAATCTGAGCAGAAGAAATAACATGTGTGGCATCTCGTGCTGGTGCATGAAGCTCCATACCAAGGGCCTGCACTCTCAGGAATGGAAACTAAAATATGGATTAGTAAAATAGCAATACACAACACAGCCAAATAAAATCTGCATACTCTGTTCCCATGGAGAAAGAGACACACAGATACATGCATATTGCTTACATTGTTTATTTTAGTTTTATTGCTGTGAAGGAAAAAACTTGACAATTTAGACTACCATAATAAAAACTTCAACTACTACATAGACAGCTGCAGTGGACAGATTCTACAGACTATCTTCCAAGAATGGAAATACCAAAACTCTTTCAGCCTAGTTGCCATGGCTGCGATTCTCACCTCTTTGCTAGATTTGAACCTCAGACAGATAGCACTGGAATCCATTTAAATGTATGAAAAGACTTCTACTGACAAGGTATAATCTGAATGTAGAGCATATTGTGGCAGGTTAGAATAACACAGAGAAATGCAAAAGGAAACAAGCCTGCTCTTCTAATATTTGTGTAGAAGACATTTAGCAGGTATAGGCTGATATACAGGCATAGTCTGACATGTTGCATTTCAAATTCTCCCTTCTGCACAGCTATTATCACCATGGGAGCTAGTCTTTTTTTATATCATGGTTATCTTATAATCCCAGTGTTTTACTATAATAACAGGCATGAATGTATGTCAGCTTGCTATGACTATCAGAAAATTAATGCACATAGACTATTACATCCCCTACAGGCATACCCAGCTTTTTTTGAATTGGGGGTTGAGTTTGGCCTCAAGTGGCATGCTGGCCTGAGAACCATATTAAAAATGGTTCCCAAAAGGAAGAGCCAGATAAAGAGAAGGGTAGAGTGATGACAACTATGTTTGCTTTTATTTAATATAAAATTATAGAAACTAAATTAAATACAACAAATATTATTTTCCTCCTATTTTTAATAATTTTTCCCTTCTGTCATATTGAAAAATATAATTTATTGGCAATTTCTGTAGAGGGTGTAGCTTTCAGGAGGCCCTGAATTGGCATTGGCTCAGGTTATTCATCCCTGCTCTATTTTACCCCAGTATGTACACCAACATGCAGCCTCTAGATTCACATGTAGCCTTTGTTAATAAATAGCTAATTAAAAATGCAAAGAGAGAAAGGCCCTTAGACTCTATAGGTGAGAGCTGCACCACAATCAAACACATGGACTGAGTTTGCAAAACAAAGTAGTAGTTAAGCGTTCTGTGAAAACACAGCCAGTATATTGTGCAAATTTAGACAATTGGTTTGAATCAATAAACCATGGTTAAATAAAATATGGATTATTGTATTGGTCAGAAAGATTATTGTATTGTATTGTTTTATATTGTTTTGTATTGCACATGTTTCAAGGAAGTTGAATGAACATTTACTTGTCCTGTAAGTCCAAAAGATAGCAATGGAGATGTGTGCAGAACCTTGTATATAAGGACAGTTGTGTGTCTTCATGACTCTCTGTCATTGTTCCATTACCTTGATATCCGGGTGCATCATTAATTTTAAAAGTGTGTGCTGTCAGTCCCTGGCCTCAAGCCCAGCTATCTTTGCTTCTGCTGACTAATTTCCTTTTCCTACACCTCCAGCTGCTTGCCTAAACCATAGGAAAGGCAAATTTAATACAGCATGCATCACTACTTGTTTTGAAAGACAGTACTCTTGGAGGAAGAAAGAAAATCCAAAACATGAAGGTTTTCAGAAAATCCCACAGCTTCAGTTCTTTGTGATATAGCCTGGCTGGGCTTTCTCTAGATATCTAAGAGCCCTAAATAATCTAAACAATCTCAGTACAGAATCTGTAAAAAAAAAAAAGGCCTCCAAATTGTGCATGCCCATAGAAAGCAACCATTGATTTACAAAAGGGACCTTGACAGAGTTTCCTGCTCTCTGAATTACATAATTACAGATCATGTCTCCAATTAAACTGATCATATATATTGTATCTTAATTCTGTTTCAGATGCCTTTTAGACTATATTTTCACTAGACTAACTGAGTGACTGCACTATGTATCTACACAATATGCTTATCCTCATGTCTGCTTTCTGTGGCTCTAGTGTCCTAAAGGAATATAGAGAATAACCTAATGATCCTACTTCATTAGCTTGCCCAGTTAAAGATGAAACCTTAATTGATTTACTCAATTAACCTCATTTTCTGGACTCACACACCACTGATGCACTAGATCATAAATACAGGCTAGGCTCGCTCAGTACACCAAGTTAAAATGTCTTTGACTCATTTGTGGTTCAATGTGTTGTGCAAACTCAGACAAAGGATGCTGAGCTCACCAGTGCCCTGATTAATTTGTCAGGAGAAGTAATTATTGTACTATATTAAGAGAACTTGTTATTGTACAAAATAGTAACCGAATATTGAAATTCGTTTCCTGAGGGACCCCAAAATAGGGAGAATTCAGTAATGTTCACTAGTTTCCAGACTTCATATTTTCAACAGAATTATCTTTAAGGTAGTAATTATAAAGTTGGTCTTTAACTTTCCTTTGTGTACATTAAAAATTGCACAGCTGTCCCGTTTTGTGAAAATATGCCATGTTTTGAAGCAGTCAATTATTCTATAGGCCTCGGAAAAGAGATTCTTTCCATTCTTTTTTGTTATTGTTCATTGCTGGTTTTTATATAGTTTTTACCTGGTTTTTCTCTGCTATCTTCACATACTGGTTTATTGTTTGTAGCTTTGCCTCCAGCTGAGATATACTGTACATTGGAGTAACAAGATTTGTAGCTATAGTCTATATCAGGGGTTTGAAACTTTGAAAAACCCAGGTCTATATCACTAAGCATTTTTCCTGTTGTTTCCAGATAAACCCAACATTGGGGGAGAAGGGGATGGTTCCCTGTACCAATTTGACATTATATCTCGAGATTATATCTGAGATAATCAGGTGATATTTATTTATTTATCGTATGGCACATTCACATCGCGTTACAATAAAAAACATAGAGCATAATAAATATGAAATATAAAATATAGACAGGAAAATTACAAACGTATGTCTAGGTTACAAATAAGTTTTTTGCTTCAGTTGTCACAGCCAGGAAACCAGCAAAGTCTCCATTGTAGGCTCGGTTTTGACACTCTGTCACTATATGTTGGATAGTTTGTTTTTCGGCCCCACAGTCACAATTCGATGATGTTGTTTTGCCCCATTTATAAAGGGCATCTGCACATCTACCATGACCCATGCGAATTCGGTTCAAGGTTGTCCATATCACACGGGGCTGGTCAAATCCAGGTGGTTTTTCCAAGATGCAGGGCAAGCTTCGACATTGTGGGGGGCAGTTTCCTAGCCAATGTTGTTTCCACGTGTTGTGGATATTGAAATCATCTGGGTGGTGCTAAAGAACAGTCACTTCAAAGCAAACACCTGAAGCTTCAAAGTTGCGGTAGCCAGTCAATCCTAGTGATCTCCTGGCTATATCACATCGCATCAGGTGATATCCAGGCTGTCTCAAAGCTATGGCATTTGTCTATACTTACCTCCTGTACAAATTTGGACTCTGTACGAGTTTGGAATAAAATAAACAAATTAGATGTTTGGCAAAAGAAATAGGGATGATTAAAATAACCGTGGTAATAATTTCTCCACATTAACCTGCTGCATACACTGGAAGGCTTGAACACGAAACATATCAGAGCCATTGATTTTCCTCTGAAAACTTTAAATCATACTGCTTTCACCATGTGGCTGGGAGAAGTTCCAAAGTTTGCTTGTGATGCCACAAGCAATGGGCTTAGTTGCTGCACTTACGTACTATATACAGTGATAGTGAAAGGAATTTAGAATGAGTACTGTATTTGATCTAGATGATCTAGTCAGTATCAATTGACTTGAGTCTGTTATACAAAGCTACATTTCAAAGCAATCAGTGATACAAATAACCTGTACACAGCTCCACGCTGGCATTTGTGCTGCTTTTGGGTCAGCTGAACTGATTTGTTTCTGGAGTACCTGCAGAGTAAATTTACACTCACAAATGCTGAAGTGCTTGGATCTTAAGTGCAGGCCCTTTTCTGTTGCCAGGAATTCTTGCTCCTCCCTGCCTCCCTGGTTCTGTGCTTTCCCCTCTCTCCATAGAGGTAGCTTCACATTTTGTTTTTACTATGCAAATGTCCCTGTAATTTGCATAGTAAAAAAAGCAGAGAGGGAGTATCTTGGCAGGACTGCTCCAGAGCAACTGCTTAGAGCTGTTGTTCTTAAGAAAAGCACCCAAATATACTTGCATGGGGAATGGGGTACATGTTTTGCCCTCACCTGCTGGTCAGTTGGATTGGCTTATGTAATATTTCTGCCGTTTTGAGGTCAGCTGCTGTGAGGACAAATTCAGGTCAATTTCAGGGAGTGACAGTGGTGACAGTAGGGAAACGCAAATCATTTTTTAAATCTTCTTCTGGCATAGCACATTACTTTTTCTTCCTTCAGCATCATCGTAATCATATTTTTGAAATTCACAGGCTGATGATAGGGGCATCATAACTGATATATTTTAGGGGGAAATTAATAGCCTGCACCAGTGCTATATTGTGAAAATCAGAAGCCCTAACCTGTTTCCCCTGCCTAGAGCTATTCATAGTTTCCATGGCAACCATTGCACATCCCAGGTAATTTCTGGCCCCATGTGTTCAGCTGTATTCAACCTGGACCTGTTTCCCTCCACACACTGAAGCTTAATATAGTTCCCTGGTCAGGTACAGAATACTACTGGATCAAGCTTATGCTAATAGGAAAACCTATTAGGATTTTTAAAGTGTCTTCATCCAGCGGGCCAATGTACAAAATGTGTAATGGTATGTGGGAATGACCTTGGGAGACTGGGCAAAGAGTCGCTGCCAAGGGAACGGTCAGATAAGAGACAGCACAGCCTGCAGCTGGATAATGAGTGGGGCAAGAGGTTCAGAAGAGACGCTCCCTAGTTTCTCGAGCAGTAAAGGAAACGGGGGGAGAAATGTACTTTCAGACTTGCAAGATTGATTTTGGCCTTGCAGGGCAAACCACAACCAGATAGGAAACACAACCAGATGAGCTAATTCTACTTTATTGTAAAGCTACATTGACAGAATCTTGCAAGTCTGAAAGTACATTTCTCCCCCTGTCCCATTTATTTATTTATATGTATGTATGTATGTATGTATGTATGTATGTATGTATGTTAACTTGTATTACCGCTCCATCTCCCCCGAGGGGGACTCTGGGTGGTTTACAGTACAACAATTTAAAATCTTTAAAAGTAACTACAATTTAAAATACATTACAAAACTAATACATTAAATATAAAAATCCAATAGGCGATAGATGGTTCTCTTTAAAAGGGCTTTATGGCATTAGCCATCCCCAAGAGGAACTATTCCCATACCACGCGAGGCGGCACAGCCAGGTCTTTAAATTCTTCCGGAAGGATAGGAGCGATGGGGCCTGTCTCACCTCCGGGGGCAGAATGTTCCAAAGAGTGGGTGCCACCAAGGAAAAGGCTCGCCTTCTGGACCCCGCCAAGCGACACTCTCTTGATGACGGGGTCCGAAGCATGCCCTCTCTACATGATCGAGTGGGACGGTTTGAAGTCATGGGGATGAGACGGTCCCTCAGGTAGCCTGGTCCCATGCCATGTAGGGCTTTAAAGGTCATAACCAACACCTTGAATTGCACCCGGAAGCACACTGGCACCCAGTGCAGCTGGCATAACAGAGGTGTCACATGGGCCGATCTAGGGGCACCCATAACTGCACGCGCAGCCGCGTTTTGGACCAGTTGAAGCTTCCGGATACTCTTCAAGGGTAGCCCCATGTAGAGCGCATTGCAGTAATCTATGTGAGAGATGACCAGGGTATGGGTGACTGTACGGAGGGACTCCTGATCTAGGAAAGGGCGTAACTGGCGCACAACACGAAGTTGTGCAAAGGCCCTTCAGGCCACGACTGCCACCTGCTCTTCAAGCAGGAGTTGTGAGTCCAGGAGGACCCCCAGATTCCGCACTGATTCCGAACGGGGTAGTGCAACCCCATCCAGAACCAAAGATGGTAATTTCCCAGATCTAGAAGAACCATCAATCCACAGCCACTCCGTCTTACCAGGGTTCAGCTGAAGCCTGTTGTTCCCCATCCAGACCCCCACAGCCTCCAGGCACTGAGAGAGGGCGGCCACTGCATCACTTACTTCACCAGGGATGGAGATGTACAATTGAGTATCATCAGCATACTGATGATATCTCATCCCATGGTGACGGATGATCTCACCCAGCGGTTTCATGTAGATATTAAATAGGAGAGGTGAAAGAACCGAACCCTGTGGCACCCCACAAACGAGTGGGCGAGAGTTGGATCTTTCATCTCCTATTACCACTGATTGGGACCGGCCCCAGAGGAAGGAGGCGAACCAGTGCAAAACTACGCCGGCCACCTCCAACTCCTTGAGCCGTTCCAAAAGGATACCATGGTCGATGGTATCGAAGGCCGCTGAGAGGTCAAGGAGAGCCAGGATGGATGCACTTCCTCCATCCCGCTCCCACCAGAGATCATCTGTAAGCGCGACCAATGCAGTTTCCACCCCATATCCTGGCCTGAAACCTGACTGGAAGGGGTCCAGATAATCCGTTTCATCCAGAATCCTCTGGAGTTGCAAGGCCACCACTTTCTCAACCACCTTCCCCAAAAAGGGGAGGTGGGAGACAGGACGAAAATTGCCCAATACAGTAGGGTCCAGCGATGGCTTCTTGAGCAGGGGGTATACCAGCGCCTCTTTAAAAGCATCTGGAAACACCCCCTGCTCCAGAGATATATTAACCATCGCCTGGACCCAACCACAGGTCACCTCCCTGGCTGCTTGAACCAGCCAGGAAGGGCAAGGGTCTAGATGGCATGTGGTGGCCTTCACACTCCGGAGGATCCTGTCCACTTCCTTAGGTCCAACAGGATCAAACCATTCCCAGATAACCGGGTAATGACGTTCCCTGGGCATCTCTCCAGACTCTGCCTCATGCTTGGAGTCTAACTTAGACCGGATCTGAGCGATTTTATCCTGCAGATGCTTAGAAAATTCTTCCGCACGGCCCTGTAGGTGGGTCACAGACTCCACCTTCCCTAAAAGTGATCATGTTATCTTAAACAGGGCCGTCGGACGGCAATCTGCGGATGCAATAAGAGCGGAGAAATATTGACGTTTCGCCGCTCTTACCGCCACAAGGTAGGTCTTAACCGCGACTCTAGCTTGTGTTCGGTCAGATTCAGTCTTTGTCTTTCTCCAGCGGTGCTCTAGGCATCTCTTAGCCCTTTTCAAGACCCTCAACTCCTCCGTGAACCATGGGGAGTATTGGGTCAGATGTGGCAAGAGAGGCCGCACAGGCGCGATCCTGTCCAAGGCCCCGGCCGCCTCCCTATTCCAGGCTGCGGCCAGGACCTCCACTGGACCGTGCAATAGATCCTCGGGTATACCACCCAGCTCCTACTGGAACTTCATAGGGTCCATTAGTCGCCGGGGGTGGACCATTCGAATGGGTCCTGCCTCCCTGCGGAGTGGGGCGGCATATGAGAATCTCAAGGCCACCAGGGCGTGATCTGACCATGACAGTGGGGACAGATCTAACTCTCCCCTCAGATCACCTTGCCACTGCTCCGACAAGAAGACTAAGTCTGGAGTGAGGCCACTGTCTCGAGTCGGGTCTCGAATAATCTGAGACAGGCCCATGGCTGCCATGGTAGCCATGAACTCCCGAGCCGCCTCTGAGGCACGTCCCAGGGAAGGCAGGTTGAAGTCCCCCAGAACCATAAGCCTGGGAACTCCACCGCCAACCCCGAGACAGCCTCTAGCAGCTCAGGCAGGGAGGCAGGGAGGTTGCTACGCAGCAGGGAGGCTGGTACAGCAACAACACCCCCAACTGCTCTTGAGAACCCAACTTGAAAAACAGGGCCTCACACCCAGTCACTTGTGGAGCAGCGCCCCTGAAGGCCACCAGAGATTCCCGGATGACAACCGCCACCCCTCCTCCCCTGCCCCGGGGTCTCGGCTGATGCCACACCTGAAACCCGGCTGGGCACATCTCAGAAAGAGCTACTCCTCCCTCTGCACTCAGCCAGGTCTCTGTAATACACGCCAGGTCTGCCCCCTCCTCCATGATCAGATCGCATATGAGGGGGGCCTTGTTGTTAACAGACCTGGCATTAAGTAGCAGCAGCCGAAAGCCAGGGCACCCGAGGATCCTCTGACCAGGGCCTGGGTCTGAACCTGAGGGGCCGGAACACGCCACCGGTAACAAACACCGGGGGCGTCTTCCCCGAAGACGGCCTGCCCCCCGGTTCCCGTCATAACATCCCCGTCCCATCACCACTTCGATCGGGCACCCCACCCTATTGCCCCCAGAGTTTCCAGGCCCAGATGCCTCCATTCCTGGCCCTCCGGAAACCCTGAGTTGTCCTCCGGGCCCCCTCCATGCACACATCTTCCACACACGTCCCAAGGAGATGATAGGTCCCCCAGCGCACCAGCTTCCGCTCTCGGCGCCAGGAGGGCCAACCACCCCCACACATTCACTCTGCCCCCTCACCCCCTCTCACTGATAGCAAGGGGGCATCATCCACTCCTGCCCACCACCCTTTACTGCCCTAGAAACTAGGAAATTTCTCTTCTGAACCTCTTGCCCTGCCCACTATCCAGCTGTGGGCTATCCTGTCTCTTATCTGACCTCTTGGCAGTGACTCTTTGCCCAGTGTCCCAAGGTCATTCCCACATACCATTACAAAATTAGACCTAAACATCATAATATAATCCTTAAGAAACCTGAATTTTTAAAACCTCCATGGCATTTTCACAGACTGCCTTACAAAAAGTGCAGTTGAATAATCCAAGCAGGAGATCCACTCTGAATAATTTGTGCATATTTTCACTCACATCTATTACTGTTTATCTGCTGCCTAGGTTACACTGGTTTGGTTTCCTTCAGATAGCCTAATAATGTTGACAGGATCCTTGGACTTTGGACTTGATCCTTAAACTTTGTCCATCCTGTCAAATAAAAGCTATCAGAGATGGAATGGTTAGGGTAGTCATACTTATGGGGAGGGTGCACAAAGTAATGTATTATTTTATTTTAGTAAATCTCTGCTGTAATTGCTTAAATGATTAAAATGGTTTCCTATTTGTCTTCTGGTGCAATTGAAAATGCTGTGATGAACTTTACCTTTACCTTTACCTATTTATTTATTTATTTATCAAATTTTTACCACTGCCCATCTCCCCCCAAGGAGGGACGCTGGGCGGACTCTGGACTTTTACCTTTCTTTTTAGAAATACAGATGGTGTGTGAGTGTAACTTGCTATTTTGAATCTGTCTTTAATTTTTAAAATGTTCAATTCCTGATGATTGTAATTTTTCCTGAAGTTATTGTGTATTGGTGCTTATTGAAGTAATATTTTAATTATTTTTATTTGTTAGCCATCTTGAAATCTTCAGTGAACAAAAAATGTGAGGGAGGGGAAGAAAGAATCCTTATTTCTTATTTCCTGAAAAGACTCTCTATGACAGAAGGCTTGCTAGCTAATCAGAGAGTAACAAATACTAAGATTTCCTTAAAGCTTAATAATGAAGGTAATTTATTTTACATCTCCTAATTTCTGGGATTAAAGACAGGAAGACTTTGCTCCTTAACATCATATCTTGCTTTTTTTTCATTAGGTCCATGGTCAATGCTGATTTTCTGTGTATTAATATATACCTGCATCAGTGTGAATTTGGGACTGAGATGTGCGTGTCTGAGCCAGACCAATGACATACTTTTTATGCCAAATAATTCCTGCCCAAAAGAACATTTTATGTGAAGGCTCCCATGTTCCCTTTCTAAATATGACAGAAACTGCAATTTTAACTGCCTTACAGTTTTCATTAAGTGGCATCATGCCATTTAGAGGCAAGTTGTTGGAATGCCATAGCATTTCTTCTACTCAGTTCTGTGCCATGATTATGAGAACAGGAAAAAGGATTTCCTGCATCAGAATTAATTTTGTTGCAGCTATTTTGTATGTTAATGATGCTGAAAGCTTAGAGGAGCCATGGCAGAGCAGCTCTCTCGTAACAGCAAACAAGTATCTGAAGATAATCTAAGTTTGCTAATGAACTTCCTGTCCCTCTGATCTGATTTTAACTTCACCTGATTATGAACTTCCTAGGACTTTGTATTCTAGTGGAAGTAAATGGAGTTCCAAATAATAGTTTCAGTCTATTCTAAAACTAGCTGTCATAGCTTTCCCAAAATATAAATGCTCAGAACTAAAAGTAGGAATGGGCCACAAGAATAGACAAGTAACGCCATCATTCAATTACTGCAACTTTAAATGTGATACCTTTCTTACATTCTTCTTGCAGACTTCTGCAGACAAGTATACTGTGATAAATGATAATGGCAATTAGAGATGCGCAGCACTTCAGATTATATGCCTTTTCCCCGGACTGTGCAGTAGCTACAGAGAGCAGTCATATGACTCTGGGAAATGCCACAACAGCTATAGTTACAGGAGTTACAGATACTGTAGGTGCTACGTTTGTGCCTCTGCACATTCCAAAGCAGCTTTTTGATTTGAATCCAAAGCATTGCACAACCCCATTGCATATGCATTATTTCACTGCATGCATACATATTAGAAAAACTATGTTTAATTCTAACTTCCTGCGCAGAAAATTATTTATGATTTAAGTGACTTTTATGACAATGTGAATGAGCATTTACACCCATGCGGGCCAAGCGAGGCAATATTACAATCATTACATGAATTGATTATGCCTAGTTTTTATCTTCCTTTTCATGGCTCTAAGTTAGATGTGTTTTCTTTAATATACCTTTTTAATGGTATATCCAGATGGTTCAATGGGGTGATGCTAAAGTAGGGTATATTTTACTGTCTAATATATGGGCTACAATTTATTAGTCCTTTTTTGTTTATTGATACATTGTGTATATATTCAGTGTTTATCTATGTCCTTTAATTCTGAAAACTTTCTCTTATCCCGCCCCTTATACACCATATTCACAGTCCATAAGAACAATATGTGGTATTCTGCCTAAAACATTTGTGCACCCAAATCCTGGTTCGTGCATTTTTATTATAGGGAAGTGCAGGAGAATACAGGTTAGATTTAAAAACTAACGGAACAGAATTAATTAAATAGTCAAAGTATTGTTTCTGATTGCATGTGGGGCTTCTAAAATGTACAAGAACATAGGATAATAATAGGGTAAGTTAGAATTAATTAATGTAAAGCTTTAAAAATCTTTATTGTAACTGAAAAGCATCCCAATAATCTTTTTAATGGTGATTTATATTCCTATCATCTATGCTATTCCCTGAAAATCTCCTTGGCAGAGAGCTGCCTAAGCTAATGTGTATCAGATAAACTGTTTTTAGCCCCAGGTTTCTTGGGACACAAGAGTGCAGCTCATCCTGTATTTGCCTGCTGGCTTCTTGTACATTTCCTGTAATAATTTGATTTTAGTTACTGCTGGAGACAGGAAGCTGACCTAGATGCACTACTGGGCTGACCCAGTTATTATGGCCTGCTGTATTGCCCATTTCCTTTCCTGTGGATCTCATCATATTGTACAATATCCTGTAGGACCCATTGTGGCATACACTGTGACAGAAAAACAATATGTCATAGATATAATGTATAAATCTAATTGCTTTGAATGATTTGATAGATTAAGGACAAATTATATTAAAAAACAACCTGTAACTAAACCAAAGAGTCTAGCCAAAAATATGAGGTGCTGGTGTGGTATATATTTGTTCATTTTCTGAATGTGAATGCTTTGGCATGTTGCTTTAATTTGTTGCTTATATTAGGCATCTTGAAAGATTTACACTGATATGAAAGATACTGATGTTTTAAAATAAAACAAAAATAGTTTGTAGCTTCATGGAATTTATTATATAATATGCAGTATATTCTACATTTCTAAGAATTGAGATTTCAGGTTATACTTCATTTTCAGACATCTAGGCTAACAAATCTGGGCTGAAAAATCCAGATGACCATTAGACAGCACAAAGAGTTAGTTTTCTAGATCTTTTTGCTGCCATGTTGTGGTTCTCTGAATTTTGGCAGCTCAGATCTGGTATTCCTAGAAGATAACATGTAAAGCTCATGCTTAGTAGCCATGGGCCACTTAATGTTTTATTAATTTGTCTAATAATCCCCCTTTTTAAACCATCGAAATTATTTTATCATCATATTTATACCAAATGCCAAAAGGATAATGGTTGCAATCCTTGGTAAGTAAGATTTAATTAAATTTACTTTGAAATAGCTGTAGGGAAGGTTGGGTTCCACATGTCCAGGAGCACCAACCGCTGTAATGCTGTGGAAACTAAGCAAGTTATTAGTTGGCTGGGACAAGAGGGAATCCCTAGCTAAGTTATTCTGAATATGTGCTTGATAAACAAGTCTTAATAATTAATTAATTATCCCACCTTTAATATATTTTTTTCAAAAAGAATTTAAATGAACAGTTTCCCCTGTTAATTCAATTTATCCTGTGAAAGAGGTGAGTACAGTAATACAAGTAATTGGTGGCCTCAATGGGTGGATTCTGTGTGACAGTGCTCAAAGATACACTTCTTCCATATGACACTGATAAAACTGCTGGCAAACCATGAAAAGCTGGAGAGCTGTTGGCCTTGCTTACCAAATATTGGATTTAGGTCGGGATTAGGAGCACCACGTATTTTACTACACTGATGTAGCTTGTGGCTGCCTATGCTGAAAGAATATTATGAAGGGAATAAACAGCTCTCAGTAGTATTATGCATTGCTGTATATTCTCCATACAATGAAATGGAATGTGCCCTTTATACAGCTTGTTTCCTCCTATTCATATTTTATTAAATCATGGGAAATCTGAATTGCTGCCTCTTCCCCAAGTTCCCAAACTGCTAACAATTCCTGCTGCTCTTCCTCCAGTTTCTAAAATTTCACTCCGGTGACATTCTACTTCCACCAAATGTTTTTTTCAGCAATACAGGGCTTCAAAGTCTCATTAGCACTTTTAACTCTGGGAATCCCTTATTATTATGTTAAAAGAACATTCCTCCCCACCCCTTCCACCAGGAGGTTTTTACATACTGACTCTTCCAGGCAAAGCCTTGGCTAATCGAATCTGCAAGATCATCAGGTTAGAATTTAGCACTTCCTTGAGATAACCACATCAGAACAATCCCAGAGAAGAAAGACTCTCTCAGTTGCCAATACATTCTGTTCTAGGAGATTGTTGTTTATTCGTTCAGTCAATTCCGACCCTTCGTGACTTCATGGACCAGCCCACGCCAGAGCTTCCTGTCGAGCTTCCTGTCGGCCGTCGCCACCCACAGCTCCCCCACGGTCGAGTCCGTCACCTCCAGAATATCATCCATCCATCTTGCCCTTGGTCAGCCCCTCTTCCTTTTGCCTTCCACTTTCCCTAGCATCAGTTCTAGTTCTAGGAGATACTGGTTGATAATATTGAATTCTGTGATAAAAGGATGATACATCTCTTTTGGAGTCAGTTGGGAAGAACTTTAAAAAAAATTTATTGAAACCAGTCATTTCACTATTCGTAGTGGTTTTGCTTACCTGATCCTGATTGATCTGAATTTAAAATCCTGGATTTTTTTCAGGTGCCAGGCAAGAGGTATTAATGGGAGATAACCTTCCTTTTCTGCTAAAAATTTTCCTACTAAATTCCCTTGCAACATTGCTGGAAATACACACTTTACACTGAGCACCTGTTCTATGTTTTCAAAAGAATGGTGACAGTATTTCCATGTACCTAATCTGTAGAATATATGTGGGTCAAAAATATACACAGGAATAGAATGCCTTCCTTAGTTGGTTGGTTTCTATGAAAAGCCTCTGAGCTACTAGAAAGGAAATCAGCACACCTGTGACTTACAAATTAGAAGGAATGGAGGCGAGAACAGAGAAATCATCGTTTGTCACAGTAAATCTTTTCACATCTCCAGGCCATATTACATTTCTCAACATCTACCATGCACCCCAAAACATGACACCATTTTATTCTGTGTTTTATGACCTCTTTCAAAATGAAAAGAATATATTTTGGTGCAAAGATAATTGGCAAGCCAAATTGTAAATTGTATCAACTACAGTTATATTGAAAATTTAGAGCTTTGTTCAGCTACTAGTTTGTTAGTGAAGAGATAGAAGCTGGTAGGTTGGACCATAGATATATCACTCCAAATGGGCTATTAGTCCTTTGAAATAATGTTCTCAAATGTTTTTGTGATCTAGTTTTTTAAGAAAGTAATCCAATGGTACTCCTTGATTTGGTTTTAGTGCTCAATTTACAATCCCAAATATTAGGTGAAGCACTGTTATACTGCTCCAGCAAAGGAGATCATTACCTTGTCATGGTGCTGGACCTTGAGCACCTCAATGATGCCATGAGCTAAACCGTGAAGGGACACCCAAAACAGGAAGGTCATGGCAGATTGGTCAGACTAAATACGATCCCTGGGGAAGGTAACAGCAACCCACCCCAGTATTCTTGCTGTGAAAACTAAATGGATCAGTATAACCAGAGATATGTCGGTATACCATCGGAAGATGGGACTCCCAGGTCGGAAGATGGTCAAAATGCTACTGGGGAGGAACAGAGGATAAGTTCAACTAGCCCCAAATGTGATGACGCAGCTAGCTCAAAGTCGAAAGGACGGCTAGCGGCTGATGGTGCTGGTGGTGAACGACGAATCCGATGTTCTAAAGATCAACACACCATAGGAACCTGGAATGTAAGATCTATGAGCCAGGGCAAATTGGATGTGGTTATTGGTGAGATGTCAAGATTAAATATAGACATTTTGGGTGTCAGTGAACTGAAATGGACTGCAATGGGCCACTTCACATCAGATGACCAACAGGTCTAATACTGTGGACAAGAGGACCACAGAAGAAATGGAGTAGCCTTCATAATTAATAATAAAGTGGCTAAAGCAGTGCTTGGATACAATCCAAAAAAATTATAGAATTGAATTACTCAATTCAAATTCAGGGTAAGCCATTTAACATCACAGTGATCCAAATATACGCCCCAACCACAGATGCTGAAGAAGCAAAAGTAGATCAGTTCTATGAGGATCTGCAGCACCTACTGGATAATACACCAAAAAGAGATGTTATTTTCATTACAGGAGACTGGAATGCTAAGGTGGGTAGTCAAACGACACCTGGAATTACAAGTAAGCATGGTCTGGGAGAACAAAATGAAGCGGGACATAGGCTGATAGAATTTTGCCAAGACAATTCACTGTGCATAACAAACACTCTCTTCCAACAACCTAAAAGACGACTTTATACATGGACTTCACCAGATGGTCGACACCGAAATCAGATTGACTACATCCTTTGTAGCCAAAGGTGGTGGACATCTATACAGTCGGTAAAAACAAGACCTGGAGCTGACTGTAGTTCAGATCACAAACTTCTTATTGCACAATTTAGAACCAGACTAAAGAGAATAGGGAAGACCCACAGATCAGTTAGATATGAGCTCACTAATATTCCTAATGAATATGCAGTGGAGGTGAAGAATAGATTTAAGGGACTAGATTTAGTTGTTCAGGAGGCGGCAACAAAAATGTCCCAAAGAAAAAGAAAACCAAGAAGGCAAGATGGCTGTCTGCTGAGACACTGGAAGTAGCCCAAAAAAGAAGGAAAGCAAAAGGCAACAGTGATAGGGGGAGATATGCCCAATTAAATGCAAAATTCCAGAGGTTAGCCAGAAGAGATAAGGAATTATTTTTAAACAAGCAATGCACGGAAGTGGAAGAAGATAATAGAATAGGAAGGACAAGAGACCTCTTCCAGAAAATGAGAAAGATTGGAGGTAAATTCCAGACAAAAATGGGTATGATCAAAAACAAAGATGGCAAGGACCTAACAGAAGCAGAAGAGATCAAGAAAAGGTGGCAAGAATATACGGAAGATCTGTATAGGAAGGATAATAACATCGGGGATAGATTGACGGTGTGGTCAGTGAGTTAGAGCCAGACATCCTGAAGAGTGAGGTTGAATGGGCCTTAAGAAGCATTGCTAATAACAAGGCAGCAGGAGACGATGGTATCCCAGCTGAACTGTTTAAAATCTTGCAAGGTGATGCTGTCAATGTGATGCATGCCATATGCCAGCAAATTTGGAAAACGCAAGAATGGCCATCAGATTGGTCAACTTATATCCCCATACCAAAAAAGGGAAACACTAAAGAGTGCGTCCATCCTAGCTCTCTTAGATCTCTCAGCGGCTTTCGATACCGTCGACCACGGTATACTTTTGGGACGGCTCAGGGAGTTGGGGGTGGGCGGCGTAGTTTTGCGCTGGTTCGCCTCCTTCCTCCGGGGCCATTCCCAGTCGGTGTTGATAGGGGAGGAGAGGGCTGACCCGCGGCCCCTGACTTGTGGGGTGCCGCAGGGGTCGGTTCTCTCTCCTCTCCTGTTCAACATCTACATGAAGCCGCTGGGCGAGATCATCCGTCACCACGGGATGAGGTATCACCAATATGCTGATGATACCCAGTTATACATCTCCATCCCGGGTGAAGTAGGTGATGCGGTCGATGCCTTATCTCAGTGTCTGGAGGCTGTGGGGGTCTGGATGGGGAACAACAGGCTTCAGCTGAACCCTGGTAAGACGCTGTGGATTGATGCCCCCCCACAGCCGGGAAGTTGTCATCTTTGGTTCTGGGTGGGGTGGCACTACCTCGCTCGGATCCAGTGCGGAATCTTGGGGTCCTCCTGGACTCACGACTCCTGCTCGAGGAGCGGGTGGCAGTCACGGCCAGGAGGGCCTTTGCACAACTTTGTGTGGTGCGCCAGTTACGCCCTTTCCTGGATCGGGAGGCCCTCCGAACAGTCACTCATGCCCTTGTCATCTCCCGTATAGATTACTGTAATGCGCTCTACATGGGGCTACCCCTGAAGAGTATCTGGAAGCTTCAGCTGGTGCAGAATGCCGCGGCGCGAGCAGTTATGGGTGCCATGAGATCGGCACATGTAACACCTCTGCTACGCAAGCTGCATTGGCTACCAGTTTGCTTCCGGGTCCAATTCAAGGTGTTGGTGATTACCTTTAAAGCCCTATATGGCATAGGGCCTGGGTACCTGAGGGACCATCTCGTCCCGATAACGTTGTCCCGCCCCACCCGTGCATGCAGAGAGGGCATGCTTCAGACCCCCTCAACAAGAGAATTCCATCTAACGGGGTCCAGGGGACGTGCCTTCTCTGCGATAGCGCCCGCCTTATGGAATATCTTGCCCCCGGAGGTGAGACTGGCCCCTTCACTCCTGGCCTTTTGGAAGGCCCTTAAGACCTGGCTCTGCCGCCGGGCCTGGGACAACAGAGGCGGCAGTGCCTCCTGGGGTTGGCTGGCCCCGTAGTAATACGATCCATCCTACTGTCCCCATTCCATCTTGGATTTTATGTAATTTATTATTATTATTATTGGATGTATTTTAGATATTGTTTTTAGATATTGTTTTTGTATAGTTTTTAAACTTTAAATTGTTGTAACCCGCCCAGAGTCCCTTGCAAGGGAGATGGGCGGGGAATAAATTGAAATAATAAATAAATAAATAAATAAATAAATAAATAAATAAATAAATAAATGTTCAAACTATCAAACAGTGGCACTTATTTCACATGCCAGTAAGGTAATGCTCAAGATCTGGGGGTGGTGACAGCCGACAGGAAGCTCTGGCATGGGCTGGTCCATGAAGTCACAAAGAGTCGGAAGCGACTGAACGAATAAACAACAAACTGTTATACTGAATAAAGATATGGCCTTAATATAGATTTTTGATGTTCTTAATGGTCATCACTGATGATATTGCTTTTCAAAGGTTGAGCATTCATTGAAAGATCAATTTAGAAGACCAATTTAAAGAGCTATGTTATTCCCAAATGTCCTTGAAATCAGAGGGTATGTCATCCACAATATCTAGAAAGTGATCAAGGATTAGACCATCCTGACTTGTCACTGAGGTGTTGATACTAAACTTGTGAGGGAATAAAAGTATGGCAAGGCATTCCTTCTAGCAGATTCCGATTGTATTATGGTGGTAGGATTAAGAATGTTATCCCACACATCCATAAAAGGCACTTGCATTTGCCCATTTGCTACATATTATTACCATCACTCAATGAAATTAATAACCCCATTTTATGTTAAAATGTATACAAATCATAATTCTCAAATCTGATACAAAACTGTTTTTTTAAGCTAGGTAGTATGATTAAATTAAATAATCTATTTTACTGAAAAGCCAAGCATGCCCTTGACAATCTATCAAATGAGGCATATAATGCTCTGAGATTGTTGGCAATGCATTATATAGCTAAATTTGTGAATTCATTGGGTGTTAATGACTGTTATCACATGAATTATGATTAGTATGGCATATAGTTGCAGGATTCTCCTATCTTTGTAATATTGAGCCTCCCTGCTGCCTTTGCAGTTTTTCCCAGGTTAAATGCATTTCAAAACTGTTTCTATAGCTTCCTTACATTTCTTAGTCCCAATCCTCCTATGACCAGGAATTTCCTGAAAATATTCACCTTGGGCTCCTGCTCATTTCTTCGGTATTGTTCTGCCCCCGCCCCAGTTCCATGGGCCAATAGCTTATGGCTGGTATACTGTATGACATACATTCTTCCCACACAATAATGTGCTCTAATGTTGATACAAAACTTACAAGGAAATAAAAGTGTAGGGAAGAAAAGTATAGCAAGTCATTGACAGTTCCTTCTTCTGTGTTATTGTTTGTTTGTTTTACTTCAGTCGTAGCAAGGTACTGCCCTTTCTGTTACTTGAGAATTGGATATTACCCTATTGACAAAGACACTGAATTAATGTTTGTTTGCATGTGGAGGACAGTGTGCAGCTTTTCACTCCTTTGAAAGGTTCCAGTACAGGGCTAAGAATTCCAGTGTTGTATAGTGTGTCAGGATCTACAAGAAAATTGAAATGAACAACAGCATAATCCAGCATTCTGGAACAGCTCAGGTAATTTACCTCTAGATGCCTTGTGCAATTACAAGGTTTTGATTTGCTGAGTTTTAGGATAGGGCCGAGTCCTTTCAATTATGATACTGCAAAATCTTCAACACATAGAGATTCTTAACAATGATTCCTAAAAGTTATAAAATTTTACCTGTAAAACCTTAGGGAAGAACTTGGGTGGAGCAGATGCCTTTTCAATAGAAGGTCCCAAGCGCAATCCACAATGTTTCCAGATAGAATCAGAAAAGAATCTTGTCTGAAACTCTGGGGAACTGCTGCCAGTCAGCATGAACAAGATAGACTGGTTATAGTAAGGATCTGTTTCAGTAAAAAGTAATTTCTTGTGGTTCTCTTCTGACAGTATATATTGATCAACTTTAGCAAATTTTGAAGAAAGTCCTTTTGACTAATCCAGTTGTGTTCCATAGCTGAGCTGCAAGGACATGAAAAGTCAACAAAACCTTTAATCTTCTCAAAATCTGAAGTCAAGCTTTTTTTAGAGGAAGGGTATGATCTAGATATGTCACAACTATTGCAAGCACCTGAATCTTGTCTCCATTCTGGTACAGAGATTTGTGTTTAAAGTATTCCCAGGAAACCAAGTCAGTTAGAATTTCATAAAAATAAGTACACCTGTAAGGCAGTCAATGCAAAGTGTTATTCTTAAACAGCAGTCTAAGCCTCCAACTTTCAGATTCAAAAAGTGCTTTCAAATGGTTCTTCTTCCTTGAACTACCTATTAAAGATAATTGTGCTGCAATTCTATCTTTCTCTCCTTAATGTATTTTCTATAACAAGGAAGAATGGGAAGAATTGGAAAACAAGCAAGTGTTGCAACTGACTGTGGCATCTAGAATTCTGTAAAAAATATATATGAGACAATTGCTTAATAAAAGCCATATCTGAAAGTACCAAAAGGGTGAAGAGATTCAGCTGCTTGCAATATTTACAATAACTTAGTAGCTATCATCAGAACCTCAAAATTGAGAATGTCACTCAGTCTCTTTTTTGTCTATGGCTATCAAAAGTGGAGGAAAAAATACTACAGCAGAAAAATAAGGAAGAAGGAAGAAGTTATTTGATGGGAAGATGAGAGGGAAATTTCTATCTAAGCTGGGGTAATTTAGAAATAGCTCCCTCCTCCTCCTTTTTTTAAACAAGTCCCATCTATTTTCACTTCTCAATTTAGAAAGTTGTTAGAAATGAACCATTATTACAAACTAAAGTGAAACTTTAGCATGAATGAGTCACACTATAAAGGAAAATGTTTGTGATTGCTTCAGTTCCTTGTTCTTGCTGTATGTTAGCCAAAACCACATGTTCTTCAGAAAATGTAATTATAGCAAGAAGTTGTAAAACTCCAATGAAAATGAAGTGTTTTTACTCCAGTGTATGTGCTTACAATATATCACCACAGTTTTCACATTGCTTGGAATTGATATTGTTATTGATTTTAAATGATCCAGAGGTATAAGCCCAGAACATCTTTTTCCTACAATGACGTGATTCCTGAATTCATCCCTTATTAACTGGTGAAAAGTACAATACTTTTGGGGCTCTATGGTGAAGCTATGGATTAAATCAAATAATGGCTTCTTTAATGGTGGATTTATTATTATATAAAATTTATATTTATTATTATATAAAATTTGCAATATTTCTGAACTTTTGCAGAACATTAAGCACATATTTTGTTCACTCACTTCCTCTCCGTTTTCTCCATAGAACTGATGTGCAGAGGCATTATTTTCACATTTTGATTCTGCTTCCTTGAATGAAAGATCCCTGCAGAAGCATTGGATGGGTTCCTAGAAGGAATGTGCACCTTTTCTTGAAGGGCATGCAATGTCTGAATTAGGACATCCAGCTTCAGCCACTTCATCAGCCATCGCCACTGATGTACTCTTCTATGTGTCTCTTCCTTACAGCATTAAGGGACAGGCTCCCAGCATGGCATATCCTATTGGCCTGCTCTGCCCCCTCCCTCTTCCCAGCACCCTTCCCTTCCCTCTCTCCCTCCTCCGCCTCCCCTCAGCCTGCACTACTACTGCCAATATTCACACAAACCATTGCTAAGGTAGCCCCTTGGCCTCGGCTTTTTTCCATTACCTCCGAACTACCTCTGTCCGAAACAACCAGATTTCAGTCAAGAGCCAACACAAAAGAGCTTTGTTTCACTCTGTGTACACTGGGGGCACAGACCGCCAAAATTAGCTGTTCTGTGCATGGAACAATTTGTGCACAGACTGTTCTGCATAATGCTGCGCAGTACCCTCAAAATTGGGCTCCCGGGAACTGTCAACCCCTGGAGAGCCATAGGTTCATCAGCAGATGAAATATTTACATATTTAAATATTTTTGTAGATGCATATTTATTGTTGGGTGACATCTTCTCATACTTTTTTCTTTTCATTTCACATTTTTAAAAACCAGGTAAGATGCCTAAATGGAGCGTAGGGTGAAGGTCAAACCAGCCTAGAGAAGCCAAGGTGGAAACCAAAACTGTGACACTGAGCCATAATAACTGGCCCGGCTTGGTCACAGTTGTTGGGGGCTTCTAGCTGGCTGGTGTTGTGCTGAAAGGACACAGCAGCAAAGCCAGAGAGTGAAAGCAACTAGCTTGCTGAGAATGACTGGCACACCTGCAAAATGGGACAGCAGGGTTCTGGCCAGAGTTACAGGAGAGGCAGAATGCGAACTGGCAATGCAGAGAACCTCTATGATAGAATTACTTTGTGCCAACACAAGAAGGGTTGTACTACTGTATATTGATCATAAGCATATTACTTATAAAAGCAAAAAAGTCTGAGACTTTGTTGGATTTGTGTTGATTGTTCATGTGAACAAACAGAGAGCTTTGGATAAAGGCAATTATTTGCCAGACAGCATCTCATTCTGCACGGATATTTCAGAAGAAATATAGCTATGCTGTCTCTAGCTTCCTGATCAAGCAGAACTAAGTCTTTAAAAAATCTAGGCAAGAGATGCCTAATTTTTTTTCCTATGTATTTCACAGGTATTCTGCAGAAGGAAATTCAACAGATAGTGATTTTCATATCGCCGTGGCAATTTAAAACTGGTAGCTTGCACGGAGGAACTTAAGAGCCTGCTCCCTGTAGCTTTAGCAGTGAGCCAGCCTCTGCTCTCCCGCAAACAACCCCTGGTGTCACCTCCACCTCCACCTTATACTACTACTCTTTCTTCCGTCTCCATCACACGTCCTTTCCTTCATTAGTAAGTCGACGGAAATAAGTGATGGCTGAGTGAGTGTAAGGAGGGCTTTCTGATGACTAGAAAATTTTTTAAACGTTCTTCAACTTCCTTTGCTCGAAGAAGCCTGAGTAACGCTTTCCTGAGAATCGCCTCTGCTTGGCCTTCCCTCTTCCTGGGGGGAGGGAATCTCCTCAACCTGGGGGGGGGGGGGGCGGCGCTTAACCGAAGGGGCGTCTCTACTACACAAAGTTCCTATGACGTTAGTCGCCTTATATGGACAGAGCCGCGCGGCTCCGGCGTTCATTCAGATAAATTGCCTCTTCTTCTAAGCGGAATCCCCTGATTGAATTCCGGGAGGGAAATGCGAAGGCAGGGAAGGACACAGCACGGTCGCGGCCAGGAGTGGCATTAAGGAAGCAGGGTGGCAGTTTCTTAGGTTTTAGCCCAGGAAGCTAATCGCCTACGGTGACCCTTTTCGAGGTTGCTTCGGAGAGGGGAGGGAAGAGAGTGAGAGACGGGCAAAGCAAGCCAAGATGAAGGTAACGGCTCTTGATTCTCGTCGACTCAAGCAACTGCTACGGAAGGATCCTGCCCTGTGCCTTGTCCTGGACTGCAGACCGTACCTCTCCTATTCGGCCTCTTGCCTCCGGGGATCTCTCAACGTCAACCTCAACTCCGTGGTGATCCGCCGTTCCCACGGGCGGCCCGTGCCTTTACACTTCGTGGTGCCCGACGAAACGGCCCGGGGCCGGCTTCTGCTGCCGCCGGCTTGCGCGGAAGAAAGAGAAGAAGGGGCCGCGGGGACGCCTCGGACGTTGTCGGCGGTGGTGGTCCTGGATCAAAACACCAGGCACTGGCGAAAGCTCAAGAAAGAGAGCACGGCGCAGATCGTGCTGAACGCGCTGTCCGCCAGCGTGCCGGAGGCTGGAGCCCGGGTCTGTTTCCTAAAAGGTGAGAGGCCGTCGAGGGAGAAAAAGCGGCGCAATGGGGGGAAGAGGGCAGGGGGCGACCGGCCGCTCGTCGTGTGGCTCCTGGGGAGCGCTGCTGCAGGGCACTGGAAACGCGAATCTTGCTAATCTCGTCCCAAAGAAAGCTTCGTCTGGATCGCCATCCGTACCCTAGCCTAGCAGAGGAGCGCTTGAGTGCGAGAGCCCAGCGGCCTTGCTAGCAAAGGGCGGCCGCGGCCGCCTTGGTCTTAGCGATACAGGTGGTAGGCTTTGCAGAGCAAGTGAGAACCGGTACGGCCAGGTACACGGCACGTGTCTAATGCAATGTATGACAAGCAGGAAAGGAGATGAGGTTTCACAACTCAATCTACATTGAAACAAATTGATCAATAGCTTTTCCTTTCAACAGATCCCCTTCTCCTCCTGAAATTAACTTTTTTCCTAACAAGTGAGGAGTGATGATGGATTAGAAACTAGCCCCACCAGTAAAAAAAAAAAAAAAAAAAAAGCTAAATATTCAAAGAAGTCCATTGGAAATCCTATCCATCATAAATGCATACAAAAAGGAAAGAATAGGCATAGCTAATCAAAATATTTTCTCTTGCTGGGCTAAAAAACTAGATTTAGGTGAGCTTTGATTCATTAGTCACCTAAAAAATACACAGGAGTGTGGGAGATGTATTGATTTTGATACAAAAATCGCCCTTGTGAAACAGATTAATGAATGACATCACCACCACCACCCTCACATCCCCAGATCTAAAACACTATTCTCTCTTTTACGTTTTGGCTCACCCATAAGTAGTATGGTCGTTTCATGAAGGTATTCATAGAGGAGCTGGGAAGCAACCAGAGATATATCAGAAGATGTCTGCTTTTAAGTTGAAGGAATGCAGAATGTAAAAGTCAGCACTGCCTCCTATAGGGCAGATCCCTATAATCTGTGTTACCCAACGTAATCAAACCTATTTGTAGGAGCATGTAACAAAAATGGTCGCTTTCTGGTAGCAGCAGCATTGTACTTTCATTAGTTTTGTTGTTTATTCGTTCAGTCGTTTCCGACTCTTCGTGACTTCACTAAATGTCTTAGTTGATCCTATTAAGGCATTATGATTACTGCTTTATTTTGTTTAAGGCAGTAAATATTTTGATATCTTCTTTTTTCAACCTAGAGGGCCTCTTGTATGCTTTGGTCTCACTGCGCATCTTATACAAAATGCTATCAAACTATTGGATTGCAGCAAAATCTCTAGATGGTATGCCTAATTCAAATGGGTGCTAAATTCTTTATGCTGTTTTCCCTCGCATAAAGAACTCTTATTTTTAAGAAGGCTCATGTCATGTGAATATATAAAAGATTTTGATATTTGATTCAGTTGGTGGATGGGAACTGAAATGGGAAAATGGACTAAAATTCTAGTTCAGGGATGTTTCATCACATACTTAATGAAGCAAAGTTTTAATATGCTCTGCACTAAATCATATAACACTTTGGTTCTGATTTGGTTATTAACTGCTTTGTAGCATTCAGTCTTTTAAATGGCAGTCTCTTAGTCTTTCCATTTCCAAACCCGAAGAGTCATTCTTGGAGGCATTACCTCATATATTCTTAGGGTCCTATTTGATACAGCTAGGAGATCTTGGGAAATGAATGTAAATATTACTCAGTGCTAACACTTTTTCCTGCTTTAAGCTATTAAGGACATTTAAGTGTGTGATACCATGGTAGGAAATTCTCTGTGTGATCTTAGACTGTACGCCATCTATGTTGAATATCCTGAAGTAGAATGCTTGTTATTGCTATGGGCTTCATATATGTTCTGGAAACTGGCTACAGTGGTAAATTGTGTTTGAGTCACAAGCCGATGCTGTTCCTGTTATGTTTTTAGCTCAGTCTGAACATTCACAATGAACCAATGGAAGAACCTTGAGGCTTATCCCAAGGGTTTTGTCTGTAAGTGATCTGGGAGAGGATTCATTGTTGCGTGGAATCAAGTTCCTAAGTGGGCCTGGACTCAGGCAGTCTGTTGAGATAAAGGCATGAGTCAGAAAGCTTGTCAGCTAACAGCAACCACAAATGCAATCCTGCTCTTCAGAGAATACTTTTACTGCTGAGTGACATAATCCTTGTCAACCGCAGCCCCGCACACCAATTTTTTTGAAAGCTTTCAGCATTTGTTATGTCACTGTCTCTGATGCACCAATCATAATACGACCTTTTTTGTTTTTTGAAATGATTTGTTCACTGATTTTAAAAGTCTCAATTGAATGTATGACTGAGTTTAGATTAACAGTCACAAAAATCGTTAAAATTCACTGCTCGATCATCTCATTGGCAAGACTGTTTCCTTACATAGATAAATCATACATATTTTATCATGAAAATGTTGTTTTTTGAAAGGGCAGTACGTCTTTAAACTAAATTATGCTTTCCTCCCCTATTGCAAGCAATTATTTTCCATGAGAGAGATTGCAGGCTTTTCGCCACTTTCTTGTGCCTAGAATTTTAATCATTCATAGTGAAAAGGAAGAATCTCTCTTTTACAAGATGAGTAATGCAATATTAGTGGAAATAATAGCATCAGAGTACAGCCATCAGAAGAGTGCGCACAGAGAGAAAGCTAGAGAACTGGATAAAAAGGTGACTCATATTAAGAGTGGTTGGCAAATCTGATTCCCGTGAGCTTCTGGGTTACAACTCATTTGTTGAGCCTCTGATCTATCCAAGAAAAATGGGATAGGCTGGTATCCTTGTTTATCCCTGAAAAGAGGGGTATAAAAAGTTCATGTAACACTTAAATGAAATCTAACCCTCACCTCCCCACCCCCCATATAAGAAGTTTAAAGAAGATTAAAAATGAGGGAAATGAATCGAGGGGGAACATTTTCTGAGCAAAAGTTAAAAAACGTTGGCTGCTTACATTAAACATTTGGAGATTCATAGGGTACATTTTGATGACAGAAATACATAGAGCTGAGAATACGTAATAGTTTGGTATCCTTTTTCAACATTCTGAGCTATAAAGAAAACATCTTTCTTTGTCCTTACTAGTCAGGATAAGCTTGAATTTAAAAGATGGAAACACAACATTTTTACACTGGTTGATCTGAATGCTATTTATAAAATCCCCTGAAGCCCACACCAACTTTCCCATGATTTTTGCTTGACTTCCTGTTTTCTCTGTATTTTCTCTTTTAAATTCCTATTGAAAATATTTCAGCATGCACCAACTCAAGGGATAAATAACAGCAACAGAAATATGGGGCTGAAGTTGCAAGATAATAGCTCTAAGTATGTTTCCTTAAGTAACGTCCACTCATTTAAAGTGGGACTGTCATGACATCAGACTTCTACTAGCAAAATGGGTGACTTCTCCTCCAGCCCCCCTTTCCTGTTCTCAAAATTTATTCCTGAGGGTTGAATGTATGGAGGATTGTAGAGAGGTGTCCCCCTTTTCTCATTTTGTCAGTGGAAATAATTCTTATAAATGAAGAAATAACAAAAGTCACCCTAATGCCCTGCAGATACATCACAGTTGAGGTTCTATACATGTTAGCCAGTATAAGGATGAGGAAGGCTGGTTTGAGGCATACTTGATATGCACGCTTATTCTCTTTACGTCAGTATCCATGTTCTAAGCTGCATCTTAGACAGATATATTTAGTTTTCATTAATTGTGTAGTAAATTTAGAAAATCTATTTTTACACCATAAAACTACTCACCTGGGGCTATGTAGTTGTCTGAGCCCATCACCGGGTTTCATTAACTTTTATGACTCTTAATGGATCCATTTAATTTGCCAAGAGGCAAAGAAATGGAACTGTTTAATCAACGCACAGCCTCTCAATTTGCATTTTCTTAAATGAATGAAAGCATAAAAACGTCTGAAGGAAACATTTTGAAATGCGAAATTTTATTTGCAATTTTTCTCTTTAATTTTGTACTGCTTAGCTCTAAACATAGATGCTCGCGCACTCTCTCTCTCTCTCTCTCTTTTCTTTGTAATGGAAACTCTTAATGCAATAGGTACTATTACAGGTTCAGGAAAAAAAATGACGATCCAGCACAATTGTGCGCAACCCCCTAGCTTTTTAAATTTATAATTCTGTACCTGTATTTTTTGTTTTAGGAGGCTATGAAACCTTTTACTCACAATATCCAGAGTTCTGTGTAGATGTAAAACCTGCATCCCAAGAGAGGATTGAAACTGAGAAAAGCATCAACGGCTTGCATGAGAAGCAATGCATCCACCGGAAGCCAGCATACGATCAGGTGTGTTTAGAGGAAGAGAAGGCTAATGCTATTCATGCTCGGGCTCCTTGGGGGGTCTTCCTGGCACCATCCTCTTCATAACTCCATTTACTCCATTATTCAGATTTGGTGATGTGACAAAAGGAGTCAATACAAACGTTTCAGAGAAGAGACTTGGATGGGCCCTGCATTTTTGCAGACAAATGGATGTAAACAGTCTCAAGAATAGAGGAGGGGAAAATCCACATAAACAGTTATCCCCCTCCCCAACTTCTTGGCTAGCTATAAATTTTAAAGAACTAAAGCCAGTATCTTATAACTCTAGTTATTTCACTGGGATGCCATCTTCTTCTGGGATAGTATTAGAAGATCAGTGTATTCTTTTAAGCTCCATTACAGTTTTAACCAAGCACTGTGGCAAATATATAAAAAGAAAAAGCACTTAGACTGACAATGAAAAAGAACAGAGGGACTGAAATTTTACTAGGCCAACCTACAGTTACAAAATAGCGTTCTCATTTTAAAGAACTGTCCGTGAGGAAAGAAGGAAAAAATGAAGATTAAACAGGGCTGCCCCCATGTTTAAAAAATGCAAAATCAACTTTTTATCTAGTTGGATCGTATATTTTCAAAAATGGGAAGAAAAATTGTTGCTCATTGCATCTTATTGATAATCTCAATTTCCCTGGGGGAATTCAGTTTCACTATTTTAAGAGGAAAATGCCATGAAATGTTAAAGTGGAATATTCTCTGCAGAACTACTTGTTAATGATAAATACTTAGCAACGGCAAATAGCAAAAAATAAGTTTTCATCAAAAGAATTTACCCTGAGGACAACTCCTGTTGGATTTCAGAAGAGGACAGTGAGAGTATACCTAGTTCACACAAAACATTAACTAGGGTTAAGATGGGGTTAGGTAATTTGCAGTTCAGTGTGTTTCAGGACCCAGCTATGTTTTTGCATATTGTGTACACCAACCCACCACATTAAACTATCATATGTTGTGCTTTAAGGCTGAGTAAGTATTTGACCCTGCTTCTCCAAACTTGGCCTGGCATTCTGACCATTACTTTGGCTTGACCACATCTGGTGGACTTTTGTTTTGTTCCTGATCTTGCTCTGTTTATGGATGTGATCTACTTAAAGGTCAAAGTATGGGCCAGTTGCTAACAACCATTGCTCTGACTTTTTGGCCACCAACATTCAGCCATAAATGTTTCTCAAAGGCACTTTGGTATTTTTTGTCTCATCTCCTAGTGGAGATCATCATCCATCATCCATCCATCCACAGAGAAAGTTGAACACCTGATGTAGTAAAGCCATGAGCGCTCTTCTGTGCCCTTCCCAATATTCATGTTCTTCAGGTTCAGGCTGGAGATAGCATTGTGCGTGGTGGCTGCCACCCTGACATGTTTTTACTAGGCATGGGTGTACTAGATGTTTTGCTAAACCAGTCATATGGTGTTACAGTATATCTGCTTTTTCCCCATTCAAATGAAAGATATGGATGGATGGATCTTTGTTATCTCTGAAGCTTAGTCATTGGCTCAGTATTTCTAACAAGCTATGTGTCTATATCAGGGCGCTGCTATTAGCAACAGCCTCCAAATCCCCTTTAAAATGCTGCCTAACTGTAGCTTTTAATATGATTGGAGGAGAAAATTATTCAGTATATAGTGAGTAATCATATAAACTTAGTTTCAGTTGCAAGTTATTATGATCAGAGATCAGCCAGTCATATTTATTTTATTTTATTTAATTTCATGCAAGTTAAACTTAGTTTTTTGCCTTGGTCCCACCTACTTCTTTGACCTAATCACCCACTTTGGGAGAGTGGCCACATTTAGGGTTTAGTGCAGTCCCTGGTTTAAACACTGGTTTACAAAGTACTAGATTCCTGATCTATATCTTCTGGAACAATGGATTTTCCTACTTATCCACTACAGTCATATTGAACTGGATCTTGTAGAATGAAGGGAAGAGTAAAGACCTTTGGAAGGTGAAAAACTAGCAAGTGCCAAAACAGCAACAGTAGGGTTAAGCACCTCTGATAGAAATTTTCACCTGTATTGCAAAACCTTTCAACCTCAATGCCACAGTTGTTCATCACAGGGACATCTGGAAGGGGTCCAAAATGCTTCACAGAAATTTGCCACAGCTGTCTATTTTCTTGAGTTTATTAAATAAGAAGCACCCAGAAAATCTATAATGACTTATTCCTCTTTACCTTCCAGGGTGGCCCAGTAGAAATCCTGCCTTTCCTATACCTTGGCAGTGCCTATCATGCTTCTAAGTGTGAGTTCCTTGCCAACCTAAACATTACTGCACTCTTGAATGTCTCCAGAAAGAGTTCTGAACCCTTTACCAATCAATTCTGCTATAAGTGGATTCCAGTGGAGGACAGTCACACAGCAGACATCAGCTCACACTTCCAAGAAGCTATAGAATTTATCGGTAGGTGGATTTTCTCTCTCTCTTTCTCTTGCAAATGAAGAATAGCTCTTGAATCATCAAAGGAAGTCCTCTTCTACTATGGTCAGGCTTCCCTCTTCCCTTTTCCAGAAGTATTTTAGAGGATTATGACTTTTTCAAAATGTTAACTGTATGTTAACTGGTTTTATACAGGTTCCGTGGCCATAAATAGCTCCTCTTTTAATTGCTGTGGTGGTTTTTATGATTTTTATGGTTAAAACAATAATTCTATATCTACCTCCATGGAAAGCTAAGGTCAATTGTACTTTGCTTACCTTGCCTGACACTTTTGTTTTGTTTCGTGATGGTATTTTTTTTGCTATGTCAGTGTATTTTGGGTTATTTATTGTTGTTATTATTCATTTCTTATGTGCCATGAGTTGGAGGAAGAAAGGCAAAATATAAATATTTTAAATAAATATTTCCAGAGAAATACTTGGTTCAATTCATACTAGCAAAAACAGTCCTTTGGTACAGCAGATTTCCTAAAGGCACTTTGGGCATTTTGGAAAACAAAGTGCATAGACATCTAGGTCTGCAAGCTGGCCACGGTCCCTACTGTTCCTGTGTGTGCAAGCCCCTCACTCTTTCCATCCCTGGCCTTGTGTGTTCATAACGCAGGGCTGAGCATTCTAATTGTATTGCAGCAAGTGGGAGGTGTGAAAGAAGTTCTCTATGTGTTGAGGAAGACAGTGTGAGACTGAAGAGAAATAGGTTGGCACAGATAGAGGTTACAATAGACGTCTGTCTCCTGAGATACTTGGAGCTTTTGTGCATTCTCTGGAACCCTTTGAGTAGGTTCTTGTCGGGTTCATTTCTACAGGAGAGTTAATCTTTTCCAACTGCCTTTAACTGGCTTAGACACATTATATACATATACAGGACAGAGATAAAAATCATAAATGGTAGGGTCAAACAGCTAGACATCCGATAGATCTGTGCAAAGCTTAGGTAACCATATATGTACTGTAGGTATCTCAGTGGAAGTTCTGGAGAAGAGGCAGATGTCGTTCATTAGGGATAGGGACCTGGCACGTTAACATACAGTTAACATTTTGATGACAATTTTCTATTAATTAAAGAACTGCAAAGGAAGTTCTAGTGTAAAATTATGGTTAGGTCCTATGCCGTTTGGAAAGATTCAACAGCCCCTGAATAGGAATTGCCTCAGGGCTATGAGAGGTTCGTAAAATAGACAGGATTGCTTAATAGTAATTTGTTTATCCATGGGCCATAGAGCTCAGTTCAGTTATTTACATAAATTATTTTAAAAGGATAAATTAATATTTGGGTATGATTATTGAAATATATTGTTTCTGGCTTTTTGAAGGAAAAATTCTAACTCGTCCTCAGCTAAGAAGCCACCCATTCAAATCTTACCCTTACTATTAACTTGCTAGGTAGCATTAAGCAACATCTCTTGCTTTCTGCCTCAGCCTTACCCTTCAATGTGAGATACTATCCTATCTAATAGTTAGTTATTATATTTATATTCCACTTTGAGTTTCAGAAGTTCTCCCCATATTCCCACAACAGCCCTATGAAGTAGGGTGGCTCAAAGTCACCCGTGAGTTTCAAAGATGAATAATGATTTGAACCTAAGTTTTTGCAAGGACTGATTACTGAGACTTCTAAACACTTTACACGTCAATGCCTGTTCAGACAATACTATGTACTAAAGAAAGTGTAGGTTCCTTGCTTTAAAATAAAATGACCTCTGTCGATGCTTCAGGAAATTCCCTAATAACAATGACATTTAACATAATAATAACAACAACAACAACAACAACGATTAGGGAGTATATGAATCTGGGCGGAATTCAGCATGACCTGTAAATCTAACCGGTTTCACAATAGGATGAAACTTGGAAATTCATTTCTTAGTCCAGCTAAAGCAGTTCAAATTCTATTTTTAATCCTTGCATTTTACACAAGGAGCTTATTTTCAGCATTTTCTTTTTAATCTTATAACAATAATTGAATTGTGTGAGTAACCTTGGGGCCTCCCATTGCGTAAAATGGTAGCTCTGCCTAAGCCATTTATAGTCTGATTGAAGTCCAAGTGCCACTTACCAAGGGTTGTAATTAGAGATTTTAGACTAGTTTATTGTGTAGTTTGTGGTGGAAACCCCAGGAGCCCAGGGCTTGACATCTTGGGTTCAAAATGCATGCTGAACATCTACCGAAAAGGTCTCACAGGGTGGGGGACAAAGGCACTGCCTTCCATGGTCCTAGTGAGCAGGGAAATTCATTCATCTCCATCTGCTTAGAGGGCGGGTATAACACTTTTTACTGCACGGATGTGTTTCCGATGAAAAGAATCAAACTGTTTCAGTTCTTTTCTGGAACTGTAGTGTTCATTTTATTAAACACCTGCGGTCGTAATTTGGCTAGATTTGGCAAGGGTGAAGGGAAGGAGCAAAGCCTTTTTATCTACCACATAGTCAATAAGAGTTGTAAATTTTGTGTAAACGTGGCCAACAAGAACAAGGAGAAATTACCTTCTTGGTGTTCATTTCATCTATGAAATACCTTCTGGATGTCCATCCACACAGCATTCTGAAATGAGGTATAAAATGAAATTTAGGAGACCCTTTGCATCATGGCATTTATTTATTTATTTATGTTTTCTTTATTTATTAAACAGTTTTACATGGCCGCCCATCTTAACTAAGGTAACTCTGGGCAGTGAACAAAAATATTAAAATAAACAAACAATCAATTTTAAAAAAAACAGTCGAGGCCACAAATATGCTGGCTCTGCTAAGATCCCGACCCCAACGCCTGGGGGAAAATCCGGGTCTTCAAGGCCTTCTGGAAGGCCAATAGGTCAGGGCCATCCAAATCTCAGAGGAATATTGTTCCATAAGGCAGGATCCATGACATGGCATGGCACCAGCAGAGGTATTCACTTGTAGTGATTGCAATAGCTTCCACATTTAGTCCATTTTATTTCTTCCTTCCCAGATTGCACCAGACGGGCAGGGGGCAAGATCCTGGTACACTGCGAAGCAGGGATTTCTCGCTCTCCCACAATCTGCATGGCTTATCTGATGAAAACGAGAAAGTTCCGCCTGGAGGAAGCATTTGACTACATCAAGCAACGGAGGAGTCTGATCTCACCAAACTTCAGTTTCATGGGGCAGCTGCTGCAGTATGAGTCAGAAATTCTGTCTTCAGCTCCTAGCCCTCCTGTTACGTCTTGTAAAAGGGATGCTGTGTCTTTCTTCACAGAAGAGCTGGCTCTGAGCAAAAGTTTTGCCTTTCCTACCTCGGTTTTGAATTCAGTGCCCCTGCACTCGCCCGTCCATCCACTTACGTTGAACTCTATTGCTGCAAATTCATCATGCTGGGCCCTCTTGGGGACAAGAGACAGTACGGTTCCATGAGGTGAGGCGATGATAACAAGACATTTCATCTATACGCAATACAGAAGCCCTTATTTATTTCATTCAGATCGAGACACTGGAGTGACTGTCTACATCAGAAGGGAAAATATGCTTTTATGTTGAGATGGAGTGGAGATGAGTTCAGTGCATTGAAGCTCGGGCCAGCTATGCAATTTCAAGTTATCGTGTGCTAAATTTAGCAAACTCCAGGTTTTAGCTCAGATAATCTAAGGACTTTACTTAGAACGTGGAGATATTGTTCCCAGAAGTAGTTGCCCTTCATTCTGGGTGAGAACTTCCATTCTATAGACCCAGGGTAGGTCATTGTTTTGAAAGAATAAGCCTCTTCGGAGGAAGATAATGTGTGCATATTTATGAGTGTTTTTAATAATTTCTGAAATATTTGTGCATTCACTACTGTACATCCAGACCTTGCTGGAGCAGAAAGAACCACATTTTTTAAAAGTCCCTCAGTCCTGTCTGATTGCTTCTTAGTTCCTGCCTCCTTCCCCTCTCTTAATTATAGACTTGTGTTAAAGTGTAAGCAATAAACAGCTGTGTCAGGAAAAAAAAGAGCTGTAACAAAAAGCACAATTTATAAAAGAGCAAACCTTGATATTACTTGGTGTGGCAAAAACTTGAATGCTTGCTTTTTTTTCCTTTCCTTTGTGGGTTCCTAAAAAATGTCATAATCTGCCAAGTGCAAGTGAATTAGAAAACTGGAAAAACAAATGTCTCTCCTTCCCCTTATCCACCAGTCAGCCTCCATTGTTTGTTGCTGTCCTACTGAGTTCAAGGTTAAAATCGGATCCTTACTTGAAAGCCTCTGCTACATGCTGTTATGAGCAGAACGAAGTAAATTTGGGAAGTAATTTCTAGGTAAGCTAAGGCTGCAAAACCATGAGGATTTCATACTTCATTCTCCAACTCAATACAGTTAGAGCTGACTTTTCATCTGATGTCCTTCAGATGTCTTCAACTACAACTCCCGTTATCAGCCAGGATGTCCAGGGGATAACCTAGTGTTCTCTAAATCCTGTATTTTATTCCTTCCTTTCCTCTACAAAATTGCTCTTTTCAAAAGACAGTGCACTGATTTTGTCATAATGCTAAACTATAACACAACTTGTTTGTTTTTCACTCAGTGTGCTACTTGAGCATACCCAATGTGGCTTAGCATTACAACTGGGCTCTGTGGGCTGTTTGGTAGTAAACCATGATTTGAAAAATCTTAGCTTAGTGTTAATGTGTGAACAGAGCCATTTTGTTTCCCATATTTCATTGTTCCATAAGGGACAGCACAACATCCTACTTCAAATAGTACTAGAAAGCTTTGGCAGTTCTAGAAGTAGCAATATAGCATACCTTTCTTTTTGTCTACCTTTGCCACCAAATAGTAACAGATTAGTAGGGTGATCGCTACAACTAGCTATTCAAAATACTGTATTGCCAAATTCCAGTCTGGCTTAATTAACAAGGGGGAAAGTGGGTGGAATTCCTGGGGCCTCAGAGCATAGTTGAGGACTGTGGGCTGCCCACATAGTGTATACCAGTATTTCTCAACCTTAGCAACTTTTAAGATGTGTGGACTTCAGCTTCCAGAATTCCCCAGCCAGTGTGCTGGCTCGGGAATTCTGGGAGTTGAAGTCCACACATCTTAAAGTTGCTAAGGTTGAGAAACACTGGTGTATATAGATTCACTCTTACGGTATTTGTTCCCGGTATCTGGTGGTAGAAAGCCCGGTGTTTCACAGTGAAGTTTGACTTGATTCAGAAGATTAAACTGCTTCAAAGTGATTGCATATTAGTCACTGGGTCATGTGTAAAGCATACTTTTGAGCTAATGGGCTGCCAAAAGTAAAGAAGTTGCTGTATGTAATATCTGACAGCTATACTCTAAGCTCTTGATTTTTGCTGATGGAACTGGACATGAGGAGGGCAAATGATGTCAAAGCAAATATTGTATCTGAAGAGACAATCCCATAGCAAATTGTTATATAAAGGAGTGTTTTGGAATTTCTAACTTTGTTCTGTGAAAATGTAAATTGCAATTTGAATTTGTGGATTTTTAGATTTAAAAAAAGGGGGGAGAAGAAAGGCAGCCTGATAAACGATAAACCTCCCCAAAAAGTGTTTTTCAACTGAATGACAATCCTTACTGAATGACATGTGGATTGGTGTTCCTTGTGTTGATTTCTTCCATGTCATATTCTTGCCCGTGGAATTATTTATTTCCTAGCAATGGGGACTAAAAAAAAAAAACAGGCAACCTGTATATTTAGTATGTGTCTCTGCAGGTGGCTCCATGTTCTGCTGTTGCTTTGTCCTGTCATCATTATTTTTTCTAAATATGGGAAAAGGCAAGAATTGCTTAGAAAAATTGTGAATGTGAATTAAAACATTTTTAAATAAAATATTTAAAAAATGTTTTGTTCCACAGATTGCATGCAATGGCAGGTAATTTGTGAAAATATTTGCATTAGGTTTCAGAATGCACTTTCTCTAAAGGACTGACATGTTGACAGAAAGATGAAACCGATAGAGCAGTGGTGGAATGTAACTGTATTTGCTCTGAGGGAGGGGAAGTGTCTATGTGAGTTGAACATAAAATAATATTGATGCCTCTATCCACAGGGTGCACAACTCTTTTTGTGCTAAATGTAGCCTTTAGCACATACACAAAAAAGCATTAATCTTTAGTATGCCAGAGGTTGCCTTCCAATAAGTGGACAGGGCTGGGACAAAACATAAATTAGAATTAATTTAAATTAAAATTCAGATTATATTAATTCAATATAAGTAATTAATGACTGTAATTAACAAACCACCATGGGCAGGTTTTGTCACAATGTGATCAACAAATAATTAATTAACATTAGTCCCTTTGCCATTAATCATTTTTCCCATCTGTCACATTAAAAGCTACGATTTGATAATAACTTTTGGAAGAGATTTGGGGTTGTAGCCAAAGACTGGAAAGATAATACTGATAAGGGCACTGGAATGTTCAGCCCAATTTTCCCAATTAAATCAAAATCCTAGTTAGGAGTTCCAAATGCATTAACTATCATGATTGCAAGAGATTAAAAACTTTCAATCAAGGGTGGGAAAAATCTGTTTATGTCACGAAAGACTGAGCTTCTCTGAGTGATCTTCCAGGACAGCCCCTCAAGTGGGCAGAGCCAGAAAGGGTGCACATGAAACGCAGGACAGCCCCTCAAGATCATTTTCTTCAGCCTGCTCCAAGTATCATCTGTTGCAATGGAACAAAGTTCAGAACACTATTTTCAATTAGAACAAGCACTTGCACTTTTGATATTAAGCCTTAGGGGTTTGTTTTGAACTCCTATTATTCTGTGGTCCTTTATTTTTGGCTTCGCATCTCAAAATTAGGCAGCGTTCAGCATGAATTACTTCCCCTCAATCTATTGAAACATCCAAGACAGTGTTTTAAAAAATGAGCAACATTTTTAAAATGCCAAGGGAAATATGGAAGTGAGTTAGAAGCACAATTTTTGCAGCACAACATCACACTAGGCCTAATAAGCACTGTATTCCCTTCAACATAACTTAAGAAAAACAGCATCTGGTGGCGTATGTATGTGTGTACTGTATTTTGAGAGGTTTTGTGTTAATGTGCATTAGCACACAGATTACTTTTTTCTGTTATGAACCTGGACTCAGCCCAGCAAGAAGTAATGTCTACCATCAATAAGATTCTGTACAGCACAGCCCGTGATGAGTAACAGCAAAATAAATAAATGCATAAATAGCCCTTATTTCTGATAGTGGCTTCTTCTAATGCACGAGTACACACTTTTGCATTGCCAGCTTGCAACCGCTCTCTCTCAAAGCAATCCCTCCTCCCCAAATCAATTTGGCAATTCATTAACTGCCTCCAAAGGAACCTCTGACTAGAAGTATATATACTTTTACATTTCAAAATGTCAACCTGCCTAACTTCAACACTAAAGCAAACACATAGTTCATTCATATTCCATTCAAAAACAGAATGAAACTCTGGGAATGGGCAGAGTGAGATCTCTCTTGTGTGCAGGCAAGAGGAAAGGAGGGAGTGATAAATGGGAAGCTTGCCTTGTGCAGAACAAATGCCAACTGCTAGTATAATGTTTACTTACATAAATTTACAGTATATGGACTCTATCACATGGGCATCTGCAGGAGAAGCAAGGAGAACAAAAGAGAACCTGTGTGTGATGTCATCATAATGTGAATGCCACAACTTATGTACTTGCATCAGACATAAGGAGGCAAGTATGTAATGATGGCATTCGCCTGACAACGTCTCTGTGCACATGCCATCATTCTGGCACCACTTCAGTTTGCTGGCCTCACAGACATTCTTAGAAAATTAAACTGATGAGTAGCCACAGCCTACCATTTTGTTTGAGAGTGTGCAAGAAACGCCATTCAATGGGGGGTGGGGGTGAGGAGACAAGAAATGTAATCTGAGGTGTACAGAGCATCCTGTGAAGTGGGGGAGGAATGCTGGAAAGGATGGCAAAGAACAACTGCACCACAACCTCAGTGCAGTGGTATTTTTAATTGGCCACATCCCTCTCCATAGTTATTTTGTGAGTAATGGGAACCATTTGGGGAGAGCACACACAATGTGATTTCAAAAATCTAGATAATTGAGAAAGCCAAAGAATAGCCAAAATAAGTCACTATGTGCTTCATTGATTATAGAAAGACCTTTGATTGTGTCAATCATGTCAAGCTATGGAAAGTGCTCAGAACAATGGGAATCCTAGAACATCCCATTGTCCTCATGAGAAACTTACAGTATATACAGGTCAAGAAGCCACATTATGGGCAGAACATGGTGAAACAGACTGGCTCCAGGTTGGCAAAGGAGTGAGGCAAAGCTGTATACTCTCCCATTTATTCAACCTATATGCTGAATATATACTAAGGGAAGCTGAATTGGAAGAAGACGAGTGCGGTTTTAAAACTGGAAGAAGAAACATCAATAACCAGTGCTATGCTGATGATACTATCCTGATAGCCAAAAATGCAAAGGATCTGCATGCTCCAGTAATAAAAGTTAAGGAGCAAAGTGAAAAAATTGGACTAAAATTAAATATAAAGACCAAACTAATGACAACAGGTAGAACAACCAGCCTTAGAATTAACAATGAAGATATTGAAGTGGTAGATAGCTTCTGCCTTTTAGGATCAACAGTAAAGGAACAAGCAGTCAAGAAACATACCACAGACTAGCGCTTGGTAGACCAGCCATGAAGGCCTTGGTAAAGATATTCAAATACTGTGATTTGTCTATACCTACAAAGAGCAGAATCATGCAAGTCATGGTATTCCTTGTGACACTCTATGGAAGCGAAAGTTGGATTTTGAAGAAGCAGGATAGGAAGAGTATTGATGCCTTTGAACTTTGGTTTTGGAGAAGACTCCTGATAATACCGTGGACAGCCAAGAAAACAAACCAATGGATCATTGAACAAATCAACCCAGAGTTCTCACTCAAGGTACAAATGACCAGGCTCAAATTATCCTACTTCAGACACATTATGTGAAGACCTAGCTTTCTGGAGAAGGCTCTAATGCTGGGAAAGGTGGAAGGAAAGAGAAGAAGAGGACAACCAGCAGCAAGATGGACAGACTCAGTTACAGTGGCAATGGGTGCACCCATTGCCCATACCCATTTCATAGACCTGAAAGACCACGTTAGGGACAGATTGTCATGGGGAAAAATCTATCTATGTGGTCGCTGGGGGTCGACAATAACTGTTGACATGTAACCAACTAACCAATCCACTAGCCCAAAAGGTTTACTCATCCTTGCTACAACATTCCCTAGTTTTTTCTGCTATTGCAGAGACAAATTCATGAAAATAAATAGTCCCTGAAGAGAAAAATCCCTCAATTGAATGACAGTCTCCCTCTCAGGAGTGAGAGGCGTGGGAGGGAGTATTGGGCTGGATGTAGAATATGAGTGCACTCATCCCCCTGAGTGAGAGACGGGGGGGAGGAGTAGTGTATGGAGTGCCCCCCTATAGACCAGTGAGAGAAGTCGATGAGGGGGGCACAGGAAGTGAGTGGTTAATTCTGTGAGTGGTGAGTGGGCCCAGCCATTGCCGAGAGCACGGGCTGGTGCACTGGTGGGGGCCCATCATCACTTGAATTGAGTGTTGTAAGTCTGTTGATTGAATGATGGAGGGTTTACTGAGTTTATCCAGGAATCTCGGGAGTCCAGGAGTGGAGGCTAATGGACTTAGAGACGCTGGGGGTCATAGGGCTGGGCAGAATATTGAGGTGGTGATGGGTAGGGGATGGTATGGCGAGAGCCGGAGAACAGGCCATCGTAGGGGAAGACGTGACCGGTGTTTATTACCGGTGGCGTGTTCTGGTTCTCCGTGCTCAACCCAAAGGCCTGGTCAGCAGACTCGTGGTTGCCCTGACTTTCGGCTGCTGCTATGCAATGCCAGGTCGGTTAATAACAAAGCCCCCCTCATACAAGATCTGATTATAGAGGAGGGGGCAGACCTGGTATGCATTACAGAAACCTGGCTGGGCCCGGAGGGCGGTGTTGCTCTCTCTGAGATATGCCCGGTCGGGTTTCGGGTTTGGCACCAGCCGAGACTTCAGGGCAGGGGAGGAGGGGTGGCTGTTGTCATCTGGGAATCTCTAATGGCCATCAGGGGCCCTGCTCCACAAGTGACCGGGTGTGAGACTCTGCTCTTTAAGTTGGGCTCTCGGGAACAGTTGGGAGTATTGCTACTGTACCAGCCTCCCTGCTGCGTAGCAACCTCCCTGCCTGAGCTGCTAGAGGCCGTCACAGGGTTGGCAGTTGAGCTCCCTAGGCTTATGGTTCTGGGGGACTTTAACTTGCCTTCCCTGGGACGAACCTCTGAAGCAGCACGGTAGTTCATGACCACCATGGCGGCCATGGGCCTGTCCCAGATCATTCAGGACCCAACTCGATACAGTGGCCTCACCCCGGATCTAGTTTTCTTGTCAGAACAGTGGCAATGTGATCTGAGGGGAGAGCTACATCTTTCCCCTTTGTCATGGTCAGATCACGCCCTGGTGACCTTGAGATTCTCCTATGCTACCCCCCTCCTCAGGGAGGCTGGACCTATTCGATTGGTCCGCCCCCGGCGACTGATGGACCCGTTAGGATTCCAGAGGGAGCTGGGGGTTATACCGGAAGATCTGCTGCATGGTCCAGCAGAGGCTCTGGCTGCTGCCTGGAATAGAGAGGCGGCTGGGGCCTTGGACAGGATCACTCCTGTGCGGCCTCTCTTGTCCAGTCGAACCTGACACTCCCCCTGGTTTACGGAGGAGTTGAGGGTTCTGAAGAGGATTAAGAGACGCCTAGAGCGCCGCTGGAGGAAAACAAAGACTGAATCCGACCGAACACAATCTAGAGCCGCTATTAAGGCCTACCTTGTGGCGGTAAGAGCGGCGAAATGTGAATATTTCTCTGCTCTTATTGCATCCGCAGAATGCCGTCCGACGGCCCTGTTTAAGATTACCCGATCCCTTTTGGGGAAAGGGGAGTCGGAAATCCATCTGCAGGGCCGTGCTGAGGAATTTTCGAAGCATCTGCAGGATAAAATCACTCGGATTCGCTCCAAGTGGGATTCCGAGCGTGAGTCAGAGTCCGGAGAGATACCCAGGGAACGTACTCACTTTGTTATCTGGGAACAGTTTGATCCTGTTGGACCTGAGGAAGTGGACAGAGTTCTCTGGACTGTAAATGCCACCACCTGTCAATTAGATCCATGCCCCTCCTGGCTGGTGAAAGCAGCTCGGGAGGGGACTTGTAGTTGGGCCCAAGCGATGGTGAATGCATCCTTGGGAGAGGGGGTGTTCCCGGCAGCTTTCAAGGAGGTGCTGGTGCGCCCCCTTCTCAAGAAGCCATCACTGGACCCTACTATACTGGATAATTTTCGTCCAGTCTCCCACCTTCCCTTTTTGGGAAAGGTGGTTGAGAAGGTGGTGGCGTTGCAGCTCCAGAGGATTCTGGATGAAATGGATTATCTGGACCCCTTTCAGTCAGGTTTCAGGCCGGGTTAC
The DNA here is from genome assembly GCA_023362775.1 of Charina bottae. NCBI lineage: Eukaryota > Metazoa > Chordata > Lepidosauria > Squamata > Charinaidae > Charina > Charina bottae. The sequence continues at coordinate 49,524,878 of JALMGJ010000005.1, forward strand.
GGGACGGAAACTGCATTGGTCGCACTTATGGATGATCTCTGGCGGGAGCGAGATGGAGGTAGTGCATCCATTCTCGCTCTTCTTGACCTCTCAGCGGCATTCGATACTGTCGACCACGGTATCCTTCTGGAATGGCTTAGGGAGTTGGGGGTGGGCGGCGTGGTTATACGCTGGTTCGCCTCCTTCCTCCGAGGCCGGACCCAGTCGGTGTTGATTGGGAGCGAGAGATCCAGCCTGCAGGCCCTTCTTTGTGGGGTCCCACAGGGCTTGGTACTCTCTCCGCTCCTTTTTAACATCTACATGAAACCGCTGGGAGAGATCATCCAACACCACGGGGTGAGGTATCATCAATATGCCGATGATACCCAGTTGTATATCTCCATCCCGGGTGAAGTAAGTGATGCAGTGACCGCCCTGTCCAAGTGCCTGGGGGCTGTAGGGGCCTGGATGGGGAAAAACAGGCTTCAGCTGAACCCTAGTAAGACGGAGTGGCTGTGGATTAATGGCTCCTTGTCTTCTGGGAAATTGTCATCTTTAATTCTGGATGGGGTTGCACTACCCCAGACAGATCCGGTGCATAACTTGGGAGTTCTCCTGGATTCACGACTCCTGCTTGAAGAGCAGGTGGCAGTCGTGACCAGGAGAGCTTTTGCACAACTTCGGGTTGTGCGCCAGTTACGCCCCTTCCTGGAACAAGAGGCCCTTCGAACAGTCACTCATGCCCTGGTTATCTCTCACATAGACTACTGTAATGCGCTCTACATGGGGCTACCCTTGAAGAATATCCGGAAGCTACAACTGATCCAGAATGCAGCTGCGTGGACTGTTTTGGGTGTCCCAAGGAGGACTCATGTAACACCTTTGCTGCGCAAGCTGCACTGGGTTCCAGTTTGCTTCCGGGTACAATTCAAGGTGTTGGTTATCACCTTTAAAGCCCTACATGGCATGGGACCAGGATACCTATGGGATCGTCTCATCCCCATCACTTCATCCCGTCCCACCCGGGCATGCAGAGAGGGCATGCTACGGATCCCATCGGTTAGGGAGTTCCACCTGGCGGGGTCTCGGAAGCGTGCTTTCTCTGCTGTTGCCCCTGCCCTTTGGAACATTCTGCCCCCGGAGATCAGACAGTCCTCCTCACTCCTGGACTTCCGAAAAAGACTCAAAACCTGGTTTTGTCAATATGCTTGGGGTCAGAAGAAGATTGGAGATACTTGGAGATGGCTAGCACCTTAGATTCGCTCTGAGGGGCCCTTTTTATAACTTAAGAATACTCTGCCTTTGGATTCTATTTTACTCATTATATTTTAAATTATGGTTTATTACGTATGTTTTTATTAGAAATGTATATCAATGATTTTAATTCTGTTGTAAACCGCCCAGAGTCCCCCTTGGGGGAGTTGGGCGGTGATAAATCCAATAAATAAATAAATAAATAAAAATAATGAAAACTATTGGTACAGTAAACCAAAACACTGTGTGTAATATTGGAAACACCATTGTTCAAGCACACTATCTAAACTAGCCCCATAGAATAATACATAGCTTTTGTAGTGACCTAGAAGTATTTAAAGCATTTAAAATATCCATCCATCCATCCATCCATCTTTCTATCACAGTAATGCAGTGACCCTGTAAGATAAAATACTTCAGGTGTTTTTAAAGAGATTTTAACTGTTTGGTACAGTACTTATTTTGGGTCTGTTTGCTGTCCTGAGTGCCCTAGAAGAGGCAAGGCAGCGCACACACTAAATTATAATAAAGTATTATTTCTCTGTTGCAGTGGTAGAGCTGACCAAGGTTTGAACTGCAGATGTCTTGATTATATTTTTGGAAGCTATACTGTACCCAAAGGTTAATTAATATAGTTGAACTGATATAGTTACACCTGCTAATGCTCTTTTTCTTCCCTGCCTTTTTTTTCTTTTTTCTTTTTTTTGGTGGATTACTGCTGACAGGATGGGGGCAGATGCCAGCTCATTCCTTATATTGCCAGAAAAATATTTACGGTGGCACTGAGATGGGGAAGTAAGCGTTTGGGCGAGGGAGGTGTTGCCACCAACCTTGCACATTTCACTTCTCTGACATTTGTGCTCTACAGCACTGCCAGCTTGTTCTGAAACATGACTAAATTCTCTAAATAAGGCATAGGAAGCTCTCCTGGGAAGTGGGTTGAATCATTCAAGTCAATCAAATAAGACACTACCAGTAACTTGGGTTCTCGATTTCAGTAGCTATTTTTTTTAATGTCTGTATTGTGAAATGATGAAACTGGTTCTTTCATCTTATATTACTCAGCTATTCATAGACTGTTTTAAGGTTATGAGATAAACTCCATTCGCCTTTACCAGTAATCATGGGTTTTCCCCCTTGTCTGCAGTCTGTAAATGCAGAAACTGTACAGACACTGTGAAAAAAATTAAGTGGATTTACTCCAGAGACACAGTTCCAACCATAATTCTCCTCCCACCCCATTTCACCATCAGAACGTCTTACAGAAACTGTTTTAAATCTATCTCCTTGACCTTGGGTTTCAAGACACTACAAAAAGGGGGAACTGGTGCGTAGCAGCATGTCCACTAGATTTCAGGAGTGCCAATTTCAGCAACTTTAAATAAGACCTAGGCAAAATCCCATAGGCAGAACTCTTCCGTTAAAAGAGAGTGTAGGAAATTGGGAATTTCTCAAAATTAAGACACTTTAAGTACAATTACACCCTATTCTAAAGATACGAACAAAATGGAGGGCAGCTCAGGAAACTGTTGTAGGTACATAAGAAGTCTGAAAAGAGACACGCATAAAAAATGGAAGGTCGGTATAATCACCAAGAAGACAAGCTGGCATGTAGCTAATATCTCCAGAAAATCAGAATTACTGAAGCAAAAAAGGAAATAAAGTTTTCAAGGGAAATCAAAAGAAACAAAAAGGTCTTTGGGGATATGTCGGTAGTTAGACCAGAGCTTTCCAAACTGTGTGTCGCGACACAAAAGTGTGTCGCCACACACAGTCTGGTGTGTCGCCACACAACCCGGAAGCGCTGATCATCATCAGCGCTTCCGGGTTTTCCCGCGGTGACACACCAACGGCGGCGCACAAAAACCGAAAGCGGCAGCAGCACTTCCAGGTTTTTGTGCGCTGCCGCAATGGCGGCACTTCCGGGTTTTCCCACGGCGACACACCAACGGTGGTTGGTGTGTCGCCGCGGGAAAACTTTGGAAAGCCCTGAGTTAGAGGAAGAAAAAGAAAAGGTTGGACCTGCTGTTTGCAGAAGATGATAGGATGGTAACATGGAACAGGGAGAGGGAAGAGGTCTTGGACTTCTTTCCTAAGGGTAACTAAGTTCAAAAGACCTAAGCAGAACCACTTCTGGTGGGGACATGGCGGACTGAACAGCTGTGCCCGTGGGCTCAGCTGGCAGAACTGACAACACGGCAGTTTTCTCGGGCTCAGGCAGGTTTTTCCTGAAGCCCAGGAGTCTTTTTCCAGAAAAAGGAAAACACCTGGAATCACCCCATCTGTCCTCCGGATGGCTGCTTGCAGCCAGAAGATCACAAACAGCGGTTCACATTCGACTGGTAAGAGCCAGCTGGGAGGCTGGGATGTCACTATTTCCAAGCCGCGTTGTAGCCTTAAAGGGACACTAAGACCGGCCGCCCCATTTCTATATCACCCAATTTATATTTCTTTTAAGTATATGTACCCTAAGAGAGGCTTTCTACAGCAAGGAGAAGCGGGTTCTCTTGGTGCTTATCGTTATTTTTGGGATTAATTTTTTTTTTAAAAAAATCTTTTTAAGTTTTGGACTTCGTTTTCCATCCAAATATTAAGGAGGATTGAGAGTAAATAATTGTCTCCCTGTTATTATTTTTGTACTAAATTTGAAAATATTAGCATTTTCCTACACGTTGAATCGGCTGTTTTGAGCTTTTAGTTTTCTGCTTCTACTTTCCCTGGGGAATTGTCTGCATATCTCACTTTCGCTTATGTAAACACATTCCGGAAATCTTCGACTTTTGATGGTTAAGCTCCTAGGGGGCGCCATAATCTACTGCGTGATACATGGAGGATTTTAAACAGACTTTCTCTGACTTCCACCAAGATTTTAAACAGATTTTTTCTGATTCCTACCAAGTTTTTATGCAAGGCATTCAGGACATTGTGGAAAATATGAAGTCTAAAATGTGTCATCTGGTTGGGGATGTCATGGATGAAACTGAGGAACTTAACAGTGACAGAAATGTCTCTTTGACTTCTGTTGAAATGCTGGATGAAAATCGGATAGTCGAGTTGAAGAAATTAAAGGGAAAGATCGAGTTGCAAGCCATAAGTGAAATTGATCTTCTGATGGAACACCATGGAAAAGAAGGGGTTATTATGTATGGGAGGTCTTCTGAAGAGAAGTCGGAGTTTTTGAGGGGGGCAGTTGGGCTGTTTGATTTTTTAAAGAAAAAAGCCGTGTGTGCATTGTGGGGATATGTAAATGCTCTGGTTTATTTTGAAGTGGGATAAGGGTTTAAGAATATTTATCTGGATTGCTTTTAGGGTTTGGCTGACTTCATTTATCTTCAACGATTTGTATTAAGATTATTAAGGTATAATAAAAATAATAATAAATGTCTGGTTTTGGGTTTAATACGATTAAGATTATTAAAATTGTATTATCAAGTATAATGGCAGACAATTTATATGTTTTTTAGTTTGATCTTTATTATAGTAGACAGGAATGTATAGAATAGTAGTAAGAAGGAAATAATTAAATAAATGTCATCTTTGGGGGGGAAGTTGTTTAGGAGGTTTATATATCTTTTTTTTTAATATAAGGGGAGGGAACAACTGTATTTAGTGATTTTTATAATGTGCCAATGGAATGATTTATAGAAACAATGTGATTTTGGTTTAATATAGAGTAAGGGATAGATTATGGAAAATTGTTGTATATCCTTGCTGTTAAAAGTCGGAAGTCACCTCTTCTTGTAATTTAAAAAAAAAATTCTCTTGTGTTTCCACACTTTTTTAGTTTTTTCTTTTTTTTTCTTTGTAGTTTTTTGTTTTTCTGTAGCTTTTATCTTTGCTTGAAACTTAATAGAATTCTTATATAAAAAAGACCTAAGCAGAACAACTGATACAAGGAACAACTGAGAACCCAAGGTAAGAAAAGAAGATAGTTAGGAGCACTTGAGTACCATTAACAGATTTAAGTCTCCAGGATTAGATCAATTACATCCAAGAGCCTTGAAGGAGCTTGCAGGTGTCATCTTGAAGGTCATTTCTGTGATTTTTGAGAAATCATGGAAGACAGACATGGTGCCAGAGGATTGGAGGAGGGCAAATATTATTATCATCAATACCAGACAAAACTCTGGAACAGATTATTATGCATTCAGTTCATGAGCATTTATAAAATAATGTGTTACTTGGGAGGAAACAGCAACTGCTTGAACTAGCACTCATGAATGTATATCAGTGGCTGCATGTTGAGCTGGAAACGGGTGTTGGCATACTATGGGGCTCCATTCTAGCCTTCTACTGTTCAACATATTTCTAAGTTATTTGGATGAGGGATTAGAAAATATGATTAAATTTATGGATGACACCAGGATGGACAGATAGCAATCATCTCAGAAGATAGTATCAAGATTCACCAAGAGCTTAGTAAGTTGAAACAATGACTAGCAAGCAACAAGATGAATTTCAACAGGGACAAATGCAAGGACTTTTCATTTGAGAGGAAAAATCAAAGGAATATGTACCGGATGCAGGAGACCATACTGGGTAGCAATACATGCAAAAAGGATCTGAGTGTCTGGGTAGTTCACAGGTTCAGTATGGACCAACAGTGTGATATAATTACAAAAGAAAAAAGCAAATGCAGTCCTAAGCTGCATCAACAGAAGTATAATGTCAAGTTCAAGAAATGTTATTCCTCTCTATTCTGCATTGTTCAGACCACATTTGGAATACTGAGTCAAGTTTCAGACACCACATTTTGGGAAGACATTGACATATTGGAGCAAGGGCAACCAAATTAAGAGAACTAGAAGGTAAAAATTTATGAGGAACAACCAGAAAATTGAATATTTTTAGCTGGAAAAGAAAAGACTGCAAGGAGATGTGATAGCTTTCCTCATATACTGATGGGCTTTCAGGCAGAAGATGGAATTGTTCCATCTTTCAGGCAGGAGGAATTGTTCCAGAAGACAAGAAACAGCAGGTTTAAACTGCAAGAAGCAGTTTCAACTGGACATCAGGAAGAATTTCCTAATGATAAGAGCTATTTAACAGTGGAATGGACATATATCGTATATATGTACAGTATGTTTTCAAATATACATTTTGTATGTTTTTGTTTCCTTTTTCCAGCTTTTTTCTTTTATAATTTTGTGTATTCTTTTTCTTAATTTGTTGTATTTAGTTATTAAAAAAACTTTTTTTTAACAAAAAGAAAAAAACTGGAGTGGACTGCATTGGGAAGAGGCAGACTGTCCTTTGTTGAAAGTGTTTAAACAGATGGATACCCATCTGTCACAGATGCGATAATAATGCAGGGGCAGGGAAGTCGACTAGATAATCTCCAAGGTCACTACCTTCCCTTCCATTCTATGATTCTGTGGACTGTCACATACAATTTCATGTAAACATATACTTTCTTTTCCAATTTTAAAGGGAGTGGACTATTTTTTAATTTAAAAAAAAAAGAGAATAAATTTCCATAGCAAACACAGAGGGTAATCTACAGACCTGTTAATGAATTCTGGCACATTCATACTGCAAATCTCAGCTTCATTTGTAAGCCCCATTGAACTTTTAAGTAAGTAGGTCTTACTTTTGAATAGGGATGTATAGAATTGCTCTGTAAAATATTTCTGGTCATTTTTAGATGTAATCCATTCTCCAACAAACCAGCTTTTGTCACTCAAGCAACTTCTCTGCCAGTGGAACTTCCAAGGAAATTTTCAAATGCATAAAAAAAAAGAAAAACATGATAGGATGACAGGTAGGCATTGGGATGGTGGCAGACTTAGTTCATGTTGTGTCATTAATGAAATATCAGAAAATCCATGGCAAATCAGTCACTCAACATACTGTATGGACACCAAATTTCTGAATTGCAGTGATCTCCCTTTCAAATATGTGCAAGGGACAATAAAGCAATTATTGGCATGAGTGATTGCTTATAATAATGTATGATGTGGTGAATTTAAATGAAATAAAGAATGTATATGAACATTATCAACTATCACTACACTGTTGTAGAGAACAGCATCCAAAGGAGACTTTACATATCGTACAAGTGATGTGCCTTGTTGTGATGAACTAACCCTTCTGTTATCAATCCAGAATCTCTCAATCACAAGCCATTATAGGATGTGGAAGAAATCTTTTATTGATACAGGTTACTTGTCCAATGCAAAGATCAGTCTGAAAGAAAATACATGCAAAGGCTAGCTAAAACCCCCATACAGCACTCCCCCCTCCCAAGGCCTGCAATCCTTCCCATAACACCAAAAAGCTCACACCCCCATTTCTCACTGAACTAACGATCATTAAAATTCCACTCTCCCTCCTTTGCCTCACATTCCAAACTAAGGAGCAGAGATAACCCACACGTTGGCCTTGCAGATGCTCTGCTCGGCTTCACCCCCCTTTATTCCCAGGCCTGGCACTTCTAACTACAACTACTACAAATCCCATTTCTAAACAACTACTCTACGCTGGCAGGAAGTCACATCCTGACACTTGTCTTTAATAGAACATTAGTGAATATGCAGAATATACTTGTTCATTTTCAGAATGGTTAGAACAACACTTCCTTCAGTTAAGGTCAGAATAGTTATTTTGAGCTCAAAACATTCTGAATTCAAAATGTTTTGGGCACCACTAATAGAAACTTGTACTCTATTTAAAGAATTAGTTTTTGGCTGTATTTTTCTTGTCCTCAGATATTGTGTACCTCAAATCAAAAAGCAGCAGTGAATAGTTTCAATAATGGCTTAATAGCCTATGATGATCAAGTGTATTTTAGTGTATTTTAGTGTATGATGATCAAGTGTATTTTAGCATCTCTGCAGATAAATTATTAAATTAAATTAAATTAAATTAAATTAAATTAAATTAAATTAAATTAAATTAAATTAAATTAAATTAAATTAAATTATATGTTATTTTAATTGTTTGATTTTAATTGTTTGATTTTTGTAAACTGCTCAGAGTCCCCCTAGGGAGAGATGGAGCGGTGAATATAAATCGAATTATAAATAAAAATAAAATAAATAAATAAGCAATGTCTGACCTAGGAGAAAGCATCTATGCTACTATGATCTAAGGAATTGACAAGGTTCAGCATACTAAATCCAGCCATGCTGTTTTCTGGCCTTTGGTGTTATATATGCTGTAGAATATGCTTTGGTGAATTGAGCAAGAAGCCTGTCTAGAATAGTGGAAAGACAGCAGTTTTGTTGTTTGCTATGAAAGCCATAGGGTCCTTTGACAGTTCTGACTATCCCAGTCATCAGGAAAATACACACGTTTGGTTTTTTAAATGTTCCTTGGACGGTGACCTGAGATGATTGGAAAACTGAAGAGGGGGAAAAATTAAACAAGGGAGATTGCAAGGAAATGTTGATGGGAGAGGACAATGAAGATTTTGAAGCAAGCATCTGGCTTATTTGACTCAATTAAAAGGTCAGGAAGAATGAGAGGAGTCTGTAGACATTAGTCACAGGATGACAGTGTCTTCTTTCACTGTGGCTTTCCAGCAGCGGTATTTAAAATATGCTGCCTTTGATTTTGCAGTACTAAACGGCCATCAAAATGAGTAACTATTAGTAGCTAATTCTCCATGAATTTGTCTATTCCCTTTTATAAAATTGTCTGGCAATTTTTAAATTTTTTATTTATTTTTATCCCACCTTTATTATTTTTATAAATAACTCAAGGCAGTGAACATACATAATACTCCTTCCTCCTCCTATTTTCCCCACAGCAACAACCCTGTGAGGTGAGTTGGGCTGAGAGAGTGTGACTGGCCCAAGGTCACCCAGCCAGCTTTCATGCCTAAGACGGGACTAGAACTCACAGTCTCCTGGTTTCTAGCCCAGCACCTTAACCACTAAACCAAACTGGCTCTCATTTTGCTGTATCTAACACAAGCACAATTTGCATTTTAATGTTTCATAAAGTTGTACTTCTTTTAATCAGTCTTGAATTGCCCCCGTCAGTTTTACTGGGTGATTTTGACTTCTAACAGTGTGAGGCAGGAAGAAAAATATCAGCCTATCCACGTTTTCCATATCAGGTAGAACTGAAGGAGCTCACTGTCAAGACAGAAGAAAAACACAAGGTTTATATGGAAGATTTCCTGAATTTTTTTCAGGAATATAGTAAAAGGAGTCTTTGGGGAACTGTTGTTGAATGTGGATTTGGATTCACACTGCATGGCAGCAAATTATAGGAGCCTATGGAGGGAAGGATGTTGTGAAAGTCATTATATTAACTCTTTTTAAAAAGATTAAATAAGCTTATAAAGTCAACTGGGCATTCTATGACTAGTGGCCAGGATAGCCGGGGATAGAATTTCCATCTTCAAGGGCAAATGAATCTCAAAGAGATGAGCAGGCATGATTAGAGAGTTGTCTTCTCAGTTTCATGGGAACTGAGAGGGCTTAATGGATTTCCCTCCCCCCTCAGGAGAAAAAGTACTGTATATTGGGAGAGGGGGTACTAAGGAGAATAGTATGATGATTTTCAAATTATGTTGAGCCTTCTTCAAGCAGGTGCAATCTTGATATGTCGGGCTATATCACCTAGAATTCCCAGCCAGCATGGCCACTTATGGTTTTTGTCAAAACACCTAGAAAAGACTGCTTGAGAGAAAAAAGTGGTCCTATCACCATTCACACTGCACAATGAACTAATGATTGAGCACATGGATGATTTATATTTGTGGTATACATTTACTGTATAGAAGAGGGCAATCCTGTTTATAGGCCTTATTTAAACACTCCTAAAATGTTTCAGGATGAGCCAATTGGTAAAGGCAATGTGCCTATGACCAAGTCTTAAGGCTAGGCAAAGATATTTAATCAATTGCAGAGGCTTATTTATTTATTTATTTAGTCGACTTTTATCACCGCACCATCTCTTAATTCTCTTAATTATACAGTGTTATTTAACTTCCAACTAAAAGAGCAAACTGTATCAGACAAACAGTAAGTATCAGAAATATTCTCCCTTTGTTCCATATTAATGATTTATAGTATTACCCAGCCATCACTACGGCAAACAAAAATTGATCTGCATTAGTGATTTGTCGCCACAGGAAGGTCTGGGTGATTCTACACTGATGCATGTATTTTTGGTAACCTGTCTATACAGTTCAGGCACCTCTCTTCAGAGTCATTAGAAGGCATTCAGGAGAGAGAGAGGGAAACAATATTGGAGAAATCAAAGAGTATTTAGCAAAAATGGGGGAATTTAGGAAAGATGCAGGAATTTGGAGCTTGGATTTGTTAAAAGGAGCTTTTAAAATTAAATGGGATATGTACTCCAAATAGAATATGAATGTCAAAATGGAAAAAAAATATCTGAGAGACTTTGAGCAAGATTCCTACAAATCACAAATTACAAGTTAGATTTAGGGCTTCTCCATACTGCAGCCTTCAGCTGTTTATCTCCTATGCATAAACAGGCAGGAAATGAAGCTGGCTTAAAAAATCCTTTTCTGAATTTCAACTTTTTCCTCACGGTCACAGAGATGGCCACTATTCATTCCTGCCCTCCCAAAATGGTGGTGACTTACCCTTGCACTGGAGCAACCAAGCCAACAGAACAGACTCTACAACAGCTTTTCCCAACCCAGTGCCCTCCAGATGTACTGGCTCTTTGACTCCCAGACATAACACATCACTGGCAAAATACTTCTTAATGGTGGCCAGATTGAGGCTGTCTGTTTTAGATCATATTTAAGAATGTAGTGATCCTTGATGAATGTCTTCCTCATGTTTTTCACCGTTGTTGCTTGAAAGATCTTCACTGAAGAAGGAAATTTGAATATTAATAAATTCAGAAAGCAACAGAAAACCAATTTCAAAAACTAACAATAACAGTATTTAAAATACAGAACCGATAGATATGTTCCTGTTGTTAGTCAAAATCTGATTTAGCTTGAAACCATAGCAATATATCAATTTTTAAATAATTTTAGGAGAATCTGTCAAAAGGTAAGGCTGCTACTAAATTTGTGAAGACAAAAATATTTCTAGACTGAATGGGGTCCTATATAACCGGAAGCATCAAAATAGAACCTAAGAATTGGTAATTCCTTAGAGACATAGAATAGGCTTGGTACATAAATAAATAAAACAATGTTTTGATGTTACCAGCCGCAAGGACAGAAGGTTCATAAATTAGATATCTTCCAAAAAGCAAGACTAGCTTAAAATATGTTTAGGCAGAAGCAATGCAATAAAAACATATGTTTTCTTTATAAAATTTTGGAGCAAGGCCATTGTATATATATATCACTGTGTGTGTATATATATATACAGTATATATATACTGTGTGTGTGTATGTATACACTGTATGTATGTATATGTATATGTATATGTACTATGTACTATGTACTATGTATGTATGTGTATGTATGTGTGTGTATGTGTGTGTGTGTGTGTGTGTATATATATATATATATATATATATATATATATATATGTTTTATTTATAAGCTGCCTCAATCATCTAAGAGACTCTGATACATTATAGTATAGCCTTATTGATTTAGGACATGCAAAACATTAATTCAATCTAAAATGGAAAAAAAATAGGAGATCAATAATTTGATTATAACTTGACATGAGTTTGGTGCAGAATATGGTATCAAATACATACTATCATAAACAATTCTAGTACATGTTCAGATCAGCATTCTTCTGCAAGAAGATTACAGCATCTCTATTTGAAAACCACTGAAATATCCAGGGTGGGAGGGAGGCAGGCAGGCTGACAATATTCAGACAGAAACACAGAAAGACAGACAGACAGACTCTGGGATCTTTCAGTCCACATAGAGGGTTCCTAATACTACCAACCTATCAAAAGGTAATGTGCAGCTGTTTTTCCTTAACAGATGTTCTGTGATAATAAAAATGTGGGAAGAACCAATAGGAAAAGAGGGAGGGATATAAATGAAAAATGTGGTGAAAAGGACCACCCTTAAAGTCTGCCAATAAGGAAGGATGATTTTGCATGAAAACATCATGTGGTAGGAACCCTTGTATAGCAGTATGGCTAGGCCATAGACTGAAAGATTGAACGTCTGAAACCTCTTGTCCCAGAAACATTTTGGGTCTACACACTCTACTCCACTTCTGCCTTGGTGTAGTGGCGTGATATTTCTTGCTGCCATCACCAATCTTTCAGGCATTCTTTACTTAGCATCTTCCCCCCTCTACCCCAGTGTATACAGGCTGTGTACCTTACTGGCAAATGTTGGGGAAATGTTGAAAAAGGAAATAAGTTCTGTAGTGCCACTTCCTGGTGCTGTAGCATTGAACCATGTAGCTGCTAGGAATATCAGCATCTCTTCCTTTTGTGAGAGATAGACCAATCTCACAAGAGATAAAGAGAATCAAATTTTATTAACAAAAGGAAAAGAGAGGAAGTAAAAATTCCTTTTTAAGTAAATACATGCAAAGCAATCAATGATGAAATAAATAAAAACATAGGATTGCTCAAATCACTGTCTGAAAAGCATAGTATAGTATAATATAATGCTGGCTTGCTCCTATTTAGAAGCAATTATCTAAATAGATTTCAAGTTGCATAAAAGGACACAATGATTGAGCTTTATAGAGACAACAGGTACCAGAGATAATAAAGCTCAAATTGAACATGCTTTCAAAATAAAAAGTAAATCTATGGAATATTTTTAACTAAACTAGTTTTCTATTTTTAGAGACAAATTTTTCACTGCAGTCCTTCGAGTTAGACCAGACTAGGAAACCAAAGTTATGAATGCTAATACTACTTTTATTATAAGGTTGTAGTAACAGAATCTTGCAAGTCTGACTGTTGTCTTGATTCCAGCTCTTCCTCCTGTCCCTCAAGGTTACTCTTACAGCCCATTACAAGCATACATTTTGTGCTTGATTTCCTGGATGTCCAAAATCATAGACTTAGGAGAGTTTTATCTAGCTTTGATAACCAACTTCTCCCTTACTTTTAAAAAGTAGAAAAGAAAACTGTTTACAGTAGCAGAAGGAAGGGGCTGGGGTAATCTTTCTGTGTTTTGCTATAAGATCCTCAACCATGTCCCAGTTGGAATTAATGATTGAATAATGATTGAGCTTTTGAATCCGATTGGTATGAGCAAATGGGGAGGGAGGAGTACTCTCAAAGTTTTGTTTTCTAAAATATAAGTATCATGCATATATTTATTTTACATTTACAGAATGCAACTGCTTTAAATATGTGTATGGAATTATATTGAGTAAGGTAGATACTAGAGCCAATTTAGTGAAGTGGTTAAGGCACCAGGCGAGAAAGCAGCAGATGGTAAGTTCTAGCCCCACGTTAGGCATCAAGCCAGTTGGCGACCTTAGGCCAGTCATTCCCTCTCAGCTCTAAGAAGGAGGCAATGGCAAACCACTTCCAAAAATCTTGCCAAGAAAACTGCAGGGACTAATCCAAGCAGTCACCAGAGGTCAACACTGGCTCGAAGGAACAGAAAAAAAAAAGGACAGGTACATTTCTCCCAGAAAAATTATCAAAAACTGAAATATCTACTTCTCAGTTGAATGATGATTTTAGCATTTGCAGCAAATTATGTTGACACAATAAAAGTCAAAGTTTCTTTTTCTGGTGACCTTTAAGAGGCAGGAATGCTCAGTGATAAAAACATGCTTTGCATGAAAATGTCTCCAGCCAGTTCCACATGCACAACAGGGAAAGACGCTATATGCGATATGCTTCAAGTGAGTTTCCTTATTTGTACTTAATCTGTCCCATAATATTATTTGTTCGGTTTTGGCTTAATATGATGTATAAACTCAACCATTTTGGCTTATCAATCATGATTCATAAAGTGTGCAATACCACACAATACGTAGCTTGTTCAATTATCATGGCTAAAATATAAATTAGCATGATGTGCAAACCAAGCGAACATATATACAAGTCATGTGAATATAGACAGGCAGACCAACTGACTCTTGCCTTCTACTGATGGAAATCCTCAGCAGTAGCTTTTATCTCCTTGACAGCTGACATTATTTTTATCAGAATTTACATTATCTGATTCAGTATGCTCAAGAGAGCAGTTTTATGCTCCTATAAGGACAATTGATCCATCACTAGAGGCTTCTCAAGTTCAACAGCAGCAAACTCTTCCAGTATCATTGTGCACTAGTGGCAGAGCCAGAATCAAAAGATGCTTAACTACCTTTTGCATGGGGACTGGCACTGTTAGGGTATTTCTGATATTGCATTTAAGTGGCATGGAGGTATTCTCACGAAGCATTGTAATTAGCCACAATTGCAGCCATAAAGACGGCAATCCGCAGAGGAGGTAGCTAATTCCTGCCAGAATTGCTCACAAGGAATCAAATCAGAAAGCCACCTTCAGCTCAGGGAAGGAGATGTAAAGGATCTCCTGGGGGCAACTAAGGTATTTTTGGCCAATGCCGGAACATGGAGACGCCTGCCAAAAGCTGGCTTGTTCTACGTATGGTTAAAATCTTTTCTTGATTCATTCAATCCATCAATTTAGATGCTTGTACAGATTTTGCATATGGTTTCCTTATTATGTAATAGACAAATAGAATGATAATTGGCTGGATTGGGCCTATTACTCTTTTTGATAAGTGAAATGGTGGTTGAACAGTTCCACTTGTTAGGCATCAGGATGATCATTCACCTTCTGCAACCAGCTCTTTGCTGATCCTGAGAACATGGTTCCCTCTTTCCAAAAGCTTCATAAGGACAATTTTAAGCCTCCAAGAGAAAAGAACATTGGAAATAAATATTAATATGAATATTGGTATGACAGTCTCTAAGTAAAACTGACAGAAATTGAGAAAATGGTCTCAAGCATATCACTCAATATCAAAGAGTTCATAAGAACCAAGAGTCATTACATAGCACAGCACAGCACAGCATGTGTGTGTAATATTACGTAGTATAGTATTTTGTTTATTCGCTCAGTCACTTCCAACTCTTCGTGACTTCATGGACCAGCCCATGCCAGAGCTTCCTGTCGGCTGTCGCCATCCCCAGCTCCCCCATGGTCGAGTCCGTCACCTCCAGAATATCATCCATCCACCTTGCCCTTGGTCGGCCCCTCTTCCTTTTGCCCTCCACTTTCCCTAGCATCAGCATCTTCTCCAGGGTATCCTGTCTTCTCATTATGTGGCCAAAGTACTTCAGTTTTGCCTTTAATATCATTCCCTCAAGTGAGCAGTCTGGCTTTATTTCCTGGATTATGGACCGGTTTGATCTTCTTGCAGTCCAAGGCACTCGCAGAATTTTCCTCCAGCACCACAGTTCAAAAGCATCTATCTTCCTTCGCTCAGCCTTCCTTATGGTCCAGCTCTCACAGCCATAGGTTACTACGGGGAATATCATTGCTTTAACTATGCGGACCTTTGTTGTCAGTGTGATGTCTCTGCTCTTAACTATTTTATAGAGATTTGTCATTGCTCTCCTCTCAAGAAGTAGACGTCTTCTGATTTCCTGGCTGCAGTCAGCGTCTGCAGTAATCTTTGCACCTAGAAATACAAAGTCTGTTGGTGCCTCCACTTTTTCTCCCTCTATTTGCCAGTTATCAATCAAACTGGTTGCCATAATCTTGTTTTTGAGGTTTAACTGCAACCCAGCTTTTGCACTTTCTTCTTTCACCTTCCTCATAAGGCTCCTCAGCTCCTCCTCGCTTTCAGCCATCAAAGTGGTATCATCTGCATATCTGAGATAGTTAATGTTTCTTTCAGCGATTTTAACTCCAGCCTTCGATTCATCAAGCCCAGCACGTCGCATGATGTGTTCTGCATACAGGTTGAATAGGTAGGGTGAGAGTATACAACCCTACCGTACTCCTTTCCCAATCTTAAACCAGTCTAGTATATCTAAAACCAGTATAGTATAATACTGTATATAGATAATCAAATCAATATATAGAAAATACAATCAAAAAGAATTATGAAAGTGATTAATGTTCTAAAAATGCTGCAACATAAAGTGTAATTTTTCCAAGACTTACCTTCAGATACTTTGTAAAACAAAAGAATTTTCTAATTACACTGATTTGTTTAGAAAAAGGAGTTTTCTAAACAAGGGGGACTTTCCATTCAAACTTCTTTTGTCTCATGGAGAAAAAGTTGTAGTCAAGGCAGATGGCAGCATCTAACTGATTCAAACTACTACTACCCTGTGTGTGTATTTTAAAGATAAGTGAGATGTTTTACTTGCTGTATATGCTCTGAGAATATTTCAGTTCTTCAACAAGATAGTGTATAATTGTTTTCCTTTTTAAAAATTCTCTACTTTACAGCTCAGTTATCATGGACTCTGGAAAGATTGATATATGGCTTATCAAAATAAATCCACTCTGACTTTCACAAGCCTCTTTGACCAGTTCAATAAATTAGCAACAAATTACTAAAGTAATTAAAATATTAAGAATGGGAGATCAATGGGGAGAGATGGGTTTACTATTTTTTTTAAAATGTGTGTCGCTGTAAATGAGCATAGGTATATACACTTTTTCTCTATTGACAACTGCTTCTGAAAGCGCAACACTCTGTTCTATGAATATATGAATGATGATGAGTTGACATGAGAGAAAAATAAATGCTGTGTTGAAAGTAGGGGGGGGGGAGTTATCATTGCATATCATTGTTCTCCCTCTTCCTTCTCTTCCTCCAGAACTTCAAACTACAAAGACTTGTCAAACGCTTGTAAATGGCCCCACATTTATAATGATTCACCCCTGAGATGCAGGAGGTGTGATTGCATTCTACAGCTACTTTATATCTCAGGGCAGACAAGAACAAGGCAGGAACTGAGGATTGGGAACTATTAATAACAATCCAATGGCTTTTTGTCCACTGCTCACTGGATGGCATATCTGCAGAGAAAACTGCCTACAGTACCTGGAAATGTGCCTCAGCTTCCTTGGAAGTATGCATTGGCTTCTCCCCAATCCCACCCGCACTCCAGCCCAACACAGTATCTGAAAATAATTCTATTCCCAGATGGTTTTTAGACTTAGCATCCCCCCTATGGATTACCAGAGCCATGCAAAAGGGGTTTGTGTGGTTTTAGAATTCTCCCAGAATTTCAAAACGATTCAGTTTTCTTCATTCTCATGCTATTCCTCTCTATCCAATGTCCACTCTAAATAGCCTGTATTTATCTCTCAACCATATTTGTTAGTAAATTCTGTTCCTGGATCCTTTCATGAGAGGCAAGAGGGCCCAGAGGAAAAGACTAAGTTGAGCCAGACAATCCATCACACTATTGTTTAAGCTACTGTTAGCTCTCTTGTATGAAACTGTTGGGTTTTATTTTAAATCGTTGCTTAGCATATCTAGTAACAGAGTACACTCATATTCTTTGCAGTAATGTCATCTTCCGTCTCAACCTGGGAGATCCGAGAATGCTGAATATGCCGGAAGATAATTACCAGGTGCTAGTTTCAGAGGGGTTCCTGTTGCTAACCCATCTCATGCAAATATGCTGAATCAAGTGGAAAAAAGAGCAAACGTAACATAGTTCATTCTCATGTGTGAAAGCCCCACTCAATGTGGAATCTAAAGCTCCACTTCCTGTGTTCTTTTTTAACTTGAAGTGTTTTTTTTAATTGCAGCTGTGATGATGCAAACTTATTACCTTAATAGTTTGTCAGGCCATCTAGCTGTTTAACTCAATACTATCTATTCTGAGTTGTCTTCAAGATCTCAGCCAAAAGGTTTTCTCCTTCTAGAGTGTATATGAAATAAGATAACAATGCACTGCTTCATATAAAATATAATAAATGTGCATGTAAATCTATGTATTTACCAGAGACCTACCTATTTTTGTATGTTTTAAAATGTGTCATCATCATCTCTGAGTGATAGGTAGCTTACGACAGACACAGACACACCAACAGCAACAACACTGCCATGTAGTCTCAAGGTTCTCTTCCAGGTAAAGGCACAAAAAATGCTGCCTTGAACCAAGTTAGACAATTTGGCCATCTGGCCCCTGTAGTGCCTACTCTGTCAGCATCTCTGCAGGGCCTAGGTACAGAGGAGATTTTTCTGCTGATAATTTCTGGAGGGAGGGAAAGAAGGAAGGAAGAAAAAAATATCCTAAGAGTTGCTTAGGATTGAACCTGGAATATTCTGCACACTTTACAGACTTGAGATCTACAGTTTCTATGAGTTTTGTTTGGTGGCTTTTTTTAGTTGCAGTACCACTGCACCTCAGCTCACATTAGAGAGATTGAAGGAAAATATTTTGGGGAGAAGATAATATTACAGCTAGTCTATTTAAGTATTTCAAACCATTATGGATGAAGCTCTCTGACCAGTGATGTTATACTCTGCCCTCTGCAGGCAGAAAAATACATTGCGCATGTTCAGCATTTGCTCTCCTCATTCCATTTATGAGCTGGATTATATACTGGTATTGTATTTATGAACTTTGGAATTTATGAAAGTTCATCAGCTTAATTATAAGCTGAAACAATAATGAGTTATGCTTCAGGTATAAGGAATATTTTATTGAAATGTAATACAGAGTTGACTTTTCCTGATCTTGACAATTTACTTTTACATCAGTCATACCATTCTGAACTTACTAATCAAATTAGCCTCAAATTGTATTATGTGTATCTATCCTTCTGAAATGAGGGTATTAAGTGGTAGGCAGAACAATCCTACCAACATTTGCCTATCTCTGTTCATTTCCTTATTTTTTAATTTAATGTTCCATTGTTTGCCATCCCACCTCAATATGCCCTTGCTGCCTACCGCAGCATACAGTACTCTTTGGGGAATTTTTAAGATCAGGACCCAATCATGGCACAACAGTTTATTGGTTTACTGTGGCAGAAAAACAAACAAATGGGAAAGCAACAGCCTCTCATCTGAGGGCTCAAAAAATGGCCACTACTGAACTGAATAACCCTTCCATGCTGATGCACTCCTGGTGCAAGAGATTAAGTCAACAGCCTGCAGGAGTGGTTGACTCAGTCAATCATGTCTTCAAATATGGCAATACATTCCCACTGCTGTATAAAACTAGGCTGACTTTTTTTTAAGGTACAAAATTTGTTCCACAAAATAATAATTAATCTTATTGTCTTAAAATATATAGTTAAAATTAAGTATGTTTCCAATATGCCTTAAAAGACTCAAAATGCTCAATTTTGTTTTTGTTTTGTTCTTCAACAGCTCTTTCTTTTGCTCTTCCACAGTGGTACATTGTCCCAGGATCTGTTCTGGAAGGCACCTTGTGATGCAGCAATGTTGTCGAAACAAAGCAGATCTGGATCTGGTCAGACAGTGCATGGATAGGAAACTATCCAGCCACTGCAATGCACATGCTGTTTGGGAATTCTGAGAACTACAGTCCCAACATGTATTTCTATTTCACCCTGTTGCTGATATAATCATGACAGAGGAATAAATACATGGCAATAGCAATATGTGTATATTTATCCATGGATCATAACCAATAAAACCATAATAGGACACTATGGGCAATCAACCATATGGATTACAGCTGGAGAAGAATCAACAATTAAATAAGGGATCTTGAAGCTAAGTATTTGTATATTCTAATTTCTGATTTTAAATCTAGCAGAGATCTGGATAATTATTGTACCCATCTGTTAGCTTAAACTAGCACAATGTCTATTATACATCTTGTTCAGATATGTTTAATGCTGTATTGAAGCCCCTTATTGGCCCATAACCATATTGGTGCCTTCTCTGCGATAGCGCCCGCCTTGTGGAATATTCTGCCCCCGGAGGTGAGACTGGCCCCCTCCCTCCTGGCCTTTCGGAAGGCCCTTAAGACCTGGCTTTGCCACCTGGCCTGGGACGACGGAGGTGGTAGTGCCTCCTGGGGTTGGCTGGCCCCATAGCTCTACTATCTATTCTGCGGGTCCAAGCCCATCCTGGATTTTATTTTATTATGTTTTGTTTGTGTTTTTAGATATTTTGTATAGTTTTAAATTTTTATTTATTGTAACCCGCCCAGAGTCCCTTGCATGGGAGATGGGCGGGGAATAAATTTGAATAATAAATAAAATAAAATAAATAACAGGCAGGGATTTTAAATCAATGAACATACACCTACTTTGCATGGAGAAAATCTTAGGTTTAGTCCTGTGCATCTGCAGCTAAAAGGATCAGACAACAGTGATATATACCTGACTCTATGCTTTATGCTTGACTGAAGTGAGCTGGATTGTATTAAATGGATAAAGTGCCTAGAAGAGAGAATCCTGTTTTATTTTTTTTTAAACAAAGTGAAAAATTCCATGTATTGAACAATATGAACCACATTCTACATCCATCTACTGTATGCTTTACTGTACTAGTTTTATAAATAAAGGGAGGAGTACTGATAATAATTTGCATGTGCAAAGTTGCTAGAAAGGTAATAGAAAACAATAATTACATATACTAATGTATATGTAATTTTTATCAAATTAGGTTTGATAAAAAGCTTCCAAACAATAAATAGAGTTGCCATAGTTTCCTCCCCTTTAATAGGGATTCTATGAGCTTAGAAGCAAGAAAATGTCAGCTCATATTCCTCAGGGAGTCACAGAAATAACAAGATGACCTCCTGTTTGCTATATAGTTGTTAATAGCCAAAGAGTCTACGGAATTCTAGAATGCCTGCTAACAGCAAATCTTTTAACAAAAGGTCATGCATATGCAGCTTAACAATATTTAAATTAATTAAATTGGTTTTACCAATTTCACCTAGATATTGTATATATGCTTTAAGAATTATTACCCACAGAGATTTTTTTAAAACAAGGTGAGATCAACAACTAAATAAATATCTTTATTGGCAGTGATCTCAGCATAAACTATGTGAAGGGTACTTTGTGATGTAAAAGGATTACACTAAAGAGAAATAATTGGCCAATATCTACTGTTCATTGTAGAAAAGACAGGAACCAGGCAATTATGTTCTGAACAAACCTGTACAAATAGGAAAAGGATTAGTTGGAAACATTGTATTATACAAATTGATTTTTCTAATAATTACATTTCTATGATGAGGTGCTGTCACGGTGAAAGTTCCATTTCCTCTTATAAATTTTGTTCCCACTGTTGTTACATGTTGTGTCTAAAATTGCTGTAATTTACAGACATTACAATTAACAATTACTCCCTTTTTTTCCTTCAGATTATTTTGTGACTTCTTTAGCACTCAATCAGCATGTTATTTTTGCTATAGCACCTACAGTTGGTCTTAGTTTTCCATCTGCCAAACAGGAGAGACAGATGGAGTTCTGTGAAAATTCACAGATGCTGTTTTTGTACTACTTCCTCTCTGCACCTATTCCCATTCACATGTCACTCATCTTCATTCAGATACATCACTGTTTCACACACTTATTTGTACATAAAGTTGTTATAGGTATTTAGCTGAATATTCTAGAAAACTGAACAACATGTGACTACGGCTACTGAGAAATTATGTGTGAGATAAATTGAGTTGTTTCAGTCATTTGCAAGATAGTGAATGTTTTACAAACCAGGTCATGGCTACTTATGGCAAAGATCAGAGTGCTAAGTGCTAAGTAAAGAAAGTGATAACTTTCTTTAAATTCAACACCAAGTCACTGTTCTTGATAGGGAAATGTGGAACAATTCCTTAGAAGATTTGGTTCCAGTTAGCAAGGGCTTTAAAATATATAAATACAAAGGACTCCTAGAACAAAATACGACATCTTGTAAGTGTATTGAAACAGTACAGCCAGCCAGCTAGATTTTGCAATTCACAAGTCTTATCAATATTTAAATAATTAATACCAACAAGACTGGGCAATTATACACAATGTAGTCATGGCAGGAAGACTGACAAAATTCACTAAATAAATAAAGGTAGATTCCTTCTGTAATATTCTGGACATTTGGGCTAAAAATATGCAGTTGATACAGTACCCGATTCTACCGCTCAGTTCTTTAAACTCCAAAGCTATTGATATCCTCTAGAAACCCTGAACAAATGTAAGGAGGTATTTTACAATGACAAGATCAACCAAGAATCTGAAGTTTAATCTGAAAAAATAGAAAGTACTGAGGGTGGGGAAACTTGATGACTTATGCCTCGTCCACAGCCTGCTTTACTGTACTGCAGTGTGAAGATGCCCCTCTGTTAAGGACATATCCTTCCAATGGAGCTTCTGTTTCATGGGGAGTCCAAGGTGTTCCAGTGTGAAAGTAATGTCTTCCCTGGGAAAACAGAAGACGACTTCCATCTGGATAATCTGCAATACACAGAAGAGGAAGGTTGAGGTTAAATAGTCAGGGGTAGCAATCTGCTCAGCTACAATTGGCCCAATAGGTTTGCTGTGGGACTGCCCGTTTTTATTTGGTTACTGAGCTTGGTGCTTATTCTGCACTGCTGTTTTGGCTGCAGGGAGACCAGAAACTCTGCTCCTCCTCCTTCCTTTTTAAACAGGTTGGTCCACGGGTAGACTGACCTAGAGTACGAAGCCCTGAAACTGACTACCCCAATATTCAACTTAATACATCAATACATATAATTGAAAGGATTCCACTCTTGTGTTTTGATAGCCTGTCAAGTAAGGCGTTCCCTTCCCAGTGGAAAGTTCTGCTTCCTCAGTTCCTCTCCTTATGGAATATTCTTTTAAAAAATTCACTCCATAGTAAAATGGATCCTGGCACGGAGAATAAGAAAACAAATTTCTCAGACTCCAGCTGATCAATGACACTTATCCAGCAGCTCCATATCAGCTGTATAAATCTAAACACCCACAAAATGGCAGTTGAGAGACAATTTTAAATTTCTGCTGCCACCTAATGGTTGAAACACCAATGATCATTTTGGAAAAATTATGTGGATGAACACATCTCATACACATACCAAGACCCCAAGAATACTTAAGCAGTGGTTTTGTCTGCCTTGCACATATCCAGGCAACTGCAACATAGCAGTTAAGGGAGACAAACTCTTTGCTGCCATCTATTGATTGTTAGGTCAATAGGCTGACAATCCTTTAGGGAAAAGGAAATAGAAAACAATCTATCTATCTATCTATCTATCTATCTATCTATCTATCTATCTATCAAATTTTTATCACCACCCATCTCCTTCCACAGGAGGGACTCTGGGCGGTTTACAACAAAATGATCCATTAAAACACAAGCATAAAATACAAGCACAATAAATAAAATATAATACAATTATAAAATAAAGGCAAAATAAAGGTAAAATCCAAGTGGCAAGTTCTAAATCAGTCCATGGGTGTGAGGAGCACTCTAAGGCACTAGCCATCCCCAAGAGTAACTATTCTCCTCCCGGCCCCAAGCAAGGTGGCAGAGCCAAGTTTTCAGGTTCCTCTGGAAGGCCAGGAGTGATGGGGCTAACCTCACCTCCAGGGGCAGGATGTTCCAAAGGGCAGGGGCTACTGCAGAGAAGGCTCGCCTCCTGGACCCCGTCAGATGGAATTCTCTTACAGACAGGGTCCGCAACATGCCCTCTCTGCATGATTGGGTGGGACGGGTTGATGTATTGGGAACGAGGCGGTCCCTCAGGTAACCTGGCCCCATGCTATTGGATGCAGCACCCAGACATTACAAGCATTGCTCCAGCAGACATTGATAGAAGCTTTTCCTGAAGTTAGTGATGTTTCAGTTTCTACCAAGGAAAGCCACCAATCAGTGTCCTTATAGTATTCTGCAAAAGACAGCACTACAGTCTGGGAAGAGTGAGGTGACAGATAAATTGCACAATAAATGTGTGTTAAGGTCATGCTGTGTGGGCAGTGAAAACTATGTTGACATGATTTCCTCTTGGCTTCAGAGTAGGAGGAAAGCATGTGTTGGAGATATGGTGCAGAACTGAAACAGCTTGCCCTCCCCTAGAATGAGGAATTTGAGGATGGCCCTGTATATAACAGTTTTGGTTGATATGCCAATCTTGCCACTTTCTAGGGAAAGTAGAAATTATTTTTCAATGTCCTGGTGGGCTACATTTATTTCTTTGATTTTTATCCCACCTTCACTTTTGGCCAACTCAAAACATATCTAATGGTCCCTCCTATTTTC
This sequence comes from Charina bottae, assembly GCA_023362775.1. Taxonomy (NCBI): domain Eukaryota; kingdom Metazoa; phylum Chordata; class Lepidosauria; order Squamata; family Charinaidae; genus Charina; species Charina bottae. The sequence continues at coordinate 49,549,178 of JALMGJ010000005.1, forward strand.
CCAACAACAACCACCCCAAGAGGTGGTTGGTCTGAGAGAGGGTGACTAGTCCAAAATCACCCAGTTGGCTTCCATGCTTAAAGAAGGACTAGAACTCAGAGTCTCCTGGTCTCTAGCCCAACATCTTAGCCACCATATCAAAGCATCATACGTATTACATATGGGATTGTTTTCAAACAAGGTTTGATAGGTTTAGATGTTGCAGAATGCAGCTATCAGTTTATGTTATGCTTCAAAAACTGATGTCCTTAGATCTTGGGGAAATAATTTAGTATCTAAATCCAATTTCAATTATCAGAATAGCCTACTGCAGACAATCCACTATTTTTAAGGATCTATATCAATTCTTGATCACAGCCCTCTTGTTACTTCAGAATTATTACCCCATATAGAATTTTCTTTTCTTTTCTTTCTTTTTCCTGTATGTTCCCATCTAAAGACAAGCTTCATCCATTATATTTAGTTCTGCTGAAGGATCCCGTATTTAGGGTCAGGCTGATAGAAGATTTTACGTATATAGAACTTAAATACAAATATATTTCATATTCATATATTTTATATTTAGTATTAATATATTAGAAACATTTGCACTTTTATTATGGCTCTGAAACCATGTTTTATTTCCTTGAAGAGCTGTGTTGTCTTTCTTACTCTTCCTTTCTCACAGGCTTTGATAGATAGCTATGCCCATAGAAAGATAGTACATTCCAAAGATAGCTTATCCGGAGGAAAGGTATTGTTTAATAACAGCCAAGGAGCCCTAGCAAGGATGGAAGGAAGTCCCTTATATGGAATGATGTTAAGATGGAGTGAAGAAAGGAAATTCCTAATTTGGAATGAGGTTAAGGTGGAGTATGGGTAACTGAGTAAGGGGTGGTATTCTAAAGGAGGAGTTGAATGGAATGTATATAATGTGCTGTAAGGAGGGGGTCCTGCGCGATCGCCCATCTAACAGCTTGCTGTCATTGCTTTTGCTCTTGGGTGAAGAATAAAGAACTTAATTTCATGCAACTGCCTGTTTCTTTGATCCCGGCTCAGAAACGAACCTGATAAGGAAATAATAAAATTCTAACAAGGCCATCATGGCATATCTCATAATCTGTACTAGCTGAACTGATTGCCAATATGCTTTCAGACATAATTGGCAGTGTTGTAAATTAAATTAAAATCCTAAAGACCTTATATCTCTCCTATTCGGGGCGATGGGCAGGGATAAATTTAAATAATAAATAAATAAATATCTAGTTTTTTGGATTTTCTACCCCTGTATGAACCTATCAGAACTCATAAAATTGATGGGAAAAGACATGAGATTTTTTTTCTGCTGCGGTCCTTCTAAAGGATTTGCACATTGCTCCTTCCCTGCTTTCAAAGGAGCCTTCAAGACTTTTTGATACAGTATTGCATTATTTTTAAAAGTTATTAGTGTTGTTATCTATTTGATGTTTTATTTGCTTTGTTTTGCACATTGTTAGCAATTGCTTTGAAGACGTTATGCTTCAAAATACAGTACAAAAATATTTTAAAACAAATGAACAATAATCCCATAAAATGCAACTGAAATGCCTGGATCAGATAAGAGCACTTACACATTTTCAAAGTTACAGGTGGATACCTATTCTCCTTTTCCTACCGAAGAAAACCGCAACACACACCCGAAACACACACATTCCACAACCGGTTGCCCCTCCCTCTTCTGCACGGATGGCGCACTTTTGGCTATATTGTAAGAATACATTTTGCCCTACGTCCGAGGTTGATTGAAAACTCTCCTCCTACAAAACAGCACGGAGCACTTGCTTATCTCCAGTGCTCTCCAACCCCTCCCATTGCCTGTACTTGTCTTGGCGCCCAAATCCGCAGCTATAGGGTTGAACCAAATTGCGACAGGGCGAGTAAGGAACGCGTATTTTAGCACACTGTCGCGAGTTCTGTTAGGCCATATGTGTTGGCATAAGTGATATCTTTATACTGTGTGAAAGAGTGACTTTTCCCGTTGCCTCTTCCTAAAGCGCTTTCCAGGTTTTCCTTGCCCCCCCTTTTCTTTGAGTAAATGGTACGTTCCGAAGAGAACGGGCGGGGGGAGACGTGCGGCCATTTTGTGCGCGGCTTGGCAATTCGCGGGGAAAAGGGGAGGCCGCAGCTGCCGCGATGTATATCAAGCAGGTACTCCACGCTGTCCGTACTATTTGTGCGGTAGTAGCTTATTTTCCACGGGAAATGGAAGGAAAGATTCATAAACGGCTGGGAGAGAGGGGTGCTTGGGTTGGGGCATGCGGGAAGGAGGACCGTGCTTGTTGGGTCTGGGCGAGGGCTGCTGCTTTCAGCAGGAGCGGGGAGAGGCTGTGCAGGCCGGGATCGTTGCGGAGGGGGCGTCTCGGAAGGTCTTCTTTAACTGGAAGACCTGAAGGGGGTGGCCAAGTTTGGGGCCCTTCGGGGGCATAGGGCTGAATAGCTGCGGTCTTCCTCGGCGCGATGACGGGAGGACGAGTAGGGGAGGCGGCCCTTTAGCTGACGTAAAATGAATGGGTCGGGAAGAAAAAAGCGGAAGGTCGTGGGCCGATCTGGAGAGAGCATTTAGAAATGGTAGCGGGGAGTTGGAAAGACTGCAGGAGAGATTTGGCTGCTCGCGATGCAGAGGATCAGCAGTACGCGAGGATAAATTCGGGCGGGTGGTTTGGGACGTGTCTTTGCCCCCCTATAGGCCGGGGTGCATTGTACTTAAGTAGCTGGTTTCACATGTTGATGCTGCATCCTGAGGGACGGTCAGTACATTGCATGTACCTCCAAATGTTGGGTGCGGGTCTCTAGATCAGTGTGTCTCAACCTTGACAACTTTAAGATGTGTGGACTTCAACTCCCAGAATTCCCCAGTCAGCATGCTGACTGGGGAATTCTGGGAGTTGAAGTCCACACATCTTAAAGTTGCCAAAGTGAGAAACACTGCTCTAGATTAATTAGTCTCTGGATAAAGGATGGTAGTTGGCATAGTGTAAATAAGGTCAGAGTAAGACTGAGCTTGAATAGCACTTGTGACATACTAGCTAGAAAGTGCCAAAACTGGCAAGTACTGTTCTTACATTAGCAGAGAATGCCAGCTGTGACACAGATACAGCAAGGCTGCTAACTTAATTACACCTCCTTTATATTACTAAAACTGCTATGTGAAAGTCTTGATTAATCGAAGCCATGATGGGTAGTGGAGGTCAGTACAGTATCTGCAGGCCCATCTGGCAGTGACCATAGCATATAGAAGATTGCAACTTGGAATGTAAGAAGAGTACATAGTAAAGAGCATGAAATAACAAGTAAATTTGAATGAAAGGAAATGTGTGTCCCAGAAAAAGTGGATGTAATATATCTGAATGAAGATTTTTGTGGAGTACAGTTATAAAGTCAATGCTGGAAGATGAGCTATAGGTTTAATTATGAATGAAAGGATTAAAATGTAGGTCAGAAAGTATGCCTTGTATCATCTAGGTTGTGTCATCTAGGTGTTGTGTTTGCAAGTAGGACTGATAATATTGCATGTTATGCTCCAGTTAACAGAAGGACTAGAGATGAATTTTAGGAAAATTGTGCAAGACTCTGGAATGAATGTGCTCTGGGGAAAAATATTTTTAGGTGACATGACTGAATGGGTACGAACAAGATGAGAGAATATAGAAAAATGATAGGGCAATTTGAAAACCCAGGAATGAGAATGGTGACCAATGAATTTTTTTAAAAATAAGTCTGGTTCATATATGTGGTGCAAGCATAGGTAGACATGGTAAAGGGCATGGCAAACTAAAAGCATTGGTTTGCTTGCTTGTGATGAAAAATCATGAGATAATTAGTGAAGGATACAGTAGTGGGACAGTCCATTTTGTGGTTCTGTTAGAAGATCTTGAGGAAATATGGAGATAGAAAAAAATAAAAGCAGTAAAAGAAAGTGGGATGAATGTAGAACAATTGTAGAAAGAGAAAGTATGAGTCCTATATGAAAGCATATTAGGCAATAGATTATCTCCTAACAGAATTAAGGGAAAGTGGGCATAAGGAAAGAGGATGTGGAAAGCTGTTTGCAGCAGTGTGAGAAGTTATGTTACAAGCACCACAGAAGTGTGTGAAGTTACATTCATTAGAAGTATTTTAAAAAGGATGCTTGAAGAAATGAAATGAAAAAGGCTGTTGATGAAGGGAAAATGCATACATAAGAATTATATTTTACAAAAAATGAGAATGAAAAATACTTTATAATGTCTATAGGGAGAAAAAGATAATTGTAAAGAATGTAGTCAGAGACAACAAAAACAGTTAATATTAATAGAGGCAGAGAAAATGCAGAGCAATTTTGATGGAAATGGAATATGGAATTAATGGTTGCCAAATGTGATCAGAACAGTATATAATGGAAGTAAAGCATGTGTGAGAATAAATGGAGTGCTTAATGAATGGTTCGACATTGAGCAAGTTGTGAGACAAGGATGCAACAACCCCTAGGTTGTTTAATGTAGTTATGGAATGAATAAGGAATGTTGTGATGTTAGAGGAGTGCTTTTTGGGTATGTTGAATGCATGTCTTCTTTTCTATGCTAATGTTGGTGTATTGTTAGTTGAGAATTTAAGTGATTTGCAACAAATGTTACATAGATTGCATGTTGCAACAAGGAATATGGATCTCTGTGTGGTAAACAAAAGATATAGCAAGAATGAATATGTTCTGAATGAATGTAGATTAGTTATGTTTGAAAATTGTAGTTCAAAATCTGCAAATTGTTAGTGATATGATTTGATCTATTCATTTACTTTATAAAAACTTAACACTGTTTATTTCAGGTGATTATCCAGGGATTTAGAAGTTACAGAGATCAAACTATAGTAGATCCCTTCAGTTCAAAACATAATGTCATTGGTAAGTTCTCTACTATAATGGTTAACTATTAAATATATATAATTTAAATAATGCAGATACTACTGAAAGTTTCTGAATAATTTTCATAAAGTAAAACTTTGGAATGTTGTGGTGCAACATTTTGTTTTTATACTGTGAGCCACCCAGTGTCAGTTTGGAGTTGGGTGGTGCCTAAATTGAATAAATAAAAATAAATATTTAGTCATGTAAATATTAAGAGGAAAATGAAATCTTTCCACTGTAGACTTGAGAGAGGTAAAATTTCTTCTTGTGTCTTTAATCTTTTTATTAACTATATTTGTATTTCATTCAAAATGTATGCTTAAGAGAAACATCAGGAAGTACCTGAGGCTCCAGTGTTAATATAATGTAGACAGAACATTAGTTTGGAAAGATCCCAGTTCAGATGCTAAATCACTAATAAATCTTATGAGAATCACTTTTCCCCATTTTACAACCCTTTTTTTCCAGGGTTGTTACACAATGAAATAGTCTGAATTGAGGAATATTATATAAGCGTGGTGGAGTGTGATACATATATGATAAAATTAAAATTTGACTCTCAAATTTGACTCTCAAAATATGTAGAAGGTGATTAAAAAGTAATATAAAATAAAAATGGATCAAAATACCTTTTCAAAATGTACTTCCCTCCGACACAAAGTGTTTGGCGGCTGTTAGATTTTAAGTGGGGATGGTCAGATGGTGATTGATTCTATTTTACAATTCATTTTCATAGATGTAATTTTATACAAAAGTATAGATCTTGTGTCTTCATCCCAATTTAAAATATTCCTATCATGAAATTATTTAGTATAGCATCACTGTCTACATAATTTTTATTGTTTCTTTTTAGTGGGCAGAAATGGTTCTGGAAAAAGCAACTTTTTCTATGGTAAGTACAAGCTTAGAAATAACTGTCAAAAATGACAGTTTACTTCTTGAAATCAACATGATCCAAATTTGCATTAAATTATTATCTAATTTGTTTTAAAGGTATGCAGATAATATTGTGCTTGGCAGGCAGGTACATTTGCATTTTCCTTCAAGCAGCAAGATATCTTGGACTGCATTGAAACAATTTGAGATGCTGTGAAGTAAAACAAAACATTGTTTGATTCAAAGTTTTGGAACATGAATACAACAATATAAAGGATAAGCACTTTTACAGAGCCTGTAGTACCATCTATAATACCTTTGTATAATAAATGTTTAGGAAGTACAATATTAAAATGAATCCTACAGATTAACAAGTCTTAATGTGTTTCTTTATTACAGCGATTCAATTTGTTCTCAGTGATGAATTCAGTCATCTTCGTCCTGAGCAAAGGCTGGCTTTGTTGCATGTAAGTGAACAGCTATGTAAATAAGCTATGGACTGATAGTTACTAAAATAATAATTTGTTTTAGTTGCATGTGTTGAAATCATATATTTTGCAGTATAAACTGGTGAATTCCTTTGATTTAAACATCCTTAATAAATTTGATCATTCCATAGTTCTCTTTAGATCAAAGCTGGAGAAATACTTGTGGAATTTATTTTGCTTTGTCCTGACTCACTGAGATGAACTAGATGAGGAAGGAAAGGGAACCAAGGGCTGCATTCTTTCTGGATAAACCTGTTGAGGTTTGGAGCCAAATGATGCTAGAGCTGTGCCATTCCTCTCCTCTACCATAAACCTTTCTATACATTTTCTTACCTATTTTTCTAGTCACATCCCTTTCTTTCTACTTTCCCCCTTCTTTTTCTTTCTCTACTTTCATCAGTCAGTGGATTTTTTTTAACCCATACCTCCACCCCCAAATAATTAGGTTTTTAAAAACATATTTCCATTAGCACAAGTAGATTCTTTCCCCCTAAAATACTGATTGCTAAACTGGGACTGAAATCATAAAATATTGTCTTAATATTAGCTAGTCCAAGGGTCGGAAATGGCGGTTCGCGAGCCAGATGCGGCTCTTTGGCCCCTTGAGTCTGGCTCCGCAGCCGAACTCACCCCCACCCCTTCCACGCAATTGGATCCCGCCCCCAAACTCCTCCCGGAAACCACTTCCGGGGCCGCCGCTCGCCGACCCTAACCTGCCGGGCGGTGCGTAGACACAGGGCCGCGACCGGCTATGGAACGCCGCCGAAAGCCCCCCCGCCGCGCTCGACCAATGACAGCGCGCCGCCTGCGCCCCAACGTTCGGCTCCGAACGCGGAGTATCTCCTGCCACTTCCGCTTCCCCGGAACGCCGCCGCCTTAAAGGGGCCGTGCGCTTATTCCGCGCGCCGCCTCAGCGAGGAGGTTCCGTGCGCGAAGAGCAGGAAGCCTGGCACTCGGGCGCTCCGGCTGGGGTGCAGCGGGACGGGAGCTCCGCCCGCGCGCCTTCCCTGGCCGGTCCTCGCGGGCCGATCGCGTGGAAGGCGCGCGGGCGGAGCTGCCTGCCTGGCACTCGGGCGCTCCGGCTGGGGTGCAGCGGGACGGGAGCTCCGCCCGCGCGCCTTCCCTGGCCGGTCCTCGCGGGCCGATCGTGTGGAAGGCGCGCGGGCGGAGCTGCCTGCCTGGCACTCGGGCGCTCCGGCTGGGGTGCAGCAGGACGGGAGCTCCGCCCGCGTGCCTTCCCTGGCCGGTCCTCGCGGGCCGATCGTGTGGAAGGCGCGTGGGCGGAGCTGCCTGCCTGGCGCTCTGGCTGGGGTGCAGCAGGACGGGAGCTCCGCCCGCGCGCCTTCCCTGGCCGGGCCGATCGCGTGGAAGGCGCGCGGGCGGAGCTGCCTGTCTGGCACTCGGGCGCTCCGGCTGGGGTGCAGCGGGACGGGAGCTCCACCCACGCGCCTTCCCTGGCCGGTCCTCACGGGCCGATTGCGTGGAAGGCGCGCGGGCGGAGCTGCCTGTCTGGCACTCGGGCCGCCGCCGGGTGGGTCCCCTCAGGGTGGGCGGAGGCAGGCGGGCAGCCGCTCCTCCTCCTCTCCCGCCGGAGGAGGAGGAGGCCCGGGCCGCCCGCCCCGCCCGGCCGCCAGCTCGCTTACCTGCCTGCTTGCCTCCCTCCGCGAGGCCCCCCGCTGCCTTCCCGGGAAAGCCCGCCACTCGGCGCGGGCGGGGCTGCCGCTTCCGCCCGCCCGCGTCGAGCCAAGGAAATGATGGGGGACGAGAAACGAGGCGGGCGGTGACGACAAGCGGCGCGCTTCAGGGGAAGGACCCACCCGGTAGCGTGGCCCCGCCGCCGCCCTTTCCGGCTTGGATCCCGGGAAGGCAGCGGGGGGCCTCGCAGAGGGAGGCAAGCAGGCAGGTAAGCGGGCGGGTGGGCGGGCGGCCCGGGCCTCCTCCGGCGGGAAAGAAGGAGAAGCGGCAGCCCCACCCGCTCGGCGTCCTCTCCCCCCGCTAACCCGAGCCCTGCGGCGGCCGGGGGAAGCCGAGCCAGGCGGGGGTGCAGCGGGGCCCAGCGGTGCGCTGAGGGCGAAGAGCCGCCTGCTCTCCCCTTGGCCGCCTCAGGGCTCGGGTTAGCGGGGGGAGAGGACGCCGAACGGCGGGGTGGGGGGATTGATGGGGCAGGAGGGTGCACCCGGTGGGCCTCCCGCGGCCGCTTCTCCAGGAGCGCCAAGGCGGGTTGCTTGCGTCCCGGGCCCGCGGCTTTGCCCAGCGCCTGGATGCCTCGGCCAGCCAGCACACCAGCCGCTCCGGCGAAAACTCCAGCGCCGCCATTGCTCGCAGGCTGGAACCTCCCCAAAGGTGGCGCTCCGCAGGCCCCGCTTTCCAGGGCCGTTCCTGCCCCATCCTTTCAGCCTCTGATGCCGAACGGCGGGGTGGGGGGATTGATGGGGCGGGAGGGTGCACCCGGCGGGCCTCCCGCGGCCGCTTCTCCAGGAGCGCCAAGGCGGGTTGCTCGCGTCCCGGGCCCGCGGCCTTGCCCAGCACCTGGATGCCTCAGCCAGCGCGCCAGCCGCTCCGGCGAAAACTCCGGCGCCGCCATTGCTCGCCGGCTGGACCCTCCTCCCCAAAGGTGGCGCTCCGCGGGCCCCGCTTTCCAGGGCCGTTCCTGCCACATCCTTTCAGCCTCTGACGCCGAACGGCGGGGTGGGGGGATTGATGGGGCGGGAGGGTGCGCCGTCGAGGCCTCCTTGGGAGGAAAGCGGGGAAGCCCCGCGGCCCCTCGAAGGGATCCACCGGGGATCACGCGCCTCTTCTCGCTGGGGCCCTCCGAGCAGTCACTGCCTCCGGGTCGCGGGGATTCTGGCATGGGCACCCGCCGGACATGGGGAGAGGCCGGGAACGGACGGATGTGGCGGTAGGCGCAGGAGCGGGACTCCTCGCCTCACCCCTGCGCGACCGCCCGGCTTTGCCTGGCCTCAATGCCCGAACGTGGCGAGGGAGAAGGGAAGAGGCTCGGGAGCGCCCAAGTGCCAGACGGGCAGCTCCACCCGCGCGCCTCGCCTAGACATGCCGCCAGCAGCAGCTTCCAAGGCACGCCGGTCCCTTCTCCGTCGAAGGGAGCGGCAGAGAGCCCCGCGGGCTGTGCGCGAGGTGTGGGCGGCTGCTGGTGGCCCCGGCCTTGGAGAGCTGGGGTGCAGCGGGACGGGAGCGTCGCCGGCAGCCCGCGAGGACCAGCCATGGAAGGTGAGCGAGGGCCGGGGCGGCCGGCCAAGCGCAGCGCAGCCCTTCCATGCGATTGGATCCCGCCCCCAAACCCCGCCCCCTTCCACGCGATTGGATCCTGCCCCAAACCCCGCCCCCTTCCACGTGATTGGCTCCTGCCCGCAAACCTCGCCCCCTTCCACGCGATTGGCCCCCGCCCGCAAACCCCGCCCCCTGGCTCTCGAGCATTTCAAAATGTGCACGAGCATGTCAAAATGGCTCCCGGCATAAAAAGTTTGCCGACCCCTGAGCTAGTCTATTTGTTAGTTAGTCTAAGAGTTAGCCTAACTTAGTAAAGGAAAAATACAATATTTTAGTCATTCAACTGTATTATTAAACATTTTATTGCACAAAATTAAAATATTTCTATTTTCTAGGAAGACTAGAGTTTATACTTACATAAGCTTTGAAGAATAGGATACCAAAACATTGTATAAAATAGAAATTTTAAAATTTGGATAACTTCAACAAAAGTCTTTTTTAGGAAGGCACAGGTCCTCGGGTTATCTCTGCTTTTGTGGAAATTATTTTTGACAACTCAGACAACAGGTTACCAGTAAGTTAAATATTTTAATTTTAATTTTATAAATTTTATATAATTTTATCTTGTTTTTGTTTTGTTTAAATTAAAAGAAAAATATACAAATTATTCAGATTAAAAATTCTATCCAGGAAATTAATGTTTGCCTTTATCTTATTTTAAGATTGATAAGGAAGAGGTATCTCTTCGCAGAGTCATTGGAGCTAAAAAAGACCAATATTTCTTAGACAAGAAAATGGTGACGTAAGTGGCAATTTTACTGTATGAAATGTTTCTATATGAATTTTTTTTTAGTACACATGGAAATTGTACGTTGAATATTTTCATTTATCATGTTTGTATCCATTAAAAATCCCTTAAGTTATCAAGTTCCATCTTTTCAACTTCTACCTGTACTGTATAACTAAAATATTTTAAAACTTTTGGACTTAAATTGGCTATTGCAACTACTATCGCTTTAAAATAAATTTTATACTTGTGAGGCATTCTATCTCTGCAGATAGAAAGGGATGTCTGTTCCTGCTGACTCAGTATATAGCTCTTTAGAAAAACTGGCTGCTATTGGTCCTCTCCTGTTTCTTCTCTGGTAGAAAAGGCAAAATAAATATATTTTTGGCTGGATTGGGAGAAGCTTTGAAATACTGTATCTAGAGCAGTGGTGGTGGTGAGCATCCCACCTTTAGAGCTGCATTACTTCTAAAGAAGGGTAGCAAAACAACAAAAAGGAAGTGAAGAAAGAGGATTCTCACACCCCAGTTATTGCTTTCCATTTGATTATTAATGTGCCATGGCTACTCTTAGGGGAAAGAGTAGAATAGTTTTGAAGAAGAAACTGATTACTGAATTTGAGGCTGGAGTTAAGATTTTAAAAAATTTCCTACTTAGTAATAATGGAGAAAAATTGAATGATGCCATCTCAACAATAATGAATATTAATCAAAAATATTTTTATTAATTAATGGAAGAACACTGGTTATTTAAACGATTCTATGCTATTCTTAATGGACAAAATTGTATGGCTTAAAATTTACTTCTAGGAAAAATGATGTGATGAACCTCCTTGAAAGTGCTGGATTTTCTCGCAGCAATCCCTATTATATTGTTAAGCAAGGAAAGGTATGACAATAGCTACTATCTTTTGCAAAAAGAAAATTTCATAAACCTTTAATGTGAAATTTTCCCCAAAAACGGGAAGCAGGAATTTTATTTTAATTACACTTTAATTGACTAATTTTTCATTAATATTTATATTTCTCCTTAATAATCTGAGCCATTCAAGATATGTACTACATTTGTTCCTTTATTTGTGTGCTTCAAATACTGTGCCAGTTTCAATTTTATGTTATTAAATTATGGCATTATAATAAGAGTAAAAATTTATAATAAAAGTAACAATTTGTACAGACCAGATTTACCTTTCATTAAAATATCAATCTATCCAATAATATTTTCAGATCAAGCAAATCATTTTATGGTTCATAGATTGGTTGTAATAATTTTCACCAGAGATGGCAAAAGTGTGGAATGTAAGACTTGCACTGGTCATTATTAAATGACAGCTACATTCTGTCTGGAATAGCTTGATAACGCTCTAGTCACATCAGACCACAGAGTAAAAATATTTGAGATTGAGGACTAATAAATTTAAAATAAAAAATTGAAAGGGTTGGAGGGGGGATGCCTTTCAGGTGTCATATTCAGATTTTCACTAGTTGTAGCAGCATGACCAGTCTGAAGTGAAGAGAATTACAAGCAATAAACTTTTGCATGGCTGTTGTGGGTCTTCCGGGCTGTGTGGCCGTGTTCTGGAAGTTGTGGTTCCTAACGTTTAGCCAGCATCTGTGGCCGGCATCTTCAGAGGGCAGGAGCACAGAGAGAAGCAATCTCTCTGTGCCCAGGTAGAGTGGCAATGTTTGTTTTCTATTTATAGAGCTAAGTTATAGGAGATTAGGTGGGTTTTTTTGTTGTGTTGAAATGTTAATGAGTGGCTGCTGAGCGTGATTAGCATGTTCACTGTGAGAAATATTCCCATGTCCTGGTGGTTGAGCTGAGTTCGTTCACCTTTTGCAGGCTGTTTTTTTCAGGACTGGTAGCCAGGTTTTGCTAATTTTTAGACTTTCTTCTTTTTTATTGTAACTGTGCTGGTGTTTGTGAATTTCAGTGGCTTCCCTGTATAATCTGGTGTAATTCTGGTGTTGTCCAGTATTTCTGTGTTTTCAAATAGGATTTTGTGTCCCGTTTGCTTGAGAGCATGTTCAGCTACTGAAGATTTTTCCGGTTGCTGTAGTCTGCAGTGTCTTTCGTGTTCTTTTATCCTGGTGTGAATGCTTCGTTTTGTGGTTCCGATGTATACTTGTCCGCAGCTGCATGGTATACGGTATACTCCTGCAGCGGTGCGGGGGTCCCTTTTGTCTTTTGCTGATTTTAGCATTTGTTGTATTTTTCTGGTGGGTCTGAAGACTGTTTGTAAGTTGTGTTTTTCCATCAGTTTTCCCATGAGGTTAGTGACTCTTTTGATGTAGGGCAGGAATACTTTGTTTGTGGGGGGCTGTTTTTCTTCAGTTGGATGTTGTTTTCTTGGTTTGATGGCTCTTTTTATTTCATTCTTGGAATAGCCATTCGCTTGTAGGACCCAATTCAGATGGTTAAGTTCATTGTTGAGAAATTGGGTTTCACAGTTTCGATTAGCACGATCCACCAAGGTTTTGATCATGCCTCTCTTTTGTCGTGGGTGGTGATTGGAATTTTTGTGCAGATACCGGTCTGTATGGGTGGGTTTTCTGTATACTTTGTGTCCTAGTTTGAGGTCCGGATTGCGTATGACCAGCGTATCTAAAAATGGAAGTTTGCCATCAGTTTCTTTTTCCATGGTGAATTGTATATTGGGGTGGATGCCGTTTAGGTGGTCCAGAAATGTCTCCAGTTCTTCTTCAGTATGACTCCAAATTGTGAAGGTGTCATCCACGAACCGGAACCAGACTGTTGGTGTAATGGGTGCCAATTCCAAAGCCTGTTTTTCAAAATGTTCCATGTATTTCTCACAATGAACATGCTAATCACGCTCAGCAGCCACTTGTTAACATTTCAACACAACAAAAAACCCCACCTAATCTCCTATAACTTAGCTCTATAAATAGAAAACAATCATTGCCACTCTACCTGGGCACAGAGAGATCGCTTCTCTCTGTGCTCCTGCCCTCTGAAGATGCTGGCCACAGATGCTGGCGAAACATTAGGAACCACAACTTCCAGAACATGGCCACGCAGCCCGGAAGACCCACAACAGCCATTGAACTCCGGCCGTGAAAGCCTTCGACAAAACTTTTGCATATTAATATTACATATTAGTTGTTAGTTCATTAGCTGTTTGCTTGCTATATATAAACAAAAATGGTGAGAGAAAATGTCTTTCCTAGATCAATCAGATGGCCACCGCTCCTGATTCTCAGAGACTAAAATTGCTAAGAGAAGTAGCTGGAACTAGAGTATATGATGAACGTAAAGAAGAGAGTATTTCCTTGATGAAAGAAACAGGTAACATAGTTTTTATCTAATTTTCCGTAATATTTCAATTTCTTGATATTCCATGCAGTTGGGGGGGGGCTGCATTTAGATAGGATTTAAAACAAACTTAAATGTTTAAACCATCTGAAAATTATTGTCTTGGTATTATACTGGCATTCTATTAAGTATTCATTGCTCCTACATGGAAAAACTGCAGTTAACCAGCCGGATTTACATATATTTTGTAAAGCAATGATACTAATCAGTTGTTCAACATGCACTTGTATGAACTAAACCCAGCTATTCTCCAAGACAATATATTGGCAGTATGAACTATCTAATGGGGCTCAATATAGGGTTGGACTGACAAACTGACATTAAATAAATGTTTATCCTAGGGAATTTTGTTTTTTGTTCATGTTCTTAGGATTTTTTTTTTACTTTTAAAAAATGTATTTAAGATATTTTTAGATTATCTTTCCAGACATAGGTAAATAATCTATTAAAACATGACACCACCATTCAGTAAGACATTGAGAACAAAATATGAACACGGGTAGTCCTTGCTTGGTGACCACAATGGGACCGGCAACTTGGTTGCTAAGCACAGCAGTCGCTAAGCAGAAAATCATGTGACTGTGACAGGTTACATTACTTCCCTTTCTGTCATTAAGTAAATTGCTGCTGCTGTTAAACAAAACACATGACCATGACTTACGACTTTACTTCTACCTTCTCCATTAACTCTGCTTGTCACAAGCCAGTTACGAAGCACACAAATATCCATCACTTGACTGCAGGATGCTGTGATGGTTGTAAATGCGAGAATTAATAGCAAAGCTTTTTTTTTAAAACACCATTCTAACTTCAAACATTCACTAAACGCAGTTGGTAAGTGAGAACTACCTGTATGAAACTAGATAAACCATATAGATATTTGCATGCATACACATCTGCATATATATACAGTGGGGCAAAAAAGTATTTAGTCAGCCACCAATTGTGCAAGTTCTCCCACTTAAAAAGATGAGAGAGGCCTGTAATTGACATCATAGGTAGACCTCAACTATGAGAGACAAAATGAGAAAACAAATCCAGACAATCACATTGTCTGATTTGGAAAGAATTTATTTGCAAATTATGGTGGAAAATAAGTATTTGGTCAATATCAAAAGTTCATCTCAATACTTTGTTATATATCCTTTGTTGGCAATGACAGAGGTCAAACATTTTCTGTAAGTCTTCACAAGGTTGGCACACACTGTTGCTGGTATGTTGGCCCATTCCTCCATGCAGATCTCCTCTAGAGCAGTGATGTTTTGGGGCTGTCGCTGGGCAACACGGACTTTCAACTCCCTCCAAAGGTTTTCTATGGGGTTGAGATCTGGAGACTGGCTAGGCCACTCCAGGACCTTTAAATGCTTCTTACGAAGCCACTCCTCCTTTGCCCGGGCGGTGTGTTTGGGATCATTGTCATACTGAAAGACCCAGCCACGTTTCATCTTCAATGCCCTTGCTGATGGAAGGAGGTTTGCACTCAAAATCTCACGATACATGGCCCCATTCATTCTTTCCTGTACACGGAACAGTCGTCCTGGTCCCTTTGCAGAGAAACAGCCCCAAAGCATGATGTTGCCACCCCTATGCTTCACAGTAGGTATGGTGTTCTTTGGATGCAACTCAGCATTCTCTCTCCTCCAAACACGATGAGTTGTGTTTCTACCAAACAGTTCTACTTTGGTTTCATCTGACCATATGACATTCTCCCAGTCCTCTCCTGGATCATCCAAATGCTCTCTAGCAAACTTCAGACGGGCCCGGACATGTACTGGCTTAAGCAGGGGGACATGTCTGGCACTGCAGGATCTGAGTCCCTGGCGGCGTAGTGTGTTACTGATGGCAGCCTTTGTTACGTTGGTCCCAGCTCTCTGCAGGTCATTCACTAGGTCCCCCTGTGTGGTTCTGGGATTTTTGCTCACCGTTCTTGTGATCATTTTGACCCCACAGGGTGAGATCTTGCGTGGAGCCCCAGATCGAGGGAGATTATCAGTGGTGTTGTATGTCTTCCATTTTCTAATTATTGCTCCCACAGTTGATTTCTTCACACCAAGCTGCTTGCCTATTGCAGATTCAGTCTTCCCAGCCTGGTGCAGGTCTACAATTTTGTTTCTGTTGTCCTTCGACAGCTCTTTGGTCTTCACCATAGTGGAGTTTGGAGTGTGACTGTTTGAGGTTGTGGACAGGTGTCTTTTATACTGATAACAAGTTCAAACAGGTGCCATTAATACAGGTAATGAGTGGAGGACAGAGGAGCCTCTTAAAGAAGAAGTTACAGGTCTGTGAGAGCCAGAAATCTTGCTTGTTTGTAGGTGACCAAATACTTATTTTCCACCATAATTTGCAAATAAATTCTTTCCGAATCAGACAATGTGATTGTCTGGATTTGTTTTCTCATTTTGTCTCTCATAGTTGAGGTCTACCTATGATGTCAATTACAGGCCTCTCTCATCTTTTTAAGTGGGAGAACTTGCACAATTGGTGGCTGACTAAATACTTTTTAGCCCCACTGTACATATACACATAAAAATACCAAAATAATAATACCTAGCAATTTAAAGTCAGTTTAAAAATATAGTTAAAAAGTTAATAATTTAAAATATCTTAATTCCAAACCAGCAAATTGAAAAACTGAAACTATACTAAGTAAAGCTTTTTACAATAAACAGTTTTTTAAAATATTTTTAAAAGAAAAACTGGGCAATACATCCCTTGGAAGGCAGTTCCAGTGATTAAGAATTGTCAACCAATGTAAAAATCTTACATTTTAAATACTTTTTCCCTTCCTAGTTCTTTCCGGTTGTGTTGGGTTATAACTTGCAAAATTGCTACCCAACTGTGACTTTAGCATGTTGTAAGTTGCTTTGAGAAAATGTGGTTTTGATGGGTGATTTATACATTTTTTAAAAAATGAGGGTTGCAATCTAACCAAAGCTAGGAGCACCAAACTGAGGAAGGCTGCTCTGGTACCTGCTAATCTTAATTCCAGGACAGCAAGCAAAGCACCCAGTGCCAGTCTTAAGGTTTGGCTAGGTTTATTGATATGGATGCACTTTCAGAATCCCTAGCCCTAAACAAAGAAACTGCATTCTTGCCTACATTCTTAAAGTGGGTAATACTTAAAGGCTGACTTCTTTAGGGGGTAATAATGTGTGCTCAGAATGGATGCTAACAGTGGACAGGAGAAGGTCACCCCAAACATTGTTTTAAGATATCTATTCCCCCCCCCCCCCATTTTCCCATGTCCTCTGCATATTTTTTCTTCCTCACAAGGGCATATGCGCAGTCATTCATCCATTGCAAACCCCATTTAAGCTGTCAAATAACTTGCTTAGCAGACTGGGGAAATAAGTTTGTCTGTCTTCCCATCCAGCCTGAAAACACATGTGGTGCGTGTGGAAAGAAGACACTACCAGAATGAAAATTATCTGAGCAAGAAGAGAACAATTCATTATATAGTAGCTTGTTAGACTACAGTAAGAGTGATGATAGATAAGGCCAAAGAAGGGACAGAACCAGATAGGAAATTGCCACAGGTTGATCTGGTTTAGAGCTTTTAACATCAGCACCAAAACTTTGAATTGGATCTTGAAATGTGCCAACAACCAGTGCAAACAGTACAGTATTGGAATAAAGTGTTCCAGTCATGTAGCCCTTACAAGCACCCATGTGGCTGCATTCCATATCACTTGAAGTTCCCAGAAAGTCTTAAAAGGCAGATATAGTTGCATGTACTAATAACTCTTGTTTAATTTGTTTCTGAATAATTTTTAAAGAGGGGAAAAGGGAGAAAATAAATGAGCTGTTGAAGTATATTGAAGAGCGATTACATACTCTGGAAGAGGAGAAAGAAGAGCTAGCTCAATATCAAAAATGGGATAAAATGAGGAGAGCGCTGGAATACACCATTTATAATCAGGAACTAAATGAAACCAGAGCTAAACTTGATGAAGTAAGTCATTGTTTTGGCTATGCATTAAAAATAAATACCAGTTTTCATTTTTTTCATTAAAACTAGTTTTTATATTGTAGCTATATTTTATGCAATATTATTGCATATTGTACTTTTATCATATTACTAATAGTATACCAAAGGTTAATTATGGTATGTTTTCAGCTTTCAGCCAAACGAGAAACAAGTGGAGAAAAATCAAGGCAGTTAAGAGATGCACAGCAGGATGCTCGAGATAAAATGGAGGTAAAAATCCACATAACTCAGATATTTCCAACTCTAAGAAAAGTAAAATACTTGCATGCAGTATGACGCTATCTAGACTTATCTGAAAGTGAGGACTTGGATTGCAGGGTAGAATACAGAGGGAATAAATAAATGAATAAATGGGATGTCTATAAGACAAATAGGATTTCATATTTTCATTTATATGCTGCAGTGCAGGTAATGATAACATTGATGATAAACTTCCAAGTATTAATCCCCATATGAATCTCCCTGGTTAATCTTGTTAGGTAGATAATGAGAATTACTACATTTCTTTTGTCCATTATTTATTAATATCATGTTTGTATGTAGGAAATTGAACGGCAAGTCCGTGAGCTGAAAACAAAGATTTCAGCTATGAAAGAAGAGAAGGAGCAACTCAGTGCTGAGCGACAAGAACAGATAAAACAGAGGACCAAATTAGAGCTTAAAGCAAAAGATTTGCAAGATGAACTTGCTGGAAACAGTGAACAACGGGTAAGATCCCCATAGTGAAAGAACTGGCTTGTCTTTTTTCTTTAATTATTTCTGCTATCTATCAAAAGAATTTGAACTGCAGCGTGTTCTGTGCAGCATTCATCTTTTCATGTTCTTCCGGAAGAGCTTCCTCAAGGATTACAGTACTTGTTCACTAAGTTATAAATCACTTACTGAAAAGTAGCTCTATTGTCAGGATTGCATGGATGTTACTTTGAATTTGTCATTTACGTTTGAAAGCAAGAAGTTTCTAAACATCTTTCTTACTACTTTTTTAAGTATTATTTTTTGCACAATGTAAAAATGGCTTTACTTATTTCTGACCTTATTTTTTGCACAGTATAAAAATGGCTCTACTTATTTCTGAACTTCTGACTATCTTTATTTTCAGAAAAGACTGTTGAAGGAGAGGCAGAAACTTCTTGAAAAAATTGAAGAAAAACAGAAAGAACTGGCAGAAACAGAACCCAAGTTCAATAGTGTAAAAGAAAAAGAAGAACGAGGAATTGCCAGGTAAGAAATAGCTAACAATCTGAAAGGAACACTTAGGAACGGCTCTTGGTACCCTGAAGGCCTTGGAAAAGCTTTAGATTATAACGGTTACTTGCGAATCGAGGCAAATACTTAGGAAAAGACTTACTTTAAGGTCTATTGGATGGAATTGTACTGTGTATGATTACGATAACATTGTTAAATATGAGGCAATGTCACAGACGTGAATAGCAAAATATTTCTGCCATTGGGTATGTATTTTACAGGCACTTAGGAATATTTTCTTTGTTCACACTGTCCCCTCCCCCTTTTTTCTGGTACATTGTTTTGGAAGCTGTCCTTTTATTCTTTTTTTTTTTTTGGATATGTGTGTGTTAATTTTTCCATAGCCATGCTCACTTGCTCAGCTCTATCTTCTCTATATCATGACTCTTAACAACTTACTCCTTACCTAGAAGGCAAAACAAAACATCAAAATCTAACTTTTGGTCAATACAACTTCCCTATCCTATTTTATGCCCTTATTGCATTACATGTCCTATAATTTATATGAGCAGGAAATGGTAAGTGGAAATTTTAGACTTATGAAAACCAGTTACATTTATCTTGTGTTTATTTTTCTGAAGCAGTCATGTAGTTTAGGAAAATGAACTCGTATATTACGATAACATTGTTAAATATGAATACATTTTGCTTATGACTTAATATCTCAATTAAAACTCTAATTCTAATTGTATTTTTCTCTTTGAATAGACTAGCACAGGCTACCCAGGAGAGAACTGATCTTTATGCAAAACAAGGTCGAGGAAGTCAATTTACCTCTAAAGAAGAGAGAGATAAATGGATTAAGAAAGAACTCAGATCCTTAGATCAAGCCATCAATGACAAGAAACGACAGATTGCAGCTATACATAAGGATTTGGAAGATACAGAGGCTAACAAAGAGAAGAACCTGGAGCAGTACAGTGTAAGTATTTGAGCTTGTTGATACATATAATTTAGCCTGATTCAGGTATTTTATATATAATGATGGGTGAGCTATCCTTGGAAACTACACTTCTATTTATAGTATATAAACTGTACCTTCATAAAGCTTACACATGTTCACAAACATAATGCTAAGCAAGGATGTTGTTAATCATTGTATGTTGAAGAAGTTATTAAGTCCTAGTTTGCACATTATTCACAGATTTCTTATACAAGAAAAGTTCCTCACACTCGTACTACATCTGCGATTGTTAAGTAGTCCATTAATAAGGGTGAAGAGGAAAATGAAACTCTAGTGACTTGGGAATAAATCCTTTATAATAATAAAGACAGGATAAAAATTAAATAAATAAATAAATTTACACACACACACACACACACACTAACTATACGGCTTGTTGAATCACTGTAGTTGCTGAAATTCTTTACTGGGTCTCCTTACTTTCTTCAATAGATCTTACTTATCTGTGTTACTGGATTTCTTGTGAAAATGATTCATTCTTGCCTGTGAGGTGGAGCCTGACACCTGGCTTCATTCCATATACAGTGAAACTATGTTTCAGTTTGGGCACAAACCACTTGAAACTAGATGTTTTGAGTGCATCCCTAATAGCTGTAGTATAGTAAGTTGGAGGATAAGTGCTTTCCCTTTTGTAAGCATCCCTCTGCAAATGCTTCATGGATACAATTAATCTTGAAAAAGTCTTATCAATTTGATAAATAAAATTGAATAGTTAAAACGTAATAAACATACGGTTTTAACCACATATCTGATATTCCTTTTTTCAGAATATAGATCAGAACTCAGTTGTGATAATTTATGCAGATATTCTGTAGATTCAGTTGTGGCCCATTCTGCCTGACGTAAGATATTCACTGTGGCCTCAATCTTCTCTCATTGGCCATCACCTTTGAATTGTTCTTTTTTGTTTTCCAGGGTAAAGATAATTGTACCTTTACCCATAGGACCATTTTTAACATATATACGTCAGGTGGTAGGGTACAACATTGATAGCATGATCCATTCCTCTCCTCTCCTCTGCTCTGCTCTTAAACTGCAGGATCAATTAATAAATATGAGTGTGATTGAAATCTTGTATTAATTATTTGAATTCATCTACACTAAAACAATCAAAATTGCTTGTTTGTTTATATTGTTTATCTAAATGCTGAAAAGAAATTCACTGAATTCCAAACTTTTTTGTAAAGCTGATGCTGCTTAATACTGACAAAGTGTGTCAAAGTTAGTGAAAATTCTGAGATGTTGTATTTTAAAACAGTTTTCTTATGTACATTAGAAATTGGATCAAGATCTTAATGAAGTGAAAGCTCGTGTTGAAGAACTGGACAGAAAATATTATGAAGTAAAAAACAAAAAAGATGAACTACAAAGTGAAAGAAAGTTAGTAATTTATTGAGGCTTTACATTTTTACTTATGCTTGAGAGAATATGTGTGTGTAAATTTTTCTAATTTTAAAATGTATTCTTATGAAGATGTCACCCTAGACAGGGGAGCTCAGCTAGAGCATCTAGAGGCTTCCTCCCAAAATTCTTAGATATGGCTCTTTTAAAAGAAATGCTTTAAATTATAATTCAGTGTGTTGAAAACAAATATATTAACCATTTAATAACAGTGTTAATTAAGCTTACATTTAAATTAAATTTAGCTTTTGTCCTTGCACTGCCCATTTTTGAATGTGTCCCTCAACATGCTACCCAAAGGCGAAATGCAACCCTTAATTCAAAAACAATGTGTGTCTTTTACTATCCTGCTGGTAGAAGGAAATAAAATTTCCCATTAGTGCTACTGTACTACAGCCTAATGCAGAGCTTTCCAAACTGTGTGTCGCGACACAAAAGTGTCGCCACACACAGTCTGGTGTGTCGCCACACAACCCAGAAGTGCTGATCATCATCAGCGCTTCCGGGTTTTCCCGCGGCGACACACCAACGGCGGCGTGCAAAAAACGAAAGCGGCAGCAGCGCTCCGGGTTTTTGCGCACTGCCGCAACGGCGGCACTGCCGCAACGGCGGTTGGTGTGTCGCTGCGGGAAAACTTTGGAAAGCTCTGGCCTAATGTATGAGTTCTCAAATGTTGCAGTGTCACGATCCACTAAAATGATAGAAGAATTTGTATAACTCCCATCCCCATGAATAAAACTAATGATTTCACTGGGGTAGAATATACCACTTTTAATAACTAAGTTGTAATCCATGTATAAAATAATTCTGGCTTGCCCAGGAAGAGTGGGAGGGAGTTTAATAGCAATCCAACTTTTGTGTGTCTTGGACTTGCAAATGCAAAGCTGAAACGTGTCAGAACGTATTTTGGGCTTTACTTGAACACAGCTGGAAACCTGTAAGCTTGTCCAGGCAAAGCTGAAGCAAGTTCTGGCAAGGAACCTGCTTTGTGGAAAAAATCCCCCCTCCCCTTGCAACTTTTCTCAGATTTGCTACAACCTAGGGGGTTGTGATCCACAGTTTGAGAACCACTAAACCAGGGCTTTCCAAAGTTTTCCCGCGGCGACACACCAACCGCCCTTGCTGTGTTGCCGTGGGAAAATCCGGAAGTCTCACCACCGCAGCAGCGCGCAAAAACCCGGAAGCGCTGCTGCCGCTTTCACTCTTTGCACGCCGCTGCGGCGCCTTCGGATTTTCATGTGTCGCCGCGGGAAAACCCGGTGCGGGCGGGGGCGTGCATGGTGGCGGCAGCGGCGGCAGCCTCCGCTAAAACGCGGAAGCACCGATGGCGCGCCGGTGCTGCTGCCGCCGTGCACACCCCCGCTGCCACTTCCGGGTTGTGTGGCGACACAGCCGACTGTGTGTGGCGACACACTTTTGTGTCGCGACACACAGTTTGGAAAGCTCTGCACTAAACTAATGAATCTTCCCAATCAATATGGGATTGGATCAGTCTTCCTGGGGTTATACTCTTTTTTACTTTCCAAAAACTGAAAATCGTCGTAAATAAATAGAATTAGATGGTTCACAGAAAATAATTTGCCTATTTGGGGAATGTAGTATGATTTATGTATGCTTTATTCTCCAATTCTAAAGGCAAATATTTTAGCATTTAAATATTTTGCAACCTAAAAATAGGTCTTAAAGCATTTAAATTGATGAAGTGTAAATCACTTTCAGGTGCTACTTCGTATACAAGGCAGATGGTAATAGAGTTGATATAGTGTACGATATAATTCATGGAATGAATTAAAGTAATTTATGAGAAGATTTTTTGTTATGACAAAATCCAAATACAGGTATTCCACTTTGAAACGCTGCATAGCACATTTATAAAAATCATATTTATGTTGCCTCCTTTTAAAGATACCTTTATTAACATGGCCACCTCTGAAAAATATTTTTCAGTTATTTGTGGAGAGAAGAGAATGCAGAACAGCAAGCTCTTGCTGCAAAGAGAGAGGATTTGGAGAAGAAACAACAACTTCTTAGAGCAGCAACAGGAAAGGTAGACAATGATCATAATTACTGCTGGTTTTGCTCAAAGGCTTATATTGCAAATAACACAATTCTTATACTTTAGATTCCTTAATATCTTATTGGTGATGGTAGAATGGTGGGAGACTTGAAAGTAAAAAATAAGACTATTTAAAGATAAAAACTTCGTTGAAGTAAAATTATATTTATGGTTTATTGGAATTTGATTTCTTTATAAAATAGCTTTTGCATGCACCATACATTTACTTGAGTCTATATGTACTCACATAATAGTCTTACAAATTAATTTATATAAACTTTGGATTTACTGTGTCTTATAATATGCAAAAAAACACTGTACAGTAGTAATTTTATAAAGTAATAGCAAACCTATAGACTTTTTGTTGTTGTTCTCTGCTGTAGCCAAGATAATAATCAGGTCTGTGGGGAACGGTTCCTTTGAAACATAAAAATGATAATGGCATTGGACAATTTCCACAGAATACAGGATGCACAATGTATTCTATTTTATTATAACAGGCTATTCTAAATGGCATTGACAGCATAAACAAGGTTCTGGAGCATTTTCGTCGTAAAGGCATTAATCAACATGTTTTGAGTGGCTATCATGGAATAGTGATGAATAACTTTGAATGTGAGCCTGCCTTCTATACCTGTGTTGAAGTTACTGCAGGAAATAGGTATCGTTGTCTCTAGTTATTTTTTTGTAACAGTGTTTTGTGTTGCACTTAAAATGGTAAATTAAGTTTATTTTTTCAGGCAAGGATAGGCAAATTAATTCGCTCAAGCTAGTTTGAAGACAATTCCAGCAATCCTTGCTGTCAACCTATTAGACAGTGTGATTAAAGTGATTAAGGTGCTGGACCAGGAGAGGGGAGATTCTGATTCTAGTCCTCCCTTCGGCATGGAAACTAGTTGGATGACTTTGGGCTAGTCCCTTCTTCTCATCCCTAATTGGTGTCGGGCTTGCAAGCAAGGGGGCTGATAAACCACCTTGTTGTATCATGTATTGATAGCTTTACTGTAAGGACCAGGCAAGCATAGTGCAAAAGCAAGCTGGCCCTGCAGCCAAGACAGACAACAAGGGTTCCCTGACGCAATTATAAGATACGATTATGTACACACATTTGGCTGCATAGTTTCTTCATCTTTTTATGGTTATCTTTGGTACTGGGAATGGGACATACTATGCTGTCTTAATTACAATAAACCTTGATTCATTTTCTTTATCTTTCATGATAGGTTGTTTTATCATATTGTAGATTCTGATGAGGTTAGTACTAAAATACTGATGGAGTTCAATAAAATGAATCTACCAGGGGAGGTTACTTTTCTTCCTCTGAACAAACTGGATGTTAGAGATACTGCATACCCTGAAACAAATGTAAGTTTATTTTGTTTTAAATAACTTACTGGTAGTTGAGTTGTATAATACCGCCGAGAGTCGTTGTATGCGAGATGGGCGGTAGAGAAATATGACAAATAAATAAATAATATCTTCATATTAAGGTAGCTACAAATAAATAGAATGGAGAAAAATATAAGCACTGTAGGCCATGGGTTGTCTCTCTCTGTACGTTGTGATCCTGAATAGCCTAAGCCAGGGCTTTCCAAAGTTTTCCCGCGGCGACACACCAACCGCCGTTGGTGTGTCGCCGCAGGAAAACCCGGAAGTGCCACCATTGCGGCAGCGCGCAAAAACCTGGAAGTGCTGCTGCTTTCAGCTTTTGTGCGCCGCCGTTGGTGTGTCGCCGCGGGAAAACCGCCCAGGGTCCCTCCTTGTGGGGGAGATGGGCGGGATATAGATGTAATAATAAATAAATAAAAACCCGGAAGCGCTGATGATGATCAGCGCTTCCGGGTTGTGTGGCGACACACCAGACTGTGTGTGGAGACACACTTTTGTGTCGCGACACACAGTTTGGAAAGCTCTGGCCTAAGCTCATGATATTTTCCTTTGACTTAATTTTCTTGCATTCAGTATTATTTATATTTTGCATTTTGTTTTATATTGGATCTGGGTTAGATCATACAGTCTATTTAATCGAATCTAAAGTAATCTCTAGTAGTTTTGCAGATTTTTTCAGCTGTTTGATTTGATTATTATTTTTCAGGATGCTATTCCAATGATCAGTAAACTGAGGTACAATCCAAGATTTGATAAAGCCTTCAAACATGTTTTTGGAAAGACTCTTATTTGTCGAAGCATGGAAGTATCTACGCAGCTAGCTAGAGCTTTTACTATGGATTGTATTACTTTGGAAGGTATGGTTGGCTATAGTTTGATTTATAATGTAAATGCATTTTCCAGTTTGTTTTGATCCTTTAATAACTGCCCAACACAATATGAAATCCCAATGTGCCAGCATTTCACATTAAATCATGAGAGAAGAGAAACTTAGAATAAGTGAGCTTTGTGTTTGCCAATGTCATCATTTCTCATGTGTACTGAGAAAAGTTTCAGTAGTGTTTCAATATTTCTTGCATTGGGGATTGTATTGTAATAACGGATTCAGCCGAAGCTGAGGCTATCTTGTTTAACCATTGTCTGCATAAACTGCAGTCCCTGGTTCACATGAAATAATTTAAATTTAGCTGAAAGTAAATGCTGGTAACCTGTTGTCCTGGCCACATAGAGAAAGAAATGTTTTGGGATTGATCCATCTTGTGCATGTAACTCATCACATTGTGTTCTGACAGGCAAACTGTTTCATGTGCAGACCAGTTTGAAATTGTTTTTATTCAACAAAACTTTATTTTTGTTGTAGGTGATCAAGTCAGTCACAGGGGGGCTTTAACTGGTGGTTATTATGATACAAGAAAGTCTCGACTTGAACTCCAAAAAGATGTTAGGAAAGCAGAAGAAGAACTTGGAGAACTTGAAGCAAAACTCAATGAAAATCTACGCAGAAACATTGAAAATATCCTTCAAAGATCAGTTGCTTGCTTGTCTGTAAAATACTGCTGAGAGATGTGCTGTATGTAAGTAAACAGTTGACTTGAATATGATGAAAACATCTTTAGTTTTATTGGTATATTTGTATGTGTGTGAACGCATGTATATCTGTACTTCATAGCCGTTGTCTGGAGATACAAAAGGGATGTTTATTCTGTCGCTGAGTTGAGAATCTGTTAGGGTTACTTGGCCCGGAAGAGAACTTCAAGCTGGAGGTATATGCAGGTGACAGTTCTTCATTTCACTAGGGCTGCTCATATCCTTTGAAAGAGTTGCTTTGGAACACGTAAATTCTAGACTCATGACTTTTTCCAGGTTCCTTCTGGGGAAAAAAAGAAGTGAAATGGCTGTATGCAAACACATATACAGTAATTGCTGGGAGTAGCTTCATGAGCCTACAAAAAGATGAGGATGTTTTAACTCTCTGAAAGGAGATGCTTCATATGTGCTCCTGTGGGTGTATATTTCAAAGCACCTCTTCAGGGAGTGGCACTGCCCTATTGTTTATGAATTCATTTTTTCTAGTCCTGCAATTTAATTTTGAATGTTGACTAGAACTCATTTTTCCTTTTCAAAAGAGAAAAATTCTGGCTTTTATAAATTGTACCATTCTTTTCACCGGAGCATATAGTATGGTTCTTTAAAAGGGTCAGGACCAATGTTATGATATTTGTGTGATAATTGCTAATAATTGCCCCTGCCCTATAGACCACTTTACCTCTTGCTTTCTGGAAAAAAAGTTATCAGTATTACTCTAGCAGGCTTTCGGCCCTTAGTTGTATTCGGTTGGCCATCATAGCTAGATAATGATGTGGTAGTGGTGATAATGATGATTTTCTGTTTTAATTTATTGTATATTGGAATTATTCTCTGCTACCCAGAATCCTATAAATTCTGTTAATAAATAGTTTGCCATTAGTTTGTTAAGTCAAATAGGTGATAATGATTACTCATCTATAATTTTCAGCAAATTTATTTCTTTTTATTATATGGCAAGTTATAGCATTTAACTTTTCTCTCCTAAAATGATGTAATTGAGAAGCATTATTTATATGAAGAAACTTATAAGCATTTTAGTATATTGGATTATATATAATTCATCGTTTTAACAATGGACAGAATTTATCCTTAGCACATTGCATGAATTAATAATGAAATTGATCAACTGATGAACCAAATGCAACAGATAGAAACACAGCAAAGAAAATTCAAGGCTTCCAGAGACAGCATTTTGTCAGAGATGAAGATGCTAAAAGAGAAGAGACAGCAATCAGAAAAAACATTTATGCCTAAGGTACAGAATATTTGAGAATGTTTGGCATTTGGGAGGCATTTGCTCTGGTTTCAAATGTTACTCAACTTTGAACTGTAGAATTCAGAAACACAGAATAGGGTTATAGCTAGTAGACTTAAGTGATTTCAAAAGAAGAAGTTAAGTGATGGAGGGAAATCCATATCTATAGAATCAATTGAGCCGGAAGGCTCCTTTCATGAATGAATAATTACACTTGGCTTAATCTCATTTTAGCAACGCAGTTTACAAAGTTTAGAGGCAAGTTTACATGCTATGGAATCAACCCGAGAATCATTAAAAGCCGAACTGGGAACAGACCTGTTGTCTCAACTTAGCTTAGAGGACCAAAAACGAGTTGATGCACTTAATGATGAAATCCGACAGCTACAACAAGTAAGGATGTTTCATAATCAAATTGCAGTCAATCATTTTTGAGAATTATTGAATCAAAAAATAACAGGATTGAATTACCAAAGTATTTATTTATGCAAGATATATAGGCATATTTTTACCTATGCATCTGGTATAATGACTGGGTTTACAAATATTTTGTAAGCCATAATGTGATGAATAAGTTGTGGCTTAGCATGCTGTGTGACTCGAGCCATTGGGTTTATTTGTTTATAGTTCAGTGTCCGAACCAGCCAATTATGGCTTAATCAGAAAACCATTGTTTAAGCAAACTATGACCTAGCATATAAACCCAGTACGTTTATTAACATTCTTCTCATATCAATACTGAGCATGCTGGCTGGGGAATTCTGGGAGTTGAAGTTGACACATCTTAAAGTTGCTGAGGTTCAGAAACACTGTGTATATGATTAACTTGTCTGTCATTCCGAAGGCCCTGATTATAATATTTTAATTATTTTCTATCCTGCCTTTATTATTTTTATAAATAACTCAAGGCGGCGAACATACCTAATACTCCTTCCTCCTCCTATTTTCCCCACAACAACCACCCTGTGAGGTGAGTTGGGCTGAGGGAGAGTGACTGACCCAAGGTCACCCAGCCAGCTTTCATGCCTAAGGCGGGACTAGAACTCTCAGTCTCCTGGTTTCTAGCCCGTTGCCTTAACCACTAGACCAAGCTGGCTCTCTATACCCGAACATGTGCATATAAAGTAATGGGGAGGTTTTGAAGGTTTCTGTGGGTAAGATTTTATTGTGATTTAAAAATCCGTATTACTTAATTCTTGAAATGCTCTACAAAATATTAAAATTTAATTGATATTTCTTGCTTTATAGGAAAACAGACAGCTTTTGAATGAGAGGATCAAGCTTGAAGGCATCATCACTAGAGTTGAAACTTACCTTAATGAAAATTTAAGGAAGCGTTTAGACCAAGTTGAACAAGTAAGATACTTTATTTTTGGTCCATTTTTAAAACAAATATTGCTTTCAACATAGTGGCTCAGTTTGTATATCATTGTTGTGAGGAAGGGTAATAAATCCCCTGGTTGGGGGAGATGGGCGGTCATATAAATTTAAATAATAAATAAATAAATAAATAAATAAATCTGTTGTCTAAGGTCCGCATAGTTAAAGCAATGGTATTCCCTGTAGTAACCTATGGCTGTGAGAGCTGGACCATAAGGAAGGCTGAGCTAAGGAAGATAGATGCTTTTGAACTGTGGTGTTGGAGGAAAATTCTGAGAGTGCCTTGGACTGCAAGAAGATCAACCCAGTCCATACTCCAGGAAATCAAGCCAGACTGCTCACTTGAGGGAATGATATTAGAGGCAAAACTGAAGTACTTTGGCCACATAATGAGAAGACAGGATACCCTGGAGAAGAAGCTGATGCTAGGGAAAGTGGAAGGCAAAAGGAAGAGGGGCCGACCAAGGGCAAGATGGATGGATGGTATTCTGGAGGTGACAGACTCAAGCATGGGGGAGCTGGGGATGGCGACGGCCGACAGGAAGCTCTGGCGTGGGCTGGTC
The DNA here is from genome assembly GCA_023362775.1 of Charina bottae. NCBI lineage: Eukaryota > Metazoa > Chordata > Lepidosauria > Squamata > Charinaidae > Charina > Charina bottae. Next base: position 49,578,618 of record JALMGJ010000005.1, read on the forward strand.
CATGAAGTCACAAAGAGTCAGAAGCGACAACGAATAAACAACAAAACTCTTTAACTCAAAAAATCACCCACTTGCCTAACTGTCAGGCCCAGCCCAAGAACCCACAACAGCCATCGAACTCCGGCCGTGAAAGCCTTCGACAATACAAATATAGGTAACCTATCAGGGTATCTAGAAAACTAAATGAAATCAAGTCATAAACTTGATTTCGACAAAGAATCAATCCAGCCAAATTTAAGTTCTTTATTTGCTCGCACAGTATAGACAGAATCTTGCCAGACTAAAGCTACTCTACCTAACTCTACCCTAAGGGGAAATAACCTGGGAGGCTCCTAGGCAGGGCTACTCTGAATCTCTTAGTCTTCCCAGTTCCAGCTCTGAACTGTGTTTTCTCTTATCTTGCTCCCCTCCTTGGACTGTGCTCCCTCCTTCCTGAGAACCAGCAGCGTTATTGAAGTCCATCACACTATCCCAGATGGCTTAGATTTAGCCACATGCTGACTCAGTTTTATTTGAAACTTCCCTGAATTGTGCAAATTACTTTCTGGGTGAACTCCTAACCTGAAAGGGAAAATTTAAAAAGGCAGAAAGGGAGAAGCCTTCTCGTGGCAGCTCTGTAGATTTTTAAAAAAATGAGCACTATGTGTCATTCTTACTGTTACTCAAGAATTATATTGCTAAACTCGAGATGGCAGCTCGTTAATAAAATGAAACACATTTTAAAAGCTGATTTTTTTTACTAAATATTACTGAGCCTTAAATTCCCACAAATATACTAAATTAGCTCTGTACGTGGTAACCGCTGCAAGGATACTCCCCAAACTTCCTATTGGAAAGTGCGCACAGTTCCTTCTGCAGAAGAATGGCTAATTAAGCTCTGGGACTATGCCTTGATATCCAAAATAATTTCATATTTCAAAAATAAATCTGACATAGAATTTAATTCACTAGGGAACTATTTTTGTACCTATATACAGGTTTGTACCATATCTGAAATCCTGGGTTCAAGGTCCTGGATTCACGGCTCCTGCTGGAAAAGTAGTTAGTGGCCAGGAGGGCTTTTGTTGGTATACCAGCTTCAGTTACGCCCTTGGCATCTCCTATATGGATTACTTCAATTCACTTTACATGGGGCTGTTCTCAAAGACCTCCCAGAAACTTTAGCTGATACAAAATGCAGCAGCGCATATCATTACAAACAATATTATTGCTGTAACCTAGCACCTTTGCTGCAGGGGCTGCCCTGCCTGCTGATTTGTTTCTGGGAATTCAAGGTGCTGGTGGTTATTTATAAAGCCCTCTATGGCTCCAGGCCTGGGTATCTGTGAGACTTACCCCAGACTGTTTCTGCTTGCATAATCTGAACAAACATAAAATGCCTGTTGAATGTCTCCATCTGCTGAGAATTACGGTGGGAGGGGGTCCTGCTATGGAACACTTGTCCTCCAAGGTGAGGATGGCTCCCACCCTAATGGCCTTCCAGAAACTAGTCAAAACATTGATATTCCAGAAGCTTTTGGGTCCTGGTTGGTAGGAATCATGAGCACCAAATGTGTAGCAACAAATATTAATGTAGCTGGTACTATTGTATTTTATGTTTTTTTATTTCTGTGCTGGCTCATTGCCATTGCTTTTTGTGCATTGACTAGTCTTTTTAAGATTGAGGTGGTTTAGAAATTTGATATACTGTATATCCATTAGTCTTCAGTTTCCAAAATCATGTCACAAATAAAAAACCTATCCCCCACAGTAACAGTAGCTTAAAAATAACATATGCAAAAATTATAGCGAGAGCCAGTTGAGTGTAGTGGTTAAGGCACTGGGCTAGAAATCAGGAGACCATGAGTTCTAGTCCCACCTTAGTCATGAAGCCAGCTGGATGACTTTGGACCAGTCACACACACTCAGCCCTCTGAAGAAGACAGTGGCAAACCACTTCCAAAATCTTGCCAAGAAAAATGCAAGGACTAGTCCAGGCAGTTGCCAAGAGTCAACACTGACTTGAAGGCCAAAAACTTATTCTGAGTTGGACAATATGTGATTCTGCACATATTGTTAGACTGTAATTTCTATTTATCCTGAACATTGGCCATATATTGCAATTATTTGCTGAATGTAAATGTTGATAACTCTTTGTCTTTCAGGAGCTGAACGAACTGAGAGAGACAGAAGGTGGCACTGTTCTTACAGCTACAACATCTGAGCTTGAGGCAATCAACAAGCGAGTAAAGGACACATTGGCACGATCAGATGGTTGGTAATCTTATTTAATCAAGGAAAATTGATAGTTTGCTTTCTTAAAGCATCCTAAAAAGTATGTTTATGCTCTTAGGAAAAAATAAACATAGCCTAAATTAACTGATAAAAAGTACAGTGAGGGCTATTTAAGTATTATAAATATTTCTACAAACAGAATTACTGTCACGTATCTGGACATATTACAAATGTTTTAGAAAGATTCAGCAGTTAGTATATTTTATAGTTGATTCCTTTACTTTTGGCCTAAACTTTGCTGCCACTAAGTCTTTCCGACGCATTCTGTTTTTCAAATCTAATGTTTCCTCTGTGCCCTGCATCAGCTTCCTTCCCTTGTTCCCAAGCAATATGGCCTTTTTTGTTCTACTTCTTTTTACTGTTTGTAGCCATTTCTCAGTATGTATTTTTCTGTTGTATATATTTATCTAGTTTAATATTTTTACACTTTGTTTTTACTTTGATATAATAGACCTGGACAATTCAATTGATAAAACAGAAGCAGGGATAAAAGAACTTCAGAAGAGCATGGAACGTTGGAAGAACATGGAGAAAGAACACATGGATGCTATCAACCATGACACAAAAGAACTTGAAAAGATGACTAACAGGCAAGGTATGCTTCTGAAGAAAAAGGAAGAATGTATGAAGAAAATCAGAGAACTGGGCTCTCTTCCCCAAGAAGCATTTGAAAAATACCAGACTTTGAGCCTAAAGCAGGTAACAAATGTGTCTAGCTTTCATGATCAGAGATGATATATGTTAGTTAATATCATACACTGACAAATTGTTTTAACTCTTTTATGCAGCTGTTTCGCAAACTGGAACAATGCAACACAGAATTGAAAAAATATAGTCACGTTAATAAAAAAGCTCTAGATCAATTTGTGAACTTTTCAGAACAGAAAGAGAAGTTGATAAAACGACAGGAAGAGTTAGATAGGGGCTACAAATCCATCATGGAGTTGATGAATGTCCTTGAACTCAGAAAATATGAAGCTATCCAGCTGACTTTCAAACAGGTATTGCTTGAAAACAGTTCTAACATATATTAAATGCATATTCTTTGGGATGAAATTAAACACCTTAATTAATATTAGCTTCTTGATTTCTGAGATATTAGTGGGTTTTGCAATCATTTTAACTTCTTGCCAAAAGTAATAGTTTTAGTTATAAAATACTTAAAAATATATTATTTTAAGTTACTATGTTAAAGAGTTAGTGAACAAAGATGTTTGTAACATAAAGATTATAATTTGATGATAACTGTCAAATCTTTACCCCATAATAAGACCCAACCGAAAAATCTGTTTGCAATTGTGATATAAAGCAAAGCACAACAGATAATCCAAGATTTTCTCAACCTTTCCCATTGTATGGTTACATCTTCAGTTTCTTGGAAATTATCTTTTTGTCTTCTGTCCAAGAATCTGGTAAGCATAGTTTTTTAAATCAAGTTTTCAATAAAACAAAATTGAAATATTGAAAATATTGGGCAGGCCAGATTTGCAAGTGTGTGTTTATTAGAGTGCTATCACAGTAACTATAACTTGATACTTACTCAAAATCGCTGCACTTTAAATTAGTTCTAGTTTCATAACAGTTTGTGTGCTTAGAGCTCCTTTGCAAAGTAGAGGGTCCTCTACTTCGGAAACTATGGAAATTCTCACCTCAATGAAGGAGTTCTACATGTACAGTGGATATAAAAAGTCTACACACCCCTGTTAAAATGCCAGGTTTTTGAGATGTAAAAAAATCAGACCAAGATAAATCAGTTCAGAATTTTTTCCACCTTTAATATACAAGCTGTAACATACAAGCTGTACAATTCAATTAAAAAACAAACTGAAATCTTTTAGGGGGGAAAAATAAAAATAAAAAACTGGAATTTTAACGGGTGTGTGTAGACTTTTTATATCCACTGTATATATATTGATGTGCTTATAAAATTTCTATTGATACGTGTCAAACAATATTTGTTGGCAGAAGTCATTTAGTCAGTCCACTTCATTCTTTTATTCTTTGTAATTCTTGAATTATGTTTCATCAAGGTGTCAAAGAATTTCAGTGAGGTGTTTCAGAAGCTGGTGCCTGGGGGGAAAGCAACACTTGTGATGAAGAAAGGTGATGTGGAAGGTAGTCAGTCTCAAGATGAAGGCGAAGGCAGTGCTGAGAGCGAAAAGGGATCAGGATCTCAGAGCAGCGTTCCCTCCGTAGACCAGTTCACTGGCGTTGGAATTAGGGTAAAGCAAAGTTATTTCAATTGGCCTGTAATGATTGAACTGTCTTGCTGATAATACTTAAGAGTTAAGAATAACTAATCATCTCCAAACGTTTCTGCCCACCTGGTACGTTCCGGGAGAGTGGGTGCACTCCAGGTCCCCTCTATTAAATGTCACCTTGCGGGACTGAGGAAGCCTGCTCTCTTTGTCACAGCCCCCACCCTCTGGAACAGCATTCCCCCAGAGATAAGGACAGCGCCCTCCCTCTTGGGGTTCTGGAAAGCTCTTAAACCTGGCTTTCATCCCAGGCCTGGGGTTAATGTATTGGCGGGGAGGGGTGCTCTTTTGTTTTGTTTGATTTGTGTCATTTTTAGATCATTTAAATCTGTGTGGTTTTAGGTTTTACCTGTTTTTATGGATTTGGGAGGGGTTGTATTGTAGCTGCCCATTGGAGTTGGGCAGCTATAGTAAATATAAATAATAAATAAAGTAGCTTTTCTGCTGTTTCTTCAGGTGTCATTTACTGGTAAACAAGGTGAAATGAGAGAAATGCAGCAGCTTTCTGGTGGACAGAAGTCATTAGTGGCTCTAGCCTTGATTTTTGCTATCCAGAAATGTGATCCTGCTCCATTTTACCTCTTTGATGAAATTGATCAAGCCCTGGATGCCCAGCACAGAAAGGCTGTTTCAGGTACAGATACACACACTTGCAGATCTTTGTAAATGCAAATGGGGTCTCTTGTGTGTATTTGCTCCTTTCTATCCATTCTTTGGTTATTTTGTTTTACTGAAACAAAGCCAGTATGTGGTACTGAATACAAATTTCACTAATATCTGCTTTGGGGTGCGGGGGGGGGAGATTAAGATATATGCTCAGTTTGTCTGTCTAGCTAGCTTATTTCACTTTTTAAAAAAAGATTATTTTGAAGCATCGTTCTTAAATAAAAGTGTTTGGGCACAAAATCTTGAAGCCAATGGCAGAATGGCAGTGTCCATGTATTATTTGTAATCTCCGCTAGAGTGGACTGTGTAAAGATAGCTGATATCGTTTTACTAGGAAGCTTCTAATAAAATTTCTTGGGGCTACTTCCTGAATGTAATTCATATAATTTTTTATGTGTTAATTATATATATGAGGTTTATAGCTGTCCTCCAAGAGCTCAGTTATGAAATCCTTCAATATTTTTCTTGATATGGGTTGTACACTTTACAACAGAGCTTTCCAAACTGTGTGTGGCGACACAAAAGTGTGTCACACACACAGTGTGGTGTGTCGCCACACCACCCGGAAGCGGTGGCGCGCGCGTGCACGGTGGCAGCGGCGCGGGATCAGTGCTTCCACGTTTTAGCAAAGGCTGCTGCCGCCACCGCCATGCACACGTGCGCCGCCGCACGCCTCCCTGCGCGGCCGTCGCCATGTGCGCGCCGCCGCCGTTTACGCACGTGTCGCCGCACGCCTCCCCGCCGCCGCTGGTGTGTCACCAGCGGCGGCACTTTGGAAAGCCCTGCTTTACAATATAACTTAAGGATGATGCTTGTTACTTCCAGAGGATGTTCATATGTGCCCGATTCAAATATGCGTGGCTCCAGTTGATAGGAAGGGCGGTATAAACAACAGGAGATCTTTGTTGGAAGGATAGTTGTATAAGATTTTTTAAAATCTGCTTTCTTGGTCATTTTCAGTCACATTATTAAAATTTTAGTGTACAACACTAGTGTAAAGTATATATAAATTATATATAGTGTACAAATGTGCAAAAAATAAAAAATATTCTGCATTTATTTGTTTCATTGATTACAAATCCTGAAATAAATTATCAATATCTTTGTCTTTATAGAAGTCATTTGAAATGGGAGAGTACTAGAATTTGTGCTCACAGATTACTACCAGATTCTGTATCAATTAGTATTTTTTAAAGAGTCAGCAACATTTCATGCCTCATAGTATATATTAGAAAAGTATAAATTACTCTCTCTAGATCTTAATTCAGTGGAAAAGATGCAGAATTCTTTTTGGCTCTTTATCTTTTTAGAGTACAAAATGTTTGGCATCATCACTACAACATGGAGTTGTAAAGTCAGATCTTGGATCTGAATTATCCCCATTCTCTTTGGCACATCATAAAACGCATAAGTATCTTACATTACTTTTGACATTTAAATTAGTAATTTGACTGAAAAGAAACTCTAACCATAGCCAGACTGCTCAATCTGTGTTTTTATACAGCCAAGTCATATAAAGTACCAAATCACAAATTGGTAAGGTCTTACTTAAAAGAGATGATGTGACATACAACTTTATATGCCACTGCTAGCATTGCATCTTGAATCATATGGGAACCAGCTGTTGGTTCAAAAAATAACTAAGCTTTAAGTGGGGACAAGTTCTATATTGCTATTTCAGACATTTCACTTTATGTTAAAGTTTTAGATTATGTACTAACAGGTGCTGTGTTTTAACAATTTATTTCAGATATGATCATGGAATTAGCAGAACATGCTCAGTTCATCACCACAACATTCAGACCTGAGCTGCTTGAATCTGCTGATAAGTTCTATGGTGTAAAATTCAGAAATAAGGTATGCAGCTTAAAATGTACAGTATGAGTATTATTGGGTGCTGGATAAAGTTAGTTATAAATAACTTTATTTAGGCCATACCGTGTTTTGTGTTTCTGTGCGTGTGTGGGTTTTTTGTTAGTAGTTTTTTTTGTGCTTTATTCAGTCTCAAATTAAGCGTTTGTGGTCACTATCAAATTTCTCTTGATTTAAGGGCTAAAATTTGCTTAGATTTCAGCTTGGTTTAATCACCTTAAGAACAAAGGAATCAAGGAGATTTCCTAAAAATTCACCATACGTTTCAGTATGGCAGTACATTTAGATCAAGTATGTGCACCCTTTCTTCTAGACTGTTTAAAGTATACAGCATACTGAAAGAGCATCATCTATAACAAATCATGATGTCAAAACTACAGCAAATATATGAGAGAATATGGTCCCATGATTAGTGCAAAACTTCTTCATAGACTTCAGCCATTTACATGTATATTTTTGAAAACAAGGGCTTTTATCACATATTAAGCCTTTTATTATTTGTGCAGAATTCAGAATTGTATTGTACGTGCAAGGAATCTGACAACTAACATGAATTATTCATTACACTATTATTATTATTTTGCATTTCAAATGAACTATGCTTAATAGGAAAATATTGTAATGTTCAGTGTCATAATTGGACATTACAATAATTGCTATACCTTCTTTTTTCGTACGTAGGTAAGCCATATTGATGTGATCACTGCAGAGATGGCCAAAGACTTTGTGGAAGATGATACTACTCATGGCTAGGTGGAGGATAACTGCCAGTCCATTAAGAAAATGTGTAAAATATTTTAACCAATGCCGGGCACCTGTATAAATCTAAAATACGCAGTCACTGTTCAAAAGCTACTTTAACATACTTATTAGACCATTTGATGACATTAACTTCCTTGGTGTCCTCTGTATGTACATGTGTTGTTGTATTCTTTTATAAAATATCTGTTTTATATCTGTAGCTTGAAAATGTGTTCTATGGGGGTTTTTTGTAAAATGTTTTTCTTGTTTCGTGTGTATTTTTAAAGCCAGTTCTTGCTTTCCAGTTGTGATCTTACTGTTATATTGCCTCACATGATTTTTTTAAAAAACAGCTTCAATAAAACAATTGTTTTTAATGCTATAACATATATTTTCTTGAAAACTGTTTTTAACCAGCTGCCATTACTTCATACATATTAGAGTTTGATTACATAAGAAATATTTGTGAGGGAATGGAATCTCTGCATATCAGTGCTTGGCAATAGGCAATAGTAAGTTTAAGTTTGGGAACTTAAACTTACCCTATGTATGGGAAACTTTAAGTTTATGACTTGATTTCATTTAGTTTTCTAGATACCCTGATAGGTTACCTATATTTGTATTGTCGAAGGCTTTCACGGCCGGAGTTCGATGGCTGTTGTGGGTCTTCCGGGCTGTGTGGCCGTGTTCTGGAAGTTGTGGTTCCTAACGTTTCGCCAGCATCTGTGGCCAGCATCTTCAGAGGGCAGGAGCACAGATAGAAGCAAAATCTCTGTGATTTTGCTTCTATCTGTGCTCCTGCCCTCTGAAGATGCTGGCGAAACGTTAGGAACCACAACTTCCAGAACACGGCCACACAGCCCGGAAGACCCACAACAGCCATTACCTATATTTGTTGTAAAAGCTGACTTTAAACATTTCATCTGATTTATGTACTACAATGGCTCACAGTTACATTGATTTTCTATTTAGTCAAGAGAATAAAGATGACTAAGAATCATAACACTAAGAAATCATTCACCTTTGAACACTGTTCATCTTTTCCTCATTGCCAAACTATTTATGTCCACCTACCATTTGATTTCTAGAAAGCATAGAATGAAAATGGGAATCAATTTTATTAAAATGTAAGTTTTTTGTACTATCTGCTTTGTCAAACACATGGAGTCCATAGAAGCTTATGCTATAAGAAATTTGATCATTATTAATGTGCTGTAAATCTGTACTATGACAGACTAAGATCACTACCCGTTTAGAATTGAAATAGTTTTTTTTCTCTTATATAATTTGTATTAAGTAAAAAGCAACAGAAAAAACAAAACAAAGAAAGGGAATGGAATAGAATACATACATATAATTACAGACACAGTATAATCCCTAACTCATCTATGTTGTATTTTTTTTATGTTGCATAAGCTTTACACAGAAGTGAGAAAACAGAAGATGAGATTTAATATAATATAATGTAATATTATATTATTTAAGAAAATGAAAAAAATGGGAAAATTTGTGTCTATAAGAAAAAAATTCAAGCAGCTCCCCCTCTTTTATTTTCCCCCCAACTTCTAACTGTTACTTAAGTATTTTTATACTATGCTTTAAACTTCTACACTTACTACTCATTTCTACTTAGACCTGCTTAATTAGTTTTTCTGTTTAATTTTCAATTTAGTTTTCAAACAGTTTCTCTGTTTTTCATAAAACATATTTTAAGATCTTAACTTGCCTTGCTGTGCGGTATGTTGTATATGAGGGAGCCTGCTTGAATTTGGTTAGACATCAGTTAGGAATATATACAATCAATTTTCCCATTGCCGCAGATTTTCGTCTTCTAACCTGGTACTGTGGACAAGGTTTCTCCTTCCCAGTGTTGTGCCAGATTGGTTCTTGCTGTTGTCAGCATATGAAATACAGTATTTCAGTCTGTTACTCTTTGGATGTTTTATGCTGTGTCTGAATGTATTGGATTACAAGAGGCTGTAAAATGGTCTTATTCTCAATCACTGGAGATGGAGCTGACAGGAAAGAGTTAACAGTGCCTCTTCTATTAGCAGGCAGGACTTAAGACTACATATTTGTGGAGGAAAACCCCTCCCTTCACTCCTACACCCTGCCTCGGCTTTCCTGTCAGGTCTATTTTGGGAGCCAAGAAAAGGAGAAAGACGATCAACAACTGCACAAAAATGTGTCCTGGCATGCTATGCCAGCTGATTGGTGTGCTGGTGGGAGGCCAAACTGAAAGGGCTAAGTGGGTAAGCTAAGAGAGCAGCCAAGGGACCAGGGGAAGAGCCTGATCAGCTAACTGGAAAAAGGTAAGTGACAGCAGCACTTAAAACAGCTAGAGCTTCTGGTGCACTGCCCCCTCCCTTGATTGGAGCAGAAAGATTAAGAGCTTTTCCAGCAGCTGCCACTTGCATGGGTAAGACCAAAAGCCATGAGAAAGGCTGTGGGGGGCAAGACGCAGCAGTGATTCTCCAGCAGCCAGCTCCAGGATAGAGAAGCGGTGTGGCATCACCCAACCTCCCCAGGTCCAAACAGGAACCCACCGGACCACCCTCTATTCCACCAACAGAACAGTGGCGAGAAAAGGACGAGAGAAATAAGATGGCCTAGTGGTATCCAGTACAATAATCAAACTATATACTAAGCTGCTTTATGTGAAACTGACAGATTAGAAGATTCCCCCGTAAAAAAAACAGTATCGAACAAGCTGGTTTTAGGCCAGGTTTCTACAGCGCCATCTTTGCTACACATAAAAGAACATTTACATTAACAACGCTCAGTGAAAGGAGATACAAGAACATCCTTTATGTGGAATGGCTTTGTATCTGCTGGGATAATTGCAATTATGAGTAGCATGTTTTACTTTATTGCTCTTTTATTGTGCTTGGCACAATAAAGCTTGTATCTCTACTCCTTACTCATTTACTTCTTATATTAGGCTTAAATGCCACCCTTATCATATCTGACTACAGGCCTCCAAGCACTAATAAGATTATAATCAACATAAAATTATATGTATAATGATATAAATACTGAGAATATGTTATGGTGATCTCAAAATGGCTTCAAAATGAGTGCAGCAAGACACAGAAGGCCTATATACCAGAAAGCAAGTAAAACTCTGGGCTGTATTTACCCACTACTTTATGTGCATGAAGGTTTCTAAAGTCTATGGGGCTGAGGCATTATTGAAAATATAAGTTACAATACACTGAAGGCTCATACATTTTTCTGCATGCTAGTATTCCATTCATTTTTTTAATTATTAGAAGAATCTAAACAAAAAAATAGACATGGCCTGGGAACTTGGCACATACCAAGGCATGTATTGACAGGCACAATATGGCTCCTGAGCATCTCACTCGGGACCCAGGTAGTGATTTACAGATTTTCTGAATACAAAAGTACCAATCTGATTGCTATAGTAATTAAAACATTGAGCAGAATAAAAAATTTACTTACCACTAAAACTTTCCAAGAAATTCTGGTAAAACCTTTAGCTCAAAAAATGAATGAGATGGAGAATATGAAGAACTCCTGTCATGGAAAGAAGCCTTTATCTCTGATTTATAAAGAAGGAAATTACTGAATCTATCCGAAATCATACAAACCTATTTCTTTATTGAATATAGATTATAAGCTTTTTACGGCAATACAGAGTGAATAAATCGGTTTTTAACTGAAATTATACACCCAGTCAGATTGGATTTGTTCCAAAGAGATACATGAGAGACAATATCAGATACATTTGTGTTATCAGCAAGATAAACCAGAAAAACAAAGTGGCTATGATTTTTTCTTGATATAGATAAAGCTTTTGATAATTTAGAATGGTCTTCTATGCCTGCAATTTTGAAAAAGATAAATTGTGGCCCTACTTTTTTTCACATGACTACAGAGTATTTATAAATAACACAAAGCAATGGATCTGTAAATGGATCTGTATCATAACAATGCATCTTCTTATTGGCATTAGAGCCATTGGCAATGAAAATATGTCAAGAAAATATAATTTCAGAAGATAAACTAGCAATTCAAGAACACAAATGGAAATTACTGTATATACTGTTGATATAGGTAAAGGTTCCCCCCGCACAGTTGTGCAGTCGTGTCCGACTCTAGGGGCCGGTGCTCATCTCCGTTTGTTAGCTGAAGAGCCAGCGTTGTCCGAAGACGCTTCCACAGTCATGTGGCTGCATGATGTGCGTGGAACGCTGTTACCTGCCCACCGAAGTGGTACCTATTCATCTACTTGCATTTGCATGCTTTCAAATTGCTAGGTGTTAATATACTGTTGATATACTACTGCAAAAAAAATCAAATTGTTAGAAATTTACTTCATAAAAGCCAGTAATGATTTATTTAAAAATAATTATTCACAGATCTGGAAAAATGTAACAGCAGACATTTCCAGATGGAAAAAAACAAAAATTGTCTTACCTAGGAAGAATTGAAGCCATTAAAATGGATATTTTACCAAGACTTAACTCTGTTTTCAATGATCCCAATAAATACTGAAAACAAGGTATTAAATTACTGGCATAAATAATGAACTACATATGGTCCAATAAAAGACTGGTGGTTCTTAATTTTAAAGTGTGTTACCAATCCAGTTGTTTAACATGGATTACTAAGTGGATTGTATCTCCTTATGGCAGAGCTTTCCAAACTGTGTCGCGACACAAAAGTGTGTTGCCACACACAGCGTGGTGTGTCACCACACCACCCGGAAGCAGCGGCGCGTGTGTGCACAGCAGCGGCGCGGTATCAGTGCTTCCGCGTTTTAGTGGAGTCTACCGCCGCCGCCGTGCATGCGCACGCCGCCGCCGCACGCCGCCGCACGCCCCCCACGCCACTGCCGTGCGCGCGCTGCCGCCGCGCTGCCACTGCCGCTGCTGTGTCGCCAGCGGCGGCACTTTGGAAAGCCCTGCCTTATGGCCTAGCCACCTCTACAGAAGGGCAGGATTTCCAGATTAGGGCATGAAAGCCGGCTGGGTGACCTTGGGCCAGTCTCTCTCAGCCCAACTCACCTCACAGGGTTGTTGTTTTGGGGAAAATAGGAGGAGGAAGGAGTATTAGGTATGTTCGCTGCCTTGAGCTATTTATAAAAATAATAAAGGCGGGATAGAAAATAAAATAAAATATTACTTTTTCCATTCATTGACCAAAGTATGATGTGGACAATTGTCTATTTTTACACTTGGGTTAATCTAGGGAAATGGAGTGTACAGGCCAGTGCTAGTAATTTTCTTGTGTTATGAACTTAACTTTCAAAAATATCTGTGGCTTTTAAACTCTTATATATTTAAGGTTTTAAACCTTAATTTCATATAATTGGCAAGATGCCACCGAATTAACTGCAAGAGAAACATCCACAAACAACATTACTGTAATACACAGTGGAACTCTGTGCATTACCAGGAGACTGAGAGTTCTAGTCCCGCCTTAGGCATGAAAGCCGGCTGGGTGACCTTGGGCCAGTCGCTCTCTCTCAGCCCAACTCACCTCACAGGGTTGTTGTTGTGGGGAAAACAGGAGGAGGAAGGAGTATTAGGTATGCTCGCTGCCTTGAGCTATTTATAAACATAATAAAGGGATAGAAAATTAAATAAATAAATAAAATTACAATTCCCAACAGCCATCACCATTGCCAATTTATAATTAGTAACATTTGTAAAGCCACAAATTATCTTCTGTAATGCATGCCATAGGAGATTTTACACATGTTTACAGTAATTGAGAAAGAAATTACAGTTTACAGTTATTGAGAAAGTGAGTAAGGTTACAGGATTAGATATAAAACTTGAATTTGAATGCAAATGCATTTCTAACTAAGCATATTTATGATATGGCTCCATAATGTAAATTTAAGAGCACACTGTTCAGAGAATTATAGTTCTCAGTATATTTTCTTTGGCAAAATTGCTGACCATACCAAATGTAACTCAATTTTCCATTGTTAATCAATATATATGCAACAAGGAACCCATTGTTCCATCCCTAAAGCATTTTATAAAGCTCACATTTGGAATTTTCTTGCATAGCAGTTTTCATTCACACAAGTTCTCCCACAAATCATTTCCTAAGATGAAACTCATAAATCATGGGTGAATACAAAAGTATGCCATCTTTCTCCAGGTTTTCAGTCCAACCATGTCTAATGCAACACAGGCTTGTATCCTCCTAACCTCAGTATATTATTGCAGATTTGGATACCAGTAACCCTCTGGAAAACAAAAATCATTTGTGGGAAGGTGCATAGTTTTACACTGAAAATTGTCTTCAAATGTCAATACATAATTTGTGTTGCACTAGTAGGAAAAACAGTTGTCCAATCTAATATTGATTTTCTTTTCTCTTAGTTTGATTACTAACCTCAAATTATTCTGTAACATTAATTCCATGTTTCTGTCTGTCTATAGCCAAAATATATTTTCACTATTGGCAGGATTGTAGCATAAAACAAAACTTCTTGAACCATTCATCCCTCAAATTTCTTCAGAACAGTAACCAAGTTGTTCCATCATTGAGGGTGGATTTCAACCTGGATTTTCATTGTCCTGTTCCAACACCTTAACCACTGCATATTGGCTCTCCTTTGTGATATGAAATGCAGAATCAGCTACTCCAAGAAGCTATGGGGTAAATCCTGGAAGAAAATACCTCTCTTATCACAAAGTAAGTGGCAAGTGGTAGTAACCTCTGTATGTTTTGAAGCAGAGCTTCTACTCTGGAGAGTACTGATTCCAGTCAGCCTTGTATTCTGGAACCTATTTTCCAAGGAATAAAGCAGTGACCGTTCTTACCATTAAGTATAATTTTATAGTTAAAGTGTAATTTTAATATTAATAGATCTGATAGATTATATATAATGTGCATTAACATTTGCTTCTAATTCAAAACACAAATTAAAAGTCACTTTAACATTTCTGATGCAAACATTTAAGTGGTAAAAATGAAAAATTAAGCAAATTTGTTTATATATATATATATATATATATATATATATATATATATTCATATGAATATATATGTGTTCATTTTCGTTTTACTCTCTAGTGCTTCTACAGCCATAAGATGGAGCTTCTAGTTCAACACATTCTGACCATTTATTCAGACTCATGTGTTACTGATTTTTCTTTAACTTACCCAGCCGTTTCATATGTTGGGGTCTTTCTTATAATTTATTGGAAAACCTTTGAATGCTAAAAGTCATAGTACCAGTCTTACCAAATATGAAGTCAGGAAGCTTGTTGAACTTTTCTCAGGAGATTACCACTTTGACATGATGGGAGGGCTCAACAACTCCAGTGAACCTGAGAATGACCAGTTCCGGGGGGGGGGGGGGATGACAATGAGCTTCCAATATGGTCATCCTTGCTAATAAAGTTGCAAGTGGACAGGTAAAGCTAAAAACTAAGGATAATCCACAAAAAGGAGTGAGGATAGGTAATGCTAGTCCACCATTGATTGATTGATTGATTGATTGATTGATTATGTGCCATCAAATCATTGTTGATTCCTAGTGACTACATAGATCAGAGCTTTCCAAACTGTGTGTCGCGACATGTTAGTGTGTCGGTTGCAGTGTCTGGGTGTGTCGCGGCTGCTGCTGCCTCCAAGCCCTGCCAGGATTCCACGCGGGTCCTAGTGCCTGCCTTGTGCCTTGCTGCCTGCAAACCTGCTGTGATTCCGCGCAGGTCCTAGTGCCTGCCTTGTGCCCTGCTGTAAGAGTGTGTAGCGAAATGATGCCCTGCTGTAAGAGTGTGTCGCAAAATGATCCATGTCTAAAAAGTGTGTCACTAACATGAAAAGTTTGGAAGGCTCTGACATAGATTTTCTCCAAGACAAAGTCCACCAAGGAGGAGGAATTTTAAAATCAACCCCAGAAGGAACTATATGGCAGAACTATGATAGTCTAATATCAAATGTTCTCATTTCTTATTTGTGAATAACTTGTCTTTCTTTCATCCAACAGATTAAGTGTTTGGAGAACTGTGATGCATTGCTAAGCCATGGTGTAAAGCCTAACTCAGTCTGGCAGAGCCTGACACTGATATGGTCCACTGTTCCCATCAGCCCCAGCCAACTGAAGCCATCCAGACTGAGAATTTTTGGAATGATACATTCTAACACATCTGGAAAGTACCAGGTTGAAGAAAGCTGTTAAAAAAACAAAAGCCAGCCAGTTTGGACCACTGTTATAAGTTACAGTTTATAACATTTTAGTCATTTACCTTTTGTTATACAAAAACGTTTTTCAAAAGCCACAGTAGAAGGCTAAAATTCCAAGCTATTGACATCATCATTGCAGGCATGCTTTTTGATCCCATTCATGCACTTCGTAACACAGGCAGACTGCCCAGAAAATGAAGGTCGAGCGGCCACTAGGGGTTCCCAGGGAGATCATGATTTATTTAAAAAAAATATTTCAAATTCGGGCAACTTCACATTAAAGTGGTAAGTTTCATTCTTTATTTTTAGTTTCAGAACACTGTTAATGCATCTATACAGGCCTACACCTGAAACAAATATAATTATTTCGTAACTTCTGGCTGATATTTGAGCCTGAATGTGCAGGGGTTCCCCGAGGCCTGAAAAATATTTCAAGGGTTCCTCCAGAGTCAGAAGGTTGAGAAAGGCTACACTACGCTGACCAGCTGTTCCGTGGCTAGTAGCGTGGCAGCAGCACTGGAGTCGGCAGAGCCTGTTCTTAAACATTCACCAGCACACCACTGGTTGTATGTCCATCAGCAGGCTAAAATATTTTATTTGGGATGCCTTTGATAGCTAAACAGAACTAGCTACTGGCTAGGCTTTAACTGGTTAGGTGAAATCTGTTTTTTGTTGTTTAAATAATATTTTAATTATTTTTTTAATTTTTTTGCAGTTCAGTTGCTTTTTTTTTGGTTCTTTTATTTATTTATTAGTATTATTTGTTATTGCCTTGAGTGCAAACTTTTAATGGAAAAGCTACCAGTGGTATAACAATATCCTGTTGGTGTACAGGAATTTAGAAGTGACCTTGGAGAAGGTATGAAAGAGCCATTAAAGGGGGAAAGAAGGAATGAACCATTTGACTTGAAGAAATTATTACATGGTCCAGAGACTGAAACAAGTGTGAGAAACAAACTCAAAATAACTCTGCCTTGATTTTGTTTAGTATCAGATGGACAGAGAGAAACTTGGATAGGCTTTCATTAGATTCTATTATCTTACTAACAACATAAAGTAGCATTCCTGGAATCCTTGGGGTGTTGGTTTCTTGACTTGACCTATCTCAAAGGGTTGACATTTATTCTCTATTGTCATGTATGTCATCTTGCAAATTTAAATGCATATCTACAATTGCACAGTAATTTGTAGTGAGGGCAACAAGCAGCAAGAATTTTAGAAGTTTTTTTCCCCAAAGTCTGCCATCAAGACCTTTTTTATATAGAAGCAAAAAAATTGTTACAAACCAGCCATTTGGCATCTCTTCCTGTCAAATAATATTTTTCAGGAAATCTAAAAACACGGATGCTGTAAGTAATTAGAAAGTAAACACTGTAAATTATTAGGGATCAATCATTTCTGTTTTTGTTTATTTTAACTAACTAACTAACTAACTAATTAATTAATTAATTAAAAACAGACTCCTACTTTACCCAGCAATTATTAGTACCTTGCAAAAAACAAAACCAGCAAAAGCTGTATCTTTTAATAAGGTGGAAAGGAAATAATAATCCAATTTCCTTACTCTCCTTCATAGGTTAGTTTATTGATAAGAAGTGATGAACAGCAATCTGCTTGTATACGAAAGAAAATGCATCTATAATTCGTAAACAATTGACATTTGTGTCTCTTGCAAGCATCCCACAGAACTATTTTTTCAAAATATTAATATTTTTCTACAACCTGAAGCTAATTGGATAAAAATCCCAACAAAATGTTGTACTTTTTGTCAAATAGATCGGTGGCAGGGCGAACTTGGTGGTTGGAGAGAAGTGGTTGTGTCATGGAATTTTTTAGGGAAGGCAGATGACTCAGCACAGGACCAAAAGCATGTAGGCAGAAAAGGGAAAAATGCTAGAATGCACCTGTAAAGTGGCACGTACAGTACGTGCCTTAGTTATAGAATATAAAAAGAGAAAGGGGAAACAGAGAAAAGAGGGGCATATTTCAGATGCTGCAGGACATGATGCTGGGGAGAACGTCCCTTGGTTAATGTACTGTATATTGGAGTGGAGAAGTGACTCAGCCTGCCAGGTTTAGAGATTCCCACCCTGGGATGTAGGGGAAGACTGGAGGAACTGCCTGGAGCAGCTTGTGGGATTGTGGAAAGACCAGGAGGATGGACTGTGTTGTGTGTACGAAGATTCAGATGCTGGACGGTGGACCTTTGTGAGTTAAAGGCTTTGACAGCAAGATAGCCGGGAGAAAACTCACAGACATTCCAGTATCAGGAATTGAGATAAGGAGGGGCAGGAGAAGCCGAAATAAAGCACAAGTGGAAAGTGGGGGAAAGAGACATAAGAAGGAGGCGGCTAAGATTTTATTTCTTGTATTATTCTGTACATACTGTACATAGGAACGCATACTGGTTTTGTAAATAACACTTTCACTTGTATATGTTATTAGATCTCACTACTTCATTAGTACAGGTACCACTGTATCCATAATAAAACCACTCATTTGTTTAACAACTGGCTCTGTGTATATATATATCTATATTGGCTCCTATTCTGACCCAAAAGATCACCCTTATTTAATGCAATAAGTGGAAGGCAAAAGGAAGAGGGGCCGACCAAGGGCAAGTTGGATGGATGATATTTTGGAGGTGACGGACTCAACCGTGGGGGAGCTGGGTATGGTGACGGCTGACAGGAAGCTCTCGCGTGGGCTGGTCCATGAAGTCACAAAGAGTTGGAAGTGACTGAACGAATAAACAACAAACAAAGTTTCTTTAAAAAGAACATAAGCTAACCTAAGTGTATAGAAATGTTTCTTTCCTTGTATCTAAGAGAAAACATTACAGGGAGAGGTGACTAATTTAAAATGTTGATTCATCTCGAACTAACTTTGATGGGGTATATGCTGGCTTAAAGGGGAAAAACCGAGGCTTGAGAATAAACAGACAAGAATGCAGCTTGTTAGGGCTAACAGTGTTTACTGTTTAGCATAGGGCAATAATGCAGATACAATCACATTATCGCAACAATAAAAAAGATGAATATACAAGATACAGCATTGTAAAAGGAAAAACAAAAACAAACTTATAAGCAGAGTTCCGTGTATTGATCCCAGGGCCAGAGTTCCTGCCATGGCCTATACCCAAAGCCAGGCATAGCTCACTCTGCCCAGTCCACGGGAAGTGAACACGTGAAGAACTACATGACTAAGAGACTAGAAATCAAGAAGACTTAGAACACCATTTTGCATGGTTGTATATTCAGACCTTCTAGCATTCTGATTGGCTGGAAGTTAGCTGTTACACACACTAGGCCTCAAAGCACACAGCATGACCTGCTGCATCTAAGCACTGAGTTCCCCCCTTCCTTGCTCAGGGGGGCCTGAGCAAGGCTTCCCATGGAAGGATATCAGGAGGCTTCGCCTTCATGGGAAGATCCATTGCTAGCCATAACAATGGTACCTTCTAGCTTCATATCTAAGGAAGATGTAAACAAAGCCAAGGCTTCTCTGTTATCCAGCCACCTGGCATTCACGTCACCATGAGAATGCTTTTGCTTTGTACAGGAATAATTCGTCAGGGCAACACAAGAACTCTAACAAACTTTAACCACTAAAAACTTTAAAAATTATCAGAAAGACCACTTTCATTCTTATGATTCTGTCTGTGCTAAGATCCACCTTGGTAGTGTATCTCAAATGCCCACCATTAGTGAAACTGGCATATCAGACGGGGCCTCTTCAGTGATGGGTTAGAGTTAGGATATACAGCTTGCCACGTTGAAGTTATTCTAATGGAATGTATGAAAAAGGACGCTTGGTGAAATGAGGAAGAGGCTATGGGTGAGAGGGGGAAAGCATGTAAGAGATGGATTGGTACAAAAAAAATAATGAAAGAAAGACATTGTACAATGTGTATAGAGAGACAGAATATAAAATCAAAGACTGAAGGAACAACTAAGATTAAAAGAGACAGAGAAAATGTAGTGATTTTGAATGAAATTAAAAATTGTTTTGGAAGTTAATGGAAAGAGACATTGGATAGCCAGTTTGGTCTAGTGGTTAAGGCAACAGGCTAGAAACCAGGAGACTGAGAGTTCTAGTCCCACCTTAGGCATGAAAGCTGGCTGGGTGACCTAGGGCCAGTCACTCTCTCTCAGCCCAACTCACGTCACAGGGTGGTTGTTGTGGGGAAAATAGGAGGAGGAAGGAGTATTTGGTATGTTCGCTGCCTTGAGTTATTTATAAAAAATAATAAAGGCGGGATAATAGATAGATAGATAGACAGACAGACAGACAGACAGAGTTTCCAGCAGAATGAACGGAATTATAATTAAAATCAGGTGGTGAATTAGGATGAACCTGAAGTGAGGCATACCAGAAGAGATTTGTATGGGAATGATAATGAAACATTAAAGAGTGGAATTGAAACAAATGCTATAACATTAACATTCAAATAAACATTGATGAAAAGGATGTCATAAACACTGTAAGAATACTGAAAAATAGTAAGGCTGCAGATGTAGATGGTGTAATTGCAGAAAAGTTAAAATACACATGCAGTTTGCTTCTAGGGTGCCTGCATAACTTGCGTGTTGTGGGTGAAGACTGCATCTTTGCCTTATGATTGGAATGATGTTGCTATTGTTCCTCTACATAAGGGAAAGGTAGGAAGAAGGAATACAAGGTTATAGGGTGATTTGTTTACTAAATGGGCTGCGTAAATGTTTGGCAGAATTCTGATCAAAAGGGTGGAAGAGGTGACCATGAACAAAATGTGGGGTATGCAGCATAGTTTTATGCCAAGGCAGGGGTGGGTGAATATGTGTGCAGATCTGATTTTTGTTCTTCAGCAGGTCACTCAGAGGTATATGAAATGTGAGAAAGTTGATTGTACATTTGTTGATTAGAATACATACATGATAGAGTGAATAGACTTGAATTATGCAGTAATATTAATGTTACCACATGAGTGAGTGATACAGCTCTCAACTCTATCTGGGGTGATATTCTGTATCAGCAAAGTTTCTGAACTTTCTTTCAATGCAGTTCCACCTGCAGCACATTATAGTAATACAGCGTAAATGTTACCAAACCATGAGAATTTGGCAAACCAAACAGAAGAAAGCAATTTGGGACTGCTAATGGGTTTTGATGAATAGTATCTTAATTTTCCTACATATTCCTATGAAGTCCATCTTATAGTCACTTATTCTTTTAACAGTAATGACCTTCGCCACTTATCCCAATAATTCTTTTTAGTATTATTGATTTCATAGTATTACTCCTTCTAAGGGTACAAGTCAAAATCATTCCCCATAATTTATCTCTGCATTCTCCATCCAGTAGCCAACCACTGCTAGGCTGCCAGCATCTGAATGGTCAAACATGGAGGTATTGCAGGATATTTATCTGCACATCCCTAAATCTTACAGTCTTTGAAGAATATGTTCAAGTATCCCTGTTTGCTCAAAATTCTCCAGAGCTCTAAAATTTCTTCCTTTTTATTCAATGTAGCATGGTGAGTTCACAATTTCTGAGAAAACTGCCTTGCCTTTTCCCCCGTTTATATAAGCTGTAAACACTGAATTCTTGCTTTACCCCACCTACTGGGCTCAAGAAAGTTATTATTTGCTCTCCCATATACTCAACCCTGACTGCTCATTGGAAGGACAGATACTGAAGCTGAAGCTCAAATACTTTGACCACCTAATGCGAAGAGAGGACTCACTGGAAAAGACCCTGATGCTGGGAAAGACTGAAGGCAAAAGAAGGGGACGGCAGAGGCTGAGATGGTTAGATAGCATCACCGATGTAATGAACATGAATTTGAGTAAATTCCGGGAGACAGTGGAGGACAGGAAGGCCTGGTGTGCTATGGTCCATGAGGTCACGAAGAGTCGGACATGACTAAACGACTGAACAACAACAACAACAACAACAACAACAACAACAAAAGCTGGAGAGGGGAAGAATTGCAGGAGCAAAACGATGCCTTAAACCTTGCAGAGGCTCAAGTCAACCTTTTACCTTTTGAAACCCCTCAGTCCCTGAAAACGTCCATAAAAATTCATCCTTCAAAACTCCCACAATGTCACAGTGTAAATGGTTACACCCCCCTGTAGCCCTCAGCTAAAGGAGGGTAGTTATGACACAGCACTCAGACCACAGAAAGTTGCTCACCCTTGCACTAAGACAAGGTTAACAAATGTTAATGTTGTTTAAGTACCCTAGTGCCATGTTCACAGTGTTGCCAAATCCTGTGCTAAGCCAATAAACTTTAAAACTAAGCCAGTGCTAGATCTGCTTTGTTCTTTTCATGCCGTGTCATCTACATCTTTCATGTACATGAAACTTTGAACCAGGCTCAGCTTGCTCCACCATGGACAAGAGTAGGCATTTTCAAAGGCGTGATTTTAGAAAAACAACCACACATTGTTCCCACATCTACAAGTTGGCTCCAAAAGGTCATGCCCGTATCTCTCAATTTCAACCGAGGTTTTTCCCAAGCAATTTTCAAGTTTCTGAAATGATTCAGAAGATTAGGAAGACACTTTTAGCTGTTCCCCATAGACAATGAACTAGTATAAAACTACCATATTAAAATTGCATTCCTATGTAACTGCCAAACAAAACTTTAAATTCTGAGCTCCTTATCTCCCCGATCTTATTATGCTGAAAGTTTGTGCCCTTCAAATATTTATGAATATGCAGCTGGTTATCCTATTTGCCTTCATCATGATCGATACAAGCTGAGGTCAGCCTTTCATATCTTCGCCACTTCTCTGGAAGTTTCAAGGGGTAACGTCAGGACTCTGCTATTTTCTCAACAGAGAGGAAAGGACTGAGACCTTGGGGTGAGCCTGTGACCTTGACTGACAGCCTGGTGGCGCCGACAACATGCTAGGAGAAGAGTGGGGGTGGTGGTGGACATAAAAGACAGATGGCCTAACTCATCATACACCAGGAATAAATAAAAGCAGTTGCAAGCATTACATGTGCTGTGATGACTGAACAGCCCACAAATATGGAAGTCTGCCAAACAATTATCAGCATAAAGGAGAGTCTGGCCAGCGCAAAGTGGGTCTAAGAAAGAATAGTGAAGGAATGTGAAATATGCAATACGTGCAGGGTGGTCTGGTTTCTCATCCTGGAGACTTTATAAGTGAATGACCAGCATGTTTACTGATTGTTTATGCTGTTTTCATACGGCTGTGCAGCAATCCACATTTGGACGGCAAAATGTGATTCAGAACGTGCACGTAACATCTTTCAGGAACATGTCTATGAAGGTTCTCAGTCATCCAGGTGGAATTGTCTGTAGCTTGAATCATGTCAACTGGATTTCTATTTTCTCAGTAGAAACGTTTCGCTCCTTATCCAAGGAACTTCTTTCAGGAACAGCTTGAAGCAGCTGAGTCAATACCTGCGATTGCACAGTGGCAAGACCTATTTAGTTTAAACTGTTCCTGACAGCTGCGGTGCAGGCTAAGAGTCTCATTTTGTACTACAAATCCAGAACGTGGCATAGCCCTACCTTCCTTTCTTCTATGAAGTTCTGGACAGTGTCTCATTGGCCTTTTTTTTTTTTTTGTGTGAAAAATAGTTTTATACCCTTTTTGTGGGAAAAGCCTCCTCATGACAATTGTTTAAAACAATGGGTTTTTAAAAAAATGTTTAGAAGGATACTAATTATAAAGGACATTAGCATAATGGTTGAACAGATTTATGTTTGTCTTTTTGCTCCAGGTCCATCACTCTGTCCACAACACCAAAGGAGAACAGATTTCCTGCTTGCAGACAGCTATTTTATTAGAACGTCCAGTTCCAATGGCATAAGCTGAAGGAAAACATATCCATATAATTATTGTAAGGAAAATATTCAGCCCAGAACTAATTTAATTACCAGAATGGAGAGTATTTTCTCACAAAAATCTACTTTATTTTTCTCCAAACTTTATTTTTATTCATTAACTTAATTTAAAAGAGCTATGTGAAATCTATGGCATGAAGCAGCCACAACCACTCAAAAGGTTTGTATGGCTGCTGCATGATCTCAGAACCTGAGGTTGTGTGAGAAACATGTACATGTCCAGAAGACAATTCTGTTAGAATAACCATTCATTCATTCATTCATTCATTCATTCATTCATTCATTCATTCATTCATATGTTTTGGGCAGTATACAGCATAAAAACAAACAATAAAGAAAAAAAGAAAAAAACATATAACAATAAACAATATAATACATAAATACAAAATATAAAATGGCAACTGAGAACACAACAAAACAACCACAAGGCTTCTCCCACTCAGCTGGCCCCTAATGCCTGGGGAAAGAGCCAGAAATCTAATATGCATTCAAGAAATATAACTAAATTCTTCACATTTCAGTCAGTTTATCCAGCAATCAGAAAATGAATGAGAAATTTAAAATATAAATTAGTACAGGCAATCCAAATTTCTAAACGGTCCTCCAGTTGAGACTCCTGATATGGTGGAGAGAGTATAAATTGGACAAGTGTATAAGGGGGTCAGTAGAACGTCATAACCTCTGGCATCCCTGCCATTGTTGAGAAATAGAGGAAAAAGAAAAAAGGTGGCTGTTGCCATTAGTGGAGAGGCAGTTCAGACTCATTAATGAGGCTGTGGGGCAGCTGCAGCTGCCATCACTGTCAGCAATTTGCTGTCTTTAAAAAGACTTTGGAGGGAGGACCTTGCATGTGTGATGTGACCACCACCAGCAGTCCCTTGGTTCCCTCCAGAAACACATCCAGCAGGTTTAGTGGGATGAATACCTCCAGATGAGAGGCAGAGAGTAGAAGAGCCTAACCTTATCCTGGAGTGAGACTGCAGGTTGGCCTTTGTAAGACAAAGACGGGGGTGGTGGTGGATTAGAGCTTGTCTGGGAGGGCAGCATTAGTTGCATGGCTGATATTAACTTAACTGAGGGGATGCGGATGTCTGGGTAGAGGCAGGCTTGTGGATATTGATGTGTAGGTGGAGGAAGGCACTACAATTCAAGATTTGGCAAATGAGGGTAGGAACAGTTTATTTAAGGTGGGGTAAGAGGGTGGTAGAAAGATTTTGACAATGACCTGCAGAAGGAGGTATGGTGGTAGGTGCTGGTCTGACCATTATCGGTGAAGGGGGACAGCCAATGCGGTTCCAGCCCCCTCTTATTGCTCAATAGTCTCTTCCGGGAGCCTTGAGCACTCTATCACTGAACACCTTGGCCTCAAACTGTTGTTAAGTAGCAAGCAGACCTGGTGTGCATCATCAAAGCTTGGTTGAGCAAAGAGGGGTGATGTTCCCTGAGTTGTCTCTGAGAACTGGCTTCCAGGTTTTCATGTGGTATAGCAAGTATGTGCCAAGGGTGGAAAGGCAAGGTAGTGATGATCCTCCTGAATAACTTGATTGTTTCTAGAGGACCTGCTCTAGAGGTCATTGGATTCAAGTACAATATCTGTACCTGAGGCTGGGCTTCTGTTGGCGTATCACTTACCTGCCCCAAAGCGTTATCATTGTTAGAAGAATCTCTTCCCTTTGGTTTGTTCCTTGCTCAGGTCAAACACCAGACACTGTATTTCAGTCTGCAGGTCAGCTAATTAGCCACTTGTTACAGAAAGACACCTCATACAGAGAGATCAAGTAAGTAGAACAGAGACAGTCAACAAGGCTTCACAAAAGAAAGAGGCCTGACTCAGGAAAATAGGCATGCCTCTCTGTACTATAAAAGAAGAGCTTGGTGGGAGTCAAGACTATTGTTGGCAATTCCAACCTTGGACCTGACTTCATGAACACATGCTTATGATTCTGAGTGACCTTTGGACTTATACAATCCTAGACTCAGCTTTGATTCCTGGATTTGTCTGCATGGAACCTTGGCTTCTGTACTAAAATTGTTTGTTTTTCCTGAGCTCTCACATGCCTGAGACTGATACCTGTCATAAAGACCTCAACCCAATTCTGATCTCCTGCACTTTAAGTGCTAGCGTAGGACAGATTGCTTGCCAAGCCCTATAAAAGAAGCCCCTCCCTTAACTGTAGCCTCATGTATGGAGCAATTACTAGCTGAAATTGAACAACTAAAAGCAAAACTGACACAACTGATAATGCAGGTTGTCCTCACTTACCAACTGCAATTGGGACCAGCTACTCTGTCACTAATTGACATGACCGTAAAGTGAAACATCACATAACCATGCCTGACTTCTAAAGTCAGTTCTGGCTGTGGTTGTGAAGCAAATAACCGGCGGTTGTTAAGCACGATGTCACGTAACTGCGATTTGCAACTTCCTGCCAGCTTCCCCATTGACTTTGCTTGTCGGAAGCCATCTGTGAAGGTTGCAAATGACGATCATGTGACTGCGGGATGCTGCGACTGCCGTAGGTTCGAGGACCGGTCATAAATCCCCTTTTTCAGCACCGTTCAGTCAGTAAGCGAGGTCTACATGTACAGGCTGCAACACCACATCTTAAATGTCCTGTCTCACTACTGAAGAAATCTGATGGTACTCTTGGTCAGTTTCTGCTTTTTTGGCTCAGTGCAATCTGTATATGAGCCTTCATCCCAAAGACTTCCGCACAGACCAGTTGAAAGTTGGCTGCTTTATCAGTCTGCTTTTGGACTCAGCTGCTAATTCGGCTATTCAACCCACAGTTATCTAACTACAGTGAGTCTGTCAGGTACTTTATGTCTGAAGATCCTACTAAATCTTCCATGACAAACTGTTGCATTAGGGAGTTATAGCAGAGAGGCCAATTAGTGGCCAAATATGACTGACTTGATTCCTGGCCCAAGACCTAGACTGGAATGAGGCTCCTCTGATGGACCAGTGCCAGGAAGCACTTGCAGTGGGCATTCTAGATGAGTTAGCCAAAGTGGAACGCTCCTCCACTTTGCAAAACTTCATTTGTGTTTGTAAATTGATGTTGGTCTGGACCAATAAAGAGCATGTCTTCATCCAGACTCCTCCCAGATACAAGGCCCTAAGCTCTAACTGCCTGAAGCTTAAGGTACATCATCCAGGCCTACAGAACTCATACAAATTGCAAGGGCCAGACCTCATCTGTCACCTGAAGAGCAGGCAAAACGAAGGAACTCTGTTATATGGACAACAACTGGAGAAGTCCTGCTGAGGTGCCTGGGATATGATCTCGCGGGTTTACTGGGACTAGTTTAAGTCTGTGACTCCTGATGAAGTGGACAGTCCTTCAGACTGTTATCTCAGTGACCTGTTTATTAATTTCAGCCCCTTCCTGGGTGGTTAAAATTGCTCTAGAAGTGTCCTGTGGTTAGGTCCATGCAGTGAACCTTTTTATCACGCACAGCACTCAAGAGTTATCTGGAGTTTTTTTTTTTAAATCCATGTAAATAAATAAATAAAATCAGCTACACCTGCTGCTGTTGTGGCAGCTGATATAGACAGAGAGAGCTTTCTGATAGATATGCTGACTTCATATGAACAGGAGGCTGATCTATCCCATTGGCCCTACAACTGCTCCATTGATCTGATCTCTGGAGCCAAAATTCCAGGAGGGCGGATCTCTCCACTTTCAAAGCCAGAATTTGCTGCTTAGTGGGACTTTATCAGCAAGAACCTTACAGTATGAGAGAGTTCATCTGCCTCTCTGCATCACCTACTGCTGCCCTTATGCAACTTTTAAAAAAGAAATTAAGGGAATTGTGACTCTGTAATGATTACCAGGCTCTCAACCAGGTCACTAAATAAATATTAATAAATATTCTCTGCCCTGATCGATAAACTTTTGGATCATTCACAGAAGGCATGCATTTTCATTAATTTTGACCTTCATGGGACTTACATGATTCAAATGGGCTCTGCCAAAGTAGAAGCTATCTTGTCCTGGCAACCTCCCCAGGGAGTCAAGGACATTCAGAAGTTAATGGGCTTTGCAAACTATTACTGCTCCTTCATTCTGGGTTTTGCTAAACTCACAGCCCCAACCTAATCTGCAAACAAACTCCATTTATTTGGGATGCACCAGCTCAGAAAGCCTGAGGCCCCCACCTCTATTCAAGGAAGGATTTTCCAAGTTGGCATAAATGGATTCCTTGACCCCTCTCTCAAACCACCTATCTTCTCTGTCTAAAATGTGAACATTAATGTCCTCAAATGAGTGTCCTTTTTCCTTTAGATGAAGGTAAACTGCTGACTCTGGTCCTGTGGTGTTACTTGGTGTTAGAGTCAAGAGGTGGGGGCCTCAGGCACAATCTTTCCCCCATCTTCCTCCCTGCTTTGTCTTCTGTGCCTAGGAAGATTAAGACCATTTCACAAGCTCAACAGCAGCATGGTGATCTTAACGATCCTCCTTTAGATGATAAAAGGACTTAAAATAACATCTCAATATAACCATGACCTAGCCCCAGGTGTAAGGTCACACAGCTACCTAGAAACATATTTAGGATTTCCTTCCTAACTTTGCTCAGACTGAAGAAGCTCCTTGGATAAGGAGCGAAACGTTTCCACTGAGAAAATAGAAATCCAGTTGACATGATTCAAGCTACAGACTCCCTTTGGACTCTTGTGACAGGTTTACAAGACATTTTGCTGAGAAAGTTGTTTGCATACAGAGTTGGATACAGCACCAGCAGAACCAAAGAAGGTAACAGGAAACATATGCCAAACCTTCTTGGGATTCTTTCAGTCTCTGAGGATGTGGATAGGGTTCTTGGCCACTTCAGTTGTGCCAGTCATTTGCTGGACCCCTGCCCTTCCTGTGGTGGCCAGGGTAGGGTGGACAAGTGGGTTCAGGATATCCTAATCTTCCTGAAAGCGGAATTAGTACGTGTTACTTTGAACAGCTCATCTGTCACCCCACAGTGTTAGACAATCTACCTAGTCTCCAATTTAGGGGAAGATTTTGGAGATGATGGGGCTATAGATCCTGGATGAAGCTAACTATCTGGATCTCTTTCACTCAGGATTCAGATCCATACATGACAGAAATGGTATTGGTTACTCTTGTGGGTGACTTGCCCTTATGGATTGCATGGATGGTGGCAATGCAGCTCTCCTTTCCTCTAGATTTGACAGCTCCTGATACCATGATCCATAGTATACTTCTGAACTGCAGACAGAGGTTTTCCCTTGTATCGAAAGACAAGTGGAATGGTATTTGAAATTCAGGGTGCAACAAGAGAGAAGCACTGCCTACATTTCCACATAATGCACCTCTCCCAACTCTGGAATGCTGGGGAGGGTCCTCTGCCCCTCTCAATATTTGGGCAGTTACATACTGGGAGAGGCACTTGCTCAAGTATTCAGGTCCTAAGTCATTATAAGTCATTACTATGCAGGTAGTGGCTAGACTGAAGAGGAAATACTGCAGCAAAATAAAACTGCATTTTTAAATTATTTTGTATGATAATCAGCATTAATTATTTGCAGAACCTCTAGCAATACCTTTTGAAACCCCAATATATGATTTTATTCTTCTGTCAGAATTAAATTATTGTTTAATCTGGAAACCTTTACATATACTGTACAATTAGGATCGGACATAGCATTTTATCAGGATGAGATCCTTAGTGTATAAATGAGCAAACAATATTTCTTGGGATAGTTAGTATTTCCTCTCCAATTTCCTCATTAAATGTATATTGTTGAGTTCTTGTTGATCAATCATAAAGATGCTCAAATCAAATATTTAAGACAATTAAGAAATAGTAGATTTTTTTCTTTAGGTTATTGTTTCACTTGCCAAGCTTTCTTTTCCCTTTACTTTCTCTGCCTATGGTTCTCCCCGAGAGAAGTTTTGTCCTCTCCAGGAGCTTTTTTTTTTCTTCCTTCCAGTCCTCAAAACATCACCAGCTGAGGAGTGGTAGCAGCAAAAAGACCCTAGTTTTGATTCAAGGTTTACCTCTTTCTCAATGGAAAAGGAAGGTCTATCTTAACCTTTAGCTCTTGGGATACCCTCCTCAAATCACAGGATTGCACTCTTGATCCTTTTTTATATAAGGCAATAAAACACTAACATAACAATTAGGATTTTTCTATTTTATACACACAGTTTCAAAGTATTGTAAAATGTTTTGCCCAATCAAAAGTACTTTCAGTCCCTTTTGGATGTTTTTATGGCAAACATTGAGAGAATTATTGCTGATATTGCTATTATTACTACTTGAGACTTGTTGGTCTCCCTAATTTGTTTTTAGGATAACTATTTTCCCATTCAAGAAATGCAATAATCCATAAGGAATGTTTGGTCTGATTTATACTGTTTTATTATTGGCTCTGCCACAGAAATAATTATAAAGGGTAATAGAAAAACAGGCATTTTGCCATGCATATTAGAGCTTATCAATATTCATTTAGGTTTTCACATATCTAATTCATTTCTTAAATCAACTTTAAAAAATTGTTGTGTAAAACTTTTGGGAAGGCACTCTGAAGTAAAACTTACAAGCCTAGCAATCTACAAATAATTTTGACTGATGTTTCTATTATAGAGTTGTTTTTGTTGGTATGTATTTCTACCTTTCGTCCCTTCTAAGGAAGGGCCTTGATTTTCTCTGCAGTTATTTTGGGAACCCTGCCCTATATAAAACTATTCAGCAGGCTATGTTGCATGTATTAGTTAAGATCTGAAGAATTTTTAGGATATAATATGATAGCTGATCTTCCCGAGATGTAACAGTTTTGTAAGTGGTACTATTTACATTTCAGAAAGCGCATCCAAAATACATACTGTAATTTATTATTCTAATTTTGTAATCAGTTCATCTGCCCTGATCGGACAGTGCGTATTATTGGAATTCATTTCTTACAGTTCCAAAGGAATCAAAATTGTTCCAAGCTTAGTTCCTACTAAAAAAAGAATGATAATCGTTAGAAATGCTAATGTTTATTTGTATGTGAACCTAAGTGTGATATCAGTTTCACTAAAGACACCATATCTGTGGTCAAAATCCAGACAACCACTAGATGGCAGCAAAAATGAGAGTAAGCCCTCTGCCACTAGTAGTCATCTACTGTAGATTTCTCCAGTCCAGCTGTGGCACCCCCACATTTCACCTTTAACTTTTGACCTCTTTGAAACTGATTTGAAATATAGTAACATTCTCATAAAACTGGGCATTTAAAATGACAGAACTCTCTGGTGAATCATGTGCCAGTAGAAAAGCTCTCCATTTTTAGTTGTAAAAAGGCACACAATTTTATCTGCCATATAGGTATTTCATATGAACTTGAAATGTTAACATATCTTTAGTTATCCTTGATCCCCAGAACAAAGTTTAAAGCTTTGATATTGCAGCTTCTTCATTCCTTCTCGTTTATTTGGTTTGGTTGGTTGGTTGGTTGGTTGGTTGGTTGGTTGGTTGGTTGGTTGGTTGGGTATGTATGTATGTATGTATGGATGGATGGATGGATGGATGGATGGATGGATGGATGGATGGAGCGAGCTGTTGGAAACCTAAAGCATGAGAAAGTTTATTGTGTTAACCTTTCCAGAAAATGTTGACTTGTGAGCATTGGGAAGTACGACACAACATTCTTTCCTGTTGAAATTGGGTGTGAGGATTATCAGCCTCATGTTTTGTTAACCTATAACAGTCCCAGGCTCCTGTTGGCATACTAATAGTCTGAGTCTCTTATTGCAATTTTTTAAAGCATTAACACTAAGTACTGGGAATGAAAATAAGGAACATTTCAACAGAGTGTCTGTGCTGAATGCCAGTGATGTTTAGAGCAATGCTCCCAAATTTTTCCTGTATATAGACCACTATATTATATTGAGGCTCACTACATACAGTAAGATAGGTGTCAATAATGGAGGCTCTGAAAAAGATGATCAACCCCTTTCATCATTCAAATCAAATCAAATCGAAATTATTTTTTAATGGCCCAAATATTGTGAGATCATAATAGGAAGTGTTGCAATATTTTGGTAACATTGCCAAAATTGCAAGATAACATCAATATCTTATGGGATTTTAAAACTTGAAGGTTTGTGTGCATTTATATATATACAATTATTTATTCCAGGGACTATCTCCAATACCCTCACAACCATGGATGTTTCTTAGAGTGCAGGTTAGGAACTACTTGTTACAGAAACATTTCATGTATGTTTCACACTTGAATCTGATCCTTGGTAGATTATGCCAAGAGATCTTCAGCTGTAAATGAAGCCAAGTCACAGGAGCAGATACTGTAGGTCTGAACTTCAAAGAAGCTTAGATTCATAGCAGAATTTTGCACTTAGAATTTTAAACAACTAGATTTTCCTACAGCGGAACAATTGGAATATATCCTTGTCTTTCAGACTAGCTAGCAACTGATGGCATTCAGTAGGAGTCTGTCACTATACTTTTGTCATTTGAAATGCTGGAAAATGGAAAGGTTATGCTGATGTGTGTTGTCTAATACCTCCTTTTCTAAAATAGGTTTCAAGAAGTATCAAGAATGAAAGAGCAGAAACATCTGCTGCAATTTCAAAGAGTTGCAGTCAGTGGAAAAAGTGGTATTAAAAATTTACTAAAGAAAAAAAACCCCACCATGATAATTCTAACTGGCTTTATATCATGAATACACATATTTTAATTTGAGAGTTGGTTTCACTTAGGGGACAGAACATTATTGCTGCTACTCTAGGGTAACATTTCAAGAATCTAATGAAACGATGTAATCAATTAAATCCATGAGGCTCGTATCAGTAAGATTGAGACCAAAGCTTGGTAACACATTTTTACAATACTGGACCACCATATACTTTGCCCCTGTAGGCCTGACACCTCGGATTCTTATTGAGAATTTTGTTTCATCGTGGCCCAAAGTGGGAGGCAAAAAATTGGAACTCTTTGGATTTTCATTAACCCACCTCTGCACACTTGGGAATGAGTGTGCAATAGCAGTTTTCAGGTAGTGGATTAAGGACATCCAATTAGACCTGGCATCTTTCCCCAAGGTTATATTCATGACTAGCTCTTTTACCCTCCTTAGACCTGCTTTAAATACCTAAGTCAAATTACAATCCCTAAATATAGGAGGGTATTCTCCCTGGGTTAACTGGATATCCTTCCTACCTCGGTCCTAGAAGTGGAGTACAAAGGCATCCCTCTGGCCTAAGGCTTTGCCCATGTGGTGAGGGGTCTATTGGAACAATAATATACATTTTATGATATATTGCCCATTTTAGGCTGGCACCCAAATCTGCCTGCACCTTAATGAAAATTCTGTTCTAACTATCAAAAGAAAGTTATGCAAAGATAATGCATGCCTGTATATCATGTTTCTTCTCTGATCATCAAAAAATAAGGGATGTCATTTGGTTTCCATTTCTTTATTTAAACAGCTAGAAAGGCTGATATGTAAAATCCATAGTAGGAATCTTGTATGTGTATTAAAACTATGCTTTATATTTAGCATACATCGTTTTAACAATACTATTTAATACTGCTATTGTAAGTAAAGTTGCAGCAGCTTATGCCTGGTTTCAGCTGTCCTGCCTTTTTGTTTTTTCCCCTTGTAATATACTAGGTTTTCTGAAATTTAAATATTAAATTTAAATTTAATTATTATGTAAAAATTAAATTTACATAATGATGCTGCTATAAATATGATGTACAGTATTAATTTATGAAAATTTTAAAAATTATCAACCAAATTATATGAATTAAAATATAAAAACAGAAGTATTCTGACAATGTAACAACGTGACCATGTAACATTCAGAAGGATGAAATCATGAAATGAGCAAAAATTGTGGAAGTGTGCATATTGCATTACATATATAATATTATAATAATGTACCAATGATTGTTATTTCATTATTGATGCAAAAATGTGGCCTCCCAAATTCCTGTTGAATAATATAGAAAAAGAGACCATATTTTTGTGTGATGCAGCTGTTTAGTCTCTGCAGCCAGGTTTGGTTATTTAAGAAGCTTCAGAATTTATACAATCTTAACTTGCGGAGGGGGGAGCAGTTCCCTAAGGAGGATGACTGGCCCCAAAGTGGCTGAGATAAACAACAGAATTATTAATTAAGAAAATTTGTGGTTACAATCTAAAATATTAGCAACCTGGGCAATGCTCCGCCTATCCTTGCTCATCCTTTTTTCCATTAGGCAGTTGTGACACCAGAAATGTCCAAAATTCTCAGGCAGTCATATTGGAGGAGAAAAAAATAGGAAATGATTGGCCTATGATTACCTATCAAGCAAAATATGTGGGAATTTGAAACTCTGTCTTCCTAGTCCTTCCCCAATACAAAAAGGGATGCCTATAATTCTTTTAGAATCAAATGCTTCTTTTGTTTCTTACAATCATCTTGGAAAACTGTATTATGAATAAAAGTCTATATGTTTGAAAGTTTATTTGGGATATCACCAAGCAGATACACATTGGCTGTATTTATGCTAAATATGGTTTGTTCCGAATATCATTTGTTACACGAGGTGCAATTGGCTTGATTCACACATGTTAAACCATAAATGGCTGAGTTTACAGATGGTTTTGTGAAATGTTAATCTAACCATATTGTTTCAGCTGATCTAAAATGTAAAAAGCAAAACCAGTGTAACTGGTTTCAGTATAAAAATTATGCATATTTTAAGCAATGCGGAGAATTGTTAAACAGTCATTATGAATAGTAGTCTGTTATATTTTATTCAGTTTCTTTTTTCTTGGTTTTATTTTTAGCCACGATGCTGAACATTTGGTGTTTCTGAATTAAGAAAGGAATAGGAAACTAACCATTCATGACATAAGACTGTATTCTGGGATCCAGGAGCATGTGTATGATCAGAGTATGATCAGTTGCACTCTCCAGACTTTTCTAAACTATCAAAATGTAGACCATGGATTATGCTATCATCAGCTGTAGGTAGGAGGAAAGAGAGTAAATTCCCTTTATGATATATATAAAAGACAGCATTACTTTAGCGAATGCTGTCCTGAATGAGGAGACTATTACAGAATGTTATTTTCATCAGTTGACTAAGTTCTTGTTAGGAAGTTTCAGCTCTCACATGATAACCTGGGCAAATGTCAAATCTGTGCACGAATGCTTGATAACTCTGTGTTCGTAAAATATCCCTGTACTGTACACTCCTGCACATCCTGAGCTGATTGAATTCTTACCACCCTTTCTTTGATTGGGTTACTGTAACCTTTACCTGATACAGTATCTGATTTATTGTATCTGGAAAAACTACTTTTTATATGTGGTACTGACTATATGATAGTAGACAAACGTTAAATATAACATATATTCATTAGTATCACTGTCTTTGTACTTTTGTAGCTTCAGCAAAGAAATATTGTCAGTCCAATTGCATCTCCAATGGCATATAAATATGAATTGAATTTTTGTTAAATAGATTATGTTTATTAGGTTACCATGAAGAAATGAATAGATTTGGCAAGATGCTAACAATTTCTACTGGTTCTTCCTATTTATACCCATGTATATTTTGGCTATCATGCTTTTAATTCAGAATATTTGACTTTTCAAGTTTTGCATGGAATCTTATATATCTTCAGGAAGATATAAAATATTTTGCTTTGTCTTTGCACGTAACATTTCCAGTTTTGCTTTCTGGGTTAACTGCTTGACTGAATAAAATCAATCCAATTCTGTTTATTCAGAGATAAGCCTAAGTATATTCAGTAGTATTAATTATCATGGGTTCAGAACTGACGGTGTACACAATTTTTACAACAGCAAGTTTATATATAGTGAAATAACAGGGATGTCTATGGATTAGTTATAAACTAATTCATAGTCTTCATAATTCAGCTGCTGAATACGAAGAACAACATAGTACCAACCATGCATAATATTCTTCCAACACAGACAAATAAGTGTGCAAATTTATGCAAATTATTTGAAACTAGGCCCCATATTAGCCATTGTAGGAGGAGAGCCATGTTATCTATGGTAGCACCTTTTCTGACTAACATTTTTTATTAAAAAGCATAAGCATTCATGAGCTGCAGCTAACTTTTTCAGATGCACAGAGTGGCTCTACTGATGTAGGATTTAAACTATTTATTTATTTGTTTGTTTATCAAATTTTGCCACCGCTCATCTCCCCCCAAAAGAGGAACTCTGGGCAGTTTACAATAGAGCTAAAAATTAAAATACAATAGAACTACAATACATAAAATATAAATATAAATACAAAATATAAATAAAATATAGAATCCAGATGGCAGTAAAAGTTTTAATTCAATTCATGTGTATATGAGGACCATTTTAAGGTGCCAGCCATCCCCGAGAATGACTACTCCCCTTCCCACCCCAAGCAAGATGGCAGAGCCAGGTCTTCAACTTTTTCCAGAAGGTCAGGAGAGAGGGGGCTTGCCTCACCTCTGGGGGAAGAATGTTCCAAAGGGCGGGGGCCACTGCAGAGAAGGCCCGCTTCCTGGACCCCACCAGACGGCATTCTCTTGAAGATGGGGTCCGTAAAATGCCCTCTCTGCATGACCAGGTGGGACGGGTCAATGTAATGGGGATGAGACGGTCCCTCAGGTAACCTGGATCCAAGCCATGTAAGGCTTTAAAGGTAGTAACCAACACCTTGAATTGGACCCAGAAGCAAACTGGTACCCAATGCAGCTCTCGCAGCAACGGTGTTACATGTGCTGATCTTGAGGCACCTAAAATTGCCCGTGCAGCCGCATTCTGGACCAGCTGTAGCTTCCGGATACTCTTCAAGGGTAGCCCCATGTAGAGCGCATTGCAGTAGTCTATATGGGAGATGACAAGGGCATGAGTGACTGTTCGGAGGGCCTCCCGATCCAGGAAAGGGCGTAACTGGCGCACAACACAAAGTTGAGCAAAGGCCCTCCTGGCCAGAACTGCCACCTGCTCTTCAAGCAGGAGTCATGAGTCCAGAAGGACCCCCAGATTCCACACCGGGTCTGTTTGGGGCAGTGCAACCCCATCCAGAACTAAAGATGGCAAATTCCCGGATACAGAGGAGCCATTAACCCACAGCCACTCCATCTTACCAGGGTTCAGCTGAAGCCTGCTGTTCCCCATCCAGACCCCTACAGCCCCCAGGCACTGAGAGAGGGTGGTCACAGCATCACTTACTTCACCTGGGACAGAGATGTATAATTGGGTATCATCAGTATGCTACATGTTACATCCCGTGGTGACGGATGAACTTACCCAGTGGTTTCATGTAGATGTTGAAGAGGAGCAGAGAGAGTACTGAACCCTGTGGCACCCCATAAAGGAGGGGCCGTGGGTTAGATCTCTTGCTCCCTATCACCACCACTTGGGACCAGCCCTGGAGGAAGGAGGTGAACCAGCGCAAAACCACACCGCCCACCCCAAACTCCCTGAGCTGCCCCAAAAGGATACCACGGTCGATGGTATTGAAAACTGCTGAGAGGTCAAGAAGAGCAAGGATGGATGCATTGCCCCCATCCCGCTCCCACCAGAGATCATTCATAAGTGCGACCAATGCTGTTTCCATCCCATAACTGGGCCTGAAACCTGACTGGAAGGGGTCTAGATAATCTGTTTCATCCAGAATCCTCTGGAGCTGCACCACCACCACTTTCTCAACCACTTTCCCCAAAAAGGGGAGGTGGGAGACTGGACAAAAATTCTCCAGCACAGTAGGGTCCAGTGACGGTTTCTTGAGGAGGGGGTGCACCAGCACCTCCTTAAAGGCAGCCAGGAACACACCCTCTCCCAAGGATGTATTTACCATTGCCTGGACCCAACCACACGTCACCTCCCGAGCTGCCTTCACCAGCCAGGAGGGGCATGGATCTAATTGGCAAGTGGTGGCATTCACAGTCCGGAGGATCCTGTCCACTTCCTCGGGCCCAACAGGATCATACTGTTCCCAGATAACCGGGTAAGTACGTTCCCCAGGCATATCCACAGACCATGCTTCACACTTGGGGTCCAACTTGGAACGGATCTGAGCGATTTTATCCTGTAGATGCCCAGAAAATTCCTCTGTGTGGCCCTGAAGGTGGGTCACTGGGCCCACCTTTCCCAAAAGGGATTGAGTGACCTTAAACAGGGCCGCTGGGCAGCATTAAACTATGATGGAATGGGGAGAGGGAATAGAAAGGAAGATAGGTTGGTTATGCTGATGTAGGTTACTTGTGAAGCAGATTACAATTACTGTATTAATTAGTAATTGCAATGTGTTAAACAATTAATATCCTACACTAAAACCCCTCTATGCATCTGATGAAGTGAGCTGCAGTTCGCAAAAGCTTTTTCCTTTTAATAAATTTGTTAGTTGGAAAAAGTACTACCAGATTCCTTCTGATATAGGGCTTACCATATTCAGGCTAAATAGATAAGTAGAAGACTTCACTGCAGACTGCCATGATCATATTGGTAGGATGGCAATAAATGTACAGTACAAGAAAAATATTTTGATTTTTTTTACTTACTGCATTCTTCCAGTTAATAATAGTATGTCTTTTTAATGTGATCCTGGAGAAATTAAAGTGTAAGGGAAAACTGTATTTAAGTAAATATATTCTTCAATAAAATATTTGAAAAAGAAAAGAAGTAAGGCAGTATATCAAGTGGAATAAGGGAGAATATGAGAACTATTACAAAGGAATATGCAGAAATGGTAAAAACAGCCAAATGTGGGTCTATCAGGGTTGGATGATCTCTTATTTTGGTAAATTGGTTTCTTGGTGAGTCCTGATTCTGGGAATGTCTCTGAATGGAACAGGGGGAGGGAGAAATGCCTGCAGTTTGTGAGAATTCATTCCCCATTTGTTTCACCTTTTCAGTTCTCCCCACATTTTAAACATGGATGGACTTGGCTGCTGCGTGTGAAATATGGAGCTGAGTACTTAGATCAGAGCTTTCCCAACTGTGTGTCGCGACACAAAGGTGTGTCGCGACACAAAGGTGTGTCGCCTGCGGGGCCGATGTGTCGCGTCAAAACCCGGAAGTGCTGATGGTGCGCCATCAGCGCTTCTGGGTTTTCCCGCGGCGACACACCAATGGCGGTGCGTGAAAATCCAAAAGCGCGGCGCACAAAAACTGAAAGCAGCAGCAGCGCTTCCGGGTTTTTGCGTGCTGCCGCAACGGCGGCGCTTCCGGGTTTTCCCGCAGCGACACACCAACGGCGGTTGGTGTGTCGCCGCGGGAAAACTTTGGAAAGCCCTGACTTAGATATACTAGAGCAGTGTTTCTCAACCTTGGCAACTCTAAGCTGTGTGGACTTCAATTCCCAATTTCCCATCTAGTTATCAAACACATTTATTTATTGTAGAAACCCAAAGCTATATACAATAACCTCAAATTAAAAAGAAGTAAGGAAAAGTAAGAAAATGAAAACACAGCACACTTAAAAATCAAAACAGAAATCAACCTGGAGTCAAATGCAACTACCAAATTAACAATTCCAGAAAATTAGATTCTTTCCCCCCGTTTCTACAGAGAAAAGTTTACTGGTAATTTCTATAGACAAATCTGCAAACAGGAAAAGAACATGTTTTTTCCAGCAAGCTGGTCAAGAGGAGTGGCTAATTATTAGGTCAGAGGGCCAGGGTTGGTACATATGACAGCACAACAAACTAAAAGAATCTCATTTGACTTTTCTGAGGTGGTCTTATAAACTGCTATTATTATACCTCCCTTCCAGTACCACAGATGGCAACACATTAAATGTAGCCAATGAAAATGTCTCCCATGAGGAACAGACAAGTTTGATCAGAATTATAATTAGTGGGGGATATTAAATTTTCTAAAAAAAATTAGATTTTCTAAAAAAATTGCATTTTGTAAAAAAATTACATTTTAAAAAAATAACACTTTCTATTTTTTAAAAAAATTTTATTAAGATTTTGAATATACAAAGTTAAAAGTTGAAAATGAAACAGATAGAAATACAAATTAAAAGGAAAGAAAAGAAAAGTGTAGTAAAGTAAAAGAACAAAAGAAAAAACAAACAGAAATTGGATAACTTCCGATCTATCTATGGTCATAAGAATAAAGAAAAATAGTTTGTTCTTACATGCTGGCTATTCATATAACATTCATATACACTTCTTGTCTAATATATTCTATTTATATATAATCTAATCATCAAAACCCCATGCAAGCTTTACTCCTCCTGCTTTTTGCAAATAGTCCATCAAAGGTTTCCACTCTTTAAGAAAATAACGGTTTGAGTTTTCTTTTAATAAACATGTCAATTTGTCATTTTCTGCCATATCTAATAATTTTAACATCCATTCCTGTATCGTTGGTACACTCTGGTTTTTCCAGTTTTGTGCATATAAAAGTCTTGCTGCTGTAATCATGTATTGTATTATTCTAAAAATATGTTTTTCTATTTGTACATCCAAGATTCCGAGTAAAAAAAATTCTGGTTTAAATGGTATTCGTATTTGTAATATACTTTGCATCAGTGAATGTATCTCAATCCAAAATTTCTTTGCTATTTTATATGTCCACCACATACGGTAAAAAGATCCCTCTTGTTTTTTACATTTCCAACATAGGTTGGAAATATTCCCATACATTTTTGAAAGTTTTTGTGGGGTCATATACCATCGGTACATCATCTTATAAAAATTTTCTTTTAGATTATAACACAAAGTAAATTTTAATCCTTTAGTCCACATATCTTCCCATTGTTCGAGTTGCATATCATGTCCAATATTTTTTGCCCATTGAATCATACAGTCTTTAACTTGTTCCTCCACCATTTCCCCTTTTAACAATAATTTATACATTTTAGCAATTAAGTGTTCATCAGTTTCACATAATTGTATTTCAAATTCTGATTTGGTTTGTTCAAATTCCAATTTTTTTTATCTACTTTAAATTTCTCTGTAAGTTGCATATAGGAAAGCCATTGAAAAGTATATCCTTCTTGAGCAAGTTCTTCTTTTGATACATAATGTATCAAAAGAACAAGGACAAAAGGAACAAGGGCATTACATAATGCCCTTGTTCCTTTTTTAGAAAGTCCTTATAAGTCAACCACTTGTCCTTATTTTTTACTTCTGTTCTATAAAATGCTTCTTGCATGGAAATCCATAAAGGTCTCTTATAACATAAAGTCGATTTATATTTGTTCCAAATTCTCAACAAAGATCTTCTAATATAATGATTTTTAAAGTCCACATTAACTGTAGCTTTATCATACCACAAATATCCATGCCATCCAAATCTTAATTCATGTCCCTCCAAATTTAATAATTTTTCATTTTTCAAAACAATCCATTCTTTAAGCCATACCAAACCACAGGCAGCATGATATAATTTCAAATCCGGAAGATCTAAACCTCCTCTTTCTTTTGAATCTTGCAAGACTTTATATTTTATTCTTGGTTTTTTCCCTTGCCAAATAAACTTAGAAATATCCTTCTGCCACTGTTTAAATGGTTCCTCTGATGTCAATATAGGTAATGTTTGAAAAAGGTATAAAATTCGTGGTAATATATTCATTTTGATTGCTGATATTCTACCCAATAATGATAGTTGCAACTTTCCCCATTGATCTAGATCTTTTTTAATGTCTGTCCAAAGTGGAACATAGTTATTTTGAAATAGTTTGACATTCTTCGATGTTAAATAAACTCCCAAATATTTTACTTTTTTCTCCATAGAGTATCCCGTCATTTCTCTCTGTTTCTCTTGTTGATGGTAATTCATATTCTTAGTCAAAACTTTTGTTTTCTGTAAATTAACTTTGAACCCTGCTAACGACCCAAAGTCTTTCAATTTCTGCATCAATAACTCAATTCCATCCAGTGGATTCTCTAAGGTAATGACTAGATCGTCAGCAAAGGCTCTTAATTTATAAACTTCCTTTTTGACTCTAATGCCATGAATACCATTATCTTGTCTAATATCTCTAAGCAAGACTTCTAAAACCAATATAAACAGAAGTGGAGATAAAGGACAACCTTGTCTTGTACCTTTTTGTATTTCACATGGTTTACTAAATTCTCCATTAACAATTATTTTTGCATGTTGTGGTGTATATATTGATTTAATCCACTTAATAAAGTTTCCTCCAAAATTCATAGTCTCCAATACTTTAAACATAAAAGACCAATTTAAATTGTCAAACGCTTTTTCCGCATCTATAAATATCAAAGCAGCTTGTTTTTCATTATGTTGTTCTAAATACTCCAAAACATCCAGGACATTTCTAACATTATCTCTAATTTGTCTTTTGGGTAAAAAACCAGCTTGGTCTTGATGAATAAAATCCTTGAGTATATTTTTTATTCTTTCTGCCAATATAGTTGTAAATATCTTATAGTCATTATTCAATAGTGATATTGGTCTATAATTCTTTGTTGAATTCAAATTTAACTGTTTGGAATCAATGTAATGTGGGCCTCCTTCCAGGTTTCTGGCATAATTCCTGTTTCCAAAATCAAATTTATAGTTTTCTGAAGAGGTATACATAGTTCATCTTCGAAATATTTATAATAAGCTGCCGATAAGCCATCCGGTCCTGGCGCTTTTCCACTATTAATTTTCTTAAAAGCCATTGTCATTTCCTCTTTGTTATAGGATTATTAAGTATTGTTCTTTGTTGTTCATTTAAAACAGCTAGTCTTTGCTTACTCATATATTCATCAATTTCAGCTAATTGAACATCTTGTTTTTTATACAGTGATGTATAATAAGAATGAAAAGCTTCTTGTATGTCTACATTATTCACTAGAGTTTTCCCTTCATATTGTATATTAGAGATTATATTTTTTTGTCTTTGTTTTCTTAATTTATGGGCTAACCATCTTCCTGGTTTATTTGCAAATTCAAAATATTTCTGTTTCGTAAATTTCATTTGAGTCTCTATTTCCTGTACCAAAATCATCGATATTTGTTTTTGTAAAAATTTAATTTGAGTTATCAATGTATTATCCATTGGTTTATCCCTCAGACATTTCTCTTTTCTTTTAATTTCTTCCAAAATCAATTGAATTTTTTCTCGCTTATTTCTCCTCATTTGAGCATTATATTGAATGAAATAACCCCTCATATAAGCTTTACTTGCGTCCCAAACAATTTGAGTACTAGTGTCCTTATTTAAATTCAATAAAAATTATTCTCTTAGCCTTTTCTTACATGTACTGTATCAACAACGTCTTCTTTCCGAAAGATTGACTCATTTAATCTCCATTGGAATATATTCCTTTTCCCTTTGATAGTTAACAATACAGGGTTATGGTCTGATAAAGTTTTAGGTAATATTTCAACCTTGTTGACATCCATCATTAAACTTTTAGAAATCAAAAACATATCTATTCTAGAAAATGATTTATATCTCTCTGAGTAATATGTATATTCTTTAGAGTTCCCATTCATAAGTCTCCAAATATCTTGTAAATCCAACATGTCTTTCAAATCAAAAAATGTTTGGGGTAGTTTTCCCTGAATGGGTTTCACATTTTTTTGCGAATGTCTATCTTCCATTGGGAGAATCACCCCATTCCAGTCACCCATAAGACACCAATTCTCATATGACA
Organism: Charina bottae; assembly: GCA_023362775.1. Lineage (NCBI taxonomy): Eukaryota > Metazoa > Chordata > Lepidosauria > Squamata > Charinaidae > Charina > Charina bottae. The sequence continues at coordinate 49,622,071 of JALMGJ010000005.1, forward strand.
AGTCCAAAAGTTCATCCATCAAATTCTTATAAAATAATCCTTTGTCAAAATTTGGAGCGTAAAGTCCAACCATCAATGTTTTAGTCCCTTGTATATTTACTTCCACTGCTATATATCTTCCTTCATCGTCGGTCAATATTAACTTTGGGTTCAATTTTTGTTGTATATACAAAACTACCCCCTTAGGTTTTTTTGATCCAGCTGAAATGAATTCTTCTCCTAATTGTTTTTGAATCAAATATTTAATGTCTTTTTTACAAATATGAGTCTCTTGTAGACAAATTATATCCAATCTCAATTTTTTCAGAAAATGAAACATTTTCTTTCTTTTTTGGGGGGAATTCTCTCCATTGATATTCCATGTTAAATATTTATAGTCCATAGTGTTTTAATATTTAAAAGTTCTTTCTTAAATCCACTATTCCATATCTTTGGTAATAGATTCTGATTTAGTCTCTAGTTTTTGAACCTGTCCTTGTGTCTCTTTAAGTTCCCCTGATAGATTATTCACTACCTCTTTGACATTCTGTATTTCTTTTCTGAATTCCTGTTTTAAATCTTCTTTCATAGCTTCCATTTTTTTGTCTACTTGGCCTAAATTGTCTATTTTTTTTGTCCATTTTTTTATCTAGGGAAGCAATTGAGTCTTCCATCTTTTTCTCTAAGGTAACAAACCAGTCTTCCATCTTTTTCTCTAAAGTAGCAGTTGAATCATCTATTTTTTTATTCAGTGCTGTAATTGCATCCAATATTTTTTCATATCTGATGTTGGTGGTTCTGAAGACGTTTCAGTGGAGTCTGTGGACATCCTTCCAGTCTCTTTCTCCTTTTCCTTATCTCTGTCTCTCTTCACCCTGGCAGCCACAGTTGCCATGCTGTATATAGTGTTCCTGTAAAGATAAAAAAAGACAGGAGGAAAAGGGAAACAACAACAAGCTACTGGAAAAAAAAGGGAGAGGGGAAAATGGAGTAGGAATTATTCAAAAAAAATGTATTAAGTAAAAGATACAAAAAGTAAAAATAAAACTGCATTTTCATAGTAGTTGTCATAAGAAAAAAACAAGTTGTACTTTAGTTAACTCAAGAGTACTCACATAAAGAAAATAAAAGATAAGAATACTGCAGATGTTCTCTTTAATTGTAGTCAAAATATCTTTGAAAATAGTAAACAGTCCAGGATTTCTCAGGCAAATTTATGTCCACAAATCCAACCAGAGAATAAGAAAAAAAGGAGGAAAGGCTTCAATTCTCTGTCTTTGTTCTCCAAAAAGCAAGCAATTACAATCCCAAAAGAATAGGAAAAATCCAAATGATATACAAAACATAGGCATTCAAAAAGTATCTTTTATATTCCAAATAATATTCAAACAGCTTACAAAAAAAAGAAAAGAAATGCAGCCTCAAAGTAAAAGAAAAGGAGTTTAAATCAGCAAACCATTAATCCACTAAAGTTCAAAGTCCAAAGAAGGCAAAATAATTCCAATTAAGCAATTGAACCATTCATCAATAGGCAATGTCACTTTAGCTTCAAGTAAAGTCAATTAATCTTTAAGCTTCCACCGTTTTCCCAAATCTCCTTGGCAAGAAAGTTATAAAAACACCAGCATTATTAATCATGTCCATAGAAAGATCTTAGCTGATAATAGGCAAATTTTAATTAACAAAAAACAATCATAAATTGGTGACTAAAAGGTTGAGTTTTAGGTGCTACCTATCTTTAAAGAATTCACGGCTTCCTGCAGAGCAACGATGTCCCTTCCAGTCGCTTTCGCCGCATCAATTTCCTTTTCCCCGTGGTGGAAATACAGGGATTGGGAAAGAGCTGCGATTCCAGCGACCCTTCTTGGTTAATCTTCCGATCCTCTTTTCTTCAGAGAGGAAATTTCAGCGGATTTTTTTTTTTAAACCGCTGCAAGCAGGAAAGCCGCGGAGCCAAGACAGAGAGCTCGGTTCAGCGCACCGACAATCTCAACACCCGGAAGCGATCGTCAAAAAATAAATAACACTTTCTAAAAGAAAGTTGTATCCAAAAGATGTTGTTTTAATCTCTGAAGTTTCTTCCTTTATCCTTTGAGCAAGAACGTGGCTGAAGGACCACAGTAACTTTAATACCTTTCTTCCAGGAAGAGCAGATCTATCAACAATTAAGAAGGGCAACAATCCTCTGAATAATTTATTTTCAGCCAATACTTTAGCTGACATATTCTCATGCAAAGACCAGATTCCAGACCCAAAAGTGTGTTAGACACAAAGGATGTAATATACAGCATTGTTCTTATATATTTAGTTTGGGTTGCTTCTAAAGCTTTTAGATCCTTATATACACAATGCTGTGTGTGATAGAGTAAAAGGCTCGGTGCCTTGGCCTTAAGTAATTTACCTCCAGCAGGACAAAATTACTGCCTCTGCAGCTAACAAATTAAGATTACAGAGGTCTTTACATGTTCCATGCAGTAGATGACTGGAAGACTCTGAGATATTTGAAGTCTGAGTGAACAAGTTGAATTCCAATTACGCACCGGCTAAAGACAAAGAAGAGGAGGAGCTGGGGACAGCTTCTTCTGCCAATTCTGCTCCTCAGTTGCCCAGCTGAGTAAGGACTCATATACATACAGTATTCTCCAACTGCAGTATGAAGACACCTTGCTACTTTCTCTTTAAGGATATGTCCTTATAACTCAGCCTTTGCCTTACCCTCAGCACATATCTGAGGCTGCCTAACTTCAAATTTATTAATCCAATTTTATTTTCCATCTTTTCCCAGCACAAGCGTTGCTATCTGCATGATTTGTGATGTTCAAGTCATTACTGTGCTTGTAACTAGGAGTTGTTGACTCTCCTGTTTGTGATACAAAGTAGAGGCTTTAGTATGCTGGGTGAAATTTCAACTATTACTTACCCAGAAAAAGAAAAGGCAGGAATAGCTACTACTTGCAGATGCTTGTGTACTGTTCAGCTGTCCATAAGGATACTTCCGCACGGGACGTTTGCATCAGTTCAGAATCAGCTCTGGATCTGACTGTTTTCTTCATCTGCAACTCTGCAGTTCTGCAAACCCTGAAGGCAATCGTTTAGCCCATTGGCAGGAATTCTTGCCTCATCTTTCCTTCCACTTTGTGGAATCAAGTCACACATTACTCTGTCTCCCCTAACCTACAGATTCTACTGAATAGAACCTATGGCTTTGTAGCTCCCCATGGAGCATCAACAGTTTTATTATTTATATATTTGTGTACTTATTTATTATACCCAGGTAAATGCAAATAAGACTGCTCACTTGAGGGAATGATATTAAAGGCAAAACTGAAGTACTTTGGCCACATAATGAGAAGACAGGATACCTTGGAGAAGAAGCTGATGCTAGGAAAAGTGGAAGGCAAAAGGAAGAGGGGCCGACCAAGGGCAAGATGGATGGATGGTATTCTGGAGGCGACGGACTCAACCATTGGGGAGCTGGGGATGGTGACGGCCGACAGAAAGCTCTGGCGTGGGCTGGTCCATGAAGTCACGAAGAGTCGGAAACGACTGAACGAATAAACAACAACAAATGCAAATAAGAGAGCCAGTTTGGTGTAGCGGTTAAGGTACCAGGCTGGAAACCGAGAGACTGAGTTCTAGTCCTGCCTTGGGCACAAAGCCAGCTGGGTGACCTTGAGCCAGCCCTAGGAAGGAGGCAATGGCAAACCACTTCTGAAAAACCTTGCCAAGAAAACTGCAGGGACTTGACCAGGCAGTCGCCAAGAATCAGACACAATTGAATGGATAAAAAAAATGCAAATAGCATGAACTAGTATTGAGAGAAAGGAATGCTGGCAATTTACTGTATTTACTATTTACTATTCCTCTTGTGTAATCAGATGCACCAATTTTTGTTACTTTGTAACTGTTACAGTTATGGGCATGCATTGACTGAATATTCTTTGTAATCAGCCTAGTACTGATCGGATCATGGTGTTTTCAGTGACTGAGATTTGTAGAAATGATAATAATTTCAGGTTGGCCTTAAACTGGTTTTTGAAGGATTAGAAACAATATGGAGTGGAAGTGCTCTTAGCTGAGCAAATACTCAGAAGCTGCAAGCAACTGCTGCATGCTTTTTTGCTTTAATAAATGTAGTAGGAATAATGTAAAATTTTGCAGAGAAATGAGAAGAAAGTGCAGAGAGAGAATGGGATCAAAGCAATATGGTTCAGTGCTACTCCAAATCTGGAATCAAGATGACCTGAGTTATGGAAATAGAAGATAACCTTCCTGCAGACTATGTGACAAAAAGGTTTAATCTGATCTTTTATATCAGATTAAATCAAATTATCCAATGTAACATTGTTCCATTGAAGGTATGGGAACCTCACAAGCAGAATAAACACAACAATTGTAGCAATTAGTATTCAAAAACATACTGCCTCCTATTCTGAATAATTACTGAATATTTTACCCTAATTCCTTTTTAAAACCATTACTACATTTTATAGTAAATATTCTATAGTTGAGTTATGCAGCATGTGAAGAACTGTTTCCTTTTGCATATCTTAAATCCTCTAACATTCAACTTTATTGGAAAACTATGAGTTTTAATAGTATGAGATACATCTTTACTCATGCATAATTTGTCAGGGTTGCACATATATCACCTTGTGGCATTCTGTGGGTATGCAAATAATTGACAGCACACAGTCTGTTATAGTCAAACTGTACACAGACCAATATTTACAGAACTTACAATACAAGACATTGATTATCAGCTACAACTCCAACTACCAGCCCAACTACAAGCTACACCCACAACCCATGGTGCACTTCTTTATATCCAGTTGGTTGTACTGAGTCATGTAACCACACCCTCCAGGTGTGAGCCCTGAGCAAGCTGAGTTAATCACTAATACAGCTCAGTTGTGCTCAGTCCTCTACATATTCATACTGATAAAATTCTACTTCAGGGTAAAACCCTGACATAATTTTATTTATCAACCAATCCCATTTATTTTGTTTTTTCCCTAAAGCTTATTTAATTTTATCTATAGGTAGACCTTGCTTAATGACTGCCCTGTTTAGTGACCGTTCAAAGTTCTGACGGCTCTGAAAAAGTAACTTTACAACTGGTCTTCACATTTACGACTGTTGCAGTGTCCCTGTGGTCACATGATTAACATTCAGGTGCTTCGCAATCAGCAGGCATTTATGACCACTGCAGCATCCCACAGTCTTTTGATCACTATTGGCGTGCTTCACAGCTGGCTTCCGACAAGCAGAGTCAATGGAGACACTGGCAATAAAATCGCAAGTTGTGGTCACGTGATGTCTTGCTTAAGGATGGGGGTGATTTGCTTAATGACTGCAATGGAAGTGACATGAGCCTGGCGCGGTCACATGTTTTGCTTAATGACCATGCCACTTAGTGATGGAGTTGCCAGTCCCAATTGTGGTTGTTAAGCGAGGACTACCTGTACTGTGTAGCATCTGAACATTGTGTACAACCATATGGATGTGCAACTATCGTTTGTGGCAACCTACATGTAAGTTTCAAGGTAACTTATAGTTTTAGTTATTTACTTAGATTTTCTATTTCAGAAACATCTAGTAGGGCTGTGCAAAGCATCTCTTCAAACCATTAAAGCAGCCATCTCCTTTAGGTGGTTTGTGTGGCTGCTTCAGAAGCTGTTTCAGATGTCTCTACAAATATGTGCACACACATAACACTTCACAGCATAGCACCACACAACAAAATGGGAATATTTTCCAAAGTAGCTGTATGTATAGCTATTTTCATGTATTTTTTTTTTTGGGGGGGGAGTGCTTTTTAAGTTCTCCTGCACGTTGCAAGGTACCTTTTTTAGTATTTCACACAGCCTTAATCTGCAAGCCTCTCCAATCACTTGGGAACTGTGTGAATGCACAGAAATATGTGCTACCCTGCACAGGCTAGAGACGGAAATCCCACGGTGCCAGTTAGGCAATGATTCTCATTCATAGGGCAGGCATTCACGGTGCCCAGTCGAGGGCAGGTAGCAGATAAAACAAGCCCACGTTTTGGGGGTGGAAGAGACAGAAGGGAAAACATGAAGAAAGTAGGACACCGGAAAGGGAGGAGGGAGAGGTCACTGTGCCACCCAAAGGCTGAGGAAGATTCCAGATGTTCTTAGTTCCTCATTTTTCCATTCCCCGAGCAGAAACTTGGGGAGATACTTGTCCCCAGCCACTGTGGAACTGCACCTAAGCAACATACGGGTTCCCACCTTCTCCTTGCAACCTCGCTTGCCCAATCAGAAAACGCCCCGAAATTACCGAGTCTCCAAAAATTTCTTGGTGCGGGAGGTGGCACCTCCTTCCTCCATTGGCTCCGCTGTCCCAGGCGTCGCCATAAATGCTTTTCCTCAGAGTCCCCCAGCCTCCTGAGCGGAGATACCTTTCAGAAGGGCGGGCGGCTGGGCCGGGGCAAGTGGCATTTGCCGCAGGCGCCGCCGCCGCCTGCCCCGAGTTCCTGCGCGACGCGCTGTTCAGCCAGGCTCGGGCGTGGCGCTGCTCTCTCCCCTTCGCTACTTCCGAGGGAGGTTCGGGTGCCGCCGGCTGAGCCTGCATCTGCTGAATGGTCCCAGGGCTGCCATGAACCAGGCCCCGGACCCCAGTGGCCCTGAGCAGCCTGAGAGAGATGCCCGAGGGTCGGCCCATCTCCCGCCGGCTGCCGGCAGCGGTCCCGCCAGGGGGATGCCCCAGACGCCCAGCCTGCCCCAGCTCATCCAAAAGTAAGAGCCGCCCGCGCGTGGAGCTGGGGGGAGAGGAGGGGGGAAGGGAGCGAGGCTAATGCTCGCCTGACCTTTCCCGCCGCTGCGCCCCATCGCTTCCCGGACTGAGGCAAAGAAGCGACGGGGGACCCCTTTGGCCTTGGTGGCAAATAGTTTCGAGACTTGGGCGGGCTGCCCCTTTCCCCCCTTGGTGCGCCTTCCCGCGGGCACGTGTAAATGGGTTCCCAAAGCCAGAAGTGTGGTCACTTGTTGCTGCCCAAAAAGTCGTTCGGAAGAATGAAACTTTACCATCCGCAAGAACATGTTACATATTGTTTCTCTTTCCGTTTGCTGGCTTGTCACTTAAGCAAAAAATCAAGGAAATCATACAAATGCAGACTTTACGACCTTCCAGTACCTGTATTACCCCCGTAACTTTACTCATTTAGAGTTTATTTTTATTTGTTCCGTTTTTGGCCCTAGGGGTGCTCGACTGTAGCGGTTCATATGGTGTAACGTAACGTAAGTGTAAACATGTCTATAAGCAAAACATCATATAAGAAAATGGACTTGACTGAAGACTTTGTAACGGTTATAGCGCTAATAAGGATAATTACGTATCTATGGAAGACCAATAGTTTAGATTCTGTCGACTTTCCTGTCTGTGGTATAGGAAACTCAAGATGTACAATTATGATAGATATATCCGTGTACACTATGCAGTATTTGTAAAGGATGACGTTGAATTGACGTTGAAATCATTACATGTAGCAATTTATTTTGTCATCTGGTTATAGTGTTACAATAACATGAATCAGGCTACTGTTTGATCAATAATTCTAATATTAAATTGCTTTAGGAGTTACTTGCTACCTTTACATTCTTCAGTTTGCTTTGATCTAGAAAAAAATTACATCCTTTTAGTCTGTACTGTAGTAAAAAGCCTAATTTTCATATTATTAACTAGGAATAGATACTAAGGAAATGTATGTATATGTATTTGAGAAAAGAAAATCATTATCCCCTACCAAGCAAAAGATTCTTATTTTGCTACATTTTTATTAAACGTCACTGGAAGTCCAAGAGAACCTGAAGTATTTAAATTGTTTGTAATTGGAAAACAATGTTGTTGCTGTTTTCAAAAAAGGGGCATTTTTCATCCCCATGGTGAGAATTAGAAAGAATGAGTATGATTCATACTCCTTAATATTCAGAGGACTTTAGAGCAGTAGGCGCTAATTTTCTTCTCTGATATTCTAAATACAAAATAGAATAAATTTAGACTAAACTGTTACTATATATTATTTTAATTGTATGCCCAAATTTGTTTTAATTTATTATATCAACTTTAATAGTTTAAAAAAGATAAAGCCTTGTTTGAAATTAATAAGAATGTTGTGAATATTTTCTTTATTGATGTGTGGCCAACACTGTGATATAACTGTCTGTGGTAGTAAATTCCATTGGAATGTACTTTTAGATTTGGGGAGAAGGGTGAATTTGGCCCTCAAGATGAAGAATAGATTCTTTAGTCGGTTATTTATCAGTTCTTGTTTTGGTCACACAATGAAAAATACTGATGAAAATATTTATCATTATTTTGTGATAGTTCTACTGAGAACTTGTTTGTTTTTTCAAAAGGGCTCTATCATGTTGAAAGTCACTTTCTCCTTAGTAAGTGCAGCCTGCATAGTCTAAATCAAGGATAAATTATAATGTTTAAAACCAGGTATTTTTGAGAAATTTCTGCTGGTGAGTGATGAAATACACAAATTAAAAATGAATGCCAGCCTTCAAAAGATTGAAGCGAAGAGCATAGTATGTGCAGCCATTCTCCAGCATGGTGGCATGGCGTAAAATAGCAAATGTCAGGCACTCCTGTCTGGGGCAATGGAATATGATCGTCATATTTGTAACCGTACTGCCTAATTTAATCTCTACATGTTGGCGTAATTGATGCACTTAATTCCTAACTACATTAAACGGAAAATCACTAGTTGTATGTGGTCTTTTTGATCATTACTTGAATGTCTTAGTAAAACCAAACAAAGCAGGAAGGTGCAGATTGGCATATGGATTTTTAAATTTTATGTGAAAATTTAATTATGAAGAATATATATTTAAATTACTATGACTTTCATGGTGTTTTTCTGATTTCCTGACTATATTGCCAGAAATTATATAGTTATATATCTGGTAGGTGATAGTTTTTAATCTACGCAATTCTTGTGGGGGAAAAGGCAAGAAAAAAGGAGAATGAATAATTTATTCATATAAAAATGCAAATTTTATAACAGATCAGGTTAATAAATGTGGAAAGTAAATTAATAAATTTTATTCTGATATTAGTACAGAGTGTTATATTTGAATCTGGAACACCGAAACAGATGTTCATTGGGGGCCTTAGGTAAGTCAACCTCTCTCAGGTAAAGTGATTGTTGCAAGGGTAATCATTATGGGAATCCTTCTAAAACTGATCATATCTGAAATGGGATAGTCGTAATAGCAGAGCTTCATCCCCCTTCTGCAAAAGTTCACATAAAACTGTATAGATATGTATTCCTATATTTCTAATGAATGACTCTTGTGATTTGTTGCTAACATTATTTCCTTTTTTCTTTGAATGGGACTTCCTAATTTGTTTTCTTAGGTGTAAAATCTGATTTCCTATGGACTGGAGGAATAATGTTCAATATTGATTCAGGGAATAATGCAAGATATGTCTCGGAAAAAGCAGAAAATAGTTGAAAAATAGGGAATCTGATTGTATGGATTTGGAAAGGCAGTGCTATTAGAAAGGATTTCTTTGTATTCTGGCTACATAATAGTGCTGAATAGCTTATACAGTATGTACACTGAGTGGAATTAATATTCTAACAATCTAATTAAACAAATCAGACCCAAGTAAAAATATGTTTATGTGCTCTTACAATTGTGCATAATATGTGTGCAGCTGATTGGAAAAAGAGTTAGTAACAGGAAAGTTCCCTCAGATCAGGGAGAAGAAAAAGATAGGACTCCCCTTTTTAATCCCCTTAATTCCAATGGGGTTTTAAGAATGTCTAATTTGTCCACAATAAAATGAAATAAATGAAACCAATTGTGAAGAATTACTGTATATAAAGTACATTTCATATATATGCGTTTTAAATACTTTCCATATAAAAATATTTCTGGCATCTTCACTACCCAAGTGGGTTAACTGTTATAATTTCTTTTAGTATTTTAAAATTCATATTTAGATATATTTAGCAATATAAGAAATAAATACCTTCATTTTTTTATTCCGCTCTTGCCTCATTCCTTTCTTTACTCCCTGTAATGAAACTTTAGTTACACTTTTTCTTTCTAAACCCAATCTTTCATTGTTCCCATGTTTGCAAAAATAAGCAGGAAATAACTTACTGCCCATGTAGACTATTAAGAAATGGTTAAAACAAAATAAACTTAGCAATATTAGTGGAGAGTAGAACTAATTAGAAGCTTACTAACTACATTTCTGTTAATGGTTAGTTCCAAATTTCATTCTTTCTCACTACATATGGTATGTCTATGTGTTATCTTTCTCTTCAACTCTTCAATGACGTTATTTACCCACTGAGCTGCTATTTTGACAATAATAGTTAACCAGAACTAAAAATGTTTTCAATTAGTAAGAGTAAGAAATAGGATAATTTTCGAAAAGAAATAAAAGATTTAAGACCTAGTTTAGATTTCCTATAATTGTATGTTTTTGTCTTTTATATATTGATTTTTATGAAGAAAATACTCAAGCTGGGTTTACAACATGAAGTAGATTGTAAGAACCAATTAAATTCTGTTTACTAACAGGAAATAAGATGACTTTTCCGATTTTATTACAGAATATAAAATGAAACGTTTGAACAGTTATTTGTTGTAGGATATATTTATCATCAGATACAATTTGGAAGTCTTGTAAGAAGTTATGAGGAAGTGGCCGCAGTAATATAATGATATTTAGAAATACCTTCCTTTTAAAGCATGTAGAATCTCCGGAGAATAGAGATATGCCAACTAATCTATATTTTATTGTTCATTCCAACCATTATTCAGTTTGACTTAGCTGAATGTAACGTTTTTGTTGGCTGTAAAATTAAAGAAATATAACCAAATGCATTAGTCTTTTGTATAATTAGCTGTACATATGAGTTTTAGAAACTGGAAATTTAATATTGCCCTTCCCATAAGACGACACACTGGAAAATAATTGAGAATATATTTATTGATGTGCTGAGACTAATTTATAAGATTAATACATTGATCTGTATAATTTTACTAATACTATCAGTGAAGCTTTGCTTTAAAGGGGAACAAGTTAGAGAAGAATCCTGCACTGATGCTTTGATTAAAGAATTTATTAAATTTTAACTAATAAAATTTAAAAAATAGTAAGGGTTTTAAGGGTACAAATGCACAGAAAACAACCTACTTCTTTGACTAATTATTTAAGAAGTTTATAGCTAAACATTTTGATATAAATATTGCTTATTGTTTATTTTTCTCTTGGCTTTTGTGAAAGTTGCTGTAAAGATGTAATGCGTCTGTTGCTTTATATAAATTACATATCACTTGCAATCTGTTGTTTTAAATCTTGATTAGGACACAGTAAATTTGTTCTCCTGCATGTGGAAATACTTTCATTGTTTTGGTAACTTGTTCATAGGCACTAACATAAGCATCTCATATCTGTTATAAGAACACAGTAAAATGTGTTGTGTATTACTACACGTTATATTACACAGTCATTAAGATGTTTAGTTTACAGTTGATCATTTAAGTATCTTCTGAGTACTTCATGATCATAAGTGCTATTTGAATATCATTCTATGGAAATCTGATTCAATAATTAATTGGTAATTTTTGGAACAAACGCATGAAATCAATAGGACTTAATCATTACTAACTTGTCTCATTAATTTCAGTGGGTATACTCTAAACTTTTATGGGTGTGTGACAGCATACCTTAAAAATACTTTATTTAGAATATATAGGCTAACTGCCCAGAGTCGCTCTTTGAGTGAGATGGGCAGTGACGAAATTCGAAATAATAAATAAATAAATATAAATATTCTATCATGGACATATTTATTGTATTTATTTTGTTGAATCTATACTTGTAATTAAGCAAGTCATGCTAAATTTAATGGGATGACTTTCAAATAAGTGCATAACAGTACAATTGTCATTCATACAGTAGATGTCCAGAACAAACTGCAATAATGAAAAAAATTATGAAACATGCATCATGACTTAGATGATGCAAACCATGGTCTTTTGTACTTGTGTCCTGACATCAGACACAACTGCATAACTTATGTGGCTTCTATCACAACACTGTGACACATCTGTCATCATTTGCTCCTTGCTGTCCCGTGAATGCCATTTTTTCCCCTGGGCTGAAGCAAGGAAAATAATTGCATTTAGGTTTGTGGACTTTGTTGAATTTACCTGAGTGCTGCATAAGAGGGACCTAGGACTCCAGTTTGCCCTACCCTTGTTTAAGTGCTCACTAAGAACGCATAGTTATTTTGATCTGAAGAGGTTTAGAGTAAAATCTGTGAAAGCTCTATATGGTTTCATAAGAGATTATTGTCTGTCAAACTGTAGAGTGACAGCTTGAGTACAAGTGATCTAAAAGTCAAGGTGAATTGTCAGTGAAAAAAAATTAAGGATCATTTGAAGGCCCATAACTCTGACAATGATGGGAACAAATATATTTTTCCCTGTCACCATTGCATCTGTTCAGTGCTTATAGTGGTGAGGAATACATTAAATCCTGATTTGTCATATAGGGGGCAGTCTGTCAGTATTTTGCTATGGCTGTTTTGCTTAATCTTTTTGGAGAGAGGGGAGGTAAATTGCTCACTTCTAGTCTGACTTGAATATATTGCTTCAATGGAAGTATTGAACTTGTCACACAGATCAATTTAAGTTCTTTGCTCCTGAGGATGCCACCAAGATTTTGCAAGAATGTGCCCAATATTTTTTTCATATGACTGTAATTCTTCTTGCTTGTCAAGAAAAGCTATAAGAAAATTGGTTTTCTTTTGGTGATAGCTAGCAGTACATCTTTGACTGAAACGATGTCCCTGATGTTGAAAGAGTCTGTCATCCTTTCCTGCTAAAATAAACAATTGTTATCCAAAAGTTTCTGATAACATGTTACTTTTAGACAAGATGATTTAGTAGTTTTAAAGGATTCTACATTCTTTAGAATATACATTTGCCTTTCCTGATCTTCAGCAGATGTCTACTGGTGAGTGAAAGAGCTTTTGGGTGATAATTGTTTAGTGGAATATTCTCAAAGAGAAGGGGGTGTGGTGGCTCAGCGAGTAAGACGCCAGGCTTGTTGATCGGAAGATCGCAAGTTTGGAGGTTCGAATCCCTAGCCCTGCGTGACGGAGTGAGCTCCTGCAGTAGCCCCAGCTCTTGCCAACCTAGCAATTTGAAAGTAGATGAATAGGCACCACTTCGGTGGGTAGGTAAAAGCGTTCCGCGCGCGTCATGCCGGCCTCATGACCATGGAAGCGTCTTCGGACAACGCTGGCTCTTCGGCTAACAAACGGAGATGAGCACCGGCCCCTAGAGTTGGACACGACAGCACAACTGTGCAGGGGGGGGGGACCTTTACCTTTACCTCTCAAAGAGAAGCTTGTCTGGTGCCTAATAATGACATTTCAATGGACAGTGAAGGGTTTTCCCTCCCTTCACCCTTCTAAACTATTCCAAATTTTAATTTAAATATCTATTTTATCTTCACTGAGTGTATTTATACTGCCTTTATATAGAGAGTTATTTTTGCAACTTATAATTTGTAATTTTATTTTGATAGGTATTCGGTGTGGATATTTTTTGAAGGATAGGATATAAACACCTACTCTTCCTTCTCGTTCTCTATACTTGTATCTCATTATTATCTAGACTTAAATGATTGAAATTAGTATCTAGACTAGAGGTGCACACAGTGAGACCCCCAAGACTACATGTAGCTCTCCAAACTGACTGGTAAAACCTGCCAAGATATCCAAAATGTGATTGTAATTACATCTAAACATAAATGAAATGAAATTTAATTTTTATCTTGTCAGAAAATCATGGAACACCTGTGCCTCTAGAATATATTAAACTGATGCAGTGAACAGTCTTTTTGTGTGGGGGGGACAGACTGAAGCAGTGTGTCCATATTAGTTTCACTAGACCTCCTATCTGCCTTTAACACAATAATTTATCAGGGTTTTTTTTAGGCAGCTGAGAGCTGTCTTGTCCAACCTAGTCATTTACAGATGTATTAGAGTTCAGTATCCATCACCACCCAGCATTTTGGGGAAGTCAGTAAATCAGAAGGATATCAGGCTGGGGAGAGATGGTTCAGACATTTGGCAATTAAGGTTCAGGTATGTCCTGTGGTATGATTGCCTATCTGTCTGAAATATTTTCTATGTGCATCAAGTGGATTCAGTGATTTTAGCACCATTTATACCCATGTGATATGATTATAACTTGTGTTTGAATTACTTTGGCTGTTTAGACCTGTCCAAAATATATAATGTTATTCTTTGATAATTTTTCCAGAATTCTATATATTCTGTATAGGAAATACATGTTTTGGGGAAAAGAACCATGTAATGGGCCATGCTTTGGCTCCCACAAGGGAATCTCTAGATTGTCAATCCACAACCCTCCTCTACAATTCCACAAATCCTAGGAACAGTATATTTGGTAAATATTGGTACCATCCATTTAATTTAGGAGAAAGCACCTTTCTGCACTGGTTTACTTAGGAAGATGAAAGCAGCAATTGCCTTCTTGTCAGTAGTTTACCTGGTGGTTGGGGCTTGTGACAAAGGCTAATTTCCCTGTCAGAATGAGTGTGTTGATTCAATAAAAAATGCAAGTATTTATTATGTGCATCAAGTTAAAGGAATTAAAAAGGAACTGAAAGTCAAAAAGACAAAGAAAAGAACAATTGAACAGTCTCCAGATTTAGTCTCAGTGGTTGCTCCTGCAGCCAGGAATAATACACGTAAACACACTGAAAGAATATAGGCAGAACAAAATCAATCAAACCACAATTCAGATCATTTTCCATAACACAAAATTAAATTTCTAATTTGCATCTAGCTTCTGATAGATTGCTCAAAGTTTTATTTTCCAGACTTTAATGGTTTCTGCCTACTATCCAGATTGACAGGTTAGATTTGATTGATATATCAAATTAAATACTTTTTTATTTTATTTATTTATTTGTGAAATTTATATGGCCTCCCATTTCACACGAAGTGACTCTGGATAGCATACAGTAAAACCAGCAATTAAAACATTCTACATTCTTTAAAAAAATTCTTGTGTTGGAATCTCTTAGGATGGGATATTCCCCAAATCACTACAAACCATCATTAGATATATTTCATTTAGTTCACTTTTTCTTTCACTTTGGCAAAACATTCAGAATGTTTAATTCATATATCTACATTGCTAAAGATACCTTAATAAAAAAAACATTATGGACAGCTGGGGCAGAGATATACAACTGGGCATCGGCATATGGATGATACTTCACCCCATATCAATTGGCCTCACCCAGTGGCTTCATGTAGATGTTAAAGAGGAGAGGGAGAGCCCTGAGGCACCTGACTGCTCCCCTTCTACCAATACCAACTGGAACTGGACCCGGAGGAAGGAGAATCACTGCAAAATAGTGCCCCACCCTAGTCCCCTAAACTGGTCCAGAAGGATACCATAGCTAATGGTATCAAAGGCCACAGAGAGATCCAGGATGGATGCACCACCCCTATACTGAGCTTGCCATAGGTAATCAAGAAGATCAACCAAAGTCATCTCAGTACTATACCCTGGTCTGAATCCCTGTCCTGATGCCCGCCCCCTGCCTCCTGCTATATCTCCTATTGCCCATCACCCCTGCAATATTCTTTCCTGTCTCTAACCCCTTCAAGACATCCTTTCACCCCCACCTCCTGCCCCTTCCCTCAGTCATCAAGGGTCCCACTGACAACCCATGCACAAGTCTACTCCACTCAGCCAAGGGGCTTCTGATCTTGCACTCAACCTCTGAGCCAATGCACTGCCTGCTCACCCTCAAAACCCAGCCATCACCTCCCTCTGTGCTTTCATCAGGAGTAGAGGACAAGGACACAAACTCACCAAACTAAGGCAAGCCACTACTCCCCCTTCTGTCTCCCAGGGAGGGAGGGGGACAATAGATGGCTCAAACCCCAACCCTTCCTCCACCATTCTACCCTACAACCAGCCTTCACCCTCATCGCAATCCCCCTCTCAACCATCAGTCCCAGTTCCAAGTGCTCTTCTAGAGGCAGAGTGCTACCCCTCCAGAGAACTTCTTACATTTCCCTTTCAAATAGAAATAGAAATTTAATTTCTACATTAATGAATTTTTCTTTTATGGTTTTAAGCAACAGAAGCAAACATTTTCAGAAAACAAATGTCATTTTCTGAAATTTAAAACCTCTCTTGGTAAAGGTAAAGGTTTCCCCACACAGTCGTGTCCGACTCTAGGTGGCGGTGCTCATCTCTGTTTCTTAGCCGGAGCCAGCGCTGTACAAAGATGCTTCTGCGGTCATATGGCTGGCATAATGCGTGCGGAACGCTGTTACCTTACCACCAAAGTGGTACCTATTTATCTACTTGCATTTTGCATGCTTTCAAATTGCTAGGTTGGCAAGAGCTGGGGCGAGTGCAGGAGCTCACTCCGTCATGCGGGACTAGGGTCTCAAACTGCCGATCTTGAGACCTTCCGATCGACAAACCTGGCGTCTTACCCGCTGAGCCATCATGCCCCCTCTATTAAATACCTCTCTATTAAATACAAATCTTGGGGCTCACAACCCTTGCTAAAGACTGTAAGGCTAGAAGAGATTCTACAAGAAAAACACTTACTAGCTGTAGGAAGAATGTCAGGACTTTCTATTCCACTTACAGTTAAAATAGAAATTTATTTGCCTTTTTAATTTTTTTCCCTTAGTATCCTTATCTTTCATGCCTTCTCCTTTTGTATATTATTGTGATGTTTTTAAGAGCCTAGACAGGGTTGCTGTATTGTTGAGAAATGATAGGCTGTTTATTGATGCTGAGTCTTTGTTCATTTAATACTGATTCAATTTTTACCATAACTAATTGAATACTGTATAATAAATAATAAATGATAAATAAACTCTATCTAGTGAATTTGCAAAATGTATTTTTAATGTATGGATTTTTAAAATCTTGTGGTTAGCTGATTTAAGGCAAGTTCCTTCCCTTGGGTATCCCCCCCCCCCAGCATGATACTTTTTGATTAGTATCTAAACAATTTTATACCCACTCATGACCATGAAATCCTGCTGTTCTTCTATCAGTGTAGACAAAGAGAAATAACTTTTATTGGCTGTATCTGAACTTAAAATCCCTGCGCAAGTAAAAATAAATCTCTTTCATAAACCCTTAAGCCAATTTCTGTATTCCCTGAGAGATGAAGTCATGAAAGATGATACCTTAAACCATATATAAAGTGAGAGAAATAAGGAAGGAAAACTGGTTGTCATTGACATTTAAAATTCAACTTTATGATATTATCTAACTCACCAGAAGAGGATGCCAGAAACAGAAGATCATTATGTGTATGAATATACATGCACTCCTCCCACTCCATGGAAAAGTTCGTTTAGCATTTATTTGCACATGTTTATCTTTTTTAGTCTCGTCATTCATTCATTCATTCTCCTTTTGGACACAGTTATTCATTATATGATGCCAGTCTATGATCATAATATACTTTAAGTAACATTATGTGCTTGTTGACCAGACTATGTTTTAAGATATCATTTATATAATGTATTTCATTGGAAGGACAGATGCTGAAGCTGAAGCTCAAATACTTTGGCCACCTAATGCGAAGAGAGGACTCACTGGAAAAGATCCTGATGCTGGGAAAGACTGAAGGCAAAAGGAGAAGGGGACGGCAGAGGATGAGATGGCTAGATAGCATCACCGGTGTAATGAACATGAATTTGAGTAAACTCCGGGAGACAGTGGAGGACAGGAAGGCCTGGCATGCTATGGTCCATGAGGTCACGAAGAGTCGGACACGACTAAATGACTGAAGAACAACAAAAATGTCATACTAAACTGATGTAGATATTGAAGAGAGAATGAAATACAAAATATAAAGGAGAAACATACTTTCTCACTTGGTGATATTTTAAAGATATCTTTAATTAAGAAAAAATATCTAATGTAAAATCAAAAGAATCTGTTACTGTTATCAGTTCCATTTACAAGTGGTTTTGCTTGTACTTGTGGCTTTCATTGCTTGGAAGAATAATTTAAACAAAGGTCATCACCTCATAGCATAAATATGATGTTAGTCATGTCTAAACCAGAAAAAATAATTTACTTGTTTGAAATACTATTAGAGGCTGAGGAAAAAGAGGAAGTTTTTTTTAATTATGATCACTGATACAGTGTCAGTTACCAGTAAAAATTAACTAGAATATAACCATGAAACAATTAAAAATAGAACCAATTAAATAGAATTTAGTAGCATTTAAAGAAAGTAGTTAGTAAATAAATAGTGCAGATGGAATGAATCTGAGTGGTCACTCCTCAACTCTACATTTTGCTAACATCTGTAGAGTTCTCATATGCATCTGTTACAAGCCATAATAATATCAAAATGACAACAACATGAATCATGATGTCATAAAGCAAATGATATGACTTACGTATTTACATCATAATGTCTGATGCAATATATGAGTCATGTCATTTCCATAATGTCCTGATACACACATCATCATTATTGCCCCCCCCCCCATCTCACTGCAAACACCTATAGTTCGGTTGCATGGAGTACCTTGAATGGGAATTCCTTCCTTTAGAAGATAAGATTTTCATATCTCTATTCAACAGGCACTTAAGCCAATTTTATTCTGATCAGTTTTCAATTACGTTTAAGATAGAGTTGATTCAAACTTAGATGGGTTGCTCCTCATTGTCTATAAAAATCAATATTTGCATTTTAATTAAACTTTAATATTCTTGGAATCTGTCAGATACAGTTGCTATATGAACAACCAGGTAATACTACATACTATAAGGCAGGGATAGGCAATATTTTTAAATAGTTTTTTTAGTGTTTATCATCTCAAAATGGCACAAAACTACCACCAATTTTCAGCAAGTGGGGTTAAAGGCGGGGGATTACATAAAAGGGGTTTGGGGAGTGCATGAAGTCCTTGAGCTTCATGTTGCCCATCCTGCTGTAAGATTGTAGTATGTTATGAGATCCAACTCCTCCTATCCAAAAACATCATTCCCCTTCAGTTCCTCTTACTCTATAAATCTGAACACTGGAACTTCCAGCATAGATTTCAAATTTCTAAAAATTTTAAACACTAGTTCAGCTTACTGTGTTTGTTTTCAACATTGCCTTTGCTTAGGATCTTGTTAAGGCTAGAAGACAATAAATAGTTTAATAATAGAATATGTGATAATACATTCTATATGTGGAAGAATGAGAAAATTAAGAACACTCTTATCTTAGTTGGTATTCTAAGAGCTACTTAGGCTCCTGTTTGTGCTTATTTAATGACTATTTCTTTGTTTCTTATTTTTTTTAAAAAAAACAACTATTTCTTCTGTGACAAACTGGTCCTCAAGTAGCCTTCCACATCTTAAGAACTTTGCTGTGCAGCTGTTGTTGAGAAAAAACAATTGTAAACTTCTAAAACTTTCTTTTAGTTCAGGAAACCAGTGATTTGCTTTTAGTAGTACATTGCCAAAACTGCCTCTCAATTCTTAGCAGCCCCCTTCTCTGTCTATAAAGGGAGGGAGTAGGCACTTTTTAAAATGGAACGGCATATAAATTAAAAATTTCAGTGGTGATAGATTTTTAAACTAGCCGGAACAGCTTTTAAGCATCCTTTTCCTTTGTTCCTCTCTGACTTTCTATCGTTGTTGTTGCAGCTGTTGTTGTGAGAAATGATAGAAGAACCACTCCACCAAACCTTGGTTATTATTATAGAGAAAGTACTCAGGATGACCACCTACAACTTAATGTCTTGTTCAACTCTTGAAACAGTTTTTATACATTCTTAATCTCTGCCATTCATTCATTCATTCATTCATTTAATATCCCACCTTTGTCTCAATTTTTAAGTCTGGTTTTGGTGCTGACCATGTAGCTATTTGCTGTGATGATTAGCATCTTTAAGCATCTCGGACAATATTAACCTGTGGTTGCAATATCTAATTTCCATACAGAATGCCTAAATAAATAAACAAATGGAAAAACTATCCTAAAAATGCTGTCTCAGGGGCTTCCAGTAATAAAGACTTATATGTCCCCAACTCAAGGTCACTGTAACCTCTGCTTGCGGCATTTCTGTCACTTCTGTTTGATCCTCAACCTGGGAATATATAGATGTCTCTCTTTTGGCAAAACAACCCTCTGATTCAGTGGTTGACCTTGGAAGAGTTGATTAAGAATCCAACACTTTTTTGATCTTGGAGGGTTTTGCTCACAGTCTTTACCAGAGACTGAAAGAGCTACTTTCCCTACTCTCTGGGCTCTTGAAAATTTCTACCAGGGATGTATAGATGTGGATGTCATAAACAGGTGTACCTATTCCATCATATGCTGTCATTTAAGATTGACAACCATCACTCTTGTATCACCCAATGTCATCTCTTTGCTATTAGATATTAAAGGTAAGTAATAAAAATCATATTTTTAGAATGTAGGACATATACTTCTAGATATTTTTGTACTTTAGTTGATATACAGTATATTTAGTAATTAAAAATTGAAAAAAGAAAATTTTCTGATAATTAAATGTTTAAATAGTTTATGATTTCAGAAAATTCTGCAATTGCACTTGCTCTAAAGTACATAGTAAAATGTACTTCAGTTGTACAGAGAATAACATTTAACTATGGGTACAGAAGTTATTAATAGAATATGCTGCATTTCTTTAATAAACATATGATAAGCACTTTGCTGAGAGGAAAAAAAACCTGCTGTGCCTTTCAATATTTAAGGCCAGTTCATCATACAGCTAAAATTAAAAAGTGAAGTCAGACAGTTCTTGCATTCTATTTTTAATTCATTTAGCATGTGAATATGACATCTTTCTTTGGGATTCTATAATTCAATTATCTGGCTATTCAAGACATTCTCATCTCACACTGCTGTATTTAAAGTGTAATTTAAGAGATGGACATACTAAAATGTTTTCATTTGACTAGGCCATCATCTATGCAATAATATGACAATTTGCAGCTGGTGAGTTTGTCTGAAGAATGTGGTAGAGGCAAGTGATCAGAGATGGGGCTTAGTTAATTTGATATTTGCACCAATACATTAACTGCATATGCATTAATGTTAAATCAAGGCATGCTTTCTGCACCATTCTTTCTTTAAATAAAAGGAGCTTTTCAAAAGAGTGTCATGAGCTCGGCTTGGCTTGGCTCTGGAATGAACCAATAGAAGGGGATGGATGGAAGATGATTTTGTTACTTGCTCCTTTCCATGATCTCCTTTGCGAAAGCATCTCCACTGGCTCCAAATTTTGTATTTTGTGACAGGGAGTTAAAGCACGGGGAATATTACAGAAGAGCATGCAGTTATACTTTCTGTGTGGGGATTTCACTCATGGAAGAATTTCCATTCAGTTTTCGCTTTCTAGGATTTTCAAGTATAGTGCAGAATTTTCTGTCTCTGCCTAACAATATTTTAGTAACTTAGAAGAGAGCCATTTTTCAGTTAGTAGAACAAAACGCTTTGAAAATAGAACATTTTCTAGAGAAAAGATTCAGAGGGATTTATAGTCATTATGAAAACTTGTAGGATATCCACATGAAAAATAATTAACTATTTTGCCATCTGTTAAAAAGTCTTACTGGGTTCAATCTTTCTAGGATAAAAGATATGATGGTTTTTTTTAAATTACTGGAAATATTTTTTTCCTTGAGTCTTAAACTATTTTTATGCTGCACTTTTATATAAACTAGTAAGATCAAATATATATAAAAAAGAGCCAGTTTGCTCTAGTGGTTAAGGCAACGGGCTAGAAACCAGGAGAATGTGAGTTCTAGTCCCGCCTGAGGCATGAAAGCCAGCTGGGTGACCTTGGGCCAGTCACTCACTCTCAGCCCAACTCACCTCACAGGGTGGTGGTTGTGGGGAAAATAGGAGGAGGAAGGAATATTAGGTATCTTCGCCGCCTTGAGTTATTTATAAAAATAATAAAGGCGGGATAGAAATTAAATAAATAAAAATATATAACTTCATTTTTATACATACAGTACAGTGTACATAGTTTGGTTACTAGCAGCTTCTTGGTGTTGACCTACTAGCCTTATTAAGAACAGAAAATAGTTAAATTGTGTTCCATTCTAAGATGCCATTTGCCTCCAACTCTTGATAGTGTAAGGGTTAGCTTAGCTTAACCACCGCCATTCTGCTTTTGGAAACTGCTTGCTGTTAGAAATTAGGTAAAAGGGCAAGAAGATTAGATAACGCTTGCTAAGGATTGCTTAACTTACCAGGAGACATGCAGACTGCCCCTGGAGGTCTCTAGGATGCTTACTGCTAGCAATGCAAATTCAGAAACCTTGCCCTTACTAGGAGAGGGTTCACGATGCTTTCTTATTGAACCTGGGAAACCTATATAAGTACTGAACTTGTGATGTGTGTGTGTGGGTTTCCTCCCAGACATTCACTGCCATTATGTCTGTAGAAACCCCACCCAGCTCTGTCTTGGCCAAAATAAATGCTGTTATTTTAAATCTCCAAGCCTCGACTCAAGACTGTTATTGGTAACTTCATGAACTTGGGTAAAACAGTGTAAGCCAGGGGCCTTACAATAGTAAAGGTAACAAATACAGACAGTGTAATAGTAGAATGTTAGAATGTTAGTACATGTTAGCTCCATAATAATAAGCAGGGCAGTTAGCCAATATTAAAGCTACCAACATGCCAGTTCTTCTGGTATGTAATCTAGGTATTTATTACAGACACTATGTGGAACAGTATTTTGAATGGTTGTTGTGGGTTTTCCGGGCTGTGTGGCTGTGTTCTGGCAGTTTTGGTTCCTAACGTTTCACCAGTCGCTGTGGCTGGCATCTTCAGAGGACAGGAGCACAGCTAGAAGATTCTCTCTGTGTCCAAGTAGAGGGTGTATCTTCCTGCTGGTGTTTATAGCTGCTGAGAGGGTGTGTGTCTTCTGTGGGTCATTTACAAGAGATTAGGAGAGGGTTTTTTGTGGTGATTAGGGGGTGTGATGCTGTCGTGTGTGGGATTAGCACATCTATTGTGTGAGTTGTTTGCATATTTCTGTGGTTGAGTAGAGTTCATTGACCTTTTGCAAGCTGTGTTTTTCAGGACTGGCAGCCAGGTTTTGCTGATCTTTAAGCTTTCTTCTTTTTTATTGAAACTGTGTTGGTGTTGTCCAGTATTTCTGTGTTTTCAAATAAGGTTTGGTGACCAGTTTGTTTGAGAACATGTTCAGCTATTGCAGATTTTTCAGGTTGTTGTAGTCTGCAGTGTCTTTCATGTTCTTTTATCCTGGTGTGGATGCTGTGTTTTGTGGTCCCAATGTATACTTGTCCACAGCTGCAGGATATGCGGTAAACTCCTGCAGCGGTGAGGGGGTCCCTTTTGTCTTTTGCTGATTTTAACATTTGTTGTAGTTTTCTGGTGGGTTTGAAGACTGTTTGGAGGTTATGTTTTTTCATTAGTTTTTCCATGCGGTCCGTGATTCCTTTAATGTAGGGCAGAAATATTTTGCTTGTGGGGGGCTGTTTTTCTTCAGTTGAGTGCTGTTTTTTCGGTTTGATAGCTCTCCTGATTTCATTCTTGGAGTAGCCATTCGCCTGTAGGGACCAATCCAAAAGGGTGAGTTCAGAATTGAGAAATTGAGCTTCACAGTTCTGATTTGCGCGATCCACAAAGTATTTTGAATCATTGGTTTTAGAGCATTCTATTAGTATCATGTTAAATTACAATTCCCCCAGGATTGGTAATTTCCCAAAAGACCAGTAAGGATACAGCAATTGCAAGTTTTAATCAATATTTTTTAGGAAATTGAAAAAAATGAGGGGGATTCATACCAAACCTGAAGGCCCAGAATTTCTATATTATACTTTTTAAAAAATAGACTGTAGAGTTCTATTGAGATTCCTTAATTCTAATGGTGATTGATAGAGATTGATGGTTAGGCACAAATTTTAACTTGGTTGCTATCAAAATCTTGACACTGACTTCAAGTAAAAGCAAAGATCTCCCAGAGTTTCTTCTCATAAGATTTATTGGAAGGGAATGGCATAAAGTTACAGAAATCTCAGCAACTGGATTACTTCCACCATAAACCCTAATTTATCTCTCAGCTGCTTAAGGCAGAGACTTTTTGGCTTTTTTTTTTTTAAAAATGGCCACTTTGTGAACTGGTTAGGTGTGTGTTTTCTAGACAACCAAAGAATGTATAGGTGCTAGTGTTTTCCTACCTGACCTCTGAATCTCTCAGGCTCTGAATATCTCTCTTAAATCTCCTAGGATTTAAATTACCATTTTATTTCATGACAGCCAAAGATAAAAATATTGTTAGATACTTAAAAGATTCAAGGCACAGATCATAGCCACAAATTAACATATATTTTTCATCTAATCTGTGTGTATCTAGGCCTTGGGGGTGGGGTAGAAGAACAAAGTGTGGTTTTGCTGTTAAAGTAATACAAAGAGACAAGATACAAAGAGATTAGGGCAATGAATGTGGATGGATAGGGAAAGGAAAATATATAAGTAAAAGGTCTTCGTTGAATAACACAGGAAGTTTGAATCACTGGGAATCATTCGTAGTTCTGTATATACCTACTCTTGAAGAAATAACTATGAGATCCCGTGCATCTACAAAGTACCTGCATTGTCTACTTGAGAAGACATGGTTAGGATATTACATATACATTCTTTTCTCTTTAGTATCTCTTTACACAGAAAAAGGTTCCCCTATTTACCAGCCTTAGGGCATATCATGCAGACCTGTTTCTACTGCAAGGCTTTCCAAAGTCCCGCTGCGACACACCAACCGGCGTTGGTGTGTCGCCGCGGGAAAAACCGGAAGTGCCGTCCTTGCGGCGGCGCACAAAAACCCGGAAGCGCTGCTGCTGCTTTCGGGTTTTGCGCACTGCAGTTGATGTGTAGTCGCAGGAAAACCCGGAAGCGCTGCGCTTCCGGGTTGTGTGGCGACACACCAGACTGTGTGTGGCGACACACTTTTGTGTCGCCACACACAGTTTGGAAAGCTCTGTTCTACTGTATTAAAGAGTCCCTTGAGGCAGGCTGCCTGGTTTTGTTTTGTTTTGTTTTGTTTTTTGTTTTGTTTTGTTTTGTTTTGTTTTGTTTTGTTTTGTTTTGGACCTTCCCCAGAAGATTGGATGCAATCATATTGGATGAAATTATAGGGGAGACAAAGGATCTGTATAGCCTTGAACTTTCTTGGAGGAGAGAGGATACACTCTTCAGCTGTGCTTTAGTTAAACAAAGGAAAACTCAGAGCTTTAGCAACAGTGATTTTCTCAAGAAAATGCTGGAAGACAACCATTAAAAAGACAAACACACAGGACCTATCAACCACTTTAACCAAAGAGCTAGAGAAAGAGAGACTTTTATAATGCTTTTTAAAATATGGCCAGGGTGGTCCAAACAAATCTCAGGGCTCCCCAACCCTGGCTATGTTGAAATAAATACTATTTATTATATTACTGATGTTTTTATATTTTGTATTTTGTTTTAACCTATTTTATTGTGAACCGCCCCGAGTTCCCCGTTGGGGGAGATGGGCGGTCATATAAATTAAATAAATAAATAAATAAATAATAAAAGAGCCTTGAACACTTGTGTTCTAGAGAATAGTTGCTGCAACAGAAAAGGCACACTTCCTAGGTCCCATCAGGTGGCACTGCTTAGATAGAAGAATGTTTGTTTATTCGGTCAATGACCAGCACTGCTTAATGGATGGAACCTGGAGCATGTCTACTTTGCCCAATTGTACAGACCACAGAAAAGCCATGGAAGATAAATGGTCCTGTAGATAACCAGATCCTATGCCATTATAGGTGATAATCAACACTGTGAATTGCACCTGGAAGCTTACTGGTAACCATTGCAGCTCACAGAGCAATGAGGTTATGTGGGCCCGACGAGATACGTCCGTAATTGCCTGTGCTGTGGCATTTTGGATCAGTTGCAGCTTCTGAGTGGTTTTTAAGGACAACTCCATGAAGTGGGCATTGCAGTCTTCAGCATGATTAGGAATTCTTTAAATCTCCCATCTTGCTCAAGTATGTTGGGGGCAAGCATCCAGTTGGCAGTCTTTGCCCATGAACTCAGCCATCACCAACCTGCTTCCAGAACATGAGATGTCTTTTTGAGTTCTTGTTCTGTTCCTGTAGTATTCTAGTGCTCCTGAGTTGACACCCCCCCACACACACACACAAAATAAACCCCCGAGGTTTTCAATTTGTGGAGACTAATGCATACCTAGTGTTATTATCTCCCTCATGCTCATTCCTAGCCCCAGCTGCAGCTTTATGTCAATCTGTTCATCAATCCTGCAGCTGTTTAGGACCTCAGCATTTCTCTGCCTAGAACCAGTTCTTGTACTGCTTGTGATATAGTGGGTGGGTTAAAGGAAAGGATTCCCTGTGTTTTTCCCTACTACAGAAGTACTTATTGATACTATTCTGTCCACTTTATGTTCACCCTTCTCCCCAGTTTTATCAATTAAATATTCTTTTATAGTACCTGGAAAATTTACGACAAGGCATTGGGACAGTCATTGTTGGGTAAGAAGTGTGATATTCCTGGTAATATCATTTCCACATCAACCAGGAAAGTATTTCCTGACTACTTAATGAATGTTGTTTAAGTGATATTGTATAGCAAGTTATTTTAATTATGAGAATGTTCATATCAATCTATGTATACTTTATTTTTTTAATTCACAGTGGCATAGAATGGAATAGAAGCATGGCTTGCAAAGATTTTAATTGCAATGGATTTATAACAACAGTTTACTGTTAAGATTATTTGCAACATTTGATATATTTTGGAATACAACACTGATTCTTTTTATCAGTAGTTCCAAAGTAGCATACCATGCATTGGTTATACATATTTTTCTTGTATGTGGGAGTGCACTGGACCATTTGCTAACACTGTGCTTATTTTATTTTACTGCACGAACAATGAATTAATGAAACATGTTTGGAAACTTTTCCAGACAGAACTGGAACACTAAAGATTGTAAAAGAATGAAGCATAAAATATATGTGCTGTTGTCCTGACTAAGAGTGAAGAACCACACTGAGACGAAATGTAGAAGCTCTAGTGTTTATTGTTCTACTCTGCTAGACAGAATCCAGCTAAACTGAAATGAATTAGCAAACGCTAAGGGAAAAGGCCCATGAAATTAAGGCGGTGCTTTCTTGACTCTCTTAGGAGGGAACCAAAGAGACTCTGTACTGCGCATGCAGTTGTCTCCCTAGAGAGGGCCCCCTCCTTCTCCACCAGCTATCTCCCTGACACCTGTATTGCATTCCGACAATAATAATTCATACTGTATATTGTTGCAAAAGCTTACCAAGTTCACTATTTAGATATGATCTTACTTTTGTTCAGTATGATTACTGCATTGATTTCACATCAATTTTACTATATTTTGAAATCATGGTAGCTTCTACTAGCCACCCGTCATCTTTTTCACTTCACAGTGATTATTCACTTATTTTGATGTGAATCAAATAATAGCATATGGTGTCACTATTACTAAAAGCACTAAACTGTGCTTTTCTTTGCTGTGTCCAGAAGAATAGAAGGTATACTATTTGGAATCAACTGCAGGTCAGACAGTGTGAAATTAACAAACTTGTAACTTTACTTTTGTGTGTGTATGTGTGTACGTCTTCAAATCAGCTGTGTTGTTTTTTTTTTACTCCTGGTGACTGCCTAGACTAGTCCTTGCAGTTTTCTTGGCAAAGTTTTTTGGAAGTGGTTTATTTTATTATTTAATTTTATTATTTATTTTATTTTATTTTATTTTATTTTATTTTATTTTATTTTATTTTATATTTTATATTTTATATTTTATATTTTATTTTATATTTTATTATTTTATTTATTTTATTTTATTTTATTTTATTTTATTATATTTTATATTATTTTATTATTTTATTTTATTTTATTATTTATTTTATTTTTCAAATTTTGCCACCGCCCATCTCCCCCAAAAAGAGGGACTCATGGGCAGTTTGCCTTTGCCTCCTTCCTAGGGCTGAGAAAAAGTGACTGGCCCAAGGTCACCCAGCTGGCTTCAGGACTAGAACTCAAGGTCTCCTGATTTCTAGCCTGATGCCTTAACCACTACACCAAACTGGTTCTCAACTTTGCTATACTTCTAGAAATATAAAGTTCTTAACCTGATTCTGATTCTGACCCAGCTGTTTGTGTGTGTGGTAGGTGTGTGTTTATTTTCTAATGTCGTTTATTGGTTCAGTCGCTTCCAACTCTTCGTGACTTCATGGACCAGCCCACGCCAGAGCTTCCTGTCGGCCGTCACCATCCCCAGCTCCACCACGGTTGAGTCCGTCACCTCCAGAATATCATCCATCCATCTTGCCCTTGGTTGGCCCCTCTTCCTTTTGCCTTCCACTTTCCCTTTTTATATTATTTTCTAATATAATTAATTTATTCTTCATTCTTTTTGTTTAAAAAATCGGTTTAGTTCTTCAGAATTTTAAAGCTTTTTTCAACCCTTGAATTGTTAACACTATGTTATTAACTGTGCATGTTCTTTGTATATTTTTGAGGAAGGAAAATTGTGAGGTTATAAAGTTTTTCCATGAGAAAAAGAAGAAAAAGGGTGTAAAAAGTTATATTCCTAATTTCGTTATTAGTTTCACTTACAGAATAGAATGGAAACCACTACCCCTCCAAGGGGATTGCCACCTTGATGTGGGAGGACTTGTGGCTCCAGTGACTCTGAATGATGCCAGCAGCAATTGGAGCTCTTGCTAGAGAACCCTTGGTAGCTGAATTGAAAGGGAAATGGGAAGCTAAGTTTACGTGGTTGTTCATGGACTCAGTGTCACTTTGGTCAATGCTGTATCTAGGATGTCCACTGTACCTATTTGTCTTGATCAATTTCATTATTTCCCCTCTGAGAAAGCAAATAAGGTTCTTGGTCTTTTTGTCAGACTTCATATTGATAAAAAGCAATTAATACTGAATTCCCAGAAACTCCCAGATTCTGTAACAGCAGAAGCTTTACAGACTTAACATGGCTAGATATGTTGCTTTATTCCACATAAGAAAACAGGCATATTTACACAACAGATACACTTGCTTCAGAACACAGGAATCAAGCCCTATTTGTGTTTGCATGTATAGGTATATATAAATGCAGGTTTTTCCTCCTGCATTTTCAACAGACTTTTTGCTATTCTTTTCCAGGCCTTAACAGTTGTTCCATGTTTACATAACTGTTCTTTCTGGCATGAGAATCAATGATTCCCACCCCACCAGCTTCTGCCCATAGACTTTTGCATCACCACTTATATGAAAGCCGGCTGGGTGACCTTGGGCCAGTCACTCTCTCTCAGCCCAACTCACCTCACAGGGTGGTTGTTGTGGGGAAAATAGGAGGAGGAAGGAGTAATAGGTATGTTCGCTGCCTTGAGTTATTTATAAAAATAATAAAGGCGGGATAAAAATAAAATTAGAAGATAGATAGATAGATAGATAGATAGATAGATAGATAGATAGATAGATGATAGATAGGGTTTCCAGCTTGGCTTACAAGGGTTAGGGTGAATGATTTTATCTTGTCAGCAATCGCTCACATCATTCATTCTTTTTTTCAAATATAATTCCCTGCCACCTGAGAGTAAACTCTTGCTAAAAAATTAATCACTGCACCTGACTGATTTGAACCTGTGGGCGGGTATCCCAAAATCCACATTTCACCAAGCTAGTGGAGAAGATGGTGGCACTACTGTTTAAGGACTTCTTAGATGAAATTGATTATCTTGATCCTTTCCAGGCGAGATTTAGACCCAAATATGGTATAGCTTTAGTCTCTCTGATGCATTGCTTTCCAAAGTCCCACCGTTGACACACGAACGGCGGTGGCGGTGTGCACGGCACCGATGGCGGCCTTGTGCATTGCGCTAAAACCCGGAAGCGCTGATGGTGCACCACTGCCACCGCCACGCGTGCCACCAGCAGCGACGCGCCATCAGCACTTCCAGGTTTTGTCGCGACACACTGTTTGGAAAGCTATGCTCTGATGGATGATTTGTACTGGGTGATCCAGAATCTCTTGTGACCTTCATCTTTTGACAGCTTTTGATCCTATTGGTATCTTGGGTAAGCCGAGGATGGGAAGCATTGCTTTATGGTATATTTTATCTTTCTAAAGCTACAAGAAAGTTATATTAGAAGTCTTCTGATTTTTTAACATCCAAATGAAGCGACAAATGTGGACTTGGTTGCTGTCAATATGTGCAACATGGAAATAGACTGGGATTGGACACTTTTAGTCAGAAGATCACACCATTTATTACTCAGGACATGAAAAACAAATAAAGAATAGGGTTGCTTTTATAGTTAGGAAGGGTATAGAGAAAACAGTTCTTGGCTACAATGCAATCAATGACTGAATAATATCAATTAGACTTTGTGGACAACCCTTTAATATGACAATCATTCAAGTTTATGCTCTAACCACTGATCCAGAAGAAGAGGAGGTTGATGAGTTTTATGTTCAAATTCAATCTGAAATCGACAGAACATGCAAACAAGATGTGCTGCTTGTGATTGGAGACTGGAATGCCAAATTTGGAAACATTAAAGAGGAAAATGTAGTTGGATTGTATGGCTTAGGAAACCAAAATGAAGCAGGAGATTGACTTAGCAATTTCTGCCACTGTAATTATTTCTCCATTGCTAACCCTGTCTTCAAGCAACCAAAACAACACCTCTATACATGGATGTCACCAGATGGAGCACATAAAAATCAAATTGATTATTATTGTTGCTAGAAGGAGGTGGAGGAGCTCAGTTTGAGCATCAGAGACATGGCCAGGTTCTGACTGTGGAACAGATAATGAACTGCTCATATGCAAGTTCCAAGTTAAGCCAAAGAAGAAGAAGAAAGCAAACCAGTTTCACAATATTATCTTGAGCACATAAACACCATTTTCAAAGAGAACATCAGGAATTGCTTTGAAATCCTGAACCTCACTGAGAACCAGAGGAACTGTGGAAAGAACTTAAAGTAGTTGTTAAGGATGAATGGGAAAAGAGACTGCCAAAGATGAAGAAACAGAAGAGAGCAAACTGGATGTCAGAAAAAACCATGGAAATTGCCAAGAAGAGAAGAGAAAAGCTAAAGCCAAGAAAAACAAAAATCTCAGGAAGGAACTTAACAAAGAGTTTCAGAGAGCTGTTAGAAGAGACAAGAAGCAGTATTACAACAATATCTGTAAAGACACTGAAGATGGAAACAGACATGGAAAAATGAGGAAAGTATTTCAAAAGATCTCTGAACTCAGGAGGAAGTTCCAACCTGGATTTGGTATGCTAAAGGACTCCTGTGGACAGATAGTAACCAATTCAAAAGTGATCAAACAAAGATGGAAGGAATATACTGAAATACTGTACAGTAGAGGTGTCAACATCCTAGACACCTTAGAAGATATTCCCTACTTAAAAGAACCTCTAGTACTAGAAGATGAAGTTAGATCAGTACTCTGGTCATTACCAAGTTGGAAAGCTATAAGAACTTATGGAATACCCACAGAAATATAGCAAGCAACAGAAGAAGAATCGGTAAAGGTTCTAACTAAGCTATGCCAGCAAATCTGGAGAATGACACAGTGGCCAATAGAATGGAAGAGGTCAATCTACATTCCAATACCAAGAAAAGGAGACTTAACAGAGTGTGCAGACTATCATACAATATCCTTAATTTCACACACTAGTTTAGGATCATCCAAGACAAATTAGAGCCCTACATGGAAAATGAGATGCCAGATGTTCAAGCTGGCTTTAGAAAAGGCTGACGAACATGAGACATTGCTAATGCACACTGGATAATTGAGAAATCCAAGGAATACCAAAAAGTTGGACTTTGAGGAAGCAGGATAGGAAGAGTATTGACACTTTTGAACTTTGGTGTTGGAGAAGACTCCTGAGAATACTGTGGACAGCCAAGAAAACAAACCAATGGATCATCAAACAAATCAACCCAGAGTTCTCACTAGAAGCACAAATGACCAGGCTCAAATTATCCTACTTCAGACACATTATGCAAAGACCTAGCTCTCTAGAGAATGTTCTAATACTGGGAAAGGTGAAAAGGAAGAGAAAAGGAAGACCAGCAGCCAGGTGAATAGACTCAGTTACACTGGCAATGGGTAGACCATTAGAAGACCCAAAAGACCGGGTTAGGGACAGATTGCTATGGAAGAAATCTATGTGGTTGCTAAGAGTTGACACTGACTTGATGGCACATAATCAATCAATCCACAACAGAAAGTTAACCAAATTCAAGCAAAAATGGTTCCCAAATATACCATATATTATGCTGCATGGCAAATATAAACACTTATAGTGTGGTGCCTAAATGCTTATAAACATTGCAAATTGGTAGAGGCTAAAAAAGGAGGAAATTAGAAACCAAATAACTTTTTAAACTTTTTTCTTTTATTGTTGTTGTTGTTGTTTGTGCATATTAAAAAAATAAAAATAAAAAACTATAAGTAACAGTACAGTAGAGATCATAGTATTACGTATTACATTTAAGATAGAAATCTTTATTATATAATAAATAATTTAATGTACCTTGCAGTTGTTCATCAATGCCACATACAGCTTTAGATGTAAAATTTAAGCAATCTTATGCTTATCAACATTAACATTTTAGAAATCATAGTCAATATTGACATAAACTTTCTTTTTTTCTTTATTTTTAAAGATTTAAGTTATCTAAACATCAGTGTGTTAATAATCTCCAGTCAACACTGTATAAATACCACTGCACCCAAATAATATAATGTACTACTTGTGTTTTATAATAATACAATGCAACAATATAAAAAGGTAAAAAAAAAAGAAACACAGTAAATATACAGTCTGTACAGTCTGTCACAGAAAATAAATGTACATTTTCCTTCCAGGAAAAAAGCAAAAAAGAGTAAGAACCACACCTTAGTACTAAGTATATAAAGCTGGCAGAAGCTGCTTTCGAGTGCCATCAATATTTGAATGGTAGTTGAAAATCAGTTATCAGCAAGTTCCTCACCCTTACCCCATTGAATGCATAATCTACAGTATTTTTTGAACCTTTTCTTGTAAACTGGTTTCTGTGATTGACGCCAATAGTGGCAGGAGGGTGCCTCCTAGTGGATGCTATTTCTCCCTCATAATGTCCTTGGAAAGTGAAGACGTGAAGTAGCATCATTATGAGAGGGCTTCTGGGAAAAAGATGGCTGCTTTGATCTACTACAAAGCATCTAGTTAACTCATCAGCAAAGGTAGTGATCTGAATGGTGTAATACAAAGAGCAAATGAGGACTGGTAGATTTTGGCAGATTTTTGCTGCCTACTGGCTATTAGTAGTATTAAAGTTTATTTTAAAACATAAAAAATGCTGTTTTTTAATTTGTTACTTTGGATTGCAGGTTTAAACTCCAAACTTCCCCAGAAAAATCTTGGTTTTGAAATGTAGCATATTTTATAAAAAATAAAATAGTTACAATAACATGACATAAATATAAACACAGACATAAGCTTTTGCATTCAGATTATAAATGTTGTATTTTGTTTCTACTTAGGATAAGACTTTGAAAATGGTAAAGGTTGTAAGTTGACATTCAATCACGCTCATAAAAGTATTTATTATAATTGTTATTTATTTATTTCTACACCATTCTCTGCAAACAATTCTTTACAATGATATTTATGTTACATTAGGTTAATGTATTAGCACATCCATAATCAGTTTGTTGGATTTGCTAAAATACATTAACCATATAGATGCCTTCCTTTCATTTAAAATGGTAAAATATAAAGTATAATTTTTGGTAAAATTGCATTTTATGTATTTAAAATCTGCTTCAATTGATAACATGTCCAATGATTTTCTATGTGTGATCTAATTTTAATGTTGAGCAATCTAATGATACTTTTTCAAAGTATACAGGGTGGGTATACATAAGCATCTGCATATTGTGTGAAAGAAAGAAAAAGTGATTTTGAAATAAAAACATACATTTTTCCTAATGTCTTTATCATTCTTAATTGCTTCTTGTTTAGCTGAAAATGAAAGTGAAAATCAGAATTCTGCTAATTGCAAATCTGTGCACGTAACTTTTTATACAGTACAATATAAGTGCAATGCATTGCATTATCAGTTTATCTGGTGATGGAAACAACACAGCTATGCAGTGCAACTGCATGTTCAGTATTGCCACTTCAGCAAATGTACAAGTTGATAACTTATTGTAACAAAAACTTTTGTATTTGTAGAGTAAAAATACCAGATTTTTTAAAAAAAAATTTTTTTGTTATTTATTCAGTTTGTACGGCCACCCATCTTAACAAGTGACTGGGCGGTCATGCAAATTGAGATTAGCCTCAGAGGCAGAGCACACTTCACTAGCAAAGGGTTTATCGCTGTAGCAACCACACTAAGGTTGCTGAAGCTTCCAGGTAGAGTGCTCCTTACCAGCATGGAATCCTTAATTTTGAACCTACAGATTCATGTTGCAGAAGAACATTAGCTTGGTTTTGGTCAGTTTTTTTAGTGTTTTTATTATCCTAGCAATTCATGTTGAAAAATTATTTTAGTATCAATATTACTGATTTTTTCAAGGGCTTTCAGGAGAACCAGTTATCTTTTAGAGAGATAACAGCATTACCAGATTCCTTTATGTCAAGTCCTTAAAAGATTCCAGAGCACTGACTATAGCTAAGATAAATAATTATGGAAATGTATGCAGCTGCTTTCCGAGTGGAGTATCTATTTTTGACACTGAAACCATTAACAAGCTCTGGCTTTTCTCAGGTCAAGTAGCGGCAACAGAGAACATTAGCACTTTTTCTTTGTTGACAGCATATCGTTATCATGGCAGGTCACAGGGGGTGAGTAGATAGTTATGGTATTTAGACACCTAGATAGTGTTGTAGGTTTGGGATTTCTATTTTAAATTTTACTTAGCTATAGCTGCTATCAGGTCCAAAGTAACCCTTATTAGAGAAGTGACTGGGAGAGTGTATGAAAATATAATTAAAGGTTACATAAAGGTATATTTTAGTTTATTCTTAAACAGCTTTTTAAAAGGCAAAGCTGCTAATTATATATCTCTGGTGTATGAAAATGTTGTTTGTAGAAACTGGCAGCTTATTATCTTAAAACATCCTTCCTTTTTTATCTTGGTAGTTCCTTTGGAAGAGAAATGCTTGCTACAGAAATGCACTACAGTCAGTATAATCTTTCTGGTCTGCGATCTTAAATGTTTTACTGGGGATAAACTTAATTAAATTCAGTGGGTGAGTTTTGAATAGACACTTGTAGAATTAGTAACTGTTGATAGAACAAAATGTGTTTATACATATCTGTTTTTTATTCACCAAAAAGTGCCGGTAAGAGTTCAATAAGCTTATAAATCAAACAATAACGAAAAAGCCGTTGTACAATGCTGTATCTAATGGAGTATATGTATGTTGCTTATATAAAAGTCAGCTGAATTGAATCATCTCTCTCAGAAGGAACATAATTCATTAAGTAATGTGGATATACAAAAATAAATTCCAGAAACTAGACATTCTTGATGCTCACTAATTGCAGAGTAAAATATTTCTGCTGTATTTGAAACGTGAAATGGATAATTAGCTTTTGTACGGTTAAGTACTAATGAATTATTAAATTGGAAAGTTGTATAGATCTGCTTATTTGGTTAGCATTTAAAAATATATACATTTTGCAAAGATTATTTTAGAATGTTACCGGTAACTTTTAAGCATTAATGAGAAAGAATTTAAATATAGAAGGATTGCACCTATAAAATGCATTGAAATAGTAATTACCCTAAAGGAAGAAAATTTGATACTACTGGAATTGGAAAGCTATAGCAGAATAATTAAATTACTTGAACTGTAGATGGAAGGATAAACAGTGCAACATACATACCTTGTCCTCTTTTTTAAATAGAGATGATTAACTTTTGAAAATAACAGTATTTTATTTATTTATTTATTATTTAAATTTATATGACCGCCCAGCTCCCCCAATGGGGGACTCTATTTTAATCATTCTGAAAAAAAATTAAAAAGATAGAAAGGGCTTTATTGCATTCCTTTTGCCATCAGGAGGTAGTCGCTTATCTGAGAAATTATAAATTGCAAATTTAATAAACATAATAAATATAAATCAGAATCTAACTTAATTAAATCTAATTGTAAAAGGCTTTGGGAATAGTTAGAATCTTGATTTTAGTTTGATTTGATTCCTTGTACTGAAGACTTGAACTCAATGGCTTTTTGCTCTAGAGCAGTGTTAAAAAGTTCCTTACAGTTGGAAACCTCCTCTTCTGGGAAATTTTATATTTTAGTGTTATAGCCCAATTAAGGATATCTTTACTTTCAATAAAGTTTTGATTTCAAGAAGACTTAATTTCCAGTAAGACTGCTAATGTCTGATGCAATTATCGGGCATGGAATAAATGTTCTGTAGCTGAATTTAAGATGACAGGCTTCAATCTAAATGCTAAAGTAATGTTCCAGTGAAAATAATTTTGTACTTATGTCATGTAAAATGAATGTGTTGAATACATTGTGGTAGCTATACTTTCAAAAAGGAGGTGCACTAATTAACTGGTATAAATAAATGTCTGAAAATACATATTTTTAAAAAAGTATAAACCTGATTTACTGCACTGATTGCATTGGAATTCAGGCTGTTGTAAGTATTCAAAATCATAGATAATCCAGCTGTTTTTTATATCACTTTATACCACAAATGCCAAAGAGTAGCACATATTCATAAATGTAGCTACTCAAAAATTCATATGTGTTTAAACATTTTTATATTAATTTGTCCAGGCAATAATGATAAACACTGTTGTTTTCTGCAGTAGGTGTAACGTGCAGTGGTCTCTTGATGTTGTGATATTGTAAACTATGGAAAATAAAAGAATTACTAGCATTTTTAAAGTGACAACAGTTTTTAAGAATGCATTGTTTTTTTATTCTCCACCCCCTAACAAAATCACTGTTAAAGTTTCAGTTGACTTGTCTTGAATAAAAACATTTTCTTTGAAAATTAACATTTGAACACAGTTCAGTTAGCTTGATAAATATGTATGTAATAGAGGACAAACTGTAGAAAACATTTTGCTTCAATCTAAATAAAATCTCTGTTTATGTAGGTGGACTTTTTCATGGATATCATTTGCTAGATCAAAAAGCATCTGACAGCATAAACTACTCAATTCCATGCAGCTGTCTGTAATGCTGCAGACTTTTAAATTATATAGTATGCTTATTCAGAGACTGATATGCCCATCTTAATATATATCAAATCATTTCCCTAACATAAATTAGATGGAACTTTAGATATCAGTGAACTGGGAAATACCCTACATGGCTGCTGCCATTAAGTTATAAGTCTCTGACTTCTTGCCATTTATAGAGAATGTCAATTCAGTGTTGATTGAAGGTTTATTCAATCCTAGTGCAATACTTTAAGCATCACACTTCAGTTGCATGTCAGACATATTTATACGACTGAACAAAATGTTCTTATGTAGAATAGTTTTGAAACTGGATGATTCTAAACAAATAGGATGAATTATTTATTAATATCATACAATAATTATATCTTGTTTTTAACACTACTGTTTATAATTTAAATTAAAGGAAATACAGGTAAATATATATATATATATATATATATATATATATATATTATATAATATAATTAATATATCTTGGATTTTATCTTGGATTTTATTTTATTTTATATTGGATATATTTTTATATATCTTCTTTTTGTATTGTTTTTTAAATTTTTTAAATTTTAAATTTTAATTATTGTAACCCGCCCAGAGTCCCTTGCATGGGAGATGGGCGGGGAATAAATTAAATAATATAATATAATATAATTAATATAATATAATATAATATAATATAATATAATATAATATAATATAATATAATATAATATAATATAATATAAACATATAAAAAGGTAAAGGTTCCCCCCGCACATTTGTGCAGTCATGTCCAACTACCTATATTGGATAAATAAATATTTTATTATGCTGTTTTCCTTTAAACTATTCCCTTTATCTTTAAGTAGATACCATTAATTACAAAACATGAACAGAAAATAATTTTCTGACAAGTCACAGTAATTGAAGCTTCCAATTTTAGAGTATGAGTATAGATGAAATGGAAAATATGTTTTCTTTCAAACACCGAAAAACACACACAATGTTTTGGCTATTTCAGGTTTCATACGAAACAAAACCTAGAGGGATCCCAGAGAGCTAGAGAATTTGTTCCCCCCGCGCCCCAAATCTTCCTAGCATTTCCTCTTTTCTCCCAGCTGCCACTGCTACTTAGGTATCAGCATGGCAAATTCTCTTGGCCCACTTGGCTCCAGTGTTCGTTCCCTCCCTCCCTCCCTCCACTCAAATGCAGCATTTCCCACAAGCCCACTACCCTCAACCTTCCTAACACCTCTCCCTCTCTCCCTGTAGCTACTGCCACTGATAATGTCCCAGTGTGACCCCCCACAATCTTTCTAATACCTTCCCTTCTCTCTCTCCCTTCAGTTCCACTGCTGATATACCAGGCTATGTGTCTGCTGCTCACAGGGATGGCCTCAGCCATAAGGAACATAGGCCTGGTGTGGCATACCCCACAGACTTACCTGCCTGGTTCTTTCTGGCACCTTCCCTTCCTTCTCTCTCTCCTCTGTCTCCCTGCAGTCATCCCTGATGTCCTTAGCTTTCACTTGCTCTTACCCTCAGGA
This sequence comes from Charina bottae, assembly GCA_023362775.1. NCBI lineage: Eukaryota > Metazoa > Chordata > Lepidosauria > Squamata > Charinaidae > Charina > Charina bottae. The sequence goes on from JALMGJ010000005.1 coordinate 49,660,922, forward strand.
GCTCTTAAAAAGGTAAAGGTAAAGGTTCCCCCTGCACATTTGTGCAGTCGTGTCTGACTCTAGGGGCCGGTGGTCATCTCCGTTTGTTAGCCGAAGAGCCAGTGTCGTCGGAAGACGCTTCCACGGTCATGTGGCCAGCATGACGCGTGCGGAACGCTGTAACCTACCCACCGAAGTGGTACCTATTCAACTACTTGCATTTGCATGCTTTCAAATTGCTAGGTTGGCAAGAGCTGGGGCTAGTGGAGTTCACTCCATCACGCGGGACTAAGGATTCAAACCTCCGAACATGCGGTCTTCCGATCGACAAGCCTGGCATCTTACCCGCTGAGCCACCACGCCCAGGAACTCTTCTGCCTAAAAACAGTATACCTAGGCTTGTATCTGGAACAAACCAGCGCCATCTCTTTACAGATTAAAATATCCAAATATCCAGAGCTTGGGCATGGACACCTGAAACCAGCTGTTTTGCACATGGAATTATTTTTTTTGCACTGAATGTTTTGCACATGTTTTGCATATTCCTGGTTCAGCCCGTAAAGATTCCTTAGAGACAGAAAGATAACTATTTTGGAGTTCTGTGAAGTATAATAACTTTTTCCTATCATGAAATATAAGTGGTGCCATAATCAGTGTGTTAACTATAAAGATTTATGGTGATTAAAGCATAGCATAGCACTCGCAGAAGCTGGAGGCAATTATGGGAAAGTGGATAAGGTGTCTAAATAGGTGGCTTTGAAAAGGTACAGGGATATTGTGTATTAATTTATTATTTTAATTTCTAAGGCTGCTGACTTCCCAACAACTCTGGGCAACTTATGTTTTGTAGGGGGGGGCAGAGGAAGCACTGAATGTGTGAGATGGATATGATACAGTATAGGGATGCAAGAAAGCATCATATGTGTGATATGGATATGAATTAATATGTGCAATGTGTATGTGGCTGAAAGAGAATGTGAATAATGATTTGAAATATAATTAGGTTATGACGAGAAAGAAAGGGATGTGAAGAGATTTGGTTTATTTGGTTCCAACAACTGCTGGCATGTGTCTCCTGAGAGAACACCTTAGCAAGGATATAGTCCAGAGCTTTCCAAACTTTTCATGTTGGTGACACACTTTTTAGACATGCATCATTTCGCAACACACTCTTACAGCAGGGCACAAGGCAGGCACTAGGACCTGCGCAGAATCACAGCAGGTTTGGAGGCAGCCAGGCACAAGGCAGGCACTAGGACCTGCGTGGAATCTTGGCAGGGCTCAGAGGCAGCAGCAGCCGCGACACACCCAGACACTGCAGCCGACACACTAATGTGTCGCGACACACAGTTTGGAAAGCTCTGATATAGTCTATGACTGAAACAAATTTGCCCACTGCTATTTAAACTGCTTTATGTGTTTATTTCTGTTAATAGTTTTTAACATTTAGTTTGTAACATTTAGACTCCAATGGCAAATTTACTAACGGTTGCCAAACAAAATGGGAGACTGAGATATGAATGGGAAAGAATCCATCAGATCATTTTGTTTCAAATGCCTTTTATAAATAATGCCTCAAAAATCGTAAATGTTACCTAGCATTTTGGCACTTTCCTTCCCACTTTTTGTGCAGAAAACTTTTGATTATCTGTACTTGACAACATGAATTTTGTGTTGGTACAATATAAGGCTGAAATACAAGTAGTCCTCGCTTAGACCCTAACGGACCGGAAGTTCTGTGTTCTTTCTCTTCGGCACAGGTGCTCTGTCGGCACTCGGGTTGCTGCTGCCACCACCTCCCTAGTTTTGTTTATTAAGAAGTTTGGAACAAGAAGAAATATATTATTTCATTAAGCACAGCACTCTCCGCTGCAGGCCCATCAGGAGCCTGGTGGCCAGGGAGGCAGTGGCATGCATGCCTGACCCCCGGCCGGCAGTGGGCTGAGACTGCTGAAGTGGGGCCTGCAGTGGGCCTGTCGGGAGCATCTGGAGAGGTGAAGGGCATAGCCTTCCTTCCCTCCCTCCCCCCTCCCTCCCCCTCCCTCCCCCGCCTTCCCTGCCACTTTGGGGGAGCTTGGCAGCAGAGGTGGCGGCGGCAACAAGCCCAGCACTGACAGAGCTCCCACACCGAGGAGGAGGAAGAACACAACAGAGGTCAGCAGCGGGCAGTGGCAGCGGCGGAATGCAGTGGCCCCTTCACCTTGGCCATGCTGTGCAGGGTGGCCAAAAAGGCAGAGATGGGAGGGGAGATAGGTGGGCGGGGGGAGTTGAAGCAGGCAGTTTGCGCAGGGCAGGATAATGTGACTGCGGGACGCTGCAACAGTCATAAGTACAAGGGCCGGTCGTAAGTACATTTTTTCAGGGCCGTCAAATGGTCGCTGAACAAATGGTTGTTAAGTGAGGACCACCAGTAGGCAATATGGTGTCCAGGTACCCAGGACTATACTTTTCATAATATGTTGTTATGTGTTGACACAGGTTGATGGGAGTTGAAGTCCGCAATATCTGTTTGGGACCAATTGGTTTATCTCCAGTTTAATCTGAACCAGGTTCATGCTACCATTGATTATGAAAAAGAGTACAATAAGCAAAAGTTCTGAAGTTGAAATAATCTTTTTATTTTAAAATATTATTCAGTTAGTATAGGAAGTTTGTGATATACAATGTTTCCTTAAAACAGGCTAGCTTTAAGGAAAATTAATCAACTATAGTGAAAACTTATTTCAAAATACGGTACAAAGAGAATTTGAAAGAATGCTCTATTGCAATTTTAAAGTTTAACTTATTTGTAACCACCATTTTAATTTTTGGTTAAGCAGTTTTTACAGTATAATTTGTTTTCTTTTTAATTCTTCAATATTAGAATTAATGATTTCTTGTCAACAGATTGTTAAGGAAAGATTAATCCAATTATTATTGGATATACATTACCCACTGTTGGCAGCATAGCTCTTAATATTACAGGGAATCTGGAGAAAAGATAAAAATAAATAACAGTTGTCATAAAAACTGTATATTAATTGCAGTTAAAATAGGAATTTTGTAGGCATCTTTGGCTTATCTGAGAGTTTTGAGAACCAAGTAGCATTCCAGGATAGGACACTGAAAACCTCTGACCAAAAGAATACAGAGTCTGCTAAAGTCATGTCAGTAATTTCATATGCTCTGAGGAGTTGCTCCACCTTTATTTGGGAGTATGATACATCGTCAGGACATAAGTTGGCCTTCTACATGTGTTCGCAAGCCAAGTCACGCACAGTGAACTCTATAAACAAGATAAAGTTGCATTTCTTTTGCATGTGCCTTGTTTGTGACCTGTGCTTTGATTGCATCTTACTTTGGTCTGTCTTCTGTTACTAGTCAGTTATTAAAATATGCTTATAAATAGATTTGATCATATTCTGGAGGTTTTAAAAAAAATTACACAGAAAAGCACATATTGAGCCCTTCATTTTTCATTCCTCATGCAATTGTTTTAATATTTCATATAACCATTAATTAGAATGTTTGCTTCCACTGTCAACTCTGTAATAGCCTAAGAACAAAGGCTGTTCCATATTGTTGGAAATGTGGGCCCTATCATTCAGATGCAAAAGCATAGTTAAAGATGCACAGTTCATAAAATATTTTGTCCAGATTAGGATTCTAGTGTATTTCTGGTACATAATAATCCTGTTCAGCTGCAATAAGACTGTAGTCCTTCCAGCACAAAAGTCGATGGTAAATTCCTTACTGCTTTGATAAACGTCCCTCTGTGAAATAATATAGTCTGTGACATTTCTGTTATCCCTTCTTGATAATATGAAAATCGGTTATGCTAGATTGTTTTACTTTAGGCCTCTTGCACTGGGATGCCAAATAAACACTGTGTAGCAAGCTAGCATTTCATTTTGCGAGCTGGTGGATTAAAACTCCTCTGAGCCATGGATAGTGAAGGCTGCTTCAGCTACTCAGAAAATCATTTCTAAGAGAAGAAGAACAAAAGGAGAAATAAATTGTGACTACATCATATTTAGCAAAAGATCCTTCCATTCATACAGATAAAAAATGGGAGGAAACAATTAGATGTTAGCAGAAGGCCTTCACGTAAATACTTTGTCATGCTCATGGCCGTCCTTTGCTTTAATCTCTATCCTGCTCATAAACTGTATTACTTGCCATATCAAACATTTGTTTTCTGTATTATTTTCAGGTGAATTAAAGTAAAACATAACAACCATAAATAATTAATATATTATTTTAATTAATTAATTAAATTTTATTTATTTTCTATCCCGCCTTTATTATTTTTATAAATAACTCAAGGTGGTGAACATACCAAATACTCCTTCCTCCTCCTATTTTCCCCACAACAACAACCCTATGAGGTGAGTTGGGCTGAGACTGAGTGACTGGCCCAAGGTCACCCAGCCAGCTTTCGTGCCTAAGGCGGGACTAGAACTCTCAGTCTCCTGGTTTCTAGTCCATTGCCTTAACCACTATTAACTGCCAAGAGACTGATAAAGGGGACATATTTATTATTTCTGAAACTATGTTTCATACTATTTACATTTTAAGACTCTATCCTGATGAAGTTTTCAGTCTCCCCTATGTTTCCCCCTTCACCCTTTTTTGGAATCTATTCCATTCTTATTTTCTTAAAGAGGGAAGAACTTTATGATGGTTAATAGAAGTTCTTTTTTTAAGTAGAAACTGAATGAAAATAGGGCTTGGCTGCTTGCAATACAATCTCAGTTTGTAGTGCAATATGATATGGCTTTTGCCACATCAAAAAAATCTAACCTTACTTGTTAAAGATAGAGAAATCTGTTTTGTTCCCTTTGAAGTTCAAATTCCTTTTCCTCCAGTATTAGATTGTTCAGGCCTATGTTCATACCTCTTTGCAAATGTTCTTTTTAAATTTGCAGAATTTATATGCATTTTAGTAGTTTTAATTCTTTTTGAAATAGAATCTATAAATGTTTTACATTATTATTACTGTTGTACTACTTTATTGCCCTTTTGCTGAATACTATTTCTACTATTCAGTAAGATAGTATAGAAATATGTGAAAATTGTATGCATTTTTTAACGCAATTTCTTATAATGTATACATTTTGCAAGCACTGAAATATGTGTCTTCATTTTTTAAAAATGAATTTTTTGCAATTTTTGCAATACAATTTACATTGTAGCTGTTTTTAATTGGAAAACTGAATCATAAAATTTGGAAAACTGCAAAATGTTAAAGTTCCCATTTACATATTAGTTCATGTTTGGTCTAGACTCTAGTGGTTAAGGTGCTGGGCTAGAAACCAGGAGACTGAGAGTTCTAGTCCTGCCTTAGGCATGAAAGCCGGCTGGGTGACCTTGGGCCAGTCACTCTCTCTCAGCCCAACTCACCTCACAGGGTTGTTGTGGGGAAAATAGGAGGAGGAAGGAATATTAGGTATGTTTGCCACCTTGAGTTATTTACAGAAATAATAAAGGTGGAATAAAAATTAAATAAATAAATAAAATAAGGCCATATTATAATCAATTATCTATATAGTAAAATTCATCCATATTGGCTGCCTGTTTACCTGCTTACTAATCCCTGCTCTTCATTTCCTTAACTTCCAGTTTTTTATCTGATGCTTTGCTAGTATGAACTTTTTACTTAGACCCTGTCTTTCAATTTTTTCCTCAGAAGCTAGTTCCTTTTTACAGACTTAGTGAATTGCCTCCAGGCAGTTTCATTCTGAAGGTTATGAATGGTGTTCAGAAAACAGGCAATAAAATAGTAAAATTTAAGTTTTAAAAATTAAAATCCATTTAAGTGGGAAGGAGGTCTTAAGTAAAGGAGGAAAGGGGCCAAATAAAAGTGACAGTGTATTGGGAGAGAGCATCCTCCTCCTGTTTGATGCCCTGCACCCAGGATATGTTCTATATTGGATAATGGTTAAGCATGTATCTGTGTGCTTGCATAACTATGGCACGATATGTATGTAAGAGCATGTATAGGAATTAATCCATCTGCCTGTTCTCTAACATATGCCTAATACAAAAAAGAAATTGTTCTTAGCACTTTATTAGCCTAATGATTCTCTGGATTCTTTTAATAATAATTTTATTAAACGTTACAATTAAAAAAAATAAAAACTAATAGAAACTAATAAAAAGAAAACATAGAAAGTGCAGAAAAGAAGAAAAAATAGAAAGAAAAATAGAGAAGTAAGAAAAATTAAGAATAGTAAAGAAAAAGAAAAGAAATATATAAAGAAATGACTTCCCCCTTCATCACAACAAGTATAAACAATTTTAGTAACTTATCACCTTCTCTTAAAATACAACAAATGATCTCTTCTTCCCATATCTCATGTCTTACTGTATGTATAAAAAAATCCTTAAAGCCTTGTCGTTCAGTCCTGGTCAGCAAAAGTCCATTAAGGGTTACCAGAGATAACAGTGGTTTGGGATGCAAGTAAAACTTTTGTAAGAGGATACTTTATACAACGCAATAGTGAATTTAAAAGGAAAAGGCAAGAGAAAATACAAATGATTTTGGATGAGATAAAAAAAAAAGGAAGAAGAATTTAAAAAATCTCCAGGGATGACAACTATTAATCACCAAATTAAGCTTTTATAATTTTACAAATTATCTATGTTAACAGTGAGAGAGATGGAAATAAAGATGAACTATGCAAAACAAAGAAATTTTGAATGTGCAAATAAACTGGGGAGATGGTTGGCACACAAGTTGCAAACAGAAAAGAAAAGAAAAGAAAGTGATATAAAAGTTACAAGAAGGAAATTCTGTAGTAACAAATAATATAAATATGTGAAAAGTGTTTTATCAGTATTATACTACTTTATACAAAGGTTAAGAAATTTCCTCAGAAAAAGTGGATAAATACTTGCACAACAGAATTTACCGAAGATTACAGACAATCAGAGACAAATTTTGAATGGACCTATTACAATATAAGGGAGCTATGTGAAGCTGTCAAAAAGACTAAAAAAGGAAAGGTACCAGGTCCAGATGGGTTGCTGGCCTCTTACTATAAATGTTTTGAAGATGAACTTTTACAACCTTTACAACAAACGATGAATAGTATTCTACAGAATGGAAAGATTCCTGATAGTTGGAAAGAGGCTAATGTAACATTAATACCTAAAGAGGGACAAGATTTGACTTTAACAAGAAATGATCGACTAATATCTTTATTGAACAATGATTACAAACTGTTTACCACAATTTTGGCTGAAAGGCTGAAAACAATTTTACAGGATTTTATTCATGAAGATCAATGCGGGTTTTTACCTAAAAGACAACTACGAGATAGTATTAGAAATGTTCTGAATATTGTGGAATACTTGGAGCAACATAATGAAAAGCAAGCTGCATTGATATTCTTAGATGCAGAGAAGGCCTTTGACAATTTGGATTGTTTTGTTTAGAGTTCTGGAGCATATGAACCTTGGAGATAATTTTATTCAATTGGTAAGATCAATTTATACTTCTCAGAAAGCACAAATAATTGTTAATGGAGACTTAACAAAACCTTGTGAGATTCAAAAAGTGATAAGACAAGGATATCCACTGTCTACACTAGGGCTTTCCAAAGTTTTTCCCGCAGCGACACACCAACAGGTGTTGGTGTGTCGCCGCGGGAAAACCCGGAAGTGCGGCAGCACGCAAAAACCCGGAAACGCTGCTGCACTTTCGGGTTTTGCACGCTGCAGTTGGTGTGTCGCTGCGGGAAAACCCGGAAGCGCTGATGATGATCAGCGCTTCCAGGTTGTGTGGCGACACACCAGACTGTGTGTGGCGACACACTTTTGTGTCGTGACACACAGTTTGGAAAGCTCTGGTCTACACTTTTGTTCATTTTGGTTCTTGAGGTATTGAATAGAGATATAAGACAAGATGAGAGAATTATGGGAGTTACGATTTAAAAAGAAACTTACACGTTAAGGACATTGCGGATGATTTGGTGTTAATTTTAGAAGATCCGCTAGAGGGAGTAGAAACTTTAATGGGAAAATTAAAGGACTTTGGTATGTTAGCAGGTTTTAAGATTAATAATCAGAAGACAAAGTTGTTAACAAAAAATATGAAATTAGAAGATCAAATAGAACTGATGGAGAAAACTGGTTTTAAAATTGAGAAAAAAGTAAAATACTTGGGTATTACTATGACAAATATGAATTGTATGTTATTTCAAAATAATTATGTTAAGACATGGAATGAAATTAAGAAGGACATGTTAAGATGGGAGAAGTTAAAATTGCCACTGTTAGGGATAATCTCTGTGATAAAAATGAATATTTTGCCAAGAATGATATTTTTGTTTGAGACAATACCTGTTTTGACAACTGATGTACCATTTAAACAATGGCAAAAAGATATATCTAAATTTGTATGGCAGGGAAAAAAATCATGAGTTAAATATAACTATAAAGCTTTATTAAATTTTTCAACATATACATAAAATACATAAAAACTAAAAAGAATGAAACGAAGAATCCTACAAGAAAAAAAACGTTAAAAGTGCAAAAATACAAAGAAGACTATTACATGGTGACTTCTGACTTTCTACAACAAAGATATGCATAACTAAATATCAATCTCTTACTCTAATTTAAACTAAGATAAACATTATTTCTATAAAGCATTTTATTTATTTATGTATTTATTTATTTAATTTCTATAGCCTCCCATCTCAACAGGTGACTCTGAGTGGCTTACAATCATAAAAACTATAAAACAGTTAAAATAATTAAAACAAAAGTACAAAATAAATATATTTGGTCGCCAAGTAAACAATGCATGGATATTCAAGCTCATGCCTAAGGGTACAAACTGGAGCACATGGTTCCCTAACAGGGATATTTAATACCAATAAAGGGGTCAGACAAGGATGTATACTGGCTCCCATTTTGTTTAATCTGTACATCAATGACATCCCAAAGTTCCTTCATTCAACCGATACACACATGCCTAAAGTTAAAAATAACAGTGTAAATATTCTGCTTTATTTATTTATTTATTTATATTTGTATTTATACCCCGCCCATCCCCTCCCTAACGGAGGACTCTGGGCGGCTGATTATGCAGATGACATGGTACTGATGTCATACACCGAGGTAGGAATGAGAAGACTGCTGTACAGGTTTAGTACGTACTGTGCACTTAACTACCTGAACATCAATCAATCTAAGACCAAGGTAGCTGTTTTCGGGAAGAGACGGACTAGGTACAACTGGAGCCTGGATAGGGAACATATAGATCAAGTTAAGCCCTACTTATACCTAGGGCTTGTTTTTACAGAAACAGGTTCCTGGCTCCCACATTTTAAGAGGAGTTCTTTAAGGGCTACAGCCTGTGCCAATGCCATAAGGCAGCTTACCAAGCACAGCTATCCAGGTTCTTTAATTCCAATCATAAAGGTATACAACAGCAAAATAGTCCCAATGATTACATAGGGTGCAGAACTGTGGGGATATATAAATGCCCCCTTATTAGAACTGATACAGTCCACTTTCTTGAAATGCATCTTGGGGGTAGACACTCAGGCAGCCTGGGGTGGAGATACAAAGCTGGGTATCATCAGCATATTGATGATACCTCACCCCAGACCATCGGATCACCTCCCCCAGTGGCCTTGTGTAGATGTTAAATAGGAGAGGGGAGAGAACTGAGCCCTGAGGCACCCCACAAAGTAGGGGACGCAGGCTGGACCTCTCCCCACCATCAACACTAACTGGAACTGACCCCGAAGGAAGGAGAACCAGTGCAACACTGTGCCGCCCACCCCCAACTCCCGAAGCCGGTCCAGAAGGATACCATGATCGATGGTATCAAAGGCTGCTGAGAGGTCAAGAAGAGCGAGGATGGTCACACTGCCCATCCCGCTCCTTCCAGAGGTCATCTAAGAGTGCTATCAATACTGTCTCAGTCCCGTAACCCGGCCTGAACCCTGACTGAAAAGGGTCCAGATAATCCGCTTCATCCAGGGTCCTCTGCAGCTGCTACGCGACCACTCTCTCCACAACCTTCCCTAAAAAGGGGAGGTTGGAGACTGGACGAAAACTATCCAGACTGGTTGGGTTGAGCGATGGCCCGTTGAGGAGAGGGCGCACCACTGCCTCCTTAAGAGCTGACAGACCCACCCCTTCCCTCAAGGAATTATTAACTACTGCCCAGACCCAATCACATGCCCCCTCCCGGGCAGCCTTAACCAGCCAGGAGGGACGCAGCTCTAATACAGAGGTGGCCGAACTAGCAGTTCCAAGGGCCCTGTCCACTTCCTCAGGTGCAACAGGATCAAACAGTCTGCGGACGCAATGAGAGCATAGAAATAACCATGTTTTGCCACCCTTACCACCACGAGGTAGGCTCTAATGGTGTCAGGGGAATAGGCAAAGAAACAACGCTGAGATGAACTTCAACTCTAGTATCTTTATTGTTTCTACCATACACAGAATCTTGCCAAAGTAAAGGTTCCTAAATTGAACTATCGTTTTTTTTACTTTCTGTAGAGTTTTCCCAAAACATCTTCACTGATAAACAGGTGCAGCTGCCATCACGTGATGTTATGTCTCAGTCTAAAAACTCTCTCATGGGAACAAGTGCCTAGCAATTCCTCGGGGGGGAGACAGTATGCTTGCTTAGATGCAACACTGCCATCTCATGGCAGTTTATATTATGTACAATGCTTAACGCTTTAGGCTTCATAAATCTAAAAGGCTTTGTGACCTCCTGACCCTAAGGTTCCTCCAATCAGAAAGCTTGAACAAGTGTATATCTCAGCTGTGAACTATGGGTCTATGCTTCTTGACTTATGTCCGGTCTTTTAGCCATGTTCGTGTGTGTGTGCTACTTCTGAGGACTGGGAAGTGCGTAGCTATGCATGGCTATGTGTGTAGGCCATGGCATGAGCCCCTTCATGTCTGTCAATGGAAACAATACACAATACTCTGCTTGTAAGTTTGTTTTTCCTTTTTTGCAATAATGTAACTGTATATACATTTATTGCTTTTATTACAAGTAAACATTTTAGCCATAAAAGCTGCACTCTGTCTGTTTACTCTGCGCCTTAACCCTATAAGCCAGCATTATTTCACAGAAAAGTACCCTTGGGAACCTAGGGCGGAGCCAGTCTAACTTTCTTCCTTGGCCCCCCCACACTCTCAAAGCTGTGCAAGCTGTGCAAACGCTTATCAGCCTGGAATGCGCTCTCTGCCCCCTCAGCTCCCAGCTCCATCACATCACCCTCCCCCTCAGGGGCAAATTCCATCACAAATAGTGGCACTAGCTCGTGTTCGATCGTCTTCCGCCAGCAGTGCTCTAGGCATCTCTTAGCCCTCTTAAGCTTCCTCAGCTCTTCCATATACCATGGGGAGCTACGGGAGCCATGGGTACAGAGAGGCCGCTCAGGCACGATCCAATCCAAAGCCATGGCCACTGTCTCATTCCATGCGGCCACCAAGGCTTCAGTCAGACCATGCAGCAGACTTCCCGGAACAACCCCAAGCTCCCTCTAAAACCCAACTGGGTCCATCAGTCACCTAGGGCAGGGGTCGGCAAACTTTTTATGCCGGGAGCGATTTTGACATGCTCGTGCACATTTTGAAATGCTAGAGAGCCAGGGGGCGGGGTTTGCAGGCGGGGGCCAATCACGTGGAAGGGGGCGGGGTTTGCGGGCAGGGGCCAATCGCGTGGAAGGGGGCGTGGTTTGCGGGCGGGGGCCAATCACGTGGAAGGGGGCGGGGTTTGCGGGCGGGAGACGGCGTCCACCCGGCCCAGCTGCCCGGGGTCCAGGGAGATCAGCTCCGGCGGGATCTGTGGCGAAGAGCGGCCGTGGGGGGGGCGGCGACGACAAGTGGCGCGCTGAAAGCCTGAAGCGCGTCGCTTGTCGTCGCCGCCCGCCCCCCCCACGGCCGCTCTTCACCACAGATCCTGCCGGAGCTGATCTCCCTGGACCCCGGGCAGCTGGGCTTGCCTCCCTCCGCGAGGCCCAGGCGCGCTGGAAGCCAGCCCGGGCCTCCTCCTCCTCCGCTTCAGGCTTTCAGCGCGCTGCTTGTCATTGCCGCCCCCCCCCCCCACGGCCGCTCTTCACCACAGATCCTGCCGGAGCTGATCTCCCTGGACCCCGGGCAGCTGGGCTTGCCTCCCTCCGCGAGGCCCAGGCACGCTGGAAGCCGGCCCGGGCCTCCTCCTCCTCCTCTGCCGGCGCTTCAGGCTTCCAGCGCGCCTGGGCCTCGCGGAGGGAGGCAAGCCCAGCTGCCCGGGGTCCAGGGAGATCAGCTCCGGCGGGATCTGTGGCGAAGAGCGGCCGTGGGGGGGGCGGGCGGCGACAAGCGGCACGCTTCAGGCTTTCAGCGCGCCGCTTGTCGTCGCCGCCCGCCCGCATTGAGCGAAGAAGATGATGGGGGGCGGGAAACGAGGCCTGCCCGCTTACCTGCCTGCTTGGCTCCCTCCGCGAGGCCCCCCGCTGCCTTCCCCGGATCCAAGCCGGATCGGGGGCCTCGCGGAGAGAGGCAGGCAGGCAGGTAAGCGGGCAGCCCTGGCCTCCGCCGCCGGGCCCGCCCCCATCGGCCGCTTCCGCCCGCCCGCGTTGAGCGAAGAAAATGATGGGCGGGAAACGAGGCCTGCCCGCTTACCTGCCTGCTTGGCTCCCTCCACGAGCCCCCCCGCTGCCTTCCCCGGATCCAAGCCGGATCGGGGGCCTCACGGAGAGAGGCAGGCAGGCAGGTAAGCGGGCAGCCCTGGCCTCCACCGCCGGGCCCGCCCCCCTCGGCCGCTTCCGCCCGCCCACGTTGAGCGAAGAAGATGATGGGGGCGGGAAACGAGGCCTGCCCGCTTACCTGCCTGCTTGCCTCTCTCCGCGCAGGGGCTGCTGCGGCTGGAGATGGCGCTGCCTCCCTGCCGCGCCAGGCCTCGCTCAGTGCGAGAGCCAGGGGGCGGGGTTTGCGGGCGGGGGCCTATCACGTGGAAGGGGCGGGGGTGAATTCAGCTGCGGAAGAGCCACACGCAAGGGGCCAAAGAGCCGCATCTGGCTCGCAAGCCGCCATTTCCTTTTTTTTTTTTTTTTTTTAACAAATTTTATTAGATTTTAATTTTACATAGATAAAAGTTTGAAACAGAAAAGAAAATGGAAATACAAATCAAGAAAAAAGAAAAGATAAAAAAGTGTAGTAAAGGAAAAAAGAAAAAAAGATAAAGCTGAAACATAGAATTTGGTCAACTTCCGATTTGTATCTGGTCATGGTATTTTAAAAATTTTATCTTACATGCTAGGTCTATATATAATATTAAAGAATATTTCTTGTCTATTACATCAATATATATATATTTTAATCTTCAAATCCCCATATAAGCTTTGCCCCTCCCGCATCTTGTAAATAGTCAGTTAATGGTTTCCACTCTTTAAGGAAATAATTATTTGGATTTTCTTTTAATAAACATGTCAGTTTATCATTCTCTGCCATATCCATCAATTTTAACATCCAATCTTGTATCGTAGGCGATATCTGGTTTTTCCAATTTTGTGCAAAAATAAGTCTTGCTGCTGTAATCATGTATTGCATAATCCTTGTAAATTGCTTCCCAGGTTGTCCATCAATTATTCCCAGTAAGAAAAATTCCGGTTTAAATGGAACTCGAATTTGTAATATATTTTGCATCAATGCATGTATTTGAGTCCAAAATTTCTTTGCAGTCTCACATGTCCACCACATATGGTAAAAAGACCCCTCTTTTTTTTTACATTTCCAACATAAGTTGGAGACATTTCCATACATTTTAGAAAGTTTTTGTGGGGTCATATACCATCTGTACATCATCTTATAAAAGTTTTCTTTTAAATTATAACACAAAGTAAATTTTAACCCTTTGGTCCACATATCTTCCCATTGTTGCATTTGAATATTATGGCCAATATTTTTAGCCCATTTAATCATACAGTCTTTAACTTGTTCCTCTACCATTTCACCTTTTAACAATAATTTATACATTTTTGCAATTAGATGATCATCTGTCTCACATAGTTGTATCTCAAATTCCGATTTGGTTTGTTCAAATTCAAGGTCTTTCTTATCTAATTTAAATTTCTCTACGAGCTGCATATATGAAAGCCATTGAAAACTGTATCCCTCTGATACCAATGCAAGCCGCCATTTCCGACCCTTGACCTAGGGTGAGCCGATCTAATAGGCCCAGCCTCCCTGTGGAGGGGGGTGGCGCCAGAGAGTTGGAGGCTCACCAGGAAGTGATCTGACTATGATGGGAGAAACCAGGATCTCCCCCAATTCCAGAACATGCTGCCACTGCTCTGACAGAAAAACCAGGCCAGGCGAATGATCACTATTATGTGTCGGGCCCTGGATGACTTGGGACAGGCCCGTGGCTGTCATGGTGGCCATGAACTTCCGAGCTACCTCAGACCCTGTGCCCAGAGACGGCAAGTTGAAGTCCCCCAAGACCATAAGACTGGGGAACTCCACTGCCAGCCCAGCCACGGAGTCAAGAAGCTCAAGCAGGGAGGTTGCTATGCAGCAGGGAGGCTGGTACAATAGCAACAGTCCCATCTCTATATAACATAAAACAAACTCACTCTCCCTCTTAAAAAAATAAAAAACCTTTTCTAACATAATTATTCACCTAATAAGCAGATAATCAAATGTTATCCTACTTCAGTAAATTTTACTCCTCTCTGCCTACTAAGATAACAGAAAATATATTGTCTACATTTGGTTAATATTATTCAACAAGAAAAAAACCCCCAAGAAAAACAAAAGGATCCATCAAAGCCTTTAAAATCATTATCTCCAAAGCAAAAACATCAGTCTAAACTAGAGCTTTCCAAACTTTTCATGTTGGTGACACACTTTTTAGACATGCATCATTTCATGACACTCTTACAGCAGGGCATCATTTTGCAACACACTCTTACAGCAGGGCACAAAGCAGGCACTAGGACCTGTGTGGAATCACAGCAGGTTTGGAGGCAGCAAGGCACAAGGCAGGCACTGGGACCTGCGTGGAATCCTGGCAGATCTTGGAGGCAGCAGCAGCCGCGACACCCCCAGACACTGCAGCCGACACACTAATGTGTCCTGACACACAGTTTGGAAAACTATGGTCTAAACCTTTAAGAGACCATCCTGATAAACACATTTAAACAATTATCCCACTTCAAAATAGACTTAAGGCATTTAATGTATTGTCGAACAGCCCGGAAGACCCACAACAGCCATTAAGGCATTTACATATCTCAGTATTACACACACAGCTTTCCCCTTACAAGTCTCGAATTCAACAGCCAGCCTTGATTCTTGGTCTCGATTTTCCAAGAGCACAACCAATCATATCTCTCCCTTTGCACCCGAAACTCTTCCTTCTTCAGAATCAAAGTTAGCTCTCCACAATCCAACTTTTCTCCCTTCACTTTTTGACATGGAAACGTTAATCTTCATTTCCTTCTTTAAAGAAGGAGCACTACTCTCAAAGTAGTTTTCACTCTTGTCTACTTTTTCAAGTTGTTGGTAGGCTTTAGGCTCCACAAGTTCTAAGAGACAATCCAGGGCTTGGGTGACGTCAAGATAGAGTTCTTTAAAGATCGCTTTCATTTCTTCCATGTCTCTCCACAGTATGTTATCAGGAGAAAAAAGATGTAAACAAAAGCTGTTCTCACAGGAAAGCAGAGGCAGATAGCTCGAAATTCAGCTCCGCAGATTCAACGAAGTAGATAAATCTTTTATAATCCTCAAGACATTAAAAAATAGCAACAAAAAAGCAAAAATCTTTAAATCCCAATATTACATTTTAAATATTAAAAAAGCCAACTTTCCAAATTAATAAATTCCAAAAATAATGAAAATCACCAAGAGGTTCACATTTCTTTGTTACAAAAGGCCTGTCTTTGGTGACAAATAAACAAACAAAAAAACCCCATGGTGTTTTAGAAACGGGGTGGCAAGATTTAGTGTCCGTTTTACGGCTTTGGTGCAGCCCCAAACTTAATGACATCTGTGCCTCCCAGCATTCTCAATCACGGGTTGATCACAGGGGCTCCGTTCTGCAAACCCCCTGCAAGAAAATGCTGTCCAGAGAACAAAAGGGATGATTTCCTGGATTCTCCTTACCTCTGGAGAATTCTTGAGGCTGCAGGGACCCAGCCCGCGCCCAGAAAATGCTGCACCGCCTGCGTTGCTTAAAAAAGCAGTACCACTCAATCTGCCATTCCCACAGGAAGTCCTCCATGAGTTAAATATAAAGTGTTACAAGATGCAAAGGGAAGAGGAAGACTGGGTTTACCAGATTTGAAATTGTATTTTGCTGCTTGTTGTTTGGTCTGGATAAAAGAATGGATGTTGCTGAGAAACAAGAGACTTTCACAGTTAGAAAATCACAACCTGAGGTTTGGATGGCATGGATATTTATGGTACAATAAAGTTAAAATTAATGTGGACTTTAAAAATAATTTTATTAGACATGCCATATTGAGAATATGGAATAGATATAAACCCAGGTTGTGCCCAAAAACACCTTTATGGATCTCAGCTCAAGAAGCATATCATAGAAGAGAAACCGCAGACAAAGAAAAATGGTTGACGTACCAGGATTTATTGGAAAACTGGAGATTGGGTCATGGTGAGGGTTGGAATTCATGGCCTCTTTGGTGACATGGGTTTATCTCAGGTGATTTCAGCTCTGACTCACATAGGTGAGCATGCACTGGGCCTGCTTTTTCAGAGCAGACGGTATGTGATCTGAGGATGTCACCAGCAGTCTTTTGCCATGTTCAGGAAGTGATCGTAGCATAAGCACCACCACCTGTGAATTATACCTATAACCAACCTGACTTCTTTGGATGGCCAGTGGTGCACCTAGATTTGGGAGATAAATGCCTCTTTGAGGGAGTTTGAGCTTACATCAGCCTTGAAAGAGTCCATTTCTTAATCTACTAAACAACTTCTTCCCCTTTGGGAGAAAGATTCTGGGAAAGGTAATTTGATATTATTGGTGATATAAATATAAATAATTAATAAATAAATAATTTGGAAACAGATATAAAGGATTTTAGAAGTGGATTATCTGAATCCTTTCCAATCAGGAAGTGGTTGGTTGACCTTCTGACATCTCGTTTTCTTATTGAGAAATAAGTACTTTTTTATTGGGGACCATAAAAATGGTATTAGCTAGTGAAGTGCTACAGATTAACAAGCATATTTTCAATTCGTTTGCTCATATTAAAGAATGTAATGTTGGAAATGGGAACATATTATTTATGCTTGCACACTGATGGCCTTACATAAAGTATCAGATTAATCTCTACAGTAACTTAACATCTCATGAGTACAGGAATAATTTTCAGTCATATCTTGTTCAGAACTGCAGTCAAAGTCTATTTCTGAATTAATTTGTTCTTAAGCTACCAGTGGCTCAGTCTTCAGAGTAATAGCCCTATAGATTTAATATAATATCAGCTGTTCAGAAACAAATTATTTCCCTTTTGCATCTGTTTTCTGTGAATAGTTTGTGCTTCCAGGTTATTTATATCCAGTAGTATTTGCCAAATACATGATGTAATTTCCTAACTTGTAGTTTCATTATTAGTTGCAAGTGGTATTGTGTTTCAGACATGGTATGAATGAAATACAGATTTTGTGCACTGAAATGCTGTTAATAGTCCATTTTTACTTACTTCATTTCTAAAATCAATGTCTAAGTCATCCCATAGCTATTAGTTAGATCACCAGTTTTTAATATATATATATATTTGGTATTAGAAATGCAATATATTGTAACTTAAGCAACTGAAACTTTACAGAGGTTCTTGATTTAAGTATACCACATGTGACAGTGATAAATTTGGGTCACCTAAGCGTCTTTTTGTGTAAATCCAGGATAACAAGTTTAAATCCAGTGCAGTTATAATGATAGTAATTTTATGGTGTATTGCTCTGTGGCATGTGTGCAGTAGGCGAAGCTGATTGGTAACACCAGGGCTTCTTGGGAAGCTCTGGGATTGACAGCCGCAGCTTCGCAATGATGACAGATGGAAATCTGCTGTGTCTGCAAGGCATCACACCCAACAGGTTTTAATGGGAAAACCATTCAGAGAGCATAGCCAAATATGCAGTTCTTGGATCAGTCAAGAATCAAGGAAATTAGTATTTAATAATAACTTGTTGATAGACACACAAAGTTATTACATCATTTAGATTTATTTGCTTCTGAAAGTCTTTCAGTTTTTGCTCTTTGATTGAATGTGTTTCTTCCGTGTTGGAATTCTCTACATTTCATCCTAAGTCTTCTTAGATACATGGTTTGTAACCCCTTTCGTACTGATGTCAGCTTCCTAGGGCTAACATATCCTTGGTTTTCAAAGGAAAATGTTTTCATTTTTGATGTTATGTATAATGCTCCATATGTTTCATTTTCAGACTTTTAATTAAGAATGAAGCTATCAAGTATCTTAATTCGCTCATTTAATTTACAGAATGAAGGTAAAAATATCTAAAACTCTTTTATGCTACCTTCAGTTTTAAAATCTTCCAAGAAGAATTATTTAATATGTTAAGGCAACAATGAATATCAAATTTGCAGATGACACCAAGTGGATAGAATAGCTTATATCTTCAAAGAGAAATATAAAATTCAGAAATAATCTTCATAAATGAGAGAAAGAGCCTGAAAACTATAGGAGATTCAATAAATATGATTCATGTAAGAAAAAGTCAAATGCTGTAAGTTTAGGATAGAGAATAGTTGGCTTGGCAATAATACATATGCAATGAATCATACAGGTAGTCCTCAACTTACGACCATTTGTTCAGCGACCATTCAAAGTTATGACGGTGCTAAACAAAGGGACTTACAACTGGTCCCCAAAGTTACAGCCATTGCAGTGCCCCCGTGGTCACGTGTTTGTAATCTGGGTGCTTGGCAACCTGTTTGCACTTATGACTGGTTGCCAAGCACCCTGCAATCACGTGATCACCATTTGCAACCTTCCCTGCTGGCTACCCCAGAAAGTGAAAATGGGGAAGCTGGCAGGGAAGGTCGTAAGTCCCTGGGGTAAGTCTCCCCCACCCGCGCACCCTCCCCAGCACCTCTCGCGCACTCTTGTGCACCCCTGCACACCCTTCCCAACCCCTGCTGCACCCCCACATGTCCTCCCTGAACCACACGGCACCTCTTGCACACACCCGTGCACCCTTCCCATCCCACACGGTGCCTCTTGCACACACCCATGCATCCCCATGCTCCCTACCTAACCGTTGCACCTCTTGCACACCCATGTGCCCCCACGCACCATCCCCGACCTGTGCCATGTCTCGTGCACCCTCCCCGCACCCCATCACTCCCTCCCCCACCTGGCAGCAGCCACTTACCTTACTGCCGGCCTGGGACTTGCAACTTCCTGCTGGCTTCCCCACTGACTTTGGTTGTGGGAAGCCAGCAGGAAGTTGCCTCGCCTAACGACTATGAGATTCAGTTAATGACGGCAACCAGGACTGCAGTGATTGCCATTGCTAAGCAATGCAGTCTTGCTTTATGACTGCATCACTTAGTGATGGAAATTCCGGTCCCAATTGTTGTCATAAATCGAGGACTACCTGTAGCCTGAAAATGAATCAATGCTATACGGAGGCTGGATAATTCTAGCTTGCATAAATAAAAGTATAATTTCCAAATCTTAATAATAGTTCTATTCTATTTGTGATAATAACACAACACTTCAAGTACTGTATTCAGTTCTGGGCACCATACTTTTAAGAAGGATCCAGTGTGGTGGTGTTAAAGTGTTGGACTATGACTGAGGAGATCCAGGGTCAGATCTGTTTTCAGCCATGGAAACTTCTTCGCCCAGTCACTTTCATTCAGCCTATCCTACCTTACAGAGCTGCTGTGATGATTTGTTTATTTATGTTATGATAAAAAGCGAAATAAACATACCAGAGAACCATAAATCCATTTATGGGGAAGACCATTCATAACCTGCTAAGATTGGATTGGGTTGGATATGTATTTAGATTCAGCCTCACTGTATACTGTCTACCTCGTTCCAGGTCTTTTCCTTTGAATATAGCCATTTATGAAAAATCAACTGAGAACAAGCCAAAATCTTGTTCTTGATATCAGATATGTACTTAGAAACTGATTTTGTGATACAGATTTATACCAAAAGGTAATATACACTGTATTGGCAAACTCAGAATCCAGTATAATACTCCTGACTTATTTACTGATGATCAGAGACCAAATAACAATGCAAATTCAAAAGTAACAGCAGGCAAAAAGATGGAGGAACATGAAATGGAATAAGGAAACATGAAATAAAATATATAACCCAGTAATAAAATACCAAGATATATACGCAAGCACGCATACACCTTCAGAAATTGCATAGTCATGTATGGCACAGGAAGAATAAGCATAATGGCAGTAGATGTATTAAAACAAATTTTCCAAACTGTTCACTTTCTAATAGAAATAGAAATTGAGCAAAACGTGACTGCCTTCCAGGCTACGTCAGGAACCATATCAGCCACGAGAAACTAAATCTGCTCTTCATCAGATCAGCCATAAGAGTGAAGAGGATATCAAATCTTCACATGCATATGTACTTGCCTAGAAAAGACAGTACTATAAAACATGACTAACAAACTTAATAACTCTCATTTGACATACCTGCTTATATATTGAGATGTTATTGTATCTTTGTAATGGTATTCCCCGTAGTAACCTATGGCTGTGAGAGCTGGACCATAAGGAAGGCTGAGCAAAGGAAGATAGATGCTTTTGAACTGTGGTGTTGGAGGAAAATTCTGAGAGTGCCTTGGACTGCAAGAAGATCAAACCAGTCCATACTCCAGGAAATAAAGCCAGACTGCTCACTTGAGGGAATGATATTAAAGGCAAAACTGAAGTACTTTGGCCACATAATAAGAAGACAGGATACCCTTGAGAAGATGCTGATGCTAGGGAAAGTGGAAGGCAAAAGGAAGAGGGGCTGACCAAGGGCAAGATGGATGGATGATATTCTGGAGGTGACAGACTCAACCATGGGGGAGCTGGGGATGGTGACGGCCGACAGGAAGCTCTGGCGTGGGCTGATCCATGAAGTCACGAAGAGTCGGAAGCGACTGAACGAATAAACAACAAATTTAGCTAATGAACTCCCAACCAGTTAAATGATCCCCACAAAACACAGTATAGTGTAGACAAAACAAAATAAAATAAAAACCCTAAGAGAACAAAACAATCTGGTCCTAGGGTTTAAAAGAATGAATAAGCCAACTCACTTACATACTGTGTGGAACACATGAGGTCACGAAGAGTCGGACACGACTAAACGACTGAACAACAACAAAATAACACCTGTACAAGCTAAACCTCTGGACCATAAGGAAGGCTGAGCGAAGGAAGATAGATGCTTTTGAACTGTGGTGTTGGAGGAAAATTCTGAGAGTGCCTTGGACTGCAAGAAGATCAAACCAGTCCATACTCCAGGAAATAAAGCCAGACTGCTCACTTGAGGGAATGATATTAAAGGCAAAACTGAAGTACGTTGGCCACATAATGAGAAGACAGGATACCCTGGAGAAGATGCTGATGCTAGGGAAAGTGGAAGGCAAAAGGAAGAGGGGCCGACCAAGGGCAAGATGGATGGATGATATTCTGGAGGTGACGGACTCGACCGTGGGGGAGCTGGGTGTGGCGACGGCCGACAGGAAGCTCTGGCGTGGGCTTGTCCATGAAGTCACGAAGAGTCGGAAGCGACTGAACGGATAAACAACAACAATTGTATCTTTGAGTTCAATCTTGCCAGGGAGAGGCCCTTCACTATGACACACACTGTATTTTCATTAGGTAGTTAGCTGGAGTAAATGGGCTAATGGGGGGAGACTCCTCGACAATAAGGAGTTATACTACTTTGCTCGTTATGAAGATTGGGGTCAAGGATATGCTGTTTCAATTCTGTATTAGCACCCATTGGTCCTAAAGTGTCAGCCTTCCCAGGTAGACCAGACAGGAAACACGACCAGATGAGCTAATTCTACTTTATTGTAAGGCTACATTAACAGACACTTGCAAGTCAGAAAGTACAAATCTCCCACCGTCTCTTTTTACAGCCTGATAAGATAGGGATGATCCTTTCTGAGTTTCTTTCTCTGTTCGTTACGCAGCTGCAGGCTCCTCCCACTCTTGTCTGATCATTCCCTAGGCAGCATCTCTTCCCCCATCTCCCAAGGTCATTCCCACATACCACTACATAAAGAGATTACATAATGTGCTGAGAGGCTATGCTGTCTGAGGTCTAGATCAATTTGAATATTCCAGGTTGAATGAAAGTTATCTAAGAGGTCAAATAAGCCAAAATCCTGTGAATAAATTTACTCCGGAATCTGAGTGGATTTAACCTCACCTAAGCTCTTAGAGAGGCAAGTCCAGGTTCCAGTCATAGTAGGAAGTGAGGGCCCCAAGAATCCATAGGGAAAATTTACGCATTAAGAAGGCTAATTGCTTTAATATAAAATCCCTTTCAATGCCTGAAATGCATACCTGCTAACAAAGCAATAATAGGATGCATGCGGTTAAGTTTCTAGAGGATGTAGCTGAGCACGTGACTGACAGCAAGAAGTGGTAAGGTATTCTTGGATAGAAGACCTGTTATACTCAGAAGACAGGAACATGTCTTCTCTTCGATTGGTACAGGAACATGAGTTTCTAGGTCAGAGCTTTCCAAACTGTGTGTCGCGACACAAAAGTGTGTCACCACACACAGCGTGGTGTGTCGCCACACCACCCGGAAGCGGCGGCGTGTGTGTGCATGGCGGCAGCCGCTGCCGCCGCCACCATACACACACGCGCCGCCGCACACACCCCTGTACTGCCGCACGCCCCCCGTGCCGCCGCCGTGCACGTGCGCCCCCCGTGCCGCCGCCGTGCACGTGCGCCCCCCGTGCCGCCGCCGTGCACGTGCGCCCCCCGTGCCACCGCCGTGCACGTGCGCCCCCCGTGCCGCCGCTGTGCGCGCGCCACCGCCGCACTGCCGCCGCTCATGTGTCGCCAGCGGCGGCACTTTGGAAAGCCCTGTTCTAGGTATTCAGAAACCACTGATCACCATAGTTACAGACCACCAATTGACCTAGCTGTCACCTAAGGGCTCATTATAATATTAAGAATCATGCCCAGAGGTAGAGATTTTTAGTAAAACATACTACATGCTAAGAGATATTATGGGATGGTATGTAACATGTGAACCTTCTATGCAGGTGCAGAAATAATTACCCAATAAGAAACTTCTATTGCCTCTACTTCCTTGCTCAAAGAATATATAAAAACTGCTGTTTGTTTCTGCTCGGGGCTCTCTACAGTTGGGCAGGAGACCTCTTTGTATCTGTGCACAGAAATAAAGGAGAACAATGGACCTTCCTGCCTCGGCATGATAATTGGGTGACCTCGCGCTGAGTCACGGCCCTTCTTTGGCCAACAGAAGTTAGAGATGTTCTCCAAGGCACTTGGAGAATAAATGTTAGAAAATTTTACTGGACTGCTTCTATAGATCTGGGGTCTTTATAGGGGCAAAGTTGGGAGCTATAGAGCAGAAGGTTGATCACCTGGCTCTAAAAATGTTAAAGGCAATTAGCGTGTAATTGCTTCCTCTGCTGCTTGCAAAGCATAAAATTGTATCTGCAATCTTATGGCCCTTAGTGACTTAAGTGCCGCCTTGCCTGGAACGAAGGAAATAATAGTTCCTCCTGGGGGTGGTTAGCTTAGTAATATCCTCTTTTTAAGAACACACCATCCCTTGGATTTTTTATTTTATTTTTTATAGTAGATTTTAGATGTATAGGTTTTTAACTTTTTATAATGTGGTTGTAAACCGCCCAGAGTCTACCATGGTAGAGATGGGCGGTGATAAATTCAATTAATAAATAATAAGTTGCTCTTGAGAACTTTGCATGTATTACATAGAAAAGTAAATGTGTACAAAGGTGAATTTGCACAAAAGTTCTTCTGGTTGCATTGAAAGGAAATAAAAAAGTTCCAGTAATTGGTAGGTGGAATATATATTTTCATCACTGCATAGAAATACAGCTTTCACTGTTGTAAACCTTCTAGCTGTGCAAGTTTTCTATAGTGATGTAGGTGGCATGAATTTGAGGAACAAATTGAGCAATCTGCAATGCTAATGTGGGATTCCGTTTCCTTGCCATTTGAATTCTTTTCCAAAGTTCTAAGGCTGGTGTCTTTTAAGCAATATCTGATTATAGCTATTAGTAGCCATAAATGTTCTAAAGTCAGTTAGCTTTCCCTCTTGGTCATTTACTATTTTGCTAAATTGCGTTGTACAGTGTATTTTAACAATACTTACTGTTAGTGTCAGGTCTTTGTAATTTGTTTCTTCCAGTCTGATACTGTCAGGGGGTTTCCGGTGAGGAAAGGGGGTTTCCGGTGAGGAAAGATGGCGATGGGTCGTGTTCTGGCTGAGCTAGAAGCTAGAACTCTCAGCACAGTGATTTAGAGACATCCCGGAGCTATAGTGAGGGACAAAAAGCCATTTCTGAGAAAGAAGAGGCTAACGAACCGCTAACGAGCCTTCCGGACAGCTGATTGAAGAAGGGAGATCGTAGTTTGGCTTCGTCTGCTGTGGAACCGACAATCAGCTGGGAAGCATTAGTTTCACTCCGTAGAAGCCGCGGCTGAAGTCTTTAAACTTAAGATGCCACCATCAACCACCTCATCTCTGAAATTAATTACTAACAATGTACTCAAAGAAAGAGAAGAGGCTATTCATCGCTTGGTGAGTTTTGTTATTTCGAGACGATTGGTAGACTTGTGAAGAAATTTAAAGGACTATTATGATAGGCAAGAATCGGACTTATTTATTAATATATAGGAAGCCATATTGGGTGTTTTGACTCTTCCCTCCACAAGTTGGTTGAAATAAAATTAAAGTACTATTATTTGAATGAAACGAATTATGAATACCAGAAGACAAATCAGAAGAGGATCGGGGGCAGGAGAAAATGAATGGATACATGCCATGTTTGAGGAATTTTCATTAAAGACTTCTCAGACTATTATTCAGAATGTGAATTCAACGCTGGAAAAAAAGTTTTGAGGACTTCGAAAAGAAACTGGAACAAAAACTAGACAAGATGAATAAGAAAATGGTGGGGGAAATTAAAAAAGTTAACGATAGGGTGGATGACTTAGAAATGGAAAGAGAAAATGAATTAGATAGATTGGCACTATTAGAGTTAAGAGAGAAATAATACAGTTTAAGATTTAGAGGAATTCCAGAGGGGAAAGAGGAAGAAATGAAATAAATAATACTACAAACATTAGCAAATTTAATTGGTTGGGAAGAGGAGAGGATGTCAGATGAAGTAGAAAGGATTTTCCGCATAAATTCAAAATATGCAATGTATTGTCGAAGGCTTTCACGGCCGGAGTTCAATGGCTGTTGTGGGTCTTCCGGGCTGTGTGGCCGTGTTCTGGAAGTTGTGGTTCCTAACGTTTCGCCAGCATCTGTGGCCAGCATCTTCAGAGGGCAGGAGCACAGATAGAAGCAAAATCTCTGTGCCCAGGTAGAGTGGCAATGTTCTATTTATAGAGCTAAATTATAGGAGATTAGGTGGGGTTTTTTGTTGTGTTGAAATGTTAACGAGTGGCTGATGAGCGTGATTAGCATGTTCATTGTGAGAAGTATTCCCATGACCTGGTGGTTGGACTGAGTTCGTTGACCTTTTGCAGGCTGTGTTTTTCAGGACTGGTAGCCAGGTTTTGCTAATTTTTAAACTTTCTTCTTTTTTATTGTAACTGTGCTGGTGTTTGTGAATTTCAATGGCTTCTCTGTATAATCTGGTGTAGTGGCTTTTGGTGTTGTCCAGTATTTCTGTGTTTTCAAATAGGATTTTGTGTCCCGTTTGCTTGAGAGCATGTTCAGCTACTGAAGATTTTTCCGGTTGCTGTAGTCTGCAGTGTCTTTCATGTTCTTTTATCCTGGTGTGAATGCTTCGTTTTGTGGTTCCGATGTATACTTGTCCACAGCTGCATGGTATGCGGTATACACCTGCAGCGGTGCGGGGGTCCCTTTTGTCTTTTGCTGATTTTAGCATTTGTTGTATTTTTCTGGTGGGTCTGAAGACTGTTTGAAAGTTGTGTTTTTCCATCAGTTTTCCCATGCGGTCAGTGACTCCTTTGATGTAGGGCAGGAATACTTTGTTTGTGGGGGGCTGTTTTTCTTCAGTTGGATGTTGTTTTCTTGGTTTGATGGCTCTTTTTATTTCATTCTTGGAATAGCCATTTGCCTGTAGGACCCAATTCAGATGGTTAAGTTCATTGTTGAGAAATTGGGTTTCACAGTTTCGATTAGCACGATCCACCAAGGTTTTGATCATGCCTCTCTTTTGTCGTGGGTGGTGATTGGAATTTTTGTGTAGATATCGGTCCGTATGGGTGGGTTTTCTGTATACTTTGTGTCCTAGTTTGAGGTCTGGATTGCGTATGACCAGCGTATCTAAAAATGGAAGTTTGCCATCAGTTTCTTTTTCCATAGTGAATTGTATATTGGGGTGGATGCCGTTTAGGTGGTCCAGAAATTTCTCCAGTTAGAAGAACTGGAGAAATTTCTGGACCACCTAAACGGCATCCACCCCAATATACAATTCACTATGGAAAAAGAAACTGATGGCAAACTTCCATTTTTAGATACGCTGGTCATACGCAATCCAGACCTCAAACTAGGACACAAAGTATACAGAAAACCCACCCATACGGACCGATATCTACACAAAAATTCCAATCACCACCCACGACAAAAGAGAGGCATGATCAAAACCTTGGTGGATCGTGCTAATCGAAACTGTGAAACCCAA
This sequence comes from Charina bottae, assembly GCA_023362775.1. Lineage (NCBI taxonomy): Eukaryota > Metazoa > Chordata > Lepidosauria > Squamata > Charinaidae > Charina > Charina bottae. The sequence goes on from JALMGJ010000005.1 coordinate 49,687,766, forward strand.
TTTCTCAACAATGAACTTAACCATCTGAATTGGGTCCTACAGGCAAATGGCTATTCCAAGAATGAAATAAAAAGAGCCATCAAACCAAGAAAACAACATCCAACTGAAGAAAAACAGCCCCCCACAAACAAAGTATTCCTGCCCTACATCAAAGGAGTCACTGACCGCATGGGAAAACTGATGGAAAAACACAACTTTCAAACAGTCTTCAGACCCACCAGAAAAATACAACAAATGCTAAAATCAGCAAAAGACAAAAGGGACCCCCGCACCGCTGCAGGTGTATACCGCATACCATGCAGCTGTGGACAAGTATACATCGGAACCACAAAACGAAGCATTCACACCAGGATAAAAGAACATGAAAGACACTGCAGACTACAGCAACCGGAAAAATCTTCAGTAGCTGAACATGCTCTCAAGCAAACGGGACACAAAATCCTATTTGAAAACACAGAAATACTGGACAACACCAAAAGCCACTACACCAGATTATACAGAGAAGCCATTGAAATTCACAAACACCAGCACAGTTACAATAAAAAAGAAGAAAGTTTAAAAATTAGCAAAACCTGGCTACCAGTCCTGAAAAACACAGCCTGCAAAAGGTCAACGAACTCAGTCCAACCACCAGGTCATGGGAATACTTCTCACAATGAACATGCTAATCACGCTCATCAGCCACTCGTTAACATTTCAACACAACAAAAAACCCCACCTAATCTCCTATAATTTAGCTCTATAAATAGAACATTGCCACTCTACCTGGGCACAGAGATTTTGCTTCTATCTGTGCTCCTGCCCTCTGAAGATGCTGGCCACAGATGCTGGCGAAACGTTAGGAACCACAACTTCCAGAACACGGCCACACAGCCCGGAAGACCCACAACAGCCATCAAAATATGCACATATCCACCAGAAGCCTAGAGATGTTCTAATTGAATTTTCAAGAAGAAAAACAAAAGTTATGATTTTACTAGGCTCATTTTGAAAATAGGATTAAAATAAAGGGAACAGATATAATTGAACTTAAGGAGATACCTATTTTAATTTTAAGGAAAAGAAAAGAATATTCGGGTTTGACAGATATATTGAAAAGGAATAATATCCCATTTCTTTGGGAAAAGCTAGAGGGGGTGAGCTTCACCTTCCAACAAAAAAGATAGAAGCTGAATTCAGTACATAGAGCAAAATACTTCCTGGAAAGAAATAGAAAAGATTTAGAACAAGATAAGATAATAGAAAGAGAAAAGCAAAGAGAGGAGTTAGCCAGAAATTCCAAGGAATACGAGGAATTACTTGAGTGATGGAAGTAAAATATATTACTTGGAATATAAATGGAGCCAATGCTCCACAAAAAAGAAAAAAAATCTTTCATTATTTAAAAAAATTAAATCATCATGTAATATATCTGCAAGAAACGCATATTAAGGAAAAAGATGTAAAATATTTAGTGAGTAAGAATCTAGGAAAAGAATTTGTAGCTGCTAATGTGAAGAAAATAAATGGGATTGTAATGTATGTGAAACCATATATGAAGCCAAACCTATTAATCACAGATGGACAAGGTATATATTTAGGGATTGAGATAGAAATATAAGGAATTAAAATGATTATAGTAGGTGTATATGCCCCACATGAAGATAAGAATAATTTTTATGTGAAATTATTAGAGGAATTATCAGCTTATATATATACAAGTTGGGTGATGATGGGGGATTGGAATGGGGTTACTATGCCATTGATAGACAGGAAATCAGAAAAACAAATTAAAATTAAACAAGGAAAACTGCCAAAATCATTTTTTGAATTAATGGAAAATCTAACACTCGTGGATTCCTGGAGACATAAAAATAGAATGGTGAAAGACTATACATTTTATTCAGAAAGATTTAAATCATTTTCAAGAATAGACATGATCTCGGTTTCAATGAATTTGGCAAATAAAAATTCTAAAGTTTATATCCTACCAAAAACATTTTCAGATCACAATCCGGTTATTATAATAATTAAGAAAAATTCTAGAAGTGTTAAATGGAGACTGAATAAAAATATATTAAAAAAAGAAGAACTGATGGAAGAATGTAAAAAGAAATTAAAAGAATGTTTTGAAATAAATCTGGACAATGAAGTGGATATCAGAACGGTTTGGGATACTAGTAAGGCAGTAATGAGGGGATATTTTATATGTTTAAACCAAATGATTAAAAAACAATATTTGAATATTTCTTGAGTTTCAAATTGGGTTTTAAAATTATGAACAGAACTTTGCTTCCTTTTGCCTTACCCTTGTATATTTTTTTCTGTTAATGTTAGAATTCAATGTCTATCTCGGGAACTCTTCACTGTGACTACTAATGCCTTCTGATAAGGCAAACTAAGAACTTTAATATATCTGTTAGTGCACCTGTTAACTGATCTCCCAGACTCGGTAGCCAATGTAAAATGATTTGTTTTTACTATAAATAGAAGTGTTCACATACTAGCTTATATCCTAGTCTTGAACCTAAGTATAAAGGTCAAGTTGTCTGGACAAGTGTCTGTAGATCAAAAAAATATTTCACTGCATGTTCGTAATAGTTTTATATCATTCCTAGAATATTTCAGTTTTTTTAGTCTGTGTGCATTGTGCCAACAATTAATTAATAACCATTCTATGACTAATTGGTGTTCATTATCTAAAACTTAAAACAGCTTGAAAAAATGCCTATGCCCAATACATTTCTCACTGTTGTATCAATTTCAGTATCAGCATTTCTTCCTCCTTTCATAAAAAGCTTATTAAAATGAAGTTACCTACAAAGAAAAACCACTGATGTCTTTAAAACTACTGAAGAGTAATATAAAACTAAGGATTGCACTATGTGTTTCCTGTAACTGGTGCTTCAAGCCATCAGAACAGACATTAAAATTAAATGTATTAATTTAAATTAATATAAAATTAATTCACTTTGACTTGAATTTAGAGTTGCCTTGTATGAGTGGAATGGTGTTTCCACTTGTGCAAGGTAAAATATTACTACTGTAGAACCACAGTTATTTATTTATTTATTTATTTATTTATTTATTTATTTCTGAAACAGTAAATAAATTAATTTGAGGGGCAAATTTTAGTTACATCGTAAGTTAAATAGAATATCAAATATGGAAAGGATACTGAAAAATTAGGATAAGTTTTAATCAGTTAAGAAAACATGTATTGCAGACAATTAAATAGGAAAACTATTATCCTTATTTCATTCATAAATTTACAATGCTAAATGAGATGCATGTTTTTTTTTCATAAGCAGACACACAAAGATATAATGCAGACACTGGGATTATTTCAATTTCTAACAGGCATGCTCTTTCTTGAAGAGCAATTATACATAAAGAAACAATCTCTTGAGTACTGTCTCAGTGAGACATCTCCATCTAGTGGTAGACCTCCTCTAAATTTACATTTTTGTGGCCATTGTGATTAGTCCTTTGGATTATCAAAAGCCTTGTCTCCTGCAGTCTTCAAGTAAGTGTGTAAGTAAGAAATAAATGTTAAAAACAAGTGCTGAGATTGTGTTGCCAGAAAGAAGAAGCTATTCAGGTCATTCACCTTGTTGCGATTCAATTAGAGTAAAAGCTAAATAGGGCAACTTTGCCAGCTATAATCTCCAATATGAAGCGTGTATGATTGTTTCTTAACAATAGAGAAAATATTAAACTACTTTAACTTCAATTTTTCTCCTGTCTCACTCATATTTGGTATCAAAGCTTATTTGGGGGAGCTCTGCATGCTATCTGTTTGAAAAACAATGAGAAAACCCCAATTTTGCCATTCTTACTGCCATCCTAGCATCAATCATAAAGAATAAAGATCCAATTGTAGAAGTCAAGAAGTTCCACTTCCAATTTCCAACAATGTTAGTTCCTTCTAACCAAAGCAGATAGCAGTATCTGGTTAAGCTTGGCTAATCTTGAAAAGGCTAGGATGGACCTGATTAATATTAGAATTGAAGACCTATCTCAAGGTTATAGCCTAGCCTCGGAAGTTTAAAAAAAATCCTAAAATAAGGTGGCAGCCAACCACTTCCATATTGTTGCCAAGATTTGTCCATGTAGTCACCTTTTGAGTTGAGCTTTTGAAATTAAGTACAGTAAAACCTTGATTTCATGAAATATTCAGGGGGAAGGACTACCTGTTAAACCTGAATGTTCATTAAA